>JASDDO010000031.1:347932905-350432905 GCA_030015575.1 Agapanthus africanus | reverse complement strand
GGGTAAACGAGAACATCCCTGTCACCGTCCTTGAGGCTACCGAAGTACCTCTCGAGTGCTTGAGGTTACCCACCATATCTGCGGAGTGGCCAATGGAACATCAAACCAAATTGAATCTTTAGGTTCTTATAAAATTTTCAGTAATCGTTTGCGGTTCTGGAATCACTTCCAGTTCTACCATACTCCCACTACTGTTTTCTGAAAAAATCCATTTTACTAAAACTGTGGCGAGTCAAGAACAATATCACTATTGATCTTCTAGATGGTAGAAAATCAACCCTCGTCATAGCCCGGGTCAACCCACAAACAGCCATTACAGAAATGTGCCTTGAGTTATCCAGAGTCTGGTTTTAAGCATAAGCCGGACAACTCCCCGTACCTTAACAATGTTAAGATATGAACTATTATATATCCAATATAGAGAAAGAGGCACTGATTTAATTGGAACCAGATTCAAATCATGCAGCTGTCTCCAGTGCATGTCAACTAAATGGAGAGAGGCCGATCAGCATTACTCAACTTAGGAGTGCTTCCAATTATGAGTAACCTGAAAGAGATGAAAGTTCTCTTAATCATTATTATCAACTGAATACCATACACAAGTATCTACATCTTCGATCACCTTGAAGAATCCTGATACTTGCAATACCTGGTTCTTTACTTTATTCTTATACCTATAACTTCTCAAAGCTTAGACCTTGCATTATACGAAACACATGTCTAAGAACTAGAGAAGTCACAAGTAAACAGAATATAGTACGAGTACCAACCCCTCTGTCCTAATGGACACTGGACAACATACAATACTCTGTATAAGTCCCCTGAGTCTAATAACTCATTCCATGTGTGTCGTAGGTTGAAAACTGTACTTATGGTTAAGAAGAATTACACCGTTGTTTAATGCTCCTTACCTAACCATCCACTGATATAGGTAAATGTCATAGACACAATTTCAAAAAGTTATATCTCACATTATAAAAATAAACGTACAGATATATCGATTTGAAATTGGTTCATAACAACGGATATTCAAAACCAAATATTTGCGTTCCGGTAAACAACCCAGGCGATTTCCTCAAATATCACCAATTACAACGAATCCCGATACAATGAGGATGATCACCCAATTCCCAATAACTTACTCCCACTCATCATCTGTAAAACTATACAGATGTGAGAATCAAACCTAGTAAATACATACCGTGAAGCAAGGGCTAATTGGGAAATCAGTTTTCTTTAAACAATACACAGTGAAACTGAAACATGCAAATGTTTCGAAGGGGTATCCTAGTATTCATAGTAATGCCTCTTCCATTATCAGATTCACAACTGTAACCGTATATTTCTTTGCCATCTCTCCAAATTCCTTTATATGTCTTTAGTCATTACCTTCTGTACACCTCTATAGGCTATATTGTTTTCTTCCTTCCCTACCCTTCGGCACCAGCCTATGGTTTGGAAGAAGACTATCCAATAAGAGTAGCAGGTGTACTGTCCTAATGCTAGGAACACTCGCAACCCGAGAGAAGATAAAGATAAAAGACAACTGAATAAAGCCTTATTCCTATTTCTCCTGAACCAGAATCCATCCCCGAACTGGAACAAGTTCCTTCGAGTTCGTATATAACCATACGATGGAGTATCCAATAAACTGTGGATCTTCATAGTGATACGGGGTGTTCCGGAGAAATACAAAGGTGAAATAGGAGTGGCGATGAAATACTTGGTTTGGTCGTGAATAACAGTCGCAGTTTACTTTTCCCTCTTACTAATCCCTTTATTTGTCTTTATTTAATACCTTCTGTACACCATCGTTAGGCTAATTGGTTTTCTTCATTCCCTACCGATCGACACCTGCCTATGGTTTGGAAGAAGACTATCCAATTAGCGTAATAGGTGTACTGTCCTAATCCAAGGAGCACTCGCAACCTGAGAGAAGGTAAAAGGAAAAAGACAACTGAATAGTCCTATTCATTTTCTCCAGAACCAGAAACCATCCTCGAATCTAGAACAAGTTCCTTCGAGTTCGTATATAACCATACGATGGTTTTATCCAATGGAAGTGGATGTTCGTAGTAATACGGGGTGTTCTAGAGAAAAGGGTAAAAGTAGGAGTGGCAATGAGGTTTGCAACTCAAACAATCCAAAAGCCAGTATTTTAAGAAGGTTCGGTTAACTTGGTCACTGAGTCATAGTCAAGGGTTAGGTTGTGGTCGCTGCCAAAGAGAGAGAGAAAAGAAACACTCAGCGTGCACTCTAACCTAGATCAGAATGGTTACAAATTTATCTAATCAGGAAACCTCCCACTGTAACCTCAAACTCTCCTCCAAACCTGAAAGAAGAATTAGTCGGGATCACCCGAGGAGTAAACCAACTCATCAGTGGGAATCGGGATCCAACTATCATCGCATGATAACGTGATGGAATCCACTCATGTTATCACACTCCAGATGGTATGCGCATATCTGACAAGTTTCAGTTTCTTTAGAAACTCCCGATGTGGATTTTTACCCCTAGCTCTTATGACCTTGACGAAGGCCAACATATCATAAGTCACATGTCAAGTTCTACCCGTCATTATCCATGTTAATTTGAACCCACCCGTACATACCCATAACGAAGGCCAAAATAGTAGTACGACTGTCCCAAACCAACGCATCTATCTATGCTGCAGAAAAGTAACAAATAGCTACCATACACTATGCCTTGACGAAGGACAACATACATAGCATGAATACTAAGTGCTACCTTTCTGAAATGACGGAGGGCTACGAATGGTTTTTGGCGAAAAACCATTAACGTAATGAACTTGATATCGTTGAAGGAACCGGATAGCTTTTTATAAAAAATATAGTGGCGAAAACCTATGCTAAAGAGGTCACTCCCGGTGAAGGGATCTCGGCTCTTTCCCCGTAGAATGAGGTGCAGGATATTCCAACTGAATACTACGATGCAAAGCAAAAGGCAATCGGCTATAGTGAAGTTATTACCCTGACGCAAACTTCTGTCCAAGGGGTCACTCCCGGTGAAGGGATCTCGGCCCTTGCCTCGTCGACTGAGGTGCTGGATATTCATAACCGAATACCACTGTGCAAAACAAAAGAGAACGTCCTTATAATAACAACTTTTTGAAAAATGTTCCAACAACATCAAACCAGATTGTTTAGCTTGCATTGATCCGAATCAATGCAGTCCCATCAATTAATCACACCAATAAAGAACGAAAATATGATGTACGTATATGTTATCCGCATTCGCCACTGGGTCCCGTCATCACCTATTAGGTTACTTAACTAACGACAGAGCGGGGACTGGACTAGCGCGGGTGTAAAACATATACAACATCTACTAGTATATATATCAATATATAATGATCGCTCAAGGCGTGATAAAATGCAACACCACAGAAATGTAATAAGTATCACAGAACAATACAGATAATCTGGGATCCCCGAGTTTCATAGAGCCGCTACTGAAACCCGACGTTCCCTTGGTCGTGTGGATAGCCTGTGCAATGAAATCCTAGACCCCTACGGGTGCGGCAAGTTACCCGCCAAAACCTGAAGCGAGGCAGCCCCCTTCAACAAAGTGAATGGACCACCCAGCACTTCATGGAATCCGGTAACTTGAGCACCCCTCCTTGGGTCAACCTATACCCCCTACGAGTGCGGCGAATAGCCCGCCAATTCTAGAGTAAAGCCACCTCTGTCTCAAAGCCATGAGATGCGGGCCCGTTGCCCTCTAGAACCCGTCTATCCGTGCACCCCACCGCGGGGTAATCGTAGTACAGAAAGTAAAATATACAACGGGTACATCGACCTCAGCCCGGTCGTGCCCCAAAAGAATAATATACAAACAGGCAGTGACCGCAGTCCACATGTTGGACGCTCGCCCCGCAATAACAAATATACAAATACAACCAAACTGTACTACCATTACATCCAGGCTATCCACCACGACAAAACCGCAACATCACAGTACAACACAGAACATCAACGTGAATGTCACGTTCGCAAATCCGTCTAAATGAGCTATAGCAATTAGACAAGATTTACCGATCAAATGACATTCACGGTCGCAGATATAATGTAAATACTGTGAACCAACATATTTAAAATTTTCGATCGACAAAATTTCCTGAAGTGGGCCCCAAGTACAATACCCAGTACTCAAAATAATCTAGGCCAAAAATAAAATTACCAGAAACCCTATTTCCAAGTCAGAGACCACCTGAAGAAATTTGGTAAAGTGAAGCTACAGTACGGCGGCGGAACCGCGGCCAAAATGTGGGTACGGCCGCGTTTCCACCGCGCTACAGTAAAAACAGTGTGCCAAATTTTCTCAGATCTCATAAAAAACCCTGACTGTTTTTCTGCAGCACACTAAATAATTTTTTGACCGCAGAAAAAATTCGACAGAAACTGTTACTTGGAAATGCAGTTTTTAGAAAATTCGTTCGATCGATATTCTAAACACGTTAGAGCAAGCTAGTAAAGGTTAATGGCGTGGCTCTGATACCATGTAAGTCTACGGTAGCGCCCCGGCCGTCTGTCTGAGGCCAAAATGCGGAAACGAAAACTTTTTCAAACTAGAAACCGGCGCTATCGTATGCTTAAAACCCGGATCGAACCATTAACCTACAACTAGCAATCTAGAGAAGGGATAGAAAGGCTATACCGATCGATCCGTGTCCTTCGGTCTTTGGCCACCATCCCAACCTCCTCGCGGCATCTCCGGTCTCGATCTCCTCATCGGAAAGGGCACCACATCATCGATTCCTTTTACGGGCTCCCGCTTCATCCGAAGCAACTCGGGCACGAAGTGTGCTAGCCGACGTGTCCAAGGGGTTGTAGAGAATGTTTGTGATCACTTTGTCTCATGCATCCATTGATTTGGATGGAGGTTAGAGATGAAGCCATTGATGGAGATAACGAGCTAGAGGAAGAAGAAGAAAAGCTTTCTTTTCTTTCGTTGTTGCTTTCATAAAAAGAGAGAGTATGAGATCAAAATAATACAAGACCAAAACTCACACCTATGGCAGCCCCTCTCCCTCTCTTGTTATCATATCAACATAAATCAAGCTCATAATGTGACACATGCACAAGAAAAGAGACCATGAGTCACCACTTGTGCATGTGTCACAATAAATGCTCCATATCATGATATCTAGCTCATAATAACCATTTACAAACATTAATCCAAATATTTGCAACAATAAAAAGATACGGCAACATCTAAAGTAAACTCGTGACGGATCACAAGGATACCCCTTACCTGTATATACATACCTGCATCCGCATTCCGACTGAATGCGAATGCGATGAGACTAAAGTAATCCAAAAACTCTAATACTAGGATCCGGCTTAAACCAAAGCCCACTAGTATGATCCGTCCGATCATGATCCGTGCACTACTGCATGTATATGATCGGACCCTGCCATATATCATACGGCCTATATAACGTTTCGCCCGAAACTTGAAAACTGTCTGTGGGGGACTCTAAAGACTCGTCAATACTTTGGCTGTGGATTTAACCACTAGCACGTCAGAGGTACTAGCCGTACGTAACGGGCTGCCAGTTATTGACCAAAAGGGAGGCCGATGAGCGAACTCATCTTGATACCCTACTGAGCCTGTCAGTGACAATATCCGTACAGTCCGGTCCGTTCGTCTATGAGCATTGCATGGCGGGCCTGCGGGGTTGGTAAAAGTCAGACCCCTAAAAGCAGTACAAGTCATGTTGGAGTGTAGCCCAGAACACCCTGAGATACTACTGGAATACCTACCAGTAAATCTCCTGCCTTGGCCAAGGACTTCGTGTAATGGCTCTCCTAGACACAGCGCGATCTCACCCCCAATACCGGGAGAGACGAAACCCCTGCCGATCCGCTCACTGCCTCCATGTGGCTCGGGACTGTACCCAACTAAAACCTGTTTGCACGACTCCTTTGAGCCATGGTAGGGTATTAATCAAAGCACAGTGGGAACTCACACGAGAAAAATGACGATCTCAGGTCGATGAACTAACCTGTACACATGTCACCAGGGAACTGCTATCTGACGTCAGGTATAATACCAACTAGCATGTTCCCAGCGAGTCATGTCTGGTGTACTCATAACCCAATGAGCACCTGTATACATCTTAGGTGATCCAACTGACACCAATGGCTTGTGAGACCGGTCGCCGCCCCTCGTCGGGGTCTCGACTGTATACACTAGTTTACTAATGGAGTATCGATGCCCAATCTCGAAACTCCCACGACTAGGGACTACTTTAAGGATGTGCTTATAGACCCCAGCTCCCACGTATATGATCGCCATCATACTGCTGGCTATCAAGCAAGAATCCTAAGGGCTCTATCAACGTGTAATAGCGACCTGTAAGGTCACCTAAAGCTGTACACGATGATAAAGATAAACCAGATAGCATACTATCATCTTAAGACTGTCCTACCGGTATAGGTCCTCCCTCAATCATTGCAATCACATGCCTGTGATCCAATAATTAACTCTGAGGGCACTATATCCAACAGTATTCCAGAAAGATTCTGTCGAGGTCTCTCCCAAATCTCGTTCCTACCGAACTGCCCGGAAGTTATCACCTTTTACTAAATCTATTTCTTGTTCCGGAACGGCTGCATACTCATCACGACTTATTCTAAAAGGTATATCCATATTTAACGCCTCTGCATGCGTATCACATCTCTGATGTCAACGGAGTGGAACGCCATCTCGTCAAAATATCGTACGAACCTCTTACTCCACTTTTCTCTAATGTGGACTGATTCGGACTCGTCTCTTCTTAGCTGTATGGACTACGCTATAAACGGCTATACTCATATCTAGAGTCTCCCTTCCAAAACTATGAACTCGACAGCTCACATCTTATGGTAGGTATCTGTAAGTACACAGCGGCGCCCCGGCCGTCAATCCGACGCCGAAATGCGGAAACGAAACTTTTTACGAACTTGTAAACATGCACCACCGCGCACAAAAATCCTGGATCGGGCCATTAACATAGTCCTAGCTAACTAGAGAAGGGGTAGAGAGATATACCGAGCGATCTGTGTCCTTCGGTCTTCTCGTCGTCGTCCCGATCTCCCCGCGGAATCTCCGGTCTTCAACTCCTCATCGGAAGGGCACAATATCGCCGGGTTCTTTTACGGGCTCCCACCTCTGGACCGAGGCAACTCGGGCACGAAGTTGGCGAGTCGACGTGCCCAAGGATGCTGTAGGTTAACTGTAGAACTCTATGTCTCTTTGGGGTTGTGGAAGTTGCCATTGGTGGAGGATTGAAATGATCGCATTTTTAAATTGGGGATTTTTGCAAGCCCAAGAGAACCAAAAATCCCCACAAAAATAATGGGCAGCCCCTCCCTCTCTTTGGCCGGCCATGTAACAAGGAAAGGAATGAGAGGAGAGTGTATGGATGAGGGAGCCACAAGAATAATGCAAGAGAGAGAAAAGGTCATGATAATAAGCAATGATCACAATCAAAGTCCAACACTCCATCAACCAATCATCACACCCAAAGTCAAGCAATGATGAGGAAAAGAAGTCAAATGAAAGTGCACCATCATGAAACCATCATGATGCAACTACTTGCAAAAACCACCCTCCAAAATGCTTATTTGCACAAATGCAAATAAGCCCTCCTCCACCAATCTTCAGCCAAAGGAAGATACAAAGGAAAATGGCCGAAAACGGAATGCAAACTGGTAACTTCATAAAACTGATCCCGTAATAAATTACAGGAAACCCCGCTACTGTATATACATACCCGCATTTGTATTCCGACCGAAATACAAATGCAATGAGACAAAATATACACTGTACAATACTAGGATCCGGCTTAAACCAAAGCCCGCTAGTATTATCCGTCCGATCATGATCCGTGCAATACCGCACGTACATGATCGAACCCTGCCATATCTCCATACGGCCTCTACAACGTTTCGCCCGAAACTTGAGAAACTGGTCTGTGGGGGACTCTAAAGACTCGTCAATACTTTGGTTGTGGATTTAACCACTAGCACGTCAGAGGTATTAGCCTATACGTAACGGGCTACCAGGTATTGACCAAAAGGGACGTCGATGAGCGAACTCATCCTGACACCCTACTGAGCCTGTCAGTGACAATATCCGTACAGTCCGGTCCGTTCGTCTATGAGCATCGCATGGCGGGCCTAGGGGGTTGGTAAAAGTCAGACCCCCAAAATCGGTACAAGTCGTGTCGGAGTGTAGCCCAGAACACCCTGAGATACTACTGGAATACCTACCAGTAAATCTACTGCCTTGGCCAAGGACTTCGTGTAATGGCTCTCCTAGACACAGCGCGACCTCACCCCCAATACCGGGAGAGACGAACCCCTGCAGATCCGCTCACTACCACCATGTGGCTCGGGACTGTACCCAACTAAAACCTATTTGCATGTCTTCTTTGAGCGTGGTAGGGTAGTAATCAAAGTACAGTGGGAACTCACACGAGACAAATGACGATATCAGGTCGATGAACTAACCTGTACACATGTCACCAGGGAACTACTATCTGACTTCAGGTATAAGACCAACTACCATGTTCCCGGCGAGTCCTGTCCGGTGTACTCATAACCCAATGAGCACCTGTAAACATCTTAGGTGAACCAACTGACACCAGTGGCTTGTGAGACCGGCCACCGCCCCTCGTCGGGGTCTCGACTGTATACACTAGTCTACTCTGGAGTATCGATTCCCTGTCTCGAAACTCCTACGACTAGGGACCTTTTAAGGATATGCTTATAGACTACCAGCTCCCACGTATATGATCGCCCTCATACTGCTGGCAGTTAAGCAAGAATCCTAGGGGCTCTATCAACATGCAATAGTGACCTGTAAGGTCACCTTAAGCAGTACACGATGATAAAGATAAACCAGATAGCATACTATCATCTTGAGTAAGATTGTCCTACTAGGACAGGTCCTCCCTCAATCATTGCAATCACGTGCCTGTGATCCAATAATTGACTCTGAGGGCACTATCTCCAACAGTATCTGGCCAACTACGCCCTCGGAAACTCTTCCAAATCGTCGGAGGAATACTCTTCATTCGTCCATTTTCTATCGAATCTCAATGTGCCTGTGTGAAGTCTTCTCTAGCTGAAATTAATCAATCTGATGACCTCGCATCAAGGTATGCAAACGAACCACATGTCCTAGTCATTCATCCATGGGTGACTAGCGATCTTCTATCATATCCCTAAGTACAAACTCCTGCTGCAATAGCTTCAAACATCTGGGGCGATATCTTGTTGGTCGCAGCAACAACTAACTCATTCGTCCGCACGCTAAACAATACCTCAATCCTCAAGAATAAACGATACATTAACGGTCATCACATTCTAGCTGGCCTCTAGCAGTGGCCCAATCCTCTAGTGCTGATCTGCATGTTCGAGAAATCTTAGTAAAAACAATCCATCAAAATGCTCATGTCGTGAAAAACACAATAAAACGACATATCTACGAAATCGTGTGTCACCGGAATTACGCCCTGGTCAGTCCTCGTCTAAGACGAGCTCATGCTGACCGCAACTCTAGCCGCAGCTCTCTCTGCCCGTGCAACCGTGGTAACAAAAACCACCATCCGACTTCGATGAGGATAGATCAAAGGAACGAATAGAATACGGTGCAAAGAAATATACAACCTAAGGCTTCTTAAGTGGAGTAGCATATCGTAAGTATGCCGCGGAACATACACACGGTACGTCACTCTACTTAAGTCACCTACTCCATCAACCAAGGTCAACCTACACGACAAAAGTTCGATTCTAATACCCCCTCGACTAAATCTAAGTTCCGTAAGGTCAAGCCTAGGTTCCGAATATATATATACGCCCTAGACTCCGCATAGTCAAACCTCGACTTGAACCAAGGTTAAACCTAACGCTCTGATACCAACTTTGTCACGACCCAAAATAGCACGTGACTGGCACTTGAATCATGTGAAGTCTATAGGACCCCACCTAATTCAAGTAAGCCAAAAGCCCAGAAATCTAAACCATTTAAAAAGAGAGTGAAGGAATACATATTTAAAAGTTAACATATAAATTCACTTTGAAAGTCGTAGTAAGCATTTTTAAAAGCATCAAGTCTTTCCCAAAAATTTCGGTAGAGTTTTCTTTGTAAATACTGGCCCCAAACGGGTACAAACAAGAATATACATAAGAAATGAATAAAGGCATCCTCGAGCAGGAGCCAGCTCTTCGCCAATTGGCGGAAACAACCACGCAAGCAATACCAATATACAATGCCGAAGGCGAGGATCAAAACTCAGAAAGAAAACCAATATCCTCAAGAAAACCAGAGAATAATCATAATAATTCAAGTACGCGACTCTAAGGTCGAAAGAATATACAACTGGTCTTCTAAGTCTATCAAATATACAAATTCTGGTTGATGGAGTTTACTAGATACAACTGAAATAAATAAAAGTGCAACGGTGCTCACGATGCAAGTGAACCCATCTACCAAAGCAATCACCCGGAAGGAATCAGTGTGCCAGCAAGCTGCAACGAAACCTGTACGGCTAAACCTGCAAGAAATTGTGGCACAACGGGGGTGACTTGCCAACTCGTGAGTAGAAAACATCAACGAGAAGAAATCACATGTATGACTCTCTCCGAGGTCATACAATAATATCCTCATAAAATATAACCTGAAATATCTAATAATGGCAAGGGTAATCATCTAAACATTAGTGTAATACCAAGTGCTCGTGCCAATGCCTCAGGTAGCAACACGTCACATATATGATGTTCAAATGCTGTAAAAATGAAAGCAGAATACATCTTGTATGAGAAAACTATTTTCTTATCTCAATGAGATTTTTGTGTAAAAACCGAAAGATCATTAATGAAATCAACAGAGAATCCATGTCAAGCATCGACACAAAATATATAACCCAATATCTCAATGTATCAATATCTCAATATCTCAATGTCTCAATATCTCAATGTCTCAATAGCTCAATATCTCAGTATCTCGGGCTCCGGCAATCCGGACTGGCCTATATCATCAAATCTCACGACTACGTTGGTATCCTCCAGATATCCACCGCGTCACAAATAACCAGTCGGTAGTGCTCCCCTTCCGGGCTCAACGGCATCATCTACGCCCATCTTGCCCCGGGGTACCGCACCGGGTCCACCATGCACCCGCAGACGGTTCATCCTCCTCCTCGAATCGGGTGTATGATACCGCTAAAGAACCGAGAAACTCATGGTGGACACCTCTCACATCATATCACGAGAAAACCACAAATTTCTATCTTTATAAATGATAATGAGTTTATAAGATCCTTGCGGTTTCTCCAAATCCAGAAATCTCATGGAAAATCCGAAATCCCAAACTCGAGAGTAAATAAACAGTGAATTACCGGCATAAAACCCCATAATATTGCATGACAAATGAATATATACATGCATGGGTATCTAAATAACGGATGCAATATTTAAACTAGCATAGTAATGATATATTGGAACTATTAGCTAGCAAGTTATATCAATGAAGTAATATTCTCTAAAGTGTACGTTACATGGAAATTACCGATGATGATGTGTGTGAGCCGGCAAGCAAGTGATTGTGGACATACACATCACCGGGTCCGCCAAGTGATGTATATTATAGTGGATGCTTGGACATATATAGAGAAGACTTTCTTGCTCGACATGATAGTATGCTATCTGGTTACTCTTTGTCTTAACATGTTGACTTGTATAAGTGATATTGTCTTACTCTCACATGTTGACAAAGCCCTTAGATGTGTACTTGACTACCAGGACAATGATGGAGATCATACTAGTGGGTCCAAGGGTAGTCCACAAATACACCCTATACTTATTCCTAGTCGAGGGAGTATCAAGACAGGGCATCGATGCTCCAGAGTAGACTAGTGTATACGCTTCTTGACCCATATGATGGGCGATGGATGATCCCATATCCATTGGTGTTTGACATCAGAGATGGTATACGGGTGCTCAGTAGAGACTGGGTATACTGAACGGGCTCGCCGAGAACTCCTAGATGGTACTATACCTATCGTCAGATAGCAGTTCTCTGGTGACACTGGTACAGGTTAGTCTGTCAACCCGAGATCGTCATAGAGTCTTTTGTGCCTCCCACTGTGCTTTGATTTCCACCCTACCACGGCTCTACTGAGTCATGCAAACAGGTGGTTTTTGGGTACAGTCCCGAGTCACATGGAGGCAATGAGAGATAGGAGGGGATTCGTCTCTCCCGGTATTGGGGGTGATGTTGCGCTATGCTCGATTGGCCATAACAGGAAATCCCTGGCCAGGGTTGCTGAGATTTACTGGTAAGTGTTATCAGTAGTTTCTCGAACCGTTATGGACCTTGCATCGGCATGACTTATCAGGCTATTGGGGTCTGACATTATATCACCCCCAGGGTGCGATATGCGGCATATCTGACGAAGAGACCGGACTGTACGGTAGTGTTACTGATTGGATTCGTAGGAGTATAAGCTGGCTTGCTTGTTGATCTTCTGATCACTCAATACCCGGGTGGCCGTTACGTTTAGCAGACCGCTTACGGCTTGTGGGTGTTTGATATGATTATCACCTACTGCTGGCGTATTGACGACTCTTTAGAGTCCTACACAGAGCTTTCCTGGTTCATGCGAAACGAAGTAGGAGCACATATGTGATATGTGCGGAACCGAGATTAATGCGTGTATGTGATACTGCATTCTATTCTCTCGATATGTGATATTGGACGGTTGTATGTGATATAGCCGGGATATCGGATCAAGTGTTGATTCGATAGATTCTTACATTTGATATTTGTCGGTTGTATATGATATAGCTGGATTATTAAATCAAGTGTTGATTTAATAATTTAATGTATAATTATATATTTGATATATTATCTTATATTAACTAATATTAGCTCACTTAAGTTTTCTTTTCCCACTTGTGTACACTTAGTATATATGTGATATATATTAATGCACATTATTTTGTGTCATGCTTGATGCCACATGCTTCATGGATGTATGGGACTTACACCATGCTTATAATAATGTGAAGGTTTTGTTTATTTAAAGTAAATCAAAATTAATGGTAATTAGTCACATGGTTCAAGCTTGTAGAAGCTTGTGGAACCATTGACCAAGTCCACTCATTTTGTTTTACTTGAAGATATTTATTAACCCAACCATTACTGTTAACCCATGGTATATTCTCTACATGGGTTAGTGTATGACACTAACTCACCCATGGTTGCTATTCTCACATCATGAGTTCATTCTCTCATATTCATTCTTTATCTTCTTCTTCAATGAGAAAAAGCTTGTTAGCTTTTTCTAAGGTAAGAAAATATTGTGAGGAAAAGAAAACTAAAGAGAGCTCATTTCCGACTTCATCATCCTCTACTATTAGCCATTTAGTTTAGGGTGTTTGCTTCACTAATTCACATATTAGTGAAGATGTAGCTTGAGCTTGAGTCTCCTCGACGTAGATCATCTTCGGCCTCGAAGACTTCGTGCAAGCTTGTTCATTTCTTCATGTGAACCCTTACTAGAGTTCGGGTGTTGACTACTTAGAGCGAAGGGACTACTACACGGAGCTTTAGAAGTGAAGGACCCGTCTACAAAGGTTGTATTCCTCATTCACTAAGTAAGTAAAGATGTTTGCATGTTGCATTTTTTAATTCTCTAGTTAAAGATTCTAGGTTAGGGTTCTTTAGAACGGCAAAAATTTAAAAACGGCATGGACGATGCCTCCCGAAACCTTGCTGCCGACCAAGGGAACCCAACACGTACAGCATCCCAAATCGGGGTACGGGTCAAATATCACATATACCTCATTATTCATATGGTATCATTATCATAGTATCCTGAATTAAGGGTAGCATTCTAAAGTCTAGTACCTACCAATATCATCACACATATATCCTCGTGTGTATGAAAACACATCGCCCGACGATCCACTATAATATCATGTCGTATATCATATCATAACTCAATCACATAACCAATCTCACGGCAACATGCCCGATCATATCGACTCACCTCCAAGTATCATATATTATCCTCAATATCCGTGTGTGTGTGTGTGTCCCCACGCATCCACACACACACATATATATATATATACATATAAACATATACACCCAAACATATCACATGTGTGCATGTATGTATGTGAACCTTTACTCTAGGGTTTTGCGACTACGAAACTAAACAAAAAGCACATTCTTGCTAAGTATTCATATCTCACAATAACACATATTTATATATATATATAACATTCGCATCCTACCCTACGAAAGTGCGGGGGTGCTATACACCATCCACCCGACTTCCCCCGTAGATATACATCTACTCACCTTGATCCTTGCTTGCCGAAGTCGATGTCGCTATGCTCTTCCTTGTTATCCGAAGTCCACGTGAAGGTGCCTACATAAATAAACACATGGTATCGTAAATAAAAATCACGCACGAAAACCAAAACAGCACACGAATCACACATAGGTTAAAACATGTGGTCTATGCATGCAAAAAAACCAAATAACCCTCGACATCGATGTACAAACGCCGATCGATCGAGACAAAACACAATATCCAAAGTTCAAGTCATTAAAAGTCACAAAACAAAAACAACAACTCAAGAAAATGGTTCCAGATTTAGTCTCAGGTAAAATTAGGATAAACTAACAATTACAGAGGCCAGATTATGAGGTAACTGAGCTACAGGCCCAACCTTGACACCATTTCCCACAATTTTTCCGGTGGCATTACCCCAAAATCCGACGAGGCCGGTTTTACCTGCTTGGTTTGGGTTCGTCTTCTCAGGGTGGTCTTCTAGTGTTTAATCTAGGTCTATAGAGTTGCTAGTCTTTCCTGCAATGGTCTCAGGTCAGTCAAGATTTCCTGTAGACATCACAAACCACAAAAACCGACACGGAAAATATTCAATTTAGGTTTCAAGGTCTAGGCTCTGGTTTGATCTAGGTTTTTTACACTAAAGGGGGTTGTAGTCACCAATTACACCTCAATTTCACCATCACAACTCAAGAATCCCCTAAACTTCATCGTGGAATTTTCCAAGATCACTAAACCTCACTTAAACAATTCTAAACTAAAATAGAAGTTAAAGGAAATCAATTACTACACTAATGGTGAAAAAAATACCTCATTTGGCAACTCAAGAATTTTCATGAGTTGCCCCAAGTGCTCAAAATCCTTACTTGCTTAGTCCACCATGCTTGTAGTGAGTTTGTGCACATTTTTAATGAAAGGAATAAGTTGTTTTGATGTAGATTTGGGGGTGTTGTGAAGAGTTAGAGGAGGTGGAAGGAGAGGGCAGCCATGGTGAAGGAGAAGGGGAAAAGAATGAAGAAAATGAAGTGGAGAAAATGAAACCGTGGTCAAAAGACCCCTCACTCTCTCTCTCTCTCTCTCTCTCTCTCTCTCTTCTCCTAAGCCCATACATCCTTGTCTCTTGGTCTCAAAATATCTCCAATTATATCCTTTTTCTTTTCTTTTAAATCTCCAACAAAAACAAAAACCAAGTAACAAAAGAAATGAAGCATGGTTTTCAAACAATAAAAGCAATGTAACAAGTATTATGCAACATATCATATTGCATGTTATGCACATATCATACTTAATGAAAAATTAGTAAACACTAATCGAGTTTAGTAATAACCCATACACAATTAATTGTATAATAGCTCACCAAATGCCCAAATCACATAAATACCTTAAAAACTAATAATTCTTATTAGTTTTCAAAATATTTTCCAAATTATCGGTATATAGCTATACCCTTTCGTTAAAACCAATTCTTGTACTTAATAATATTCCTGAAATTTATTATTTAAGTTCTAAAATAATATTTTATTTTTCTGAAATGTTATATTTTCCCGGTTCTGAGATTGGTTTGTGAAATCCAATTCGAGAAGATGGACGATCCGTTTGCGGGTTCATGGTGGACCCGGTATGGTATCCCGGGGCAAGAAAGGTATGTTGTGTTATAGACGATCAGCCAGGCAGAGGGACTACTACCTACCGGTAATAGTATTTTTGCTCAGCGGTTATCCGGAGGATACCGACCGGAGTCGTCAGATGATATGGGCGGTTCCGGACTGACGGATCCCGTGGACCTATCCGGACTGATGGTGCCCGAGATATGAGGATTTACGTGTCGATATTGGACACGGGTTTTATGATGTTTCGAGTGTCTATGTTGGACACTCAGGTTCCATGATTTTGATGTGTCGTTGATGAACACGCGTTAGTTGATATCCTCATATTTACATGCATATGCTTTAATGATGTTTCGAGTGTCGATGTTGGACACTCAGGTTCCATGATGTTGTTGTGTCATTGATGGACACGTGGATGATATCCACATGCATACAGGCATTGATTATACTGTTGGCTCATATGCAGATACAGTCACCCTAGATATCATAGTATTACCTTTATGATATAGTTGACCTAGGAATCGTTGTTTTATTCGATTTCTACCTGCTGATGTTTTCTACTCACGAGTTGGTAACTCACCCTCGTTGTGCCACAGTTCTTGCAGGTTGACCGCATGGATCAGTAGCGGTATCGCTGGAACACAGCTTGCATTCGGCTGATTTTCTTTGGGAGGTGGGACACATTCGATCGTGTCCATTCTTGTATTATTATTCCTGTTGTATCTAGTCAACTCCATCAATCAGAAACTAGTATTTGTATAAGTAGTAAGACTTAGAAAGATTTGTGGTTCCGAGACTTAGAGCGATGGGTTATATGTTCGCTTGGTGGTTTTTATGTCTTGCTTTATTTACATTATTCCTTTGTGTTGATCTTCGCCGTTGGGCGTCGTATACATATATTTCTGACTTGCGTGGTTGTGATTCCGCCGATTGGCGAAGAGCTAGCTCCCGCTTGGGGATGCCTTTATTGTTGTTATGTATATATGGTTTTGGATCAAAATATACAAGGGAGGTGCTGCCCAAATTTTTAAAAAGACGAAGCATATTTTTCAACTAGTATGATCCACTTGCATTTTCATGTTCCATTATTTATGCATTTAAGAAAACATTTGATTTTATCATACCTTTATTTCAAAGCTTCATCTCTTTTATTTTATTTTAAAAGGTTTAGATTTCTGGGCTTCGGTTTACTTAATTTACGTTACGCCTTTAGGCGTTGCGTGATTTAGGTGTCGGTCACGAACTAAATTTCGGGTCGTGACACTAACATCCTAAGGGCTTTATCAACATGTATAAAAGAGACAGTATAATAATACTAGTGTACATGTTAAGATAAAGAGCAACCAAATAGCATACTATCATGTCGAGCAAGAAAGTCCTCAAAATAAATATGTCCAAGCATCCACTATAATATACAATAATGTACAATAATAGCCTCTAGGGCATACATATGACTAACAATATCGACCTCAATCCGGCCGTGCCCCAATAAAAGAATATTCAAACTGGCAGAAACGGCTGTCCACATGTCGAACGCTCTCCCTACAATAATAAATATATAAATGAATTCAAAACTGTACAACTGACATTGGACAAAAGGCTATCCATCACGACAATCCATCCAAAACATCACAGTGATAAATATCGTGACAACCAGATGCGTGTAACCCCTTTTAATCGACGTATAGTAATTAAAAGATGTTCACAACACATATACGCATCACATAACCAAGTAACGAAGGCTATGAAAAAATAATTCCGCGCACAAATAGCAAACAAAGCAAGTTTTCCCAAACCTGGAATAAACAGTTCACTAAGTCCTAAAATTTCATCGTTTAAAGCCAATCCGGGAGTCGAAACAAACTCGAAACATGCCCGAACCATCAAGATAGAGAAGTAAACAAAATTAACTGTCGCCTAGTTGGATAGAGGGGTACCCACTCCTGGGGGACACCATAAGGTGGCCCACAAGGGGGCTAGTCTCGGATCCCCACCACCCAAGGCCACCTTGTAGTGGTCTCTGGGGGTGGGCCCGACTTTCGTCCCCCTAAACCGACCCCTGGAGAACCCATGAAACACCCTGCGGTTTCTCAGTTCAAACCGTGAGCCTGCAGGAAGTGCAAACTTCTAAATACTTAAACTTTTAGGACTGTTTTCGTCGGCAGTTTTTGCGCGACGAAAACGGCAGAATTAAAGCGTCGTAACAAGCTAGTTATAGCTTATGGAGTGGATATAATACCATGTTGGTTAGTTATGAACACTCTACAATGATATTAGAGAGGCAGAATGCACAAAAATTAAATTTTAAGAAAGCACAACCAACTAAACCCCAAGTGATCAAACCATAACCCTAAACGAGCTACTATTAGGAGTTAATCTACTATGAAGTAGGGTTATACCGAAACAATTCGTATCCTTTAGGTATTCAAAACTCCTTCCACTTGTGCTCCTAGGGATCCTTGATCAACCTTGCTTAATGGTCTTCTTGATCCTAGATGATCCATTTGAGAGAATATGGCTCAAGCTTGCACCTCAAAAAGAAGCAAGTAAATAAACTAGTTTGCTGATCTAGTTTGCTTAGATGATATAGATATGTTTAGTAATGTTTTTCTATCTCTAAACCATATGTTTCTCAACACATGAAAGGGTTAGGCTTTGAGGAAGAAGATGAACTCAAGAGAGGAGAGAGAATGGAAAAGCGAGAATGATGGAAGAAAAATTGCTAAGGAAAATATCGAGCATTTCTTTTTTAAATAAAGAATATCAACCATGCTTGAATAATTTTCCCAAATGAATAAATAAAAGTAATAGTCATGCTTCTCACCATGCTTGAATCCACCTCACCCCTCCACCTCATTTTCTATTTCTAATAAATAGAAAAATACATGATGAGGTGATATCTTTTAGAAGGTATTTTGTATAAATACAAAATCCTTCTACCATATATACATACCCAAATTCGTACCAAAATATGAATACCCTAAAGATAGAATAATACCACTAATATAATACTAGTATTAAATAAATATCGGATTTAACAAACCGATTTAATTCTAAGCCTACTAGTATTATAATTCGTCCGACTAAATTTTGTGCAACTAGTACACGTAATTAATCGGAACCCTGCACGTATAAACATACGGTCTCTATATCGTTTTTCCTGAACTAGGAAAACCCTCTGTGTGGGACTCTAAAGACTCGACGGTACGCTAGCAGTGGGTTTAGCCACAAGCACGTCAGCAATACTAGCTGTACGTAACGGCTACCCAGGTACTTGTCGAAAAAAAGGCCAACGAGCAAGATCATCCGAACCCCTACTGAGCCTATCCATGGCAATCTCCGTATAGTTCGGTCTCTTCGTCTAAGAGCATCGTATACCGGGTCTATGGAATGGTAAAGGTCAGACCCCTATTGACCTGATAACTCGTGTCGATGTGGCTCAGGACCGATCCGAGAAACTACTGATCTAACCATTAGTTAATCTCAACTGTCTTGGCCAAGGTCTTATGGTTCTGGCCAACCAGACATAGTGCGAAATCGAATACCAATACCGGGAGAGACAAATTCCTGACAATCGCTCACTACCTCCATATGGCTCGGGACTGTACCCAACCAAACATGTTTGCACGACTTAGTAGAGTCATGGTAGGGTAGTGATCTAAGTATAGTAGGAACTCACATGAGACAAATGACGATCTCAGGTCTAAAGACTAGCCTATACTCATGTCGCCTGAGAACCGCTATCTTACGATAGGTATAATATCATCTAGAGGTTCTCGACAAGTCCGTCTAGTATACTCTATAGGGTTCCTAAGCACAACAACAAGGTTTTGGGTGGCATCATCCATGACAAATTAAAATTTTTCCATGCTTAAAAGAACCCTAACCTAGATCGTTTACTAGAGAACATACGGAAACTAGATGTAAACTACTTTACAACTAAGTGATTAGGGATTACAACCTTTGTACTCCTCTCCTTCACTTCTATAGCTCCAAGTTATGGTCCCTTCACTGCGATCATCGAGCTCCCGGACTCTTGAGAGGCTCCACACGGTGTATGATGCATGCTTGCTTGAAGTCTTCAAAATCCAAGATGATCTATTTCGAGGAAACACGAACTCAAGCTATGGCTTCACTAATATGAAATTAGTGAAGCTAACACCCTAACCTAAATGGCTAGTATAGAGGAGGATGATGAAGTAGGAATTTTGCTCACTTTAGTATTTAATTTCTCATAATATTTCATCTTTTTCTCAAGAGCTAGAGAGAAAGAAAAATGAGATGAATGAATAAGATGAAGTGAATGAGATGGGGTTAGAAATACAACCTTGGGTTAGTTTATGTCATGGCTAACTCATATAGAGAATAAACCATGGCTATGTGTAATAGTTAGGTTAACAAATATCTTAAGTAAAAGCAAATCAAGTGGACTAAGTCAATGTTCTACAAGCTTCATGCAACCTCCATGCCATGAGTAAATCCAAATGATTTTTAATTACATAATAATAAATATTAACCAACATTAAACCTAGCTTGGTCTAAGTCTCATACACCCTTGTTGCATGTATAACCCTGGCATGTCACAATATTAGATATCACATATATAATATTTTTGTAACATTAAAAAACTATACAATAAACATATATCACATATATGTTAAATGTATAAAAGTGAGAAAAAGAAATTCTTAAGTGAGCATATTAGTTAAAGTAATTTAATATATCAAATATATAATTATACATTAAATTATTAAATCAATACTTGATTTAATAATCCGGCTATATCACATATAACCGACTAATATAATATGTATCATTTTATCGAATCAACACTTGATCCGATAACCCGGCTATATCACATATACCCGGCCGATATCACATATCGCGAGAATAGAATACGATATCACATACACGTATTATTCTCGGTCCCGCACATATCACGTATGTGCTCCTACCCCGTTTCGCCTGAGCCAGGAAACCTCTGTGTAGGACTCTAAAGACTCGTCAATACGCCGGCAGTAGGTGATGATCATATCAAACACCCACAAGCCGCAAGCGGTCAGCTAAACGTAACGGCCACCCGAGTATTGAGCGATCAGAAGATCAACAAGCAAGCATGTACATACTCCTGCGAATCCAATCAATAACACTACCGTA
This sequence comes from Agapanthus africanus, assembly GCA_030015575.1. Taxonomy (NCBI): domain Eukaryota; kingdom Viridiplantae; phylum Streptophyta; class Magnoliopsida; order Asparagales; family Amaryllidaceae; genus Agapanthus; species Agapanthus africanus. Next base: position 350,411,764 of record JASDDO010000031.1, on the reverse strand, counting down.
CAGTCCGGTCTCTTCTTCTGATATATCGCATATCCAGTCTAGGAGCGGTGAACGTCAGACCCCAGTAACCTATAAGTCCTGCCAATGTGAGGCTCATAACGGGTCGAGAAACTACTGATAACACTTACCAGTTGATCTCCATATCATCCCTGGCCAGGGACTTCCAGTTATAGCCAATCGAGCACAGCGCAACATCAACCCCCAATACTGGGAGAGAAGAAACCCCTCCTATCGCTCATTGCCTCCATATGATTCGGGATTGTACCCAAAAGCCACCGTTTTGCACGTTCTCTTGAACGTGGTAAGGTCGAAATCAAAGTACGATTGGAATCACACAAGACTCTATGACGATCTCGGGTCTACAGACTAACATGTACCAGTGTCACCAGAGAACTGCTATCTGACGATAGGTATATGTTCATACCAAAATAATGCATTTTAATACCGCTCATTCATTATCTATTTTTTGTATATATCGGTACTATAAACCAGTGTCTGCTCAAGTATTACAGATTACAGGTATCCGTGACAAAATACTGGAAATACGCTTAAAATCATGGATATATCATTTGTGAGCCAACATTGTAACCAGAACCGCAAACCGACCGATACTTCATAAGTTTCTTTTTGCAACATTCATGTGTACACACTTTTTTTAACCAAATGGTCCAACACATACAAGTGGTACAACTAGCTTGTTAGTTTATGAACCTAGTGAAGAGGGCTGCCCATGGTATAATGACTTGGTGCAAGTTGGCATGAGTGTGAAGTGCATTTAATGAAAAAAGAGTTGATGTGATTTGAAGCTACAAGTTCCCTCCAAAACCCTGAGTGCATCAAAAGCCAAAACAGAGAAAATAAACAACACCAGAGTGATACTAGAGACAACAGAAGACCACACACAAAATACAAGCCTAGAGGCTCGGATTTTGGCCGAGCACATGCTCACCAAAACCAAGGTCGCCGGCCCCCCTGCGTCCAATGGGCCCCAGTCTTCTGTGGTCGCTCCCTTGATGCCACATCAGCTCATTTTTATTGTTTGTTTAATTTTCTTTGAAGCCTATAAATACAGACCAGAAGGCAAGAGGAAGAGGACTTACCTTTTGTTTAGTTTTGTGTTAGAACTCTTGTAATTTGTTTGTTATTTCTTTTTGAATTCTTGAGCTCTTGCCCCTTTGTCTTGACCTTGCAACTTCTCCTTTGAACTTGCAAGCTTAAGCCTTAGGTTCTTGACTTCAATATCACTTTTAACTTGTTTGCAATTCAATAAAAAGTCTCATTTTGTTACCATGTCTTGTTCTATTTTACATATTTGAATTGGTGAAATTCTTGCTTCACTTTAATCTTGCGACCTCTTAAGTGAGCTTGCAACCTTAAAGTTTGGTATTGGATTTCACATTGCACCGGGCTTTAGAACACTTGAAGATATTCGCACTTGGATTCATCGGTTCTCTCTTTATCTATCTTTTCTTGCATCGTTCATTATGTTTCTTCTTCTTGTCTCTTTTCTTTATTTTTACTTTGTGAATATGTGTGAGTAATCCATTTACTTGTTAAGGGTGGAATATGGTTAAATTGTATTTGAAGATGTTATTTGCTAAAACTTTAAAAACCTTAAACTTTGCAATTGAAACTCCGTGCAAATCACTTGCAATTCCGCTCCGCTAGGCATCCTATCCTACCACGATAGCGATGATTCCTAATCGTGACCGGATTGCTAGTGGTTTGCCGAAGGCTAAAATCAAGAGATAACAACGGAAGGACAAGGGACAAGGAAGACGGATTTAGCGAAATGCCGCAAATACCGTATTTCAAGTTCCCTAATCCGCGTTGTTACCTATTGCTTTAGTGTCAATACCAAAGTTGGGGCTATAAGGAATCGGCAAATATCACATTCATACAATCTAACCTATTACTACACTTAACAAGTCTTTTTATTATACATATCCTTGTTACGACATTTAGCTTAACCAACAAATCAAAACACGTTGTTAGCTCGTTAAAACAATCTTAAAAACCTACCATCTCCCTACGGACGACCGTACTCATCACGGCTCGCTACACGCGACACCGTTTTAATTGCGGTAATTTCAAAACTCTTCTTAAATACAACACGGCAAAAACATAACAATCAAATGGCGCCGTTGCCGGGGAAACGGTAACGCTTTTATACTTGTAGTCTCGGGTTAATTTGTGCATATTTTGTATAAAAGTTAATTTTCTAACACATCAAACGGATAAAACCATTCTTTTTAAAACCACACAATAACATTTTTTTCTCTCTGGATTTGTATTCTGCTAACACTCTGAGGTTTAAAGAAATTAATCAAGTTATAAAAGTGGAATGATATTACTTCACTGAGACAACATACAAAATTTGAGCCCATTCCCTCACACAAAAACCGGCGACACACCCTTGTTTTCCGAGCTCGCCGGCCGTTTGGTGCCCTTTTCACTTGTGGTTTTTTGTGTTGCCTTCAGTGTTCTAATACAATCCTATTTTTATTGTTTGATTTTCTTAATTATTCGTGTTTAGAATTTTGGCTATCCATATCGTTTTTTGGCTCAAATATCCGTATTTTTCCGACATATGCAGATTTGACGGATTGTGAGCAGCGATCGTGCGGAACAAGGGGCATTTTCAAGTACAAGGGGAGTGAAAACTTTGTGCCAAAGATCTGGGTAGTTGGACCCGTGCAAGTGAACCATTCGACCACTTGGAGGCAATATCGACACGAGTTTTCTTAAACTCGACACTTTGTGTGCGTATTTCTCTTTACACTTCCTCTCCTCAAACCCGACGCTCCAATATCCTTGTCTTTGCAGGATTCTTAGCAACATCGCCGCAAAAAGCTAAAGAAAAGACTAACCGTATTTGTTGCAGCGCCACATTTATATTAAAAAACGAATTGATTGTTTGAAAACAAAACATTGTTGATTTGCGCATTGTATCATTTAATACGGACTTAAGGGGCTCTAACACCAATCCAGATTGGGTCAGGATTTCATCACCCTTCCTAAGACCCCGGAAATCACTAATTGCATAAGTGTCACCTCAAGCTTAATAAAAAAATATCTAGACTCAGCCAACTAAGGACTTGTCGCGCTCAATAGGACAAAGGAAGATTGTGGGCATTCGGTCGTTTATCTAAACATGACTTTTGTGGTGCCTAGGCTAGACAAGTGAGGAGGTAATTTTAAAAGGCCCGTCTCATGGTGATTCGTGAGTGGAACCCTCCTTACCTCACTTGTGCTTACCTGGCCACAACTGGCTGTGAAGAGGCGATTTGAGGGTTATCTCACGATTTGTCACTTTGGAACAGTTAGGAGCAGGTCTAGTTGACTTAGAGGACCCTAGTCTAGGTGTTGATTGTGCATTTGTGACTGTGCATTTGTGATTGTGTTTGTTGAACTGCCGTTTCATTTTCCCATTCTTTTGAAACAAACACAAAGTCTCCATTTTTACCACCTTCACCCAGTTTTTTCTCCACTTTCGTTTTCTTACCCTCACATTCTACGCTTTGACTACACTAAACTCGTTTAGTGTATGTCCGCTTGGACTAGAGACCCCGGTGCCTGTTTAGTCCGTGTTTCGTTAGTCCCTACGAACTACGCGATCGACACCACAGTCAAAAATCCTTCCATGCCTCTTTCACCCCTACCTTTGCCAGCCAACTCCGACATTGACCGGGATTCTGTTCATACATCTTCACCTTTACCATCACTAAATTCTTCTTCTGAGATGTCGGGATTTCCTCCTAACATCCCTTTACCTCCCCGGGACTGATTCCACCTCAATTGGGTGCGAATAACCCGCAACCACCTCCTGTTGCAGCACCACAACGAATCGCGCTCCAGGATCGTTTCTACCTTACCCGCTCTGCACTTCCGACCTGTCTTTAGCTTCCGCCGGCCAATGGGGATAATTTCGAAATTAAGCCCCACTTCATCAACATGTTGCCCAAATTTCACGGGCTGGAATCTGAAGATGCCTACATCTTCATCAACAAGTTCCAGAACGTCTGTGCAATGATGAAGACAACCCAACTGTCCGACGATACTATACGGCTACAAGTCATTCCTTTCACTCTGTGTGACCTTGCTGAGAAGTGGCTGTATAGCACCGCATCGCATTCCATAACCAGTTGGGATGAGTTTGTAAAAGCGTTTCTTAAAAAATTCTACCCAAATCACAAAACCGCGAGGATCCGAAACGAAATCAACCAATTTTCCCAGCTTCCTAACGAACCTTTTGGAAGTGATTTGACCGATACAAAGACCTTATTTTTCAGTGCCCTCATCACGGTACTGAGAGATGGAAACTTTGCCAAACCTTATATGAGGGCCTGAATCCAGCAACTAAGCAGTTGTTGGAAACCATTTGTCAGGGCCATTTCCTATCCAAATCCGACGAGGAAGCTTGGCGATTCTTCGATGATCTTGCGGAGCAAACACTTCAATGGGAGAGCACCATACCGAGCACTACTTCTTATTCTTCTACTACTTCTTCCGGTCTGTCTAGGGCAGGCACTCATCAACTCGATATCTCAATTGCAATGAAGGCAGAGATGGCTGCAATCACACGAAAACTGGAAGCAATTGAGAGCAAATTCTCGTCTCCTTCTCCTGCCCCTGCTCTTCCCCCTCGTACCATCTGCGCTTGTCGTTCTGTCCCATCACATTTAACCGAAGAGTGTCCTTACAATCCACCTTCTTAAAGACAGGATCAGGTCAATGCTGCATTTCAGCAAAGACCAAGAAATGATCTGTACTCTTCCACTTACAATCCCGGTTGGAAGAACCACCCTAATTTCGCCTGGAATCAGAACCAGCATCAATTCCAAGGCCACAACAACTTCCAGAGGCCTTCTCCTCCTCAGCAACAAGCTCAGCAACAAACTTAACAACAATGTCAGCAGCCCTTCCAACCCCAACCTTTTCAAAATCTGACGAACAATTCTGCACCCAACAATTCTTTTCCTCAAAACAAATTTGTTCCCTCATACAACGATAAAGTTTCCTCTCTAGAACGAAGTCTGGAGGCGTTTGTAAAGCAATCGACTCAATCCACTGCCAACATCCAGTCTTCTATTCAGTCTTTGGTACAACACACTGCAGCACAAGGGCAAAGCATCAAATCCAACGAAGCCCAGATTGCACAGCTGAATGCGGCTTTAAGCGAGCGAGAGAAGCGGATGCTTCCATCTCAACCACTCCCAAATCCTGATCACCCATATAATGTACATGTTGCTCTAGAACAACAGAACCATAATGTGAGTGCCATGACTACGTTGAGATCTGGAAGGGTGCTGCACAACATTGGGACACGGATAGTTGATAACACCCCGGCCGCTTCTTCTTCTTCGTCGTCTTTTGAGCCTATTCTCCATTCTTCAAAAGGCTCCTCTACTTCTTCTGCTTTGAACGGACCCACATCTCACTCCACGAAGACTCCAGCTCTAGGATCCGTTCCAACTCCATAATCTCCTCTACAAGCATTGGACTCAACCAATTTCAAAAACGTTCCATTTCCAAACCGGTTGAGATTCAATAAACAAAATCCACAAATGGAGAAGATTCTGGAGTTGTTTAAACAGGTTAACATCAACATTCCCCTTTTAGATGCAGTCCAACAAGTCCCTTCCTACGCAAAAATCTTGAAGGACTTGTGCACTAAAAAGAGGAAATCTCAGGTAGCCAAGAAAGTTTTCATAGATAGTGCCGTGAGTGATGCTCTTACCCAATTTTTACCTCAAAAACGGAAGGACCCTGGCTGTCCTACGATTTCAATCACCATTGGGGATAAGAACATCAACCGCGCATTTTTGGATCTTGGTGCCAGTATTAACCTGCTTTCGTACTCGGTATATGAATAACTAGGTGTAGGAGAGCTGAAACCCACGCATTGTACTCTCTAAATGGCCGACCGATCTATCACCCATCCTAGGGGTGAGCTAGAGGATGTGTTAATAAAGGTAGGGGACTTCATATTCCCCGTTGACTTCATTGTTTTAGACACACAGCCTGTAGCTAACCCCCGGAATCAAATTCTGGTGATACTCGGTCGCCCATTCCTTGCAACCTCAAATGTTGTGATCAATTGTCGAAATGGTTCGATGAACCTATCTTTTGGAAACATGACAATTGAACTCAACATTTTTAGGTTGGAGAATCAGCCCTCCGAACCTAATGCTCATATACTAGACGTTTGCTCTATCCAGGAGATCACCCCTGTCACGACCCGAAATAGCACGTGACTGGCCCTTGAATCATATGAAGTCTATAGGACCTCATCTAATTCAAGTAAGCCAAAAGCCCAGAAATCTAAAACCATTTTAGGGAAGAAGTAAAGAAAACTGGTTTTAAAGAAGTGAAGAAAACATGTTTTAAAAACAAGGTTTCTAAATAAGTAAGCCGAATATGCATTTTTAAAACCTCAAGTCTTTTCTGAAAATTTCGGCAGAGTTTCCTTTGTAAATACTGGCCCCTAACGAGGTACAACAAGAATAATATATACATCAATGGTAAAAGGCATCCCCAAGCGGGAGCTAGCTCTTCGTCAATCGACGGTCACAACTACGCAAGCAATATAATATACAACAACGAAGGGAGAGGATCAAAACTGAAAAGGGAACTCAAACAGCATGAAATCCATAATAATACAACGCGCTACTCTAAGGTCGAAAGAATAAACAACTCTAGTCTCTAAGTCTGAAATAAATACATGTCTGGTTGATGGAGTTTTACTAGATACAACTGAATATAAATAAATGTACAATGGTGGTCACGATGCAAGTGAACCCACCTACCATAGCAATCATCCGGAAAGAAAGCAGTGTGCCAGCAAAGCCACAACGAAACTTGTACAGCAAAACCTGCAAGAAACTGTGGCACAACGGGGGTGAGTTGCCAACTCGTGAGTAGAAAACATCACAGAGCAGAAATCGTGTGTATGACTAAATCCTAGGTCAAAAGATCAGTAATATATATATATATATATATATATATATATATATATCTCCCCAATATGATAAAGTCTGAAGCATAAGAAAAAGGCAAGGATAAACATCTAAACATAAGTGTAATCCAATGCTTGTGTCAGTGCCTCAGGTAGCAAAATATCGTAAATAAGAGGTATGAATGCGGTAAAATGAAAAAAGAAGACATCATGAATGAGAAAACTGTTTTCTTAATATATTAAGATTTTTGAATAAACATTCAAGTATCATCAATGAAAATCATCAGAAAATCAGTGTCAAGTATCGACACAAAATATATATCTCAATATCCCAATATCAAATAAATCTCATATATCATGTATCCAATATGTATGCAACATTCATGAAGGTACTCTATCAGGTACTACTAATACATGAGGCAATAAATGAAAATATGTATATGCAACAGTCATGAAAGGTACTCTATCAGGTACTACTAATACATGTAGCAATGCATATAAAATAAATGCGGAGTATGGAATAAAACATGTCATCCACACATCGGGCATATAGGCCCTTCACATCGACCATATAGGCCCCTCACATCGACCATATAGGCCCCACTCATATCGAGCACATAGGCCCCACACATCGACCATAAAGGCCCCTCACATCGACCATATAGGCCCCTCTCGTATTGAGCACATAGGCCCCTCACATCGAGCACATAGGCCCCTCACATCGACCATATAGGCCCCACTCGTATATAATGCATAAGTAAATTCGCATAGATCATCATGATGATAAATTATGTTGGTGTATATATATATATCAGCGTCCCATACCACTAATATATATACGATGGGTATACATATATATTTCAGCGTCCCATACCACTGATATATATACGCAGGGGTAAAGCAATCCAGAAAACATCATATGAAACCATATCGCAATGCGAAATCCATGAATTATAATATATGCAACGTGAAACAGTAATATGAGCATGTAACTATGTAAAGGCATATGTGTAAGCATATAAGTATACAGGTATGCTATATGTCATATGCACAAAGGAATATGAATCAATAACCTATAAGCATGCAATGCAATGCGAGCAGTAGAATAAATGGTAAATGAATAATAATGCAGCAATAAAGAAATATACATTCCTATATACGAGTCATACAGTCTTTGGTATTTGAAAGTTGCACGAATTGTGGTGTTTAGAAAATAGGGCTGCGGTGTTTTTATGAAAAAGTACATCCTTTGAAATATCCGTAGTATCTCTTGGCCTGTCATCAAAATACTCACGATTCGTTGGTTTTTGAAATAGGTATGACTCGAGTCTAGTCTAACATCTACAAGTAAACTACAGGACTAACTAACTGGCTAATCGAAAAGATATGGAAACCACCTATAGCTGAGTCGATACATATATATATAATAGTCGGTGATCCCGCCTCAATAGTATCACAACTGATACAATATATAACATGACATCCTCGATTCAAGAGTGCGGATCTATCATCAATATAAAGCTCGTACGTAAATCCGTCGTACGGCATCCCAAATCAGGGTACGGGTCAATTATCACATTCATCTCATTATTCATCTGGTATCTATTATCATCAGATCTCATGAACTGGGGTACTGATCTAAGTCTAGTACGAACTGATACCACCTATATAGATATATGTACGTGTATGAAAACATGCCTAAAGGCGCGCTATAACTCATGTCGTATCTCAAAATACGAACCATATCATATCACCGATCTCATGGCACCATGCCCAAACTCATCGACTCATCTCCAAATATCATCCAATATCCTCATCATCTAAGTGTAGGTATATATATATATATATATATATATATATATATATATATATATATATATATATACGTCGTCCCATACCTATGTGTGTGTGTGTATATAGACGTATCCCCATATACGCACAAGTATAACAAAGCAAGCATCTGTGTGCGTGTGGGTGTACACCTATTCTAAGGTTCGCGACTAAGAAGCTATGCTAGTTCACTTCTAATAACCCTAATCTAACCATTGAACACGAATATCCATGTCACACATAAAGCTATCATATAGTATATATAGCATACTAAATATCGAACTGCGGGGGTGTTATACGCCATCCACCCGACTTCTCCCGTAGACATAATCTACTCACTTTGCCCTTCACTTCCCGTTGCCGATGTTTCCACGTGCTTGCTTGTTGTCTCGAAGTCTTCGTGGGGGTACCTACACATATAATCCAATCGAGATGCGTATTAAAATCAAATCGGAAAACCAAAACGACACACTAAGGCCTATAGGTTAGAACCTATGGACTACGCTTTCAAAACCACCAAATAACCCCCGATATCGTCGTACAAACGTCAAGCGATCGAGGTAAAACACAAATACGAAAATCCAGAAATCAAAATACGAGAAACGAAACCCCGAATCAAAACAGCAACTCTTGAAAATGGTCCCAGATTTTACACTAGGTCAAATTGGTCAATTTTGCATATGCCAGGGGTCTAGTTTATAGGAGATGGAGCTACAGACCAACACGAATCAATTCCACCCTGCTCTGGCCGCAAATTGCTGCCAGAATGATTAAATCTGCGGCCAAGTAGAGGGTGTAGGGGCTGGGGTCTTTAGGCTATGTTCTAAATCACCTGCATGTATCACTGTCCTTGCAAAATAATTTTCAGGTCACCCGGGTGTTAACAGATTCCAATTTCCCTACACAATTCTCACAATTTCCGTATCTGCAGAATTCAAAGTTCGCAACCTGGGGTTTATCTAAGGTTTTAATCCAAAATAACATCACTACAGGGGTTGTAGTCCCTAATCACACCTCAATTACACTATCTCTACCCAAATCACACTAGTCCCTAATCACACCTCAATTACACTATCTCTACCCAAATCACACCCTAAACCCTAGCTAGAATTTTCAAAGTTCACCTAAACACCACTTAATCACCACTAACACATATGAATACCAAAGTGAATAAAAAACTATACAAATGGTGTAGAGATTATCTCATTTAGCACCCATGAATCCTCTACAGCGCCAAAATCAAATTTTTGTTGTTCCATAGTGTAGCTTGTGAGCTTGTGCATCTTTTTTGTGAAGTGGGGAAGATGTTTTGGTGTAGTTTTTGAGATGTTTTAAGGTGAAGAAATGGAGGTAGGAGAGAGGGCAGCAGCCTTGAGGATGAGGGAAAGGAAAGAATGAAGGAAGAAATGAAGAGGAGAATGCCAAGACTTAGGTTTGACCCCTCACCTCTCTCTCTCTCATGCCCATACCTCTCATCCTTTATTGGTATTCCTTTTCTTTTCTTTTCTTTTCCTTTTCTTCTCTTCTCTTTAATTTTATAACCATGCATGATAAAAAGGAGAAAGCATGAAAGAAAAATGTAACAAGTGCTAAAAAAAAGACATGTGCATGTTTTGCACAAAACAAGCTTAATGCGCGATTAGCGATATTTAATCGTGATTAGCACTAAATAGCGTATAATTAATCATAAAAACTTATAATTTGCATAATTCATATAAAACACCTTCTTTTTTGTAATTTCCATAATTTTTCCCAATTTATCGGGATTTAATTATAACGCTTTATTAAAATATTCAATATTTTATTATTTAATTATAAAAATTCCGAAAATAATATTTTATTTTTTCTGAAATGTCACAATCTTCCCCCTTAAATAAATTCGATCCCCGAATTTAAATTTAAACCCCTCAAATACTAAAACATTCAATAAAAAGTCCAAGTTGTCGGGGCTCCGAAATCATCAATACATAAAAAGCATCATAGCGCAATGCATGCGCATGAACAATGAGCAGATAACTCAAAATCAAAACTCCGTCAAGCATCCCGGAATCATCGGAGTCATGGTGAAGAAACAATGTCAAATCCAATACGAAAACCAATATGATATAAATTAGAACTATACATGTAACTATCTGAAGGAAATGCATGCCAAACCTTTCATGTTGCTGTGCGACGCGCGTATCGCGGTACAGTGGCAGACGTCTATTGTAAGAAAATAACTATATATATACTTATCCCTTATTTAATATGTACGTACCGCTGTTTTGAAAACAATTTAGAAGGGTTTCCTTGTTTTAAACGTTTCGTGTCATATCAGACACGTAGGTAAATACTGAGACTATAGCTCTCTTTTTGGAAATCCCTTTGATAACTATCAATGCATGCAAAATATATCCAGATACCGTCCTCTGACTAGTCCTGCTCAGTACGAAAACAAATAGCAAATATCATAAAAACGTATTGCCCCATAAGAAATCAATCCCAAAAATGTGCATATGAATGCTATGTGCGTCTGGTGCGCACGGAAATCGAAACCCATGAATGTTTCATACATGTGCACATAAACAACATCTAAGTGCATTGGGTGTGCATGAAACATCTGTTAAGGGCAACGGGTGTGCCAGACAGCAATATCAGGTGCATCTGATATGCATGAAGAATTTCGATTTAGTGCATCTGGTGTGCACTAAAATCGCATCAGGCGCCCAAGCATGCGAAAGAATCTAAATCAAGTGTACGAAAACAAATATCGAATATCAAAATCGAAATCGACGGTATAGGACACATTCAATCCAAATCCAAATCAGGTATATCGTGGTACATAATCTCATAACCTTGTGCATCAGCGTGCACAAAATCAAATCAAGTACTAAAAGTGCATGAAAACTATGCCGAAAGTACAAGTTAAATCATAAGCATATCATAGGCATGAAATCAATATCTCGAATGACATCAATCGAAGTCAAGTGCAACCGTACTGTACAAAAATCTCAATCATGCAAACAAATCGTGCAAAATACCGAAATCCAAAAATGACGGATACGTGATAATCGAATCACCAAATCACAAATCATAAATACCGTCGTCGATATGTCCTCCTTTCAAGTCGAGAAGGTGCCGGTGTATCCAATGCTAGTAGAGCAAGACATCTACTTGCCTACTGTTCGTGGCCTGTCGTCTGGTGCTTTTAGGCTCCTGTCTCTCACTGTGGATTGCTACCTATATAGCTCCTCGGCTCAACGGCCCAATATGGAATGACGACGGAAACAGTCCCGCTCTGGAACATCCTCTACAGATCTCTGGCCAACTATCTCATCGACGATGCCGAACTCTGGCCTGCTGAGTGTGCGCAATATGACCGCTCCTTGATCCAAGTCTTCTCGTATAGTATTCCAGAAAGGTCTTGTCGAGGTCTCTCTCAAATCTCGTTTCTGCCAAATTTCCCGGAAGTTACCACCCTTACTATATATGTTTCTTGTTCCGGAACGGTTGCATACTCATCGCGACTTCTTCTGGAAGATATATCCATATACAACGCCTCTGCATGCGTATCACATATCTGATGTCGGCGGAGTGGAACATCATCTCATCAAGATCTCGTACGAACCTCTTACTCCACTTTTCTCTGCTGTCGACTGCTTCAGACTCGTCTCATCGTGGCTGCATGGACTGTGCTCCAACGGCTATACTCGTATCTGGAGTCTCCCAAGCAATGCATCCCATCATATGATATCCGAAAGATGTCGAACCATTTGATCGATTCGTCAAAACCGCATAATCCCCCAAGAGCTCAACATCTTGGGTACAGTTTAATAGTATCGAGTACATAACATAGCATCGGTGGACCAGCCGTAGAAGGGCAAACCCAATTCTCACTAATGGCACCGCGGAACTGCCGCAAACCCTAAGGTTCAAAGGCTTTCACACGGTCATTATGTCGAGTTAGGGTTTCATTCTTCTAGAGGGTATATAGAATCTCTTGCATGTCTTTCTGAATACTTTAAACTTGGAATATGGGTTTCTAACATTCGATCGCCTCCATCGACTCTCAATGTACCTGTATGAAGTCGTCTCTAGCTGGAACAATCTATCTGATGACCTCGCATCGGGGTAAGCGAACGAACCACAAGTCCTGGTCATTCATCCTCGGGTGACTAGCGACCTTCTATCATATCTCTAAGTACATACTCATGCTGCAGTAGCTCCAATATCTTGGCGATATCTCGTCATTTGCAGCAGCAACTGGCTCATTCGTCTGCACGCTGAACAGTGCCTCAATCATCATGAATAAGCAATACATCAATGGTCATCACATTCTGGATGGCCTCTATCAGTGGCTCAATCCTCTGGTGCTGATCTGCACGTCCGAGAAATCCCATAGAAGAGATCCATCAACGCTCATGGCGCGAAAACACAATAAAGCGATGCCTCTATGCAATCGTATGTCTCTGGAATCACGGCCTGGTCAGTCTTCGTTCGTGACGAGCTCGTGCTGACTGCAACTCTAGACGAAGCTCTCTCTGCCCGTGTAATCGTGGCAGCCAAAATCATAACCAAAATCAATGAGGATAGATCATAGGAATGAATAAAATACTGCGCAAGGAAATGTACATCCTAAGGCTCCTTAAGCGGAGTAGCGTATCGTAAGTATGTCGCGAAACATACACACGGTACGTCACTCTAATGAAGTCACCTACTCCATCAACCAAGGTCAACCTACGCGACGAAAGTTCTGGTCTAATAGCCCCTCGACTAAGTCTAAGTTCCGTAAGGTCAAGCCTAAGTTCCGTATATATACAAACGCTCTAGGACCCGCATAGTCAAACTTAGACTCGAACCAAGGTTAATCTAGCGCTCTGATACCAACGTTGTCACGACCCAAAAAAGCACGTGACTGGCCCTTGAATCATATGAAGTCTATAGGACTTCATCTAATTCAAGTGAGCTAAAAGCCCAGAAATCTAAAACCAGTTTAAGGAAGAAGTAAAGAAAACTAGTTTTAAAGAAGTGAAGAAGAGCTAGCTCCCGCTTGGGGATGCCTTTTATCATTTCATATATATTATTCTTGTTGTACCCCGTTCGGGGCCAGTTTTTACAAAGGAAACTCTGCCGAAATTTTCAGGAAAGGTTACACATTTTAAAAAAAATGCATATTCGGCTTAGTTATTTAAAAACTTTGATTTCCAAACATGATTTCCTTACTTTTCAAAAACAGTTTTCCTTATTTACTCTTTAAATGGTTTTAGATTGCTGGGCTTTTGGCTTACTTGGATCAGATGGGGTCCTATAGACTTCATATGGTTCAAGGGCCAGTCACGTGCTCTTTCGGGTCGTGACAAAGTTGGTTCCAGAGACATACGGTTGCATTGAGGCTTCGTATTTTGTGTTTCCGCACTATGGGCGTTTGACATATCGCTGCTGTGAGATTTCTAGGATGTACCGGACGGTACCAGAGGATTGAGCCACTGATAGAGGCCAGCCAGGATGTGATGACCGTTGATGTATCGCTTATTCATGATGGTTGAGGCGCTGCTTAGCGTACCGACGAATGAGCCAGTTGCTGCTGCGAGTGATGAGATATCGCCCAGATGATTGGAGCTACTGCAGCATGAGCATATTCTTAGAGATGTGATAGTGAGTCGCTAGTCACCGAGGATTAATGGCTAGGACATGTGGTTCGTTCGCTTACCCCGATGCGAGGTCATCAGATAGATTGATTCCAGCTAGAGGCGACTTCACGCAGATTCGTTGAGAGTCGATTGAGACGATCGAAGGTCAGGAACCCATTTTCCAAGTTTAAAGTATACGGAAAGACATGCAGGTGATTCTATGGACCCTCTAGAAGAATGAAACCCTAACTCGACTTAATGACCGTGTGAAAGCCTTTGAACCTTAGGGTTTGCGGCAGTTCCTCGGCGCCATTAGTGAGACTTGGGTTTGCCCTTCTACGGCTGGACCACCGACGCTGTGGCATGTACTCGATACTATTAAACTGTACCCATGATGTGATCTCTTGGGGGATTATGAGGATCTGACGAGTCGATCGGATGGTTCGACATCTTTCGGATATCGTGATGGGACACTGCTTGGGAGACTCCAGATGCGAGCGTAGCCGTCGGAGCGCAGTTCGTGTAGCCACGATGAGTTAAGTCCGAATCAGTCGACATTGAGCAAGGTGGAGTAAAGAGTTCGTACGAGATTTCGACGAGATGACGTCCCACTCCGCTGACATTAGAGATGTGATATGCACCCCGAGGCGTGGTATATGGATGTATCTTCCAGAGAGAAGCGCGATAGGTATGCAGCCGTTCCGGAATAAGCTTCAGCTTCAGCATTGGATGATGACTTCCAGGCATTTCGGCAGGATTGAGATTTGAGAAAGGAACCTCGACAGGACCTTTCTGGAGTACGTTACGAGAAGACCTAGACCAGGAGTGGTCGTATTGCGCACACCCAGCAGGACAGAGTTCGGCATTGTCGACGAGGTAGTTGACCATGTTCGGATAAAGGAACTTACCCAGATGCGTTGCAGATTGATCAGGGACGGACGAGTGATGAGTATTCCTCCGATGGTTGGGACGTGTTCCCGAGGACCTGTTCGGCCTGACATCCTCTACAGAATGATGAAGCTACAGAATATGCGATTTTGAGTCCGTGCGAGAGACTTCAGATTGACCGTGGCCGAGAACAGTGCAGTGCGTAGTAGCTTGGCGTGACGTCATAGTGGACGACGATAGAGACAGTTGGAACAAGAGGTTCGTGTGAGACACTGATGAGCTGTCATTGCTTCCCGTCGAGACTAGAGACCTGATATGCTTACAGAGACGTTGGAATGTGACCAGTTTCCGAGAAAATATTGTGCTGAGGACACAGGTGTTTTTGAGCGAGAAGAGGTTGTGTAGGAAGCCAGCCTCTGTACAGATCGGCATAGGCATGATCGGAAGAGACCTTGAGCAGGATTCCTTCCAGGACATTGCTGCAATGATGTTTGCACCCAGGATCAGATGTGTGACGTGCTTTCAGAGAGCCAGAGGCCGACGCCAGTGATACGCTGCCTTACGAGCGGTCGTGAGGATTGACCGAAAGGTGACCAGGAAAGTGCCAGAACGGAATCGTTCCTGTCAGTACTCCTGACCGGGCCGATGAGCCGATGGATTGCGAGATTGGTAATCTACAGGAAAGATCAGGAACCAGAGGCAGAGGACGCCAGCCGCGAGCAAGAGGCAAGTAGATATCTTGCGCAGCTAGCATCGGATGTTCCGGTACCTTCTCGACCCTGAAGAATGGTATACCGACGACGGTAATTATGATTTGTGATTTTGTGATTTGATTATCACGTATCCGTTGCTTTGGATTTCGGTATTTTGGGCGATCTATTCGCATGATTTAGTCTTGATGACTGAGTTTCATGATATTTGATTTTGTGCACCATGGTTGCACCTACTGGGTATTTATACCTTGTACATAGTTATTACTCTTGAGCTGTTGATTGCGATTTCATGCCTATTTTATGCTGGTGATTTGATTTACGCTTCCAGCAGAGTTTCATGTAATTTTAGTGTTTTGATTTTGCACTCGGTATAGCTTATATGTGCTTGTAGTGCATCGATATGTGTTTTGTGCCCGCAGCTGCACACGTTTATGATTTTCTTCATATCTGGATACACTTGGTGTTGCTGCTTATGTATTTGAGTTATTGCTTGGTATTTGTGCATGGGATGCACCAGTTCTATACTTCGTGCATTTGTCGCACCAGTTTTATGTTTCTTGCGTTTATCGCATCAGATTTATATTTCGTGCCTTTGTTGCACCGGATTTATATTTTGTGCATTACGATTGCACCTGACTTCGATTTGATGCCTTTCGGTATGTCGATTTTGATTGTGATATTGATGTGGATTCTTGCACTCCGTGCTTTTGACTGGACTTACGCATATTCGACGTTGCTATTGGATTTTGTGATTCCGTGCATATTGAGTGCGCAGGGTCTAGATTTTCATTCGTGCATGATGGATGCACCGATTTGGATTTTCGCGCATGTTGGGCGCATGTTTTGAGATACGATTTTGGGGCACACCAGATGCACTAAATCGAGATTCTTCGTGCATGTCAGATGCACCTGTTTTGGCTGCCAGGCACACGTTGCCTATGACAGATGCTTCGTGCACACCCGTTGCACCTAGATGTTGTTTTGTGCACATGTTTAGCACATATATGGATTTTGATTTCCGTGCGCACCAGACGCACAGGGTGGTGTTATGTGATTTTTGGGATTTATTCCCTTTGGAGCAGTACATTTTTATGATGTGGGATATTTGCTTTCATACTGAGCAGGACTAGTCAGTGGACAGTGCCTGGATATATTTTGCATGCATCGATAGTTATCGAAGGGATTTCCGAAAAGCGAGCTATAGTCTCAGTATATACCTACGTGTCCGATATGACACAAAACGTTTTAAAAACAAGGAAACTCTTCTGATTATTTTCAAAATGGTGGAACGTGCTTATTAAACAAAGGATATATATATACACATATAGTTATTTTCTTATGAGAAACGTCCGCCACTGTGCAGTGTTACGCGCATCGCACAACGACTTAAAAAGATTTGGCATACAGTTGCATCAGCTAATTACATGTATAGATTGGGTGTCTACATGTATAGTCTTGGTCCATATCATATTGATTTTGTATTGGATTTGACATTGTGTCGTTACCATGACTCCGATGATTGCGGATGCTTGATGGAGTGTTGCTTTTGAGTTATCTGCTCAGTACTCATGCGCATGCATTGCGCTATGATGTTTTATGTATAGATGATTTCGGAGCCCCGATGACTTGGAATTTGTATTGAAATATTTTAGTATTTGGGGGTTTAAATTTAAATTCGGGGACCGAATTTCTTTAAGGGGGTAGATTGTAACGTCTTCAAAATAATAAAATATGATTTTTGGGAAATTTTATAATTTAATATTATTTTAATGA
Organism: Agapanthus africanus; assembly: GCA_030015575.1. NCBI lineage: Eukaryota > Viridiplantae > Streptophyta > Magnoliopsida > Asparagales > Amaryllidaceae > Agapanthus > Agapanthus africanus. Next base: position 350,393,993 of record JASDDO010000031.1, on the reverse strand, counting down.
ATATTTTAATATTCTGGTATAATTAAATACAGATAAATGGGGAAAAATTATGGAAAATTCTAAAATAAGGTATTTTAAGGAATTGCTTCGTTTTCTGTGCATGCCCCCATTTCCTCTAGTTTTGACCCTGAGTATGTCTAGTTTTGACTGATTCCATCTAGGGTGAAATCTGGGTTGATTTTCCTATGTTGGTGTATAATTTGGGACTTGTTTTAGCATGGATTTTGGTATTTGGTGATTCATTCCTGTCGGGTGGCGTTTGGACGTCAACGACAAGTGGATTTTGATTGTGTTTACATGCGAGTCGATAGGTTTTTACCTATGCGGGTAGCGTGTGCTATTTTGGTTTCCGATGTGATTTTCATGTGCTTTAGCATTGTGATATACTTGTAGGTACCCCGCGTGATGTTGAGGCAAAGGAGGTGAAGATAGCGACATCGGCTTTGGCACACGAGAAGCAATGTGAGTAGATTTATATCTGTGGGGAGAAGTCGGGTGGATGGCGTATAGCACCCCCGCAGTCCGTGGTGATGTATACGAATACGTATACACACGAATATTTATTATGTGTTGTTTAGGGTTATTGATGGTAATAATGATATTTTGATGATAAGAATATATTGGTTTAGTTTAGTGCGAACCCTAGAGTAGTGGTTGCACTCACACATACATTTACACACATACTTGCATTCATTTTTTTCATTTATTAGAGTGCATATGATGGTGCGTATATCTACACATGGGTATGGGACTATGTGTTTATATACTGGATTTGAGGATAGTATTTGGGATTTGAGATGAGTCGATGAGATTGGGCTTGAGGCCAGGAGATCGGTGATGTGATTTGGTTCGTATTGAGATACGACACGATGTTTTAGCGGGTCTTTTGACGTAGTGATTCTTACACCTGCATGCATACATAGAGGGTATCAATATTGTACTAGACGTAGATCAGTACCCCGATCATGACATTTGATAAAGAGGATACCAGATAAATAGTATGATGAATGTGATATTGACCCGTACCCAGATTTGGGATGCCGTACGACGGATTTACGTACAAGCTATATTTTGATGATTGATCCGCACTCTTGACTTGGGATGTCTGATTATAGATAGGGTATCGGATATGATATTATTGAGGCGGGATCACCGACTAATATATATACATGTATGTATATGTATCGACTCAGATGTTAGGCGGTTTCCTCACCCATAGCTCTACTTGTTAGTTCAGCCGTATAGTTTAGGATGGTTGTTAGATTAGATTAGACTCCTACCTATTTCAAAAACTAACGAATCGTGGGTATTTTAAAAGACAGCCCAAGGGATCCTACGGATATTTCAAAAGACGTATCTTTTCATAAAAACACCGTAGCCCCTATTTTCAAAACCCCATGATTCGTGTTATTTCAAAAGGCACCAATTGTAGAGGTTATTTTAGATTAATGCAGATTAGTTATAGTTGCGTCTAGTATTCAGCTTCCGCTCATTATTGTGGTTCGCATCGCATCGCATGCTTATATTATGTTTCATACTCCATTATTGATGTTATGCTGTTAGGACACCAGCACCATTACCGATGATGCGTATGTACCACGTACACTTACTTGCCGGCTCACACACATCTTCATCGGCAATTGCCATGTCACGTACACCTTAGAAAATATTATTGCATCGGCATAGGTTGTTAGCTAATAATTTAGACATGATATTAGTGTACTTGCCTTATATGCTAGATTAGACATTGTAATTATTAGTTGTTACATCATGCATGTTATTATTCATGGATTTTTATGCCTGTATGCACTGTTTACATGCTATTGAGGATTGGATTCGGATTTCCATGAGATTTTCTGGATTTGGGGGAAAACCGCAAAACTTATATAAACTTCTTTTCTCTCTTTAAAATAAAAAGTGCGGTTTTCCCATGATGTATGAGTCGTCCACCGTGAGTTTGCTGATGGATTTGGAAACCCGATTCGAGGAGACGGATGAACCGTTTCGGGTACATGGTGGACCCGGTAAGGTACCCCGGGGCAAGAAGCGCGTGGTGATGACGATGTGAGCCTGGCAGGGGAGCACTACCTACCGGTGATTTTACCCGACGCGTCGGATATCTGGAGGATACCGTCGTGGTCTTGAGATGGATGGTAGGGGCCGGTCTGGACTGACGGCGCCCTAGATATTATGATTGAGACATTGGGATTTCGAGATTTCGAGGTACAGAGACTGTGATACAGAGATATCGAGATATTGGGATTACGTTTTGTGCCGATGCTAGGCACTGTTTTATGCTGATTTCATTATGATACCTCAACTAAAAATACAAGGGAAATCTCACTAAATTATGAAAACAGTTTCTTCATTTACATGTATTCTGCTTTCATGCATTCATACCTCATATTCATGACATACTATTACCTGAGGCACTAGCACGAGCACTTGGCACTACATTCACGTATAGAGATTACATTGCCAGTTTAGCATGCTTCAGCTTTATTCATATTGAGGTTTCTTTATATCTGATCGTATTGACCTAGGTTGGGTCATGCATTCGATCTCTGCTTGTAGATATCTTTCTATTCACGAGTTGGCAACTCACCCCCGTTGTGCCCCAGTTCTTGCAGGTTTGCCGTACAGTTCTATAGCGGCATTTCTGGCACACTGCTTCCTTTTGGGTGATTTGCTTGGATAGGTGGGTTCTTTTGTATCAGAACCGCCGTTGTATTTATATTATTCATTGTATCTAGAATATCCATCAACCAAAACTCGTATATTGTTTCAGACCTAGACTAGTGATGTATTATTCGACCATAGAGTCGCGCTTAGTAGTGTTGCGGTTTTCTTGTTGCTTTTGAGCTTTCTTTTGGATTTGATCCTCGCCACTTGGCGTTGTATATTATTGTTGCTTGCGTGGTTGTGACCGTCGATGGACGAAGAGCTAGCTCCCGCTTGGGGATGCCTTTTATCATTTCATATATATTATTCTTGTTGTACCCCGTTCGGGGCCAGTTTTTACAAAGGAAACTCTGCCGAAATTTTCAGGAAAGGTTACACATTTTAAAAAAAATGCATATTCGGCTTAGTTATTTAAAAACTTTGATTTCCAAACATGATTTCCTTACTTTTCAAAAACAGTTTTCCTTATTTACTCTTTAAATGGTTTTAGATTGCTGGGCTTTTGGCTTACTTGGATCAGATGGGGTCCTATAGACTTCATATGGTTCAAGGGCCAGTCACGTGCTCTTTCGGGTCGTGACAAAGTTGGTTCCAGAGACATACGGTTGCATTGAGGCTTCGTATTTTGTGTTTCCGCACTATGGGCGTTTGACATATCGCTGCTGTGAGATTTCTAGGATGTACCGGACGGTACCAGAGGATTGAGCCACTGATAGAGGCCAGCCAGGATGTGATGACCGTTGATGTATCGCTTATTCATGATGGTTGAGGCGCTGCTTAGCGTACCGACGAATGAGCCAGTTGCTGCTGCGAGTGATGAGATATCGCCCAGATGATTGGAGCTACTGCAGCATGAGCATATTCTTAGAGATGTGATAGTGAGTCGCTAGTCACCGAGGATTAATGGCTAGGACATGTGGTTCGTTCGCTTACCCCGATGCGAGGTCATCAGATAGATTGATTCCAGCTAGAGGCGACTTCACGCAGATTCGTTGAGAGTCGATTGAGACGATCGAAGGTCAGGAACCCATTTTCCAAGTTTAAAGTATACGGAAAGACATGCAGGTGATTCTATGGACCCTCTAGAAGAATGAAACCCTAACTCGACTTAATGACCGTGTGAAAGCCTTTGAACCTTAGGGTTTGCGGCAGTTCCTCGGCGCCATTAGTGAGGCTTGGGTTTGCCCTTCTACGGCTGGACCACCGACGCTGTGGCATGTACTCGATACTATTAAACTGTACCCATGATGTGATCTCTTGGGGGATTATGAGGATCTGACGAGTCGATCGGATGGTTCGACATCTTTCGGATATCGTGATGGGACACTGCTTGGGAGACTCCAGATGCGAGCGTAGCCGTCGGAGCGCAGTTCGTGTAGCCACGATGAGTTAAGTCCGAATCAGTCGACATTGAGCAAGGTGGAGTAAAGAGTTCGTACGAGATTTCGACGAGATGACGTCCCACTCCGCTGACATTAGAGATGTGATATGCACCCCGAGGCGTGGTATATGGATGTATCTTCCAGAGAGAAGCGCGATAGGTATGCAGCCGTTCCGGAATAAGCTTCAGCTTCAGCATTGGATGATGACTTCCAGGCATTTCGGCAGGATTGAGATTTGAGAAAGGAACCTCGACAGGACCTTTCTGGAGTACGTTACGAGAAGACCTAGACCAGGAGTGGTCGTATTGCGCACACCCAGCAGGACAGAGTTCGGCATTGTCGACGAGGTAGTTGACCATGTTCGGATAAAGGAACTTACCCAGATGCGTTGCAGATTGATCAGGGACGGACGAGTGATGAGTATTCCTCCGATGGTTGGGACGTGTTCCCGAGGACCTGTTCGTCCTGACATCCTCTACAGAATGATGAAGCTACAGAATATGCGATTTTGAGTCCGTGCGAGAGACTTCAGATTGACCGTGGCCGAGAACAGTGCAGTGCGTAGTAGCTTGGCGTGACGTCATAGTGGACGACGATAGAGACAGTTGGAACAAGAGGTTCGTGTGAGACACTGATGAGCTGTCATTGCTTCCCGTCGAGACTAGAGACCTGATATGCTTACAGAGACGTTGGAATGTGACCAGTTTCCGAGAAAATATTGTGCTGAGGACACAGGTGTTTTTGAGCGAGAAGAGGTTGTGTAGGAAGCCAGCCTCTGTACAGATCGGCATAGGCATGATCGGAAGAGACCTTGAGCAGGATTCCTTCCAGGACATTGCTGCAATGATGTTTGCACCCAGGATCAGATGTGTGACGTGCTTTCAGAGAGCCAGAGGCCGACGCCAGTGATACGCTGCCTTACGAGCGGTCGTGAGGATTGACCGAAAGGTGACCAGGAAAGTGCCAGAACGGAATCGTTCCTGTCAGTACTCCTGACCGGGCCGATGAGCCGATGGATTGCGAGATTGGTAATCTACAGGAAAGATCAGGAACCAGAGGCAGAGGACGCCAGCCGCGAGCAAGAGGCAAGTAGATATCTTGCGCAGCTAGCATCGGATGTTCCGGTACCTTCTCGACCCTGAAGGATGGTATACCGACGACGGTAATTATGATTTGTGATTTTGTGATTTGATTATCACGTATCCGTTGCTTTGGATTTCGGTATTTTGGGCGATCTATTCGCATGATTTAGTCTTGATGACTGAGTTTCATGATATTTGATTTTGTGCACCATGGTTGCACCTACTGGGTATTTATACCTTGTACATAGTTATTACTCTTGAGCTGTTGATTGCGATTTCATGCCTATTTTATGCTGGTGATTTGATTTACGCTTCCAGCAGAGTTTCATGTAATTTTAGTGTTTTGATTTTGCACTCGGTATAGCTTATATGTGCTTGTAGTGCATCGATATGTGTTTTGTGCCCGCAGCTGCACACGTTTATGATTTTCTTCATATCTGGATACACTTGGTGTTGCTGCTTATGTATTTGAGTTATTGCTTGGTATTTGTGCATGGGATGCACCAGTTCTATACTTCGTGCATTTGTCGCACCAGTTTTATGTTTCTTGCGTTTATCGCATCAGATTTATATTTCGTGCCTTTGTTGCACCGGATTTATATTTTGTGCATTACGATTGCACCTGACTTCGATTTGATGCCTTTCGGTATGTCGATTTTGATTGTGATATTGATGTGGATTCTTGCACTCCGTGCTTTTGACTGGACTTACGCATATTCGACGTTGCTATTGGATTTTGTGATTCCGTGCATATTGAGTGCGCAGGGTCTAGATTTTCATTCGTGCATGATGGATGCACCGATTTGGATTTTCGCGCATGTTGGGCGCATGTTTTGAGATACGATTTTGGGGCACACCAGATGCACTAAATCGAGATTCTTCGTGCATGTCAGATGCACCTGTTTTGGCTGCCAGGCACACGTTGCCTATGACAGATGCTTCGTGCACACCCGTTGCACCTAGATGTTGTTTTGTGCACATGTTTAGCACATATATGGATTTTGATTTCCGTGCGCACCAGACGCACAGGGTGGTGTTATGTGATTTTTGGGATTTATTCCCTTTGGAGCAGTACATTTTTATGATGTGGGATATTTGCTTTCATACTGAGCAGGACTAGTCAGTGGACAGTGCCTGGATATATTTTGCATGCATCGATAGTTATCGAAGGGATTTCCGAAAAGCGAGCTATAGTCTCAGTATATACCTACGTGTCCGATATGACACAAAACGTTTTAAAAACAAGGAAACTCTTCTGATTATTTTCAAAATGGTGGAACGTGCTTATTAAACAAAGGATATATATATACACATATAGTTATTTTCTTATGAGAAACGTCCGCCACTGTGCAGTGTTACGCGCATCGCACAACGACTTAAAAAGATTTGGCATACAGTTGCATCAGCTAATTACATGTATAGATTGGGTGTCTACATGTATAGTCTTGGTCCATATCATATTGATTTTGTATTGGATTTGACATTGTGTCGTTACCATGACTCCGATGATTGCGGATGCTTGATGGAGTGTTGCTTTTGAGTTATCTGCTCAGTACTCATGCGCATGCATTGCGCTATGATGTTTTATGTATAGATGATTTCGGAGCCCCGATGACTTGGAATTTGTATTGAAATATTTTAGTATTTGGGGGTTTAAATTTAAATTCGGGGACCGAATTTCTTTAAGGGGGTAGATTGTAACGTCTTCAAAATAATAAAATATGATTTTTGGGAAATTTTATAATTTAATATTATTTTAATGAATATTTTAATATTCTGGTATAATTAAATACAGATAAATGGGGAAAAATTATGGAAAATTCTAAAATAAGGTATTTTAAGGAATTGCTTCGTTTTCTGTGCATGCCCCCATTTCCTCTAGTTTTGACCCTGAGTATGTCTAGTTTTGACTGATTCCATCTAGGGTGAAATCTGGGTTGATTTTCCTATGTTGGTGTATAATTTGGGACTTGTTTTAGCATGGATTTTGGTATTTGGTGATTCATTCCTGTCGGGTGGCGTTTGGACGTCAACGACAAGTGGATTTTGATTGTGTTTACATGCGAGTCGATAGGTTTTTACCTATGCGGGTAGCGTGTGCTATTTTGGTTTCCGATGTGATTTTCATGTGCTTTAGCATTGTGATATACTTGTAGGTACCCCGCGTGATGTTGAGGCAAAGGAGGTGAAGATAGCGACATCGGCTTTGGCACACGAGAAGCAATGTGAGTAGATTTATATCTGTGGGGAGAAGTCGGGTGGATGGCGTATAGCACCCCCGCAGTCCGTGGTGATGTATACGAATACGTATACACACGAATATTTATTATGTGTTGTTTAGGGTTATTGATGGTAATAATGATATTTTGATGATAAGAATATATTGGTTTAGTTTAGTGCGAACCCTAGAGTAGTGGTTGCACTCACACATACATTTACACACATACTTGCATTCATTTTTTTCATTTATTAGAGTGCATATGATGGTGCGTATATCTACACATGGGTATGGGACTATGTGTTTATATACTGGATTTGAGGATAGTATTTGGGATTTGAGATGAGTCGATGAGATTGGGCTTGAGGCCAGGAGATCGGTGATGTGATTTGGTTCGTATTGAGATACGACACGATGTTTTAGCGGGTCTTTTGACGTAGTGATTCTTACACCTGCATGCATACATAGAGGGTATCAATATTGTACTAGACGTAGATCAGTACCCCGATCATGACATTTGATAAAGAGGATACCAGATAAATAGTATGATGAATGTGATATTGACCCGTACCCAGATTTGGGATGCCGTACGACGGATTTACGTACAAGCTATATTTTGATGATTGATCCGCACTCTTGACTTGGGATGTCTGATTATAGATAGGGTATCGGATATGATATTATTGAGGCGGGATCACCGACTAATATATATACATGTATGTATATGTATCGACTCAGATGTTAGGCGGTTTCCTCACCCATAGCTCTACTTGTTAGTTCAGCCGTATAGTTTAGGATGGTTGTTAGATTAGATTAGACTCCTACCTATTTCAAAAACTAACGAATCGTGGGTATTTTAAAAGACAGCCCAAGGGATCCTACGGATATTTCAAAAGACGTATCTTTTCATAAAAACACCGTAGCCCCTATTTTCAAAACCCCATGATTCGTGTTATTTCAAAAGGCACCAATTGTAGAGGTTATTTTAGATTAATGCAGATTAGTTATAGTTGCGTCTAGTATTCAGCTTCCGCTCATTATTGTGGTTCGCATCGCATCGCATGCTTATATTATGTTTCATACTCCATTATTGATGTTATGCTGTTAGGACACCAGCACCATTACCGATGATGCGTATGTACCACGTACACTTACTTGCCGGCTCACACACATCTTCATCGGCAATTGCCATGTCACGTACACCTTAGAAAATATTATTGCATCGGCATAGGTTGTTAGCTAATAATTTAGACATGATATTAGTGTACTTGCCTTATATGCTAGATTAGACATTGTAATTATTAGTTGTTACATCATGCATGTTATTATTCATGGATTTTTATGCCTGTATGCACTGTTTACATGCTATTGAGGATTGGATTCGGATTTCCATGAGATTTTCTGGATTTGGGGGAAAACCGCAAAACTTATATAAACTTCTTTTCTCTCTTTAAAATAAAAAGTGCGGTTTTCCCATGATGTATGAGTCGTCCACCGTGAGTTTGCTGATGGATTTGGAAACCCGATTCGAGGAGACGGATGAACCGTTTCGGGTACATGGTGGACCCGGTAAGGTACCCCGGGGCAAGAAGCGCGTGGTGATGACGATGTGAGCCTGGCAGGGGAGCACTACCTACCGGTGATTTTACCCGACGCGTCGGATATCCGGAGGATACCGTCGTGGTCTTGAGATGGATGGTAGGGGCCGGTCTGGACTGACGGCGCCCTAGATATTATGATTGAGACATTGGGATTTCGAGATTTCGAGGTACAGAGACTGTGATACAGAGATATCGAGATATTGGGATTACGTTTTGTGCCGATGCTAGGCACTGTTTTATGCTGATTTCATTATGATACCTCAACTAAAAATACAAGGGAAATCTCACTAAATTATGAAAACAGTTTCTTCATTTACATGTATTCTGCTTTCATGCATTCATACCTCATATTCATGACATACTATTACCTGAGGCACTAGCACGAGCACTTGGCACTACATTCACGTATAGAGATTACATTGCCAGTTTAGCATGCTTCAGCTTTATTCATATTGAGGTTTCTTTATATCTGATCGTATTGACCTAGGTTGGGTCATGCATTCGATCTCTGCTTGTAGATATCTTTCTATTCACGAGTTGGCAACTCACCCCCGTTGTGCCCCAGTTCTTGCAGGTTTGCCGTACAGTTCTATAGCGGCATTTCTGGCACACTGCTTCCTTTTGGGTGATTTGCTTGGATAGGTGGGTTCTTTTGTATCAGAACCGCCGTTGTATTTATATTATTCATTGTATCTAGAATATCCATCAACCAAAACTCGTATATTGTTTCAGACCTAGACTAGTGATGTATTATTCGACCATAGAGTCGCGCTTAGTAGTGTTGCGGTTTTCTTGTTGCTTTTGAGCTTTCTTTTGGATTTGATCCTCGCCACTTGGCGTTGTATATTATTGTTGCTTGCGTGGTTGTGACCGTCGATGGACGAAGAGCTAGCTCCCGCTTGGGGATGCCTTTTATCATTTCATATATATTATTCTTGTTGTACCCCGTTCGGGGCCAGTTTTTACAAAGGAAACTCTGCCGAAATTTTCAGGAAAGGTTACACATTTTAAAAAAAATGCATATTCGGCTTAGTTATTTAAAAACTTTGATTTCCAAACATGATTTCCTTACTTTTCAAAAACAGTTTTCCTTATTTACTCTTTAAATGGTTTTAGATTGCTGGGCTTTTGGCTTACTTGGATCAGATGGGGTCCTATAGACTTCATATGGTTCAAGGGCCAGTCACGTGCTCTTTCGGGTCGTGACAAAGTTGGTTCCAGAGACATACGGTTGCATTGAGGCTTCGTATTTTGTGTTTCCGCACTATGGGCGTTTGACATATCGCTGCTGTGAGATTTCTAGGATGTACCGGACGGTACCAGAGGATTGAGCCACTGATAGAGGCCAGCCAGGATGTGATGACCGTTGATGTATCGCTTATTCATGATGGTTGAGGCGCTGCTTAGCGTACCGACGAATGAGCCAGTTGCTGCTGCGAGTGATGAGATATCGCCCAGATGATTGGAGCTACTGCAGCATGAGCATATTCTTAGAGATGTGATAGTGAGTCGCTAGTCACCGAGGATTAATGGCTAGGACATGTGGTTCGTTCGCTTACCCCGATGCGAGGTCATCAGATAGATTGATTCCAGCTAGAGGCGACTTCACGCAGATTCGTTGAGAGTCGATTGAGACGATCGAAGGTCAGGAACCCATTTTCCAAGTTTAAAGTATACGGAAAGACATGCAGGTGATTCTACCTCTAGAAGAATGAAACCCTAACTCGACTTAATGACCGTGTGAAAGCCTTTGAACCTTAGGGTTTGCGGCAGTTCCTCGGCGCCATTAGTGAGGCTTGGGTTTGCCCTTCTACGGCTGGACCACCGACGCTGTGGCATGTACTCGATACTATTAAACTGTACCCATGATGTGATCTCTTGGGGGATTATGAGGATCTGACGAGTCGATCGGATGGTTCGACATCTTTCGGATATCGTGATGGGACACTGCTTGGGAGACTCCAGATGCGAGCGTAGCCGTCGGAGCGCAGTTCGTGTAGCCACGATGAGTTAAGTCCGAATCAGTCGACATTGAGCAAGGTGGAGTAAAGAGTTCGTACGAGATTTCGACGAGATGACGTCCCACTCCGCTGACATTAGAGATGTGATATGCACCCCGAGGCGTGGTATATGGATGTATCTTCCAGAGAGAAGCGCGATAGGTATGCAGCCGTTCCGGAATAAGCTTCAGCTTCAGCATTGGATGATGACTTCCAGGCATTTCGGCAGGATTGAGATTTGAGAAAGGAACCTCGACAGGACCTTTCTGGAGTACGTTACGAGAAGACCTAGACCAGGAGTGGTCGTATTGCGCACACCCAGCAGGACAGAGTTCGGCATTGTCGACGAGGTAGTTGACCATGTTCGGATAAAGGAACTTACCCAGATGCGTTGCAGATTGATCAGGGACGGACGAGTGATGAGTATTCCTCCGATGGTTGGGACGTGTTCCCGAGGACCTGTTCGTCCTGACATCCTCTACAGAATGATGAAGCTACAGAATATGCGATTTTGAGTCCGTGCGAGAGACTTCAGATTGACCGTGGCCGAGAACAGTGCAGTGCGTAGTAGCTTGGCGTGACGTCATAGTGGACGACGATAGAGACAGTTGGAACAAGAGGTTCGTGTGAGACACTGATGAGCTGTCATTGCTTCCCGTCGAGACTAGAGACCTGATATGCTTACAGAGACGTTGGAATGTGACCAGTTTCCGAGAAAATATTGTGCTGAGGACACAGGTGTTTTTGAGCGAGAAGAGGTTGTGTAGGAAGCCAGCCTCTGTACAGATCGGCATAGGCATGATCGGAAGAGACCTTGAGCAGGATTCCTTCCAGGACATTGCTGCAATGATGTTTGCACCCAGGATCAGATGTGTGACGTGCTTTCAGAGAGCCAGAGGCCGACGCCAGTGATACGCTGCCTTACGAGCGGTCGTGAGGATTGACCGAAAGGTGACCAGGAAAGTGCCAGAACGGAATCGTTCCTGTCAGTACTCCTGACCGGGCCGATGAGCCGATGGATTGCGAGATTGGTAATCTACAGGAAAGATCAGGAACCAGAGGCAGAGGACGCCAGCCGCGAGCAAGAGGCAAGTAGATATCTTGCGCAGCTAGCATCGGATGTTCCGGTACCTTCTCGACCCTGAAGGATGGTATACCGACGACGGTAATTATGATTTGTGATTTTGTGATTTGATTATCACGTATCCGTTGCTTTGGATTTCGGTATTTTGGGCGATCTATTCGCATGATTTAGTCTTGATGACTGAGTTTCATGATATTTGATTTTGTGCACCATGGTTGCACCTACTGGGTATTTATACCTTGTACATAGTTATTACTCTAGAGCTGTTGATTGCGATTTCATGCCTATTTTATGCTGGTGATTTGATTTACGCTTCCAGCAGAGTTTCATGTAATTTTAGTGTTTTGATTTTGCACTCGGTATAGCTTATATGTGCTTGTAGTGCATCGATATGTGTTTTGTGCCCGCAGCTGCACACGTTTATGATTTTCTTCATATCTGGATACACTTGGTGTTGCTGCTTATGTATTTGAGTTATTGCTTGGTATTTGTGCATGGGATGCACCAGTTCTATACTTCGTGCATTTGTCGCACCAGTTTTATGTTTCTTGCGTTTATCGCATCAGATTTATATTTCGTGCCTTTGTTGCACCGGATTTATATTTTGTGCATTACGATTGCACCTGACTTCGATTTGATGCCTTTCGGTATGTCGATTTTGATTGTGATATTGATGTGGATTCTTGCACTCCGTGCTTTTGACTGGACTTACGCATATTCGACGTTGCTATTGGATTTTGTGATTCCGTGCATATTGAGTGCGCAGGGTCTAGATTTTCATTCGTGCATGATGGATGCACCGATTTGGATTTTCGCGCATGTTGGGCGCATGTTTTGAGATACGATTTTGGGGCACACCAGATGCACTAAATCGAGATTCTTCGTGCATGTCAGATGCACCTGTTTTGGCTGCCAGGCACACGTTGCCTATGACAGATGCTTCGTGCACACCCGTTGCACCTAGATGTTGTTTTGTGCACATGTTTAGCACATATATGGATTTTGATTTCCGTGCGCACCAGACGCACAGGGTGGTGTTATGTGATTTTTGGGATTTATTCCCTTTGGAGCAGTACATTTTTATGATGTGGGATATTTGCTTTCATACTGAGCAGGACTAGTCAGTGGACAGTGCCTGGATATATTTTGCATGCATCGATAGTTATCGAAGGGATTTCCGAAAAGCGAGCTATAGTCTCAGTATATACCTACGTGTCCGATATGACACAAAACGTTTTAAAAACAAGGAAACTCTTCTGATTATTTTCAAAATGGTGGAACGTGCTTATTAAACAAAGGATATATATATACACATATAGTTATTTTCTTATGAGAAACGTCCGCCACTGTGCAGTGTTACGCGCATCGCACAACGACTTAAAAAGATTTGGCATACAGTTGCATCAGCTAATTACATGTATAGATTGGGTGTCTACATGTATAGTCTTGGTCCATATCATATTGATTTTGTATTGGATTTGACATTGTGTCGTTACCATGACTCCGATGATTGCGGATGCTTGATGGAGTGTTGCTTTTGAGTTATCTGCTCAGTACTCATGCGCATGCATTGCGCTATGATGTTTTATGTATAGATGATTTCGGAGCCCCGATGACTTGGAATTTGTATTGAAATATTTTAGTATTTGGGGGTTTAAATTTAAATTCGGGGACCGAATTTCTTTAAGGGGGTAGATTGTAACGTCTTCAAAATAATAAAATATGATTTTTGGGAAATTTTATAATTTAATATTATTTTAATGAATATTTTAATATTCTGGTATAATTAAATACAGATAAATGGGGAAAAATTATGGAAAATTCTAAAATAAGGTATTTTAAGGAATTGCTTCGTTTTCTGTGCATGCCCCCATTTCCTCTAGTTTTGACCCTGAGTATGTCTAGTTTTGACTGATTCCATCTAGGGTGAAATCTGGGTTGATTTTCCTATGTTGGTGTATAATTTGGGACTTGTTTTAGCATGGATTTTGGTATTTGGTGATTCATTCCTGTCGGGTGGCGTTTGGACGTCAACGACAAGTGGATTTTGATTGTGTTTACATGCGAGTCGATAGGTTTTTACCTATGCGGGTAGCGTGTGCTATTTTGGTTTCCGATGTGATTTTCATGTGCTTTAGCATTGTGATATACTTGTAGGTACCCCGCGTGATGTTGAGGCAAAGGAGGTGAAGATAGCGACATCGGCTTTGGCACACGAGAAGCAATGTGAGTAGATTTATATCTGTGGGGAGAAGTCGGGTGGATGGCGTATAGCACCCCCGCAGTCCGTGGTGATGTATACGAATACGTATACACACGAATATTTATTATGTGTTGTTTAGGGTTATTGATGGTAATAATGATATTTTGATGATAAGAATATATTGGTTTAGTTTAGTGCGAACCCTAGAGTAGTGGTTGCACTCACACATACATTTACACACATACTTGCATTCATTTTTTTCATTTATTAGAGTGCATATGATGGTGCGTATATCTACACATGGGTATGGGACTATGTGTTTATATACTGGATTTGAGGATAGTATTTGGGATTTGAGATGAGTCGATGAGATTGGGCTTGAGGCCAGGAGATCGGTGATGTGATTTGGTTCGTATTGAGATACGACACGATGTTTTAGCGGGTCTTTTGACGTAGTGATTCTTACACCTGCATGCATACATAGAGGGTATCAATATTGTACTAGACGTAGATCAGTACCCCGATCATGACATTTGATAAAGAGGATACCAGATAAATAGTATGATGAATGTGATATTGACCCGTACCCAGATTTGGGATGCCGTACGACGGATTTACGTACAAGCTATATTTTGATGATTGATCCGCACTCTTGACTTGGGATGTCTGATTATAGATAGGGTATCGGATATGATATTATTGAGGCGGGATCACCGACTAATATATATACATGTATGTATATGTATCGACTCAGATGTTAGGCGGTTTCCTCACCCATAGCTCTACTTGTTAGTTCAGCCGTATAGTTTAGGATGGTTGTTAGATTAGATTAGACTCCTACCTATTTCAAAAACTAACGAATCGTGGGTATTTTAAAAGACAGCCCAAGGGATCCTACGGATATTTCAAAAGACGTATCTTTTCATAAAAACACCGTAGCCCCTATTTTCAAAACCCCATGATTCGTGTTATTTCAAAAGGCACCAATTGTAGAGGTTATTTTAGATTAATGCAGATTAGTTATAGTTGCGTCTAGTATTCAGCTTCCGCTCATTATTGTGGTTCGCATCGCATCGCATGCTTATATTATGTTTCATACTCCATTATTGATGTTATGCTGTTAGGACACCAGCACCATTACCGATGATGCGTATGTACCACGTACACTTACTTGCCGGCTCACACACATCTTCATCGGTAATTGCCATGTCACGTACACCTTAGAAAATATTATTGCATCGGCATAGGTTGTTAGCTAATAATTTAGACATGATATTAGTGTACTTGCCTTATATGCTAGATTAGACATTGTAATTATTAGTTGTTACATCATGCATGTTATTATTCATGGATTTTTATGCCTGTATGCACTGTTTACATGCTATTGAGGATTGGATTCGGATTTCCATGAGATTTTCTGGATTTGGGGGAAAACCGCAAAACTTATATAAACTTCTTTTCTCTCTTTAAAATAAAAAGTGTGGTTTTCCCATGATGTATGAGTCGTCCACCATGAGTTTGCTGATGGATTTGGAAACCCGATTCGAGGAGACGGATGAACCGTTTCGGGTACATGGTGGACCCGGTAAGGTACCCCGGGGCAAGAAGCGCGTGGTGATGACGATGTGAGCCTGGCAGGGGAGCACTACCTACCGGTGATTTTACCCGACGCGTCGGATATCCGGAGGATACCGTCGTGGTCTTGAGATGGATGGTAGGGGCCGGTCTGGACTGACGGCGCCCTAGATATTATGATTGAGACATTGGGATTTCGAGATTTCGAGGTACAGAGACTGTGATACATAGATATCGAGATATTGGGATTACGTTTTGTGCCGATGCTAGGCACTGTTTTATGCTGATCTCATTATGATACCTTAACTAAAAATACAAGGGAAATCTCACTAAATTATGAAAACAGTTTCTTCATTTACATGTATTCTGCTTTCATGCATTCATACCTCATATTCATGACATACTATTACCTGAGGCACTAGCACGAGCACTTGGCACTACATTCACGTATAGAGATTACATTGCCAGTTTAGCATGCTTCAGCTTTATTCATATTGAGGTTTCTTTATATCTGATCGTATTGACCTAGGTTGGGTCATGCATTCGATCTCTGCTTGTAGATATCTTTCTATTCACGAGTTGGCAACTCACCCCCGTTGTGCCCCAGTTCTTGCAGGTTTGCCGTACAGTTCTATAGCGGCATTTCTGGCACACTGCTTCCTTTTGGGTGATTTGCTTGGATAGGTGGGTTCTTTTGTATCAGAACCGCCGTTGTATTTATATTATTCATTGTATCTAGAATATCCATCAACCAAAACTCGTATATTGTTTCAGACCTAGACTAGTGATGTATTATTCGACCATAGAGTCGCGCTTAGTAGTGTTGCGGTTTTCTTGTTGCTTTTGAGCTTTCTTTTGGATTTGATCCTCGCCACTTGGCGTTGTATATTATTGTTGCTTGCGTGGTTGTGACCGTCGATGGACGAAGAGCTAGCTCCTGCTTGGGGATGCCTTTTATCATTTCATATATATTATTCTTGTTGTACCCCGTTCGGGGCCAGTTTTTACAAAGGAAACTCTGCCGAAATTTTCAGGAAAGGTTACACATTTTAAAAAAAATGCATATTCGGCTTAGTTATTTAAAAACTTTGATTTCCAAACATGATTTCCTTACTTTTCAAAAACAGTTTTCCTTATTTACTCTTTAAATGGTTATAAATTGCTGGGCTTTTGGCTTACTTGGATCAGATGGGGTCCTATAGACTTCATATGGTTCAAGGGCCAGTCACGTGCTCTTTCGGGTCGTGACAGTCACCTACTCCATCAACCAAGGTCAACCTACGCGACGAAAGTTCTGGTCTAATAGCCCCTCGACTAAGTCTAAGTTCCGTAAGGTCAAGCCTAAGTTCCGTATATATACAAACGCTCTAGGACCCGCATAGTCAAACTTAGACTCGAACCAAGGTTAATCTAGCGCTCTGATACCAACGTTGTCACGACCCAAAAAAGCACGTGACTGGCCCTTGAATCATATGAAGTCTATAGGACTTCATCTAATTCAAGTGAGCTAAAAGCCCAGAAATCTAAAACCAGTTTAAGGAAGAAGTAAAGAAAACTAGTTTTAAAGAAGTGAAGAAAACATATTTTAAAAACAATGTTTTTAAATAAGTAAGCCGAATATGCATTTTTAAAACCTCAAGTCTTTTCTAAAAATTTCGGCAGAGTTTTCTTTGTAAATACTGGCCCCAAACGGGGTACAACAAGAATAATATATACATCAATGATAAAAGGCATCTCCAAGCGGGAGCTAGCTCTTCGTCAATCGACGGTCATAACCACGCAAGCAATATAATATACAATGCCAAAGGGCGAGGATCAAAACTGAAAAGGGAACTCAAACAGCATGAAATCCATAATAATACAACACGCTACTCTAAGGTCGAAAGAATAAACAACTCTAGTCACTAAGTCTGAAATAAATACATGTCTGGTTGATGGAGTTTTACTAGATACAACAGAATATAAATAAATGTACAATAGAGGTCATGATGCAAGTGAACCCACCTACCATAGCAATCATCCGGAAAGAAAGCAGTGTGCCAGCAAAGCCGCAACGAAACCTGTACAGCAAAACCTATAAGAAACTATGGCACAACGGGGGTGAGTTGCCAACTCGTGAGTAGAAAACATCACAGAGCAGAAATCGTATGTATGACTAAATCCTAGGTCAAACGATCAGTAATATATATATATATATATATATCCTCAATGTGATAAAGTCTGAAGCATAATAAAAAGGCAAGGATAAACATCTAAACATAAGTGTAATCCAATGCTCGTGTCAGTGTCTCAGGTAGCAAAATATCGTAAATATGAGGAATGAATGCGGTAAAATGAAAACAGAAGACATCATGAATGAGAAAACTGTTTTCTTAATATAGTGAGATTTTTGAATAAGCATTCAAGTATCATCAATGAAAATCATCAGAAAATCAGTGTCAAGCATCGACACAAAATATATATCTCAATATCCCAATATCAAATAAATCTCATATATCATGTATCCAATATGTATGCAACATTCATGAAGGTACTTTATCAGGTACTACTAATACATGAAGCAATAAATGAAAATATGTATATGCAACAGTCATGAAAGGTACTCTATCAGGTACTATTAATACATGAAGCAATGCATATAAAATAAATGCGGAGTATGGAATAAAACATGCCATCCACACATCGGGCACATAGGCCCCTCACATCGACCATATAAGCCCCTCACATCGACCATATAGGCCCCACACATATCGAGCAAATAGGCCCCTCATATCGACCATAAAGGCCCTCACATCAACCATATAGGCCCCTCCCATCGACCATATAGTCCCCACTCGTATATAATGAATAAGTAAATTTGCATAGATCATTATGATGATAAATTATGTAGGTGTATATATATATCAGCGTCCCATACCACTAATATATACGATGGGTATACATATATATATTTCAGCGTCCCATACCACTGATATATATACGCATGGGTAAAGCAATCCAGAAAACATCATATGAAACCATATTGCAATGCGAAATCCATGAATTATAATATATGCAACGTGAAACAGTAATATGAGCATGTAACTATGTAAAGGCATATGTGTAAGCATATAGGTATACAGGTATGCTATATGTCATATGCACAAAGGAATATGAATCAATAACATATAAGCATGCAATGCAATGCGAGCAGTAGAATAAATGGTAAATAAATAATAATGCAGCAATAAAGAAATATACATTCCTATATACGAGTTATACAGTCTTTGGTATTTGAAAGTTGCACGAATTGTGGTGTTTAGAAAATAGGGCTACGGTGTTTTTATGAAAAAGTACATCCTTTGAAAATATCCGTAGTATCCCTTGGCCTGTCTTTAAAATACTCACGATTTGTTGGTTTTTGAAATAGGTATGACTCAAGTCTAGTCTAACATCTACAAGTAAACTACAAGACTAACTAACTGGCTAATCGAAAAGATAGGGAAACCACCTATAGCTGAGTCGACACATATACATATAATAGTCGGTGATCCCGCCTCAATAGTATCACATACGATACAATATATAACATGACATCCTCGAGTCAAGAGTGCGGATCTATTATCAATATAAAGCTCGTACGTAAATCCGTCGTACGGCATCCCAAATCTGAGTACGGGTAAATTATCACATTCATCTCATTATTCATCTGGTATCTATTATCATCAGATCTCATGAACTGGGGTACTGATCTAAGTCTAGTACAAACTGATACCACCTATATAGATATATGTACGTGTATGAAAACACGCCTAAAGGCCCGCTATAACTCATGTCGTATCTCATAATACGAACCATATTATATCACCGATCTCATGGCACCAAGCCCAAACTCATCGACTCATCTCCAAATATCATCCACTATCCTCATCATCTAAGTGTAGGTATACGTATATATATACACGTCGTCCCATACATAAGTGTGTGTGTGTGTATATATATATATATATGTATCCCCATATACGCACAAGTATAACAAAACAAGCATCTGTGTGCGTGTGGGTGTACACCTATTCTAGGGTTCGCGACTAAGAAGCTATGCTAGTTCACTTCTAATAACCCCAATCTAACCATTGAACACCTAAATATATCCTGAATATCCATGTCACACATAAAGCTATCATATAGTATATATAGCATACTAAACATCGAACTGTGATGGTGCTTTACGCCATCCACCCGACTTCCCCCGTAGATATAATCTACTCACTTTGCCCTTCGCTTCCCGTTTCCGACGTCGCCACGTGCTTGCTTGTTGTCTCGAAGTCTTCGTGGGGTACCTACACATATAAACCAATCGAGATGCGTATTAAAATCAAATCGGAAAACCAAAACGACACGCTAAGGCCTATAGGTTAGAACCTATGGACTACGCTTTCAAAACCACCAAATAACTCTCGATATCGTCGTACAAACGTCAAGTGATCGAGGTAAAACACAAATACGAAAATCCAGAAATCAAAATATGAGAAACGAAACCCCGAATCAAAACAGCAACTCTTGAAAATGGTCCCATATTTTTCCTAGGTCAAATTGGTCAATTTTGCATATGCCAGGGGTCTAGTTTACAGGAGATGGAGCTACAGAACCAACACGAATCAATTCCACCCAGCTCTGGCCGCAAATTGCGGCCAGAAAGATTAAATCTACGGCCAAGTAGAGGGTGTAGGGGCTGGGGTCTTTAGGGTATGTTCTAAATCACCTGCATGTATCACTGTCCTTGCAAAATAATTTT
Organism: Agapanthus africanus; assembly: GCA_030015575.1. Taxonomy (NCBI): domain Eukaryota; kingdom Viridiplantae; phylum Streptophyta; class Magnoliopsida; order Asparagales; family Amaryllidaceae; genus Agapanthus; species Agapanthus africanus. The sequence continues at coordinate 350,373,392 of JASDDO010000031.1, read as the reverse complement.
CAGGTCACCCGGGTGTTAGCAGATTCCAATTTCCCTACACAATTCTCACAATTTCCGTATCTGCAGAATTCAAAGTTCGCAACCTGGGGTTTATCTAAGGTTTTAATCCAAAATTACATCACTACAGGGGTTGTAGTCCCTAATCACACCTCAATTACACTATCTCTACCCAAATCACACCCTAAACCCTAGCTAGAATTTTCGAAGTTCACCCAAACACCACTTAATCACCACTAACACATATGAATACCAAAGTGAATCAAAAACTATACAAATGGTGTTGGGATTATCTCATTTAGCACCCATGAATCCTCTACAGCGCCAAAATCAAATTTTTGTTGTTCCATAGTGTAGCTTGTGAGCTTGTGCATCTTTTTTGTGAAGTGGGGAAGATGTTTTGGTGTAGTTTTTTGAGATGTTTTGAGGTGAATAAATGGAGATAGGAGAGAGGACAGCAGCCTTGAGGATGAGGGAGAGGAAAGAATGAAGGAAGAAATGAAGAGGAGAATGCCAAGACTTAGGTTTGACCACTCACCTCTATCTCTCTCATGCCCATACCTCTCATTCTTTATTGTTATTCCTTTTTTTTCTTTTCTTTTCCTTTTCTTCTCTTCTCTTTAATTTTATAACCATGCATGATAAAAAGGAGAAAGTTTGAAAGAAAAATGTAACAAGTGCTAAAAAAAAGACATGTGCATGTTTTGCAGAAAACAAGCTTAATGCGCGATTAGCGATATTTAATCGCGATTAGCACTAAATAGCGTATAATTAATCATAAAAACTTATAATTTGAATAATTCACATAAAACACCCACTTTTTTGTAATTTCCATAATTTTTCCCAATTTATCGGTATTTAATTATACCGCTTTATTAAAATATTCAATATTTTTTTATTTAATTATAAAAATTCCAAAAAATAATATTTTATTTTTTCTGAAATGTTACAACCCCAGAGGACTGTGAATTCGAGGAGTTTTTGTTCGATCACAGCAATCTTGACGCCACTAGTGCGTTCCTCTTTGGACCTGCTGCTGCTTCTGTGCCCGACAATGACTACGAGTGTTTCACTTTCTCGAACGATCTCGGCCGGTCACCACCCGAGTTTGAATCCTTTTAATTTCCGGATGAGTTAGTTGAATCATCCAACTCGGTCGCTTACACTCATTTTGAACCTCTGCTGGAATCCTTTGAGTTCGAGACATTTTCACCAATCTTGCCTTCAATCGTTTCACCGCCAACGCTCAAACTCAAGCCATTTCCGTCTCACCTTAGGTACGCTTACTTGGGTGAGAACGAGACCCTCCCTATTATCATCTCGGCTTCTCTAGCTTCAGAGCAAGAGAAAGCCCTTCTTACGGTCTTGCACAACAATCGGAAAGCTTTTGGCTGGTCTATGGCGGACATCAAGGGGATTAGTCCCATGATCGTTGATCATCACATTCATCTGATGGATGATGCCAAACCAACCAGGGATCCACAAAGGCGACTCAACCGAGTCATGAAGGAGGCTGTAAAAAAGGAGATTGTAAAGGTCTGGATAGTGGTATTATTTACCTTATCTCTGATAGCCAGTGGGTTAGCCCCATTCACGTTGTCCCCAAGAAGTCTGGCATAACGGCCATAACCAATGAGACGAACGAGTTAATGCCTACACGCACCCAGACTGGGTGTCACGACCCGAAAGTACGGAACATGACCGGCACTTAAACTACGAACGTCTCGAGGCGTACGTAATCTAAGTAAACCGAAAACCCAGATATCCAAACCAAGAAAAGTAGTAGAGTGAAGGAAAACCAATATAAAATCAAGTAGTTTTAATAGCATAAGCCGAGTTATGCGGTTTTAAAAACATCAAGTATTTCCTGAAAATTTCGTCAGAGTCTCCTTTGTAAATACCGGCCCCCAAGCGGAATACAACATGAATAGTATACGAAATCAATAAAAAGGCATCCCCAAACGGGAGCTAGCTCTTCGTCAATCGACGGCCACAACCACACAAGCAATATAATATACAACGCCAATCGGCAAGGATCAAAAACTCAAAAGGAAACTCAAAACCACAAGAAATCCGCAGAAATATACGCGCGACTCTAAGGTCGAAAGAATAACATCACTGGTCCCTATCTCAAAAATAAAACATGTTTGGCTGATGGAACTTCTAGATACAACAGAATAATGATATACAAGATATATAATGGGGGTACGATACAAGTAAACCCACCTACTAGCAAATCACCCGAAGGAAACTATGCCCGCAAAGCCGTGATGAAACCTGTACGGCAAACCTGCAAGAAACTGGGGCACAACGGGGGTGAGTTGCCAACTCGTGAATAGAAAAACACCTACGGAAAGAAATCGCAAAAATAACGCAACCTAGGTCAAAGATCATAATATATCCTCAATTATATATAACATGCAACCTATAACAAGGCTAGGGTAAATATCTAACCCGAGTGTAATCTCATGTGCCCGTGTCAGTGCCTCAGGTAGCAATATATCATATGAATGAGGTATGAATGCATGAAAACAGAATACATGTAAATGAAGAACTGTTTTCATAATTTAGTGAGATTTCCTTTGTATTTTTAAAATGAGGTATCATAATGAAATCAGCATAAATCAGTGCCTAGCATCGGCACAAAACGTAATCCCAATATCTCGATATCTCTGTATCACAGTCTCTGTACCTCAATATCTCGAAATCTCAATGTCTCAATCAAAATATCTAGGGCGCCGTCAGTCCAGACCGGCCCCTACCATCCATCTCAAGACCACGACGGTATCCTCAGGATATCCGACGCGTCGGGTAAAATCACCGGTAGGTAGTGCTCCCCTGCCAGGCTCACATCGTCATCATCACGCGCTTCTTGCCCCGGGATACCTTACCGGGTCCACCATGTACCCGAAACGGTTCATCCGTCTCCTCGAATCGGGTCTCGAAATCCATCAGCAAACTCATGATGGACGACTCATACATCATGGGAAAAACCGCACTTTTTATTTAAAAAGAGAGAAATCAGTTTATATAAGTTTTGCGGTTTTCCCCCCAAATCCAGAAAATTTCATGGAAATCCGAATCCAAATCATCAATAGCATGTAAAACCATGAATATAGGCATAACAGTATGCATGAAGTGACAAGAAACAACTACAATGTTAAGCTGGCATATAAGGCAGGTACACTAATATCATGTCAAATTACTAACTAACAAGCTAAGTCAAGCAATAATATTTTCTAAGGTGTACGTGACATGGCAATTACCGATGAAGATGTGTGTGAGCCGGCAAGTAAGTGTACGTGGTACATACGCATCATCGGTAATGGTGCAGGTGTCCTAACAATATGATATCAACATTGCAATAAGAAATTATAACATAAGTATGCGATGCGAATCGAACCACAATAATAAGCGGGAGCTGAATACTAGACGCAACTGTAACTAACCTGCATTAATCTAATATAAGTCCTACAAATGGTGCCTTTTGAAATAACACGAATCATGGGGTTTGAAAATAGGGGCTACGGTGTTTTTATGAAAAGATACGACTTTTGAAATATCCGTAGGATCCCTTAGGCTGTCTTTTAAAATACCCACGATTCGTTAGTTTTTGAAATAGGTAAGAATCGAATCTAATCTAACAACTAAACTAAACTAAAGGGCTAAGCTAACAAGCTGGACCACAGGTAAGGAAACCGCCTAACATCTGAGTCGATCCATATACATACTTGTATATATATTAGTCGGTGATCCCGCCTCAATAATATCATATCCGATACCATATCTACAATCAGACATCCCAAGTCAAGAGTGCGGATCAATCATCAAGATATAGTTCGTACGTAAATCCGTCGTACGGCATCCCCAAATCTGGGTACGGGTCAATATCATATTCCTCACACCATTCCTCTGGTATCCTCTTTATTCAAGATCATAGTCTAGGGTACTGACCTATGTCTAGTACAATACTAATATCCTCAATATACTCATGATCTGACTACAGATCGACAATCTCGTACAAACCGATATCATTAGCACATATCATCAACAAAGGGTATACATCGCCTAATACGGCCTAGTATCAAAATCCTAGCATATCATATCTTCTATCACGATCACATGTCGACCATTTTATTTATAACACTATTCACCCGTATCGTCGTCCCAAGATACGCTATAACACCAGGACGTACCTCAAGTACGAATCCTGCCATATCACCGATATCACAACCACAAAACAAATCTCATCAACTCAGCTCAATCCCAAGTATCATCCTCAAAATCCGTATGTGAACACATAGTCGCATACCCATATGAACGCATAACTATAAAGAATCCCATGAGTACATATAAATAGGAATGTATGCAAGTATGTATGTGTGTATGTGTAGTGCAACACTACCCTAGGGTTCGCAACACTAAAATAATCCAACACACCAATATCCATCGTAAACATCGTTTTTAATCCCAAATAAAATATAATAATTGTTGGTGTGTATACGCATCCGTATACACCACCACGGACTGCGGGGGTGCTATACGCCATCCACCCGACTTCTCCCCGTAGATATAAATCTACTCACCTGGTCCTTGCTCGCCGGTGCCGACTTCGCCATGAGCTTGCTTGTCGTCTCGAAGTACATATGGGGTACCTACATATCATAACGCACCATATAGCATTAAAATCCGACTCATGACCAAAACGACGCACGAATCCCACATAGGTCAAAACCTATGGTTGCTCTCACAAACCAACCCAAAAACCCTCGACGTCGGCGTGCAAACGCCCGACCATCGAGAAAAACCCAAGTACACTCATTTGCACATTCACGAACACTAATTTTAATATAAAATAGGTTAAAACTCACAAAAACCCCAAATTCACTTTAAAAGCCGTTTTTCCGAAAAACTAGCAAGCAAAATTACCCGTTTTAGTACAAAACTCGACGTTTAAATAATTCTAGCGGCCATAATACTTATTAAATAACTTAAATAAGTCATACCAACCCTAATTAGATTTTTAATCTCACTATCTTTCATTAACCCGAAATTCTAGTTTACAATTTAGCTTAATTTGTAAATTTTAAAATAACAATTTGTAAACTAGCTACTATGTTTGATTTCACATGCCTTAATATGAAACCTTACACATTTAAACCATGTTCAAATGATATAGAACCCTAACTAGATTTTAACCTCACATTTGCAATTAAATTCTAAAACCTAGTTTTGCTAGAAATCTTAATTAGGATAATTTACATGCAACAATTTGTAATATGCAACAACATTAAGTTTTCCAAACCTTAAGAGGTTCTACTACACAATTAAACCATGAACAATTTATAAAACTCTTATCTTGATCCAAACCCAATTCTTTACAATTTTCAACTTGAAGGATAAACCAAGTTAACACCTAATTAAACACTTGATTAAGCTAACCTAAGCAATAATCAACAATTTAACTATAAGGTTAAAATTATACCTCCATAATTTTTTGTAGATCCAACTTGCCACTAGCCTCCCAACTTAGCTTCCATCCCCCAAGATCCATGCTAAATTGGCTAAAGAAAAATGGGTAGGGCTGCTGAATTCTGCATAAAAGAGGAGGGAAAATGGGGGTGTGTGAGTGTGGGGGTGTGTGTAGCAAGTTCCAATTGAAGGAAATACCCCCTTATCTCAATTACATTAATTAACTTCACAATTTTAGCATTTTTCTTCGATATTTTCTAACATCGTTTGACAGTTCCATTTCATTTCAAAAACCACATGATAAAATTTTGTTTAATGTGTTATGATACACAAAATTCGTTTCAACTCAATCCAGTTTGTAATTTTCCCTAATTAAATGTATTAGTGACGGCTTAAAATAATATTAAAATAATTAATTTCGGAAAAATTTTCAGAAAATTTGAAATTTCACCAGTGGCTCAATAAACACCAAATACTAGCAATTACATAGCTAGAATATGTATATTTAATTTTATAATAAAGATATTTGCATTTTGACTTTTTACTGAAAACCCCCTTATTTTACCGTTTTTTCGAAATTTCACCGAAACGATTTTCAAAACGTTACAATCTTCCCTCCTTAAAGAAATTCGGTCCCCGAATTTAAATTAAAACTTTCCCCAAATACTAAAATATTTCAGCCAAAACTATCAAATCGCCGGGGCTCCGAAATCATAAATACATAAAACAAATCGTAGCGCAGCGCATGCGCATGAAAAATGAGCATATAACTCAAATCAGAACTCCGTCAAGCATCCCGCAATCATCGGAGTCATGGGGAAGACATCAATACCAAATCCAAAGCAAAACCAATATGATATAACTCGAAACTATACATGTAAAATATATTCAGATACTGTCCTCTGACTAGTCCTGCTCAGTACGAAAACACATAGCAATATCATAAAAACGTACTGCTCTATAAGAAAAATCAATCCCAAAATATGCGTAGGAATACTACGCGCGTCTTGTGCGCACGGAAATCAACATCCAAATATGTGCCATACATATGCACAGAAACAACATCTAAGTGCATCGGGTGTGCACGAAACATCTGTCGTAGGCAACATGTTTGCCCGACAGCAAAATCAGGTGCATCTGACATGCACGAAAAATCTCGATTTAGTGCCATCTGGTGTGCACCAAAATCACACTTCCAAAACATGCGCCCAACATGCGCGAAAATCCAAATCAGGTGCATCCATCGTGCATGAAATCATGAAATCCAATATCAAGTGCCGAACATGCGCAAAATCAAATCAGGTGCACAAGGTGCACAAAACAATATCGAACACCACCATCGAAATCAAAGTCCAATGCATCTAAGTGCACAAAAGACGTATCACTGCACTGCAAGCATATATAAACTATAGAGAGTGCAGGAACCAAATCGTGTGCGTGCATACGCACAAAATCAACTCAAATGTCTAAAATCGTAAAATCACAAACATGTGAAACCCAAGCACGAAAACGATATCAAGTGCAACACTGTGCAAAGATCGTAAATCCTCAATCATCAAAATCAAATCATTTGAATAAATCACCCAAAACATCAAAATCAATAATGGCGGCATAGTACCGCTCAAGCGCATCCTCTAAGAATCTCTGGCCAACTGCCGTGGTCACTCATAGAATGTCTCGTAGACGATCCTAAACTCTGGCCTGCCGGTGTACATAACAATGACCACTCCTGGGTCAAGGTCTTCACTGGGAATTACCAATCTCTCGGTCCATCGGCTCATCGGCCTTGTCAAGTGTGCTAACGGGATGATCCCATTCTGGCACGTCTCTTGTCATCTCCCGGTCAATCATCGCGACCACTCGTAAGACAGCATATCACTAGCGTCGGCCTATGGCTCTCTGAATGTACGTGACACATCTGATCCTGGGTGCAAGTATCATTGCAACAGTGTCCTGGAAGGAATCCTGCTCACGGTCTCTTCCATGTCTCGTCCCTGCCAACTGTCCGGAAGTCATCGTCCTTTCCTATATCTGCATCTTGCTCCGGAACGGCTGCATACCCATCGCGACTCCTTCTGGAAGGTATATCCAGTACTCTGCCTCGGCATGCGTATCGCATCTTTGATGTTGGCGGAATGGAACGTCTTCTTATCCAGATCTTGTACGGACCTCTTTACTCCACTTTATCTAATGTCGACTGCTTCGGACTCGTCTCATCGTGGCTACATGGACTGAGCTCCAACGGCTATCCTCGTATCGGGAGTCTCCCAAGAAATGCATCTAACCACCTAGCATCCGAATTAAGTCGAGCCATCCGATCGAGTCGTCAAAACCTCATAATCCCCCAAGAGCTCAACATCTTGGGCACAATTTAATAGTATCGAGTACACACCACAGCATCAGTGGTCCAGCCGTAGAAGGGCAAACCCAAGCCTCACTAATGGCGCCGTAGAACTGCCGCAAACCCGAAGGTTCAAAGGCTTTCACACGGTCATTAAGTCGAGTTAGGGTTTCATTCTTCTAGAGGGACCATAGAATTGCCTGCATGTCTTTCCAACTACTTTAAACTTAGAATAATAGGTTTCTGACATTCGATAGTCTCTGTCGACTCTCAACGTCTCCGCGTGAAGTCGTCTCTAGCTGGAATCAATCTATCTGATGACCTCGCATCGGGGTAGGCGAACGAACCACCTGTCCTATTCATTCATCATCGGGTGACTAGCGACCTTCTATCATCTCTTCGTACTACTCGTCCCGCAATAGCTCCAACATATGGGGCGATATCTCGTCGTTCACAGCAAAAACTGGTTCGCTCATCTGCACGCTGAACCGTGCCTCTATCACTTCAATGGTCATCTAAGTATGGCTGGCCTCTACCGGTGGCTCAATCCTCTGGTACTAATCTGCACGTCCGAGCAATCTCATACGGCGATCCATCCAACGCTCGTGGCGCAAAACACAATCAAAAGACACCTCTCTACAATCGGGTGTCGCCGGAATCACGCCCTGGTCAGTCCTCGTTCGTGACGAGCTCGTGCTGACCGCAACTCTAGCCGTAGCTCTCCCTGCCCGTAATCGTGGCAGCAAAACCAAACTGGTACTAATGAGGCTAGATCAGGAAGGAATATAATACTGAACAAGGAAATGTACATCCTAAGGCTTCTTAAGTGGAGTGGCGTGTCGTAAATATGCCGCGGAACATACCAACGGTACGTCACTCTAATTTAGTCACCTATTCCATCAACCAAGGGTCATCCTACGCTCCGAAGGTAAAACCTAACGCTCTGATACCAACTTTGTCACGACCCGAAAGTACGGAACATGACCGGCACTTAAACTACGAACGTCTCGAGGCGTACGTAATCTAAGTAAACCGAAAACCCAGAAATCCAAACCAAGAAAAGTAGTAGAGTGAAGGAAAACCAATATAAAATCAAGTAGTTTTAATAGCATAAGCCGAGTTATGCGGTTTTAAAAACATCAAGTATTTCCTGAAAATTTCGGCAGAGTCTCCTTTGTAAATACTGGCCCCCAAGCGGAATACAACATGAATAGTATACGAAATCAATAAAAAGGCATCCCCAAACGGGAGCTAGCTCTTCGTCAATCGACGGCCACAACCACACAAGCAATATAATATACAACGCCAATCGTCGAGGATCAAAAACTCAAAAGGAAACTCAAAACCACAAGAAATCCGCAGAAATATACGCGCGACTCTAAGGTCGAAAGAATAACATCACTGGTCCCTATTTCAAAAATAAAACATGTTTGGCTGATGGAACTTCTAGATACAACAGAATAATGATATACAAGATATATAATGGGGGTACGATACAAGTAAACCCACCTACTGGCAAATCACCCGAAGGAAACTATGCCCGCAAAGCCGTGATGAAACCTGTACGGCAAACCTGCAAGAAACTGGGGCACAACGGGGGTGAGTTGCCAACTCGTGAATAGAAAAACACCTACGGAAAGAAATCGCAAAAATAACGCAACCTAGGTCAAAGATCATAATATATCCTCAATTATATATAACATGCAACCTATAACAAGGCTAGGGTAAATATCTAACCTGAGTGTAATCTCATGTGCCCGTGTCAGTGCCTCAGGTAGCAATATATCATATGAATGAGGTATGAATGCATGAAAACAGAATACATGTAAATGAAGAACTGTTTTCATAATTTAGTGAGATTTCCTTTGTATTTTTAAAATGAGGTATCATAATGAAATCAGCATAAAACAGTGCCTAGCATCGGCACAAAACGTAATCCCAATATCTCGATATCTCTGTATCACAGTCTCTGTACCTCAATATCTCGAAATCTCAATGTCTCAATCAAAATATCTAGGGCGCCGTCAGTCCAGACCGGCCCCTACCATCCATCTCAAGACCACGACGGTATCCTCCGGATATCCGACGCGTCGGGTAAAATCACCGGTAGGTAGTGCTCCCCTGCCAGGCTCACATCGTCATCATCACGCGCTTCTTGCCCCGGGGTACCTTACCGGGTCCACCATGTACCCGAAACGGTTCATCCGTCTCCTCGAATCGGGTCTCGAAATCCATCAGCAAACTCATGGTGTACGACTCATACATCATGGGAAAAACCACACTTTTTATTTAAAAAGAGAGAAATCAGTTTATATAAGTTTTGCGGTTTTCCCCCCAAATCCAGAAAATTTCATGGAAATCCGAATCCAAATCATCAATAGCATGTAAAACCATGAATATAGGCATAACAGTATGCATGAAGTGACAAGAAACAACTACAATGTTAAGCTGGCATATAAGGCAGGTACACTAATATCATGTCAAATTACTAACTAACAAGCTAAGTCAAGCAATAATATTTTCTAAGGTGTACGTGACATGGCAATTACCGATGAAGATGTGTGTGAGCCGGCAAGTAAGTGTACGTGGTACATACGCATCATCGGTAATGGTGCAGGTGTCCTAACAATATGATATCAACATTGCAATAAGAAATTATAACATAAGTATGCGATGCGAAGAGAACCACAATAATAAGCGGGAGCTGAATACTAGACGCAACTGTAACTAACCTGCATTAATCTAATATAAGTCCTACAAATGGTGCCTTTTGAAATAACACGAATCATGGGGTTTGAAAATAGGGGCTACGGTGTTTTTATGAAAAGATACGACTTTTGAAATATCCGTAGGATCCCTTAGGTTGTCTTTTAAAATACCCCACGATTCGTTAGTTTTTGAAATAGGTAAGAATCGAATCTAATCTATCAACTAAACTAAACTAAAGGGCTAAGCTAACAAGCTGGACCACAGGTAAGGAAACCGCCTAACATCTGAGTCGATCCATATACATACTTGTATATATATTAGTCGGTGATCCCGCCTCAATAATATCATATCCGATACCATATCTACAATCAGACATCCCAAGTCAAGAGTGCGGCTCAATCATCAAGATATAATTCGTACGTAAATCCGTCGTACGGCATCCCTAAATCTGGGTACGGGTCAATATCATATTCCTCACACCATTCCTCTGGTATCCTCTTTATTCAAGATCATAGTCTAGGGTACTGACCTATGTCTAGTACAATACTAATATCCTCAATATACTCATGATCTGACTACAGATCGACAATCTCGTACAAACCGATATCATTAGCACATATCATCATCAAGGGGCATACATCGCCTAATACGGCCTAGTATCAAAATCCTAGCATATCATATCTTCTATCACGATCACATGTCGACCATTTTATTTATAACACTATTCACCCGTATCGTCGTCCCAAGATCCGCTATAACACCAGGACGTACCTCAAGTACGAATCCTGCCATATCACCGATATCACAACCACAAAACAAATCTCATCGACTCAGCTCAATCCCAAGTATCATCCTCAAAATCTGTATGTGAACACATAGTCGCATACCCATGTGAACGCATAACTATAAAGAATCCCATGAGTACATATAAATAGGAATGTATGCAAGTATGTATGTGTGTATGTGTAGTGCAACACTACCCTAGGGTTCGCAACACTAAAATAATCCAACACACCAATATCCATCGTAAACATCGTTTTTAATCCCAAATAAAATATAATAATTGTTGGTGTGTATACGCATCCGTATACACCACCACGGACTGCGGGGGTGCTATACGCCATCCACCCGACTTCTCCCCGTAGATATAAATCTACTCACCTGGTCCTTGCTCGCCGGTGCCGACTTCGCCATGAGCTTTCTTGTCGTCTCGAAGTCCATATGGGGCACCTACATATCATAACGCACCATATAGCATTAAAATCCGACTCATGACCAAAACGACGCACGAATCCCACATAGGTCAAAACCTATGGTTGCTCTCACAAACCAACCCAAAAACCCTCGACGTCGGCGTGCAAACGCCCGACCATCGAGAAAACCCCAAGTACACTCATTTGCACATTCACGAACACTAATTTTAATATAAAATAGGTTAAAACTCACAAAAACCCCAAATTCACTTTAAAAGCCGTTTTTCCGAAAAACTAGCAAGCAAAATTACCCGTTTTAGTACAAAACTCGACGTTTAAACAATTCTAGCGGCCATAATACTTATTAAATAACTTAAATAAGTCATACCAACCCTAATTAGATTTTTAATCTCACTATCTTTCATTAACCCGAAATTCTAGTTTACAATTTAGCTTAATTTGTAAATTTTAAAATAACAATTTGTAAACTAGCTACTATGTTTGATTTCACATGCCTTAATATGAAACCTTACACATTTAAACCATGTTCAAATGATATAGAACCCTAACTAGATTTTAACCTCACATTTGCAATTAAATTCTAAAACCTAGTTTTGCTAGAAATCTTAATTAGGATAATTTACATGCAACAATTTGTAATATGCAACAAGATTAAGTTTTCCAAACCTTAAGAGGTTCTACTACACAATTAAACCATGAACAATTTATAAAACCCTTATCTTGATCCAAACCCAATTCTTTACAATTTTCAACTTGAAGGATAAACCAAGTTAACACCTAATTAAACACTTGATTAAGCTAACCTAAGCAATAATCAACAATTTAACTATAAGGTTAAAATTATACCTCCATAATTTTTTGTAGATCCCACTTGCCACTAGCCTTCCAACTTAGCTTCCATCCCCCAAGATCCATGCTAAATTGGCTAAAGAAAAATGGGTAGGGCTGCTGAATTCTGCATAAAAGAGGAGGGAAAATGGGGGTGTGTGAGTGTGGGGGTGTGTGTAGCAAGTTCCAATTGAAGGAAATACCCCCTTATCTCAATTACATTAATTAACTTCACAATTTTAGCATTTTTCTTCGATATTTTCTAACATCGTTTGACAGTTCCATTTCATTTCAAAAACCACATGATAAAATTTTGTTTAATGTGTTATGATACACAAAATTCGTTTCAACTCAATCCAGTTTGTAATTTTCCCTAATTAAATGTATTAGTGACGGCTTAAAATAATATTAAAATAATTAATTTCGGAAAAATTTTCAGAAAATTTGAAATTTCACCAGTGGCTCAATAAACCCCAAATACTAGCAATTACATAGCTAGAATATGTATATTTAATTTTATAATAAAGATATTTGCATTTTGACTTTTTACTGAAAACCCCCTTATTTTACCGTTTTTTTCGAAATTTCACCGAAACGATTTTCAAAACGTTACACTGGGTGGCGAGTATGCATCAATTATAGAAAACTCAATGCCGCAACGCAGAAAGACCACTTTACGCTACCTTTCATTGACCAAATGCTTGAACAATTGGCTGGACATGAGTACTACTGCTTTCTGGATAGCTACTCCGGCTATAATCAGATTCCCATCGCCGAAAAAGACCAGGACAAGTCAACATTCACCTGTCCTTGAAAGGTTCCTGGGCACCCTAAGGAGGTCTCACAAGGCATCAACCATGCCAATTTCAAAAAACGGTGCCGAGAAACCCTAGTGTACGGATCGTTGGCTAGAAATCTAGGCGAAAAAGCTAACTAGTTAACACTAAACTAAAAGAATACGGAAATACAACCTTTGTAGATCCGGTTCTCCACCTCCATAGCTCCGCAACGAAGTCTCCTCGCTGTCCAAATGAATTCCCGGGCTCTAGCGTCAGCTTCGTCGGAGAAATGGCGAGCTAGGTCGTCGATGTCCATGCCGAAGATGATCTACGTCGAAGCATCACTAGATCAAGCTCCACCTTCACCAAGCCATGAAAACTTATGAAGGAAACACACTCTACTACTTGGCAAGAGGTAGAGGATGAAGAAATAGGAAGTGGGTAGACTTTAGAATTGGATTTCTCACTCTAATTCATCACTTGCCATTGATGGAGGCAAGCTTTCTTCACTTGAAGAAATGAAGAAGAAGAAGAAGAATGTTATGATAAGTTAATTCCAAAAAGAAAATTAAAAGAATACTTATCATGACCAAACCATGGTCAAGTGTAGAGAATAAATCATGGTTAGTGGGATGGTTAGGGTTAAGCATGAGACAAAATGGTCACTTGGTCAAAGTCTTCATGAAGCTTCATGAACAAAACAAAACAAGCCACCATTTTCTCATTTGCTTTTCTTTTTCCAAAAGAATAAATAAATGAATAAATGAATAAGGAAATAGTAAACCCTAACCATTTCATTAACCAAGGTTTAATTCTTTACACTTAACCAAAAGGCATGTATCATCAAACATGATACAAGCAAGTGCACAAAATCATATCGAAAATGCAATGCGCACAACCGAGTGAGAAAATCCATTTAAAGTGAACCAATACTGGTTAATGCAAAGTAATATATCAAATATATATAATTATACATTAAATCATTAAATCAACACTTGATTTAACGATCCGGTCATATCGCATATAACCGACTAGTATCATATGTATCGGCTTACCGAACCAACCCTTGATTCGATAACTAGGTTATATCACATACAACCTTTCGATACATCCATCGCGAGAATAGAATACGGTATCACATACACGCATTATTCTCGGTCCCGCACATATCTCATATGCGCTCCTATTTCGTTTCGCTTGAGCCAGGAAACCTCTGTGTAGGACTCTAAAGACTCGTCAATACGTCGGCAGCAGGTGATGATCATATCAAACACCCACAAGCCGCAAGCGGTCTGCTAAACATAACGGCCACCTGGGTATTGAGCGATCAGAAGATCGACGAGCAAGCCCGCTCACACTCCAGTGAATCCAACCAGTAACACTACCGTACAGTCCGGTCTCGTCGTCTGATATGTCGCATATCTCGCCTAGGGGTGGTAAACGTCAGACCCCAATAGCTCGATAAGTCGTGTCGATATGAGGTCTATAATAGTTCGAGAAACTACTGGTAACACTCACCAGTAAATCTCAGCAATCCTGGCCAGGGATTTCCGGTTATAGCCAATCGAACACAGCGCAACATCAACTCCCTATACCAGGAGAGACGAATCCCTTCCTATCGCTCATTGCCTCTATGTGACTCGGGACTGTACCCAAAAACCCCGTTTTGCACGCCCTCTTAGACGTGGTAAGGTGGAAATCAAAGCACAGTAGGAACCACACAAGACTCTATGACGATCTCGGGTCAACAGACTATTCTGTACCAGTGTCACCTGAGAACTGCCATCTGACGTGAGGTATAATACCATCTGGGAGTTCTCGGCGAGTCCGTCCAGTGTACCCAGTCTCTACTGAGCATCCGTATATCATCTCTGATGTCAAACACCGATGGATATGGGATCATCCATCGCCCATCTGTATGGGTCGAGAAGGTACATGCTAGTCTACTCTGGTATATCGATGCCCCATCTCGATACACCCACAACTAGGGACTTTGAAGGATGTACTTATAGACTACCATGTCCCCACTAGTATGATCCGCATCATAGTCCAGGTAGTCAAGTACACATCCTAAGGGCTTTACCAATATGTAACAGAGAGACAATCAATGTACACGTTAAGGTAAAGAGTAACCAGATAGCATACTATCATGTCGAGCAAGAAAGTCCTTCCTATATACGTCCCAGCATCCACTACAATATACATCCTATATACAGTAATGGCCTCTAGGGCATACATATAACTAACAATCTTCCACTTGCACTAGGGCCATCTGTAGCAGTGGTTGTAGTATCTCATACTCAACCATCCCATAAAAGTCTCTCTCTGGGAATAGGCCTTCGTGAGTGGATCCGCCGTGTTATCCTCTGAGTCTGCTCTCCTTGCCTCGATCACCTTGGAGATCAACCATCTCCATGATCAGGTGATACTACCTTAGAATAAGTCTGGATCACTGATGGGACCGGCGTTCCTTGGCATAAGCCAGAACTCCATTGTCTCACAATGGTAGGAACATAGTTCATCTCATGAACCATTATACATCCAAACAGCCTCTTTGGTAGCATCTTAAGTAGCGATGTGTCCTGCCTTTATCGTCTAGTATGTCACGGTATCTATCTTGGAACTCTTCCAACATACCGTCCCTTTACTAAGGGTAAAGACAATGCCTGCGACTGACATTCAGTCGTCTTTATCACCCTGGAACACTTCCAGTGATTCTCCCCAGGATCAATTGATATCATCTCACTACAACTAGTGAGAATCCTAACATCCAATTAAATCTATCTCATAGATCCAAAACCCAGGATTTAGGAGGTATCACTTTGATCCTATATGGAGAATCATTGTGATAAGCGGAGATTGATCGAGCGTAGCATAGGAAACTCCTTCCCTATCAAGAGTATGTTATCCACGTACTTTACGAGGATCACTACCATACTCCCTATTACCTTTTTGTTTATACAAGGTTCATCTACCATTTTGATGATGTCAAACTCTTTGACTAACACATCAAAACAGACGTTCCAACTCCGCGATGCCTGCTTTATCAGATAAAACATCTTGCACACGTTTCCTCTGCTCCCACTGTCTACGAAGCCCTCTGGCTGTGTACTTATAGACGCTCTCTTCCAAATCATCATTTTAGAAGAGCTGTCATGACACCCAACCACTAGATATCGTAGTCATGGTATGTAGCCGTGGCAAGTAGGATCTGGATGGACATAAGCATAGTCACTGGAAAAAGGTTTCATCATTATCCACGCCTGGTCAATGGCGAAAACCTTTAACAAGTCTAGCTTTGAAAGTATCAACTTTTCCATCTACACCAAGTAATCTTCTCAAGATATACTTGCTCTTGACGGGGATTTAACCCTTCAGATATAGCAACCAAAGTCCATACTTTGTTGGTGTATAAGGATTCCATCTCAGATCGCTAAACATCCAGCCATTCTTACAGAGTCTCACTCCTGATGGCCAGCTCGAAACTAGTTGGGTCATCATCCCATGATGCAATCCTCGCCCCCACTGTCATAGAGAAACCGAAGTATCTCTCAGGTGGGTGAGGAACCCTGCTAGATCGGCGGAGAGGCTGAGATTCGTTGGTTACTACTGAATCCTTTGGTTCTACCAAATTATCTGCTGTATTTTGTATAGCTGGAACCTTTCCAGTTCTACATTACAGACCTTGCCTCGAGCTTGTCCGGATTTTGCTTTTAGACATAGGCCGGACAACCCAAATCTTAACTTGCTTAAGACATGGGCTCTTCCCTTTCCATATCACATATGAAGTGGTAGGCAACTGATTTGATTGGAACCGTATTCAATAGGTGTGCAGCTTCTCAAGCGCATATCTCCCAAAAGGAAATAGGTCACTCAGTAATACTCATCATAGAGCACACCATATCAAATAGGGTGTATCTGCTCCTCCCCGATATACCATCGTGCTATGGTGTATACGGAGGAGTAATTCTGAGAGAGAATCTCATTCTCCTTTAGAATAGTCCAGGATTTCCGTGCTCAAGTATTCTCCTCCTTGATCTCATCTAAGGACATAATACTTATACCCGTATTTTGGTTCTCTACTTCTCGCTTATATTCTGTGAATATCTCAAAAGGTTCGGACTTGTGTTTCAACAGGAACATATGTCTGAATCTTGAGAGATCATCAGAGAACGTAATGAAGTATAAAGAACCAGTCCTGGCATGTGTAGACAGGGGACCTTACATACATCAACATGCATCAATCCCAAGAGTTCACTAACTCTTTCTCTGTTTCCAGTAAACGGAGCTATGGTCATTTTATCTTCGTGACATGACTGGCAAGTTTTACAAGATGTAAATTCAAACTAATTTAAATATGCATCTTTATGAAACTCTAGCTAATCGGGTCACATTGATCTGACCTAGTCTACAATACCTCAAGAAGAATTCGTTCATTTCTGAACTCTTCCTCTTGTGTGTGTTCCATATACTAAGAACTCTAGTTTGATTTAGAACATTAATGCTTTTAGATAACGTGCCTGAACCGATCAACTTTTGATATAGGAAATGTTCAAAACATTATCCAGCAAAACAAAATTTTATCATTTCTTTACTTATAAAGAGACTGATATGATTTTGTATATCAGGTTCGGTATCTAATAACATTCGTTCAGAATCAATGTATTGGTAATACAGGGTGACAGTGACCAACAGACTTGGATGCAACACTTGCCCCGTTTTCTGTCTCATGAAACTTATCACCCGTTCTCAGTTTTTCTACCTTCTTGCATCCCTATGTAACATCTTACATATCTGGGATCCTGATCCGGTATCATATACCCAGGATGCAGAGGATTCTGAGAAACAGTTCTTTGTAATGAACACACCCGAAGGAGATGCATCATATGCACTTTCTTCGTTTGGGCGGCATAGGAATTCTGGTATTCCCTATTTCCTGCTCGGTCTTATAACAATTATAAGTTGGAGCGGGACCAACGTTCCCCAGCTCAGTATAACAAGCGGGTTCGGTCAATAATCCGTATTATTATCTTGATTAAGGCGTGATATGGTCTCTACCTGGAGAGAGAGAGAAGAAAACACTCAGCGTGCGCTCTTGCATGAATAGATTGGTTATTATTTTATCTAATCAGGATGGCTCCCAATGCTTTTTATCAAATCTTCCTTCAAACCCTAAAAAGAAAGACTAGCCGGGATTAATTACACACTACAAGTTCGCCAATCTTTCAGCCAGGCCAGTGTCGGTACTTTGATGGAGGTCCCCCGTGCTTTCGCACGAACCTAATTAATGTAAACCTCGTTTTCCCAGAGGCATAACCCCGTTGACACCTTTCTAGACACCTACTTGATCGGCTAATTGTAATGTGTAAAACTCTCCCAGAAGTAACTCTTACTCGCAGCGGGTATCGGGATCCAACTATCTCATAGAAGGTATGCAATCTCATTGCAAATTTCAACACTTGAAATTCCCGATAATATTTTGCCCCTAGCGTCCTATGACCTTGACGCAGGCCAACAAACCATAGTCCGCTAGTCAAGTTCAACCCGTCATTTCCTGATTGAATTAAACCCACCCGCACGACCCTTGACGCAGGCCAACAAAGTCGCACGACAACCCTAATCCAATCTGCATCATATGCATAAGCAGATAAATACTAGTTAGCTACCGCACACTACGCCTTGACGCAGGCCAACAAACGTAGCACGAATACTAACTACCACTTATCTGAAATGACGGAGGGCTACGACAGGTTTTTCTGAAAACCTATTGCGTAATGAACTCGATATCGTTGTAGAATCAAATGATTTTAAAAATGGAGTGCTTTTGAGGCTTTTCTAGTTTTTCTAAAGGAGTCACTCCCGGTGAAGGGATCGTCGGTCCTTTCCTTATCGAATAAGGTGCAGGATATATCATATATACCGCTGTGCAAAGCAAAAACACTTAAAAGCAATCAAAAGACAAACCGAGTGTGTAGCATCTGCCAGTTATTGCTAAAGGAGTCACTCCCGGTGAAGGGATCTCGGTCCTTTCCTTATCGAATAAGGTGCAGGATATATCATATATACCGCTGTGCAAAGCAAGAACTGTAGCTACCTGTTTTATTTTGAAATTCGATTCTACAACATCTTAGGTTTCTTTTATTTCATTAATCATATTAATGAAGTCCCATCATATAATGTACCTAAACATCACAGATAAATACGACGTACACTTATGCCATCCGCATTCGCCTCGATGTCCCCTCGTGCACCGTTAGGTTAGGTAACTAACGACAGAGCGGGGCAGGGCTAGCACAGGTGTAAAACATAAGTAACGGCTATATAATATATCATATATACTATATACTGTATCTATCACAGATATCGCAGCAGAAGAAACATATGAAATATTGGATATACTAGGACGTCCGTGTTTTCAATACGAGCCAGTATAAAACACGGATTCCACGGTCGTGATGAATAGCCAAACCCACACCCCTAGACCCCTACGAGAGCGGCAAGCAACCCTACCAATTCTAGAGTTAGGAGACCCGGCCTCGACACCTCGAGTTGGTCTCCCACTGGACTCCAGAACCCGGTTACTTGTACCCTCCTCCTTGGGTCTATCCTAGTGCGGAAAAGTAAATAATATACAAAGGGTGACACCTTCCGCAACCTGGAAGTGCCCCAATAAAAGAATATTGCATACAAGTTTTTACATGAATGAAAATGAAAAAACACTCATCTCACATAAAAAAAACCCTGGCTATTCATACACGACGATCCAATATAACATATCCAGCAACAAATAACATCACATGTCATCAACGTAAGTAAATATGCGCATCCCAATTGTCGTTGACATATAGCAACGAAACCGGCGATATCACATATTACACTTACGGTCACAGAAAAGAAAGTGTAAAACTACAACAGTTGGAATCCGCAACCACCTCAGACATCGCATGCCTGACCAAATGAATTACTTAGACATCGCATGCCTAACCATTATAAACCCCGCATTTTATTCTCAAAATCGAAAACTCTTTTCAATATCAAGTCGGGCAATTCAACAAGATTCCCGACATCCTGATCGAATGCTCGTCGCAAACTTCAGTAGGCGGCCGCACCCCCGATACCGTCGACGAAGTGCACCAAGGCGGAACACCGCTGCCGCGAGCACCCGAACGGATGCTTTCGGCGACGGGGTTCTCCTACAGTCACTTGGTCGGGGCTATGGAGTGAGGCTGTCTATTAAGTTTACCCGGCGAGTATCCGCGTACGCTACGTGATTGCGACGGACTTTTGATCACATCAAAATTCCGTGGCAACCGATCAAGTGAGACTAAAGTGCTACGTTTATAACATTCATTCAGTTATCTCATAACTTATTGTGAATTCCAATTATTTTATCTCATTCCAGATAAATAGAAAATGTTAAACTTTCCGATCGAACAATCGAACACCCAAGTTTTCCCGATACAGCTCAACACATGAAATAAGTCTAACAACATTCAGTTCGTGCCTCAGTACCAACGGTCCAGCCGTAGAAGGGTCAAGCCAATGCTTCACATGTGGCACGCCGTACTGCCCCAAACCCGAAGGTTCAAAGGGCAGTTCAAGACGGTCACATAATCGAGTTAAGGTTTGTTGTCTTCTAGAGGGTCCATCGCGTTACTTGCACTACTTCGAACGTCGTTAAACTACGGAAAAATCCAACACTTGGAAATTTCCCGACAGGGGAAAAATTGGGTATTTATATCCGGTCGAACTTTTTAACATATTCTAAAATTATCCGGAAAGCCACATAGACAAAATCTGATACCCCGGTCGAAACACCGAATCCCCAAAACAACCCCAGAAAATTCAACTCTTGAATAAAATTTAAAAATACCCAGAAACTCCAGCATAATATAATAGAAGTTACTGTGCAAACAAAAGAGGATGACGTCATCAAAGTGCGGCGGAACCGCCGCAGAAGCCAGGATTCTGCCGCGCTTCCGCCGCGGTTTGTACTGTTCATGGAAAAAAATTGCACCGTAACTCATATAATTCCCTGCTGAATTTTTTAAGCATTTTTAATCTAGAAAAAACCCAGTTTTCACAAAAAGTACAGAGAGCATTTTTTGAGATGGGGTTTCGGTTCGATCGGGCTTCAAATTCCGTCTAGACTTTGCCTAAGGCTCTAGCTAGGCTCTGATACCAGTGAAAGGTTCCTGGGCACCCTAAGGAGGTCTCACAAGGCATCAACCATGCCAATTTCAAAAAACGGTGCCGAGAAACCCTAGTGTACGGATCGTTGGCTAGAAATCTAGACGAAAAAGCTAACTAGTTAACACTTAACTAAAAGAATACGGAAATACAACCTTTGTAGATCCGGTTCTCCACCTCCATAGCTCCGCAACGAAGTCTCCTCGCTGTCCAAATGAATTCCCGGGCTCTAGCGCCGGCTTCGTCGGAGAAATGGCGAGCTAGGTCGTCGATGTCCATGCCGAAGATGATCTACGTCGAAGCATCACTAGATCAAGCTCCACCTTCACCAAGCCATGAAAACTTGTGAAGGAAACACACTCTACTACTTGGCAAGAGGTAGAGGATGAAGAAATAGGAAGTGGGTAGACTTTAGAATTGGATTTCTCACTCTAATTCATCACTTGCCATTGATGGAGGCAAGCTTTCTTCACTTGAAGAAATGAAGAAGAAGAAGAATAATGTTATGATAAGTTAATTCCAAAAAGAAAATTAAAAGAATACTTATCATGACCAAACCATGGTCAAGTGTAGAGAATAAATCATGGTTAGTGGGATGGTTAGGGTTAAGCATGAGACAAAATGGTCACTTGGTCAAAGTCTTCATGAAGCTTCATGAACAAAACAAAACAAGCCACCATTTTCTCATTTGCTTTTCTTTTTCCAAAAGAATAAATAAATGAATAAATGAATAAGGAAATAGTAAACCCTAACCATTTCATTAACTAAGGTTTAATTCTTTACACTTAACCAAAAGGCATGTATCATCAAACATGATACAAGCAAGTGCACAAAATCATATCGCATATGCAATGCGCACAACCGAGTGAGAAAATCCATTTAAAGTGAATCAATACCAGTTAATGCAAAGTAATATATCAAATATATATAATTATACATTAAATCATTAAATCAACACTTGATTTAACGATCCGGTCATATCGCATATAACCGACTAGTATCATATGTATCGGCTTACCGAACCAACCCTTGATTCGATAACTAGGTTATATCACATAGAACCTTTCGATACATCCATCGAGAGAATAGAATACGGTATCACATACACGCATTATTCTCGGTCCCGCACATATCTCATATGCGCTCCTATTTCGTTTCGCTTGAGCCAGGAAACCTCTGTGTAGGACTCTAAAGACTCGTCAATACGCCGGCAGCAGGTGATGATCATATCAAACACCCACAAGCCGCAAGCGGTCTGCTAAACATAACGGCCACCCGGGTATTGAGCGATCAGAAGATCGACGAGCAAGCCCGCTCACACTCCAGTGAATCCAACCAGTAACACTACCGTACAGTCCGGTCTCGTCGTCTGATATGTCGCATATCTCGCCTAGGGGTGGTAAACGTCAGACCCCAATAGCTCGATAAGTCGTGTCGATATGAGGTCTATAACAGTTCGAGAAACTACTGGTAACACTTACCAGTAAATCTCAGCAACCCTGGCCAGGGATTTCCGGTTATAGCCAATCGAACACAGCGCAACATCAACTCCCTATACCGGGAGAGACTAATCCCCTCCTATCGCTCATTGCCTCCATGTGACTCGGGACTGTACCCAAAAACCACCGTTTTGCATGCCCTCTTGGACGTGGTAAGGTGGAAATCAAAGCACAGTGGGAACCACACAAGACTCTATGACGATCTCGGGTCAACAGACTATTCTGTACCAGTGTCACCTGAGAACTGCCATCTGACGTGAGGTATAATACCATCTGGGAGTTCTCGGCGAGTCCGTCCAGTGTACCCAGTCTCTACTGAGCACCCGTATATCATCTCTGATGTCAAACACCGATGGATATGGGATCATCCATCGCCCATCTGTTTGGGTCGAGAAGGTACACGCTAGTCTACTCTGGTATATCGATGCCCCATCTCGATACACCCACGACTAGGGACTTTGAAGGATGTACTTATAGACTACCATGTCCCCACTAGTATGATCCGCATCATAGTCCAGGTAGTCAAGTACACATCCTAAGGGCTTTACCAACATGTAACAGAGAGACAATCAATGTACACGTTAAGGTAAAGAGTAACCAGATAGCATACTATCATGTCGAGCAAGAAAGTCCTTCCTATATATGTCCCAGCATCCACTACAATATACATCCTATGTACAGTAATGGCCTCTAGGGCATACATATAACTAACAGTCCTTTCGGCACGTTTGCATATCGTCGCATGTCCTTTGGGTTATGCAATACGCTCGCTACCTTCCAGCGGTGTATGATGGGAATCTTCTCAGACATGGTGGTAAAATTCTTGGAGATCTTCATGGATGATTTCTCCATTTTCGGCGTTTCCTTTGATGAGTGTTTGCTGCATCTCGACGCTGTCCTTACCCGGTGTAAGGATAAGAACCTCACTTTAAACTGGGAAAAGTGTCACTTCATGGTACGTGAAGGTATTGTCCTAGGACATATCATCTCGCAAAATGGCATTGAGGTAGATAAAGCAAAGATTGAAGTCATTTCCAATCTCCCTCTTCCCAGATGCGTTAGAGACATCCGAGCCTTCCTTGGCCATGCCGGTTTCTATTGACGGTTCATCAAGGACTTTAGCAAGATTGCTAGGCCCTTGACTCTTTTGTTGTCCAAGGACACGCCATTCGAGTTCAACTCGAGCTGTGTGACTGCGTTCGAGTCATTAAAAAGCTCACTCACTTCTGCTCCCATTCTCTCTTCTCTTGACTGGACGTATCCATTTGAGATTATGTGCGATGCATCCGACTTTACCATCGGTGTTGTCCTTGGACAACACATCGATAAGATGTCGCACGTAATCTATTATGCTAGCCAAACCCTGAACGATGCCCAACTGAATTACACAATAACCGTTAAGGAATTCCTGGCTGTTGTGTTTGCTTTAGAAAAGTTCAGGCCCTACTTGATCGACTCTCCAATCATCGTCTACACGGACCATTCAGCTCTTCGCCATCTTTTTGTAAAGAAGGACGCAAAATCTCGGCCGATATGTTGGATCCTCTTACTTCAAGAGTTTGACCTTGTCATCAAGGACAAAAGAGGATGTGAAAACGTAGTCGCCGACCATCTTTCACGACTTCCTTCTTCGCCGACGCTTCAAATTCGGATCAACGACGTTTTTCCGGATGAACAGCTCTTGACAGTATCATATGAACCCTGGTTCGCAGATATTATGAACTATTTGGCCACTGGATTACTACCGAATGAATGGTCAAGTCGAGACAGACTTCGCTTCTTATCCCAAGTAAAACACTTTAACTGGAACGAACCCTATCTATTCAAGTACTGTCCCGACCAGATTATTCGTCGGTGTGTCCCTGACAATGAATTCAAGAGCGTGCTGTCATTTTGCCACGATCAAGCGTGTGGCGGGCATTTTGGCCCCAAAAAGACAGCCAAGAAGATCTTGCAGTGTGTCTTCTACTGGCCACAACTCTTCAAAGACGCTCATGATTACTGCAAGACTTGCTCCCGGTGCCAACACTTGGGCCGGATATCCAGGAGAAACGAGATGCCGCTCCAACCAATCTTGGTTGACGAGATTTTCGATGTTTGCGGTATTGACTTCATGGGGTCGTTTCCCAGCTCTTTTGGGAACCTGTATATTCTTCTAGCTGTTGATTACGTCTCTAAATGGGTCGAGGCAGTGCCCAGCCGGACTAACGAAAACAAGGTTGTCGTTAGATTTCTTAAGGAAAACATCTTTTCCCGGTTTGGACACCCCCGCGCGATCATTAGTGACAATGGAACACATTTCTGTAATAGGACTTTCGAGGCCTTGATGTCGAAATATTCCATTAATCATAAGCTATCCACGCCCTACCACCCCCAAACATGTGGGCAAGCCGAAGTGTCTAATCGGCAAATCAAACAGATTTTGGAGAAGACGGTTTCCAAGAACCGTAAGGATTGGTCTTTAAAACTCACTGATGCCCTTTGGGCATTTCGAACTGCATATAAGACTGATCTTGGCATGTCTCCTTATCGGCTTGTTTATGGGAAGGCCTGCCACCTTCCAGTAGAAATCGAGCATCGCGCACTTTGGGCGATAAAGGAGCTGAATCTATCTCTCGAAGATGCAGGCAGCTATCAAAAGCTGCAGCTGAACGAATTGCACGAGCTTCAGGATGAGGCTTACGACAATGCGATTATTGTAAAGAACCGAACGAAGGTGTTTCACGATAAACACCTTACGTGCAAAACTTTCATACCTGGTCAACAGGTACTTCTTTACGACACCCGACTACATTTCCATTCCGGTAAGCTCAGATCTCGCTGGAAATGACCTTTTTTGTGCGGAATGTATATCCGCACGGCGCTGTGGATTTGGAGAATCCAAAAGATGGCTCGTTTTTCAATGTAAACAGACACAGACTAAAACCGTACCTTAGCGCTGAACCATCAGAGGAGCTCCTAGTCTTGCAGGAGCCGATTTACCCTGCATAATCTTCTTCTGCCTACCACCAAACTTCGGTTATCCAGCCAAAAACAGTGGACACTGTTTCAAATAAGTTTGGGGTATGTATATACTTCTTTTTTTATATATATGTGAATATTCTTGTCTGGTGCATATCCATTTTTGACAAGCAATCTTGTCTGGTGATACTCAGTTCTCATTTTGTTACAAAAAAAATGGTATATATAACCGACGATTTTGACCCTTCAATAAATTTGCCTTCTCGATGTACAATGACAGTGGGGGCACTGTCCAGTTTAAGTTTGGGGGTACGCTCGGTACGCATTTCTAACCATCATATTCATATGTATATTTTGCATCTGCATACTAAAACCCATAAAAATCAGAAAATTTTCTAAAAACATAAAAACTTTGTCGTCAAGTTAGCTAGTGGGAGAACGTAGATTCAATATTTCGACGGTTTTGTTTGATAAGATAGGAACAACTAAATCCTATTTTTAGACTTTGAAAACCTGAAAGATAACCCTCCTTTGATGTTAACTATAGCTAATATACGTCTTTACATCACACTACACGTGTCGTGAGTTTTAAAAATTAGATGACAAGTCTATTATATCTGAAAACTTTTTAATTGATAAACTATTTTCTGAGGATCAAATAGATTTGTTCTGAAATAAGTAATATCAAGAATAATTTATGAAGTGAAGCGGATATGAAGGGATCTTATTGATACCTTAATTGGAACTAATTCTGAAGAATAACCCATCTGAAACTTGATTGGAGTGATTACACACCTAACCCACTAAACACGTCTTTTATCCAAAAAATAATTGAACTACCGGCTATATCTCCATTCGCATTAAATCGTTATGATTTTCACGCTAAAATTGGTCTTTTGTTTTAGGGCCTAGGTAACTTGAGTAATTAAGTCCGCCGGGGTGTCTCTACACCTAATTCTCTAAAACCAACTGGTTTGGGTGCATTGGCCCAAAGCTCGCTAAGAAGCCTAGAAAGTCCAAATTAAAACAAAGTCAAGCAAGTGTTCTCTCCGAGTTAAAATTCTTAACGGTTCTTTGTGTGAGAATAATCTTGACAAAAAATAGGATTTTTATAAAAAAATATTTTTAACGGAGATATGATGGTTTTATCCTATGATAAAGACTATTGCACATTCACAGAGGTGTGTATGAAATGAAAACAAGAAAATGGTGGAGGGAAAATAAGACTTAGTTTCCTGTTAATGAAGATAGAAATTCTGAATTTGAAATCTAACTGGAAAACGAAACTTGAGAAGTACTTAACTCTTTATAAAACCTGTATGATCCTTTTTAAATTTTATCTGGGATTTATTTTATGACATGACGACTTTAATCGACCCTTTTGAAACTTAACGACACTATTTGCACTGCACGTAAAGACATATAGGACCTGAAGTTAAATAAGAAGCGCGGTGTGAAAAATAAAGGTTCGATTGTTCTAAATTTAGGATAATAGAATTGCTAGCTTTAAAACAAAACCTTAGGATTAGAATCATAGTTATTTCGCAAAACTAACTTGACGGGATTTTGTGGGTGAAATCCGCTGAAAACCATCAGGAGACAACACTCCTCCTACTAGGCACACCTAGAGGTTTAACGGCTTGTTGCACGAGATCAGTGCAATCGCGTTCCCTGCGAAAGTGAGGACATGATTCTTTTCTTTTTGTTTTGCTCGGGACGAGCAACAAATAAGTTTGGGGGTATTTGTTCATACCAAAATAATGCATTTTAATAGCGCTCATTCATTATCTATTTTTTGTATATATCGGTACTATTAACCAGTTTCTGCTCAAGTATTACAGATTATAGATATCCATGACAAAATACTGGAAATACGCTTAAAATCACGGATATAACATTTGTGAGCCAACACTGCAACCAGAACCGCAAACCGACCGATACATTCATAAGTTTCTTTTTGCAACATTCATGTGTACACACTTTTTTTTAACTAAATGGTCCAACACATACAAGTGATACAACTAGCTTGTTAGTTCATGAACCTAGGGAAGAGGGCCGCCCATGGTATGATAACTTGGTGCAAGTTGGCATGAGTGTGATGTGCATTTAATGCAAAAAGAGTTGATGTGATTTGAAGCTACAAATTCCCTCCAAAACCCTGAGTGCATCAAAAGCCAAAACAGAGAAAATAAACAACACCAGAGTGATACTAGAGACGACAGAAGACCACACACAAAATACGAGCCTAGGGACTCGGATTTTGGCAGAGCACATGCTCACCCAAACCGAGGTCGCCGACCCCTGCCTCCAATGGGCCCCAGTCTTCTGTGGTCCCTCCCTAGATGCCACATCAGCTCATTTTTATTATTTGTTTAAATTTCTTTGAAGCCAATAAATACAGACCAGAGGGCAAGAGGAAAGGGACTTACTTTTTGTTTAGTTTTGTGTTAGAACTCTTGTAATTTGTTTGTTATTTCTTTTTGAATTCTTGAGCTCTTTCCCCTTTGTCTTGACCTTGCAACTTCTCCTTTGAACTTGCAAGCTTAAGCCTTAGGTTCTTGACTTCAAGATCACTTGTAACTTGTTTGCAATTCAATAAAAAGTCTCATTTTGTTACCATGTCTTGTTCTATTTTATATATTTGAATTGGTGAAATTCTTGCTTCACTTTAATCTTGCAACCTCTTAAGTGAGCTTGCAACCTTAAAGTTTTGTATTGGATTTCACATTGCACCGAGCTTTAGAACACTTCAAGATATTCGCACTTGGATTCATCGGTTCTCTCTTTATCTTTCTTTTCTTGCATCGTTCATTATGTTTCTTCTTCTTGTCTCTTTTCTTTATTTTTACTTTATGAATATGTGTGAGTAATCTATTTACTTGTTAAGGGTGGAATATGGTTAGATTGTATTTGAAGATGTTCTTTGCTAAAACTTTAAAAATCTTAAACTTTGCAATTGAAACTCCGTGCAAATCGCTTGCAATTCCGCTCCGCTGGGCATCCTATCCTACCACGATAGCGATGATTCCTAATCGTGTCCGAATTGCTAGTGGTTTACCGAAGACTAAAATCAAGAGATAACAACGGAAGGACAAGGGATAAGGAAGACGGATTTAGCGAAATACCTCAAATACCGTATTTCAAGTTTCCTAATCCGCGTTGTTACCTATTGCTTTAGTGTCAATACCAAAGTTGGGGCTATAAGGAATCGGAAAATATCACCTTCATACAATCTAACCTATTGCTACTCTTAACAAGTCTTTTTATTATGCATATCCTTGTTACTACATTTAGCTTAACCAACAAATCAAAACACGTTGTTAGCTCGTTAAAACAAGCTTAAAAACCTACCATCTCCCTGCGGACGACCCGTACTCATCGCGGCTCGCTACACGCGACACCATTTTGATTGCGGTAATTTCAAAACTCTTTTTAAATACGACATGGAAAAAACGTAACAATCAGTATAATACCAACTAGGAGTTCTCGGTGAGTCCGTTCAGTGTATCCAGTCTCCACTGAGCACCCGTATGCCATCATTGATGTCAAACGCCAATGGATGCGGGATCATCAATCGCCCATCATATGGGTCAAGAAGCGTATACGCTAGTCTACTCTGGAGTATCGATGCCCTGTCTCGATACACCCTCGAATAGGAACAATTATAGAATGTACTTTTGGACTACCCTGGCCCCACTAGTATGATCTCCATCATAGTCCTAGTAGTCAAGTACACATCCTAAGGGATTTATCAACATGTGAGAGTAAGAAAGTAACACAATACAAGTCAACATGTTAAGACAAAGAGCAACCAAATAGCATACTATCATATTGAGCAAGAAAGTCCTCTATATATATATCCAAGCATCCACTATAATATACATCATATGTACGATAATGGCCTCTAGAGCATATACATAACTAACATACTCATGTCCAGTGAGCACCTGTATACAATCTTTGGTGATCACAACAATGGCTGTGGGACTAACCACTGTCCCTCGTCGAGTTCTAAAAACGTATATTCAAGTCTACTCTGGAATATCAATATCCAGTCTTGATACCCCTACAACTTGGGACATTTAAGAATGTGCTTATGGACTACCCAGCCCCCATAAGTATGATAGCCATCATAACGCTAGTAGTCATGCAAAATTCTACAGGTTTTATCAACATGTATCAGCCATATGTGATATCGAGTAAAACATATGCGCATGTTAAAATAAAAAAAAATAGTATACTACTGTAACTAGTCTTTATCAATGTGTACAAGTAATAAATATAAAGCAGTAAGAAAAAAAAATGCACATATTCAGATAAAAACAACTCAAACAGTATACTATACAACTGAGCAAAATTGTCTTGTACATACATATGCCTAGTATCATATACAATAAAGGCTTCTAAATCATACATATCCAACAAAAAATAAGGCGATGTGACAGCATGTAGCTGTGAAATCTGAAGTCATGATTGAAGATGATAGATTCAAACGACGACGGATACTGGGCATTAAATGCTCATATTTTAAAATGTTCACGCATTCATGTGTGTGCAGGTTTCGATATGATCCCGGTCAAGGAGAGATAATCAGCTTCGCCTGATAAGAATTCGTTAGGCCGAATAACCCATATGTCCAACCCTGTATTCGGCCTAGTGGCCCAGATGACAAATCCGTGCCCGGTTAGGAGATCCAGATGTCCAGTCCTGCGCTTGAACTAGCGGATGCAGACAGAGCGAACTAAGCCGACAGGCCTTGCTTCGGTTTAATAGTGTTGCAGGCGATCTAGATGTTCAGCCCTGCGTTTGCATGCGGTCTTCAAACCAAGTATCGGTTGGAGTTGGTGATATTTTAGATGTAGAGGATTTTTATCTTGTATTCATTGACTTCTAATTATTTGGCAGATTGGATGAATATGATTTGTTCATGTAATTCTATACCATGTATTTTCCTTCATGCAATTTAAGGGGACGAAACTATTTAGGAAGTTTGGACGTGATCGTTCAAATTATTCTCACCGTCAATGCAGAAATTCTTGCAAACAAAATTGGAAGTGACCTTATGTTTTAAATGTTATATGGACAATGGAATTGTGCTTCTACATATGCAGCAGCTAGCAATCAAACTCAATTCTTGTCTATTCGTACCCATTCCAAGTACTTTCCAAAGAAAAAAGTGAAAAATAAAGAGACTCGTTTGGATTTACTCCTCTCCTAATTTGGATCTTCTCCAAAAGATGAATGATTTTTTGTGTCTTAATCCTATCTTCTCAGTTTGTTCGATACAAGGAATTGAATTTTATATATGAGATTAATGGAGGAAAGAGGTCATAGGAGGGGATTTCCTCCTATGGTGTGGAAAAAATACAACCTCCACCATTTTTTCCAATGATCGGCACCCATCATCATTATCGTTATCATCTAAGATGTGCGTACACCAAATTTCATGTGATTGCACAACTTTTGCACCATTGATTTAGTGGGTTCAAAATTAACGGTTTACCGACAATAGAACTTTGTACATTGCTAAATCAACGGTGAAAAAGTTGTAGAATCACATGAAATTTGGTGTACCCACATTTTAGATGATAACGATGAAGATGATGAGGGCCGATCGTCAAAAAAGTTGGCGGAGGTTGTATTTTTTCCACAATTTCCTCCTATGGCCTCTTTTCTCCATTATTCTCTTTATATATATATATAGAGAGAGAGAGAGAGGGAGGGAGGGAGGGAGAATGCTCCATTGCAAACAAGTCCGTGTTTTTTTTTAAAAACGGGAACTCCCAATCCACAACATATATGAAAGATCTGAACTCTTCAAGTTGATCATCCTCACTTCAAACATATAAAAATCAAAGAATTTGAAGGTTTCTAGCACATGTATCGAATGGGTGCAAAATGAACGTTATTCGACGATGCAACATAAACGTCATCCGATATATTTGTTAAAGATCTTTTAAATTCTTTGATTTTTCATATACATATGTTTGAAGGTAGAGCGATCAACTTGAACGATTCGGATGTTTCAAATATGTTGGGATTGAGAGTTGCCGTTTTTAAAAAACACGGACCGATTATATATATATATATATATATATATATATATATATATATAATTAATGAAAAGCTACGACATTTCATGATATAATCTGCTGTAGCTTTTTATCTTTTTCGTCAAAGACGAGATCAAGAAGGTCAAATTTAATCTATTAAAATAAAAACAAAGATAAAAATGGATAATCAGTCAATCAAGGCTATTACAAAATAATATCTCAAGATTTCACTATCAAAATTACAAGTACTAATAAATTCAAATTCCAAGCAATTGGTACACTATCAATATCTATTACATTAAGCAATTTTGCCACACTAAAATTACCAATAGTGTTTGTTTGTATAATTTTAATAGAAGAAAGAAAAAAAGTTAACTTTCTATGTTTCTTTGGTAAGCAAAAGAAACAAAAGAAATTTGCTTTTTAACAGTAATAAATTATTGGATTTTGGAAGTAATAAAGAGAATCATTAAATAATTAATTCTTTTTCTTGTTCTTTGTGCTTCATAGTTAATTCCAATCCAAAACGAGAGGAATTTTTTAAAAAGTAACCATACCATGTAATATCCATATCATTACCTTAAAGTAATTTTTAAGTTCTACTTTTATGCAAACAAACAATTAAAGTATTTGAAATACACTTACTTTCATGTTTCCGTGCAAACAAACATGCCTCATTGAACTATTGGAAATAACGTTCGGAAGAATAATCTCTTAGGTTAAATATTGAGACTCGGGTATTTAATTTTTTTCATATGTTCCAATCAACATTTCGTGATCACAATATGAAAAATGTTTCGATTGGATTCTTAGTTAATTAAAGTTAGTATAGGATGGATGTTCTATCTCTATCTCTATCTCCATCTCCATAATGATAGAAAGTGGTGTCAAAAGCGGAAATTTCAATATTTTCACTTTTGCCTTCCACTTTCTATTACTTTGGCTTAATATTAAAAATGAGAAGCCAAAAAGTAGTTACTTTCATTTTGTGGAATTCATGAAAATGGCAAAACTTCATAATAATTACAGTTCTTATATCAACTAAAAGACACATTAGATTTTCACTAAAATGCCATGAACCATTGCTGTTTTTCAAATAAATACCATGGAATTTGTTTGTTACATATCAACGCTATACATATTCAACGTTTTTCATATATATACCATGAACATTTGTTACAAGTAGATACCAAAGCCTTTCACCGTTTTTCGGATAAATATTAAAAACTTTGTTCTTTAGAATTAAATACCATGGATTTCAAAAGTTTTTATTTAAGTATCTATGGACTTTGTCTAACCATTTTCCAGATAAATACTCGACTTTTTATTTTTATAAATAAACAAACTTTCATCATTTCCACTTTTGTGACAACAAAACTTCACAATACCACGAGATTTTGAAGTTTTCCTCGTAAATACCATGAACTTTGTTTCTAACAAATAAATATCATGCATATTCAACGTTATTCGGATAAGTACCATGAACTTTGTTTATCATAAATAAATACCACATATATTCAACCTTTTCAGATAGAAATCATAGACTGACGGATGTCGGATCTCGTCAAGATATTACCTTCCGTAGATCTGCTGCGAGCGGCGATGGACGGCTGAGATTGGGTTGGAGGTTGCCTCCTGAAGTGTGTGGATCTCAATGGGTTTGGGGTGGATGCGGCCGAGCTACCTGCAAGGAAGTCCCGGGATGGTTGTACCACCGAGGACCCACCGACGATCAAGTTAGACCGGATATTTGAGCAGAGTAACGGCCTAGTGGGGAGAAATGACTTACTTGAACCGTCTGAGAGAGGGGTTTATATAGTGGTGGCAACAGGCAGGCAGGCGCGAGAATCA
Source organism: Agapanthus africanus (assembly GCA_030015575.1). Taxonomy (NCBI): domain Eukaryota; kingdom Viridiplantae; phylum Streptophyta; class Magnoliopsida; order Asparagales; family Amaryllidaceae; genus Agapanthus; species Agapanthus africanus. The sequence goes on along the minus strand of JASDDO010000031.1, from coordinate 350,339,498 downwards.
CGCTGGCCGTTACGCTCCCGGCGTCACGCCCGCGTGATAGACGGGATCCCGCATTAATAACGAGACGGGCTCGTTAATGGGGGATCGTGATGGCGTGGAACGTGGGGCGTGGCAGGCGGATATCTCGTGCATGGCGAGATTCGCGGAGGTGAGGCGGTTGCGCCTGCGATATGTGCCGTTGGTCAGTCATATGAGACCGAGGAAGGTGAGCTCGGCGGGAGGCTCGGGGACGAGCGGGAGGCCGAGGTATCTAGGTTCTGCGGTAGCCCGGAGGCGAGCTGAGAGGGCCGAGGAGGCTAATTTTTCAGGGGGCTCGGAGGCGAGCCAACGGTTGTTTGTAAGGCGGGCACAGGAGTTGTGTGGACGGTCGCAGATGGTCGGCTACGTCCATGGGCCGCAGACCCGGGGGTACTTTACCGACGTACCGTTCCTGGTCCCTTCTTGCTAGCTTCGGGACACGTCATCTGCCACGTATCACGATCTGGGAGATCACCGATATCGAGTCTCATCATTAGCTCCCCCACTCTCGTCCCGACCTGTTCACGGGTCAGGTCGAGAGTGGTCTGCCGGGTCACCCGAGGTGAGCTCATTTTCGTAGATATCGTAAGCATGCATTTCCGGGTAATCAACTGTATTTTCTGGATGACGTCAGCGGATCAGGGGCCAAATCTTGCATTAAAGAGGATGCGCCGAATCGTGCGTACGTTCACTGCAGCGACAACCCATGTATCTAGTGCTGGTTGGCTGAAGTGACGGGCCGCAGATTTCCGGCGTCCGATGGGTACGACCAATGTACGTGCAACAGGTGGAGCGATGGTGGCCGTCGAATGCAATGAGTCATTTTGGCGGGAGATGTCTGTCATCGTTGGATGTGTACGCCGGTGGCTATAAATAGAGGTAGGGTCCCCATTAGGGCCCATACTTTTTCATAATTTCCTCGTCCAAAGTCTCGTTTGCTCGGCGCTCTCCTTTTTAGGTCAGATCTTTGCGTTTTCTCGTCCGAGGACTCCTCTCCATCAGGTTAGATGTCTTCTTCTGAGGAGTCTGTAGATATCGTCCGGGTAGATTCTAGGGAGTCTTCTGGAGCTTCCTTTTCTGAGTCGGAGTCCTCCCGGGAATCCAGGGTTGGTTATGTTTCCCGGGGTCGTGCGACGGGGGCGGTCCTCAATGCACAGGTCTCAGGTGTTCTTGGCGTACGGTCCTCGCTGAGGCGTGCGGAGGAGCTTGTCAACATCAAGACTTGTTTTCTTATTCCTCCCGGCTATTCGCTTCGGCTGGCCGAGGAGGGGGAAAGGGCAAACCAAGTACAGGGCAATGAGATTTCCCTGTAACTGGAGGCCTTTTGGGCTGGGTTGCGTCTGCCCTTTGCCCCCGAGGTGATTGCGGAGTTGAACTATTTTGGGTTAGCCCTGGGCCAGCTGGTACCAAACTCCTGGAGGATCCTCCTCGGGTTTCTGGTCCGGTTGAGATTGGGTCAGATCCCTTTCGACTGGAGCCTCCTTGTTTCCTCCTTTTGCTACAAAAACCATCCCGGCGCTTGCAAGGGCGAGCCGAGCTGGGTATATATTTCCTTTAGAAAACAACGGGGTGATGCTACCCGGTAGGGGATTGTCGTAGTGCCTTCTTCCATCCATGAATGGAAGAGGAAGTTTTTCTTCATCGCGCCGCCCGAGAGTGAGGATTGGCCTGTGTCCACCCTGTGGCAAAGGGCCAGTTGTCCGCAGGTGTGGCGGTCGAATGATCCCGACGCGGTGGCGGTGTCAAAGTGGGAGCCCCACCCTCGGGTTGACGTGTCGTTGTATGAGCGGGCCCTCGGTTAGGCCGGGCTCAGCCCCGCCGAGGACACGAGTAAGTTGGGAGCTCTCAGGCGACCTGTTTAGACTTGTGCATTTTTTTTATTTTTTCTGGCATCGCTGACTCCTCATATTTTTGTCTTATGCAGGACCCATGGATATGAGCAAGTTCCGAGCGGCAGTGACAGGCGCGAAGAGAGGGAAGAAGTCTAAAGGCGCTGGCCCTTCTCACCCGCCGTCCGTTCCGGCCCCGCCGGTAGCCCTTTCACCTAGGTGCCTAAGTGAGTCCCGGGCTCCCGAGTCTAGTCGTGTGCCGGTCCGAAAGCGTGCTCGGGCGCAAGAACCTCGGGACCCCGAGGTGGAAGACGAGGAGGGTTCTCCCGCGTCGTCCTTTAAGAGGTCTCACAGGAGGGCGCCCCGCACCCCGGTATCCCCGATCCTTATAGATGATGGGGAGCTTCGCTTCGAGGTGCCCTCTGGGCTTTCTGTCACCGACAGCCATCTCTCGGATATGGAGAGGTCGGCCGGAGGAAGGGTCCCTCGAGGAACTCTCCGGGCCCAAATGGCGGCGATAGCTCAAAAGGCCGTGCAGGTTAGTGTTCGCACTTCACCTGGTTCTTCATCCAACATTTTTTCCGCGTGGTCGGGTGCTTCCCTCCCCTTTTTGACCCTCTTTCTTTCTTCAGGTCCTCCATCATGTCGCCCTCGTCGTCCACATAAAGGACGAGGAGTTTGTTCCGGCGATGCAGGCCGCAGGCGAGTTCTCCTTGCGGGAGGAGAGTTTAAGGCAGGAGCTGGGGGCAGCGACGGAGAGGGCTGCTGCCCTTGAAGACCGGGTGGAGGCCAGGAATAGGGAGGTCACTCGGTACCGAGAGGCCGTCCGAGCCGCCGAGTCCCAGTTGGAGGACTCCCGGGTGCTCGTTGCTACCATGAAGAAGACGGTGAGCACTCTCCGGAAAGAGAACGAAGCGGCAAGGGACCGGACGCGAAAGGCGGTGGAGAGCTACAAAAAGTCGGATCAGTTCTACGTCGACCTTGCCAGTGCCGGGGGCGTCATTTGGCACGACGCTCTCGACTCTGTCAAGGCTCAGAGTCGGAGTTCCCTGACGCCGAGCTCCAGGCCTTGTACCCTCTCAACGACGATGCGCAGTGGATCTCCCCCAGACATGATGCAGGGAAAGTGGCCCCCGGTGGGAGTGCGAGGGGTATGTCGGTCGCCCCGGCTGCTGATTGAATGTATTCCGGTGTGTATGTAGTAAATGTATAGAAATCATAACCAAAAATATTTTTGACCGCAATCAATAACGGTGTCGGATGTAGCGCGTTAGCGAGTGCGGATCGTCCACAAGGAAAGTGAGATCCGTTCGAATTTCGAATTAGATGAATTGAAAATTAAAGAAAAGTGAAAAGACAATTCAATTCAAGATTTATAAAATTGAAGTTCAAGAATTATCTAGATCTAAATCTAAAATCAAGAAAACATTTTAAAAAACCAAGAATTAAGAAGTGATGATATCCAATCCAATAATCAAGAATCGAAGTGAGGCTCGTAGGAATCGATCGAATCTATAGATGTGATGAAATCTATTGATTACGTATTCTTATCCATTAATGATTTGATATTAGATCGATGACGATTAATCGAGGTTTAAGGATCTTTTAAAGAAACTAGGGTTTCTTCATCTCATCCTTTGTCCTTTCGATGAATCTCATTCAAATTCTAGCCTAAATTCAAGAATCGATCGTGGATCACTAATTAAGAGCGAACACAATCAAGATAGCATCGCTCGAAACTAGGTTGCCGATTCTTCAATTTACACGAGTTTACAAAACTTATAGGAATTAAAAATCGTTTCAAGATTTGTAATATCATCATCTATTGATTCTCTCGACTCCTTCACGAGCGGAGTTTTACTCAAACAACATAACAAAATACTCAATCAAGAATTGAGATCGAATCATGATGCAAGAATGTAAAGAAAGCAAGATATAGAAATTTCACCTTTATTTATCAACAATTTTGTTATAATTCTCTCAAGATCTACAAGAGGAAAGAACTTGATCGTCGATTTCGGCTTCTTTCGTCTCCTTGAGTCGCGGATCTCCTTGGATCACTTGCTCCGATGAAGTCCGGCGTCGCTTTCTAAAGGATCGAAGGCTTCATGCTTGATTTGGTACTCGGAGTTCTTGAATTTTGGCTTTGGATTTTGAATTGGGGATTAGGGTTTACAGGTTGTGTCACTCAACTTGTGTTAGGAATTGATGTAGGAATCAACAACCAATTATTGAACAACCTTAGAAGTGAAGCCTTAGGGTCCCTTTTATAGCCTTCACTAGCTTTGGCTTCCTTTAGAAGCTAGGTTTAGTTTAGCTTCCCTTGTAAGCTAGGTAGTTTGGTAGAAGCTTCTAGAGGTAGTTAGTTAGGCTTTAGCTTCCATCATAAGCTTGGAGGTTAGGGAGAAGCTTCTAGGCTTTGTAACGACCCAAAGTTTGGCCCATGACCGGCACTTAACCACGTAATGTCTACAGGCATAACGCGACTAAGTGAACCGAAAACCCAGAAATCAAACCAGTAAAAGTATAGAGTGTTTTAAGTTTTAAATGGAAGCATTTATTAAATGTTAAGAGATCCAAGTAAACAATCACCAAGATAGCAATATACGACGCCGTAGCAAAGATCAAGAGCAACAAATGGGAACATCACAGATAGAATAACCGCATAAGTACAGTCGGCTCACAACGAGCTCGACACTAGAATACAAATAATATACATCATCGTCCTCACACTGTCTCTAAGTCAAATACATATATGGTAGATGGAGAATACTAGATACAACAATGTACATAACTGAAAGATAAACAGATACAGCACAAAATCCACCTATCAGCAAAAGAGCTCGTACACCAACTGTGGGGGTATCTGTGTCAAAAGATGCAAGAACGCAGCCTGCCGTGACTACTCCGAGGGGCAACATGCAAATACTGTGGCACAACGGGGGTGAGTTGCAAACTCGTGAATAGAGATAACATATAAAGGTAATCGCGAGCATGCACGTACTGCGCTACTCTATCATATGCCAGCAGATGATATCGATGCGTGATAAGCAGTATGTGCAATAATCATGCAAGTGCTCTATCAGGTAATATAACTACAGGATGAGATACAATAATGAATGCTAAGCATGGGAACATAACATCTACACGGAATGTCAACGTGGAATATATAATCGGTGTCCATCAAAGCACCCAGATCCCCTAAATAGCTCAGGCGCCGGCACTCTCATCGGCCCTCCAATCCTGTAAATCTCTGAGAATCACGAGTGCTCAATATCGGCACCCAAATATCATAAATACTCGTGTCCAGCATCGACACGCAAATCTTCCTATATCGGGCATCCATCAGTCCGGGTCAGCCCCCCCTCTCTCATATATCGGGCATCCGACAGTCCGGGTCAGCCCTCTCTCTCTCATATATCGGGCATCCGTCAGTCCGGGTCAGCCATCTCTCTCTCATATATCGGGCATCCGTTATTCCGGGTCAGCCTCTCTCTCTCATATATCGGGCTCTAGCACCGAGAAAACACATGGTGGATGCACTGAAATATCATATCAAGGGAAACCGGGTTTTTAAATAATTACCTATTCTCTTTTGAAATATCCACGGTTGCCAAATCCAGAAATAATATGGAAACAACATATCTCAATGCGTAAATCTATGCAGGTATGAGGATATCAATATATACATGGCACATGTATGAATATGTGATGTAGATGTGTCCAAGTATGAATATAACATCTGCTGATATGCGGCAATTCATGGCGATCATCAATAATGCGGAAACAATATGACGTATGATGTATAGCAATCCTATAATGTGAGTGTCATGGCAATCACTAACGGTGTGAGTGTAGCATATAAATCGTGCTCGTGCAACTTGAACCGTTAGTAATAGTGCGGTGTTCTATCAATTCTAGTTTATATACATATAGCAGGGAATGCAGTATGCACTAAATAGTAGCCATGCACAGTCAATGTATGTAAATGTAATATGCTTCTACAAGATCCTATCAGCCCTGACGCCTAACGCCTTGCGGGCGATATTCCCGTAGATGTTAAATCTACTCACCGTAGTCTCTCGCTAGGTATAGCCGATGACTTGTTTCCCCTTCTTTGCGGCGTCCGTCGCACTCGCCGGCGAACCTAGAATTTCACAGAATATCATACATAAGCTCAAACCATGCAAACACGACATTTAAAGTCAACTAGAAACCCGTGTCGCAAACCAAGCGCGCGTCTGCGCGATACACTAAAACGTGTGATTACGCGCCTGAAATCACTCCGACGCGTCGTGATACGCAGAAACCCCAAACCCACACACAGGTATCACGCGTGTCGCGAAAGATTAAAAATATGGGAAATAGGGTATTCTGCTCCAGATTTTGATACAGAACAGATATTATAAAAATACATATACCAAAATACTCCACATAGCAGCAGACTCTAGTGGCCCAACCCCCAACCCCCAACTCACCCATCTGGCCGCAAATTGTGGCCAGAATGAATATTCCGGTGACCTGTCTTAGGAATTGGGCTCCCAGGTTTTGTGTGTTCACTCTATACCCCCTATACAAGCTACAGTAAATCCAATTTTATTCTGAAACAACTCGGGTAGCAGCAGATCCTACAGAGCCCTATTTCTAGTTAAAAACCACACTTTGCACTAAAATGATACTTTATGGTATTTCTGTGCAAACTGAAACAAAAACCTGGCTTAACTAGCTCTAATAGCACATAATAGAGTTAACCAAGCTAACAAAACCCCAATCTAACATATGTATCACAAATATACCTTAATATCACTAAAATGCACAAAAAATGAGATTTTTAGCAACCAAACACACAAGTTATGGAAATAGGGTGTTAAACATGAGTTGATACCTTCTAAAGACCTTATAAAACACCAAAAGTTCCAGCTCCCTCCTCAAGTATGCAGATTTGCTCCCAAACACCTCAAAAAGCCCCTTTTTCCCATGGTTTTGTGAAGGAAATGGTTAGATTTGTGTAGGGTTTTGTGTGGAGATCAAAGAGAAGTGAAAAGAGAAGGGAACGTGATGAATTTTTCTGGGTTTTGGCTGCTGCCTCTGCAGAAATTCTGCAATGAGAAAGGAGAGAGAAAAGAGGGGAGAAAATGGTCACCAAAGTCAAATGTTCACCTAACTACCATGCTTCTATTTTCTATTGCTAATTGAATTTTTAAAAAGGGTTTTGTTTTGATTAAAAAGGTGGGGCTAAATTATCAACCATGCAACAAAAGAAATGGTTAACATGTTACACTAAAAGACCTAAGTCACAAAATTGGCTAAGTGTGCAAGTGTACACTACAAAGGAAATTTTTTCAATTAGGGTAAACCCGACTAAAATAACTAATAATCCTATCTACACATATATAATAACACACACAATTTCTAATTAACACGAAAAACATTCTAACGAAATTTCAAAGTGTTACAATCTACCCTCCTTAAAGAAATTCGGTCCCCGAATTTCAAAATCTAACTACACGTACCTTCAAAAAGGTGGGGATACCTCTTCCTCATCTCGCTCTCGGTCTCCCAAGTGACCTCCTCACTACTCTGGCCACGCCAAAGTACCTTGACTGACGGTATGTCCTTCGATTTCAATTTCTTCACTTGTTGATCCAAAATGATCACCGGCTGCTCTGCAAAGGAAAGGTCACGCTCAAGCTGGATCGTCGGGTGCTGAATGTAACGTTTTAGAAATCGTTATGCGAATTTGTCCGTTTTAGGGTAAGTTTGTCGGTATTTTCCGTTTTTACCCGACTGTGAACAAACGATCATATAAACTTGCCAGCACCTAGATTAGCTAAAATAAAGCTAGTGCGCAAGCTTTGGGAGTATATGGGACGTTTTGGTTCAATTTGAATTTTTCCCAATTTTAATATTATTTTAATGCGGTATTTAAATTTTGGGAAAATTTCTGTAAGCGATCTTTTCTTTAAAATTAATTGAGTTAAGAAAATCCTTCTCACTTCACTTAGAATTTAATGTGTGGACTAGAATTAAACTAGGATTTAAAAGAAATAGAAAAGAAAAGAAAATGATGAAGGTGCATGCATGTGTGTGTGTGGTGTGTGAATGCAATAAATGTTGGAAATTGCTAGGAAACCCTCACAAATCCACCACCTCACCCCTTGGCCGAGATTCCCTCTTCCTCCACTGCCCTTGCTCAATTCTTTCTCATATTTTATCAAATTCTATCACAAAAATCCTCAAAAATCCCAAATATATCACACTTTTTGCACAAAAGCCTTGTTCTTGCTTCTTTGATCACTTGGAACTAGGGAAAGCTTGGAGTTGGGAGCAAAGTTGTTAGGTATATTCCCTCTACTGTTAATTTATAGTTTTTATGTGGTTTTGATCGTTGGTTGTCGCGTAGAACGTAGTTTATATCGATTGAGGCGATATCGGGTTTTTAGTGTCTTTTTAGAGTTTCTATACCTGCTGTGACATAGGAATTTTAGTGTCTGAATAAACAGCTTCAGAGAGTTATACTAGTGGACCTGAGAACCACCTAAGTGACGGAGGCCACCCCACCGGTTTGGGCCGGCGACCACTAAGGGACGGACCGGCGACGCCGGCTAGGCAGTTGGGGTTTGGGGTGGGTCTTCTGTGGGTAGTTGTCTGCTGTTGTTTTGGGGTGTTTCGTACTGTTTATTTACTTAGTAAATTCAGTATGCGAAATCTGGGATCGATTACCTATAATCTAGTGTTTTGTTTTCACGTGATACGTGTTGCGACACGAGTCGTGTGTCGTGCTGCGATGTACTCAGTTTGGTATTGAGGTATCGTTGCGCGTGTTTGCACTTGGCGTGTGCTCGTGAGTTGGTTTAGTGTGTCGGTGCGTTTTAAATATATATAGTTTGCGTTATTTTGATAGATTCTGAGATGTTCGCCTTATTTCTTGCGTTTGTGAAATTATAGCATCGCAAGCGGGGACTTCAGACGCTACGAACAAAGGGAAGCAGGTGGTCGGATTTTCATAGCTGGAGACCACATGTGAGTAGATTTAACATCTACGGGAAATCGCCCGTATGGCGTTATGCGTCGGGGCGAATATGATATGTTAGCTGCATAGTAGTCGCACATTAGTTAATTTCATATAAATGTCATTACATAGTATTATCTGCTGTACCTGACTCGTAGCTTTAGATATAACACATTACTGACGGTTCATGTTGCACGAGCACTAATTGTATGCTACACCCACATCGTCAGTAATTGCCATGACACACACAAGCACCTACTTACGTGATACAGTAGTAGATAGGGATAGTGTGGTAGTAGCCTTATCCCATTTGTGCATACGAGTTATTGTTGACACTTACATACGTGACAGTTCATTGAGCAGGAATAGTTGAGGTAGTAACCCTTATTCCATATCACGTATATGACACTCATATTGACATGTACATCAGACACTCATATTGACATGTACATCAGACACTCATATTGACATGTACATCAGACACTCATATTGACATGTACATCAGACACTCATATTGACATGTACATCAGACACTCATATTGACATGTACATCAGACACTCATATTGACATGTACATCAGATACTGATATTGACATGTACATCAGACACTCATATTGACATGTAAATCAGACACTCATATTGACATGTACATCAGACACTCATATTGACATGTACATCAGACACTCATATTGACATGTACATCAGACACTCATATTGACATGTACACCGCATATTTTATCGATAGTTGTATGTATCTCAAGTGGTATTTCATTGATATATGATATTGAGTTGTTGATCTTGTTGTTTATGGCATGCATCATACATACTTGATTACATGTAGATACTTAAACCTTGCTATCGTGAAATGATCAGTTTTTATAGCATATATATCGGTGGTATGGGACGCTGTGTATATATGTATTCTGGATTTGAGTTTTTGGGAATCGCAAGATATATTCTAAAAGCTGGATTAATTTTAAAGAGCGGTTTTCCCTTTATATGCTCATATTGATGTTTTATGTTGCATATATCAGTTTTACATGGATTTTACGCATTGAGATATGGATTTCATGTGATTATGGATTTGAGAACCGTGGGGTTATTTTCAAGAAACTATGTATTGTTTGAAAACCCGGTTTCTCTTGATATGATATTTCAGTGCGTCCACCATGTGATTTCTCGGTTCTGAGATTTGGCTTGTGATACCCGATTCGAGGAGCGGGTGGCACCGTCTGCGGGTACATGGTGGACCCGGTATGGTACCCCGGGGCGAGTGGTGATTTCGTGGTGTAGACGATAAGCCTGGCGGTGGGACCACTACCTACCGGTGATTGTATTTAGACTCGGCGGATATCATGGGGATACCGACCGGAGTGAGGTATGACATATCGTCAGGGCCAGTCGTGGTGACAGCGCCTGAGTTATGAGGATTTACGTGTCGATGTTAGACACGAGTTTTAATGGATATTTCGAGTGTCGGTGTTAGACACTCAGGTTTTCCATGATTTTCACGTATCGTCAGTGGACATACGTGGTTGACATCCTTATATATATACTTATAGGTCTATGTTTTCATGATGTTTCGGTTGTCGATGATAGACATTCAGGTTCCATGAGACTTACAGGATGTGAGGACCGATCTGTGGATGCGGTGCCTGAGGATTTGGGATTTGATGTGTCAGTGAGGGACACTGGTGTTTTTCCATGCTGATGATTTTGCATGAGATTTTATTGTATCATTCCCACACACTCAGGATTATTATTGATATGCATTGCTTCATGTAGTTGTAGTACCCTGATGATGTACCTTTACATGATTATTGCATATTCACTTATCATACTTATGCTATCTGTTACACGTAATAGATAGATCGCTGTTCGTGCATACCTGCGATTACTGTATGATGTTAATTACTATTCACAAGTTGGCAACTCACCCCCGTTGTGCCACAGTGTTTTGCAGGACCTTCCCTCTGAGTAGTCGCGGCAGGGCAGCTTATCATCACTACTTTTGCAGATACCGCTACTAGGCAGTGACGCCTTTGCTTCACCTTAGGTGGGTTTGCGGTTATCCGTTTGTATATTGTATATCTTTTGTTGGATCTAGTATTCTCCATCTACTCCTGTTGTATATGACTTAGAGACGAATTGTGAGATTTCAGTGTTGTATTATTTTGGTTTTTGGGTGCCGTGCTCGTAGAAGCCGGTTGTGTTGGATAGTTACTTCTTTGTAGTCGTTTCTTTGATATTTTTTCGCTTTGGCGTCGTATACTTGTTGTGGTGTTTGTCTCCGCCGGTGGGCGTGATTTTTCTCCCACTTGGGATGTTTTATATATTATCTGTGTTGTACCCGTTTTCGGGGCTAATTTTACAAAGGAGGTGCTGCCGAAATTTTTAAGAAAGAAAACTAGAGTTAGAGATTTTAAATTGAAATTTCTAAATGTTTTAAACTATGTTTTTCTCCGTTGATCCAGTTTTGGGTGGTTTAGATTTCTGGGTTTTCGGCTTACTTAAGTTGCGTACGCCTGTAGACGTTACGTAGTTTAAGTGCCGGTTACGGGCCGAATTGCGGGTCGTGACAAAGTTGGTATCAAAGCGTTAGGTTTTACTTTTCGGAGTCTAGGATGACCTTGGTATGATGGAGTAGGTAGCTTAAGCAGAGTGACGTAGCGTGTGTATGTTCCGCGGCATACTTACGACACGGTACTCCGCCTAAGTGACCTTAGGACTTATTGATTGATATTCTTTCCGTGATTGATATACATCTTGTGATTCGATCTCTGTTTCCTTATCGAATCTTGTTTCAATTTCCAGCCCATATGCCACCGAAGACTACGAGGGCTCAGAGAGCGGCCGCGAGGGCCGAGGTCAGAGTTGACTCGTCTGAGGCGAGGACTGACCAGGGCAGTACGCCTGTTATACCGGAGCACATCGCTATGATTGGAGCTGGTATGCAGGATCTGCGCCAGATTGTGGGGACTTTGGTAGAGACCATCCGAGCGCAGGGGCAGGCAGTTGTTCCACCCGCTGCGGAGGCCACGATGGTACCTACAGTTCCGGTAGTCGCAGTTGCAGCTCCGGAGGTTATTGCTGTGTCGTTGACAGATTTCATGAAGTTGAGACCTCCGGTGTTTACGGGCACATATGTTACTGAGGATCCGCAGTCGTTCATCGACCGGATGGCCAGGATTTGTCGCTCACTCCGATGTTCCGACGAGAGATGGGTAGAGTTTGCCAGTTTTCGTCTGGAGGGTATGGCCCAGAAGTGGTGTGAGTCGTTGGAGAGGGGCAGAGCCGCTGGTCTTGCTCCTATGACCTGGGCTGAGTTTGTGACGTCATTTCTTGTTCGTTTTCTTCCACCGAGCGTCAGGGATGCGCGAGCACGCAGATTTGAGTCTTTACGTCAGACGCCGGGGATGACAGTGTCGGAGTATGATGTATTGTTCACTGAGCTGTCGGTGTATGCTCCATACCTGGTGGCGACTGAGGAGATGAGGGTGAAGAGGTTTGTTCGAGGCCTGCTTACCCAGTTGTTCCTAGCCATTAGCATTCAGCATTGTGACACATATGCGGTAGCTGTTGATGCAGCTCTATTGGTGGAGGAGCGCCTAGCTGAGTCATCGGTTGTTCCAGAACCGAAGAGGACTCGTACGGATGTACCAGCACGGAGACCGAGGTTTGGCCACAGAGGCAGAATTCCTTCAGACTCGGGGAGTATCAGAGACGTGAGACGTGGCTAGTTGTTCAGTTCTTATTCCCAGGAGGGCCAGCGACCGTCTTATGGATGCTTCGGTTGTGGCAGTTTGCACCATCTTGTTCGGGATTGTACCGTGGTGCGTCAGAGGGGGCCAGCAGTACCGCATGTTACCTTACCACCTTCTCCGCCTCAGAGAGCGTTGCCTCTTATTCCTGTAGTTGCGCCGCGTCAGACTCCTATTCAGCGAGGTCGTGGTAGCAGAGGTTTTGTACCGAGAGGTCGAGGTGGCAGAGGCAGAAGACAGCCAGTAGCCGGTAGAGGACAGGCTAGGGTTTTTGCCTTGACTCACCAGGACGCTCAGGCGTCCAATGCAGTGGTTTCAGGTACTCTTTCTGTATGTTCTTATGATGCGCATGTTCTTTTTGATCCGGGATCCACGCATTCGTATGTTTCCACGCACTTCGTGCCGAGGTTAGGCCGAGAGTCGTGCTTGCTGGATCAGCCGCTGGTGGTGACTACTCCTGTGGGAGAGTCGTTTGTTGCGCGTTATGTGTTTAGATCTTGTGTTGTCCATATTGGTGACAGAGATCTGTCCGTCGACTTGATCCTTCTTGAGATGTTGGACTTCGACGTTCTGTTGGGCATGGATTGGCTAGCTACTTGCTATGCGTCCGTGGACTGCCGCGAGAAGACAGTTAGATTTTGTTTTCCCGGCGAGTCAGTGTTTGTTGTGCAGGGGGACCATAGTGCCGCCCCTCACAGTTTGATTTCGGTTTTATGCGCTAGTCGGCTTTTTAGGAGGGGATGTCGGGGATTCTTGGCGTTCATTCATGATACTGGAGCCACAGTGGAGTTGTTGGACCAGTTTTCTACCGTGCGGGAGTTTCCCGATGTCTTTCCCGATGAGTTACCTGGGTTGCCGCCAGAGCGCGATATTGAGTTTTGCATTGATCTGATCCCGGGCACGGAGCCTATTTCTATACCGCCTTATCGGATGGCTCCGGCAGAGCTTAGAGAGCTTAAAGATCAATTGCAAGAGTTGCTTGATTTGGGACTTGTGCGTCCGAGTGTTTCGCCGTGGGGAGCTCCTGTTCTGTTCGTCAAGAAGAAGGACGGCAGTTTGAGGCTATGTGTGGATTATCGTCAGTTGAACCGTGTTACGGTGCGGAACAGGTATCCTTTACCCCGCATTGACGATTTATTTGATCAGCTCTAGGGTGCGAAACATTTTTCGAAGATTGATTTACGTTCGGGTTATCATCAGTTGCGGGTTCGGAATAATGACATTCCGAAGACTGCTTTTCGTACGCGCTATGGGCATTATGAGTTTTTGGTGATGTCGTTCGGACTCACCAATGCGCCAGCAGCGTTCATGGATCTGATGAACCGGATTTTCAGGCCGTTCCTCGACCAGTTCATTATCGTGTTTATTGATGACATACTGGTTTACTCTAGGAGTCGAGAGGAGCATGAGCAGCACTTGGGGATTACTTTGCAGATATTGAGAGAGCACCAGCTGTATGCTAAATTCTCAAAGTGCGCATTTTGACTTGATAGAGTTGACTTCCTGGGTCATGTGGTGACTAGTGATGGTATTCTTGTGGACCCGAGGAAGATTGAGGCTGTACAGCTTTGGCCCAGACCTGTATCGGTGACTGGGGTCCGCAGCTTTTTGGGCTTAGCTGGTTATTATCGCCGTTTTGTGCAGGACTTTTCGAGTATCGCTGCACCGCTGTCTGGACTGACCCGGAAGGGGGTTCCTTTTCTCTGGACTGATGCGTGCGAGCAGAGTTTTTAGCAGTTGAAGACTCGGTTGACGACAGCACCAGTTCTTTCTTTACCTTCTGGATCGGGAGGCTACGTAGTGTTTTGTGATGCTTCTCGAGTGGGGCTTGGCTGTGTTTTGATGCAGCATGATAGGGTGATTACATATGCTTCTAGGCAGCTGAAGAAGCACGAGCAGAATTACCCCACTCACGATCTTGAGATGGCAGCGGTAGTCTTTGCGCTGAAGATCTGGAGGCACTACTTGTATGGAGAGTCGTGTCAGATCTTCACGGATCACAAGAGTTTGAAGTACATCTTCCAGCAGCGAGATCTGAACCTGAGACAGCGCCGATGGATGGAGCTAGTAAAGGATTATGATTGTGAGATCCTTTATCACCCGGGCAGGGCGAATGTGGTAGCTGATGCTTTGAGTCGTAGGCCCGTGGGTAGCTTGTCCCAGCTGAGCGCCATTCAGTGTCAGTCTTCTGCAGATTGGCAGCTCTTGTGCGATAGTAGAGTGCAGTTCGAGTTCACCCCCACTGGGGGACAGTTTGCTCATGTCCGCGCCCGTTCACTACTTGTTGATCGTATCCGTGAGGCGCAACCCAGTGATGCTCGTTTGTCTGAGATTCATGAGCTTGTTCGACAGGGTACAGTTTCGGAGTTCATGATTGATGACCAGGGTGTGCTACGATGCGGGACTCGCTTGTGTGTACCAGATGTTGATGGGTTGAGACGCGAGATCCTAGAGCAGGCACATCAGTCGGCCTTTAGCGTTCATCCAGGTTCCACCAAGATGTACCGAGACTTGAGAGAATTCTACTGGTGGGAAGGGATGAAACGCGATATTTCGGACTTCGTTTCGAGGTGCCTGACTTGTCAGCAAGTCAAGGATGAGCATCAGAGACCGGCTGGAGAGTTACAGCCTTTACCCATTCCGGAGTGGAAATGGGAGCAGATTTCCATGGACTTCATTGTGGGTCTACCCAGGACCAGTAGAGGGTATGACTCCATTTGGGTTATTGTAGACCGGTTGACGAAAGCGGCTCACTTCCTTCCAGTGAAGACCACTTTCGGCTATGCTCAGTACGCTCAGCTTTATATAGATGAGATTGTGCGTTTGCACGGTGTTCCCACATGCATAGTATCCGACAGAGGCACCCAGTTTACTAGCCGTCTATGGAAGAAGCTTCAGGAAGCTTTGGGTACTAGATTGAATTTTAGCACCGCTTTTCATCCACAGACCGATGGTCAGACGGAACGGACTATTCAGACTCTGGAGGATATGCTCCGTGCATGTGTGCTTGATTTTGGGGGCAGTTGGGATCGTCACTTGCCGCTGATTGAGTTCTCCTACAACAACAGCTTTCAGGAGACTATTCAGATGGCACCTTTTGAGGCTTTATATGGTAGGAAGTGTCGATCGCCAGTCTGTTGGACCGAGCTTAGTGAGAGTTTGGTTTTGGGACCCCAGCTTGTTCAGGAGACTACGGAGAAGATCCAGTTGATTCAGGACAGGATGAGAGCAGCCCAGTGCAGGCAGAAGTCTTATGCCGACCGTCGTCGTCGCAGACTTGAGTTCGCAGTGGGAGATCATGTATTCCTGAAGATTTCTCCGATGAAGGGCGTTATGCGATTTGGGAAGAGAGGGAAGCTCAGTCCCAGATTTGTAGGTCCTTTCGAGATCCTTGAGCGAGTGGGTTCTGTTGCTTATCGTTTAGCACTCCCGCCTAGTTTTCCAGATGTTCACCCCGTTTTTCATGTGTCGATGCTTCGTAGATACCTTCATGATCCTTCTCATATGATTCAGCACGAGACCGTTCAGCTTGATCGTGATCTTTCGTTCACCGAGCAGCCGATAGTTATTTTGGATCGGCAGGTGAAGAAACTTCGGTCTAGGGACTTGCCTTCTGTGAAGATTCTATGGCGTAGTCCTACTGGTGAGGAGATCACTTGGGAGATCGAGAGCGAGATGCGGAAGAAATTCCCTCATCTTTTTGAAGGTACGCTTAGTATGAAATTTTAATTCGGGGACCGAATTTCTATGAGGGGGGGAGATTGTAACGTTTTAGAAATCGTTTTGCGAATTTGTCCGTTTTAGGGTAAGTTTGTCGGTATTTTCCGTTTTTACCCGACTGTGAACAAACGACCATATAGACTTGCCAGCACCTAGATTAGCTAAAATAAAGCTAGTGCGCAAGCTTTGGGAGTATATGGGACGTTTTGGTTCAATTTGAATTTTTCCCAATTTTAATATTATTTTAATGCGGTATTTAAATTTTGGGAAAATTTCTGTAAGCAATCTTTTCTTTAAAATTAATTGAGTTAAGAAAATCCTTCTCACTTCACTTAGAATTTAATGTGTGGACTAGAATTAAACTAGGATTTAAAAGAAATAGAAAAGAAAAGAAAATGATGAAGGTGCATGCATGTGTGTGTGTGGTGTGTGAATGCAATAAATGTTGGAAATTGCTAGGAAACCCTCACAAATCCACCACCTCACCCCTTGGCCGAGATTCCCACTTCCTCCACTGCCCTTGCTCAATTCTTTCTCATATTTTATCAAATTCTATCACAAAAATCCTCAAAAATCCCAAATATATCACACTTTTTGCACAAAAGCCTTGTTCTTGCTTCTTTGATCACTTGGAACTAGGGAAAGCTTGGAGTTGGGAGCAAAGTTGTTAGGTATATTCCCTCTACTGTTAATTTATAGTTTTTATGTGGTTTTGATCGTTGGTTGTCGCGTAGAACGTAGTTTATATCGATTGAGGCGACATCGGGTTTTTAGTGTCTTTTTAGAGTTTCTATACCTGCCGTGACATAGGAATTTTAGTGTCTGAATAAACAGCTTCAGAGAGTTGTACTAGTGGACCTGAGACACCACCTAAGTGACGGAGGCCACCCCACCGGTTTGGGCCGGCGACCACTAAGGGACGGACCGGCGACGCCGGCTAGGCAGTTGGGGTTTGGGGTGGGTCTTCTGTGGGTAGTTGTCTGCTGTTGTTTTGGGGTGTTTGGTACTGTTTATTTACTTAGTAAATTCAGTATGCGAAATCTGGGATCGATTACCTATAATCTAGTGTTTTGATTTCACGTGATACGTGTTGCGACACGAGTCGTGTGTCGTGCTGCGATGTACTCAGTTTGGTATTGAGGTATCGTTGCGCGTGTTTGCACTTGGCGTGTGCTCGTGAGTTGGTTTAGTGTATCGGTGCGTTTTAAATATATATAGTTTGCGTTATTTTGATAGATTCTGAGATGTTCGCCTTATTTCTTGCGTTTGTGAAATTATAGCGTCGCAAGCGGGGATTTCAGACGCTGCGAACAAAGGGAAGCAGGTGGTCGGATTTTCATAGCTGGAGACCACATGTGAGTAGATTTAACATCTACGGGGAATCGCCCGTATGGCGTTATGCGTCGGGGCGAATATAATATGTTAGCTGCATAGTAGTCGCACATTAGTTAATTTCATATAAATGTCATTGCATAGTATTATCCGCTGTACCTGACTCGTAGCTTTAGATATAACACATTACTGACGGTTCATGTTGCACGAGCACTAATTGTATGCTACACCCACATCGTCAGTAATTGCCATGACACACACAAGCACCTACTTACGTGATACAGTAGTAGATAGGGATAGTGTGGTAGTAGCCTTATCCCATTTGTGCATACGAGTTATTGTTGACACTTACATACGTGACAGTTCATTGAGCAGGAATAGTTGAGGTAGTAACCCTTATTCCATATCACGTATATGACACTCATATTGACATGTACATCAGACACTCATATTGACATGTACATCAGACACTCATATTGACATGTACACCGCATATTTTAGCGATAGTTGTATGTATCTCAAGTGGTATTTCATTGATATATGATATTGAGTTGTTGATCGTGTTGTTTATGACATGCATCATACATACTTGCTTACATGTAGATACTTAAACCTTGCTATCGTGAAATGATCAGTTTTTATAGCATATATATCGGTGGTATGGGACGCTGTGTATATATATATTCTGGATTTGAGTTTTTGGGAATCGCAAGATATATTCTAAAAGCTGGATTCATTTTAAAGAGCGGTTTTCCCTTTATATGCTCATATTGATGTTTTATGTTGCATATATCAGTTTTACATGGATTTTACGCATTGAGATATGGATTTCATGTGATTATGGATTTGAGAACCATGGGGTTATTTTCAAGAAACTATGTATTGTTTGAAAACCCGGTTTCTCTTGATATGATATTTCAGTGCGTCCACCATGTGATTTCTCGGTTCTGAGATTTGGCTTGTGATACCCGATTCGAGGAGCGGGAGGCACCGTCTGCGGGTACATGGTGGACCCGGTATGGTACCCCGGGGCGAGTGGTGATTTCGTGGTGTAGACGATAAGCCTGGCAGTGGGACCACTACCTACCGGTGATTGTATTTAGACTCGGCGGATATCATGGGGATACCGACCGGAGTGAGGTATGACATATCGTCAGGGCCAGTCGTGGTGACAGCGCCTGAGTTATGAGGATTTACGTGTCGATGTTAGACACGGGTTTTAATGGATATTTCGAGTGTCGGTGTTAGACACTCAGGTTTTCCATGATTTTCACGTATCGTCAGTGGACATACGTGGTTGACATCCTTATATATATACTTATAGGTCTATGTTTTCATGATGTTTCGGTTGTCGATGATAGACATTCAGGTTCTATGAGACTTACAGGATGTGAGGACCGATCTGTGGATGCGGTGCCTGAGGATTTGGGATTTGATGTGTCAGTGAGGGACACTGGTGTTTTTCCATGCTGATGATTTTGCATGAGATTTTATTGTATCATTCCCACACACTCAGGATTATTATTGATATGCATTGCTTCATGTAGTTGTAGTACCCTGATGATGTACCTTTACATGATTATTGCATATTCACTTATCATACTTATGCTATCTGTTACACATAATAGATAGATCGCTGTTCGTGCATACCTGCGATTACTGTATGATGTTAATTACTATTCACGAGTTGGCAACTCACCCCCGTTGTGCTACAGTGTTTTGCAGGACCTTCCCTCTGAGTAGTCGCGGCAGGGCAGCTTATCATCACTACTTTTGCAGATACCGCTACTAGGCAGTGACGCCTTTGCTTCACCTTAGGTGGGTTTGCGGTTATCCGTTTGTATATTGTATATCTTTTGTTGGATCTAGTATTCTCCATCTACTCCTGTTGTATATGACTTAGAGACGACTTGTGAGATTTCAGTGTTGTATTATTTTGGTTTTTGGGTGCCGTGCTCGTAGAAGCCGGTTGTGTTGGATAGTTACTTCTTTATAGTCGTTTCTTTGATATTTCTTCGCTTTGGCGTCGTATACTTGTTGTGGTGTTTGTCTCCGCCGGTGGGCGTGATTTTTCTCCCACTTGGGATGTTTTATATATTATCTGTGTTGTACCCGTTTTCGGGGCTAGTTTTACAAAGGAGGTGCTGCCGAAATTTTTAAGAAAGAAAACTAGAGTTAGAGATTTTAAATTGAAATTTCTAAATGTTTTAAACTATGTTTTTCTCCGTTGATCCAGTTTTGGGTGGTTTAGATTTCTGGGTTTTCGGCTTACTTAAGTTGCGTACGCCTGTAGACGTTACGTAGTTTAAGTGCCGGTTACGGGCCGAATTGCGGGTCGTGACACTGAATCTCATGCGAAGGATCATGAAGATATCTGCGGAGCATCGAAACGTGAAATACGGGGTGCATGTCTGGAAAACTGGGCGGAAGGGCTAACCGATACGCAACTGCACCAACACGCTCGAGGATCTCGAAGGGGCCCACAAATCTGGGACTAAGCTTCCCCTTCTTCTCAAATCTCATCACACCTTTCATTGGGGAGACCCTTAAGAAAACATGATCACCAACAGAAAACTCAAGTCTACGCCGCCGACGGTCCGCATAAGATCTCTGCCTACTCTGGGCTGCTCTCATCCTGTCGCGAATCAATTGGATCTTCGCGGTCGTCTCCTCCACAATCTGTGGCCCTAAGATACTGCTCTCACTGAGCTCTGTCCAACAGGTGGGCGATCTGCATCTCCTCCCATAAAGAGCCTCAAACGGTGTCATCTGAATGGTCTCCTGGTAGCTGTTGTTGTGGAGAACTCTACTAAGGGTAAATGATGATCCCAGCTACCTCCAAAGTCTAAGACGCACGCTCTGAGCATGTCCTCAAGAGTATGAATGGTCCGCTCTGACTGTCCGTCGGTCTACGGATGAAATGCTGTGCTGAAACTCAAGCGAGTGCCCAAAGCCTCCTGAAGTCTCTGCCATAGCCGGCTGGTAAACTGGGTGCCTCTGTCGGACACGATACATGTTGGAACTCCGTGCAGTCGTACAATCTCGTCGACGTAAATCTGCGCATACTGAGCAAATCCTAAAGTCGTCTTCACCGGTAGGAAGTGAGCCGCTTTCGTCAAACGATCCACGATCACCCAGATGGAGTCATACCCTCGACTAGTCCGGGGTAGACCCATAATGAAGTCCATAGAAATCTGCTCCCATTTCCACTCCGGAATGGGTAATGGCTGTAGCTCTCCCGCGGGCCTCTGGTGCTCATCCTTGACTTGCTGACAAGTCAGGCATCTCGACACAAAATCTGCGATGTCTCTCTTCATTCCGTCCCACCAGTAAACACCTCTCATGTCATGGTACATCTTGGTGGAACCGGGATGAACATGTATACCGATCGATGTGCCTCCTCAAGAATATCGCGCCGCAATCCCTCAGCATCTGGTACGCACAGTCTAGCCCCAAATCGTAGTATCCCCTGATCATCGATCACGAACTCGGAAAATCTGCCCTGTCCCATCTGTGTCCTGATCTCTGAACATCGTCATCACTGTGTTGTGCCTCATGTATATGGTCGAGCAACTGTGGGCGTGCATGAACATGCGCAATCTATCCTCCGATCGGCGTAAACTAGAACTGTACCCGGCTGTCGCATAAGATCTGCCAATCTGCCGACCACTGCCTCTGTACTGCGCTCAAACAAGATAGACTACCCCCGGGCCTCCTGCTCAAAGCATCCGCTACTACATTAGCCCTGCCCGGGTGATACAAGATCTCACAATCGTAGTCCTTCACTAACTCCATCCACCGGCGCTGTCTAAGGTTCAGGTCTCGCTGCTGAAATATATACTTTAAGCTCTTGTGATCAGTGAATATCTGGCACGACTCTCCATATAGGTAATGTCGCCAGATCTTAAGTGCAAAGACCACTGCAGCCATCTCCAAATCGTGAGTGGGGTAGTTCTGTTCATGTTTCTTTAATTGCCGCAAAGCATACGCAATCACCCTGTCATGCTGCATCAATACGCACCCTAGCCCCACTCGTGAAGCATCACAATAGACCACAAATCCGCCTGATCCTGAAGGCAAAGATAGCACTGGTGTCGTAGTCAGTAGAGCCCGTAGCTGTTGAAAACTGTGCTCACAATCCTCCGTCCAATCAAAACGAACTCCCTTCCGGGTCAACCCGGTCAAAGGTGTAGCAATGCGAGAGAAGTCCTGAACGAATCGCCTGTAGTAGCCTGCCAGCCCTAGAAAGCTGCGAACCTCAGTAACTGACGTGGGTCTAGGACAACTCCGAACGGCCTCAATCTTCCTCGGGTCTATACATATACCATCTCGTGTAATCACGTGCCCCAAGAAGTCTACGTTGTCCAGCCAGAAAGCACACTTGGAAAATTTGGCGAAAAGCTGATGCTCCCTCAAGGTCTGCAGTGTAATCCGCAGGTGCTGCTCGTGCTCCTCTCTACTCTGAGAATACACTAGAATATCGTCAATGAACACTATGATGAACAGATCAAGATACGGCCGGAAAATACGGTTCATCAAGTCCATGAATGCTGCTGGCGCATTGGTGAGGCCGAACGACATCACCAAAAACTCATAATGGCCGTAGCGCGTGCGGAAAACTGTCCTAGGAATGTCCTCCTGTCGAACCCGCAGCTGATGGTAGCCTGATCGCAAATCGATCCTCGAAAAGTATCCTGCCCCCTGAAGCAGGTCGAACAAATCGTCGATGCGTGGCAAAGGATACCTGTTCCGCACTGTCACCCTGTTCAGCTGACGGTAGTCAATACACAAACGCATACTGCCGTCCTTCTTCTTGACAAACAGGACTGGAGCACCCCAAGGAGAAACACTGGGTCGAATAAGTCCCTTATCCAGCAAATCTTGCAACTGACCTTTCAATTCTCTAAGTTCCGCCGGGGCCATCCGATAAGGCGGTACAGAAATAGGCCCCGTGCCAGGAATCAAATCAATACAGAAAGAAATATCACGCTCGGGCGGTAGCCCAGGAAGCTCGTCATGGAACACATCAGGGAACTCGCTAACAATCGGAACCTGATCCAACGGAACCTCTGTAGCTCTAGTATCGCAAACATAGGCGAGAAATCCCCGACATCCCTTCCTCAAAAGCTGTCCAGCGCGAAAAGAAGAAATCACACTTTGAGGGGTGGCACCACGGTCCCCCAACACAACAAAAACCGACTCGCCGGGAAAAAAAAATCTAACTGTCTTCTCGCGGCAGTCAACAGAAGCATAGCACGTGGCTAACCAATCCATGCCCAAAAGAACGTCGAAGTCCAACATCTCAAGAAGGATCAAATCGACCGGCAACTCTCTCTCGCCAATACGGACGATACAGGATCGGAACACGTGCCTAGTAACAAACGACTCTCCCACATAAGTAGTCACAACAAGCGGCTGATCAAGCAAACCGGACTCTCTACCCAAACTCAGCACAAAGTCGTGGATACGTACGAGTGCGTGGATCCGGGATTGAATAACACGTGTGCATCAAAAGAACATACTGGAAGGATACCTGATACCACCACATTGGACGCCTGCGCGCCCTGATGCGTCAAAGAAAAAACTCGTGCCTGTCCTCCACCTGTGATTGACTGTCCCCTGCCGGCAGCTGGCTATCCTCTGCCTCGGTCACCTCGTCCTCTATGAACAAATCCTCCGCGATCACGACCTCTCTGTGCATGCGTCTGACGCGGAGTAACAGTAGGTACAATAGGCAACGCCGTCTGGGGTGGTGTAGGTGGTAGTGTGACGTGCGGTGCTGCTGCCTCCCTCCGTGGTATCTCAGGACAATCTCGCACATGATGATAAGAACTCCCGCAGCGAAAACATCCCGACGATGACCGCTGACCCTCCTGGGGATAGGAACTGAACAACCGGCCTCGCCCTAAATCTATGCTACCTGCAAGATGTCTATCACGGCGCCGAAAAGGCTGTCTCTGCGCTGATGTATCCGCACGAACTATCTTCGGCTCTGGAACTACCGAAGTCTTAGCAAGGCGCTCCTCGACTAATAGGGCTGCGTCCACAGCTGCTGCATATGTCTCGTAATGCTGTGTGCTGATCGCTAGAAACAGTGGTGTAAGCAAGCCTCAGACAAATCTCTTGACTCGCAACTCCTCAGTAGCCACTAGGTACGGAGCATACACTGATAGCTCGGTGAACAGGACATCATACTCTGCCACTGACATCTCCAGAGTCTGACATAAGGACTCAAACCTGCGTGCTCTAGCATCTCTGACGCTCAGTGGAAGAAAACGGGCAAGGAATAGCGCCACAAACTCTGTCCAGGTCATAGGAGGAAGACCTGCTGCCCTACCCTTCTCGACTGATTCGCACCATTTTTGTGCAAGACCTTCCAGGCGAAAGCTCGTGAACTGTACCCATCTCGTATCTGCGCATCTGAGGGAACGGCATATTCGAGCCATCCTATCAATGAAAGACTGTGGGTCCTCGGCTGCATCGGTGCCTGTGAAGACCGGAGGCTTCCGCCTCATAAACTCTGATAACGATACCGAGATAACCTCTGTAGCTGCAGGTGCAACTGCCTGTACTGTGGGTACCACCGCGGTCTCAATGGGTGGAACTACCTCTGGTCGCTGCGCTCGAAGTGTCTCAACTAGAGATCCCATCATCTGGCGCATCTCCTGCATACTGGATCGCATCGTCTGGCGCATCTCCTGCACACCAGCCCCTAACATAGCAATCTGATCTGTCACGGCAGGAAAAGCCTGCTCGGGCACAACCGGTGTACTATCCGGATCAGTCCTCGTCTCGGATGAGTCAACTTGAATCTCGGCTCTCGCGGCCGCTCTCTGCGCCCTCGTAGTCTTTGGCGGCATAATGGCTGAAAGGAAAAGTAGGATTCGATAAGGATACGGAAATCGAATCGCAAGAATGTATGTACTCAAGAAGGAATTTAAATCAACAAGTCCTAAGGTCGCCTTGGCGGAGTACCGTGTCGTGAGTATGCCGCGGAACATACGCACGCTACGCCACTCTGCTTCAGCTACCTACTCAATCATACCAGGGTCATCCTAGGAACACTCCGAAAGGTAAAATCTACGCTCTGATACCAATTTTATCACGACCCAAAGTTTGGCCCATGACCGGCACTTAACCACGAAACTTCTACAGGCGTAACGCGACTAAGTGAACCGAAAACCCAGAAATCAAACCAGTAAAAGTATAGAGTGTTTTAAGTTTTAAATGGAAGCATTTGTTAAATGTTAAGAGATCCAAGTAAACAATCACCAAGATAGCAATATACGACGCCGTAGCGAAGATCAAGAGCAACAAGTGGGAACATCACAGATAGAATAACTGCATAAGTACAGTCGGCTCACAACGAACTCGACACCAAAATACAAATAATATACATCATCGTCCTCACACTGTCTCTAAGTCAAAAACATATATGGTAGATGGAGAATACTAGATACAACAATGTACATAACTGAAAGATAAACAGATACCGCACAAAACCCACCTATCAGCAAAAGAGCTAGTACACCAACTGTGGGGGTATCTATGTCAAAAGATGCAAGAACGCAGCCTGCCGCGACTACTCCGAGGGGCAACCTGCAAATACTGTGGCACAACGGGGGTGAGTTGCCAACTCGTGAATAGAGATAACATATAAAGGTAATCGCGAGCATGCACGTACTGCGCTACTCTATCATATGCCAGCAGATGATATCGATGCGTGATAAGCAGTATGTGCAATAATCATGCAAATGCTCTATCAGGTAATATAACTACAGGATGAGATACAACAATGAATGCTGAGCATGGGAACATAACATCTACACGGAATGTCAACGTGGAATATATAATCGGTGTCCATCAAAGCACCCAGATCCCCCAAATAGCTCAGGCGCCGGCACTCTCATCGGCCCTCCAATCCTGTATATCTCTGAGAATCACGAATGCCCAACATCGGCACCCAAATATCATAAATACTCGTGTCCAGCATCGACACGCAAATCTTCCTATATCGGGCATCCGTCAGTCCGGGTCAGCCCCCTCTCTCTCATATATCGGGCATCCGTCAGTCCGGGTCAGCCCTCTCTCTCTCATATATCGGGCATCCGTCATTCCGGGTCAGCCCTCTTTCTCTCATATATCGGGCTCTAGCACCAAGAAAACACATGGTGGACGCACTGAAATATCATATCAAGGGAAACCGGGTTTTTAAATAATTACCTATTCTCTTTTGAAATATCCACGGTTCCCAAATCCAGAAATAACATGGAAACAACATATCTCAATGCGTAAATCTATGCAGGTATGAGGATATCAATATATACATGGCACATGTATGAATATGTGATGTAGATGTGTCCAAGTATGAATATAACATCTGCTGATATGCGGCAATTCATGGCAATCATCAATAATGCGGAAACATTATGACGTATGATTTATAGCAATCCTATAATATGAGTGTCATGGAAATCACTAACGGTGTGTGTGTAGCATATAAATCATGCTCGTGCAACTTGAACCGTTAGTAATAGTGCGGTGTTCTATCAATTCTAGTTTATATACATATAGCAGGGAATGCAGTATGCACTAAATAGTAGCCATGCACAGTCAATGTATGTAAATGTAATATGCTGCTACACGATCCTATCAGCACTGACGCATAACGCCATGCGGGAGATATCCCCGTAGATGTTAAATCTACTCACCGTAGTCTCTCGCTAGGTATAGCCGATGACTTGTTTCCCCTTTTTTGCGGCGTCCGTCGCACTCGCCGACGAACCTAGAATTTCACAGAATATCACACATAAGCTCAAACCATGCAAACACGACATTTAAAGTCAACTAGAAACCCGTGTCGCAAACCAAGCGCGCGTGTGCGCGATACACTAAAACGTGTGATTACGCGCCTGAAGTCACTCTGACGCGTCGCGATACGCAGAAACCCCAAACCCACACACACGTATCACGCGCGTCGCGAAAGATTAAAAATACGGGAAATAGGATATTCTACTCCAGATTTTGATACAGAACAGATATTATAAAAATATATATACCAAAATACTCCACATATCCGCAGACTCCAGTGGACCAAACCCCAATACCCAACTCACCCATCTGGCCGCAAATTGCGGCCAGAATGAATATTCCGGCGGCCTGTCTTGGGAATTGGGCTCCCAGGTTTTTTGTGCGCACTCTATACCCCCTATACATGCTACAGTAAATCCAATTTTATTCTGAAACAACTCGGATAGCAGCAGATCCTACAGAGCCCTATTTCTAGTTAAAAACCACACTTTGCACTAAAATGATATTTTATGGTATTTCTGTGCAAACTGAAACAAAAACCTGGCTTAACTAGCTCTAATAGCACATAATAGAGTTAACCAAGCTAACAAAAACCCAATCTAACATATGTATCACAAATATCCCTTAATATCACTAAAATGCACAAAAATGAGATTTTTAGCAACCAAACACACAAGTTATGGAAATAGGGTGTTAAACATGAGTTGATACCTTCTAAAGATCTTATAAAACACCAAAAGTTCCATCTCCCTCCTCAAGTATGCAGATTTTCTCCCAAACACCTCAAAAAGCCCCTTTTTCCCATGGTTTTGTGAAAGAAATGGTTAGATTTGTGTAGGGTTTTGTGTGGAGATCAAAGAGAAGTGAAAAGAGAAGGGAATGTGATGAATTATGCTGGGTTTTGGCTGCTGCCTCTGCAGAAATTCTGCAATGAGAAAGGAGAGAGAAAAGATGAGAGAAAATGGTCACCAAAGTCAAATGTTCACCTAACCACCATGCTTCTATTTTCTATTGCTAATTGAATTTTTGAAAAGGGTTTTGTTTTGATTAAAAAGGTGGGGATAAATTATCAACCATGCAACAAAAGAAATGGTTAACATGTTACACTAAAAGACCTAAGTCACAAAATTGGCTAAGTGTGCAAGTGTACACTACAAAGGAAAATTTTCCAATTAGGGTAAACCCGACTAAAATAACTAATAATCCTATGTACACATATAACACGCACAATTTCTAATTAACACGAAAAACATTCTAACGAAATTTCAAAGTGTTACAGGCTTAGGTTGTTAAGTAGCTTGCTTCGGAAGCTTGGACATTTTTAGCTTGATCAAGGAGCCTTGCTGATCTGGCAGAAGCTTCTGGAGTTCTCTGGAGTTTGAAGTTGCTTGAAGAGGTGTACCAATTGAAAGGAGAAACCGGATGCTGAAATGTGCTGACGTCGCCACTAGGTGGCCGTGGATCCGCGGCGCCAAGGGGGTTCTGGCCGCGGGTCCGCGGCCCATTGGTGCCCTCTGTGCATCAAAATTCCTGTGTTGCTTTGTAATGGCTTTATAGAACTTTTCTGATATTTGGAATATTATAATTCTCTCTAGTTCACTGCCAGATCTCAAGTCTTGGACTTGGCGTATTTTTCTCAGCACTTTTGGCCGTTTCGGTTCTTTTCCTGGAATTTCCTGCACAGATTCTCGAGACAAGTGTTGCGCTACACAAAGATTATGCGATGCAATGATAAACACTCAATTTCCCTCAAAATATCGGTTTTAAAGTATAACACAAGTTATTTGGCATTTTACGGCTGTTTTGCTAATATGTGCTATATTAATACCGAACACTTCTAGATGAGTGCAAATGGTAGGAAAATTGACGTGTTAAAAATACATTATTTTCGACTGATCAAATTCCCCCAAACTTATTTTCGGTCATTTCGAGCGAACTGTTTTATTAAAAAGAGAAGGAGAAAATAAAAAAAAAAGAAAAACTAACTAGCACACTTTCGTAGGCAACACGATTGCACTGAGCACGTGCAACAAGCCTTTAAACCTCTAGGTGTCCCTAGAAGGAGGAGTGTTGTCTCCCGAGGGTTTTCAGCGGATTGCACCCACAAAATCCAATAATAAAAGGAAGACCGTGAAAGTTACATATAAAGATAAGAATTGTAAAAGAAAGACTTTGAAAATTAGGATTTCCAACTATGCTAGCTTTTCGGCTGTCATGAGCCCTATCTTAATAGTCATGAAAAGATGTCAGAAATCACATCATCCCTCAATAAAACATCGTCTTTATTCTTCATTCCTATCTGTCTTCCAAACATCGATCATATAACCCTACGTGTGTGTAAAGAACATCCCTACACTCGGAGAATTCAATTCAAGCTATCATACTTTTGTTCATCTTCCTCAGTACTTTTTAATTAATGAATATTTAGATGAATTTTCTCACACACTTTCATACGACCGTTAATACTTCTTGAGGTACTAACTGACCGATTACTCATGTGCTTGCTTATACGGTGTTTTTCCTCGTCTTGCACCACCTAAGGCTTAGCAGTGACTCTCAGACCAGTTGGTCTAAGGCACTAGGTGATGAAGCACCCTCGCTATATTTTTTTATTGCTGCCTTGGCGATAACAAAACCAGTGTTCATTTTTCTCACCATTTTATATTTTTTATTCATTTTTTATTTCCTTCATACTTTGGCTATTAGACAAGAGCATTTCAAGGTATCCTCTACTATCCCGAGTTTCAAGACGTGTGTAAGTGCGAATAGCAGGGTATCAACGTTCAAAATATTTGGCTTCCAGAATAGGAACTATTTTTCAGACTTATTTTTATCCTCAGATTAGTGACTTCCTTCATCTTACTAACCCTTGGGACAACGGCTCATAACTACTTATTACTAGTTTGTATAAGAAAACTTCTAATTTTCTAGGTTTTCTTAAATTTTTCTAATCTTTTGGATGTAATTTTTCACTATCTAATCTTTTATTATCTTATTTATGTACAAAAAATATTTTTGTTTTTGAAAATTTTGAAATTTTTATAGGTTTTTAAAATGTTTTGTGCTTATGCGAAGTATGATATGCAAATGATGCGCAAATAAGCACAAATCTCCCCCAAACTTGTTTTCAACAGTGTCCTCACTGTTTCCTTCCGCTATATCTACAAAAAACCTGTAAGCCTGGAAGGAAATTTATTAATGCGGGCAAAATATTTAAGTGAAGATCCTCCCCCAAACTTATTCTTTTCACTCACTTCCATTCAAAAGATAATACAGTAATTTACAGGACATGGAGGTGAGACGGAGGAATTTTAATCAAGATAAAATGGCTCCTGTAAGAACAGGAGCTCCTCCGTGGGGTCAGTGGAAAAATACGGCTTTATTCTATGTCCATTAACTTTGAAAAATGTACCGTTTTTAACATTTTCTACCTCAACTGCCCCGTGCGGGTATACAGACCGCACAATAAAAGGTCCCTTCCACCGAGATCGTAGCTTACCCGCGAGAAGGTGTAGTCGTGAATCGTAAAGAAGGACTTG
Organism: Agapanthus africanus; assembly: GCA_030015575.1. Lineage (NCBI taxonomy): Eukaryota > Viridiplantae > Streptophyta > Magnoliopsida > Asparagales > Amaryllidaceae > Agapanthus > Agapanthus africanus. The sequence continues at coordinate 350,309,476 of JASDDO010000031.1, read as the reverse complement.
TTGACCAGGTGTAAATGTTTTCCTCAAAATGTTTTAATCGTGAAATACCTTAGTCCGATTCTTTAAGATTACAGCGTTATCATAAGCTTCATCGCGGAGTTCGCTTAGCTCGTTTAATTGCAGCTTCCGAAAGTTGCAGGCTTGATTCAAGTCAAATTTGATTTCTTTAATAGCGCACATTGCTTTGTGCTCAATCTCGACTGGCAAGTGACAAGCCTTCCCAAACACTAACCTATAAGGAGACATCCCTAGATCGGTTTTATATGCAGTTCGGAATGCCTAAAGAGCATCTGTCAATTTGGTCGACCAATCTTTTCTATTCTTCGCAACAGTCTTCTCCAGCATTTGTTTGATCTGTCTATTCGAAATCTCAGCCTGCCCTATCGTTTGGGGTGTAAGTCGACGTTGTACACCCCACTACTTGCGGGGAGGCGGAAATATGAAAAACAATCATTTTGTTTAAAACAATATCGACTAACCGAAAGGATCTTTACTAAACTATAACTAACACTAACATAGGAGTTGTTAACTACTATGGAAGAAGATTATACATAATGAACCGTGTCCTTCTTCTTCTCGTTATCCACCTCCTCGTCGGCCTCCTCTATGTAATAGACGATCCACCCGAGAGCTTCTACTCCAAGCTTTGCCTCTAATTTTGAGGTAACTAGGTTACTCTAATTGCTAATCAAAGTCACCTAGGTGATATAGAGTATGGATATGGATTAATTTGTCTTGCTAATCCTTGATCTCAACACATGAGAGGGTAGGATTAGGGTTTGAAGAGAGAGGGCTTGAGGAGAGAGAAGGTGAGGATGAGAATGATAATGAAATAATGATCCTTCTTGAATATATGAAGCATAATCATTTATCAAAATAAATAAATAAAATGATTAATCATCATGCTTCATTTATTCATTATGTGTGATTCATTACATGAGTCATTAACCATTTAATGCACCATTAACTACATGAATGAATCACACAAATGAGTCACTAAATCAATAAATGCTTATGCCACCTTAACCCCCAAGTCATCATCCTTCTAGAAGCTTCTCGCCAAATTACGAGAACGCCCCTCCTATCCGTGAAAACACGGAAAAACTTTAGACTGTATAAATCCAATAATCCGATAATAGAATCTGGCTTAAACCAAAGCCGGCTAGTAAAAACTGTCCGAACATCGTACGTGCGTTTAAACACGTATGCGTTCGCACCCTTGTCGTAAAAACCATACGACCTCTATATCGTTTCGCCTGGAGCAGGGAAACTCTCTGTGTGGGACTCTAAAGACTCGACTACTACGCTGGCAGTAGGTTTAACCACAGACCGCAAGCGGCACTAGCTGTACGTAACGGTCCCAAGGTAGATGTCGATAAGAAGGCCGATGAGGAAACCCATCCGAACTCCTACTGAGCCTGATGTGACAATCTCCGTACAGTCCGGTCTGTTCGTCTAGGACTATCACATATCGGGCCTAGGGGGCGGAAAGCGTCAGTCCCCTAAAAGCGGTATAAGTTATGTCGGAGCGAAGCCCATTACACCTTGAGAAACTACTGGAAAACCTACCAGTAAATCTCGCTTGCCCTTGCCAGGGACTTTGCGTAATGGCTCTCTGACACAGCGCGATATCAACTTCCAATACCGGGAGAGACGAATCCTGTCTAACCGCCACTGCCTCCAAGTGCTCGGGACTGCACCCAACTGCTACCTGTTTGCACGACTCCTTTGAGCCGTGGTAGGGTAGCAATCTAAGAACAGTGGGACACACTCTAGGCGAAGTAGCAGTGTCAAGTCTGCGGACTATGTTGTACTCATGTCACCTGGGAACTGTTAACTGTTAGGTTTACCTAGCACCTCATGAAGGTTTTGGAAGCATCACATGTCTCAAAATCAAATTTTTAGGGTGCTAAGTGAACATACAAAGAATCATCACTAGAAATTTAGAGTTTCATTACAAAGACAACATCACAAGTAATAAAAGCTTGGTTTTTGAGAGTACAACCTTTGTATCTCCCTACGCTAGACTTCTTGGCTACTTGAGAGTTGGAAAAAGGTTCGCTTGAGGTCTTCTAGGTCCACGACGATCCACCCGAAGCTCCTTTGCCCAAACCTCCTTGCTTTACTAGATATGTGAATGAAGTAGAGCAAACACCCTATACAAACCGGCTAGATGTGTGTAGTATGATGATGTGGTTTGTATTCTATAATCAAAACTCTTTCTTTTAATCAACCTCACTTAAGAAAATTATTAAGAGAGGAAGAAGAAGATGGTGGCTAAGCTTTTTCACAAAAGAAAAGATATGAGAGTGAATAATAATTGAAATGAGAAAAGAATAATATATGTTAATCCTTTCTCACTTCAACCATGGTTAGAATCATCTAGATGTTTATCAAATGGGTTAAAGATGAAAGGATAATTAACTCAAGGTTAAATGGTGGTTGAAGCATGGTCAAAGATGATAAGTATAAACCTTGTGTGAATTATCCTTTCTCTTTTTCTAAATGGTAAATAAATAGATAATTCTACAATGTAAGTCTTTCATTGCCACCAAACATGTATCAACAACCATGATACAATGTATGTATGTATGTATCCATGCACATCATCATGTGCATACATGTATGCATAAAAAAATAGAAAAAGAGTTTGATTAAAGAATTAATCTAAAAGTCATTTATTAAATCAACACTTGATTTTGCAAACCGGTCATATCACATACGACCCGACCAATAGAAAATGCCCGATTAATATACGGTATCACATATCCGTATTTAATCGGGTCCCCGCTCATATCTCATATGCACACCATATCTTTTTGCCTGAGCCAGGAAACTTCATTGTGGGACTCTAAGACTCGTCAATACGCCGGCAGTAGGTAATGATCATATCAAATACCTACAAGCCGCAAGCGGTCAGCTAAACGTAACGGCCACCCGCGTATTGAGCGATCAGAAGAAAACAAGCGAACCTGTCACAACTCCCGTCGAGCCAACCGGCAACACTACCGTACAGTCCGGTCTCTTCGTCAGATATGCTGCATATCGAGTCTAGGGATGGTAACGTCGACCCCAATAACTCAATAAGTCGTGCCGATGAATGGTCTATAACAGATCGAGAAACTACTGATAACACTTATCATCAAATCTCAACAGCCCTGGCCAGGGACTTACTGATATAGCCAGTCGAGCACAGCACAACATCAACTCCCAATACCGGGAGAGACGAAACCCCTCCTATCGCTCATTGCCTTCGTGTGTCTCGGGACTGTACCCAACGGCCACCTGTTTGCACGACTCAGTAGAGCCGTGGTAGGGTGGTAATCAAAATACAGTGGGAGAACACACAAGACTCTATGACGATCTCGGGTCTACAGACTAACCTGCACCAGTGTCACCTGAGAACTGCTATCCGACGATAGATATAATTCCATATAGGAGTTCTCGACGAGTCTGTCCAGTGTACCCAGTCACCACTGAACACCCGTATACGATCTCGATGTCAAACATCGATGAATGTGGGAACATCCATCGCCCATCATATGGGTCTAGTATCATATACGCTAGTCTACTCTGGTATATCGATGCCCCGTCTCGATACACCTATGACTAGGGACATTCCAGGATATGCTTATAAACTACAGATGTCCCACTAGTATGATCTCTATCATAATCACAGTAGTCAAGTCTATATCCTCAGGGCTTTATCAACATGTGTGAATGAATAAAAGCATGATCAAATCAACATGTCAGATAAAGAAGAACCAGATAGCATACTATCATGTCGAGCAAGAATGTACACTGAATATATATATATACATGTATAAATACATCCACCATCATATAATGGCCTCTAGGGCATACATATATCCAACAATCTCCCACCTGCACTAAGGCCAGTTATTGGCGTATCTCATACCCAACATCTCAAAAAGTCGCTCATGCTGCGGCTGAGGGAGGGCCTTGGTGAGTGGATCCGCGGCATTATTCTTTGTGTCTACTCTCCTAATCTCGATCTTGCGGCGATCAACAATCTCCCGGATCAAATGAAAACGCCTCAGGATGTGTCTGGACCGCTGATAGGACCTGGGCTCCTTGGCTAACGCCATAGCCCCATTATTATCACAATACAATGGTATTGGATCAATAATGGTTGGAACTACTCCTAGCTCCGAGATGAAATTCCTCATCCAGACGGCTTCTGTGGCGGCATCATTTGCAGCAATGTACTCAGCCTCCATCATAGAGTCTGCAACGGTATCCTGTTTGGAACTCTTCCAACTTACCGCCCCTCCATTGAGGGTAAATACAAACCCTGAGATATATTTGTTGTCGTCCTTATCGCTCTGGAAGCTCGAATCGGTAAAGGCCTCCATTTGGAGATCTCCATTACCATACACCAAGAAAAATTCTATAGTCCTTCGCAAGTACTTAAGAATGTTCTTCACAGCTATCCAGAGATTCTCCCCTGGGTTGGATTGATACCTTCTTACAACACTAAGTGCATAAGCTGCATCTGGGCGTGTACATAACATCGCATACATTATAGATCCTACTGCCGAAGCATAGGGTATAATGCTCATGCGAGCTCTCTCTTCATCGGTCTTTGCGCAAGAGTCCTTGGAGAGAGTGACCCCATGGAAAGCAGGTAAGGCACCCCGCTTGGAGTCTTCCATACTAAACCTTTTTAGGATGGTGTTGATGTACCTGGTTTGGGACAATCCCAACAACCTCTTGGATCTATCCCTATAGATCCTAATGCCCAGGATGTATGTGGCATCACCCAGGTCCTTGATTAGTCTAAAAATATAAGTTTACCGCAATCAGAAACGGCGTCGCTTCGCAGCTAGCCGGTGAGTACGGGTCGATCCACAGAGACGGGTAAATTTCTTTTATGTGTTTTAACGAGTTGATTCAAAATGTCGTTTTGGTTGGTTTATAAAAATCTATAAAAACTGGATCTAATTAATCTAATTAAGAGTCTTGCTAGGGTTAGGCTTAGGGGTAGTTTTGGAGATTAACGTTTTCCTCACCGCTTTCAATGCCTTCTTTTTTTTAGATCTATTAGATGTTACGATAATTATCAATAAAGTGGATCCGAATCTTTTGGGAAGATGTTTCTTCCTCTAGATTCATATCCTTCCTATGTTGATAATTACCCTAACCCACATGGAAAACACACGCAACCGGCCCTTTATACTACGGTTCACCGTTACCTCGAGGGGTAGGGTGCCGTGGGGAGCGGTTGTGCGCGTATGCAAGGAGTTCTAATTCATTAGGTGAATGTGGCATTGAAAGGGGTGAGAGATCTCATCTCTCAACCCTTTCCCTAAGGCTAACCCTAACAAGCGAGGAGACTACTCGCTCATTAGGGGATGAGAAAACATTTTAATTAAAGGAATGAAATTACTTACTAATTCGATGGCTCCCTCCAAACAATAGAGAACAGATCTGAATAACTCCCAGCAATTCTGAAATTTTATTGATTAAAAAGAGGCATAGGTTTTTACAATTTTTTATTACAATTTGTAAGCAAACAAGAAAACTAGGGTTACAGGCTCTCGCATATGTGCAATTACAGATTTGCCCACTGAAAATCCCAACACCCGCACCGACGAACCGACACGCCAAAAATCCACCGACACGGGCTTAGAATGGCCGCGGAACCGCGGCAATTGGGCGCTTGGGCCGCGGTTCCGCGGCCCTTTGGTGAGCTTAGCTCACCAAACTTCAGGGTATGCTTTAGGGTGTCTTTTCCTCTCTGTTTCTTCAGTACTTTTCTCTATTTGGGTTCTTGGTCTTTTCCAGATCTTCAGTGAAAACTTGTAAGGATCTTTTAACTGTTTGTCTTGACATTTTGGACCTTGCATTGTTCTTCGTCTAGGCTTGACTAGGATCCGTCTAATTGTTGGTCAAAAGTCCCTTTTTCTGTTGTTTTGTGTCTTTTCACTGTATTTGCTCCAGAAACCTGTATCCTGTAATATGCAACAAACGTGCGTCAAGAGTACCTGTTTATTTATAAAAAGGATAAGAATAAGGGAATGAAAAATGCAATATTATGGTCTGAACAAATACCCCCAAACTTACCTTTTGCTCGTCCTCGAGCAAACTTATTATTTATTCACTAAAATCCTAACCACACTTTCGCAGGGAAACGCAATTTCACTGAGCTCGTGCAACAAGCCGTTAAACCTCTAGGTGTCCCTAGTAGGAGGAGTGTTGTCTCCTGAGGGTTTTCAGCGGATACTACCCACAAAATCCTATCAATTCGGCTTTTCGACTTTAATTCTCCAATTAGGATTTCTAACAAGGAATTCTATTATCGTTGGCTCGTAAATTGTCCACCCATATTCTTCACACTTCCTTATCATCTAACTTAAGATTATATATGTTGTGTAGACCTACTCAGCTTTCGGCATCTCTTAAGTCTTCCTTCTAGGGTTTCATCTCTACTTAGGAATTTCTATCAACTCTATTAAAGATACAAGTTCTATTCTTCATTCCTTTTTCTCATCTAGACTCCAATCACATACCCCTACGTGTGTGTATAAGTCACCCCTACACTTGGAAATTCAAATCAAGCAATCAACCCCTTGTCCATTGTCCAAAGTACTAATTAGTTGGTGAATTTAAATGAAATTTGCTTACACATCCTTCATGCGACCGTTAATACTTCTTGAGGTACCAACGACCGATTACAAAATGCGTTTGCACTTTAAAGCGTACTTCCTAGTCTTTGCAACACCCAAGGCTTTAGCAGTGACTTCCAAACCAGTTGGTCTAAGGCACTAGGTGATGAAGCACCCTCGCTAAATATTTTTCTATTTTTGCAGCCTTAAGTAATCACAAAAACCAGTGTCCATTTTTTTAATTCTTTTTTCACACTTTTTTTTCCTTTTATTTTCTTCGTACTAAGGACTTTAGACAAGAGCATTTCAAGGTCTCTTCTACTATTCCAAGTTTCAAGGTGCGTGATTGTGCAAATTGTAGGGTATACATTTTCAGAATCTAGACTTAAGCTAGGAACTATTTTTCAAACTTATACTTTAATAAGAACATCAATACTCTTCCCTTGTTTCGACTTAGCCTAAGAGGTGAACCCAAAATTTGCCTATTTCTAAATAAACTACAAGGCATATACTTTCTACCGTTAAATTTTAAGGAATGTTATTTTTAGGGTTTTTAATTCACTAAGTCTAAGATCTAGTTGTTCCTAGCCAGTTAACCTATTTGTCAAACTCAAGTCAATTAGCCAAAATTGAATACATTAATTTTTATAATTTTGAAAATTTTCAATTTTTATGGGTTTTCAAATAAGTATGCAAATGCAAAAATATGTACAAATGAAATGAATGCGAAGGAAGAAGACGTACCGAGCATACCCCCAAACTTGAACTTGACAGTGTCCTCACTGTCATGCTAAACCAAAAGGGTCAAAATGCCGATACTCCCCTGTTTATTTATTTATAATTTTTTTTTATTGTTAAGAAAAACAAAAATATATACAAAAAGGCCCTCCCCCAAACTTCATTTAAACTATGTTAGACATTACTGCCAAACCTTGCATAGACAAAACGTCAACACCAACCAGTTGAAAAATTTATCAGTAAAGAGTATGAGTTGGTGGAAGAATAAATTGTAGCGATTCACAAAGAATTGGGGAAGATAGAAGTGGTGGTATGGAGGGTGTGGAGGTGAATATACAGGAGGTGGTGATGCATCTAAACGAGAATGTGAATGATCAGCAATCAGTGGAATGTTGGCATTCTCGTAGCTTCTCAAAAGAAATGGGGGTGGTTCAACTTCTAAAGGAAGAGGTTGACTAACCACAATATCCCCAAGATGTTCCTGTGGGTCCTCTATTGACTTGGCATCATCCATCAATTGCATATGATATTCAATTATAAGGGAACTGATTTCCTCGATGTCCGCCATAGTCCAACTGAAAACTTGCCGCCTATCTTGTAAGACTTTTAAAATAGCGTTCTCTTGCTCGAAGGCTAGAGAGGCTGATATTATAATGGGAAAAGTCTCATTCTCACCTATGTAAGCATATTTAAGGTGAGGCGGTAAGGACATGAGTTCGAGTTTCGGAGGCGAAAGAATCATTGCGGAATCTACCTCGAACTTAAAGGACTCCAACACAGGTTCGAAATCACTGCAAACAACCGATTCGGATGGTTCGACTAACTCATCCAAAAATTCAAAAGACTCATATTCGGGCTGTGAGTCGTCGTCATCCGAAAAAGTAAAACATTCATAATCAACATCGGTTGTGTCAACGGTGGTAGGCTCAAGGAGGGACGCACTAGTGGCGTCAAAACTGTTTTCATCAAATAGAAATCTTTCAAGCTCGCAGTCCTCCTGCGTGATTTCGTGAATAGAGCAAACTTCTCGTGTACTAGTTTTAGGCACGGGGGGCAGACTTCCCATCTTATAAATATTGAACTCACTAGACATCTTTCCGAGGATAGAGTTATGGAGCCATTGCGACAGTTTATTACAGCATTGGAAGTGGCCAAAAATGGTCGACCAAGAATCACCGGAATTTGGTTTCTTGGGTTAGAAACAGGTTGTGTATCCATAACGATAAAATCAACGGAGAATATGAACTCCCCAACTTTGATCAACACATCCTCTAGCTGACCCCTTGGATGGGTGATTGATCGATCAGCCATTTGGAGAGTACAACGAGTGGGTTTCAACTCTCCAACCCCTAATTGTTCGTACACGGAGTAGGGAATCAGGTTAACACTAGACCCAAGATCTAAAAGTGCTCGATTAATTTTCTTATCCCCAATCGTGATTGAAATCGTAGGACAGCCGGGGTCCTTTCGTTTTTGGGGTAAGGTTTGATGGTGGTTAATAGCATTGCTCACTGCACTAGCCACTAGCACTTTTTTGGGTACTTGAGATGCCTTTCTCTTCGAGGTGCATAAGCCCTTTAAGATTTTCGCATATGAAGGGACTTGTTGGATTGCATCCAAGAGAGGTATATTTATGCTAACCTGCTTAAATATCTCCACAATCTTCTCCACTTGTGCATTTGGTTTATTAGGACTCAACCTGTTTGGGAATGGAGCATTTTGAAAATTCGTTGAGTCAAATGTCTGTGGAGTAGAATGTGGAGTAGGAACGGATCCCGGTGTAGATATGTTCATGTTGTGAGAAATGGGTCCGTTCGAGCTAGAAGAAGTAGAGCCGTGTGAAGGGTGGAGAATAGGCTCTAAAGAAAGAGGTGAAGAAGAAAGTGAAGAAAATGAAGAAGGGGAAGATAACAATGGAGAAAAAGAAGAAGACGAAGAACCACCGGCGGGGATGTCATCACTAGTTCCCACATTATTTTGCAACACTCTTCCGGATCTCAACGTGGTCACCGCATTTACATTGTGATTGGGATATGCGTTTTGTGTGTGACCGGGATTGGGCAATGGTTGAGATGGAAGCTTTCCCTTTTCTCTCTCGCTCAACGCAGCAGTTAATTGTGCAATTTGTGCCTCAATAGATTTGATACTTTGATCATGTGAGGCATTGTTATTCATTAAAGATTGAACATAACTTTCAAATCTTGCTGCGGATTCTGTAGATTGCTTGAGAAATGCATCTAAACTTTTTTCGAGCGAGATAACCTTATCATCATTTGGTTGAACCAAATTGTTCGTTTGATTTGTATAAGGTTGTTGTTGGAAAGGTTGCTGGTTTTGAGTTTGTGAAGGTGCTTGTTGTTGTTGTGGAGGAGGAGGTCTTTGAAAATTGTTATTTCCTTGGACTTGTTGATTTTGGTTCCAAGCGAAATTTGGGTGACTCCTCCACCCCGAATTGTATGTCGAAGAGTACGGATCGTTTCTTTGTCGTTGCTGAAATGCAGCATTGACTTGATCCTGCCCTTGAGTAGATGCATTATAAGGACACTCTTCGGTTAAATGCGATGGATTCGAACAACAAGCACAAACAGTTCGCGTGGGTAAGGCACGGGCAGGAAAAGACGATGAGATCTTGGTCTCAATGGCTTCTAGCTTTTTCATAAGTGAGGCCATCTCGGCCTTCATAGCAATCGACATATCTACTTGATGTATGCCTGCCCTAGATTGACCAATAGAAGAAGATGATGTGGTCTTGGTACTCTCCCACTGAATTGTTTGCTCAATAAGATCCTCAAGAAACTGCCACGCTTCGTCGCTAGACGTGGAGAGAAAATGACCTTGAGATATGGTTTCTAGCAACTGCTTCGTTGACGAGTTCAATCCCTCGTATAATGTTTGGCAAAGTTGCCAACTTTTGATCCCATGATGAGGGCATTGAACAAGTAGGTCTTTAAATCTCTCGAAGCACTTCCAAAATGGTTCGGAAGGAAGCTGTGAAAATTGTATAATCTCGTTTCGGATTCTAGCAGTTTTGTGATGAGGATAGAACTTTTTCAGACACAAACTCGTCCCAATTTCTAATGGAATGTGATGCGGTGCTGTATAGCCACTTCTCGGCTAGGTCACATAAGGTAAAAGGAATGACCCTTAGCCTTATAGCGTCATAACTTAATTGGGCCGTCTTCATCATAGCGCACACATTTTGGAATTTATTAATAAAAATATACGCATCTTCCGATTCCAAACCATGAAATTTTGGTAGCATATTGATGAAATGTGGTTTTATTTCAAAATTGTCCCCATTTGCCGGTGGGGGTGAAAGACATGTAGGTAAAGAAGTGCGGACGGGGTAGAAGAGATCCTGGAGCGCAACTCGTGCGAGCGCTACAACAGGCGGAAGATTCGGGTTATTCGCACCTGGCGGAGGTGGAATCATTCCCGTCGGTAAGGTATCGTTGGGGTTGAATCCCGACATACCTTCGAAAGAAGAATTTGAAGATGGAGGTAAGGAAATAGAGGGAATTTCGACTTCGGTGTCGAAAGGTTCGTCGGTCGGTACCAACGAAACACGGACTAATCGGGCGTTAGTATCCCTAGTCCAAAGTGACATACACTAAAGGGGTAGTGTAGTCAGAAAAATAGAAAAACAGAATGTGGGGGTAAGATAACGTCAATGAAGGGAAGTGAGTGGAAGTGAGTTGGAAGTTTTCTAGTTGCAAGTTTTGAAAAGATTTTTTTTTTTTTATGTGAGAGTTTTGCAAAGAAGTTTTGAAAAGAGACTCGTGCCACAAATGTATCAACCACACATGCACAATCAGGCCTAGATCTAGGGTCGCCTAGGTCTGCTAGACAACTCCTAACTAGGGCTAGAAATAGGACCTCAAACCGCCTCTTCACGGACAAGTACGGCCAGGTAAGTGGGAAGGAACCACCCCTACAGTGGGCCTAATTAATAACCACTATTCTAGACACCGCAAAGTCGGTTAGGATAAACGGCCGATGCCTATACTAGTCCTTTTCCTATTGAGCTCGATATCCTTAGGTCTGAGTCTAATCTTTTTTTTTTAATTAATTGCGGTCGATGCAAAATGCTTTAGGTGTTTTCTGGGGTCCTGGGAAGGGTGATGAAATCCCCACCCAATCTGAATTTGGTCAATTAGCCCCTTAGAGTCCGGTTAAATTATGCAAAACAATACAATTTCACTTGCAATCAATTTTTAGCGCGGCGCAAAGAAACCTGCAGAAAATCTGTTATTTAGAAGGGGGAGAAAGAATTTTTTTTTTTTAGCGCAAAGAACCCTGCAGAAAATTTTTACAGTGGATATATTGTAGGTTACAGAGGGGAGAAGGAGGATCAAACCCACAAAATTTGATGCGCTGACGTGGCAATCAGAGCGCGGAACCGCGGCGGGAGGCTACCAATGCGGCGGAAACGCGGTCTCCTGGTGGGATCGGTCTCTGAAAAATTTTATGATGTTCTGTACCTTCAGTTCCTCTCTGTTCTTATATGTACTTTTCTGTTTTGCCCTCTGTAAAATTCCAGATCCGCGATTCTTCGCTGTTCCTGCAAGATTCAAAAAACACACCCTTCAAACAGATCAAAATTGATAATTTTTGTATTTTTTTTTTATATTTTCAGATTTTTATGAGTTTTAAAATTTATATCAACCCGAAAATTCACAAAAAGAAAAATTACGCCATCCCCGGCAACGGCGCCATTTGATTAATCCAAAAATATAAGTTTACCGCAATCAGAAACGGCGTCGCTTCGCAGCTAGCCAGTGAGTACGGGTCGATCCACAGAGACGGGTAAATTTCTTTTATATGTTTTAACGAGTTGATTCAAAATGTCGTTTTGGTTGGTTTATAAAAATCTATAAAAACTGGATCTAATTAATCTAATTAAGAGTCTTGCTAGGGTTAGGCTTAGGGGTAGTTTTGGAGATTAACGTTTTCCTCACCGCTTTCAATGCCTTCTTTTTTTTAGATCTATTAGATGTTACGATAATTATCAATAAAGTGGATCCGAATCTTTTGGGAAAATGTTTCTTCCTCTAGATTCGTATCCTTCCTATGTTGATAATTACCCTAACCCCCATGGAAAACACGCGCAACCGGCCCTTTATACTACGGTTCACCGTTACCTCGAGGGGTAGGGTGCCGTAGGGAGCGGTTGTGCGCGTATGCAAGGAGTTCTAATTCATTAGGTGAATGTGGCATTGAAAGGGGTGAGAGATCTCATCTCTCAATCCTTTCCCTAAGGCTAACCCTAACAAGCGAGGAGACTACTCGCTCATTAGGGGATGAGAAAACATTTTAATTAAAGGAATGAAATTACTTACTAATTCGATGGCTCCCTCCAAACAATAGAGAACAGATCTGAATAACTCCCAGCAATTCTGAAATTTTATTGATTAAAAAGAGGCATAGGTTTTTACAATTTTTTATTACAATTTATAAGCAAATAAGAAAACTAGGGTTACAGGCTCTCGCATATGTGCAATTACAGATTTGCCCACTGAAAATCCCAACACCCGCACCGACGAACCGACACGCCAAAAATCCACCGACACGGGCTTAGAATGGCCGCGGAACCGCGGCAATTGGGCGCTTGGGCCGCGGTTCCGCGGCCCTTTGGTGAGCTTAGCTCACCAAACTTCAGGGTATGCTTTAGGGTGTCTTTTCCTCTCTGTTTCTTCAGTACTTTTCTCTATTTGGGTTCTTGGTCTTTTCCAGATCTTCAGTGAAAACTTGTATGGATCTTTTAACTGTTTGTCTTGACATTTTGGACCTTGCATTGTTCTTCGTCTAGGCTTGACTAGGATCCGTCTAATTGTTGGTCAAAAGTCCCTTTTTCTATTGTTTTGTGACTTTTTCACTGTATTTGCTCCAGAAACCTGTATCCTGTAATATGCAACAAACGTGCGTCAATAGTACCTGTTTATTTATAAAAAGGATAAGAATAGGGGAATGAAAAATGCAATATTATGGTCTGAACAGTCCTTCATGGAGAACCTTAGTGATAAGAAAGATTTGACCGACTGTAGCATAGGAATGTCATTTCCTATCAGAAGAATATCATCCACGTACAATACGAGGAATGTGACAGCTCTCCCTACAGCCTTCTTATAAACCCAAGGTTCATCTGGATTTTTGATGAAATCAAACTCTTTGATAACATCATCGAAACAGATGTTCCAACTCCGTGATGCCTGCTTTAACCCATATATGGATTTAAGCAGTCTACATGCTTTCCCGCTGCTCCCACTGTCAATGAAACCCTCTGGCTGATCCATATAAACGCATTCTTCTAAATCCCCATTTAGAAATACCGTTTTAACGTCCATCTATCAGATTTCATAGTCGTAGTGAGCAGCAATAGCAAGTAGGATCCGAATGGATTTAAGCATGGCTACGGGCGAAAAAGTCTTGTCATAGTCCAAACCTGGCCTTTGACGAAAACCCTTCGCCACAAGCGTTGCCTTATAGTTCTCTACCTTCCCATATACACCAATCTTTCTTTTAAAGATCTATTTGCACCCCACAGGTTTTACCCCAGGGGGTACAACGTCCAAAGTCCATACTTTGTTGGTGTACATAGACTCCATTTCGGATCTCATGGCATCCAGCCACTTCACAGAGTCTCCACTCGTGATAGCTTGCTGAAAACTGGTAGGATCATCATCCTCCATGATGCAGTCTTCTCTGTCACCATCAATGAGGAAACTGTAGTACCTCTCCGGTGGGTGAGAAGTCCTACCAGACCTACGGAGTGGCCGAGGCTCCTCAGTTTCTATTTCAACAGCCGGTTCAACCAAGTCGTCATTTGTAGTTTGTGTCTCTAGAACCTCTTCTAGATCCACCACATTGCCATCATCTTTATCTGTGAAAAACTCTTTCTCTAAGAATGTGGCATACTGAGAAACAAACACCTTTTGTTCCTCTTTGTGGTAGAATAGATATCCATAAGAGTTCCTTGGATATCCCACAAAGTTACACATGACTGACCGTGTCTCGAGTTTGTCCAGATTCTGCTTTTTAACATAGGCCGGGCAACCCCAAATCTTTATTCTCTTAAGAGATGGTCTCTTCCCATGCCATATCTCATATGGCGTGGTAGACACTGTTTTGGTTGGAACCCTGTTCAGTAGAAACGCTGCAGTCTCCAATGCATGCCCCCAAAATGAGACAGGTAACTCAGCATCACTCATCATGGATCGGACCATATCTAATAGGGTCCTATTCCGTCGTTCAGACACACCGTTGTGCTGTGGTGTGTAAAGAGGAGTGAGCTGAGAGAGAATCCTATTCTCTTTTAGGAAGTTTGCAAATTCTGTACTGAGGTACTCCCCACCTCGATCTGATCGAAGCATCTTGATACTCAAGCCGGTTTGTTTTTCTACTTCTTGTTTATATTCAGTGAATTTCTCGAAACCTTCGGATTTGTGCTTTAATAAAAATACATGACCGAATCTTGAGAAATCGTCAGTGAAAGTAATGAAGTAAGAAAAACCGCCTCTAGCTTGTGTAGACATTGGCCCACATACATCACTATGTATGAGTCCTAGGAGCTGGGTAGCTCTTTCTCCGTGTCCGGTAAACGGAGTTTTGGTCATTTTACCCTTGATACAAGACTGGCAAGTCGCATAAGATTTATATTCAAAAGTATTTAAATATCCATCTTTGTGTAACTTGTTTAGTCTTGTTTCGTTAATATGACCAAGTCTACAGTGCCAAAGAAAAGCTTCATTTATTTCTGAAAGTTTTCTTTTATTAGTGTGTTGTATGCTGAAAACTGTGTGTTGATTTAGGACGTATATCCCGTTATTAAGCGTACTATACCCAACCAACATTTGATTCAGGTGAATGTTCATAACATTGTTCTGCAATACAAAATTATATCCTTCATTGTCTAACAAAGAAACAGATATTATATTACAAAGCATACTTGGTAAAAAATAACATGGGTTCAAAACCAATATACACCCAGATGGCAACCCCAAGTGATACTCTCCCACTGCGACTGTATGTACATTGGAACCATTTCCAACGCGGAGAGTATGGTCACCTGTCTTCAAAACCTTGCTATTTCTCAGCCCCTGCATAGAATTGCAAATGTGGGAACCTGAACCGGTATCTAATACCCAGGAAGCAGAGTTTATTGAAAAACAGTTTTCTGTCACAAACACACCTGAAGCGGAAGCATCCCCATGCTTCTTATTGAGATTCAAGTACTCCGTACAGTTGCGCTTCCAATGTCCTGTTTTGTGGCAATGAAAACATTCCCCTTTCCCTGATTCTCCAGCTTTGGACTTGTCCTTCCCCATAACCTTTTTAACTCCACCCTTAGGATTGGTGGGCTTCTTCTTTTTCTTTCCCTTGGCCTTAGCCTTTGGGCGAGAAGAGGAAGATTGTCCAACAGTCAAAACGGGAGTTTTCACCGATTTCAGTGTGCTCTCTGCACTCCTTAACATATTAAGGAGTTCAGGTAGTTCCCTCTCCATGTTGTGCATGTTGAAGTTAACTATGAATTAAGCAAAGGTGGAGGGGAGGGACTGCAGAATAATATCCGTATATTGTTCATTGTCCATCGTCCATCCAAGGTCCTCAAGCTCTTCTATAAGAGCTATCATCTTCAGAACATAGTCTCCTACCGGTGTGCCAGGGGCCACTCGCATCTGAAATAATTTCTTTGATGCTTCGTATCGTAATACGCGGGATTGCTCTCCATACAACTCCTTTGTATGGACGAATATGGCTTGAATGTCCATATTCTCATGCTGCTTTTGATGTGTGTTGTCCATCAATGCAAGCGCGAGGCATTTGGCCGTGGCACAGTCAGCGTCCCATGTCTTGCGGACTTCTTTGTCCGCAACTGAGGATTTTGGACCTGGGACGGGCGGGGCTGAAGCCGTGAGGACATATGATACTTTACCATAAGTCAAGGATATTTTCAGATTCCTCAGCCAGTCTTTATAATTGGTCCCATTCAGTTTATTTTTATCTAGTAGAAGCTTGAGTCCAGTCATTAGTATTTTCCATTAAGAGAGAGAAAAGAATACATTCATCGAAAGCTCTTGCAAAGATCGGATTGGTTATTATCTTGTCTAATCGATGTCTCCCACTGCTTTAATCAAGTTTTTCTTTCAAACCATAAAAAGAAAACTAGCCAGGATTAATTACAGTCTACAACTTCGTTAACCGTTCAGCCAGGCCAGTGTCGGTACTTGAGGGAGGTTCCCCGTGCTTTCGCATGGACCTAATTAAAGTAAACCTCGTTTTCCCAGAGGCGTAGCCCCGTTAACACCTTTATAGACACCTAATGAGTTAGCTAATTGTGAACTGCAAAACTCTCCTGGAAGCAACTATTGCCCACAGTGGGATCGGGATCCAACCATCATATGGAAGGTATGCAATCTCATTGCAAATCTCAACACTAGAAATTCCCGATGCGGTTTTTACCCCTAGTATCTATGACCTTAACTATGGTCAACAAATCATAAGTACCAGTCAAGTTCTACCCGTCATTTCTTGATTAATTAGACCCACCCATATGACCCTTAACTATGGTTAACAAAGTCGCATGAATGTCCTTATTAATCTGCATCATATGCATTGTAGGAAGACATCACTTAGCTACCGTACACTACGCCTTAACTAAAGTCAACAAACGTAGCACGAATACTAAGTACTCTACTTCCTAAAATGACGGAGGGTTGCGGATGATTTTTAAGAAAATCTTTTACGCTTTGAACTTGATATCGTAGTAGAATCAAATAGTTTTCAAAAGGAGTGGCTTGAGTTCCGCAGTTTTGAAATATAGCTTTTTCATAAAGAGCTGAGTGGTTTTCAAATCCGATTCTACAACATCTTTTTAGGTTTATTTTTCTTTACATTAATCATATTAATGTAGTCCCATCATTTAAGTCCTTAAGCCAATCACAGAAAAGAAACGAAAATACAACGTACGCTTATGCCATCCGCATTCGCCGCAATGTTCCGTTATGCACCGTTAGGTTACTTAACTAACGGCATACCTAGACGGGACTAGCGCGGGTGTAAAACATAAGTAACGTCTACTATATATCTCATATATAATATATCATTCGTCTCAGATATCACAGAACACAGGTAGTAGAAACATAGATATAATGTGGGATATACTAGGACGTCCGTATTTAGTATTTAGCCAACAATAGAAAATACGGATTCCACAGTCGCGATGAATAGCCAAGCCCACACCCCTAGACCCCTACGAGAGCGGCAAGCGACCCTACCAATCCTGGAGTTTAGGAGACCCGGTCTCGACTCCTCGAGATGGCCTCCCACTGAACCCCAGAACCCGGTCACTTGTGCTCCCCTCCTTCGGTCTATCCTAATGCGGAAAAGTAAATAATATACAACACTGGTGACATCAACCTCAACCCGGAAGTGCCCTAAATAAAAGAATATTACATTACATTTGAATTTTACATGAATGAAAATAAAACTCTCATCTCACATAAAAATCCCGGGCTATTCATTCGCGACAATCCTGCACATCATATCTCAGCAACACATAATATCATATATCATCAACGTAAGTAAGTATGCGTACCCCGATTGTCGTTGATGTATAGCAACGAAACCGGCAATACAACTACATACTACACTTACGGTCACAGAAAAGAAAGTGTAAAACTACAATATTTGGAATCCACATTTTCTTTAGACATCGTAAATTCGAAATATCACATACTTCGCATTTCATGCCTAACTATATGAATTCGACATATTGTATCACATTCCAGATAAATAGACAGTATTAAAGTTTTCGATCGAATGATCAAATACCCAAAATTTCCTAAAGCTCAACACTTGAGCGGAGTTCAAAAATCCCAGAATGTGACACAGTAGCAGCGGTCCAGCCATAGAAGGGTCAAGACAATGCCTCACATGTGGCACACCGTACTACCTCAAACCCTAAGGTTCAGAGGCAGTTCAGACGGTCACATAATCGAGTTAAGGTTTGTGTTCTTCTAGAGGGTCCACCACTTAACTCGCACGTATTTCCGAAAGATTTAAACCCGAGAAAAAATCAACACTTGAAAATTTTTCGTGCCGGAAAAAAGTGAGTTAATGATATCCGTTCGAACTTTTTAATACTTTCTAAATTATCCGAAAAAGGCACAAAATTAAAATTCCGATCGAATCACCGAATCCAAAACAATCCCCAGAACATTCAACACTTGAATCAGATTAAAAATACCCAAAAATATATACAAGCAGTTATAGACATTACTGTATAAATACGAGGCCATAAAGCATCTGTACGGCCACGGAGCCGCGGCCCAAGCAAGGTATGGCCGCGGTTCCGCGGCGGCTTGTACGGCTTATGGCTTCGTTTTTTACATAACTTCTTAGAATTCTCTGCTGAATTTTTTACGTATTTTTAATTCTGAAAATAACACAGTTTCAAAAAATGTCCAGAGAGGGTTAAAAAATCATTATTTTTGGTTCGATCGGAGTTTTGACTTCGCTAAAGTGTCGCCTAAAGCTCTAGGTCGGCTCTGATACCAATGTTAGGATTACCTAGCACCTCATGAAGGGTTTGGAAGCATCACTTGTCTCAAAATCAAATTTTTAGGGTGCTAAGTGAACATACAAAGAATCATTACTAGAAATTTTGGGTTTCATTACAAAGAAAACATCACAAGTAATAAAAGCTAGGGTTTTGAGAGTACAACCTTAGTAGCTCCCTACGCTAGACTTCTTGGCTACTTGAGAGTTGGAAAAAGGTTCGCTTGAGGTCTTCTAGATCCACGACGATCCACCCGAAGCTCCTTTGCCCAAACCTCCTTGCTTTACTAGATATGTGAATGAAGTAGAGCAAACACCCTATACAAACCGGCTAGATGTGTGTAGTATGATGATGTGGTTTGTATTCTATAATCAAAACTCTTTCTTTTAATCAACCTCACTTAAGAAAATTATCAAGAGAGGAAGAAGAAGATGGTGGCTAAGCTTTTTCACAAAAGAAAAGATATGAGAGTGAATAATAATTGAAATGAGAAAAGAATAATATATGTTAATCCTTTCTCACTTCAACCATGGTTAGAATCATCTAGATGTTTATCAAATGGGTTAAAGATGAAAGGATAATTAACTCAAGGTTAAATGGTGGTTGAAGCATGGTCAAAGATGATAAGTATAAACCTTGTGTGAATTATCCTTTCTCTTTTTCTAAATGGTAAATAAATAGATAATTCTACAATGTAAGTCTTTCATTGCCACCAAACATGTATCAACAACCATGATACAATGTATGTATGTATGTATCCATGCACATCATCATGTGCATACATGTATGCATACAAAAATAGAAAAAGAGTTTGATTAAAGAATTAATCTAAAAGTCATTTATTAAATCAACACTTGATTTTGCAAACCGGTCATATCACATACGACCCGACCAATAGAAAATGCCCGATTAATATACGGTATCACATATCTGTATTTAATCGGGTCCCCGCGCATATCTCATATGCACACCACATCTTTTCGCCTGAGCCAGGAAACTTCATTGTGGGACTCTAAGACTCGTCAATAAGCCGGCAGTAGGTAATGATCATATGAAATACCTACAAGCCACAAGCGGTCAGCTAAACGTAACGGCCACCCGGGTATTGAGCGATCAGAAGAAAACAAGCGAACCTGTCACAACTCCAGTCGAGCCAACCGGCAACACTACTGTACAGTCCGGTCTCTTCGTCAGATATGCTGCATATCGAGTCTAGGGATGGTAACGTCGACCCCAATAACTCAATAAGTCATGCCGATGAATGGTCTATAACAGATCGAGAAACTACTGATAACACTTATCAGCAAATCTCAACAGCCCTGGCCAGGGACTTACTGATATAGCCAGTCGAGCACAGCACAGCATCAACTCCCAATACCGGGAGAGACGAAACCCCTCCTATCGCTCATTGCCTTCGTGTGTCTCGGGACTGTACCCAACAACCACCTGTTTGCACGACTCAGTAGAGCCGTGGTAGGGTGGTAATCAAAGTACAGTGGGAGAACACACAAGATTCTATGACGATCTCGGGTCTACAGACTAACCTGCATCAGTGTCACCTGAGAACTGCTATCCGACGATAGATATAATTCCATATAGGAGTTCTCGGCGAGTCTGTCCAATGTACCCAGTCACCACTGAGCACCCGTATACGATCTCGATGTCAAACATCGATGAATGTGGGAACATCCATCGCCCATCATATGGGTCTAGTATCATATACGCTAGTCTACTCTGGTATATCGATAACCCGTCTCGATACACCTATGACTAGGGACATTCCAGGATATGCTTATAAACTACAGATGTCCCACTAGTATGATCTCTATCATAATCACAGTAGTCAAGTCTATATCCTCAGGGATTTATCAACATGTGTGAATGAATAAAAACATGATCAAATCAACATGTCAGATAAAGAAGAACCAGAAAGCATACTATCATGTCGAGCAAGAATGTGCACTGAATATATATATATATATATATATATATATATATATACATGTATAAATACATCCACTATCATATAATGGCCTCTAGGGCATACATATATCCAACATTAACTGACGACGGGTATAATACCAACCAACAGTTCCCAGCAAGTCCTGTCCGGTGTACCCGTAACCCAACGAGCACCTGTATACTATCTCCAGTACGGCGTACTGATGGCTGTGGGACAGACCATCTCCCCAACTGGGATGAGAAGCGTACACACTAGTCTACTCCGGAGTATCGATGTCTTGTCTCGATAATCCTACGACTAGGGACCTGAAAGAGGATGTGCTTGTAGACTACCCAGCCCCCACTAGTGTGACTGCCATCACAACGCTGGTAGTCAAGCAAGATCCTAAGGGCTCTATAAATACGTACACAAATATTAATATAGATAAAACCAAGTAGCATACTACCATGTTTAGCAAGACTGTTAATATAACTGTGAATATCCCAAGCTTCCATTAAGTAATATACAAGCTAGTATGATACAATAATGGCCCCTAGGGCATATACACTAACAATCTCCCACTTGCACTAGGGCCAAGTATTGGCATATCGAAGAACGATCATCTCGAGTAGCCTCTCGAACTGAATCTGAGGTAAGGCCTTTGTGAATGGATCAGCAGTGTTCTCCTCAGTAGCTACTCTCCGGACCTCGATCTCCCGGCGATCTACGATCTCCCTGATCAGGTGATACCGCCTTAAGATGTGTCTGGATTTCTGATGGGACCTGGGTTCCTTCGCTAAAGCTATAGCTACGTTGTTGTCGCAATACAGCGGTATTGGATCAACAATGGTAGGAACCACCTGAAGTTCTGTTAGGAACTTCTTCATCCAGACCGCTTCTTTTGCGGCATCGCAAGCAGCAATATACTCCGCTTCCATCGTCGAGTCTGCAACGATGTCCTACTTGGAGCTCTTCCAGCACAACGCCCCTCCATTGAGGGTAAAGACATAACCTGACATGGACTTGGAGTCATCCTTATCACTCTGGAAGCCGGAATCAGCAAAGGCCTCGAGCTTGAGGTCTTTTCCGCCGTAAACCAAGAACATCTCCTTAGTCCTTCTCAGGTACTTGAGAATGTTCTTCACTGCTATCCAGTGCTTCTCCCCTGGGTCTGACTGATACCTGCTTACCACGCTTAGTGCGTAAGCTACATCTGGTCTGGTGCACAACATCGCATACATTATAGAGCCTACCGCAGAAGCGTAGAGTATAATAGACATGTGATCCCTTTCCAAATCAGTCTTGGGAGACATCTCTTTGGATAGGGTGATTCCGTGACAAGCCGGTAGATTACCGCGCTTAGAATCTTCCATACTGAATCTTTTTAGTATAGTGTTGATATACCTGGACTGCGAAAGTCCCAACATCCTCTTGGATCTATCACGATAAATCCGGATCCCCAGAATGTAAGAGGCATCACCCAGGTCTTTCATGGAGAACCTGGTGACAAGAATCCTTTGACAGATTGTAGCATAGGAATCTCATTTCCTATCAATAGAATGTCATCCACGTACAAGACTAGGAATACAACAGTTCGTGCTATAATTTTACTATATATACATGGTTCATCTGGATTTTTGATAAAGTCAAATTCTTTGACCATTTCATCAAAACAGATGTCCCAACTCCGCGATGCCTGCTTTAGTCCATAGATGGACATAAGCAACTTGCACACTTTCCCGCTGCTCCCACTCTGATTGAACCCTTCTGGCTGATCCATATAGACGCACTCTTCCAAATTACAATTTAGAAAAGCCGTCTTTACGTCCATCTTCCAGATCTCATAATCATGGAAGGCAGCAACGGCAAGAAGGACCCGAATGGATTTGAGCATAGCCACTGGAGAAAAAGTTTCGTCATAGTCCAAACCAGGTGACAAAAACCCTTTTCAACAAGTCTAGCCTTATAGGTTTCCACTTGTCCATCTACACCAATCTTTTTCTTGAAGATCCATTTGCATCCTATGGGTTTTACCAAATCTGGAGCAAAGTCCAAAGTCCATACTTTTTTGGTGTACATGGACTCCATCTCGGTCCGCATTACATCTAGCCATCGTACCGAGTCCCCGCTCTGTATGGCCTGCTGGAAGCTAGTAGGTTCATCATTATCAATGACGCAATCCTCTCTATCCACATCTATGAGAAAACCGTAGTATCTCTCAAGCGGATGAGACGGCCTACTACTCCTGCGGAGGGGTGCGGGAATGTCCTGTTCTTCTTGAACTACTGTCTTACCAAACTTTCAGTAGTAGTTTGTGGTTCTGGAATTTCTTCCAGTTCTATTTCACTCCCACTTGTTTCCTTTTCTATAAACTGATGTTCTAGAAAATGCGCATTACGAGAAACAAAAACCTTTTGTTCCTCTGCGTAATAGAAATAACACCCCTTGGAGTTCTTTGGATATCCCACAAACTTACACTGTACAGATCGTGCCTCGAGTTTGTCCGCATGCTGCTTTTTAACAAAAGCTGGACATCCCCATATCTTCAGATACTGAAGATAGGGTTTCTTCCCACTCCTCATCTGATATGGCGTGGTAGGCACAGTCTTGGTAGGAACCCTGTTCAAAATATATGCCGCTGATTCTAGCGCATAACCCCAGAAAGATCATGGTAACTCAGAATTACTCATCATGGAACGTACCATATCCAATAGGGTTCGATTCCGTCTCTCCGATACACTGTTATGCTGTGGAGTGTATGGAGGAGTAAGCTGAGAGAGAATTCCTTTCTCTTTTAAGTAACCTAGGAACTCGGCACTTAAGTATTCACCACCTCGATCAGATCTCAATGTCTTGATACTTTTGACGGTTTTGTTTTCTACTTCATTCTTATACTCTTGGAATTTCTCAAAAGCCTCGGATTTTTGTTTCATCAGAAAAATGAATCTGTACCTAGAGTAATCATCCGTAAAAGTAATGAAATAGGAAAAACCACCTCTTGCATGTGTTGACATTGGACCACATACATCGCTGTGTATGAGTCATAAGAGCTCGCTCGCTCTTACTCTAGGTCCAGTGAATGGAGTCTTTGTCATCTTTCCTTTGAGACATGATTGAAAAGCGGCATAAGTTTGATATTCGAACGAGTCCAAATATCCTTCTCTATGTAACTTAGTTAACCTTGTCTCATTGATGTGACCTAGTCTACAATGCCATAAGAAAGCTTTATTTAAATCTAGAGACTTTCTTTTTAGTGTGTTCTGGACATTGAAAATCTGTAATTGGTTTAAGACATATATACCGTTATCCAGTGTACCGGACCCAATCAAACCATGATTAAGGTGGATGTTAACAACATCGCTTACAAACGTGAAATCATAACCTTTATTTGATAACAAGGAAACTAATATGATATTACATGTTAAACTAGGTACGCAAAAACAGTTCTGTAAAACTAAAATATGTCCACTCGTCAATCCCAGGTGATAATCCCCTAGGGACACAGCTCCCATGCTAGCTCCGTTAGCAACCTGGAGGGTTATATCACCAACCTTCAGCACTCTACGGTTTCTCAGTGCCTACAATGAATTGCATATATGATATCCTGATCCGGTATCCAATACCCAGGAAGTAGAGTTGATTGACAGACAATTCTCAATTACATACACACCTGAAGTCGAAGCCACAGCTTGCTTCGGTTCCTGGTTCTTGGCGTTCCACGACTTGCAATCTTTCTTCCAGTGC
This sequence comes from Agapanthus africanus, assembly GCA_030015575.1. Lineage (NCBI taxonomy): Eukaryota > Viridiplantae > Streptophyta > Magnoliopsida > Asparagales > Amaryllidaceae > Agapanthus > Agapanthus africanus. Next base: position 350,284,866 of record JASDDO010000031.1, on the reverse strand, counting down.
CCTTTCCTATGACAATGGAAGCACTCATCCTTGGCCACTACTGGCACCGCAATCCTTCGCTCCTACCTTACTAACACCTCCTCTAGGTTTGGTGGCGGCCTTATTCTTCCTTCCTTTGGCCCTAGCCTTGGACCCTGAAGAAGAAGTACCGCGAAAAAACATAGCGGGTGTATCCCTTGCTTTCTGCAAGGTGCCCTCTGCACTCCTCAACATGTTATGGAGTTCTGGAAGTTCAACTTCTTTTTTTTGAATGTTGAAATTCAGAATAAACTGGGCGTAGGTGGAAGGAAGGGACTGGAGAATCAAGTCTGTATTGAGCTCGTTCTCCAAAGTCGTCCCAAGGTCTGCGAGCTCTTCTATATAGCCAATCATCTTTAGGACATGTTCTCCTACCGATGATCCGACGGCCAACCTCGCTTGAAACAAGTTCTTTGAGGTCTTGTATCTTGCTATACGAGATTGCTCTCCATAAAGTTCCTTTGTATGGAGAAATATGGCATCAAGATCCATATCCTCGTGCTTCCTCTGATGTTCATTATTCATCGAGGCAAGCACGATGCACTTGGCCCTCGCGAAATCTAACTCCCAGGTTTTGCGGATTTCCTTATCCGCATTACTGGATTTGGGACCAGGGACAGCAAGTGCCTTAGCGGTAAGGACATACCCCAATTTGTCATAGGTCAAAACCATCTTGACATTACGCAGCCAATCTTTATAGTTTGGCCCTGTCAATATATTTTTTTCTAGTAGTAACTTAAGTCCTGTCATTTTCTGGGTCGCTGCAATTAGGAGAGAGAGAGAGAACACTTTAGCATGATGCTCTTGCAAGTTTAGAGTGGTTTCTAGTTTATCTAAACTGGATGGCTCCCACTGTTTCTCGAATCCCTCCTCAAACAAAAAAGGAAGAACTAGCCAGGACTATTCTCACTGTACAATACTTGCTTAACCGTTCAGCCGGACCGGGGTCGGTACTTCGAGGGAGGTTTTCCAACGCTTTCGCGAAGTTCCTTAATTAAATAACCTTTATTCTCTGGGGGCGTAGCCCCGCTGACACCTTTCTCGGCACCTACTTGGTTTATAGCATTGATCGTTAAGTGTCGAATCTCCTGATGAGTAGCATATACTCACAGTAGGATCGGGATCCAAATATCATCGTGTGATAATGTTGAAGGAATCCTACCAACATTCATCAAACTCCAAATGGTATGCATCTCTTTGCAAATTTCAGTTTCTTTAGAAATTCCCGATATAAATTTCTGCCCCATGCTCTTATGACCTTGGCGTTGGTCAAAATGTCATAAGTCACATGTCAAGTTCTACCCATCATTATCTTGTTAATTTGAACCCATCCGTACATACCCCTGACGTTGGCCAAATGATAATACGACTGTCCCAAACTAACTCATCTATTTATGCAACAAATGAATACCCAGCGGCTACCAAACACTATGCCTTGGCGTTGGTCAAAATACATAGCTTGAATACTACAGAATACTCAAATGAAATGACGGAGGGCTACGAATGGTTTTGGCGAAACTGTGAACGTAGTGAACTTGATATGACCGAAGGAACCTGATAGCTTTTAAAAGGAGTGGTTAAAACTCCGCATTTAAAAAATATCTTCTGTTTTAAAAATAACCAAGTGGTTTCTTTTAAACTGTTCCAACGATTCAACTTTGGTTTATTTCCTGTGCATTAAAATAATGCGTCCCATCAATTAACCAATCATTGCAGAAAACAACGAAAATACAACGTCCTCTTATGCCATCAGCATTCGCTACTAGGTCCCGTCATCACCCGTTAGGTTACTTAACTAACGACAGAGCGGGGGCTGGGCTAGCGCGGGTGTAAAATATAAGTGACGTCTAAATAGCTATCATATATAGATATTGTACATTCGTCTGACGCAATAATAGGCATTCCAGATCACAGATGAACATTATTGGATATACAAGCAATCCGCGTTTCTTTTGAGCCTGCAACGAAAGACGGATTACACAGTTGTGATGAATAGCCATTACCCCACCCTAGACCCCTACGGGTACGGCAAACTACCCGCCAAGTGCCCGAAGTGAAGCGGTCTCCCTCAACAACGTGAGTAGGCCACTAAACACTTCAAAGTACCCGGTAGTTTGCGTACCCCACCTTGGGTCTATCCTAGGAGCAAAAACAGTAAAATGAAATAATACAACGGTGGCTACAACCGCAACCTGGATGTGTCCCGCAAAATAATATTACAACATATTATAATTATATCGAATGAATGAAAATTAAAACCCATCTCAAACCCCGGCTAATCATCACAACAATTCAATCAAGTTCATAATCACAAACAGTAAAATCATTACAAAAATGTGCAACCCCCTGCCAACCGACATACTAGCAGTTAGGGGAAGTTTACGAACACATTATACAATTCACAGATATAATCTAATTAGCTAAACATCGTATAATTTCGATCGAGCAAACATAATAGATTCTACTCCAAAAACTTCTCTGTGCACCTGAGACTTGAGTAGAAACTAAACATTCCAGAAAGAACAAAAACATCACAGAAGAGTTCTGGAGAATTTTGGGCTAACTCGGCCCCAACTCGGCCGCGAATCCACGCTCGATCGCTAGGATCGGCCGCGGTTCCGCGGCGCGTTGGCCGATTCAGGAACCCAAATTTCTCCAGTTGTCTTATAATTCCCTGCTTGTAATTTTAGAGGTCCCAGAAAAAATTTTAGACCTCATTTTAAATTCGACAGAAACTTGGTGATTTCGATGTTTTTTTCCGGTTCGTTTTGCGTTCGAAATTCTAAAGACTTTGCTAATAAGTTAGTTATTGTTTAGCGAGGCTCTGATACCACTGTAAGTCGACGTTGTACACCCCACTACTTGGAGGGAGGCGGAAATATGAAAAATAATCATTTTGTTTAAAACAACATCGACTAACCGAAAGGATCTTTGCTAAACTATAACTAACACTAACATAGGAGTTGTTAACTACTATGGAAGAAGATTATACCTAATGAACCGTGTCCTTCTCTTCTCGTTATCCACCTCCTCGTCGGCCTCCTCTATGTAATAGACGATCCACCCGAGAGCTTCTACTCCAAGCTTTGCCTCTAATCTTGAGGTAACTAGGTTACTCTAATTGCTAATCAAAGTCACCTAGGTGATATAGAGTATGGATATGGATTAATTAGTCTTGCTAATCCTTGATCTCAACACATAAAAGGGTAGGATTAGGGTTTGAAGAGAGAGGGCTTGAGGAGAGAGAAGGTGAGGATGAGAATGATAATGAAATAATGATCCTTCTTGAATATATGAAGCATAATCATTTATCAAAATAAATAAATAAAATAATTAATCATCATGATTCATTTATTCATTATGTGTGATTCATTACATGAGTCATTAACCATTTAATGCACCATTAACTACATGAATGAATCACACAAATGAGTCACTAAATCAATAAATGTTTATGCCACCTTAACCCCCAAGTCATCATCCTTCTAAAAGCTTCTCACCAAATTACGAGAAAGCCCCTCCTATCCGTGAAAACACGGAAAAACTTTAGACTGTATAAATCCAATAATCCGATACTAGAATCTGGCTTAAACCAAAGCCGGCTAGTAAAAACTTTCCGAACATCGTACGTGCGTTTAAACACGTATGCGTCCGCACCCTTGTCGTAAAAACCATACGACCTCTATATCGTTTCGCCTGGAGCATGGAAACTCTCTATGTGGGACTTTAAAGACTCGACTACTACGCTGGCAGTGGGTTTAACCACAGATCGCAAGCGGCACTAGCTGTACGTAACGGTCCCTAGGTAGATGTCGATAAGAAGGCCGATGAGGAAACCCATCCGAACTCCTACTGAGCCTGATGTGACAATCTCCGTACAGTCCGGTCTGTTCGTCTAGGACTATCGCATATCGGGCCTAGGGGGCGGCAAGCGTCAGTCCCCTAAAAGCGGTATAAGTCGTGTCGGAGCGAAGCCCATTACACCTTGAGAAACTACTGGAAACCTACCAGTAAATCTCGATTTCCCTGGCCAGGGACTTTGCGTAATGGCTCTCCGACACAGCGCAATATCAACTCCCAATACCGGGAGAGACGAATCCTGTCTAACCGCCACTGCCTCCAAGTGCTAAGGACTGCACCCAACTGCTACCTGTTTGCACGACTCCTTTGAGCCGTGGTAGGGTAGCAATAGAAGAACAGTGGGACACATTCGAGGCGAAGTAGCAGTGTCAAGTCTTCGGACTATGCTGTACTCATGTCACCTGGGAATTGTTAACTGACGACGGGTATAATACCAACCAACAGTTCCCCGTGGGTCCTGTCCGGTGTACCCGTAACCCAACGAGCACCTGTATACTATCTCCAGTACGACGTACTGATGGCTGTGGAACAGACCATCTCCTCAACTGGGATGAGAAGCGTACACTCTAGTCTACTCCGGAGTATCGATGCCCTGCCTCGTTAATCCTATGACTAGGGACCTGAAAAAGGATGTGCTTGTAGACTACCCCGCCCCCACTAGTGTGACTGCCATCACAACGCTGGTAGTCAAGCAAGATCCTAAGGGCTCTATCAATACGTACACATATATTAAGATAGATAAAACCAAGTAGCATACTACCATGTTTAGCAAGACTGTTAATATAACTATGAATATTCCAAGCTTCCATTAAGTAATATACAAGCTAGTATGATACAATAATGGCCCCTAGGGCATATACACTAACATGGGGATGATAGGGTGTGGAAAGTTTGTGGTTGATTGCGTATTTCCGCATCAAAGTCTCGAAAGACTTGTTGCAGAAATGTGTCCCGTTATCGCTAATGATAGCACGTGGGTGTCCAAATAGCGAAAAGATGTTTTCTTTTAAGAACTTAATGACAGCCTTCTTGTGATTAGTGCGACAAGGAATAGCTTCAACCCACTTTGAGACGTAATCAACCGCAAGCAGTATGTACAGATTCCCAAAGGAGTTATGAAAGGGACCCATAAAGTCAATGTCCCAAACATCGAAAATTTCAACCACTAAGATGGGTTGCTGTGGCATCTCATTTCTCCGGGAAATCCTACCCGTGTGTTGACACTGTGTACAGGTTTTGCAATGATCAAATGCGTCTTTGAACAAGGCCGGCCAATAAAAACTGCATTGCAAAACCTTCTCCGCTGTCTTTTTAGGACCGAAGTGACCCCCACATGCCTGACCATGACTAAAAGATAGAATACTCTTGAATTCCTCATTCGGGACATACCGGCGAATGATCTAGTCAGGACAATATTTAAACAGATAGGGTTCATCCCAGTAAAAATGTTTTACTTGGGATAGAAAACGATGTTTGTCCTATCTTGACCAATCGCTGGGTATAAGTCCCGTGACAAGATAGTTCACAATATCCCTGAACCAAGGTTCATCGGATACGTTCAAGAGTTGTTCATCTGGAAAAGAATCATTGATCGGCAGGGTCATAGGTGAAGAAGAGATGCATGAAAGATGGTCGGCTACAACGTTTTCACATCCTTTCTTATCTTTGATAACAAGATCAAATTCTTGTAATAGAAGGATCCAACGTATTAGCCTACCTTTAGCATCCTTCTTCACCAAAAGATGTTTCAAGGCGGAGTGGTCAGTGTACACAAAAATTGGTGAGCCAATCAAGTAAGGACTGAATTTTTCTAATGTAAATACAACCGCCAAAAGTTCTTTTTAGGTAGTTGTATAGTTAATTTGAGCATCGTTCAGGGTCTTACTTGCATAATAGATCACATGTGGCATCTTTTCAATGTGTTGTCCTAAGACTGCACCAACTGCAAAATCCGATGCATCACACATAAGCTCAAAAGGGTGGTCCCAATCTGGAGACGATAGAACGGGGGCTGTAATGAGGGAGTGTTTGAGTGAGTCGAATGCTGCCTCATAATCCGAGTCAAAGTGGAAGGTCATATTCTTGGCCAAGAGAAGAGTTAAAGGTCTAGCAATTTTGCTAAAATCCTTAATGAATCTCCTATAAAAGCCTGCATGGCCAAGAAATGATCGGATATCCTTGACGCTTTTGGGATGAGGAAGGTTTTGAATGACATCTATCTTAGCTCTGTCAACCTCAATGCCTTTCCGTGAAATAACATGTCCAAGCACAATTCCCTCTTGGACCATGAAATGGCATTTTTCCCAATTCAAGATTAAGTTCTTCTCTTTGCAACGAGTAAGAACTGCGTCAAGATTCGATAGGCGGTCAGAAAAAGAGTCTCCGAAAATCGAGAAATCGTCCATGAAAATCTCCAAAAAATTCTCGACCATGTCCGAGAATATCCCCATCATACACCGCTGAAATGTAGCAGGAGCATTGCATAACCCAAAGGGCATGCGTCTATAAGCAAAGGTACCAAAAGGACAAGTAAATGTGGTTTTATATTGATCCTTTTTGGCAATGGGGACCTGATTATACCCAGAGTATCCGTCCATAAAACAATAATACTCAAGTCCAGTTAAGCGTTCTAGCATCTGATCAATGAAAGGTAGAGGAAAGTGGTCTTTCCTCGTAGCAGCATTGAGTTTTCTGTAATCAATACATACACGCCACCCAGTTTGGGCGCGTGTCTGAATTAACTCATTTGCCTTATTGGTAATAACAGTGATGCCAGATTTCTTAGGGACGACATAAATTAGACTCACCCATTGTCTATCGGAGATTGGGTAAATAATACCATTGTCAAGGCATTTGACGATCTCTTTCTTCACCGCATCCTTCATGATGGGGTTCAAACGTCTCTGTGGTTCTCGGGTTGGTTTGGCATCATCCATCAAGTGTATATGATGTTCTACAATCAAGGGACTAATCCCTTTGATGTCCGTCATAGTCTAACCAAACGCCTGCTTATTAGATCTCAATACCGTCAAAAGTGCATTCTCTTGCTCTGATGCTAGAGAAGCGGATATGATAACCGGTAAAGCCTCATTCTCACCTAAATATGCATATTTAAGATGAGAAGGTAAAAGTTTGAGATCTAATGCTGGCGGAGAAATAATAAAAGGTGGGATCATCGAATGATATTCGGAGTCACAAAGAAGCTCATAGCCTGTGAAAGATACAGACTCGGATGGTGATGAGTCAAGAGTGTCGGACTCAAGCGTGGAAAATGTGTCCTCACTAAGATGTGCAAGATCAAAAATTGATGTGGTAGTGTCGTCGAGATCTTTAAAGCAAAGTTCATCAACTCCGCAACTTTCGGGGGCAATCTCGTGGACAGAGCACACATCAAGTATATGAGCAGAGGGTTCAGATGGCTGACTTCCAATTTTGTAGATGATCAGTTCAATTGTCATATTTCCAAATGATAAGTTCATTGAACCGTTTCTACAGTTACGGACAGCATTGGAAGTGGCAAGGAATGGTCGACCCAAAATCACCGGAATTTGACTCCGTGGGTTTGCTACAGGTTGTGTATCGAGAACAATGAAGTCCATGTTGGAGATAGTGCCCTCAGAGTCAATTATTGGATCACAGGCACGTGATTGCAATGATTGAGGGAGGACCTATACCGGTAGGACAGTCTTGCTCAAGATGATAGTATGCTATCTGGTTTATCTTTATCATCGTGTACTGTTTTAGGTGACCTTACAGGTCGCTATTACACGTTGATAGAGCCCCTAGGATTCTTGCTTGACTACCAGCAGTATGAGGGCGATCATATACGTGGGAGCTGGGGTCTATAAGCACATCCTTAAAAGGTCCCTTGACGTGGGAGTTTCGAGACAGGGCATTGATACTCCAGAGTAGACTAGTGTATACAGTCGAGACCCCGACGAGGGGCGGTGGCCGGTCTCACAAGCCACTGGTGTCAGTTGGTTCACCTAAGATGTATACAGGTGCTCATTGGGATATGAGTACACCGACAGGACTCGCCGGGAACATGCTAGTTGGTCTTATACCTGACATCAGATAGCAGTTCCGTGGTGACATGTGTACAGGTTAGTTCATCGACCTGAGATCGTCATTTGTCTCGTGTGAGTTCCCACTGTACTTTGATTACTACCCTACCACGCTCAAAGGAGTTGTGCAAACAGGTTTTAGTTGGGTACAGTCCCGAGCCACATGGAGGAAGTGAGCGGATCTGCAGGGGTTCGTCTCTCCCGGTATTGGGGGTGAGGTCACGCTGTGTCTAGGAGAGCCATTACACGAAGTCCTTGGCCAAGGCAGGAGATTTACTGGTAGGTACTCCAGTAATATCTCGGGGTGTTATGGGCTACACTCCGACACGACTTGTACCGCTTTTGGGGGTCTGACTTTTACCAACCCCCTAGGCCCGCCATGCGATGCTCATAGACGAACGGACCGGACTGTACGGATATTGTCACTGACAGGCTCAGTAGGGTGTCAGGATGAGTTCGCTCACATACGTCCCTTTTGGTCAATAGCTGGTAGCCCGTCACGTATGGCTAATACCTCTGACGTGCTAGTGGTTAAATCCACAGCCAAAGTATTGACGAGTATTTAGAGTCCCCCACAGACAGTTTCTCAAGTTTCGGGCGAAACGCTGTAGAGGCCGTGTGGAAATATGGCAGGGTTCGATCATATACGTGCGGTATTGCACGGATCATGATCGGACGGATAATACTAGCGGCCTTTGGTTTAAGCCGGATCCTAGTATTGTACAGTGTAGATTTTGTCTCATTGCAGTTGTATTCGGTCGGAATACAAATGCGGGTATGTATATACAGTCGCGGGATTTTTCTGTAATTTATTACGGGATCAGCCTTTTTGAAGTTGCCAGTTTGCATTCCGTTTCGGCCAGTTTTCCTTTGTTCCTTCATGGCCGGATTTTTCTGATGGAGGGGCTAATTTGCAGTTGTGCAAATTAGCAATTGTGGAGAGGGTTTATTTGAAAATGGTGGATTATGATAATTCAAGCATCTATGCTTTTTTCTTTCATCATGGTTTGCATTAATTGAGATGGGATTTGATGAAGATGTGAGGGTGATGTTTTGAAGTGAGGTTTGCTTTTGTTTATGATCACCCCTTTGCTTTTACTACACTTACCTTCCTTCTTGGATTTTTTCCCACTCCCATTCTTTTGCTTGGCCGGCCACATTTTGAGAGGAGAGAGGATTCATTTGTTGTGGTGGGAATTTCTTCATCTCATTTGGCTTGCTACAAAAATTCTTAACCCCTCTCCAAAGATCAATTATTCATTCCTCCATCATATATGGCAACTACATACCCGCATCGTGACAATACATTCTACACTTCACCTACAACATTCTTGGACACGTCGGCTTGCCAACTTCGTGTCCGAGTTGTCTCGGTCCAGAGATGGGAGCCCGTAAAAAGAATTGGCGATGTGGTGCCCTTTCCGATGAGGAGATGAAGAACGGAGATTCCGCGAGGAGATCGGGATGGAGGCCGAAGACCGAAGGACACGGATCGCTCGGTATAGCTTTCTACCCTTTCTCTAGTTAGCTAGGATTAGGTTAATGGCCCGATCCGGGTTTATAGTGCGCGGTAGTGCCGGTTTACAAGTTTTATAAAAGTTTCGTTTCAGCATTCCGGCGTCGGATTGACGGCCGGGGCGCTGCCGTGCACTTACATTGGTATCAGAGCCACGCCATTAACCTAGTCTAGCTTCCTCTAACGTGTTTACAAGTTCGATCGAACGAATTTCCAAAAACCACATTTTCCATGAATCAGTTTCTGTCGAATTTTTCCAGTCGCCAAAAAATTATTTGGTACATTGGAAAATTACGTGTAGGATTTTTTGAGAATTCTGTGAAAATTTGATCGGCTGATATTACTGTAGCGCGGCGGATCAGCGGCCAAAACCATGTTTGGGCCATGGATCTGCCGCCGTTTTGTGTCCAAACTGCACCAAATTTTTACAGTCAGCTTCTGACATGGAAATAGGGTTTTTGGTATGGTCTGTTTGGGCCCAGAATTTCTTTGAGTGCTACAGTTGTGCTTGGGGCCCACTTCAGTATATTTAGTCGATCGAAAATTTTAAACATGTTAGTTCACAGTATTTACATTATATCTGCGACCGTGAATGTCACTTGATCGGTAAATCCTGTCTAACTGCTATAGCCCTTTTAGACGGATTTGCGAACGTGACATTCACGTTGATGTTCTGTGTTGTGCTGTGATGTTGCGGATTTGTCGTGGTGGATAGCCTGGATGCAATGGTAGTACAGTTTGGTTATATATGTACATTTGATATTGCGGGGCGAGCGTCCGACATGTGGACTGCCGTTACTTCCTGTTTGTATATTATTCTTTTGGGGCACGACCGGGCTGAGGTCGATGTACCCGTTGTATATTTTACTTTCTGTACTAGGATTACCCCAAGGTGGGGTGCACGGATAGCCGGGTTCTAGAGGGCAACGAGCCCGCATATCATGGCTTTGAGACGGAGGGGGCTTTACTTTAGAATTGGCGGGCTATTCGCCGCACTCGTAGGGGGTACAGGTTGACCCAAGGAGGGTGCCCAAGTTACCGGATTCCGTAAAGTGCTGGGTGGTCCATTCACGTTGCTGAAGGGGGCTGCCTCGCTTCAGTTTTTGGTGGGTAACTTGCCGCGCCCGTAGGGGTCTAGGATTTCATTGCACAGGCTATCCACACGGCCAGGGGAACGTCGGGTTTCAGTAGCGGCTCTATGAAACCCGGGGATCCCAGATATCTGTATTGTTCTGTGATGCTTATTACATTTCTGTGATGTTGCATTTTATCACTCCTTGAGCGAATATTATATATTGATATATATACTAGTAGATGTTGTATATGTTTTGCACCCGCGCTAGTCCAGTCCCCGCTCTGTCGTTAGTTAAGTTACCTAACGGGTGATGACGGGACCCAGTGGCGAATGCGGGTGGAATATACGTACATCGTATTTTCGTTCTTTATTGGTGTGATCAATTGATGGGACTGCGTTGATTCGGATCAATGCAAGCTAAACAAACCTATTCTGATGTTGTTGGAACATTTTTCAAAAAGCTATTATTGCAAGGACGTTCTCTTTTGTTTTGCACAGTGGTATTCGGTTGGAATATCCCGCACCTCAGTCGACGAGGCAAGGGCCGAGATCCCTTCACCGGGAGTGACCCCTTGGATAGAAGTTTGCGTCAGGGTAATAACTTCACTATAGCCGATTGCCTTTTGCTTTGCATCGTGGTATTCAGTTGGAATATCCTGCACCTCATTCTACGGGGAAAAAGCCGAGATCCCTTCACCGGGAGTGACCTCTTTAGCAAAAGTTTTCGCCACTATATTTTTATAAAAGCTATCCGGTTCCTTCAACGATATCAAGTTCATTACGTTAAAGGTTTTTCGCCAAAAACCATTCGTAGCCCTCCTTCGTTTCAGACGGGTAGCACGTAGTATTCATGCTATGTTTGTTGACCTTCGTCAAGGCATAGTGAATGGTAACTGCTTGTTACCTTTCTGCTGCATAGATAGATGCGTTGGTTTGGCACAGTCGTATAGCCTTGTTGACCTTCGTCAAGGGCTTGTACGGGTGGGTTCAAATTAACCTAGACAATGACGGGTAGAACTTGACATGTGACTTATGATTTGTTGACCTTCGTCAAGGTCATAAGAGCATGGGGTAAAAATCACATCGGGGGTTTCTAAAGAAAATGAAACTTGCCAGATATGCGCATACCTTATGGAGTATGATAACGTGAGAGGATTCCGTCATGTTATCATGCGATGATAGTTGGATCCCGATTCCCCCTGATGAGTTGGTTTACTCCTCGGGTGATCCCGACTAATTCTTCTTTCAGGTTTGGAGGAGAATTTGACGTTACAATGGAAGGTTTCCTAATTAGATAAAGTGATAACCATTCTGATCTAGGTTAGAGTGCACGCTGAGTGTTTCTTTTCTCTCTCTCTTTGGCAGCGACCATGGCCCGGCCCTTGACTATGACTCAGTGACCAAATTAACCGAACCTTCTTAAACACTGGCTTTTGGATTGTCAGAGTTGCAAACCTTTTTGCCACTCCTACTTTTACCCTTTTCTCCAGAACACCCCGTATTACTACGAACGTCCACTTCCATTGGATAAAACCATCGTATGGTTATATACGAACTCGAAGGAATTTATTCAAGGATGGTTTCTGGTTCTGGAGAAAACGAATAAGACTATTCAGTTGTCTTTTCCTTTTACCTTCTCTCAGGTTGCGAGTGCTCCTTGGATTAGGGCAGTACACCCATTACGCAAATTGGATAGTCTTCTTCCAAACCATAGGCAGGTGCCGACCGGTAGGGAATGAAGAAAATCAATTAGCCTAATGATGGTGTACAGAAGGTATTAAGTAAAGACAAATAAAGGGATTAGTAAGAGGGCAAAGTAAATTGCGACTGCTATTCACAACCAAACCAAGTATTTCATTACCACTCCCATTTCACCTTTGTATTTCTCCAGAACAAACCGTATCACTACGAAGATCCACAGTTATTTGGATACTCCATTGTATGGTTATATACGAACTCGAAAGGAACTTGTTCCAGTTCGGGGATGGATTCTGGTTCGGGAGAAATAGGAATAAGGTTTATTTGGTTGTCTTTTATCTTCACCTTCTCTCACATTGCGAGTGCTCCTAAGATTAGGACAATACACCCATTATGCTTATTGGATAGTCTTTTTCCAAACCATAGGCTGGTGCCGAGCGGTAGGGAAGGAAGAAAACCATTTGGCCTGAAGGTGTGTACAGAAGGTAATGACTAAAGACATATGAAGGGATTTGGAGAGATGGCAAAGAAATATACGGTTACAGTTGTGAATCTGAATAATGGAAGATGCATTACTAGGAATACCCGGATACCCCTACGAAACATTTCAATGTTTAAGTTTCACTGTGTACTGTTAATAGAAAACTGATTTCCCAATTAGCCCTTACTCCAGGGTATGTATTTACCAGGTATGATTCTCACATCTGTATGGTTTTACAGATGATGAGTTGGAGTAAGTTATTGGGAATTGTGTGATCATCCTCATTATATCGGAATTCGTTGTAATTGGTGATTTTTGAGGAAGTCACCTGGGTTGTTTGCCGGATGGAAAATATTTGGTTTTGAATATCCGTTGTTATGCACCAATTTCAAATTGATATATCGGTACGTCTATTTTTTTAGTGTGAGATATACCTTTTTGAAATTATGTCTATGACATTTACCTATATCAGGGGATGGTTAGGTAAGGAGTATTGAATAGCAGTGTAATTCTTCTTAACCATAAGTATAGTTTTCAACCTACGACACACAGTGAATGAGTCACTAGACTCAGGGGACTTATACAAAGTATTGTATATTGTCCAGTGTCCATTAGGACAGAGGGGTTGGTCCTCGTACTATATTCGGTTTACTTATGACTTCTCTAGTTTTTAGAAAAGTGTTTCGTAGAAACACAGGGTCCAAGTTTTGAGAAGTTATAGGTATAAGAGTAAAGTAGAGAACCAGGTATTGCAAGTATCGGGATTCCTCAAGGTGATCGAAGATGTAGATACTTGTGTGTGGTATTCAGTTAATAGTAATGATTAAGAGAACTTGCTTCTCTTTCAGGTTACTCATAATTGGAAGCGTTCCTAAGTTGAGTAACGCTGATCGGCCTCCTTCTATTTAGTTGATATGCACTGGAGACAGCTGCATGATTTGAATCTGGTTCAATTAAATCAGTGCCCCTGTTTCTATATTGGATATAGAACAGTTCATATCTTGACATTGTTAAGGTACGGGGAGTTGTCCAACTTATGCTTAAAACCAGACTCTGGATAACTCAAGGCATGTTTCTGTAATGGCTGTTTGTGGGTTGACTCAGGCTATGACGAGGGTTGACTTTCTACCATCTGGAAGATCAATAGTGATATTGTTCTTGACTCGCCACAGTTTTAATAAAAATGGATTTTTTCAGAAAACAATAATGGGAGTATGGTAGAACTGGAAGTGATTCCAGAACCGCAAACGATTACTGAAAATTTGATAAGAACCTAAACATTCAATCTGATTTGACATTCCATTGGCCACTCCGCAGATATGGTGGGTAACCTCAGGCACCCGAGAGGTACTCAGGTAGCCTCAAGGACGGTGACAGGGAGGTTCTTGTTTACCTAGACTTGCCATTGCTGTTATTCCAGACTGTGAGACCCGGTAGGAGGATGAGTATAGCGTCGTTCTGAACTAGCTTTAGAAGTGTACGTGTATATGACTCTGCCAGAGGGTTGTCGTAGTCAGTGGGAGCAGCGGAAGCATGGTGGACAAGTGGCTTATGTCTATTTATAGACTAAAGCAGATACAACAGAGATAGATCATCTATTTCTGATGTGACAGTCATAGGTTTGACTTCATCAGAATAGGGGATGGATCTGTTAAGAAGGTAGTAGGGTGTGATGTCCTGGTATTTGGATGACATACACAGAGTAGGAAGTGAAGTTCTTATACTACGATCGGTTATACTTTGGTTGTCACACAGTGGTTTCTCCATAAAGGACATGGATTTCATATCAGACATTCTGGTTACTAGATCTATGGTTTTTAGATTTAGATTTGGGTAGTATCCCAATCTGGGTACTTAGACAGCATTCTAAAGGTGTTTTAGAATGGACGACTCCTGGCACGGTAGTGTACCTGCAGGTGATGGAGTCACCCTCTCTGAAGGTGTCTTACAGACTAAAGGGGAGAAGGATGTACATGATTGGCAGATCACTTGCTTAGGCAATTGAGGCAATCATGAGATGTCAAGTACCACACCAGACGTTGTTTTTGCACTAGATGCAATATGTTGATATTAATCCTATCCTGGAGAAACATTCGGAAGCAGTTTTAGAACATAAGTGGATGTTCTAGGGATATGATAACGACAGCCTCTTTTGGGAGACAGTTATCATTCCAGGCTGCCAAGGTGACCTGGATGACAGAGTGACTGTCAGAGTTATAGTTTTCCCTCTGACGAGAGGCAGTATTTTGGACAGGTGGTCCAAACGGATACTGAGGGAGGCATGGCGTAGGACACTGATTAAGTTCAGTCGACGATACAGTCTAAGAAGTTTGGATTTGGAGTTCACTTATAAACTAGGTCCCGTCAGACATCCAAACATATTCTAAGACAGGTATTGCTCATTTCGGGAGATGGGTTTCTCCACGAACTTGAGATAAGGAGAGACATAGAAAGAAACATCACAGCGGATCCACTCACTGAGGCTATTCCACGAACGCAATAGTTTCGCAAACGAGCTTTGTGAGACTGACTAGTAGAGGAGTTGGGTGTTCGGTATCACACGGGTTGTGAGTATGCGACATCGCAATAATTAGCCTTGAGTGCAAGTGGGAGATTGTTGGAGATAGTGCCCTCAGAGTCAATTATTGGATCACAGGCACGTGATTGCAATGATTGAGGGAGGACCTATACCGGTAGGACAGTCTTACTCAAGATGATAGTATGCTATCTGGTTTATCTTTATCATCGTGTACTGTTTTAGGTGACCTTACAGGTCGCTATTACACGTTGATAGAGCCCCTAGGATTCTTGTTTGACTACCAGCAGTATGAGGGCGATCATATACGTGGGAGCTGGGGTCTATAAGCACATCCTTAAAAGGTCCCTTGACGTGGGAGTTTCGAGACAGGGCATTGATACTCCAGAGTAGACTAGTGTATACAGTCGAGACCCCGACGAGGGGCGGTGGCCGGTCTCACAAGCCACTGGTGTCAGTTGGTTCACCTAAGATGTATACAGGTGCTCATTGGGATATGAGTACACCGACAGGACTCGCCGGGAACATGCTAGTTGGTCTTATACCTGACATCAGATAGCAGTTCCGTGGTGACATGTGTACAGGTTAGTTCATCGACCTGAGATCGTCATTTGTCTCGTGTGAGTTCCCACTGTACTTTGATTACTACCCTACCACGCTCAAAGGAGTTGTGCAAACAGGTTTTAGTTGGGTACAGTCCCGAGCCACATGAAGGAAGTGAGCGGATCTGCAGGGGTTCGTCTCTCCCGGTATTGGGGGTGAGGTCGCGCTGTGTCTAGGAGAGCCATTACACGAAGTTCTTGGCCAAGGCAGGAGATTTACTAGTAGGTACTCCAGTAATATCTCGGGGTGTTATGGGCTACACTCCGACACGACTTGTACCGCTTTTGGGGGTCTGACTTTTACCAACCCTCTAGGCCCGCCATGCGATGCTCATAGACGAACGGACCGGACTGTACGGATATTGTCACTGACAGGCTCAGTAGGGTGTCAGGATGAGTTCGCTCATAGACGTCCCTTTTGGTCAATAGCTGGTAGCCCGTCACGTATGGCTAATACCTCTGACGTGCTAGTGGTTAAATCCACAGCCAAAGTATTGACGAGTCTTTAGAGTCCCCCACAGACAGTTTCTCATGTTTCGGGCGAAACGCTGTAGAGGCCGTATGGAAATATGGCAGGGTTCGATCATATACGTGCGGTATTGCACGGATCATGATCGGACGGATAATACTAGCGGCCTTTGGTTTAAGCCGGATCCTAGAATTGTACAGTATAGATTTTGTCTCATTGCATTTGTATTCGGTCGGAATACAAATGCGGGTATGTATATACAGTCGTGGGGTTTTCCTGTAATTTATTACGGGATCAGCTTTTTTGAAGTTGCCAGTTTGCATTCCGTTTCGGCCAGTTTTCCTTTGTTCCTTCATGGCCGGATTTTTCTGATGGAGGGGCTAATTTGCAGTTGTGCAAATTAGCAATTGTGGAGAGGGTTTATTTGTAAATGGTGGATTATGATAATTCAAGCATCTTTGCTTTTTTCTTTCATCATGGTTTGCATTAATTGAGATGGGATTTGATGAAGATGTGAGGGTGATGTTTTGAAGTGAGGTTTGCTTTTTTTTATGATCACCCCTTTTCTTTTACTACACTTACCTTCCTTCTTGGATTTTTTCCCACTCCCATTCTTTTGCTTGGACGGCCACATTTTGAGAGGAGAGAGGATTCATTTATTGTGGTGGGAATTTCTTCATCTCATTTGGCTTGCTACAAAAATTCTTAACCCCTCTCCAAAGTTCAATTATTCATTCCTCCATCATATATGAACTTCATACCCGCATCGAGACAATACATTCTACACTTCACCTACAGCATTCTTGGACACGTCGGCTTGCCAACTTCGTGTCCGAGTTGTCTCGGTCCAGAGATGGGAGCCCGTAAAAAGAATCGGCGATGTGGTGCCCTTTCCGACGAGGAGATGAAGAACGGAGATTCCGCGAGGAGATCGGGATGGAGGCCGAAGACCGAAGGACACGGATCGCTCGGTATAGCTTTCTACCCTTTCTCTAGTTTTCTAGGATTAGGTTAATGGCCCGATCCGGGTTTATAGTGCGCGGTAGTGCCGGTTTACAAGTTTTGTAAAAGTTTCGTTTCCGCATTCCGGCGTCTGATTGACGGCCGGGGCGCTGCCGTGCACTTACAGTCCACAGGGAATACAAATTCCCCGACTTTTATCAACACATCCTCTAGTTCACCCCTAGGTTTGGTGATTGAACGGTCTTCCATTTGGAAAGTGCAGTGAGCTGGTTTCAACTCTCCAATCCCTAGCTACTCATAAACAGAGTATGGAAGCAGGTTAACACTTGCACCAAGGTCTAGAAGAGCACGGTTGATGTTTTAACCCCCAATATAAATCGATATCGTAGGACATCCTGGGTCCTTACGTTTCTTTGGTAGTTGTGGGATAAAAGCAGTGCTAATATTATTAGACATCAAGACCTTCTTTGGCACTTGAGTCTTCCTCTTCTTAGTGCACAAGTCTTTAAGAATTTTCTCATAAGCGGGGACTTGTTGAATAGCATCTAGGAGAGGGATTTTGATGTTAACCTGTTTGAACATTTCCATAATTTTCTCCATATGTGGACTCGATTTGTTACCCCTTAACCGATTCGGATAAGGAGCTTTAGCAATAAGCGCTGGGTCCATCATAGGAGAAGGTGGTGTGTGTAGACGCGATCCCAGAATAGGAGTGGGGATCGTCTTTGGTGGACTAGAAGAGGGTTGCTGAGCTAACGAGCCTTGTGGGAAACAGAGAATAGGCTCGTGAGAAGGCGGTGGGGTAGAAGAACAACGATCAGAAGTAGAAGTGTGTGTGTGAGGAAAGGTCTCAGCTGGGGTGTTATTGATAGATTTTTCAATATCATCAAACTCTTCCCCAACATGATTATTCAGCACTCTTCCTGATCTCAACGTTGTGATGGCATTTACATTGTAATGCCCAGGATTCGGTAGGGGTTGAGATGGAAGTTTCCCTTTTTCTCTCGCACTCATTTCGGCTTTTAGTAATGCAATTTCTGCTTCCATCGATCTGATACTCTCAGCTTGGGACGCTGAGTTTTTCTTTATCTCACTGAAGGAATTTTAAACCTTAGCCGACACTTCCATGAAATTTGACAAAAGTGACTTCATGGTTTGTGTGAATGCAGAGAACTCGTCAGAACAGGTCAACTGCAAAGGATTAGAAGGTGCAGGAGTGTTGACTTGGTTTTGAAAATATTATGACTTGTAGGGGTGCTGAGTGAGTTGAAGTGGTTGCTGTTGTGGTAGAAGAGCCTTTTGGAAATTGTTTTGGTTTGGAACCGTGTTTTAATTTTGTTGTTGGTTCCAAGCAAAGTTAGGGTGATTCCTCCAACCCTGATTATATGTGGAAGAATATGGATCGTTTCTAGGTCTTTGAAATGCGGCATTGGTATGCTCTTGACCTTGAAACGGAGAATTCAGTGGACATTCTTCCGTCAAATGAGAAGGATCAGAACAACATCCATATACAGTTTTGGGGAGCGACATCGGATTTAGGGAGGCTGCTGAAAATTTATGCTCCATAGCCACGAGCTTCTTTTGCATTGCTGCCATTTCAGCTCGAACACCTATGGAAACATCAATTTGGTGTACGCCACCCCTAGACGATGACTGGTTTCCACTCTCCCACTGTAAGGATTGTTCAGCGATCTCTACTAAAAATTTCCAAGCTTCCCCATCATCTTTTGTCATAAAATTGCCTTGACACATGGCTTCAAGGTTCTGTTTAGTGGTAGGGTTAATGCCCTCATATATGATTCGGCACAGATCCCATCTCGGGATTCCGTGATGTGGACATTGAACCAACAGATCCTTGAAGCGTTCAAAGCACTTCGAGAATGGTTCATTTGGAAGCTAGGTGAATTGATTTAGTTCGCTACGGACTCGAGCTCTCTTGTGATTAGGGTAGAATTTCTTAAGGAATGCTGCAACGAATTCTTCCCAATTCGAAATGGAATGTGCGGTAGTGTTATACAGCCACTTCTCGGCTATGTCACACAAGGTAATTGGAAGAAGACGTAGACGCATAGCATCCACAGAAAGTTGTGATGTACCCATCATTGCGCATACATTTTCAAATTTGGTGATAAAGACTTATGCGTCTTCAGACTCGAGACCGTGAAATTTTGGTAGAAGGTTGATGTATTGGGGTTTAATCTCAAAATTATCCCCGTTGGCTGGTGGAATGGATAAGCAGGTCGAAAGAGGACCTTGCATAGGATAGCATCTCTCCTGGAGAGAGATGCGGGGTGCATTCTGCACACCAGCGGACGGCGGCAGATTAGTGGTAAAGAAGTTCGATGGAGAAGGATCCATCGATGTGGGTGTGGTGGTGGGTAAAGAAGAAGTAAATGTAGAAATACCGACTTTGGAGTCGATCGGGGGAACGCGAACTAAACGGGCACTAGAATCCCGTGTCCAGCCTATCTTGCACTAAAAAGGGTTTAGTACAAGTGGCAGCGTTAATATAATTAGGGGAAATGAATGAAGTGGTGTTTGTTTTGAAAAATATACGGATTTTTGAAAAAAATGATGCAAATCACAATAAATGCAACAAGCAAAACCCTAAGTCTAGTGGTCACCTAGGTCAAGTCTCTAGACCGCTCCTAACTGCCAAAAGACAAGTCGCGGGATTAATCCTCCACTGCCTATTTGTCTCTCCTGTGGCCAGGTAAGTGCCAGGTAATTGGGAGGTTCTCCACTACGTAAGTAGTGGGCCTAATTAAGTAACCACTTGCCTTAGACACACTTGCCTTAGACACCACAAAAGAAACGCGGATAAGCAATGAATTACCCACGGCCTTCTTCTGTCCTAAGTGAGCGCGACGGTCCTTAGAGTCATGTCTAGATTTCTTTTAGTTAATGAAGGTAATGCGGATGCAAGTTTGTGATTTTTGGGGCTTAGGAAGGGTAATGAACTGCCCACCTAATCTGGATTTGGCCGTGCCCCTTAAATTCCGTATTAATATGCAAACAACCAAGAATCAAAACACGCACAATTTTTATTGCTTTTTGCGGTGCTGCGAATTATTTGCAAAGAAACCTGCGGCAAATTGTTAATGGAGAAGATTGAGGAAGGAGATAAGAAAGTCAGGAATTCACCGAGAAGTTTTCGGGCAGCGAAGCTACAGTGTAGCCGCGGTTCCGCCGCAATAGCCTCCTAAAGCCGCGGATCCGCCACAGCTCAACAAGAACTCAGCACAAAAATTTCACAGAAAGCTTCTGTTCACTCCTTGAGCTCTCTGCAATATTCCAAATATTTTTCCAATTGCACAGAAGACTCCAGATTTCCTTGCAACAAATCACAACGAATCGTTTCGTGTTTGCGCGAATTTTGATCTCAAAATTATGATGAAATAAACTTTTCAACTCAAATTTCAAAAACGAACGAATTAGCGCACCATCCACGGCAACGGCGCCATTTGATTGAATGTATTCCCGGTTCGTGCCGGTAGAAAATGTATAGAAATCATAACCAAAAATATTTTTGACCGCAATCAATAACGGTGTCGGATGTAGCGCGTTAGCGAGTGCGGATCGTCCACAAGGAAAGTGAGATCCGTTCGAATTTCGAATTAGATGAATTGAAAATTAAAGAAAAGTGAAAAGACAATTCAATTCAAGATTTATAAAATTGAAGTTCAAGAATTATCTAGATCTAAATCTAAAATCAAGAAAACATTTTAAAAAATCAAGAATTAAGAAGTGATGATATCCAATCCAATAATCAAGAAGCGAAGTGAGGCTCGTAGGAATCGATCGAATCTATAGATGTGATGAAATCTATTGATTACGTATTCTTATCCATTAATGATTTGATACTAGATCGATGACGATTAATCGAGGTTTAAGGATCTTTTAAAGAAACTAGGGTTTCTTCATCTCATCCTTTGTCCTTTCGATGAATCTCATTCAAATTCTAGCCTCGAGTAAATTCAAGAATCGATCGTGGATCACTAATTAAGAGCGAACACAATCAAGATAGCATTGCTCGAAACTAGGTTGGCGATTCATCAATTTACACGAGTTTACAAAACTTATAGGAATTAAAAATCGTTTCAAGATTTGTAACATCATCATCTATTGATTCTCCCGACTCCTTCACGAGCGGAGTTTTACTCAAACATCATAACAAAATACTCAATCAAGAATTGAGATCGAATCATGATGCAAGAATGTAAAGAAAGCAAGATATAGAAATTTCACCTTTATTTATCAACAATTTTGTTACAATTCTCTCAAGATCTACAAGAGGGAATAACTTGATCGTCGATTTCGGCTTCGCTCGTCTTCTTGAGTCACGGATCTCCTTGGATCACTTGCTCCGATGAAGTCCGGCGTCGCTTTCTAAAGGATCGAAGGCTTCATGCTTGATTTGGTACTCGGAATTCTTGATTTTTGGCTTTGGATTTTGAATTGGGGATTAGGGTTTACAAGTTGTGTCACTCAACTTGTGTTAGGAATTGATGTAGGAATCAACAACCAATTATTGAACAACCTTAGAAGTGAAGCCTTAGGGTCCCTTTTATAGCCTTCACTAGCTTTGGCTTCCTTTAGAAGCTAGGTTTAGTTTAGCTTCCCTTGTAAGCTAGGTAGTTAGGTAGAAGCTTCTAGAGGTAGTTAGTTAGGCTTTAGCATCCTTCAAAAGCTTGGAGGTTAGGGAGAAGCTTCTAGGCTTAGGTTGTTAAGTAGCTTGCTTTGGAAGCTTGGACATTTTTAGCTTGATCAAGGAGCCTTGCTGATCTGGCAGAAGCTTCTGGAGTTCTCTGGAGTTTGAAGTAGCTTGAAGAGGTGTACCAATTGAAAGGAGAAACCTGACGCTGAAATGTGCTGACGTCGCCACTAGGAGGCCGCGGATCCGCGGCGCCAAGTGGGTTCTGGCCGCGGGTCTGTGGCCCATTGGTGCCCTCTGTGCATCAAAATTCCTGTGTTGCTTTGTAATGGCTTTGTAGAACTTTTTTGATATTTGGAATATTATAATTCTCTCTAGTTCACTGCCAGATCTCAAATCTTGGACTTAGCGTATTTTTCTCAGCACTTTTGGTCATTTCGGTTCTTTTCCTGGAATTTCCTGCACAGATTCTCGAGACAAGTGTTGCGCTACACAAAGATTATGCGATGCAATGATAAACACTCAATTTCCCTCAAAATGTCGGTTTTAAAGTATAACACAAGTTATTTGGTATTTTACGGCTGTTTTGCTAATATGTGCTATATTAATACCGAACACTTCTAGATAAGTGCAAATGGTAGGGAAATTGACGTGTTAAAAATACATTATTTTCGACTGATCAGCTGCCGGCGCCGAAGTTCCCGCCGGTGGTGCCGACCCTGAAGATGTCGCCCCGGTGGTCATAAGGGAGGCGCCGCACGCCGAGGTCGTCCCCGCCCCTGAGGCTTGAAGCCCTACGTCTTCTTATTTCTATCATTTGCTCTGAAATTTTGTAAGCCTCCGGGCACTTTTGTTGGGCTGGGGAGCCCATAATACCTTTGTAGAGACTTTTGATTTATGTGAATAAAAAATCTTTTTGCAGTTTCCTTGCGTGCACATTATCCTTTTGTTTGTGGAGAACATTCGTTATTTACACGGTTCAGCTTCCATGTCAGGTCGGTTCTTCGTCTGGCGATCACACGTTGAGTTGAATTCGACAATTCGCCAAGTGTGAAAAGATCGGTGAAGAGTTGGTATCTCCATGGCCCCGAAGTCTAGGTGGGGATCACTTAGACGTGGATGGCCTCTTAGCGAGGGCTTGGATCGTGGCATCGGTAGGTAGTAACACCAGCCATGGATGATGGAGCAGGGTAGCTGCTCGATTGCCTCTTGGCGAGGGCTTTGATCTCTGGCGTTGTGGGTATGTGGCTACCAGCCAGGGATAACCGAGCAGGGTTGGTGCCCGATTGCCTCTTGATGAGGGCTTTGATCCTTAGCGTGGGAGGGGCCGTAAGGGGCCTGCTAAGGATGGGGCCGAGCAGGGTTACTGCACGGTGCCTCTTGGCGAGGGCTTTGATCCTTAAGGACGGATCGAGCAGGGTTACTGCCCGATTCCTCTTGGCGAGAGCTTTGACCTCTGGCGTTGTGGGTAGGGAGCTACCAGCCGGGGATAACCGAGCAGGGTTGCTGCCCGATTGCCTCTTGATGAGGGCTTTGATCCTTAGCGCGGGAGGGGCCATAATGGGCCTGCTATGGACGGACCGAGCAGGTTTGCTGCCCGGTGACTCTTGGCGAGGGCTTTGATCCTTAAGGACGGGCCGAGCAGGGTTGTTGCCTGATGTCTCTTGGCGAGGGCTTTGATCTCTGCCATTGTGGGTAGGGAGCTACCAGCCGGGGATAACCGAGAAGGGTTGCTGCCCGATTGACTCTGGATGAGGGCTTTGATCCTTAGCGCGGGAGGGGCCGTAATTGGCCTGCTAAGAATGGGCCGAGCAGGATTGCTGCCCGGTGCCTCTTGGCGAGGGCTTTGATCCCCGACGTTGTGGAGTAGTGAACTACCTGCCCGGGATAGCCGAGCAAGGTAGCCGCTCGGCTGCCTCTTGGTGAGGGCTTTGATCTTTAGTGCGGGAGGGGCCGTAAGAGGCCTGCAAAGGAAGGGCCTAGCAGGTTTGCTGCCCGGTGCCTCTTGGCGAGGGCTTTGATCCTTAAGGACGGGCCGAGCAAGGTTGCTGCCCGGTGCCTCTTGGCGAAGGCTTTGATCCTTAAGGATGGGTCAAGCAGGGTTACTGCCCGATGCCTCTTGGCGAGGGCTTTGATCTCTGGCGTTGTGGGTAGGGAGCTACCATCCAGGGATAACCGAGCAGGGTTGCTGCCCGATTGCCTCTTGATGAGGGCTTTGATCCTTAGCGCGGGAGGGGCTGTAATGGGCCTGGTAAGGACGGACCGAGCAGGGTTGCTGCCCGGTGCCTCTTGGCGAGGGCTTTAATCTCTGGCATTGTGGGTAGGGAGCTACCAGCCAGGGATAACCGAGCAGGTTTGTTGCTGTTAGTGTTTATGCCCTAGTGGCCATTACTGTATCATACTAGTTTGTATATTACTTAATGGAAGCTTGGGATATTCACAGTTGTATTAATAGTCTTGCTAAAAATGGTAGTATGTTACTTGGTTTGTTTCTACTTTAATATGTGCATGTGTTTCTTTTAACATATCGCTTATACATATTAGTAGAGCCCTTAGGATCTTTGCTTGATTACCAGCGTTGTGATGGCAGTCACACTAGTGGGGGATGGATAGTCTATAAGCACATCCTATACAGGTCCCTGGTCGTAGGATTATCGAGACGGGGCATCGATACTCTGGAGTAGACTGGTGTATACGCTTCTCATCCCAGCATGGGGAGATGGTCTGTCCCACAGCCATCAGTACGTCGTACTGGAGATAGTATGCAGGTGCTCGTTAGGTTACGGGTACACCGGACAGGACTCGCCGGGAACTGCAGGTTGGTATTATACCCATCGTCAGATAGCAGTTCCCAGGTGACATGAGTACAGCTCAGTCCGTCGACTTGACACTGCTACTTCGCCTCAGGTGTGTTCCCACTGTTCTTAGATTACTACCCTAAAACGGCTCAAAGGAGTCATGCAAACAGGTAATAGTTAGTTGGGTGCAGTCCCGAAGCACTTGGAGGTAGTGGCGGTTAGACAGGATTCGTCTCTCCCGATATTGGGGGTTATATCGCGCTGTGTATGGAGAGCCATTACGCAAAGTCCCTGGACAGGGCAAGCGAGATTTACTGGTAGGTTCCAGTAGTTTCTCAAGGTGTAATGGGATACACTCCGACACGACTTATACCGCTATTAGGGGTCTGACGTTTACCGCCCCCTAGGCCCGATATGCGATAGTCCTAGACGAACAGACTGGACTATACGGAGATTGTCACATCAGGCTCAGTAGGAGTTCGGATGGGTTTCCTCATCGACCTTCTTATCGACATCTACATGGGGACCGTTATGTACAGCTAGTACCGCTTGCGTCCTGTTGGTAAACCCACTGCCTACGTAGTGTCGAGTCTTTAGAGTCCCACACAGAGAGTTTCCCTGCACCAAACAAAAGGTGTAGAGGCCGTATGGTTTTATGGTAGGGCCGCGATCACTTACGTACACTTGTGCACGTACTATGATCGGGCAGATAATACTAGCGGGCTTTGGTTTAAGCCAGATTCTAGTATTATACAGATGGATTTATCCAGTCAAAGATTATCCGTGTTTTTTCGGAAATACGGATGGGAGGGGCAATCTCATAAATTCTTGGGAAGCTTCTAGAAGAAGGTGACTCATTTGTGTTTATTTCCTTTTGTGATTTAAACTAAATGAGGTGGAGGATGAGGTGCATGTATGCATTAAATGATCCATGACTCATTGGGTGATTCACTAGATGATTCACCTTGTGAATTAAATGAAGCATGATGAATATTAGATCTTTATTTTTTTGATAATATTGTTATGCTTCATGATATTCACAAAGTGAGAAGGATTATTTCATTATTACAAAATACTTCTCTCTCCTCAAGTCTTCATCCTCTTCCTCAAACACTAATAGCTCTCATGAGTTGAGAATCCTAGGGTTTAAGTGACTAATTAATCCATCTAAATACTCTACACCCTCTAGAACTTCTAGACTATCAAGCTAGAAGCCGTAGTTATCTCAGATTTGAGATTGAAGCTCGTAAAAATCATTTTTTGCTAATTCCGCATCCCCACGGACACGTGGGGTGCGTGTCATCGACTTACAGCTGCCCGATTACCTCTTGATGAGGGCTTTGATCCTTAGCGCGGGAGTGGCCGTAATGGGCCTGCTAAGGACGGGCCGAGCAGGGTTGCTGCCCGGTGCCTCTTGGCGTGGGCTTTGATCCTTAAGGACTGGCCGAGCAGGGTTGTTGCCCGGTGCCTCTTGGCGAGGGCTTTGATCCCTGGCGTCGTGGGTAAGTGAACTACCAGCCCGGGATAGCCGAGCAGGGTAGCCGCTCGGCTGCCTCATGGTGAGGGCTTCGATCCTTAGCACGAGAGGGGCCGTAAGAGGCCTGCTAAGGACGGGCTGAGCAGGGTTGTTGCCCGGTGCCTCTTGGCGAGGGCTTTGATCCTTAAGGACGGGACGGGTAGGGTTGTTGCCCGGTGCCTCTTAGCGAGGGCTTAAATCCCTGACGTCGTGGGGGTAGTGAACTACCAGCCAGGGATAACCGAGCAAGGGCGAGCCCGGTTGCCTCTTGGTGAGGGCTTCGATCCTTAGCGTGGGAGGGGCCGTAAGAGGCCTGTTAAGGATTGACCGAGCAGTGAAGCTGATCAGTTTCCTCTTAGCGAGGGTTTTGATCCCTGGCGTCGTGCGGTAGGGAATTACCAGCCTGGGATAGCCGAGCAGGGTAGCCGCTCGGCAGCCTCTTGGCGAGGGCTTTGATCCCTGGCGTCGTGGGGTAGGGAACTACCAGCCCGGGATAACCGAGCAGGGTAGCCGCTCGGCTGCCACTTGGTGAGGGCTTTGATCCTTAGCACGGGAGGGGCCGTAAGAGGGCTGCTAAGGATTGACCGAGCAGTGAAGCCGCTCGGCTGCCTCTTGGCGAGGGCTTTGATCCCTGGCGTCGTGGGGTAGGGAACTACCAGTCCGGGATAGCCGAGCAGGGTAGCCGCTCGGCTGCCTGTGTGTAGGGTTACTAGGCATCTCACAAGGTTCTATAAAGCATCAACCATGCCCGATTTAAAAATTACACGTGCCGAACAACCCTAACCAAGATCTTTAAACTAGAGATTAGGCGAAACAAAGCATGTTAAACACTTTAACACTAAGAGTTTGGGATTACAACCTTTGTAGTCCGGTCCTTCACTTCTAAAGCTCCGTGTTGAGGTCCCTTCGCTGCGATCATCGAGTATCCGGACTCTAGAGAGGCTCCACGAAGAGAAAGATGCAAGCTTGCTTCCGATCTTCAATAACAAAGATGACCTACCTTGAAGTTTCATTAACACAAGCTCTCACTCACTAAATGAAGTGAACACCCTAATCTGATTGGCAAGAATAGATTAGGATGATGAAGCAAAAATTTAGCTCTCATTTGTTTTCTTAATCTCACTCAAAATCATCACTAATGAAAAAGCTAGAAAGCTTTTCCATCCAAAAGAAGAAGGAAGAAGAAGAAGTATTCACTTTGTGATGAATAATGAATTGTGTGAGGTTAGAAATGCAACCATGGGTTAAGTATGATAACTTAACCCATGTAGAGAATGAACCATGGTCAAGGGTTGGGTTGGGTTAACAATTATCATACAAAAATATCTTTACAAAATATCTTTGCAAAAACAAAACAAAAAGCTTCTAGAAGCTTCTAGAAAAATTAACCCAAATCAAACCTTAATCATGTTTAATCTCCACTAATCATGTTGCATTAATAACCCTAACATGTTACAATATTATATATCACATATACAATATTTATTGTAAAAAAATAAAATAATACAATTAACATATATCGTATATATATCAATGTATTACCCGAGTGAGAAAAAGAATCTTTTTGTGAGCTTATACTAGTTAATGTAATTTAATATATCAAATATATAATTATACATTAAATTATCGAATCAACACTTGATCCGATAATCCGGCTATTTCATAAATAACCGACTAATATAATCTGTATCAGCTCATCGAATCAACACTTGATCCGATGACCCGGCTATATCACATATACCCGGCCGATATCTCATATCGCGAGAATCTAATACGGTATCGCATACACGTATTGTTCCCGGTCCCGCACATATCACATATGTGCTCCTACTCCGTTTTTCCTGAGCCAAGAAACCTCTGTGTATGACTCTAAAGAATCGTCAATATGCCGGCAGTAGGTGATGATCATATCAAACACCCACAAGCTGCAAGCGGTTAGCTAAACGTAACAGCCACCCAGGTATTGAGCGATCAGAAGATCAACAAGCAAGCCTGTATTTTCTCATGCGAAACCAATCAGTGACACTCCCGTACAGTCCGGTCTCTTCGTCTGATATGTCGCATATCTCGCCTAGGGGTGGTAAACGTCAGACCCTAATAGCTTGATAAGTCGTGTTGATATGAGCTCTATAACAGTTCGAGAAACTAATGATAACACTTACCAGTAAATTTCAGCAACCCTGGCCAGGGATTTCCAGTTATAGCCAATCGAACACAGCGCAACATCAACTCCCTATACCGGGAGAGACGAATCCCCTCCTATCGCTCATTGCCTCCATGTGATTCGGGGCTGTACCTAAAAGCCACCTTTTTGCACGCCCTCTTGGATGTGGTATGATGGAAATCAAAGCACAGTGGGAATCACACAAGACTCTATGACGATCTCGGGTCTACAGACTAACCTGTACCAGTGTCACCAGAGAACTGCCATCTGACGTGAGGTATAATACCATCTGGGAGTTCTCGGCGAGTCCGTCTAGTGTACCCAGTCTCCACTGAGCACCCGTATACCTTCTCTGATGTCAAACACCAATGGATATGGAATCATCCATCGCCCATCATATAGGACAAGAAGCGCATACGCTAGTCTACTCTGGAGTATCGATGCCCTGTCTCGGTACTCCCACGAGTAGGAACATTTGAAGGATGTACTTGACGACTACACTGTCCCCATTAGTATGATCTGCATCATAGTCCTGGTAGTCAAGTACTCATCCTAAGGGCTTTATCAATATGTAACATAGAGACAATCAGAGTACATGTTAAGATAAAGAGTGGCCAAATAGCATACTATCATGTCGAGCAAGAAAGTCCTCCCTATATATACCCAAGCATCCACTACAATATACATCGTATGTACAGTAATGGCCTCTAGGGCATACATATAACTAACAATCTCCTACTTGCACTAGGGCCATCTGTTGTGGTATCACATACCCAACAATTGGCTGTGGTTGAAGTATCTCATACTCAACCATCCCATAGAAAGTCTCTACTGTAAAATAGGCCTTTGTGAGTGGATCCGCGCTGTTTTCCTCTGTGTCTACTCTCCTAACCTTGATCTCCCTGGAGATCAACCATCTCCATGATCAGGCAATACTACCTAAGAATATGTCTGGATCTCTAATGGGACTGGGGTTCCTTGGCATAAGCCACAACTCCATTGTCACACAATGGCAGGAACGAAGTTCATCTCATGAACTTATATTTATCCAGACTGCCTCTTTGGTAGCATCTTTGGTAACGATGTATCTAGCCTTTAATCTTCTAGTATGTCACGGTATCTAGCTTGGAACTCTTCCAACATACAGTCCCTCCACTGAGGGTAAAGACAATTCCTGCGACTTACATTCAGTCGTCCTTATCACCCTGGAACCTTTCCAGTGATTCTCCCCAGGATCGATTGATACCATCTCACTACAACTAGTGAGAATCCTAACATCCATTTTGATCTATCTCATAGATATAAAACCTAGGATTTAGGAGGTATCACCTTGATCCTATATGGAGAATCCTTGTGATAAGCGGAGGTTGACCGAGCGTAGCATAGGAAACTCCTTCCCTATCAAGAGTATGTCATCCATGTACTCTACGAGGATCATCACCATACTCCCTACTACCTTTTTGTATATACAAGGTTCATCTACCATTTTGATGAAGTCAAACTCTTTGACTACCACATCAAAAAAGACGTTCCAACTCCGCGATGCCTGCTTCATCACATAAAACATTTTGCACACATTTCTGCTGCTCCGGCTGTCTACGAAGCCCTCTGGCTGTGCACTTATAGACACTCTCTTCCAAATCAACATTTAGAAAAGCAGTCATGACACCCAACCGCCAGATATCGTAGTCATGGTATGTAGCCGTGGCAAGTAGGATCTGGATGGACTTAAGCATAGCTTTGAAAGTCTCAACTTTTCCATGTACACCAAGTAATCTTCTCAAGATATACTTGCTCCTGATGGGGATTTAACCCTTCAGATAAAGCAACCAAAGTCCATACTTTGTAGGTGTATAAGGATTCCATCTCAGATCGCTAAGCATCCAGCCATTATTACAGAGTCCCACTCCTGATGGCCTGCTCGAAATAAGTTGGGTCATCATCTCATGATGCAATCCTCGCTCCCACTGTCATAGAGAAACCGAAGTATCTCTCAGGTGGGTGAGGAACCCTACTAGATCGGCGGAGAGGCTGAGGTTCGTTGGTTACTATTGAATCCTTTGGTTCTACCAAATCATCAGCTGCAGTTTGTATAGCTGGAACTCTTTCCAGTTCTACCTCATGACCACTAATTTCTTCACAAGAAATTCCCTTTCACAAAGGTAGCATGTTGAGAAACAAAACATCTTTTGTTCCTCGGTTAGGTAGAAGATATTCCTTTGCGAATGCTTGGGATATCCAACAAACTTCTACAGAACTGACTTTGCCTCGAGCTTGTCCGGATTATGCTTTTAGACATAGGCTGGACAACCCCAAATCTTAACATACTTAAGATATGGGCTCTTCCCATTCCATATCACATATGAAGTGGTAGGCAACTGATTTGATTGGAACCCTATTCAATAGGTATGCAGCTTCTCAAGTGCATAACTCCCAAAAGGAAATAGAAAACTCAGTAGTACTCATCATAGAGCACACCATATCACATAGGGTGCGATTGCTCCGCCCCGATATACCGACGTGTTGTGGTGTATTCGGAGTAGTAATGCTGAGAGAATCTCATTCTCTTTTAGAAAAGTCCAGGAATTCCGTGCTTAAGTATTCTCCTCCTTGATCTTATCAAAGGACATAATATTTATACCCGTTTTCGGTTCTCTACTTCTAACTTATATTCATTGAATTTCTCAAAAGTTCCAGACTTTGTTTCAACAGGAACATATGTCCGAATCTTGAGAGATAATCAGTGAATGTAATGAAGTACAAAGAACCGGTTTTGGCATGTGTAGACAGGGGACTTTCATACATCAGCATGTATCAATCCCAAGAGTTCACTAACTCTTTCTCTGTTTCCAATAAACAGAGTTGTGGTCATCTTATCTTTGTGACATGACCGGCAAGTTTCACAAGATGTAAATTCAAACAAATTTAAATATGCATCTAAATGTAACTTCAGCTAGTCGGGTCACATTGATATGACCTAGTCTATAATACCTCAAGAAGGATCCGTTCATTTCTGAACTCTTCCTTTTGTGTGTGTTCTGTACGTTAAGAACTGTAGTTTGATTTAGAATGTCTATGCTTTTAGATAACGTGCCTGAACCGATCAACTCTTGATATAAGAAATGTTCAAAACATTATCCATCTATACAAAATTATATCCTTCTTTACTAATAAAGAGACTGATATAATGTTGTATATCAGGTTCGGTATCTAATAACATTCGTTTAGAATCAATGTATTCTGGTAATACAGGGTGATAATTGCCAACAGACTTGGCTGCAACACTTGCACCGTTTCTATCTCATGAAACTTATCACTCGTTCTCAGTTCTCTACCTATCTATAGCCCATGTAAAAAATTACATATCCTGATCCGGTATCTCATACCTAGGACGTAAAGGATACTGAGAAACGGTTCTTTGTAATGAACACACCCGAAGATGATGCATCAACATGCACTTTCTTCGTTTGGGCGGCACGGGAATTCTGGTAATCCCCAATTTCCTGCTCTGTCTTATAACAATTATAAGTTGGAGCGGGACCAACATTCCCCAGCTCAGTATAACAAGCGGGTTCGGTCAATACATTCGTATTATTATCTTGATTAAGGCGTGACATAGTCATAACCAGGAGAGAGAGAGAGAAGAAAACACTCAGCGTATTCTCTTGCAAGATTAGATTGGTTATTAATATATCTAATCAGGATGTCTCCTACTGTTTTAGTCAAATCTTCCTTCAAACCCTAAAAGGAAAGACTAGCCGGGATTAATTACACTATACAAGTTTGCCAATCTTTCAGCCAGGCCAGTGCCGGTACTTTGAGGGAGGTTCCCCGTGCTTTCGCACAGACCTAATTAAAATAAACCTCGTTTTCCCATGGGCGTAACCCCGTTAACACCTTTCTAGACACCTACTTGATCGGCTAATTGTAATGTGTATCTCTCCCAGGAGTAACTCTTACTCGCAGCTGGTATCGGGATCCAACTATCTCATAGAAGGTATGCAGTCTTATTGCAAATTTCAACACTTGAAATTCCCGATAATATTTTACCCCTAGCGTCCTATGACCTTGACGCGGGCCAACAAACCATAGTCCGCTAGTCAAGTTCAACCCCTCATTTCCCGATTGAATTAAACCCACCCGCACGACCCTTGACGCAGGCCAACAAAGTCGCACGACTACCCTAACTCAATCGCATCATATGGTTATACAGATAAGCATAAATAGCTACCGCACACTACGCCTTGACGCAGGCCAACAAACGCAGTACAAATACTATGAAGTACTTATCTGAAATTACGGAGGGCTACGATAGGTTTTTAAGAAAACCTTTTGCGTAATGAACTTGATATCATTGTAGAATCGAGTGATTTTGAATGGAATGTTTTTGAGGCTTTTCTAGTTTCGCTAAAGAGGTCACTCCCGGTGAAGGGATCTCGGCTCTTTCCTTATCGAATAAGGTGTAGGATATTTCACAAATATCACTGTGCAAAACAAAAACTATAAAAACAATCAAAAGTCAAACTGAGTTTGTAGCATCTGCTAGTTTCGCTAAAGAGGTCACTCCCGGTGAAGGGATCTCGGCTCTTTCCTTATCGAATAAGGTGCTGGATGTTCTACAAGGAACACCGCTATGTAAAGAAAGAACTAGAGCTACCAGTTCTTAAACAAGTTTCTACAACATCTTTAGGTTTCTTTTAGTTTCATTAATCTCATTAATGAAGTCCCATTTTATTATGCTTCACAAGCATCACATTTGAAACGAAATCTGCAATATAACATATATCTCATATATATAATATAAACATTCGTCTCAGGCAGTAATATGATCTCATCACAGAACATTGCAGCAGAACAACATATATGAAATATTGGATATACTAGGGCGTCCGTGTTTTTAATACGAGCCTGTATAAAACACGGATTCCACGGTCGCGATGAATAGCCAAACCCACATCCCTAGACCCCTACGAGAGCGGCAAGCAACACTGCCAATTCCAGGTTTAGGAGACCCGGTCTCGACTCCTCGAGATGGTTTCCCACTGGACCCTAGAACCCGGTTACTTGTGCTACCCGCCTTGGGTCTACCTAATATGGAAAAGTAAATAATGTACAATGGTGACATCATCCTCATCCCGGAAGTGCCCCAATACAAGAATATTACATACAAATGAATTTTACATGAATGAAAAATAAAAACTCTCATCTTACATAAAACCCCCGGCTATTTAAACACGACGATCCAATATAACATATCACAGCAACACATAATATCTCATATCATCAACGTAAGTAAATATGCGTACCCCAATTGTCGTTGATGTATAGCAACGAAATTGGCGATACACCACATATTACACTTACGGTCACAGAAAAGAAAGTGTAAAACTACAACAGTTGGAATCCGCAACCTCCTTAGACATCGCATGCCTAACCAAATGAATTCTTTAGACATCGCATGCCTAACAATTATAAACCCCGCATTTTAGTCTCATTATCGAAAACTCTTTTCAATATCAAGTCGGGCAATTCAACAAGATTCCCGACATCCTAATCGAATGCTCGTCACAAACTTTAGTAGACGGCCGCACTCCCGATGCCGTCGACGAAGTGCACTAAGGGGGAACACCGCTGCCGCGGGCACCCGAACGGATGCTTTTGGCGACGGGGTTCTCCTACAGTCACTTGGTCGGGGCTATGGGGCGTGGCTGTCTATTAAGTTTACCCGGCAAGTATCCGCGTACGCTACGTGATTGCGACGGACTTTTGATCTCATCAAAATCCCGTGGCAACCGATCAATCTGAGACTAAACTGCTATATTTATAACATTCAAATTAGTTATCTCATAACTACTTTTGGATTCCAGATATTGTATCACATTCCAGATAAATAGACAATGTTAAACTTTCCGATCGAATAATCAAACACCCAAGTTTTCCCAAATAGCTCACCACTTGAGCGGAGTTTAAAATCATCCATCACATGCCACAGTACCAATGGTCCAGCCGTAGAAGGGTCAAACCAACGCCTCACATGTGGCAACGCCATACTGCCCCAAACCCTAAGGATTAGAGGCGGTTCAAGACGGTCACATAATCGAGTTAAGGTTTGTGTTCTTCTAGATGGTCCACCGCGTTACTTGCACGACTTAGAACGTTCTTAAACTACGGAAAAATCCAACACTTGGAAATTTTCCGGTAGGAGAAAAAGTGAGTTATTGATATCCGTTCGAACTTTTTAACACGTTCTAAAAATTACCCAGACAAACTAAACGAAGTTATTGTAAGTCCACGTTACCTCTCCCGGTACTTACGGGCTTGCGGAAATGATGAAAAACGATTTTTCAAGAGGTGGTAACATGGACTCAAAATACGGATCTTTGTTAAACAACTACCTAACAACCTAACTTGAGTTTTACCTACTCGGTTAGGGGGCTATAACTTTCTTGAACTCCTTCGTCTTCAACTCTTCCCGGTGTACGGATCGGCCTCACCCCGTCGTCTCCTTGCGCCGAAGATGGATCCACCTGAAAGCTTCTACCTTTGGCTTCTTCTTCGAACTTGAAGAAACTAGAACACTTGGTTTGCTAAACCTTGTGAACTAGGATGAGTAGAGAAGTGATATGGGTTTTCTTTTATCTCTAAGGCAATATTTCTCAACTCATGAGAGGGTGTTGCCTTGAGCTAGAGAGAGAGCAAGAAGAAGAGCAAGAGGGAGAGCTCAAGTAAGAGAGAGAAATGAAATGAGAGAATGAGTAACTCTTTTGCCATCCAAGCTCTCATAATCCAAAGCCATCATAACAAAATAGTAATCAAGTATTATGTGATGGTTCAAGTCAAAATGGCTATATCATTTCATGCACTCATTTTGCAAAAACAAACAAGCATGCAAAAGTCTTTGCCATGAAATGATAGCCATTGTCATGATGATGGTCAACTAGTCCAACCTAGTCAACCGGTCAACAAAGTCAACAAGTCAACAAAGTCAACCCCTCAACAACCATGTCACTATAATACTTAATTAATATTATTATTAATTATATTTCTTATTCTTATTAGGGTTTAGCCAAAAGTCAATAGTCAAGAGTCAACAGTCAACAACCCCATTGAGAATCATCTGCCTCTGTCTCTCTGTCAACTGTGCATACACACTCGCATCCGCGTTCCGAGGAACACGAATACAAACGAGATAAAACCAATCCCAAAATATACACTAGGATCTGGCTTAAACCAAAGCCTGCTAGTGTTAACTGTCCGGACACCAAACGTACACAAGTGCACGGATGTGACCGAACCCTGTCGCAAAACCATGCGACCTGTCGCAAAAGCATGCGACCTCTAATCTTTTTCCTAAAGGCAAATAGCTTTCTGTGTGGGACTCTAAAGACTCGACACTACGCTGGCATTGGGTTTAACCACAGATCGCAAGCGGCACTAGCTGTGCGTAACGGTCCCCAGGTAGATGCCGACAAGAAGACTGACGAGGTGAAACCCATCTGAACTCCGACTGAGCCTGAATGTGACAATCTCTATACAGTCCGGTCTGTTCGTCTGATACATCGCATGGCGGGCCTAGGGGGCGGTAAACGTCAGTCCCCTAATAGCGGTACAAGTCGTGTCGGAGTGTAGCCCAGAACACCCTGAGATAGCACTGGAAACCTACCAGTATATCTCGCTTGCCCTGGCCAGGGACTACTCGTGTAATGGCTCTCCTAGACACAGCGCGATGCCAACCCCCAATACCGGGAGAGACGAATCCTGTCTAACCGTCATTGCCTCCAAGTGCTTCGGGACTGCACCCATCTACTACCTGTTTGCACGACTCCTTTGAGCCATGGTAGGGTAGTAATCTAAGTACAGTGGGAACCCACTCGAGGCGAAGTGACAGTGTCAAGTCAGCGGACTAAGCTGTACTCATGTCACCTGGGAACTGATAACTGACGATAGGTATAGTACCAACCAACAATTCCCGACGAGTCCTGTCCAGTGTACTCATAACCTAACGAGCACCCGCATACTATCTCAAGTACGGCGTACTGACGGCTGTGGACCGTCTCCCACACTGGGATGAGAAGCGCATACGCTAGTCTACTCCGGAGTATCGATGCCCTGTCTCGAAAGTCCTGCGACTAGGGACCTGCATAAGGATGTGCTTATAGATTACCCAGCCTCCACTAGTGTGACTGCCATCACAACGCTGGTAATCAAGCAAAGATCCTAAGGGCTCCATTAATGTGTATAGGTGATATACCAAAATAAACACATGTACACATTAAAGAAGAAACAAACCAAGTAGCATACTACTATATTGAGCAAGATTGTCTATACAAGGTGAATATCCCAAGCTTCCATTAAGTAATATACAAACTAGTATGATACAGTAATGGCCTTTAGGGCATATACACTAACAATCTCCCACTTGCACTAAGGCCATGTACTGGCGTATCGAAGACCTATCATCTCGATCAGCCGCTCGAACTGAGTCTAGGGTAAGGCCTTTGTGAGTGGATCAGCAGTGTTATCTTCCGTAGAAACTCTCCGAACCTCGATCTCCTGGCGACCCACGATCTCCCTGATCAGGTGATACCGCCTTAAGATGTGTCTGGATTTCTGATGGGACCTGGGTTCCTTTGCTAAAGCTATAGCCCCATTGTTGTCGCAATACAGAGGTATTGGATCAACAATGGACGGAACCACCTGAAGTTCAGTTAAGAACTTCCTTATCCAGACGGCTTCTTTTGCGGCATCTGCAGCAGCGATATATTCCGCTTCCATCGTCGAGTCAGCAACGGTTTCCTGTTTGGAACTCTTCCAACACACCGCTCCTCCATAGAGGGTAAAGACATAACCCGACATGGACTTGGAATCATCCTTGTTACTCTGGAAGCTGGAGTCAGCAAAGGCCTCGATCTGGAGGTCTTTTCCGCCATACACCAAGAACATCTCCTTAGTCCTTCTCAGGTGCTTGAGAATGTTCTTTACTGCTATCCAGTGTTTCTCCCCAGGGTTTGACTGATACCGGCTTACCACACTCAGTTCATAAGCTACATCTGGCCTGGTACACAATATCGCATACATTATAGAGCCTACCGCAGAAGCGTAGGGTATAATAGACATGCGATCCCTTTCCAAATCAGTCTTGGGAGACATCTCTTTGGAGAGGGTGATCCCGTGACAAGCCGGTAGATTACCGCGCTTGGAATCTTTCATACTGAATCTTTTCCGTATGGTGTCGATGTACCTGGATTGTGAAAGTCTTAGTATCCTCTTGGATCTGTCACGATAGATCCGGATCTCCAGAATGTATGAGGCATCACCCAGGTCTTTCATGGAGAACCTGTGCGACAAGAACCCTTTGACAGATTGTAGCATAGGAATGTCATTTCCTATCAAGAGAATGTCATCCACATGCAAAACGAGGAATACTACAGTTCTCGCTACAAATCTACTATAGATGCTTGGTTCATCTGGATTTTTGATAAAGCCAAATTCTTTGACTGTCTCATCAAAACAGATGTTCCAACTCCACGATGCCTGCTTTAGTCCATAGATGGACTTAAGCAACTTGCACACCTTTCCGCTGCTCCCACTCTGAATGAAATCCTCTGGCTGGTCCATATAAACACACCCCTCTAAATTTCCATTCAGAAAAGCGGTCTTTACGTCCATCTGCCAAATCTCATAATCGTGGAAGGCAGCAATGGCAAGAAGGATCCGAATGGATTTCAGCATAGCTACTGGAGAAAAGGTCTCGTCATAGTCCAAACCAGGTCTTTGACGAAAACCCTTTGCAACCAGTCTAGCTTTATAGGTCTCAACCAGTTCATCTACACCAATCTTCCTTTTGAAGATCCACTTGCATCCTACGGGTTTTACCCCATCTGGAGCAACGTCCAATGTCCATACTTTGTTGGTGTACATGGACTCCATTTCGATCCGCATTGCATCCAGCCATTTTACCGAGTCAACGCTCTGAATGGCCTGCTGGAAGCTAGTCGGCTCATCATAATCAATGATGCAATCTTCTCTATCCCCGTCTATGAGAAAACCGTAGTATCTCTCGGACGGATGAGACTGCCTACTACTCCTGTGGAGCGGCGTAAGAATGTCATGATCTTTCGAACCCTCTGGTTCTACTAAGCTTTCAGTAATAGCTCGTGGTTCTGGAATTTCTTCCAGTTCTATTGCGCTCCCACTTATCTGATTTTCCAAAAACTCAGTTTCCAAGAAGTGGGCATGACGAGAAACATAAATCTTTTGTTCCTCTTCGCAATAGAAGAAATATCCCTTGGAGTTATTTGGATATCCTACAAACTTGCACTGTACTGAGCGTGCCTCGAGCTTGTCCGCATGCTGCTTTTTGACAAAAGCTGGACATCCCCATCTCTTAATGTGATTAAGATAGGGTCTCTTCCCATACCGCATCTGATATGGTGTAGTAGGCACAGTCTTAGTTGGAACTCGGTTCAAAAGGTATGCAGCTGATTCTAGTGCATATCCCCAGAATGATCGCGGTAACTCAGCGTTACTCATCATGGACCGTACCATATCCAATAAGGTTCGGTTCCGTCTCTCCGATACACCGTTATGTTGCGGAGTGTATGGAGGAGTAAGCTGAGAGAGAATTCCATTCTCTTTTAAGTAATCCAGGAACTCGGCACTCAAGTATTCACCACCTCGATCCGATCTCAGTGTCTTGATACTTTTGCCGGTTTGCTTTTCTACTTCATTCTTATATTTCTGGAATTTTCCAAAGGCTTCGGATTTATGTTTCATTAAGAAGACATAACCGTACCTTGAAAAGTCATCCGTAAAAGTAATGAAGTAAGAATAACCGCTTCGCGCATGTGTAGACATTGGAACGCACACGTCGCTGTGTACGAGTCCCAAGAGCTCGCTCGCTCTTACTCCGTGTCCAGTGAACGGAGTCTTTGTCATCTTTCCTTTGAGACAGGATTGACAAGTGGCATACGATTGATATTCGAACGGATCCAAATATCCTTCTGTATGTAACTTCGTCAACCTTCTCTCATTGATGTGACCCAGTCTACAATGCCATAAGAAAGTCTGATTTATTTCCGGAGACTTTCTTTTGTGTGTATTCTGGACATTGAAAATATGTGGTTGGTTAATACGTATATACCATTGCTTAATGTACCTGACCCAATCAGAACTTGATTATGGTGAATGTTTACAACATTACTTACAAACGCAAATTCATAACCTTCTTTAGAAATCAAAGATACAGAAATGATATTACAAGTTGCGTTGGGTACAAAAAAGCAATTACGTAAAACCAAAACATGTTCATCTGACATTCCTAGGTGATAGTCCTCCACGGCCTTAGCATCCATGCTAGCTCCGTTTGCAACTTTGAGGGTCATGTCACCTGTCTTCAAAACCCTACGGTTTCTCAACGCCTGCAAAGAATTACAGATATGAGATCCTGATCCGGTATCCAATACCCAGGAAGTAGAGTTTATTGATAGACAGTTTTCAATAACATACACACCTGAAGCTGAAGCCACAACTTGCTTCAGATCCTGTGTTCTGGCTTTCCAAGCCCTGCAATCTTTCTTCCAGTGTCCACTCTTGTGACAGTAAAAGCATTCTTCCTTATCCACAATCTTCCTCGCTACCTTTGTTGCTTTTGTCTTTCCCTTCGTATCCACTTTACTAACACCGCCCCTTGGTTTGGCGAGGGCATTCTTCTTCTTTCCCTTGGCTTTCGCCTTGGACCTAGAAGATGATGATCCTCCTACAAATAAAGTGGATGTTTCCCTACCTTTCTGTAGGGTGCCCTCTGCACTCCTCAGCATGTTGAGGAGCTCTGAAAGTTCAACTTCCTTTTCTTGTAAGTTGAAGTTCAGGATAAACTGGACGTAAGTGGAAGGAAGGGACTGGAGAATCAAGTCCGTATAGAGCTCGTTCTCTAACGTGGTCCCAAGGTCCGCGAGCTCCTCAATGAAGCCAATCATCTTAAGCACGTGTTCCACTACCGATGATCCGATGGCCAACCTTACCGAAAATAGCTTCTTCGACACTTCGTATCTTGCGATACGAGATTGCTCTCCATACAGTTCTTTTGTATGGAGAAATATGGATTCAAGGTCCATATTCTCGTGCCTCCTCTGATGTTCGTTGTCCATAGAGGCAAGCACGAGGCACTTGGCCTTCGCGCAACTGATCTCCCAAGTCTTACGGATTTCCTTATCCGTGACGTTGGTTTTGGGACCTGGGACAGGGGGAGCTTTGGTGGTAAGGAGATACCCCAACTTGTCATAAGTGATTGCCATTTTGACATTCCTGAGCCAATCTTTGTAGTTTGGCCCTGTCAGTATATTTTTATCTAGTAGTAACTTAAGTCCGGTCATGATGTTTGGTCGCTGCAATTAGGAGAGAGAGAAGAAACACTTTAGCATGATGCTCTTGCAAGTTTAGAGTGGTTTTTAATTTGTCTAAACAGGATGGCTCCCACTGTCTCTCGAATCCCTCCTCAAACCAAAAAGGAAGAATTAGTCAGGATCAATCTCACCGTACAATACTTGCTTAACCGTTCCGCCAGGCTGGTGTCGGTACTTCGAGTGAGGTTTTCCAACGCTTTCGCGAAGTTCCTTAATTAAATAACCTCTTTTCCATGGGGGCGTAGCCTCGCTAACACCTTTCTAGACACCTACTTGGTTTATAGCATTGATCGTTAAGTGAGAAATTTCCCGAGGAGTAGCATATACTCACAATAGGATCGGGATCCAAATATCATTGCGTGACAAAACTGAAGGAATCCTACCAGAATCATCACACTCCAAATGGTATGCAGCGCTAGCAAGTTTCAGTTCTTTTGAAACTCCCGATGTGGATTTTTGCCCCATGCTCTTATGACCTTGACTTTGGCCAACAAATCATAAGTCACATGTCAAGTTCTACCGTCATTCTCCAGGTTAATTTGAGCCCACCCGTACATACCCTTGAATTTGGCCAACAAGGTAGAACGACTGCCCCAAACCAACACATCTATCTATGCTGCACATGAATACCCAATAGCTACCAATCACTATGCCTTGACTTTGGCCAACAAACATAGATTGAATACTATTGACCATCCATGTGAAATGACGGAGGGCTACGAATGGTTTTGGCGAAACCGTGAACGTAGTGAACTTGATATAATCGATGGAACGAGATAGCTTTTAAAAGGAGTGGCTTAAGCTCCGCGTTTAAAAGTTATTTTGAAAAGACACTGAGTGGTTTTGAAAGTGTTCCAACGACTTTTACTTGGTTTATTTTTCTTGCATTAATTCCAATGCATCCCATCATTTAATCCTACCATTGCAGAAAACAACCAAAATATGACGTACGCTTATGCCATCCGCATTCGCCACGGGGCCCCATCATTACCCGTTAGGTTACTTAACTAACGACAGATCAGGGGCTGGACTAGCGCGGATGCAAAACATAAGCAACGCCCAAATAATATCATACATAGATATATTGCAATGATAGCCATTTTAGATCACAGATGAATACATTGGATATACTAGGAATCCGCAATTCGTACGAGCCTGTAACGAAAAGCGGATTACACGGTCGCGATGAATAGCCAATACCCCACCCTAGACCCCTATGGGTGCGGCAAACTACCCGCCAAATATCCGAAGAGGAGCAACCTCCCTCAACGACGTGAGTAGGCCACTCGGCACTTCGAGATACCCGGTAGTTTGTGTACCCCACCTTGGGTCTATCCTAGGAGCAAAAACAGTAAAAAGAAATTATACAATGACGGCTACAACCCCGACCCGGTTGTGCGGCCAAAAATAATATTACATCAATTTACATATTACATGAATTGAAAGATAAAAGAAAACTCTCATCTCACAACCCCCCTCCCCCCCGGTATTCATCCGCGACAATCCAATGAATTCATATACACATACCATCAACATTACAGATCACAGATATGTATAAACCCCCACTAATCGACGTATAGCGATTAGCAGACGTTCAATACATATATCACATCACAGATATAAACCCGTCAGCTTAAGTCTTTAGAAGTTCGATCAAAATACGGTTTTTCAAGCCCCAAAAACAAATTTTGCTTTCTGGAAAATCTGGGCTGAAAAGACATATTGTAAAAATCCCAAAACAACCCCAGAAATACACTGCAACAAAATTGTGCCACGGCCGAGTCAACTCGGCCGCGGAACCGCGGCGGGAGCATGCTCCCGCCGCGTTTCCGCGGTGACTTGACCGGTTCGTTGGACCAATTTTCTTGGGTGTTTTGTAAAATGCCTGAGTCGATTTTTGATGTATGATTTTTCAATTTTTGAACAGAATACAGAATCGACAGAAACTTGATTTTTCGGGTTCGTTTCGTGACTTTTTCTCCGATCGAATTTCTAGTTACTTTGCTAACATGTTAGATAGTGTTTAACTAGGCTCTGATACCACTGTAAGTCCACGTTACCTCTCCCGGTACTTACGGGCTTGCGGAAATGATGAAAAACGATTTTTCAAGAGGTGGTAACATGGACTCAAAATACGGATCTTTGTTAAACAACTACCTAACAACCTAACTTGAGTTTTACCTACTCGGTTAGGGGGCTATACCTTACTTGAACTCCTTCGTCTTCAACTTATCTCGGTGTACGGATCGGCCTCACCCCGTCGTCTCCTTGCGCCGAAGATGGATCCACCTGAAAGCTTCTACCTTTGGCTTCTTCTTCGAACTTGAAGAAACTAGAACACTTGGTTTGCTAAACCTTGTGAACTAGGATGAGTAGAGAAGTGATTTCGGTTTTCTTTTATCTCTAAGGCAATGTTTCTCAACTCATGAGAGGGTGTTGCCTTGAGCTAGAGAGAGAGCAAGCGGAAGAGCAAGAGGGAGAGCTCAAGCAAGAGAGAGAAATGAAATGAGAGAATGAGTAACTCTTTTGCCATCCAAGCTCTCATAATCCAAAACCATCATAACAAAATAGTAATCAAGTATTATGTGACGGTTCAAGTCAAAATGGCTATATCATTTCATGCACTCATTTTGCAAAAACAAGCAAGCAAGCAAAAGTCTTTGCCATGAAATGATAGCCATTGCCATGATGATGGTCAACTAGTCCAACCTAGTCAACCGGTCAACAAAGTCAACAAGTCAACAAAGTCAACCCCTCAACAACCATGTCACTATAATACTTAATTAATATTATTGTTAATTATATTTCTTATTCTCATTAGGGTTTAGCCAAAAGTCAATAGTCAACAGTCAACAACCCCAATGAGAATCCTCTGCCTCTGTCTCTCTGTCAACTGTGCATACACACCCGCATCCGCGTTCCGTGGAACACGAATACAAACGAGATAAAACCAATCCCAAAATGTACACTAGGATTTGGCTTAAACCAAAGCCTGCTAGTGTTAACTGTCCGGACACCAAACGTGCACAAGTGCACTGATGTGACCGAACCCTGTCGCAAAACCATGCGACCTGTCGCAAAACCATGCGACCTCTACTCTTTTGCCTAAAGGCGAATAGCTTTCTGTGTGGGACTCTAAAGACTCGACACTACGCTGGCAGTGAGTTTAACCACAGACCGCAAGCGGCACTAGCTGTGCGTAACGGTCCCCAGGTAGATGCCGACAAGAAGACTGACGAGGTGAAACCCATCTGAACTCCTACTGAGCCTGAATGTGACAATCTCCATACAGTCCGGTCTGTTCGTCTAATACATTGCATGGCAGGCCTAGGGGGCGGTAAACGTCAGTCCCCTAATAGCGGTACAAGTCATGTCGGAGTGTAGCCCAGAACACCCTGAGATAGCACTGGAAACCTACCAGTATATCTCGCTTGCCCTGGCCAGGGACTACTCGTGTAATGCCTCTCCTAGACACAGCGCGATGTCAACCCCCAATACCGGGAGAGACGAATCCTGTCTAACCGTCACTGCCTCTAAGTGCTTCGGGACTGCACCCATCTACTACCTGTTTGCACGACTCCTTTGAGCCGTGGTAGGGTAGTAATCTAAGTACAGTGGGAACACACTCGAGGCGAAGTGACAGTGTCAAGTCAGCGGACTAAGCTGTACTCATGTCACTTGGGAACTGATAACTGACGATAGGTATAGTACCAACCAGCAGTTCCCGACGAGTCATGTCCAGTGTACTCGTAACCTAACGAGCACCCGCATACTATCTCAAGTACGACATACTGACGGCTGTGGGACAGACCATCTCCCACACTGGGATGAGAAGCGCATACGCTAGTCTACTCCGGAGTATCGATGCCCTGTCTCGATAGTCCTGCGACTAGGGACCTGCATAAGGATGTGCTTATAGATTACCCAGCCCCCACTAGTGTGACTGCCATCACAACGCTGGTAATCAAGCAAAGATC
Source organism: Agapanthus africanus (assembly GCA_030015575.1). Taxonomy (NCBI): domain Eukaryota; kingdom Viridiplantae; phylum Streptophyta; class Magnoliopsida; order Asparagales; family Amaryllidaceae; genus Agapanthus; species Agapanthus africanus. The sequence goes on along the minus strand of JASDDO010000031.1, from coordinate 350,240,070 downwards.
CTAAGGGCTCTACTAATGTGTATAGGTGATATACTAAAATAAACACATGTACACATTAAAGCAGAAACAAACCAAGTAGCATACTACTACATTGAGCAAGATTGTCTATACAAGGTGAATATCCCAAGCTTCCATTAAGTAATATACAAATTAGTATGATACAGTAATGGCCTCTAGGGCATATACACTAACAGTTATACTTTCCGATCGAATCAACGAGCTCCCAATACAACCCAGAAAACTCAACACTTGAGTAGAATAAAAATTCCCAGAACAATCAGGAAATCTGTACGGATAATACTGTGTAAAATACAAACCCAAATTTCACTGTTTGGCCGCGGAACCGCCGCGCAAGCATGGCTATTGTCGCGGTTCCGCGGCGTAATAAAGGCATTTTGGGCACGTTTTTCACATTAATCCATCAAACCACCTACTGAATTTTCTGAGCATTTTAATATGAAAAAAAATCAACTTTTTGAAAAATTTCCAGAAACTAGGGTTTCACAGGTATTCGGATCGATTGGATTTTAAACTTCGTCTAGACTTCGCCTAAATCTCTAGCTTGTCTCTGATACCACTGTAGGGTTACTAGGCACTCTCACAAGGTTCTATAAGGCATCAATCATGCCCGATTTAAAAATTAGACGTGTCGAACAACCCTAACCAAGATCTTTAAAATAGAGATTAGGCGAAACAAAGCATGTTAAACACTTTAACACTAAGTGTTTGGGATTACAACTTTTGTAGTCCACTCCCTTCGCTGCGATCATCGAGTATCCGGACTCTAGAGAGGCTCCACGAAGAGAAAGATGCAAGCTTGCTTCCGATCATCGATAACAAAGATGATCTACCTTGAAGTTTCATTAACACAAGATCTCACTCACTAAATGAAATGAACACCCTAATCTGATTGGCAAGAATAGATTAGGATGATGAAGCAGGAATTTAGCTCTCATTTGTTTTCGTAATCTCACTCAAAATCATCACTAATGAAAAAGCTAGAAAGCTTTTCCATCCAAAAGAAGAAGGAAGAAGAAGAAATATTCACTTTGTGATGAATAATGAATTGTGTGAGGTTAGAAATGCAACCATGGGTTAAGTATGATAACTTAACCCATGTAGAGAATGAACCATGGTCAAGGGTTGGGTTGGGTTAACAAATATCATACAAAAATATCTTTACAAAATATCTTTGCAAAAACAAAACAAAAAGCTTCTAGAAGCTTCTAGAAAAATTAACCTAAATCAAACCTTAATCATGTTTAATCTCCACTAATCATGTTGCATTAATAACTCTAACATTCTACAATATTATATATCACATATACAATATTTATTGTAACAAAATAAAATAATACAATTAATATATATCGCATATATATCAATGTATTACCCGAGTGAGAAAAAGAATCTTTTTGTGAGCTTATACTAGTTAATGTAATTTAATATATCAAATATATAATTATACATTAAATTATCGAATCAACGCTTGATCCGATAATCCGGCTATTTCATAAATAACCGACTAATATAATCTGTATCAGTTCATCGAATCAACACTTGATCAGATGACCTGGCTATATCACATATACCCGGTCGATATCTCATATCGCGAGAATCTAATACGGTATCACATACACGTATTGTTCCCGGTCCCGCACATATCACATATGTGCTCCTACTCCATTTTGCCTGAGCCAAGAAACCTCTGTGTCGGACTCTAAACAATCGTCAATACGCCGGCAGTAGGTGATGATCATATCAAACACCCACAAGCTGCAAGCGGTCAGCTAATCGTAACAGCCACCCAGGTATTGAGCGATCAGAAGATCAACAAGAAAGCCTGTACTTTCTCCTGCAAAACCAATCAGTAACACTCCCGTACAGTCCGGTCTCTTCGTCTGATATGTCGCATATCTCGCCTAGGGGTGGTAAACGCCAGACCCCAATAGCTTGATAAGTCGAGTCGATATGAGGTCTATAACAGTTCAAGAAACTACTGATAACACTTACCAGTAAATCTCAGCAACCCTGTCCAGGGATTTCCAGTTATAGTCAATCGAACACAGCGCAACATCAACTCCCTATACCGGGAGAGACGAATCCCCTCCTATCGCTCATTGCCTCCATGTGATTCGGGACTGTACCCAAAAGACATCTTTTTGCACGCACTCTTCGACGTGGTATGATGGAAATCAAAGCACAGTGGGAATCACACAAGACTCTATGACGATCTCAGGTCTACAGACTAACCTGTACCAATATCACCAGAGAACTGCCATCTGACATGAGGTATAATACCATCTGGGAGTTCTCGGCGAGTCCGTCCGGTGTACCCAGTCTCCACGGAGCACCCGTAAACCTTCTCTGATGTCAAACACCAATGGATATGGGATCATCCATTGCCCATCATATGGGTCAAGAAGCGCATACGCTAGTCTACTCTGGAGTATCGATGCCCTGTCTCGGTACTCCCACGACTAGGAACATTTGAAGGATGTACTTGACGACTACACTGTCCCCATTAGTATGATCTGCATCATAGTCCTGGTAGTCAAGTACTCATCCTAAGGGCTTTATCAACATGTAACATAGAGACAATCAGAGTACATGTTAAGATAAAGAGTGACCAGATAGCATACTATCATGTCGAGCAAGAAAGTCCCCCCTATATATGTCCAAGCATCCACTACAATATACATCGTATGTACAGTAATGGCCTCTAGGGCATACATATAACTAACATCTTGGCGAAGGCTTTGATCCCTGGCATCGTGGGGTAGGGAACTACCAGCCCGGGATAGCCGAGCAGGGTAGCCGCTCGGCTGCCTCTTAGTGAGGGCTTTGATCCTTAGCGCGGGAAGGACCGTAAGAGGCCTGCTAAGGATTGACCGAGCAGTGAAGCCGCTTGGCTGCCTCTTGGCGAGGGCTTTGATCCCTGGCGTCATGGGGTAGGGAACTACCAGCCAGGGATAACCGAGCAAGGGTGAGCCCGGTTGATTCATGAGGTTCTGTCCGACCTTGCCGGTGTGAGTATCGAGAAGAGGGACAGTCGCGGGTGACACGCGTCATGAAGGCATGGGGGAGGCGAAGCGCCGGAGCCGCGTCGTTTCGATTTCTCCGAGAACGGCTCGGTGTCTGCCGGGTGGCGGTACAGTTGTGGGTGAAACGAGCGACATTTGGACTCCTGGGCGTTGTGGGCTATAAATGGAGGGAGCGTTGATCGCCCTTACTTCCCATCGCAAACGCAAGAATGGAGGACTTCCCTTTTACCATCCCCGGCATCGTAAACTTTGAGGACGTGTACTTCTATGATCAGCATTGCACCGAGGACACGGTGCAGTTAGTGATAGGCCACATTGAGGATCATTTTGGCCGACTGCTTCCCTGGCGCTCCCCCTTGCTCCAGCTGTTGATGTACTCCATTTGGAAGGCATCGCCGGGGCTCTACAACCCCTTGTCCGAACAGCTGAAGGACGAGGCGGTTGGTAAGCTGAAGTCTTTGCGGCGCTTCGGCCTGATCTCCGCTGGTCGGCGGGATCGCTCGGTGGCGCTCATCCTTGAATGCTACAAATTGAGGCATGATGCCGACGTTCGCGGGCGGCATCAGTGGCAGAGGTCTGAGGCCGCGAGGGCTCGGCTGGCGGAAATATCCTCGGAGTACCACGAGCAATGTTCCCTGCACCCCATTTCTTCGCTACTGTAATTTTTCTTTTTCGATGTACGGCTGAGGAGCCTATAGTACCCTTTTGAATAAAAAAATCTTTTCTTTTTGTAATGTTTTATTGATCCCTTCTTATCATATAAACAGAAAGATCTTGGAAAAAGATTACATTGCCTTAGTAAAATAAGTACACGCTAGTAGATGTTCTTTTTATTGGTACGGTTTGAGCTCCTCGGCGGTGTAAGGTCGTCAAAAACGATCGGCTCGGTTTCCCTATCCTTCATCCTCGGATGGTTGTTAGCCTCCACGACCGACATTGGGTGTCGAGCCTCGTAGGTACTCGACGTACCCCCTGCCGACATGACCATAATTTGGCTGATTGTCAACTCGTCGGGAGGGGGACACTGCTCCTGCTTGCGGTCATCTTGTTGCTTGTTCCGCAAGTACGCTGCCAGGTGTCCCGAACAGATGAGCTCCTCGATGTAGTCTCGGAGCTGCTTACAGCTCTCTGTGGAGTGGCCTTGCGACCTGTTGAAACCGCAATAGGGTCCCTAGGTGCGTTTTGTCGCCATGCTCGAGATCGGGGGGAGCTTGAAGAACCCCTCGCCCTTAGCTTCTTCTAGCAGTACCTTCTAGGAGACGTTGAGCGGGGTGTACTCCTGAAACTTCGGGGAGTAGGGTTTTGGCCGCTCAAGTCTCTTTCTCTCTTCCCTCGCCCTTTTCTTTTGGTCAGTTAGCTCTGCCCCGGGGAGATTTGCGTTCACCTCAGACTCGAGCTGGATCTCACGCTCGGTCCAGGCCTTTACCTCGGCCATGGTCTTAGGTTGCGCTAATGCAAAGGAGCATAACCACTCCTTACGCCTAAGTCCAGACCTAAGTGTTGTAATGACCGTCTCGTCCCGATGTTCTGGGATCTCGAGAAAGGCGTTGTAGAAGCGGGTGACACACCCTTTGAATGTTTCCTTGTCCCCGCTCTTGATTGTAAAGAGATGGTCGACGGTCCGTTTTTGCCGTCTGTTCCCGACGAAGTGGCCGAGGAATTGGGTGGCCAGCTCGTCGAAGGTTGAGATCGAGCGTGGCGTGAGTCCTCGGAACCAGTCTCGTCCGGAGCGGATGAGAGTAGCCGGGAATGCTCGGCATTGGGCGGCGTCAAAGTTGTCTTGGAAGATCATTCCTGCGTTGAATGCGTCCAAATGGTCCTTCGGGTCAGACTTACCGTCAAAAAGAGAGATCTTTGGGGGCTTGTTCCGGGAGGAGACATGGATGGCGAGCAGATCCTCGGTGAAGGGTTTTGTGAGCGAGTCGGCGGTATACTTAGCCCCGTCGCTCGAATGATGACCTTCCCGATGCATACCCACGATCTTCTTTTCGAGGGCGTCGAGTCGGCCGTGGTATCCCGACGATTCGTCGCATTCTGATCTTTGGCCTCTGCCGTTGGAGACCTGTGTCTGGCCGAGGCCCCGGTTCCTCTCGATGAGGTTCTTTAGGTCCCCTGGCGAGGTAGTCTTCGAGCTTCCGTGACGAGTTCCGTCCGCTCGACCCTGTCGAGGGAGGGGGTGTCGGTCATGCCTGGAAGCAGGTGAGCTGACTGACATCTCCTCGGGAGGGACAGGGGTGCGCAGGGGCTTGGGGTGAGGCTCTCTGGCGACGGACCTCGGTGTTGAACTGTGGGGCGCCCAGCAGGTCATGGAGTATGTTGGCCCGGGGGATCTGCGGCCGTGGGAGGCAGCGAGGCGGTGGTCGGCAGTGTCGACGCGATCAGAGTCTTTTCTCCCTTTATAGGGGTCCTGGTCCCGAGGTGGGGGACCAGCGACCTGGGGAGCTTGTCCCGCCGTTTGGACATGGACGAGCGCATTTACGACCGATGCGAGTCGATCTATCCGGGCGGCTAGGGCGTTGATGGAGTTCGGGGGAGGAGATTCGTCCGCGCCTCCGTTGTGAGGGAGGTGGCGGCTAGTGCTTGGATCGTCGCGGTGATCGCTCGCCATTGAGTTGAGATCGGAAGATGAACTTTGTTCAGTGGAATCAAGAAGTTCCTACAGACGGCGCCAGCTGACGGATGTCGGATCTCGTCAAGATGTTACCTTCCGTAGATCTGCTGCGAGCGGTGATGGACGGCTGAGATTGGGTTAGAGGTTGCCTCCTGAAGCGTGTGGATCTCAATGGGTATGGGCTAGATGTGGCCGAGCTACCTACAAGGAAGTCCCGGGGTGGTTGTACTACCGAGGACCCTCCGATGATCAAGTTAGACCGGATATTTGAGCAGAGTAACGGCCTAGTGGGGAGGAAATGACTTACTTGAACCGTCTGAGAGAGGGGTTTATTTAGTGGTGGCAACAGGCAAGCAGGCGCGAGAATCACGCCGGCCGTTACGCTCCTGGCTTCACGCCCGCGTGATAGGCGAGATCCCGCTTTAATGACGAGACAGGCTCGTTAATAGGGGATCGTGATGGCGTGGAACGCGGGGCGTGGCCGGCGGATATCTCGCGTATGGCGACATTCGTGGAGGTGAGGCGGTTGCGCCTGCGATATGTGTCGTCGGTCGGTCATATGAGACAGAGGAAGGTGAGCTCGGCAGGAGGCTCGGGGACGAGCGGGAGGCCGAGGTATCTTAGTTCTGCGGTAGGCCGGAGGCGAGCTGAGAGGGCCGAGGAGGCCAATTGTGCATGGGGCTCTGAGGCGAGCCAACGGTTGTTTGTAAGGCGGGCACAGGAGTTGTGTGGACGGTCGTAGAAGGTCGGCTACGTCCATGGGTCGCAGACCCGGGGGTACTGTACTGACGTACCGTTTCTGGTCCCTTCTTGCTAGCTTCGGGACACGTCATCTGCCACGTGTCACGATATGGGAGATCACCGATATCGAGCCTCATCATAGACTTTGTTTGTCATAAATAAATATCATGCCAAATAGATATCATGCATATTCAACGTTCTTCGGATAAACACCATGGATTTTTTTTATCATAATTAAATATCATATACTTCCACCGCTTTTCAGATAAATGTCACTTTCATAGAATATTCCAAAACCCGCCGCATCGTGCGGGAGGTTTACCGCTAGTATATACGATGTCAAGAAGATAAAGCAGTAGTTAATTTGTGGTAGCTGATGTTCATAAGGGGTTGTTTGGTTGCAGTGATATGAAATTTGGATTCCAAAATATTACAATTGAAATTTTCTAAATTTGGTAATTTATTATTTGGTTGGTATTGGATTCCTAATTTTAGATTTGAAGATCCTTATAATCCTTATTTGGTTGGTGAAAAGAAAGTGTGAATTTGATTTGAGGATTTTAGAGAGGCATAGAAAGAGAGATGATTATTAAATAAATAAAACTACCATGAACAGTGTAAATCCTTGCAAATCCCTAACTTTTTTGAGGATTTGATGATGCTCAATATTGGCGATCTCCAAGATTAGGACACGTGGCAGATGACGTGTCCCAGAACTCAGAAGAGGGGGCCCACAGGGGCCGACCAGGCCACCCCCGTACCCGGCCTGCAAGCCCAAGCTGGCTCTCCTCAGACTCCTTGCAAATTGGCCTCCTCGGCCTCTCAGCTCGCCCCGAGCTGCCGCAAGACCGAGACTCCTCGGCCCTCGTGCTCGCCTCTGAGCTCCCCAGCCGAGGCCATCTTCCTCGGTCCCTCCGACCGACCAACTCCACCACTCACAGGCATAACCGCCGCTCCGCAAATCTCGCCATGCACAGATTCTCCGCCGGAAACATCCCACGTTCTACGCCATCACGATCCCCATTAACGGGCGATCCGCTCTTTACGCGGGCATGACGTCGGGAGCGTAACTGCCGGCGAGATTCTCGCGTCTGCGGCTGCATGCCACCACCGCTATATAAGCCCCCATCACAGAGGGGTCAAGTAAGCCATTCTTTACCCTATTAAGCCGCTACTCTGCTCGGATATCATGACTAACTTGATCGTCGGAGGGTCCTCGGTGGTGCCAAACCACCCCGGGACTTCTTTGCAGGTACTCGGCATCAAACTCCTCGTACAACCTCAAATCACCAATCTCCTCAAACCCATTGAGACCCACACGCAACAGGAGTTCACCTTCAAAATCCACCGGGAGATCGACGGAAGACAACATCTGACGGAGACCCGAAAAGGACCTCCATCAGTTGGCGCCGTATGTGGGACCCGAAACTCCACAAAAAAAAAAACAAAGTTGGCCTTCCGATCTCCATCCCCAGGGTAAGCGATCATCCTGAAGATCCAGATACCAGCCACCGCCTCCCCCTCACCGGAGGCACGGATGAACCTCCTCCGGCGACCGTCATCAATGCCCTCGCCGGCCGAATAGACCGACACCCCCTCCCTTGACGGGGTTGCACAGAGGGGGATCGCCACGGCGGCTCGAGGGACACCTCGCCCAAGGATCTAAGCCCTCACTAAGAGGCAGCCCAGCAGCTACCCTGCTCGGCTATCCCTGGAGAGTAGCTTCCCTACCGCAATGCCAGGGATCAGAAAGTCCTCCCAGAGGCAGTCGTGCCCGAGGATCCCTCGCTCGGCTATCATTGGCGGGTTTCTTCCCTACCGCAACGCCAGGGATCAGAAAGTCCTCCCAGAGGCAGTCGAGCCTGAGGATCCCTCGCTCGGCTATCCCTGGCGGGTAGCTTCCCTACCGCAACGCCAAGGATCAGAAAGTCCTCCCAGAGGCAGTCGAGCCTGAGGATCCCTCTCTCGGCTATCCTTGGCGGGTAGCTTCCCTACCGCAACGCCAGGGATCAGAAAGTCCTCCCAGAGGCAGTCGAGCCCGAGGATCCCTCGCTCGGCTATCCCTGGCGGGTAGCTTCCCTACCGCAATGCCAGGGATCAGAAAGTCCTCCCAGAGGCAGCCGAGCCCGAGGATCCCTCGCTCGGCTATCCCTGGCGGGTAGCTTCCCTACCGCAACTCCAGGGATCAGAAAGCCCTCACAGATACAGTCGAGCCCGAGGATCCCTCGCTCGGCTATCCTTCAGGACAAAAGCCCTCGCCAAGAGGCACCGGGCAGTAACCCTGCCCGGCCAAGGGTCCTTGGTAGGCTTCTTACAGCCCTATAGCTCTTTCCGCGCCAAGAACCAAAGTCCTCCCAGAGGCTGTCGGGTCCTTGCTCGGCTATCCCCGGCTGGTAGCTTCCTACCACAACCGACAGGGATCAAAGTCCTCGCAAGGAGGCACTGGGCAGTAACCCTGCTCGGTCCCCGTCCTGAAGGATCAAAAGTCCTCCCAGAGGCAGTCGAGCCCGAGGATCCCTCGCTCGGATATCCCCGGCGGGTAGCTTCCCTACCGCAACGCCGGGGATCAGAAAGCCCTCGCCAAGAGGCACCGAGCAGCTACCCTGCTCGGCCATCCTTCGCAGGCCTCTCAGGGACCCTCCAGCGTCAAGGATCAAAGCCCTCGCCAAGAGGCACCGAACAGCTACCCTGCTCGGCCATCCTTCGCAGGCCTCTCAGGGACCCTCCAGCGTCAAGGATCAATGCCTTCGCCATGAGGCACCGAGCAACTACCCTGCTCGGCCATCCTTTGCAGGCCTCTCAGGGACCCTCCAGCGTTAAGGATCATAGCCCTCACCAAGAGGCACCCAGCAGCTACCCTACTCGGCCATCCTTCGCAGGCCTCTCAGGGCCACTCCAGCGTCAAGGATGAAAGCCCTTATCGTGAGGCCGCCGAGTTCCTTCCTGCTCGGCGCATCCCCAGTGGGCATCCTCCTGCCCATCAGATGCTGAGGATCTCAAGCCCTCATCGTGAGGCCGCCGAGTTCCTTCCTGCTAGGCGTATCCCCAGCGGGCATCCTCCTGCCCACCAGACGCTGATGGTCTGAAGCCCTCATCGCGAGGCCGCCGAGTTCCTTCCTGCTCGGCGCATCCCCAGCGGGCATCCTCCTGCCCATCAGATGTTGAGGATCTCAAGCCCTCATTGTGAGGCCGCCGGGTTCCTTCTGTTGGAGATAGTGCCCTTAGAGTCAATTATTGGATCACAGGCACGTGATTGCAATGATTGAGGGAGGACCTGTCCCAGTAGGACAGTCTTACTCAAGATGATAGTATGCTATATGGTTTATCTTTATCATCGTGTACTGCTTTAGGTGACCTTACAGGTCACTATTGGGCATTGATAGAGCCCCTAGGATTCTTGCTTGACTGCCAGCAGTATGAGGGTAATCATATACGTGGGAGCTGGTAGTCTATAAGCACATCCTTAAAAGGTCCCTAGTCGAGGGAGTTTCGAGACAGGGTATCGATACTCCAGAGTAGACTAGTGTATACAGTCGAGACCCCGACGAGGGGCGGTGGCCGGTCTCACAAGCCACTGGTGTCAGTTGCTTCACCTAAGATGTATACAGGTGCTCATTGGGTTATGAGTACACCGGACAGGACTTGCCGGGAACATGCTAGTTGGTCTTATACTTGACGTCAGATAGCAGTTCCCTGGTGACATGTGTACAGGTTAGTTCATCGACCTGAGATCGTCATTTGTCTCGTGTGAGTTCCCACTGTACTTTGATTACTACCCTACCACGCTCAAAGGAGACGTGCAAACAGGTTTTAGTTGGGTACAGTCCAGAGCCACATGGAGGCAGTGAGCGGATCTGCAGGGGTTCGTCTCTCCCGGTATTGGGGGTGAGGTCGCGCTGTGGCTAGGAGAGCCATTACACGAAGTCCTTGGCCAAGGCAGGAGATTTACTGGTAGGTATTCCAGTAGTATCTCAGGGTGTTCTGGGCTGCACTCCGACACGATTTGTACCGCTTTTGGGGGTCTGACTTTTACCAACCCACTAGGCCCGCCATGCGATGCTCATAGACGAACGGACCGGACTGTACGGATATTGTCACTGACAGGCTCAGTAGGGTGTCAGGATGAGTTCGCTCATCGACATCCCTTTTGGTCAATACCTGGTAGCCCGTTACGTATAGGCTAATACCTCTGACGTGCTAGTGGTTAAATCCACAACCAAAGAATTGACGAGTCTTTAAAGTCCCCCACAAACCAGTTTCTCAAGTTTCGGGAGAAACGCTGTAGAGGCCGTATGGAGATATGGCAGGGTTCGATCAGATACGTGCGGTATTGCACAGGTCATGATCGGACAAATAATACTAGCAGGCTTTGGTTTAAGCCGGATCCTAGTATTGTACTGTGTAGATATTGTCTCATTGCATTTGTATTCGTTCGGAATACAAATACGGGTATGTATATACAGTAGCGGGGTTTTCCTGTAATTTATTACGGGATCAGTTTTATGATGTTGCCAGTTTGTTTTCCGTTTCGGCCATTTTTCTTTGTATCTTTCATTGGCTGAAATTTGGTGGAGGAGGGCTTATTTTCAATTGTGCAAATAAGCATTGTGGGAGGTGGTCTTAGCATATTGTTGCTTCATGATAGCTCTGGTTTGACCTTGACTTCTCAACTTCATCATGGCTTGACTTTTGGTGTTTGATGATGGGTGTTTTGAGTGTGGCTTTAGTTGTGATGATAATTCATCATCATCACATCTTTTTCTCTCTCATGCATGATAGCCTTTTCTCTTCCTCTCCCTTGCATTATTGAGGGGCTCCCTCATTCTCACTCCCTTCACCTTGATATGGCCGGCCATGCTCTTGAGGGGCTGCCCATTTTTTGATGTGGGGATTTTTGGTTCTCTTCATGCTTGCAAAAATCCCCAAGTTCATCCAAAAATTGCTATCATCTTATTCCTCCACTAAAAGGGCAACTTCCACAACCCCAAAGAGACAAAGTATTCTACAGTTAACCTACAGCAACCTTGGGCACGTCGGCTCGCCAACTTCGTGCCCGAGTTGCCTCGGTCCAGAGGTGGGAGCCCGTAAAAGAAGCCGGCGACGTGGCGCCCTTCTGGCAAGGAGGTGAAGACCGGAGATTCCGCGGGGAGATCGGGACGACGACGAGAAGACCGAAGGACACGGATCGCTCGGTATATCTCTCTACCTTCTCTCATGTTAGCTAGGATTAGATTAATGGCCCGATCCGGGATTTTTGTGCGCGGTGGTGACGGTTTTAAAAGTTAAAGTAAATTAACGTTTCCGCATTCCGGCGTCGGATTGACGGCCGGGGCGCCGCCGTGCACTTACATGGTATCAGAGCCACGCCATTAACCTAGTCTAGCTTGGTCTAACGTGTTTACAAGTTCGATCGATCGGATTTTCAAAAACCGCATTTTCAAAAGGATCAGTTTCTGTCGAAATTTTTTTGGCTCCAAAAATTTTTCAGGTTGTTGCAGAATACTGTGCAGGGAATTCTAAGCACTCTGTGAAAATTTGGTCGCGTGATCTCACCATACCACCGCGGAACCGCGGACAAACCCATGCTTGGGCCTCGGTTCCGCCGCCACTTTTACAGTTCAGTGTACCAAATTTTTTCAGAGAGCTCCTGTGTAGAAAATAGGGTTTTTGGAACATTCTTTTTGGGCCCAGAATTTCTTTAAGTGCTACAGTAGTGCTTGGGGGCCCACTTGGGTAAATTTGATCGATCGAAAATTTTAAACATGTTGCTTCACAGTATTTACATTATATCTGCGACCGTGAATGTCACTTGATCGGTAAATCCTGTCTAACTGCTATAGCCCGGTTAGACGGATTTGCGAACGTGACATTCACGTTGATGTTCTGTGTTGTGCTGTGATGTTGCGGATTGGTCGTGGGGGATATCCTGGATGCAATGCTAGTACAGTTTTGGTTGTATTATGTACATTTGATATTGCGGGGCGAGCGTCCGACATGTGGACTGCCGTCACTGCCAGTTTGTATATTATTCTTTTGGGGCACGACCGGGGTGAGGTCGATGTACCCGTTGTATAGGATTTCATTGCACAGGCTATCCACACGACCAGGGGAACGTCGGGTTTCAATAGCGGCTCTGTGAAACCCGGGGATCCCAGATATCTGTATTGTTCTATGATGCTTATTACATTTCTGTGATGTTGTATTTTATCACGCCTTGAGCGAAATATTATATATTGATATATATACTGGTAGATGTTGTATATGTTTTGCATCCGCGCTAGTCCAGTCCCCGCTCTGTCGTTAGTTAAGTAACCTAACGGGTGATGACGGGACCCAGTGGCGAATGCGGATGGCATATACGTACATCATTATTTTCGTTCTTTATTGGTGTGATCAATTGATGGGACTGCGTTGATTCGGATCAATGCAAGTTAAACAAACCTATTCCGATGTTGTTGGAACACTTTTCAAAAAGCTGTTATTGCAAGAACGTTCATTTTTGTTTTGCACAGTGGTATTCGATTATGAATATCCAGCACCTCAGTCGACGATGCAAGGGCCGAGATCCCTTCACCGGGAGTGACCCCTTGGACAGAAGTTTGCGTCAGGGTAATAACTTCACTATAGCCGATTACTTTTGCTTTGCATCGTGGTATTCAGTTGGAATATCCTGCACCTCATTCTACGGGGAAAGAGCCGAGATCCCTTCACCGGGAGTGACCTCTTTAGCAAAGGTTTTCGTCACTATATTTTTATAAAAGCTATCCAGTTCCTTCAACGATATCAAGTTCATTACGTTAAAGGTTTTTCGCCAGAAACCATTCGTAGCCCTCCGTCGTTTCAGACGGGTAGCACGTAGTATTCATGCTATGTTTGTTGGCCTTCGTCAAGGCATAGTGTATGGTAGCTGCTTGTTGCCTTTCTGCTGCATAGATAGATGCGTTGGTTTGGGAAAGTCGTATAGCCTTGTTGACCTTCGTCAAAGGCTTGTACGGGTGGGTTCAAATTAACCTGGACAATGACGGGTAGAACTTGACATGTGACTTATGATTTGTTGACCTTCGTCAAGGTCATAAGAGCATGGGGAAAAAATCACATCGGGAGTTTCTAAAGAAACTGAAACTTGCCAGATATGCGCATACCTTCTGGAGTGTGATAACGTGAGCGGATTCCGTCACGTTATCATGCGATGATAGTTGGATCCCGATTCCCACTGATGAGTTGGTTTACTCCTCGGGTGATCCCGACTAATTCTTCATTCAGGTTTGGAGGAGAATTTGACGGTACAGTGGGAGGTTTCCTGATTAGATAAATTGGTAACCATTCTGATCTAGGTTAGAGTGCACGCTGAGTGTTTCTTTTCTCTCTCTATTCGGTAGCGACCATGACCCGACCCTAAGACTATGACTCAGGACCAATATTAACCGAACCTTCTTAAACAATGGCTTTTGGATTGTCAGAGTTGCAAACCTCATTGCCACTCCTACTTTTACCCTTTTCTCCAGGACACCCCGTATTACTACGAACGTCCACTTCCATTGGACAAAACCATCGTATGGTTATATACGAACTCGAAGGAATTTATTCGATGATGGTTTCCGGTTCTGGAGAAAACGAATAGGACTATTCAGTTGTCTTTTCCTCTTACCTTCTCTCAGGTTACGAGTACTCCTTGGTTTAGGAGATAGTACACCTATTACGCAAATTGGATAATCTTCTTCCAAACCATAGGCAGGTGCCGAACGGTGGGGAATGAAGAAAACAAATTAGCATAACGATGGTGTACAGAAGGTATTAAGTAAAGACATATCAAGGGATTAGTAAGAGGGCAAAGTAAATTGCGACTGCTATTCACGACCAAACCAAGTATTTCTTCGCCAATCCTAAATCACCTTTGTATTTCTCCACAACACTCCGTATCACTACGAAGATCCACAGTTTATTGGATACTCCATCGTATGATTATATACGAACTCGAAATGAACTTGTTCCAGTTCGGGGATGGATTCTGGTTCAGGAGAAATAGGAATAAGGTTTATTCGGTTGTCTTTTATCTTCACCTTCTCTCGCATTGCGAGTGCTCCTAGGATTAGGACAGTACACCAATTATGCTTATTGGATAGTCTTCTTCCAAACCATAGGATGGTGCCGAACGGTAGGGAAGTAAGAAAACCACTTAGCCTAAGAGGGTGTACAGAAGGTAATGACTAAAGACATATAAAGGGATTTGGAGAGATGGCAAAGAATTATACGGTTACAGTTGTGAATTTGGATAATGGAAAAGGCATTACTAGGAATACCGGGATACCCCAACGAAACATTTCAATGTTTCAGTTTCGCTGTGTAATGTTAAAGGAAAACTGATTTCCTAATCAGATCTTGCTCCAGGGTATGTATTTACCAGGTATGATTCTCACATCTGTATGGTTTTACAGATGATGAGTGGGAGCAAGTTATTGGAAATTAGGTGATCATCCTCATTATATCGGGATTCGTTGTAATCGGTGATATTTGAGGAAGTCACCTGGGTTGTTTGCCGGACGGCAAATATTTGGTTTTGAATATCCGCTGTCATGCACCAATTTCAAATTGATATATCTGTACGTCTATTTTTATAGAGTGAGATATACCTTTTTGAAATTATGTCGATGACATTTACCTATATCAGTGGATGGTTAGGTAAGGAGCATTAAACAGCGGTGTAATTCTTCTTAACCATAAGTACAGTTTTCAACCTACGACATACAGGGTTTGAGTTATTAGACTCAAAGGACTTATACAGAGTATTGTATGTTGTCCAGTGTCCATTAGGACAGAGGGGTTGGTCCTCGTACTATATTTGGTTTACTTATGACTTCTCTAGTTTTTAGACAGGTGTTTCGAGGAAACACAGGGTCCGAATTTTGAGAAGTTATAGGTATATGAATAAAGTAGAGAACCAGGTATTGCAAGTATCGGGATTCTTTAAGGTGATCGAAGATGTAGATACTTGTGTAGGGTATTCAATTGATAGTAATGATTAAGAGAACTTGCTTCTCTTTCAGGTTGCTCATAAGTGGAAGTACTCCGAAGTTGAGTAACGCTGATCGGCCTCCTTCCATTTAATTGACATGCACTGGAGACAGCTGTATGATTTGAATCTGGTTTAATTAAATCAATGCCTCTGTTTCTATATTGGATATAGAACAGTTCATATCTTGACATTGTTAAGGTACGGGGAGTTGTCCGGCTTATGCTTAAAACCAGACTCTGGATAACTCAAGGCACGTTTCTGTAATGGTTGTTTATGGGTTGACCCAGGCTATGACGAGGGTTGACTTTCTACCATCTGGAAGATCAATAGTGATATTGTTCTTGATGTAGGGTTACTAGGCACGCACACAAGGGTCTACGAGGCATCAACCATGCCCGATTTAAAAATTAGCCGTGCCGAACAACCCGAATACGGAACTTTAAACTAGAGATTAGGCGAAAACAACATGCTAAACACTTTAACACTAAGTGAGAGGGATTACAACCTTTGTAGATCCGGTCCTTCACTTCATATGCTCCGTGTTGTGGTCCCTTCGCTGCGATCATCGGGATCCGAACTCTCGAGAGGTTCCACGAAGAGAAAGACGCAACCTTTGCTTCCGATCTTCGATACTAAGATGATCTACCTTGAAGTTTCTTTAACACAAGCTAACACTCATGAAATGATGTGAACACCCTCATCTAAATGGCAAGGGAAGATGAGGATGATGAAGTAGGATTTTTGCTCTCTTTATTTATATTTTTCTCACAATTATTCATCACCTTTGAAAAATCAAGCAAGCTTTTTCATGAAAAGAGAATGAAGAAGAAGATGAACAATAATGGAATTATCCTTTTTTGATGAATAAGAAAATAATCATATGATAGAATTATGCAACCATGGTCAAGTAAACCCTTGTAGAGAATTAACTAGGGTTAGGGTTTGGGTTTGGTTAAAGCATGACTCACTTGAAAATATCTTTCACAAAACAAAATGAAAACCTTCTAGAAGCATCTAGAAAGTTTAACCCTAATCCAAACCCTAATCATGTTTAAACTCCACTAAATAAGTTGCATTATTTATCATATCATGTTACAATATTATATATCACATATACAATATTTATCGTAACAAAATAAAATAATACAATTAACATATATCGCATATATATCAATGTATTACCCGAGTGAGAAAAAGAGTCTTTTAGTGAGCAAATATTAGTTAATGTAATTTAATATATCATATATATTATTATACATTAAATTATCGAATCAACACTTGATCCGACAATCCGGCTATATCGCATATAACCGACTAATATTTATCCGTACCGATTCACCGAATCAACACTTGATCCGATGACCCGGCTAATATCAAATATCGCGAGAGTATAATACGGTATCACATATCGCATTATCCTCAGTCCCGCACATATCACATATGTGCTCCTACTCCGTTTTGCCTGAGTCAAGAAACCTCTGTGTAGGACTCTAAAGAATCGTCAATACGCCTGCAGTAGGTGATGATCATATCAAACACCCACAAGCTGCAAGCGGTCAGCTAAACGTAACAGCTACCCAGGTATTGAGCGCTCAGAAGATCAACAAGCAAGCCTGTAACTTCTCCTGTGAATCCAAACAGTAACACTCCTGTAAATCTCAGCAACCCTGGCAAGGGATTTTCGGTTATAGCCAATCGAACACAGCACAACATCAACTCCCTATACCGGGAGAGACGAATCCCCTCCTATCGCTCATTGCCTCCATGTGATTCGGGACTGTACCCAAAAGCCACCTTTTTGCACGCCCTCTTGGACGTGGTATGATGGAAATCAAAGCACAGTGGGAATCACACAAGACTCTATGACGATCTCGGGTCAACAGACTACTCTGTACCAGTGTCACCGGAGAACTGCCATCTGACGTATGGTATAATACCATCTGGGAGTTCTCGGCGAGTCCGTCCAGTGTACCCAGTCTCCACTGAGCACCCGTACACCATCCTTGATGTCAAACACCGAAAAAATATGGGATCATCCATCGCCCATCATATGGGTCAAGATGCGTATACGCTAGTCTACTCTGGTGCATCGATGCCCTGTCTCGATACACCCACGACTAGGAACAATTATAGGATGTACTCGTCGACTACCGTGGCCCCACTAGTATGATCTCATCATAGTCCCAGTAGTCGAGTACATATCCTAAGGGCTTTATCAACATGTAATATAGAGACAATCAGAGTACATGTTAAGATAAAGTACAACCAGATAGCATACTATCATGTCGAGCAAGAAAGTCCTCCCTATATATGTCCTAGCATCCACTACAATGTACATCGTATGTACAGTAATGGCCTCTAGGGCATACATATAACTAACAATCTCCCACTTGCACTAGAGCCATCTGTTATGGTATCGCATACCCAACAATTAGCTGCGGTTGTAGTATCTCATACTCAACCATCCCGTAAGAGTCTCTACTGGGAAAAAGGCCTTTGTGAGTGGATCCGCGCTGTTGTCCTCTGTGCCTACTCTCCAAACCTCGATCTCCCTGGAGATCAACTATCTCCAAGATCGGGTGATACTGCCTAAGAATTATATCTGGATTTCTGATGGGACGGTAGTTCCTTGGCTGAAGCCACAACTCCATTGTCACACAATGGTAGGAACGAAGTTCATCTTATGAACTTATATATATCCAGACTTCCTCTTTGGTAGTATCCTTGGTAACGATGCATCTTGCCTTTAATTGTCTAGTATGTCACAGTATCTAGCTTGGAACTCTTCCAACATACCGTCCCTCCACTGAGGGTAAAGACAATGCCTGCGACTGACATTCAGTCGTCCTTATCACCCTGGAACCCTTCCAGTGATTCTCCCCAGGATCGATTGATACCATCTCACTACAACTAGTGAGTATCCTAACATCCAATTAGATCTATCTCATAGATCCAAGAACCCAGGATATAGGAGGTATCACTTTGATCCTATATGGAGAATCCTTGTGATAAGCGGAGATTAACCGAGCGTAGCATAGGAAACTCCTTCCCTATCAAGAGTATGTCATCCACGTACTCTACGAGGATCACCACCATACTCTCTACTACCTTTTCGTATATACAAGGTTCATCTACCATTTTGATGAAGTCAAACTCTTTGACTACCATATCAAAACAGACGTTCCAACTCCGCGATGCCTGTTTTATCATATAAAACATCTTGCACACGTTTCCGCTGCTCCCACTGTCTACGAAGCCCTCTGGCTGTGTACTTATAGACGTTCTCTTCTAAAACATTACTTAGAAAAGCAGTCATGACACCCAACCACCAGATATCGTAGTCATGGTATGTAGCCGTGGCAAGTAGGATCTGGATGGACTTAAGCATAGATCCTTAGAAAAGGTTTCAACATAATCCATACCAGGTCTATGATACAAACCTCTAACAAGTCTAGCTTTGAAAGTCTCAACTTTTCCATGTACACCTAGTAATCTTCTCAAGATATACTTGCTCCTGATGGGGATTTAACCCTTCAGATAAAGCAACCAAAGTCCATACTTTGTTGGTGTATAAGGATTCCATCTCAGATCGATAAACACCCAGCCATTCTTACAGAGTCCCACTCCTGATGGCCAGCCCGAAAATAGTTGGGTCATCATCTCATGATGCAATCCTCGCTCCCACTGTCATAGAGAAACCGAAGTATCTCTCAGGTGGGTGAGGAACCCTACTAGATCGGCGGAGAGGCTGAGGTTCGTTGGTTACTATTGAATCCTTTGGTTCTACCAAATCATCAGCTGCAGTTTGTATAGCTGGAACCATTCCAGTTCTACATAACAGTCCTTGCCTCGAGCTTGTCCGGATTTTGCTTTTAGACATAGGCCGGACAACCCCAAATCTTAACTAACTTAAGATATGGGCTCTTCCCTTTCCATATCGCATATGAAGTGGTAGGCAACTAATTTGATTTGAACCCTATTCAATAGGTATGCAGCTTCTCAAGCGCATAACATCCAAAAGGAAATAGGAAACTCAGTAGTACTCATCATAGAGCACACCATATCACATAGGGTGCTATTGCTCCGCCCCGATACACCGAGGTGCTGTGGTGTATACGGAGGAGTAATGCCGAGAGAGAATCTCATTCTCCTTTAGAATAGTCCAGGAATTCCGTGCTCAAGTATTCTCATCCTTGATCTCATCAAAGGACATAATACTTATACCCGTATTTTGGTTCTCTGCTTCTAACTTATATTCTGTGAATATCTCAAAAGGTTTGGACCTGTGTTTCAACAGAAACATATGTCTGAATCTTGAGAGATTATCAGAGAATGTAATGAAGTAGAAAGAACCGATCTTGGCATGTGTAGACAGGGGACCTTCATACATCAGCATGTATCAATCCCAAGAGTTCACTAACTCTTTCTCTGTTTCCAATAAACAGAGTTGTGGTCATCTTATCTTTGTGACATGACTGGCAAGTTTCATAAGATGTAAATTCAAACTAATCTAAATATGCATCTATATGTAACTTCAGCCAGTCGGGTCGCATTGATATGACCTAGTCTACAATGCCTCAAGAAGGATTCATTCATTTCTGAACTCTTCCTCTTGTGTGTATTCTGTATACTAAGAACTGTAGTTTGATTTAGAACGTCTATGCTTTTAGATAACGTGCCTGAACCGATCAACTCTTGATATAGGAAATGTTCAAAACATTATCCAACAATACAAAATTATATCCTTTCTTTACTAATAAAGAGACTGATATGATTTTGTATATCAGGTTCGGTATCTAATAACATTTGTTCAGAATCAATGTATTCTGGTAATACAGGGTGATAGTGACCAACAGACTTGGCTGCAACACTTGCACCGTTTTCTGTCTCATGAAACTTATCACCCGTTCTCAGTTCTTTACCTATCTGTAGCCCATGTAACAGATTACATATGCGGGATCCTGATCCGGTAGCACATACCCAGGACGTAAAGGATACTGAGAAACAGTTCTCTGTAATGAACACACCCGAAGATGATGCATCAGCATGCACTTTCTTCGTTTGGGCGGCACGGGAAATCTGGTATTCCCCAATTTCCGGCTCTGTCCTATAACAATTATAAGTTGGAGCGGGACCAACGTTCCCCAGCTCAGTATAACAAGCGGGTTCGGTCAATATATCCGTTTTATTATCTTGATTAAGGCGTGATATGTTCGCTACCTGGAGAGAGAGAGAAGAAAACACTCAGCGTATGCTCTTGCAAGATTAGATTGGTTATCTAATATATCTAATCAGGATGTCTCCCACTGTTTTAATCAAATCTTCCTTCAAACCCTAAAAGGAAAGACTAGCCGGGATTAATCACACGCTACAAGTTCGCCAATCTTTCAGCCAGGCCAGTGTCGGTACTTTGAGGGAGGTCCCCCGTGCTTTCGCACGAACCTAATTAAAGTAAACCTCGTTTTCCCAGAGGCGTAACCCCGTTAACACCTTTCTAGACACCTACTTGATCGGCTAATTGTAATGTGTAAAACTCTCCCGGGAGTAACTCTTACTCGCAGCGGGTATCGGGATCCAACTATCTCATAGAAGGTATGCAATCTCATTGCAAATTTCAACACTTGAAATTCCCGATAATATTTTACCCCTAGCGTCCTATGACCTTGACGGAGGTCAACAAACCATAGGCTACTAGTCAAGTTCAACCCGTCATTTCCTGATTGAATTAAACCCACCCGCACGACCCTTGACGGAGGTCAACAAGGCCGCACGACTACCCTAATCCAATCTGCATCATATGCATAAGCAGATAAATACTAGTCAGCTACCGCACACTACGCCTTGACGGAGGTCAACAAACGTAGCACGAATACTAAGTAGGACTTATCTGAAATGACAGAGGGCTACGACAGGTTTTTAAGAAAACCTTTTGCGTAATGAACTTGATATTGTTGTAGAATCGAGTGATTTTAAATGGAGTGTTTTTGAGGCTTTTCTAGTTTTGCTAAAGGGGTCACTCCCGGTGAAGGGATCGTCGGCCCTTTCCTCATCGAATAAGGTGCAGGATATATCACATATACCGCTGTGCAAAGAAAGAACTACAGAAGCAATCAAAAGACAAACCGAGTTTGTAGCATCTTCCAGTTATTGCTAAAGGAGTCACTCCCGGTGAAGGGATCTCGGTCCTTTCCTTATCGAATAAGGTGCTGGATGTCCTACAAGGAACACCGCTATGCAAAGCAAGAACTGTAGCTACCAGTTTTTATAAACAAGTTTCTACAACATCTTAGGTTTCTTTTAATTTCATTAATCTCATTAATGAAGTCCCATTTTATTATGCTTCACAAGCATTTCTTTTGAAACGAAATCTGCAATATAACATATATCTCATATATATATAATATAAACATTCGTCTCAGGCAGTAATATGATCTCATCACAGAACATTGCAGCAGAAGAACATATATGAAATATTGGATATACTAGGACGTCCGTGTTTTCAATACGAGCCTCTATAAAACACGGATTCCACGGTCGCGATGAATAGCCAAACCCACATCCCTAGACCCCTACGAGAGCGGCAAGTAACACTGCCAATTCTAGGGTTAGGAGACCCGGTCTCGACTCCTCGAGATGGTCTCCCACTGGACCCTAGAACCCGGTTGCTTGTGCTCCCCGCCTTGGGTCTACCTAATGCGGAAAAGTAAATAATATACAACGGTGACATCTTCCGCTACCTGGAAGTGCCCCAATAAAAGAATATTACATACAAAAGAATTTTACATGAATGAAAAAGAAAAAACTCTCATCTCACATAAAAACCCCGGCTATTCAAACGCGACGATCCAATATAACATATCACAGCAACACATAATATCTCATATCATCAACGTAAGCAAGTATGCGTATCCCGATTGTCGTTGATGTATAGCAACGAAGCCGGCGATACACCACATACTACGCTTACGGTCACAGAAAAGAAAGTGTAAAACTACAACAGTTGGAATCCGCAACCTCTTTAGACATCGCATGCCTAACCAAATGAATTCCTTAGACATCACATGCCTAACAATTATAAACCCCGCATTTTAGTCTCATTATCGAAAACTCTTTTCAATATCAAGTCGGCCAATTCAACAAGATTCCCGACGTCCTGATCGAATGCTCGTCGCAAACTTTAGTAGACGGCCGCACCCCCGATACCGTCGACGAAGTGCACCAAGGTGGAACACCGCTACCGGGAGCACCCGAACGGATGCTTTCGGCGACGGGGTTCTCCTACAGTCACTTGGTCGGGGCTATGGAGTGAGGCTGTCTATTAAGTTTACCCGGCGAGTATCCGCGTACGCTACGTGATTGCGACGGACTTTTGATCACATCAAAATTCCGTGGCAACCGATCATCTGAGACTAAACTGCTATGTCTATAATATTTAAATCAGTTATCTCATAACTACCTGTGGATTCCAATTATTGTATCACATTCCAGATAAATAGAAAAAGTTAAACTTTCCGATCGAATCATCAAGCACCCAAGATTTCCCCAATATATCTCAACACTTGAAATCAGTTTAAAAACATCCATTACATGCCACAGTACCAATGGTCCAGCCGTAGAAGGGTCAAGCCAACGCCTCACATGTGGCACGCCGTACTGCCCCAAACCCTAAGGTTCAAAAGGCAGTTCAAGACGGTCACATAATCGAGTTAAGGTTTGTTGTCTTCTAGAGGGTCCATCGCGTTACTTGCACGACTTAGAACGTTCTTAAACACGAGAAAAAATCCAACTTTTGAAAAAATTTCCGACAGGGGAAAAATTGAGTTATTGATATCCGTCCGAACTTTTTAACAGTTTCTAAAAGTTATCCGAAAAACCACATAGACAAAATCTGATACTCCGATCGAACCACCGAATCCCCAAAACAACCCATGAAAACTCAACTGTAGAATAAATATTAAAAATTCCCAGAAAATCCAGCATAATAAAATAGGAGTTACTGTGCAAACAGGAATTGATGACGTCACCTTTCCGCCGCGGAACCGCCGCAGAAGGCATGCTTCTGCCGCGGTTCCGCCGGGCTTTTTACTGTTCACAAAAAAATTTTTGCACCGTAATTCTTAGAATTCCCTGCTGAATTTTTTACGCATTTTTAATTTGGAAAAATCCACTTTTTAGAAAAAGTCCAGAGAGCATGTTTCGGGTTATCTTTTTGGTTCGATCGGACTTCAAACTCCGTCTAGACTTCGCCTAAAGCTCTAGCTTGGCTCTGATACCACTGTAGGGTTACTAGGCACGCACACAAGGGTCTACGAGGCATCAACCATGCCCGATTTAAAAATTAGCCGTGCCGAACAACCCGAATACGGAACTTTAAACTAGAGATTAGGCGAAAACAACATGCTAAACACTTTAACACTAAGTGAGAGGGATTACAACCTTTGTAGATCCGGTCCTTCACTTCATATGCTCCGTGTTGTGGTCCCTTCGCTGCGATCAACGGGATCCGAACTCTCGAGAGGTTCCACGAAGAGAAAGACGCAACCTTTGCTTTCGATCTTCGATACTAAGATGATCTACCTTGAAGTTTCTTTAACACAAGCTAACACTCATGAAATGATGTGAACACCCTCATCTAAATGGCAAGAGAAGATGAGGATGATGAAGTAGGATTTTTGCTCTCTTTATTTATATTTTTCTCACAATTATTCATCACCTTTGAAAAATCAAGCAAGCTTTTTCATGAAATGAGAATGAAGAAGAAGATGAACAATAATGGAATTATCCTTTTTTGATAAATAGGAAAATAATCATATGATAGAATTATGCAACCATGGTCAAGTAAACCCTTGTAGAGAATTAACTAGGGTTAGGGTTTGGGTTTGGTTAAAGCATGACTCACTTGAAAATATCTTTCACAAAACAAAATGAAAACCTTCTAGAAGCATCTAGAAAGTTTAACCCTAATCCAAACCCTAATCATGTTTAAACTCCACTAAATAAGTTGCATTATTTATTATATCATGTTACAATATTATATATCACATATACAATATTTATCGTAACAAAATAAAATAATACAATTAACATATATCGCATATATATCAATGTATTACCCGAGTGAGAAAAAGAGTCTTTTAGTGAGCAAATATTAGTTAATGTAATTTAATATATCATATATATTATTATACATTAAATTATCGAATCAACACTTGATCCGACAATCCGGCTATATCGCATATAACCGACTAATATTTATCCGTACCGATTCACCGAATCAACACTTGATCCGATGACCCGGCTAATATCAAATATCGCGAGAGTATAATACGGTATCACATATCGCATTATCCTCGGTCCCGCACATATCACATATGTGCTCCTACTCCGTTTTTCCTGAGTCAAGAAACCTCTGTGTAGGACTCTAAAAAATCGTCAATACGCCGGCAGTAGGTGATGATCATATCAAACACCCACAAGCTGCAAGCGGTCAGCTAAACGTAACAGCTACCCAGGTATTGAGCGCTCAGAAGATCAACAAGCAAGCCTGTAACTTCTCCTGTGAATCCAAACAGTAACACTCCCGTACAGTCCGGTCTCGTCGTCTGATATGTTGCATATCTCGCCTAGGGGTGGTAAACGTCAGACCCCAGTAGCTCGATAAGTCGTGTCGATATGAGGTCTATAACAGTTCGAGAAACTACTGATAACACTTACCAGTAAATCTCAGCAACCCTGGCCAGGGATTTCCGGTTATAGCCAATCGAACACAGCACAACATCAACTCCCTATACCGGGAGAGACGAATCCCCTCCTATCGCTCATTGCCTCCATGTGATTCGGGACTGTACCCAAAAGCCACCTTTTTGCACGCCCTCTTGGACGTGGTATGATGGAAATCAAAGCACAGTGGGAATCACACAAGACTCTATGACGATCTCGGGTCAACAGACTACTCTGTACCAGTGTCACCGGAGAACTGCCATCTGACGTATGGTATAATACCATCTGGGAGTTCTCGGCGAGTCCGTCCAGTGTACCCAGTCTCCACTGAGCATCCGTACACCATCCTTGATGTCAAACACCGATGGATATGGGATCATCCATCGCCCATCATATGGGTCAAGATGCGTATACGCTTGTCTACTCTGGTGCATCGATGCCCTGTCTCGATACACCCACGACTAGGAACAATTATAGGATGTACTCGTCGACTACCGTGGCCCCACTAGTATGATCTCATCATAGTCCCAGTAGTCGAGTACATATCCTAAGGGCTTTATCAACATGTAATATAGAGACAATCAGAGTACATGTTAAGATAAAGTACAACCAGATAGCATACTATCATGTCGAGCAAGAAAGTCCTCCCTATATATGTCCTAGCATCCACTACAATGTACATCGTATGTACAGTAATGGCCTCTAGGGCATACATATAACTAACACTTGACTCGCCATAGTTTTAACAAAAATGGATTTTTTCAGAAAACAGTAGTGGGAGTATGGTAGAACTGGAAGTGATTCCAGAACCGCAAACGATTACTGAAGATTTGATAAGAACCTAAAGATTCAATCTGGTTTGAAATTCCATTGGCCACTCCGCAGATACAGTGGGTAACCTCAGACACCCGAGAGGTACACTCCGGTAGCCTCAAGGACGGTGACAGGGAGGTTCTTGTTTACCCAGACTTGCCATTGCTGTTGTTCCAGGCTGCGAGACCCGGCAGGAGGATGAGTATAGCGTCGTTCTAAACTAGCTTTAGAAGTGTACGTGTATATGACTCTGCCAGAGGGTTGTCGTAGTCAGTGGGAGCAGCGGAAGCATGGTGGACAAGTGGCTTATGTCTATTTATAGACTAAAGCAGATGTAGAGGAGATAGATCATCTATTTCTGATATGACAGTCATAGGTTTGACTTCATCAGAATAGAGGATGGATCTGTTAAGAAGGTAGTAGGGTGTGATGTCCTGGTATTTGGATGACATACACAGAGTAGGAAGTGATATTCCTATAGTACAATCGGTTATACTTTGGTTGTCATATAGTGGTTTCTCCAAAAATGACTTGGATATTATATCAGACATTCTGGTTACTGGATCTATGGTTTTAGATCTAGATTTGGGTAGTTTCCCAATCTGGGTACTTAGACAACATTCTAAAGGTATTTAGAATGGACGACTCCTGGTATGGTGGTGTACCTGCAGGTGATGGAGTCATCCTCTCTAAAGGTGCCGTACAGACTAAAGGGGAGAGGGATGTGCATGATTGGCAGATCACTTGCTTAGGCAATTGAGTCGATCGTGAGTACCACACCAGATGTTGTTTTTGCAGTAGATGCAATAAGTTGATATTGATCCAATCCTGGAGAGACAGTCGGAAGCAGTTTTAGAACATAAGTGGATGTTCTAGGGATATGATAATGACAGCCCCATTCGGGAGACAGTTATCATTCCAGGCTTCTAAGGTGACCTGGATGACAGAGATGTTGTCAGAGTTATAGTTTTCCTTCTGACGAGGGGCAGTATTTTGGACAGATGGTCCAGGTGGATACTGAGGGAAGGATGGTGCAGGATACTGATTAAGTTCAGTTGACGACACAGTCTAAGAAGTTTGGATTTGGAGTTCATTTATGAGCTAAGTCCCATCAGACATCCAGATATATTCTAAGACAGGTATTGCTCATTTCGGGAGATGGCATTCTCCGCGAACTTGAGATATAGAGAGACATAAAAAGAAACATCAAGGCGGATTCACTCACTGAGGCTATTCCTCGAACGCAATAGTTTCGCAAACGGGTTTTGTGAGACTGATTAGTAGAGGAGTTGGGTGTTCGGTATCACACGGGCTGTGAGTATGCGACATCGCAATAATTAGCCTTGAGTGCAAGTGGGGGATTGTTGGAGATAGTGCCCTCAGAGTCAATTATTGGATCACAGGCACGTGATTGCAATGATTGAGGGAGGACCTGTCCCAGTAGGACAGTCTTACTCAAGATGATAGTATGCTATCTGGTTTATCTTTATCATCATGTATTGTTTTAGGTGACCTTACAGGTCACTATTGCGCGTTGATAGAGCCCCTAGGATTTGTTGGAGATAGTGCCCTCAGAGTCAATTATTAGGTCACAGGTACGTGATTGCAATGATTGATGGAGGACCTATCCCGGTAGGACAGTCTTACTCGAGATGATAGTATGCTATCTGGTTTACCTTTATCATCGTGTACTGCTTTAGGTGACCTGACAAGTCGCTATTACACGTTGATAGAGCCCCTAGGATTCTTGCTTGACCACCAGCAGTATGAGGGCGATCATATAAGTGGGAGCTGGGGGTCTATAAGCATATTCTTAAGTGGTCCCTAGTCGTGTGAGTTTCGAGACAGGGCATCGATACTCCAGAGTAGACTAGTGTATACAGTCGAGACCCCGACGAGGGGCGGTGGCCGGTCTCACAAGCCACTGGTGTCAGTTGGATCACCTAAGATGTATACAGGTGCTCATTGGGTTATGAGTACACCGGACAGGACTCGCCGGGAACATGCTAGTTGGTCATATACCAGACGTCAGATGGCAGTTCCCTGGTGACATGTGTGCAGGTTAGTTCATCGACCTGGGGATCGTCATTTGTCTCGTGTGAGTTCCCACTGCACTTTGATTACTACCCTACCACGGCTCAAAGGAGTCGTCCAAACAGGTTTTAGTTGGGTACAGTCCCGAGCCACATGGAGGCAGTGAGCGTATCTTCAGGGGTTCGTCTCTCCCGGTATTGGGGGTGAGGTCGCGCTGTGTCTAGGAGAGCCATTACACGAAGTCCTTGGCCAAGGCAGGAGATTTACTGGTAGGTATTCCAGTAGTATCTCAGGGTGTTCTGGGCTACACTCCGACACGACTTGTACCGCTTTTGGGGGTCTGACTTTTACCAACCCCCTAGGCCCGCCATGCGATTCTCATAGACGAACGGACCGGACTGTACGGATATTGTCACTGACAGGCTCAGTAGGGTTGTCAGGCTGAGTTCGCTCACAGACGTCCCTTTTATTCAATACCTGGTAGCCCGTTACGTATTGGCTTATACCTCTGACGTGCTAGTGGTTAAATCCATAACCAAGGTATTGACGAGTCTTTAGAGTCCCCCACATTCTGTTACTCAGCTTTCGGGCGAAAGGTTGTAGAGGCCGTATGGAGATATGGCAAGGTCCGATCAGATACGTGCGGTATTGCACGGATCAGGATCGGACAGTTTGTACTAAAGGCTGTATGGGTATATGGCAGGGTTCGATCAGATACGTGCGGTATTGCACGAATCAGGATCGAACGGATAATACTAGCCGGTTTTGGTTTAAGCCGGATCCTAGTATAGTACAGTGTAGATTTTGTCTCATTGCATTTGTATTTCGGTCGGAATACAAATGCGGGTGTGTATGCACAGTATCGGGGTTTTCCTGTAATTTATTACAGGACCAGTTTTCTGGATTTGCCAGTTTGTTTTCCGTTTCGGCCAATTTCCTTTGTATCGTTCATTGGCCGAAGATTGGTGGAGGAGGGCTTATTTGCATTTGTGCAAATAAGTATTTGTGGAGGGGTTCTTTGCATATTAGTATCATGATGGTGCACCATTCTTTTGACCTTGACTTCTTCTATCATGATTGCTTGACTTTGTGAGCAATCATGGTTGTAGTAGGTAGGTTTTTGGAGTATGGGTTTGATTTTGTGATCATTGCTTTTGATGATAACCTTTCCTCTTTCTCTCTTGCATGATATGAGAAGGCTCCCATTATTTTTGAGACTCTCCCTCATTCTCACTCTCCCTCTCCTCTAGTGATGGCCGGCCACCATGTGGGTGGGCTGTCCAAATATTTGTGGTGTGGGGTTTTGTTCATTTCATGTTCCAAAATCCCCAAAAGTCCCTCTACATTGTTCTTGTACCATCCCTCCACCAAAAAGGCAATTCCTACAACCCCAAATGAGACTTGCTCACTAGATATTCTACAGCAAATCTTGGGCACGTCGACTAGCCAGCTTCGTGCCCGAGTTGCCTCGGCATTGAGGTGGGAGCCCGTAAAAGAAGTAGGCGATGTGGTGCACTTCCGGCGACGAGGAGGAGACGGGACATTCCGCAGGAGATCGGGACGACGACGAGAAGACCGGAGGACTCGGATCTGTCGGTATATCTCTCTTCCCTTTCTTGTAGATAGCTAGGACTAGTTAGTGGTTCGATCCGGGTATTAGTGCGCGGCGGTTTGCCAATTCAAGAAAAATTAAAGTTTATCACCGCTTCCGCATTTGGCCGTCGGATTGACGGCCGGGGCGCCGCCGTGCACTTACAGTGGTATCAGAGCCTCGCCATTAACTTAGTCTAGCTTGGTTTAATGTGTTTTGCATTTCCGATCGACCAAAACTCCAAAATCTACATTTTTGTTAGCATCAGTTTCTGTTGAAAATTTTTGGTCTCGAAAAATTTTTCAGGTTGTAAAATATTGATGTACTGGAAAATCTAAGAGCTCTGTAAAAATTCGATGAAGTGACTCCACAGTGGGAGCGCGGAACCGCCGCAAATACCCCCTTCCCGCCGCTGTTCCGCCGCACACTGTGGGGATCCCTGCACCAATTTTTTACAGAGGCTTTCTGGGGTGAAAAGTGGGGTTTTGGAATAATAACATTGGGCCCAGAATTTCTTGATCTGCTACAGTAATGCTTGGGGGCCCACTTGTTAAAATTTGATTGATCGGATATTTTAAACACATTATTTCACAGTATTTACATTATATCTGCGACCGTGAATGTCACTTGATCGGTAAATCCTGTCTAACTGCTATAGCCCGGTTAGACGGATTTGCGAACGTGACTTTCACGTTGATGTTCTGTTTTTGCTGTGATGTTGCGGATCGGTCGTGGGGGATAGCCTGGATGCAATGCTAGTACAGTTGTGGTTGTATTATGTACATTTGATATTGCGGGGCGAGCGTCCAACATGTGGACCGCCGTCACTGCCTGTTTGTATTATTATTTTGGGGCACGACCTGGTTGCGGTCGATGTACCCGTTGTATGTATATTTTACTTTCTGTACTAGGATTACCCTACGGAGGGGTGCACGGATAGCCGGGTTCTAGAGGGCAACAAGCCCGCATCTCATGGCATTGATACGAAGGGGCCTTTACTCTAGGATTGGCGGGCTATTCGCCGCACTCGTAAGGGGTACAGGTTGACCCAGGAGGGGTGCCCAAGTTGCCGGATTCCGTGAAGTGCTGGGTGGTCCGTTCACGGTACTGAAGGGGGCTGCCTCGCTTCAGGTTTTGGCGGGTGACTTGCCGCGCCCGTAGGGGTCTAGGATTTCATTACACAGGCTATCCACACGACCAGGGGAACGTCGGGTTTCAGTAGTGGCTTTGTGAAACCTGGGGATCCCAGATATCTGTATTGTTTCTGTGATGCTGTACTTTTTCTGTGATGTTGCATTTTATCACGCCATGAGCGAATATAATATATTGGTATATATATTAGTAGATGTTGTATATGTTTTGCATCCGCGCTAGTCCAGTCCCCGCTCTGTCGTTAGTTAGCTAACCTAACGGGTAATGACGGGACCCAGTGGCGAATGCGGATGGCATATACGCACATCAGTATATTTTCGTTCTTTTTGGTGTGTTCAATTGATGGGACTGCATTGATTCGGATCAATGCAAGTTAAAACAAACCTAATCTGATGTTGTTGGAACACTTTTCAAAAAGCTGTTATTGCAAGGACGTTCACTTTTGTTTTGCATCGTGGTATTCAGTTGGAATATCCTGCTCCTCAGTCGACGAGGCAAGGGCCGAGATCCCTTCATCGGGAGTGACCCCTTGGACAGAAGTTTGCGTCAGGGCATTAACTTCACTATAGCCGATTACTTTTGCTTTGCATCGCGGTATTCATTTGGAATATCCTGCACCCCATTCTACGGGGAAAGAGCCGAGATCCCTTCACCGGGAGTGACCTCTTTAGCAACGGTTTTCGTCACTATATTTTTAAAAGCTATCCGTTCCTTCGACGATATCAAGTTCTTTACGTTAAAGGTTTTCGCCAGAAACCATTCGTAGCCCTCCGTCGTTTCAGACGGGTAGCACGTAGTATTCATGCTATGTTTGTTGACCTTCGTCAAGGCATAGTGTATGGTAGCTGCTTGTTACCTTTCTGCTGCATAGATAGATGCGTTGGTTTGGGACAGTCGTATAGCCTTGTTGACCTTCGTCAAGGGCTTGTACGGGTGGATTCAGATTAACCTGGATAATGACGGGTGAACTTGACATGTGACTTATGATTTGTTGACCTTCGCCAAGGTCATAAGAGCATGGGGCAGAAATCACATCGGGAGTTTCAAAAGAACTGAAACTTGCCAGATATGCGCATACCTTCTGGAGTGCGATGATGTGAGCGGATTCCGTCACGTTATCATGCGATGATAGTTGGATCCCGATTCCCACTGATGAGTTGGTTTACTCCTCGGGTGTTCCCGACTAATTCTTCTTTTAGGTTTGGAGGAGAATTTGAGGTACAGTGGGAGGATTCCAGATTAGATTAATTGGTAACCATTCTGATCTAGGTTAGAGTGCACGCTGAGTGTTTCTTTTCTCTCTCTCTTCGGCAGCGACCATTGACCCGATCCTAAGACTATGACTCAGTGACCAAGATTGACCGAACCTTCTTTAACACTGGCTTTTGGATTGTCAGAGTTGCAGACCTCATTGCCACTCCTACTTTTACCCTTTTCACCAGGACACCCCGTATTACTACGAACGTCCACTTCCATTGGACAAAACCATCGTATGGTTAGATACGAACTCGAAAGAATTTATTCGAGGATGGTTTCAGGTTCTGGAGAAAACGGATAGGATTATTCAGTAGTCTTTTCCTTTTACCTTCTCTCAGGTTGCGAGTGCTCCTTGGTTTAGGAGATAGTACACCTATTACGCAAATTGGATAGTCTTCTTCCAAACCTTAGGCTGGTGCCGACCGGTAGGGAATGAAGAAAATCAATTAGCATAACGATGGTGTGCAGAAGGTATTAAGTTAAGACAAAGCAAGGGATTAGTAAGAGGGCAAAGTAAATTGCAACAGATATTCACGACCAAACCAAGTATCTCTTCGCCAATCCTAAATCACCTTTGCATTTCTCCAGGACACTCCGTATCACTACGAAGATCCACAGTTTATTGGATACTCCATCGTATGGTTATATACGAACTCGAAAGGAACTTGTTCCAGTTCGGGGATGGATTCTGGTTCAGGAGAAATAGGAATAAGATTTATTCAGGTGTCTTTTATCTTCACCTTCTCTCGCTTTGCGAGTGCTCCTAGGATTAGGACAGTACACCCATTATGCTTATTGGATAGTCTTCTTCCAAACCATAGGCTGGTGCCGAACGATAGGGAAGGAAGAAAACCATTTGGCCTAAAGGGGTGTGCAGAAGGTAAAGACTAAAGACATATGAAGGGATTTTGAGAGGTGGCAAAGAATTATATGGTTACAGTCGTGAATCTGGAAGAGGCATTACTAAGAATACCGGGATACCCCATCGAAACATTTCAATGTTTCAGTCTCACTGTGTACTGTTAAAGGAAAACTGATTTCCCGATTAGATACTTATTCCAGGGTATGTATTTACCAGGTACGATTCTCACATCTGTATGGTTTTACAGATGATGAGTGGGAGTAAGTTATTGAAAATTGGGTGATCATCCTCATTATATCGGGATTCGTTGTAATCGGTGATATTTGAGGAAATCACCTGGGCTGTTTGCCGGTCGGCAAATATTTGGTTTTGAATATCCGCTATTATGCACCAATTTCAAATCGATATATCTGTACGTCTATTTTCATAGAGTGAGATATGCCTTTATGAAATTATGTCTACGACATTTACCTATATCAGTGGATGGTTAGGTAAGGAGCATTAAGCAGCGGTGTAATTCTTCTTAACCATAAGTACAGTTTTCAACCTACGACACACAGTGGATGAGTTGTCAGACTCAAGGGACTTATACAGAGTATTGTATGTTGTCCAGGGTCCATAAGGACAGAGGGGTTGGTCCTCGTACTATATTCGGTTTACTTATGACTTCTCTAGTTTTTAGACAGGTGTTTCGCGGAAACACAGGGTCTGAATGTTGAGAAGTTATAGGTATTTGAATAAAATAGAGAACCAGGTATTGCAAGTATCGGGATTCTTCAAAGTGATCGAAGATGTAGGTACTTGTGTATGGTATTCAGTTGATAGTAATGATGAAGAGATCTTACTTCTCTTTCAGGTTATTCATAATTGGAAGCATTCCTAAGTTGAGTAACGCTGATCGTCCTCTTTCCATTTAGTAGACATGCACTGGAGACAGTTGCATGATTTGGATCTGGTTTAATTAAATCAGTGTCTCTGGTTCTATATTGGATATAGAACAGTTCATATCTTAACGATGTTAAGGTACGGGGAGTTGTCCGGTTTATGCTTAAAACCAGACACTGGACAACTCAAGGCACGTTTCTGTAATGGCTGTTTGTGGGTTGACCCAGGCTATGACGAGGGTTGACTTTCTACCATCTGGATGAACAATAGCAATATTGTTCTAAACTCGCCACAGTTTTATTAAAAATGGATTTTTTCAGAAAACAGTAGTGGGGGTATGGTAGAACTGGAAGTGATTCCAGAACCACAAACGATTACTGAAGATTTGATAAGGAACCTAAAGATTCAATCTGGATTGACATTCCATTGGCCACTCCGCAGATGAAGTGGGTAACTTCAGGCACCCGAGAGGTACTACAGTAGCCTCAAGGACGGTGAAAGGGAAGTTCTTGTTTACCCACACTTACCATTGCTGTTGTTCCAGGCTGCGAGACCCGGCGGGAGGATGAGTATAGCGTCGTTCTAAACTAGTTTTAGAAATTTACGTTTATATGACTCTGCCAGAGGGTTGTCGTAGTCAGTGGGAGCAGCGGAAGCATTGGTGGACAGGTAGCTTATGTCTATTTATAGACTAAAGCAGATGTAGCGGAGATAGATCATCAATTTCTGACGTGACAGTTATGGGTTTGACTTCATCAGAATAGGCGATGGATCTGTTGAGAAGGTAGTAGGGTGTGATATCCTGGTATTTGGATGACATACACAGAATAGGAAAAGAAACTCCTATACTACAGTCGGTCATACTTTGGTCGTCACACAGTGTTTTCTCCATATGGGAAATGGATTTTGTATCAGACATACTGGTTACTAGATCTATGGTTTTAGATCTAGATTTGGGTAGTCTCCCAATCTGGGTACTTAGACAGCATTCTAAGGGTATTTAGAATGGACGTCTCCTGACACGGTAGTGCACCTGCAGGTAATGGAGTCACCCTCTCTAAAGGTGTCTTACAGACTAAAGTAGAGAGGGATGTGCATGATTGGCAGATCAGTTGCTCAGGCAATTGAGTCAATCATGAGATGTCAAGTACCACACCAGATGTTGTTTTTGCACTAGATGCAATAAGTTGACATTTGATCCAATCCTGGAGAAACAGTCGGAAGCAGTTTTAGAACATAAGTGGATGTTCTAGGGATATGATAACGACAGCCTCATGCAGGAGACAGTTATCATTCCAGGCTTCCAAGGTGACCTGGACGACAAGGAGGTTGTCAGAGTTATAGTTTTTCCTTCTGATGAGGGGCAGTATTTTGGACAGGTGGTCCAAGTCAATACTAAGGGTGGCATGGCGCAGGATACTGATTAAGTTCAGTTGACGATACAGTCTAAGAAGTTTGGATTTGGAGTTCATTTATGAGCTATGTCCCATCAGACATCCAGACACATTCTAAGACAGGTATTGCTCATTTCGGGAGATGGGTTTTCTCCGCGAACTTGAGATATAGAGAGACATAGAAAGAAACAACAAAGCGGATCCACTCACTAAGGCTATTCCTCGAACGCAATAGTTTCGCAAACGAGCTTTGTGAGACTGACTAGTACAGGAGTTGGGTGTTCGGTATCACACGGGCTGTGAGTATGCGACATCGCAATAATTAGCCTTGAGTGCAAGTGGGAGATTGTTGGAGATAGTGCCCTCAGAGTCAATTATTAGGTCACAGGTACGTGATTGCAATGATTGATGGAGGACCTATCCCGGTAGGACAGTCTTACTCGAGATGATAGTATGCTATCCGGTTTACCTTTATCATCGTGTACTGCTTTAGGTGACCTGACAAGTCGCTATTACACGTTGATAGAGCCCCTAGGATTCTTGCTTGACCACCAGCAGTATGAGGGCGATCATATAAGTGGGAGCTGGGGGTCTATAAGCATATTCTTAAATGGTCCCTAGTCGTGTGAGTTTCGAGACAGGGCATCGATACTCCAGAGTAGACTAGTGTATACAGTCGAGACCCCGACGAGGGGCGGTGGCCGGTCTCACAAGCCACTGGTGTCAGTTGGATCACCTAAGATGTATACAGGTGCTCATTGGGTTATGAGTACACCGGACAGGACTCGCCGGGAACATGCTAGTTGGTCATATACCAGACGTCAGATGGCAGTTCCCTGGTGACATGTGTGCAGGTTAGTTCATCGACCTGGGGATCGTCATTTGTCTCGTGTGAGTTCCCACTGTACTTTGATTACTACCCTACCACGGCTCAAAGGAGTCGTGCAAACAGGTTTTAGTTGGGTACAGTCCCGAGCCACATGGAGGCAGTGAGCGTATCTTCAGGGGTTCGTCTCTCCCGGTATTGGGGGTGAGGTCGCGCTGTGTCTAGGAGAGCCATTACACGAAGTCCTTGGCCAAGGCAGGAGATTTACTGGTAGGTATTCCAGTAGTATCTCAGGGTGTTCTGGGCTACACTCCGACACGACTTGTACCGCTTTTGGGGGTCTGACTTTTACCAACCCCCTAGGCCCGCCATGCGATTCTCATAGACGAACGGATCGGACTGTACGGATATTGTCACTGACAGGCTCAGTAGGGTTGTCAGGCTGAGTTCGCTCACAGACGTCCCTTTTAGTCAATACCCGGTAGCCCGTTACGTATTGGCTTATACCTCTGACGTGCTAGTGGTTAAATCCACAACCAAGGTGTTGACGAGTCTTTAGAGTCCCCCACATTTTGTTACTCAGCTTTCGGGCGAAAGGTTGTAGAGGCCGTATGGAGATGTGGCAAGGTCCGATCAGATACGTGCGGTATTGCACGGATCAGGATCGGACAGTTTGTACTACAGGCTGTATGGGTATATGGCAGGGTTCGATCAGATACGTGCGGTATTGCACGAATCAGGATCGAACGGATAATACTAGCCGGCTTTGGTTTAAGCCGGATCCTAGTATAGTACAGTGTAGATTTTGTCTCATTGCATTTGTATTTCGGTCGGAATACAAATGCGGGTGTGTATGCACAGTATCGGGGTTTTCCTGTAATTTATTACAGGACCAGTTTTCTGGAGTTGCCAGTTTATTTTCCGTTTCGGCCAATTTCCTTTGTATCGTTCATTGGCCGAAGATTGGAGGAGGAGGGCTTATTTGCATTTGTGCAAATAAGTATTTGTGGAGGGGTTCTTTGCATATTAGTATCATGATGGTGCACCATTCTTTTGACCTTGACTTCTTCTATCATGATTGCTTGACTTTGTGAGCAATCATGGTTGTAGTAGGTAGGTTTTTGGAGTATGGGTTTGATTTTGTGATCATTGCTTTTGATGATAACCTTTCCTCTCTCTCTCTTGCATGATATGAGAAGGCTCCCATTATTTTTGAGACTCTCCCTCATTCTCACTCTCCCTCTCCTCTAGTGATGGCCGGCCACCATGAGGGTGGGTTGTCCAAATATTTGTGGTGTGGGCTTTTGTTCATTTCATGTTCCAAAATCCCCAAAAGTCCCTCCACATTGTTCTTGTACCATCCCTCCACCAAAAAGGCAATTCCTACAACCCCAAATGAGACTTGCTCACTAGATATTCTACAGCAAATCTTGGGCACGTCGACTAGCCAGCTTCGTGCCCGAGTTGCCTCGGCATTGAGGTGGGAGCCCGTAAAAGAAGTAGGCGATGTGGTGCACTTCCGGCGACGAGGAGGAGACGGGACATTCCGCAGGAGATCGGGACGACGACGAGAAGACCGGAGGACTCGGATCTGTCGGTATATCTCTCTTCCCTTTCTTATAGATAGCTAGGATTAGTTAGTGGTTCGATCCGGGTATTAGTGCGCGGCGGTTTGCCAGTTCAAGAAAAATTAAAGTTTATCACCGCTTCCGCATTTGGCCGTCGGATTGACGGCCGGGGCGCCGCCGTGCACTTACAGGATTCTTGCTTGATTGCCAGCAGTATGAGAGCGATCATATACATGGGAGCTGGTAGTCTATAAGCACATCCTTAAAAGGTCCCTAGTCGAGGGAGTTTCGAGACAGGGCATCGATACTCCAGAGTAGACTAGTGTATACAGTCGAGATTCCGACGAGGAGCGGTGGCCGGTCTTACAAGCCACTGGTGTCAGTTGCTTCACCTAAGATGTATACAGGTGCTCATTGGGTTATGAGTACACCGGACAGGACTCGCCGGGAACATGCTAGTTGGTCTTATACCTGACGTCAGATAGCAGTTCCCTTGTGACATGTGTACAGGTTAGTTCATCGACCTGAGATCGTCATTTGTCTCGTGTGAGTTCCCACTGTACTTTGATTACTACCCTACCACGCTCAAAGGAGACGTGCAAACAGGTTTTAGTTGGGTACATTCCCGAGCCACATGGAGGCAGTGAGCGGATCTGCAGGGGTTCATCTCTCCCGGTATTGGGGGTGAGGTCGCGCTGTGTCTAGGAGAGCCATTACACGAAGTCCTTGGCCAAGGCAGGAGATTTACTGGTAGGTATTCCAGTAGTATCTCAGGGTGTTCTGGGCTACACTCCGACACGACTTGTACCGCTTTTGGGGGTCTGACTTTTACCAACCCCCTAGGCCCGCCATACGATGCTCATAGACGAACGGACCGAACTGTACGGATATTGTCACTGACAGGCTCAGTAGGGTGTCAGGATGAGTTCGCTCATCAACGTCCTTTTTGGTCAATACCTGGTAGCCCGTTACGTATAGGCTAATACCTCTGACGTGCTAGTGGTTAAATCCACAACCAAAGAATTGACAAGTCTTTAGAGTCCTCCACAGACCAGTTTCTCAAGTTTCGGGCGAAACGCTGTAGAGGCCGTATGGAGATATAGCAGAGTTCGATCAGATACGTGCGGTATTGCACAGGTCATGGTCGGACAAATAATACTAGCGGGCTTTGGTTTAAGCCGGATCCTAGTATTGTACTGTGTAGATATTGTCTTATTATATTTGTATTCGGTCGGAATACAAATACGGGTATGTATATACAGTAGCGGGGTTTTCCTGTAATTTATTACGGGATCAGTTTTATGAAGTTGCCAGTTTGTTTTTCGTTTCGGCCATTTTTCTTTATATCTTTCATTGGCTGAAATTTGGTGGAGGAGGGCTTATTTGCAATTGTGCAAATAAGCATTGTGGGAGGTGGTCTTAGCATATTGTTGCTTCATGATAGCTCTTGTTTGACCTTGACTTCTCAACTTCATCATGGCTTGACTTTTGGTGTTTGATGATGGGTGTTTTGAGTGTGGCTTTAGTTGTGATGATAATTCATCATCATCACATCTTTTTCTCTCTCATGCATGATAGCCTTTTCTCTTCCTCTCCCTTGCATTATTGAGGGGCTCCCTCATTCTCACTCCCTTCACCTTGATATGGCCGGCCATGCTCTTGAGGGGCTGCCCATTTTTTGATGTGGGGATTTTTGGTTCTCTTCATGCTTGCAAAAATCCCCAAGTTCATCCAAAAATTGCTATCATCTTATTCCTCCACTAAAAGGGCAACTTCCACAACCCCAAAGAGAAAAAGTATTCTACAGTTAACCTACAGCAACCTTGGGCACGTCGGCTCGCCAACTTCGTGCCTGAGTTGCCTCGGTCCAGAGGTGGGAGCCCGTAAAAGAAGCCGGCGACGTGGCGCCCTTCCGGCAAGGAGGTGAAGACTGGAGATTCCGCGGGGAGATCGGGACGATGACGAGAAGACCGAAGGACACGGATCACTCGGTATATCTCTCTACCCCCTCTCATGTTAGCTAGGATTAGATTAATGGCCCGATCCGGGATTTTTGTGCGCGGTGGTGACGGTTTTAAAAGTTAAAGTAAATTAACGTTTCCGCATTTTGGCGTCGGATTGACGGCCGAGGCGCCGCTGTGCACTTACACCTTCCTGCTCGGCGCATCCCCAGCGGGCATCCTCCTACCCATCAGACGCTGATGGTCTGAAGCCCACATCGCGAGGCCGCCGAGTTCCATCCTGCTCTACGCATCCCCGGAGGGCACCCTCCTGCCCATCAAACGCTGATGGTCTGAAGCCCTCATTGCGAGGCCACTGAGCCCCTTCCTGCTCGGCGCATCCCCGGCGGGCGTCCTCCTGCCCATCAAACGCTGAGGATCTGAAGCCCTCTTCGCGAGGCCGCCGAGCCCCTTCCTGCTCAGCGCATCCCCAGCGGGCATCCTCC
The DNA here is from genome assembly GCA_030015575.1 of Agapanthus africanus. Taxonomy (NCBI): domain Eukaryota; kingdom Viridiplantae; phylum Streptophyta; class Magnoliopsida; order Asparagales; family Amaryllidaceae; genus Agapanthus; species Agapanthus africanus. The sequence continues at coordinate 350,200,113 of JASDDO010000031.1, read as the reverse complement.
TGCCCACCAGACGCTTATGGTATGAAGCCCTCATCGCGAGGCCGCCGAGTTCCTTCCTGCTCGGCGCATCCCCAGCGGGCATCCTCCTGCCCATCAGATGCTGATGCTGAGGATCTCAAGCCCTCATCGTGAGGCCGCCGAGTTCCTTCCTGCTCGGCGCATCCCCAGCGGGCATCCTCCTGCCCATCAGACGCTGATGGTCTGAAGCCCTCATCGCGAGGTCACCGAGTTCCTTCCTGCTCGACGCATCCCGGCAGGCACCCTCCTGCCCATCAGACGCTGATGGTCTGAAGCCCTCATCGTGAGGCCACCGCGTTCCTTCCTGCTCGGCGCATCTCCAGCGGGCGTCCTCCTGCCCATCAAACGCTGAGGATCTGAAGCCCTCTTAGCGAGGCCGCCGAGCCCCTTCCTACTCGGTGCATCCCGGCGGGTAGCTTCCTACCCAACAAAGACAAGGATCAAAGTCCTTCCAGACTCGACTGTCCCTAGCCCGTAGCTTCCCTACTCGCAACGCCAGGGGTCAAGACCCTCACCAAGATCAACCGAGCAGCTTCCCTACTCGGTCATCCCCAGCAGGCATCCTCCTTCCCAACAGACGCTGCGGGTTTGTAGCCCTCATAACGAGGCCACTGAGCCTATCACATGCAGCGGATCCGAAGCCCCAACAAGAGACATCAGGTCTATCCAAGTCTGAGTAATCCTCCCTCGACTTCGGAGCCATGGAGATGCCTCCTTCTCAACAGCGCTTGGCACACTCGGCAAGTGATCGAAATCAACTCGACGACCGATCGCTCCACATGTCATGCCCACACTGGGTTGCGCCCCATCAGTCCACAGGTCTGCACACGTCGCGTCGGCCAACCGGCGCTCGACACAAGGACCGTCACTTCAGTGGCAGAACGCTCGAACCGGCACACCTTCCCTAAATGCAGAGATCTCGCCCCGATAAGCTGGCAGAAAAGACAACAGACAGCCCAGGGACGCGTCCCGACGAAACCTTAGGAGGGAGCTTACCCCAGAAGGCCCGACAGTCCACTCTTGACCCGACCCACAAGCTGGTCGGGACAAGAGTGGGGGGCTAATGATGATGATCAATATTGGCGATCTCCAAGATTAGGACACATGGAAGATGACGTGTCCCAGAACTCAGAAGAGGGGGCCTACAGGGGCCGACCAGGCCACCCTCGTACCCGGCCTGCAAGCCCAAGCTGGCTCTCCTCAGACCCCTTGCAAATTGGCCTCCTCGGCCTCTCAGCTCGCCCCAAGCTGCCGCAAGACCGAGACTCCTCGTCCCTCGTGCTCGCCTCTGAGCTCCCCAGCCGAGGCCGTCTTCCTCGGTCCCTCCGACCGACCAACTCCACCACTCATAGGCGTAACCGCCGCTCCGCAAATCTCGCCATGCACAGATTCTCCGCCGGCAACATCCTACGTTCCACGCCATAACGATCCCCATTAACGGGCAATCCGCTCTTTACGCGGACGTGACGTCGTGAGCGTAACTGCCGGCGAGATTCTCGCGCCTGCTGCTGCATGTCACCATCGCTATATAAGCCCCCATCACAGAGGGGTCAAGTAAGCCATTCTTTACTTTATTAAGCCGCTACTCCGCTCGGATATCATGACTAACTTGATCGTCGGAGGGTCCTCGGTGGTACCAAACCATCCCGGGACTTCTTTGCAGGTACTCGGCGTCAAACTCTTCGTACAACCTCAAATCACCAATCTCCTCAAACCCATTGAGACCCACACGCAACAGGAGTTCACCTTCAAAATCCACCGGGAGATCGACGGAAGACAACATCTGACGGAGACCCGAAAAGGACCTCCATCAGGATTCGATCCTTGTTTTTGGTGGGCCCCAAATAAAAGACAAGCAAATCCAAACTCGTCAATTCTTGTTCAACCAAACACAAAATAATGGATTAATTTGGTTTTGCTAAGCCAAATAGCGGCCAATCTAACACAAACATGCAACCAAGCAGGCCTTGAGGGAGAGTACAAGCACAAGCTGACCTGGATTCCCCCAAGTGGGAACTCCCTATTCCTGTCACAGTGTGAACTGCACGTGATCACCGTACCCTCACACGTCGGGGCAGTAATGGACAAAATAATGCTGGTGATCGACGCAAGAAAATAAATTTTTTTCCAATTGGAAGATTCTAGAAAAGTTGGGCACCCTACAATAAATTCCTATGAAAATTATAGAAAAGCCCCTTGTTTCATACCTCTCTTGTCATTATCCCCCCTTTCGCTCGCCGCTCTTCATGGCTGTCTTATCAATCAAGCTTACGACGTTTAACAAGTGGGTTGCCAATTTGCAAAGCCCCTAAAATGGTTATAAATTGCAAAATTGCCAGGTACGTTAGAGTCCTGGTCTAGATGTTAGATGTAATGAAAAAAATAGCCTCAAGGATGTGGACATGCATTATGCAAACTATATTAAATAACTATATAGCTCCACATATCAAATACAATTTAAGTTAATATACGGCCTCAATACCTGACCATGTTTTGCTAAGAAAACCAAAAAGTCATATCGTTTGAACAGGTTCTTATTTAATTTTTTTTAACTGGCCTGTAAGTCTCACCCAACAACACACCACCATCACGCGCGCAACACACACGCACCCAGTGAACCAATGAATTTGCCCCGAAACCGTTAATTTGTGGACACTTCCACTTATGAGATTCGAATCCCGCACTCGGATCCTTGAAAAGGGAAGCGTCATAACAACTGAAATATCGGGTTTTTTGTAGGCACTGGCCTATAAGCCTTAACCTATGCATACAACACACACACCACACCCACGCACGCACCATAGACGAGCACACAACACACACGCATCTGAATTTGCCCCGAAAATATTAATTTGTTATCACTTCCCCTCTTGAGTTTCGAACCCCGCAATGTTTCCAACAGAGGAATTGCTTATAGCAACTGAGATCATTCCTGGTTTTTATAGTGTCCATGAGAAAACATTTAAGCCCTTACATGTGCATAATTTGAAGCCAAAATCTTTGCCCATGTATGTTACAAAAGACGTGCCCCTGTGCGCATGAGAAGTGAGTGAGTTTGGGGATGCATCCCACACGCACGTGTGCGAGTAGCATGCAATTTGCCTACGATTGTGCATATGGCCATATGCTTCATTGCAAAATGCTTCAAAAGAAAGAAAAAAGAGCTTATAATAATTTAATATATTGATAAACATCATAAATATTTAACATCAAGTACTTAATTTAGGATTTTATAGATATTCAAGCTTACGGTTTGTTTGTTTGACATGAAGAACCATGAGATGCAACGAAAGTACGATGTTTGGGAGTTGCTTCCATAGCTTCAAATGTTTGGTTTAACGAAGGTGTTTGGAAATTATTTTCGAGCGATGACGTGGAGAGTGTGGCATGGGTTGATTCGGGAATTTTCTTCATTTGAGTTACAAGTGAATATGAAACATAAGTAACTAGTCAACATGCAAATGACGCTAGTACAAAAAGCTGTAATAGCGAGGTCAACATTGCTAGGGTCAAATTTTCCTCGGCAATGTGTACACTATCAAACGAATTTTCCTTCTTGTTAATATTCTTTAGATAATAATCTATTTCTAAAAGGGAAATAATATATTGTCAGGGTTAAGTATAAAAAGCGTAAATTTAATTGGACCAAAACATTATATCCCTTGGTAATACTAGCATTAGCAACAAAAGAAATAACGAGTGGAAACATTGCCGATGTTTTCATTCGCTATTTCTTTTATTGCTAATGTGACTATTGCCAAGGGATATGTCTCTCGGCAATATTTCCCTCGTTATGTTTTCGCACAATTAAATTTAGCTTTTTATATTTTTTCTCGGCAATATATTCCCCCCCTTTAGAAATAGATTAATTATTGCCTAAAAAATATTAGCAAGAGAGTAAATTCGATTGGAAAAAAAAATTCCCTCGTAAATGTGTCCCTCGCTATTGCAGTTTCTTGTACTAGTCATTATCTTTTTGATTATATTTCTCTATTACTTCTAAAAAAAAAGAAATTATGAACATATGATTTTAAATTTTTTTTTGTTTTTCTTATATAGAAGCTACTTTTCGATAATTACTTTTTTCTTAAAAAAATTCAAACATATGCTACCTAAGAAACTTTTAGGACTTCTTTGGGTTCTTTCTGAAAGTAAGAAAATCTTAAATGCACATACTATCTTTTAATGAGATTTCAATACTATTAACATTTTCATATACTTTATTTTTAAGTCAATGTATTTATTCCGAAAATGATAATTTAAGTGGCTGGAACCTAAATAATCCAATCCTTTATAAGGTATATTGAAGATCAGCCAAATGTTTGTTATTTTACTCGCTGCATAAATTAATAAACTTACGAAGCAAACAAGTCCCTCTTAAAAGATGGACTATTATTAGAGGAAGAGAACAAAGGTATCCTGATATTTTGCCCACACGGCTAACTGTTTAAGGGCAAACATTGCACCTAGGCAAACATTGCACCTACGGATGAATCCGTAGGTGCAATAGATGGCCCTACGGATTAATATCAGGTTTTTTTTTTAAAAATGGGTTTCCTGTTTTTTTTTCTGTCCTGTGCACAATAATATATATATACATACAACCAAATACAGAAATATTCATACTCAATATTTCACGCATAATATATAAAAGAAACAAACAAACAGAATATGATATCAATATAAATCATCGTGAATAAGCAAACAACCACCAATATCATCCAAAATATATACAATATGTATCAAATAAGTACATACATTCTAAAAAATATAAAAAATAAGCTACCCGAGCTCGGTCCAGCTCCTCTACCTCTGATAATCGCCGTAATCTAGAGCATCTGCTCCTCGGTGCAGCCTTGAATCGTCAAAAACTCGACTAATGAAGGAGTGGACAGTGCGGGAGTCTGAGCGGGCTGTGGAGCAGCAGGAGTGGTATGCTCAACCGCAGCAGAGGTAGTGGCTTGCGGAGCCGCAGCCGAAGGAGATGTATGAGGAGCCGCAGCCAAAATAGCATGTCGCATCTGTTAAATTTTGTGTGTAATAAACGAGTAAGAACGGTATATTAGATTTTAGTCGAATTCGTATCATTATCAGATTATTGCGAAACCCCAATCTAAGAATACTTAGGGACTTAGTGTTACGACCCAAATGTGGCACGTGACCGGCACTTAAATCACGTGACATCTAAAGACGTCGACGCGGTTCAAGTAAGACGAAACTCGGAATCTAAACCCTTTAAAAATATTGGAGGTGAGTTTAAATTAGTCATCAGATGGAATCAGTTTAAACAACATTTAAATTTAACTAAATATATTTGAAAATCATTTATGATGTTTTGAAATTCGACAGCACATCCTTTGCAATTTTGTATAACCCGATACAACATAATAATAAAATAGCATCCCAACGGAAGCTAGCTTCCACGTCCAAACGACGGAGCAGCCAAACAATCTATATCAGAAGTCGACTCCAATGAGCGTGACCTCATAATTTCTAGTCTCGCTTCTAAATCCACAATATACCATTTCTAAGTTGATCGAGTTTTCACTAGATATAAGAATATACGAATAATCAAGGGTGAGTACGATACAATAGTAACTCACCAAAGCAATTACCGAAAGGAATGTGTGCCCAAAGCTGCTGATAATCCAAGCGGTAAAATCTGCAAGAAACTGTGGTACAACGGGGATGAGTTGCCAACTCAGTGAATAAAAGTACATCTAGAGGTAGAAATCGAAATGCACGACGATACCTAGGTCATAAGTATAGTACTATCATAATCTGTACAATATACTATATGATATGTGTCACGACCCGAAAGTACGGAACATGACCGGCACTTAAACTACGATGTCTCGAGGCGTACGTAATCTAAGTAAACCGAAAACCTAGAAATCCAAACCAAGAAAAAATAGTAGAGTGAAGGAAAACCAATTTAAATAAGTAGTTTTAATAGCATAAGCCGAATTATGCGGGTTTCTAAAAACATCAAAAATTTCCTGAAAATTTCGGCAGAGTCTCCTTTGTAAATACTGGCCCCCAAACGTGATACAACATGAATAGTATACGAAATCAATAAAAAGGCATCCCCAAACGGGAGCTAGCTCTTCGTAAATCGACGGTCACAACCACACAAGCAATATAATATACAACGCCAAGGACGAGTATCAAAACTCAAAAGGAAACTCAAAGCCACAAGAAAACCACAGAAATAAAACGCGCGACTCTAAGGTCAAAAGAATAACATCACTGGTCTCTATCTCAAATAAATACATGTTTGGTTGATGGAACTTCTAGATACAACAGAATAATAATATACAAGATATATAATGGGGGTACGATACAAGTAAACCCACCTACTAGCAAATCACCCGAAGGAAACTATGCCCGCAAGCCGTAATGAAACCTGTACGGCAAACCTGCAAGAAACTGGGGCACAACGGGGGTGAGTTGCCAACTCGTGAATAGAAAAATATCTACGCACAGAAGTCGCATAAATAACGCAACCTAGGTCAATGATCATAATATATCATCAATTATATATATAACATGCAACCTATAACAAGACTAGGGTAAAATCTAACCCGAGTGTGATCTCATGTGCCCGTGTCAGTGCCTCAGGTAGCAATGTATCATATGGATGATGTATGAATGCATGAAACAGAATGCATGTACTGAATAAAACTGCTTTCATAATTTAGTGAGATTTCTGTATTTTTAAAATGAGGTATCATAATGAAATCAGCATAAACAGTGCCTAGCATCGGCACAAAACGTAATCCCAATATCTCGATATCTCTGTATCACAGTCTCTGTACCTCAATATCTCAAAATCTCAATGTCTCAATCACAAAATCTAGGACGCCGTTAGTCCAGACCGGCCCTTACCATCCATCTCAAGACCACGAAGGTATCCTCCGGATATCCGACGCGTCGGGTAATATCACCGGTCGGTAGTGCTCCCCTGCCAGGCTCAACGTCAACACCACGTTCCTTTTGCCCCGGGATACCGCACCGGGCCCACCATGTAACCGAAACGGTTCCTCCACTCCTCGAATCGGATCTCGAAATCCATCAGCAAACTCATGGTGGACGACTCATACATCATGGGAAAACCGCACTTTTTATTTTAAAAGAGAGAAAAGGTTTATTTATGTTTTTGCGGTTTTCCTCCAAATCCAGAAAATCTCATGGAAATCCGAATCCAAAACCTCAATATCACGTAAAATAGTGAATATATGCATGAGAATCCATGAATGCGGCATAACAATGAATAACAGTATGCATGAAGTAGCAGGTAAAAACTACAATGTCTAAACTATTAGCTAACAGGCTATGTCAAGCAATAATATTTTCTAAAGTGTACGTGACATGGCAATTACCGATGAAGATATGTGTGAGCCGGCAAGTAAGTGTACGTGGTACATACGCATCATCGGTAATGGTGCTGGTTTCCTAACAGCATGATATCAATAATGGAGTATGAAACATAATATAAGCATGCGATACGAAGCGAACAGTAAAAATGAGCGGGAGGTAAATACTAAACACAACGATAACTAATCTGCATTACCCTAACATAATTCCTACAAATGGTGCCTTTTGAAATAACACGAATCATGGGGTTTTGAAAATAGGGGCTACGGTGTTTTTATGAAAGATACGTCTTTTGAAATATCCGTAGGATCCCTTGGGCTGTCTTTTAAAATACCCACGATTCGTTAGTTTTTGAAATAGGTAAGAATCGAATCTAATCTAACAACTAAACTAAACTAAAGGGCTAAGCTAACAAGCTGGACTACAGGTAAGGAAACCGCCTAACATCTGAGTCGATCCATATACATACCTGTATATATATTAGTCGGTGATCCCGCCTTAATAATATCATATCCGATACCATATCTACAATCAGACATCCCAAGTCAAGAGTGCGGATCAATCATCAAGATATAGCTCGTACGTAAATCCGTCGTACGGCATCCCCAAATCTAGGTACGGGTCAATATCATATTCCTCACACCATTCCTCTGGTATCCTCTTTATCCAAGATCATAGTCTAGGGTACTAACCTATGTCTACTACAATACTAATATCCTCAATATACTCATGATCTGACTACTGATCGACAATCTCGTACAAACCGATATCGTCAGCACATATCATCATCAAGGGGTATACATCGCCCGATACGGTCTAATAACAATATCCTAGCATATCATGCCTCATATCACGATCATATGTCGACCATTTTATTTATAACACTATTCACCCGTATCGCCGTCCCAAGATCCGCTATAACACCAGGACGTACCTCAAGTACGAATCCTGCCATATCACCGATATCACAACCTCAGCACAAATCTCATCGACCCAGCTCAATCCCAATATCATCCTCAAATCGGTATGTGAACACATAGTCCCATGAGAACATATAAATAGGAATGTATGTAAGTATGTATGTGTGTATGTGTAGTGCAACACTACCCTAGGGTTCGCAACACTAAAATAATCCAACACACCAATATCCATCCTAAACATCGTTATTAAGCCCAAACAACATATAATAATTGTTGGTGTGTATACGCATCCGTATACACCACCACGGACTGCGGGGGTGCTATACGCCATCCACCCGACTTCTCCCCGTAGATATAAATCTACTCACCTGGTCCTCGCTCGCCGGTGCCGACGTCGCCACGCGCTTGCTTGTCGTCTCGAAGTCCACATGGGGTACCTACATATCATAACGCACCGTATCGTATTAAAATCCGACTCATGACCAAAACGACTCACGAATCCCACATAGGTCAAAACCTATGGTTTGCTTCCACAAATCAACTTAAAAACCCTCGACGTCGGCGTACAAACGCCAAACCATCGAAAAAAACCCAAACACACTCATTTGTACAATCACAAGCACTAATCATAATATGAAATAGGTTGCAATTCACAAAAACCTCAAACTCACTTTAAAGACTAATTTTCCGAAAATCTAGCAAGCAAAATTTACCCGTTTTTGTACAAAACATGATGTTTTAACAAAACTAATGGCCATAAGGCTCACTAACCATCTTAATTAATTCATACCAATGTTAATTAGATTTTAAACTTAATTCTTAATATCAATCTCAAAAATCTAGTTTGCAAACATAACCAATTTTAATAATTTCATAGCAAAATGCACAAACCACAATTTAGGTTGGATTTCCATGAACTAAAGTGTTAAACTACACTTAATAATGTTAATGAAGTCATGAAAAACCTAATTAGATCTTTAATCCCATATTTTAATTAAATTTCTAAAACCTAGTTAGCAATATAGCTTAATTATAACAATATCAACCTAACCATTTGCAAACTAACAATTAGGTTGGGTTTTACAATTCCACAAGATGATAATCTACACTTGATTATCCTAATAGTGATGGTTAAACCCAAATTAGCTTCACACCATATTCTTGAATTTTCCAATCATGCAATTTGAACCCATATAAAACCTAATTAACACTTAATTAAGCTAACACAAGTATTAATCAACAATTCAACAAAAAGGTCAAGATTTTTATACCTCACAACTCATTGATCCAACTTGAAATCTAGCCCCTCAAATTGCCATCTTGTTCCCTAGATCCATACTATAATGGTCAAGTAAAAATGGGTAGGGATTAGATTTTGATTTTGTGGAATTTTTGATGCATTTTGGATGATTTTTTGATGGAATTTTGAAGAGAAAGAGAAGAAGAAATGAGAGGGCTGTTGTTGCTGCAGGTTTCAGCCAAGGGGAAGAGGGAATGGGTGAGGGAGGAGAGAGAGTGAGGTGGAGAAAGTAACATCTAGTCAAAGTTCACTTTTGTTTCTTTCATTTTCTATTCTTTCCTTTTCTTTTCTTTTGAAAAAAAAGAGGTGATTGGAGAGAGAGAGGGGGGGGGAGGTCTGTCATGGTGGGGCCAGACACATGGGGAGAGGGAGAGAGGGTGAGGTGTGGGTGTGTGGGTTAGGGAAAAAGATAAATGTAATACCCCAATTCCCATTAACACTAATTTCACCGAAAAAGCCTTTTTCTTCGATATTTTCTAAACCGTTTTGGCAAACGATTTCGTTTCAAAAACCACATGATAAAATTTTATTTAATGTTTTATGATGTACAAAATTTGTTTCAACTCATTCCAATTTGTATTTTCCCCTAATTAAATATATTAGTGACGGCTTAAAATAATATTAACATAATTAATTTCGGAAAAATTTTCAGAAAATTTGAAATTTCACCAGTGGCTCAATAAACACCAAATACTAGCAATTACATTGCTAGAATATGTATATTTAATTTTATAATAAAGATATTTGCATTTTGACTTTTTACAGAAAACCCCTTTATTTTACCGTTTTTTCGAAATTTCACCGAAACGATTTTCAAAACGTTACAATCTTCCCCCCTTAAAGAAATTGGGTCCCCGAATTTAAATTAAAACTTCCGCCAAATACTAAAATATGTCAGCCAAAACCATCAAATCGCCGGGGCTCCGAAATCATAAATATATAAAACAAATCGTAGCGCAACGCATGCGCAGGAAAAATGAGCATATAACTCAAATCAGAACTCCGTCAAGCATCCCGCAATCATTGGAGTCATGGGGAAGACATCAATACCAAATCCAAAGCAAAACCAATATGATATAACTCGAAACTATACATGTAAAATATATTCAGGTACTGTCCTCTGACTAGTCCTGCTCAGTACGAAAATACATAGCAATATCATAAAAACGTACTGCTCTATAAGAAAAATCAATCCCAAAATACGCGTATGAATACTACGTGCGTCTTGTGCGCACGGAAATCAAAATCCAAATAGGTGCCATACCTATGCACAGAAACAATATCTAAGTGCATCGGGTGTGCACGAAACATCTGTCATAGGCAACATGTGTGCCTGACAGCAAAATCAGGTGCATCTGACATGCACGAAAAATCTCGATTTAGTGCATCTGGTGTGCACCAAAATCACACTTCAAAACATGCGCCCAACATGCGCGAAAATCCAAATCAGGTGCATCCATCGTGCACGAAATCATGAAATCCAATATCAAGTGCCGAACATGAGCAAAATCAAATCAGGTGCACAAGGTGCACAAAACAAATATCGAACATCACCATCGAAATTAAAGTCCAGTGCATCTAAGTGCACAAAAGGCGTATCACTGCACTGCAAGCATATATAAATTACACAGAGTGCAGGAACCAAATCGTGTGCGTGCATACGCACAAAATCAACTCAAATGTCTAAAACCGTAAAATCACAACCACGTGAAACCAAAGCACGAAAACGATATCAAGTGCAACACTGTGCAAAGATCGTAAATCCTCAATCATCAAAATCAAATCATGCGAATAAATCACCCAAAACATCGAAATCAATAATGGCGGAATAGTACCGCTCAAGTGCATCCTCTAAGAATCTCGGGCCAACTATCGTGGTCACTAGTGGGACGTCTCGTCGATGATCATGAACTCTGGCCTGCTGGTGTGCGTAACAATGACCACTCCTGGGTCAAGGTCTTCTTGTAATTCATTCCAGAAAGGTCCTGTCGGGATCTCTCCCAAATCTCGTCTCTGCCGAACTGTCCGGGAGTCATCGTCCCTTACTAGATCTGTTCTCATTCCGGAAGGGCTGCCTACTCATCGCGACTCCTTCTGGAAGGTATATCCAAGTACAATGCCTCGGCATACGTATCGCATCCCTGATGTCGGCGGAGGGGAACGTCATCATATCCAGATCCTGTACGAACCTCTTACTCCATTTTTCTAATGTCGACTGCTCTGGACTCGTCTCGACGTGGCTGCATGGACTGAGCTCCAATGACTATCCTCGTATCTGGAGTCTCCTAAGAAATGCATCTCACCACCTAGCATCCAAATTAAGTCGAGCCATCCGATCGAGTCGTCAAAACCTCATAATCCCCCAAGAGCTCAACATCTTGGGCACAGTTTAATAGTATCGAGTACATACCACAGCATCGGTGGTACAGCCGTAGAAGGGCAAACCCAAGCCTCACTAATGGCGCCGTAGAACTGCCGCAAACCCGAAGGTTCAAAGGCTTTCACACGGTCATTAAGTCGAGTTTGGGTTTCATTCTTCTAGAGGGACCATAGAATTGCCTGCATGTCTTTCCGACTACTTTAAACTTGGAATAATAGGTTTCTGACATTCGATCGTCGCTGTCGACTCTCAACATCTCCGCGTGAAGTCGTCTCTAGCTGGAATCAATCTATCTGACGACCTCGCATCGGGGTAGGCGAACGAACCACCTGTCCTATTCATTCATCCTCGGGTGACTAGCGACCTTCTATCACCTCTTAGTACAACTCATTCTGCACTAACTTCAGCATCTGGGGCAATATCTCGTCGTTCGCAGCAACAACTGGCTCACTCGTCTGCACGCTGAACAGTGCCTCAATCATCAGGAGTAAGCAATACTTCAATGGTCATCAAAATCTGGCTGGCCTTTATCAGTGGCTCAATCCTCTAGTGCAAATCGGCACATCCGAGTAATCTCATACAGCAATCCACCTAACGCTCGTGGCGCGAAGACACAATGAAAAGACACATCTCTGCAATCGTGTGTCGCCGGAATCATGCCCTGGCCAGTCCTCGTTCTTGACGAGCTCGTGCTGACCGCAACTCTAGCCGTAGCTCTCCCTACCCGTAATCGTGGCAGCAAAACCATAACTGGTACCGATGAGGCTAGATCGGAATGAATATAATACTGAGCAAAGAAATGTACATCCTAAGGCTTCTTAAGTGGAGTAGCGTATCGTAAATATGCCGCGGAACATACCCATGGTACGTCACTCTACTTTAGTCACCTATTCCATCAACCAAGGGTCATCCTACGCTCCGAAGGTAAAACCTAACGCTCTGATACCAACTTTGTCACGACCCGAAAGTACGGAACATGACCGGCACTTAAACTACGATGTCTCGAGGCGTACGTAATCTAAGTAAACCGAAAACCCAGAAATCCAAACCAAGAAAAAATAGTAGAGTGAAGGAAAACCAATTTAAATAAGTAGTTTTAATAGCATAAGCCGAATTATGCGGGTTTCTAAAAACATCAAAAATTTCCTGAAAATTTCGGCAGAGTCTCCTTTGTAAATACTGGCCCCCAAACAGGATACAACATGAATAGTATACGAAATCAATAAAAAGGCATCCCCAAGCGGGAGCTAGCTCTTCGTCAATCGACGGTCACAACCACACAAGCAATATAATATACAACGCCAAGGGCGAGGATCAAAACTCAAAAGGAAACTCAAAGCCACAAGAAAACTACAGAAATAAAACGCGCGACTCTAAGGTCGAAAGAATAACATCACTGGTCTCTATCTCAAATAAATACATGTTTGGTTGATGGAACTTCTAGATACAACAGAATAATAATATACAATATATATAATGGGGGTAAGATACAAGTAAACTCACCTACTAGCAAATCACCCGAAGGAAACTATGCTCGCAAGCCGTAATGAAACCTGTACGGCAAACCTGCAAGAAACTGGGGCACAACGGGGGTGAGTTGCCAACTCGTGAATAGAAAAATATCTACGCACAGAAGTCGCATAAATAATGCAACCTAGGTCAATGATCATAATATATTCTCAATTATATATATAACATGCAACCTATAACAAGGCTAGGGTAAAATCTAACCCGAGTGTGATCTCATGTGCCCGTGTCAGTGCCTCAGGTAGCAATGTATCATATGGATGATGTATGAATGCATGAAACAGAATGCATGTACTGAATAAAATTGCTTTCATAATTTAGTGAAATTTCTGTATTTATAAAATGAGGTATCATAATGAAATCAGCATAAACAGTGCCTAGCATCGGCACAAAACGTAATCCCAATATCTCGATATCTCTGTATCACAGTCTCTGTACCTCAATATCTCGAAATCTCAATGTCTCAATCATAAAATCTAGGGCGCCGTCAGTCCAGACCGGCCCCTACCATCCATCTCAAGACCACGACGGTATCCTCCGGATATCCGACGCGTCGGGTAATATCACCGGTCGGTAGTGCTTCCCTGCCAGGCTCAACGTCAACACCACGTTCCTCTTGCCCCGGGGTACCGCACCGGGCCCACCATGTAACCGAAACGGTTCCTCCACTCCTCGAATCGGATCTTGAAATCCATCAGCAAACTCATGGTGGACGACTCATACATCATGGGAAAACCGCACTTTTTATTTTAAAAGAGAGAAAAGGTTTATTTATGTTTTTGCGGTTTTCCTCCAAATCCAGAAAATCTCATGGAAATCCGAATCCAAAACCTCAATATCACGTAAAATAGTGAATATATGCATGAGAATCCATGAATGCGGCATAACAATGAATAACAGTATGCATGAAGTAGCAGGTAAAAACTACAATGTCTAAACTATTAGCTAACAGGCTATGTCAAGCAATAATATTTTCTAAGGTGTACGTGACATGGCAATTACCGATGAAGATGTGTGTGAGCCGGCAAGTAACTGTTCGTGGTACATACGCATCATCGGTAATGGTGCTGGTGTCCTAACAGCATGATATCAATAATGGAGTATGAAACATAAAATAAGCATGCGATACGAAGCGAACAGTAAAAATGAGCGGGAGCTAAATACTAAACACAACGATAACTAATCTGCATTACCCTAACATAATTCCTACAAATGGTGCCTTTTGAAATAACACGAATCATGGGGTTTTGAAAATAGGGGCAACGGTGTTTTTATGAAAGATACGTCTTTTGAAATATCCGTAGGATCCCTTGGGCTGTCTTTTAAAATACCCACGATTCGTTAGTTTTTGAAATAAGTAAGAATCGAATTTAATCTAACAACTAAACTAAACTAAAGGGCTAAGCTAACAAGCTGGACTACAGGTAAGGAAACCGCCTAACATCTGAGTCGATCCATATACATACCTGTATATATATTAGTCGGTGATCCCGCCTCAATAATATCATATCCGATACCATATCTACAATCAGACATCCCAAGTCAAGAGTGCGGATCAATCATCAAGATATAGCTCGTACGTAAATCCGTCGTACGGCATCCCCAAATCTGGGTACGGGTCAATATCATATTCCTCACACCATTCCTCTGGTATCCTCTTTATCTAAGATCTTAGTCTCGGGTACTGACCTATGTCTAGTACAATACTAATATCCTCAATATACTCATGATCTGACTACTGATCGACAATCTCGTACAAACCGATATCGTCAGCACATATCATCATCAAGGGGTATACATCGCCCGATACGGTCTAATAACAATATCCTAGCATATCATGCCTCATATCACGATCACATGTCGACCATTTTATTTATAACACTATTCACCCGTATCGCCGCCCCAAGATCCGCTATAACACCAGGACGTACCTCAAGTACGAATCCTGCCATATCACCGATATCACAACCTCAACACAAATCTCATCGACTCAGCTCAATCCTAATATCATCCTCAAATCCGTATGTGAACACATAGTCCCATGAGCACATATAAATATGAATGTATGTAAGTATGTATGTGTGTATGTGTAGTGCAACACTACCCTAGGGTTCGCAACACTAAAATAATCCAACACACCAATATCCATCCTAAACATCGTTATTAAGCCCAAACAACATATAATAATTGTTGGTGTGTATACGCATCCGTATACACCACCACGGACTGCGGGGGTGCTATACGCCATCCACCCGACTTCTCCCCGTAGATATAAATCTACTCATCTGGTCCTCGCTCGCCGGTGCCGACGTCGCCACGCGCTTGCTTGTCGTCTCGAAGTCCACAAGGGGTACCTATATATCATAACGCACCGTATCGCATTAAAATCCGACTCATGACCAAAACGACTCACGAATCCCATATAGGTCAAAACCTATGGTTTGCTTCCACAAATCAACTTAAAAACCCTCGACATCGGCGTACAAACGCCAAACCATCGAAAAAAACCCAAACACACTCATTTGTACAATCACAAGCACTAATTATAATATGAAATAGGTTGCAATTCACAAAAACCTCAAACACACTTTAAAGACTATTTTTCCGAAAATCTAGCAAGCAAAATTTACCCGTTTTTGTACAAAACATGATGTTTTAACAAAACTAATGGCCATAAGGCTCACTAACCATCTTAATTAAGTCATACCAATGTTAATTAGATTTTAAACTTAATTCTTAATATCAATCTCAAAAATCTAGTTTGGAAACATAACCAATTTTAATAATTTCATAGCAAAATGCACAAACCACAATTTAGGTTGGATTTCCATGAACTAAAGTGTTAAACTACACTTAATAATGTTAATGAAGTCATGAAAAACCTAATTAGATCTTTAATCCCATATTTTAATTAAATTTCTAAAACCTAGTTAGCAATATAGCTTAATTATAACAATATCAACCTAACCATTTGCAAACTAACAATTAGGTTGGGTTTTACAATTCCACAAGATGATAATCTACACTTGATTATCCTAATAGTGATGGTTAAACCCAAATTAGCTTCAAACCATATTCTTGAATTTTCCAATCATGCAATTTGAACCCATATAAAACCTAATTAACACTTAATTAAGCTAACACAAGCATTAATCAACAATTCAACAAAAAGGTCAAGATTTTTATACCTCACAACTCATTGATCCAACTTGAAATCTAGCCTCTCAAATTTACATTTTGTTCCCTATATCCATACTAGAATGGTCAAGTAAAAATGGATAGGGATTAGATTTTTATTTTGTGGAATTTTTGATGCATTTTGGATGATTTTTTGATGGAATTTTGAAGAGAAAAGAGAAGAAGAAATGAGAGGGCTGTTGTTGCTGGAGGTTTTAGCCAAGGGGAAGAGAGAATGGGTGAGGGAGGAGAGAGAGTGAGGTGGAGAAAGTAACATCTAGTCAAAGTCCACTTTTGTTTCTTTCATTTTCTATTCTTTCCTTTTCTTTTCTTTTGAAAAAAAGAGGTGATTGGAGAGAGGGAGAGGGGGAAGGGTGTCATGGTGGGGCCGGCCACATGGGGAGAGGGAGAGAGGGTGAGGTGTGGGTGTGTGGGTTAGGGAAAAAGATAAATGTAATACCCCAATTCCGATTAACACTAATTTCACCGAAAAAAAGCCTTTTTCTTCGATATTTTCTAAACCGTTTTGGCAAACGATTTCGTTTCAAAAACCACATGATAAAATTTTATTTAATGTTTTATGATGTACAAAATTTGTTTCAACTCATTCCAATTTGTATTTTTCCCTAATTAAATATATTAGTGACGGCTTAAAATAATATTAAAATAATTAATTTCGGAAAATTTTTCAGAAAATTTGAAATTTCACCAATGGCTCAATAAACACCAAATACTAGCAATTACATAGCTAGAATATGTATATTTAATTTTATAATAAAGATATTTGCATTTTGACTTTTTACAGAAAACCCCCTTATTTTACCGTTTTTTGGAAATTTCACCGAAACGATTTTCAAAACGTTACAATATGCATATGTATCATAATGCAACACTAACTATCATGCAATCCCAAGTAGAATATATCAAATGAAAATGACTTGTATCTTGATATAAGCCCAATGTAACCGAATATATATATATATATATATATATATATATATATATATATATATATATATATATATATAAACCTCTTCTTTAATATAGCCGCGGAAATAGATATGTCACGGCATAAAGCAGACGTGATAGTTTGAAATATAATAGATATCTTATTTAAGATATGCGTCCTGCTATTTTAATGAATAGTGTTAAAAGGTTTACAATTTAAAAGATTTCAGTGTCATCTCAGACACGTCAAAATAATGAGGCTATAACTCGATTTTGAAATCCTTTTTATGTACATGAATGCTCGTACAAATATATATATAGGTACTGCCCCCGGATCAGTCCTGGTCGACTACAATAACCAAAATCTACTGTATATTTTTATTAAAACAACATATCAATATATATGTACGGATGTCCAGCATCGACACCCGAAATCAGAAATACCTCGTGTTCAGCACAGACACGTAAATGAAGATACCGTCGACACCATCTCAATAGATGATCGCCACCTGATATCCCTGGCCCGATCGGTATCCTCTGGATATCCGCCATGCTTAATCGATCCCCGGTCAGTATCCCCTGGATATCTACCGTGTTCATCTCTATCTCCGGTATCGAGTATCCTCGTTAGGCACCCCGCCTATAACGCGGCTATCCTTCCCCTCGGTCTCGAACCGGGTCCACCATGTATCCGGCCGTATAACTACCCCACTCAGCCCGGATAAATAACAAATCCGAAACCGTATAGCTACCCCACTCGGTCGGAATAAAACAATCAGAAAACATCAAACTCATGGTGGACTCCTACTCATTATATCCAAAATTATCAAGTAAAGAAAGAGAATATTTGCATAGATTATCCTGATGATATATTATATATATACATATATAACAGCGTCCCATACCACTGATATATATCATCAAAAGTAAAACGTCCAGAAAACTCATAAAATCAAATATAACATTCATAGTATTGGTATTCACAATACTTAACAGATAATAAGGTAAAGTGCGTAAATAAAACATACAAGCAAATAAACATATCAATTCTATTGTATCATGGCAATACTGATGATGTGTAGTGTAACATACGCGTCTGTGCTCGTGCAGCATAGAAACCATTAGTATTTGTGTAAGTGTTCTAAAGGTGTAATAGCCTACTCATATCAACATCTATATACGTATTACGGAAAATAACAGTTCTACAGTGACATGGCAGTACCAATGAAGTGTAGTGTAATATATATGTACGTGCTTGTGCAGCATAATACTCATTGGTAATTATGCAGTGTTCTATCAGAGTGTTCGTATTATGGAAAAGTATAACATTAATAATTATAATATAAGCAAGTAAAGTAATTATAATCATTCTGTACGAGTCTAAAGTTAACCTGGCCGTTATTCGGCATACGAATCTCATCATTACTAATACGCTTAGTTTCTCTTATAATACCTCACTATATCTCTATATCTAAATCATCTCTAGAACGTCATAATCTTTCGTACTAACTTACCAAACCATAATTTAACTACATATAATTGAATATCATGCTCGATGCAAACTATCTCAAATATCAATATCTTGAATAAATACTAAACTATCTAAATACCATAGTACTATTTATAAGGTTGTAGGGGTGCTATACGCCATCCACCCGACTTTCCCCGTAGATTTAAATCTACCCACCAACTTCATAAGCTTGCTGAAATCCACGCTGCTATATCCGCCAACTCCGTCTCGGAAATCTTTGCGGCGGCACCTATAATCGTATTTAAAACCACATCGATGTAAATATCATATTGAAATCCAAAAAAAAAGATAGGCACCGATAGGTTAGAACCTGTAAGTCGACGTTGTACACCCCACGAGTTGCGGGGAGGCGGAATAGGTAAAACAATCATTTTGTTTAAAACAACATCGACTAACCGAAAGGATCTTTGCTAAACTATAACTAACACTATCATAGGAGTAGTTAGCTACTATGAATGAAGATTATACCTAATGAACCAAGTCCTTCTTCTTCTCGTTAACCACCTCCTCGTCGACCTCCTCTTTGTAATAGACGATCCACCCGAAAGCTACTACTCCATGCTTTGCCTCTAACTTAAGGAAACTAGGTTACTCAAATTGCTAATCAAAGTCACCAAGGTAATATAGAGTGTGATTAGGGATTAACAATTCTTACTAATCCTTAATCTCAACACAAGAGAGGTTAGGATTAGGGTTTGAAGAGAGAGAGCCTGAGGAGAGAGAAGGTGAGAGTGAGAATGATATGAATTCTTTCTCATTTACAATATATGATGAAGCATAAAGAATATCAAATAAATCAATTAAATGATATTAACAACCATGCTTCATTTAATATATGCAATGAATCATCAAGTGAGTCATTAAGAAATAAATGCTTCATTAACTCACTTGAATGTGTAAGTCGATGTTCAGCACCCCAATACTTATGGGGAGGCGGAAATATGAATAACAATCATGTTCTATGATTAAACATCGAATAACCGTATGAATCGTTTGCTAAACAAGTTTTAACAAAAGCTATAGAGTTCTAAACTACTATGTTAAGAGATTATACCAAACGGTTCTAGTCCTTCGTCTTAATGTTATCTACGGCCTCTTTGGATCTCCACGTCCTCTTTAGCTTTCTCCCGTGATAGATGATCCACCCGAGAACCCTAATCCAAGCTATAACCTCTAAACTTGAGGTTACTTAGTTTCTCTAGTTGCTAAATAGAGTAACTAAGGTGATGTAGAGATAGGTTATGGAGTAATTAGTCTTTCCTAATCCTTGTTCTCAACTCATGAGGGTAGGATTAGGGTTTGGTGAAGGAGAGAGAACTTGAAGAGAGAGAGTGAGAAGATGATAATGATAATAAAAATAATAATGAAATAGCTTCTCACTTGATATATGAAACATAATGAATAAAAAGAAATGAATAATATGAGATTATTCATCATGTTTCATTAATGCATGTGGGTGATTCATTATGTGAGTCATTAAGCATTTATTAATGCATTAATGACATGATGAATCACTTACAATGAGTCACTAAATCATTAAATGAAAATGCCACCTCTCCCTCCATGTCACATCCTTCTAGAAGCTTCTCGGAAAATTACGAGAACGCCCCTCTCATCCATGAAAACACGGAAAAACTTTAGACTGTATAAATCCAATAACCTGATACTAGAATCTGGCTTAAACCAAAGCCGGCTAGTAAAAACTGTCCGAATGTCGTACGTGCGTTCAAACACGTATGCGTCCGAACCTTTGTCGTAAAACCATACGACCTCTATATCTTTTCGCCTGGGTTTGGGAAATCTCTATGTGGGACTCTAAAGACTCGACTACTACGCTGGCAGTGGGTTTAACCACAGACCGCAAGCGGCACTAGCTGTACGTAACGGTCCCCAGGTAGTTGTCGATAAGAAAGCTGATGAGGTAACCCATCTGAAATCCTACTGAGCCTGTCTGTGACAATATCCGTGCAGTCCGGTCTGTTCGTCTAAGAGTATAGCATGTATGGTCTAGGGAGGTGGTGGACGTCAGACCCCTAATAACCGTACAAGTCGTGTCGGTATGGCTCAAGACCACCCGAGAATCTACTGATCAGTCTATCAGTAATTCTCAATCAGCCCTGGCCAGGGACTTATGGTAATGACCAACCGGCCACAGTGCGATATCAACTCCCTATACCGGGAGAGACGAATCCCTAACAGTCACTCACTGCCTCCACGTGGCTCGGGACTGTGCCCAACTAAAACCTGTTTGCACGACTCCTTTGAGCCGTGGTAGGGTAATAATCGAAGCACAGTGGGAACTCACACGAAACCAATGATGACCTTAAGTCAACGGACTATCTGCACACATGTCACCTGAGAACTTCTATCTGACGTTAGGTATAATACCATCCAGTCAGTTCTCGGCGAGTCCTGTCCGGTGTACTCACACCCACTGAGCATCTGTATACAATCTTAGGTGAACACCACCAATGATTGCGGGACCAATCCATCGCCCCTCGTCAGGGTCTAGATATGTATACACTAGTCTACTCCGGAGTATCGATACCCAATCTCGATACTCCTGCGACCAGGGACATCTAAGGGTGTGCCTATTGACTATCCAGCTCCCACTAGTGTGACTGCCATCACAACGCCGGTAGTCAGACAAACACCCTATGGGCTTTATCAACATATATATATAAATACCAAGTAAAATATATCATACGTTTAAGACAAAGTCAAACCAAATAGCGTACTATCATATCAAGCAAGACTGTTATGTACATACATATCCCAAGCATCCTATACAATGTAGGTCTCTAGGGCATATATATCCAACAATCTCCCACTTGCACTAAGGCCTATAATTGGTGCAATGAGCACCCACTGTCTCTACCAGATCCAGTTGCTTGCGTACCGCATGCCCAACATCTCAAATAGCCTCTCGAACTGTACTTGAGGAATGGCCTTGGTGAATGGATCTGCCGTGTTGTCTTTTGTGTCCACTCTCCGTATCTCGATCTCCCGACGATCCACGATCTCCCTGATCAGGTGAAACCGCCTTAAGATATGCCTGGATTTCTGATGGGACCTTGGTTCCTTCGCTAAAGCTACAGCGCCATTGTTATCGCAATACAAAGGTATTGGATTGGCAATGGTCGGAACCACCTGAAGTTCAGAAATGAACTTCCTCATCCAGACAGCCTCTTTTGCGGCTTCACTAGCAGTTATATACTCAGCCTCCATAGTTGAGTCTGCGACGGTATCTTGTTTGGAACTCTTCCAACACACCGCCCCTCCATTGAGGGTAAACACAAAACCCGAAATTGATTTAGAATCATCCTTGTCACTTTGGAAGCCGGAGTCGGTAAAAGCCTCTACCTGGAGGTCCCTATTACCGTAAATCAAGAACATCTCCTTAGTCCTTCTCAGGTACTTGAGAATGTTCTTCACCGCTATCCAATGTTTCTCACCTGGGTCAGACTGATACCTGCTTACCACACTAAGTGCGTAAGCTACATCCGGTCTGGTACATAACATCGCATACATTATTGATCCTACCGCCGAAGCGTAGGGTATAATGCCCATGCGAGCCCTCTCTTCATCAGTCTTTGGAGACATCTCTTTGGAGAGGGTGATTCCGTGACAAGCGGGCATATTTCCGCGCTTGGAATCTTCCATACTAAATCTCTTTAGTATAGTGTCTATATACCTGGACTGTGAAAGTCCCAACGTTTTATTAGATCTATCACGATAGATCTTAATACCCAGAATGTATGATTCATCTCCCAAGTCTTTCATGGAGAATTTCTATGATAAGAAGAGCTTTACTGATTGTAGTATGGGGATATCATTCCCTATCAGTAGTATGTCGTCCACGTACAAAAAGAGAAAGACTACTGCTCCTTCTACAATCTTCCTATAAATACATGGTTCATCTACATTTTTGATAAAGTCAAATTCCTTGACTGTCTCATCAAAGCAGATGTTCCAACTCCGCGATGCTTGCTTTAACCCATAAATGGATTTAAGCAATTTGCACACTCTTCCGCTGCTCCTACTGTCTAAGAAACCTTCTGGTTGATCCATGTAAACACTCTCTTCTAAATGTCCATTTAGAAAAGCTGTTTTTACATCCATTTGCCAGATTTCATAGTCATGGAAGGCAGCAATGGCAAGCATGATCCGAATGGATTTAAGCATAGCTACTGGTGAAAAAGTTTCATCATAGTCCAATCCAGGTCTTTGACGAAAACCTTTTGCTACTAGTCTAGCTTTGTAGGTTTCCACTTGTCCAAATGTACCAATCTTCTTTTTGAAGATCCATTTGCACCCAACTAGTTTTACCCCAGGAGGAGCAACTTCTAAAGTCCATACTTTATTGGTGTACATGGATTCCATTTCGGATCTCATAGCATCCAGCCACTTCACAGAGTCGCTACTCGTGATAGCCTGCTGAAAACTAGTAGGCTCATCATCATCGATGATGCAATCCTCTCGATCCCCATCAAGAAGAAAACCATAGTATCTTTCAGGAGGATGGGAAAGCCTACTAGATCTGCGGAGTGGTGTTGGTTCGTCATGTTCTATTGAAATCTGAGATTCTTCTAAGTCCTCGGTTGCAGTTTGAGGTTCTGGAATTTCCTCCAGTTCCACCGTGCTCCCACTAATTTCTTTTGCAAGAAATTCGCTTTCTAAGAAGACAATGTGGCGAGTGACAAACACCTTTTGTTCTTCGGTGTGGTAGACCATATACCCCCTTGAATGTTTGGGGTATCCTACAAACTTGCACAAAACCGATCGTGCCTCGAGCTTGTCCGGATTATGCTTTTTAACATATACCGGACACCCCCATATCTTGATATACTTGAGATATGGTCTTTTCCCACACCATATTTCATATGGAGTGGTAGGTACAGACTTAGTTGGAACTCTATTCAATAGGTATGCGGCTGATTCTAGAGAAAATCCCCAGAAGGAAAGTGGCAACTCAGCACTACTCATCATTGAACGCACCATATCTAATAGCGTGCGATTCCTCCTTTCTGATACACCATTATGCTGAGGTGTATAAGGTGGAGTAAGCTGAGAGAGAATTCCATTCTCTTTTAAGTATTCAAGGAAACTGGTACTTAAGTATTCTCCACCTCGATCAGATCGAAGTGTCTTGATGCTTTTACCAGTTTGTTTCTCTACTTCATTTTTATACTCCTTAAACTTCTCAAAAGCCTCGGATTTATGCTTCATTAAGAACACATGTCCATACCTAGAGAAGTCATCAGTAAAAGTGATGAAGTAGGAGTGACCACTTCGTGCATGTATAGACATCGGACCACATACATCACTGTGTACTAGTCCCAAGAGTTCAGTGGCTCTTTCTCCGTGTCCGGTGAACGGAGATTTAGTCATTTTTCCTTTGATACATGATTGACAAGTTGCATATGATGAATATTCAAACGGATCTAGATATCCATCTTTATGTAACTTAGTCAACCTTGTTTCATTTATATGACCAAGTCTACAATGCCATAGGAAGGCTTGATTCGCATCTGGAGCCTTTCTTTTACGCGTGTTTTGAATATTGAATATTTGAGGTTGATTAAGTATGTATATGCCGTTTTCCAGTGTGCCAAATCCAATCAGTTCTTGATTTAGGAGAATGTTCATGACATTTCTTTCAAGCACAAAATTATATCCTTTATTAGACAACAAAGATACTGATATAATATTACACAACATACTGGGAATACAAAAACAGCTGTACAATACCAAAATGTGTCCACTATTCAACCCTAGGTGATATTCCCCTATTGCAACTGCATCTACATGCATTCCATTGCCCATCCGGAGAGTCATATCACCTGCCCCCAGTACTCTACTATTTCTCATATCCTGCAAAGAATTACAGATGTGAGAACCAGAACCGGTATCAAGTACCCATGAAGTAGAGTTTACTGAAAGACAATTTTCGATTACGAACACACCTGAAGCAGAAGCAACAGCTTGCTTCATGTCCTTGGCTTTAAAGGCCAAACAGTCCTTCTTCCAGTGCCCTTGCTTGTGACAATAGAAGCACTCGTTCTTTTCTGCCTTCACCCTTCCTGCTTTGTTCGTTCCCTGCACCTTCTTGACCCCACCCTTCGGTTTGGTGGCTTTCATCTTCTTCTTCCCTTTAGCTTTCGCTTTAGTTTTAGAAGAAGATGATTGGCCAACATACAGAACGGGGGTCTTCTCCTTTTTCAAGGAGGTCTCTGCTACCCTCAACATATTGAGGAGCTTTGGAAGATCCGCTTCCATTTCGTGCATGTTGAAGTTCAGCACGAACTGAGAGAAGGTGTGGGGAATGGACTGCAAAATCAAGTCGATATACAAATCATTCTCTAGCACGCATCCCAGGTTTGCGAGTTTCTCAATGAGGGTGATCATTTTGAGGACGTGCTCTCCAACAGGCGATCCTGGAGCTAACCTCATCTGGAAGAGTTTCCTTGAGGTTTCGTACCTCGCAATACGGGAGTGTTCACCATACAATTCCTTGCAATGGAGGAATATGGATACAATATCCATACTCTCGTGCTGTTTCTGGAGTTCATTATTCATGGACGCCAGCACGATACACTTAGCTCGCTCACAGTCTAGATCCCAGGTTTTGCGAACTTCCTTGTGTAAGTCGATGTAGTACACCCCAGTGCTTATGGGGAGGCGGAATTAACAAAAACTTATCAAGTTTAAACAACAAACATCGACTAACCGCTTGAATCGAAGCTAAACCCTAAAAACCGTATTCTTATGAGTTTCATTACATAAGTGATTAGGGATTATACCTAATGAACCGGTCCTTCTTCTTTATGTCCTCCTTGGTTCTCCTTGGCCTTCTCTAGGTAGTAGACGATCCACCCGAGAGCGAAACTCCAAGCTTAACCTCTAACTTGAGGTAACTAACCAACTTTGATTGCTAATCAAAGATGATAGAATGATAAAGAGTGAAGGTTATGGATTGTTTAGTCTAACTAAACCTTTGATCTCAACACATGAGGATTAAGGTTAGTATCTTGAAGATGAGAGCTTGAGGAGAGAGAATGTGTAATATGATAATGAGAGAAGAGAGAGAGTGTATCATAATATTATGTGAAGCATTCTTATTTTCAACAAATGAATAAAATGAAATGAATAAGCATGCTTCAAAATATCTTGTGATGATTCATTAACATGAGTCATTAAGCAATAAATGTGCATTAATGAGATGAATGAATCACCACTATGACTCACTCTCTTTCCAAAACAAACCTCCTTAGTCACATCTTCTAGAAGCTTCTCGAGCAATTACGAGAACGCCCCTCCGATCCGTAAAAATACGGAAAAACTTTAGACTGTAAAAATCCAATAACCGGATACCAGTAACTGGCTTAAACCAAAGCCGACTGGTAAAAACTGTCCGAAAGTCGTACGCGCGTAAACGCACGTATGCGTCCGAACCCTTTGTCGCAAAACCATGCAACCTCTATATCGTTTCGCCTGGAGTAGGAAACTCTCTGTGTGGGACTCTAGAGACTCGACTACTACGCTGGCAGTGGGTTTAACCACAGACCGCAAGCGGCACTAGCTGTACGTAACGGTCCCCAGGTAGTTGTCGATAAGAAGGCCGATGAGTAAACCCATCCGAACTCCTACTGAGTCTGATGTGACAATCTCCATACAGTCCGGTCCGTTCGTCCATGACTATCGCATATCGGGCCTAGGGGGGCGGCAAGCGTCAGTCCCCTAATAGCGGTATAAGTCGTGTCGGAGCGAAGCCCATTACACCCTGAGAAACTGCTGGAACCTACCAGCAAATCTCGCTTGCCCTGGCCAGGGACTTTGCGTAATGGCTCTCTGACACAGCACGATATCTACTCCCAATACCGGGAGGGACGAATCCTGTCTAACCGCCACTGCCTCCAAGTGCTCGGGACTGCACCCAACTGCTACCTGTTTGCACGACTCCATAGAGCCGTGGTAGGGTAGCAATCTAAGAACAGTGGGACACACTCAAGGCGAAGTAGCAGTGTCAAGTCTGCGGACTACGCTGTACTCATGTCACCTGGGAACTGTTCACTGACGACTGGTATCAAACCAACCAACAGTTCCCTGTGAGTCCTGTCCGGTGTACCCGTAACCTAACGAGCACCTGTATACTATCTCCAGTACGACGTACTGATGGCTGTGGGACAGACCATCTCCCCAACTGGGATGAGAAGCGTACACACTAGTCTACTCCGGAGTATCGATGCTCTGTCTCGATAATCCAACGACCAGGGACCTGAATAAGGATGTGCTTGTAGACTACCCAGCCCCCACTAGTGTGACTGCCATCACAACGCCGGTAGCCAAGCAAGATCCTAAGAGCTCTATCAATACGTACACTCACATATTAAGATAGAAAAACCAAGTAGCATACTACCATGTTTAGCAAGACTGTTATATATATGTGAATATCCCAAGCTTCCATTAAGTAATATACAAGCTAGTATGATACAGTAATGGCCTTCTAGGGCATAAACACTAACAATCTCCCACTTGCACTAGGGCCATGTACTGGCATATCGCAGACCAATGATCTCGAGTAGCCTCTCGAACTGAATCTGAGGAAGGGCCTTCGTGAATGGATCAGCAATGTTCTCTTCTGAAGCAACTCTCCGAACCTCGATCTCCTGACGATCAATGATCTCCCTGATCAGGTGATACCGCCTCAAGATGTGTCTGGACTTCTGATGGGACCTTGGTTCCTTCGCTAAAGCTATAGCTCCGTTGTTGTCGCAATACAGAGGTATTGGATCAACTATGGTAGGAACCACCTGAAGTTCTGTTAGGAACTTCTTCATCCAGACTGCTTCTTTTGCGGCATCGCAAGCAGCTATATACTCCGCTTCCATCGTCGAGTCAGCAACGGTGTCCTGCTTGGAGCTCTTCCAGCACACCGCCCCTCCATTGAGGGTAAAGACATAACCCGACATGGACTTGGAATCGTCCTTATCACTCTGGAAGCCGGAATCAGCAAAGGCCTCCAACCTGAGGTCTTTTCCGCCGTAAACCAAGAACATCTCCTTAGTCCTCCTCAGGTACTTGAGAATGTTCTTTACTGCTATCCAGTGCTTCTCCCCTGGGTCTGACTGATACCGGCTTACCACGCTCAGTGCGTAAGCTACATCTGGTCTGGTACACAACATCGCATACATTATAGAGCCTACCGCAGAAGCGTAGGGTATAATAGACATGCGTTCCCTTTCCAAATCAGTCTTGGGAGACATCTCTTTGGAGAGGGTGATTCCGTGACAAGCCGGTAGATTACCGCGCTTTGAATCTTCCATACTGAATCTTTTCAGTACAGTGTCGATATACCTGGACTGCGAAAGTCCCAACATCCTCTTGGATCTATCACGATAGATCCGGATCCCCAGAATGTAAGAGGCATCACCCAGGTCTTTCATGGAGAACCTGTGTGACAAGAATCCTTTGACAGATTGTAGCATAGGAATGTCATTTCCTATCAATAGAATGTCATCCACGTACAAGACGAGGAATACGACACTTCTGGCCACAACTTTACTATATATGCACGGTTCATCTGGATTTTTGATAAAGTCATATTCTTTGACTGTCTCATCAAAACAGATGTTCCAACTCCGCGATGCCTGCTTTAGTCCATAAATGGATTTAAGCAGCTTGCATACTTTCCCGCTGCTCCCACTCTGATTGAAACCCTCTGGCTGATCCATATAGACGCTCTCTTCTAAATTTCCATTCAGAAAAGCCGTCTTTACGTCCATCTGCCAGATTTCATAATCATGGAAGGCAGCAATAGCAAGAAGGACCCGAATGGATTTGAGCATAGCCACTGGAGAAAAAGTTTCGTCATAGTCCAAACCAGGTCTTTGACGAAAACCCTTTGCAACAAGTCTAGCCTTATAGGTTTCCACCTGTCCATCTACACCAATCTTTTTCTTGAAGATCCATTTGCATCCTATGGGTTTTACCCCATCTGGAGCAAAGTCCAAAGTCCATACTTTGTTGGTGTACATGGACTCCATTTCGGTCCGCATTGCATCTAGCCATCGTACCGAGTCGCCGCTCTGGATGGCCTGCCTGAAGTCAGTAGGTTCATCATCATCTATGATGCAATCCTCTCTATCCCCATCTATGAGAAAACCGTAGTATCTCTCAGGCGGACGAGACGGCCTACTACTCCTGCGGAGGGGTGCGGGAATGTTCTGTTCTTCTTGAACCTCTGGTTCTACCAAACTTTCAGTAGCAGTTTGTGGTTCTGGAATTTCTTCCAGTTCTATTTCGCTCCCACTTATTTCCTTTTCTAAAAACTGATTTTCCAGAAAATGGGCATTACGAGAAACAAAAACCTTTTGTTCCTCTGCGTAATAGAAATAATATCCCTTGGAGTTCTTTGGATATCCCACAAACATACATTTTACTGATCGTGCCTCGAGCTTGTCCACATGCTGCTTTTTAACAAAAGCTGGACATCCCCAAATCTTCATATGCTGAAGATGGGGTTTCTTCCCAGTCCACATCTGATATGGAGTGGTAGGCACAGTCTTGGTAGGAGCTCTGTTCAGAAGATATGCCGCTGATTCAAGCGCATAACCCCAGAAAGATCGCGGTAACTCAGTATTACTCATCATGGATCGTACCATATCCAATAGGGTTCGATTCCGTCTCTCCGATACACCGTTATGCTGTGGAGTGTATGGAGGAGTAAGCTGAGAGAGAATTCCTTTCTCTTTTAGGTAACCTAGGAACTCGGCACTCAAGTATTCTCCACCTCGATCAGATCTAAGTGTCTTTATACTTTTGCCGGTTTGGTTTTCTACTTCATTCTTATACTCTTGGAATTTCTCAAAAGCCTCGGATTTATGTTTCATCAGATAAATGAATCCGTATCTTGAGTAATCATCCGTGAAAGTAATGAAATAGGAAAAACCACCTCTCGCATGTGTAGACAATGGACCGCATACATCGCTGTGTATGAGTCCTAAGAGCTCGCTCGCTCTTACTCCTTGTCCAGTGAATGGAGTCTTTGTCATCTTTCCTTTGAGACAAGATTGACAAGTGTCATAAGTTTGATATTCGAACGTGTCCAAATATCCTTCTCTATGCAACTTAGTCAACCTTCTCTCATTGATGTGACCCAGTCTACAATGCCATAAGAAAGCTTTATTTAAATCTGGAGACTTTCTTTTTAGTGTGTTCTGGACATTGAAAATTTGGAGTTGGTTTAACACATATATGCCGTTATTTAGAGTACCGGACCCAATCAAACCATGATTAAGGTGGATGTTGACAACATCTCTTACAAACGTGAAATCATAACCTTTATTTGATAACAAGGAAACTGATATGATATTACACGTTAAGCTGGGTACAAAATAACAGTTATGTAAAACCAAAATGTGTCCACTCGTCAATCCTAGGTGATAATCCCCGACGGACGCAGCTCCCACGCTAGCTCCGTTAGCAACCCTGAGGATCATATCACCTTCCTTCAGCACTCTACGGTTTCTCAGTGCCTGCAAAGAATTGCAAATATGAGATCCTGACCCGGTATCCAATACCCAGGAAGTAGAGTTGATCGACAGACAATTCTCAATTACAAACACACCTGAAGTCGAAGCCACAGCTTGCTTCGGTTCCTGGTTCTTGGCGTTCCACGCCTTGCAATCCTTCTTCCAGTGCCCTTTCCTGTGACAATGGAAGCACTCATCCAGGCCAACTACCGGTGCTGTAAACTTTTTCTTTCCCTTCTTTCCCACCTTACTAACACCTCCTCTAGGTCTGGGTGCGGCCTTCTTCTTCCTTCCTTTGGCCCTAGCCTTGGACCCTGAAGAAGATGAACCGCCAACAAACATAGCGGGTGTTTCCCTTGCCTTCTGCAAGGTGCCCTCTGCACTCCTTAACATGTTCAGGAGTTCCGCAAGTTCAACTTCTTTTCCTTGAAGATTGAAGTTGAGGATAAACTGGGCGTAGGTGGGAGGAAGGGACTGGAGAACAAGATCTGTATAGAGCTCATTATCCAAAGTCGTTCCAAGGTCCGCGAGCTCTTCAATATAGCCGATCATCTGTAGGACATGTTCACCTACCGATGACCCGACAGCCAACCTCGCTCGAAACAGTTTCTTCGAGGTCTCGTATCTTGCTATACGAGATTGCTCTCCATAAAGTTCCTTTGTATGGAGAAATATGCCATCTAGAGACATATCCTCGTGCCTCCTCTGATGTTCATTATTCATCGAGGCAAGCACGATGCACTTGGCTCTCGCGCAATCTAAATCCCAGGTTTTACGGATTTCCTTATCCGCATTGCTGGATTTGGGACCAAGGGCAGCAGGTGCTGTAGCGGTGAGGACGTACCCCAGTTTGTCATAGGTCAAAGCCATCTTGACATTCCGCAGCCAATCTTTATAGTTTGGCCCTGTCAGTATATTTTTCTCTAAAAGTAACTTAAGTCCAGTCATTTTCAGGGTCGCTGCAATTAGGAGAGAGAGAAGAAAACTCTTTAGCATGATGCTCTTGCAAGTTTAGAGTGGTTTTTAGTTTATCTAAACTGGATGGCTCCCACTGTTTCTCGAATCCTTCCTCAAACCATAAAAGAAGAATTAGCCAAGACTATTCTCACCGTACAATACTTGCTTAACCGTTCAGCCAGGCTGGTGTCGATACTTCGAGGGAGGTTTTCCAACGCTTTCGCGAAGTTCCTTAATTAAAGAACCTCTTTTCTCTGGGGGCGTAACCCCGCTGACACTTTTCTGGACACCTACTAGGTTTATAGCATTGATCGTTAAGCGACGAATATCCTGATAAGTAGCAAATACTCACAGTAGGATCGGGATCCAAATATCATCGTATGATAATGTTGAAGGAATGCTACCAACATTCATCAAACTCCAAATGGTATGCATCTCTTTGCAAATTTCAGTTTCTTTAGAAATTCCCGATATAAGTTTTTGCCCCATGCTCTTATGACCTTGGCTTTGGTCAAAATGTCATAAGTCACATGTCAAGTTCTACCCGTCATTATCTTGTCAATTTGAACCCATCCGTATATACCCCTGACTTTGGTCAAATGGTAATACGACTGTCCCAAACCAACTCATCTATCTTATGCAACAAATGAAAACCCAGTAGCTACCAAACACTATGCCTTGACTTTGGCCAAAATGCATAGCTTGAATACTACTGAATACCCAAATGAAATGACGGAGGGCTACGACTGGTTTTGGCGAAACCGTAAACGTAGTGAACTTGATATAACCGAAGGAACCTGATAGCTTTTAAAAGGAGTGGTTAAAGCTCCGCATTTAAAAATATCTGTTTTAAAAATAACCGAGTGGTTTCTTTTAAATTGTTCCAACGATTTAAACTTTGGTTTGTTTTACTTTGCATTATAGATAATGCGTCCCATCATTAACCTATCATTGCAGAAAACAACGAAAATATAACGTCCTCTTATGCCATCCGCATTCGCCACGGGGTCCCGTCATCACCCGTTAGGTTACTTAACTAACGACAGAGCGGGGGCTGGGCTAGCGCGGGTGTAAAACATAAGTGACGTCTAAATAGCTATAGTAAATATAGATATTTTACATTCGTCTGACGCAATGATATTCATTCCAGAACACAGATAAACAATATTGGATTTGCAAGCAATCTGTATTTCTTTTGAGCCTGCAAGAAAAGACAGATTACACAGTTGTGATGAATAGCCGTTTACCCCACCCTCGACCCCTACGGGTACGGCAAACTACCCACCCGGCAGTCTGTGTACCCCACCTTGGGTCAGTCCTAGGAGCAAAAACAGTAAAATGAAATAATACAACGGTGGCTACAACCGCAACCTGGAAGTGCCCCGCGAAAATAATATTACAACAAATTACATTTCCAACAAATGAATAAATCAATAAACCATTGTTAACCCGGCTATACACCACAACAGTCCAATACAGTTTATATGCACAAACAGATATAACCATTTCAGAAATGTGCAACCCCCTGCCAACCGACATACTAGCAGTTGGGGGAGGTTTACGAACACATCAAACAATCACAGATATAATCCAATACGCAAATACTGTATTTTTCGATCGAATAAACAACTTCAAAATTGCTCCAAAATCTGCTCTGTTAAACAGTAACCTGAGCAATAATTAAATATTCCAGAAAACCCCAAATTTCACAGGGGACCCACACAAGAAAAACGAGTCCATGACTCGGCCAAAGCGCCGCGGTTGCGCGGCAGATCCCACCGATCCGCCGCGCTTTCGCGGCCGAGTTGCCGATTCATGGTCTCGAATTTCTTGGGTGTTCTGCTGGACCCCTTTCTAGCTCTCTGAACACTCCAAAAAAATTTTAGGACTTGATTTTAAGTTCGACAGAAACTATACAGAACTAGGGTTTTCCGGGATCGTTTTTTCGTTCGAAATTCGTACAAATTTGCGATTAAGTTATTTAGTGTTTAGCGAGGCTCTGATACCACTGTAAGTCGATGTAGTACACCCCAGTGCTTATGGGGAGGCGGAATTAACAAAAACTTATCAAGTTTAAACAACAAACATCGACTAACCGCTTGAATCGAAGCTAAACCCTAAAAACCGTATTCTTATGAGTTTCATTACATAAGTGATTAGGGATTATACCTAATGAACCGGTCCTTCTTCTTTATGTCCTCCTTGGTTCTCCTTGGCCTTCTCTAGGTAGTAGACGATCCACCCGAGAGCGAAACTCCAAGCTTAACCTCTAACTTGAGGTAACTAACCAACTTTGATTGCTAATCAAAGATGATAGAATGATAAAGAGTGAAGGTTATGGATTGTTTAGTCTAACTAAACCTTTGATCTCAACACATGAGGATTAAGGTTAGTATCTTGAAGATGAGAGCTTGAGGAGAGAGAATGTGTAATATGATAATGAGAGAAGAGAGAGAGTGTATCATAATATTATGTGAAGCATTCTTATTTTCAACAAATGAATAAAATGAAATGAATAAGCATGCTTCAAAATATCTTGTGATGATTCATTAACATGAGTCATTAAGCAATAAATGTGCATTAATGAGATGAATGAATCACCACTATGACTCACTCTCTTTCCAAAACAAACCTCCTTAGTCACATCTTCTAGAAGCTTCTCGAGCAATTACGAGAACGCCCCTCCGATCCGTAAAAATACGGAAAAACTTTAGACTGTAAAAATCCAATAACCGGATACCAGTAACTGGCTTAAACCAAAGCCGACTGGTAAAAACTGTCCGAAAGTCGTACGCGCGTAAACGCACGTATGCGTCCGAACCCTTTGTCGCAAAACCATGCAACCTCTATATCGTTTCGCCTGGAGTAGGAAACTCTCTGTGTGGGACTCTAGAGACTCGACTACTACGCTGGCAGTGGGTTTAACCACAGACCGCAAGCGGCACTAGCTGTACGTAACGGTCCCCAGGTAGTTGTCGATAAGAAGGCCGATGAGTAAACCCATCCGAACTCCTACTGAGTCTGATGTGACAATCTCCATACAGTCCGGTCCGTTCGTCCATGACTATCGCATATCGGGCCTAGGGGGGCGGCAAGCGTCAGTCCCCTAATAGCGGTATAAGTCGTGTCGGAGCGAAGCCCATTACACCCTGAGAAACTGCTGGAACCTACCAGCAAATCTCGCTTGCCCTGGCCAGGGACTTTGCGTAATGGCTCTCTGACACAGCACGATATCTACTCCCAATACCGGGAGGGACGAATCCTGTCTAACCGCCACTGCCTCCAAGTGCTCGGGACTGCACCCAACTGCTACCTGTTTGCACGACTCCATAGAGCCGTGGTAGGGTAGCAATCTAAGAACAGTGGGACACACTCAAGGCGAAGTAGCAGTGTCAAGTCTGCGGACTACGCTGTACTCATGTCACCTGGGAACTGTTCACTGACGACTGGTATCAAACCAACCAACAGTTCCCTGTGAGTCCTGTCCGGTGTACCCGTAACCTAACGAGCACCTGTATACTATCTCCAGTACGACGTACTGATGGCTGTGGGACAGACCATCTCCCCAACTGGGATGAGAAGCGTACACACTAGTCTACTCCGGAGTATCGATGCTCTGTCTCGATAATCCAACGACCAGGGACCTGAATAAGGATGTGCTTGTAGACTACCCAGCCCCCACTAGTGTGACTGCCATCACAACGCCGGTAGCCAAGCAAGATCCTAAGAGCTCTATCAATACGTACACTCACATATTAAGATAGAAAAACCAAGTAGCATACTACCATGTTTAGCAAGACTGTTATATATATGTGAATATCCCAAGCTTCCATTAAGTAATATACAAGCTAGTATGATACAGTAATGGCCTTCTAGGGCATAAACACTAACACCTTGTCCGCAACTGAGGAATCTGGTCCTGGGATAAGTGGAGGAACAGCGGTGGTAACATATGCAACTTTGTCATAAGTCAGCGCAATATTGACATTCCTTAGCCAATCTTTATAGTTCTGCCCGGTCAGTATATTCTTTTCAAGTAATAGTTTTAGTCCAGTCATGGTAGCTGCCAGAGAGAGAGAAAAGAAACACTCAGCATATGCTCTTGCAAGTTTAGATTGATTATTTATCTAAACAGGATGGCTCCCACTGTTTCCTCAAATCCTTCTTCAAAACCTAAAAGAAGAACTAGTCAGGATTTAATCACACGTCACAATACTTGCTTAACCTTTCAGCCAGGCTGGTGTTGGTACTTCGAGGGAGGTTTTCCAACGCTTTCGCGAAGTTCCTTAATTAAAGAACCTCTTTTCCCTGGAGGCGTAGCCTCTCTAACACCTTTCTTGGCACCTACTTGGTTTATAGCATTGATTGTTAAGTGAGAGAAATTCCCGAGAGTAATCCTACTCATCAGTGGGATCGGGATCCAACTATCATTGCATGATGCCCTAGATGGAAGCCACTCTAGTCACCACACTCCAGAAGGTAAGCTGGATCTGCAAGTTTCCTTTATGTTAGAAACTCCCGATGTGATTTTTACCCCAAGCTCTTATAGACCTTGACGTAGGCCAACAAGTCATAAGACGCAGGTCAAGTTCTACCCGTCGTTGTCCTGATCAATTTAAATACATCGTACAAGCCCTTGACGTAGGCCAACAAGGTGTACGTCTGTATTAAACTAATGCATCTATCTATGCAACAAATAGGCACACACACTGCTACCATACACTATGCCTTGAC
This sequence comes from Agapanthus africanus, assembly GCA_030015575.1. Taxonomy (NCBI): domain Eukaryota; kingdom Viridiplantae; phylum Streptophyta; class Magnoliopsida; order Asparagales; family Amaryllidaceae; genus Agapanthus; species Agapanthus africanus. Next base: position 350,163,710 of record JASDDO010000031.1, on the reverse strand, counting down.
GTAGGCCAACTAGCATAGCATGAATACGATGTGCTGTCTATTTGAAACGACGGAGGGTTACGGCTGGTTTTTGGCAAAAAACCGTTAACGTAGTGAACTTGATTTGATCGAAGGAACTAAGATAGCTTTTATTAAAAGGAGTGGTTTAAGCTCCGCATTTAAAATTTGCTTTTTCAAGAAAACCGAATGGTTTTTAGAAATTGTTCCAACGATTCAGTTTAGGTTTTATTTTCTTAGCATTAATAATAATGCGTCCCATCTTTAAACTATCATTATAGATAACAACGAAAATACAACGTCCTCTTATGCCATCCGCATTCGCCATGGGGTCCCGTCATCACCCGTTAGGTTACTTAACTAACGACAGAGCGGGGGTTGGGCTAGCGCAGGTGTAAAACATAAGCGACGTCTAAATAGCTATCATATATAGATATTGTACATTCGTCAGACGCAATAATAGGCATTCCAGATCACAGATAAACAATATTGGATTTGCAAGCAATCCGCATTTCTTTGGAGCCTGCAATGAAAGACGGATTACACAGTTGTGATGAATAGCCATTTTCCCACCCCAGACCCCTACGGGTACGGCAAACTACCCGCCAAGTACCAGAAGTGAAGCGGTCTGCCCCAACACTTCAAAATACCCGGTAGTTTGTGCACCCCACCTTGGGTCTATCCTAGGAGCAAAAACAGTAAAAAGAAATAATACAACGGTGGCTACAACCGCAACCTGGATGTGCCCCGCAAAATAATATTACAACTTTTTACATTTACATCAAATGAATTAACACAATAACCCATCATAAAACCCGGCTAATCACCACAACAGTCCAATATAGTTTATATACACAAACAGTTATATATAACATCACAAATATGTGCAACCCCCTGCCAACCGACATACTAGCAGTTAGGGGAGGTTTAGGAACACATAATACATATCACATATATAATCAAACAAGCAAATACCGTATAATTTCGATTGATTAAACACATTTAATTTTGCTCCAATACTTCTCTGTAAATCTGAAACCTGAGCAAAAATAAAAATTACCAGAAAACACCAAATATCACAGAGAATCAACACAAGAAAGTTGGGATGATGAATCGTCCAAAGCGCGGCGGAATCGCGGTGGATCGCTAGGATCGGCCGCGGTTCCGCGGCGCTATGGCCGATTCATGAGCCCAATTTTCTTGGGTGTTCTAATACATTCATTTAGGTCATTCTGAAGGTCCCTGAAAAATTTTTGGACCTCATTTAAAAATCGACAGAAAGTACATGATATCGGGGTTTTTCCGGTTTGTTTTTCCGTTCGAAATTCATACAAATTTGCAAGTGTGTTAAATACTGTTTAGCTAGGCTCTGATACCACTGTAAGTCGATGTTCAACACCCCAATACTTATGGGGAGGCGGAAATATGAATAACAATCATGTTCTATGATTAAACATCGAATAACCGTATGAATCGTTTGCTAAACAAGTTTTAACAAAAGCTATAGAGTTCTAAACTACTATGTTAAGAGATTATACCAAACGGTTCTAGTCCTTCGTCTTAATGTTATCTACGGCCTCTTTGGATCTCCACGTCCTCTTTAGCTTTCTCCCATGATAGATGATCCACCCGAGAACCCTAATCCAAGCTATAACCTCTAAACTTGAGGTTACTTAGTTTCTCTAGTTGCTAAATAGAGTAACTAAGGTGATGTAGAGATAGGTTATGGAGTAATTAGTCTTTCCTAATCCTTGTTCTCAACTCATAAGGGTAGGATTAGGGTTTGGTGAAGGAGAGAGAACTTGAAGAGAGAGAGAGTGAGAAGATGATAATGATAATAAAAATAATAATGAAATAGCTTCTCACTTGATATATGAAACATAATGAATAAAAAGAAATGAATAATATGAGATTATTCATCATGTTTCATTAATTCAAGTGGATGATTCATTATGTGAGTCATTAAGCATTTATTAATGCATTAATGACATGATGAATCACTTACAATGAGTCACTAAATCATTAAATGAAAATGCCACCTCTCCCTCCATGTCACATCCTTCTAGAAGCTTCTCGAAAAATTACGAGAACGCCCCTCTCATCCGTGAAAACACGGAAAAACTTTAGACTGTATAAATCCAATAACCTGATACTAGAATCTGGCTTAAACCAAAGCCGGCTAGTAAAAACTGTCCGAATGTCGTACGTGAGTTCAAACACGTATGCGTCCGAACCTTTGTCGTAAAACCATACGACCTCTATATCTTTTCGCCTGGGTTTGGGAAATCTCTATGTGGGACTCTAAAGACTCGACTACTACGCTGGCAGTGGGTTTAACCACAGACCACAAGCGGCACTAGCTGTACGTAACGGTCCCCAGGTAGTTGTCGATAAGAAAGCTGATGAGGTAACCCATCTGAAATCCTACTGAGCCTGTCTGTGACAATATCCGTGCAGTCCGGTCTGTTCGTCTAAGAGTATCGCATGTATGGTCTAGGGAGGTGGTGGACGTCAGACCCCTAATAACCGTACAAGTCGTGTCGGTATGGCTCAAGACCACCCGAGAATCTACTGATCAGTCCATCAGTAATTCTCAATCAGCCCTGGCCAGGGACTTATGGTAATGACCAACCGGCCACAGTGCGATATCAACTCCCTATACCGGGAGAGACGAATCCCTAACAGTCACTCACTGCCTCCACGTGGCTCGGACTGTGCCCAACTAAAACCTGTTTGCACGACTCCTTTGAGCCGTGGTAGGGTAATAATCAAAGCACAGTGGGAACTCACACGAAACAAATGATGACCTTAAGTCAACGGACTATCTGCACACATGTCACCTGAGAACTTCTATCTGACGTTAGGTATAATACCATCCAGTCAGTTCTCGGCGAGTCCTGTCCGGTGTACTCACACCCAGTGAGCATCTGTATACAATCTTAGGTGAACACCACCAATGGTTGCGGGACCAATCCATCGCCCCCTCGTCAGGGTCTAGATATGTATACACTAGTCTACTCCGGAGTATCGATGCCCAATCTCGATACTCCTGCGACCAGGGACATCTAAGGGTGTGCCTATTGACTATCCAGCTCCCACTAGTATGACTGCCATCACAACGCCGGTAGTCAGACAAACACCCTATGGGCTTTATCAATATATATATATATATAATGTTAGTTATATGTGTGCCCTAGAGGCCATTACTGTACATTGGATGTATATTGTAGTGGATGCTGGGACATATATAGGGAGGACTTTCTTGCTCGACATGATAGTATGCTATCTGGTTGCTCTTTACCTTAACGTGTACACTGATTGTCTCTCTGTTACATGTTGGTAAAGCCCTTAGGATATGTGCTTGACTACCTGGACTATGATGCGGATCATACTAGTGGGGACATGGTAGTCCCATAAATACATCCTTCAAAGTCCCTAGTCGTGGGTGTATCGAGACGGGGCATCGATATACCAGAGTAGACTAGCGTGTACCTTCTCGACCCATACAGATGGGCGATGGATGATCCCATATCCATCGGGGTATGACATCAGAGATGATATACGGGTGCTCAGTAGAGACTGGGTACACTGGACGGACTCGCCGAGAACTCCCAGATGGTATTATACCTTACGTCAGATGGCAGTTCTCAGGTGACACTGGTACAGAGTAGTCTGTTGACCCGAGATCGTCATAGAGTCTTGTGTGGTTCCCACTGTGCTTTGATTTCCATCTTACCACGTCCAAGAGGGCGTGCAAAACGGTGGTTTTTGGGTACAGTCCCGAGTCACATGGAGGCAATGAGCGATAGGAGGGGATTCGTCTCTCCCGGTATAGGGAGTAGATGTTGCGCTGTGTTCGATTGGCTATAGCAGGAAATCCCTGGCCAGGGTGCTGAGATTTACTGGTAAGTGTTACCAGTAGTTTCTCGAATTGTTATAGACCTCATATCGACACGACTTATCGAGCTATTGGGGTCTGACGTTTACCACCCCTTGGCGAGATATGCGACATATCAGACGATCAGACCGGACTGTACGGTAGTGTTACTGGTTGGATTCACAGGAGTGTGAGCGGGGTTGCTCGTCGATCTTCTGATCGCTCAATACCCGGGTGGCCGTTACGTTTAGCAGACCGCTTGCGGCTTGTGGATGCTTGATATGATCATCATCTGCTGCCGGCGTATTGACGAGTCTTTAGAGTCCTATACAGAGGTTTCCTGGCTCAAGCGAAACGAAATAGGAGCGCATATGGGATATGTGCGGGACCGAGAATAATGCGTTGTATGTGATACCGTATTCCATTCTCGCGATGAATGTATCGATTGGTTGTATGCGATATAACCTAGTTATCGAATCAAGGGTTGATTCGATAAGCTGATACATTGTATACTAGTCGGTTTGTGTGCGACAAGACCGGATCATTGAATCAAGTGTTGATTTAATTATTTAGTGCATAATTATATATTTGATATATTACTTTGCATTAACTAGTATTGGTTCACTTTAAATGGATTTTCTCACTCGGTTTGTGCACATTGTATATGTGATATACTTTTGTACACATGATTGTATCATGTTTGATGATACATGTTTGCTAGGGTTTTTGTGTAAAGATCAAACCATGGTTAAATGATTATGACTAGGGTTTTGTTTTATTCACTTATTTATTTATCCATTTCATTTTGGAAATAAATGGAAAAGAGAAAAGAATGGTGGCTTTATTTGTTGTTTAGTTGAAGCTTTATGAAGCTTTGACCTTGACCACCATTCTTATCTCATCCTTAACCCTAACGATTCCTTTAACCTTGGTCAATTCTCTACACATAACCATAGTTAGAATTATGATAAGTATTGATTTTCTATTCTTTTTTAAATAACTTATCATAACATTTACCTTCTTCTTCTTCCTTTCTTCACTTGAAGAAAGCAAGCTCCATCAATGGTGATTGATAGAAATGAGTGAGAAATCCAATTCTAAAGTCTACCCACTTCCTATTTCTTCATCCTCTACCTCTTGCCAAGTAGTAGAGTGTGTTTTCTTCACAAGTTTCTTGACTTGGTGAAGTCGGAGCTTGATTTAGCGATGCCTCGACGTAGATCATCTTCGGCATGGACATCGACGACCTAGCTCGCCATTTCTCCGACGAAGCCGACGCTAGAGCCCGGGAAATCATTTGGACAGCGAGGGGACTTCGTTGCGGAGCTATGGAGGTGGAGCACCGGATCTACAAAGGTTGTATTTCCGTTAAACTTTAGTTAAGCTGTTAACTAGTTTTCTTTTTCGCCTAGTTTTCTAGCCAACGATCCGTAGTCTAGGGTTTCTCGGCACCGTAATTTTTAAATTGGCATGATCGATGCCTTGTGAGACCTCCTTAGGGTGCCTAGGAACCTTTCACTTGTATCAGAGACTAGCTAGAGCCTTAGGCGAAGTCTAGACGATGTTTGAAACCCGATCGAACCGAAAATCCGACCCGGAAAATGCTCTCTGTACTTTTTCTAATTTCGTGGATTTTTGAGAATTAAAAATATGCAGAAAAATTAGCAGGAAATTCTAAGAATTACGGTGCAAAAAGTAACTAATGATCCCTCAAAAGTGCGGCGGAACCGCGGCATTAGCATGCTAATGCGGCGGTTCCGCGGCAGTTTTGTCTTATTAGGCATTCAATTTTGCACAGTAATTCCTATTTTGCAGTGCTGGTTTTTCCTGGGAATTTTATTTTTCTGAAATCAAGAGTTGAGTTTTTTTTTGGGTTGTATTAGGATTTCGTACATTCGATCGGATTGTCTAATTTTGTCTACGTGTTTTTCGGATATTTTAGAATATGTTAAAATGTTCGACCGGATATAAATACCCAATTTTTCCCCTGTCGGGAAATTTCCAAGTGTTGGATTTTTCCGTAGTTTAACGACGTTCTAAATAGTGCAAGTAACTCGATGGACCCTCTAGAAGACCACAAACCTTAACTCGATTATGTGACCGTCTTGATCTGCCCTTTGAACCTTCGGGTTTGGGCAGTACGGCGTGCCACATGTGAGGCGTTGGCTTGACCCTTCTACGGCTGGACCGTTGGTACTGAGGCACGAACTGAATGTTGTTAGACTTATTTCATGTGTTGACCTGTTTCGGGAAACTTGGGTGTTCGAATGTTCAATCGGAAAGTTTAACATTTTCTGTTTATCCGGAATGGGATACAATAATTGGAATTCACAAGTAGTTATGTGATAACTGAATGAATGTTATAAACATAGCAGTTTAGTCTCACTTGATCGGTTGCCACGGAATTTTGATGTGATCAAAAGTCCGTCGCAATCACGTAGCGTACGCGGATACTCGCCGGGTAAACTTAATAGACAGCCTCACTCCATAGCCCCGACCAAGTGAATGTAGGAGAACCCCGTCGCCGAAAGCATCCGTTCGGGTGCTCGCGGTGGCGGTGTTCCGCCTTGGTGCACTTCGTCGACGGTATCAGGGGTGCGACCGCCTACTAAAGTTTGCGACGAGCATGGGATCAGGATGTCGGGAATCTTGTTGAATTGCCCGACTTGATATTGAAAAGTGTTTTCGATTTTGAGACTAAAATGCGGGGTTTGTAATTGTTAGGCATGCGATGTCTAAGTAATTCATTTGGTCAGGCATGCGATGTCTGAGGTGGTTGCGGATTCCAACTGTTGTAGTTTTACACTTTCTTTTCTGTGACCGTAAGTGTAATATGTGATATCGCCGGTTTCGTTGCTATATGTCAACGACAATTGGGATATGCATGTTTACTTACGTTGATGACATGTGATGTTATGTGTTGCTGGATATGTTATATTGGATCGTCGTGTTTGAATAGCCGGGGGTTTTTATATGAGATGAGTGTTTTTCATTTTCATTCATGTAAAACTTGTATGTAATATTCTTTTAATTGGGGCACTTCCAGGTAGCGGAAGTTGTCACATTTGTATAATATTTACTTTTCTGCACTAGGATAGACCCAAGGAGGAGGGCACAAGTAACCGGGTTCTGGAGTCCAGTGGGAGACCAACTCGAGGAGTCGAGTCCGGGTCTCCTAACTCCAGAATTGGTAGGGTTGCTTGCCGCTCTCGGAGGGGTCTAGGGGTGTGGGTTTGGCTATTCATCACAACCGTGGAATCCGTGTTTTATACTGGCTCGTATTGAAAACACGGACGTCCTAGTATATCCAATATTTCATATGTTTCTTCTGCTGCGATATCTGTGATGTGATCATGTGATGTTCTGTGATAGATACAATATATAGTATATATGATATATTATATAGATGTTACTTATGTTTTACACCCGCGCTAGCCCTGCCCCGCTCTGCCGTTAGTTACCTAACCTAATGGTGCACGAGGGGACATCGAGGCGAATGCGGATGGCATAAGTGTACGTCGTATTTATCTGTGATGTTTAGGTACTTAAATGATGGGACTTCATTAATGAGATTAATGAAATAAAGAAACCTAAGATGTTGTAGAATCGAATTTCAAAATAAAACAGGTAGCTACAGTTCTTGCTTTGCACAGCAGTATATATGATATATCCTGCACCTTATTCGATAAGAAAAGGACCGAGATCCCTTCACCGGGAGTGACTCCTTTAGCAATAACTGGCAGATGCTACACCCTCGGTTTGTCTTTTGATTGCTTTTAAGTGTTTTTTCTTTGCACAGTGATATATATGATATATCCCGCACCTCATTCGACGAGGAAAGGACCGACGATCCTTCATCGGGAGTGACTCCTTTAGCAAAACTGGAAAAGCCTCAAAAGCACTCCATTTCAAAATCATTTGATTCTACAACGATATAAAGTTCATTACGCAAAGGGTTTTCTTAAAAACCTGACGTAGCCCTCCGTCATTTCAGATAAGTAATAGTTAGTATTCGTGCTGCGTTTGTTGACTCAGTCAAGGCGTAGTGTGCGGTAGCTGATTACTATTTATCTGCTTATGCATATGATGCAGATTGGATTAGGGTAGTCGTGCGGCCTTGTTGACTCAGTCAAGGGTCGTGCGGGTGGGTTTAATTCAATCAGGAAATGACGGGTTGAACTTTACTTGCGGTCTATGGTTTGTTGACTCAGTCAAGGTCATAGATCGCCTGGGGCAAAATATTATCGGGAATTTCAAGTGTTGAAATTTGCAATGAGATTGCATACCTTCTATGAGATAGTTGGATCCCGATACCCGCTGCGAGTAAGAGTTACTCCTGGGAGAGTTTTACGCATTACAATTAGCCGATCAAGTAGGTGTCTAGAAAGGTGTCAACGGGGTAACGCCTCTGGGAAAACGAGGTTTACATTAATTAGGTTCGTGCGAAAGCACGGGGGACCTCCCTCAAAGTACCGACACTGGCCTGGTTGAAAGATTGGCGAACTTGTAGTGTGTAATTAATCCCGGCTAGTCTTTCCTTTTAGGGTTTGAAGGAAGATTTGATAAAAAGCAGTGGGAGCCATCCTGATTAGATAAAATAATAACCAATCTATTCTTGCAAGAGCGCACGCTGAGTGTTTTCTTCTCTCTCTCTCCAGGTAGCGACCATATCACGCCTTAATCAAGATAATAATACGGATTATTGACCAAACCCGCTTGTTATACTGAGCTGGGGAACGTTGGTCCCGCTCCAACTTATAATTGTTATAAGACAGAGCAGGAACTAAGGGGAATACCAGATTTCCCGTGCCGCCCAAACGAAGAGAGTGCATGCTGATGCATCATCTTCGGGTGTGTTCATTATACAGAACTGTTTCTTAGTATCCTCTGCATCCTGGGTATATGATACCGGATCAGGATCCCAGATATGTAATCTGTTACATAGGGCTACAAAAGGGTAGAAAAACTGAGAACGGGTGATAAGTTTCATGAGGCAGAAAACGGGACAAGTGTTGCAGCTAAGTCTGTCGGTCACTGTCACCCTGTATTACCAATACATTGATTCTGAATGAATGTTATTAGATACCGAACCTGATATACAAAATCATATCAGTCTCTTTATTAGTAAAGAAATGATAAAATTTTGTATTGTTGGATAATGTTTTGAACATTTCCTATATCAAAAGTTGATCGGTTCAGGCACGTTATCTAAAAGCATTGATGTTCTAAATCAAACTACAGTTCTTAATATATGGAACACACACAAGCGGAAGAGTTCAGAAATGAACGAATCCTTCTTGAGGTATTGTAGACTAGGTCATATCAATGCGACCCGACTAGCTGAAGTTACATTTAGATGCATATTTAAATCAGTTTGAATTTACATCTTGTGAAACTTGCCAGTCATGTCACAAAGATATAATGACACCAGCTCTGTCTATTGGAAATAGAGAAAGAGTTAGTGAACTCTTGGGACTGATACATGATGATGTATGTAAGGTCCCTTGTCTACACCTGCCAAGAACAGTTCTTTTTACTTCATTACATTCTCTGATGATCTTTCGAGATTCAGACCTATGTTCCTGTTGAAACACAAGTCCGAACCTTTTGAGATATTCACAGAATATAAGTTAGAAGTAGAGAACCAATACGGGTATAAGTATTATGTCCTATGATGAGATCAGGGAGGAGAATACTTGTGCATGGAACTCCTGGACTATTCTAAAGGAGAATGAGATTCTCTCTCAGCATTACTCCTCCGTATACACCATTGCATGATGGTATATCGGGGCGGAGCAGATACACCCTATTTGATATGGTGTGCTTTATGATGAGTAATACTGAGTTACCTTTTTCCTTAGTGAGTTATGCACTTATGAAGTTGCATACCTATTGAATTAGGGTTCGAATCAAATCAAAGCCTACCATTTCATATGTGATATGGAAAGGGAAGAGCCCATATCTTAAAATGGTTAAGATTTGGGGTTGTCCGGCCTATGTCTAAAAGCAAAATCCGGACAAGCTCGAGACAACGTCTGTTATGTAGAACTGGAATGGTTCCAGCTATACAAACTACAGCAGATGATTTGATAGAACCAAAGGATTCAATAGATTCCAACGAACCTCAGCCTCTCCGCCGATCTAGTAGGGTTCCTCACCCACCTGAGAGTTACTTAGGTTTCTCTATGACAGTGGGAGCGAGGATTGCATCATGAGATGATGACCCAACTAATTTCGAGCTGGCCATCAGGAGTAAGACTCTATAAGAATGGCTGGATGCTTATCAATCTGAGATGGAATCCATGTACACCAGCAAAGTATGGACTTTGGCTGCTATATTTGAAGGGTTAAATCCCCATCAGGAGCAAGTATATCTTGAGAAGATTACTTGGTGTAGATGGAAAAGTTGAGACTTTCAAAGCTAGACTTGTTAAAAGTTTGCATCATTGACCAGGTGTGGATAATGATAAAACCTTTTCAAGTAGCTATGCTTAAGTCCATCCAGATCCTACTTGCCACGGCTACATACCATGACTACGATATCTGGCGGTTGGGTGTAATGACTGCTTTTCTAAATACTGATTTAGAAGAGTGCGTCTATAAGTACACAGCCAGAGGGCCTCGTAGACAGTGGGAGCAGCGGAAACATGTGCAAGATGCTTTATAGGATAAAGCAGGCATCGCGGAGTTGGAACATCTGTTTTGATGGATTAGTCAAGGAAGTTGACATCATTAAAATGGTAGATGAACCTTGTATATACAAAAAGGTAGTAGGGAGTATGGTTGTGATCCTCGTAGAGTACGTGGATGACATACTCATGATAGGGAAGGAGTTTCCTATGCTACGCTCGGTCAATCTCCGCTTATCACAAGGATTCTCTAGATAGGATCAATGTGATACCTCCTCCATCCTGAGTTTTTATCTATGAGATAGATGTTATTTGGGTGTTAGTATACTCACTAGTTGTAGTGAGATGGTATCAATCGATCCTGGGGAGAATCACTGGAAGGGTTCCAGAGTGATAAAGACGACTGAATGTCAGTCGCAGGCATTGTCTTTACCCTCAGTAAAGGGACGGTATGTTGGAAGAGTTCCAAGCTAAATACCGTGGCATACTAGACGATAAAGGCACGATACATCGCTACTTAAGATGCTACCAAAGAGGATGTTTGGGTGTATATTGGTCCATGAGATGAACTATGTTCCTCCCATTGTGTGACAATGGAGTTGTGGCTTATGCCAAGGAACGACGGTCCCATCAGTGATCCAGACTTATTCTAAGGCAGTATCGCCTGATCATGGAGATGTTTGATCTCCAGGGGATCGAGGTCAGGAGAGTAGACTCAGAGGACAACACGGCGGATCCACTCACGAAGGCATATTCCCAGAGAGAGACTTTCATGGGATGGTTGAGTATGAGATACTACAACCACTGCTACAGATGGCCCTAGTGCAAGTGGGAGATTGTTAGTTATATGTGTGCCCTAGAGGCCATTACTGTACATTGGATGTATATTGTAGTGGATGCTGGGACATATATAGGGAGGACTTTCTTGCTCGACATGATAGTATGCTATCTGGTTGCTCTTTACCTTAACGTGTACACTGATTGTCTCTCTGTTACATGTTGGTAAAGCTCTTAGGATATGTGCTTGACTACCTGGACTATGATGCGGATCATACTAGTGGGGACATGGTAGTCCATAAATACATCCTTCAAAGTCCCTAGTCGTGGGTGTATCGAGACGGGGCATCGATATACCAGAGTAGACTAGCGTGTACCTTCTCGACCCATACAGATGGGCGATGGATGATCCCATATCCATCGGTGTTTGACATCAGAGATGATATACGGGTGCTCAGTAGAGACTGGGTACACTGGACGGACTCGCCGAGAACTCCCAGATGGTATTATACCTTACGTCAGATGGCAGTTCTCAGGTGACACTGGTACAGAGTAGTCTGTTGACCCGAGATCGTCATAGAGTCTTGTGTGGTTCCTACTGTGCTTTGATTTACATCTTACCACGTCCAAGAGGGCGTGCAAAATGGTGGTTTTTGGGTACAGTCCCGAGTCACATGGAGGCAATGAGCGATAGGAGGGGATTCGTCTCTCCCGGTATAGGGAGTAGATGTTGCGCTGTGTTCGATTGGCTATAACAGGAAATCCCTGGCCAGGGTTGCTGAGATTTACTGGTAAGTGTTACCAGTAGTTTCTCGAATTGTTATAGACCTCATATCGACACGACTTATCGAGCTATTGGGGTCTGACGTTTACCACCCCTAGGCGAGATATGCGACATATCAGACGATCAGACCGGACTGTACGGTAGTGTTACTGGTTGGATTCACAGGAGTGTGAGCGGGCTTGCTCGTCGATCTTCTGATCGCTCAATACCTGGGTGGCTGTTACGTTTAGCAGACCGCTTGCGACTTGTGGATGCTTGATATGATCATCATCTGCTGCCGGCGTATTGAGGAGTCTTTAGAGTCCTACACAGAGGTTTCCTGGCTCAAGCGAAACGAAATAGGAGCGCATATGAGATATGTGCGGGACCGAGAACAATGCGTGTATGTGATACCGTATTCCATTCTCGCGATGAATGTATCGATTGGTTGTATGCGATATAACCTAGTTATCGAATCAAGGGTTGATTCGATAAGCCGATACGTTGTATACTAGTCGGTTGTGTGCGACATGACCGGATCATTGAATCAAGTGTTGATTTAATGATTTAGTGCATAATTATATATTTGATATATTACTTTGCATTAACTAGTATTGGTTCACTTTAAATGGATTTTCTCACTCGGTTTGTGCACATTGTATATGTGATATACTTTTGTACACATGATTGTATCATGTTTGATGATACATGTTTGCTAGGGTTTTTGTGTAAAGATCAAACCATGGTTAAATGATTATGACTAGGGTTTTGTTTTATTCACTTATTTATTTATCCATTTCATTTTGGAAATAAATGGAAAAGAGAAAAGAATGGTGGCTTTATTTGTTGTTTAGTTGAAGCTTTATGAAGCTTTGACCTTGACCACCATTCTTATCTCATCCTTAACCCTAACGATTCCTTTAACCTTGGTCAATTCTCTACACATAACCATAGTTAGAATTATGATAAGTATTGATTTTCTATTCTTTTTTAAATAACTTATCATAACATTTACCTTCTTCTTCTTCCTTTCTTCACTTGAAGAAAGCAAGCTCCATCAATGGTGATTGATAGAAATGAGTGAGAAATCCAATTCTAAAGTCTACCCACTTCCTATTTCTTCATCCTCTACCTCTTGCCAAGTAGTAGAGTGTGTTTTCTTCACAAGTTTCTTGACTTGGTGAAATCGGAGCTTGATTTAGCGATGCCTCGACGTAGATCATCTTCGGCATGGACATCGACGACCTAGCTCGCCATTTCTCCGACGAAGCCGACGCTAGAGCCCGGGAAATCATTTGGACAGCGAGGGGACTTCGTTGCGGAGCTATGGAGGTGGAGCACCGGATCTACAAAGGTTGTATTTCCGTTAAACTTTAGTTAAGTTGTTAACTAGTTTTCTTTTTCGCCTAGTTTTCTAGCCAACGATCCGTAGTCTAGGGTTTCTCGGCACCGTAATTTTTAAATTGGCATGATCGATGCCTTGTGAGACCTTCTTAGGGTGCCTAGGAACCTTTCATATAAATACCAAGTAAAATATATCATACGTTTAAGACAAAGTCAAACCAAATAGCGTACTATCATATCAAGCAAGACTGTTATGTACATACATATCCCAAGCATCTTATACAATGTAGGCCTCTAGGGCATATATATCCAACATAATGATCATCTAATGAGTCACTAATCCATTAATGCAAAAGCCACCTTAGCCCTCCAAGTCATCATCCTTCTAGAATCTTCTCGCCAAATTACGAGAATGCCCTTCCTATCCATGAAAACCCGGAAAAACTTTAGACTGTATAAATCCAATAATCCGATACTAGAATCTAGCTTAAACCAAAGCCAGCTAGTAAAAACTGTCCGAACATCGCACGTGCGTAAAAACACGTATGCGTCCGAACCCTTGTCGTAAAACCATACGAACTCTATATCGTTTCGCCCGGAGCAGGGAAACTCTCTGTGTGGGACTCTAAAGACTCGACTACTACGCTGGCAGTGGGTTTAACCACAGCTCGCAAGCAGCAATAGGTGTACGTAACGGTCCCCAGGTAGATGTCGATAAGAAGGCCGATGAGGAATCCCATCCGAACTCCTACTGAGCCTGATGTGACAATCTCTGTACAGTCTGGTCTGTTCGTCTAGAAGTATCGCATATCGGGCCTAGGGGGCGGCAAGCGTCAGTCCCCTAAAAGCGGTATAAGTCGTGTCGGAGCGAAGCCCATTACACCTTGAGAAACTACTGGAAAACCTACCAGTAAATCTCGCTTGCCCTGGCCAGGGACTTTGTGTAATGGCTCTCCAGACACAGCGCAATATCAACTCCCAATACCGGGAGAGACGAATCCTGTTTAACCGCCACTGCCTCCAAGTGCTCGGGACTGCACCCAACTGCTACCTGTTTGCATGACTCCTTTGAGCTGTGGTAGGGTAGCAATCTAAGAACAGTGGGACACACTCGAGGCGAAGCAGCAGTGTCAAGTCTGCGGACTATGCTGTACTCATGTCACCTGGGAACTGTTAACTGACGACGGGTATAATACCAACCAACAGTCCCCTGCGAGTCCTGTCCGGTGTACCCGTAACCCAACGAGCACCTGTATACTATCTCCAGTACGATGTACTGATGGCTGTGGGACAGACCATCTCCCCAACTGGGATGAGAAGCGTACACACTAGTCTACTCCGGAGTATCGATGCCCTGTCTCGATAATCCTACGACTAGGGGCCTGAAAAAGGATGTGCTTGTAGACTACCCGGCCCCCACTAGTGTGACTGCCATCACAACGCTGGTTGTCAAGCAAGATCCTAAGGGCTTTATCAATACGTACACACATATTAAGATAGATATAACCAAGTAGCATACTACCTTATTTAGCAAGACTGTTAATATAACTGTGAATATCCCAAGCTTCCATTAAGTAATATACAAGCTAGTATGGTACAATAATGGCCCCTAGGGCATATACACTAACAATCTCCCACTTGCACTAGGGCCATATACTGGCGTATCGAAGACCGATTATCTCGAGTAGCCTCTCGAACTGAATCTGAGGTAAGGCCTTTGTGAATGGATCAGCAATGTTCTCCTCTGTAGCAACTCTCCGGATCTCGATCTCCCGGCGATCTATCATCTCCCTGATCAGGTGATACCGCCTTAAGATGTGTCTGGACTTCTGATGGGACCTGGGTTCCTTCGCTAAAGCTATAGCTCCGTTGTTGTCGCAATACAGCGGTATTGGATCAACAATGGTAGGAACCACCTGAAGTTCTGTTAGGAACTTCTTCATCCAGACCGCTTCTTTTGCGGTATCGCAAGCAGCAATATACTCCGCTTCCATCGTCGAGTCAGCAACGATGTCCTGCTTGGAACTCTTCCAGCACACCGCCCGTCCATTGAGGGTAAAGACATAACCTGACATGGACTTGGAGTCATCCTTATCACTCTGGAACCCGGAATCAGCAAAGGCCTCGATCTTGAGGTGTTTTCCGCCATAAACCAAGAACATCTCCTTAGTCCTTCTCAGGTACTTGAGAATGTTCTTCACTGCTATCCAGTGCTT
The DNA here is from genome assembly GCA_030015575.1 of Agapanthus africanus. NCBI lineage: Eukaryota > Viridiplantae > Streptophyta > Magnoliopsida > Asparagales > Amaryllidaceae > Agapanthus > Agapanthus africanus. Next base: position 350,148,107 of record JASDDO010000031.1, on the reverse strand, counting down.
CTCCCCTAGGTCTGACTGATACCTGCTTACTACGCTCAGTGCGTAAGCTACATCTGGTCTGGTGCACAACATCGCATACATTATAGAGCCTACCGCAGAAGCGTAGGGTATAATAGACATGCGATCCCTTTCCATATCAGTCTTGGGAGACATCTCTTTGGATAGGGTGATTCCGTGACAAGCCGGTAGATTACCGCGCTTAGAATCTTCCATACTGAATCTTTTCATTACAGTGTTGATATACCTGGACTGCGAAAGTCCCAACATCCTCTTGGATCTATCACGATAGATCCGGATCCCCAGAATGTAAGAGGCATCACCCAGTGTTAGTTATATGTATGCCCTAGAGGCCATTACTGTACATGAGATGTATATTGTAGTAGATGCTGGGACAAATATAGGTAGGACTTTCTTGCTCGACATGATAGTACTCTATTTGGTTGCTCTTTATCTTAACATGTATAATTGCTGTCTCTCTATTACATGTTGATAAAGCCCTTAGGATGTCTAATCGACTTCCAGGACTATGATGTAGATCATACTAGTGGGGCCTGGGTAGTCAATGAGTACATCCTTCAATGTTCCTAGTCGTTGGAATATCGAGACGGGGCATCGATATTCCAGAGTAGACTAGCGTATATCTTCTCGACCCATGTGATGGGCGATGGATGATCCCATATCCATTGGTGTTTGAAATCAGAGATGGTATGTGGGTGCTCAGTGGTGACTGGGTACACTGAACGGACTCGCCGAGAACTCCTAGATGGTATTATGCCTTACGTCAGATGGCAGTTCTCTGGTGACACTGGTACAACTTAGTCTGTTGACCCGAGATCGTCACAGAGTCTTGTGTGTCTCCCAATGTGCTTTGATTTCCACCCTACCACGGCTCTACTGAGTCGTGCAAACAGGTGGTTTTTGGGTACAGTCCCGATTCACATGGAGGCAATGAGCGATAGGAGGGGATTCGTCTCTCCCGGTATTGGGGGTTGATGTTGCGCTATGCTCGACTGGCCATAACTGGAAATCCCTGGCCAGGGTTGCACTGATTTACTGGTAAGTGTTATCAATAGTTTCATGCTAGTTATGGACCTTACATCGGCATGACTTATCAAGCTACTGGGGTCTGACGTTTACCACCCCTAGGCGAGATATGCGACATATCAGACGAACAGACCGGACTGTACGGTAAGTGTTACTGATTGGATTCGCAGGAGTGTTAGCAGGCTTGCTCATTGATCTTCTGATCGCTCAATACCCGGGTGGCAGTTACGTTTAGCAGACCGCTTGCGGCTTGTGGGTGATTGATATGATCACCACCTACTGCAGGCGTATTGATGAGTCTTTAGAGTCCTACACAGAGATTTCCTGGCTCAAGAGAAACGAAATAGGAGCGCATATGAGATATGTGCGGGACCGAGAATAATACCAGTATGTGATACTATGTTCTATTCTCGCGATTTGTATCATCGGACGGTTATATGAGATATAGCCGGGTTACCGAATCAAGTGTTGATTCGATATATTGATACACTTGATATTAGTCGGTTATATGCGATATGAACGGATCATTAAATCAAGTATTGATTTAATGATTTAATGCATAATTATATATTTGATATATTACTTTACATTAACTAGTATTGGTTCACTTAAGATTGACTTTCTCACTTTTTGCACAAGTTGTATATATGATATATGTTTGTGCACTAGTTTGTATCATAATTGATGATACATGCAAACTTGGGTGTGTGTATGACTTACACCATGTTTAGGTTAATGGTTGGGGTTTTATTTATTTTGGCAAAAACAAAATGGTGGCTTTCTTTGTTTTTTGCTTGAATCTTCATGAAGCTTATAAGCATCTTTGACATAGTCTAACCATTTTGTTTTGCATGAGATTTTCAGTAACCTAACCATTAAATCAAAATAGGGTTTAGTCTCTACAAAGGTTAACTCACCCATGGTTGCATTATGATAGACTTCACTTGATTATTCATTTTAGTTAATTCATTATTCATTCTTATTCTTTTCTCCTTCTCCATCTTCTTCAAGTGAAAAAAAAGCCTTGCTAGAAAAATTTCAAGTGAAGAAAAAGAGTGAGAAATCCAAATCCAAAGTGAACCCACTTCCTATTTCTTCATCCTCTACCACTTGCCATGTAGTATAGGGTGTTCTCTTCACAAAGTTCTTGACCAAGTGAAGATGGAGCTTGAGTTTGAGTCTCCTCGACGTAGATCATCTTCGGCCTCGAAGTCAACGACCTAGCCCGCTCATTTCTCCGAAGAAACCATCGCTAGGGTCCGGGATCCCGATGATCACAGCGAAGGGACGTCAACACGGAGCATTAGAAGTGAAGGACCGGATCTACAAAGGTTGTAATCCCTTTCACTTAGTAGTAAAGTAGTTTACTCGCTTTTAGTTTCGCCTAATCTCTAGTACACGATCTTGCATAGGGTTGTTCGGCATATAAAAAATTTGATTTTGGTATGGTTGATGCCTTGTAGAACCTCATGAGTGTGCCTAGGAACCATACAGTGGTATCAGAGCCTTGCTAGAGCTTTAGGCGAAGTGTAGACGAAGTTAGAAACCCGATCGAACCCCGAAACTCTAATCAAAACCCTTCTCTGTACATTTTTTAAAACCGTGGATTTTTCCTAATTAAAAATACTCAAAAAATTCAGCAGGGTTTTCTAGGAATTACTGTGCAGCATGTGACCCCAATTCAATCAAGGCGCCGCGGAACCGCGGCCGTACCCTAGGTGGCGCGGCGGTTCCGCGGCCATTCTGTAGCTTTATGCTACACTGTTTGCACAGTAATGTTCTTGTATAGTTCTTGTGTTTTCTGGGAATTTTTAATTTATACTCAAGTGTTGAGTTTTCTGGGTTGTATTGGGAGTTCGTTGATTCGATCGGAAAGTTTAACTTTGTCTGTGTTTTTCCGGGTAATTTAGAAAGTGTTAAAAAGTTCGACCGGATATCAATAACTCACTTTTTCCCCTGCCGGAAAATTTCCAAGTGTTGGATTTTTCCGTAGTTTAAGAAAGTTTAAATCGTGCAAGTAACGCGATGGACCCTCTAGAAGACAACAAAGCTTAACTCGATTATGTGACCGTCTTGAACTGCCTTTTGAACCTTAGGGTTTGGGGCAGTACGGCGTGCCACATGTGAGGCGTTGGCTTGACCCTTCTACGGCTGGACCGTTGGTACTGTGGCATGAAATGGATGTTTTTAAACTCCCCTCAAGTGTTGAGCTATTGGAAAACTTGGGGGTTTGATTATTCGATCGGAAAGTTTAACATTGTCTATTTATCTGGAATGTGATACAATATTTGGAATCCACAAATAGTTATGAGATAACCGATTTGAATATTATAAACATAGCACTTTAGTCTAAATTGATCGGTTGCCACGGAATTTTGATGCGATCAAAACTCCGTCGCAATCACGTAGCGTACGCGGATACTCGCCGGGTAAACTTAATAGATAGCCACGCCCCATAGCCCCGACCAAGTGACTGTAGGAGAACCCCGTCGCCAAAAGCATCCGTTCGGGTGCTCGCGGCAGCGGTGTGCCGCCTTAGTGCACTTCGTCGACGGCATCCGGGGGTGCGGCCGTCTACTAAAGTTTGCGACGAGCATTCGATCAGGATGTCGGGAATCTTGTTGAATTGCCCGACTTGATATTGAAAAGAGTTTTCGATTATGAGACTAAAATGCGGGGTTTATAATTGTTAGGCATACGATGTCTAAGGAATTCATTTGATTAGGCATGCGATGTCTAAGGAGGTTGCGGATTCCAACTGTTGTAGTTTTACACTTTCTTTTCTGCGACCGTAAGTGTAATATGTGATATCGCCGGTTTCGTTATTATATGTCAACGATAATTGGGATGAGCATATTTACTTACGCTGATGATATGTGATGTTATGTGTTGCTGGATATGTTATATTGGATCGTCGTGTTTGAATAGCCCGGGTTTTTTTTTTATGTGAGACGAGTGTTTTTCATTTTCATTCACGTAAAAACTTGTATGTAATATTCTTTTATTGGGGCACTTCCGGGTTGAGGATGATGTCACCATTGTATATTATTTACTTTTCCGCATTAGGATAGACCCAAGACGTGGAGCACAAGTAACCGGGTTCTAGGGTCCAGTGGGAGACCATCTCGAGGAGTCGAGTCCGGGTCTCCTAACTCTAGAATTGGTAGGGTTGCTTTCCGCTCTCGTAGGGGTCTAGGGGTGTGGGATTGGCTATTCATCACGACCGTGGAATCCGTGTTTTATATAGGCTCAAAATAAAACACGGACGTCCTAGTATATCCAATATTTCATATGATATTTTCTGTTGCGTTATCTGTGATGTGATCATGTGATATGTTCAAATAGATATAGTATATAGTATATATGATATATTATATAGACGTTGCTTATGTTTTACACCCGCGCTAGCCCTGCCCCGCTCTGCCGTTAGTTACCTAACCTAATGGTGCAGACGGGACATCGAGGCGAATGCGGATAGCATAAGTGTACGTTGTATTTATCTGTGATGTTTAGGTGGACTTAAATGATGGGACATTCATTAATGAGATTAATGAAAGATAATAAACCTAAAAGATGTTGTGGAATCGAATTTCAAAAATTAGGTAGCTTTAGTTGTTGCTTTGCATAGCGGTGTTCCTTGTATAACATCCAGCACCTTATTCGATAAGGAAAGAGCCGGCGATCCCTTCACCGGGAGTGACCTCTTTAGCAATAGTTAGCAAATGCTGCAACCTTCGGTTTTTCTTTTGACTGCTTTTCTAGTTCTTGCTTTGCATAGTGGTATTGTGAATATCCTGCACCTCATTCGACGAGGAAAGAGCCGACGATCCCTTCACCGGGAGTGACCTCTTTAGCGAAACTAGAAAAAGCCTAAAAAACACTCCATTTAAAAACCATTTGATTCCGCAACGAGATCAAGTTCAAAGCGTTAAAGGTTTTCTTAAAAACCATCCGCAACCCTCCGTCATTTTAGGAAGTAGAGTACTTAGTATTCGTGCTGTGTTTGTTGACCATAGTCAAGGCACAGTGTACGGTAGCTAAGTGATGTCTTCCTACACCGTATATGATGCGATTAGTTAGGACAGTCGTGTGACTTTGTTGACCTTAGTTAAGGGTCCTGTGGGTGGGTCTAATTAATCATGAAATGACGGGTAGAGCTTGACTAGTGCTTATGATTTGTTGACAATAGTTAAGGTCATAAGCGCTAGGGGTAAAAACAATTATCGGGAGTTTCAAATGTTGAAATTTGCAAAGAGATTGCATACCTTCTATGAGATAGTTGGATCCCGATACCCACTGCGATTAATTGTTACTCCTGGGAGAGTTTTGCACTTTAAAATTAGCCAATCAAGTAGGTGTCTAAAAAGGTGTCAACGGGGTTACGCCCCTGGGAAAACGAGGTTTATTTTAATTAGGTCCGTGCGAAAGCACGGGGAACCTCCCTCAAAGTACCGGCACTGGCCTGGCTGAATGATTGGCGAACTTGTAGAGTGTAATTAATCCCGGCTAGTCTTTCCCTTTAGGGTTTGAAGGAGGATTTTATAAAAACAGTGGGAGCCATCCTGATTAGATAAAATATATAACCAATATAATCTTGCAAGAGCGCACGCAGAGTGTTTTCTTCTCTCTCTCTCCAGGTAGCGACCATGTCACGCCTTAATCAAGATAATAATATGGATGTATTGACCGAACCCGCTTGTTTTACTGAGCTGGGGAACGTTGGCCCCACTCCAACTTATAATTGTTATAAGACAGAGCAGGAAATTGGGGAATACCAGATTTCCCGTGCCGCCCAAACGAAGAAAGTGCATGATGATGCATCTTCTTGTAAGTCCACGTTGCCCACCCCGGTGCTTGCGGGGAGGCGGAAACGTTATGAATAATTCGATTTTTACAACTCTAGGCAACATGGACTATGTAAAGGAGGGATCTTTGCTAAACAAAACAAACTAACAAAGCTAAAGAGTTTAGCTACTCGGAAAGTGGGTTATACCTAGGTCTTCAAGTCCTTCTCTCCTTGCTCCTTGGAGTGAAAGAACGGGTTCTCCTTGTCGCTTCTCTTGTCGAAGAAAGATCCACCCGAGGGCCTCAACCTTTGGCTCCAACCTCAAACTAGAAGTAACTAAGGTGCTTGGTGTGCTAGGCCTAGGACCTTAGAAAGAGTAGAGAGTGTTTTTGGAGGGATTATCTCAAGCTCAAATGGTTCTCAACACATGAGAGAGGAGAGCTAGAGAGAGAGGAAGAGGAGGAGAGAGAATGAAAATGATAGAGTGAGAAGAATATCTCAACCTTCTCACAGATATGTGAATTATAGAAATTAGATAATTAGCAAAAAATAATTGTCCTGGTTAATCAAGAAATGACCATTATCATTTCACATTAAATGCTTTTGCAAGGATCAAAGAGTATCTTTCATATGGAATGATGATGGTCAACTTGTCAACCAAGGTCAACAAGTCAAGTATAGTCAAATGGTCAACAACCCTAACCATGCACAATTATAATTAACTAATATCAATAAATCATAATTCACACATAAACATTAGGGTTATGAAAATGAAAATGGTCATCAACCCTAATCAAAGTCCTCTGCCTCTGTCTCAGTCAACTATGCATACACACCCGTATCCGTGTTCCGAGGAACACGAATACAATGAGATAAAACCAATCCCAAATCATATACTAGGATCCGGCTTAAACCAAATCCCGCTAGTATAAGCTGTCCGGACACCAAACGTGCACAAGTGCGCGGATGTGAACGAACCCCGTCACAATACCATACGACCTCTACTCATTTTGCCTAAAGGCGAATAACCCTCTGTGTGGGACTCTAAAGACTCGACACTATGCTGGCAGTGGGTTTAACCACAGACCGCAAGCGGCACTAGCGTACGTAACGGTCCCCAGGTAGATGCCGATAAGAAGACTGACGAGGTAAACCCCATCTGAACTCCTACTAAGCCTGAATGTGACAGTCTCCATACAGTCCGGTCTGTTCGTCTATGAACATCGCATGGCGGGCCTAAGGGGCGGTAAACGTCAGTCCCCTACTAGCGGTACAAGTCGTGCCGGAGTGTAGCCCAGAACACCTGAGATAACACTGGAAACCTACCAGTCTATCTCGCTTGCCCTGGCCAGGGACTTTGTGTAATGGCTCTCCTAGACACAGCGCGATATCAACCCCCAATACCGGGAGAGACGAATCCTGTCTAACCGTCATTGCCTCCAAGTGCTTCGGGACTGCACCCAAAAACTACCTGTTTGCACGACTCCTTTGAGCCGTGGTAGGGTAGTAATCAAAATACAGAGGGAACACACTCGAGGCGAAGTGAAAGTGTCAAGTCAACGGACTAAGCTGTACTCATGTCACCTGGGAACGGATAACTGACGATAGGTATAATACCAACCAACAGTTCCCGACGAGTCCTGTCCAGTGTACTCGTAACCTAACGAGCACCCGCATACTATCCCAAGTACGACATACTGACGGCTGTAGGACAGGCCGTTTCCCAAGCTGGGATGAGAAGCGCATACGCTAGTCTACTCCGAAGTATCGATGCCCTGTCTCGATTGTCCTGCGACTAGGGACCTGCAAAAGGATGTGCTTATAGATTACCCAGCCCCCACGAGTGTGACTGCCATCACAACGCTGGTAATCAAGCAAAGATCCTAAAGGCTCCACTAAGATGCTAAAAGAAACACATGCACACATTAAAGCAGAAACAAACCAAGTAGAATACTACCATTTTGAGCAAGAATGTCAATACAAGGTGAATATCCCAAGCTTCCATCAAGTAATATACAATCCAATATGATACAGTAATGGCCTCTAGGGCATATACACTAACAATCTCCCACTTGCACTAAGGCCATGTACTGGCGTATCGAAGACCTATCATCTCGATCAACCGCTCGAACTGAGTCTGGGGTAAGGCCTTCGTGAATGGATCAGCAGTGTTATCTTCCGTAGCAACTCTCCGAACCTCGATCTCCTGGCGACCCACGATCTCCATGATCAGGTGATACCTCCTCAAGATGTGCCTGGACTTCTGATGGGACCTGGGTTCCCTTGCTAAAGCTATAGCTCCGTTGTTGTCGCAATACAGCGGTATTGGATCAACAATGGTAGGAACCACCTGAAGCTCCGTGAGGAACTTCTTTATCCAGACAGCTTCCTTTGCGACATCTGCAGCAGCGATATATTCCGCTTCCATCATGGAGTCAGCAACGGTTTCCTGTTTAGAACTCTTCCAACACACCGCCCCTCCATAGAGGGTAAAGACATAACCCGACATGGACTTGGAATCACCTTGTCACTCTGGAAGCTGGAGTCAGCAAAGGCCTCGATCTGGAGGCCTTTTCCGCCATACACCAAGAACATCTCCTTAGTCCTTCTCAGGTACTTGAGAATGTTCTTTACCGCTATCCAGTGTTTCTCCCCAGGGTTTGACTGATACCGGCTTACCACACTCAGTGTATAAGCTACATCTGGTCTGGTACACAACATCGCATACATTATAGAGCCTACCGCAGAAGCGTAGGGTATAATAGACATGCGATCCCTTTCCAAATCAGTCTTGGGAGACATCTCTTTGGAGAGGGTGATCCCGTGACAAGCCGGTAGATTACCGCGCTTGGAATCTTCCATACTGAATCTTTTCAGTATGGTGTCGGTGTACCTGGACTGTGAGAGTCCTAATATCCTCTTGGATCTGTCACGGTAGATCTGGATCCCCAGAATGTATGAGGCATCACCCAGGTCTTTCATGGAGAACCTGTGTGATAAGAACCCTTTGACAGATTGTAGCATAGGAATGTCCTTTCCTATCAAGAGAATGTCATCCACGTATAAAACGAGGAATACTACAGTTCTCGCTACAAATCTACTATAGATGGATGGTTCATCTGGATTTTTGATAAAGCCAAATTCCTTAACCGTCTCATCAAAACAGATGTTCCAACTCCGCGATGCCTGCTTTAGTCCATAGATGGACTTAAGCAACTTGCACACCTTTCCGCTGCTCCCACTCTGAATGAAACCCTCTGGCTGGTCCATATAGACACACTCCTCTAAATTTCCATTTAGAAACGCGGTCTTTACGTTCATTTGCCAAATCTCATAATCGTGGAAGGCAGCAATGGCAAGAAGGATCCGAATGGATTTCAGCATAGCCAGTGGAGAAAAGGTTTCGTCATAGTCCAAGCCAGGTCTTTGACGGAAACCCTTTGCAACAAGTCTAGCTTTATAGGTCTCAACCTGTCCATCTACACCAATCTTCCTTTTGAAGATCCACTTGCATCCTATGGGTTTTACCCCATCTGGAGCAATGTCCAACGTCCATACTTTGTTGGTGTACATGGACTTCATTTCGGTCCGCATTGCATCCAGCCATTTTACCGAGTCAACGCTCTGAATGGCCTGCTGGAAGCTACTAGGCTCATCACTATCAATGTTGCAATCCTCTCTATCCCCGTCTATGAGAAAACCGTAGTATCTCTCGGGCGGATGAGACTGCTTACTACTTCTGCGGAGCGGCGTAGGAATATCATGATCTTTCGAATCCTCTGGTTCTACTAAGCTTTCAGTAATAGCTCGTGGTTCTGGAATTTCTTCCAGTTCTATTGCGCTCCCACTTATCTGATTTTCCAAAAACTCAGTTTCCAAGAAGTGGGCATGACGAGAAACAAAAACCTTTTGTTCCTCTTCGCAATAGAAGAAATATCCCTTAGAGTTCTTTGGATATCCCACAAACTTGCACCGTACTGAGCGTGCCTCGAGCTTGTCCGCATGCTGCATTTTGACAAAAGCTGGACATCCCCATGTCTTAATGTGATTAAGATAGGGTCTCTTCCCACACCACATCTGATATGGTGTAGTAGGCACAGTCTTAGTTGGAACTCGGTTCAAAAGGTATGCAGCTGATTCTAGCGCATATCCCCAGAATGATCGCGGTAACTCAGCGTTACTCATCATGGACCGTACCATATCCAATAGGGTTCGGTTCGGTTCTGTCTCTCCGATACACCGTTATGTTGTGGAGTGTATGGAGGACTAAGCTGAGAGAGAATTCCATTCTCTTTTAAGTAATCCAGGAACTCGGCACTCAAGTATTCACCACCTCGATCAGATCTCAGTGTCTTGATACTTATGCCAGTTTGTTTTTCTACTTCATTCTTATATTCCTGGAATTTTCCAAAGGCTTCGGATTTATGTTTCATTAAGAAGACATAACCGTACCTTGAAAAGTCATCCGTAAAAGTAATGAAGTAAGAATAACCGCTTTGTGCATTCGTAGACATTGGACCGCACACGTCACTGTGTACGAGTCCTAAGAGCTCGCTTGCTCTTACTCCATGTCCAGTGAACGGATTCTTTGTCATCTTTCCTTTGAGACAGGATTGACAAGTTGCATATGATTGATATTCGAACGGATCCAAATATCCTTCTGTATGTAACTTCGACAACCTTCTCTCATTGATGTGACCCAGTCTACAATGCCATAAGAAAGTCTGATTTGTTTCCGGAGACTTTCTTTTGTGTGTATTCTGGACATTGAAAATCTGTGGTTGGTTTAATACGTATATACCATTGCTCAATGTACCTGACCCAATCAGAACTTGATTAAGGTGAATGTTTACAACATTACTTACAAACGCAAATTCATAACCTTCTTTAGAAATCAAAGATACAGAAATGATATTACAAGTTGCGTTGGGTACAAAAAAGCAATTACGTAGAACCAAAACATGTCCATCTGACATTCCCAGGTGATAGTCCCCCACGGCCTCAGCATCCATGCTAGCTCCGTTTGCAACTTTGAGGGTCATGTCACCTGCTTTCAAAAACCTACACTTTCTCAACGCCTGCAAAGAATTATAGATATAAGATCCTGATCCGGTATCCAACACCCAGGATGTAGAGTTTATTGATAGACAGTTTTCAATAACATACACACCTGAAGCTGAAGCCGCAACCTGCTTCAGATCCTGTGTTCTGGCTTTCCAAGCCCTGCAATCTTTCTTCCAGTGTCCACTCTTGTGACAGTAAAAGCATTCTTCCTTATCCACAAGCTTCCACGCTACCTTTGTTGCTTTTGCCTTTCCCTTCGTATCCACCTTACTAACACCGCCCCTTGGTTTGGCGGGGGTTTTCTTTTTCTTTCCCTTGGCTTTCGCCCTGGACCTAGAAGAGGAATATTCTCCTACAAACAAAGTGGATGTTTCCCTACCTTTCTGTAGGGTGCCCTCTGCACTCCTCAGCATGTTGAGGAGTTCTGAAAGTTCAACTTCCTTTTCCTGCAAGTTGAAGTTCAGAATGAACTGGGCGTAAGTGGAAGGAAGGGACTGGAGAATCAAGTCCGTATAGAGCTCATTCTCCAACGTGGTCCTAAGGTCCGTGAGCTCCTCTATGTAGCCAATCATCTTAAGCACGTGTTCCACTACCGATGATCCGACGGCCAATCTTGCCGAAAATAACTTCTTCGACACTTCGTATCTTGCGATACGAGATTGCTCTCCATACAGTTCTTTTGTATGGAGAAATATGGATTCGAGGTCCATATTCTCGTGCCTCCTCTGATGTTCGTTGTCCATAGAGGCAAGCACGAGGCACTTGGCCTTCGCACAGTCGATCTCCCAAGTCTTACGGATTTCCTTATCCGCGACGCTGGAGGTGGGACCTGGGACAGGGGGAGCCTTGGAGGTAAGAAGATACCCCAACTTGTCATAAGTGATTGCCATTTTGACAATCCTGAGCCAATCTTTGTAGTTTGGCCCTGTCAGTATGTTTTTATCTAGAAGTAACTTAAGTCCAGTCATGATAAATGGTCGCTGCAATTAGGAGAGAGAGAAGAAACACTTTAGCATGATGCTCTTGCAAGTTTAGAGTGGTTTTTAATTTGTCTAAACAGGATGGCTCCCACTGTCTCTCGAATTCCTCCTCAAACCATAAAGGAAGAATTAGTCGGGATCAATCTCACCGTACAATACTTGCTTAACCGCTCAGCCAGGCCAGTGTCGGTACTTCGAGGGAGGTTTTCCAACGCTTTCGCGAAGTTCCTTAATTAAGTAACCTCTTTTCCCTGTGGGCGTAGCCCCGCTAACACCTTTCTAGACACCTACTTGGTTTATATCATTGATCGTTAAGTGAGAAAGTTCCGGAGGAGTAGCATATACTCACAGTAGGATCGGGATCCAAATATCATCGCGTGACAAAACTGAAGGAATCCTACCAGAATCATCACACTCCAAATGGTATGCAGCGCTAGCAAGTTTCAGTTCTTTTGAAACTCCCGATGTGGATTTTTGCCCCATGCTCTTATGACCTTGACTTTGGCCAACAAATCATAAGTCACATGTCAAGTTCTACCCGTCATTCTCCAGGTAAATTTGAGCCCACCCGCACATACCCTTGACTTTGGCCAACAAGGTAGAACGACTGCCCCAAACCAACACATCTATCTATGCTGCACATGAATACCCAATAGCTACCAATCACTATGCCTTGACTTTGGTCAACAAACATAGCTTGAATACTTATTGACCATTCATGTGAAACGACGGAGGGCTACGAATGGTTTTGGCGAAACTGTGAACGTAGTGAACTTGATATAATCGAAGGAACGAGATAGCTTTCAAAAGGAGTGGTTCAAGCTCCGCATTTAAAATTTGGTTTTGAAAAGAACCGAGTGGTTTTGAAAGTGTTCCAACGACTGTTACTTGGTTTATTTTATTTCTTGCATTAATTCCAATGCGTCCTATCATTTAATCCTACCATTGCAGAAAACAACGAAAATATGACGTACACTTATGCCATCCACATTCGCCACGGGGTCCCGTCATCACCCGTTAGGTTACTTAACTAACGACAGAGCGGGGGCTGGACTAGCGCGGATGCAAAACATAAGCAACACCTAAATAGATATCATATAGATATATATAAACATTCGTCACATGCAATGATAGCCATTCCAGATCACAGATGAATACATTGGATATACTAAGAATCCGCAATTCGTACGAGCCTGTAACGAAGAACGTATTACACGGTCGCGATGAATAGACAAACCCCACCCTAGACCCCTACGGGTGCGGCAAACTACCCGCCAAGTACCCAAAGCGAAGTAACCTCCCTCAACACCGTGAGTAGGCCACTCGGCACTTCGAGATACCTGGTAGTTTGTGCACCCCACCTTAGGTCTATCCTAGGAGCAAAAACAGTAAAAAGAAATTATACAATGACGGCTACAATCCCGACCCAGTTGTGCGGCCATACAAATAATATTACATCAATTTACATATTACAAGAATTGAAAGAATAAGAAAAACTCTCATCTCACAACCCCCCGGCTATTCATCCGCGACAATCCAACGAATTCATATTCACATACCATCAACATTATAGATCACAGATATGTATAACCCCCACTAATCGACGTATAGCGATTAGCGGACGTTCAATACATATATCACATCACAGATATAACCCATTAGCTAAAGTGTAAAGAAGTTCGATCAAAAATACGGATTTGTGACCACCCCAAAAACCAACTTGTTCTCTGGAAAATCTGGGTGGAAACAAACTATCTCAAAAATCACAAAACACCCCCAGAAGTAAACTGCAGGAAAAACGATCCACGGCCGAGACAACTCGGCCGCGGATCCGCGGCAAGAGCAAGCTCTTGCCGCGGAACCATGGTGAGTTGGTCGGTTCGGTGGGTCATTTTTCTTGCCTGTACTTAGAAAAGCCTGAGCCGATTTTTAAGATATGATTTATTAATTTTAAAGCAGGTTTAAAAATCGGCAGAAAGTTAGGGTTTTGAAAAAATGTTTTTAGTAAATTTCATGAATGGAGAATCTATCATGAAGGGACTTAAAACAAGTTCTCGTTAAGATTTAAGGCATCTCAGATAGTTGTAAAGATGGATGTTACACTATCTTTTTTACGGGAATCGAACCCGTGTCTTAGACATGAAAAGACGATGTCCTAACCACTGGACGAAAGGGACCAAAAAGCAATTCTTCATATACCTCAGCTCCGAGAATAGAAGTGTAGTCGAAATCAAAGAGATAGACTATAAATGACATCTCTTATGTCAATGACACCAAAGGGATATTAAATGAATGGAATTGGGATATAGATGGAATATAATGAAATAGAGCCACTTTGAGGTTCCCTATGAAATGAGGATCGAGTATTGAGGACTCAAACCAGACAAGCGAAAAGACAAGTGTGTGGTTTCCCCTCTTCCCCTCGCTCTCCTTTCCCGCACTTTTGCCTATCCGAATTGGTAGCAAATGGCTTTTCAAACCAAGCTACTTGCTGCGACCTCAAGGCCAGATTAGTGGACAAATCACCCAACTTCATGGTATTGACTACGATAAGACATTCAGCAGTTAGTTTATGCATAAGTGAAAGGAGGTTAGAATTATATTGGTTTAGGATCACAAACAAAATCTGGATAAGAAGATTCGACTGAAAGGGGTTAATTCACTTGCTTTGGATTAACTCATTAACTCAAACAACCTATCGTTCCGCTCCGTCAGTTCCTTCCTTCGCTCCACTCGTTCGACTGACTGCCTTCCTATTGTCTTCTTCTTTGAGTTTTGCCTGTTTTCTTTCGTCTTTACTTTCGGAATTGCTCGACCACCTATCTCTTCAGATAAAGAATGACTAAAGCGACTAGGGCGTAGCGAGCGCCTTCCTTCCTTTCTTCTTTCTAGCTGGTTCTCCCCGAAATGCGTTGAGGCGCAGCAGTTGACTGGACATCTAGGGGTAAAGCACTGTTTCGGTGCGGGCCGCGAGAGCGGTACCAAATCGAGGCAAACTCTGAATACTAGATATGACCCCAAAATTACAGCAGGGGGACAGGAGACGGCCATCTCGAGGCAACTTCTTTCGCACCGGGAGAACAAGATTCGGAGTAAAGACCCTCAGACTTTGGAAGAGATCTCGAAAAAAAGTTTCCCAAAGGCGACCACGAACGATAGGGTTTCAAGTCAAACGAGTGAAGCGAGGAACCCGAATGGAACGATAGAAATGTAACCAACGTTTATTGGAAAAAGCAACCCCAAAGATTTGGGACCAAAAGCGGATCTCCCTCCTGGTCTTAGCTTTGATCTTCTGAGTTAGGAAGAGGTCCCTAAAAGAAGTCACTTAACTATCCGGGTCCCGGAAAGCCCCACCGTTCGAACACCCTTAGAGGATTTATATCTACTTGGTGCGGTTGTTCTCCGGTCTTTGCGCAGAATTGTCCCATGGGCGGGGGCATGGATCCCTCTAAGCCCAACTCTTCTTCTTCAATCCTTTAATCCGCTCTCAGGAACAAGAAAACTTATTAGGCAATCAACCTTATGAACTTTATGATGCGACCTCTATTTTACTGATCCAGCCCGGGATCGCCTCGCTGAAGTGGAGGCGCTTTCCGCTGGGGCAGCCCATTTTTTTCGAAAGAAGGAGAGCGCTTGCGCACTTAGGCAGGCGAAAGGTCGGATGTAGGTTCTCACTGGTCTGGCGAGTGAGATGGGCAGCCTAACTGCCAAACGAACTAGCCATTCGTTGTAGTACGCTACGAGCGCGCCAACGCCAATATAATATTTAGATTCTAAATATTGGACTTTATCCGGAGAGTCTTTATAAAGAATCCATCTGGCAAAACGCAATTCCCATTTCCTCGCTGACCCATCATGCGAAAGGTACGCCGTTAGAGTGAGTGCGCCCGCGCTCCGCTCCTTCGATTGATTGTTCGCATCGGATCTCAGGTTCTCTATTGCACTCCCCGATTGGGGTTCTTTTCACCTTTCGAACGGTCTTCTGGCTCCGTGGCTCCTGACCTTGGAAGATGGGATTCCGGACCGGGACACTTTCCGATCGAAGTTCTATATACTTTACTAACTAGTTAGTTTGTGTTTAGCTAGGCTTTGATACCACTGTAAGTCCACGTTGCGCACCCCAGTGCTTGCGGGGAGGCGGAAACGTTATGAAAAATTCAATTTTTACAACTCTAGGCAACATGGACTATGTAAAGGAGGGATCTTTGCTAAACAAAACTAACTAACAAAGCTAAAGAGTTTAGCTACTCGGAAAGTGGGTTATACCTAGGTCTTCAAGTCCTTCTCTCCTTGCTCCTTGGAGTGAAAGAACGGGTTCTCCTTGTCGCTTCTCTTGCTGAAGAAAGATCCACCCGAGGGCCTCAACCTTTGGCTCCAACCTCAAACTAGAAGTAACTAAGGTGCTTGGTGTGCTAGACCTAGGACCTTAGAAAGAGTAGAGAGTGTTTTTGGAGGGATTATCTCAAGCTCAAATGGTTCTCAACACATGAGAGGGGAGAGCTAGAGAGAGAGGAAGAGGAGGAGAGAGAATGAAAATGATAAAGTGAGAAGAATATCTCAACCTTCTCACATATATGTGAATTATAGAAATTAAATAATTAGCAAAAGATAATTGTCATGGTTAATCAAGAAATGACCATTATCATTTCACATTAAATGCTTTTGCAAGGATCAAAGAGTATCTTTCATATGGAATGATGATGGTCAACTTGTCAACCAAAGTCAACAAGTCAAGTATAGTCAAATGGTCAACAACCCTAACCATGCACAATTATAATTAACTAATATCAATAAATCATAATTCACACATAAACATTAGGGTAAAGAAAATGACAATGGTCATCAACCCTAATCAAAGTCCTCTGCCTCTGTCTCAGTCAACTATGCATACACACCCGTATCCGTGTTCCGAGGAACACGAATACAATGAGATAAAACCAATCACAAATCATATACTCGGATCCGGCTTAAAACAAAGCCCGCTAGTATAAGCTGTCCGGACACCAAACGTGCACAAGTGCGTGGATGTGAACGAACCCCGTCGCAATACCATACGACCTCTACTCATTTTATTTAAAGGCGAATAACCCTCTGTGTGGGACTCTAAAGACTCGACACTACGCTGGCAGTGGGTTTAACCACAGACCGCAAGCGGCACTAGGTGTACGTAACGGTCCCCAGGTAGTTGCCGATAAGATGACTGACGAGGTAAACCCTATCTGAACTCCTACTGAGCCTGAATGTGACAGTCTCCGTACAGTCCGGTCTGTTCATCTAAGAACATCGCATGGCGGGCCTAGGGGGACGGTAAACGTCAGTCCCCTACTAGCGGTACAAGTCGTGCCGGAGTGTAGCCCAGAACACCTGAGATAACACTGGAAACCTACCAGTCTATCTCGCTTGCCCTGGCCAGGGACTTTGTGTAATGGCTCTCCTAGACACAGCGCGATATCAACCTCCAATACCGGGAGAGATGAATCCTGTCTAACCGTCATTGCCTCCAAGTGCTTCGGGACTACACCCAAAAACTACCTGTTTGCACGACTCCTTTGAGCCGTGGTAGGGTAGTAATCAAAGTACAGTGGGAACACACTCGAGGCGAAGTGACAGTGTCAAGTCAACGGACTAAGCTGTACTCATGTCACCTGGGAACTGATAACTGACGATAGGTATAATACCAACCAACCGTTCCCGACGAGTCCTGTCCACTGTACTCGTAACCTAACGAGCACCCGCATACTATCCCAAGTACGACATACTGACGGCTGTTGGACAGGCCGTCTCCCAAGCTGGGATGAGAAGCGCATACGCTAGTCTACTCCGGAGTATCGATGCCCTGTCTCGATTGTCCTGCGACTAGGGACCTGCAAAAGGATGTGCTTATAGATTACCCAGCCCCTACGAGTGTGACTGCCATCACAACGCTGGTAATCAAGCAAAGATCCTAAGGGCTCCACTAATGTGTAAAGGCGATATGCTAAAAGAAACACATGCACACATTAAAGCAGAAACAAACCAAGTAGAATACTACCATTTTGAGCAAGAATGTCAATACAAGGTGAATATCCCAAGCTTCCATCAAGTAATATACAATCCAGTATGATACAGTAATGGCCTCTAGGGCATATACACTAACACTTCTTCGGGTGTGTTCATTACAAAGAACTGTTTCTCTGTATCCTCTACGTCCTGGGTTTTAGACACCGGATCAGGATCCCACAAATGTAATCTGTTACATGGGCTACAGAAAGGTAGAGAACTGAGAGCGGGTGATAGGTTTCATGAGACAGAAAATGGTGCAAGTGATGCAGCCAAGTCTGTTGGTCACTATCACCCTGTATTACCAGAATACATTGATTCTGAACGAATGTTATTAGATACCGAACCTGATATACAACATCATATCAGTCTCTTTATTAATAAAGAAAGGATATAATTTTGTATCATTGGATAATGTTTTGAACATTTCCTATATCAAGAGTTGATCGGTTCAGGCACGTTATCTAAAAGCATTGACGTTCTAAATCAAACTACAACTCTTAATATACAGAACACACACGAGAGGAAGAGTTCAGAAATGAACGAATCCTTCTTGAGGCATTGTAGACTAGGTCATATCAATGCGACCCGACTAGCTAAGTTACATTTAGATGCATATTTAAATCAGTTTAAATTTACATCTTATGAAACTTTCCAGTCATGTCACAAAGATAAGATGACCATAGCTCCGTTTACTGGAAACAGAGAAAGAGTTAGTGAACTCTTGGGACTGATACATAGTGATGTGTGAAGGTCCCCAGTCTACATATGCCAGGACCGGTTCTTTGTACTTCATTACATTCACTGATCTCTCTAGATTCAGACATATGTTCCTGTTGAAACACAAGTCCGAAACTTTTGAGATAATCACCGAATATAAGTCAGAAGTAGAGAACCAAAAACGGATATAAGTATTATGTCCTTTGATGTGATTAGGGAGGAGAATACTTGAGCACGGGATTCATGGACTATTCTAAAGGAGAATGAGATTCTCTCTCAGCATTACTCCTCTGTGTACACCACAGCACGTCGGTGTATCGGGGCGGAGCAATCACACCCTATATGATATGGTGCGCTCTATGATGAGTACTACCGAGTTACCTGTTTCCTTTTGGGGGTTATGCACTTAAGAAGCTGCATACCTATTGAATTAGGTTCGAATCAGATCACTGCCTACCACTCCATATGAGATATGGTATGGGAGGAGCCCATCTCTTAAGCAAGTTAAGATTTGGGGTTGTCCGGCCTATGTCAAAAGCAAAATCCGGACAAGCTCGAGACAAGGTCAGTTTTGTACAACAGGAAGGAGTTCCAGCTATACAAACTACAGCTGATGATTTGATAGAACCAAAGGGTTCAATAGTCCCCGACAAACCTCAACCTCTTCGCCGATCTAGCAGGGTTCCTCATCCGCCTGAGAGATATTTCGGTTTCTCGATGACAGTGGGAGCGAGGATTGCATCATGAGATGATGACCCAACTAGTTTCGAGCAGGCCATCGAGAGTGATGACTCTGTAAGAATGGCTGGATGCTTAACGATCTGAGATGGAATCCATGTACACCAACAGAGTATGGACTTTGGTTGCTATATCTGAAGGGTTAAATCCCCATCAGGAGCATGTATATCTTGAGAAGATTACTTGGTGTATATGGAAAGGTTGAGACTTTCAAATCTAGACTTGTTAAAGGTTTTCGTCATCGACCAAGTGTGGATAATGATGAAACCTTTTCCAGTGGCTATGCTTAAGTCCATCCGGATCCTACTTGCCATTGCTGCATACCATAACTGGGATATCTGGTGGTTGGGTGTCATGACTGCTTTTCTAAATACTGATTTAGAAGAGAACGTCTATAAGAACACAGCCAGAGGGCTTCATAAACAGTGGGAGCAGCGGAAACGTGTGCAAGATGCTTTGTGTGATAAAGTAGGCATCGCGGAGTTGGAACATCCGTTTTGATGTGGTAGTCAAAGAGTTTGACTTCATCAAAATAGTAGATGAACCTTGTACATACAAAAAGGTAGTGGAGAGTAAGGTGGTCATCCTCGTATTGTACGTGGACAACATACTCTTGATAGAAAAAGAGTTTCCTATGCTACGCACGGTCAATCTCCGCTTATCACAAAGATTATCCATATAGGATCTATGTGATACCTCCTAAATCCTAGATTTTATATCTATGAGATGATCTAAATGGATATTAGGATTCTCACTAGGTGTAGTGAGATGGTATCAATTGATCTTGGGGAGAATCACTGGAAAAGTTCCAGGGTGATAAGGACGACTGAATGTCAGTCGCAGGCATTGCCTTTACCCTCAGTGGAGGGACGGTATGTTGGAAGAGTTCCAAGCTATATACCATAGCTAACTAGACGATAAAGTCTAGTGACATCGCTATCAAAGATACTACCAAAGAGGCAGTTTGGGTGTATACTAGTTCATGAGATGAACTAGGTTCCTACCATTGTGTGACAATGGAAGTGTGGCTTTGGCCCAGGAACCCCGGTCCCATCAGTGACCCAGACATATTCCAAGGTAGTATCACCTGAGGGTGATCAAGGTTAGGAGAGTGGACTCAGAGGACAACACGGCGGATCCACTCATAAAGGCCTTTTCCCAGAGAGAAACTTTTATGGGATGGTTGAGTATGAGATAATACAACCACTGCTACAGATGGCCCTAGTGCAAGTGGGAGATTGTTAGTTATATGTATGCCCTAGAGGCCATTACTGTACATGAGATGTATATTGTAGTGGATGCTGGGACATATATAGGTAGGACTTTCTTGCTCGACATGATAGTACGCTATCTGATTTCTCTTTATCTTAACATGTATAATTGCTGTCTCTCTATTACATGTTGATAAAGCCCTTAGGATGTCTACTCGACTTCCAGGACTATGATGTAGATCATACTAGTGGGGCCTGGGTAGTCAATGAGTACATCCTTCAATGTTCCTAGTCGTTGGAATATCGAGACGGGGCATCGATATTCCAGAGTAGACTAGCGTATATCTTCTCGACCCATGTGATGGGCAATGGATGATCCCATATACATTGGTGTTTGACATCAGAGATGGTATGCAGGTGCTCAGTGGTGACTGGGTACACTGAACGGACTCGCCGAGAACTCCCAGATGGTATTATACCTTACGTCAGATGGCAGTTCTCTGGTGACACTGGTACAGCTTAGTCTGTTGACCCGAGATCGTCATAGATTCTTGTGTGTCTCCCACTGTGCTTTGATTTCCACCATACCACGGCTCTACTGAGTCATGCAAACAGGTGGTTTTTGGGTACAGTCCCGATTCACATGGAGGCAATGAGCGATAGGAGGGGATTCGTCTTTCCCGGTATTGGGGGTTGATGTTGCGCTATGCTCGACTGGCCATAACTGGAAATCCCTGGCCAGTGTTGCAATGATTTACTGGTAAGTGTTATCAGTAGTTTCATGTTTTTTATGGACCTTACATCGGCATGACTTATCAAGCTACTGGGGTCTGACGTTTACCATCCCTAGGCGAGATATGCGACATATCAGACGAACAGACCGAACTGTACGGTAAGTGTTACTGATTGGATTCGCTGGAGTGTGAGCAGGCTTGCTCGTTGATATTCTGATCGCTCAATACCCGGGTGGCCGTTACGTTTAGCAGACCGCTTGCGGCTTGTGGATGATTGATATGATCACCACCTACTGCCGGCGTATTGATGAGTCTTTAGAGTCCTACACAGAGGTTTCCTGGCTCAAGCGAAACGAAATAGGAGCGCATATGAGATATGTGCGGGACCGAGAATAATACCAGTATGTGATACTATGTTCTATTCTCGCGATTTGTATCATCGGACGGTTATATGAGATATAGCCGGGTTACTGAATCAAGTGTTGATTCGATATATTGATACACTTGATATTAGTCGGTTATATGCGATATGACCGGATCATTAAATCAAGTATTGATTTAATGATTTAATGCATAATTATATATTTGATATATTACTTTACATTAACTAGTATTGGTTCACTTAAGATTGACTTTCTCACTTTTTGCACAAGTTGTATATATGATATATGTTTATGCACTAGTTTGTATCATGATTGATGATACATGCAAACTTGGGTGTGTGTATGACTAACACCATGTTTAGGTTAATGGTTGGGGTTTTATTTATTTTGGCAAAAACAAAATGGTGGCTTTCTTTGTTTTTTGCTTGAAGCTTCATGAAGCTTTTAAGCATCTTTGACAAAGTCTAACCATTTTGTTTTGCATGAGATTTTCACTAACCTAACCATTAACTCAAACTAGGGTTTAGTCTCTACAAAGGTTAACTCACCCATGGTTGCATTATGATAGACTTCACTTGATTATTCATTTTAGATAATTCATTATTCATTCTTATTCTTTTCTTCTTCTTCATCTTCTTCAAGTGAAAAAAAAGCCTTGCTAGAAAAATTTCAAGTGAAGAAAAAGAGTGAGAAATCCAAATCCAAAGTGCACCCACTTCCTATTTCTTCATCCTCTATCACTTTCCATGTAGTATAGGGTGTTCTCTTCACAAAGTTCATGACCAAGTGAAGATGGAGCTTGAGTTTGAGTCTCCTCGACATAGATCATCTTCGGCCTCGAAATCAACGACCTAGCCCGCTCATTTCTCCGAAGAAACCATCGCTAGGGTTCGGGATCCCAATGATCGCAGCGAAGGGACGTCAACACGGAGCATTAGAAGTGATGGACCGGATCTACAAAGGTTGTAATCCCTTTAACTTAGTAGTAAAGTAGTTTACTTGCTTTTAGTTTCGCCTAATCTCTAGTACACGATCTTGCATAGGATTGTTCGGCATATAAATTTTTTTATTTTGGCATGGTTGATGCCTTGTAGAACCTCATGAGTGTGCCTAGGAACCCTACACCCATGTCTTTCATGGAGAACCTGTGTGACAAGAATCCTTTGACAGATTGTAGCATAGGAATGTCATTTCCTATCAATAGAATGTCATCCACGTACAAGACGAGGAATACAACAGTCCGTGCTACAATTTTACTATATATACATGGTTCATCTGGAATTTTGATAAAGTCATATTCTTTGACCGTTTCATCAAAACAGATGTTCCAACTCCGCGATGCCTGCTTTAGTCCATAAATGGACTTAAGCAACTTGCACACTTTCCCGCTGCTCCCACTCTGATTGAAGCCTTCTGGCTGATCCATATAGACGCACTCTTCCAAATTTCCATTTAGAAAAGCCGTCTTTACGTCCATCTGCCAGATCTCATAATCATGGAAGGCGGCAATAGAAAGAAGGACTAGAATGGATTTGAGCATAGCCACTGGAGAAAAAGTCTCGTCATAGTCCAAACCAGGTCTTTGACAAAAACCCTTTGCAACAAGTCTAGCCTTATAGGTTTCCACCTGTCCATCTACACCAATCTTTTTCTTGAAGATCCATTTGCATCCTATGGGTTTTACCCTATCTGGAGCAAAGTCCAAAGTCCATACTTTGTTGGTGTACATGGACTCCATCTCGGTCCGCATTGCATCCAGCCATCAAACCGAATCACCGCTCTGGATGGCCTGCTAGATGCTAGTAGGTTCATCATCATCAATGACGCAATCCTCTCTATCCCCATCTATGAGAAAACCGTAGTATCTCTCAGGCGGATGAGACGGCCTACTACTCCTGCGGAGGGGTGCGGGAATGTCCTGTTCTTCTTGAACTACTGGTTCTACCAAACTTTCAGTAGTAGTTTGTGGTTCTTGAATTTCTTCCAGTTCTATTTTGCTTCCACTTGTTTCCTTTTCTAAAAACTGCTATTCTAGAAAATGGGCATTACGAAAAACAAAAACCTTTTGTTCCTCTGCGTAATAGAAATAATATCCCTTAGAGTTCTTTGGATATCCCACAAACTTACACTGTACTGATCGTGCCTCGAGTTTGTCCGCATGCTACTTTTTAACAAAAGCTGGACATCCCCATATCTTTAGATACTGTAGATAGGGTTTCTTCCCACTCCACATCTGATATGGAGTGGTAGGCACAGTCTTGGTAGGAGCTCTGTTCAAAAGATATGTCGCTGATTCTAGCGCATAACCCCAGAAAGATCGCGGTAACTCAGCATTACTCATTATGGAACGTACCATATCCAATAGGGTTCGATTCCATCTCTCCGATACACCGTTATGCTGTGGAGTGTATGGAGGAGTAAGCTGAGAGAGAATTCCTTTCTCTTTTAAGTAACCTAGGAACTCGGAACTTAAGTATTCACCACCTCGATCAGATCTTAGTGTCTTGATACTTTTGCCGGTTTGGTTTTCTACTTCATTCTTATACTCTTGGAATTTCCCAAAATCCTCGGATTTATGTTTCATTAAGAAAATGAATCCGTACCTAGAGTAATCATCCGTAAAAGTAATGAAATAGGAAAAACCACCTCTTGCATGTGTAGACATTGGACCACATACATCGCTGTGTATGAGTCCTAAGAGCTCGCTCGCTCTTACTCCATGTCCTGTGAATGGAGTCTTTGTCATCTTTTCTTTGAGACATGATTAACAAGTGGCATAAGTTTGATATTCGAACGAATCCAAATATCCTTCTCTATGTAACTTAGTTAACCTTGTCTCATTGATGTGACCCAGTCTACAATGCCATAAGAAAGCCTTATTTAAATCCAGAGACTTTCTTTTTAGTCTGTTCTGGACATTGAAAATCTGTAATTGGTTTAAGACATATGTACCGTTATCTAGTGTACCGGAACGAATCAAACCATGATTAAGGTGGATGTTAACAACATCGCTTACAAATGTGAAATCATAACCTTCTTTTGATAACAAAGAAACCGATATGATATTACACGTTAAACTGGGTACACAAAAACAGTTATGCAAAACCAAAATATGTCCACTCGTCAATCCCAGGTGATAATCCCCTACGGACATAGCTCCCACGCTAGCTCCGTTAGCAACCATCAGGGTCATATCACTAACCTTCAGCACTCTACGGTTTCTCAGTGCCTGCAATGAATTGCATATATGAGATCCTGATCCGGTATCCAATACCCAGGAAGTAGAGTTGATTGACAGACAATTCTCAATTACAAACACACCTGAAGTCGAAGCCACAGCTTGCTTCGGTTCCTGGTTCTTGGCATTCCAAGCTTTGCAATCCTTTTTCCAGTGCCCTTTCCTATGACAGTGGAAGCACTCATCCTTTGCCACTACTGGCACCGCAATCTTTTTCTTTCCCTTCACTCCCACCTTACTAACACCTCCTCTAGATTTAGTGGCGGCCTTATTCTTCCTTTCTTTGGCCCTAGCCTTGGACCCAGAAGAAGAAGCACCGCGAACAAACATAGCGGGTGTATCTCTTGCCTTCTGCAAGGTGCCCTCTGCACTCCTCAACATGTTAAGGAGTTCTGGAAGTTCAACTTCTTTTCTTTGAATGTTGAAATTCAGAATAAACTGGGCGTATGTGGAAGGAAGGGACTGGAGAATCAAGTCTGTATAGAGCTCGTTCTCCAAAGTCGTCCCAAGGTCCGCGAGCTCTTCTATATAGCCAATCATCTTTAGGACATGTTCTCCTACCGATGATCTGATGGCCAGCCTCGCCTGAAACAAGTTCTTTGAGGTCTCATATCTTGCTATACAAGATTGCTCTCCATAAAGTTCCTTTGTATGGAGAAATATGGTATCAAGATCCATATCCTCGTGCCTCCTCTGATGTTCATTATTCATCGAGGCAAGCATGATGCACTTGGCCCTCGCACAATCTAACTCCCAGGTTTTGCGGATTTCCTTATCCGCATTACTGGATTTGGGACCAGGGACAGCAGGTGCCTTAGCGATAAGGACATATCCCAATTTGTCATAGGTCAAAGCCATCTTGATATTCCGCAGCCAATCTTTATAGTTTGGCACTGTCAATATATTTTTCTCTAATAGTAACTTAAGGCCAGTCATGTTTTGGGTCGCTGCAATGAGAGAGAGAGGGAACACTTTAGCATGATGCTCTTGAAAGTTTAGAGTGGTTTTTAGTTTATCTAAACTGGATGGCTCCCACTGTTTCTCGAATCCTTCCTCAAACCAAAAAGGAAGAACAAGTCAGGACTATTCTCACTGTACAATACTTTCTTAACTGTTCAGCCAGGTCGGTGTCGGTACTTCGAGGGAGGTTTTCCAACGCTTTCGCGAAGTTCCTTAATTAAATAACCTCTTTTCTCTGAGGGCGTAACCCCGCTGACACCTTTCTCGGCACCTACTTGGTTTATAGTATCGATCGTTAAGTGACGCATCTCCTGATGAGTAGCATATACTCACAGTAGGATCGGGATCCAAATATCATCGTGTGATAATGTTGAAGGAATCCTACCAACATTCATCAAACTCCAAATGGTATGCAACTCTTTGCAAATTTCAGTTTCTTTAGAAATTCCCGATATAAATTTCTGCCCCATGCTCTTATGACCTTGACGTTGGTCAAAATGTCATAAGTCACATGTCAAGTTCTACCCATCATTATCTTGTTAATTTGAACCCATCCGTACATACCCCTAACGTTGGTCAAATGATAATACGACTGTCCCAAACTAACTCATCTATCTATGCAACAAATGAATACCCAGCAGCTACCAAACACTATGCCTTGGCGTTGGTCAAAATACATAGCTTGAATACTACTGAATACCCAAATGAAATGACGGAGGGCTACAAATGGTTTTGGCGAAACCGTGAACGTAGTGAACTTGATATGATCGAAGGAACCTGATAGCTTTTAAAAGGAGTGGTTAAAGCTCCGCAATTAAAAAATATCCTTTGTTTTAAAATAACCGAGTGGTTTCTTTTAAACTGTTCCAACGATTCAACTTTGGTTTATTTTCTTTGCATTAAAATAATGTGTCCCATCAATTAACCTATCATTGCAGAAAACAATGAATATACAACGTCCTCTTATGCCATCTGCATTCGCCACTGGGTCCCGTCATCACCCGTTAGGTTAACTAACGACAGAGCGGGGGCTGGGCCAGCATGGGTGTAAAACATAAGTGACGTCTAAATAGCTATCATATATAGATACTGTACATTCGTCTGACGCAATAATAGACATTACAGATCACAGATGAACATATTGGATTTTCTACGAATCCGCATTCTTTTGAGCCTACAAAGAAAGACGGATTACACAGTTGTGATGAATAGCCATTACCCCACCCTAGACCCCTACAGGTACGGCAAACTACCCGCCAAGTGTAAGTCCATGTCACGCACCCCACGAACTTGTGGGGAGGCGGAATATATGAAAAACAATCATCAAAGCTTCGTAACACAGACTTGAGCGCATGAATCGTTTCTAAACCATTGCTAACAAAGTACTAGAGGTTTAACTACTCGGATACGAAGTTATACCTCACGTTACTAGTCCTTCGGGTCTTCATCGTGGTCCTCCACTCCTCGTAGGCTCCTTGGAACATCGGCATCTCAACGGCCTCCTCGAATCAAAGACGATCCACCTGAAAGCTCCTACGCCAAGCTTAATCTCAAACTTGAGATAACTAGGTTGCTTAAAGTGCTAATCTAAGCTACCTAGGGGATATAGAGTGAGGTTATGGATGTTTTAGTCTAGCTAACCCTTGATGTCAACACATGAGAGGTTAGGGTTAGGGTTTCAAGAGAGAGTGAGCTTGAGGAGAGAGAAGGAGAAGATGAGAATGAAAAGAATAATGAACTCATTTTGAATATAACAACCATAACAATTTAATCAAATAAATAAATAAATGATTTAATCATTATGGTTGATGCATTCATATTGTGTGATTCATCATATGAGTCATTATCTCATTAATGAGTCATTAAGTGCAAAGGATGAATCATACAAATGAGTCATTAATCAATTAATGCTCATGCCACCTTAACCCCTTAGTCACCACTCTTCTAGAAGGTTCCCGACAAATTACGAGAACGCCCCTATAATCCGTGAAAACACGGAAAAACTTTAGACTGTATAAATCCAATAACCCGATACTAGAAACTGGCTTAAACCAAAGCCGGCTAGTATAAACTGTCCGAAAAGTCGTACGTGCGTAAACACACGTACGCATCCGAACCTTTGTCGTAAAACCATACGACCTCTATATCGTTTCGCCTGGAGCAGGGAAACTCTCTGTGTGGGACTCTAAAGACTCGACACTACGCTGGCAGTGGGTTTAACCACAGACCGCAAGCGGCACTAGCTGTACATAACGGTCCCCAGGTAGATGTCGATAAGAAGGCCGATGAGGAAAACCATCTCGAACCCCTACTGAGCCTGATGTGACAATCTCCGTACAGTCCGGTCTGTTCTTCTAAGACTATCGCATATCAAGCCTAGGGGGCGGCAAGCGTCAGTCCCCTAATAGCTGTATAAGTCGTGTCGGAGCGAAGCCCATTATGCCCTGAGAAGCTACTGGAACCTACGAGTATATCTCGCTTGCCCTGGCCAGGGACTTTGCGTAATGGCTCTCTGACACAGTGCGATATCAACTCCCAATACCGGGTGAGACGAATCCTATCTAACCGCCACTGCCTC
Source organism: Agapanthus africanus (assembly GCA_030015575.1). Taxonomy (NCBI): domain Eukaryota; kingdom Viridiplantae; phylum Streptophyta; class Magnoliopsida; order Asparagales; family Amaryllidaceae; genus Agapanthus; species Agapanthus africanus. The sequence continues at coordinate 350,119,632 of JASDDO010000031.1, read as the reverse complement.
CAAGTGCTCGGGACTGCACCCAACTTCTACCTGTTTGCACGACTCCTTTGAGCCGTGGTAGGGTAGCAATCTAAGAACAGTGGGACACACTCGAGGCGAAGTAGCAGTGTCAAGTCTGCGGACTATGCTGTACTCATGTCACCTGCGAACTGTTAACTGACGATGGGTATAATACCAACCAATCAGTTCCCCGGCGAGTCATGTCCGGTGTACCCGTAACCTAACGAGCACCTGTATACTATCTCTAGTACGACGTACTGATGGCTGTGGGACAGACCATCTCCCCAACTGGGATGAGAAGCGTATACACTTAGTCTACTTCGGAATATCGATGCCTTATCTCGATAATCCAACGACCAGGGACCTATATAGGATGTTGCTTACAGACTACCCAGCCCCCACTAGTGTGACTGCCATCACGATGCTGGTAATCAAGCAAAGATCCTATGGGCTCTACTAATATGTATAAGTGATACGTTACAAGAAACATATACACAAATTAAAGTAGACTCAAACCAAGTAGCATACTACTATGTTTAGCAAGACTGTTATTTACACAACTGTGAATATCCCAAGCTTCCATTAAGTAATATACAACCTAGTATGATACAATAATGGCCCCTAGGCATATACACTAACAATCTCCCACTTGCACTAGGGCCATGAGCTGGCATATCGTAGACCTATCATCTCGAATAGCCTCTCGAACTGCGTCTGAGGAAGGGCCTTTGTGAATGGATCAGCAATGTTATTCTCTGTCTCTATTCTCTTCACCTCGATCTCCCTGCGATCTACGATCACCCTGATCAGGTGATACCACCTTAATATGTGTCTGGACTTCTGATGGGACCTGGGTTCCTTCGCTAAAGCTATAGCGCCGTTGTTGTCACAATACAGAGGTATTGGACCAACACTGGTAGGAACCACCTGAAGTTCTGTGAGGAACTTCTTCATCCAGACTGCTTCTTTTGCGGCATCGCAAGCAGCTATGTACTCCGCTTCCATCGTTGAGTCAGCAACGGTCTCCTGTTTGGAACTCTTCCAACAGACCGCCCCTCCATTGAGGGTAAAGACATAACCCGACATAGATTTGGAGTCATCTTTGTCACTCTGGAAGCCGGAGTCGGCAAAGGCCTCCATCTGGAGGTCTTTTCCGCCATATACTAGGAACATCTCCTTAGTCCTTCTCAGGTACTTGAGAATGTTCTTTACGGCTATCAAGTGCTTCGCCCCTGGGTTTGCTTGATACCGGCTTACTACGCTTAATGCGTATGCTACATCTGGTCTGGTACATAATATCGCATACATTATAGAGCCTACCGTAGAAGCGTAGGGTATAATCGACATGCGATCCCTTTACAAATCAGTCTTGGGAGACATCTCTTTGGAAAGGGTGATTCCGTGACAAGCCGGTAGGTTACCGCGCTTAGAATCATCCATACTGAATCTTTTCACTATGGTGTCTATGTACCTGGACTGTGAAAGTCCCAACATCCTTTTTGATCTATCACGATAGATCCGGATTCCCAGAATGTAGGTGGCATCACCTAGGTCTTTCATGGAGAATTTATGTGACAAGAATCTTTTGACTGACTGTAACATAGGAATATCATTTCCTATTAGGAAAATGTCATCTACGTACAAGACGAGGAATACTACAGTTCTCCCTACAATCTTACTATATATGCAAGGTTCATCTGGATTTTTGATGAAGTCGAATTCTTTGACAGCATCATCAAAACAGATGTTTCAACTCCACGATGCCTGCTTTAGTCCATAAATGGACTTAAGCAACTTGCATACTTTACTGTTGCTCCCACTCTGAATGAATCCTTCTGGCTGATCCATATAGACGCTCTCTTCCAAATTACCATTTAGAAAGGCTGTCTTTACGTCCATCTGCCAGATCTCATAATCGTGGAATGCAGCAATAGCAAGAAGGACCCGAATAGATTTAAGCATAGCCACTGGAGAAAAGGTTTCGTCATAGTCCAAACCAGGTCTTTGACGGAAACCCTTTGCAACAAGTCTAGCCTTATAGGTTTCAACCTGTCTATCTACACCAATCTTCTTTTTGAAGATCCATTTGCATCCTACGGGTTTTACCCCATCTGGAGCAACGTCCAAAGTCCATACTTTGTTAGTGTACATGGACTCCATTTCGGTCCGCATTGCATCTAGCCATTTTACTGAGTCACCGCTCTGAATGGCTTGCTGGAAGCTAGTAGGCTCATCATAGTCAATAGTGCAGTCCTCTCTATCCCCGTCTATGAGAAAACCGTAGTATCTCTCGGGTGGATGAGATTGCCTACTGCTCCTACGGAGTGGCGTCGGGATGTCCTGTTCTTCTGAACCTTCTGGTTCTTCCAAGTTTTCAGTAATAGCTTGTGGTTCTGGAACTTCTTCCAGTTCTACTTCGCTCCCACTTGTTCCTTTTTCTAAAAACTGATGTTCCAGAAAGTGGGCATGACGAGAAACAAAAACTTTTTGTTCCTCTGCGTAATAGAATAGATACCCCTTGGAATTCTTTGGATATCCCACAAACTTACAATGTACTGATCGTGCCTCGAGCTTGTCCGCATACTGCTTTTTAACAAAAGCCGGACATCCCCAAATCTTTAGATACTGAAGATAGGGTTTCTTTCCACTCCACATCTGATATGGTATGGTAGGCACAGTCTTGGTAGGAACTAGGTTTAAAAGATATGCAGCTGATTCTAGTGCATATCCCCAGAATGATCGCGGTAACTCAGCGTTACTCATCATGGAACGAACCATATCTAATAGGGTTCGATTCCTCCTTTCCGATACACCGTTGTGTTGTGGTGTGTATGGAGGAGTAAGCTGAGAGAGAATTCCGTTCTCTTTTAAGTAACCCAGGAACTCGGCACTTAAGTATTCACCACCTCGATCAGATCTCAGTGTTTTTATACTCTTGCCTGTTTGTTTTTCCACTTCATTTTTGTATTCTTAGAATTTCTCAAAGGCCTCGGATTTATGCTTCATCAAGAAGATATATCCATACCTATAGAAATCATCTGTAAAAGTAATGAAGTAGGAATAACTACCTCGCGCATGTGTAGATATTGGACCGCACACATCACTGTGTACAAGTCCCAAGAGCTCGCTTGCTCTTACCCCGTGTCCAGTAAACGGAGTCTTTGTCATCTTTCCTATGAGACAAGATTCACAAGTAGCATAAGATTGATATTCGAACGGATTCAAATATCCTTCTCTATGTAACTTTGTCAACCTTCTCTCATTGATGTGACTAAGTCTACAATGCCATAAGAAAGCCTGATTTAATTCCGGAGACTTTCTTTTAAGTGTATTCTGGATATTGAAAACTTGAGCTTGACTTAATACGTATATACCGTTATCTAATGTACCTGACCCAATCATAACTTGATTTAGGTGGATGTATACTACATCGCTTTCGAATGTAAAATTATATCCCTCTCTTGAAAGTGAGGATACTGATATGATATTACAAGTCATACTAGGTACATATAGACAGTTACGTAAAATCAATATCTGCCCACTTGTCAAACCTAGGCGATATTCTCCCACGGATTCGGCGTCCACGCTCATTCCATTTGCAACTCTGAGAGACCAATCACCTACCTTTATAACTCTACGGTTTCTCAAAGCATGTAATGAATTACAAATATGAGATCCTGCTCCGGTATCTAGTACCCAGGATGTAGAGTTAATTGACAAACAGTTCTCTATTACTAATACACTTGAGGATGAAGCCGCAACACGCTTCGTATCCTGGCTACTGGCTTCTAAAGCCCTGCAATCTTTCTGCCTATGCCCAATCCCATAACAATATGAACGTCCCTCTTTTACTATATCCAGTCCCAAAACTTTTGCCCTTCTCTTTCCTTCTACTTCCCTGGTTTCCTTCAGGGTAGAAGGTAAAGACTGTAGAATCAAGTCAGTATCTGACTCGTTTCCCAACGCGGTCTCCAGGTCCTGGAGCTCATCAATACAGCTAGTCATTGTAAGGACGTTGTCCCCTACAGATGACCCGTCAGCCAACCTCGCTTGAATTAATTCGTTCGAGGTCTCATATCTTGCGATATGAGATTGCTCTCCATATAAATCTTTGTTATGGAGAAAGATGGAAACCAAGTCCATCTTCTCGTGCTGCTTCTGGTATATACCATCAACTAAAGCTAACACGAGGCACTTAGCTTTCGCTTTATCCTTTTCCTTTGTCTGACGGATATCCATATCCGCGACAGTGGAAACTGGACCTGGGACGGCGGGATCTTGAGTAGTAATAGGGTGGTCCAGCTTGTCATAGGTAATGGACATCTGGACAGACCTTTGCCAGTCATATAAGTCAGATTCAGTCAAATTATTATCTAGATGTAACCTATGTGTGGTCACAAGGTCGCTGCAATTTAAGAGAGAGAAGAAAATACTATTAGCATGATGCTTTTGCAAGTTTAGAGTGGTTTTAATTTATCTAAACAGGATGGCTCCCACTGTTTCTCGAATCCCTCCTCAAACCATAAAAGAAGAATTAGCCAGGACTATTCTCACCGTACAATTCTTGCTTAACCGTTCAGCCAGGTCAGTGTCGATACTTCGAGGGAGGTTTTCCAATGCTTTCGCGAAGTTCCTTAATTAAATAACCTCTTTTCTCTGGGGGCGTAACCCCGCTGACACCTTTCTTAGGCACCTACTTGGTTTATAGTATTGATCGTTAAGTGACGAATCTCCTGATAAGTAATATATACTCACAGTAGGATCGGGATCCAAAATATCATCGTATGATAATGTTGAAGGAATCCTACCAACATTCATCAAACTCCAAAATGGTATGCTCTTTCTGCAAATTTCAGTTTCTTTAGAAATTCCCGATATAGATTTTTGCCCCATGCTCTTATGACCTTGGCATTGGTCAAAATATCATAAGTCACATGTCAAGTTCTGCCCATCATTATCCTGGTTAATTTGAACCCACCCGTACATATCCTTGACGTTGGCCAAAATGATAATACGACTGTCCCAAACTAACACATTTATCTATGTAAACAAATGAATATCCAGCAGCTACCAAACACTATGCCTTGGCGTTGGTCAAAATACGTAACTTGAATACTACTGAATACCAAAATGAAATGACGGAGGGCTACGAATGGTTTTGGTAAAACCGTGAACGTAGTGAACTTGATGTAATCGAAGGAACCTGATACTTTCTAAAAGGAGTGGTTAAAGCTCCGTAATTAAAAAATTCTTCTCTTTTAAAATAACCGAGTGGTTTCTTTTAAATTTGTTCCAACGATTTAAAATTTGGTTTATTTTCTTTGCATTATAATAATGCGTCCCATCAATTATCCTATCATTGCAGAAAACAACGAAAATACCACGTCCTCTTATGCCATCCGCATTCGCCACGGGGTCCCGTCATCACCCGTTAGGTTACTTAACTAACGACAGAGCGGGGGCTGGGCTAGCGCGGGTGTAAAATATAAGTGACGTCTAATTAGCTATCATATATAGATATTGTACATTCGTTAGACGCAATAATAGGCATTCCAGATCACAGATAAACAATATTGGATTTGCAAGCAATCCGCATTTCTTTTGAGCCTGCAATGAAAGAAGGATTACACAGTTGTGATGAATAGCCATTACCCCACCCCAGACCCCTACGGGTACGGCAAACTACCCGCCAAGTACCAGAAGTGAAGCGGTCTGCCGCAACACTTCAAAATACCCGGTAGTTTGTGCACCCCACCTTGGGTCTATCCTAAGAGCAAAAACAGTAAAAAGAAATAATACAACGGTGGCTACAACCGCAACCTGGATGTGCCCCGCAAAATAATATTACAACTTATTACATTTACATCAAATGAATTAAATAATAACCCATCACATAACCCCGGCTATACATCACAACAGTCCAACACAGTTCATATACAAAAACAGTTATTTATAACATCACAGATATGTGCAACCCCCTGCCAACCGACATACTAGCAGTTAGGGGAGGTTTACGAACACATAAAACATTACAGATAAAGATCCAATTAGCAAATAGTTTAGAACATCGATCGATAACCTATATCCGTGTCTACCCCAAAAGCAAATCAACACCTGGGCAGAAACAGTATATACAGGAAAACAAAACACAAAAAAATAAGAATTACTGTGAAACTCCGAGTCAACTCGGCGTTGACTCGGCGGCGGAATCGCGGCCAAAAGCACCATTTGGCCGCGGTTCCGCGGCCGTTTAGTCGAGTTGCCTCTTCGAATTTTCCCAGATTTCTTACAATTCCCTGCTGTGAATTTTAAGGTATGTCAAAAAATTTTTGCGAGACTTTTAAAATTTACAGAAACTGTTAAGGATTAGGGTTTTGTTTTCCGTGTTTTCCGTCGATCGAACTTCTAATCAGTTGCTAACAAGCTAGTAATAGTTTAGTTGGCTCTGATACCACTGTAAGTCCATGTCACGCACCCCACGAACTTGTGGGGATGCGGAATATATGAAAAACAATCATCAAAGCTTCGTAACACGGACTTGAGCGCATGAATCGTTTCTAAACCATTGCTAACAAAGTACTAGAGGTTTAACTACTCGGATACGAAGTTATACCTCACGTTACTAGTCCTTCGGGTCTTCATCGCGGTCCTCCACTCCTCGTAGGCTCCTTGGAACATCGGCATCTCAACGGCCTCCTCGAATCAAAGACGATCCACCTGAAAGCTCCTACGCCAAGCATAATCTCAAAGTTGAGATAACTAGGTTGCTTAAAGTGCTAATCTAAGCTACCTAGGGGATATAGAGTGAGGTTATGGATGTTTTAGTCTAGATAACCCTTGATCTCAACACATGAGAGGTTAGGGTTAGGGTTTCAAGAGAGAGTGAGCATGAGGAGAGAGAAGGAGAAGATGAGAATGAAAAGAATAATGAACTCATTTTGAATATAACAACCATAACAATTTAATCAAATAAATAAATAAATGATTTAATCATTATGGTTTATGCATTCATATTGTGTGATTCATCATATGAGTCATTATCTCATTAATGAGTCATTAAGTGCAAAGGATGAATCATACAAATGAGTCATTAATCAATTAATGCTCATGCCACCTTAACCCCTTAGTCACCACTCTTCTAGAAGGTTCCCGACAAATTACGAGAACGCCCCTATAATCCGTGAAAACACGGAAAAACTTTAGACTGTATAAATCTAATAACCCGATACTAGAAACTGGATTAAACCAAAGCCGGCTAGTATAAACTGTCCGAAAAGTCGTACGTGCGTAAACACACGTACGCATCCGAACCTTTGTCGTAAAACCATACGACCTCTATATCGTTTCGCCTGGAGCAGGGAAACTCTCTGTGTGGGACTCTAAAGACTCGACACTACGCTGGCAGTGGGTTTAACCACAGACCGCAAGCGGCACTAGCTGTACATAACGGTCCCCAGGTAGATGTCGATAAGAAGGCCGATGAGGAAAACCATCTTGAACACCTACTGAGCCTGATGTGACAATCTCCGTACAGTCCGGTCTGTTCGTCTAAGACTATCGCATATCAAGCCTAGGGGGCGGCAAGCGTCAGTCCGCTAATAGCTGTATAAGTCGTGTCGGAGCGAAGCCCATTACGCCCTGAGAAGCTACTGGAACCTACGAGTATATCCCGCTTGCCCTGGCCAGGGACTTTACGTAATGGCTCTATGACACAGTGCGATATCAACTCCCAATACCGGGAGAGACGAATCCTATCTAACCGCCACTGCCTCCAAGTGCTCGGGACTGCACCCAACTGCTACCTGTTTGCACGACTCCTTTGAGCCGTGGTAGGGTAGCAATCTAAGAACAGTGGGACACACTCGAGGCGAAGTAGCAGTGTCAAGTCTGCGGACTATGCTGTACTCATGTCACCTGCGAACTGTTAACTGACGATGGGTATAATACCAACCAATCAGTTCCCCGGCGAGTCCTGTCCGGTGTACCCGTAACCTAACGAGCACCTGTATACTATCTCTAGTATGACGTACTGATGGCTGTGGGACAGACCATCTCCCCAACTGGGATGAGAAGCGTATACACTTAGTCTACTCCGGAATATCGATGCCTTATCTCGATAATCCAACGACCAGGGACCTATATAGGATGTTGCTTACAGACTACCCAGCCCCTACTAGTGTGACTGCCATCACGATGCTGGTAATCAAGCAAAGATCCTATGGGCTCTACTAATATGTATAAGTGATACGTTACAAGAAACATATGCACAAATTAAAGTAGACTCAAACCAAGTAGCATACTACTATGTTTAGCAAGACTGTTATTTACACAACTGTGAATATCCCAAGCTTCCATTAAGTAATATACAACCTAGTATGATACAATAATGGCCCCTAGGGCATATACACTAACACCAAGTGCCCGAAGTGAAGCGGTCTCCCTCAACAACGTGAGCACGCCACTAAACACTTCAAAGTACCCGGTAGTTTGTGCACCCCATCTTGGGTCTATCCTAGGAGCAAAAATCAGTAAATGAAATAATACAACGGTGGCTACAACCGCAGCCTGGATGTGCCCCGCAAAAGAATATTACATCATATTACAATTTACATCGAATGAATGAATATAAAAACCCATCTCAAACCCCGGCTAATCATCACAACGATCCAATCAAGTTCATAAACACAAACAGTAAAATCATTACAAAAATGTGCAACCCCCTGCCAACCGACATACTAGCAGTTAGGGGAGGTTTACGAACACATTATACAAATCACAGATATAATCTAATTAGCCAAACATCGTAGAATTTCGATCGAGCAAACACAATTGATTCTACTCCAAAAACTTCTCTGTGCACCCGAGACTTGAGCAGAAACAAAACATTCCAGAAAGAACAACATTAACACAGAAGAGTTACTGGGGAAATTTGAGTCAACTCGGCTTCAACTCGACGGCGGATCCGCGGCGGATCGGTAGGATCGGCCGCGGTTCCGCAGCGGTTTGGCCGAGTTAGGACCCCAAATTTCTCCAGTGTTCTTAAGTTTCCCTGCTTGTAATTTTAAGGGTCCCTGAAAAATTTTTAGACCCTGTTTTAAAATCGACAGAAACATGATAAAAATGATGTTTTTTCCGGTTCGTTTTGCGATCGAATTTCTAACGACTTTTCTAAAAAGTTAGTTATGGTTTAGCGAGGCTCTGATACCACTGTAAGTCGACGTTGTACACCCCACGAGCTGCGGGGAGGCGGAATAGGTAAAACAATCATTTTGTTTAAAACAACATCGACTAACCGAAAAGATCTTTGCTAAACTATAACTAACACTATCATAGGAGTAGTTAGCTACTATGAAAGAAGATTACACCTAATGAACCAAGTCCTTCTTCTTCTCGTAACCACCTCCTCGTCGGCCTTCTCTTTATAATAGACGATCTACCCGAAAGCTACTACTCCAAGCTTTGCCTATAACTTGAGGAAACTAGGTTACTCAAATTGCTAATCAAAGTCACCTAGGTAATATAGAGTGTTATTAGGGATTAACAAGTCTTACTAATCCTTGATCTCAACACATGAGAGGTTAGGATTAGGGTTTGAAGAGAGAGAGCTTGAGGAGAGAGAAGGTGAGAGTGAGAATGATATGAATTCTTTCTCATTTACAATATATGATGAAGCATAAAGAATATCGAATAAATCAATTAAATGATATTAACAACCATGCTTCATTTAATATATGCAATGAATCATCAAGTGAGTCATTAAGCAATAAATGTTTCATTAACTCACTTGAATGATTCATCTAATGAGTCACTAATAAATTAATGCAAATGCCACCTTAGCCCTCTAAGTCAGCATCCTTCTAGAAGCTTCTCGCCAAATTACGAGAACGCCCCTCCTATCCGTGAAAACACGGAAAAAATTTAGACTGTATAAATCCAATAATCCGATACTAGAATCTGGCTTAAACCAAAGCCGGCTAGTAAAAACTGTCCGAACATCGCACGTGCGTAAAAACACGTATGCGTCCGAACCCTTGTGGTAAAACCATACAACTTCTATATCGTTTCGCTCGGAGCAGGAAAACTCTCTATGTGGGACTCTAAAGACTCGACTACTACGCTGGCAGTGGGTTTAACCACAGACCGCAAGCGGCACTAGCTGTACGTAACGGTCCCAAGGTAGATGTCGATAAGAAGGCCGATGAGGAAACCCATCCGAACTCTTACTGAGCCTGATGTGACAATGTCCGTACAGTCCGGTCTTCGTTTAGGAGTATCGCATATCGGGCCTAGGGGGGCAAGCGTCAGTCCCCTAAAAGCGGTATAAGTCGTGTCGGAGCGAAGCCCATTACACCTTGAGAAACTACTGGAAAACCTACCGGTAAATCTCGCTTGCCCTGGCCAGGGACTTTGCGTAATGGCTCTCCAGACACAGCGCGATATCAACTCCTAATACCGGGAGAGACGAATCCTGTCTAACCGCCACTGCCTCCAAGTGCTCGGGACTGCACCCAACTGCTACCTGTTTGCATGACTCCTTTGAGCCGTGGTAGGGTAGCAATCTAAGAACAGTGGGACACACTCGAGGCGAAGCAGCAGTGTCAAGTCTGCGGACTATGTTGTACTCATGTCACCTGGGAACTGTTAACTGACAACGGGTATAATACCAACCAACAGTTCCATGCGAGTCCTGCCCGGTGTACCCGTAACCCAACGAGCACCTGTATACTATCTCCAGTACGACGTACTGATGGCTGTGGGATAGACCATCTCCCCAACTGGGATGAGAAGCGTACACACTAGTCTACTTCGGAGTATCGATGCCCTGTCTCGATAATCCTACGACTAGGAACCTGAAAAAAGATGTGCTTGTAGACTACCCAGCCCCCACTAGTGTGACTGCCATCACAACGCTGGTAGTCAAGCAAGATCCTAAGGGCTCTATCAATACGTACACACATATTAAGATAGATATAACCAAGTAGCATACTACCATGTTTAGCAAGACTGTTAATATAACTGTGAATATCCCAAGCTTCCATTAAGTAATATACAAGCTAGTATGATACAATAATGGCCCCTAGGGCATATACACTAACAGAACCTACAGTATACTTAACCCAAAAACGACAATATATATCTGTCGTTAACGTAAAAACGTTAACGGTTTAGCTATAGTACTGAAATACAAAAAATCCGTATCGGAATATCGGAAAACTTAATAAAACCTTTACTGATCATTCCCAGATTTCTCTGTAAGAATACTGGAACAAATCAAACAACACCATAGCTTATAAAACACCAAAACAAAGCTACAGGAGCAAAACCAACAACAAAAACCTTGGGGGGCCGACGAGCTCGGAAAATGGTGGAATGTCGCCGGTTCAAGTGTGGAGTTTGGGTCTCGAGTTTTGTGTAAAGTCTTCTAATGATCATACTATAGTTTTGGTCTTGCTAGTTTGTAGCGTCTTGAAAAGTCGTTTTGGTGTTTTCTTGAAATTCGGTGAAAATTCGGTATTTTTCCGAAAACCGTCTTTCTCGATATTTTGCAGTTTAGGGCTAATTATACCTTAAATGGATAGGTAATTACTTGTTTTTAGTAGCTAATGAGTTAATTATGAAATTTTGGTCATTTAAAATTTTTTCCCTATTTTTCATTTTTTTAATATTATTTTAAACCGGTAAGAAAATACATTAAATAAGCGATAAATACAAATTTTTCCGGGCTAATTTTAATCTCTAAAATTATGATAATTATATTCTAGTGATAACATGAATTTTTAGTAATTTATTTTGATTTTTTTCAAATTTTTATGATTTGAAACGAAATTATTGAATTTTGGGCTAAAACTTGCAATTTTTGAGTTGTAGGGGGCCTTTTTGCATAAAATTTCTTTTGTAAAACCCCTCTCTCTTTTTACTCAGCCCTAGGACAGCCCCACCTTGTGTGAGACCAGAAATTTCTGGCCTCTCTCTTCTTGGTTTCTTTCTTGAGTTAATTTGATAGTTTATGGTATTATTTTAATTAAAATGGATAATGTATGATACATTGACTTTTGTGGACTTGACCATGACTTTCCCCACTTGCCCACACCCTCCCCCATACCTCATTCTGGCCGAAATTCCTGCACACCCTCTTCTTCCTCTCTTTTCTTTTCATTTTTCTTCAATTTCTTCAAGAAATACATCAAAATCCATGATTTAATTCAAAAATCCAAACAAAAATCCTTATGCTATCATTATCCTTAGCCATTCTTGCTTGGACCTTGGTGTTGAGGCCATCAATTGGAGCAAATTCTCTTGCTTGATCCATTGATCAAGAGGTATAATTCTCATCAAGTTGCTTTCTTTTGCTAAAAATTTCTTTAATTGTATGGTTAGTGTTAAAAGTTAGCTTATTTCTAATCTAGTTTAAAAGAGTAGTTTGTTTAAATTAGGGTTTTGAAGCCATGATAATTAATTAAGTTGTTTTGTAGTTAATCTAGTTGTTAATTAACTAATTTATATGGTTAACTTGTTTATATAGTTTCCAATTATGCTAATTTGGTTAAATTTAGAAGTGTGAAATTGCTTTTTAGGATTTTCAAGAAAAGGTTTTTGTATGGAAATGGTATTTGAAACATGATTAGTGAGTTGATTAAGTTTTAGAAAGCATTATTTAGTTAATTGAACCTAAATTGTTATCTAGTGTTTTGCTAACCTAACCTAAGAGGTTAATTTCCTTAAGTGGGCTTTTGTAGTGTTAAATTAAGTTTTTCAAGTGTGGATTTTGATTTGCAATTGCTATTTTTAAAAATCAAGAAAGGGTTTGGTTGTGGAATATAGGTTTTGGAGCATGGTTAATGTGTTGTAATTAGTGTGTGTGGATTGCTTGTAGTGTGCTTGGGTGAGTATGCTTGATTGTAGTCGTTTTGTCGCAAATCGGCGACGTTGCACCGATTTTTTGGTATGTATATGCTTACTAGATTTTTATATAAATTATGTGATGGACTATTTTTGATATCTTGATGATTGTAATGGCTTGTCTTACGACTTTTAGGATGCGTGAGTGCGGTTTTTGGGTAGTCGGGTTTTAGTTTTGCCGGGTGACCCAAATCGACGTTTTTTGGCAGTTTTTGCGATTTTCGCGTGTGTTCCGCGCACTTTGTGCACGTTGTACTTAGCTAGCGAACTTTAGTAGTTTCGTTGGGGTTTTGCATCGTTCTTGATAGGTAACCTTATGTTGGGTATTGATGTAAATTCCAGGTTCGGTCGCGGAGACGTCAGACGCGGCGCGAAAAAAGGCGGTGATTGGACACAGCTAGCCAGGGATCCCGGTGAGTAGATTTAACATCTACGGGGGACGATCGTTTGGATGGCGCAAGTCGCCCGATAGATTTAGTAAACTGGAAAATAGTAAATTGGATAATCACTTGTGACATTAGAATAATAATACTGGCATGATAATTGCTGCAATTAGATCAATATGTTATATCCATATACGCAAACTCAATTGTAGGACACATGCACCATTACCAGGTTTTTATATGCAGCACGAGCACTATTCATGTTTACACACACACCCTGGTAATTGCCATGCCACCACACTAGATAACTTTTAAATTGAAATCTTTTACTAATTGATACTTAAACTGGTACTATTGCCTTTAATTCCTTAAAAATGAAACCGTAGTATTGCTAATTCATGTGCATGTACTTCATCATATTAATTGTTCATGCTTAATATATTAATCACACATCGCAACTTGATTATTGATATCATACGCATTCATTATCATTGATATATGCACTTATGTGGATTTCTGGAGATTTTATGATATTGCTGGATTTCGGGGGAAAGCCGCAAAATTTCTAAACTTATTATATTTTTAAAATATGTAAAATTGCGGTTTTCTAGTGATGTAAGTGTCGTCCACCATGAGTTTGCTGTGGATTTGGAAATCCGTGTCGAGGAGTGGAGGAACCGGCACGGGTACATGGTGGGCCCGGTAAGGTACCCCGGGGCAAGAGGAATGTGGTGATGACGTTGAGCCTGGCAGGGGACGGATTACCTACCGGTGACTGTTTGGGACGGCGGATATCCAGAGGATACCGACCGTGGCCGCTGGATGATGAGATATTGATATTTGAGATGGGTCAGCCGGACGGCTGAGGCCAGAGATACATTTATGAGATTTGAGACAGCTTTTTGGGTGTCGTTGCTGGACACCGATTTTCGTCGATTCATTGACATTATGCTGGCATTCTAAAAGAGTTTCAAAAACAAAAAGAGATAAAATATTTCTTATATATATACCTATTGAGACCTCAGATATTCATGTTGCATACATATTAGTACACTGATGTTATATACACACCTGCTAGTGCATCCAGTCATACCTGTATTATAGATGCTAGGATGCTTGTGTACATGCATACGATAGCCTTTGTAGATGTTATTTATTACTCACGAGTTGGCAACTCACCCCCGTTGTGCCACAGTCTTTTGCAGGTCCGCTCCGTCAGTTCAGTAGCGGCGGGCGCACTTGTTCTTTTGTCTCTTTTGCCTGAGCTCGAGATTTGCTCATAGGTGGGTTATGTTATTTTTTGTACCACCTTGTATATTCTTGTATCTAGTGTACTCCATCTACTGTTCTACCAGATTATTGTATATTGACCTAGAGATGAGACTGTGAGGTTTGTGGATTTTATACTGTATTTGGGGTCGAGCTCACTTGAGCCGACATGCTGCTTTTTCATGCTTCCTTATGCTTTATTATGCTTGTTGTCATTTACATTGCGTGGGATTTGTGACCGCCGTATGGCGAAGAGCTAGCTCCCGCTTGGGGATGCCCTATTTTGTTGGATTCATGTATATATTTTGTTGTACCCATTTTTGGGGGCCAGTATTTACAAAGGAGACTCTGCCGAAATTTTCGGGAAAAATTGGTATTGTTTTTAAAAGTGTTTTTCATGACTTATTTGATAAACTTGCTTTCAAATGATTGGGTTTTCTTCACTCTTTGCTTAATGGGTTTAGTTTTCTGGGCTTTGGCTTACTTATTTTACGGACGCCTTTAGACGTTTCGTAAACTTAAGTGCCAGTCACGTTCCGTACCCTGCGGGTCGTGACAAAGTTGGTATCAGAGCGATAGGTTTTAGCTTTGTGAGTGTAGGATGACCCTTGGTAGATGGAGTAAGTGACTTAAGCAGGGTAACGTAGCGTGCCTATGTCCGCGGCATACTTACGATACGGTACTCCGCCTAAGTGACTTTAGGATATACTTGCTTGAAAATTCCTTCTTCAATTCCGTGTATCCTATGATCTTATTGCACTGTCCTTACTATCCGTTTTCCTGTAACAGCCATTATGCCGCCGAAGGCTACGAGGGCACAAAGGGCTGCCGCCAGAGACGAGATTCGAGCTGGCTCGTCCGAGACTAGGACTGAGCAGGGTGGTATGCCTACGCCACAGGGACAGACCGATCCACCTTCCCCAGGCCGTATGGATAGGCTCGAGACCGGTATGGAGGAGTTGCGACAGATGATGGGAGGCATGCAGGAGCTGCGTCAGATGGTAGGATCCCTAGTTGCAGCCAGTCGTACACCGAGGCCGGATGACGTACCTACTACCTCACAGACGACCATGATACCTGCTCCTACTACTACCACCGTGGCCATTCCGGTTTCACTACAGGATTTCATGAGGCTGAGACCTCCAGTATTCACCGGCACCGAGGCAGCAGAGGACCCACAGACGTTCCTTGACAGTTTAGCCAGGATCTGCCGTTCGCTGAGATGTTCGGATGATCGATGGGTAGAGCTTGCGAGTTTCCGACTAGAGGGTCTCGCGCAGACATGGTGGGAGTCAGTCTTGAGAGGTCGAGCTGCAGACCTACCGCCTATGACTTGGGCCGAGTTTACAGCGGTCTTTCTAGCCCGTTTCCTTCCAGAGAGCGTTCGTGACGCCAGAGCTCGTAGCTTCGAGGCCTTAGTCAAGACACCTGGGATGACGGTGTCTGAGTATGACATCCAGTTTACACAGTTATCCCGATATGCTCAGTATTTGGTGGATACCGAGGAGAAGATGGTGAAGAGGTTCGTACAGGGACTTGATGCCCAGCTATATCTTGCCATTGGCGCCCAGCACTACGACACTTATTCAGCTGCTATGGATACAGCATTGCGGATGGAGGCACGCATATCGCGGACTTCGGCCGTTTCTGGGCCGAAGAGGATTCGCACCGATGTACCGTCTCAGAGACAGCGCGCCAGATTCTTTCCGAGAGATAGGCCTGGCAGAGGATTTGGGCGGGGACAGTTATATGGTTCTTATCCCCAGGGGCAGCAGCCGTCGCCAGGATGTTTTGGGTGCGGGAGTTTGCACCATCTTGTCAGAGACTGCCTGGTGAGACGACAGGGAGCAGCGACAGTTCCGCACGTGACCCTACCACCATCACCACCCCCTCCTCAGAGAGCCTTACTTCCTACCCCAGGCGATGCTCCACGCCAGTTAGGTGCACCGAGAGGCCGTGGACGCGGCGGTCCTGTTCAGAGAGGAAGAGGAGGCAGAGGCCGAGGTCGAGGTCAGCCCGCTATCGGTGGAGGACAGGCCCGAGTATTTGCTTTGACACCGCAGGATGCGCAGGCATCCAATGCCGTTGTGACAGGTACCTTGCCAGTTTGTTCTTTCGACGCACGGGTATTATTCGACCCAGGTTCCACACATTCGTACGTATCTACACACTTTGCACCGATGTTGGGCCGTGAGTCATCGTCGTTAGATCAGCCGCTTGTTGTTGTTACTCCGGTAGGCGAGTCGTTTGTCGCTCGGTTTGTATTTCGTTTGTGTTCCGTTCGTATCGGGGAGAGGGATTCATCAGTTGATTTGATACTCCTCGATATGTTGGACTTTGATGTGCTTCTGGGCATGGATTAGCTAGCCACTTGTTATGCTTCGGTGGACTGCCGTGAGAAGGCAGTCATATTTAGCTTTCCGGGAGAGCCAGTCCTTGTTATTCAGGGAGACCGCAGTGTCGCCCTTCCCAGCTTAATATCTTCTCTTCGCGTTGGTCAGCTCTTGCGGAAGGGATGTCAGGGATTCTTAGCGTCTATTTGTGATACTCGAGCTGCAGATGTTCCGTTGGACCGGGTCCCGGTAGTTTGTGAGTTCCCTGATGTTTTCCCTGATGAGCTACCGGGGCTACCTCCTGAGCGCGATGTTGAGTTCTGCATTGATTTGATTCCCGGTTCGGGGCCTATTTCTATACCGCCTTATCGGATGGCCCCGGCAGAGCTTCGAGAGCTGAAGGATCAGTTGCAGGATTTGTTGGACAAGGGGCTTATTCGACCGAGTGTTTCTCCGTGGGGTGCTCCGGTCTTGTTTGTCAAGAAGAAGGATGGAAGTTTGCGCTTATGTATCGACTACCGCCAGCTGAACAAAGTTACCGTTCGGAACAGATATCCGTTGCCGCGCATTGATGATTTGTTCGACCAGCTTCAGGGTGCGGGGTATTTTTCGAGGAACGACTTGCGATCAGGATACCATCAGCTGCGAGTTCGACAGGAGGATATACCGAGGACAGCTTTCCGTACACGCTATGGCCACTACGAGTTTTTGGTGACGTCGTTCGGACTCACCAACGCCCCAGCAGCATTTATGGATTTGATGAACCGTACATTCAGGCCGTATCTTGACTTGTTCATCATCGTGTTTATCGACGATATCTTGGTGTACTCCCGGAGCAGAGAGGAGCACGAGCAGCACTTGCGGATTACGTTACAGACTCTGAGGGAGCACCAGCTGTTCGCGAAGTTCTCCAAGTGTGCTTTCTGGCTGGACAGCGTCGGATTCTTGGGTCACGTGGTTACGAGAGACGGCATTTGTGTAGACCCGAAGAAGATTGAGGCTGTTCAGCAGTGGCCCCGACCTACATCGGTTACTGAGATCCGTAGTTTTCTAGGCTTGGCGGGCTACTACAGGCGTTTTGTTCAGGACTTCTCCCGTATAGCTGCACCGTTGACCGGTTTGACCCGGAAGGGAGTTCCTTTCGTCTGGACGGAGGAGTGCGAGCGCAGTTTTCAGCAGCTGCGGACATGTTTGACTACGGCGCCGGTATTATCTTTACCTTCGGGATCAGGCGGATTTATTGTCTACTGTGATGCTTCGCGAGTGGGATTAGGATGCGTATTGATGCTGCATGGCCGGGTGATCGCTTACGCTTCTCGGCAGTTGAAGAAGTATGAACAGAACTACCCCACTCATGATTTGGAGATGGCTGCAGTGGTCTTTGCACTGAAGATTTGGCGACATTACCTTTACGGCGAGTCATGTCAGATATTCACCGATCACAAGAGCTTAAAGTACATATTTCAGCAGCGAGACCTGAACCTCAGACAGCGTCGTTGGATGGAGTTGGTGAAAGACTACGACTGCGAGATCTTATATCACCCTGGCAAGGCGAATGTGGTGGCAGATGCGTTGAGTAGGAGGCCCGGGGGTACTCTATCCTTTTTGCGCGCAGTGCAGAGGCAGTCGTCAGCAGATTGGCAGATGTTATGCGACAGCCGAGTTGAGTTCGAGTTCACTCAGGCAGGGGGACAGCTCGCGCATGTTCGTGCACGCCCACAGTTGCTTGACCGTATATATGAGGCGCAGCGCAGTGACGACCGTTGCTCAGAGATCATGGCACAGATGGGACAGGGCAGATTTTCCGAGTTCGTGGTTGACGATCAGGGGATTTTACGATATGGATCTAGACTGTGCGTACCAGATGCTGATGGATTACGGCGCGACATTCTTGAGGAGGCACACCGATCAGTGTATAGTGTCCACCCCGGTTCCACCAAGATGTACCATGATATGAGAGGGACCTACTGGTGGGACGGGATGAAGAGGGACATTGCGGAGTTCGTTTCGAGATGCCTGACTTGTCAGCAAGTCAAGGCCGAGCACCAGAGGCCCGCAGGAGAGCTGCAGCCGTTACCCATTCCAGAGTGGAAATGGGAGCAGATTTCGATGGATTTCGTTGTGGGTCTACCCAGGACCAGTCGAGGGTACGACTCCATCTGGGTGATCGTGGATAGATTGACGAAAGCGGCTCACTTCCTGCCAGTGAAGACGACTTTCAGCTTCGCTCAGTATGCTCAGCTCTATATTGACGAGATCGTGCGACTACATGGCATACCGACTTGTATCGTGTCAGATCGAGGCACTCAGTTCACCAGCCGACTTTGGCAGAGACTTCAGGAGGCTTTGGGCACTCGTTTGAGCTTCAGCACAGCGTTTCATCCGCTGACAGACGGACAGTCAGAGCGGGCCATTCAGACACTCGAGGACATGCTCAGAGCGTGCGTTTTAGACTTTGGTGGTAGCTGGGATCGTCATTTACCTCTAGTGGAGTTCTCCTACAACAACAGCTTCCAAGATACTATTCAGATGGCACCTTTCGAGGCATTGTATGGGAGGAGATGCAGATCGCCCGTTTGTTGGACAGAGCTCAGCGAGATCAGCATTTTGGGGCCGCAGCTTGTTGAGGAGACGACAGCGAAGATACAGTTGATCCGAGACCGGATGAGAGCGGCTCAGAGCAGACAGAAATCCTATGCAGACAGGCGCCGTCGCAGTTTAGAGTTCGCAGTTGGCGACCATGTTTTTCTGAGGGTCTCTCCGATGAAGGGCGTGATGCGTTTTGGACGAAAGGGGAAGCTTAGCCCTAGATTCGTAGGTCCCTTCGAGATCCTCGAGCGTGTCGGCGCTGTTGCATATCGTTTGGCTCTTCCTCCAAGCTTTCCCGATGTTCACCCCGTCTTCCATGTTTCGATGCTCCGCAAGTACCTTCACGACCCTTCGCATGCGATTCAGCACCCGACAGTCCAGCTAGAGCGCGACCTTTCTTTTGCAGAGCAGCCGGTGGCCATCCTGGATCGGCAGGTGAAGAAGTTGAGGTCGAAGATTATACCAACCGTCAAGGTCCTTTGGCGTAGCCCGAGCAGCGAGGAGGTTACCTGGGAGACCGAGGGCGAGATGAGGAAGAAGTATCCCCATCTCTTTGAAGGTACGCGTAGCTATATTTTTAAATTCGGGGACCGAATTTCTTTAAGGGGAGAAGATTGTAGCGTCTTGAAAAGTCGTTTTGGTGTTTTCTTGAAATTCGGTGAAAATTCGGTATTTTTCCGAAAACCGTCTTTCTCGATATTTTGCAGTTTAGGGCTAATTATACCTTAAATGGATAGGTAATTACTTGTTTATAGTAGCTAATGAGTTAATTATGAAATTTTGGTCATTTAAAATTTTTTCCCTATTTTTCATTTTTTTAATATTATTTTAAGCCGGTAAGAAAATACATTAAATAAGCGATAAATACAAATTTTTCCGGGCTAATTTTAATCTCTAAAATTATGATAATTATATTCTAGTGATAACATGAATTTTTAGTAATTTATTTTGATTTTTTTCAAATTTTTATGATTTGAAACGAAATTATTGAATTTTGGGCTAAAACTTGCAATTTTTGAGTTGTAGGGGGCCTTTTTGCATAAAATTTCTTTTGTAAAACCCCTCTCTCTTTTTCCTCAGCCCTAGGACAGCCCCACCTTGTGTGAGACCAGAAATTTCTGGCCTCTCTCTTCTTGGTTTCTTTCTTGAGTTAATTTGATAGTTTAAGGTATTATTTTAATTAAAATGGATAATGTATGATACATTGACTTTTGTGGACTTGACCATGACTTTCCCCACTTGCCCACACCCTCCCCCATACCTCATTCTGGCCGAAATTCTTGCACACCCTCTTCTTCCTCTCTTTTCTTTTCATTTTTCTTCAATTTCTTCAAGAAATACATCAAAATCCATGATTTAATTCAAAAATCCAAACAAAAATCCTTATGCTATCATTATCCTTAGCCATTCTTGCTTGGACCTTGGTGTTGAGGCCATCAATTGGAGCAAATTCTCTTGCTTGATCCATTGATCAAGAGGTATAATTCTCATCAAGTTGCTTTCTTTTGCTAAAAATTCCTTTAATTGTATGGTTAGTGTTAAAAGTTAGCTTATTTCTAATCTAGTTTAAAAGAGTAGTTTGTTTAAATTAGGGTTTTGAAGCCATGATAATTAATTAAGTTGTTTTGTAGTTAATCTAGTTGTTAATTAACTAATTTATATGGTTAACTTGTTTATATAGTTTCCAATTATGCTAATTTGGTTAAATTTAGAAGTGTGAAATTGCTTTTTAGGATTTTCAAGAAAAGGTTTTTGTATGGAAATGGTATTTGAAACATGATTAGTGAGTTGATTAAGTTTTAGAAAGCATTATTTAGTTAATTGAACCTAAATTGTTATCTAGTGTTTTGCTAACCTAACCTAAGAGGTTAATTTCCTTAAGTGGGCTTTTGTAGTGTTAAATTAAGTTTTTCAAGTGTGGATTTTGATTTGCAATTGCTATTTTTAAAAATCAAGAAAGGGTTTGGTTGTGGAATATAGGTTTTGGAGCATGGTTAATGTGTTGTAATTAGTGTGTGTGGATTGCTTGTAGTGTGCTTGGGTGAGTATGCTTGATTGTAGTCGTTTTGTCGCAAATCGGCGACGTTGCACCGATTTTTTGGTATGTATATGCTTACTAGATTTTTATATAAATTATGTGATGGACTATTTTTGATATCTTGATGATTGTAATGGCTTGTCCTACGACTTTTAGGATGCGTGAGTGCGGTTTTTGGGTAGTCGGGTTTTAGTTTTGCCGGGTGACCCAAATCGGCGTTTTTTGGCAGTTTTTGCGATTTTCGCGTGTGTTCCGCGCACTTTGTGCACGTTGTACTTAGCTAGCGAACTTTAGTAGTTTCGTTGGGGTTTTGCGTCGTTCTTGATAGGTAACCTTATGTTGGGTATTGATGTAAATTCCAGGTTCGGTCGCGGAGACGTCAGACGCGGCGCGAAAGGAAAAGGCGGTGATTGGACACAGCTAGCCAGGGATCCCGGTGAGTAGATTTAACATCTACGGGGGACGATCGTTTGGATGGCGCAAGTCGCCCGATAGATTTAGTAAACTGGAAAATAGTAAATTGGATAATCACTTGTGACATTAGAATAATAATACTGGCATGATAATTGCTGCAATTAGATCAATATGTTATATCCATATACGCAAACTCAATTGTAGGACACATGCACCATTACCAGGTTTTTATATGCAGCACGAGCACTATTCATGTTTACACACACACCCTGGTAATTGCCATGCCACCACACTAGATAACTTTTAAATTGAAATCTTTTACTAATTGATACTTAAACTGGTACTATTGCCTTTAATTCCTTAAAAATGAAACCGTAGTATTGCTAATTCATGTGCATGTACTTCATCATATTAATTGTTCATGCTTAATATATTAATCACACATCGCAACTTGATTATTGATATCATACGCATTCATTATCATTGATATATGCACTTATGTGGATTTCTGGAGATTTTATGATATTGCTGGATTTCGGGGGAAAGCCGCAAAATTTCTAAACTTATTATATTTTTAAAATATGTAAAATTGCGGTTTTCTAGTGATGTAAGTGTCGTCCACCATGAGTTTGCTGTGGATTTGGAAATCCGTGTCGAGGAGTGGAGGAACCGGCACGGGTACATGGTGGGCCCGGTAAGGTACCCCGGGGCAAGAGGAATGTGGTGATGACGTTGAGCCTGGCAGGGGACGGATTACCTACCGGTGACTGTTTGGGACGGCGGATATCCAGAGGATACCGACCATGGCCGCTGGATGATGAGATATTGATATTTGAGATGGGTCAGCCGGACGGCTGAGGCCAGAGATACATTTATGAGATTTGAGACAGCTTTTTGGGTGTCGTTGCTGGACACCGATTTTCGTCGATTCATTGACATTATGCTGGCATTCTAAAAGAGTTTCAAAAACAAAAAGAGATAAAATATTTCTTATATATATATACCTATTGAGACCTCAGATATTCATGTTGCATACATATTAGTACACTGATGTTATATACACACCTGCTAGTGCATCCAGTCATACCTGTATTATAGATGCTAGGATGCTTGTGTACATGCATACGATAGCCTTTGTAGATGTTATTTATTACTCACGAGTTGGCAACTCACCCCCGTTGTGCCACAGTCTTTTGCAGGTCCGCTCCGTCAGTTCAGTAGCGGCGGGCGCACTTGTTCTTTTGTCTCTTTTGCCTGAGCTCGAGATTTGCTCATAGGTGGGTTATGTTATTTTTTGTACCACCTTGTATATTCTTGTATCTAGTGTACTCCATCTACTGTTCTACCAGATTATTGTATATTGACCTAGAGATGAGACTGTGGGGTTTGTGGATTTTATACTGTATTTGGGGTCGAGCTCACTTGAGCCGACATGCTGCTTTTTCATGCTTCCTTATGCTTTATTATGCTTGTTGTCATTTACATTGCGTGGGATTTGTGACCGCCGTATGGCGAAGAGCTAGCTCCCGCTTGGGGATGCCCTATTTTGTTGGATTCATGTATATATTTTGTTGTACCCATTTTTGGGGGCCAGTATTTACAAAGGAGACTCTGCCGAAATTTTCGGGAAAAATTGGTATTGTTTTTAAAAGTGTTTTTCATGACTTATTTGATAAACTTGCTTTCAAATGATTGGGTTTTCTTCACTCTTTGCTTAATGGGTTTTGTTTTCTGGGCTTTGGCTTACTTATTTTACGGACGCCTTTAGACGTTTCGTAAACTTAAGTGCCAGTCACGTTCCGTACCCTGCGGGTCGTGACATAGTTTTTCTAGTAATTGCACTTAATGGTTCTAGATTCAATTGCAGTGAGCTAGATATCACAATTATCCTAGTTTATGATACTGCTCATACTAATTATGCTACGTGCGAATATCGTGAGTTAACTGAACTTAAGTTAATCTGAGCTAACACTTTTCTAGTCGTAACAGGTAAAAACAAAACTCATGATACGATATATCCGTGTCGTATTTTAGAATCTTAACCCCAAAACTGATATTTACTCCCAGATTTCATATACTGATAAACTAACTTAAACTAGCAATATCAAACATCCTAATACATATACATAGAGATACCCTAAAAATCCCAACACTTAACTCCCATACAAATCCGGCGAGCTCGGATAATTTGCAAGTGTCGCCGGTCAAAATCCGATAGAATGGGTTCGTCTTCCTAAGGATTATTCTAGTTCCACTTTATAAGATTCAAGCACTGTTTGATTATGTTAAAAGTTTCCTAGACCATATCAGATTCATAAACAGAGCCTAATTTATCAAAATACCGTATTTCCAATATCAAACTTATCTCATAAAACAGTATCGAACTAAGATCTGCAGAGTTTGAAACTTATACCTATTGAATGATCAACTGAAAGGCTTCCTACAAGACGCACAAGCACTACAAATTCTAGTTTGTGGGTTGTGGTAAATATCCTTAGTACCTTACTTCTCTTCTTCTCTTTTGATATTAGAAACACATAGGAATTTGGTGTTAGTGATTGAAGAATTTGATAAGAGTTCAGTTTGAAGATGCTATGGAGTTCCTATGTGTGTGTGGGTTGTGTAGAGAAAGCATGTGGTGGAGATTGAGAGGTGGAGGTGGCATGAGAGGAGTAGGAGGTGTAAGCATGAAAGGTGGTGGTATTTTCATGCAAGTAGGATGTGTCACCATGAAGAGTACATACACAAAATAGGTGTCATTTAGGTTATGATATCCCATGAGTATAACTTAACCTTAACCATGACCTTACCCTTTTACACATAACCCCTCACAAAATTCCAATTTCCACAAATAACCAAACTTTTCACAAAACCACTCATAATACTTATTATTATATAAACAAACTATTTTATTACTAATTTATTCTACCACATATTAAAAGGCCTCTTTATTACCAACAAAATTAAAATAATTTTTTTAATTAATTAAATTAATTATCTAAAATATTTCAAAATGTTACAATATTCCCCCTTTAAGAAAATTCGGTCCCCGAATTTAAATTAAATCCCTTCTTAAAACATTTTTTTTAAAAATCCAATCTGCTCAAATTCAAAACAATTTTCCGGGGTCCAAATTTAAAACATATAATCCGCTCGATATAATGGAACTCCAAAGTCCCACATAAGTTAAAACGCATCATATCGCAACAGTGTTCGTGAAAACTCAAAAGATATAATTTTACATAACTGAAACTCTAGCGGTTGCTATGAGGATTATTCCAGTTATTATGCAAATTGCCAAATACGAAAACCATTGTGTATCCTAAATACACGATAATTGCCACAATCGTAGTCCAATATCGATGCACACGCCTAAGCGAAATTTTTTATATAAATTAAATCTATAATATAGCATATCAAGTGCAAAGCACGAAAACAAAATCAACCCTAATGGGTTTGCATGCAAACTCAAACCACACGTTACGGTGTGCATGAAAACAAAATAGCGCTAAGTGCAACAGGCGTGCACGAAACGATATCCACTGCATCTATTGTGCATGGAACAAAAGTGCGCAAAATAGTATCAAGGGCATCAGGGTGTACAAAATAAATCTCAAGTGCATCGGAGTGCAAAAAATCAACATCAAGTGCATTAGAGTGCACAAAATCAAAATCAAGTATACCTAAGGTATATATATAAAATCTATTAACCATGTGCATCTGATGTGCACGGAATATCAGTGTAGTGCATCCGGTGTACATAACACTCCGATCGAGTGCAGTCACCTCGCACGAAAATCTCAACAAGTGCACCTAGTGTGCACAAAACATAAATCAAAATGAAATTACTGTACATGGAAATCTCATCAAGTGCACCAGGTGTGCACAAAACATAATATAACCCTCAAATCCTCAAAAATGCATATAACAAAATAACGGACATTGAGGTGTCCCTTCTTCAATGTTGGAAACAAAATATTTGGATCATAAAAACACAAATCGAACTCAAATGACATCGAAGTATATCCTTTTCAATGTCAGAAGGTTTTTATACACTCGGATTTTGGCATAGCAAGGGTTACTACTTGCCGTCTGCCACGATCTGACGCTCTCTGTCTCTGAATTCATATTCTTCTTGCGGATCTCTAACGTCAGGATCTCTTCATACAATCGTCCATCGAGGAGCAACGACACAATTTGTCCTACTGCTGATACCTCTCAACACATCTTCTTGGCCAGTAGTCCAGTCTCTCATAATGCAACTTGTTAATGACGGAAATCTCTATTCTCTACTTGTGTACTAACAACTGATCCTAGGTCCAATCTTACTTATTATCACTTCCAAAAAGAACCCCTTCAAGTCTCCTACTGATCTCAGCGATCCAGCCTGCCCGGAACTAGCACTCATTTCTGAATCCACTTTCTCTTTAGTTACGACTGTCATTTCCTTAAGATTTTCCTCTGAAGTGTAGTTGTACGCGTCTCTGTATACGCATCAAATCTTCAATATCGCCGGTGAAGAACAACTGTCCACTGAAACTTTTCACCAATCTCCTATTTCATAAATCTCCAATATCAACCACTTAAGGAGTGTATCACGATAATCATGCGAGTTGCAAGTCATATATGGTTATGACCATGCCTGGAACCTTACAAGACATCCAAAAACACGAATCCGGCATCTCTGATAATCTGTAGAAGAATCGGGCTAAGTTTACTTTCGAAAACTAGTCCCAATTCTTCGAACGAAAACTTACTGCACGATCTCTTTCTCAAGCGACTTGCATCAAGTATGAGCAAGATCCATCGGACGAAGCTAATCAATTTCACCGATCTCGTATCATGACGCCACAACGGATTAAAAGTCCTAACCATCCCACATCTGAACGGCTACGAATCCTACTGATCCATCTACACTAGTAAACATCGTCAATCTTTAACTTTGTGAACTCTGGAAGCAACTTCTTGATAACCTCAGCAATGTTTGTTATCGCTATCCGAATAGAACATGACACCATAATCTTCGGAGAGGAGAAAACATCATGCCTTAAGTCCGGCTGATCTACAGCAATGACTCGACCATCTGGTACGGGTCCCGAAGAAACTCGCTTTAGTATTAGAACTCGATCAAATATATATAAACGACGTGTCTCTATATCATCGGAATGTCATCCTGGTCAGTCCTTGTCCCAGACAAGTCTGCTCTGACCGTATCTCTAACTACAGCTCTCTCGGCTCCCATAAACATGGTGACCGAAACAATCATCACGCACTGACGAGGATAGATCAACGGAATGAATAGAAGGAAGATCTCAAGATATAAATCTAAGGTAACTTAGGCGGAGTATCATATCGTAAATATGCCACGGAACATATGTACGGTATGTCACTCTACTTAGTACCTATTCCATTAACAAAGGTCATCCTATATAACGAAAGTTCGGGTATAAGACCCCAAAAGTCAAGTCTAAGTCCTATAAGGTAAAGTCTAGGTAACAAAAGTGCATGCATAGACCCCATATAGTCAAACCTAGACTCGAACAAAGCTTAAACCAAACGCTCTGATACCAACTTTGTCACAACCCAAATGTGGCACGTGACCGACACTTAAATCACGTGACATCTAAAGACGTCGACGCGGTTCAAGTAAGCCGAAACCCGGAATCTAAACCCTTTAAAAATATTGGAGGTGAGTTTAAATTAGTCATCAGATGGAATCAGTTTAAACAACATTTAAATTTAACTAAGTATGTTTGAAAAGCATCTATGACGTTTTGAAATTCGACAACATCTCCTTTGCATTTTTGTATAACCCGATACAACATAATAATAAAATAGCATCCCAACAGGAGCTAGCCTCCACGTCCAAACGACGGAGCAGCCAAACAATCTATATCAGAAGTCGACTCCAATGAGTGTGATCTCATAAATTCTAGTCTCGCTTCTAAGTCCACAATATACCATTTTTAAGTTGATGGAGTTTTCACTAGATATAAGAATATACGAATAATCAATGGTGAGTACGATACAATAGTAACTCACTTACCAAAGCAATTACCGAAAGGAATGTGTGCCCATAGCTGCTGATAATCCAAGTGGTAAAACCTACAAGAAACTGTGGCACAACGGGGATGAGTTGCCAACTCGGTGAATAGAAGTACATCTAGAGGTAGAAATCGAAATGCACGACGATACCTAGGTCATAAGTATAGTACTATCATAATCTGTACAATATACTATATGATATGCATATGTATCATAATGTAACACTAACTATCATGCAATCCCAAGTAGAATATATCAAATGCAAATGACCTGTATTTATGTATAAGCCCAATGTAACCGAATATATATATATATATATATATATATATATATATATATATAAACATCTTCTTTAATATAGTCGTGGAAATAGATATGTCACGGCATAAAGCAGACGTGATAGTATGAAATATAATAGATATCTTATTTAAGATATATGTCCTGCTATTAATGAATTGTGTTAAGAGGTTTACAATTTAAAAGATTTCAGTGTCATCTCAGACACGTCAAAATAATGAGGCTATAACTCGATTTTGAAATCCTTTTTATGTATATGAATGCCCGTACAAATATATATTGGTACTGTCCCACGGATCAGTCCTGGTCGGCTACAATAACCAAAATCTACTATATATTTTATTATAACAACATATCAATATATATGTATGGATGTCCAGCATCGACACCCGAAATCAGAAATACGTCGTGTCCAGCACCGACACGTAAATGCAGATACCGTCGACACCATCTCAATAGAAGATCGCCACCCGATATCCCTGGCCCGATCGGTATCCTCTGGATATCCGCCGTGCTCAATCGAACCCCGGTCAGTATCCCCTAGATATCTGCCGTGTTCATCTCTATCTCCGGTATCGAGTATCCTCATTAGGCTCCCCGCCTATAACGCGGATATCCTGCCCCTCGGTCTCGAACCGGGTCCACCATGTATCCGGCTGTATAGCTACCCCACTCAGTCCGAATAAATAACAAATCTGAAACCGTATAGCTACCCCACTCGGTCGGAATAAAACAATCAGAAAACATCAAACTCATGGTGGACTCCTACTCATTATATCCAAAAATATCAAGTAAAGAAAGAGAATATTTGCATAGATTATCCTGATGATATATTATATATATACATATATAACAGCGTCCCATACCACTGATATATATCATCAAAAGTAAAACGTCCAGAAAACACATAAAATCAAATATAACATTCATAGTACTAGTATTCACAATGCTTAACAGATAATAAGGTAAAGTGCGTAAATAAAACATACAAGAAAATAAACATATCAATTCTACCGTGTCAGGGTAATACTAATGATGTGTAGTGTAACATACGCGTCTGTGCTCGTGCTGCATGTCAATCATTTGTATTTATGCAAGTGTTCTAAAGATGTAATAGCATACTCATATCAACATCTATATATATATTACGGAGTATAACAGTTCTACAGTGACATGGTAGTACCAATGAGGTGTAGTGTAACATATATGTACGTGCTTATGCAGCATAATACTCATTGGTAATTGTGCAGTGTTCTATCAGAGTGTTCGTATTACGGAAACGTATAACATTAATAATTATAACATAAGCAAGTAAAGTAATTATAATCATTCTGTACGAGTCTAAAGTTAACCTGGTCGTTATTTGGCATACGGATCTCATCATTACTAATACGCATAGTTTCTCTTATAATATCTCACCATATCGCTACATCTAAATCATCTCTAGAACGTCATAATCCTTCGTACTAACTTACCAAACCATAATTTAACTACATGCAATTGAGTATCATGCTCGATGCAAACTATCTCAAATATCAATATCTTGAATAAATACTAAACTATCTAAATACTATAATACTATTTATAAGGTTGCGGGGGTGCTATACGCCATCCACCCGACTTCCCCCATAGATGTAAATCTACTCACCAACTTCATAAGCTTGCTGAAATCCACGCTGCTATATCCGCCAACTCCGTCGTGGAAATCCTCGCGACGACACCTATAATCTTATTTAAAACCACATCGATGTAAATATCATATTGAAATCCAAAACAACGAGATAAGCACCCATAGGTTAGAACCTACAGTATACTTAACCCAAAAACGACAATATATATCTGTCGTTAACGTATAAACGTTAATGGTTCAGTTGCAGTACTGAAATACAAAAAATCCGTATCGGAATATCGGAAAACTTAATAAAACATTTACTAATCATTTCCAGATTTCTCTGTAAGAATACTGGAACAAATCAAACAACACCATAGCTTATAAAACACCAAAATAAAGCTACAGGAGCAAAACCAACACCAACAACCTAAAGGGGCCGGTGAGCTCGGAAAATGGTGGAATGTCGCCGGTTCAAGTGTGGAGTTTGGGTCTCGAGTTTTGTGTAAAGTCTTCTAATAATCATACTATAATTTTGGTAGTTTTTTCTAGTAATTGCACCTAATAGTTCTAGATTCAATTGCAATGAGTTAGATATCACAATTATCCTAGTTTATGATACTGCTCATACTAATTATGCTACGTGCGAATATCGTGAGTTAACTGAACTTAAGTTAATCTGAGGTAACCCTTTTCTGGTCGTAACAGGTAAAAACTGAAGTCATGATACGATATATTCGTGTCGTATTTTAGAATCATAACCCCGAAACTGATATTTACTCCTAGATTTCATATACTGATAAACTAACTTAAACTAGCAATACCAAACATCCTAATACATATACATAGAGATGCCCTAAAAATCCCAATACCTAACTCCTATACAAATCCGGCGAGCTCGGATAATTTGCAAGTTTCGCCGGTCAAAGTCCGATGGAATGGGTTCGTCATCCTAGGGATTATTCTAGTTCCACTTTATAAGATTCAGGCACTGTTTGATTATGTCAAAAGTTTCTTAGACCATAGCAGATTCATAAACAGAGCCTAATTTATCAAAATACTGTATTTCCAATATCGAACTTATCTCATAAAACAGTATCGAACTAAGATCTGCAGAGTTTGAAACTTATACCTATTAAATGATCAACTGAAAGGTTTCCTCCAAGATGCACAAGCACTACAAATCCTAGTTTGAGGGTTATGGTAAAGATCCCTAGTAACTTGTTTCTCTTCTTCTCTTTTGATATTAGGAACACATATGAATTGGGTGTTTGTGATTGAAGAATTTGATAAGAGTTCAGTTTGAAGATGCTATGGAGTTCTTATGTGTGTGTGGGTTGTGTAGAGAAAGCATGTGGTGGAGATTGAGAGGTGGAGGTGGCATGAGAGGAGTAGGAGGTGTAAGCATGAAAGGTGGTGGTATTTTGATGCAAGTAGGATGCGTCACCATGAAGAGTACATGCACATAATATGTGTCATCTAGGTTATGATATCCCATGAGTATAACTTAACCTTAACCATAACCTTACCCTTTTTACTCATAACCCCTCACAAAATTCCAATTTCCACAAATAACTAAACTTTTCACAAAACCCCTCATAATACTTATTATTATATAAACAAACTATTTTATTACTAATTTATTCTACCATATATTAAAAGGCCTCTTTATTACCAACAAAATTAAAATAAATTTTTTAATTAATTAATTATCTAAAATATTTCAAAATGTTACACTTAGGTCTCGTTTGGGTATTTAGTTTGGAAAACCGTAGTTTATTTTAATTAGATAGTTTTATGTAAGTATAATTAATCAAAGCTAAGTCTACAACCAAATAAGCTAACGCTACTAATATTGCATATGTTACTATCTATAATGTGATATAATATTTTACTATTACGTAATATACGTACCAACATCTCCTTCAACTCCTCGACGATAGTCTTCAAGGCGGCAACATCATGCTCCGGACGTCGCTCACAGGGGGTTGGGGAAGTAACCGCCGGAGTGGAGACCAACTTCATATGGGCCTTGCTAGGACCCAGTCACCGGCCTCTCTTACAACCTCCGTGGTGCCCTCCGTGTGCGGTGTCTAGGACTGGGGCCAGTAGCATCGGATCGGTCTGTCCACTAAAATCGATCTTCGATGCCTCCGCCTGCTCTACCACCCTCTCCTACACCCACATTAACCATTAAAATATAAGTATATCATTTAAATTTGAACCTATCAAAACAAAAATTTCATTCGAATTAGAATAAATATTAACACTTATGCAATACTCCTGGGTAGCAGTGTCGGAGAATCGAAGCTCACCCATGGCGGGATCTGTCGAGGTGCCGTGGACGGCAAGATACACGGCCAACACGCTCGATGTACCACCCTGCGCCAGGGTCTGAGCTCTCTCTAATTCGCCAAATTTTTTCATATATTATAAAATAACTCTTAATATTACATTATATCAAAATAGATCAATTATAATTTACCGATGCCTCCATGGAACGAGTAATGTTCCTCGAGCCACCTGTTTAAGTTGGGCGACCCTCTTCACCGACGTCATATGCTTCTTATTTTGATCGGCCTGTTTCTGCACAACACATTAAGATTTAGTTTTCTAATTAAGCAACACAAAAAAAAAATTATATACTAAATAATGAATTACATTTAAATTACAAATCTGTTTGCGTTGAAAGTCGTAATATTGGCACAAGAGAGGCCATATATCTACGTCGACTCTTGCAAAGGCCAGAGTATGTAGGAGAGCCACTCTCTCTGCCTCGGGGGTCGCCAGCCATACCAAATAGCAGTCGATCTTCAGCTCGTTCCTATTGTTAGTTATATGTATGCCCTAGAGGCCATTACTATACATGAGATGTATATTGTAGTGGATGCCTGGACATATATAGGGAGGACTTTCTTGCTCGACATGATAGTATGCTATCTGGTTACTCTTTACCTTAACGTGTACACTGATTGTCTCTCTGTTGCATGTTGGTAAAGCCCTTAGGATGTGTACTTGACTACCTGGACTATGATGCGAATCATACTAGTGGGGACATGGTAGTCCATAAGTACATCCTTCAAGGTCCCTAGTCGTGGGTGTATCGAGACGAGGCATCGATATACGAGAGTAGACTAGCGTATACCTTCTCGACCCATGTAGATAGGCGATGGATGATCCCATATCCATTGGTGTTTGACATCAGAGATGATATACGGGTGCTCAGTGGAGACTGGGTACATTGGACGGACTAGCCGAGAACTCCCAGATAGTATTATACCTTACGTCAGATGGCAGTTCTCTGGTGACACTGGTACAGGTTAGTCTGTAGACTCGAGATCGTCATAGAGTCTTGTGTGATTCCCACTGTGCTTTGATTTCCACCTTACCACGTCCAAGAGGGCGTGCAAAACGGTGGTTTTTGGGTACAGTCTCGAGTCACATGGAGGCAATGAGCGATAGGAGGGGTTTCGTCTCTCCCGGTATTGGGGGTTGATGTTGCGCTATGCTCGATTGGCCATAACAGGGATGTCCCTGGCCAGGGCTGGTTTAGAGAACTACTGGTAAGTGTTACCAGTAGTTTCTCGACCCGTTATGAGCCTCATATCTGCATGATTTATCGGTTATTGGGGTCTGACGTTTACCACCCCTAGACTTGATATGCGACATATCAGACGAGGAGACCGGACTGTACGGTAGTGTCACTGTCAGGCTTTTTGTAGGAGTTGGAGCGGGCTTGCTTTCTGATCTTCTGATCGTTCAATACCCGGGTAGCCGTTACGTCCGGCTAGTACCGCTGACGGCTTGTCGGTGCTTGATATGATCATCACCTACTGTCGGCGTATTGACGAGTCTTTAGGGTCCTACATAGAGGTTTTACTGGCTCAGGCAAAACGAAATAGGAGCGCATATATGATATGTGCGGGACCGAGAATAATGCGTGTATGTGATACCATATTCTATTCTCGCGACTATTGTATCGGCCGGTTATATGTGATGTAGCCGGGTTATCGAATCAAGTGTTGATTCGAAAAGCTGGTACATTTTGTGTTAGTCGGTTATATGTGATATAACCGGATTATTAAGTAAAGTGTTGATTTAATAATTTAGTGTATAATTGTATATGTGATATACTAATTTACATTAACTAACATTGGTTCACTTAAGCATTTGTTTTTCTCACTTGTGCACAACTTAATATATATGTGATATATATTTATTTGTGTTCATTTTGTATCATGGTTGTTGATACAACTATCATGGGTGTATAAGACTTATACTATACTAATTATAGTGTTAGGTTTTTAATATTTAAAGTAATTCTAAAATTAGTGAATGATGAGCTCACATGCATGAAGCTTCATGAAGCTTAGGGTTGCATTGACTTAGTCTACTAACTTTGGATTACTTGAGATATTAATTAACCTAACCATTATAATGTAGCCATGGTTATGTTTCTACATGAGTTAGTATATGATACCCACTCACCCATGGTTAGCTCTCTCTCTCTTTAGATTAGTTTTCATTCTCATTTTGAGTTCATCTTCTTTCTCCTTCAAATTCTTGCTAGGGTTTGATAAAGAGAGAGAAACATTATGAGAAAAGAAATTCTAAAGTGTACCCATTTCCTATTTCATCATCCTCTACTAGACTAGCACTTTATTTTAGGGTGTTTGCTTCACTTTGGTGAAGTGGTAGCTTGAGTTCGTATTCCCTCGACGTAGATCATCTTCGACCTCGAAGACTTCAAGCAAAACCGTTGCCATCTTCTCATAGAGCCGTCCGAGAGTCGGAAGCACCATGATCGCAGCGAAGGGACTACTACAAGGAGCTTAAGAAGTGAAGGACCGATCTACAAAGGTTGTATTTCGTATTCACTTAGTGTTAAAGTGTTTAACATGCTAGTTTTCGCCTAATCTCTAGTTTAAAGATCTAGTTTAGGGTTGTTCGGCACGGCTAAAATTTTAATCGGGCATGGTTGATTCCTTGTAGAACCTTGTTAGAGTGCCTAGTAACCCTACAGTGGTATCAGAGCCTAGCTAGAGCATTAGGCCACGTGTTTACGAAGTTAAAACTCCGATCGAACCCCGATACGACAATATTGAACCCCTCTCTGGAAATTTTTTCAAAACTGTGATTTTTCTGTATTAAAAATACCTAAAAAAATCAGCAGGGAAATATAAGAATTGTAGTGAAAAACGAGAGCATAATCCATACAAACCGCCACGAAATCGCCGCCGTACCGCGCTTGGGCCGCGGATCCGCGGCAGTAAAGAGGATTTATGCCCTCATTTTTGCACTGTAATCTCTATTTCTGTGAGTTATATTTTCTGGGAATTTTTAAACCGACTCAAGTGTTGAGTGTTCTGGGGTTTATTTTGTATTCGTTGATTCGATCGGAAAAATTTAATTTCGTTGTGTTTTCCGGATATTTAGAAAGTATTAAAAAGTTCGAACGGATATCAATAACTCACTTTTTCTCGACCCGGAAAATTTCCAAGTGTTGGATTTTTCCGTAGTTTAAGAACGTCTAAATCGTGCCAGCCCGCAATGGACCCTCTAGAGGACAAAAAACCTTGACTCGATTATGTGGACGTCTTGAACTGCCTTTTGAACCTTAGGGTTTGGGGAAGTACGGCGTTACCACATGTGAGGCGTTGGCTTGACCCTTCTACGGCTGGACCATTGATACTGTGGCATGTGATGGATGTTTTTAAACTCCCTCAAGTGTTAAGAACGATTTGGGAAAACTTAGGTGTTTGATCATTCGATCGGAAAGTTTAACATTGTCTATTTATCTGGAATGTGATACAATATTTGGAATCCACAAGTAGTTATGAGATAACTAATTTGAATGTTATAAACATAGCAGTTTAGTCTCAAATGATCGGTTGCCACGGGATTTTGATGCGATCAAAAGTCCGTTGCAATCGCGTAGCGTACGCGGATACTCGTCGGGTAAACTTAATAGACAGCTACGCCCCAAAGCCCCGACCAAGTGACTGTAGGAGAACCCCGAAGCCAAAAGCATCCGTTTGGGTGCTCGCGGCAGCGGTGTTCCGCCTTAGTGCACTTCGTCGACGGCATCCGGTGGTACGGCCGTCTACTAAAGTTTGCGACGTGCATTCGATCAGTATATCGGGAATCTTGTTGAATTGCCTGACTAGATATTGAAAAGTGTTTTCGATATAGAGATTAAAATGCGGGGTTTATAATTGTTAGGCATGCGATGTCTAAGGAGGTTGCGGATTCCAACTGTTGTAGTTTTATACTTTCTTTTCTGCGGCCGTAAGTGTAATATGTGATATCGCCGGTTTCGTTGCTATATGTCAACGACAATTGGGATGTGCATATTTACTTACGTTGATGACATGTGATGTTATGTGTTGCTGGATATGTTATATTGGATCGTCGCATTTTTGAATAGCCGGGGGTTTTATGTGAGATGAGGGTTTTTATTTTCATTCATGTAAAATTTCATTGTATGTAATATTCTTTTATTGGGGCACTTCCGGGATGAGGTTGATGTCACCATTTGTATATTATTTACTTTTCCGCACTAGGATAGACCCAAGGAGGAGAGAACAAGTAACCGGGTTCTAGAGTCCAGTGGGAGACCAACTCGAGGAGTCGAGTCCGGGTCTCCTAACTCTAGAATTGGTAGGGTTTCTTACCTCTCTTGTAGGGGTCTAGGGGTGTGGGTTTGGATATTCATCGCGACCATGGAATCCGTGTTTTATAGAGGCTCAAAATAAAACACGGACGTCCTAGTATATCCAATGTTTCATATGTTTCTTCTGCTGCGATATCTGTGATGTGATCATTTGATATGTTATGATAGATACTGTATATAGTATATATGATATATTGTATAGACGTTATTTATGTTTTACACCCACACTAGCCCTGCCCCGCTCTGCCGTTAGTTACCTAACCTAACGGTGCATGAGGGGACATCGAGGTGAATGAGGATGGCATAAGCGTACGTCGTATTTATTTGTGATGTTTAGGTGACTTAAATGATGGGACTTCATTAATGTGATTAATGAAAGAAAATAAACCTAAAAGATGTTGTGGAATCGAATTTTGAAAAACAAGGTAGCTACAGTTCTTGCTTTGCATAGCGGTGTTCCTTGTAAAACATCCTGCACCTTATTCGGTAAGGAAAGGGCCGAGATCCCTTCACCGGGAGTGACCCCTTTAGCAATGACTGGCAGATGCTACACCCCTCAGTTTTGTCTTTTGATTGCTTTTCTAGTTCTTACTTTGCACAGTGATATATATGATATATCCTGCACCTCATTCGACGAGGAAAGAGCCGAGATCCCTTCACCGGGAGTGACCTCTTTAGCGAAACTAGCAAAAGCCTCAAAAACACTCAATTTTTAAAATTATTTGATTCTACAACGATATCAAGTTCATTACGCAATAGGTTTTCTTAAAAACCTGTCGTAGCCCTCCGTCATTTCAGATAAGTACTTATTAGTATTCGTGCTTCGGTAGTTTGGCATTCGTCAAGGCGTAGTGCACGGTAGCTAACTAGTGCTTATCTGCTAGCATACGATGCGATTGGATTAGGGTATTCATGCGGCGTTGTTTGGCATTCGTCAAGGGTCGTGCGGGTGGGTTTAATTCAATCAGGAAATATACGGGTTGAACTTGACTAGCGGACTATGGGTGGTTTGGCATTCGTCAAGGTCATAGGACGCTAGGGGTAAAATATTATTGGGAATTTCAGGTGTTGAAATTTGCAATGAGATTGCATACCTTCTATGAGATAGTTGGATCCCGATACCCGCTGCGAGTAAGAGTTACTCCTGGGAGAGTTTTACACATTACAATTAGCCGATCAAGTAGGTGTCCAGAAAGGTGTCAACGGGGTTACGCCTCTGGGAAAACGAGGTTTACTTTAATTAGGTCCGTGTGAAAGCACGGGGAATCTCCCTCAAAGTACCGACATTGGCCTGGCTGAAAGATTGGCGAAATTGTAGGGTGTAATTAATCCCGGCTAGTCTTTCCTTTTAGGGTTTGAAGGAAGATTTGATAAAAACAGTGGGAGCCATCCTGATTAGATAAAATAATAACCAATCTAATCTTGCAAGAGCATACGCAGAGTGTTTTCTTCTCTCTCTCTCTCCAGGTAGCGACCATGTCACGCCTTAATCAAGATAATAATACGGATGTATTGAACGAACCCGCTTGTTATACTGAGCTAGGGAAACGTGTTGGAGATAGTGCCCTCAAAGTCAATTATTGGATCGCAAGTACGTGATTGCAATGATTGAGGCATGACCTATACCGATATGACAGTTTTGCTCGAGATGATAGTATGCTATCTGTTTTGTCTTTATCATCGTATACATGCTTTAGTTAGCTATTGCATGTTGATAGAGCCTATAGGATTCTTTCTTGACTGCCAGCAGTATGATGGCGATCATATACGTGGGAGCTGGGGTCTGTAAGCACATCCTTAAAATGTCCCTAGTCGTGGGAGTTTCGAGACAGGGCATCGATACTCCAGAGTAGACTAGTGTATACAGTCGAGACCCCGACGAGGGGTGGAGGCCGGTCTCACAAGCCACTGGTGTCAGTAGGATCACCTAAGATGTATACAGGTGCTCATTAGGTTATGAGTACACCGGACAGGACTCGCCAGGAATATGCTAGTTGGTATTATACATATCGTCAGATAGCAGTTCCCTGGTGATATGTGTACAAGTTAGTTCATCGACCTGAGATCGTCATTTGTCTCGTGTGAGTTCCCACTGTACTTTAATTTCTACCCTACCACGGCTCAAAGGAGTCGTGCAAACAGGTCTTTTTGGGTACAGTCCCGAGCCATATGGAGGCAAGTGAGCGGATCGGCAGGGGATTCGTCTCTCCCGGTATTGGGGGTAAGATCGCGCTGTGTCTAGAAGAGCCACTACACAAAGCCCTCGGCCGAGGCAGGAGATTTACTGGTAGGTACTCCAGTAGTATCTCAGGGTGTCCTGGGCCACTCTCTGACACGACTTATACCGCTAATGGGGGTCTGACGTTACCAGCCTCCTAGGCAGATATGCGATACTCATAGATGAACGGACCGGACTGTATGTATATTGTCACTGTTAGGCTCAGTAGGGTTTATGGATGAGTTCGCTCGTCAGCTTCCCTTCCAATCAATACATAGGCAACCGTTACGTACAGCCAGTACCTCTGACGTGCTAGTGGTTATACCCAGTGCTAGTGTGTTAATGAGTCATTAGAGTCCCCCACAGACACTTTTCCAAGTTCGGGCGAAACGTTGTAGAGGCCGTATGGATTTATGGCAGGGTTCGGAAAATGGACGTGCGTTTTCGCACGTGTCATATTTTGGGCGGATAATACTGGTCGGCTTTGGTTTAAGCCTGATCCGAGTATTATGCTGTGTAGATATAATATCTTTGTCTCAGTTGCATTTGTATTCGGTCGTAATACAAATGCGGGTATGTTTATACTGATACGGGGTTATCCTGAAATTCGTTTCAGGATTACTTTTGGAAGTTGCCAGTTTCCCGTTTTCTATCACCCGTATTTAACAATCGGTTAAATGCGGATTTATCTTTTCTTCTTGGGTGAGTCATGAGGGTGTGTCATGCTTCTAGAAGGTTCTAGAAGTGGTGATAAGGCTTGTGAGTCATTAGTTCTTTAATGGTTCATTTAATGATATGATGACTAGCTTAAAATGATTCATTGTTTCATTAAATGTGTTCATACAAGGTGTTATGCGACTCATCCTCTTCATTGATCTTATGGTCACTCTCCCACCTCCTACAGTCACCTCTCCCCTCTTCAAATAGGTCGGCCCCTCTCTTGAAAGAGGAATGGGTTGTTCATTTGAGAAAAGATATAGTTTATAGTATATGGAAATTTCATAGCTCCATTTTTTCCATCACCCGATTCAAATGGCAACTTCATTAACCGTTCGTCCATAGCTTTGGACGTAACGAGACAAAGTGTTCTACTCATTCTCTACATCAATCTTGGTCATCTCATTTAGCAAACTTGATGATCGAGTTGCCTCGGTTCAGAGGCGGGAGCCCGTTTAAAGATTCGTCGACGTGGTGCCACCTGGACGAGAAAACTGGAGATTCAGATGATCGGAGCAGCCGCAACAAAGCGTGGGATGATGGTTGAAGACCGAAGGAGTCAGATCGTTCGGTATAACTCTTCTACCCACTTTGTAGTTTGTTAGTTTAGCTTTTATGGCAGATCCGGGTTATAGTACGCGATAGCGCTAGTTTGTAAAAAGTTTTTGTTCCGCATTTGGCGTCTATTTGACGGCCCGGGCGCTACCGTGGACTTACAGTGGTATCAGAGCCTCACCATTAAGCTATACTAACTTATGCTAACGCGTTTAAAATATCGATCGAACGGATTTTCGAAAACCGCAAAATTCCATGTTAAAGTTTTTGTCGATTTTTAAAAGGGTCTAAAAATTATTTTGCATATACCAGAAAATTAAGCAGGCTTTTTTAAGGAACCAGAAGAAAACCGACCCACTGAGTCGACCAAACCGTCGCGGAAACGCGGTCCAAGCCTTGCTTTGACCGCGGAAACGCGGCCGTATTGGTGACTTAGGGGACCATGTTTCTTCTGTTGTTTCTACATGATAAATTGTGGTTTCTGGTATTGTTCTTTTGGGCCCAGATTTTGTTACTGTACAGCAGATGTACGTGGGGCCCACTTCGGGAAATTTTGTCGATCGAAATTTTAAACTTGTTAGTATACAGTACTTACTTTATATCTCCGACCGGGAATGTCATTTGAGCGGTAAACCGCGTCTAATTGCTATAGTTCTTTTAGACGGGTTTGCGAACGTGACATTCGCGTTGATGTTCTGTGTTGTGCTGTGATGTTGGGGATTTGTCGTGGTGGATAGCAGGGTGCAATGATAGTGCAGTTTGGATTTATTTGTACATTTGATATTCCGGGGCGAGCGTCCAACATGTGGACTGCCGTCACTGCCTGTTGTATAATATTCTTTAGGGGCACGACCGGGTTGAGGTCGATGTACCCGTTGTATATATTTTTATTTCTGTACTAGGTTTACCACGCGACGGAGTGCATGGATAGCTGGGTTCTGGAGGGCAACGGGACCGTATCTCATGGCTTTGAGAGGCAGAGGGACCTCACTCTAGAATTGGCAGACTATTCGCCGCACTCGTAGGGGGTATATGTTGACCCAAGGAGGGGTGCTCAATTTACCGGATTCCGTGAAGTGCCGGGTGTTCCATTCACTATGCTGTGGGGGACTACCTCGCTTCAGGTTTTGGCGGGTAACTTGCCGCACCCGTAGGGGTCTAGGTTTCATTGCACAGGCTATCCACACGACCAGGGGAACGTCGGGTTTCAGTAGAGGCTCTGTGAAACCCGGGGATACCAGATTATCTGTATTGTTTTGTGATGCTTATTACTTTTCTGTAATGTTGCATATTATCACGCCTGGAGCGATTATTGTATATTGGTATATATATACTATTAGATGTTGTATATGTTTTACACCCGCCCTAGTCCAGCCCCCGATCTGTCATTAGTTAAGTAACCTAACGGGTGATGACGGGACCCAGTGGCGAATGCGGATGGCATATACGTACATTTTATTTTCGTTCTTTTCTGGTGTGATTGATTGATGGGACTGCATTGATTCTTATCAATGCAAGGATAAAACAAACCAATATTTGATGTTGTTGGAACAAATTTTAAAAAGTGTTATTACAAAGACGTTTCTTTTTGTTTTGCATAGTGATATTCAGTTTAGAATATCCTGCACCTCATTCGACGAGGCAAGGGCCGAGATCCCTTCACCGGGAGTGACCCCTTGGGCAGAAGTTTGCGTCAGGGTAATGTCACGACCCGAAAGTACGGAACATGACCGGCACTTAGGCTACGAACTTCTCAAGGCGTACGTGCTCTAAGTAAACCGAGCCCAGAAATCCAAACCAAGAAAAGAAGTCGAGTGAAGGAAAAACCATATGTAAATCAACCAGTTTGCGACATAATATACAACGCCTAAAGGCGAGGATCACAACAGAAGAGGGAACTCAACAACATGAAACCCAGAGAAATATGACGCGCGACTCTAAGGTCGAAAGAATAAACATCACTGGTCTCTATCTCAAATAAGTATATGTTTGGTTGATGGAACTTCTAGATACAACTGAAATATAATATACAATGTATAGTGATGGGTACGATACAAATAAACCCACCTACTAGCAAGTCACCTGAAAGACGCTGTGCCCGCAAAGCCGTAATGAAATCCGTACGGCAACACCTGCAAGAAACTGGGGCACAACGGGGGTGAGTTGCCAACTCGTGAATAGAAAAACATCTACGAATAGAAGATCGCATGTATGACGCAATCCTAGGTGATACGATCATAATATAATCCTCAAATATATAACCAACATTCTATAACCATGACTAGGGTAACTATCTAACCCAAATATAATCCCATGTAC
This sequence comes from Agapanthus africanus, assembly GCA_030015575.1. Classification (NCBI taxonomy): domain Eukaryota; kingdom Viridiplantae; phylum Streptophyta; class Magnoliopsida; order Asparagales; family Amaryllidaceae; genus Agapanthus; species Agapanthus africanus. The sequence goes on along the minus strand of JASDDO010000031.1, from coordinate 350,077,273 downwards.
CCGTGTCAATGTCAGTGCCTCAGGTAGCAATGTATCATATGAATGATGTATGAATGCATGAAAAGTATGATCAACGTAATCAAGTCTGTATGTGATCAATGTCTGTATATAGGTGGATCCCGTCCACGTATCACCCAATGACAATAAGCATCATGCATGTAAATATGAGGATATAGTCAAAATCATGAAAACACATCATGAAACCTGTGCCCAGCATCGGCACGAAACATAGCCTCAATCTCAATATCTCAATATCTCTGATAAGACTCACCATCTAGGGCGCCGTCAATCCAGACCGGCCCCTACCATCAATCTCAAGACCACGATGGTATCCTCCGGATATCCGACGTGTCGGGTAAAATCACCAGTCGGTAGTGCTCCCTTGCCAGGCTCAACGCCATCTCCTGCGATCTTCTTGCCCCGGGGTACCGCACCGGGCCCACCATATACCCACAATCGGCCTCATCCGCCTCCTTGAATCGGGTTTCACATGTCGCTCTCAGCACCGAGAAAACACATGGTGGACGCACTGGAATATCATATCAGGGGTAACCGGGTTTTTACAACAATTACATAATCTCTTTGAAATACCCACGGTTCCCAAATCCAGAAATATCATAGAACAACATATCTCAATGCGCATAATCAGAAAACATGATGTATGTGACATATCAATGAAGTGCAAGTATAACAGTATATCATGCAACATGAAATAATAGTATGCACATACAAGGGTCATATCCTGCAGCAGTAATACTACTGTGTAGTGACATGGCAATTACCGATGAAGATGTGTGTGAACTGGCAAGTAAGTGTACGTGGTACATACGCATCATCGGTAATGGTGCTGGTGTCCTAACAGCATGATGTCAACAATAGAATATGAATCACAATAAGTATGCGATGCAGAACAACAATAATAATATGCGGGAGCTGAATACCAAATACCAGGATAACTAAACTGCATCTAATGTCATAAGAGTCATATAGCTACACCGCTATAAGGCTGAGCTAAAGCTAACAGTAGGTAAGGGAAACCGTCTAACCTCTTAGTCGATACATATATATACATATATTCGGTGATCCCGCCTCGATAATATCACATCCGATACCATATTGCTATAATCGGTTATTCCCAAGTCAAGAGTATAGATCAAACATCAAATTACAGCTCGTACGTAAATCCGTCGTACGGCATCCCCAAATCTGGGTACGGGTCAATATCACATTCGTCATATCATTCATCTAGTATTCTCTATATCAAATATCATAATCTGGGTACTGACCTACGTCTAGTACAAAGCTAACATCATCACTATCATCATGATCTGACTACTGATCAACAGTCTCGTATGAATCGATATCATTAACACATATCATCTCAAGGAGTAAACAACGCCCAAGGCGGCCTATCATAAATATCTTGTCATCTCATATCATATCATATCCTATCTCGTATCATAATCACATGTCGATCATTTTATATATATCACTATTCCTATGGCATTATCATCCAAGACCCGCTATCATATCGGGACGTATATCAAGTACGAATCCTGCCAATCACCGATATCATAATCTCAGATCAACTCTCATTGACTCATCCCAATCCCAAGTATCATCCTCAAATCCGTATGTGAACACATAGTCCCATACCCACGTGAACACATATCTATAAGAATCCCATAACCACATATGTAATAAGGATGTATGTAAGTATGTATGTGTGAATATGTATGTGTAGTGCACCCACTACCTAGGGTTTCGTAACCTTTCGCCAATCCAACACACCAATATCCATCTTAACATCAATAGTTAAACCAAACAACTTATATAAATTGTTAGTGTGTATACGCATCCGTATACATCACTACGAACTGTGGGGGTACTATACGCCATCCACCCGACTTTTCCCCATAGATATAAATCTACTCACCTTTCTTTATGCGTGCCGGTACCGATGTCGCCATTTGCATCTCCAACGCCTCGACGCCACGTGGGGTACCTACAAGGATATCATACGCTAAAACACATGAAACCCATGTCGGAAACCAAAATGGTGCGCGCTACGCTCATAGGTAGAAACCTGTAGCCACGCGTGCAAACACGGCCAACAACCTGCTGCCGTCCCGACAGAAACGAATCACTAAATACCCAAAATCCATACGAAAACAAGTCGGAAATCAAGCGCCAGCTCAAGTAAATCAACCCAGATTCTACCCTAACTGGAATCAGTCAAAACTAGACATACCCAGGGTCAAGTTTACATGAAAAAGAGCCATGCACGCAAAACGAGAGGGTTCCCTACTTTTCTGGCCGCAAATTGCGGCCAGAGGGAATTTATCTGCGGCCTGGTATGGGAGTTGGGGGATAGGGCTTTGTGGGATGGTTCCAGGATGCCTGCACAGCTTACTGCCAAGTCAATTTTATTTTAGGAGGTTTCGGGTTGAAGCAGATACCAGAAAGGTCACAAAATCGACAAAATCGCTAAAATACGCCAAGTATAACAATTCTGGTAACTAACTGGAAATCTGGGGCAATCTTGGTTACACTGGTCTCAAATACACCTAATAAGGTTATACCAACCATCAAAACCAACCCTTGATCAAGTCTCTCTCAAATTTGCCTAAACTAGCACTAATCCACATAATAACACTAAGTTCCAGTTAAACAACTATAACTTTGCAAGTTAGGGGTTGGGTTATGAGATTATACCTCAAGGAAATCCTAGGATGAAGGAGAAGGGAAGGAGGAGGAGTTGTTGATGTTGTGGAGCTGCTCCTTGGCTGCTTTCCCTTGCTGTTGTTGCTGTTGCAGCATCAGGCTGCTGCTGCTTGCTATTTCCTTTTTGTTGATGTTGATAATATTTGTTTGGGGGGTGTTGTTGCTGTTTCCGTGGCTGCTGCTGCTGCTTGGAATTTATTTTGTGGCTGGAGTTGCAGCAGCAGGAGTTTTTGTGGCTGTGGGAGGGGGTGGTGTTGTGTGGGGTTTTGAGTTTGTTGATGGGGTTGCTGCTGAGGCAGCAAAGGTCTGGCTGATAGGTGCTGATGATGCTACTGCTGATGCAGCTGAAGTGTTGGGGTGGCTGATGTGAGGGATTTGGGGCTGATGTGTTGATATGGGGGCTGATGTGAGTGTGTAGGTATTGGGCTAAGGGGGTTAGGAGCTGGTGTAGGGTAGCTAGTGGGGTGTTGATGGCTGATGGTATTGTTTCAGCTGAATTTAGAGGCTGATGTTGTGTATCAGCAGCTGATGTTGCTGTTGTAGGTGGCTGAAGTGTTGATATAGGATGATGTGTGAGAGGGAGTAAAAGAGCACAAGGGGTTAAGAAGTGAAATGGATCATGGCACACCCTAACCATCTCTCTCTCTCTCTCTCTCTCCCCTACACAAGGTCAACTCCCATCCTAATCACCCTTAACAAGCTAAAACCCTTAATTAACCCAATTAACTTAATCAAATGGTTCAACCCACCATGGTCATCTAAACATGGTCCAACCCTAGGCTACCATGACCAAAACAAGAAACAAGTGAAGAAATGTTATGGTGCACAATTTGCACAAAAAGCCAAAAAGACCAATTAGCGATTTTTAATCGCGACTAACACCAACATAGCATATAATTCATTATCAAAACGGTAAAATGGCATATTTCCACAAAATAACCTATTTTAGAATTTCCATAAGTTTTTCCCAAAATTTTCTCCATTTATCGGTATTTAATTATACCGACTATTAAAATATTCATTAAAAATTAATATTAAATTATAAAAATTCCCAAAAATAATATTTTATTTTTTTAAAATGTTACAGTCTTCCCTGCTTAAAGAAATTAGGTCCCCGAATTTAAATTTAAACCCCTAAATTCTAAAACATTTCAATAAAATATCCAAGTCAACGGGGCTCCGAAATCATCAATCCATAGAACGCATCGTAGCGCAATACATGCGCATGCGTAACGAGCAGATAACTCGTAAACAAAACTCCTTCAAGCATCTCGCAATCATCGGAGTTAAGGTGAAAACACGAATGCCAAATCCACGGCAAAACCGATATGCTAGAAACCGGAACTATACATGTAAATACCAAATCCGTACATGTAAATATCTTGAAGGGAATGCATGACAATTTTTTTTTAAAATCAATGTGTAATGCACACAACACTGCACAGTGGCGGACGTCTTTATAAGAAAATAGCCATATACGTATATACCTTTTGTTTAATCATTCATGACCCGCCGTTTTAAAAACAATTTAGAAGGGTTCCCTCTTTTCAAACGTTTCGTGTCGTACCGGACACGTATGTAAATAATAAGACCATAGCTCGCTCTTGGAAATCCCTTGAAATCTATCAATGCATGCAAAATATATCCAGGCACTATCCTCTGACAAGTCCTGCTCAGTGCCAAAACAAATCGCAATATCATAAAACGTACTGCTCCATAAGAAATCAATCCCAAAATGTGCATAAGAATACTACGTGCGTCTGGTGAGCACGGAAATCAAGATCCATAAATGTGCCATACATGCGCACAGAAACAACATCTAAGTGCATCGGGTGTGCACGAAGCATCTGTCATGGGCCACGTGTGTGCTTGACAGCAAAATCAGGTGCATCTGACATGCACGAAAAAAAATCTCGATTTAGTGCATCGGGTGTGCACCAAATCGCATCTCATAACCTGCGCCCAACAGGCGCGAAAGTCCAAATCCGGTGCATCCATCATGCACGAAGTCATGAAATCCAATATCAAGCGCCGAATACGTGCAAAATCCAATCAGGTGCATAAGATGCACAAAACAAGTATCGAGCACCACCCTCGAAATCGAAGTCCAGTTCATCCAAGTGCACAAAATATATGTCACTGCACTGCAAGCATATGTAAACTATACAGAGTGCAAAAACCAAGTCGTGTGCGTGCATACGCACAAAATCAACTCAAATGTCTAAACCCATAAAATCACAACCATGTGAAATCAAGGCACGAAAACGATATCAAGTGTAACAACTGTGCAAAAATCGTAAATCCTCAATCGTCAAAATCAACTCATGCGAATAAATCACCCAAAACACCGAAATCAAGTATGGTGGACTAGTTCCGCTCAAGCACAACCTCCAAGAATCTCTGGCCAACTGTCGTGATCACTCATAGCATGTCTCGTCGACGATCCTGAACTCTGGCCTGCTGGTGTGCGTAACATGACCACTCCTGGGTCCAAGTATTCTCTGTGAATTACCAATCTCACGATCCATCGGCTCATTGGCCCTGTCAGACATGCTAACGGGGACGATTCCGTTCTGGGACTTCTCTGGTCATCTCTCGGTCAATCATCATGACCACTCGCAAAGCAGTATGTCACTGGCGACGGCCTCTGGCTCTCCGAATGCACGTGATACATCTGATCCTGGGTGCAAATATCATTGCAGCTGTGTCCTGGAAGGAATCTTGCTCAAGGTCTCTTCCAAGTCTCATCTCGGCCAATTGTCCGGAAGTCATCGTCCTTTACCATATCTGCTTCTTGTTCCGGAGCGGCTGCGTACTCATCGCGACTCCTTCTGGAAGGTATATCCAGTACTATGCATCGGCATGCGTATCGCATCTCTGATGTCGGCGGAGTGGAACGTCATCATATCCAGATCTTGTACGAACCTCTTACTCCACTTTCCTCTAATGTCGACTGCTTCGGACTCGTCTCGTCGTGGCTGCATGGACTGAGCTCCAACGGCTATCCTCGTATCTGGAGTCTCCCAAGAAATGCATCTCACCATCTAGCATCCGAATTAAGTCGAGCCATCCGATCGATTCGTCAAAACCTTATAATCCCCCAAGAGCTTAACATCTTGGGTACAGTATAATAGTATCGAGTACATACCACAGCATCGGTGGTCCAGCTGTAGAAGGGCAAACCCAAGCCTCACTAATGGCGCCGCAGAACTGCCGTAAACCCTAAGGTTCAAAAGCTTTCACACGGTCATTAAGTCGAGTTAGGGTTCCATTCTTCTAGAGGGACCATAGAATTGCCTGCCTGTCTTTATGAATACTTTAGACTTGGAATAATAGGTTTCTGTCATTCGATCGTCTCTGTCGACTCTCAACGTCTCCGCGTGAAGTCGTCTCAGCTGGAATCAATCTATCTGATGACCTCGCATCGGGGTAGCGAACAAACCACACATCCTAGTCATTCATCCTCGGGGACTAGCGACCTTCTATCATCTCTTAGTACACTCGTACCACAATAGCTCCAACATCTGGGGCGATATCTCATCGTTCGCAGCAATAACCGGCTCACTCGTCGACATGCTGAACAGTGCCCCAGTCATCATGAATAAGCCATACCTCAATGGTCATCAAAATCTGGCTTGCCTCTATCAGTGGCTCAATCCTCTGGTGCCAATCCACACGTCCGAGTAATCTCATACAGCGATCTACCCAATGCTCGCGGCGCAAACACAATCAAAAGACACATCTCTACAATCGTGTGCCTCCAGAATCACGCCCTGGTCAGTCCTCGTTCGTAACGAGCTCATGCTGACCGCAACTCTAGCCGTAGCTCTCCCTGCCCGTAATCGTGGCAGCAAAACCATAACTGGTACCGATGAGGCTAGATCAGGAAGGAATATAATACTGAACAAGAAATGTACATCCTAAGGCTTCTTAAGTGGAGTGGCGTGTCGTAAATATGCCGCGGAACATACCCACGGTACGTCACTCTAATTTAGTCACCTATTCCATCAACCAAGGTCATCCTATGCTCCGAAGGTAAAACCTAACGCTCTGATACCAACTTTGTCACGACCCGAAAGTACGGAACATGACCGGCACTTAGGCTACGAACGTCTCAAGGCGTACGTGCTCTAAGTAAACCGAGCCCAGAAATCCAAACCAAGAAAAGTAGTGGAGTGAAGGAAAAACCATATGTAAATCAACCAGTTTGCGACATAATATACAACGCCTAAAGGCGAGGATCACAACAGAAGAGGGAACTCAACAGCATGAAACCCAGAGAAATATGACGCGCGACTCTAAGGTCGAAAGAATAAACATCACTGGTCTCTATTTCAAATAAGTATATGTTTGGTTGATGGAACTTCTAGATACAACTGAAATATAATATACAATGTATAGTGATGGGTACGATACAAATAAACCCACCTACTAGCAAGTCACCTGAAAGACGCTGTGCCCGCAAAACCGTAATGAAATCCGTACGGCAACACCTGCAAGAAACTGGGGCACAACGGGGGTGAGTTGCCAACTCGTTAATAGAAAAACATCTACGAATAGAAGATCACATGTATGACGCAATCCTAGGTGATACGATCATAATATAATCCTCAAATATATAACCAGCATTCTATAACCATGACTAGGGTAACTATCTAACCTAAATATAATCCCATGTACCCGTGTCAATGTCAGTGCCTCAGGTAGCAATGTATCATATGAATGATGTATGAATGCATGAAAAGTATGATCAATGTAATCAAGTCTGTATGTGATCAATGTCTGTATATAGGTGGATCCCGTCCACGTATCATCCAATGACAATAAGCATCATGCATGTAAATATGAGGATATAGTCAAAATCATGAAAACACATCATGAAACCTGTGCCCAGCATCGGCACGAAACATAGCCTCAATCTCAATATCTCAATATCTCTGATAAGTCTCACCATCTAGGGCGCCGTCTATCCAGACCGGCCCCTACCATCAATCTCAAGACCACGATGGTATCCTCCGGATATCCGACGTGTCGCGTAAAATCACCGGTCGGTAGTGCTCCCCTACCAGGCTCAACGCCATCTCCTGCGATCTTCTTGCCCCGGGGTACCGAACCGGGCCCACCATGTACCCGCAATCGGCCTCATCCGCCTCCTCGAATCGGGTTTCACATGTCGCTCTCAGCACCGAGAAAACACATGGTGGACGCACTGAAATATCATATCAGGGGTAACCAGGTTTTTACAACAATTACATAATCTCTTTGAAATACCCACGGTTACCAAATCCAGAAATATCATAGAACAACATATCTCAAAGCGCATAATCAGAAAACATGATGTATATGACATATCAATGAAGTGCAAGTATAACAGTAAATCATGCAACATGAAATAATAGTATGCACATACAAGGGTCATATCCTGCAGCAATAATACTACTGTGTAGTGACATGGCAATTACCGATGAAGATGTGTGTGAACTGGAAAGTAAGTGTACGTGGTACATACGCATCATTGGTAATGGTGCTGGTGTCCTAACAGCATGATGTCAACAATAGAATATGAATCATAATAAGTATGCGATGCAGAACAACAATAATAATATGCGGGAGCTGAATACCAAATACCAGGATAACTAAACTGCATCTAATGTCATAAGAGTCATATAGCTACACCACTATAAGGCTGAGCTAAAGCTAACAGTAGGTAAGGGAAACCGTCTAACCTCTTAGTCGATACATATATATACATATAGTCGGTGATCCCGCCTCGATAATATCACATCCGATACCATATTGCTATAATCGGTTATTCCCAAGTCAAGAGTGCGGATCAAACATCAAATTACAGCTCGTACGTAAATCCGTCGTACGGCATCCCCAAATCTGGGTACGGGTCAATATCACATTCGTCATATCATTCATCTAGTATTCTCTATATCAAATATCATAATCTGGGTACTGACCTACGTCTAGTACAAAGCTAACATCATCACTATCATCATGATCTGACTACTGATCAACAGTCTCGTATGAATCGATATCATCAACACATATCATCTGAAGGAGTTTACAACGCCTAAGGCGGCCTATCATAAATATCTTGTCATCTCATATCATATCATATCTTATCTCGTATCATAATCACATGTCGATCATTTTATATATATCACTATTCCTATGGCATTATCATCCAAGACCCGCTATCATATCGGGACGTATATCAAGTACGAATCCTGCCAATCACCGATATCATAATCTCAGATCAACTCTCATTGACTCATCACAATCCCAAGTATCATCCTCAAATCCGTATGTGAACACATAGTCCCATACCTACGTGAACACATATCTATAAGAATCCCATAAGCACATATGTAATAAGGATGTATGCAAGTATGTATGTATGAATATGTATGTGTAGTGCACCCACTACCTAGGGTTTCATAACCTTTCGCCAATCCAACACACCAATATCCATCTTAACATCAATAGTTAAACCAAACAACATATATAAATTGTTAGTGTGTATACGCATCCATATACATCACTACGAACTGCGGGGGTGCTATACTCCATCCACCCGACTTCTTCCCGTAGATATAAATCTACTCACCTTTCTTTATGCGTGCCGGTACCGATGTCGCCATTTGCATCTCCAACGCCTCGACGCCATGTGGGGTACCTACAAGGATATCACACGCTAAAACACATGAAACCCATGTCGGAAACCAAAATGGTGCGCGCTACGTTCATAGGTAAAAACCTGTAGCCTTGCGTGCAAACACGGCCAACAACCTGCTGCCGTTGGCGTTCAAACGCCACCCGACAGAAACGAATCACCAAATACCCAAAATCCATACGAAAACAAGTCGGAAATCATGCGCCAACTCAAGTAAATCAACCCAGATTCTACCCTAACTGGAATCTGTCAAAACAAGACATACCCAGGGTCAAGTTTACATGAAAAAGAGCCGTGCATGCAAAACGAGGGGGTTCCCTACTGTTCTGGCCGCAAATTGTGGCCAGAGGAAATTTATCTGCGGCCTGGTATGGGAGTTAGGGGCTAGGGCTTTGTGGGATGGTTCCAGGATGCCTGCACAGCTTACTGCCAAGTCAATTTCATTTTAGGAGGTCTCGGGTTGAAGCAGATACCAGAAAGGTCACAAAATCGACAAAATCGCTAAAATACGCCAAGTATAACAATTCTGGTAACTAACTGGAAATCTGGGGCAATCTTGGTTACACTGGTCTCAAATACACCTAATAAGGTTATAACAACCATCAAAACCAACCCTTGGTCAAGTCTCACTCAAATTTGCCTAAACTAGCACTAATCCACATAATAACACTAAGTTCCAGTTAAACAACTATAACTTTGCAAGTTAGGGGTTGGGTTGTGAGATTATACCTCAAGAAAATCCTAGGATGAAGGAGAAGGGAAGGATGAGGAGTTGTTGATGCTGTGGAGCTGCTCCTTGGCTGATTTCCCTTGCTGCTGTTGCTGCTGCAGCATCAGGCTGCTGCTTGCTATTTCCTTTTTGTTGCTGTTGATAATATTTGTTTGGGGGTGTTGTTGTTGTTGCCTTGGCTGCTGCTGCTGCTTGGAATTTATTTTGTGGCAGGAGTTGCAGCAGCAGGAGTTTTTGTGGCTGTGGGAGGGGGTGGTGTTGTGTGGGGTTATGAGTTTGTTGTTGGGGTTGCTGCTGAGGCAGCAGAGGTCTGGCTGATAGGTGCTGATGATGCTACTGTTGATGCAGCTGAAGTGTTGGGGTGGCTGATGTGAGGGATTTGGGGCTGATGTGTTGATATGGGGGCTGATGTGAGTGTGTAGGTATTGGGCTAAGGGGGTTAGGAGCTGGTGTAGGGTAGCTAGTGGGGTGTTGATGGCTGATGGTATTGTTTCAGCTGAATTTAGGGGCTGATGTTGTGTATCAGCAGCTGATGTTGCTGTTGTAGGTGGCTGAAGTGTTGATATAGGATGATGTGTGCGAGGGAGTAAAAGAGCACAAGGGGTTAATGAGTGAAATGGATCATGGCACACCCTAACCATCTCTCTCTCTCTCCTACACAAGGTCAACTCCCATCCTAATCACCCTTAACAAGCTAAACCCTTAATTAACCTAATTAACTTAATCAAATGGTTCAACCCACCATGGTCATCTAAACATGGTCCAACCCTAGGCTACCATGACCAAAACAAGAAACAAGTGTAACAAGTGTAGAAATTTTATGGCGCACAATTTGCAGAAAAAACCAAAAAGACCAATTAGCGATTTTTAATCGCGACTAACACCAACATAGCATATAATTCATCATCAAAACGGTAAAATGGCATATTTCCACAAAATAACCTATTTTAGAATTTCCATAAGTTTTTCCCAAAATTTTCCCCATTTATCGGTATTTAATTATACCGACTATTAAAATATTCATTAAAAATTAATATTAAATTATGAAAATTCCCAAAAATAATATTTTATTTTTTTGAAATGTTACAGGTAATAACTTCAATATAGTCGATTACAAGTTGCTTTGTATCGCGGTATTCAGTTGGAATATCCTACACCCCATTCCACGAGGAAAGTGCCGAGATCCCTTCACCAGGAGTGACCTCTTTAGCAAAAGTTTTCGCCTCTATATTTTTATAAAAAGCTATCACATTCCTTCAACGAGATCAAGTTCATTACGTTAAAGGTTTTTCGCCAAAAACCAGCCGTAGCCTTCCGTCATTTCTTATGGATAGTCAGTAGTATTCAAGCTATGTTTGTTGGCCAAAGTCAAGGCATAGTGCTTGGTAGCTGCTGAATATTCATCAGTAGCATAGATAGATGCGTTGGTTTGGGACAGTCGTTCTGCCTTGTTGGCCAAAGTCAAGGGCATGTGCGGGTGGGTTCAAATTAACATGGATAATGACGGGTAGAACTTGACATGTGACTTATGATTTGTTGGCTAAAGTCAAGGTCATAAGAGCATGAGGTAAAAATCACATCGGGAGTTTCAAACATAATGAAACTTGCCAAGTATGAGCATACCTTCTGGAGTGTGATAACTTGAGTGGCTTCCATCAAGTTATCATACGATGATAGTTGGATCTCGATTTCTACTGATGAGTTGGTTTACTCTTCGGGTGATCCCGACTAATTCTTCTTTCAGGTTTGGAGGAGAATTTGAGATTACAGTGGGAGGTTTCCTGATTAGATAAAGTGATAACCATTCTGATCTAGGTTAGAGTGCACGCAGAGTGTTTCTTTTTTCTCTCTCTCTCTCTTTGGCAGCGACCATTGACCGACCCTAGACTATGACTCAGGGACCAAGTTGACCGAACCTTCTTAAAATACTGGCTTTTGGATTGTCTAAAGTTGCATAAGTCATTGCCGCTCCTTCTTTTACCCTTTGTATTTCTCAGAACACCCCGTATTACTACGGACATCCACTTCCATTGGATAGATCCATCGTATGGTTATATACGAACTCGAAGGGACTTCTTCGAGGATGGATCGAGGTTCAGGAGAAATAGAATTGGTTTATTCAGTTGTCTTTTATTATCACCTTCTCTCAGGTTGCGAGGGCTCCTTAGTTTAGGAGAGTACACCTATTACGCTTATTGGATAGTCTTCTTCCAAACCATAGGCAGATGCCGAAAGGTAGGGAATGAAGAAAACCAATTAGCCTAAGTAGGGTGTACAGAAGGTAATATGTAAAGACAAGATAAAGGGATTAGAAAGAGGGAAAAGTAAATTGCGACTGTTAACATTCACGACCAAACCGCATACTTCATCACCACTCCTATTTCACCTTTAATAGAATAAGGTATTATTCAGTTGTCTTTTATCATCACCTTCTCTCAAGTTGTGAGTACTCCTTGGTTTAGGAGGGTACACCTGTTATGCTTACTGGATAGTCTTCTTCCATACCATAGGCTGGTGCCGAACGGTAGGGAAGGAAGAAAACCATTTAGCCTAAAGATGGTGTACAAAAGGTAACGACTAAAGACAAATAAAGGGATTTGGAGAAAGGCAAAGAAATATACGGTTAAAGTCATGAATTGGATTATGGAAGAGGCATTGCTAAGAATACCAGGATACCCCTACGAAACATTTTCATGTTTCAGTACATTGTTAGAGGAAAACTGATTTCCTGATTAAATGCTTACTCCAGGGTATGTATTTACCAAGTATGATTCTCACATCTGTATGGTTTTACAGATGATGAGTGGGAGTAAGTTATTGGGAATTAGGTGATCATCCTCATTATATCGGAATTCGTTGTAATTGGTGATATTTGAGAAAATCACCTGAGTACAGTTTTCAACCTACGACGCACAGGTTTTGAGTTATTCGACTCAGGGGACTCATACAGTGTATTGTATGCTTTCCAGTGTCCATCAGGACAAAGGGGTAGGTTCTCGTACTATGTTCTGTTTACTTGTGACTTCTTTAGTTTTTTAGACAAGTGTTTCGTAGAAATACAATGTCTAAGTTTTGAGAAGTTGTGGGTATAAGAATAAAGTAGAGAACCAGGTATCGCAATCTTGTGATTGGTATTCAGTTGATAGTAATGGTTTTGAGAAACTTGTTTCTCTTTCGGGTTACTCATAATTGGATGTATTCCTAAGTTGAGTAATGCTGATTAGCCTATCTCCATTAAGTTGATATGCACTGGAGACAGCTGCATGATTAGAATATGGTTCCAATTAAATTAGTGCCTCTATTTCTATATTGTATATAGAATGATTAATATCTTAACGATGTTAAGATACGTGGAGTTGTCCAGCTTATGCTTAAAACTAGACACTGGATAGATCAAGGCACATTTCTGTAATGGCAGTTTGTGGGTTGACCCTGGCTTTGACGAGGGTTGATTTTCTACCATCTGGAAGATCAATAGTGATATTGTTCTTGACTCGCCACAGTTTTAGTAAAATGGATTTTTTCAGAAAACAGTAGTGGGAGTATGGTAGAACTGGAAGTGATTCCAGAACCGCAAACGATTACGGAAAATTTAATAGGACCTATATATTTAATCAGGTTTAACATTCCAATAGCCACTCCGCAGATATGGTGGGTGACCTCAGACACCAGAGAGGTACTCCGGTACCTTCAAGGACGGTGACAGAGAGGTTCTTGTTTACCCAGACTTGACACTACAGTTGTTCCATACTATGGGACACGGCAGGAGGATAAGTATAGCGTCGTTCTAAACTAGCTTTAGAAGTGCATGTATATATTATTCTGCCAGAGGGTTTTCGTAGTCAGTGGGAGCAGTGGAAGCATAGTGGGCAAGTAGCTTATGTCTATTTATAGGCTTGAGCAAATATAGCGGAGATTAAATCATCTAATTTTTATGAGACAGTCATGGCTTTGACTTCATTAGAATAGGGATGGATCTGTTGAGAAGGTAGTAGGGTGTGATGTCCTGGTATTTGGATGACATACACAGAGTAGGAAGTAAAATTCCTATACTACGATCGGTTGTACTGTGGTCGTCACACAGTTGTTTCTCCATAAAGGACATGGATATAATATCAGACATTCTGGTTACTAGATTTATGGTTTTAGATCTAGATTTGGGTAGTTTCCCAATATGGGTACTTTGACAGTATTCTAATAGTATTTTAGAATAAATGACTCCTGGCATGGTAGTGTGCCTGCAGGTGATGGAGTCACCCTCTCTAAAGGTGTCTTACAGACTAAAGGGGAGAGGGAAGTGCATGATTGGCAGATCACTTGCTTAGGCAATTGAGTCAATCGTGAGATGTCAAGTACCATACCAGATGTTGTTTTTGCACTAGATGCAATAAGTTTATATTAATCCAATCCAGAAGAAACATAATGAGGCAGTTTTAGAACATAAGTGGATGTTCTATGGATTTGATGACGGCAGTCTCCTTCGGGAGACGGTTATTATTCCAAGTTTCCAAGGTGACCTGCATGACAGAGTGATTGTCAGAGTTATAGTTTTCCTTCTGAGGAGGGACAGTATTATGGACAGGAAGTCCAAGAGGATACTGTGGGAGGCATGGTGCTGGATACTGATTAGGTTCAGTTATCAATAAAGTCTAAGAAGTTTGGATTTGGAGTTCATTTATGAAATAGGTCCCATCAGACATCCAGACATATTCTAAGACAAGTATTACTCAATTCGGGAGATGGCTTTCTCCGCGAACTTGAGATTAAGAGAGACATAGAAAGAAACATCAGGGCGGATCCACTCATTGAGGCTATTTCTCGAACACAAGAGGTTTACAAACTAGCTTTGTGAAACTGATTAGTAGAGGAGTTGGGTGTTCGGTATCACACTGGCTATGAGTATGCGACATCGCAATAATTAGCCTTAAGTGCAAGTGGGAGATTGTTGGAGATAGTGCCCTCAAAGTCAATTATTGGATCGCAGGTACGTGATTGCAATGATTGAGGCAGGACCTATACCGATATGACAGTCTTGCTCGAGATGATAGTATGCTATCTGTGTTAGGTTTACCTAGCACCTTATGAAGGGTTTGGAAGGATCACATATACCAAAGATTAAAATTTTAGGGTGCTAAGTGAACACACAAAGAATCATTCCTAGAAAATTAGGGTTTCAAAAACAACACATCATCACAAGTAAGAAAAGCTAGGGTTTTGAGAGTACAACCTTTGTAGCTCCCTACGCTAGACTCCTAGGCTACTTGGGGTTTGGAAAGGGTCCGCTTGAACTCCTCTAGGTCCACGATGATCCACCCGGAGTCCGCTTTGTCCAAGCTTGCAACTTCACTTGATCAAGAGAAAGAAATGAAGCTAACACTCTAAACAAGTGGGCAAGACTTGTATAGAATGATATTGTGGTGGCTTTTCTCACTTCAAAATCCTAACTTGGTGAGTAATTTGCTCACTAGAAAAATCTAGAGAGCAAAAGAAGAAGGAGGAAGAAGATGATGGCCTTTTTAGAACAAGAGAAGAGATAATCCCCATTGAAAAAATAGAAAATATATGTATATATATTTTCCACCTCTCATCTCAAACCATGGTTAAACAATAAAGATATTATTGAATTTGAGTTAAAACACAAAAGGAAAGTTAATCCATGGTTAAATGGTGGGTGAGCATGGTTAGGTCAAAGAAGAGTGTAGAAACAAACCATGAATTATCCTTTCCTTTTTCATTTTGTTTTAAAACAAATGCAATAATAATTCATATATATAAAACCATGGAGTGAGTCTTATATTGCCACCATTTTCTATGTATATACAACCATGAAGGATGATGTATGTATGTATGTGTGCATGCACATCCATATGTGCATGAATCAAGAAAGAATGCATACATGCATGCATACATCCAAAAAAATACAAGAAAGGATTTCTAGTGAGAATCTAATGGTTAAATGATAAATCAACACTTGATTTATCAATTCGGCCATATCACATACGACCCAACCAAAAGCAAGACGCCCGATTAATACACGGTATCTCATACGCGTATTTTAACCGGGTCCATGCGCATATCGCATACGCGCACCACAACGTTTCGCCTGGACTAGGTAGCTCCTTTGTGGGACTCTAAGACTCGTCAATACGCCAGCAGTGGGTGATGATCATATCAAGCACCCCCAAACCGCAAGCGGTCAGCTAAACGTAACGGCCACCCGGGTATTGAGCGATCAGAAGAAAACAAGCGAACCTGCTACAACTCCCGTCGAGCCAAACGGCAACACTTCCCGTACAGTCCAGTCTCCTCGTCTGATATGTCGCATATCAAGTCTAGGGGTGGCAAACGTCAGACCCCAATAACCGATAAGTCGTGCCGATGTGAGGCTCATAACGGGTCGAGAAACTACTGGTAACACTTACCAGTAAATCTCTAATCAGCCCTGGCCAGGGAATTCCCTGTTACGGCCAATCGAGCACATCGCAACATCAACCCCCAATACCGGGAGAGACGAAACCCCTCCTATCGCTCATTGCCTCCATGTGACTCGGGACTGTACCCAAAAACCACCGTTTTGCACACCCTCATGGACGTGGTAAGGTGGAAATCAAAGCACAATAGGAATCACATAAGACTCTATGACGATCTCGGGTCTACAGACTAACCTGTACAAGTGTCACCTGAGAACTGCCATCTGACGTGAGGTATAATACCATCTGGGAGTTCTCGGCGAGTCCGTCCAGTGTACCCAGTCTCCACTGAGCACCCGTATACCATCTCTGATGTTAAACACCAATGGATATGGGATCATCCATCGCCCATCTCATGGGTCGAGAAGCATATACGCTAGTCTACACTGGTATATCGATGCCCCGTCTCGATACACCCACGACTAGGGACCTTGAAGGATGTACTTATGGACTACCATGTCCCTACTAGTATGATCCGCATCATAGTCCAGGTAGTCAAGTACACATCCTAAGGGCTTTACCAACATGTAACTATAAGACAGTATAAAGAGACAAGTATACATGTTAAGATAAAGAGCAACCAGATAGCATATTATCATATCGAGCAAGAAATTCATCTCTAAATATGTCCAAGCATCCAATATAATATACATCATCTGTACAATACTGGCCTCTAGGGCATACATACAACTAACAATCTCCCACTTGCACTAGGGCCAGTTGCTGTAGTATCGCATACCGAGCATCCCGAAGAGTCTCTCAAACTGTATCTGGGGAATGGCCTTCGTGAGTGGATCCGCTGTGTTATTCTTCGTGTCCACCCTCCTGGCCTCGATCTTGTAGGTCCACGGTAGCGCCCCGGCCGTCTAACAGACGCCAATTGCGGAACAAAAACTTTTTACAACTGGCGCTATCGCGTACTATAACCCGGATCTACCATTAAAGCTAAACTAACAAACTACAAATAGGGTAGAAGAGTTATACCGAACGATCCAAGTCCTTCGGTCTTCAACCATCATCCCACGCTTGTTGCGGCTGCTCCGATCTCCTTGAACTCCAGTTTTCTCGTTCAGGTGGCACCACGTCGACGGATCTTTAAACGGGCTCCCGCCTCTGAACCGAGGCAACTCGATCGTCAAGTTTGCTAAAAGAGACGACCAAGATGAAGTAGAGAATGAGTAAAATACTTTGTCTCATTACGTCCAAGGCTATGGACGAACGGTTAATGAAGTTGCCTTTTGGATCGGGTGAAATGAGAAATGAGGCTATCTAGTTTTCATGAACCCGAATCTATCATAATCTTTTTTCTAGTGAACAACAACCATGAGCCAAGAGAGGGGGGAGGCCGGCCACTTATAGGAGAGGAGGGAGGTGAGTGTAGGACGGGGAAGGTGACCACAAAGGAAAAGATCAACAACAAATATCTTAGCACCAAGTATGAATGCATTAAAAGCAAACCAATCACAATTAACCTAGTCACCTTGTCATTAATTGCACCATTAATGACCTAATGACTCACAAGCCTTGTCACCCTCTCTAGAACCTTCTAGAACACTGACTCACCTCATCAAGAAAAGATAAATCCGTATTTAACCGAATGTTAAATACGGCTGATAGAAAACTGGAAACTGGCAACTTCCAAAAGTGATCCTGAAACGAATTTCAGGATAACCCCGTATCAGTATAAACATACCCGCATTTGTATTACGACCGAATACAAATGCAACTGAGACAAAGATATTATATCTACACAGTATAATACTGGGTTCCGGCTTAAACCAAAGCCTACCAGTATTATCTGCCCGAAAAACGACACGTGCGAAAACGCACGTGCTTTTTCCGAACCTTGCCATAAACCCATAAGGCCTCTACAACGTTTCGCCCGAACTTGGGAAAGTGTCTGTGGGGGACTCTAATGACTCATCAACACACTGGCACTGGGTATAACCCCTAGCACGTCAGAGGTACATGCTGTACGTAACGGTTTGCCTATGTATTGATTGGAAGGGAAGCTGACGAGCGAACTCATCTATAAACCCTACTGAGCCTGACAGTGACAATGTATATACAGTCCGGTCCATTCGTCTAAAGAGTATCGCATATCGAGTTTAGGGGGGTGGATAAAGTCAGACCCCTAATAACGCGATAAATCGTGTCGGCATGAAGCCCATCACCACCTGAGAAACTACTGATCCAAATAAGTAATTCTTCACTACCTCGGCCGAGGATTCCTAGTGATGGCCACCCGTGCACTGCGCGACATCAACCCCCAATACCGGGAGAGACGAATCCCCGACGATCCGCTCACTTGCCTCCAATGTGGCTCGGGACTGTACCCAACTAAAACATGTTTGCACAACTCCTTTGAGCGTGGTAGGGTAGTAATCTAAGCACAGTGGGAACTCACACGAGACAAATGACGATCTCAGGTCGATGAACTAACCTGTACACATGTCACCAGGGAATTGCTATTTGACGATATGTATAATACCAACTAGCAGATTCCCGGCGAGTCCCGTCCGGTGTACTCATAACCCAATGAGCACCTGTATACATCTTAGGTGATCAAACTGACACCAGTGGCTTATGAGACCGGCCACCGCCCCTCGTCGGGGTCTCGACTGTATACACTAGTCTACTCTGGAGTATCGATGCGCTGTCTTGAAACTCCCACGACTAGGGACACTTAAAGGATGTGCTTACAGACCCCGGCTCCCACGTATATGATCGCCATCATACTGCTGGTAGTCAAGCAGAATCCTATGGGCTCTATCAATCATGCAATAGCGAACTAAAGCATGTATACGATGATAAAGACAAACCAGATAGCATACTATCATCTCGAGCAAGACTGTCATATCGTTATAGGTCCTACCTCAATCATTGCAATCACGTACCTGCGATCCAATAATTGACTTTGAGGGCACTATCTCCAACAATCTCCCACTTGCACTTAAGGCTAATTATTGCGATGTCGCATACTCACAACTCGTGTGATATCGAACATCCAACTCCTTTACTAATTAGTTTCACAAAACTAGTTTGTAAAACTCTTGTGTTCGAGAAAAAGCCTCAGTGAGTGGATCCGCCCTGATGTTTCTTTCTATATCTCTCTAAATCTTAAATTCGGGGAGAAAGCCATCTCCCGAATCGAGTGATACCTGTCTTAGAATATGTCTGGATATCTGATGGGACCTAGTTCATAAATGAACTTCAAATCCAAACTTCTTAGACTGTATCGATAACTGAACCTAATCAGTATTCAACACCATGCCTCCCACAGTATCCTCTTGGACCACCTGTCCATAATACTGTCCCTCGTCAGAGGGAAAACTATAACTCTGACAATCACTCTGTCATCCATGTCACCTAGGAAGCTTGGAATGATAACCGTCTCCCAATGGAGGTTGTCGTCATCAAATCCTTAGAACATACACTCATGTTCTAAAACTGCTTTCTTATGTTTCTCCAGGATTGGATTAATATAAACTTATCGCAACTAGTGCAAAAACAATATCTGGTGTGGTACTTGACATCTCATGATTGACTCAATTGCCTAAGCAAGTGATCTGCCAATCATGCAATTCCCTCTCTCCTTTAGTCTCTAAGACACCTTTAGAGAGGGTGACTCCATCACCTGCAGGTACACCACCATGCCAGGAGTCATCTATTCTAAAATACTATTTAGAATATTGTCAAAGTACCCATATTGGGAAACTACCCAAATCTAGATCTAAAACCGTAGATCTAGTAACCAGAATATCTGATATTACATCCATATCCTTTCTGAAGAAACAACTGTGTGACAACCAAAGTACGACCGATTGAAGTATAGGAATTTTACTTCCTACTCTGTGTATGTCATCCAAATACCAGGACATCACACCCTACTACCTTCTCAACAGATCTATCCACTATTCTGATGAAATCAAAACCATGACTGTTTCATCAAAATTAGATGATCTATCTCCGCTATAACTGCTGAAGTCTATAAATAGACATAAGCTACTTGTCCACTATGCTTCCGATGCTCCCACTGACTACGATAACCCTCTGTAACATTTCAAAAAGATAAAATATTAATTTTGGGAATTTTTATAATTTAATATTATTTTATTGAATATTTTAATATTTCGGTATTATTAAATACAAATAAATGGGAAAAATTATGGAAAATTATAAAATAGGGTATTTTATAGAATTATGCCATTTTTAAGTCTTTATGATTAGTTATATGCTAAATTATTGTTAATCGCGATTAAAAATCGCTAATCGGTTTTTTAGCATTTTTGTTCAAAACATGCACATATCACTTTTTCACACTTGTGCATTTTCTTGCCATGGTTCACTTTGGGTTTACTATTCTTGGGAGAAGGATTTTGAGAGAATAAGAAAAAGAAAAGAAAAAGAAAAGGGGAAAAGAATAAAGAATGAGGTTTGGTGAGAAAGAGAGGTATGGGCTCCTTTGACCAAACACTTAGCCATTTTTCCTTCCCTCATTTCCTTCCCTCTCCCTCCATTGTTGCTGCTGCTCCTGCACCTCACCTCCCTCCCCTCTTCAAGCCCTCTAAACACCTCTAAAACAACTCCAAAACCCGACTCTCATTTCATTAAAAGTATGCACAAGCACATGATCTACATATTGGACCAAGAAAGCAAGGATTTTGGCCACTAGGGGCAACTCAAGAAAATTCTTGAGTTGCCAAATGAGGTATTTTCTGGATCATTAACTTAGTTTTAGCATTTCCTTTACCCCCATATTATGATTGAACCGTTGTGTGATTTTGGTGACTTGAGGAAAAACCTAGTTAGGGTTGTGAAGAATTTTGTGTTGTATTATGAAACTAAGCTCAGTAGAGGTTATACTATCATCCTAGTGCATGAATTGAGACCCTAACCTGAGAGTTGAAATCCGAAATACGGATTTAGAAACCGATATCGGAGAAATTATGGAATTTGTGAAAGGTATATTGAATCTGCTATCACCCGAGACATCCTAAATTAAAATTGATTGGACAGTGACATGTGCAGGCACCCAGGAAGCTACCACCAAGACCCCAACCCCTAATTCATCAACCCGGCCACAGATTTATTCCAATTGGCCGCAATTTGCGGCCATACCTGCACCAAACTTTCTCGTTTTGGTTCTGTAGCCCCTACATGCATAGATTAGACCCCTGGTATATATAGATTTGTCTAATTTGACCTAGGGTGAAATCTGGAACATATTTCCTTAATTGCTGTTTTGGATTCGTGTTTTCGTATTCCGTATTCTTAATTCTGAATTTGTGTCTTGTGTTTTACCTCGACTATTTGGCGTTTATACGACGATATAGAGGATTTATTGATGGTTTTGAAGGAGTGCCCGTGGGTTCTAACCTATAGGTCCCTTATCGTATCGTTTTGGGGTTTCGTGTGCCGTGTTAGCTTTGATTTGGTTTTAATACGCATATACGATACTTTGATGTTTAGGTACCCCATGAAGACTTCGGGACGACAAGCAAGCGCGCGGCGACGTCCACAAATGAAGACGCAAGGTGAGTAGATTATATCTACAGGGGGAAGTCGGGTGGATGGCGTATAGCACCCCCGCAGTCCGTAGTTGTTATATTATATATATAATAGTTAGGTGTATTATGGATAGTGTAGAGTTAGAAGTGACTAGTGTAGTTCATAGTCGCGAACCCTAAAATAGATTTACACCTACACGCACACCCTTGCATATTCCTTTTACTTGCACTGTGTTTGATGATATTGGATGACATTGGAGATGAGTCGATGATGTTGGGCATTGTGCCGCCAGATCGGTGATTTGATGTGATTCGTATTTGGGATACGATACGTAATCTCTAGCGGACCTTGGGACGTGTGCTTGCACACGCAGTATATAGATGGTTTCGATTTGTACTAGACTTAGATCAGTAGCCCAGATTATGTGTTATGATGATAATGATACCTGATATCTGATGAAAGGAATGCGATATTGACCCATACCCAGCTATTGAGATGCCGTACGACGATTTACCGTACGAGCCTATATTGATGATAGACCCGCACTCATGACTCGACGATGTCTTACGATATATTGTATCGTACACGATATTATTGAGGCGGGATCACCGACTATTATATATATATATATATATATATATATATATATATATCGACTCAGATTTAGGTGGTTTCCATACCTCTCCCGACTGACTTGATACTTTGATCTGTAGTTTGCATAGTAGATTCTTCACTGTGGTGTTGATTATTTGATTTCCGCATATTCATGCTATTCGCATTGCTTGCATATGTTTATTGCTATATTATTATCATGTTGTTAGGACACCAGCACCATTATCGATGATGCGTATGTTCCACGTACACTATTTGCCGGCTCACACACTTCATCATCGATAGTTGCCATGCCACTACACTGTAGTACTGTTGCATTCATGATATGATTCTTGCATGGTATATTGTACACTTATACCTGTACACAAACATAGATGATTCTGACTTGATTAGAGATTTGGGAACCGCAAGATGTTCTTCAAACTGATTCTTTTTAAAAGAGCGGTTTCCCTCGACATGTGCACATTACTATCCCATGTTGCATGACTTCTGATATGCTTACCTTTCTTTACATGTCGCATACATCATGTTTTGATTATACGCATTGAGATATGTTGTTTCCATGATATTTCTGGATTTGGGAACCGTGGGTATTTCAAAAGAGAATATATGATTGTTTTAAAAACCCGGTTACCCTTGATATGATATTTCAGTGCGTCCACCATGTGTTTCCTCGGTGCTGAGAGCGACATGTGAAACCCGATTCGAGGAGGCGGATGAGGCCGATTGCGGGTACATGGTGGACCCGGTATGGTACCCCGGGGCGAGAACGGTTTCGCTGTGTAGTAGACGGTGAGCCTGGCAGAGGGAATACTACCTACCGGTGATTGTATTTGAGCTCGGCGGATATCGAGAGGATACCGACCGAAGTTGAGAGATGGACATGGGCTGACCCGTACTGCCGGGGACGAGGGCCGATACCGCAGACGGAGCCCCATATAGATGAGGATTTACGTGCCGATGCTAGGCACGGGTTTTATGACGATTTCCATGATTTTGATTATATTCTCATATTTGCATGCATGATGCTTATTGTCATTGGGTGACGGGTGGACGGGTTCCACGTTTATTGTCATTGGGTGACGGGTGGACGGGTTCCACGTTTATTTTCATTGGGTGACGGGTGGACGGGTTCCACGTTTATACAGACTTAATCACATACAGACTGGATTTACATTGATCATACTTCATGCAGACATACCTTATACTGATGATATGTTATTACCTGAGTACTTGGCACTATATACATGTTTAGATGTTTCATTGCCACCTTATCATGCTTCAGGCGTACTCTTGTGGTTTATATTTTACTGATCGTATTGACCTAGGATTATGTCTTGCTTTCGGTTTCTGCTTGTAGATATTTCTATTCACGAGTTGGCAACTCACCCCCGTTGTGCCACAGTTCTTGCAGGTTTTGCCGTACAGGTTCCATTGCGGCATTTCTGGCACACTGCTTCCTTGCGGGTGAATTGCATTTGGTAGGTGGATTCTTTTGCATCAAGAACCACCATTGTACTTGTATTATTCATTGTATCTAGAATTCCATCAACCAAAACTTGTATATTGTTTCAGACTCAGACACTAGTGATGTATTATTTCGACCTTAGAGTCGCGCTTAGTAGTGTTACAGTTTTCATGCTTATCTGGGTTTCTTTTGAATTTTGATCCTCGCCATTCGGCGCTGTATAGTATATTGCTTGTTGTTTATTTATCCTTAAAATTGTTTTAGATTTCTGTGCTTTTGGCTTACTTGGATCAGATGGAGTCCTATAGACTTCATATGGTTCAAGGGCTAGTCACGTGCTCTTTCGGGTCGTGACAAAGTTGGTATCAGAGCGCTAGGTTGACCTTGGTTCGAGTCTAAATTTGACTATGTGGAGCCTAGGGCATCTATATATATACGGAACTTGGGCTTGACCTTACGGAACTTAGACTTAGTCGAGGGGTTATAAGACCCGAACTTTCGTCGCATAGGATGACCCTTGGTTGATGGAATAGGTGACTAAAGTAGAGTGACGTACCGTGGGTATGTTCCGCGGCATACTTACGACACGCCACTCCGCTTAAGGAACCTTAGGATGTACATATTTCGAGATCATTGACTCTCTTCATATCCATGATTATACATCCATTTGAGATCCCCGATTCTATTAGTTTCATGATCATACCTTCATTGATGTTGTTCCTTCTTATGATCATGTATCTACTCTGGATTTGTTGTTTTCTTTCTTGTCATTGATATGCTCTCTTCGATACTCGATAGAGGTTCCTATCGCCATGTTTGAGCACAGTTTAGACTGTTGCTAGGGTTACGGTCAGGGCGAGCTCGTCTGGTACGAGGGCCGACCATTGTGTTTCTGGTGACATGGGAACGTCTCGAGTTAGTATTGATGATTGTGACCTCTAGTGGATGCGAGTGCTTGGTTTTGCACCAGATGATCGGGCCATTGTTAGAGCTGTCAGTTGAGAGAGGACCGTTGATGTACAGCATACCTCAGAGATTATGATGTCGCCTACCGTGCAGACAGATGGACCAGCTGTTGCTGAGATTGACAGGATGTCGCTTCCAGAGCTTACGATGCTGAGATTGCGGAGCTTCCAGGCAGATATGAGACAGATGATAGCTAGTCTACCCGATTTGAGAGACAAAGGTGATTCGTCCGATTTATGCGCCGGAGCGGGCCCAGTTGAGTTGAAGATTTCCAGTATGGAGAGTCTTACTCAGATCTAGAGCAGACTGATTCAGAGATGACCGCCAATGTGTTGCCTTTCCTGGAGGATTGAGGCGCTGTTCGGCGTACAGGCGAATGAGCCAGTTGTTGCTGCAAATGACGAGATATCACCCAGATGGTTGGAGCTACTGCAGCATGAGCATATACTTAGAGATATGATGGACGGTCGCTAGTCACCTGAGGATGAATGACTAGGACATGTGGTTCGTTCGTTTACCGATGCGAGGTCATCAGATAGATTGTTTCCAGCTAGAGACGACTTCACGCAGGTTCGTTGAGAGTCGATAGAGACGATCGAATGTCAGGAGCCAATTTTCCATGTTTAAAGTATACAGAAAGACATGCAGGTGATTCTATGGACCCTCTAGAAGAATGAAACCCTAACTCGACTTAATGACTGTGTGAAAGCCTTTGAACCTTAGGGTTTGCGGCAGTTCCGCGGCGCCATTAGTGAGGCTTGGGTTTGCCCTTCTACGGCTGGACCACCGACGCTGTGGCATGTACTCGATACTATTAAACTGTACTCAAGATGTTGATCTCTTGGGGGATTATAAGGTTCTGACGAGTCGATCGAATGTTCGACATTATTCGGATATCATGTGATGGGATGCTTTGCTTGGGAGACTCCAGATACGAGTATAGCCGTTGGAGCCCAGTCCATGCAGCCACGATGAGACGAGTCCGAATCAGTCGACATTGAAGCAGAGTGAAGAAAAGAATTCGCAAGAGATTTCGACGAGATGACGTCCCACTCCGCTGACATCAGAGATGTGATACGCACCCAGAGGCGTTGTATATGGATATATCTTCCAGAAAAAGGCACGATAAGTATGCAGCCGTTCCGGAATAAGAATTAGCTTCAGCAATGGATGATGACTTCCGGGCAATTCGGCAGGAATGAGATTTGGGAGAGAAACCTCGACAGGACCTTTCTGGAAAACGATACGAGAAGACCTAGACCCAGGAGTGGTCATATTGCGCACACCCAGCAGGCCAGAGTTCGGCATCGTCGACGAGGTAGTTGACCAGGTTCAGATAAAGGAACTTACCCAGATGCGTTGTGAATTGATCAAGGACGGACGAGTATTGAGTATTCCTCCGATGGTTGGGACGCGTTCCCGAGGACCTGTTCGGCCAGACATCTTCTATAGAATGATGAAGCTACAGAGTACGCGATTTCGAGTCCATGCGAGAGACTTCGGATTGATCGTGGACGAGAACAGTGCAGTGCGTAGATAGCATGGCGTGACGTCGAAGTGGACGGAAATAAAGACAAGCGGACAAGAGGTTCGTGCGAGACGCTGACGAGCTGTCATTACTTCCCGTCGAGACCAGAGGTCAGATATGCTTACAGAGGCGTTGGGATGCAACCAGATTCCGAGAAATGTTGTGCTGAGGACAAAGATGTCCATTGAGCGAAAAGAGATTATGCAAGAGTACCAGCCTCCATACAGATCGGCATAGGCATGATTGGAAGAGACCCTGAGCAGGATTCCTTCCAGGACACTGCTGCAATGATGCTTGCACCCAGGATCAGATGTGTGACGTGCATTTAGAGAGCCAGAGGCTGACGCCAGTAATATGCAGCTTTATGAGTGGTCGTGAGGATTGACCGAGAGATGACCAGAGAAGTGCCAGAACGGAATCGTCCCCGTTAGCACACCTGACAAGGCCGATGAGCCGATTGACTGCGAGATAGGTAATCCGCAGAGAAGATAAGGACCCAGAGTCAGAGGACGCCAGACCATGAGCAAGAGGCAAGTAGATATCTTGCGCTGCTAGCATTGGATGCACCGACTCCTTCTCGACCTTGAAGGAGGAACTACCGACGACGGTATTTATGATTTGTGATTTTGTGATTCGATTATCATGTATCCGTCATCTTGGATTTTGGTATTTTGGGCGTTCTATTGCATGATTTAGTTTTGATGACTGAGTTTCATGAAATTGTTTCATGCACCCACTGGATATTTATATTTTGCGCATAAGTTATTACATTTGAGCTATTGATTGTGATTTTACGCCTATCTTATGCAGTGATTTGATTTACACTTCCAGCATAGTTTTCATGCACCCTTAGTGTTTTGATATACGATTTTGGTGCACACCAGATGCACTAAATCGGGATTCTTCGTGCATGTCACATGCACCTGATTTTGCTGTCAGGCACACACGTTGCCTATGACAGATGTTTCGTGCACACCAGTTGCACCTAGATGTTGTTTTGTACACCTGTGTGACACATATATGGATTTTGATTCCGTGCGCACCAGACGCACCGGATATTCTTATATACATTTTGGGGATTGATTTCTTATAGAGCAGTACATTTTTATGATATTCGCTACATATTGATGTTTTCGAAACCCCGACAATTTGGATTTTACTGAAATGTTTTGGTATTTGGGGGTTTAAATTTAAATTCGGGGACCGAATTTATTTAAGGGGGGTAGATTGTAACATTTCAAAAAGATAAAATATTAATTTTGGGAATTTTTATAATTTAATATTATTTTATTGAATATTTTAATATTTCGGTATTATTAAATACAAATAAATGGGAAAAATTATGGAAAATTATAAAATAGGGTATTTTATAGAATTATGCCATTTTTAAGTCTTTATTATTAGTTATATGCTAAATTATTGTTAATCGCGATTAAAAATCGCTAATCGGTTTTTTAGCATTTTTGTGCAAAACATGCACATATCACTTTTTCACACTTGTGCATTTTCTTGCAATGGTTCACTTTGGGTTTACTATTCTTGAGAGAAGAATTTTGAGAGAATAAGAAAAATAAAAGGAAAAGAAAAGGGGAAAAGAATAAAGATTGAGGTTTGGTGAGAAAGAGAGGTATGGGCACTTTTGACCAAACACTTAGCCATTTTTCCTTCCCTCATTTCCTTCCCTCTCCCTCCATTGCTCCTGCTGCTCCTGCACCTCACCTCCCTCCCCTCTTCAAGCCCTCTAAACACCTCTAAAACAACTCCAAAACCCCACTCTCATTTCATTAAAAGTGTGCACAAGCTCAAGATCTACATATTGGACCAAGAAAGCAAGGATTTTGGCCACTAGGAGCAACTCAAGAAAATTCGTGAGTTGCCAAATGAGATATTTTCTGGAACATTAACTTAGTTTTAGCATTTCCTTTACCCCCATGTTATGATTGAACCGATATTGTGTGATTTTGGCGACTTGAGGAAAAACCTAGTTAGGGTTGTGAAGAATTTTGTGTTGTATTGTGAAACTAAGCTCAGTAGAGGTTATACTATTATCCTAGTGCAAGAATTGAGACCCTAACCTGAGAGTTGAAACCCGAAATACAGATTTAGAAACCGATATCGGAGAAATTATGGAATCTGTGAAGGGTATATTGAATCTGCTATCACCCGAGACATCCTAAATTAAAATTGATTGGACAGTGACATGTGCAGGCACCCAGGAAGCTACCACCAAGACCCCAACCCCTAACTCATCAACTCGGCCGCAGATTTATTCCAATTGGCCGCAATTTGCGGCCTTACCTGCACCAAACTTTCTCGTTTTGGTTCTGTAGCCCCAACATGCATAGATTAGACCCCTGGTATATATAGATTTGTCTAATTTGACCAAGGGTGAAATCTGGAACATATTTCCTTAGTTACTGTTTTGGATTCGTGTTTCCGTATTCCGTATTCTTAATTTGTGTCTTGTGTTTTACCTCGACTATTTGGCGTTTATACGACGATATAGATGATTTATTGATGGTTTTGAAGGAGTGCCCGTGGGTTCTAACCTATAGGTCCCTTATCGTATCATTTTGGGGTTTCGTGTGCCGTGTTAGCTTTGATTTGGTTTTAATACGCATATACGATACTTTGATGTGTAGGTACCCCATGAAGACTTCGGGACGACAAGCAAGCGCGCGGCGACGTCCACAAAAGAAGACGCAAGGTGAGTAGATTATATCTACATGGGGAAGTCGGGTGGATGGCGTATAGCCCCCCCGCAGTCCGTAGTTGTTATATTATATATATAATAGTTAGGTGTATTATGGATAGTGTAGAGTTAGAAGTGACTAGTGTAGTTCATAGTCGCGAACCCTAAAATAGATTTACACCTACACGCACACCCTTGCATATTCCTTTTACTTGCACTGTGTTTGATGATATTGGATGACATTTGAGATGAGTCGATGATGTTGGGCATTGTACCGCGAGATCGGTGATTTGATGTGATTCGTATTTGGGATACGATACGTGATCTCTAGCGGGCCTTGGGACGTATGCTTGCACACGCAGTATAAAGATGGTATCGATTTGTACTAGACTCAGATCAGTAGCCCAGATTATGTGTTATGATGATAATGATACCTGATATCTGATGAAAGGAATGCGATATTGACCCGTACCCAGCTATTGGGATGCCGTACGACGATTTACCGTACGAGCCTATATTGATGATAGACCCGCACTCATGACTCGACGATGTCTTACGATATATTGTATCGTACGCGATATTATTGAGGCGGGATCACCGACTATTATATATATATATATATATATATCGACTCAGATTTAGGTTGTTTCCATACCTCTCCCGATTGACTTGATACTTAGATCTGTAGTTTGCATAGTAGATTCTTCACTGTGGTGTTGATTATTTGATTTCCGCATATTCATGCTATTCGCATTGCTTGCATATGTTTATTGCTATATTATTATCATGCTGTTAGGACACCAGCACCATTATCGATGATGCGTATGTTCTACGTACACTATTTGCCGGCTCATACACTTCATCATCGATAATTGTCATGCCACTACACTGTAGTACTGTTGCATTCATGATATGATTCTTGCATGGCATATTGTACACTTATACCTGTACACAAACATAGATGATTCTGACTTGATTAGAGATTTGGGAACCGCAAGATATTCTTCAAACTGATTCGTTTTAAAAGAGCGGTTTCCCTCGACATGTGCACATTACTATTCCATGTTGCATGACTTCTGATATGCTTACCTTTCTTTACGTGTCGCATACATCATGTTTTGATTATACGCATTGAGATATGTTGTTTCCATGATATTTCTGGATTTGGGAACCATGGGTATTTCAAAAGAGAATATATGATTGTTTTTAAAAACCCGGTTACCCTTGATATGATATTTCAGTGCGTCCACCATGTGTTTTCTCGGTGCTGAGAGCGACATGTGAAACCCGATTCGAGGAGGCGGATGAGGCCGATTGCGGGTACATGGTGGACCCGGTATGGTACCCCGGGGCGAGAACGGTTTCGTTGTGTAGTAGACGGTGAGCCTGGCAGAAGGAATACTACCTACCGGTGATTGTATTTGAGCTCGGCGGATATCGGGAGGATACCGACCGGAGTTGAGAGATGGACATGGGCTGACCCGTACTGCCGGAGGCGAGGGCCGATACCGCAGACGGAGCCCCATATGGATGAGGATTTACGTGCCGATGCTAAGCACGGGTTTCATGACGATTTCCATGATTTTGATTATATCCTCATATTTGCATGCATGATGCTTATTGTCATTGGGTGACGGGTGGACGGGTTCCACGTTTATTGTCATTGGGTGACGGGTGGACGGGTTCCACGTTTATACAGACTTGATCACATACAGACTAGATTTACATTGATCATACTTCATGCAGACATACCTTATACTGATAATATGTTATTACCTGAGTACTTGGCACTATATACATGTTTAGATGTTACATTGCCACCTTATCATGCTTCAGGCGTACTCTTGTGGTTTATATTTTACTGATCGTATTGACCTAGGATTATGTCTTGCTTTCGGTTTCTGCTTGTAGATATTTCTATTCACGAGTTGGCAACTCACCCCCGTTGTACCACAGTTCTTGCAGGTTTTGCCGTACAGGTTCCATTGCGGCATTTCTGGCACACTGCTTCCTTGCGGGTGAATTGCATTTGGTAGGTGGATTCTTTTGCATCAAGAACCACCATTGTACTTGTATTATTCATTGTATCTAGAATTCCATCAACCAAAACTTGTATATTGTTTCAGACTCAGACACTAGTGATGTATTATTTCGACCTTAGAGTCGCGCTTAGTAGTGTTACAGTTTTCATGCTTATCTGGGTTTCTTTTGAATTTTGATCCTCGCCATTCGGCGTTGTATAGTATATTGCTTGTTGTTTATTTATCCTTAAAATGGTTTTAGATTTCTGGGCTTTTGGCTTACTTGGATCAGATGGAGTCCTATAGACTTCATATGGTTCAAGGGCCAGTCACGTGCTCTTTTGGGTCGTGACACCCTCTGGCAGAATAATATATACGTACACTTCTAAAGCATGTTTAGAACGACGTTATACTTATCCTCTTGCTGGGTCTCATAGTCTGGAACAACAGTAGTGTCAAGTTTGGGTAAACAAGAACCTCCCTGTCACCGTCCTTGAGGCTACCGGAGTACCTCTCGGGTGTTTGAGGTTACCCACCATGTCTGCGAAGTGGCTATTGGAATGTTAAACTTGATTGAATATATAGGTCCTATTAAATTCTCCGTAATCGTTTGCGGTTATGGAATCACTTCCAATTCTACCATACTCCCACTACTGTTTTCTGAAAAAATCCATTTTTACTAAAACTGTGGCGAGTCAAGAATAATATCACTATTGATCTTCCAGATGGTAGAAATGTCAACCCTCGTCAAAGCCAGGGTCAACCCACAAACAGCCATTACAGAAACGTGCCTTGAGTTATCTAGTGTCTGGTTTTAAGCATAAGTTGGACAACTCCCCGTATCTTAACAACGTTAAGATATGAACCATTCTATATCTAATATAGAAATAGAGGCACTAATTTAATTGGAACCAGATTCAAATCATGCAGCTGTCTCCAGTGTATAACAACTTAATGGAGAGAGGCTACTCAGCATTACTCAACTTAGGAATCCATCCAATTATGGGTAACCTGAAAGAGAAACAAGTTTCTCAAAACCATTACTATCATCTGAATACCAATTACAAGAATCTATATCTTCAATCTCTTTGAAGAATCCCGATACATGTGATACCTAGTTCTCTACTTTATTCTTATACCCACAACTTTTCAAAACTTAGACATTGTATTTCTACGAAACACTTGTCTAAAAACTAGAGAAGTCATAAGTAAACAGAACATAGAACGAGGACCTTCCCCTTTGTCCTGACGGACACTGGACAACATACAATACTCTTGTATAAGTCCGCTGAGTCGAATAACTCAAAACCTATGCATCGTAGGTTAAAAACTGTACCCAGGCGATTTCCTCAAATATCACCAATTACAACGAATTCCGATATAATGAGGATGATCACCAAATTCCCAATAACTTACTCCCACTCATCATCTGTAAAACCATACAGATATGAGAATGAGACCTGGTAAATACATACCTTGGAGTAAGTATCTAATCGGGAAATCAGTTTTCCTTTTAACAATGTACAGTGAAACTGAAACATGAAAATGTTTCGTAAGGGTATCCTGGTATTCCTAGTAATGCCTCTTCCATAATCCTATTCATGACCTTAACCGTATATTTCATTGTCATCTCTCCAAATCCTTTTATTTGTTTTTAGTCGTTACCTTCTGTACACCTTTATTAGGCTAAATGGTTTTCTTCCTTCTCTACCGTTCAGCACCAGCCTATGGTTTGGAAGAAGACTATCCAGTAAGCATTATAGGTGTACCCTCCTAAACCTAGGATTACTCGCAACTTGAGAGTAGGTGATGATAAAAGACAACTGAATAATACCTTATTCTATTTCTCCCGAACTGGGGGAAAAACAAAGGTGAAAAAGGAGTGGCGATGAAGTACGCGGTTTGGTCGTGAATTATAACAGTCGCAATTTACTTTGCCCTCTTTCTAATCCCTTTATCTTGTCTTTACATATTACCTTCTGCACACCCTACTTAGGCTAATTGGTTTTCTTCATTCCCTACCTTTCGGCACCTGCCTATGGTTTGAAATAAGACTATCCAATAAGCGTAATAGGTGTACTCTCCTAAACTAAGGAGCCCTCGCAACCTGAGAGAAGGTGATAAAAAAAAACAACTGAATAATCAATTCTATTTCTCCTGAACCCGGATCCATCCTTGAAGAAGTCCCTTCGAGTTCGTATATAACCATACGATGGATCTATCCAATGGAAGTGGATGTCCGTAGTAATACGAGGTGTTCTGAGAAATACAAAGGGTAAAGGAAAGAGCGGCAATGACTTATGCAACTTTAGACAATCCAAAAGCCAGTATCTTAAGAAGTTTCGGTCAACTTGGTCACTGAGTCATAGTCTAGGGTCGGTCAAAGATCGCTGCAAAAAAGAAAGAAAAGAAACACTCTGCGTGCACTATAACCTAGATCAGAATGGTTATCAATTTATCTAATCAGGAAACCTCCCACTGTAATCTCAAATTCTCCTCCAAACCTGAAAGAAGAATTAGTCGGGATCACCCGAAGAGTAAACTAACTCATCAGGGAGAATCGGGATCCAACTATCATCGCAATATAACTTGATGGAAGCCACTCAAGCTATCACACTCCAGAAGGTATGCGCTTGCCTGGCAAGTTTCCTGTATGTTTGAAACTCCCGATGTTATTTTTGCCCCATGCTCTTATGACCTTGGCTAAGGGCTAAGTATGTCATAAGTCACATGCCAAGTTCTATCCGTCACTATCCAGGTCAATTTGGACCCACCCGCACATGCCCTTGACTAAGGGCCAAGTATGACAGAACGACTGTCCCAAACCAACTCATCTATCTATGAAACAAATGAATATTCAGCAGCTACCAAGCACTATGCCTTGACTTTGGCCAACAAACATAGCTTGAATACTACTGACAATCCATAAGAAATGACGGAGGGCTACGGATGGTTTTTGGCGAAAAACCTTTAACGTAATGAACTTGATATCGCTGAAGGAACCTGATAGCTTTTTATAAAATATAGCGACGAAAACGTTTTGCTAAAGAGGTCACTCCCGGTGAAGGGATCTCGGCTCTTTCCTCGTGGAATGAGGTGCAGGATATTCCATCTGAATACCGCGATGCAAAGCAGCTTGTAATTGACTATATTAAAGTTACTACCCTGACGTAAACTTCTGCCCAAGGGGTTTTTCCCGGTGAAGGGATATCAGCCCTTGCCTCATCGAATGAGGTGCAGGATATTCCAACTGAATATCACTATGCAAAACAAAAGGAAACATCTTTGTAATAACACCTTTTAAAATTTGTTCCAACAACATCAAATATAGGTTTGTTTTATCTTTGCATTGATAAGAATCAATGCAGTCCCATCAATCAATCACACCAGAAAAGAACGAAAATATAATGTACGTATATGCCATCCGCATTCGCCACTGGGTCCCGTCATCACCCGTTAGGTTACTTAACTAACGACAGAGCGGGGGCTGGACTAGCGCGGGTGTAAAACATATACAACATCTAATAGTATATATACCAATATACAATAATCGCTCCAGGCGTGATAATATGCAACATTACAGAAAAGTAATAAGCATCACAGAACAATACAGATAATCTGGGATCCCCGGGTTTCACAGAGCCGCTGCTGAAACCTGACGTTCCCCTGGTCGTGTGGATAGCCTGTGCAATGAAACCTAGACCCCTACGGGTGCGGCAAGTTACCCGCCAAAACCTGAAGCGAGGTAGTCCCCACAGCATAGTGAATGGAACACCCGGCACTTCACGGAATCTGGTAACTTGAGCACCCCTCCTTGGGTCAACATGTACCCCCTACGAGTGCGGCGAATAGTCTGCCAATTCTAGAGTGAGGTCCTTCTGCCTCTCAAAGCCATGAGATACAGACCCGTTGCCCTCCAGAACTCGGCTATCCGTGCACTCCTTTGCGGGATAAACCTAGTACAGAAATGAAAAATATACAACGGGTACATCGACCTCGACCCGGTCGTGCCCCAAAAGAATATTATACAAACAGGCAGTAACGGCAGTCCACATGTTAGACGCTCGCCCCGCAATATCAAATGTACAAATAAATCCAAATTGCACTATCATTGCACCCTGCTATCCACCACGACATATCCGCAACATCACAGCACAACACAGAACATCAACGCGAATGTCACGTTCGCAAACCCGTCTGAAAGAACTATAGCAATCAGACGCGGTTTACCGATCAAATGACATTCCCGGTCGGAGATATAATGTAAATACTGTATACTAACAAATTTAAAATTTCGATCGACTAAATTTCCCGAAGTGGGCCCCACGTACAACTGCTGTATAGTAACAAAATCTGGGCCCAAAAGAATATACCAAAAACCCACAATTTCCAATATGAAGCACACTGGAAAAATTGGAGCACAGTTCCCACTAAGTCGCCGCGCTTCCGCAGTCAAACCCATGGTTTGACCGCGGATCCGCGGTGAACACGTGCCCAAATTTTCCCATAATTCTTCAAATACCCTGCATGACTTTCTGTGATATGCAAAATAATTTTTGGACCTGATTTAAAATCGACAGAAACCGTGAACTTGGAATTTGCGGTTTTCGAAAATCCGTTCGATCGATGTTTTAAACACGTTAGCACAAGTTAGTATAGCTTAATGGTGAGGCTCTGATACCACTGTAAGTCCACGGTAGCGCCCCCACCGTCAAACAGACGCCAATTGCGGAACAAAAACTTTTTACAACTGGCACTATCGCGTACTATAACCCGGATCTGCCATTAAAGCTAAACTAACAAACTACAAAGAGGGTAGAAGAGTTATACCGAACGATCCAAGTCCTTCGGTCTTCAACCATCATCCCACGCTTGTTGCGGCTGCTCCGATCTCTTTGAACTCCAGTCTTCTCGTTCAGGTGGCACCACGTCGATGGATCTTTAAACGGGCTCCCGCCTCTGAACCGAGGCAACTCGATCGTCAAGTTTGCTAAAAGAGACGACCAAGATGAAGTAGAGAATGAGTAAAACACTTTTCCTCGTTACGTCCAAGGCTATGGACGAACGGTTAATGAAGTTGCCTTTTGGATCGGGTGAAATGAGAAATGAGGCTATCTAGTTTTCATGAACCCGAATCTATCATAATCTTTTTTCTAGTGAACAACAACCATGAGCCAAGAGAGGGGGGAGGCCGGCCACTTATAGGAGAGGAGGGAGGTCAGTGTAGGAGGGGGAAGGTGACCACAAAGGAAAAGATCAACAACAAATATCTTAGCACCAAGTATGAATGCATTAAAAGCAAACCAATCACAATTAACCTAGTCACCTTGTCATTAATTGCACCATTAATGACCTAATGACTCACAAGCCTTGTCACCCTCTCTAGAACCTTCTAGAACACTGACTCACCTCATCAAGAAAAGATAAATCCGTATTTAACCGAATGTTAAATACGGCTGATAGAAAACTAGAAACTGGCAACTTCCAAAAGCGATCCTGAAACGAATTTCAGGATAACCCCGTATCAGTATAAACATACCCGCATTTGTATTACGACCGAATACAAATGCTACTGAGGCAAAGATATTATATCTACACAGTATAATACTGGGTTCCGGCTTAAACCAAAGCCTACCAGTATTATCTGCCCGAAAAACGACACGTGCGAAAACGCATATGCTTTTTCCGAACCTTGCCATAAACCCATACGGCCTCTACAACGTTTCGCCCGAACTTGGGAAAGTGTCTGTGGGGGACTCTAATGACTCATCAACACACTGGCACTGGGTATAACCCCTAGCACGTTAAAGGTACAAGCTGTACGTAACGGTTTGCCTATGTATTGATTGGAAGGGAAGCTGACGAGCGAACTCATCTATAAACCCTACTGAGCCTGACAGTGACAATGTATATACAGTCCGGTCCATTCGTCTAAAGAGTATCGCATATCGAGTCTAGGGGGGTGGATAAAGTCAGACCCCTAATAACGCGATAAATCGTGTCGGCATGAAGCCCATCACCACCTGAGAAACTACTGATCCAAATCAGTAATTCTTCACTACCTCGGCCGAGGATTCCTAGTGATGGCCACCCGTGCACTGCGCCACATCAACCCCCAATACCGGGAGAGACGAATCCCCGACGATCCGCTCACTTGCCTCCAATGTGGCTCGGGACTGTACCCAACTAAAACCTGTTTGCATAACTCCTTTGAGCGTGGTAGGGTAGTAATCTAAGCACAGTGGGAACTCACAAGAGACAAATGACGATCTCAGGTCGATGAACTAACCTATACACATGTCACCAGGGAATTTCTATCTGACGATATGTATAATACCAACTAGCAGATTCCCGGCGAGTCCTGTCCGGTGTACTCATAACCCAATGAGCACCTGTATGCATCTTAGGTGATCAAACTGACACCAGTGGCTTGTGAGACCGGCCACCGCCCCTCGTCGGGGTCTCGACTGTATACACTAGTCTACTCTGGAGTATCGATGCCCTGTCTCGAAACTCCCATGACTAGGGACACTTAAAGGATGTGCTTACAGACCCCAGCTCCTACGTATATGATCGCCATCATACTGCTGGTAGTCAAGCAGAATCCTATGGGCTCTATCAATCATGCAATAGCGAACTAAAGCATGTATACGATGATAAAGACAAACCAGATAGCATACTATCATCTCGAGCAAGACTGTCATATCGGTATAGGTCCTACCTCAATCATTGCAATCACGTACCTGCGATCCAATAATTTACTTTGAGGGCACTATCTCCAACAGATCTCCCGGCGATCAACTATCTCCCGGATCAGGTCATACCGCCTCAGAATATGCGTGGATCGCTGATGGGACCTGGGTTCCTTGGCCAAAGCCACCGCTCCATTGTTATCACAATACAAAGGTATTGGATGCTCAATGGATGGAACCACTCCAAGTTCAGTAATGAACTTCTTGATCCAGACACCCTCTTTGGCAGCATCGTTGGCAGCGTTGTATTCAGCCTCCATCGTCGAGTCTGCCACGGTTTCCTGATTGGAACTCTTCCAGCTAACCGCCTCTCCGTAAAGGGTAAAGACAAATCCCGACTGCGACTTTGAGTCGTCCTTATCACTCTGGAAGCTTGAATTGGTAAAGGACTCCACTTGGAGTTCTCCATTACCATACACCAAGAGCATCTCTTTAGTCCTTCGTAAGTACTTGAGAATGCTCTTCACAGCTGTCCAGTGACTCTCTCCAGGATCAGCTTGATACCTGCTCACTACACTTAGTGAGTATGCTACATCGGGTCTGGTACATAGCATCGCGTACATGATAGAGCCTACAGCCGAAGCATAGGGTATCCCTTGCATGCGAGCTCTCTCCAAATCAGTCTTGGGAGACATCTCTTTGGAGAGAGTGACTCCAGAGATCGTGGGTAAGTTCCCACGCTTGGATTCTTCCATACTAAATCTCTTTAGTATGGTGTCAATGTACCTGGACTGGGACAATCCCAATATCCTTTTAGATCTATCTCTATAAATCCTGATTCCCAATATGCAGGAGGCATCACCTAGATCTTTCATTGAGAATCTTTTTGATAAGAAGAGCTTGACCGATTGCAGCATAGGAATGTCATTTCCTATCAAGAGTATGTCGTCCACGTACAATATGAGGAAGACAACCTTACTCTCTGCCACCTTCTTGTAGATACAAGGTTCATCTACGTTTTTGACGAAATCAAACTCTTTGATAACGACGTCAAAGCAGATGTTCCAGCTCCGTGATGCTTGCTTTAATCCATAAATAGATTTAAGCAGCTTGCACACCTTCCCGCTGCTCCCACTATCTACGAAGCCCTCTGGCTGAGACATGTACACACACTCTTCTAAATCACCGTTTAGAAAGGCGGTCTTAACATCCATTTGCCAGATTTCGTAGTCATGATATGCAGCGATGGCAAGCATGATCCGGATGGATTTAAGCATAGCCACTGGAGAAAAGGTCTCGTCATAGTCCACACCTGGTCTTTGACGAAAACCCTTTGCAACAAGTCTAGCTTTGAAAGTCTCCACTTTCCCATCTACACCAAGTTTTTTCTTGAAGATCCACTTGCTCCCAATGGGTTTTACCCCTTCAGGAGTATCTTCTAAAGTCCATACTTTGTTGGTGTACATGGATTCCATCTCGGACCTCATTGCATCCAGCCATTTCACTGAGTCCCCACTTGTGATGGCCTGCTCGAAGCTAGTTGGGTCATCATCCTCCATGATGCAATCCTCGCTCCCACCATCCATGAGGAAACCGTAGTATCTCTCAGGTGGGTGAGGAACCCTACTAGATCTGCGGAGTGGCTAGGGTTCATCGGGAACTACCGAATCCTCTGGTTCCAGCAAATCTTCTGTTGTGGTTTGTACAGCTGGAACCTCTTCCAGTTCTACCTCAGAGCCACTAATCACTTTTGCAAGAAATTCCTTTTCTAAAAAGGTGGCGTGTTGAGCAACAAACACCCTTTGTTCCTCACTGTGGTAGAAGATATACCCTCGCGAATGCTTAGGATATCCAACAAATTTACACAAAACCGACCTTGCCTCGAGTTTGTCCGGTTTTTGTCTTTTAACATAGGCCGGGCAACCCCATATCTTAATAAAATTAAGATATGGTCTCTTCCCCTCCCATATCTCATATGGGGTGGTAGGCACAGATTTGGTAGGAACCCTATTCAGTAGGTATGCTGCTGTCTCCAGTGCATATCCCCAGAAGGAAATAGGTAACTCATCTACACTCATCATAGAGCGCACCATATCTAACAGGGTGCGGTTCCTCCGTTCCGATACACCGTTGTGATGTGGTGTATATGGAGGAGTTAGCTGAGAGAGAATCCCATTCTCTTTTAGGAAGTCCAGGAATTCATTGCTCAAGTATTCACCTCCTCGATCAGATCAAAGGATTTTAATACTTTTTCCGGTTTGGTTTTCGACTTCTTGTTTATATTCTCTAAATTTCTCAAAAGCTTCTAATTTGTGTTTCATCAGGAACACATATCCGAATCTAGAGAGATCGTCAGTGAATGTAATGAAGTACGAAGAACCATCCCTGGCATGTGTAGACATGGGACCACATGCATCACTATGTATCAGTCCCAAGAGTTCAGCAACTCTTTCTCCGTGTCCCGTAAATGGAGTTTTGGTCATCTTGCCTTTGAGACATGACTGGCAAGTGTCATAACATGAAAATTCGAACGGTTTCAAATATCCATCCTTATGCAACTTAGCTAGTCGTGTCGCATTGATGTGACCCAGTCTACAATGCCACAAGAAGGATTCGTTCAGTTCTGAACTCTTCCTCTTGTGTGTGTTTGTTATACTCAGAACTGTTGATTGATTTAGAACATAAATGCCATTGCACAACGTGCCTGATCCAACCAACTTTTGGTTACGGAAAATGTTCATAACATTATCCTGTAATACAAAATTATATCCCTCTTTACTCAACAAAGAAACCGATATAATGTTGCATATCAGGTTCGGCATGTAATAGCATTCGTTCAGAATCAATGTATTACCAGTTGGTAATACAAGGTGATATTCCCCGACGGTTTTCGCTGCAACAATTGCACCATTTCCAACCCTTATGTCTTTATCACCTTCTCCAAGTTCTCTACCTTTCCTAAGCCCATGTAACTGATTACATATATGGGATCCTGACCCGGTATCTAATACCCAGGACGTAGGGCAAATGGAGAAACAGTTCTCTGTAACGAACACACCCGAAGAAAATGCATCATCATGTACTTTCTTTATTCGGGTGGCATGGGAATCCTGTTATTCCCCTATATCCTGTTCAGTCCTATAACTCTTATAAGAAAGAACGGAACCAACGTTCCCCAGCACAGTATAACATGCGGGTTCAGTCAATAAATCTATATTATTATCTTGATTAAGGCATGACATGGTCGCTACCTGGAGAGAGAGAGAAGAAAACACTTTAGCGTATGCTCTTGCAAGATCACATTGGTTATTATCTTATCTAATCAGGATGGCTCCCACTGTTTTTATCAAATCTTCCTTCAAACCCTAAAAGGAAAAACTAGCCGGGATTAATTACACCCTACAACTTCGCCGATCTTTCAGCCAGGCCAGTGTCGGTACTTTGAGGGAGGTTCCCCGTGCTTTCGCACGGACCTAATTAAAGTAAACCTCGTTTTCCCAGAGGCGTAACCCCGTTGACACCTTTCTAGACACCTACTTGATCGGCTAATTGTCCTGTGTAAAACTCTCCCGGGAGTAACAATTACTCGCAGTGGGTATCGGGATCCAACTATCTCATATAAGGTATGCAATCTCATTGCAAATTTCAACACTTGAAACTCCCGATAATATTTTGCCCCAAGCATCCCATGACGTTGATGGAGGTCAACAAACCACAGGGTGCAAGTCAAGTTCAACCCGTCATTTCTTGATTGAATCAAACCCACCCGCACGACCCTTGACGGAGGTCAATAAGGTCGTACGACTACCCTAATCCAATCTGCATCATATACATAAGCAGATAAATACTAGTTAGCTACCGCACACTATGCCTTGACGGAGGTCAACAAACGTAGCACGAATACTAAGCAGGACTTATCTGAAATGATGGAGGGCTACGACAGGTTTTTCTGAAAACCTATTGCGTAATGAACTTGATATCGTTGTAGAATCATGTGAATTTTGAAATGGAGTAATTTTGAGGCTTTTATTAGTTTTGCTAAAGAGGTCACTCCCGGTGAAGGGATCTCGGCTCTTTCCTCATCGAATAAGGTGCGGGATATATAATATATATCGCTATGCAAAGCAAAACTCCAAAAGCAATCAAAAGTCAAACTGAGTGTTGTAGCATCTGCCAGTTTTGCTAAAGAGGTCACTCCCGGTGAAGGGATCTCGGCTCTTTCCCCATCGAATAAGGTGCAGGGTATATCATATATACCGCTATGCAAAGCAAAACTGTAGCTACCCTTTTTTGAAAAAAATTGATTCTACAACATCTTTTAGGTTTCTTTTCTTTCATTAATCACATTAATGAAGTCCCATCATTTAAGTCACCTAAACATCACAGATAAATACGACGTACACTTATGCCATCCACATTCGCCTCGATGTCCCCTCGTGCACTGTTAGGTTAGGTAACTAACGGCAGAGCAGGGCAGGGCTAGCGCAAGTGTAAAACATAAGTAACGTCTATATAATATATCATATATATACTATATACTGTATCCATCATAACATATCAAATGATCACATCACAGATATCGCAGCAGAAACATAGATATAATGTGGGATATACTATGACGTCCGTAATTAGTATTTAGCCAACAATAGAAAATACGGATTCCACGGTCATGACGAATAGCCAAACCCATACCCCTAGACCCCTACGAGAGCGGCAAGCAACCCTACCAATTCTGGAGTTAGGAGACCCGGACTCGACTCATCGAGTTGGTCTCCCACTGGACTCCAGAACCCGGTTACTTGTGCTCTCCTGCTTGGGTCTATCCTAGTGCGGAAAAGTAAATAATATACAACACTGATGGCATCAACCTCAACCCGGAAGTGCCCTAAATAAAAGAATATTATATTACATTTAATTTTACATGAATGAAAATAAAAACTCTCATCTCACATAAAAAAACCCGGCTATTCGGAACGCGACGATCCAACACATCATATCTCAGCAACACATAAATCATATATCATCAACGTAAGTAAGTATGCGTACCCCAATTGTCGTTGATGTATAGCAACGAAACTGGCGATATCGATATACTACACTTACGGTCACAGAAAAGAAAGTGTAAAACTACAATATTTGGAATCCACATTCTCTTTAGACATCGTAAAGAGAAATATCACATATTTCGTATTTCATGCCTAACTATATGAATTCCACATATTGTATCACATTCCAGATAAATAGACAGTATTAAAGTTTTCGAACGAATGACCAAATACCCAAAATTCCCTAAAGCTCAACACTAGAGCGGAGTTCAAAAACCCGGAGTGTGACACAGTAGTAGCGGTCCAGCCGTAGAAGGGTCAAGCCAACGCCTCACATGTGGCACGCCGTACTGCCCCAAACCCTAAGGTTCGAAAAGCAGTTCAAGACGGTCACATAATCGAGTTAAGCTTTGTTGTCTTCTAGAGGGTCCACCACAAAACTTGCACGTATTTCCGAAAGATTTAAACCCCGTGAAAAGTGAGCAAATGACACTCGTTCGAACAATTCAATACTTTCTAAATTACCCGGAAAAAAGCACAAAATTAAAATTCCGATCGAATCACCGAATCTAAAACAATCTCCAGAACATTTGACATTGAAACCAGATTAAAAATACCCAAAAACATCTACAAGCAGACAAGAAGCTCACTGTACAAAAATGAAGCCTTAATGGCTCTGTACGGCCGCGGTTCCGCGGTGGGATTTACATATTAGGGTTTCATTTTTTACAGTGTGTCTTATAATTCCCTGCTGTATTTTTTACATATTTTTAATCCTGAAAAATAATAGTTTTCAAAAAATGTCCAGAGAGTGCTAAAAATCCGTATTTCTCGGTTCGATTGGAGTTTTAACTTCGTTAAAGTGTCGCCTAATGTTCTAGGTCGGCTCTGATACCAATGTTAGGTTTACCTAGCACCTTATGAAGGGTTTGGAAGCATCACATGTACCAAAGATTAAAATTTTAGGGTGCTAAGTGAACACACAAAGAATCATTCCTAGAAAATTAGGGTTTCAAAAACAATACATCATCACAAGTAAGAAAAGCTAGGGTTTTGAGAGTACAACCTTTGTAGCTCCCTAC
The DNA here is from genome assembly GCA_030015575.1 of Agapanthus africanus. Lineage (NCBI taxonomy): Eukaryota > Viridiplantae > Streptophyta > Magnoliopsida > Asparagales > Amaryllidaceae > Agapanthus > Agapanthus africanus. Next base: position 350,033,050 of record JASDDO010000031.1, on the reverse strand, counting down.
GCTAGACTCCTCGGCTACTTGGGGTTTGGAAAGGGTCCTCTTGAACTCCTCTAGGTCCACGATGATCCACCCGGAGTCCGCTTTGTCCAAGCTTGCAACTTCACTTGATCAAGAGAAAGAAATGAAGTACACTCTAAACAAGTGGGCAAGACTTGTGTAGAATGATGTTGTGGTGGATTTTCAAACTTCAAAATCCTAACTTGGTGAGTAATTTGCTCACTAGAAAAATCTAGAGAGCAAAAGAAGAAGGAGGAAGAAGATGATGGCCTTTTTAGTACAAGAGAAAAGATAATCCCCATTGAAAAAATAGAAAATATATGTATATATATTTTCCACCTCTCATCTCAAACCATGGTTAAACAATAAAGATATTATTGAATTTGAGTTAAAACACAAAAGAAAAGTTAATCCATAGTTAAATGGTGGGTGAGCATGGTTAGGTCAAAGAAGAGTGTAGAAACAAACCATGAATTATCCTTTCCTTTTTCATTTTGTTTTAAAACAAATGCAATAATAATTCATACATATAAAACCATGGTGTGAGTCTTATATTGCCACCATTTTCTATGTATATACAACCATGAAGGATGATGTATGTATGTATGTGTGCATGCACATCCATATGTGCATGAATCAAGAAAGAATGCATACATGCATGCATACATCCAAAAAAATACAAGAAAGGATTTCTAGTGAGAATCTAATGGTTAAATGATAAATCAACACTTGATTTATCAATCCGGCCATATCACATACGACCCAACCAAAAGCAAGCCGCCCGATTAAAATACGGTATCTCATACGCGCATTTTAACCGGGTCCATGCGCATATCGCATACGCGCACCACAACGTTTCGCCTGGACTAGGTAACTCCTTTGTGGGACTCTAAGACTCATCAATACGCCGGCAGTGGGTGATGATCATATCAAGCACCCCCAAGCCACAAGCGGTCAGCTAAACGTAACGGCCACCCGGGTATTGAGCGATCAGAAGAAAACAAGCGAACCTGCTACAACTCCCGTCGAGCCAACCGGCAACACTACCCGTGCAGTCCGGTCTCCTCGTCTGATATGTCGCATATCAAGTCTAGGGGTGGCAAACATCAGACCCCAATAACCGATAAGTCGTGCCGATGTGAGGCTCATAACGGGTTGAGAAACTACTGGTAACGCTTACCAGTAAATCTCTAATCAGCCCTGGCCAGGGACTTCCCTGTTACGGCCAATCGAGTACATCGCAACATCAACCCCCAATACCGGGAGAGACGAAACCCCTCCTATCGCTCATTTCCTCCATGTGACTCGGGACTGTACCCAAAAACCACCGTTTTGCATGCCCTCATGGACGTGGTAAGGTGGAAATCAAAGCACAGTGGGAATCACATAAGACTCTATGACGATCTCGGGTCTACAGACTAACCTGCACAAGTGTCACCTGAGAACTGCCATCTGACGTGAGGTATAATACCATCTGGGAGTTCTCGGCGAGTCCGTCCAGTGTACCCAGTCTCTATTGAGCACCCGTATACCATCTCTGATGTCAAACACCAATGGATATGGGATCATCCATCGCCCATCTCATGGGTCGAGAAGCGTATACGCTAGTCTACACTGGTATATCGATGCCCCGTCTCGATACACCCACGACTAGGGACCTTGAAGGATGTACTTATGGACTACCATGTCCCCACTGGTATGATCTGCATCATAGTCCAGGTAGTCAAGTACACATCCTAAGGGCTTTACCAACATGTAACTATAAGACAGTATAAAGAGACAAGAATACATGTTAAGATAAAGAGCAACCAGATAACATACTATCATATCGAGCAAGAAAGTCATCTCTAAATATGTCCAAGCATCCAATATAATATACATCATCTGTACAATACTGGTCTCTAGGGCATAAATACAACTAACAATCTGGTTTGTCTTTATCATCGTATACATGCTTTAGTTCGCTATTGCATGTTGATAGAGCCCATAGGATTCTTGCTTGACTGCCAGAAGTATGATGGTGATCATATACGTGGGAGCTGGGGTTTGTAAGCACATCCTTAAAAGGTCCCTAGTCGTGGGAGTTTCGAGACAGGGCATCGATACTTCAGAGTAGACTAGTGTATACAGTCGAGACCCCGACGAGGGGAGTGGCCGGTCTCACAAGCCACTGGTGTCAGTAGGATCACCTAAGATGTATACAGGTGCTCATTTGGTTATGAGTACACCGGACAGGACTCGTCGGGAATATGCTAGTTGGTATTATACATATCGTCAGATTGCAGTTCCATGGTGACATGTATACAGGTTAGTTCATTGACCTGAGGTCATCATTTGTCTCGTGTGAGTTGCCACTGTGCTTTGATTTCTATCCTACCACGGCTCAAAGGAGTCGTGCAAACAGGTCTTTTTTGGGTACAGTCCCGAGCCACATGGAGGCAAGTGAGCGGATCGGCAGGGGATTCATCTCTCCCGGTATTGGGGGTGAGATCGCGCTGTGTCTAGGAGAGCCATTACACAAAGCCGTCGGCCGAGACAGGAGATTTACTGGTAGGTACTCCAGTAGTATCTCAGGGTGTTCTGGGCCACTCTCTGACACGACTTATACCGCTAATGGGGGTCTGACGTTACCAGCCACCTAGGCAGATATGCGATACTCATAGACGAACGGACCGTACTGTATGTATATTGTCACTGTTAGGCTCAGTAGGGTTTATGAATGAGTTCGCTCGTCAGCTTCCCTTCCAATCAATACATAGGCAACCGTTATGTACAGCCAGTACATCTGACGTGCTAGTGGTTATACCCAGTGCCAGTGTGTTGATGAGTCATTAGAGTCCCCCATGGACACTTTCCCATGTTCGGGCGAAACGTTGTAGAGGCCGTATGGATTTATGGCAGGGTTCGGAAAATGCACGTGCGTTTACGAACGTGTCATATTTCGGGCGGATAATACTGGTCGGCTTTGGTTTAAGCCGGATCCGAGTATTATGCTGTATAGATATAATATCTTTGTCTCAGTTGCATTTGTATTCGGTCATAATACAAATGCGGGTATGTTTATACTGATACGGGGTTATCCAGAAATTCGTTTCAGGGTCACTTTTAGAAGTTGCCAGTTTCCCGTTTTCTATCACCCGTATTTAACAATCGGTTAAATGCGGATTTATCTTTTCTTCTTGGGTGAGTCATGAGGGTGTGTCATGCTTCTAGAAGGTTCTAAAAGTGGTGATAAGGCTTGTGAGTCATTGGTGCTTTAATGGTTCATTTAATGATATGATGACTAGCTTAAAATGATTCATTGTTTCATTAAATGTGTTCATACAAGGTGTTATGCGACTCATCCTCTTCATTGATCTTATGGTCACTCTCCCCCCTCCTACACTCACCTCTCCCCTCTTCAAATAGGCCGGCCCCTCTCTTGAAAGAGGAATGGGTTGTTCATTTGAGAAAAGATATAGTTTATAGTTCATAGCTCCATTTTTTCCATCACCCGATTCAAATGGCAAATTCATTAACCGTTCGTCCATAGCTTTCAATGTAACGGGACAAAGTGTTCTACTCATTCTCTACATCAATCTTGGTCATCTCTTTTAGTAAACTTGATGATCGAGTTACCTCGGTTCAGAGGCGGGAGCCCGTTTAAAGATCCGTCGACGTGGTGCCACCTGGACGAGAAGACTGGAGATTCAGGAGATCGAAGCAGCTGCAACAAAGCGTGGGATGATGGTTGAAGACCGAAGGACTCGGATCGTTCGGTATAACTCTTCTACCCACTTTGTAGTTTGTTAGTTTAGCTTTAATGGCAGATCCGGGTTATAGTACGCGATAGCGCCAGTTTGTAAAAAGTTTTTGTTCCGCATTTGGCGTTTGTTTGACGGCCGGGGCGCTACCGTGGACTTACAGAACGTTGGTCCCGCTCCAACTTATAATTGTTATAAGACAGAGCAGGAAATTGGGGATTACCAGAATTCCCGTGCCGCCCGAACGAAGAAAATGCATGATGATGCATCTTCTTTGGGTGTGTTCATTACAGAGAACTGTTTCTCAGTATCATTTACGTCCTGGGTATGTGATACCGGATCAGGATCCTACATATGTAATTTGTTACATGGGCTATAGATAGGTAGAGAACTGAGAACATGTGATAAGTTTCACTTATAAAAACGGTGCAAGTATTGCAACTAAGTCTGTTGGTAGTTATCACCCTGTATTACCAGAATACATTGATTCTGAACGAATGTCATTAGACACCGAACCTGATATACAACATCATATCAGTCTCTTTATTAGTAAAGAAAGGATATAATTTTGTATTGTTGGATAATGTTTTGAACATTTCCTATATCAAGAGTTGATCGGTTCAGGCACGTTATCTAAAAGCATAGACGTTCTAAACCAAACTACAGTTCTTAATATACAGAACACACACAAGAGGAAGAGTTCAGAAATGAATGAATCCTTCTTGAGGTACTGTAGACTAGGCCATATCAATGTGACCCGACTAGCTGAAGTTACATAAGATGCATATTTAAATTAGTTTGAATTTACATCTTGTGAAACTTGCCAGTCATGTCACAGAGATAAGATGACCATAGCTCTGTTTATAGGAAACAGAGAAAGAGTTAGTGAACTCTTAGGATGATACATGTTGATGTATGAAGGTGCCCTGTCTACACATGCCAAGACCGGTTCTTTGTACTTCATTACATTCTCTGATGATCTCTCAAGATTCAGACATATGTTCCTATTGAAACACAAGTCCGAAGCTTTTGAGATATTCACAGAATATAAGTTAGAAGTAGAGAACCAAAATGGGTATAAGTATTATGTCCTTTGATGTGATCAAGGAGGAGAATACTTGAGCACGGAATTCCTGGATTATTCTAAAGGGGAATGAGATTCTCTCTCAGCATTACTCCTCCGTATACACCACAGCACGTCGGTGTATCGGGGCGGAGCAATCATACCCTATGTGATAAGGTATGCTCTATGATGAGTACTACTGAGTTACCTATTTCCTTTTGGTAGTTATGCACTGGAGAAGTTGCATACCAATTGAATAGGGTTCCGATCAGATCAGTTGCCTACCACTTCGTATGAGATATGGAAAGGGAAGAGCCCATATCTTAAGTTTGTTAAGATTTGGGGTTGTCCAGCCTATGTCTAAAAGCATAATCCGGACAAGCTCGAGACAAAGTCAGTTCTGTAGAAGTTTGTTGGATATCCCAAGCATTCGCAAGGGAATATCTTCTACCAAACCGAGGAACAAAAGATGTTTTGTTTCTCAGCATGCCACCTTTGTGAAAGGAAATTTCTTGTGAAGAAATTAGTGGACATGAGGTAGAACTGGAAAGAGTTCCAGCTAAACAAACTGCAGCTGACGATTTGGTAGTACCGGAGGATTCAATAGCTCCCAACGAACCTTAGCCTCTCCGCCGATCTGGTAGGGTTCCTCACCCACCTGAGAGATACTTCGGTTTCTCTATGACAGTGGGAGCGAGGATTGCATCATGAGATGATGACCCATCTAGTTTCGAGATGGCCATCAGGAGTAGGACTCTGTAAGAATGGCTGGATGCTTAGCGATATGAGATGGTATCCTTATACACCAACAAAGTATGGACTTTGGTTGCTTTATCTGAATGGTTAAATCCCCATCAGGAGCAAGTATATCTTGAGAAGATTACTTGGTGTACATGGAAAAGTTGAGACTTTCAAAGCTAAACTTGTTAAAGGTTTTCATCATAGGCCAGTTGTGGCTAATGATGAAACTTTTTCTGGGGCCTATGATTAAGTCCATCCAGATCCTACTTACCATTGCTACATACCATGACTACGATATCTGGCGGTTGGGTGTCATGACTGCTTTTCTAAATGATATTTTGGAAGAGAGTGTCTATAAGTACACAGCCAGAGGGCTTCGTAGACAGTGGGAGCAGCAAAAACGTGTGCAAGATGTTTTATGTGATAAAACAGGCATCGCGGAGTTGGAACGTCTGTTTTGATGTGGTAGTCAAAGAGTTTGACTTCATCAAAATGGTAGATGAACCTTGTATATACAAAAAGGTAGTAGAGAGTATGGTGGAGATCCTCGTAGAGTACGTGGATGACATACTCTTGATAGGGAAGGAGTTTCCTATGCTACGCTCGGTCAATCTCCGCTTATCAAAAGGATTCTACATATAGGATCAAAGTGATACCTACTAAATCCTGGGTTTTGGATCTATGAGATGGATCTAATTTCATGTTAGGATACTCACTAGTTGTAGTGAGATGGTATCAATTGATCCTGGGGAGAATCACTGGAAAGGTTCCAGGGTGATAAGGACGACTGAATGTCAGTCACAGGCATTGTCTTTACCCTCAGTAAAGGGACGGTATGTTGGAAGAGTTCCAAGCTAGATACCGTGGCATACTAGACGATAAAGGCTGGATACATCGCTACCAAAGATGCTACCAAAGAGGCAGTCTGGGTGTATATTAGTTCATGAGTTGAACTTCGTTCCTACCATTGTGTGACAGTGGAGTTGTGGCTTATGCCTAGGAACGCCCGTCCCATCAGTGATCCAGACATAATTTAAGGCAGTGTCACCTGATCATGGAGATGGTTGATCTCCAAGGGATCGAGGTTAGGAGAGTGGATTCAGAGGGCAACACAGCGGATCCACTCACAAAGGCCTTTTCCCAGAGAGAGACTATTATGGGATGGTTGAGTATGAGATACTACAACCACTGTTATCAGATGGCCCTAGTGCAAGTGGGAGATTGTTAGTTATATGTATGCCCTAGAGGCCATTACTATACATGAGATGTATATTGTAGTGGATGCTTGGACATATATAGGGAGGACTTTCTTCCTCGACATGATAGTATGCTATCTGGTTACTCTTTACCTTAACATGTACACTGATTATCTCTCTGTTACATGTTGGTAAAGCCCTTAGGATGTGTACTTGACTACCTGGACTATGATGCGGATCATACTAGTAGGGACATGGTAGTCCATAAGTACATCTTTCAAGGTCCCTAGTCGTGGGTGTATCGAGACGGGGCATCGATATACCAGAGTAGACTAGCGTATACCTTCTCGACCCATGTAGATGGGCGATGGATGATCCCATATCCATTGGTGTTTGACATCAGAGATGATATACGAGTGCTCAGTGGAGATTGGGTACACTGGACGGACTAGCCGAGAACTCCCAGATGGTATTATACCTTACGTCAGATAGCAGTTCTCTGGTGACACTGGTACATGTTAGTCTGTAAACCTGAGATTGTCATAGAGTCTTGTGTGATTCCCACTGTGCTTTGATTTCCACCTTACCACGTCCAAGAGGGCATGCAAAACGGTGGTTTTTGGGTATAGTCCCGAGTCACAGGGAAGTCCCTGGCCAGGGCTGGTTTAGAGATTTACTGGTAAGTGTTACCAATAGTTTCTCGACCCGTTATGAGCCTCATATCGGCATGACTTATCGGTTATTGGGGTCTGACGTTTACCACCCCTAGATTTGATATGCGACATATCAGACGAGGAGACCGGACTGTACGGTAGTATCACTGTCAGGCTTTTTGCAGGAGTTGGAGCGGGCTTGCTTGCTGATCTTCTGATCGCTCAATACCCGGGTAGCCGTTATGTCCAGCTATTACCGCTGACGGCTTGTGGGTGCTTGATATGATCATCACCTACTGCCGGCGTATTGACGAGTCTTTAGAGTCCTACATAGAGGTTTTACTGGCTCAGGAAAAACGAAATAGGAGCGCATATGTGATATGTGCGGGACCGAGAATAATGCATGTATGTGATACCGTATTCTATTCTCGCGACTATTGTATCGGCCGGTTATATGTGATATAGCCGGGTTATCGAATCAAGTGTTGATTCGAAAAGCTGGTACATTTTGTGTTAGTCGGTTATATGTGATATAACCAGATTATTAAGTCAAATGTTGATTTAATAATTTAGTGTATAATTGTATATGTGATATACTAATTTACATTAACTAACATTGGTTCACTTAAGCATTTGTTTTTCTCACTTGTGCACAACTTAATATATATGTGATATATATTTATTTGTGTTCATTTTGTATCATGGTTGTTGATACAACTATCATGGGTATATAAGACTTATACCATACTAATTATAGTGTTAGGTTTTTAATATTTAATGTAATTCTAAAATTAGTGGACGATGAGCTCACATGCATGAAGATTCGTGAAGCTTAGGGTTGCATTGACTTAGTCTCCTAACTTTGGATTACTTGAGATATTAATTAACCTAACCATTATAATGTAGCCATGGTTATGTCTCTACATGAGTTAGTATATGATACCCACTCACCCATGGTTAGCTCTCTCTCTTTAGATTAGTTTTCATTCTCATTTTGAGTTCATCTTCTTCCTCCTTCAAATTCTTGCTAGGGTTTGATAAAGAGAGAGAAACATTGTGAGAAAAGAAATTCTAAAGTGTACTCATTTCCTATTTCATCATCCTCTACTAGACTAGCACTTTAGTTTAGGGTGTTTGCTTCACTTTGGTGAAGTGGTAGCTTGAGTTCGTATTCCCTCGACGTAGATCATCTTCGGCCTCGAAGACTTCAAGCAAAACCGTTACCATCTTCTCATAGAGCCGTCCGAGAGTCGGAAGCACCATGATTGCAGCGAAGGGACTACTACAAGGAGCTTAAGAAGTGAAGGACCGATCTACAAAGGTTGTATTTCGTATTCACTTAGTGTTAAAGTGTTTAACATGCTAGTTTTCGCCTAATCTCTAGTTTAAAGATCTAGTTTAGGGTTGTTCGGCACGGCTAAAATTTTAATCGGGCATGGTTGATGCCTTGTAGAACCTTGTTAGAGTGCCTAGTAACCCTACACCTATTGTATCGGACCTTTGATTGCATGTTCTTCACCACGCCCGGGTACAGAGCGTGAAGATCGAGCACTCTCTCAGGGTGATCAAGGTAGGGTACAGGCTGAAAGTCATAATCCAACAGCAAATACAAAAAAATAATGTATTTAAATTGCAAGTGTTAAATAATAATAAATATATTGGATAAGTCAAATGAAACTATATATTGTTAGGAATATGTATGCCCTAGAGAACATTATTGTTGATATAGTGGATGCTTGGACATATATATATAGGAATTTCTTGCTCGACATGACAATATGCTATCTGGTTACATTTATCTTAACATGTAGACTGGTATCTTTATACTGTCTGTCTCTTACATGTTGATATAAACCTTTGGATATGTACTTGACTACCAGGATTATAATGGGATCATACTGGTGGGGCCAGGGTGGTCCAAAAGTACATCTTTTAATCAGTTCCTAGTCGAGGGAGTATCGAGACTAGGGCATCGATATTCCTGAGTAGATGTAACATTTCAGAAAAATAAAATATTATTTTTGGAAATTTTTATAATTAAATAATAAATATATTGAATATTTTAATAAGGCGGTATAATTATATACCGATAAATTGGGGAAAATTTGGAAAATCGTAGAAATTACTAAAAAGAGGGTGCTTTATGTGATTTATGCAAATTATCAAATTTTATGATTTATTATAGACTATTTTAATGCTAATCGCGATTAAATATCGCTAATCGTGCATTAAATGTGTTTTGTGCACATGACATGCACATGTCATTTTTAGCACTTGTTACGTTTTTCTATCATGGGTTCTTCTTCTTTTCATGCATGGTTGTTGATTTTAATTGAGAGAAGAAAAGAAAAGAAAAGGGATTAGATATTGGGTATGGGCATGAGGAGCGAGAGGGTGAGGGGTCAAACCTAGGTCTTGGCCATTCCTTTCTCTTCTCATTTCCTTCATCATCTTTGTCTCCTCCCCTCTCATGGCAGCACCTCCTTCCCTCTCCTCTACAACCCCCACAAACACCCTCGAATCTTCCTCAAAAGTTCATCCCCACTTCACAAAAAGCATGCACAAGCTCACAATATACACTTTGGACCAAGAAAGTTTGCATTTTGGGCACTTGGGGCAACTCAAGAAAATTCTTGAGTTGCCAAATGAGATAATCCCTTCACCAATTGTATAGTATTTCATTCACTTAAGCATCTAAACTAGTTTAGAGTCCATTTAGTGTAGTTTAGTGAACTTTGAAAATTCAAGAAAAGGATTAGGGTTTGAATTGAATCCTAGGGTTTAATTGAGGCTTAAGATTGACCTTAAACCCCTTTGGTGATTGATTTAAGACCTAAACCGGAGACTTAAGCCCCAATTAGCGAACTTAGAAATCCCCGATATCCGTATTTTGTGGAATTCTGTAGGGAATTTGAAATCTGCTAACACTCGGGGACCTGAAAAATTATTTAGCGAACACGGAGAGATATATGCAGGCAGCCTAGATGCTAACCCCAAAACTTGAGCCACCCCTTCCTTATTTTGGCCGCAAATTTAACTTATCTGGCTGCAATTTGCGGCCAGGGTGGGACCATTTGTGTTCTTATTTGTTCTGTGGCCTTATCTCCAGTAAACTAGACCCTTTACATATGCAAAATTGGCTAATTTCATATAGGGTAAAATCTGGAGCATATTTCCAAGTTTCTGATTTCGTTTTGCGACTATTTACGAAATTAGTTTTGGTATTTGATATTGTGTTTCTGTCGTGTGGCGTTTGAACGCCAACGACTAAGGTTATTGGTCGTGTTTTGCACGCGAGACTATAGGTTTTGACCTATAGGTGAAACGTGTGTCGTTTTGGTTTTCCGACTTGGTTTTAATACGCATTTGCAATTGTGTATTGGTTGTAGGTACCCATGTAGACTTCGAGACGACGAGGATGAGCGTGACGTCATCGACTTCTGCAAGCGAAGAGCAAGGTGGGTAGATATATATCTACGGGGGAAGTCGGGTGGATGGCGTATAGCACCCCCGCAGTTCGTAGAATAGCTTATATATAAATGGTTATATATGTGTTTTATGTTACGTGGATGATTATCAAGATATGTTTATGTGTTCATGGTTTAGTTTAGGGTAATTAGAAGTAACTTAGTTTAGTTTGTTAGTTGCGAACCCTAGAATAGGTTTACACCCACACGCACACACACATGCATACATTTTATTACCTGTGCGCATATGGGGATATGTATGTATGTATATATATATACACACACACACACACATGGGTATGGGGCTATGTGTGTGTCTATATATATATATATACATACATATACTTGGATTATGAGGATAGTACATGATATTTGGAGATGAGTCGATGAGATTGGGCCGGATGCCATGAGATCGGTGATATGACGTGGTTCGTATTTGAGATACGGCACGATGTTTTAGAGGGTCCTTTAGGCGTGGTATTTTCATACACACGCATGCATATACATAGATGGTACCGGTATTGTACTAGTATTAGATCAGTACCCCCAGATCATGATATATGATGAAAAGGATACCAGACGAATAGTAAGATAAGTGTGATATTTGACCCGTTCCCAGATTTAGGAGGCCGTACGACGGATTTACCGTACGAGCTATGTATTGATGATAGATCCGCACTCTTGATTTGAGGATTTCATATTGTATTTTGTATCGTATGTGATACTATTGAGGCGGGATCACCGAATATTATATGTATATATATATCGACTCAGATTTAGGTGGTTTCCCTTACCCTTTCGGTTAGACTGTTCGTTTAGTCCTGTAGTACTTATAGATGTTAAACTAGACTCGATTCATACCTATTTCAAAACTAACGAATCGTGAGTATTTTAAAGACAGGCCAAGGGATTCTACGGATATTTTCAAAAGACGTATCTTTTCTTAAAAACACCGTAGCCCTTATTTTTTCTAAACACCACGATTCGTCTTATTTCAAATCGAAAACTTTATGACATATATATATTGATGTAGATTCTTCACTGTTGTGTTTATTATTCCTTTTCCGCATATTCTTGCTGTTCGCATCGTATTGCATGCTTATATTGTGTTTTCATATGTTAATGTTGAAATCATGCTGTCAGGACACCAGCACCATTACCGATGATGCATATGCTCCACATACACCTGTTCGCCGGCTCACACACTTCATCATCGGTAATTGCCATGTCACGTACACTTTAGTGAATATTATTTCATTGACATAGCCTGCTAGCTGATAGTTGCAATATGTTATCGCTTTCATATGCTAGTTTAACTATTGCACTTATTGCATGATATCAGATGCATTCATATATTCATTGGTTATGCAGTATTTTGGGGTTTTATGACGATATTCACTATTTACTTACTCTTGATTTCTGGATTTCGGATTTTCATGAGATTTCAGGATTTGGGAGAAAACCGCAAGAATATATATAAACTTCTCTCTCCCTCTCTCTCTTTTTAAAATGCAAGTTGCGGTTTTCTCGTGATGTATGAGTCGTCCACCATGAGTTTTCATGATAGCTGTTGGATTTCGAGACCCGATTCGAGGAGCCGGATGAACCGTCTCGGGTACAGGGTGGACCCGGTATGGTACCCCGAGGCAAGAAGCTCGAGTTGTAGTCGATGAGCCCGGCAGGGGAAGACTGCCTACCGGTGATTATTTGGCGCGGCGGATATCCGGAGGATACCGTCCATGGTCATGTGATTTGATGATATGGGCCGATCCAGACTGACGAAGCCCGAGGTATTGAGACACTGTGATATTGAGATATTGGGATTTATGTTTTGTGTCGATGCTAGACACTGATTATGTTGATTCCATTGATGATACCTCGTGTTATATAAACAGAAATCTCTCTAAAACAAGAAAACCATTTCTTTATTTACATATATTCTGTTTTCATTACATTACATTCATACCTCATACATATGATATATTGCTACCTGAGGCACTGACACGAGCACATGGGATTACACTTATGTATAGATGTTTACCCTTGCCATCTTTTCATGCTTCAGACTTTATCATTTGAGGTTATATATATATATATATATATATATATATATATATATATATATTTGATCGTATTGACCTAGGATTGAGTCATACATACGATTTATGCTCGGTGATGTTTTCTACTCACGAGTTGGCAACTCACCCCTGTTGTGCCACAGTTTCTTACAGGTTTCGTTACGGCTTTGCTGGCACACTTCTTCCATTCCGGGTGATTTCTTGGTAGGTGGGTTCACTTGTATTATGACCACCATTGTACTTTATTTTATTCATTGTATCTAGTAAACTCCATCAACCAGACATGTATTTATTTCAGACTAGAGACCCGTTGTATATTCTTTCGACCTTAGAGTCGCGCGTTGCATTATTATGGATTTCATGCTGTTTTGAGTTTCCTTTTGAGTTTTGATACTCGCCATTCGGCGTTGTATATTATTTTTCTTGCGTGGTTGTGCCCGTCGATTGACGAAGAGCTAGCTCCCGCTTGGGGATGCCTTTTATCATTGATGCATATATTTATCATGCTATACCCCATTCGGGGCCAGTATTTACAAAGGAAACTCTGCCGAAATTTTCAGAAAAGACTTGACGTTTTTAAAAACGCATATTCGACTTATTTTAACAAAACACTTTCTTTAAAAATGGTTTAGATTTCTGGGTTTTGGCTTACTTGAATTAGATGGGGTCCTATAGACTTCATATGATTCAAGTGCCAGTCACGTGCCATTTCGGGTCGTGACAAAGTTGGTATCAGAGCGCTAGGTTAACCTTGGTTCGAGTCTAGGTTTGAATATGCGGAGCCTAGGGCGTTTGTATATATACGGAATCAAGGCTTAACCTTACGGAACTTAGACTTAGTCGAGGGGGTATTATACCCGAACTTTCGTCGCTTAGGTTGACCTTGGTTGATGGAGTAGGTGACTTCAGTAGAGTGACATACCGTGTGTATGTTCCGCGGCATACTTACGATACGCTACTCCGCTTAAGAAGCCTTAGGATGTACATTTTCTTGCACAACATTATATTCATTCATGATCTATCTTCATCAATATCGGTTTATGGTTTTGCTGCCACGATTACACGGGCAGAGAGAGCTACGGCTGGAGTTGCGGTCAGCATGAGCTCGTCACGAACGAGGACTGACCAGGGCGTGATTCCAGGGATATACGATTGCATAGAGCGGCGTCGTTTTATTGTGTTTTCACGCCGTGAGCGTTTGATGTATCGCTGTTATGAGATTTCTCGGACGTGCAGATTTTCACCAGAGGATTGAGCCACTGATAGAGGCCAGCCAGAATGTGATGACCATTGATGTATCGCTTATTCATGATGATTGAGACACTGTTCATCGTGCAGACGAATGAGCCAGTTGTTGCTGCGAATGACGAGATATCGCCTCAGATGTTGGAGCTATTGCAGTACGAGTTGTACTTAGAGATATGATAGCAGGTCGCTAGTCACCCGAGGATGAATGACTAGGACATGTGGTTCATTCGCTTACCCCGATGCGAGGTCATCAGATAGATTGATTCCAGCTAGAGACGACTTCATGCAGGCACGTGAGTGTCGATAGAGGCGATCGAATATCAGAAACCCATATTCCAAGTTTAAAGTATTTGGTAAGACATGCAAGAAATTCTATGGACCCTCTAGAAGAATGAAAACCCTAACTCGACATAATGACCAAGCGAAAGCCTTTGAACCTTAGGGTTTGCGGCAGTTCCGCGGTGCCATTAGTAAGGCTTGGGTTTGCCCTTCTACGGCTGGTCCACCGGTGCTGTGGTATGTACTCGATACTATTAAACTGTACCCAAGATGTTGAGCTCTTGGGAGGTTATGAGGTTTTGAAGAATCGATCGAATGGTTCGACTTCATTTGGATGCTATGCGATGGGATACATTTCTTGGGAGACTCCAGATACGAGTATAACCGTTGGAGCACGGTCTATACAGACACGATGAGACGAGTCCGAAGCAGTCGACATTAGAGAAAAGTGGAGTAAGAGGTTCGTACGAGATCTTGATGAGATGACGTTCCACTCCGCCGACATCAGAAATGTGATACGCATGCAGAGGCGTTGCATATGGATATATCTTCCAGAAGGAGTCGCGATGAGTATGCAGCCGTTCCGGAACAAGAAATAGATTTAGTAAAGGACGATGACTTCCGGACAGTTCGGCAGAAACGAGATTGGGAGAGAACTCGACAGGACCTTTCTAGAATAATTTACGAGAAGACTTGGACCCAGGAGCGGTCATTTTACGCACACCCAGCAGGCCAGAGTTCGGCATCATCGACGAGACATGTTATGAGTGACCACGACAGTTGGCCAGAGATTCTTAGAGGATGTGCTTGAGCGGGACTATTTCCGCCATCTTTGATTTGATATTTTGGATGATTTATTTGCATGATTGAGATTTTGTGCACCACAGTTGCACCTGACTTCGATTTGATATCATTCGAGATATTGATTTTTGAGTTCATACCTATGGTATGTATGCGATTTGACTTGTGCTTTCGGCATAGTTTTCATGCACTTTTTGTATTTGATCTGCTTTTGTGCATGCCGATGCATATGGTTGTGAGATTATATACCACGGTATACCTGATTTGGATTTTGATTGAAATGTGCGGTATACCGTCGATTTCGATTGTGATACTCGATATTTGTTTTGTGCACCTTGTGCACCGGATTGAACTTTGCGCATGTTCGGCGCTTGATATTGGATTTCGTGATTTCGTGCATGTTGAATGCACATGATTTAGATTTTATTCGTGCATGATGGTTGCACCTGATTTTGATTTCGCACATGTTGGGCGCATGTTATGAGATGCGATTTTGGTGCACACCAGATATACTAAATCGGGATTCTTCGTGCATATCAGATGCACCTGATATTGCTGTCTGGCACACCCGTTGCTCTTGACAGATGTTTCGTGCACACCCGATACACTTAAATATTGTTTCTGTGCACATGTATGGCACATTCATGGATTTCGATTTCCGTGCGCACCAGACGCACGTAGCATTCATATGCACATTTTGGGATTGATTTCTTATGGAGCAGTACGTTTTTATGATATTTGCTATTTTTTTCGTACTGAGCAGGACTAGTCAGAGGACAGTACCTGGATATATTTTGCATGCATTGGTAGCTATCGAAGAGATTTCCAAGAAGGGGGCTATAGTCTCAGTATTTACCTACGTGTCTGATATGACACGAAACGTTTACAAACAAGGAAACCCTTCTAAATTATTTTCAAAAACGGCGGGACGTACATGTTAAACAAAGGATAAGTATATATATAGCTGTTTTCTTACAATAGATGTCCGCCACTGTGCCGCGATACGCGCATCGCACAACAACATGAATGGTTTAGCATGCATTTCCTTCAGATGTTTAAATGTATAGTGTTGATTTATATCATATTGGTTTTCGTATTGGATTTGACATTCGTGTCTTCACCAAGACTCCGATGATTGCGAGATGCTTGACGGAGTTTTGATTTGGAGTTATCTGCTCATTTTTCATATGCATGGATTGTGCTACGATGTGTTTTATGTATTTATGATTTCGGAGCCCCGACGACATGATCTTTTTACTGAAATGTTTTAGTTTTTGAGGGGTTTAAATTTAAATTCGGGGACCGAATTTTTTTAAGAGGGGAAGACTGTAACATTTCAGAAAAATAAAATATTATTTTTGGGATTTTTTATAATTAAATAATAAATATATTGAATATTTTAATAAGGCGGTATAATTAAATACCGATAAATTGGGAAAAATTTAGAAAATCGTAGAAATTACTAAAAAGAGGGTGCTTTATGTGATTTATGCAAATTATGAAATTTTATGATTTATTATACACTATTTTAATGCTAATTGCGATTAAATATCGCTAATCGTGCATTAAACGTGTTTTGTGCACATGACATGCACATGTCATTTATAGCACTTGTTACATTTTTCTATCATGGATTCTTCTTCTTTTCATGCATGGTTGTTGATTTTAATTGAGAGAAGAAAAGAAAAGAAAATAAAAGAAAAGGGATTAGAATAGTGGGTATGGGCATGAGAGAGAGAGAGGGTGAGGGGTCAAACCTAGGTCTTGGCCATTCCTTTCTCTTCTTATTTCCTTCATCATCTTTGTCTCCTCCCCACTCATGGCAGCACCTCCTTCCCTCTCCTCTACAACCCCCATAAACACCCTCAAATTTTCATCAAAAGTTCATCCCCACTTCACAAAAAGCATGCACAAGCTCATAAGCTATACTTTGGACCAAGAAAGTTTGCATTTTGGGCACTTGGGGCAACTCAAGAAAATTCTTGAGTTGCCAAATGAGATAATCCCTTCACCAATTGTATTGTATTTCATTCACTTTAGCATCTAAACTAGTTTAGAGTCCATTTAGTGTAGTTTAGTGAACTTTGAAAATTCAAGAAAAGGATTAGGGTTTGAATTGAATCCTAGGGTTTAATTGAGGCTTAAGATTGACCTTAAACCCCTGTGGTGATTGATTTAAGACCTAAACCGGAGACTTAAGCATGCGAGACTATAGGTTATTGGTCGTGTTTTTCATGCGAGACTATAGATTATCCCTGTCGTGTGGCGTTTGAACGCCAACGACTAGGGTTATTGGTCGTGTTTTGCATGCGAGACTATAGGTTTTGACCTATAGGCGAAACATGTGCCGTTTTGGTTTTTCGACTTGGTTTTAATACGCGTTTGCGATTGTGTATTGGTTGTAGGTACCCATGTAGACTTCGAGAAGACAAGGATAAGCATGACGTCATCGACTTCTGCAAGCGAAGAGCAAGGTGAGTAGATATATATCTTCGGGGGAAGTCGGGTGGATGGCGTATAGCACCCCCGCACTTCGTAGAATAGCTTATATATATACATGGTTATATATGTGTTTTATGTTACGTGGATGATTATCAAGATATGTTTATGTGTTCATGGTTTAGTTTAGGATAATTAGAAGTAACTTAGTTTAGTTTCTTAGTCGCGAACTCTAAAATAGGTTTACACCACACGCGCACACACACATGCATACATTTTATTACCTGTGCGCATATGGGGATATGTATACACACACACACATATAGGTATGGGATTATATATATATATATATATATATATATATATATATATATATGTTAGTGTATATGCCCTAGAGGATATTACTGTATCATACTAGTTTGTATATTACTTAATGGAAGCTTGAGATATTCACCTTGTATAGACAATCTTACTCAGAATAGTAGTATGCTACTTGGTTTGTTTCTACTTTAATGTGTACATGTGTTTATTTTAGTATATCACCTATACACATTAGTGGAGCCCTTAGGATCTTTGCTTGATTACCAGCGTTGTGATGGCAGTCACACTCGTGGGGGCTGGGTAATCCACAAGCACATCCTTATGCAGGTCCCTAGTCGTAGGACTATCGAGACAGGGCATCGATATTCCGGAGTAGACTTGCGTATGCGCTTCTCATCCCAGCAGGGGAGACGGTCTTTCCCACAGCCGTCAGTACGTCGTACTTGAGATAGTATGCGGGTGCTCGTTTGGTTACGAGTACACTGGACAGGACTCGTCGGGAACTGTTGGTTGGTACTATACCTATCGTCAGTTATCAGTTCCCAGGTGACATGAATACAGCTTAGTCCGCTGACTTGACACTGTCACTTCGCCTCGAGTGTGTTCCCACTGTACTTAGAATATTACCATACCACGGCTCAAAGGAGTCGTGCAAACAGGTAGTAGTTGGGTGCAGTCCCGAAGCACTTGGAGGCAGTGACGATTAGACAGGATTCGTCTCTCCCGGTATTGGGGGTTGATATCGCGCTGTGTCTAGGAGAGCCATTACACAAAGTCCCTGGCCAGGGCAAGTGAGATATACTGGTAGGTTTCCAGTGTTATCTCAGCGTGTTCTGGGCTACACTCCGACACGACTTGTAACGCTATTAGAGGACTGGCGTTTACCGCCCCCTAGGCCCGCCATGAGATATTCTAAGACGAACAGACCGGACTGTATGCAGATTGTCATATTCCGGCTCAGTAGGAGTTCAGATGGGTTTCACCTCGTCCGTCTTCTTATCGGCATCTACCTGGGGGCCGTTACGCACAGCTAGTGCCGCTTGCGGTCTATGGTTAAACCCACTACAAGCGTAGTGTCGAGTCTTTAGAGTCCCACACAGAGAGCTATTCGCCTTTAGGCAAAAGAGTAGAGGTCGCATGGTTTTGCGACAGGGTTCGGTCACATTCGTGCACTTGTGCACGTTTAGTGTCCGGGCAGTTATCACTAGCGGGCTTTGGATTAAGCCAGATCCTAGTGTACGTTTTGGGATTGGTTTTATCTCTTTTGTATTCGTGTTCCTCGGAACGCGGATGCTGGTGTGTATGCACGGTTGACAGAGACAGAGGTAGAGGATTCTCATTAGGGTTGTTGACTGTTGACTTTTGCTAAACCCTAATGAGAATAAGAAATATGATTAATAATAATATTAATTAAGTATTATTGTGCCATGGTTGGGTTGAAGGGTTGACTTTGTTGACTTGTTGACTTTGTTGACCGGTTGACTAGGTTTGACTAGTAGACCATCATCATTACAATGGCTATTATTTCATGGAAAAGACTTTTGCTTGCTTGTTATTCTTCACAAAATGAGTGCATGAAATGATATTGCCATTTTGACTTGAACCATCACATAATACTCAATTACTATTATGAGTTATGATTATTTTGGATTATGAGAGCAAGGGTGAGAAAAGTCTTGCTCATTCTTTCATTTGCTTTCTCTCTCATGAAAGCTCTCTCATCCTCAAGCTCTCCCACTTCCTCATGCTCTCTCTTTAGTTCAAGGCAAACACCTCTCATGTGTTGAGAATCATTTGCCTTGGAGATAAAAACCCAAAACACTTCTCTACTCATTCTAGTACACAAAGTCTAGCAAGCCAAGTGTTCTAGTTTCCTCTAGTTTGAGGTTGAAGCCAAAGGTAGAAGCTTTCTGGTTGATCCATCTTCGGCACAAAGAGACGACGAGGAGAGAACCATCCGACCACCACAAGGAGTCCAAGAGAAGGAGTTCAAGTTAAAGTATAACCCCTAACCGAGTAGGTAAAACTCCTAGTTAGGTTGTTAGATAGTTGTTTAACAAAGATCCGTATTTTGAGTCCATGTTACCACCAAAGAAAAATCGTTTTTCACCATTTCCGCAAGCCCGTAAGAACCGGGAGAGGTAACGTGGACTTACTGTGGTATCAGAGCCATGTTAAACACTATCTAACATGTTAGCAAAGTAACTAGAAGTTCGATCGAAGAAAAAGTCGCGAAACATGCCCGTAATATCAAGTTTCTGCCGATTTTGTTTTCTGTTCAAAAAATAATTAATCTTACACTAAAAATCGGCTCAGGCTTTTTAAAACCCACACAAGAAAATTGGTCCACCGACTCGATCAAAGCGCCGCGTAAACGCGACAAGAGCATGCTCCCGCCGCGGATCCGCGGCCGAGTTGACTCGGTCGTGGCACAATTTTTCTGCAGTGTTTTTCTGGGGCTGTTTTGGGATTTTTACAATATGTTTTTTCTGCCCAGATTTTACAGAAAGCAAAATTTGTTTTTGGGGTTTAAAAATCCGTATTTTGATCGAACTTCTAAAGACTTAAGCTAACGGGTTATATCTGTGATGTGATATATGTATTGAACTTCTGCTAATCGTTATACGTCGATTAGTGGGGGTTATACATATCTGTGATCTGTAATGTTGATGGTATGTGTATATGAATTCATTGGATTGTCGCGGATGAATAGCCAGGGGGTTGTGAGATGAGAGTTTTCTTTTTCTTTCAATTCATGTAATTTGTAATTGATGTAATATTATTTATATGGCCGCACAACCGGGATGGGGTTGTAGCCGTCATTGTATAATTTCTTTTACTGTTTTTTCTCCTAGGATAGACCCAAGGTGGGGTGCACAAACTACCGGGTATCTCGAAGTGCCGAGTGGCCTACTCACGGTATTGAGGGAGGTTGCTTCGCTTCAGGTACTTGGCGGGTAGTTTGCCGCACCCGTAGGGGTCTAGGGTGGGGTCTTGGCTATTCATCGCAACCGTGTAATCCGCTCTTCGTTACAGGCTCGTACGGATTGCGGATTCCTAGTATATCCAATGTGTTCATCTATGATCTGGAATGGCTATCATTGCATGTGACGAATGTGTATATCTATATATGATATCTATTTAGGCGTTGCTTATGTTTGGCATCCGCGCTAGTCCATCACCCGCTCTGTCGTTAGTTAAGTAACCTAACGGGTAATGACGAGGCCCCGTGGCTAATGCAGATAGCATAAGCGTACGTCATATTTTCGTTGTTTTCTGCAATGGTAGGATTAAATAATGGGATGCATTAAATTAATGCAAGAAAATAAACCAAAGTTGAGTCGTTGGAACACTTTCAAAACCACTCGGTTTCTTTTCAAAAACAACTTTTAAACGCGGAGCTTAAGCCACTCCTTTTAAAAGCTATCCCGTTCCATCGATTATATCAAGTTCACTACGTTCACGGTTTCGCCAAAACCATTCGTAGCCCTCCGTCGTTTCACATAGGTAGTCAATAGTATTCAAGCTATGTTTGTTGGCCAAAGTCAAGGCATAGTGATTGGTAGCTATTGGGTATTCATGTGCAACATAGATAGATGTGTTGGTTTGGGACAGTCGTACTGCCTTGTTGGCCAAAGTGAAGGGTAGGTACGGGTGGGTTCAAATTAACCTGGAGAATGACGGGTAGAACTTGACATGTGACTTATGATTTGTTGGCCAAAGTCAAGGTCATAAGAGCATGGGGCAAAAATCCACATCGGGAGTTTCAAAAGAAACCGAAACTTGCTAGCGCTGCATACTATTTGGAGTGTGATGATTCTGGTAGGATTCCTTCAGTTTTGTCACGCGATGATATTTGGATCCCGATCCTACTGTGAGTATATGCTACTCCTCGGGAAATTTCTCACTTAACGATCAATGCTATAAACCAAGTAGGTGTCTAGAAAAGTGTTAGCGGGGCTACGCCCACAGGGAAAAGAGGTTATTTAATTAAGGAACTTTGCGAAAGCGTTGGAAAACCTCCCTCGAAGTACCGAAACCAGCCTTGCTGAATGGTTAAGCAAGTATTGTACGGTGAGATTGATCCTGACTAATTCTTCCTTTTTGGTTTGAGGAGGGATTCGAGAGATAGTGGGAGCCATCCTGTTTAGACAAATTAAAAACCACTCTAAACTTGCAAGAGCATCATGCTAAAGTGTTTCTTCTCTCTCTCCTAATTGCAGCGACCAAACATCATGACTGGACTTAAGTTACTACTAGATAAAAACATACTGACAGGGCCAAACTACAAAGATTGGCTCAGGAATGTCAAAATGGCAATCACTTATGACAAGTTAGGGTATCTCCTTACCACCAAAGCTCCCCCTGTCCCAGGTCCCAAAACCAGCGTCGCGGATAAGGAAATCCGTAAGACCTGGGAAATCGACTGCGCGAAGGCCAAGTGCCTCGTGCTTGCCTCTATGGACAATGAACATCAGAGGAGGCACGAGAATATGGACCTTGAATCCATATTTCTCCATACAAAAGAACTGTATGGAGAGCAATCCCATATCGCCAGATACGAAGTCTCAAAAAAGCTGTTTTCGGCGAGATTGGCCGTCGGATCATCGGTAGCGGAACACGTGCTTAAGATGATTGGCTTCATTGAGGTGCTCGCGGACCTTGGGACCACGTTAGAGAACGAGCTCTACACAGACTTGATTCTCCAGTCCCTTCCTTCCACTTACGCCCAGTTTATCCTGAACTTCAACTTACAAGAAAAAGAAGTTGAACTTTCAGAACTCCTCAACATGCTGAGGAGTGCAGAGGGCACCCTACAGAAAGGTAGGAAAATATCCACTTTGTTTGTAGGAGGATCTTCCTCTTCTAGGTCCAAGGCGAGAGCCAAGGGAAAGAAGAAGAAAGCCCCCGCCAAACCAAGCGGCGGTGTTAGTAAAGTGGATACGAAGGGAAAGACAAAGGCAAGAAAGATAGCGGGAAATCTTGTGGGAAAGGAAGAATGCTTTTACTGTCACAAGAGTGGACACTGGAAAAAGGATTGCAGGGCTTGGAAGGCCAGAAACCAGGATCTGAAGCAAGTTGCGGCTTCAGCTTCAGGTGTGTATATTATTGAAAACTGTCTATCAATAAACTCTACATCCTGGGTATTGGATACCGGATCAGGATCTCATATCTGTAATTCTTTACAGGCACTGAGAAGGCGTAGGGTTTTGAAGGCAGGTGATATGACCCTCAGAGTTGCAAACGGAGCTGGCATGGATGCTGAGTCCGTGGGGGACTATCACCTGGGATTGTCAGATTGACACGTTTTGGTTTTGCGTGATTGTTATTTTGTACCCAATGCAACCTGTAATATCATATCTGTATCTTTATTATCTAAAGAAGGTTATGAATTTGCATTTGTAAGCAATGCTGTAAACATTCACCTTAATCAAGTTTTGATTAGGTCAGGTACATTAAGCAATGGTATATACGTATTAAACCAACCACAGATTTTCAATGTCCATAATACACACAAAAGAAAGTCTCCGGAAACAAATCAGGCTTTCTTATGGCATTGTAGACTGGGTCACATCAATGAGAGAAGGTTGACGAAGTTACATACAGAAGGATATTTGGATCCGTTCGAATATCAATCATATGCAACTTGTCAATCCTGTCTCAAAGGAAAGATGACAAAGACTCTGTTCACTGGACACGGAGTAAGAGCGAGCGAGCTCTTGGGACTCGTACACAGCGAAGTGTGCGGTCCAATGTCTACGCATGCACGAAGCGGTTATTCTTACTTCATTACTTTTACGGATGACTTTTTAAGGTACGGATATGTCTTCTTAATGAAACATAAATCCGAAGCCTTTGGAAAATTCCAGGAATATAAGAATGAAGTAGAAAAACAAACAGGCAAAAGTATCAAGACACTGAGATCTGATCGAGGTGGTGAATACTGAAGTGCCGAGTTCCTGGATTACTTAAAAGAGAATGGAATTCTCTCTCAGCTTACTCCTCCGTACACTCCGCAACATAATGGTGTATCGGAGAGACGGAACCGCACCTTATTGGATATGGTATGTTCCATGATGAGTAACGCTGAGTTACCGCGATCATTCTAAGGATATGCACTAGAATCAGCTGCATACCTTTTGAACCGAGTTCCAACTAAGACTGTGCCTACCACACCATATCAGATGTGGTGTGGGAAGAAACCCTATCTTAAGCACATTAAGACATGGGGATGTCCAGTTTTTGTCAAAAAGAAGCATGCGGAAAAACTCGAGGCACGCCCAGTACAGTGCAAGCTTGTGGGATATCCAAAAAACTCCAAGGGATATTTCTTCTATTGCGAAGAGGAACAAAAGGTTTTTGTTTCTCGTCATGCCCACTTCTTGGAAACTGAGTTTTTGGAAAATCAGATAAGTGGGAGCGCAATAGAACTGGAAGAAATTTCAGAACCGCGAGCTATTACTGAAAGCTTAGTAGAACCAGAGGGTTCGAACAATCAGGACATTCCTGCGCCGCTCCGCAGGAGTAGTAGGCAGTCTCATCCGCCCGAGAGATACTACGGTTTTCTCATAGACGGGGATAGAGAGGATTGCATCATTGATAGTGATGAGCCGACTAGCTTCCAGCAGGCCATTCAGAGCGTTGACTCGGTAAAATGGCTGGATGCAATGCGGACCGAAATGGAGTCCATGTACACCAACAAAGTATGGACGTTGGACGTTGCTCCAGATGGGGTAAAACCCATAGGATGCAAGTGGATCTTCAAAAGGAAGATTGGTGTAGATGGACAGGTTGAGACCTATAAAGCTAGACTTGTTGCAAAGGGTTTTCGTCAAAGACCTGGTTTGGACTATGACGAAACCTTTTCTCCAGTGGCTATGCTGAAATCCATTCGGATCCTTCTTGCCATTGCTGCCTTCCACGATTATGAGATTTGGCAGATGGACGTAAAGACCGCTTTTCTAAATGGAAATTTAGAGGAGTGTGTCTATATGGACCAGCAAGAGGGTTTCATTCAGAGTGGGAGAAGCGGAAAGGTGTGCAAGTTGCTTAAGTCCATCTATGGACTAAAGCAGGCATCGCGGAGTTGGAACATCTGTTTTGATGAGACGGTCAAAGAATTTGGCTTTATCAAAATTTCAGATGAACCATACATCTATAGTAGATTTGTAGCAAGAACTGTCGTATTCCTCGTATTGTACGTGGATGACATTCTCTTAATAGGAAATGACATTCCTATGCTACAATCTGTCAAAGGGTTCTTATCACACAGGTTCTTCATGAAAGACCTGGGTGATGCCTCTTACATTCTGAGGATCCGGATCTATCGTGACAGATCCAAGATGATATTAGGACTTTCACAGTCCAGGTACATCGACACCATACTGAGAAGATTCAGCATGGAAGATTCCAAGAGCGGTAATCTACCGGCTTGTCACGGAATCACCCTCTCCAAGGAGATGTCTCCCAAGACTGATTTGGAAAGGGATTGCATGTCTATTATACCCTACGCTTCTGCGGTAGGCTCTATAATGTATGCGATGTTGTGTACCAGACCAGATGTAGCTTATGCACTGAGTGTGGTAAGACGGTATCAGTCAAACCCCGGGGAGAAGCACTGGATAGTGGTAAAGAACATTCTCAAGTACCTGAGAAGGACTAAGGAGATGTTCTTGGTGTATGGCGGAAAATACCTCCAGATCAAGGTCTTTGCTGACTCCAGCTTCCAGAGTGACAAGGATGATTCCAAGTCCATGTCGGGTTATGTCTTTACCCTCAATGGAGGGGCGGTGTGTTGGAAGAGTTCCAAACAGGAAAACGTTGCTGACTCGACGATGGAAGCGGAATATATCACTGCTGCAGATGCCGCAAAAGAAGCCGTCTGGATAAGGAAGTTCTTAACGGATCTTCAGGTGGTTCCGTCCATTGTTGATCCAATACCGCTGTATTGCGACAACAACGGGGCTATAGCTTTAGCGAAGGAACCCAGGTCCCATCAGAAGTCCAGACACATCTTAAGGCGGTATCACCTGATCAGGGAGATCGTGGGTCGCCAGGTGATCGAGATTCGAAGAGTTGCTACGGAAGATAACACTGCTGATCCACTCACGAAGGCCTTACCCCAGACTCAGTTCGAGCGGCTGATCGAGATGATAGGTCTTCGATACGCCAGTAAATGGCCTTAGTGCAAGTGGGAAATTGTTAGTGTATATGCCCTAGTGGCCATTACTGTATCATACTAGTTTGTATATTACTTAATGGAAGCTTGGGATATTCACCTTGTATAGACAATCTTGCTCAGAATAGTAGTATGCTACTTGGTTTGTTTCTACTTTAATGTGTACATGTGTTTATTTTAGTATATCATCTATACACATTAGTGGAGCCCTTAGGATCTTTGCTTGATTACCAGCGTTGTGATGGCAGTCACACTCGTGGGGGCTGGGTAATCCACAAGCACATCCTTATGCAGGTCCCTAGTTGTAGGACTATCGAGACAGGGCATCGATATTCCGGTGTAGACTAGCGTATGCTCTTCTCATCCCAGCAGGGGAGACGGTCTGTCCCACAGCCGTCAGTACGTCGTACTTGAGATAGTATGCTGGTGCCCGTTAGGTTACGAGTACACTGGACATGACTCATCGGGAACTGTCGGTTGGTACTATACCTATCGTCAGTTATCAGTTCCCACGTGACATGAGTACAGCTTAGTCCGCTGACTTGACACTGTCACTTCGCCTCGAGTGTGTTCCCACTGTACTTAGATTACTACCCTACCACGGCTCAAAGGAGTCGTGCAAACAGGTAATAGTTGGGTGCAGTCCCGAAGCACTTGGAGGCAGTGACGGTTAGACAGGATTCGTCTCTCCCAGTATTGGGGGTTGATATCGCGCTGTGTCTAGGAGAGCCATTACACAAAGTCCATGGCGAGGGCAAGCGAGATATACTGGTAGGTTTCCAGTGTTATCTGAGGGTGTTCTGGGCTACACTCAGACACGACTTGTACCGCTATTAGGGGACTGACGTTTACCACCCCCTAGGCCCGCCATGCGATATTCTCAGACTAACAGACCGGACTGTACGCAGATTGTCACATTCAGGCTCAGTAGGAGTTCAGATGGATTTCACCTCGTCCGTCTTCTTATCGGCATCTACCTGGGGGCCGTTATGCACAGCTAGTGCCGCTTGCGGTCTGTGGTTAAACCCACTGCCAGCATAGTATCGAGTCTTTAGAGTCCCACACAGAGAGCTATTCGCCTTTAGGCAAAAGAGTAGAGGTCGCATGGTTTTGCGACAGGGTTCGGTCACATCCGTGCACTTGTGCACGTTTAGTGTCCGGGCAGTTATCACTAGCGGGCTTTGGATTAAGCCAGATCATAGTGTACGTTTTGGGATTGGTTTTATCTCGTTTGTATTCGTGTTCCTCGGAACGCGGATGCGGGTGTGTATGCACGGTTGACAGAGACAGAGGCAGAGGATTCTCATTAGGGTTGTTGACTGTTGACTTTTGCTAAACCCTAATGAGAATAAGAAATATGATTAATGATAAAATTAATTAAGTATTATTGTGTCATGGTTGGGTTGAAGGGTTGACTTTGTTGACTTGTTGACTTTGTTGACCGGTTGACTAGATTGGACTAGTTGACCATCATCATTACAATGGCTATCATTTCATGGCAAGGACTTTTGCTTGCTTGTTATTCTTCACAAAATGAGTGCATGAAATGATATTGCCATTTTGACTTGAACCATCACATAATACTCAATTACTATTATGAGTTATGATTATTTTGGATTATGAGAGCAAGGGTGAGAAATGTCTTGCTCATTCTTTCATTTGCTTTCTCTCTCATGAAAGCTCTCTCATCCTCAAGCTCTCCCTCGTCCTCTTGCTCTCTCTATAGTTTAAGGCAAACACCTCTCATGTGTTGAGAATCATTTGCCTTGGAGATAAAAACCCAAAACACTTCTCTACTCATCCTAGTACACAAAGTCTTGCAAGCCAAGTGTTCTAGTTTCCTCTAGTTTGAGGTTGAAGCCAAAGGTAGAAGCTTTCAGGTGGATCCATCTTCGGCACAAAGAGACGACGAGGAAAGAACCATCCGACCACCACAAGGAGTCCAAGAGAAGGGGTTCTAGTTAAGGTATAACCCCTAACCGTGTAGGTAAAACTCCTAGTTAGGTTGTTAGATAGTTGTTTAACAAAGATCCGTATTTTGAGTCCATGTTACCACCAAAGAAAAATCGTTTTTCACCATTTCCGCAAGCCCGTAAGAACCGGGAGAGGTAACGTGGACTTACAATATATATATATATATATATATATATATATATATATATATATATACTTGGATTATGAGGATAGTACATGATATTTGGAGATGAGTCGATGAGATTGGGCCGGATGCAATGAGATCGGTGATATGACGTTGTTCGTATTTGAGATACGACACGATGTTTTAGCGGGTCCTTTAGGCGTGGTGTTTTCATACACACGCATCCATATACATAGATGCTACCAGTATTGTACTAGACTTAGATCAGTACCCTCAGATCATGTTATATGATGAAAAAGATACCAGACGAATAGTAAGATAAGTGTGATATTTGACCCGTACCCAGATTTGGGAGGCCATACGACGGATTTACCGTACGAGCTATGTATTGATGATAGATCCGCACTCCTGATTCGAGGATGTCATATTGTATTTTGTATTGTATGTGATACTATTGAGGCGGGATCACCGACTATTATATGTATATATATCGACTCAGATTTAGGTGGTTTCCCTTACCCTTTCGGTTAGACTGTTCGTTTAGTCCTGTAGTACTTATAGATGTTACACTAGACTCGAGTCATACCTATTTCAAAACTAACGAATCGTGAGTATTTTAAAGACAGGCCAAGGGATTCTACAGATATTTTCAAAAGACGCATCTTTTCTTAAAAACACCGTAGCCCTTATTTTTTCTAAACACCACGATTCGTCTTATTTCAAATGGCAAACTGTATGACATATATATATTGATGTATATTCTTCACCATTGTGTTTATTATTCCTTTTTCGCATATTCTTGCTGTTCGCATCGTATTGCATGCTTATATTTTGTTTTCATATGTTAATGTTGAAATCATGCTATCAGGACACCAGCACCATTACCGATGATGCATATGCTCCACATACACCTGTTCGCCGGCTCATACACATCATCATCGGTAATTGCCACATCACGTACACTTTAGTGAATATTATTTCATTGACATAGCCTGCTAGCTGATAGTTGCAATATGTTATCGCTTTCATATACTAGTTTAAATATTGCACTCATTGCATGATATCAGATGCATTCATATATTCATTGGTTATGCTGTATTTTGGGGTTTTATGCCGATATTCACTATTTACTTACTCTTGATTTCTGGATTTCGGATTTTCATGAGATTTCGGGATTTGGGGGAAAACCGCAAGAATATATATAAACTTCTCTCTCCCTCTCTCTCTTTTTAAAATGTAAGTTGCGGTTTTCTCGTGATGTATGAGTCGTCCACTATGAGTTTTCATGATAGCTGTTGGATTTCGAGACCCGATTCGAGGAGTCGGATGAACCGTCTCGGGTACAGGGTGGACCCGGTATGATACCCCGGGGCAAGAAGCTCGAGTTGTAGTCGATGAGCCTGGCAGGGGCAGACTGCCTATCGGTGATTGTTTGGCGCGGCGGATATCCGGAGGATACCGTCCGTGGTCGTGTGATTTGATGATATGGGCCGATCCGGACTGAAGGAGCCCGAGGTATTGAGACACTGTGATATTGAGATATTGGGATTTTTGTTTTGTGTTGATGCTAGACACTGATTATGTTGATTCCATTGATGATACCTCGTGTTTTATAAACAGAAATCTCAATAAAACAAGAAAACAGTTTCTTTATTTACATGTATTCTGTTTTCATTACATTACATTCATACCTCATACATATGATATATTGCTACCTGAGGCACTGATACGAGCACATGGGATTACACTTATGTATAGATGTATATATATATATATTTGATCGTATTGACATAAGATTGAGTCATACATACGATTTCTGCTCGGTGATGTTTTCTATTCACGAGTTGGCAACTCACCCCCGTTGTTCCACAGTTTCTTGCAGGTTTTGCCGTACAGGTTTCGTTACGGCTTTGCTGGCACACTGCTTCCATTCCGGGTGATTGCTTGGTAGGTGGGTTCACTTGTATCGTGACCACCATTGTACTTTATTTTATTTATTGTATCTAGTGAACTCAATCAACCAGACATGTATTTATTTCAGACTAGCGACCCGTTGTATATTCTTTCGACCTCAGAGTCGTGCGTTGTATTATTATGGATTTCATGCTGTTTTGAGTTTCCTTTTGAGTTTTGATCCTCGCCCTTCGGCGTTGTATATTATTTTTCTTGCGTGGTTGTGCCCGTCGATTGACGAAGAGCTAGCTCCCGCTTGGGGATGCCTTTTATCATTGATGAATATATTTATCATGTTGTACCCCGTTCGGGGCCAGTATTTACAACGGAAACTCTGCCGAAATTTTCAGAAAAGACTTGACGTTTTTAAAAATGTATATTCGGCTTATTTTAACAAAACACTTTCTTTAAAAATGGTTTAGATTTCTGGGTTTTGGCTTACTTGAATTAGATGGGGTCCTATAAATTTCATATGATTCAAGTGCCAGTCACGTGCCATTTCGGGTCGTGATAGTAGACTAGTGTGTACGTTTCTTATCCTTTAGAGGGCGATGGTTGATCCCACAACCATTGGTGTATGACATCAATGATTGTACACAGGTGCTCATTGGAGAATGGGTATACCGAACGGACTCGCCAAGGACTCCTAGTTGGTAGTATACCTATCGTCAGATAGCAGTCCTCTGGTGACACTGGTACATGTTAGTCTGTAGATCCAAGATCGTCATAACGTCTTGTGTGGCTCCCACTATACTTTGATTTCCTCCCTACCACGCTCAAGAGGAGTTGTGCAAACAGGTGGATTTTGGGTACAGTCCTGAGTCACATGGAGGCAATGAGCGATAGGAGGGGTTTCGACTCTCCCGGTTTTTGGGGTTGATGTTGCGCTATGCTCGATTGGCTATAACTGGAAGTCCCTGGCCAGGTCTGTTGCTGAGATTTACTAGTAAAAGTTATCAGTGGTTTCTCGAACCGTTATAGGCCATACATCGGCATGACTTATCACGTTACTGGGGTCTGAGGTTTACCACCCCTAGACATGATATACGACATATCAGACGAAGAGACCGGATTGTACCGTAGTGTTACTAATAGGCTTCATGGAGAGTATGGACAAGCTTGCTTATTGATCTTCATATCGCTCAATACCCGGGTAGCCGTTACATCCAACTAGTACCGCTGACGGCTTGTAGGTGACTGATGTGATCATCACCTACTGCTGGTGTTCATATCAGATTTTTGCACTTTTATACTACCCATTCTAGAACGCATTGCATCTAGGTAGGTACTCTTGATCCGTGTTTGCTAAGTAATTGCAGGTTACAGGTTCTCAGCTCTAAACAATGAAAATCATGAATAGTCGCAACAAATTCAGGGCTACTTCCAACAACAGATAAAATACGGGTCTCCGCTCACCATCCGTCAGATGTCGCCTACCAGTTCGAGGGACAAAATGGAAATCAATGGTCATTTCATGCACAAATTACAAGAAAGCAGCACAAGATCCAAGGTTACAATGCGGAGCTCAAGAAAATCAAGGCAAAAATCCACATTATTTCATCTTTTTGGACTGCTGAAAATCTAGGAGAAAAATTGTCACGACCCGAAAGAGCACGTGACTGGCCCTTGAACCATATGAAGCCTATAGGACTCCATCTGATCCAAGTAAGCCAAAAGCCCAGAAATCTAAAACCATTTTAAATAAAAAAGTAGGGAAAACTGGTTTAAAGAAGTGAAGAAAACACGTTGAAATCAAGGTTTCAAAATAACTAAGCCGAATGTGCATTTTAAAAACGGTACAGTCTTTTCTAGAAATTTCGGCAGAGTTTCTTTTGTAAAACTGGCCCCGAATGGGGTAAAACGATAATAACCAGATATAACATGATAAAGGCATCCCCAAGCGGGAGCTAGCTCTTCGTCAATCGACGGTCACAACCACGCAATGATATAATAATATACAACGCCAAGTGGCGAGGATCAAAATCAAAGAAAGCTCAAAAGCAACAGAAAACCGCAATACTACTAAGCGCGACTCTAAGGTCGAATAAAACAACACTGTCTCTAAGTCTGAAAGAATATACAGTTTTGGTTGATGGACAATTTCTAGATACAATGAAGTAAAATAAATACAATGGTGGCTCCTGATGCGAAAGAACCCACCTACCAAAAGCAAGTCACCCGCAAGAAGTAGTGTGCCAGAAATACCGCAAAGGAACCTGTACGGCAGAACCTGCAAGAACTGTGGCACAACGGGGGTGAGTTGCCAACTCGTGAATAGAAACATCTACAAGCAGAAACCGAATGCAAGACATAATCCTAAGTCAACGATCGGTATAAAAATCCTCAATATAAAGCATGCAGCCTATAGCAAGGCTAGGGTAAATATCTAACCCGAGTGCAAGCTCAATGTGTCTGTGTCAGTGCCTCAGATAACAATATAGCAAATGAATGAGATATGAGTGCGAGAAAACAGAATACATCCACATGAAACAACTGTTTTCATACTTTAGTGAGATTTCCCCTGTATTTTAAAAATAAGGTACCACAATGAAATCAGCATAAAACTGTGCCTAGCATCGGCACGAACGAAATCCCAATATCCTGATATCTCAAGTCTCAACCATAATATCTAGGGCGCCGTCAGTCCAGACCGGCCCCTACCATAAATCTCAGACCACGACGGTATCCTCCGGATATCCGACGTGTCGGGTAAAGTCACCGGTAGGCAATCTCCCCCTGCCAGGCTCATCGTCATCACCACGTCTTCTTGCCCCGGGGTACCTTACCGGGTCCACCATGTACCCGCAATCGGCCTCATCCGCCTCCTCGATTCGGGTTTCGCATGTCGCTCTCAGCACCGAGAAAACACATGGTGGACGCACCAAATATCATATCAAGGGTAACCGGGTTTTTAAAGCAATACTGTATTCTCTTTTAAAGACATCCTCGGTTCCCAAATCCAGAAATCACATGAACATCCAACATCAAGAAATAAATCCAATGCGATGTGTTATGCAATCAATCCATGATGTATGCTACATGTAAAGAAGGTATGTACATCATCATGTCATGTAAGAATCATATAATGAATGTAATGGTACTACAGTGTAGTGACATGGCAATTATCGATGATGAGTGTGTGAGCCGGCAACAAGTGTACGTGGAACAGATGCATCATCGATAATGGTGCTGGTGTCCTAGCAGCATGATATTAATACTGGAGCATGCCACATAGTATGAAAATGCGATGCAAAGCGAACCACAGAAAGGGAGTGGGAGCTCAAACTAGACGTAACCAACACTAATCTGCATTGATCTAACATAAGTCCTACAATTGGTGCCTTTTGAAATAACTCGAATCATGGGGTTTTGAAGATAGGGGCTACGGTGTTTTTATGAAAAGATACGTCGTTTTTGAAATATCCGTAGATTCCCTTGAGCTGTCCTTAAAAATAATACCCACGATTCGTTAGTTTTTGAAATAGGTAAGAAGTCTCATCTACTCTAACAACTATACTAACTATACGGCTGAACTACAGGTAAGGGAACCGCCTAACCTCTGAGTCGATATATATATATATATATATATAGTCAGTGATCCCGCCTCAATGTCATATCGTAAGGTATCCTCGAGTTATGAGTGCGGATCTATCATCAATATCGGCTCGTACGGTAAATCATCGTACGGCATCCCCAATAGCTGGGTAGGGTCAACATCTCACTATCTCGTCACACAATAGGTATCACTATCATCAGATCAAACAGTCTGGGGTATTACTCTATGCCTAGTACAATCGATACCATCAATGAAGCAAGCATGCGGGGTAACACATATCCCAAGCCCGCAAGAAACACAAACCATATCCCATATATGAATCAATATCAACTCGCCGATCTCGCGGTGCAAAGTCCACATCATCGACTCATCTCCAAAGTCATCCCAAATCATCAAACACTGCAAGTATGAGTAGTATGCAAGGGTGTGAATGTAGGTATGTAAGTATGTGTGTAAGTATGTGCAATCGCTACCTAGGGTTCGTACTATACCCAAACCATATATCTCATCATCAATAAAACCATTATTTATGTCAATGATCCTAACAACACATAAAAAACTATACGTGGGTATACGTATTCGTATACCACACCACGGACTGCGGGGGTGCTATACGCCATCCACCCGACTTCCCCCTGTAGATATAATCTACTCGCCTGTGTCCTGCGTGTCGGTGTCGACGTCACTGTCATCCTCCGCATCGTCTCGGATCGTCGCGGTGTACCTACACATAACACACGTATCGCATCGCATCAAAACCAAATCAAAGCTAAAACGGCATACGAAGTCCAAAACGACACGATAAGGGGCCTATAGGTGAAAACCTATGGCACGCCTTCAAAACCATCAATAAATCCTCTATATCGTCGTATAAACGCCAAATAGTCGAGGTAAAACGAAACAAACCAATGCAGAAATGAAAATACGGAATACGGAAACAAAAATCCAAAACAGCAACTCTTGAAATATGTCCCAGATTTTACCCCATGTCACTTTATACAAAACTATATATACCAGGGGCCTAAACTAACAATGTAGGAGCTACAGAACCAATACGAGACAGAATGGTGGGACCCAGGCCGCAATTGGCGGCCAAAAGGGAAGAATTGGCGGCCGGGAATGGGAGTTGGGGGCTAGGGTTTGGGGTGTTGCCTCAATTGTGCCTGAACATCTCAATTCCCACTCAATATCATTTTAGGGTTCTCGGGGTAATAGCAGATTCAAGTTAACATGCACAGATTTCACATTTTCCCCGACATCGGTTTCTAAAATCCGTATTTCTAGTTCTAGCTTCAGGTTTTGGGTTCCAATTCATGCACTAGGGTGTTTACAAGTCCTCTACTGAGCTCAATTTCACATTACAACTCAAGTTTCCCTCAAACCCTAACTAGGTTTTCACCAAGTCCATAATATCACATAATATCGATTAACAACTTGCATAGGGGTATAGGAAATGCTAAAATTAAGACAATGGTTCAGAAATTACCTCATTTGGCAACTCAAGAATTTTCTTGAGTTGCCCCTAGTGACCAAAATCCATGCTTTCTTAGTCCATCTTGTAGATCTCAAGCTTGTGCACACTTTTTCTGAAACCGATATAGGGTTTTGGGATAGTTTTTGAGATGATTTGAGGGATTGAAGAGGGGAGGAAAGGGGAAAGGAAGCAGCAGCAGCAGTAGGAGGAAGAGAGGGAGGGAAAAATGAAGAGAGAAATGGCTAAGTGTGGAGGTCAAAGAAGCCCATACCCTCTTCTCACCAAACCCCATTCTTTAATCCTTTTCTTTTCTATTTCTTTTCTTTTAATCCCTAATTCAAACCTTCTCACCTCAATAGTAATCCCAAATGATAAATCATGGCAAGAAAAGTGCACAAGTGTGGAAAAAGTAGTGTGTGCATGTTTTGCTCAAAATTTGCTAAAAACCCGATTAGCGATTTTTAATCGCGATTAGCACTAAATTAGTGTCAAAATGATCACAACAACTTAAAAATGTCATAATTCACTAATTTACCCTATTTTAGAATTTTTCTTAATTTTCCACAATTTTTCTCATATTTTTCCTATTTATTTGTATTTAAAAATACCTAAATATTAAAATATTCAATAAAATAATATTAAATTATAAAAATTCCCCAAAATTAATATTTTATTATTTCGAAATGTTACAATCTACCCCCCTTAAAGAAATTCGGTCCCCGAATTTAAATTTAATCCCCCCCAATTTCCAAAACATTTCAGAAAACTCCAATTTTGTCGGGGCTCTGAAAATATCAATACAGAGAGAATATCATAAAATGTACTGCCATACTAGAAATCCATCCTCAAAATGCATATATAGGAATATCCTATGCGTCTGGTGCGCAAGGAATCAAAATCCAAATATGTGTCAAACAGGTGTATAGAACAACAACTATGTGCAACGGGTGTGCACGAAACATCTGCCGTAGGCAACGTGCATGCCTGACAGCAACCAAATCAGGTGCATATAACATGCACGAAGAATCCCGATTCAGTGCATCTGGTGTGCACTAGAATCGTATGTCAAAACACTAAAGGTGCATGAAAGCTACGCTGGAAGTGCAAATCAAATCACTGAATACGATAGGCATGAAATCTCAATCAATATCTCAATGTAATAACTATGCGTGAAATATATAAATATCCAGTGGGTGCATGAAACAAATATCAGCAAACTCAATCATCAAAACTAAATCATGCAAACAGAACGCCCAAAATACCGAAATCCAATAATGACGGATACGTGATAATCGAATCACAAAATCACAAATCATAAGTACCGTCGTCGGTAAATTCATCCTTCAAGGTCGAGAAGGAGTCGGTGCATCCACTGCTAGCAGCGCAGGATATCTACTTGCCTCTTGCTCACGGTCTGGCGTCCTCTGACTCTGGGTCCTTATCTTCTTTGCGGATTTCCTATCTCGCGGTCAATCGGCTCATCGGCCCTGTCAGGTGTGCTAACGGGGACGATTCCGTTCTGGTACTTCTCTGGTCACCTCTCGGTCAAACCTCACGACCACTCGTAAGGCAGCATATCACTGGCGTCGGCCTCTGACTCTCTGAATGCACGTCACACATCTGATCCTGGGTGTAAACATCATTGCAGCAATGTCCTGGAAGGAATCCAGCTCAAGGTCTCTTCCAATCATGCCTATGCCGATCTGTACAGATGCTGGCTCTCTTGTACTACCTCTTCTCGCTCAAAGGGCATCTGTGTCCTCAGCACAACATTTCTCGGAAACCGGTCAATCTGAAGTCTCTCGCACGGACTCGAAATCGCGTACTCTGTAGCTTCATCATCCTGTAGAAGCTGTCTGGTCGAACAGATCCTCGGGAACACGTCTCAACCATCGGAGGAATACTCATCTCTCGACTGTCCTTGCTCAATTCGCAACGCATGTGGGTAAGTTCCTTTATCCGATCCTGGTCAACTACCTTGTCGACAATGCCGAACTCTGGCCTGCTAGGTGTGCGCAATCATGACCACTCCTGGGTCTAGGTCTTCTCGTGTCGTATTCCGGAAAAGTCCTGTCGAGGTTCCTTTCTTAAATCTCAATCCTGCCGAATTGCCGGGAAGTCGTCATCCATTACTGAAGCTAAAGCTTATTCCGGAACGGCTGCATACTTGTCGCGCTTCTTTCCGAAAGATATATCCATATACCACGCCTCGGGGTGCATATCACATCTCTGATGTCAGCGGAGTGGAATGTCATCCCATCGAAATCTCGTGCGAACTCTTTTCTTCACTCTGCTAAAAATGTCGACTGATCCGGACTCGTCTCATCGTGGCTACACGAACTGCGCTCCGACGGCTATCCTCGTCTCTGGAGTCTCCCAAGCAGTATCCCATCACGATATCCGAAAGATGTCGAATCATCCGATCGACTCGTCAGAACCTCATAATCCCCCAAGAGCTCACATCTCGGGTACAGTTTAATAGTATCGAGTACATGCCACAGCGTCGGTGGTCCAGCCGTAGAAGGGCAAACCCAAGCCTCACTAATGGCGCCGCGGAACCGCCGTAAACCCTAAGGTTCAAAGGCTGTTACACGGTCATTAAGTCGAGTTAGGGTTTCATTCTTCTAGAGGGTCCATAGAATCACCTGCATGTCTTTCCGTATACTTTAAACTTGGAAAATGGGTTCCTGACATTCGATCGTCGCTATCGACTCTCAACGAACCTGTGTGAAGTCGTCTCTAGCTGGAAACAATCTATCTGATGACCTCGCATCGGTAACGAACGAACCATATGTCCTAGTCATTCATCCTCGGTGACTAGCGACTCGCTACCATCTCTCTAAGAACATGCTCATGCTGCAGTAGCTCCAATCACCTGGGCGATATCTCATCATTCGCAGCAACAACTGGCTCATACGCCTGTACGCCGAACAGCGTCTTAATCCTCCATGAAAGGCAACACATAAGCGGTCATCTCTGCGTCGGTCTGCTCTCGATCTGAGTAAGATTCTCCATACTGGAAATCTTCAACTCAACTGGGCCCGCTCTGGCGCAAAATCGGACGGATCACCTTCGTCTCTCAAACCGGTAGACTAGCTATCATCTATCTCGTATCTGCCTGAAAGCTCCGGCAATCTCAGCTCGTAAGCTTCAGAAGCAACATCCTGTCGATCTCAGCAACAGCTGGTCCATCTGTCTGCACGGTAGGCGACATCACAATCTCTGAGGTATGCTGTACATCAACAGTCCTCTCTCAACTGGCAGTTCTAACAATGGCCCGATCATCCGGTGCGAGACCAAGCACTCGCCTCCACTAGAGGTCACAATCACCAACGCTAACTCGAGACGCTCCCATGTCACCAGAAAACACAATGGTCGGCCCTCGTACCAAACGAGCTCACACCGGCCGTAACCCTAGCAGCAGCCCAAACTGCGCTCAAACATGGTGACAGGAACCTCGATCGAGTATCAAAAGAGCACATCAATGACAAGAAAGGAAACAACAGATCCAAGTGGATACATGATCATAGGAAGGAACAGCATCAATGAAGATATGATCATGAACTAATAGAATCGGGGATCTCAAATGAACGTATAATCCAGGATATGAAGAGAATCACTGATCTCGAAAATATGTACATCCTATGGTTCCTTAAGCGGAGTGGCGTGTCG
Organism: Agapanthus africanus; assembly: GCA_030015575.1. Taxonomy (NCBI): domain Eukaryota; kingdom Viridiplantae; phylum Streptophyta; class Magnoliopsida; order Asparagales; family Amaryllidaceae; genus Agapanthus; species Agapanthus africanus. The sequence continues at coordinate 349,994,092 of JASDDO010000031.1, read as the reverse complement.
TAAGTATGCCGCGGAACATACCAACGGTACGTCACTCTACTTTAGTCACCAAATCCATCAACCAAGGGTCATCCTAATACGACGAATGTTCGGGTCGAATACCCCCTCGACCAAGTCTAAGTTCCGTAAGGTCAAGCCTAAGTTTCGTATATAAACAACGCCCTAGGCTCCACATAGTCAAACTCAGACTCGAACCAAGGTCAACCTAGCGCTCTGATACCAACTTTGTCACGACCCGAAAGAGCACGTGACTGGCCCTTGAACCATATGAAGCCTATAGGACTCCATCTGATCCAAGTAAGCCAAAAGCCCAGAAATCTAAAACCATTTTAAATAAAAAAGTAGGGAAAACTGGTTTAAAGAAGTGAAGAAAACACGTTGAAATCAAGGTTTCAAAATAACTAAGCCGAATGTGCATTTTAAAAACGGTACAGTCTTTTCTAGAAATTTCGGCAGAGTTTCTTTTGTAAAACTGGCCCCGAATGGGGTAAAACGATAATAACCAGATATAACATGATAAAGGCATCCCCAAGCGGGAGCTAGCTCTTCGTCAATCGACGGTCACAACCACGCAATGATATAATAATATACAACGCCAAGTGGCGAGGATCAAAATCAAAGAAAGCTCAAAAGCAACAGAAAACCGCAATACTACTAAGCGCGACTCTAAGGTCGAATAAAACAACACTGTCTCTAAGTCTGAAAGAATATACAGTTTTGGTTGATGGACAATTTCTAGATACAATGAAGTAAAATAAATACAATGGTGGCTCCTGATGCGAAAGAACCCACCTACCAAAAGCAAGTCACCCGCAAGAAGTAGTGTGCCAGAAATACCGCAAAGGAACCTGTACGGCAGAACCTGCAAGAACTGTGGCACAACGGGGGTGAGTTGCCAACTCGTGAATAGAAACATCTACAAGCAGAAACCGAATGCAAGACATAATCCTAAGTCAACGATCGGTATAAAAATCCTCAATATAAAGCATGCAGCCTATAGCAAGGCTAGGGTAAATATCTAACCCGAGTGCAAGCTCAATGTGTCTGTGTCAGTGCCTCAGATAACAATATAGCAAATGAATGAGATATGAGTGCGAGAAAACAGAATACATCCACATGAAACAACTGTTTTCATACTTTAGTGAGATTTCCCCTGTATTTTAAAAATAAGGTACCACAATGAAATCAGCATAAAACTGTGCCTAGCATCGGCACGAACGAAATCCCAATATCCTGATATCTCAAGTCTCAACCATAATATCTAGAGCGCCGTCAGTCCAGACCGGCCCCTACCATAAATCTCAGACCACGACGGTATCCTCCGGATATCCGACGCGTCGGGTAAAGTCACCGGTAGGCAATCTCCCCCTGCCAGGCTCATCGTCATCACCACGTCTTCTTGCCCCGGGGTACCTTACCGGGTCCACCATGTACCCGCAATCGGCCTCATCCGCCTCCTCGATTCGGGTTTCGCATGTCGCTCTCAGCACCGAGAAAACACATGGTGGACGCACCAAATATCATATCAAGGGTAACCGGGTTTTTAAAGCAATACTGTATTCTCTTTTAAAGACATCCTCGGTTCCCAAATCCAGAAATCACATGAACATCCAACATCAAGAAATAAATCCAATGCGATGTGTTATGCAATCAATCCATGATGTATGCTACATGTAAAGAAGGTATGTACATCATCATGTCATGTAAGAATCATATAATGAATGTAATGGTACTACAGTGTAGTGACATGGCAATTATCGATGATGAGTGTGTGAGCCGGCAACAAGTGTACGTGGAACAGATGCATCATCGATAATGGTGCTGGTGTCCTAGCAGCATGATATTAATACTGGAGCATGCCACATAGTATGAAAATGCGATGCAAAGCGAACCACAGAAAGGGAGTGGGAGCTCAAACTAGACGTAACCAACACTAATCTGCATTGATCTAACATAAGTCCTACAATTGGTGCCTTTTGAAATAACTCGAATCATGGGGTTTTGAAGATAGGGGCTACGGTGTTTTTATGAAAAGATACGTCGTTTTTGAAATATCCGTAGATTCCCTTGAGCTGTCCTTAAAAATAATACCCACGATTCGTTAGTTTTTGAAATAGGTAAGAAGTCTCATCTACTCTAACAACTATACTAACTATACGGCTGAACTACAGGTAAGGGAACCGCCTAACCTCTGAGTCGATATATATATATATATATATATAGTCGGTGATCCCGCCTCAATGTCATATCGTAAGGTATCCTCGAGTTATGAGTGCGGATCTATCATCAATATCGGCTCGTACGGTAAATCATCGTACGGCATCCCCAATAGCTGGGTAGGGTCAACATCTCACTATCTCGTCACACAATAGGTATCACTATCATCAGATCAAACAGTCTGGGGTATTACTCTATGCCTAGTACAATCGATACCATCAATGAAGCAAGCATGCGGGGTAACACATATCCCAAGCCCGCAAGAAACACAAACCATATCCCATATATGAATCAATATCAACTCGCCGATCTCGCGGCGCAAAGTCCACATCATCGACTCATCTCCAAAGTCATCCCAAATCATCAAACACTGCAAGTATGAGTAGTATGCAAGGGTGTGAATGTAGGTATGTAAGTATGTGTGTAAGTATGTGCAATCGCTACCTAGGGTTCGTACTATACCCAAACCATATATCTCATCATCAATAAAACCATTATTTATGTCAATGATCCTAACAACACATAAAAAACTATACGTGGGTATACGTATTCGTATACCACACCACGGACTGCGGGGGTGCTATACGCCATCCACCCGACTTCCCCCTGTAGATATAATCTACTCGCCTGTGTCCTGCGTGTCGGTGTCGACGTCACTGTCATCCTCCGCATCGTCTCGGATCGTCGCGGTGTACCTACACATAACACACGTATCGCATCGCATCAAAACCAAATCAAAGCTAAAACGGCATACGAAGTCCAAAACGACACGATAAGGGGCCTATAGGTGAAAACCTATGGCACGCCTTCAAAACCATCAATAAATCCTCTATATCGTCGTATAAACGCCAAATAGTCGAGGTAAAACGAAACAAACCAATGCAGAAATGAAAATACGGAATACGGAAACAAAAATCCAAAACAGCAACTCTTGAAATATGTCCCAGATTTTACCCCATGTCACTTTATACAAAACTATATATACCAGGGGCCTAAACTAACAATGTAGGAGCTACAGAACCAATACGAGACAGAATGGTGGGACCCAGGCCGCAATTGGCGGCCAAAAGGGAAGAATTGGCGGCCGGGAATGGGAGTTGGGGGCTAGGGTTTGGGGTGTTGCCTCAATTGTGCCTGAACATCTCAATTCCCACTCAATATCATTTTAGGGTTCTCGGGGTAATAGCAGATTCAAGTTAACATGCACAGATTTCACATTTTCCCCGACATCGGTTTCTAAAATCCGTATTTCTAGTTCTAGCTTCAGGTTTTGGGTTCCAATTCATGCACTAGGGTGTTTACAAGTCCTCTACTGAGCTCAATTTCACATTACAACTCAAGTTTCCCTCAAACCCTAACTAGGTTTTCACCAAGTCCATAATATCACATAATATCGATTAACAACTTGCATAGGGGTATAGGAAATGCTAAAATTAAGACAATGGTTCAGAAATTACCTCATTTGGCAACTCAAGAATTTTCTTGAGTTGCCCCTAGTGACCAAAATCCATGCTTTCTTAGTCCATCTTGTAGATCTCAAGCTTGTGCACACTTTTTCTGAAACCGATATAGGGTTTTGGGATAGTTTTTGAGATGATTTGAGGGATTGAAGAGGGGAGGAAAGGGGAAAGGAAGCAGCAGCAGCAGTAGGAGGAAGAGAGGGAGGGAAAAATGAAGAGAGAAATGGCTAAGTGTGGAGGTCAAAGAAGCCCATACCCTCTTCTCACCAAACCCCATTCTTTAATCCTTTTCTTTTCTATTTCTTTTCTTTTAATCCCTAATTCAAACCTTCTCACCTCAATAGTAATCCCAAATGATAAATCATGGCAAGAAAAGTGCACAAGTGTGGAAAAAGTAGTGTGTGCATGTTTTGCTCAAAATTTGCTAAAAACCCGATTAGCGATTTTTAATCGCGATTAGCACTAAATTAGTGTCAAAATGATCACAACAACTTAAAAATGTCATAATTCACTAATTTACCCTATTTTAGAATTTTTCTTAATTTTGCACAATTTTTCTCATATTTTTCCTATTTATTTGTATTTAAAAATACCTAAATATTAAAATATTCAATAAAATAATATTAAATTATAAAAATTCCCCAAAATTAATATTTTATTATTTCGAAATGTTACAAAAATGAAGAGATTATGAAAAACCAAGTGTACTAAACAGATAAGAACAACAACATGGAAAACCCCAGAAAAAACGACACTTCAATTCACCCAAAGGGCCGCGGAACCGCGGCCAATGTGGCACTTATGCGGCGGTTCCGCGGCCGAGTCAACTCAGTGATGGATCGTATTTTGGGGATAGTTTTGTAACTTCATTTGGGCTCAGATTTTATCCCTAGGGTTTCTTGTATTTGCCTATAAATAGCCCAGTTCCAAGCCAAGTAAAGGATGCTTTTTCTTGTATTAGGATTTAGGATAATAATTTGTAACTTTCTCTTTCTCTTCATCTTTCTCCATTGATATTGTAGTGAGCTTTTTGAGTGAATGATGAATAAAGAAGAGTTCTTTAGCATTCATCCCTGGAATCATGCCTCTACTTTTCGGAATTATGCTCCGATCCTCGGAATTATACTCCGACTCTTCGGAATGATACTCTGACCCTGGAATTATGCTCCGCAAATCGGAATGATGCTCCGATCCCCGGGAATCATGCCCCCCGAGGGATGCTCCGCCCCCGGAATGATGTTCCATCTCGAAGTCCAGCTTCAAGATCCATCAATTTAATGCACACAACTCATATGCTTGGTGTGCATTTATTGATGGGGGCGCTTTGTTGGGATCAAAATTTACACCCCAGTTGACCGGGTCAAAATCAAGGTCAACCCCAAGTAAGCGGGCCCAACCCCAAGCAAGTGGGCCCATGCCCAAGTCGAGCCCCGCGGCCGGCCTCCCCCATGCCGAAATAAAAAATCATGTAATAAATAATTTTGATGTAATTTTTTTATGCATGAATGTAAGAAAATGGGCATAAAGCCAAATTTCTGTAAAGCCCATGGCTTATGTGCAAAAGAAATAAGCACATGAGACATGTGATGGGCAAAATTCCATTTTGTAAAGCCCAAGGGGCTATGTGTAATTTTGTAAGCCTATATAAGGCAACATGATAATGAAAAAAAGAAGAACTTTTCATTCCCCTAAAAAAATCTAGGGTTTTTGTGCCTCCTTCTTCTTCCTCAAGGTTCTAAACCTTCTTCTTTTTTAAAATTAAATCAAGAGTTTCACTCTTCCTTTTCCAAAAATACATAGTTTTTCACCACAAAACCCACGAAGGGAAGCTCAGATCTTCCATCCAATCTCTAAACGGAGAGATTTTTAAATCTCACCCTCTTTTCCCCAAGAGTCAGCCAATAAAGAAGAGGAAGAAGAAGATCCATGTTAGTGATATGTATGCCCTAGAGGCCATTACTATACATACGATGTATATTGTAGTGGATGCTTGGACATATATATGGAGGACTTTCTTGCTCGACATGATAGTATGCTATCTGGTTGCTCTTTATCTTAACGTGTACTCTGATTGTCTCTATGTTACATGTTGATAAAGACCTTAGGATGAGTACTTGACTACCAGGACTATGATTCAGATCATACTAGTGGGGACAAAGTAGTCATTAAGTACATCCTTCAAATGTTCCTAGTCGTGGGTGTATCGAGACAGGGCATCGATATACCAGTGTAGAGTAGCGTATAGCTTCTCGACCCATACAGATGGGCGATGGATGATCGCATATCCATTGGTGTTTGACATCAGAGACAGTATACGTGTGCTCAGTGGAGACTGGGTACACTGAACAGACTCGCTAAGAACTCTCAGATGGTATTATACCTCACGACAGATGGCAGTTCTCTGGTGACACTGATACAGGTTAGTCTGTAGACCCAAGATCGTCATAGAGTCTTGTGTGATTCCCACTGTGCTTTGATTTCTACCTTACCACGATCAAGAGAACGTGCAAAACGGTGACTTTTGGGTACAGTCCCGAATCACATAGAAGCAATGAGCGATAGGAGGGGTTTCGTCTCTCCCGGTATTGGGGGTTGATGTTGCGCTGTGCTCGATTGGCTATAACAGGAAGTCCTTAGCCAAGGCTACTTCAGAGATATACTGGTAAGTGTTATCAGTAGTTTCTCGACCCGTTATGAGCCTCATATTGACACGACTTATCGAGTTACTGGGGTCTAATGTTTACCACCCCTAGACGAGATATGCAACATATCAGACAAAGAGACCGGACTGTACGGTAGTGTTACTGATTGGATTCGCAGGAGTGTGAGAAGGCTTGCTTGTTGATCTTCTGATTGCTCAATACACGGGTGGCCGTTAAGTTTAGCAGACTGCTTGCGGCTTATGGGTGTTTGATATGATCATCACCTACTGCCGACGTATTGACGAGTCTTTAGAGTCCTACACAGGGGTTTTCTGGCTCAAGCGAAACGGAGTAGGAGCACATATGTGATATGTGCAGGACCGAGATTAATACGATATGAGATACCGTATTCTATTCTCGCGATATGAGATATCGGTCGGTTATATATGATATAGCCGGGTTATCGGATCAAGTGTTGATTCGATAAGTTGATTCATATGATATTAGTCGGTTATAGGTGATATAGCCGGATTATTAAATCAAGAGTTGATTTGATAATCTAATGTATAATTATAAATTTGATATATTACATTACATTAACTAGTATTAGCTCACTTATGATTTCTTTTCTCACTTTGGATACATTAATGTATATGTGATATATGTTAATGTTGGCTATAGTGCCCTCAAGGCAATTATCATAGTCGCAGGTAGGTGATCATGATGATTGAGGGAGGACCTATACCGATAAAACAGTCTTACTCGAGATGATAGTATGCTATCTGGTTTGTCTTTATCATCAAGTATATGTTGATAAAGCCCATAGGATTCTTGCTTGACTACCAGCAATGTGATAGCGATCACATACGTGGGATCTGGGGGTCTATAAGCACATCCTTAAATGTCCCTAGTCGTGGGAGTATCGAGACTGGGCATCGATACTCCAGTGTAGACTGGATTATACTTATCTAGACCCTGACGAGGGGCGGTGGCCGGTCTCACAAGCCATTGGTGTCAGTTGTTCACCTAAGATAGTATACAGGTGCTCATTGGGTTATGAGTACACTAGACGGACTCGCCGGGAACATGCTAGTTGGTATTATACCTATAGTCAGATAGCAGTTCCCTGGTGACATGTGTACAGGTTAGTCTGTCGACCTGAGATCGTCATTTGTCTCGTGTGAGTTCCCACTGTGCTCTGATTACTACCCTACCACGGCTCAAAGGAGTCGTGCAAACAGGTTTTAGTTGGGTACAGTCCCGAGTCACATGGAGGCAGTGAGCGGATCGTCGGGGATTCGTCTCTCCCGGTATTGGGGGTTGATGTCGCGCAGTGCACGGGTGGCCATCACTAGAAATCCTCAGTCGGGGTATGTGAGAATTACCAATCCAGGATCGATAGTTTCTCAGGTAGTGATGGGTTTCATACCGACACAAATTATCGCGTTGTTAGGGGTCGGACTTTATCCACCCCCCTAGACTCGATATGCGATACTCTTAGACGAACAGACCGGACTGAACGGATATTGTCACTGACAGGCTCAGTAGGGGGTTCGGATGAGTTTGCTCGCCGGCCTTCCTTTCGCTCAATACCTGGGTAGCCATTACGTACAGCTAGTGCCGCTGATGTGCTTATGGTTAAACCCACTGCAAGCGTATTGACGAGTCTTTAGAGTCCCACACAGAGGGTTTTCACGGCTCAGGCGATATGGTGTAGGTGATGTTTGTTGGTACATACAGGTGTCCAATTGAATATGTGCACAGGCTGCATAGACTTTAATCGGACGGTTGATAATGCTAGCGGCTTAGGATTAAGCCAGATTGTTAAATCAAGTTTTGATTTAATAATTTACATATGTATATATATATATATATGTATTCAAGTATTATTGCTCACTATTTATTTTCTCTCTTTGGCTATTCGTATTTTTGTACGAATACTTGTATGTGTATTTCGATACATGTACCGGGAAGCATTCCGTATTTATACAGAATGGCTTCTAGAAGATGCCACCTCATTATTGATTTTCTTTTGAAAATAATATGTTTTAAATGAGGTGGAAAGGTGACATGGGTCAAAGCATGGGTCTTTGGTAATGTAGAGATTGGTATGGGTAATTGTTTATTGCTTAATTTGATAAGTGTTTTTTGGTATGCATTATTTTTGAGGGAGGAGAGAGGGGCCGGCCACTTTGGAGGGGTGTGGGTTTTCCTTTGCTCATTTGATCATTCATTTTTTGGGCTCTCACTCTTGCTCACTCTCATTGATACACCCAAAAACACTTAGCATATTTAGCTCATGCCATTCTTGTTTTGATCACCTCTACATCTTCCATGGTTGCTCTATGAGCATTAAAGTTTGAGAGAAAATTATGGTGAGACTATCCTACACCCCCCACTCTCTATTACTAGCAATCCTGGAGAGTCGGTTGGTCCGCTTGGAGAACCTGAAGCTTGTGTCGTTTCCCTCGGTTGGATCATCGGAGATGAAGGAAGACCGGCGACCAAAGTCGATCCGTATCACTAGGAGCTTGGAAATGGTTGAAGACCCGAAGGACTTGGATCATCAGGTATAACCATTTCTATCTCTTTGTGTTTAGCTTGCTAGTTATTAGGGTTAATGGTTTCGATCTTGGAATCGGGGTAATGGTAGCGCCGGGTTTTAGAAAAATTTTGTTCCGTATTTGGCCACGGTTGGATGGCCGGGGAGCTCCCATAATCCTTCATGGTATCAGAGCCACCCATTAACTCGTAATCTAGCTTGTTTAAACAATGTTAACATATCAAAATCGTAAAAACCCTCGATACACTGCCCTGCACAATCCAGTCTCTGTTGTTTTTTAAAGTGTCTCGAAAAATTATTTAAACAAGTGCAGAAGGCCACTGACATGACCACAAGACCACACCCCAAACACGAGACCAGGGCGCCGGAATTTGGCCGAGCACAGTGGGAAAAATTCCAAGCAGGCCGGTTTTCTTGGGTCTTCTGGGCTTCGTTTTTGGGGTGTTGTCTGGTCTCTTGAATCTCTGTGCGGTGGTATTGTTTGTTTAGCCAAATTTGGATATTGTTTCATCAGTTTGTTTGAGGCTATTCGGGGGTTGTTTCGAAATCGATACATTTTAATATTGTTTAAAATTTGCAGTACATTACATTTCTATCTGCGACCGAGAATGTCATTTGATCGGTAAATCTTGTCAAATCGCTATAGTCCCTTTAGACGGATTTGCGAACGTGACATTCACGTTGATGTTCTGTGTTGTGCTGTGATGTTGCGGATTTGTCGTGGTGGATAGCTTGCATGCAATGGTAGTACAGTTTGGTTTTATTTGTACATTTGATATTGCGGGATGAGCGTCCGACATGTGGACTGCCGTCACTGCCTGTTTGTATATTATTCTTTTGGGGCACGACCGGGTTAAGGTCGATGTCACCCTTGTATATTATTTTCTTTTCTGTACTAGGATTACCCCAAGGTGTGGTGCACGGATAGCCGGGTTCTGGAGGGTAACGGGCCCGCATCTCATGGCGTTTAGACGGAGGGGGCTTCACTCTAGAATTGGTGGGCTATTCGCCGCACTCGTAGGGGGTACAGGTTGACCCAAGGAGCGGTGCTCAAGTTACCGGATTCCGTGAAGTACTGGGTGGTCCATTCACTTTGCTGAAGGGGGCTGCCCCGCTTCTGGTTTTGGCGGGTAACTTGCCGTGCTCGTAGGAGTCTAGGAGTTCATTGCACAGGCTATCCACACGACCAGGGGAACGTCGGGTTTTCAGTTGTGGCTCGAAAGAAACCCGGGGCTTCCAGATTATCTGTATTGTTCTGTAATGCTTATTACTTTTCTGTGATGTTGCATTATCATGCCTGGGACGAATGTTATATATATTTATATATACTAGTAGATGTTGTATATGTTTTGCACCCGCGCTAGCCCAGTCCCCGCTCTGTCGTTAGTTAAGTAACCTAACCGGTGATGACGGGACCCAGTGGCGAATGCGGATGGCATATACGTACATTTTATTTTCGTTCTTTTCTGGTGTGATTAATTGATGGGACTGTGTTGATTCTTATCAATGCAAGGAAAAAAACATATTCTGATGTTGTTGGAACCAAGATTTTTTTAAAGCTAACATTACAGACGTTGGCTTTTGGTTTGCACAGTGGTATTCAGTTTGGAATATCCTGCACCTCATTCGACGAGGCAAGGGCCGAGATCCCTTCATTGGGAGTGACCTCTTGGGCAGAAGTTTGCGTCAACGTAATAACTTTACTATAGTCAATTACTTTTTGTTTTTCATCGTGGTATTCAGTTTGGAATATCCTGCACCTCATTTGATGTGGAAAGAGCCGAGATCCCTTCACCGGGAGTGACCTCTTTAGCAAAGGTTTTCGCCACTATATTTTTATAAAACCATTTGGATTCCTTCAACGATTTCAAGTTCATTACGTTAAAGGTTTTTCGCCAAAAACCAGCCGTAGCCCTCCGTCATTTCTTACAGGTATTACTCAGTATTCATGTTGTGTATGTTGACCTCTGTCAAGGCACAGTGCTTAGTAGCTGGATAATGCTTGTTTGTTGCATAGATATGCGATTATTTAGGATAGTCGCACGGTCATGTTGACCTCTATCAAGGGCTCGTGCGGGTTGGTCTAAGTTAATCCAGGACAATGACGGGTTGAACTTGACTTGCGACTTATGATATGTTGACCTCTGTCAAGGTCATAAGCCGCTTGGGGTAAAAATCACATCGGGAGTTTCAAACATACAGGAAACTTTCCAGACATGCGCATACCTTCTGGAGTGTGATGACTTGAGTGGCTTCCAACAAGTTATCATACGATGATAGTTGGATCCCGATTCCCACTGATGAGTAGGATTACTCCTCGGGTGATTCCAACTAATTCTCCTTTTAGGTTTGGAGGAGAATTCGAGGAAACAGTGGGAGCCATCCAGATTAGATAAAGTGATTAACCATTCTGATTTAGGTTAGAGTGCACGCTGAGTATTTCTTTTCGCTCTCTCTTTGACAGTGACCATGGCCCGACCCTAGACTATGACTCAGTGACCAAGTTAACCGAACTTTCTTAAAATCACAGGCTTTTGGATTGTCTGGGTTGCATACATCATTGCCACTCCTTCTTTTACCCTTTGCTTTACTCTAGAACACATCGTATCACTACGTGTATCCACTTCCATTGGATAAATCCATCGTATGGTTATATACGAACTCGAAGGAATTTTTTAGAGAATGGATTCTGGTTCTGGAGAAAAAGAATAGGACTATTCAGTTGTCTTTTCCTTTTACCTTCTCTCAGGTCGTGAGGGCTCCTAGGATTAGGAGAGGGTACACCTATTACACTTATTGGATAGTCTTCTTCCAAACCATAGGTTGGTGCCGAAAGGTAGGGAAAGAAGAAAACCAATTAGCCTAAGTGTGGTGTACAGAAGGTAATGAGTAAAGACAAATAAAGGGATTAGAAAGTGGGCAAAGTAAATTGCGACTGCTATTCACGACCAAATCACGTCTTTCATCGTCACTCCTACTTCACCTTTGTATTTCTCCAGAACACCCCGTATCGCTACGAACATCCAATCCTATTGGATAAATCCATCGTATGGTTATATACGAACTCGAAGGAACTTTTTCGAGGATGGATTCTGGTTCAGGAGAAAGAGAAATATGGTTTATTCAGTTGTCTTTTATCTTTACCTTCTCTCAGGTTGTGAGTACTCCTAGGATTAGGAGAGTACACATATTACGCTTATTGGATAGTCTTCTTCTAAACCATAGGCTGGTGCTGAACGGTAGGGAAGGAAGAAAACCATTTAAGCCTAACGAAGGTGTACAGAAAGTAACGACTAAAGACAAATAAAGGGATTTGGAGAGATGGCAAGGAAATATATGGTTTCAGTCATGAATCTGGATAATGGAAGAGGCATTACTAGGAATACTAGGATACCCCTACAAAACATTTTAATGTTTCAGTTTCACTATGCGTTGTTAATTGAAAACTGATTTCCCAATTAGGTCTTTACTCCAGGGTATGTATTTACCATGTTTGATTCTCACATCTGTATGGTTTTACGGATGATGAGTGGGAGTAAGTTATTGGGAATTAGGTGATCATCCCCATCATATCGGAATTCGTTGTAATTGGTGATATTTGAGGAAATCGCCTGGGTTGTTTGCCGGACGGCAAGCATTTGGTTTTGAATACCCGTTGTTATGCACCAATTTCAAACTGATATATCTGTATGTTTATTTTTATAAAGTGAGATATAACTTTTTGAAATTATATCCATGATATTTACCTATATCAGTTGATGGTTAAATAAGGAGCATTCAACAGCCGTGTAAGTCTTCATAACCATAGTACAGTTTTCGACCTACGACGCACAGGGTTTGAGTTATTAAACTCAGGGGACTTATACATTGTATTGTATGTTTTCCAGTGTCCATCAGGACAGAGGGGTTGGTACTCGTACTATATTCTGTTTACTTGTGACTTCTCCAGATTTAGACACGTGTTTCGTAGAAATACAAAGTCTAAGTTTTGAGAAGTTATAGGTACAAGAATAAAGTAGAGAACCATGTGTTGCAAGTATCGGGATTCTTCAAGGTGATCGAAGATGTAGATACTTGTGTATGGTATTCAGTTGATAGTAATGGTTTTGAGAAACTTGTTTCTCTTTTAGGTTACTCATACTTAGATGCACTCCTAAGTTGAGTAATGCTGATCGGCCTCTCTCCATTTAGTTGACATGCACTGGAGACAGTGGCATGATTTGAATCTGGTTCAAATTAAATCAGTGCCTCTATTTCTATATTGTATATAGAATAGTTCATATCTTAACGATATTAAGGTACGGGGAGTTGTCTGGCTTATGCTTAAAACCAGACTCTGGATAACTCAAGGCACGTTTCTGTAATGGCAGTTTGTGGGTTAACCCGGGCTTTTGACGAGGGTTAACTTTCTACCATCTGGAAGATCAATAGTGATATTGTTCTTGACTCGCCACGATTTTAGTAAAATGGACTTTTTCAGAAAACATTAGTGGGAGTATAGTAGAACTGGAAGTGATTCCGGAACCACAAACGATTACTGAAAATTTAATAAGAACCTAAAGATTCAATCAGGTTTGACATTCCATTAGCCACTCCGCAGATATAGAGGGTTACCTCAGGCACCCGAGAAGTACTTCGGTAGCCTCAAAAACGGTGACTGGGAGGTTCTTGTTTACCCAGACTTGACACTACTATTGTTCCAGACTATGAGACCCGGCAGGAGGATGAGTATAGCATCATTCTAAACTAGCTTTAGAAGTGCACGTGTATATGACTTTGCCAGAGGGTTGTCGTAGTCAGTGGGAGCAGCGGAAGCATAGTGGACAAGTAGCTTATGTCTACTTATAGATTAAAGCAAATATATCAGAGATAGATCATCTAATTTTGATGTGACAGTCATAGACTTTGACTTCATCAGAATAGGAGATGGATCTGTTAATATGATAGTAGGGTGTGATGTCCTGGTATTAAGGATGACATTCTATTTGTAGGAAGTGAAATTCCTATACTACGATCGGTTATACTTTGGTTGTCACACAGTAGTTTCTCCACATAGGTTATGGATATTATATCAGACATTCTGGTTACTAGATCTATGGTTTTAGATCTAGATTTGGGAAGTGTCCCAATCTAGGTACTTAGACAGTATTCTAAAGGTGTTTTAGAATGGACGACTCCTGGCATGGTGGTGTACCTGCAGGTGATGGAGTCACCCTCTCTAAAGGTGTCTTACAGACTAAAGGGGAGAGGGATGTGCATGATTGGCATATCACTTGCTTAGGCAATTGAGTCAATCATGACATGTCATGTACCACACCAGATGTTGTTTTTGCACTAGATGCAATAAGTTGATATATTAATCCAATCCTGGAGAAAAACGAATGGAAGCAGTTTATGAACATAAGTGGATGTTCTAAGGATTTGATAACGGCAGCCTCCTTCTGGAGACGGTTATCATTTCAGGCTTCCAAGGTGACCTGGATGACAGAGTGACTGTCAGAGTTATAGTTTTCCCTATGACGAGGGGCAGTAGTTTAGACAGATGATCCAAGTGGATACTGAGGAAGGTATGGCGCAATATACTGATTGAGTTCAGTAGACGATATAGTCTAAGAAGTTTGCTGGATTTGGAGTTCTTTTATGAACTAGGTCCTATCAGATATCCAGACATATTCTAAGACGAGTATTGCTCATTTCGGGAGATAGCTTTCTCCGCGAAGTTGAGATAAAGAGAAACATAGAAAGAAACACTGGAGCGGATCCACTCACTGAGGCTATTTCTCGAACGCAATAGTTTTACAAACGGGGTTTGTGAAACTGATTAGTAGAGGAGTTGGGTGTTCGGTATCACACGGGCTGTGAGTATGCGACATCGCAATAATTAGCCTTAAGTGCAAGTGGGAGATTGTTGGCTATAGTGCCCTCAAGGCAATTATCATAGTCGCAGGTAGGTGATCATGATGATTGAGGGATGACCAATACCGATAAAACAGTCTTAGTCGAGATGATAGTATGCTATCTGGTTTGTCTTTATCATCATGTATATATTGATAAAGCCCATAGGATTCTTGCTTGACTACCAGCATTTTGATGGCGATCACATACGTGGGAGCTGGGGGTCTATAAGCACATCCTTAAATGTCCCTAGTGTAAGTGCACGGCGGCGCCCCGACCGTCAATCCAAGGCCAAAATGCGGAAACGATACTTTTCTTTAAACTTTAAAACCGGCACCACCGCGCACTTTAAACCCGGATCGGGCCATTAACATAGTCCTAGCTAACTAGAGAAGGGGTAGAGAGATATACCGAGCGATCCGTATCCTTCGGTCTTCTCGTCGTCATCCCGATCTCCCAGCGGAATCTCCGGTCTTCATCTCCTCGTCGGAAGGGCACCACATCGCCGGGTTCTTTTACGGGCTCCCACCTCTGGACCGAGGCAACTCGGGCACAAAGTTGGCAAGCCGACGTGCCCAAGAAGTGCTGTAGATGAAGTGTAGAACTCTATGTCTCATTGGGGTTACTCGAAGTTGCCCTTTGGTGGAGGAATGAGATATATATTTTTGGAGATGGAGCTATGGGATTTTTGTGAAGCCAAAAGACCAACCCACCACAAAAAATTGGGACAGCCCCCTCATGTTGTGGCCGACCATGCTCATGGAGAGAATGAGAGGAGAGTGAGAGGCCAAATGAAAAATGAGTGAGCCCAATAATCAAGAGAGAGAAAAGGTTATCATGATGAAAAGAAATGATCACCAACCAAATCCAACACTCCATCAACCAATCATGTCTCCACAAGTCAAGCCATCATGAGAGAAGAAGTCAAATGATGGTGCAACCATCATGACACAACAACATGAAAATAACACCCTCCACAAATCAAATTTGCATGCTTACAAATAAGCCCTCCTCCACCAATTAACAGCCAACGAAAAGAAGAAAGGAAAACTGGCTGAAACGGAAAGCAAACTGGCAACTTTAGAAAACTGATCCCGTAATAAATTACAGGAAAACCCCGCTACAGTATATACATACCTGTATTTGTATTGCGACCGAATACAAATGCAATGAGACAAAATCTACACTGTACAATACTAGGATCCGGCTTAAACCAAAGCCCGCTAGTATTAACTGTCCGATCATGATCCGTGCAATACCGCACGTACATGATCGAACCCTGCCATATCTCCATACAACCTCTACAGCGTTTCGCCCGAAACTTGAGAAAACGGTCTGTGGGGGACTCTAAAGACTCGTCAATACTTTGGCTGTGGATTTAACCACTAGCACGTCAGAGGTATTAGCCATACGTAACGGGCTACCAGGTATTGACCAAAAGGGACATCGATGAGCGAACTCATCCTGACACCCTACTGAGCTTGTCAGTAACAATATCCGTACAGTCTGGTCCGTTCGTCTATGAGCATCGCATGGCGGGCCTAGGGGGTTGGTAAAAGTCAGACCCCCAAAAGCGGTACAAGTCGTGTCGGAGTGTAGCCCAGAACACCCTGAGATACTACTGGAATACCTACCAGTAAATCTCCTGCCTTAGCCAAGGACTTCGTGTAAGGGCTCTCCTAGACATAGCGCGACCTCACACCCAATACCGGGAGAGACGAACCCCTGCAGATCCGCTTACTGCCTCCATGTGGCTCAGGACTGTACCCAACTGAAACCTGTTTGCACGTCTCCTTTGAGCGTGGTAGGGTAGTAATCAAAGTATAGTGGGAACTCACACGAGACAAATGACGATCTCAGGTCGATGAACTAACATGTACACATGTCCCCAAGGAACTGCTATCTGACGTCAGGTATGAGACCAACTAGCATGTTCCCGGCGAGTCCTGTCCGGTGTACTCATAACCCAATGATCACCTGTATACATCTTAGGGGAACCAACTGACACCAATGGATTGTGAGACCGGCCATCGCCCCTCGTCGGGGTCTCGACTGTATACACTAGTCTACTCTGGAGTATCGATGCCCTGTCTCGAAACTCCCACAACTAGGGACCATTTAAGGATGTGCTTATAGACTACCTGCTCCCACGTATATGATCGCCCTCATACTGCTGGAAGTCAAGCAAGAATCCTAAGGGCTCTATCAACGCGCAATAGTGACCTGTAAGGTCACCTAAAGCAGTACACGATGATAAAGATAACGAGATAGCATACTATCATCTCGAGTAAGACTGTCCTATCGGGACAGGTCCTCCATCAATCATTGCAATCACATGCCTGTGATCCAATAATTGACTCTGAGGGCACTATCTCCAACAATCTCCCTCTTGCACTCAAGGCTAATTATTGCGATGTCGCATACTCACAGCCCGTGTGATACCGAACACCCAACTCCTCTACTAATCAGTCTCACAAAATCCGTTTGCGAAACTATTGCGTTCGAGAAATAGCCTCAGTGAGTGGATCCGTCTTGATGTTTCTTTCTATGTCTCTCTATATCTCAAGTTCGCAGAGAATGCCATCTCCCGAAATGAGCAATACCTGTCTTAGAATGTGTCTGGATGTCTGATGGGACCTAGCTCATAAATGAACTCCAAATCCAAACTTCTTAGACTGTATCGTCAACTGAACTTAATTAGTATCCTGCGTCATGCCTCCCTCAGTATCACCTTGGACCACCTGTCCAAAATACTACCCCTCATCAGAGGGAAAACTATAACTCTGACAACCTATCTGCATCCAGGTCACCTTGGAAGCGTGGAATGATAACTGTCTCCCGAATGAGGCTGTCGTTATCATATCCCTAGAACATCCACTTATGTTCTAAAACTGCTTCCGATTGTTTCTCCAGGATTGGATTGATATCAACTTATTGCATCTACTGCAAAAACAACACCTGGTGTGGTACTCATGATCGACTCAATTGCCTAAGCAAGTGATCTGCCAATCATGCGCATCCCTCTCCCCTTTAGTCTGCAAGACACTTTTAGAGAGGGTGACTCCATCACCTACAGGTACACCACCATGCCAGGAGCCGTCCATTCGAAATACTTTTAGAATGTTGTCTAAGTACCCAGATTGGGAACCACCCAAATCTAGATCTATAGATCTAGTTACCAGAATGTCTTGATATTATATCCAAGTCCCATGTGGAGAAACCACTGTGTGACAACCAAAGTATAACCGATCATAGTATAGGAATATCACTTCCTACTCTATGTATGTCATCGAAATACCAGGACATCACACCCTACTACCTTCTTAACAGATCCATCCCCTATTCTGATGAAGTCAAACCTATGACTGTCACATCAGAAATAGATGATCTATCTCTGCTATATCTGCTTTAGTCTATAAATAGACATAAGCCACTTGTCCACCAATGCTTCCGCTGCTCCCACCGACTACGATAACCCTCTGGCAGAGTCATATACACGTACACTTCTAAAGCTAGTTTAGAAAGACGCTATACTCATCCTGCTGCCGGGTCTCGCAGCCTGGAACAACAGCAATGGCAAATCTGGGTAAACAAGAACCTCCCTGTCACCGTCCTTGAGGCTACCGGAGTACCTCTCGGGTGCCTGAGGTTACCCACCGTATCTGCGGAGTGGCCAATGGAATGTCAAGCCAGATTGAATCTTTAGGTTCCTATCAAACTTTCAGTAATCGTTTGCGGTTCTGGAATCACTTCCAGTTCTACCATACTCCCACTGTTGTTTTCTGAAAAAATCCATTTTTATTAAAACTGTGGCGAGTCTAGAACAATATCACTATTGATCTACCAGATGGTAGAAAGTCAACCCTCGTCATAGCCTGGGTCAACCCATAAACAGCCATTACAGAAACGCGCCTTGAGTTATCCAGAGTCTGGTTTTAAGCAAAAGCCGGACAACTCCCCGTACCTTAACATCGTTAAGATATGAACTGTTCTATATCCAATATAGAACCAGAGGCACTGATTTAATTGAACCAGATTCAAATCATGCAGCTGTCTCCAGTGCATGTCAACTAAATGGAGAGAGGCTGATCAGCATTACTCAACTTAGGAGTGCTTCCAATTATGAGTAATCTGAAAGAGAAGCAAGTTCTCTTAATTATTACTATCAACTGAATACCCTAAACAAGTATCTACATCTTCGATCACATTGAAGAATCCCGATACTTGCAACACCTGGTTCTCTACTTTATTCATATACCTATAACTTCTCAAAACTCAGACCTTGTGTTTCTACGAAACACTTGTCTAAGAACTAAATAAGTCATAAGTAAACCGAATATAGTACGAGAACCAACCCCTCTGTCCTAATGGACACTGGACAACATACAATACTCTGTATAAGTCCTCTGAGTCTAATAACTCAAACCCTGTGTGTCGTAGGTTGAAAACTGTACTTATGGTTAAGAAGAATTACACCGCTGTTTAATGCTTCCTTACCTAACCATCCACTGATATAGGTAAATGTCATCGACATAATTTCAAAAAGATATATCTCACTCTATAAAAATAGACGTACAGATATATCAATTTGAAATTGGTGCATGACAGCGGATATTCAAAACCAAATATTTGTCGTCCGGCAAACAACCCAGGTGACTTCCTCAAATATCACCGATTACAACGAATCCCGATATAATGAGGATGGTCACCTAATTCCCAATAACTTACTCCCACTCATCATCTGTAAAACCATACAGATGTGAGAATCATACCTGGTAAATACATACCATGGAGCAAGATCTGATTGGGAAATTAGTTTTCTTTTAACAGTACACAGCGAAACTGAAACATTGAAATGTTTCGATGGGGTATCCCGGTATTCCTAGTAATGCCTCTTCCATTTTCCAGATTCACAACTGTAACCGTGTAATTCTTTGCCATCTTTCCAAATCCCTTTATATGTCTGTAGTCATTACCTTCTGCACACCCTCTTAGGCTAAATGGTTTTCTTCCTTCCCTACCGTTTGGCACCAGCCTATGGTTTGGAAGAAGACTATCCAATAATCATAATGGGTGTACTGTCCTAAT
This sequence comes from Agapanthus africanus, assembly GCA_030015575.1. Lineage (NCBI taxonomy): Eukaryota > Viridiplantae > Streptophyta > Magnoliopsida > Asparagales > Amaryllidaceae > Agapanthus > Agapanthus africanus. The sequence continues at coordinate 349,974,227 of JASDDO010000031.1, read as the reverse complement.
CCTAGGAGCACTCGCAATGCGAGAGAAGGTGAAGATAAAAGACAACCGAATAAACCTTATTCCTATTTCTCCTGAACCAGAATCCATCCCCGAACTGGAACAAGTTCCTTTCGAGTTCGTATATAACCATACGATGGATTATCCAATAAACTGTGGATCATCGTAGTGATACGGAGTGTCCTGGAGAAATACAAAGGTGATTTAGGATTGGCGAAGAAATACTTGGTTTGGTCGTGAATAGCAGTCGCAATTTACTTTGCCCTCTTACTAATCCCTTGATATGTCTTTACTTAATACCTTCTGTACACCATCGTTAGGCTAATTGGTTTTCTTCATTCCCTACCGGTCGGCACCTGCCTATGGTTTGGAAGAAGACTATCCAATTTGCGTAATAGGTGTACTATATCCTAAACCAAGGAGTACTCGCAACCTGAGAGAAGGTAAAAGGAAAAGACAACTGAATAGTCTTATTCGTTTTCTCTAGAACCGGAAACCATTCTCGAATAAATTCTTTCGAGTTCGTATATAACCATACGATGGTTTTGTCCAATGGAAGTGGACGTTCGTAGTAATACGGGGTGTCCTGGAGAAAAGGGTAAAAGTAGGAGTGGAAATGAGGTTTGCAACTCTGACAATCTAAAAGCCAGTGTTTAAGAAGGTTCGGTTAATTTTGGTCTCTGAGTCATAGTCTTAGGGTCGGGTCATGGTCGCTGCCGAATAGAGAGAGAAAAGAAACACTCAGCGTGCATTCTAACCTAGATCAGAATGGTTATCACTTTATCTAATCTGGAAACCTCCCACTGTATTGTCAAATTCTCCTCCAAACCTGAAAGAAGAATTAGTCGGGATCACCCGAGGAGTAAACCAACTCATCAGTTGGAATCGGGATCCAACTATCATCGCATGATAACGTGACGGAATCCGCTCACGTTATCACACTCCAGAAGGTATGCGCATATCTGGCAAGTTTCAGTTTCTTTAGAAACTCCCGATGTGATTTTTACCCCATGCTCTTATGACCTTGGCGTGAGGTCAAAATGTCATAAGTCACATGTCAAGTTCTACCCATCATTGTGTTAGTAATATGTATGCCCTAAAGGCCATTATATGGATAGTGGAAACTTGGACATATTATCTATGGAGATAGATGAATTTCTTGCTCAACATGATAGTACGCTATCTGGTTTACTTTATCTGGACATGTAGATTTAATCATTTACACATGTTGATAAAGCCCAAAGGATATTTTCTTGACTACTGTGATTATGATGCAGATCATACTAGTGGGGCACGTGTAGTCTATAAGCATATCCTTGAACTGTTCCTAGTCGAGGGTGTATCGAGACAGGGCATCGATATTCCAGAGTAGACTAGCGTATACCATTCTTGTCCCATATGATGGGCGATGGATGATCCCATATCCATCTGGTGAGGAGACACCAAAGGTTGTATGCGGGTGCTCAGTGGAGACTGGGTACACTGAACGGACTCACCGAGAACTCCTATGTGGTATTATATCTATCGTCGGATAGCAGTTCTCAGGGAACACTGGTACAGGTTAGTCTGTGACCCGAGATCGTCATAGAGTCTTGTGTGTCCTCCCACTATACTTTGATCTCCACCCTACCACGGCTCTACTGAGTCGTGCAAACAGGTGGACTTTGGGTACAGTCTCGAGGCGCATGGAGGCAATGAGCGATAGGAGGGGTTTCGTCTCTCCCGGTATTGGGGGTTGATGTTGTGCTATGCTCGATTGGCTATAACATGAAGTCCCTGGCCAGGGCTGCTGAGATTTACTGATAAGAGTTATCAGTAGTTTCTCGATCTGTTATGAGCCATACACCAGCATGACTTGTTGAGTTACTGGGGTCGACGATACCATCCCTAGACTTGATATGCAGCATATTTGACGAAGAGACCGGACTGTACGGTAAGTGTTGCCAGTTGGCTCGACGGGAGTTTTTACAGCTTCGCTGGTTTTCTTCTGATCGTTTCAATACCCGGGTGGCCGTTATGTTTAGCTGACCTCTTGCGGCTTGTAGATGTTTGATATGATCATCATCTACTGCTGGCGTATTGACGAGTCTTAGAGTCCCACAATGAAGTTTCCTGGCTCAGGCAAAAAGATGTGGTGTGCATATGAGATATGCGCGGGACCCGATTAAATACGGTTATGTGATAACGTATATTAATCGGGCATTTTCTATTTGACGGATCGTATGTGATATGACCGGTTTGCTAAATCAAATGTTGATTTAACTAATTACATTTAGATTAATTCTTTAAGTAAATCCTTTTGTATGCATGCATGTATGCACATGATGATGTGCATGGACACATACATGCATACATAGTATCATGGTTGTCGATACAAGAATGGTGGCAATATAAGACTTATATTGAAGCTTTTAATTTGTATTTATCATTTTAAGTTAATGTAAAGAATATCCACTCATGCTCCTTTATTCTTTAGTGGGTAAGCTTTACTTAACTTAATGAAAAGAATTTCCACCCATGCTTAATTCTTAATGAAAAGAATTTCCACTCACAATTATGGTTGTAATGGAATAATGGTGATTATTCCTTCTCATCACTATAAATAGCTTCATATGTGATATGAAACAATGAGTACAAAACTTGTGTACAATTAGTGCAAGGGTGTGATGAAAACAAGTTATCATATGTGATATGATAGAAAGCTCAAGCCACCATTATCTTCTTCTTCCTCTCTTGATTTCTCTCTTGAGTGAAAGTTGATAAAAGAAAGGATTTCAATTGAAGAACATAAACCACATCATCATACTACCCACATCCAGCCGATTTGTGTAGGGTGTTTACTCTACTTCGTTTGCGAAACAAGGTAAGGAGCTTTGGGCAAAGGGACTTCGGGTGGATCATCGTGGACAAGGAAGGCTTCCATCGATCCGTTTCAAACTCTCATAGTGCCAAGGAGTCACCGAGGGAGATCTACAAAGGTTGTAATCTTTACTCTTAGTGATAGTTTTACATTTGCATGTGATGCTTATTTGTATGAATCCCTAAAACTTCTAGTTTTGATTCTTGTCGAGTTAACTTAGCACCTCTAAAATTTTGATTATGGCATATGTGATGCTACCGAACCCTTGACGAGGTGCTAGGCTAGCCCAGCAGTGGTATCAGAGCCAGGCTAGAGCTTTAGGCGATGCGTAGGCGATGTTAAACGTCCGATCGAACCACGAAACACCAATTTGGACCGCTCTCTGGAAATTTTTTGAAAATTGGATTTTTCCAAATTAAAAGGTCTTAAAAAAATCAGCAGGCATTTCTTAAAATTACCATAAAAATTTTTTTAAATGATCTCTCCAAAGAGCCGCGGATGAGCGGCCAAAGCATGGCTTTGGCCGCGGATCCGCGGCCGTACAAGGAGTTCAGGGAAATTTTTTTTTTCAGTGCACCTGATTAATTATGTACATGCCTCTGAGATATTTTAAACTTACTCAATTGTTGAGTTTTCTGGAGATATATTGAATTTGGTGATTCGATTGGAAAGGTTTAACTTCGTTCAGATTTTCAGATTTTTAGAACGTGTTAAAATGTTTGAACGAATGTTAGAAACGCAATTTTTCCTGTATTGGAAAAATTCCAAGTGTTGGATTTTTCCCTAGTTCGAAACTTTCGAAAAACATGCAAGCGTATTTGTGGACACTCTATAAGAACATAACCTTAACTCGATTATGTGACCGTCAAAACTATCACTAAACCTTAGGGTTTGTGGTAGTTTAGCGTTGCCACATGTGAGGCGTTGGTTTGGCCCTTCTACAGTTGGTCCATAAGGGGCTGTGGCATGTTCTAGAAATTTTTGAACTCGGCTCAAGTGTTGTGCAGTTTGGGAAATCTTGGGTGTTTGTTTATTCGATCGAAAAGTTTAACATTGTCTATGTATCTGAAATGTGATACAATATGTGGAATTCATATAGTTAGGCATGAAGTACGAAGTATGTGATATTTCGAATTTATGATGTCTAAGGTGATTGTGGATTCCAAATGTTGTAGTTTTTCATTTTATTTTCTGCGACCGTAAGTGTAGTATGTGGTGTATCGCCGTTTTCGTTGCTATACGTCAACGACAATCGGGATACGCATACTTACTTACGTTGATGATATGAGATATTATGTGTTGCTGAGATATGATGAGTAGGATTGTCGCGACTGAATAGCCGGGGGTTTTTATGTGAGATGAGAGTTTTATTTTTCATTCATGTATAAATCAATTGTATATTATTTACTTTTCCGCATTAGGATAGACCCAAGGAGGGGAGCACAAGTGACCGGGTTCTAGGGTTCAGTGGGAGGCCATCTCGAGGAGTCGAGACCGGGTCTCCTAAACTCTAGAATTGGCGGGGTCACTTGCCGCTCTCGTAGGGGTCTAAGGGTGTGGGCTTGGCTATTCATCACGACCGTGGAATCCGTATTTTCTATTGTTGGCTCGATACAAAATACGGACATCCTAGATATCCTTTTATATGCTCCTGCTGTTGATATTCTGTAATGTGATTACTTAGTATCTGAGACGAATGGATTATTATTATATATATGATATATAATAAACGTTGCTTATATTTTACACCCGCGCTAGTCCCGCCCTGCTATGCCGTTAGTTAAGTAACCTAACGGTGCATAACGGGACACTGTGGCGAATGCGGATGGTATAAGTATACGTTCTATTCTGTGATGGCTTAGGAACTTAAATGATGGGATCACATTAATGAGATTAATGTAAAGAAAAGAAACCTAATGATGTTGTAGAATCGGATTTGAAACAAACTCGGCTTTTTATGAAAAATACAAGTTTCAAGAAGATGCGGAGCTTAAGCCACTCCTTTTCTTAACCGGTTTGATTCTACAACGAGATCAAGTTCAAAACGTTAAAGGTTTTCTTAAAAACCATCCGCAACCCTCCGTCATTTTAGGAAGCAGAGTACTTAGTATTCGTGCTGCGTATGTTGATTATAGTCAAGGCGTAGTGTACGGTAGCTAAGTGATTTCTTCCTACAAAGCATATGATGCGATTAGTTAGGACATTCATGTGATTATGTTGATCATAGTCAAGGGTCATATGGGTGGGTCTAATTAATCACGAAATGACGGGTAGAATTTGACTAGTACTTATGATATGTTGACCATAGCCAAGGTCATAAGTGACTAGGGGTAAAAACCATATCGGGAATTTCAAGAGTTGAAATTTGCAATGAGATTGCATACCATCTATGTGATAGTTGGATCTCGATCTCACTGTGAGTAAGTGTTACTTCCAGGAAAATTATTCCTGGCTAGTTTTCTTTTCAGGTTTTGAAAGAAAATTTGATAAAAGCAGTGGGAGACATCGATTAGATAAAATAATAACCAATCTAATTCTTTGAAAGAGCAATTCGCTAAGTGTATCCTTTTCTCTCTCCGAATGGCAGTTACAGATGTCAGGACTTAAGCTTCTACTTGAGAAAAATAAACTGACAGGACCAAATTATAAAGAATGGTTGAGGAACTTGAACATTGCACTTTCATATGATAAGGTATCATATGTCCTCAATACTGAAGCCCCACCCGTCCCAGGACCTGAATCATCTGTCTCGGATAGGGAGATCCGAAAAACTTGGGAAAATGACTGCAACACGGCCAAGTGCCTCGCGCTCGCTTCTATGGACAATGTCCATCAGAAGCAACACGAGAATATGGATGTGCAGTCCATCTTTCTTCACACAAAGGAGTTGTATGAAGAGCAATCTCGTACTTTGAGATACGAGGAATCTAGAAAGCTGTTTCAGATGCGAATGGCCCCTGGTGCATCAGTTGGAGACCATGTTTTGAAAATGATTGGTCTTATTGAAGAACTTGAGGGACTGGGATGGACTATGGATAATGAGCAATATACGGATATTGTTCTAGAGTCTCCCCCCCCCTGCCTTTGCTCCGTTCATAGTAAATTTCAATATGAATGGTTTGGAGAAATCATTGCCTGAACTTCTCAATATGTTGAGAAGAGCAGAGAACACGTTGAAAACGGCAAGGACTCCTGCTCTGCTTGCTGGGCCATCTTCCTCTTCATTCCCAAAAGCTAAGGCCAAGGGAAAGAAAAAGAAGAAGTCCATCAAACAGAAAGGTGGAGTTAGAAAGGCAAAGGGGAAAGACAAAGTCGGGGCTATGGGAAGTGGAAAAGGAGAATGTTTTTACTGTAAAAAGTCAGGACATTGGAAACGCAACTGTGCTGCATATCTTGCTGATCTCAAGAAGAAGAAGCATGCTGATGCTTCCACTTCAGGTGTGTTTGTAACTGAAAACTGTTTTTCTTTAAACTCTGCATCCTGGGTATTGGATACCGGTTCTGGTTCTCACATCTGCAATTGTATGAAGGGATTGAGAAATAGTAGAGTTTTAAAGATAGGAGATCATACTCTGCGGGTTGGAAATGGTTCCAATATACATGCTGTATCCGTGGGAGAGTATCATCTAGGGTTGCCTTCAGGAAGTATTTTGGTTTTGAACCCGTGTTATTTTGTACCAAGTATGCTGTGTAATATAATATCCGTTTCTTTGTTGGACAATGAAGGATATCATTTTATATTGCAAAATAATGTTATGAACATTAACCTGAATCAAGAGTTGATTGGGTATGGTACACTAAATAACGGTATTTACGTCCTGAACCAACACACAGTTTTCAATATACAACATACTAGTAAAAGAAAGTTTTCAGATATAAATGAAGCTTTTCTTTGGCATTGTAGACTTGGTCATATTAATGAAACAAGACTAAACAAGCTACATAAAGATGGATATTTAAATCCGTTTGAATATAAATCTTATGCGACTTGCCAGTCTTGTATCAAAGGTAAAATGACCAAAACTCCGTTTAGTGGACACGGAGAGAGAGCTGGTGAACTCTTAAGCCTCATACATAGTGATGTATGCGGACCAATGTCTACACTTGCAAGAGGTGGTTTTTCATACTTCATCACTTTTACTGATGATTTCTCAAGATTCGGACACGTGTTTTTGATAAAGCACAAATCTGAAGCTTTTGAGAAATTCAAGGAGTATAAACTTGAAGTAGAGAAGCAAACAGGCTTGAGCATCAAGAAACTTCGATCGGATCGAGGTGGAGAGTATTTAAGTACAGAGTTTCTAGACTTCTTAAAAGAGAATGGGATTCTCTCTCAGCTCACTCCCCTTACACACCGCAGCACAATGGTGTGTCAGAACGGAGGAATCGTACCTTATTGGATATGGTACGATCCATGATCTGTGATGCTGAGTTGCCGCTTTCCTTTTGGGGACATGCATTGGAGACAGCAATGTATCTATTGAACAGGGTTCCAACCAAGACCGTGTCTACCACTCCATATGAGATGTGGAATGGAAAGAGATCATCTCTTAAAAGGTTTAGGATTTGGGGTTGTCCAGCTTTTGTTAAAAAGCGGAATCCAGACAAACTCGAGACACGATCGGTCATATGTAAATTTGTGGGGTATCCAAAACATTCGTATGGATATCTATTCTACCACAAAGAGGAACAAAAGGTGTTTGTTGCTCAGCATGCCACATTTTTGGAAAATGAGTTCTTTAGGGAAAGTACTAATGGCAATATGGTAGAACTAGAAGAGGTTCTAGAGACACAAATTACTTAGGAGGAATTGGTTGAAACTGATGTTGCAGTAGAACTTCAAGAACCTCAGCCGCTCAGGAGGTCTAGTAGAACTTCTCACCCACCAGAGAGATACTATGGGTTTCTCATAGATGGTGATAGAGAAGATTGCATCATGGATGATGATGACCCTACTAGTTTTCAGCAAGCTATCACGAGTGGTGACTCAGTGAAATGGCTGGAAGCAATGAGATCCGAAATGGAGTCAATGTACACCAACAAAGTATGGACTTTGGACGTTGCGCCTCCTGGGATAAAACCCGTTGGGTGCAAATGGATCTTTAAGAGAAAGATTGGTGTAGATGGACAGGTGGAGACCTATAAAGCAAGACTTGTAGCGAAAGGTTTTCGTCAAAGACCAGGCTTGGACTATGATGAAACTTTCTCTCCAGTAGCAATGCTTAAATCCATTAGGATCCTACTTGCTATTGCTGCTCACTATGATTATGAAATATGGCAGATGGACGTGAAAACAGCATTTCTAAATGGTGATTTAGAAGAATGCGTTTTTATGGATCAGCCAGAGGGCTTCATTGATAGTGGGAGCAGCGGGAAAGCATGTAAATTGCTTAAATCCATTTATGGATTAAAGCAGGCCTCAAGGAGCTGGAACATCTGTTTGATGATACAATCAAAGAGTTTGATTTTGTCAGAAATGAAGATGAACCATGTATTTATAAGAAGATTGTAGGGAGTACTGTCACATTCCTCGTATTGTACGTAGATGACATTCTCCTGATAGGAAATGATGTTCCTATTCTACAATCGGTCAAACTATTCTTATCACAAAGGTTCTCCATGAAGGACCTGGGTGATGCCTCACGCATTTTGGGCATTAGAATCTATAGAGATAGATCCAAGAGGTTATTGGGACTGTCCCAATCAAAGTACATAGACACCATTCTAAAGAGGTTTAGTATGGAAGATTCCAAGCGTGGTGCCTTGCCTGCTAATCATGGAATCACTCTCTCTAAGGACTTCTGTCCGAAGACTGATGAAGAGAGAGCTCGCATGAGCGTTATACCCTACGCTTCAGCCGTGGGATCTATAATGTATGCAATGTTGTGTACTCGCCCTGATGTAGCTTATGCACTGGCTGTAGTAAGCAGGTATCAATCCAACCCAGGGGAGAAACATTGGATAGCAGTGAAGAACATTCTTAAGTACTTGCGAAAGACTAAAGAATTGTTCTTGGTGTATGGTAATGGGGATCTCCAGATGGAGGCCTTTACCGATTCAAGCTTCCAAAGTGACAAGGATGACAGTAAATCAATCTCAGGGTTTGTATTTACCCTAAATGGAGGAGCGGTTAGTTGGAAGAGTTCCAAACAGGACACCGTTGCAGACTCCACGATGGAAGCTGAGTATATTGCTGCAAGTGATGCTGCTAAGGAAGCCGTCTGGATGAAGAAGTTCATTGCGGAACTAGGAGTAGTTCCAACCATTGTTGATCCAATACCATTGTATTGTGATAATAATGGAGCTATAGCATTAGCTAAAGAACCAAGGTCCCATCAGAAATCTAGACACATCCTAAGGAGATATCATCTGATCCGGGAGATAGTAGATCGCCAGGAGATCGAGATTCGGAGAGTAGATACAAAGGGTAACACAGCGGATCCATTCACCAAGGCACTTCCACAGCCTCAGCATGAGCGACTGTTTGAAATGTTGGGTATGAGATACGCCAATAACTGGCCTTAGTGTAAGTGGGAGATTGTTAGTAATATGTATTCCCTAAAGGCCATTATATGGATAGTGGAAACTTGGACATATTATCTATGGAGATAGATGAATTTCTTGCTCAACATGATAGTACGCTATCTGGTTTACTTTATCTGGACATGTAGATTTAATCATTTACACATGTTGATAAAGCCCAAAGGATATTTTCATGACTACTGTGATTATGATGCGGATCATACTAGTGGGGCACGTGTAGTCTATAAGCATATCCTTGAACTGTTCCTAGTCGAGGGTGTATCGAGACAGGGCATCGATATTCCAGAGTAGACTAGCGTATACCATTCTTGTCCCATATGATGGGCGATGGATGATCCCATATCCATCTGGTGAGGAGACACCAAAGGTTGTATGCGGGTGCTCAGTGGAGACTGGGTACACTGAACGGACTCACCGAGAACTCCTATGTGGTATTATATCTATCGTCGGATAGCAGTTCTCAGGGAACACTGGTACAGGTTAGTCTGTAGACCCGAGATCGTCATAGAGTCTTGTGTGTCCTCCCACTATACTTTGATCTCCACCCTACCACGGCTCTACTGAGTCGTGCAAACAGGTGGTCTTTGGGTACAGTCTCGAGGCGCATGGAGGCAATGAGCGATAGGAGGGGTTTCGTCTCTCCCGGTATTGGGGGTTGATGTTGTGCTATGCTCGATTGGCTATAACATGAAGTCCCTGGCCAGGGCTGCTGAGATTTACTGATAATAGTTATCAGTAGTTTCTCGATCTGTTATGAGCCATACACCAGCATGACTTGTTGAGTTACTGGGGTCGACGATACCATCCCTAGACTTGATATGCAGCATATTTGACGAAGAGACCGGACTGTACGGTAAGTGTTGCCAGTTGGCTCGACGGGAGTTTTTACAGCTTCGCTGGTTTTCTTCTGATCGTTTCAATACCCGGGTGGCCGTTATGTTTAGCTGACCTCTTGCGGCTTGTAGATGTTTGATATGATCATCATCTACTGCTGGCGTATTGACGAGTCTTAGAGTCCCACAATGAAGTTTTCTGGCTCAGGCAAAAAGATGTGGTGTGCATATGAGATATGCGCGGGACCCGATTAAATACGGTTATGTGATAACGTATATTAATCGGGCATTTTCTATTTGACGGATCGTATGTGATATGACCGGTTTGCTAAATCAAATGTTGATTTAACTAATTACATTTAGATTAATTCTTTAAGTAAATCCTTTTGTATGCATGCATGTATGCACATGATGATGTGCATGGACACATACATGCATACATAGTATCATGGTTGTTGATACAAGAATGGTAGCAATATAAGACTTATTTGAAGCTTTTAATTTGTATTTATCATTTTAAGTTAATGTAAAGAATATCCACTCATGCTCCTTTATTCTTTAGTGGGTAAGCTTTACTTAACTTAATGAAAAGAATTTCCACCCATGCTTAATTCTTAATGAAAAGAATTTCCACTCACAATTATGGTGGTAATGGAATAATGGTGATTATTCCTTCTCATCACTATAAATAGCTTCATATGTGATATGAAACAATGAGTACAAAACTTGTGTACAATTAGTGCAAGGGTGTGATGAAAACAAGTTATCATATGTGATATGATAGAAAGCTCAAGCCACCATTATCTTCTTCTTCCTCTCTTGATTTCTCTCTTGAGTGAAAGTTGATAAAAGAAAGGATTTCAATTGAAGAACATAAACCACATCATCATACTACACACATACAGCCGATTTGTGTAGGGTGTTTACTCTACTTCGTTTGCGAAACAAGTAAGGTAAGGAGCTTTGAGCAAAGGGACTTCGGGTGGATCATCGTGGACAAGGAAGGCTTCCATCGATCCATTTCAAACTCTCATAGTGCCAAGGAGTCACCGAGGGAGATCTACAAAGGTTGTAATCTTTACTCTTAGTGATAGTTTTACATTTGCATGTGATGCTTATTTGTATGAATCCCTAAAACTTCTAGTTTCGATTCTTGTCGAGTTAACTTAGCACCTCTAAAATTTTAATTATGGCATATGTGATGCTACCGAACCCTTGACGAGGTGCTAGGCTAGCCCAGCATATTGTCCAGGTTAATTTGAACCCACCCGTACCTACCCTTGACGTAGGCCAAAATGGCAGTACGACTGTCCCAAACCATCGCATTATATCTATGCAACAGATAAATATCCAGCATCTACCAATTACTATGCCTTGGTGTGAGGTCAAAATACATAGCTTGAATACTACCGAATATTTTACTGAAATGATGGAGGGCTACGAATGGTTTCTGGCGAAAACCTTTAACGTAATGAACTTGATATCGTTGAAGGAACCGGATAGCTTTATAAAAATATAGTGGCGAAAACCTTTGCTAAAGTGGTCACTCCCAGTGAAGGGATCTCGGCTCTTTCCCCGTAGAATGAGGTGCAGGTTATTCCAACTGAATACCACGATGCAAAGCAAAAGGCAATCGGCTATAGTGAAGTTATTGCCCTGACGCAAACTTCTGTCCAAGGGGGCACTCCCGGTGAAGGGATCTCGTCCCTTGCCTCGTCGACTGAGGTGCAGGATATTCCAACTGAATACCACTGTGCAAAACAAAAGAGAACGTCCTTGCAATAACAGCTTTTTGAAAAAAGTTCCAACAACATCAGAATAGGTTTGTTTAGCTTGCATCGATCCAAATCAATGCATTCCCATCAATTGATCACACCAATAAAGAACGAAAATAATGATGTACGTATATGCCACCCGCATTCGCCACCGGGTCCCGTCATCACCCGTTAAGTTACTTAACTAACGACAGAGCGGGGACTGGACTAGCACGGGTGCAAAACATATACAACATCTACTAGTATATATATCAATATATAATATTCGCTCAAGGCGTGATAAAATGCAACATCACAGAAATGTAATAAGCATCACAGAACAATACAGATATCTGGGATCCCCGGGTTTCATAGAGCCGCTACTGAAACCCGACGTTCCCCTGGTCATGTGGATAGCCTGTGCAATGAAATCCTAAACCCCTACGGGCGCGGCAAGTTACCCGCCAAAACCTGAAGCGAGGCATCCCCCTTCAGCAACGTGAATGGACCACCCAGCATTTCACGGAATCCGGTAACTTGGGCACCGCTCCTGGGCCAACCTGTACCCCCTACGAGTGCGGCGAATAGCCCGCCAATTCTAGAGTGAGGCTCCTTCCGTCTCAACGCCATGAGATGCGGGCCCGTTGCCCTCTAGAACCCGGCTATCCGTGCACCCCGCCTTGGGGTAATCCTAGTACAGAAAGTAAAATATACATACAACGGGTACATCGACCTCAGCCCGGTCGTGCCCCAAAAGAATAATATACAAACAGGCAGTGACGGCAGTCCACATGTCGGACGCTCGTCCCGTAATATCAAATGTACATAAATAACCAAACTGTACTAACATTGCTCCCAGGCTATCCACCACGACAAATCCGCAACTTCACAGCACAACACAAAACATCAACGTGAATATCATGTTCGCAAATCCGTCTAAAAGGGCTATAGCAGTTAGACAGGATTTACTGATCAAATGACATTCACGGTCGCAGATATAATGTAAATACTGTGAACTAACATGTTTAAACTTTTCGATCGACTGAATTTTCCGAAGTGGGCCCCAAGCACAATTGTAGCACTCAAAAACATCTGGGGCCAAAAAGAATATACCAGAAACCCTATTTCCATGTTAGTAAACCACTGTAGAAATTTGGTGCGGTTTGGCCCCAAAACGGCGGCGGTTCCGCGGCCAAAACGTGGTTTTGGCCGCTGTTCCGCCGCGCTACAGTAATATCAGCCGACCAAATTTTCACAGAATGCATAAAAAACCCTGCACGTATTTTTCCAATATACCAAATAATTTTTAGAGCAAGGAAAAATTCGACAGAAAGTGCGACATGGAAATGCGGTTTTTGGAAAATCCGATCGATCGAGCTTGTAAACACGTTAGAGCAAGCTAGACTAGGTTAATGGCGTGGCTCTGATACTATGTAAGTGCACGGCGGCGCCCCGACCGTCAATCCGAGGCCAAAATGCGGAAACGATACTTTTCTTTAAACTTTAAAACCGGCACCACCGCGCACTTTAAACCCGGATCGGGCCATTAACATAGTCCTAGCTAACTAGAGAAGGGGTAGAGAGATATACCGAGCGATCCGTGTCCTTCGGTCTTCTCGTCGTCGTCCCGATCTCCCAGCGGAATCTCCAGTCTTCATCTCCTCGTCGGATGGGCACCACATCGCCGGGTTCTTTTACGGGCTCCCACCTCTGGACCGAGGCAACTCGGGCACAAAGTTGGCAAGCCGACGTGCCCAAGAAGTGCTGTAGATGAAGTGTAGAACTCTATGTCTCATTGGGGTTACTCGAAGTTGCCCTTTGGTGGAGGAATGAGATATATATTTTTGGAGATGGAGCTATGGGATTTTTGTGAAGCCAAAAGACCAAAAATCCCACCACAAAAAATTGGGACAGCCCCCTCATGTTGTGGCCGACCATGCTCAAGGAGAGAATGAGAGGAGAGTGAGAGGCCAAATGAAAAATGAGTGAGCCCAATAATCAAGAGAGAGAAAAGGTTATCATGATGAAAAGAAATGATCACCAACCAAATCCAACACTCCATCAACCAATCATGTCTCCATAAGTCAAGCCATCATGAGAGAAGAAGTCAAATGATGGTGCAACCATCATGACACTACAACATGAAAATAACACCCTCCACAAATCAAATTTGCATGCTTGCAAATAAGCCCTCCTCCACCAATTATCAGCCAACGAAAAGAAGAAAGGAAAACTGGCTGAAACGGAAAGCAAACTGGCAACTTTAGAAAACTGATCCCGTAATAAATTACAGGAAAACCCCGCTGCTGTATATACATACCTGCATTTGTATTGCGACCGAATACAAATGCAATGAGACAAAATCTACACTGTACAATACTAGGATCTGGCTTAAACCAAAGCCCGCTAGTATTAACTGTCCGATCATGATCCGTGCAATACCGCACGTACATGATCGAACCCTGCCATATCTCCATACGGCCTCTACAGCGTTTCGCCCAAAACTTGAGAAAACGGTCTGTGGGGGACTCTAAAGACTCGTCAATAATTTGGCTGTGGATTTAACCACTAGCACGTCAGAGGTATTAGCCATATGTAACGGGCTACCAGGTATTGACCAAAAGGGACGTCGATGAGCGAACTCATCCTGACACCCTACTGAGCCTGTCAGTGACAATATCCGTACAGTCCGGTCCGTTCGTCTATGAGCATCGCATGGCGGGCCTAGGGGGTTGGTAAAAGTCAGACCACCAAAAGCGGTACAAGTCGTGTCGGAGTGTAGCCCAGAACACCCTGAGATACTACTGGAATACCTACCAGTAAATCTCCTGCCTTGGCCAAGGACTTCGTGTAAGGGCTCTCCTAAACACAGCACGACCTCACCCCCAATACCGGGAGAGACGAACCCCTGTAGATCCGCTCACTGCCTCCATGTGGCTCGGGACTGTACCCAACTAAAACCTGTTTGCACGTCTCCTTTAAGCGTGGTAGGGTAGTAATCAAAGTACAGTGGGAACTCACACGAGACAAATGACGATCTCAGGTCTATGAACTAACCTGTACACATGTCACCAGGGAACTGCTATCTGACGTCAGGTATAAGACCAACTAGCATGTTCCCGGCGAGTCCTCTCCGGTGTACTCATAACCCAATGAGCACCTGTATACATCTTAGGTGAACCAACTGACACCAATGGCTTGTGAGACCGGCCATCGCCCCTCGTCGGGGTCTCGACTGTATACACTAGTCTACTCTGGAGTATCGATGCCCTGTCTCGAAACTCCCACGACTAGGGACCATTTAAGGATGTGCTTATAGACTACCTGCTCCCACGTATATGATCGCCCTCATACTGCTGGCAGTCAAGCAAGAATCCTAGGGGCTATATCAACGCGCAATAGTGACCTATAAGGTCACCTAAAGCAGTACACGATGAAAAAGATAACCGGATAGCATACTATCATCTCGAGTAAGACTGTCCTATCGGGACAGGTCCTCCATCAATCATTGCAATCACGTGCCTGTGATCCAATAATTGACTCTGAGGGCACTATCTCCAACACCTAGTCGTTGGAGTATCGAGACTGGGCATCGATACTCCAGTGTAGACTGGTGTATACTTATCTAGACCCTGACGAGGGGCGGTGGCCGGTCTTATAAGCCATTGGTGTCAGTTGTTCACCTAAGATAGTATACAGGTGCTCATTGGGTTATGAGTATACTGGACGGACTCGCCGGGAACATGCTAGTTGGTATTATACCTATAGTCAGATAGCAGTTCCCTGGTGACATGTGTACAGGTTAGTCTGTCGACCTGAGATCGTCATTTGTCTCGTGTGAGTTCCACTGTGCTTTGATTACCACCCTACCACGACTCAAAGGAGTCGTGCAAACAGGCTTTAGTTGGGTACAGTCCTGAGCCACATGGAGGCAGTGAGCGGATCGTCGGGGATTCATCTCTCCCGGTATTGGGGGTTGATGTCGCGTAGTGCACGGGTGGCCATCACTAGAAATCCTCGGCCGGGGTATGTAAGAATTACCGATCCAGGATCGATAGTTTCTCAGGTAGTGATTGGTTTCATACCGACACGAATTATCGCGTTGTTAGGGGTCTGACTTTATCCACCCCCATAGACTCGATATGCGATACTCTTAGACGAACAGACCGGACTGTACGGATATTGTCACTGACAGTCTCAGTAGGGGTTCAGATGAGTTTGCTCATCTGCCTTCCTTTCGCTCAATACCTGGGTAGCCATTACGTACAGCTAGTGCCGCTGACGTGCTTGTGGTTAAACCCACTGCCAGCGTATTGACGAGTCTTTAGAGTCCCACACAGAGAGTTTTCACGGCTCAGGCGATTTGGTGTAGGTGATGTTTGTTGGTACATACAGGTGTCCGATTGAATATGTGCACAGGCTGCATAGACTTTAATCGGATGGTTGATAATACTAGCGGCTTAGGATTAAGCCAGATTGTTAAATCAAGTTTTGATTTAATAATTTACATATGTATTTATATATATGTATTTTAGTATTATTGCTCACTATTAATTTTCTCTCTTTGGCTATTCGTATTTTTGAACGAATACGCGTATGTGTATTTCGATACATGTACCGGGAAGCATTCCGTATTTATACAGAATGGCTTCTAGAAGATGCCACCTCATTATTGATTTTCTTTTGAAAATCATATGTTTTAAATGAGGTGGAAATGTGACATGGGTCAAAGCATGGGTCTTTGGCAATGTAGAGATTGGTATGGGTAATTGTTTATTGCTTAATTTGGTAAGTGTTTTTTGGTGTGCATTATTTTTGAGGGAGGTGAGAGGGGCCGACCACTTTGAAGGGGTGTGGGTTTTCCTTTGCTCATTTGATCATTCATTTTTTGGGCTCTCTCTCGTGCTCACTCTCATTGATACACCCAAAAACACTTAGCATATTTAGCTCATGCCATTCTTGTCTTGATCACCTCCACATCTTCCATGGTTGCTCTATGAGCATTAAAGTTTGAGAGGAAATTATGGTGAGACTATCCTACACCCCCCACTCTCCACTACTAGCAATCCTAGAGAGTCGGTTGGTCCGCTTGGCGAACCTGAAGCTTGTGCCGTTTTCCTCGGGTGGATCATCGGAGATGATGGAAGACCGGCGACCAAAGTAGATCCGTATCACTAGGAGCTTGGAAATGGTTGAAAACCCAAAGGACTTGGATCATTAGGTATAACGATTTCAATCTCTTTGTGTTTAGCTTGCTAGTTATTAGGGTTAATGGTTTTGATCTTGGAATCGGGGTAATGGTAGCGCCGGGTTTTAGGAAATTTTTGTTCCGTATTTGGCCACGGTTGGATGGCCGGGGCGCTCCTATAACCCTTCAGTTAAATGTATCATGCTAGGTTATAAATGCAACTAGGGTTAATGAGGGTTAAACCATCCTAGGGTTAAGATTAGGGTTTATAATTTATCATTAAGTAATTCAAAGATTATGGATATTTATCATGGATGATATTTTGTTGAAAGCTTGTAGAAGCTTCAAGGCATCTTTGACTTTGTCCATTCTCTTTATCTAGCTTAAGATATTTTTGACCTAACCTTTAACCATAGCTTATGGTTAACTCTCTATAAGGGTTAAGCATGACATGCTTAACCCTTGGTTGCATTTCTAACCTCACACTCAATTCATTCTCACATGATGAGTTGCTTCTTCTTCTTCTTCCTCAAAGCTTTCTAGCTTCAATGGAGTTGTGAGAAAATGAGTGAGAAAATGATTTCTAATGTGAGAAAACTTCCTACTTCATCATCCTCTACTACTTGCCATTTAGTATAGGGTGTTTGCTTCACTAATTCCATAGTTAGTGAAGAGATAGCTTGGGTTAGTGTCTCCTCGACGTAGATCATCTTCGGCCTCGAAGACATCGAAGCATGCATGTTTGTTTCTTCATGGGAGCCTCTCTAGAGTCCGGAGTTCACGATCACAGCGAAGGGACTACTACACGGAGCTATTGAAGTGAAGGACCGGTCTACAAAGGTTGTATTCCTTGCTCACTTAGAATGTAAAGTGTTTGCATTTGTATTTCCGTCGATTTCTTGTTAACGATTCTTTGTTAGGGTTAGCTAAAACGACAAATTTTTGAATATGGCATGGACGATGCCTCCCGAAACCTTGCTGCCGTGCTAGGTAACCCTGCAGTGGTATCAGAGCCATGTTAGAAATTTATACGGATTTTGTTAAGATTACGAAACCGAAATACTGTGAAACTTGCATCGCCAAAACCTGCTTGCTGTCGATTTTAAAATGTTGTCAAAAAATTTTTCAAACAAGTACAGAGTGCTATATATGATATAACATGAACACTGACAAAATTTCATGCATTTTGGAGAAAATTGGGCCGAGCACAGCCTACCCCATCTCGGCCAAAATCGGAGCTCCCCCTCCCCCCCGATTTTTTGCCTGAGTTCAAGTGACTGGGTTTTGGTGTTTCAGGTGTTGTTGTTTTTTTGCTAATTTTACATGTGATGTAATCTTACACTATAAACAATTAGGAGTTTTAGTATTCGTAGTTTTAACATTGTTTCGGGTTATTCACATAGTGTCTAGGCGAAGTTAAAAAGTTCGATCGAATGTCAAAAACCCATTTTTCCAAGTTTAACGTATTCGGAAAAACTTGCAAGTGATCCTATGAACCCTCTAGAAGAATGAAACCCTAACTCGACTTTTTGGAACGTGGAACCGCGGTCAAACCCTAGGGTTTGCCGTAGTTCCGTGGCAACATGGGTGAGGCTTGGGTTTTCCCTTCTACGGCTGGTGCATAAGTACTGTGGTATATTCTGGGTATTACTAAAACTGTGCTCTAGTGTTGAGCTGTCGGAAAATTGTGGGACTTTGATGACTCGATCGAAAATTTTGACGCTGTCCAGATATTATGTGATGGGATACAATATTTGGAATCCACAAGTAGTTATGAGATAATTAGTTTGAATTTTATAAATCTAGTAGTTCAGTCTCATTTGATCGGTTGCCACGGGATTTTGATGAGATCAAAAGTCTGTCGCAATCACGTAGCGTACGCGGATACTCGCCAGGTAAACTTAATAGATAGCTACGCCCCATAGCCCCGACCAAGTGACTATAGGAGAACCCCGTCGCCAAAAGCATCCGTTCGGGTGCTCGTGGCAGCCGTTCTCAGCCTTAGTGCACTTCGTCGACGGCATCGGGTGTGTATGTGTGTGCGGCCGTCTACTTAAGTTTCCGACGAGCATTCGATCAGGATGTCGGGAATCTTGTTGAATTGCCCGACTAGATATTGAAAAGTGTTTTCGAGATCGAGACTAAAATGCGGGGTTTATAATTGTTAGGCATGTGATGTCTAAGAAATTCATTTGGTTAGGCATGAAATCCGAATATGAGATATTTCGGGTTTATGATGTCTAAGGTAGTTGCGGATTCCAACTGTTGTAGTTTTTCACATTCTTTTCTGTGACCGTAAGTGTAATATGTGGTGTATCGCCGGTTTCGGTGCTATATGTCAACGACAATTGGGATACGCATATTTACTTACTTTATGACATGTGATGTTATGTGTTGCTGGGATATGTTATATTGGATCGTCTTGTTTGAATAGCCGGGGGTTTTATGTGAGATGAGAGTTTTTCATTTTCATTCATGTAAAATTCATTGTATGTAATATTCTTTTATTGGGACACTTCCGGGTTAAGGATGATGTCACCATTGTATATTATTTACTTTTCCGCATTAGGATAGACCTAAGGCGGGTAGCATAAGTAACCGGGTTCTAAGGTCCAGTGGGAGACCATCTCGAGGTGTCCAGACCGGGTCTCCTAACTCTAGAATTGGTAGGGTTGCTTGCCGCTTTCGTAGGGGTCTAGGGGTGTGGGATTGGCTATTCATCACGACCGTGGAATCCGTGTTTTATACAGGCTTAATTTAAAACCCGGAAATCCTAGTATATCCAATATTTCATATGTTTTATTCTGCTGCAATGTTCTGTGATGAGATCATATTACTGTTCTGATATGAATGCTTATATTATATATATATATATGATATATATTATATATTACTGCTTTCGTTTCATATCTGATGCTTGGGAAGCATAATAAATAGGACTTGATTAATGAGATTAATGAAAATAAAAGAAACCAAAAGATGTTGTAGAAACTTGTCTCGAAAACTGGTAGCTCTAGTTCTTCCTTTGCATAGCGGTATTCCGTGCAGAATATCCAGCACCTTATTCGATAAGGAAAGAGCCGAGATCCCTTCACCGGGAGTGACCTCATTAGCGAAACTAGCAGATGCTACAAACTCGGTTTGTCTTCTGATTGCTTTTATAGTTTTTGCTTTGCATAGTGGTATTTGTAAAATATCCTGCACCTTATTCGATAAGGAAAGAGCCGAGATCCCTTCACCGGGAGTGACCTCTTTAGCAAAACTAGTAAAAGCCTAAAAAACACTCCATTTAAAATCATTCGATTCTACGACGATATCAAGTTCATTACGCAAAGGGTTTTCTTAAAAATCTGTCGTAGCCCTCCGTCATTTCAGATAAGTACTAGTTAGTATTCGTGTTACGTTTATTGACTATATTAAGGCGTAGTGTGCGGTAGCTGATTAGTGCTTATCTGTATAAGCATATGATGCGATTGGATTAGGGTAGTCGTGCGACTTTGATGACTATGTTAAGGGTCGTGCGGGTGGGTTTAATTCAATCAGGAAATGACGGATTGAACTTGACTAACACTTATAATTTGTTTACTATGTTAAGGTCATATAGCTGCTAGGGGTAAAATATTATTGGGAATTTCAAGTGTTGAAATTTGCAATGAGATTGCATGTCTTCTATGAGATAGTTGGATCCCGATACCCACTGCGAGTAAGAGTTACTCCTGCGAGAGTTTTACACATCACGGGTTTTACACATCATAATTAGCCGATCAAGTAGGTGTCTAGAAAGGTGTCAACGGGGTTACACTTCTGAGAAAACGAGGTTTATTTTAATTAGGTCCGTGCAAAAGCACGGGGAACCTCCCTCAAAGTACCGACACTGGCCTGGCTGAAAGATTGGCGAACTTGTAGGGTGTAATTAATCCCGACTAGTCTTTCCTTTTAGGGTTTGAAGGAAGATTTGACTAAAACAGTGGGAGCCATCCTGATTAGATATATTAATAACCAATATAATCTTGCAAGAGCATACGCTGAGCGTTTTCTTTTCTCTCTCTCCAGGTAGCGACCATGTCACACCTTAATCAAGATAATAATAAGGGATTACCAGGATTCCCGTGCCGCCCAAACGAAGAAAGTTCATGCTGATGCATCATCTTCGGGTGTGTTCATTACAGAGAACTGTTTCTCAATATCCTTTACATCTTGGGTATGCTGATACCGGATCAGGATCCCATACATGTAATCTGTTACATGGGCTATAGATAGGTAAAGAACAGAAAATGGGTGATAAGTTTTAAGAGTTAAAAATGGTGCAAGTGTTGCAGCCAAGTATGTTGGCAGTTATCACCCTGTATTACCAAATACATTGATTCTGAACGAATGTTATTAGATACCGAATCTGATATACAATATCATATCAGTCTCTTTATTTAGTAAATAAGGATATAATTTTGTATTGTTGGATAATGTTTTGAACATTTCCTATATCAAGAGTTGATCGGTTCAGGCACGTTATCTAAAAGCATATACGTTCTAAACCAAACTATAGTTCTTAACATAGAAAACACACACAAGAGGAAGAGTTCAGAAATGAACGAATCCTTCTTGAGGCATTGTAGCCTAGGTCATGTCAATGCTACCCGACTAGCTGAAGTTACATAAAGATGCATATTTAAATCAGTTTGAATTTACATCTTGTGAAACTTGCCAGTCATGTCACAAAAATAAGATGACCATAGCTCCGTTTATTGGAAATAGAGAAAGTGTTAGTGAACTCTTGGGATGGATACATGATGATGTATGTAAGTCCCCTGTCTACACATGCCAGGTCCGGTTCTTTGTACTTCATTACATTCACTGATGATCTCTCAAGATTCGCATATGTGTTCCTGTTGAAACACAAGTCTGAAACTTTTGAGAAATTCATAAAATATAAGTTAGAAGTAGAGAACCAAAAACGGGTATAAGTATTATGTCCTTTGATGAGATCAAGGAGGAGAATACTTGAGCATGGAATTCCTGGACTATTCTAAAGGAGAATTAGATTCTCTCTCAGCATTACTCCTCCGTATACACCACAGCAAGTTGGTATATCGGGGTGGAGCAATCACACCCTATGTGATATGGTGTGCTCTATGATGAGTACTACTGAGTTGCCTATTTCCTTTTGGGAG
Organism: Agapanthus africanus; assembly: GCA_030015575.1. Lineage (NCBI taxonomy): Eukaryota > Viridiplantae > Streptophyta > Magnoliopsida > Asparagales > Amaryllidaceae > Agapanthus > Agapanthus africanus. The sequence continues at coordinate 349,951,884 of JASDDO010000031.1, read as the reverse complement.
TTATGCACTTGAGAAGCTGCATACTTATTGAATAGGGTTCCAATCAAATCAGGTGTCTACCACTCCATATGCGATATGGTATGGGAAGAGCCCATCTCTTAAGGATGTTAAGATTTGGGGTTGTCCGGCCGATGTCTAAAAGAAAAATCCGGACAAGCTCGAGGCAAGGTTAGTTCTTTGGAAGTTTGTTGGATATCCCAAGCATTCGCAAGGGAATATCTTCTACCACACTGAGGAGCAAAAGGTGTTTTGTTTCTCAGCATGCCACCTTTTGGAAAGGGAATTTCTTGTGAAGAAATTAGTGGTCATGAGGTAGAACTGGAAGGAGTTCCATCTATACAAACTGCAGCTGATGATTTGGTAAATCCGGAGGATTCAATAGTTTCCAACGAACCTAAGCCTCTCCGCCGATCTGGTAGGGTTCCTCATCCATCTGAGAGATACTTCGGTCTTCTCTATGACAGTAGGAGCGAGGATTGCATCATGAGATGATGACCCAACTAGTTTCGAGCTGGCCATCAAGAGTGGGGACTCTGTGAGAATGGCTGGATGCTATGCTATATGAGATGAAATCTGTGTACACCAACAAAGTATGGACTTTGGTTGCTTTATCTGAAGGGTTAAATCCCCATCAGGAGCAAGTATATCTTGAGAAGAGTACTTGGTGTACATGGAAAAGTTGAGACTTTCAAAGCTAAGACTTATTGCAAAAGGTTTTCATCATCGACCAGGTGTGGACAATGAAGAAACCTTTTCTAGTCCTTATGCTTAAGTCCATCCGGATCCTACTTTCCACTGCTACATATCATGACTACGATATCTGGCGGTTAGGTGTCATGACTGCTTTTCTAAATAGTGATTTAGAAGAGAGCATCTACAAATACACAGCCAGAGGGCTTCGTAGACCGTGGGAGCAGCGGAAACGTGTGCAATTTACTTTATGAGTTGAAGCATGCATCGCAGAGTTGGAACATCTGTTTTGATGTGGTAGTCAAAGAGTTTGACTTCATCAAAATGGTAGATGAACCTTGTATATACAAAAAGGTAATAGGGAGTATGGTAGTGGTCCTCGTATTATACGTGGATGACATATTCTTGATAGGAAAGGAGTTTCCTATGCTACGCTCGGTCAATCTCCTCTTATCACAAGGATTCTCCATATAGGATCAAGGTGATACCTCCTAAATCGTGGGTTTTGGATCTATGAGATAGATCTAAGTGGATGTTAGGATTCTCACTAGGTGTAGTGAGATGGTATCAATCGATCCTAGGGAGAATCACTGGATAGCTTCCAGGGTGGTAAGGTCGACTGATTGTCAGTCACATGCATTGTCTTTACCCTCAGTGGAGGGACGGTATGTTGGAAGAGTTCCAAACTAGACGATAAAGACTGGATACATCACTACCAAGGATACTACCAAAGATGTAGTCTGGATGACTATTAGTTCATAACATGAACTTTGTTCCTACCATTGTGTGACAATGGAGTTGTGGCTTTGGCCTAGGAACCCCCATCCCATTAGTGATCCAAACATATTCTTAGGCAGTATCACCTGATCATGGAGATGGTTGATCTCCAGGGAGATCGAGGATAGGAGAGTAGACACAGATGACAACAGAGCGGATCCACTCATAAAGGCCTATTCCCAGGAAAGAATTTTATGGGATGGTTGAGTATGAGACATTTCAACCACTTCTGATTGTTGGGTATGAGATACTACAACAGATGGCCCTAGTGCAAGTGGGAGATTGTTAGTGATATGTATGCCCTAGAAGCCATTACTATACATACAATGTATATTGTAGTGGATGCTTGGACATATATATGGAGGACTTTCTTACTTGACATGATAGTATGATATCTGGTTGCTCTTTATCTTAACGTGTACTCTGATTGTCTCTAAGTTACATGTTGATAAAGCCTTTAGGATGAGTACTTGACTTACAAGACTATGATGCAGATCATACTAGTGGGGACAGAGTAGTCGTTAAGTACATCTTTCAAATATTCCTAGTCGTGGGTGTATCGAGACAGGGCATCGATATACCAGTGTAGACTAGCGTATTTTCGACCCATACAGATGGGCGATGGATGATCCCATATCCATTGGTGTTTGACATCAGAGACAGTATACAGGTGCTCAGTGGAGACTGGGTACACTGAACGGACTCGCCGAGAACTCCCAGATGGTATTATACCTCACGTCAGATGGCAGTTCTCTGGTGACACCGGAACATGTTAGTCTGTAGACCCGAGATCGTCATAGAGACTTGTGTGATTCCCACTATGCTTTGATTTCCACCTCACCACGTTCAAGAGAACATGCAAAACGGTGGCTTTTGGGTACATTCCCGAATCACATGGAGGCAATGAGCGATAAGAAGGGTTTCGTCTCTCCCAGTATTGGGGGTTGATGATGCCCTGTGCTCGATTGGCTATAACAGGAAGTCCTTGGCCAAGGCTACTTCAGAAATATACTGGTAAGTGTTATCAGTAGTTTCTCGACCCGTTATGAGCCTCATATTGACACGAATTATCGAGTTACTGGGGTCTGACGTTTACCACCCCTAGACGAGATAAGCGACATATCAGACGAAAAGACCGGACTGTACGGTAGTGTTACTGATTGGATTCGCAGGAGTGTGAGCAGGCTTGCTTGTTGATTTTCTGATCGCTCAATACCCAGGTGGCCTTTACGTTTAGCAGACCGCTTGCGTCTTATGGGTGTTCGATATGATCATCATTTACTGCCGGCGTATTGACGAGTCTTTAGAGTCCTACACAGGGGTTTCCTGGCTCAAGCGAAACGGACAGGAAAGCTTTGGAATATGTAAAACATTAAGAAGGGTTAAGGAAGGAGAGATTGTGATGGTTCCTTGGCCGGCTATGGCAGAATACGAACCATCTACAATTTTGACCCTTTTGTTTCCTGCACAGGGTGTGTAAGTTGAAAATAATGTGAAGCAACTGGTCATGTGATCAGTTGCTCCAGAGTTAAGAATCCAAGGAAGTTGATTGATACATGAAAAAGAGATAGGGTGATTGTTACCGATTTGGGCTAAAGAACAGGAGGGTTGTGTTGACGGGTCTGTGTTGGAGTTAAAATACTTTTACAAGTGCTCCAGTTGTTCCTTTTTGAATGGAGGCGATCCTGAGTTGATTCTTGACTCCTGAGAACTATCGGACTCGATCTGCAAAGCCTGTTTTTGTAAAAGACTTTGGCTGGTGTTTTGATCCCCTTGAGTTCCGGACCTGTATGTTCGTTGATACACGGAGGATACTTCAGTCTCTGTGGTGGAGAACATTATGGCTGGAAAAAAATGAACTAGGATTTCTTTTGATTGAGGAAAAATGGTGATTTTTTATTTTTGGAGAAAGTTTTACCGCTCTGATACCATATAAGCTAATTGAACTTTCTTTCACAAAAAATTCAGTCTATAGAGAGGCACTTTTTATAGCCTTGTTACACGAGTATAGGAAGATATGAGGAAAACAATAAAATAAGGAAGTTACAAACAAATTCTGTTACAAACAGATTCTAACAGATTTTGTTACAAACTGATTCTAACTAATCTGAGAAATATCTTACTGTTGACTATTCCCAACATATATATATATATATATATATATATATTAATGAAGCATGGCATTTAAATTTCTATTTTGTGAAATTAGAAATGAGGTGGAAAATGAAGCATGGTTGCAAGCATGGGATTAATTCTTGTTTATTCATTCTTGACTCACTATTCAAGCATGGTTGCAATTTTATGAAGTATTCTTCGTGTATCAACCAACATACAGGTCCAGAACTCAAGGGGATCGGAACACCAGCCAAAGTCTTTTACAAAAACAGGCTTTGCAGATCGAGTCCGATAGTTCTCAGGAGTCAAGAATCAACTAAGGATCGCCTCCATTCACAAAGGAACAACTGGAGCACTTGTACAAGTATTTTAACTCCAACACAGACCCGTCAACTCAACCCTCCTGTTCTTTAGCCCAAATCGGTAACAATCACCCTATCTCTTTTTCATGTATCAATCAACTTCCTTGGATTCTTAACTCTGGAACAACTGATCACATGACCAGTTGCTTCACATTATTTTCAACTTACACACTCTGTGCAGGAAACAAAAGGGTCAAAATTGTAGATGGTTCGTATTCTGCCATAGCCGGCCAAGGAACCATCACAATATCTCCTTCATTAACCCTTCTTAATGTTTTACATATTCCAAAGCTTTCCTGCAATCTGATTTCTATTATAAAGATAACTCAAGACCTTAAGTATCAAGTTAAATTCATGCCCTCTCATTGTGAAATTCAGGTTCTGGACTCGGGGACGATGATTGGCAATGCTAGGACCAGTGGAGGTCTCTACTTGCTTGAAGAAGGATTGCATCTCAATAAGTCTGCATCTAGTTTGTGTTCTCAGTCCATGTTTGTTTCTCGTGACAATGAATTAATTATGTTACATTTTCGTCTAGGTCATCCTAGTTTCCATTATGCAGTATTTGTTTCTAAAGTTGTTTCGGAATAAAAATCCTTCTCAATTTCAATCTAAAGTATGTGCTTTTGCTAAACACAAAAGGGCAATTTATCCACCTCGACCCTATAAACCTTCAGCACCGTTTGCCTTAAACCATAGTGACATTTGGGGACCATCCCGCGTTTTATCTGTCTTCGGAAAAAAAATGGTTTGTTTCGTTTATTGATGATCATACTAGAGTCCTTTGGGTGTTTTTGTTAAAGAAAAAATCAGAAGCTGAACAAGTTTTCAAAACCATTTATGAGATGGTTGAAACACAGTTTAACAAAAAAAAAATAGAATTTTCGAAGTGACAATGAACGAGAATTTTTTAACGAAACCTTGGGAGATTTTTTTTGCAAAGAAAGGCATCATTCACCAAAGTTCTTGCATTAACACACCGCAATAAAACGGTGTGGATGAAAGAAAAAATAAACACATTCTTGAAATTGCTGGGTCATTATTATTCACCAACCATGTTCCAAAAACATTATGGAATGAAGAAATTTTAACAGCAACCTATGTTATTAATAGAATACCCTCGAAAATTCTCAATTTTAAAAAACCTGTTGCCTTGTTAAAATCTCTTTACCCTCAAAGCCGCCTTTCAATCTCGGATCTACCGTTGAAAATTTTTGGTTGTATCGTGTTTGTTCACGATCACAACCCCACTAGGGGTAAACTTGATCCAAAATCGAAAAATGTGTTTTCATTGGCTACGCCACGAATCAAAGAGGGTATAAATGCTTTGATCCTTTATCAAATAAAATATTTATCACAATGGATATGTTGTTTTTTGAAAATAATTCTTTTTAAGCCTCCTCTTCAGGGGGAAACAAATAGTGAAGACTCGATTTCCATAAAAAATAGTCTCTCAAAAATACCCAACTTAATCCCACATACAAATTTACAAGATCTAGATTTTTTAAATCAAGACATTTTAGACCAGTCTTTTGAACACATGGCAACCCAAAACAGTGAAAATTCAATGGACACTCAAAAAAAGGTCCTTGAAAACTCAAAAAACATGTCTGTTGAAAACTCGGTTCCTTTATTAGAAAATCCGGAAAAATCCCATAAAAATATGAACACACCACCGACTCCCAAAACAACTTGCCCCGTGGATTTAAATCCACCAGAAGCTGATGTGGAAATTAAAACTTACAAAAGGAAACAACGTGAAATAGGTCTGGAAAAAACACAACATGAGCATTTAATTGAGATAGATCCTTCTCCAGAAGCAGAGGACGACTCTGTCCAGCCCCACCAAGAATCCGACTCGAGAACAGAACCGGATCACAGTGAGTTGGATCTTCCCATAGCTCTCTGAAAGTCCACAAGGTCATGTACTAGTTATCCCTTGTATCCAATGTCAAAATTTGTATCCTCAAATAATCTCTCACCCAGTTTTTCAGCCTTTACCTCTAATGTGTATGCTGTGGAGATTCCAAAAACTGTACAGGATGCTCTTAGAGCTCCAGAGTGGAGAAAGGCAATTTTCGAGGAGATGAATGCACTTGAGAAAAATCAGACTTGGAACATGGAGGAAGTGCCGAGAGGAAAGAAGACTGTAGGATGCAAATGGGTATTCACACCAAAATTTCGTGTAGATGGAGCCCTAGAACGATATAAGGCGAGACTCGTTGCTAAAGGGTTCACTCAAACATACGGGATCGACTATATGGAGACTTTTGCACCTGTGGCTAAGCTAAACACGATCCGGATCTTGCTGTCAGTTGCAGTAAACCTCGATTGGTGACTCAACAACTAGATGTGAAGAACGTGTTTTTGAATAGAGACCTGGACGAAGAAGTGTACATAGAACCTCCACCGGGGTTGAAAAAGGGTTCGGCTCCAAAGTGTGCAGATTGAAAAGATCACTTTACGGTCTTAAACAATCTCCACGATCTTGGTTCGAACGTTTCCATCAGTTTGTGAAAGGGCAAGGATACAATCAGGCTCAGACAGATCACACCATGTTCTACAGGGTCTCCAGACATGGAAAAATTGCAATACTAATTGTTTACGTTGATGACATCATTGTTACAGGAGATGACGAGGAAGAGGTCAACCAGTTAAAAGGAAGTCTCGCTAAGGAGTTCGAAGTAAAAAACTTGGGAGAATTGAAGTATTTCTTGGGTATGGAAATTGATCGAAATAAGAAAGGCATTGTTGTGTCTCAACGGAAGTATGTTCTCGATCTTCTCAAAGAAATAGGGATGACAAACTGCAAACCTGAGGAGACACCAATAGATCCGAATAAAAAGCTCGGAGAATTTACACAGAGCCCGTCAGTGGACATTCCACAATACCAGAGGTTAGTGGGAAAATCGATCTATCTCTCACACACACGTCCCGATATCACTTTTGCAGTGAGTATGATAAGCCAATTTATGCACTCACCTCAAGAAGAGCACCTTGATGCAGCATATAGAGTTTTGAAGTATTTAAAAGGCGCACCAGGAAGAGGTTTATTCTTCAAAAAAGGTGAGACTCGCAGCGTCGAAGTATTCACTAGCGCGGATTGGGCAGGTTCCATCGTAGACAGGAAGTCAACTTCAGGGTATTGTACGTACGTGTGGGGCAATCTAGTTACATGGCGGAGCAAGAAACAAAGTGCCGTGGCAAGGAGTAGTGCGGAGGCAGAATTTCGAGCCATGGCCAACGCTATTTGTGAAGTTCTGTGGGTTCAACGGATACTACAGGAAATAAAGCAGCCTATAACTCAGCCACTAAAACTACACTGCGACAACAAAGCTGCCATCAGCATAGCAAACAACCCCGTACAGCATGACATAATGAAGCATATTGAAGTCGACCGCCACTTCATCAAGGAAAAACTGGATGCTGGTACCATCTGCATCCCCTACATTCCGACAAAAGAACAAACTGCAGATATCTTTACAAAGGGACTATTCAAAGCAGTGTTCGAGGGACTCATAAGCAAGTTGGGCATGATGGACATCTACGCACCAACTTGAGGGGTAGTGTTGGAAATAGTTAACAGTAAGATATTTCTCAGATTAGTTAGAATCTGTTTGTAACAAAATCTGTTAGAATCTGTTTGTAACAGAATTTGTTTGTAAGTTCCTTATTTTATTGTTTTCCTCATATCTTCCTATACTCGTGTAACAAGTCTATAAAAAGTGCCTCTCTGTAGACTGAATTTTTTGTGAAAGAAAGTTCAATTATCTTATAATATATATATATATATATATATATATATTATATATTAATTTATATCTAATGAAGAATAATTAGTAAGCTAATGATATTAGTTAATATATAATTATATCACATATAATTTATATCACATTATTAAATCAACACTTGATCTAATAATCCGGTTATATCATATATGACCGACTAATATCATTTATCTGTATATCACATTATCGAATCAACAATTGATTCGACAAACTGGTTATATTACATATAACCGAACCGATAACAGATAATATGGTATCACATACTCGTATTTAATCAGGCCCACACACATATCACATATGTGTCCTACTTCATTTCGCTTGAACCAGGGAACTTCTGTGTGGGACTCTAAAGACTCGTCAATACGCCAGCAGCAGGTGATGATTATATCAGTCACCTACAAGCCGTCAGCGGTACTTGTTGGACGTAACGGCTACCCGAGTATTGAGCGATATGAAGATCAACAAGAAAGCTTGTCCACAGTCTTCATTAAGCCTATCAGTAACACTACCGTACAGTCCGATCTATTCGTCTAATATGTCGCATATCATGTCTAGGGATGGAAATCTTCAGACCCCAGTAACGTGATAAGTCATGTAGATGTCTGGCCTATAACGGTTCGAGAAACTACTGATAACACTTATCAGTATATCTCGGCAGTAGCCCTGGCCAGGGACTTCCAGTTATAGCCAATAGAACATAGCGCAACATCAACCCCAATACCGGGAGAGACGAAACCCCTCCTATCGCTCATTGCCTCCATAAGACTCGGGACTGTACCCAAAATCCACCCGTTTGCACGTCTCCTTTGAGCGTGGTAGGGAGGAAATCAAAGCACAATGGGAGCCGCACAAGACTTTATGACGATATCGGGTCTACAGACTAACCTGTACCAGTGTCACCAGAGGACTGCTATCTGACGATAGGTATACTACCACATAGGAGTCCTCGGCGAGTCCTATTCAGTGTACCCAGTCTCCACTGTGTACCCGTATACTATCTCTGATGTCAAACACCAATGGATGTGGTATCATCCATCGCTCATCATATGGGTCAAGAAGCGTATACGCTAGTCTACTCTGGAATATCGATGCCCTGTCTCGATATTCCCTCGACTAAGAACAATTAAAGGATGTACTAGTGAACTACCCTGGCCCCACTAGTATGATCTCCATCATAGTCCTGGTAGTCAAGTACATATCCTAAGGGCTTTATCAACATGTGAGAGCAAGATAGTATAAATACCAGTCTACATGTTAAGATAAACGTAACCAGATAGCATATTATCATGTCGAGCAAGAAATTCCTCTCTATATATGTCCAAGCATCCACTATAATATACATCATATGTACAATAATGGCCTCTAGGGCATTCATATAACTAACAGTTTGTTAGAGATCATGGAGCAGGTTCGACAGGGCAGAGAATCAGAGTTCGCGATTGATGATCAGGGAGTACTACGATTTAAGACTCGACTGTGTATGCCAGATTCCGAGGGACTGAGACATGATATTTTAGAGGAGGCATACCAGTCGACATATAGTGTTCATCCGGGTTCCACCAAGATGTACCATGATTTGAGAGATGTTTACTGGTGGAAAGGGGTGAAGAGAGATGTCACGAACTTCGTTTCGAGCTGCCTGACTTGCCAACAAGTCAAGGCCGAGCTTCAGAGGCCAGCAGGAGAATTACAACCTTTGCCCATTTCGGAGTGGAAATGGGAGCAGATCTCTATGGATTTTATCGTGGGTCTACCTAGGACCAGTCGGGGGTATGACTCTATTTGGGTGATCGTAGATCGATTGACGAAAGTAGCTCGTTTTCTTCCAGTAAAGACAACTTTCGGATTCACTCAAGATGCTCAGATTTATGTTGATGAGAATGCACGACAACACGGTGTCCCGACTTGCATTGTTTCCGACCGAGGCACCCAGTTCACCAGCCGACTATGGTAGAAACTTCAGAAGGCTTGGGGCACCCGATTGAATTTCAGTACAACTTTCGATCCACAGACCGACGGTCAATTAGAGCGGACCATTCAGACTTTTGAAGATATACTCCGAGCTTACGTTCTAGTTTTGGTGGCAATTGGGATCGCCACTTGCCCTTGATAGAGTTTTCCTATAATAACAGCTTCCGGGAGAAGATTCAGATGGCACCCTTCGAGGCATTATATGTGAGGAAATGTCGATCACCAGTTTGTTGGATGGAACTCAGTGAGAGCAGTGTTTTGGGACCACAGCTTGTGCAGGAGATAACCGAGAAGATCCAGTTGATTCGGGATAGGATGAGAGCGGCTCAGAGCAGGCAAAAATCTTATGCGGATAGACATCGTCGCGGACTGGAATTTGCTATAGGTGATCATGTTTTCTTGAGGGTTTCTCCAATGAAGGGCATGATGAGATTTGGAAGAAAAGGGAAGCTTAGTCCCAGATATGTGGGTCCCTTTAAGATTCTCGAGAGTATCGACACAGTTGCTTATCGTTTGGATCTTCCACCCAGCTTCCTAGATATTCACCCCGTGTTCCATGTATCGATGCTCAGCAAGTACTTTCATGACCCCTCTTATGCGAGTCAGTACCAGACGATCCAGCTGGAGCGCGATCTTTCTTTCACCAAGCAGCCGGTAGTCATTCTAGATTGGCAGGTGAAGAAACTGAGGTCCGAGGTCATACCGCCCGTAAAGGTTCTTTGGCGTGGCCGAACAGCAAAGAGGTCACGTGGGAAGCCGAGGACGAGATGAGGAAGAAATATCCCCATCTCTTTGGAGGTACAATACGCGTTAGGTTTTAAATTCGGGGACCAAATTTCTTTAAGAGGGGAAGATTGTAATGTTTTGAAAATCGTTTAGGTTAATTGTCCGATAAATTAGTAATACAATACGCGTTTTCCGTAAAAACCAAGATATAAATATTTTTCCAAATAGACTTAAATATACATATTTTAACTATGTTAGCTACTTATTTAATTGCTAGTTTGCTTAAATATTTTCCTTAATTAATTAATTATAATTATTATTTTAATCGTACATTTATACCCTAATTAGTGTTGATTACAATTAGTTTAGGTTAACTACAAGCTGCATTGCACCATGACAACTTAAACTAATCATGTAACATGTTGTTTTAACAATGTTTGACCATGGTTCTAGGTTTTAAAAAAAAACTTAGAAATAAATAAAAGAAAATGAAAAGAATAGAGAATGAGGTATGGTGAATATTATATGAAGTATGGGTGAATGTTGACTTGAGCACTCACACACCCTCTCTTTCTCACTCACCTCACCCCTCCCCTTCCTCACTCTCGGCTGCAGCAGCCCCCTCCCCCATTTCTTCTCTTCTCTCATTGGAAAAAGTCATAAAAATCCACAAAAATCCAACAAAAATCCCTAAAAAAATTATCTCAAAAATTTCTTTTAGAAAACATAGCATGTTTCTTGATAGCGAGTGGGCATTTTGGTGGCAAGGCAAGCAAAATTAATCTTCCAACTTGTTGAGGTATAAAACCTTAACCCAATTATTACTTTGATAATTAATTGCTTTAATCTAATTTAGATTAAGTGTTAATATAGTTTTAGTTGCAAATAAAGTTTTAAAGAGAAGGTTTTAGGTTAAAATTTAGGTTTTTATCATTTAATTAAGTTAACTAAGTGTAGATTAATATCTAGTGGCTTTACAATCTAATCTAGTTGATTATGTTGCTAAGATGGCTTTTAATTGCTTTAATTAGGAGTTCATGTAATTAAGTTAATTATTAGTATGTAAAAAGTGAGATTTAAAATTAGTAAATATTGTGTGGCTTAATTAAGATGTTTAAGTATAATTGGTGGCCACTAGGTTTGTTAAAACACTTAGTTTTGCACCAAAATCCCATTTGTTTGCTTACTAGGTTTTTAGAATAAATAGTTTTTAATTTAGTTTGAGGTTGTGATGATCTAAAATCTATTTCCTATGATATATAATGTATTGTGAATGCGCGATTGGTACGATTGGGTTCTAGGTTTGGGGATTGCCATGTATAGCGATCCCTAATTGTGATTTTGGCGATGTCGTGCGCGTTTTGTGCACGTAGTGCACACAAGTCTAACTTTTGGACATTAGTTCTTTCGTACCGTTTATCTACGTGTCTCCTCAAAGTATCTAGCCTTATGTGTTGCATTGTGTAATTTTAGGATCGGTTGCGGAGACGTCGGACGCGACGCGGAAAGGAAAGGCTGTTATTGGATCAGTTTAGTCGAGGCGTCCCGGTGAGTAGATGTACACATCTATTGGGGGATCGTCTGTATGGCGTGAGGCGCTCGATAGTTAGGATTACTAGTAGTGCTTGTATTTATATGCGTAGTCTCCTAGTCATTCATCTCATTGCATTGCATTATCTTATATATATATATGATATTATCTTATAGGACACGTGCACCATTACCATTGGTCCATGCCGCACGTGCACTATTTTATGTGAACACACACGCTATTGGTAATTGCTATGTCACGAACACTATAGAACTTAATTAGAATCTGTATCTGTGCATTTGCATCATATATGATCTGTACACTTGTACTTGTATATTCATTTCATCAGGATGGATGCGTAGGATTGTTAGTCGTATATACATACCTCATTACATCATGATTCATGCATAGCTTCTGGTCGTACATCGTATGGTATATATTATCGTATCATAGACATCCATCATCACCGACATGTTTACATATTGTGATTCTTCTCGAGGATTTCAGTATTGATGAGATTTCTGGATTTTGGGGAAGACCGCAAGAATTTTATAAACCTATTCTCATTTTAAAAATAGAAATTTGCAGTTTTCTCGTGATATGATGTGTGTGGCGTCCACCATGTGTTTTCTCGGTTCTTGAGCAGTATCATACACCCGATTCAAAGAGGGGGATGCACCGTCTGCGGGTACATGGTTGACCCGGTGAGGTACCCCGGGGCAAGATGGACGTATTGAGAAGGCGTTGAGCCCGGCAGGGGAGCATTACCTATCGGTTATTATTGACCCGGCGGTTATCCGAAGGATACTGACCGGAGCCATGGGATGTGACAGATTTGAGAGCCGATCTGAGAGACGGCTATTGAGATATTGAGATACTGAGACATTAAGATATTGAGATTGTGAGACATTGAGATATTGAGATATTGAGACATTGAGATATACGTATGTTGTGTCGATACTTGACACGGATTTTCTGTCGATTTCATTGATGATACTCCAGTTTTATTATACAAAAATTTCACCAAGATAAGAATACAGATTTTCCTATACCATACATATTCAGGTTTCGTGTTTGATTATGCATTCATGTCACATTCATATTAGTGCATCGCATCATGATTGTATATGTAGGTTGCGACGCATTTGCGTGCATGCCTACGATAGCCTTGTTAGATGTTACTTACTACTCACGAGTTGATAACTCACCCCCGTTATGCCATAGTATCTTGCAGGTCTGACCCGTCAGCACTGTAGCGGCGGGCGTACTTCCTCTTTTGCTTCTTTTTCATTGACTTACGTTTTGCTCGTAGGTAGGTTGCGAGGATATTTTATTTCCACTTTGTGTATTATTATTGTATCTAGTATACTCCATCTACCATATCTACTGTTTTCCACTAGTTGTGTATTGGACTTAGATGGTGAGCTTGTAAGACTTGTATGTATTTTATTTCTAGTGTCGATGCTCACTTGAGCCAACGTGGTGTTTTTCTCATTTCTTACTTTCAGACGCTTATCTCATATTGATGATATATATATTGCATGTGGTTGTGATTCCACCATTGGCGAAGAGCTAGCTCCCGCTTGGGGATACTTTATTCATTACATGTGTATATTCATGTGTTGTACCCGTTTGGGGCCAGTTTTTAGAAAGGAAACTCTGCCGTAATTTTCAGGAAAATTTGGTGTTTTAAAATGTTTTAGTGTGACTTCATTTTACTAAAATCACCTTTTAAGTTAAGTTTTCATTCACTCTATTTCTTTAAATGGTTTAGATTTATGGGATTTGGCTTACTTAGATTACGTTACGCCTTTAGACGTTTCGTAATTTAAGTGACAGTCATGTTCCGTACCTTCGGGTCGTGACACCAAAATTAACCCTAATTAATCTAATTAATCCTAACCCTAATCATCACTAACTCTATTTTACCTAGTTAACCCTAACCCTAATCATCACCGAAACCCAAACCCTAACCCTATTTTATCTAATTAACCATAACCCTAACCCTAACCCTAATCATCACCCAAAGCCTAACCCTAACCCAAATTAACCCCCAATTAACCCGGCCCTATAACCCTAACCCGAACCCTATTTTACCTAATTAACCCTAACCCTAACCCTAATCATCACCCAAAATCTAACCCTAACCCAAATTAACCCCCAATTATCCTGGACTGGTAACCCTACCTTAACCCTAAAATCAACAACAATAACACCAATTTAAAACAATAAAATTATAAATTAAAGTCAAAATTAACTCACCTCTGCCGACTAGTAAAGTTCCTCGAGGAGGCGGAGAGCGAGGCTTCGACGAGGTGGAGGAGGCCGGGAAGATAGAGTTCGAAGTGGTGGAGGCGGCGATGGGGTTGATTGGCGGCGACGAGAAAATCCATGACAAGCTCGATCGACGGTGATGGAGGAACTCGACGACGAGAGTGCAGCGGCGACGGTGGACGAGGATGGGCGACGATGCCCGTGGCGCGGGTTGGTGGGAAATTTTAGGAAACAGTGTGAAAATTCTTAGCTTTATTTTTTTAAAATAACCATTTTTTGCCCCTACGGATTAATCCGTAGGGCTCTCTTTTGCGGCACCGTAGGGCTAAATAAAGACATTCCATTTTAATATTTTTTTAATTTATTTATGCCCCTACGGATTTAGCCATAGGGGCAAACAATGCCCCTACGGAGTAAACCGTAGGGGAAATAAAAAGTTGCCCCTACGAATTCTACTATCCGTAGGGGCAACCCCTCATTGTGGTAGTGATACGAACACAAGACCGGTCATCTGGATCGTTCATATAGGAGAATGTAAACTGAAATCGATCAGAGGACGGTTCAGTCATTTTCCGATCGGCCCAACGAGTCATTAAAGCGTTGCGCGTCAATATTGAGGCCAAGGATCATCTCCTTTATTTACTTATTAATCATTTTGATCGACTAAGACAGCAGAGGCATTATCTGTTTGATGAAGGCTGGACTTCTTGATATCGATAGGACCTCTAAAGTGCTAACGGTGACCATCGTAGTCCTAAGTTATCATAAGCTAGACTAAAACTAGGCTATATGAGCATTAGGATATGAAATAGAAATTTTTTATGATTGGGGATTGATTGTTTACTTCATTTCGAACTTTGCTTCTTATTGGGTGAAGAAATTAAGTGCAAACAACTATTATCTCAAAATTCTCACTTCAGGATAACCGAGAATATCCACGATCTCAACAAACGAGCTTTACTTTATATGAAAGTCATGCCAAATGTTTTTATTTTGTATCGGCCCTTAGCTGAATACACAAATTCAATCATATCTCATAAGCATTTGGGTCTTAACCGAATTTGGATTTGTCGGCTTACTTGTTCGGTCTGACCTCGTTATTTGAGCACAGAACCGGACTTGAATCACTTGGTCTAACATTTTTAGACTATGCAGGGATGAGTACCTTGCCTTGATCGAGATCGGATCTAAACCAATCATACGAACACAGGGCTAGTCATCTGGATCGTTCGAATAGAAGAACAGAAACTGAAACCGATCAGAGGCAGGTTCAGTCATTTCCCGATCGACCCAACGAGTCATTAAAGCGTTGCACGTCAATGGTTAGGCCAAGGATCGTCTCCTTTATTTAGTTATTTATCATCTTGATCGGATAAGACATCATAGGTATTGTCTGTTCAATGAAAGCTGGACTTCGTGATATCGATAGGATCTCTAAGGTGCCGACGGCAACCATCAGAGTCCTAAGTTATCATAAGCTAGACTAAAACTAGGCTATAAGAGCATTAAGATATGAAATAGAAATTATTTATGACTGAAGATTGATTTTTTACTTCGTTTCGTAACCTTTACTTCTTATACTTTTACTTCTTATGAGGGGAAGAAATTAATTGCAAACAACTGTTATCCTAAAATTCTCGCTTCAGCATAACCTAGAATATCCACAATATCAACAAACGAGCTCACTTTATGTGAAAGTTACGCCAACGACTTTTATTTTATATCGGCCCTTAACTCAATACACAAATTCAATCATATCTCATACGGGCCGAATCTTGAATGAACCTTAATCCTGATGGTCGGACTTTTTACTCTTATACGGTCGATTTCAGCAGAATTATTTTTGCACAAACATCTGCCCTCTCCCCGACGTGTCTCTCACTAAGCCGAGTGCAGTTTTGTCGCAATGTGTGACACCTGGCAGACCAAGATACTCATTTAATGCTTGAGATACACCGCAAAGTCTGCAAATGTCAGAGAATACCGAGATTCATAATGAGTGTTTTCGAATTTCAAGCATTCTTTGAATTCTAACCGATTGCGGTGACGTCTCTTCATCTCCTCCAATCATATTCTTATTTATGCGCCACTGGTGTATCCCAAGTGCTGCCTCCTCCAATTCTTCCTCTAGCTAAGTGCAAATAACCAATGGAGCATGAGAACTTTGCTATGATTCTTCGGTCACGTTTGTTCGATAACTCTTCTTCAAACTCTATCTCCTCTCCGGTTGGTGAAACGATCCAATTGGCTTCTTTCCCACAATCATCTACTCGTGGACATAATCTTCCCCCTTAATCCTTTTGACACTCCTCTCGAGGTATCACAGACACCACTCCTTTTTCTCCTTTTAGTTAATCTTACTCACTTAATTACTCCAAGCTTTCCCTAAATGGTATTGCTAAGGACAATGATGTAAATGATGTTCACTGAGATGACAAGTGTTGAGATGTGTAGATTAAAATAGCTCTACATTGAAAAAAAATAATATGAGAAGTGCATGGGTATAAGATATAAGATGGGACAAATTAACTCAATAAGGATTAAGTCTTATTGTTGGAACCATCTTATATCAAAATTCCGTGTACACTCATATGAATATAAATATATAGTAGTCTCTCCCTCTCGTTTGTGTGTGTGTGTGGAATATGGTATCCAAGCTAGGTTGATAACATTCATGGATTTTTGCTTTAACACACATCTCTTCGAGCCTTCGTGCTCTTTTAGCCTTGTGCATCTCTCGAGCCTTCGTGCTCTCTTTTGTGTGATCCGAGTCTTCGTTGATAGCTTATAGATTTCGATAATCCATTTATTTAGTTTTTATGATAGCTTAAACATGAATAGTTCGTTTAGTGTCACTTTCTTATCTTGCCTATCATATCGACACTAAACTCGCATACACTTGTTGTTTAGCTTTCTTATCCTATATCTTGTGTATACCGAGTAATATATCAATATCTTATATTATACTTGTGTTATACTCTTGATATCAATATATTACTCTTATTCATTGTTTTGGTAATTCACAATATGAATTTGTATATACATGTGATCTATATCTTGCTTATCTTATACCATGTATATATATTTAGTATATAAATATCTCATGCTTTGAGTTTAAGTTAATCTTGATATTGATATACTATTCATAACTGTGATATAAAAAATAATCAATGTTCATATACTAGTGTTTACTATCTTACTTATATTTCATAACACTGTATATGATATATTTGGTCGTGTTTGAGATTGGTTTTCAGGATATTTAGGATATCTCACGACACAAGCGTAAAAAGGAGGATGGGGATTATTGAGCTTAAAAAGATATATCTAGTGGAGGTTGGAGCATACGGACGAGTACTTCTCAATTTGTCAAGATCAAGTTATGAATAGCTAAGAAGTGTTGCAGTCCGAACTGTCAAATCTTGTCCGATTCACGCGTTCCACCAGCCAAATCGAAGATCTCGCAAAATCGTCTGGTGCAATGGACATAACGTAGGCATTATATTGACGTCTCTCGGAATCGTGAAATTCCATCGTTTAGGGCTCCAAAATCACGTATCTCAAATGAGGGTTGCACTAAGAAGACAAGTTCTAGTTTGATGCATTATGAGTCGAAGTCAAATTGATGATTCATAGACCAACGCTTGTGAATTATATGTCCAAGTTTGAAGCTATGAAGCCATGAAGTCAAATTTAAGCACACGTCAAAGTTCGAGAGCTCGAGACTACAAAAATTCAAGAATTTGAAAAATTTGTGATATCGACAAATGAATCTTTGTAATTACTCTATATATTATGGTTATATCAATTAGAGCTCTTGTACACTCATGCACGTTAGCACAAACTTTTTACATTTCATGAACATCGGGGTTTTCGATTTATAATTGATTTTCATCATAAAACACAAGTTTCTGAGTTTTTACACTTCAGACGTCTTTCCCCATGTACTTTAGACATCTGTCGTCTTTCTGTGATTTTACAAAAATCACAAATGTCAGAAATATCAATTTTTCATACGTTTTATGCTTTAAACGTCAGCGCCTTACTTATTCAGACGTCTGTCTATTCTCTGTGTTTTCATATGGCCTATTTTTATGAGATACAGACGTCTGATGTTCATTTGGACAGATATCCGATGAAGGTTTTCAAAATGTTTTTTTTGTTCTTTAGACATTTGCCCATTTTCTTCAGACGTCTGTCTACGATCTGTGTTTTTAATTGCCTTCTTTAAAATGTTCGACATACGTCTGCAGCTATACGGGGCAGACGTCTGAAGAAGAAAGATTTTGAAAATATAGTAGTTAGGTTTTATTTTATTAAAACTTTAGACGTCTGTCCGATTTTTCTTCAGACATCTGTTCTTACTGAAAAATGCTGATTTGACTTATAACGGCTATTTTTTTGTCTGGGGTTATAAAAGAGTTTTGGGTTGGTTTTTTGAGCTCTTATCACTCAATATTTCAGTTTGCTAAATTCCTAAGTGATCAAGAGAGAAAAATCCCATATCTTGTGAGAGTTTAAAAGATATTTTCATTTGCTTATCCAATCTCTCTCACACACACACACTCAAGAGCTTCTAGTTTGATTATCCATATTCTTGAGTATTAGTGTTTCATTGTAAAACTCTTTTGAGAGTATCTTGTGCTTTTATTTCTACCTTCTCTTTCTTTATGTGAGGGATCTTGAGTGCAAGGATGCCTTTGTAAGGAAGTTGAGTGAGCTTGCTTGTAGAGAGAAGTTCTTATAGAGGCACGAGCTTGTAAAAGAAGTGTTATTCATAGTGGTGAACAACGTGTGGTCTTTTGAAGAGACGTGTTTGGTTTAGTCTCCACCAAAAGCGGGGTTGTGTGTTGCTTGCGGGCAACGTGTCTGTCTCTAAGAGAAACACGTGTTTAGTGGAATGGGCTCGTGCGGCTAAAGAAAGTGGATTAGGGGATCTTCCGAACCACTATAAATCTTGCGTTTTTGCTTTTGCAATTTCATACTTTCTAATTGCTTATTTGCTTTAGCTTAGAAATTGCATGCTTGTTCCCTACTTGCTTTATATGCTCTTTACTTGCTTGATTGATATATCTATTGTTTAAGCTATTCAATTGTGTTATCTTTGTAAGTGTAGTTGATAGAATTTTTAATTTGAGTATATTGTTTGTGTAACCCTATTCACCCCCCTTTAGCACTATTTGTGTAAGCTTCCACGCTATTTTCAATTGGTATCAGAGCTTGGTGCTCTTCTTATTTGGCTTAACATCTTAGAGTGATCCCATGGCATCATCTTCACTTTCATGTTCTTATCATGATGAACCATCTATTCATAACCTCTCCATATTTTGATGTTTCAAAATTTGATTTTTGGAAAATTATGATGCAATGCTTTATTGAATCTCGGGGTAGAGATATTTGGAAAATAGTTGATAATAAGTACTTGGTTCCTGCTATTGCTAAATCTATGTGTAGTACTCATGATAAGAATTTATTTGTTTTGAACATTAAATCTTTAAAAATATTGCATTGTACTTTAAATATTGATGTTCTTAACAATATCTCTTATTGCAAAACGGCTCATAATATATGGTGCTCATTGGAGCAATTATATGGAGAGCATGCCGTGTGCAATAAAGAAGAGAAAGCTGAGAGAATGACTTTTATCACCACTTTGGATATGCCTTAATAAAGCTCACATCTCAAGAGACAATCCAACTCGATAGAGTCGTCTAAGGGGTGGTTTGATCATAGCGCTGTAGGTAACCTTTTTAAGATTTTCGCAAACTAATACATGATCAATTACAAGATACTGTCAATAATTTACATGATGGTTTTATTTTGTTAACATCTAAAAATAGTATTCTTGAAAAACGAATTTTTGTTTTTGAAAATGAGAGAAGTGATTTGGTTTCTTGTTGTGATTCTTTTGAGACTTTGAATAGAAATTTTGATTTCCAAACTTAACGATTTATCTTTCTCTCATAATTCTTAAACCGCCCTAATTGATAGATTATAATTTGAGAAGAATGAGTTATATTCAAAGCTTGATTTGCAATGTGTTTTCGTTGATCCTTTGAAGTTTAAAAATGAAAATTTGGTTACCACTTGCAATGCCTTGAAAATAGAAAATGATGTTTTGATTTCAAGTTTTAAATGCGAAATGGATTTGTTGAAATCTTCCCTTGCCTCTCAAGATGTATTGACTTGTGATATGATTGATCGTTCGAATTGTGTTTTGAAAAGTAATCAAAATCAAAGAATTTTATAAACCACAATCAATTAACGGTGTCGAAATAGCTTCGTCAATGAATACGGATTGTCCACTGAGATGTGTGAATTTGTTCGAATTTTTTTTAGTTAAGTCGAAAAGAAAATATAAAAGAAGATGATTCAAGATTTGTGAGATTTAATTTTCAAGAAACATCTAGAAAACATTCAAGAATCAAGAATTTATGAATTTATCCAATATCAATTTGATTTATCAAGATAATGAAGAATAGCTTGTAGGATTCGATTGATTTAATAGCTAATGATGAATCTAATAATTCCTAATTTTATCAATTGATAATTTGTAGCTAGATTGATGATGATGATGATGATTGAAGATTAGGGATCAATTGAAGATACTAGGGTTTCTCCTTCACTATCCCTTGTCTTTTCAATCATAATCATTCGGATCTAACCTCTAGCAAAGAAAATCATCAATCGTTTGATCCCTAATTTGCAATGAAATAATCAAGAAGTGATCTCGCTCCAAATTAGGTCATCACCGATTCTTTTTGTTAAGGTTCACAAATCTCATAAGATTTAAAATTAGTATTAAGATTTGTTCATCATTAGATCTATCAATTCTCTCGAATCCTCCACAACCGGAGATTACTCACACATTATGAAAATTGATGAATCAAGAACGAGAAATTTCATAATGCGAGAATGTAAAGAAAGAAAGAATTACAATTATCACCTTTTTTAAATCTCCTTCAAATTACACCTCTCAATTAAGTTTACAAGACTAGCTCTCGAATCGCTCCTTGAAAGGGAATTCGTCGTCGAAAATCACTTCGTTCGATTGCCGTGAGTCGTGGATCGTATGCAGATCTCTTTCTCTTGATGACGACCGGCGTTGCAATAAAGGATCGTTGATTTCTTGCTTGATTTGTTCTCAATGGATCTTGATTTGGCTTTGGATTTGGATTTGGGTTAGGGTTTGGATTGGATCACAAGTTGTGTCACTCAACTTGTGTGTGAAATTATTGAAAAACCAACAACCTTTGAATGAAGCCCTAGGTCTCCTTTTATAGTCTCCCCAATCTTTCACTAGAATCTAGGTTGTTATGAAGGTTGCATAGGAAGCTAGGTAGTTATAGGGAAGTTTCTAGATTAAGGTAGTTATCTAGCTTGCATGAGAAGCTTGGCTGTTGGAGGGAAGTTTCTGGAGAAAGCTAGGGAGTTCAAAGCGTCTTGAAGAAGCTAGGAGGTTGAAAGGAAGCCTCTGGAAAAAGTGCCGACCGCCGATGAGCCAACTCGGCCGCGGATCCGCGGCGGATCGGGCTGGATCGGCCGCGTTTCCGCGGCCGTATAGCGAGATCTCTGAATGGGTTTTCTGCAGTTGTTTGGTTTTGGCTTTAGGCTCTTCTTCTGATGTCTGGAATCTTAATATCCTTTCTTTGTTTCTGCCAGATTTGCGGTCTTTGACTTGCTGCGTTTTATCGGCAAATTTGTGATTCCGGTTCTTTGACCTGAATAATTTTCTGCACAAAATCTCACTGAAACGTGTCGAGATATATAATATCATGTATGAAGTACTAAACACACAATTTCCCTCATAATGCCGGTTATAATGTATAACACATGCTATTTGACATTTTGCAGAAGAATTGCTAATATGTGCTATATTTATACCAAACACCTTTAGATGATTAGAAAGAGTAGGGAAATTGATGTGTTAAGAATGCAATATTTTCGACTGATCAAATTCCCCCAAACTTAATTTTGGTCGTCTTGAGCAAACATCTTTTATTCTAAAGAAGGAGAAAATTTTATTTAAGAAAAAGAAAAACTAACTAGCACACTTTCGTAGGCAACACGATTGCACTGAGCATGTGCAACAAGACTTTGAACCTCTAGGTGTCCCTAGTAGGAGGAGTGTTGTCTCGTGAGGGTTTTCAGCGGATTGCACCCACAAAATCCCATAATAAAAGGACGACTGTGAAAGTTACATATAAAGATAAGAATTATAAAAGAAAGACTTTGAAAATTAGAGTTTCCAACTACACTAGCTTTTCATTTGTCATGATCCCCATCTTAAAAGTCATGAAAAGATGTTAGAAATCACATCATCCCTCAATAAAACACCGTCTTTATTCTTCATTCCTACCTTTCTTCCAAACACTGATCATATACCCCTGCGTGTGTGTAAAGAACATCCCTACACTCGGAGAATTCAATTCAAGCTATCATACTCTTGTCCATCTACCTCAGTAATTTTTTAATTGATGAATATTTAGATGGGATTGCTCACACATTTATCATGCGACCATTAATACTTCTTGAGGTACTAACCGACCGATTACTCATGTGCTTGCAGATTAGGTGTATTTAATATTTTCCTCGTCTTGCAACAACTAAGGCTTAGCAGTGACTCCCAAACTAGTTGGTCTAAGGCACTAGGTGATGAAGCACCCTCGCTATATATATTTTTTTGCTGCCTTGGTGATTACAAAACCAGTGTTCATTTTTCTTCACCATATTATCTTTTATGCTTTATTTATTATTTTCTTCATACTTTAGCTTTTAGACAAGAAAATTTCAAGGTATCCTCTACTATCCCGAGTTTCAAGATGTGTGTAAGTGCGTATAGTAGGGTATCAACATTCAAATATTTGGCTTTCAGAATATGAACTATTTTTCAGACTTATTTTTATCCTCAGATTAGTGACTTCTTTCATCTTACTAACCCTTGGGACAACGGCTCATAACTACTAATTAATAGTTCGTTTAAGAAAACTTCTAACTTTCTTGGTTTTCTTAAATTTTTCTAATCTTTTAGATATAATTTTTCACTATCTAATCTTTTATTATCTTATTTATGTACATTTTTATTATTATTATTATTTTATATGTTTTGTGCTTATGCAAAGTATGATGCAAAGTGATGCGTAAATAAGCACAAACCTCCCCCAAACTTGTTTAGAACAGTGCCCTCACTGTTGCCATCTGTTAAAGCTCGAATAACTGTAGACTTGGGAGGAAATTTATTAACGGTGGCAATAATATATGACATGAGTAAATCTCCCCCAAACTTAATTTTGGCTCACAATTTTTTTGAGGACAACTTTTATTTTCAAGAGCAAAAAATACACCCCCCAAACTTGAGTTAAACAATATTAAACATTTTAAAATCATAAGAGGGGGGTCAAAATTTGTTGGTCAATGCCAAGCTTTGCAAAGATCAAAAGTCAACACCAACCATTTGAAGATTTTATCAGTGAAACGTACTGGTTGGTGGAAGAACATGTTATATAGAGCCAGGAAAAAGTGGCGAAAAGATAAGTGGTGTAAAAGAAAGGGTTTGCGTGTCAATTTGGAGAGACGACATAGTGATTATGATGATGGATTACTCGCATTCTCGTGATTGTCAAGAAGAAGGGGTGGTGGTTCAATTTCTTTGTTTTGGGGTTGATTCATCTCAACACCCGTGTTTGCTAAAATTGCGAGTTCATCAGCGAAGCTTTCATCGATATCCCGAAGAATAATGTCATCGGAAAGAACGGGATGATACTCAGACTCCATGAAAGGTTCAGAATAAGCATTAGATGTTGACCCGGACAATTCAAAAGAAGGGTCCGTATGTATATAATACATCGATGGGTCAAACAACAACGTACTAAGGAAGTCTGGATCTGTATTGTGAAGCTGTTCAAATTCGCCGCTGTCGACATCCATTAATTCGACAGAACATACATGAGCATAGGGTTTGGGAGCTTGACTTCCCAACTTGTAAATGTTAAGTTCAATTGACCTATTCCCGAAGGATAGGGTCATAGAACCGTTTCGACAATTGATTACAGCGTTGGAAGTCGCCAAAAAGGGTCGACCCAGAATCACCGAAATTTGATTCTGTGGGTTCACTACAGGTTGTGTATCTAAAACAATAAAGTCCACAGGGAATATAAATTCCCTGACTTTTATCAACACATCCTCAAGCATACCCCTTGGTTTGGTAATTGATCGGTCGACCATCTAGAGAGTTGTGTTCTAGGGCTTTAACTCTCCGATACCTAATTGCTCATAGACTGAATAAGGAAGCAAGTTAACACTTGTACCAAAGTCAAGTAAAGCACGATTAATATTTTTACCCCCAATAGAAATAGAAATTGTAGGACAGCCAGGGTCCTTACGTTTCCTCGATAATTGTTGGGGAAAAACTGTATTTACAGTACTCGACATGAACACCTTTTTTGGCACTTGAGTCTTCCTCTTCCTAGTGCACAAGTTCTTAAGTATTTTCGCATAAGCTGGAACTTGTTGTATAGTATCTAGGAGAAGGATATTGTTGTTAACCTGCTTAAACATTTCCATATTCTTCTCCATTTGTGCATTAGGTTTGTTGGGCCTCAATCTGTTTGGAAATGGAGCTTTCTCAATAAGTGTTGGGTCCAACGTTTGTGGAGAAGTTTGTGGGGGTGGAAAAGATGAAGTGGGTGGAGGGTTCGAGCCTTGGGGAAAACGGAGACTAGGCTCGGAAGAAGAAGGTAAACTGGACGAAATAAGGTAAGAAGTAGAAGTGGAAGCGGAAGCCGGGGTGTTAATGATCAACTCATCATTATCAATTTGTTCACCCACATGATTGTCTAGCACTCTTACAGATCTCAACGTGGTAATAGCACTCACATCATCATAATGCGAGGGTCCAGGATCAGGTGGGGGTTGAGATTGAAGATTCCTTTTCTCTCTAGCACTCATTGCTGCAGTCAGCTGTGCAATTTGTGCTTCTATCAATTTGATACTCTCACCGTGGGAGACAGTGTTTTGCACTAACGTTTGGATAGAAGACGTTAAAATGTCATTAGTTCGCATGGACTGTGCAATGAACATGCCGAGTGCAGAGGGTGTAGCTATACCGGCAGAAGATGGATCAAAGTTGTTGGCAGGGTTTTGAAAATTTTGTGGTTAAAAGGGGTGCTGACTGTTGGAGATAGTGCCCTCAGAGTCAATTATTGGATCACAGGCACGTGATTGCAATGATTGAGGGAGGACCTATCCCGGTAGGACAGTCTTACTCAAGATGATAGTATGCTATCTGGTTTACCTTTATCATCGTGTACTGCTTTAGGTGACCTTACAGGTCACTATTGCACGTTGATAGAGCCCCTAGAATTCTTGCTTGACTGCTAGCAGTATAAGGGCGATCATATACGTGGGAGCTGGTAGTCTATAAAAACATCCTTAAAAGGTCCCTAGTCGTGGGAGTTTCGAGACAGGGCATCGATGCTCCAGAGTAGACTAGTGTATACAGTCGAGACCCCGACGAGGGGCGGTGGCCGGTCTCACAAGCCACTGGTGTCAGTTGGTTCACCTAAGATGTATACAGGTGCTCATTGGGTTATGAGTACACCGGACAGGACTCGCCGGGAACATGCTAGTTGGTCTTATACCTGACGTCAGATAGCAGTTCCCTGGTGACATGTGTACAGGTTAGTTCATCGACCTGAGATCGTCATTTGTCTCGTGTGAGTTCCCACTGTACTTTGATTACTACCCTACCACGCTCAAAGGAGACGTGCAAACAGGTTTTAGTTGGGTACAGTCCCGAGCCACATGGAGGCAGTGAGCGGATCTTCAGGGGTTCGTCTCTCCCGGTGTTGGGGGTGAGGCCGCGCTGTGTCTAGGAGAGCCATTACACGAAGTCTTTGGCCAAGGCAGGAGATTTACTGGTAGGTATTCCAGTAGTATCTCAGGGTATTCTGGGCTACACTCCGACACGACTTGTACCGCTTTTGGGGGTCTGACTTTTACCAACCCCCTAGGCCTGCCATGCGATGCTCATAGACGAACGGACCGGACTGTACGGATATTGTCACTGACAGGCTCAGTAGGGTGTCAGGATGAGTTCGCTCATCGACGTCCCTTTTGGTCAATACCTGGTAGCCCGTTATGTATGGCTAATACCTCTGACTTCCTATTGGTTAAATCCACAGCCAAAGTATTGACGAGTCTTCAGAGTCCCCCACAGACCGTTTTCTCAAGTTTCGGGCGAAACGCTGTAGAGGCCGTATGGAGATATGGCAGGGTTCAATCAGATACGTGCGGTATTGCACGGATCATGATTGGACGGAAAATACTAGCGGGCTTTGGTTTAAGCCGGATCCTAGTATTGTACGGTGTAGATTTTGTCTCAATGCATTTGTATTTCTATCGGAATACAAATGCGGGTATGTATATACGGTAGCGGGGTTTTCCTGTAATTTATTACGGGATATGTTTTTTGGAGTTGCCAGTTTGCTTTCCGTTTCGGCTATTTTTCTTTGTATCTTTCGTTGGCTGGAAAAATGGTGGAGGAGGGCTTATTTGCATTTATGCAAATAAGCATTTTGGAGGGTTGTTTTTGCAAGTAGTTGCATCATGATGGTTTCATGATGGTGCACTTTCATTTGACTTCTTTTCCTCATCATAGCTTGACTTTGGGTGTGATGATTGGTTGTTGGAGTGTTAGACTTTGATTGTGATCATGTTTCATGGTGACCCTTTCCTCTCTCTTGCATTATGGGGGCTCTCTCATTTTTGATGCTCACTCTCTACTCTCTCTCACTCTCTTCCTCATGCATGGCCGGCCAAGCTAAAGGGGATGGGTTGTCCAAAAGTTTTGGAGTGGGATTTTGTTCTCTACATGCTAGAAAAATCCCCAAGTTCATCTAGAAAAAGTTCACATATCATTCCTCCACCATTATGGCAACTTCCACAACCCCAAAGAGACATAAAGTTCTACAGTTAACCTACAGCACTCTTGGGCACGTCGACTCGCCAACTTCATGCCCGAGTTGCCTCGGTCCAGTGGTGGGAGCCCGTAAAAGAAGCCGGCGACGTGGTGCCCTTCCGGCGAGGAGGTGAAGACCGGAGATTCCGCGGGGAGATCGGGACGACGACGAGAAGACCGAAGGACACGGATCGCTCGGTATATCTCTCTACCCGTTCTTTAGTTAGCTAGGATTAGATTAATAGCCCGATCCGGGATTTTAGTGCGCGGTGGTGCCAGTTCAAAAGTTAAAGTAAATTATCGTTTCCGCATTTTGGCCTCGGATTGATGGCCGGGGCGCCGCCGTGCACTTACACTGACTCAGTTATGGTGGTTTCTGTTGTGGAGGGACCATTTGAAAGTCATTCTGATTTGGAACCGTGTTTTGAGTGTTGTGTTGGTTCCAAGCAAAATCAGGATAATTCCTCCAACCTTGATTATCTGTGGAAGAAGAAGGATCGTTTCTAGGTTGTTGCTGAAATGCAGCATTAGTGTGACCTTGAAACGGTACATTCAAAGGACATTCTTCCGTCAAATGTGATGGGTTTGAACAACAACCACACACAGTTTTGGGAAGTGTGTAATGGTTTAGGGAGGCTGAAGAGATTCTGTTTTCAATAGCGTCGAGTTTCTTTTGTATTGCGGCCATTTCGGCTCTCATTGTGACGGAAACATCGAGCAGATTGATATCTTCCCTAGACAGTGGTTGACTAACACTTTCCCATTGTAAAGTGTTTTGAGCAAGATCTTCTAGGTATTTCCAAGCTTCAATATCATCTTTAGACAGGAATTGACAATGACACATGGTTTCAAGCATCTGTTTCGTCGTGAGATCAATACCCTCATTGATAATTCGGCACAGATCCCATCTAGGGATTCCGTGATGAGGGCAATGTAAAAGATGATTCTTGAACCGTTCAAAGAATTTCCAAAATGGTTCATTGGGAAGTTGGGTAAATTGGAAGATATCGCTCCAAACACGGGTGGTCTTATGATTGGGATAAAATTTCTTAAGGAATGCTACAACGAATTCGTCCTATGTTGAAATAGAATGTGCGGGTGTGTTATAAAGCCACTTCTCGGCTAAATCACACAAAGTAAATGGGAGAAGACGTAAACGCATAGCATCCACAGAAAGCTGTGAAGTACCCATCATAGCACATACGTTTTCGAATTTGGTGATAAAAACGTATGCGTTTTCAGACTCGAGCCCGTGAAATTTGGGTAACAGTTTGATAAATTAGGGTTTAATTTCAAAATTATCCCCATTGGCTGGTGGTATAGAAAGACAAGTAGAGAGAGGACCACGTCTAGGGTAAGATCTGAAAGGGTTACTTGGCACTAGTAAAAGGTTCTACATGGCATCAACCATGCCAAAATTAAATTTTTCAAGTGCCGAACAACCTAAAGCAAGGATCTTGGCAAGAGAATTAGGGTTAACTAAGCATGTAAACAACTTTACATCTAAGAGTTAGGGATTACAACTTTTGTAGTCCGTTGCTTCGCTTCATCAGCTCCGAGTTGAGGTCCCTTCGCTGCGATCATCAAGTACCCGGACTCTAGAGAGGCTCCATGAAGAGAAAGATGCAATCTTGCTTCCAATCTTCAAAAACTAAGATGATCTACCTTGAAGAAACACTAACCCAAGCTCTTACTTCACTAATCAAGTATTAGTAAGCAAACACCCTAATCTAAGTGGCTAGAATATATGAGGATGATGAAGTAGGAATTTTGCCCTCTTTTGTTTTCAATTTCTCACTTTATTTCATCACAACTCAAAAAGCTAGAAAGCTTTTTTTCAAGGAGGAAGAAGAAGAAGAAAGCTTTTGTGATGAATAATGGAAATCATTGTTGTGGTTACAAATCAACCATGAGTTAAGAATGATAGAGTTAACCCTTGTAATGAATAAACTAGAGGCTAAGGTTTGGGTTGGGTTAATAAATATCAACACAAAATATCAAAGAATAAAGTCAAAGACAAAGCTTCATGAAGCTTCATGGAAGCTTCATCTAAGCTTAACCCTAATCCAAACCCTAACCATGTTTAAACTCCACAAAACATGTTGCATTTGTAACCCTAAGTTGTTACAATATTATATATCACATATATAATATATTTTGCAACAAAAGAAAATAATACAATTAACATATATCGCATATATATCAATGTATTATCCCGTGAGAAAATGAATCAATAAAGCGAACTTATATTAGTTAACATAAAGTAATATATCTCATATATAATTATACATTAAATTATCGAATCAACACTTGATCCGATAACCCGGATATATATATATATATATACACACACACACACACACAACCGACTAATATAACATGTACCTATTCATCGAATCAACACTTGATCCGATGACCCGGCTATATCACATATACCCGGCCGATATCTCATATCGCGAGAATAGAATACGGTATCTCATATCGTATCATTCTCGGTCCCGCACATATCATATATGTGCTCCTACTCCGTTTTGCCAGAGCCAGGAAACCTCTGTGTACGACTCTAAAGAATCGTCAATACGCCGGCAGTAGGTGATGATCATATCAAACACCCACAAGCTGTAAGCGGTCAGCTAAACGTAACAGCTACCCAGGTATTGAGCGATCAGAAGATCAACAAGCAAGCCTGTACATTCTCCTGCGAATCCAATCAGTAACACTCTCGTACAGTCCGGTCTCTTCGTATGATATGTCGCATATCCAGTCTAGGGGTGGTAAACGTCAGACCCCTGTACCCGATAAGTCATGTCGATATGAGGTCCATAACAGTTCGAGAAACTACTGATAACTCTTACCAGTAAATCTCAGCAACCCTGGCCAGGGATTTCCAGTTATGGCCAATCGAACACAGCGCAACATCAACTCCCAATACCGGGAGAGACGAAACCCCTCCTATCGCTCATTGCCTCCATGTGATTCGGGACTGTACCCAAAAGCCACCGTTTTGCACGCCCTCTTGGACGTGGTATGATGGAAATCAAAGCACAGTGGGAATCACACAAGACTCTATAACGATCTCGGGTCTACAGACTAACCTGTACCAGTGTCACCAGAGAACTGCCATCTGACGTGAGGTATAATACCATCCGGGAGTTCTTGGCGAGTCCGTCCAGTGTACCCAGTCTCCACTGAGTACCCGTATACTGTCTCTGATGTCAAACACCAATGGATATGAGATCGTCCATCGCCCATCTACATGGGTCGAGAAGCATACGCTAGTCTACTCTGGTATATCATGCCCTGTCTCGATACACCTACGACTAGAAACATTTGAAGAATGTACTTAGCGTCTACACTGTCCCCACCAGTATGATCTGCATCATAGTCCTGGTAGTCAAGTACTCATCCTAAGGGCTTTATCAACATGTAACATAGAGACAATCTGAGTACATGTAAAGATAAAGAGCAATCAGATAGCGTACTATCATGTCGAGCAAGAAAGTCCTCCATATATATGTCCAAGCATCCACTACAATATACATCGTATGTACAACAATGGCCTCTAGGGCATACATATCACTAACAATCTCCCACTTGCACTAGGGCCATCTGTTGTAGTATCTCATACCCAACAATCAGCTGTCGTTGAAGTATCTCATACTTAACCATCCCATAAAAGTCTCTACTAGGAAATAAGCCTTTGTGAGTGGATCCGCGATGTTGTCCTCTGTATCTACTCTCCTATCCTCGTTCTCCCTGGAGATCAACCATCTCCATGATCAGGTGATACTGCCTAAGAATATGTTTGGATCTCTGATGGGATGGGGGTTCCTAGGCATAAGCCACAACTCCATTGTCACACAATGGTAGGAACGAAGTTCATCTCATGAACTTATATATATCCAGACTGCCTCTTCGGTAGCATCCTTGGTAACGATGTATCTTGCCTTTATCGTCTAGTTTGCCACGGTATCTGTTAGTGTATATGCCCTAGAGGCCATTACTGTATCATACTAGTTTGTATATTACTTAATGGAAGCTTGGGATATTCACCTTGTATAAACAATCTTGCTCAATATAGTAGTATGCTACTTGGTTTGTTTCTACTTCAATGTGTACATGTGTTTATTTTTGTATATCACCTATACACATTAGTGGAGCCCTTAGGATCTTTGCTTGATTACCAGCGTTGTGATGGCAGTCACACTAGTGGAGGCTGGGTAATTTATAAGCACATCCTTATACAGGTCCCTAGTCGCAGGACTATCGAGACAGGGCATCGATACTCCGGAGTAGACTAGCGTATGCGCTTCTCATCCCAGTGTGGGAGATGGTCTGTCCCACAGCCATCAGTACGTCGTACTGGAGATAGTATACGGGTGCTCGTTAGGTTACGAGCACACTGGACAGGACTCGTCGGGAACTGACCAGTTGGTATTATACCTATCGTCAGTTATCAGTTCCCAGGTGACATGAGTACAGCTTAGTCCGCTGACTTGACACTGGCACTTCGCCTCAAGTGTGTTCCCACTGCACTTTGATCACTACCCTACCACGGCTCAAAGGAGTCGTGCAAACAGGTAGTAGTTGGGTGCAGTCCCGAAGCACTTGGAGGCAGTGACGGTTAGACAGGATTCGTCTCTCCCGGTATTGGGGGTTGACATCAAGCTGTGTCTAGGAGAGCCATTACACGAGTAGTCCCTGGCCAGGGCAAGCGAGATATACTGGTAGGCTTCCAGTGTTATCTCAGGGTGTTTTGGGCTTCACTCCGACACGACTTGTACCGCTATTAGGGGACTGACGTTTACCGCACCCTAGGCCCGCCATGCGATGTCTCAGACGAACAGACCGGACTGTACGGAGACTGTCACACTCAGACTCAGTAGGAGTTCAGATGGGGTTCACCTCGTCAGTCTTCTTATCGGCATCTACCTGGGGACCGTTACGCACAGCTAGTGCCGCTTGCGGTCTGTGGTTAAACCCACTGCCAGCGTAGTGTCGAGTCTTTAGAGTCCCACACAGAGGGCTATTCGCCATTGGGCAAAACAGAGTAGAGGTCGCATGGTTTTGCGACAGGGTTCGTTCTCATCCGCGCACTTGTGCACGTTTAGAGTCCAGACGGATATTACTGGCTGGCTCTGGTTTGAGTCAGATACTAGTATATGTTTCGGGGTTGATTTTATCTCATTGTATTCATGTTCCTCGGAAATGCGGGTGTGTATGCACAGTTGATTGAGGCGGAGGAAGAGGTTTTTCATTAGGGTTTCGGAACGGGTGCGCATGCACTATTGACAGTCGTCTTTTTCCAAACCCTAATGAATTAGTGATATATCAATTAACAATATTAATTAAATGAAATTGTGTTATGGTTGGGTTTGTTGACTTGTTGACCAAGGTTGACTTGTTGACCATGGTTGAAAGTTTGACCATTATCATTACATATCAAAGATACTCTTTGATTCTAGCAAAATTCATTTAATGAATGTAATGATAATGGTCATTCCAAACCATCCATCAACTATTTCATTTTTATTACTATTGTTAATTTGATAATTCTTTTCATTTTTAGTTATGGTTGTAGAATGAAAAGATATAGCTCATTCTATCATAACTCTTCTCTCTCCTCACTTCTTCTTCTTCCTCCTCTAGTTCAAGGAGCTCCCTTCTCATGTGTTGAGAATCCATCTCATTGAGATAAAAACACCCCAAAGCCACTCTCTACTCACTCTAGGGTTAGAGGTTTAGCAAACCAAAGATCCTTGTTCACTCAAAGTTCGAGAAAGAGCCCGAAGGTTGAACCCTCAGGTGGATCCATCTTTGACGGAAGAAGGCGACGAGGAAAGCACCATCAACCCCTATAAAGGTTTCAAGAAGAAGGAGTTCAAGTTAGGTATAACCTTTTATCAGAGTAGCTAACTCTCTTTAGCTTGATAGCTAGTTTAGTTTAGAAAAGATCCCGACTTTGTTAGTCCATGTTGCCCCATGCGCTAAAAATTTGATTTTTATACCGTTTCCGCCTCCCCGCAAGAACCGGGGGTTGCAACGTGGACTTACAGTGGTATCAGAGCCTAACTAAACTTAAACTAGCTTAGTAGTAAAGTGCATGGAAATTCGAACGGAAAAATCGCAAAAAATCGGAAAAACAAAACCCTAACTTTCTGTTGAAATTTTTTGTGCTCTAAAGTGAAAAAGTTTTACTCCTAAAATCGGCTCAGGGTTTTGTGAGAACACCCACGAAAAACGATCCCTTGATTCCCTCAAACCGCCGCGGTTCCGCGGCAATAGGTATGCATTTGCCGCGGAACCGCCGCCGTTTAGTCTCCTCTCGTGATCGGGTTTTGTGCAGTGTTCTTCTGGTAGGGTTTTGGGATTTTTCAGATGGTTTATTTGTGCCCAGGTTTTCCAGAAAAGAAATTTGCTTTTGGGGGCCTATAAATTCGTATTTTTATCGAACTTCACTACACTTTGACTATATTGGTTATATCTGTGATGTTTATATGTATTGAACGTCGGCTAATCGCTATATGTCGATTAGTCGGGGTTATACATATCTGTGATCTGTGTTTGATGATGGTTTGTGTATATGAATGCGTTGGACTGTCGCGGGTGAATAGCCGGGGTGAACGTGAGATGAGTGTTTCTTTTTCTTTCATTCATTGTAAAATGTAAATTGATGTAATATTATTATTTGTATGGCCGCACAACCGGGTCAGGGTTGTAGCCGTCATTGTATAATTCTTTTTACTGTTTTTGCTCCTAGGATAGACCCATGGAGGGGGTGCACAAACTACCGGGTATCTCGACGTGCCGAGTGGCCTACTCACGGCGTTGAGGGAGGTTGCTCCACTTCGGATACTTGGCGGGTAGTTTGCCGCACCCTTAGGGGTCTTGGATGGGGTTTTGGCTATTCACCGCGACCGTGTAATCCGCTTTTCGTTGCAGGCTCGAACGGATTGCGGATTCCTAGTATATCCAATGTATTCATCTGTGATCTGTAATGTCTATCATTGCTGTATATATATAACTATTTAGGCGTTGCTTATGTTTTACAGCCGCGCTAGCCCAGCCCCCGCTCTGTCGTTAGTTAAGTAACCTAACGGGTGATGACGGGGCCCCGTGGCGAATGCGAATGGCATAAGTGTACGTCATATTTTGGTTGTTTTCTGCAATGGTAGGATTAAATGATGGGACGCATTAAAAGAACTAATGCAAGAATATCACGCATTAAAAGAACTAATGTAAGATAATAAACCAAGCAAAAGTCGTTGGAACACTTTCGAAAAACCACTCGGTTCTTTTCAAAACTAACTTTTAAATGCGGAGCTTGAGCCACTCCTTTTAAAAGCTATCTCGTTCCATCGATTATATCAAGTTCACTACGATCACGGTTTCGCCAAAACTATTCGTAGCCCTCCGTCATTTCGCATGAATAGGCAATAGTATTCAAGCTATGTATGTTGGCCAAAGTCAAGGCATAGTGATTTGGTAGCTATTGGGTGTTCATGTGTACCATAGATAGATGCGTTAGTTTGGGACAGTCGTACTGCCATTTTGGCCAAAGTCAAGGGTAGGTACGGATGGATCCAAATTAACCTGGATAATGACGGTTAGAACTTGACATGTGTCTTATGATATTTTGGCCAAAGTCAAGGTCATAAGAACATGGGGCAAAAATCCACATCGGGAGTTTCATAAGTACTGAAACTTGCTAGATTTGCATACCATTTGGAGTGTGGTGATTCTGGTAGGATTCCTTCAGTTTCGTCACACGATGATATTTGGATCCCGATCTTACTGTGAGTATATGCTACTCCTCGGGAAATTTCTCACTAAACGATCAATGCTATAAACCAAGTAGGTGTCTAGAAAGGTGTTAACGGGGCTACGCCCCCAGGGAAAAGAGGTTATTTAATTAAGGAACTTCGCGAAAGCGTTGGAAAACCTCCCTCGAAGTACCGACACTGGCCTGGCTGAACGGTTAAGCAAGTATTGTGCGGTGGGATTGATCCCGACTAATTCTTCCTTTATGGTTTGAGGAGGGATTCGAGAGACAGTGGGAGCCATCCTGTTTAGACAAATTAAAAACCACTCTAAACTTGCAAGAGCATCGTGCTAAAGTGTTTCTTCTCTCTCTCCTAATTGCAGCGACCAATCGACATGACTGGACTTAAGTTACTTCTAGATAAAAATATATTGACAGGGCCAAACTACAAAGATTGGCTTAGGAATGTCAAAATGGCAATCACTTACGACAAGCTGGGGTATCTTCTTACCACCAAAGCTCCCCCCGTCCCAAGTCCCACCTCCAGCATCGCGGATAAGGAAATCCGTAAGACCTGGGAGATTGATAGCGCGAAGGCCAAGTGCCTCGTACTTGCCTCGATGGACAATGAACATCAGAGGAGGCACGAGAATATGGACCTTGAATCCATATTTCTCCATACAAAAGAACTGTATGGAGAGCAATCTCGTATCGCAAGATACGAAGTGTCGAAGAAGTTGTTTTCGGCAAGATTGGCCGTCGGATCATAGGTAGCGGAACACGTGCTTAAGATGATTGGCTACATTGAGGAGCTCGCTGAACTTGGGACCACGTTGGAGAATGAGCTCTATACGGACTTGATTCTCCAGTCCCTTCCTTCCACTTACGCCCAGTTTATACTGAACTTCAACTTACAAGAAAAAGAGGTTGAACTTTCAGAACTCCTCAACATGCTGAGGAGCGCAGAGGGCACCCTACAGAAAAGTAGGGAAACATCCACTTTGTTTGTAGGAGGATCTTCTTCTTCTAGATCCAAGGCAAAAGCCAAGGGAAAGAAGAGGAAAGCCCCCACCAAACCAAGGGGCGGTGTTAGTAAAGTGGATACGAAGGGAAAGGCAAAGGCAACAATGATAGCGGGGAAGCTTGTGGGAAAGGAAGAATGCTTCTATTGTCATAAGAGTGGACACTGGAAGAAAGATTGCAGGGCTTGGAAGGCCAGGACACAGGAACTGAAGCAGGTTGCGGCTTCAGCTTCAGGTGTGTATGTTATTGAAAACTGTCTTTCGATAAACTCTACTTCCGGGGTATTGGATACCGGATCAGGATCTCATATCTGTAATTCTTTGCAGGCGTTGAGAAACCGTAGGTTTTTGAAGGCAGGTGACATGACCCTCAGAGTTGCGAACGGAGCTAGCATGGATGCTAAAGCCGTGGGGGACTATCACCTGGGAATGTCAGATGGACATGTTTTGGTTTTACGCAATTGCTATTTTGTACCCAACGCAACTTATAATATCATTTCTGTATCTTTGGTTTCTAAAGAAGGTTATGAATTTGCGTTTGTAAGTAATGTTGTAAACATTCACCTTAATCAAGTTCTGATTGGGTCAGGTACATTGAGCAATGGTATATACGTGTTAAACCAATCACAGATTTTCAATGTCCAGAATACACACAAAAGAAAGTCTCCGGAAATCAATCAGACTTTCTTATGGCATTGTAGACTGGGTCACATCAATGAGAAAAGGTTGACTAAGTTACATACATAAGGATATTTGGATCCGTTCGAATATCAATCGTATGCCACTTGTCAATCCTGTCTCAAAGGAAAGATGACAAAGACTCCGTTCATTGGACACGGAGTAAGAGCGAGCGAGCTCTTGGGCTCGTACACAGCGACGTGTGCGGTCCAATGTCTACACATGCGCGAAGCGGTTACTCTTACTTCATTACTTTTACGGATGATTTTTCAAGGTACGGCTATGTCTTCTTAATGAAACATAAGTCCGAAACCTTTGAAAAGTTCCAGGAATATAAGAATGAAGTAGAAAAACAAACCGGCAAAAGTATCAAGATTTTAAGATCGGATCGAGGTGGAGAATACTTAAGTGCCGAGTTCCTGAATTATTTAAAAGAGAACGGAATTCTCTCTCAGCTTACTCCTCCATACACTCCGCAACATAACGGTGTATCGGAGAGACGGAACCGAACCCTATTGGATATGGTACGGTCCATGATGAGTAACGCTGAGTTACCGCGATCATTCTGGGGGTATGCGCTAGAATCAGCTGCGTACCTTTTGAACTGAGTTCCTACTAAGACTGTGCCTACTACACCATATGAGATGTGGTGTGGGAAGAGGCCCTATCTCAGTCACATTAAGAATTGGGGAAGTCCAGCTTTTGTTAAAAAGCAGCATGCGGACAAGCTCGAGGCACGCTCAGTACAGTGTAAGTTTGTGGGATATCCAAAGAATTCCAAGGGATATCTCTTCTACTGCGAAGAGGAACAAAAAGTTCTTGTTTCTCGTCATGCCCACTTTCTAGAACACCGGTTCTTAGAAAAGGAAATAAGTGGGAGCGCAGTAGAACTGGAAGAAATTCCAGAACCACAGACTATTACTGAAAGCTTAGTGGAACCAGAGGGTTCAAAAGAACAGGAAATTCCTACGCCGCTCCGCAGGAGTAGTAGGCAGTCTCATCCGCCCGAGAGATACTACGGTTTTCTCATAGACGGGGATAGAGAGGATTGCATCATAGATTATGATGAGCCTACTAGCTTCCAGCAGGCCGTTCAGAGCGTTGACTCGGTAAAATGGCTGGATGCAATGCGGACCGAAATGGAGTCCATGTACACCAACAAAGTATGGACGTTGGACATTGCTCCAGACGGGGTAAAACCCGTAGGATGCAAGTGGATCTTCAAAAGGAAGATTGGTGTAGATGGACAGGTTGAGACCTATAAAGCTAGACTTGTTGCAAAGGGTTTTCGTCAAAGACCTGGTTTGGACTATGACGAAACCTTTTCTCTAGTGGCTATGCTGAAATCCATTCGGATCCTTCTTGCCATTGCTGCCTTCCACGATTATGAGATTTGGCAGATGGACGTAAAAACCGCTTTTCTAAATGGAAATTTAGAGGAGTGTGTCTATATGGACCAGCCAGAGGGTTTCATTCAGAGTGGGAGCAGCGGAAAGGTGTGCAAGTTGCTTAAGTCCATCTATGGACTAAAGCAGGCATCACGGAGTTGGAACATCTGTTTTGATGAGACGGTCAAGGAATTTGGCTTTATCAAAAATCCAGATGAACCATGCATCTATAGTAGATTTGTAGCGAGAACTGTAGTATTCCTCGTTTTATACGTGGATGACATTCTCTTAATAGGAAATGACATTCCTATGCTACAATCTGTCAAGGAGTTCTTGTCACACAGGTTCTCCATGAAAGACCTGGGTGATGCCTCATACATCCTGGGGATCCGGATCCATCGTGATAGATCCAAGAGGATATTAGGACTTTCACAGTCCAGGTACATCGACACCATACTGAAGAGATTCAGTATGGAAGATTCCAAGCGCGGTAACCTACCGGCTTGTCACGGGATCACCCTCTCTAAAGAGATGTCTCCCAAGACTGATTTGGAAAGGGATCGCATGTCTGTTATACCCTACGCTTCTGCGGTAGGCTCTATAATGTATGCGATGTTGTGTACCAGACCGGATGTAGCTTATGCACTGAGTGTGGTAAGCCGGTATCAGTCAAACCCTGGGGAGAAACACTGGATAGCGGTAAAGAACATTCTCAAGTACCTGAGAAGGACTAAGGAGATGTTCTTGGTGTATGGCGGAAAAGACCTCCAGATCGAGGCCTTTGCTGACTCCAGCTTCCAGAGTGACAAGGATGATTCCAAGTCCATGTCGGGTTTTGTTTTTACCCTCAATGGAGGGGCGGTGTGTTGGAAGAGTTCCAAACAGGAAACCGTTGCAGACTCGACTATGGAAGCGGAATACATCGCTACATCTGATGCCGCAAAAGAAGCCGTCTGGATGAGGAAGTTCTTAAAAGAACTTCAGGTGGTTCCGTCCATTGTTGATCCAATACCTCTGTATTGCGACAACAACGGGGCTATAGCTTTAGCGAAGGAACCCAGGTCCCATCAGAAATCCAGACACATCTTGAGGCGGTATCACCTGATCAGGGAGATCATGGATCGCAAGGAGATCGAGGTTCGGAGGGTTGCTTCAGAAGAAAACACTGCAGATCCATTCACCAAGGCCCTACCCCAGAATCAGTTCGAGCGGCTGATCGAGATGATAGGTCTTCGATACGCCAGTACATGGCCTTAGTGCAAGTGGGAGATTGTTAGTGTATATTCCCTAGAGGCCATTACTGTATCATACTAGTTTGTATATTACTTAATGGAAGCTTGGGATATTCACCTTGTATAAACAATCTTGCTCAATATAGTAGTATGCTACTTGGTTTGTTTCTACTTCAATGTGTACATGTGTTTATTTTTGTATATCACCTATACACATTAGTGGAGCCCTTAGGATCTTTGCTTGATTACCAGCGTTGTGATGGCAGTCACACTAGTGGGGGCTGGGTAATCTATAAGCACATCCTTATACAGGTCCCTAGTCGCAGGACTATCGAGACAGGGTATCGATACTCCGGAGTAGACTAGCGTATGCGCTTCTCATCCCAGTGTGGGAGATGGTCTGTCCCACAGCCATCAGTACGTTGTACTAAAGATAGTATACGGGTGCTCGTTAGGTTACGAGTACACTGGACAGGACTCGTCGGGAACTGACCAGTTGGTATTATACCTATCATCAGTTATCAGTTCCCAGGTGACATGAGTACAGCTTAGTCTGCTGACTTGACACTGGCACTTCGCCTCGAGTGTGTTCCTACTGCACTTTGATCACTACCCTACCATGGCTCAAAGGAGTCGTGCAAACAGGTAGTAGTTGGGTGCAGTCCCGAAGCACTTGGAGGCAGTGACGGTTAGACAGGATTCGTCTCTCCCGGTATTGGGGGTTGACATCAAGCTGTGTCTAGGAGAGCCATTACACGAGTAGTCCCTGGCCAGGGCAAGCGAGATATACTGGTAGGCTTCCAGTGTTATCTCAGGGTGTTTTGGGCTTCACTCCGACACGACTTGTACCGCTATTAGGGGACTGACGTTTACCGCCCCCTAGGCCCGCCATGCGATGTATCAGACGAACAGACCGGACTGTATGGAGACTGTCACACTCAGACTCAGTAGGAGTTCAGATGGGGTTCACCTCGTCAGTCTTCTTATCGGCATCCACCTGGGGACCGTTACGCACAGCTAGTGCCGCTTGCGGTCTGTGGTTAAACCCACTGTCAGCGTAGTGTCGAGTCTTTAGAGTCCCACACAGAGGGCTATTCGCCATTGGGCAAAACAGAGTAGAGGTCGCATGGTTTTGCGACAGGGTTCGTTCTCATTCGCGCACTTGTGCACGTTTAGTGTCCAGACGGATATTACTGGCTGGCTCTGGTTTGAGTCAGATACTAGTATATGTTTCGGGGTTGATTTTATCTCATTGTATTCATGTTTCTCGGAACAAGAATGCGGGTGTGTATGCACAGTTGATTGAGGCGGAGGAAGAGGTTTTTCATTAGGGTTTCGGAACGGGTGCGCATGCACTATTGACAGTCATCTTTTTCCAAACCCTAATGAATTAGTGATATATCAATTAACAATATTAATTAAATGAAATTGTGTTATGGTTGGGTTTGTTGACTTGTTGACCAAGGTTGACTTGTTGACCATGGTTGAAAGTTTGACCATTATCATTACATATCAAAGATGCTCTTTGATTCTAGCAAAATTCATTTAATGAATGTAATGATAATGGTCATTCCAAACCATCCATCAACTATTTCATTTTTATTATTATTGTTAATTTGATAATTCTTTTCATTTTTAGTTATGGTTGTAAAATGAAAAGATATAGCTCATTCTATCATAACTCTTCTCTCTCCTCACTTCTTCTTTTTCCTCCTCTAGTTCAAGGAGCTCCCTTCTCATGTGTTGAGAATCCATCTCCTTGAGATAAAAACACCCCAAAGCCACTCTCTACTCACTCTAGGGTTAGAGGTTTAGCAAACCAAAGATCCTAGTTCACTCAAAGTTCGAGAGAGAGCCTGAAGGTTGAACCCTCAGGTGGATCCATCTTTGACGGAAGAAGGCGACGAGGAAAGCACCATCAACCCCTACAAAGGTTTCAAGAAGAAGGAGTTCAAGTTAGGTATAACCTTTTATCAGAGTAGCTAACTCTCTTTAGCTTGATAGCTAGTTTAGTTTAGAAAAGATCCCGACTTTGTTAGTCCATGTTGCCCCATGCGCTAAAAATTTGATTTTTATACCGTTTCCGCCTCCCCGCAAGAACCGGGGGTTGCAACGTGGACTTACAGTATCTAGATTGGAACTCTTCCAACATACCGTCCCTCTACTGAGGGTAAAGACAGTGCATGTGACTGACATTCAGTCAACCTTATCACCCTGGAACCTTTCCAGTGATTCTCCACAGGATCTGTTGATACCATCTTACTACAGCTAGTGAGATTCCTAACATCCACTTAGATCTATCTCATAGATCCAAAACCAGGATTTAGGAGGTATCACCTTGATCCTATATGGAGAATCCTTGTGATAAGAGAAGATTGACCGAGCGTAGCATAGGAAACTCCTTCCCTATCAAGAGTATATCTTCCACGTACCATACGAGGAATACCACCATACTCCCTACTACCTTTTTGTATATACTAGGTTCATCCACCATTTTGATGAAATCAAACTCTTTGACTACCACATCAAAACAGACGTTCCAACTCCGCGATGCCTGATTTATCCCATAAAACAACTTCCATATGTTTCCGCTACTCCCACTGTTTACGAAGCCCTCTGGCTGTGTACTTGTAGACTCTCTCTTCTAAATCACTATTTAGAAAAATAGTCATGACACCCAACCGCCAGATATCGTAGTCATGGTGTGTAGCAGTGACAAGTAGGATCTGGATGGACATAAGCATAGCTTTGTAAGTCTCAACTTTTCCATGTACACCTAGTAATCTTCTAAAGATTTACTTGCCCTGATGGGGATTTAACCCTTCAGATAAAGCAACCAAAGTTCATACTTTGTTGGTGTATATGGATTCCATCTCAGATCGCATCGCATCCAGCCATTCTTACAGAGTCCCCACTCTTGATGGCCTGCTCGAAACAAGTTGGGTCATCATCTCATGATGCAATCCTCGCTCCCTCTATCATAGAGAAAACCGAAGTATCTCTCAGGTGGGTGAGGAACCCTACCAGATCGCCGGAGAGGCTGAGGTTCGTTGGAAACTATTGAATTCTTCGGTTCTATCAAATCATCAGCTGCAGTTTGTATAGCTGGAACTTCATCCAGTTCTACCTCATGACCACTAATTCCTTCACAAGAAATTCCCTTTTTGTCAAAAAGGTGGCATGCCGAGAAAAAAAACACCTTTTGTTCCTCGGTTCGGTAGAAGATATTCCCTTTCGAATGCTTAGGATATCCTATAAACTTCCACAGATCTGACCTTGCCTCGAGCTTGTCCAGATTTTGTTTCTAGGCATTGGCCGGACATCCCCAAATCTTAACATCCTTAAGAGATGGGCTCTTTCCATACCATATCACATATGGAGTGGTAGGCTGCTGATTCGATTTATACCCTATTCAATAGGTATGCAACTTCTCAAGTGCATAACCCCCAAAAGGAAATAGGCAACTCAGTAGTACTCATCATAGAGCACACCATATCATATAGGGTGCGATAGCTCTGCCCCGATACACCGACGTACTGTGGTGTATACAGAGGAGTAATGCTGAGAGAGAATCTCATTCTCCTTTAGAATAGTCCAGGATCTCCGTGCTCAAGTATTGTCCTCCCTGATCACATCAAAGGACATAATACTTATACCCGTTTTGGTTCTCTACTTCTAACTTATATTCATTGAATTTCTCAAAAAGGTTCAAACTTGTGTTTCAACAAGAACATATGTCCGAATCTTGAGAGATAATTAGTGAATGTAATGAAGTACAAAGAACCGGTCCTGGTATGTGTATACTGGGGACCTTACATACATCATCATGTATCAATCCCAAAAGTTCACTAACTCTTTCTCTGTTTCCAATAAACAGAGCTGTGGTCATCTTATCTTTGTGACATGACTGGCAAGTTTCACAAGATGTAAATTCAAACAGATTTAAATATGCATCTTTATGTAACTTCAGCTAGTCGGGTCGCATTGATATGACCTAGTCTACAATACCATAAGAAGAATTTGTTCATTTCTGAACTCTTCCCATTGTGTGTGTTCTGTACATTAAGAACTGTGGTTTGATTTAGAACGTCTATGCTTTTAGATAACGTGCCTAAACCGATCAACTCTTGATATAGGAAATGTTCAAAACATTATCCAACAATGCAAAATTATATCTTTCTTTACTAATAAAGAGACTGATATGATGTTGTATATCAGGTTCGGTATCTAATAACATTCATTCAGAATCAATGTAATTTTTTAATACAAGGTGATAACTGCCAACAAACTTGGCTTCAACAATTGCACCGTTTTCAACTCTTGAAACTTATCACCCATTCCCAGTTCTCTACCTTTCTGTAGCCCATGTAACATATTACATATGTAGGATCCTGATCCGGTATCTCATACCCAGGACGTAAAGGATACTGAGAAACAGTTCTCGGTACTGAACAAACCCGAAGAAAATGCATCAGCATGCACTTTCTTCGTTTGGGCGGCACGGGAATTCTGGTAATCCCTAATTTCCTGCTCTGTCTTATGACAATTATAAGTTGGAGCGGGACCAACGTTCCCTAGCACAGTATAACAAGCGGGTTCGGTCAATACATCTCTATTATTATCTTGATTAAGGCGTGACAAGGTCGCTACCTGGAGAGAGAGAGAAGAAAACACTCAGCGTATTCTCTTGCAAGATTAGATTGGTTATTTATATATCTAATCAGGATAGCTCCCGCTGTTTTAGTCAAATATTTTTCAAACCC
This sequence comes from Agapanthus africanus, assembly GCA_030015575.1. Lineage (NCBI taxonomy): Eukaryota > Viridiplantae > Streptophyta > Magnoliopsida > Asparagales > Amaryllidaceae > Agapanthus > Agapanthus africanus. The sequence goes on along the minus strand of JASDDO010000031.1, from coordinate 349,907,847 downwards.
TAAAAGGAAAGACTAGCCGGGATTAATTACACCCTACAATTTTGCCAATCTTTCAGCCAGGCCAGTGCCGGTACTTTGAGGGAGGTTCCACGTGCTTTCGCACGGACCTAATTAAAATAAACCTCGTTTTCCCAGGGGCGTAACCCAGTTAACACCTTTCTAGACACCTACTTGATCGGCTAATTGTAATGTGTAAAACTCTCTCAGGAGTAACTCTTACTCTCAGTGGGTATCGGGATCCAACTATCTCATAGAAGGTATGTAATCTCATTGCAAATTTCAACACTTGAAATTCCCAATAATATTTTACCCCTAACGTGCTATGACCTTGACGAATGCCAAACAACCCATAGTCCGCTAGTCAAGTTCAACCCATACATTTTCTGATTGAATTAAATCCACGCGCACGACCCTTGACGAATGCCAAACAACGCCGTACGAATACCCTAATCCAATCGCATCGTATGCTAGCAGATAAGCACTAGTTAGCTACCGTACACTACGCCTTGACGAATACAAAACTACCGCAGCATGAATACTAAGTAGTACTTATGTGAAATGACGGAGGGCTACAACAGGTTTTTATGAAAACCTTTTGCGTAATGAACTTGATATCGTTGTAAAATCGAGTAATTTTAAATGGAGTGTTTTTTAGGCTTTTACTAGTTTTGCTAAAGAGGTCACTCCCGGTGAAGGGATCTCGGCTCTTTTCTTATCGAATAAGGTGTAGGATATTTCAAAAATACCACTATGCAAAGAAAAAACTATAGAAGCAATCAAAAGACAAACCGAGTGTGTAGCATATGTTAGTTTCGCTAAAGAGGTCACTCCCGGTGAAGGGATCTCGGCTATTTCCTTATCGAATAAGGTGCTGGATATTCTACAAGGAATACCGCTATGCAAAGCAAGAACTAGAGCTACCAGTTTTTAAACAAGTTTCTACAACATCTTTAGGTTTCTTTTAGTTTCATTAATCTCATTAATGAAGTCCCATTTTATTATGCTTCACAGGCATCGGATATGAAACGAAATCAACAATATATAATATATATCTCATATATATAATATAAACATTCGTCTCAGGAAGTAATATGATCTCATCACAGAACATTGCAGCAGAAGAAACATATGAAATATTGGATATACTTGGAGGTCCGTGTTTTAATACGAGCCTGTATAAAACACGGATTCCATAGTCGCGATGAATAGCCAATCCCACACCCCTAGACCCCTACGAGAGCGGCAAGCAACCCTGCCAGTTCTAGAGTTAGGAGACCTGGTCTCGACTCCTCGAGATAGTCTCCCACTGGACCCTAGAACCCGGTTACTTGTGCTCCCCGCCTTGGGTCTATCCTAATGGGGAAAAATAAATAATATACAATGGTGACATCATCCTCAACCCGGAAGTGCCCTAATAAAAGAATATTACATACAATGAATTTTACATGAATGAAAAAGAAAAACTCTCATCTCACATAAAACCCCCGGCTATTCAGAACACGACGATCCAATATAACATATCACAGCAACACATAACATCACATGTCATCAATGTAAGTAAATATGCGTTTCCCAATTGTCGTTGACATATAGCACCGAAACCGGCGATACACTACACATTACACTTACGGTCGCAGAAAAGAAAGTGTAAAACTACAACATTTGGAATCCACAATCACTTTAGACATCTTAAATCCGAAATATCACATACTTCACATTTCATGCCTAACTATATGAATTCCACATATTGTATCACATTCCAGATAATTAGACAATATTAAACTTTCCGATCGAATAAACAAACACCCAAGATTTCCCAAATAGCTCAACACTTGAGCGGAGTTCAAAAAGTCCCAGAACATTTCACAGCCGCTATGAACCAGCCATATAAGGGTCAAACCAACACCTCAGATATGGCAACGCTAAACTACCACAAACCATATGGTTCAGTGGCGGTTTTGACGGTCACAAAATCGAGTTAAGGTTACGTTCTTCTAGAGGGTCCACAGATACGCTTGCATGATTTTCTGAAAGTTTTAAACTCAGGAAAAATCCAACACTTGAAAGTTTTCCGACATGGGAAAAAGTGAGTTATTGATATCCGTTCGAACCTTTTAACACGTTCTAAATTACCCGAAAAACCAAACGATGTTAAACTTTCCGATCGAATCAACGAATACAAAAGATCTCCAGAAAACTCAACACTTGAGTAATATTAAAAATTCCCAGAAGCATGATGTAGTACCTACGGATCACCTGTTGAAGTACGATCCCTCAATCCTCATGTTATGCCGCGGAACCGCCGCCAAGCGGTTGGTTTGGCCGCGGTTCCGCAGTGGCTTGATGGATTCAGGGAGTCGTACTTCACAGATTTCCATAGAATCACCTTCTTAATTTTCTGAGCATTTTTAATATGGAAAAAACCATCTTTTAAAAAAATTTCCAAAGAGGGGGTCAAATATGATGTTTCGGGGTTCGATTGGACTTTTAACTTCGTATACACGTCGCCTAATGCTCTAGCTAGGCTCTGATACCACTGAAGGGTTACTTGGCACTAGTAAAAGATTCTACAAGGCATCAACAATGCCAAAATTAAATTTTTCAAGTGCCGAACAAGCTAAAGCAAGGATCTTTGCTAGAGAATTAGGGTTAACTAAGCATGTAAACAACTTTACATCTAAGAGTTAGGGATTACAACCTTTGTAGTCCGTTCCTTCGCTTCATCAGCTCCGAGTTGAGGTCCCTTCGCTGCGATCATCAAGTACCCGGACTCTAGAGAGGCTCCATGAAGAGAAAGATGCAATCTTGCTTCCAATCTTCAAAAACTAAGATGATCTACCTTGAAGAAACACTAACCCAAGCTCTTGCTTCACTAATCAAGTATTAGTAAGCAAACACCCTAATCTAAGTGGCTAGAATATATGAGGATGATGAAGTAGGAATTTTGCCCTCTTTTGTTTTCAATTTCTCACTTTATTTCATCACAACTCAAAAAGCTAGAAAGCTTTTTTTCAAGGAGGAAGAAGAAGAAGAAAGCTTTTGTGATGAATAATGAAAATCATTGTTTTGGTTACAAATCAACCATGAGTTAAGAATGATAGAGTTAACCCTTGTAGAGAATAAACTAGAGGCTAAGGTTTGGGTTGGGTTAATAAATATCAACACAAAATATCAAAGAATAAAGTCAAAGACAAAGCTTCATGGAAGCTTCATCTAAGCTTAACCCTTATCCAAACCCTAACCATGTTTAAACTCCACAAAACATGTTGCATTTGTAACTCTAACTTGTTACAATATTATATATCACATATATAATATATTTTGCAACAAAAGAAAATAATACAATAAACATATATCGCATATATATCAATGTATTATCCCGTGAGAAAATGAATCAATAAAGCGAGCTTATATTAGTTAACATAAAGTAATATATCTCATATATAATTATACATTAAATTATCGAATCAACACTTGATTCGATAACCCGGCTATATATATATATATATATATATACAACCGACTAATATAACATGTATCTATTCATCGAATCAACACTTGATCCGATGACCCGGCTATATCACATATACCCGGCCGATATCTCATATCGCGAGAATAGAATACGATATCTCATATCGTATCATTCTCGGTGCCGCACATATCACATATGTGCTCCTACTCCGTTTTGCCGGAGACAGGAAACCTCTGTGTACGACTCTAAAGAATCGTCAATACGCCGGCAGTAGGTGATGATCATATCAAACACCTACAAGCTGCAAGCGGTCAGCTAAACGTAACAGCTACCCAGGTATTGAGCGATCAGAAGATCAACAAGCAAGCCTGTACATTCTCCTGCGAATCCAATCAGTAACACTCCCGTACAGTCCGGTCTCTTCGTATGATATGTCGCATATCCAGTCTAGGGGTGGTAAACGTCAGACCCCAGTACCCGATAAGTCATGTCGATATAAGGTCCATAACAGTTCGAGAAACTACTGATAACTCTTATCAGTAAATCTCAGCAACCCTGGCCAGGGATTTCCAGTTATGGCCAATCGAACACAGCGCAACATCAACTCCAAATACCGGGAGAGACGAAACCCCTCCTATCGCTCATTGCCTCCATGTGATTCGGGACTGTACCCAAAAGCCACCGTTTTCACGCCCTCTTGGACGTGGTATGATGGAAATCAAAGCACAGTGCGAATCACACAAGTCTGTATGACGATCTCGGGTCTACAGACTAACCTGTACCAGTGTCACCAGAGAACTGCCATCTGACATGAGGTATAATACCATCGGGGAGTTCTCGGCGAGTCCGTCCAGTGTACCCAGTCTCCACTGAGCACCCGTATACTGTCTCTGATGTCAAACACCAATGGATATGAGATCGTCCATCGCCCATATACATGGGTCGAGAAGCATACGCTAGTCTACTCTGGTATATCGATGCCCTGTCTCGATACACCTACGACTAGGAACATTTGAAGGATGTACTTAGCGACTACACTGTCCCCATTAGTATGATCTACATCATAGTCCTGGTAGTCAAGTACTCATCCTAAGGGCTTTATCAACATGTAGCATAGAGACAATCAGAGTACATGTTAAGATAAAGAGCAACCAGATAGCGTACTATCATGTCGAGCAAGAAAGTCCTCCATATATATGTCCAAGAATCCACTATAATATACATCGTATTTACAACAATGGCCTATAGGGCATACATATCACTAACATGATCTCTCTTGAAGAGAAATGCACGGAAGAATCTGCGCACCTGCGGGCGGTGGCAGAGTGGTGTTATTGAAATTCGATGGATACCCGTTCATCGTGGTCGTGGTGGGTGGTGGGAAAGAAGACGAAGAATTACCGACTCTGGGGTCGATAAAGAAAACGCGGACAAGACGGGCACTAGAATCCCGTGTCCAGCCAACCTTGCACTAATGGTAGCACAAGTGACAGCGTTTATGATAATTAGAGAAAAGATGGATTTGGTGTTTGTTTTTGAAAAAAATGGATTTTTTTTGAAAAATCACACAAACAATGCACAAGCAACCCTAAATCTAATGGTCACCTAGGTCAAGTCACTAGACCGCTCCTAGACTTCCAGAAGACAAGTCGCAAGATAGATCCTCTACTGCCTCTTTATCCCTTCTGTGGCTAGGTAAGTGCCAGGTAAGTGAGGGGTTCTCCACTACGTAAGTAGTGGGCCTAATTAAGTAACCACTTGCCTTAGACACACTTACTTTAGACACCACAAAAGAAACACGGATAAGCAATAGATTACCCACGGCCTCCTTCTATCCTAATTGAGCACGACGGTCCTTAGAGTCTTGTCTAGATATTTTTTTAGTTAATGAGGGTGATGCGAATGCAAGTTTTGTGATTTTTGGGGCTTAGGAAGGGTAATGAAATCCCTACCTAATCTGAATTTGGTCTTTGCCCCTTAATTTCCGTATTAAAATATGCAAAACAACCAATTTCAAGAATCACAACAAATTTATTTTTTAGCGGCGCTGAATTTTGCAAAGAATCCTGCAAGAAATTGATTATTGGACAAGATCAGAGAGGAGAGGAGAGAACAGAGAGTATACCACAGAGATTTTATGCACTGATTCACCTAAACGGTGGCGGAACCGCCGCAAAAACCACACTATGGCCGCGGTTCCGCGGTCCTATGGGGGAGATAGGCGATCAAATTTTTTCTGCAGCTGCTTGTACTCCTCTGGAAACTGTATATCTTCTCTGAATCTTGATCGCACTGCTAAAATGATTCCAGATTCCCTCGCAAAAAATTCAAATAGTAATCGTTAAGCAATTGAAACGATTCTTGAATTAAAATTTGATGGAATAATAAATTTTCAACTCAAATAACAAAAACGAACAAAATAGCACACATCCCCGGCAACGGCGCCATTTGATCGATCTTTCGAATTGTGTTTTGAAAAGTAATCACAATCAAAGAATTTTATAAACCGCAATCAATTAGCGGTGTCGAAATAGCTTTGTCAATGAATATGGATCATCCACTGAGATGTGTGAATTTATTCAAGTTTGTTTTAGTTGAGTCGAAAAGAAAATATAAAAGAAGATGATTCAAGAATCAAGAATTTATGAATTTATCCAATATCAATTTGATTTATCAAGATAATGAAGAATAGCTTGTAGGATTCGATTGATTTAATAGCTAATGATGAATCTAATAATTCCTAATCTTATCAATTGATAATTTGTAGCTAAATTGATGATGATGATTGAGGATTAGGGATCAATTGAAGAAACTAGGGTTTCTCCTTCACTATCCCTTGTCTTTTCAATCATAATCATTCGGATCTAGCCTCTAGCAAAGAAAATCATCAATCATTTGATCCCTAATTTCCAACGAAATAATCAAGAAGTGATCTCGCTCCAAATTAGGTCATCAGCGATTCTTTTTGCTATGGTTCACAAATCTCATAAGACTTAAGATTAGTATTAAGATTTGTTCATCATTAGATCTATCAATTCTCTCGAATCCTCCACAAGCGGAGATTACCCACACATTATGAAAATTGATGAATCAAGAACGAGAAATTTCATAATGAGAGAATGTAAAGAAAGAAAGAATTACAATTATCACCTTTATTATAGCTCCTTCAAATTACACCTCTCAATTGAGTTTACAAGACTATCTTTCGAATCGCTCCTTGAAAGGGAATTCGTCGTCGAAACTCACTTCGTTCGATTGCCGTAAGTCGTGGATCGGATGCGGATCTCTTTCTCTTGATGACGACCGGCGTTGCGATAAAGGATCATTGATTGCTTGCTTGATTTGTTCTTAATGGATCTTGATTTGGCTTTGGATTTGGATTTGGGTTAGGGTTTGGATTGGATCACAAGTTGTGTCACTCAACTTGTGTGTGAAATTATTGAACAACCAAAAACCTTTGAATGGAGCCCCAGGTCTCCTTTTATAGTCTCCCCAATCTTTCACTAGAAGCTAGGTTGTTATGAAGCTTGCATAGGAAGCTAGGTAGTTGTAAGGAAGTTTCTAAATTATGGTAGTTATCTAGCTTGCATGAGAAGCTTGGCTGTTGGAGGGAAGCTTCTGGAGAAAGCTAGGCAGTTCGAAGTGTCTTGAAGAAGCTAGGAGGTTGAAAGGAAGCCACTGGAAAAAGTGCCGACCGCCGATGAGCCAACTTTGCCGCGGATCCGCGGCGGATTGGGCTGGATCGGCCGCGGTTCCGCGGCCGTATAATGAGATCTCTGAATGGGTTTTCTGCAGTTGTTTGGTTTTGTCTTTAGGGTCTTCTTCTGTTGTCTGGAATCTTAATATCCTTTCTTGGTTTCTGCCAGATTTGCAGTCATTGACTTGTTGCGTTTTATCGGCAAATTTGTGATTCCGGTTCTTTGACCTGAATAATTTTCTGCACAAAATCTCACTGAAATGTGTCGAGATATATAATATCATGCATGAAGTACTAAACACAAAATTTCCCTTATAATATCGGTTATAATGTATAACACATGTTATTTGATATTTTGCAGAAGAATTGCTAATATGTGCTATATTTATACCAAACACCTTTAGATGATTAGAAAAAGTAGGGAAATTGATGTGTTAAGAATGCAATATTTTCAACTGATCATGATATTTCGTCTCTTAAAAAGGAAAACGAGAATTTTCTTTTGACTTGTGAGATTTTGAGAAACGAAAACGTTGATACGATTTCAAGTTTTAAAATCGAGATCGATCTTTTGAAATTGTCTTTTTTATCTCAAGAATCTATTATTTTCAAAAACGCTTCTATCAAGAAAGAAAATGAGATTTTGGTTTCTTCCCTTGCTAAGTTTTCAAATGTTGATTCTTTAGTTAGCAAGAAAAAGGTCTTAAATTGAGGAGGAATTAAAAATTCTTTGAAACTCAAAAACCCTTTTCATCTAGATTTGTCAAACATACTTCTCATCATACTAAATCTCATGCACATTCTCATGCATATTTTTTATAAATTTAGTTCAAGACAAACTTTTAAAAGGCATGCACATCATAATCTTGCTTCATCTCATGCCTTAGTTAACATTTCTAGATTTATTCATGCACACACTTACACTTGCAATTTTTGCGGTGCACATGGTCACTTGGCACATTATTGTTCTTTAAAGAGAAATATTTCATTTTGTGCCAATATTAGATGGGTTCCAAAGGTTAACCCATATGGATCTAAGAAAACATGGACACCGAAATCCCCTTCCATATCTTGTTTTGTAGGTGTGGACCAATTGACGAATTGAGAGATTCGGGAGCTTGATGAACAAGAGCAATTCAAAGGAAAATTTTCTTGGCTCATCAATTTGTAAGGTATCATATTTTTTGATATATTTTCTTAGAATATCGTATATTTATTTTCGCTTAAATGTTGATTTTCTATTCGAGAATGTATTATTTAGATATACTCCTTATGATTGCACAAGTGCTTAACTTGCATATCTTTTTAGTGCTTTTGATTCATTTATGAGATACCATTCATAGGATATTTCAATTGGTATTTACAATTGGTATCATTCTCATGCTAATATGTGAATTTGTGTGCTCATTTGTTTCAAACTTGCAATCTTTTAAAACTTGAGGACAATACGGTTTGAAAACTTGTTTAGATTTGCATATCCTTACGTTTTCTTTCCATAAACCACTCTCACTTGCTTATAATGTGATTTTAATTTTATAAGTGAGAGTGTGTATCCATATAGATTTAATTGTTTAAATCCTTTTCATATGGATATAATTTGGCACGATGTGACATTTTAGAAAATAGAAAATGATATTTTTGGAATTTAAATAATAAAATAATAAATTTCACGAAAACTATACAAGTATGGATTTGAGTTTTCGTAGGACGGTATAATTATATACCTATATTTTGCAAAATAGTTGGAAATTAATATGAATTATTAATTACGAAGGCATTATTTGATTTGGGTATTTTATAAAGTAGTATACAATTATTTATATACAACTTTATGTTAAACTTGATTAGTAGATTATTAATTGCGCATTAAACCAAGTTATTTTGATAAAAATCATTTTTAAGTGTCATGATTTGTAAACATTCATTTGTGACATTTGTTTTATGTTTTTATATAAAAAGAAAGAGAAAAGAAAAGAAAAAGAAAAGAAAAGAAAAGAAAAGAAATTGAAAATGAGAGGAAGACAAGATTTGACTAGAAATAATGAAGAGAGAGAGAAAGAGAGCATGAGAGAGAGGGGCGATGGTTCTAGTGACCATGAAGCCTTTTTCTTCATCTGCTTCCTCCTTTTTCTTCATCTCCTTCCACCTCCACTACCACCTTGAACCACCCCCAAAACATCATCTATACCTCACAAACCCTTCACAGAAAATATCCACAAGCTCATCCTAAACTCCATGGTGGAAGCAAGATGGAGTTTTGAGCATTTTGGACCACCAAAGAATTTTCTTGAGTTGCTTCCTTGAGGTAAAAACACTTACCCTTGTTCAATTTCTATGTTTCCTAATCTCAAGTTTAGTTTAGAGTTAACAAGTTTAAGTTTTGTGATCTTGGAAAATTCTAGGATGAGAGTTAGTGGAAAGAATTTGTAGTAGATCTTAGTAGAGGGTTTAGGGAGTGTATACAAGACCATTAGTGATAAGTGAAGGTGATATAATGGAGAAAATCTCGGATTCGATCAACATAGAATTTTCTGATATCAGTTTTTTGTTGAATTGTGGTGATCAAATAGAATCTGCTATGACTCGAGAACTCTGAAAAATATTTTGCATATACAGTGAGATGTGCAGGCTATTAGGAACATACCCAAGAAACCCGAGCCCCAACTCCCAAACTTGGCAGTCAAAATAATCCATATGGTCGCAATTTTGCGTTCTGACCTTATAGTTAGGGTTTGGTTCTTGGTCCATAGCTCAAACATCTAATATCTAAGCCTACCCTATATGAAAAATATTCTAATTTCACCTGAGGTAAAATCTGGGAGTGTTTTTCTAAGTTGCTGATTTCGTTTTGCGACGTTTGAAAACTTGGGTTTTGATATTTAAGTTTTGAATCGGTCGTTTGACGTTTGTACGTCAACGTCGGGAGTTGTTTGGTTATTCTTGCATGCGTGGACCATAGGTTCTAACTTATGTGGGCTTCGCATGCTGTATTAGTTTTCGGATTCGATTTTGATTTATTACGATATGCATTGAATTGTAGGTACCTTCGCGTAGACTTCCGGGGCGACAAAGGAGGGCAAGGCATTCATCGACTTTGGCTAGAGTGTAACGTTTTAGAAATCGTTATGTGAATGTTTCCGTTTTTGGGTAAAATTGTCGGTATTTTCTTTTTTAAACCGACTGTGATCAAACGACCATATAGACTTGCCAGCACCTAGTTCAGCTAAAGTAAAACTAGTGCGCAATCTTTGGGGTTATGTGGGACATTTTGGTTCAATTAGAATTTTCCCAATTTTAATATTATTTTAATGCGGGTTTACTGTAAAAAGTTTACCAATTCGGGTTCCTCACTTTTTATAACATTTAATTAATAATTTATTATTAATTGTTGTAAGCATGCACGCACGTCTGCACGTAAAAGTGAGGGTTTGTTTGTGCTAATTTTTGTTATTAGCAACCTTGACACTTAACCTAATCCTTGTTAATCCAATCCCTAATCCTTTTTCTTAATCCTTAACCCTAATTCCTCTTGATCTTTTGTGTGAGAGAGAGAGAGAGAGATATTTGTTTGAGTGATTAGGTGTATGTGAATGCATTAAGTGGTGATTAATACTTTGGATGCACTCACCTCTCACCTCACCCTACACTCATCTCCGTCTCTTATATCCTCATACACTCTCTCACACTCATTTCTCTTTCTCATTTTCCTTATCTCTTTCTTTCTAAACTGAACACTATCTCTTCCAACACAAATCCATCAAAAAATCTAATCCAACTTCATCAAAATCACATCTTTTCTTGGTTTTTGCCTCTTGGTTGCATAGGAGGTTGGATAGCTTGGATCATTGTGTTCTTGAGGATAGGTATTGATCACTATCTGTTGCTTATATAGTTTATGTGCTTTGTAGACTATTAAATTTAGTTTAGATAGTGTATAGTTTAGTTTGATGCGTAATATCGTATTTTTAGTTCCTTTTTGTTATATATGGATTTGCTGTGACCCGAAATTTTTACTAGAAAACCAAACAAAGTAGTTGTGTTGTACCTAAGACTATAGGACCCCACCTGAGACACAAGACCCATCCCACCGGCAAGGGCCGGCGATGAGAAGCCTAATTCAGGCTACGTCGGGTTTTCTGGAGAGTTAGGGTGTGGGTTTTTGAGGGTAGGTCTATGCTGGGGTTTGGGTGTATTTGGTTCTGTTTGTTTGTTTAGTTTTCTCTGTATACAAAATCTGGGATCACTTAGGTAGGTTCTAATGTTTTTTGTTCGCGCGATACGTTATACGACACGGATCGTGCACTTTGTGTGGTTTTGCTCTTAAGTTGTTTTCGTCATGTCGCTACGTACGTTAGTCACAATACGAACACTTGAGAGTATGTTTTGTGTTGTTGCGTCGGTCGAATGTAGTGTGTACGTGTTTTAGGGTTATTATTAATATACACTTGTTTTATTGTCTTAATATTGTAGGTTCGCAGGCGGGGACTACGGACACAGCCACAAAGGAAAAACAGGTGGTTGGCTACACTTAGCCAGGAGTGTTGGTGAGTAGATTTAACATCTACAGGGGAATCGCCAGCATGGCGTTATGCGTCTGGGCTAGAGATGTTACTTTTGTCTTATATTCTATGTCAGATTTAGAATTTGCGCATTTATCCTACTGCTTAGTAAATTGTTGTGCTTAGACTAGTATTCTTAGGGCACTGCACATATTATTGACGATTTATGTTGCACGAGAACTGATTGTATGCTACATACACCTTCAATAATTGCCATGTCATGCACAACCCTCATATTGAAATGATATTGTCGGGTTAGGTACATTGTGACATTGATTCATATTTCTTATCGCATATGACATATAGCATACCTGTACATCTACATGCTTACACATATGCTTTGACATGCTAGTTACCTGTATACTTATAGGGTATCGTACCATTAGCGATAGGTACATACACACCAAAGGACATAGCTATAGGTGTACTTTGCATCTCTTACTTCACTTATACCTGGAGGGTATATCACATCATTACTAATAGGTAGATACCAATATTTTCTTCTATACCTTCATGTGTTCACATATGTCTTGCTATACCTCTATGTTGCACATATATCCGGTTATAGATACATGTTTACCTTTACTTGATGTCATTTAGAATTGGAGAGATTAGGAACCGCATGATATTATATTAACTTGTTGTTAGAGATAGTGCCCTCAGAGTCAATTATTAGATCACATGCACGTGATTGCAATGATTGAGGGAGGACCTATGCCGGTAGGACAGTCTTACTCAAGATGATAGTATGCTATCTGGTTTACCTTTATTATCGTGTACTGCTTTAGGTGACATGATAGGTCGCTATTACACGTTGATAGAGCCCCTAGGATTCTTGCTTCACTGCCAGCAGTATGACGTCGATCATATACGTGGGAGCTGGTAGTCTATAAGCACATCCTTAAAAGGTCCCTAGTCGTGGAGTTTCGAGACAGGGCATCGATACTCCAGAGTAGACTAGTGTATACAGTCGAGACCCCCGACGAGGGGCGGTGGCCGGTCTCACAAGCCACTGGTGTCAGTTGGTTCACCTAAGATGTATACAGGTGCTCATTGGGTTATGAGTACACCGGACAGGACTCGCCGGGAACATGCTAGTTTGTCTTATACCTGACGTCAGATAGCAGTTCCCTGGTGACATGTATACAGGTTAGTTCATCGACCTGAGGATCGTCATTTGTCTCATGTGAGTTCCCACTGTACTTTGATTACTACCCTACCACGCTCAAGGGAGACGTGCAAACAGGTTTTAGTTGGGTGCAGTCCTGAGCCACATGGAGGCAGTGAGCGGATCTTCAGGGGTTCGTCTCTCCCGGTATTGGGGGTGAGGTCGCGCTGTGTCTATGAGAGCCCTTACACGAAGTCCTTAGCCAAGGCAGGAGATTTACTGGTAGTTATTCGAGTAGTATCTCAGGGTGTTCTGGGCTACACTCCGACACGACTTGTACCGCTTTTGGGGGTCTGACTTTTACCAACCCCCTAGGCCCGCCATGCGATGCTCATAGACGAACGGACCGGACTGTATGGATATTGTCACTGACAGGCTCAGTAGGGTGTCAGGATGAGTTCGCTCATCGACGTCCCTTTTGGTCAATACCTGGTAGCCCGTTACGTATAGGATAATACCTCTGACGTGCTAGTGGTTAAATCCACAGCCAAAGTATTGACGAGTCTTTAGAGTCCCCCACAGACCAGTTTCTCAAGTTTCGGGCGAAACGCTGTAGAGGCCGTATGGAGATATGGCAGGGTTCGATCAGATACGTGCGGTATTGCACGGATCATGATCGGACGGATAATACTAGCGGGCTTTGGTTTAAGCCGGATCCTAGTATTGTACAGTGTAGATTTGTCTCTTTGCATTTGTATTCGGTTGGAATACAAATGCGGGTATGTATATACAGTAGCGGGGTTTTCCTATAATTTATTACGGGATCAGTTTTCTGAAGTTGCCAGTTTGTTTTTCCGTTTCGGCCAATTTCCTTTGTATCTTTTCTTGGCTGAAATATTGGTGGAGGAGGGCTTATTTGCAAATGTGCAAATAAGCTTTGTGGAGGGTGTTCTTTGCATTTTGTTGTGTCATGATGGTTGCACCATCCCTTGACTTTCTTGACTTCATCATTGATTGACTTTGGGTTCATGATGGTTGACTTGGAGTGAGGTTATGGTTGTGATGATAATTCATCAACATCACATCTTTTTCTCTCTCATGCATGATAGCCTTTTCTCTTCCTCTCCCTTGGATTATTGTGACTCTCCCTCATTCTCTCACTCTCACTCACTCTCTTCCTCATGCATGGCCGGCCAAGTGAGTGTGGGGGATGTCCAAAAATTCTAGTGGGGAATTTTGATCTCTTTACGCTTGCAAACTTCCCATTGCTCCATCTCCAAAAGCTTAGTTCATTTCCTCCACCATATAGCAACTTCCACAACCCCAAATGAGACAAAGCATTCTACAGATAACCTACAGCATCCTTAGACACGTCGGCTCGCCAACTTCGTGCACGAGTTGCCTCGGTCCAGAGGTGGGAGCCCGCAAAAGAAGCCGGCGACGTGGTGCCCTTCCGACAAGGAGTTGAAGACCGGAGATTCCGCGGGGAGATCGGGACGACGGCGAGAAGACCGAAGGACACGGATCGCTCGGTATATCTCTCTACCCCTTTTCTAGTTAGCTAGGATTATGTTAATGGCCCAATCCTGGATTTTAGTGCGCGGTGGTGCCGGTTCCAAAAGTTAAAGTAAAGTATCGTTTCCGCATTCCGGCGTCGGATTGACGGCCGGGGCGCCGCCGTGCACATACATGGTATCAGAGCCACGCCATTAACCTAGTCTAGCTTGGTCTAATGTGTTTACACTTTCGATCGAACAAAATTCCGAAAACCCGATATCAAAAGCACAGTTTCTGTCGATTTCATTTTGTGCTCCAAAAATTTTTCAGTACACTGCAGAATTATGTGCAGGGAATTATTAGCATTCTGTAAAAATTTGGTCTCGTGAACTCACTACCCCACCGCGGAACCGCGGCCAAACCCATGCTTGGGCCGCAGTTCCGCCGCGATTTTCACTGTTCAGTGTACCAAAATTTTACATAAAGCTCCTGACTTGAAAATAGGGTTTTTGGAATGTTATTTTTGGGTCCAGAATTTCTTTAAGTGCTACAGTAGTGCTTGGGGGCCCACTTAGAAAATTTGATCGATCGAAAATTTTAAACACATTAGTTCACAGTATTTACATTATATCTGCGACCGTGAATGTCACTTGATCGGTAAATCCTGTCTAACTGCTATAGCCCTTTTAGACGGATTTGCGAACGTGACATTCACGTTGATGTTCTGTGTTGTGCTGTGATGTTGCAGATTGGTCGTGGGGGATAGCCTGGATGCAATGGTAGTACAGTTTTGTTGTATTATGTACATTTGATATTGCGGGGCGAGCGTCCGACATGTGGACTGCCGTCACTGCCTGTTTGTATATTATTCTTTTGGGGCACGACCGGGGTGAGGTCGATGTACCCGTTGTATGTATATTTTACTTTCTGTACTAGGATTACCCCAAGGTGGGGTGCACGGATAGACGGGTTCTAGAGGGCAACGGGCCCGCATCTCATGGCAATGAGACGGAGGGGCCTCACTCTAGAATTGGCGGGCTATTCGCCGCACTCGTAGGTGGTACAGGTTGACCCAGGAGGGGTGCCCAAGTTACCGGATTCCGTGAAGTGCTGGGTGGTCCATTCACATTGCTGAAGGGGGATGCCTCGCTTCAGGTTTTGGTGGGTAACTTGCCGCGCTCGTAGGGGTCTAGGATTTCATTGCACAGGCTATCCATACGACCAGGGGAACGTCGGGTTTCAGTAGCAGCTCTATGAAACCCGGGGATCCCAGATATCTGTATTGTTTTGTGATGCTTATTACATTTCTGTGATGTTGCATTTTATCACGCCTTGAGCGAAATATTATATATTGATATATATACTAGTAGATGTTGTATATGTTTTGCATCCGCGCTAGTCCAGTCCCCGCTCTGTCGTTAGTTACGTAACCTAACGGGTATTGACGGGACCCAGTGGCGAATGCGGATGGCATATACGTACATCATTATTTTCATTCTTTATTGGTGTGATCAATTGATGGGCCTGCATTGATTCGGATCAATGCAAGTTAAACAAACCTATTCTGATGTTGTTGGAACACTTTTCAAAAAGCTGTTATTGCAAGGGCGTTCTCTTTTGTTTTGCACAGTGGTATTCAGTTGGAATATCCTGCACCTCAGTCGACGAGGCAAGGGCTGAGATCCCTTCACTGGGAGTGACCCCTTGGACAGAAGTTTGCGTCAGGGCAATAACTTCACTATAGCCGATTACTTTTGCTTTGCATCGTGGTATTCAGTTGGAATATCCTGCACCTCATTCTACGGGGAAAGAGCCGAGATCCCTTCACCGGGAGTGATCTCTTTAGCAAAGGTTTTCGTCACTATAATTTAAAAGCTATCCGGTTCCTTGAACGATATCAAGTTCATTACGTTAAAGGTTTTCGCCAAAAACCATTCGTAGCCCTCCATCATTTCAGTTAAATATTCGGTAGTATTCAAGCTATGTATTTTGACCTCACGCTAAGGCATAGTGATTGGTAGCTGCCGGATATTTATCTGTTGCATAGATAGAATGCGTTGGTTTGGGACAGTCGTACTACTATTTTGGCCTACGTCAAGGGTATGTACGGGTGGGTTCAAATTAACCTGGACAATGATGGGTAGAACTTGACATGTGACTTATGACATTTTGACCTCACGCCAAGGTCATAAGAGCATGGGGTAAAAATCACATCGAGAGTTTCTAAAGAAACTGAAACTTGCCAGATATGCGCATACCTTCTGGAGTGTGATAACGTGAGCGGATTCCGTCACGTTATCATGCGATGATAGTTGGATCCCGATTCCCACTGATGAGTTGGTTTACTCCTCGGGTGATCCCGACTAATTCTCCTTTCAGGTTTGGAGGAGAATTTGACGTTACAGTGGGAGGTTTCCTGATTAGATAAAGTGACAACCATTCTGATCTAGGTTAGAGTGCACGCTGAGTGTTTCTTTTCTCTCTCTCTTCGGCAACGACCATGACCCGACCCTAAGACTATGACTCAGTGACCAAAATTAACCGAACCTTCTTAAACACTGGCTTTTGGATTGTCAGAGTTGCAAACCTCATTGCCACTCCTACTTTTACCCTTTTCTCCAGGACACCCCGTATTACTACGAACGTCCACTTCCATTGGACAAAACCATCGTATGGTTATATACGAACTCAAAGGAATTTATTCAAGGATGGTTTCCGGTTCTGGAGAAAACGAATACGACTATTCAGTTGTCTTTTCCTTTTACCTTCTCTCAGGTTGCGAGTACTCCTTGGTTTAGGAGATAGTACACCTATTACACAAATTGGATAGTCTTCTTCCAAACCATAGGCAGGTGCCGACCGGTAGGGAATGAAGAAAACCAATTAGCCTAACGATGGTGTACAGAAGGTATTAAGTAAAGACATATAAAGGGATTAGTAAGAGGGCAAAGTAAATTGCGACTGCTATTCACGACCAAACCAAGTATTTCTTCGCCAATCCTAAATCACCTTTGTATTTCTACAGGACACTCCGTATCACTACGAAGATCCACAGTTTATTGGATACTCCATCGTATGGTTATATACGAACTCGAAAGGAACTTGTTCCAGTTCGGGGATGGATTCTGGTTCAGGAGAAATAGGAATAAGGTTTATTCGGTTGTCTTTTATCTTCACCTTCTCTCGCATTGCGTGTGCTCCTAGGATTAGGACAGTACACCCATTATGCTTATTGGATAGTCTTCTTCCAAACCATAGGCTGGTGCCGAACGGTAGGAAAGGAAGAAAACCATTTAGCCTAAGAGGGTGTGCAGAAGGTAATGACCTAAGACATATAAAGGGATTTGGAAAGATGGCAAAGAATTACACGGTTACAGTTATGAATCTGGATAATGGAAGAGGCATTACTAGGAATACCGGGATACCCCATCGAAATATTTCAATGTTTCAGTTTCGCTGTGTACTGTTAAAAGAAAACTGATTTCCCAATCAGATCTTGCTCCAGGGTATGTATTTACCAGGTATGATTCTCACATCTGTATGGTTTTACAGATGATGAGTGGGAGTAAGTTATTGGGAATTATGTGATCATCCTCATTATATCAGGATTCATTGTAATCGGTGATATTTGAGGAAGTCACCTGGGTTGTTTGCCGGACGGCAAATATATGGTTTTGAATATCCGCTGTCATGCACCAATTTCAAATTGATATATCTGTACGTCTATTTTTATAGAGTGAGATATACCTTTTTGAAATTATGTCGATGACATTTACCTATATCAGTGGATGGTTACGTAAGGAGCATTAAACAGCGGTGTAATTCTTCTTAACCATAAGTACAGTTTTCAACCTACGGTACACAGAGAATGAGTTATTAGACTCAAGGGACTCATACAGAGTATTGTATGTTGTCCAGTGTCCATTAGGACAGAGGGGTTAGTCCTCGTACTATATTCGGTTTACTTATGACTTCTCTAGTTCTTAAACAAGTGTTTCGTAGAAACACAAGGTCTGAGTTTTGAGAAGTTATAGGTATATGAATAAAGTAGAGAACCAGGTGTTGCAAGTATCGGGATTCTTCAAGGTGATCGAAGATGTAGATACTTGTGTAGGGTATTCAGTTGATAGTAATGATTAAAGAACTTGCTTCTCCTTCAGATTACTCATAATTGGAAGCACTCCTAAGTTGAGTAATGCTGATCGGCCTCCCTCCATTTAGTTGACATGCACTGGAGACAGCTGCATGATTTGAATCTGGTTCAATTAAATCAGTGCCTCTGTTTCTGTATTGGATATAGAACAGTTCATATCTTAACGATGTTAAGGTACGGGGAGTTGTCTGGCTTATGCTTAAAACCAGACTCTGGATAACTCAAGGCGCGTTTCTGTAATGACTGTTTGTGGGTTGACCCAGGCTATGACGAGGGTTGACTTTCTACCATCTGGAAGATCAATAGTGATATTGTTCTAGACTCGCCACGGTTTTAATAAAAATGGATTTTTTCAGAAAACAGTAGTGGGAGTATGGTAGAACTGGAAGTGATTCCAGAACCGCAAACGATTATTGAAAGTTTGATAGGAACCTAAAGATTCAATCTGGCATGACATTCCATTGGCCACTCCGCAGATACGGTGAGTAACCTCAGGCACCCGAGGGGTACTCCGGTAGCCTCAAGGACAGTGACTGGGAGGTTCTTGTTTACCCAGACTTGCCATTGCTGTTGTTCCAGGCTGCGAGACCCGGTAAGGGGATGAGTATAGCGTCGTTCTAAACTATCTTTAGAAGTGTACGTGTATATAACTCTGCCAGAGGGTTGTCGAATTCAGTGGGAGCAGCGGAAGCATTGGTGGACAAGTGGCTTATGTCTATTTATAGACTAAAGCAGATATAGCGGAGATAGATCATCTATTTATGATGTGACAGTCATAGGTTTGACTTCATCAGAATAGGGGATGGATCTGTTAAGAAGGTAGTAGGGTGTGATGTCCTGGTATTTGGATGACATACATAAAGTAGGAAGTGATATTCCTATACTACGATCGGTTATGCTTTGGTTGTCACACAGTGGTTTCTCCACAAAGGACTTGGATATTATATCAGACATTCTGGTTACTGGATCTATGGTTTTAGATCTAGATTTTTGTAGTTTCCCAATCTGGGTACTTAGACAACATTCTAAAGATATTTAGAATGGACGACTCCTGGCATGGTGGTGTACCTGCAGATGATGGAGTCACCCTCTCTAAAGGTGTCTTACAGACTAAAAGGGAGAGGGATGTGCATGATTGGCAGATCACTTGCTTTAGCAATTGAGTCGATCATGAGTACCACACCAGATGTTGTTTTTGCAGTAGATGCAATAAGTTGATATTGATCCAATCCTGGAGAGAAGGTCGGAAGCAGTTTTAGAACATAAGTGGATGTTCTAGGGATATGATAACGACAACCTCGTTCGGGAGACAGTTATCATTCCAGGCTTCTAAGGTGACCTGGATGACAGAGAGGTTGTCAGAGTTATAGTTTTCCCTCTGACGAGGGGCAGTAGTTTGGACAGGTGGTCCAAGGGGATACTGAGGGAGGCATGGCGCAGGATACTGATTAAGTTCAGTTAACGATACAGTCTAAGAAGTTTGGATTTGGAGTTCATTTATGAGCTAGGTCCCATCAGACATCCAGACACATTCTAAGACAGGTATTGCTCATTTCGGGAGATGGCATTCTCCGCGAACTTGAGATATAGAGAGACATAGAAAGAAACATCAAAGCGGATCCACTCGCTGAGGCTATTCCTCGAACGCAAAAGTTTCGCAAACGGGTTTTGTGAGACTGATTAGTAGAGGAGTTGGGTGTTCGGTATCACACGGGCTGTGAGTATGCGACATCGCAATAATTAGCCTTGAGTGCAAGTGGGAGATTGTTGGAGATAGTGCCCTCAGAGTCAATTATTGGATCACAGGCACGTGATTGCAATGATTGAGGGAGGACCTATGCCGGTAGAACAGTCTTACTCAAGATGATAGTATGCTATCTGGTTACCTTTATCATCGTGTACTGCTTTAGGTGACCTGACAGGTCGCTATTACACGTTGATAGAGCCCCTAGGATTCTTGCTTGACTGCCAGCAGTATGAGGGCGATCATATACGTGGGAGCTGGTAGTCTATAAGTACATCCTTAAAAGGTCCCTAGTCGTGGAGTTTCGAGACAGGGCATCGATACTCCAGAGTAGACTAGTGTATACAGTTGAGACCCCGACGAGGGGCGGTGGCCGGTCTCATAAGCCACTGGTGTCAGTTGGTTCACCTAAGATGTATACAGGTGCTCATTGGGTTATGAGTACACCGGACAGGACTCGCCGGGAACATGCGAGTTGGTCTTATACCTGACGTCAGATAGCAGTTCCCTGGTGACATGTGTACAGGTTAGTTCATCGACCTGAGGATCGTCATTTGTCACGTGTGAGTTCCCACTGTACTTTGATTACTGCCCTACCACGCTCAAAGAAGACGTGCAAACAGGTTTTAGTTGGGTGCAGTCCCGAGTCACATGGAGGCAGTGAGCGGATCATCAGGGGTTCGTCTCTACCGGTATTGGGGGTGAGGTCGCGCTGTGTCTAGGTGAGCCCTTACACGAAGTCCTTGGACAAGGCAGGAGATTTACTGGTAGGTATTCCAGTAGTATCTCAGGGTGTTCTTGTAGCGTCTTGAAAAGTCGTTTTGGTGTTTTCCTGAAATTCGGTGAAAATTCGGTATTTTTCCGAAAACCGTCTTTCTTGTTATTTTGCAGTTTAGGGCTAATTATACCTAAAATGGATAGGTAATTGCTTGTTTTTAATAGCTAATGAGTTAATTATGAAATTCTGGTCGTTTAAAATTTTCCCTAATTTTTTTAATATTATTTTAAGCCGGTAAGATAATACATTAAATTAGCGATAAATACAAATTTTTCCGGGCTAATTTTAATCTCTAAAATTATGATAATTAAAATCTAGTGATAAAATAAATTTTTATTAATTTATTTTGATTTTTAACAATTTTTTTTGATATGAAACGAATTTATTGAATTTTGGGCTAAAACTTGCAATTTTTGACTTGTAGGGGGCCTTTTTGCATAAAATTTCTTTTGTAAAACCCCTCTCTCTTTTTCCTCAGCCCTAGAACAGCCCCACCTTGTGCAAGTCCAGAAATTTCTGGCCTCTTATGTTGGTTTCTTTCTTGTGTGAAAATGGGATTGTTTATGGATTTATTTTAATTAAAATGAATAAGGTATGGTTCATTGACTTTTGTGGACTTGACCATTGACTTTCCCCACTTGCCCACACCCTCCCCCTCACCTCTTGCTGGCCGAAACCTGCACTTCCCCCTTTTCATCTCTTTTCTTCTCATTTTCCTCACAATTCTTCAAGTTTAATTCATCAAAATTTCAAAATTTAAAGCTTGCAAATTAAAACCCTCCTTCATCTTTCTTTTCCTTCACCTCCCAAGCTTGGATCTTGATGCTTGAGGCCATCATTTGGAGAAAAATCCATTCTTGCTAGATCCCAAATTGAGGTATAATCCCTTGCTAATCAATTCTTTTGTTTAAGATTCTTAAGTAGATTGTTGTAGTGTTAAATTTAGTGTAGTTCTAATCTAGTTTTCTTAGGTTATGCTTGAAAAATTTAACTAGGGTTTTGAAGCCATAATAGTTAATTAGATTGTTTTATAGTTAATCTAGTTGTTAATTAACAAATCTATATGGTCACCTTGTTTATGTAGTCTTCAATTTTGCTAAATTAGTTAATTTTAGAAGTGTGAAATTGTTGTTTTAGGATTTTCAAGAGAGGGTTTATGTTTGGAAATGGATTGTGAAACATGATTAGTGAGTTGATTAAGGTTTAGAAAACATTATTTAGTTGATTGAACCTAAATTGTTATCTAGTTATTTTGCTAACCTAATCTAGGAGATTAATTTTCTTATGTGGGCTTTTGTTGTGTTAAATTAAGTTTTCAAGTGTGGAAATTGATTTGGAATTTGCTAGGTTATAAATTCAAGAAATGGTTGTTTATGAAAAAATAGGATTGGAATCATTGTTGTTGTGTTGTAATTAGTGTTTGTAGATTGCTTGTAGTGTGGTTGGGTGTTCAAGCTTGATAGTAGTCTTTTGTAGCCAATCGGCGATTTTTGCACCGATTTTGGAATGCAATTGCTTACTAGTTTTGTTATAAAGTTATGGGATGAATTATTTTCGACATCTTGATGATTGTGTTGGCTTGTCCTACGACTTTTAGGATGCGTGAGTGCGGTCTTTTTTTGGGTAGTCGGGTTTTAGTCTTGCCGGGCGATCAAATCGGCGTTTTTGGCAGTTTTTGCAATTTTCGCGTGTGTTCCGCGCACTTTGTGCACGTTGTACCTAGCTAGAAAACGTTAGTAGTTTCATTTGGGTTTTGCGTCGTTCTTGATATGTAACCTTATGTTTGGTATTGATGTTAATTCCAGGTTCGGTCGCGGAGACGTCAGACGCGGCGCGAAAGGGAAAGGCGGTGATTGGGCACAGCTAGCCAGGGATTCCGGTGAGTAGATGTAACATCTACGGGGGACTATCGTTGGATGGCGCAAGCCGCCCGATAGTTTTAGTAACTTACAAGATCCTTAGTAATGTTAATAATTAGGGGTGAAATACTTAATTGACTATTTGCTGCATCCATGCATTATATTGACATACCTATACGAAACCATTTCATAGGACACCTGCACCATTACCAGGGTTTTTATATGCAGCACGAGCACTATTCATGCTTACACACACACCCTGGTAATTGCCATGCCACCACACTAGATAACTTTTAAATTGAAACCTTTTACTAATTGATACTTAAACTGGTACTATTGCCTTTAATTCCTTAAAAATGAAACCGTAGTATTGCTATTCATGTGCATGTACTTCATCATATTAATTGTTCATGCTTAATACATTAATCACACATCGCAACTTGATTATTGATATCATACGCATTCATTATCATTGATATATGCACTTATGAGGATTTTTTTGAGATTTTATGATATTGCTGGATTTCGGGGGAAAGCCGCAAAATTTCTAAACTTATTATATTTTTAAAATATGTAAATTGCGGTTTTCTAGTGATGTAAGTGTCGTCCACCATGAGTTTGCTGTGGATTTGGAAATCCGTATCGAGGAGTGGAGGAACCGGCACGGGTACATGGTGGGCCCGGTAAGGTACCCCGGGGCAAGAGGAATGTGGTGATGACGTTGAGCCTGGCAGGGGACGGATTACCTACCGGTGACTGTTTGGGACGGCGGATATCCAGAGGATACCGACCGTGGCCGCTAGATGATGAGATATTGATATTTGAGATGGGTCAGCCGGACGGCTGAGGCCAGAGATACATTTATGAGATTTGAGACAGCTTTTGGGGTGTCGTTGCTGGACACCGGTTCTCGTCGATTCTTTGAGTATTATGCTGGCATTCTATAAGAGCTTCAAAAACAAAAGGAGATAAAATGTTTCTTATATATATACCTATTGAGACCTCAGATATTCATGTTGCATACATATTAGTACACTGATGTTGTATACACACCTGCTAGTGCATCCCGTCATACCTGTATTTTAGATGCTAGGATGCTTGTGTGCATGCATACGATAGCCTTTGTAGATGTTACTTATTACTCACGAGTTGGCAACTCACCCCCGTTGTGCCACAGTCTTTTGCAGGTCCGCTCCGTCAGTTCAGTAGCGGCGGGCGCACTTGTTCTTTTGCCTCTTTTGCCTGAGCTCGAGATTTGCTCATAGGTGGGTTATGTTATTATTTTTGTACCACCTTGTATATTCTTTGTATCTAGTGTACTCCATCTACTGTTTCTACCAGATTTATTGTATATTGACCTAGAGATGAGACTGTGAGGTATGTGGACTTTATGCTGTATTTTGGGGTCGAACTCACTTGAGTCGACATGATGTTTTCTTATGCTTTATTATGACTATTATGCTTGCTGTCATTTACATTGCGTGGGATTTGTGACCGCCTTGTGGCGAAGAGCTAGCTCCCGCTTGGGGATGCCCTATTTGTTGGATTCATGTATATTTTTGTTGTACCCATTTAGGGGGCCAGTATTTACAAAGGAGACTCTGCCGAAATTTTCGGAAAAATTGGTATTGTTTTTAAAAAGTGTTTTACATGACTTATTTGATAAACTTGCTTTCAAATGTTTGGGTTTTCTTCACTCTTTTGCTTAATTGGTTTTGTTTTCTGCGCTTTGGCTTACTTATTTTACGGACGTCTTTAGACGTTTCGTAAACTTAAGTGCCAGTCACGTTCCGTACCCTGCGGGTCGTGACAAAGTTGGTATCAGAGCGATAGGTTTTACCTTTGTGAGTGTAGGATGACCCTTGGTAGATGGAGTAAGTGACTTAAGCAGGGTAACGTAGCGTGCGTATGTCCGCGGCATACTTGCGATACGGTACTCCGCCTAAGTGACTTTAGGATATACTTGCTTGAAAAATTCCTTCTTCAATTCCGTGTATCCTATGATCCTATTGTACTGTTCTTACTGTCCTATTTCCTGTAACAGCCACTATGCCGCCGAAGGCTACGAGGGCACAGAGGGCTGCCGCCAGAGACGAGATTCGAGCTGGCTCATCCGAGACTAGGACTGAGCAGGGTGGTATGCCTACGCCGCAGGGACAGACCGATCCACCTTCCCCAGGCCGTATGGATAGGCTCGAGACCGGTATGGAGGAGTTGCGACAGATGATGGGAGGCATGCAGGAGCTACGTCAGATGGTAGGATCCTTAGTTGCAGCCAGTCGTACACCGAGGCCGGATGACGTACCTACTACATCACAGACGACCATGATACCTGCTCCTACTACTACCACCATGGCCATTCCGGTTTCACTACAGGATTTCATGAGGCTAAGACCTCCAGTATTCACCGGCACCGAGACAGCGGAGGACCCACAGACATTCCTTGACAGTTTAGCCAGGATCTGCCGTTCGCTGAGATGTTCGGATGATCGATGGGTAGAGCTTGCGAGTTTCCGACTAGAGGGTCTCGCGCAGACATGGTGGGAGTCAGTCTTGAGAGGTCGAGCTGCAGGTTTGCCGCCTATGACTTGGGCCGAGTTTACAACGGTCTTTCTAGCCCGTTTCCTTCCAGAGAGCGTTCGTGACGCCAGAGCTCGCAGCTTCGAGGCCTTAGTCAAGACACCTGGGATGACGGTGTCTGAGTATGACATCCAGTTTACACAGTTATCCCGATATGCTCAGTATTTGGTGGATACCGAGGAGAAGATGGTGAAGAGGTTCGTACAGGGACTTGATGCCCAGCTATATCTTGCCATTGGGGCCCAGCACTACGACACTTATTCAGCTGCTATGGATACGGCATTGCGGATGGAGGCACGCATATCATGGACCTCGGCCGTTTCTGGGCCGAAGACGATTCGCACCGAGGTACCGTCTCAGAGGCAGCGCGCCAGATTCTTTCCGAGAGATAGGCCTGGCAGAGGATTTGGGCGGGGACAGTTATATGGTTCTTATCCCCTGGGGCAGCAGCCGTCGCCAGGATGTTTTGGGTGTGGGAGTCTGCACCATCTTGTCAGAGACTGTCCGGTGAGACGACAGGGAGCAGCGACAGTTCCGCATGTGACCTTACCACCATCACCACCCCCTCCTCAGAGAGCCCTACTTCCTACCCCAGGCGATGCTCCACGCCAGTTAGGTGCACCGAGAGGCCGTGGACGTGGCGTTCCTGTTCAGAGAGGACGAAGAGGCAGAGGACGAGGTCGAGGTCAGCCCGCTATCGGTGGAGGACAGGCCCGAGTTTTCGCTTAGACACCGCAGGATGCGCAGGCATCCAATGCCGTTGTGACAGGTACCTTGCCAGTTTGTTCTTTCGACGCACGGGAATTATTCGACCCAGGTTCCACACATTCGTACGTCTCTACACACTTTGCACCGATGTTGGGCCGTGAGTCATCGTCGTTAGATCATCCGCTTGTTGTTGTTACTCCGATAGGCGAGTCGTTTGTCGCTCGGTTTGTATTTCGTTTGTGTTCCGTTCGTATCGGGGAGAGGGATTCATCGGTTGATTTGATACTCCTCGATATGTTGGACTTTGATGTGCTTCTGGGCATGGATTGGCTAGCCACTTGTTATGCTTCGGTGGACTGCCGTGAGAAGGCAGTCAGATTTAGCTTTCCGGGAGAGCCAATCCTTGTTATTCAGGGAGACCGCAGTGTCACCCTTCCCAGCTTAAATTCGTCTCTTCGCGCTGCTCAGCTCTTGCGGAAGGGATGCCAGGGATTCTTAGCGTGTATTTGTGATACTCGAGCTGCAGAGGTTCCGTTAGACCGGGTCCCGGTAGTTTGTGAGTTCCCCGATGTTTTCCCTGATGAGCTACCTGGGCTACTGCCTGAGCGCGATGTTGAGTTCTGCATTGATTTGATTCCCGGTTCGGGGCCTATTTCTATACCACCTTATCGGATGGCCCTTGCAGAGCTTCGAGAGCTGAAGGATCAGTTGCAGGATTTGTTAGATAAGGGGCTTATTCGACCGAGTGTTTCTCCGTGGGGTGCTCTGGTCCTGTTTGTCAAGAAGAAGGATGGAAGTTTGCGCTTATGTATTGACTACCGCCAGCTGAACCAAGTTACCGTTCGGAACAGATATCCGTTGCCGCGCATTGATGATTTGTTCGACCAGCTTCAGGGTGCGGGGTATTTTTGGAGGATCGACATGCGATCAGGATACCATCAGCTGCGAGTTCGACAGGAGGATATACCGAGGACAGCTTTCCGCACGCGCTATGGCCACTACGAGTTTTTGGTGATGTCGTTCGGACTCACCAACGCCCCAGCAGCATTTATGGATTTGATGAACCGTACATTCAGGCCGTATCTTGACTTGTTCATCATCGTGTTTATCGACGATATCCTGGTGTACTCCCGGAGCAGGGAGGAGCACGAGCAGCACTTGCGGATTACGTTACAGACTCTGAGGGAGCACCAGCTGTTCGCGAAGTTCTCCAAGTGTGCTTTCTGGCTGGACAGCGTTGGATTCTTGGGTCACGTGGTTACGAGAGACGGCATTTGTGTGGACCCGAAGAAGATTGAGGCTGTTCAGCAGTGGCCCCGACCTACATCGGTTACTGAGATCCGTAGTTTTCTAGGCTTGGCGGGCTACTACAGGCGTTTTGTTCAGGACTTCTCCCGTATAGCTGCACCGTTGACCGGTTTGACCCGGAAGGGAGTTCCTTTCGTTTGGACAGAGGAGTGCGAGCGCAGTTTTCAGCAGCTACGGACTTGTTTGACTACGGCGTCGGTATTATCTTTGCCTTCGGGATCAGGCGGATTTGTTGTCTACTGTGATGCTTCGCGAGTGGGATTAGGATGCGTATTGATGCAGCATGGCCGGGTGATCGCTTATGCTTCTCGGCAGTTGAAGAAGCATGAACAGAACTACCCTACTCATGATTTGGAGATGGCTGCAGTGGTCTTTGCACTGAAGATTTGGCGACATTACCTTTACGGCGAGTCGTGTCAGATATTCACCGATCACAAGAGCTTAAAGTACATATTTCAGCAGCGAGACCTGAACCTCAGACAGCGTCGTTGGATGGAGTTGGTGGAAGACTACGACTGCGAGATCTTATATCACCCCGGCAAGGCGAATGTGGTGGCAGATGCGTTGAGTAGGAGGCCCGGGGGTAGTCTATCCTTTTTGCGCGCAGTGCAGAGGCAGTCGTCAGCAGATTGGCAGATGTTATACGACAGCCGAGTTGAGTTCGAGTTCACTCAGACAGGGGGGGCAGCTCGCGCATGTTCGTGCACGCCCACAGTTGCTTGACCGTTTATATGAGGCACAGCGCAGTGACGTCCGTTGCTCAGAGATCATGGCACAGATGGGACAGGGCAGATTTTCCGAGTTCGTGGTTGACGATCAGGGGATTTTACGATATGGATCTAGACTGTGTGTACCAGATGCTGATGGATTGCGGCGCGACATTCTTGAGGAGGCACACCGATCAGTGTATAGTGTCCACCCCGGTTCCACCAAGATGTACCATGATATGAGAGAGACCTACTGGTGGGACGGGATGAAGAGGAACATTGCGGAGTTCGTTTCGAGATGCCTGACTTGTCAGCAAGTCAAGGCCGAGCACCAGAGGCCCGCGGGAGAGCTACAGCCGTTACCCATTCCAGAGTGGAAATGGGAACAGATTTCGATGGACTTCGTTGTGGGTCTACCTAGGACCAGTCGAGGGTACGACTCCATCTGGGTGATCGTGGATAGATTGACGAAAGCGGCTCACTTCCTACCGGTGAAGACCACTTTCAGCTTCGCTCAGTATGCTCAGCTCTATATTGACGAGATCGTGCGACTACATGGCGTACCGACTTGTATCGTATCAGATCGAGGCACTCAGTTCACCAGCCGACTTTGGCAGAGACTTCAGGAGGCTTTGGGCACTCGTTTGAGCTTCAGCACAGCGTTTCATCCGCAGACAGACGGAAAGTCAGAGCGGACCATTCAGACTCTCGAGGACATGCTCAGAGCGTGCGTTTTAGACTTTGGTGGTAGCTGGGATCGTCATTTACCTCTAGTGGAGTTCTCCTACAACAACAGCTTCCAGGATACTATTCAGATGGCACCTTTCGAGGCATTGTATGGGAGGAGATGCAGATCGCCCGTGTGTTGGACAGAGCTCAGCGAGAGCAGCATTTTGGGGCCGCAGCTTGTTGAGGAGACGACAGCGAAGATACAGTTGATCCGAGACCGAATGAGAGCAGCTCAGAGCAGGCAGAAATCCTATGCAGACAGGCGCCGTCGCAGATTAGAGTTCGCAGTTGGCGACCATGTTTTTCTGAAAGTCTCCCCGATGAAGGGCGTGATGTGTTTTGGGTGAAAGGGGAAGCTTAGCCCTAGATTCGTAGGTCCCTTCGAGATCCTCGAGCGTGTCGGCGCCGTTGCATATCGTTTGGCTCTTCCTCCCAGCTTTCCCGATGTTCATCCCGTCTTCCATGTTTCGATGCTCCGCAAGTACCTTCACGACCCTTCGCATGCGATTCAGCACCCGACAGTCCAGCTAGAGCGCGACCTTTCTTTTGCAGAGCAGCCGGTGGCCATCTTGGATCGGCAGGTGAAGAAGTTGAGGTCGAAGATTATACCAACCGTCAAGGTCCTTTGGCGTAGCCCGAGCAGCGAGGAGGTTACCTGGGAGACCGAGGGCGAGATGAGGAAGAAGTATCCCCATCTCTTCGAAGGTACGCGTAGCTATATTTTTAAATTCGGGGACCGAATTTCTTTAAGGAGGGAAGATTGTAGCGTCTTGAAAAGTCATTTTGGTGTTTTCCTGAAATTCGGTGAAAATTCGGTATTTTTCCGAAAACCGTCTTTCTTGTTATTTTGCAGTTTAGGGCTAATTATACCTAAAATGGATAGGTAATTTCTTATTTTTAATAGCTAATGAGTTAATTATGAAATTCTGGTCGTTTAAAATTTTCCCTAATTTTTTCAATTTTTTTAATATTATTTTAAGCCGGTAAGAAAATACATTAAATTAGCGATAAATACAAATTTTTCCGGGCTAATTTTAATCTCTAAAATTATGATAATTAAAATCTAGTGATAACATAAATTTTTATTAATTTATTTTGATTTTTAACAATTTTTTTTGATATGAAACGAATTTATTGAATTTTGGGCTAAAACTTGCAATTTTTGACTTGTAGGGGGCCTTTTTGCATAAAATTTCTTTTGTAAAACCCCTCTCTCTTTTTCCTCAGCCCTAGGACAGCCCCACCTTGTGCAAGTCCAGAAATTTCTGGCCTCTTATGTTGGTTTCTTTCTTGTGTGAAAATGGGATTGTTTATGGATTTATTTTAATTAAAATGAATAAGGTATGGTCCATTGACTTTTGTAGACTTGACCATTGACTTTCCCCACTTGCCCACACCCTCCCCCTCACCTCTTGCTGGCCGAAACCTGCACTTCCCCCTTTTCATCTCTTTTCTTCTCATTTTCCTCACAATTCTTCAAGTTTAATACATCAAAATTTCAAAATTTAAAGCTTGCAAATTAAAACCCTCCTTCATCTTTCTTTTCCTTCACCTCCCAAGCTTGGATCTTGATGCTTGAGGCCATCATTTGGAGCAAAATCCATTCTTGCTAGATCCCAAATTGAGGTATAATCCCTTCCAAATCAATTCTTTTGTTTAAGATTCTTAAGTAGATTGTTGTAGTGTTAAATTTAGTGTAGTTCTAATCTAGTTTTCTTAGGTTATGCTTGAAAAATTTAACTAGGGTTTTGAAGCCATAATAGTTAATTAGATTGTTTTATAGTTAATCTAGTTGTTAATTAACAAATCTATATGGTCACCTTGTTTATGTAGTCTTCAATTTTGCTAAATTAGTTAATTTTAGAAGTGTGAAATTGTTGTTTTAGGATTTTCAAGAGAGGGTTTATGTTTGGAAATGGATTGTGAAACATGATTAGTGAGTTGATTAAGGTTTAGAAAACATTATTTAGTTGATTGAACCTAAATTGTTATCTAGTTATTTTGCTAACCTAATCTAGGAGATTAATTTTCTTATGTGGGCTTTTGTTGTGTTAAATTAAGTTTTCAAGTGTGGAAATTGATTTGGAATTTGCTAGGTTATAAATTCAAGAAATGGTTGTTTATGAAAAAATAGGATTGGAATCATTGTTGTTGTGTTGTAATTAGTGTTTGTAGATTGCTTGTAGTGTGGTTGGGTGTTCAAGCTTGATAGTAGTCTTTTGTAGCCAATCGGCGATTTTTGCACCGATTTTGGAATGCAATTGCTTACTAGTTTTGTTATAAAGTTATGGGATGAATTATTTTCGACATCTTGATGATTGTGTTGGCTTGTCCTACGACTTTTAGGATGCGTGAGTGCGGTCTTTTTTTGGGTAGTCGGGTTTTAGTCTTGCCGGGCGATCAAATCGGCGTTTTTGGCAGTTTTTGCGATTTTCGCGTGTGTTCCGCGCACTTTGTGCACGTTGTACCTAGCTAGCGAACGTTAGTAGTTTCGTTTGGGTTTTGCGTCGTTCTTGATATGTAACCTTATGTTTGGTATTGATGTTAATTCCAGGTTCGGTCGCGGAGACGTCAGACGCGGCGCGAAAGGGAAAGGCGGTGATTGGGCACAGCTAGCCAGGGATTCCGGTGAGTAGATGTAACATCTACGGGGGACTATCGTTGGATGGCGCAAGCCGCCCGATAGTTTTAGTAACTTACAAGATCCTTAGTAATGTTAATAATTAGGGGTGAAATAGTTAATTGACTATTTGCTGCATCCATGCATTATATTGACATACCTATACGAAACCATTTCATAGGACACCTGCACCATTACCAGGGTTTTTATATGCAGCACGAGCACTATTCATGCTTACACACACACCCTGGTAATTGCCATGCCACCACACTAGATAACTTTTAAATTGAAACCTTTTACTAATTGATACTTAAACTGGTACTATTGCCTTTAATTCCTTAAAAATGAAACCGTAGTATTGCTATTCATGTGCATGTACTTCATCATATTAATTGTTCATGCTTAATACATTAATCACACATCGCAACTTGATTATTGATATCATACGCATTCATTATCATTGATATATGCACTTATGAGGATTTTTTTGAGATTTTATGATATTGCTGGATTTCGGGGGAAAGCCGCAAAATTTCTAAACTTATCATATTTTTAAAATATGTAAATTGCGGTTTTCTAGTGATGTAAGTGTCGTCCACCATGAGTTTGCTGTGGATTTGGAAATCCGTGTCTAGAAGTGGAGGAACCGGCACGGGTACATGGTGGGCCCGGTAAGGTACCCCGGGGCAAGAGGAATGTGGTGATGACGTTGAGCCTGGCAGGGGACGGATTACCTACCGGTGACTGTTTGGGACGGCGGATATCCAGAGGATACCGACCGTGGCCGCTAGATGATGAGATATTGATATTTGAGATGGGTCAGCCGGACGGCTGAGGCCAGAGATATGAGATTTGAGACAGCTTTTGGGGTGTCGTTGCTGGACACCGGTTCTCGTCGATTCTTTGAGTATTATGCTGGCATTCTATAAGAGCTTCAAAAACAAAAAGAGATAAAATGTTTCTTATATATATACCTATTGAGACCTCAGATATTCATGTTGCATACATATTAGTACACTGATGTTGTATACACATCTGCTAGTGCATCCCGTCATACCTGTAATTTAGATGCTAGGATGCTTGTGTGCATGCATACGATAGCCTTTATAGATGTTACTTATTACTCACGAGTTGGCAACTCACCCCCGTTGTGCCACAGTCTTTTGCAGGTCCGCTCCGTCAGTTCAGTAGCGGCGGGCGCACTTGTTCTTTTGCCTCTTTTGCCTGAGCTCGAGATTTGCTCATAGGTGGGTTATGTTATTATTTTTGTACCACCTTGTATATTCTTTGTATCTAGTGTACTCCATCTACTGTTTCTACCAGATTTATTGTATATTGACCTAGAGATGAGACTGTGAGGTATGTGGACTTTATGCTGTATTTTGGGGTCGAACTCACTTGAGTCGACATGATGTTTTCTTATGCTTTATTATGACTATTATGCTTGCTGTCATTTACATTGCGTGGGATTTGTGACCGCCTTGTGGCGAAGAGCTAGCTCCCGCTTGGGGATGCCCTATTTGTTGGATTCATGTATATTTTTGTTGTACCCATTTTGGGGGCCAGTATTTACAAAGGAGACTCTGCCGAAATTTTCGGAAAAATTGGTATTGTTTTTAAAAAGTGTTTTACATGACTTATTTGATAAACTTGCTTTCAAATGTTTGGGTTTTCTTCACTCTTTTGCTTAATTGGTTTTGTTTTCTGGGCTTTGGCTTACTTATTTTACGGACGTCTTTAGACGTTTCGTAAACTTAAGTGCCAGTCACGTTCCGTACCCTGCGGGTCGACCTTAAGACAGTCTTCTGCAGATTTACAGTTCTTGTGTGATCATGGAGTATAACTTAGGTTCGCCTCTTCTGAGGGGACAACTTGCTCATGTCCGCGCCCGACCACTCTTCTTTAATCGCTTTCGCGAGGCACTGCCCGCCTACGCTCGTTCGTTAGAGATACTTGAGCATACTCGGCTGGTTAATGATTCGGAGTCTTTGATTTGTGACCAGGGTGTGCTACGTTTAGGGACGCGTTGTGTACCTGTTGCTGATGGGCAGAGACGCGAAATCCTAGCACAGGCACATCAGTCAGCTTCGGTGTTCATTCAAGTTCCACCAACATTTGGCGTGACTTGTGAGATAGTTACTGGTGGACCGGGATGACGAGTGAAGTTTTAGATTTCGTTTCAAGGTGTCTGTCTTGTTGTGAGTTTGGGTTGAGCCTCTGAGACCGGCTGGAGAGTTGCAACCTTTAACCGTTCCGAAGTGGGAATGGGAGAAGATCTCCACGAATTTCGTTATGGTGTCTACCCATGTTTAGTGAGGGTGTGACTTCATTCGGGTGTTGGTTGTCCTGTTATACTCAGTTTGCTCAGTTGTTCTTTGTTAAGTTTGTGCGTTGCATGGAGTTCCTTCATCAGTCGTATCCAATGAAGGCACCCTGTTTGCTTGCCGTCTTGGGCAGGAGCTTCAGGAAGCCTTGGGTACTGGTTGAGCTTTAGCTCCATCTTTCCATCCGCAGGATTATGGTTTTGTGAGAGCGGGCTATACCGACTTTAGAGGTTATGCTTGTGCGTACGTACTAATTGTTGTCGGTAGTTGGGATCGTCACTCGCCATTGTTAGAGTTCTTCTTCGATAGCTGTTATCAGGAGATACTCTAATTGGAAACCTTTTGGTTTTGTTTTTTAGGTGGTGTCATTATCCAGTCTGTTTTTCTGACTCTGCGTAGTAAGATTTTTGGACCCTAGCTAGTCTAGAGACTTCGGAGAGGCTCCAGTTGGTTCAGGTTAGGATGATGACAGCCAGTGCAGATAAAGGTCTTATGCAGACCATGGTGGTCGCCGACTTGGGTTCGCAGTGGGAAATCATGTATTCCTACAGAATTTCCGATCAATGACGTGTTGAGTTTTGGGAAGCTTATCCCAGGATCATAGGTCCTTTTTAAATCCTTAAAGCGAGTTGGTTCCGTTGCCTATAACTTGGCACTTCCGCCCAGATGATTGACTATTCACCCCGTTTTCATTGTGTTGATACTTTGCAATTACCTTCGTGACTTTCTCACATGATTCAGCACCAGACCATTTAGCTTTGACGCGATCTTTTCGTTCACCGGCAGCCATTGGTGTAAATGGTTCGGCAGGTGGAGAAAGCTCGGTCAAGGGTCTTGCTATCTGTGGAGAGTTTTCTTTGACGTAGCCGTTTAGTGAGGTGATCACTTGGGAGGCTGCGAGCGAGATACGAGACTTTGTAATCTTCTCTTCGAAGGTACGCTTAGTGAGAATTTTAAATTCGGGGAAGAATTTTAAATTCGGGGACGAATTTTTATAAGGGGGGAGATTGTAACGTTTTAGAAATCGTTACGTGAATGTTTCCGTTTTTGGGTAAAATTGTTGGTATTTTCTGTTTTAAACCGGCTGTGATCAAACGACCATATATATTTGCCAGCACCTAGTTTAGCTAAAGTAAAGCTAGTGCGCAAGCTTTGGGGTTATATGGGACGTTTTGGTTCAATTAGAATTTTTCCCAATTTTAATATTATTTTAATGCGGGTTTACTGTAAAAATTTTACCAATTCGGGTTCCTCACTTTTTATAACATTTAATTAATAATTTATTATTAATTGTTATAAGCATGCACGCACGTGTGCACGTAAAAGTGATGGTTTGTTTGTGCTAATTTTTGTTATTAGCAACCTTGACACTTAACCTAATCCTTGTTAATCCAATCCCTAATCCTTTTTCTTAATCCTTAACCATAATTCCTTTTGATCTTTTGTGAGAGAGAGAAAGAGAGAGAGATATTTGTTTGAGTGATGAGGTGTATGTGAATGCATTAAGTGGTGATTAATGCTTTGGATGCACTCACTTCTCACCTCACCCTACACTCACCTCCCTCTCTCATATCCTCATACACTCTTACACTCATTTCTCTTTCTCATTTTCCTTATCTCTTTCTTTCTAAACTGAACACTATCTCTTCCAACACAAATCCATCACAAAATCTAATCCAACTTCATCAAAATCACATCTTTTCTTGGTTTTTGCCTCTTGGTTGAATAGGAGGTTGGATAGCTTGGATCTTTGTGTTCTTGAGGATAAGTATTGATCACTATCTGTTGCTTATATAGTTTATGTGCTTTGTAGACTGTTAAATTTAGTTTAGATAGTGTATAGTTTAGTTTGATGCGTAATATCGTATTTTTAGTGCCTTTTTGTGATATATGGATCTGCTGTGACCCGGAATTTTTAATAGAAAACCAAACAAAGTAGTTGTGTTGTACCTAAGACCATAGGACCTCACATGAGACACGAGACCCATCCCACCGGCAAGGGCCGGCGATGAGAAGCCCAATTCCGGCGACGTCGGGTTTTCTGTAGAGTTGGGGTGTGGGATTTTGAGGGTAGGTCTATGCTGGGGTTTGGGTGTATATGGTTCTGTTTGTTTGTTTAGTTTTCTCTGTATACAAAATCTGGGATCACTTAGGTAGGTTGTAGTGTTTTGTGTTCGGGCGATACGTTATACGACACGGATCGTGCACTTTGTGTGGTTTTGCTCTTAAGTTGTTTTCGTCGTGTCGCTACGTACGTTAGCCACAATACGAACACTTAAGAGTATGTTTTATGTTGTTGCGTCGGTCTAATGTTGTGTGTATGTGTTTTTGGGTTATTATTAATATACACTTTTTTTTATTGTCTTAATATTGTAGGTTCGCAGTCGGGGACTACGGACACAGCTACAAAAGGAAAACAGTTGGTTGGCTACACTTAGCCAGGTGTGTTGGTGAGTAGATTTAACATTTATAGGGCAATCGCCCGGATGGCGTTATGCGTCTGGGCTAGAGATGTTACTTTTGTCGCATATTCTATGTCAGATTTAGAATTTGCGCATTTATCCTACTGCTGAGTAAATTGTTGTGCTTAGACTAGTATACTTAGGACACTGCACATATTATTGACAATTTATGTTGCACGAGAACTGATTGTATGCTACACACACCGTCAATAATTTCCATGTCACGCACAACCCACATATAGAAATGATATTGTTTGGTTAGGGACATTATGACATTGATTCATATTTCTTATCGCATATGACATATAGCATACCTGTACATCTACATGCTTACACATATGCTTTGACATGCTAGTTACCTGTATACTTATAGGGTATCGTATCATTAGCGATAGGTACATACACACCAAAGGACATAGCTACAGGTGTACTTTGTATCTCTTACTTCACTTATACCTGGAGGGTATATCACATCATTACTAATAGGTAGATACCAATATTTTCTTCTATACCTTCATGTGTTCACATATATCTTGCTATACCTCTATGTTGCACATATATCCGGTTATAGATACATGTTTACCTTTACTTGATGTCATTTAGAATTGGAGAGATTAGGAACCGCATGATATTATATTAACTTGTTACAGTTAATTGCGGCTTTTCCTGTATATGCTCGCATTTCAGATTTTGATGCGTATATAATATTCATAGATTTTCGCATTGAGATATGGATTTTTCATGATGTTTTCTGGATTTGGGGATCTCGGGAGTTTCATGAATTTATGCATTGTTCGAAAACCCGGTTTCCCTTGATATGATATTTCAGCGGCCACCATGAGATTTATCGGTTCGGATATATATATACCCCACGCGAGGAAAGGAGGGATCCGTGTGCGGGTACATGGTGGGGCCCGGAGGTACCCCAGGGCAAGAATGAGGTCGTGGTGCTAGACGATGAGCTAGTGGGGGAACCATACCATCCGGTGACATTACCAATGACTCAGCGGTTATCATAGGGATACCGACGGGAGTCATGTGCGTATGGATACGTCGAGAGGTGACGGTCAGATCTAGGCACTCGAGCTTTCGGGATAGCGTATGATACATACCTATCAGGGTGCCGGTCATGGTGACAGCACCTGATAGATCAGCATTTCTGTGTCGATGCTTGACACATTGGTTTCATGATATTCTTTTTACTCCTTTGTATATATAACAGGGGATTAAGCCGCTGTTATATATGCCCTTACACCAATATTAGTGGAATATGACGCTAATATATGTGTATTGACATTAATTATATACATCATCGTTTTTATTCATGCAAATATACCTAGGATGTAAAGGACTCATTGGCATTGGATTTTGGACATTTGAGAATTCATTTGATATTGATTACAGGATATATATGAGATTGTTGATATTGTACATACGGGATATGTGAGATCTACTTGATATTGTACATTCGGGGTATACGAGATACACTTGATATTGTACATACGGGATATATGAGATCTACTTGATAGTGTACATTCAGGATTTGTGAGACTTATATGATATGAGAGCCAATTTGGGGGCTGATTTGAGGAATTGGGATTTGGATTGTCTTGATGGATTTTGATCCTACCACGATGTCAGGATTCCGTGGAAATGACATGTTTCATTCCATACTCTACATTTACTGTTTATGCACTGCTTCATGCATTAGTGTACCTGTTAGAGTACCCTCCATGACTATTGCATTTACATACCTTTATTCATATCATTTCTTCATGTACTTGTGGTATCTGATAGAGTACCTTAGATGACTGTTACCTTCGTATCGTCATATCATTGCTTCATGTATTAATTGTACATGCTAGTGTACTTTTCATGATTATTGCATTACATATGACTATTCATTGATATTAAATGCTTATGATAGATTCGCGCTGTACGTGCATACTCGCGATTACCTGCATATGTTATTTACTATTCACGAATTGGCAACTCACCCCCGTTGTGCCACAGTGTTTGCAGGTGTTCCTCAGGATAGTCAGAGGCAGGGCTATTTCCATCCTTCGTATCATCTTTTGGCTGCGGATACCACTTCGGCCGACAGTGTTCAGTTTTGCCCAGGTGGATTTTGTGGTTATCCGATGTTGTATTGTATATTCGTTGTATCCATATACTCTCCATCTACCAGTATTATGTATGACTTAGTGACTTGGTGTGAGGACGATATTGTATATTATCTTGTGACTTGGAGGTTTTTATGCAGTTTTATTTATATCGTCTCTTTCTTCGCTACGGCGTTGTATATCTGTTGTGGTGATTTTTTTTCGCCGTTGGGCGTGGATTTTGCTCCCGTTTGGGATGCTTTTACTTATATATTATGTTGTACCCATTTTGGGGCTGGTTTTTACAAAGGAGGTGCTGCCAAAATTTTAAGGAATAAAAGTGAGACTTTAACGAATTTGGGTTGTGATTTCAAAGGTCTTAAAAACACTATTATCACTTTCTTATTATTTTTGATGGTTTAGATTTCTAGGTTTTGGCTTTCTTTTACTGCGTTACGCCTGTAGACGTTGTTGTAAGTGCACGGCAGCGCCCCGGCCGTCTGAACGAGGCCAAAATGCAGAAACAATACTTTTCTTTAACTTTTAAATTTGGCGCAACCGCATACTAAAAACCCGGATCGGGCCATTAATCTAATGCTAGCAAACTAGAGAATGGTTAGAGAGATATACCGAGCGATCCGTGTCCTTCGGTCTTCGGCCTCCATCCCGATCTCCTCGCGGAATCTCCGGTCTTCATCTCCTCGTCGGAAAGGGCACCACATCGCCGGGTTCTTTTACGGGCTCCCACCTCTGGACCGAGGCAACTCGGGCACGAATTTGGCGAGCCGATGTGTCCAAGAATGCAGTAGGCTAGTGTAGTGTGGTTTGTCTCAATGGGGTTTGTGAAGTTGCCATTGAAAGAGTGGAGGAATGAACAATGGAGATCAACTTGGGAATTTTGGTGTAAGCAAGATAATATGAGATGAACAATTTTCCCACACCAAAAATGACCCTCTCCCACTCTCAAATTGTGGCCGGCCAAAAAAAAATAATGGAGGAGGAGAAAATACAAGGGAGTTGAGTGTAGGAAAAATGAATGGTGACTATAAGCCAAAAGCAAGCCTCACATCATCACCATAACCCTTCATCATCATAACCCAAAAGTCAAGCAATCATGAACAATCATGAACTAAGAAGTCAAATGATGGTTGAACCATCATGAAGTTATCATCACAAAAAGTCTTCTCCATAATAAAATGCACAATTGCAAATAACCCCCTCCACACCAATTTTCAGCCAAAGAAAAAAACAAAGGAAAATGGCCGAAACGGAATGCAAACTGGCAACTTCAAAAAACTGATCCCGTAATAAATTACAGGAAAACCCCGCGACTGTATATACATACCCGCATTTGTATTCCGACCGTACACAAATGCAATGAGACAAAATCTACACTGTACTATACTAGGATCCGGCTTAAACCAAAGCCCGCTAGTATTATCCGTCCGATCATGATCTGTGCAATACCGCACGTATATGATCGAACGCTGCCATATCTCCATACGGCCTCTACAACGTTTCGCCCGAAACTTGTGAAACGGTCTGTGGGGGACTCTAAAGACTAGTCAATACTTTGGCTGTGGATTTAACCATTAGCACGTCAGAGGTATTAGCCATACGTAACGGGCTACCAGGTATTGACCAAAAGGGACGTCGATGAGCGAACTCATCCTGACACTCTACTGATCCTGTCAGTGATAATCGCATGGCGGGCCTAGGGTGTTGGTAAAAGTCAGACCCCCAAAAGCGGTACAAGTTGTGTCAGAGTGTAGCCCAGAACACCCTGAGATACTACTGGAATACCTACCAGTAAATCTCCTGCCTTGGCCAAGGACTTCGTGTAATGTCTCTCCTAGACACAGCGCGACCTCACCCCCAATACCGGGAGAGAAGAACCCTTGCAGATCCGCTCACTGCCTCCATGTGGCTCGAGACTGTACCCAACTAAAACCTGTTTGCACGACTCCTTTGAGCCGTGGTAGGGTAGTAATCAAAGTACAGTGGGAACTCACACGAGACAAATGACGATCTGAGGTCGATGAACTAACCTGTACACATGTCACCAGGGAACTGCTCTCTGACGTCAGGTATAAGACCAACTAGCATGTTCCCGGCGAGTCCTTTCCGGTGTACTCATAACCCAATGAGCACCTGTATACATCTTAGGTGAACCAACTGACACCAGTGGCTTGTGAGACCGGCCACCGCCCCTCGTCGGGGTCTCGACTGTATACACTAGTCTACTCTGGAGTATCGATGCCCTGTCTCGAAACTCCACAACTAGGGACCTTTTAAGGATGTGCTTATAGACTACCAGCTCCTATGTATGTGATCGCCGTCATACTGCTGGCAGTCAAGCAAGAATCCTAGGGGCTCTATCAACGTGTAATAGTGACCTGTAAGGTCACCTGAAACAGTACACGATGATAAAGATAAACCAGATAGCATACTATCATCTTGAGTAAGACTGTTCTAACGGTATAGGTCCTCCCTCAATCATTGCAATCTCGGGCGTGTGATCCAATAATTGACTCTGAGGGCACTATCCCCAACAATCTCCCACTTGCACTCAAGGCTAATTATTGCGATGTCGCATACTCACAGCCCATGTGATACCGAACACCCAACTCCTCTACTAATCAGTCTCTCAAAAACTGTTTGCGAAACTAATGCGTTCGAGGAATAGCCTCAGTGAGTGGATCCGCTCAAATGTTTCTTTCTATGTCTCTCTTTATCTCAAGTTCGTGGAAAAAGCCATCTCCCGAAATGAGCAATACCTGTCTTAGAATGTGTCCGGATATCTGATGGGGCCTAGTTCATAAATGAACTCCAAATCCAAACTGCTTAGACTGTATCGTCAACTGAACTTAATCAGTATCCTGCGCCATGCCTCTCTCAGTATCCGTCTGGACCACCTGTCCATAGTACTGCCCCTCGTTAAAGGGAAAACTATAACTCTGACAACCTCTCTGTCATCCAGGTCACCTTGGAAGCCTAGAATGATAACTATCTACCGAATGAGGATGTCGTTATCAAATCCTAGAACATCCACTTATGTTCTAAAACTGCTTCCGACCGTTTCTCCAGGATAGGATTAATATCAACTTATTGCATCTAGTGCAAAAATAATATCTGGTGTGGTACTTGACATCTCATGATTGACTCAATTGCATGCGCAAGTGATCTGCCAATAATGCGCATCCCTCTCCCCTTTAGTCTGTAAGACACCTTTAGAGAGGGTGACTCCATTACCTGCAGGTACACTACCGTGCCAGGAGTCGTCCATTCTAAATACCATTAGAATGCTGTCTAAGCACCCTGATTGGGAAATTACCCAAATCTAGATCTAAAACCATTGATCTAGTAATCAGAATGTCTGATGTAATATCCATGTCCTTTGTGGAGAAACCACTTGGTGACGACCAATGTATAACCGATGATAGTATAGGAATTTCACTTCCTACTCTGTGTATGTCATCTAAATGTCAGGACATCACACCCTACTACCTTCTTAACAGATCCATCTCCTATTCTGATGAAGTCAAACGTATGAACGTCACACCAGAAATAGATGATCTATCTCCGCTATATCTGCTTTAGTCTAAATAGACATAAGCCACTTGTCCACAATGCTTCCGCTGCTCCCACTGACTACGACAACCCTCAGGCAGAGTCCTATACACGTACACTTCTAAAGCTAGTTCAGAACGACGCTATACTCATCCTCCTGCCGGGTTTCATAGTCTGGAACAACAGCAATGGCAAGTCTGGGTAAACAAGAACCTCCCTGTCACCGTCCTTGAGGCTACCGGAGTACCTCTCGGGTGCCTGAGGTTACCCACCATATCTGCGGAGTGGCCAATGGAATGTCAATCCAGATTGAATCTTTAGGTTCTTATTAAATTTTCAGTAATCGTTTGCGGTTCTGGAATCACTTCCAGTTCTACCATACTCCCACTACTGTTTTTCTGGAAAAAAAATTCCATTTTTATTAAAACTGTGGTGAGTCTAGAACAATATCACTATTGATCTTCCAGATGGTAGAAAGTCAACCCTCGTCATAGCCTGGGTTAACCCACAAACAGCCATTACAGAAACGTGCCTTGAGTTATCCAGAGTCTGGTTTTAAGCATAAGCCGGACAACTCCCTGTACCTTAACAATGTCAAGATATGAACTGTTCTATATCCAATACAGAAACAGAGGCACTGATTTAATTGAACCAGATTCAAATCATGTAGCTGTCTCCAGTGCATGTCAACTAAATGGAAAGAGGCCGATCAACGTTACTCAACTTAGGAATGCTTCCAATTATGAGTAACCTGAAAAAGAAGAAAGTTCTCTTAATCTTTACTATCAACTGAATACCATGCACAAGTATCTACATCTTCGATCACTTTGAAAAATCCTGATACTTGCAACACTTGGTTCTCTACTTTATTCATATACCTATATCTTCTCAAAACTTAGACCTTGTGTTTCTACGAAACACTTGTCTAAAAACCAGAGAAGTCATAAGTAAACCGAATATAGTACGAGGACCAACCCCTCTGTCCTAATGGACACTGGGCAACATACAATACTCTGTATAAGTCCCTTGAGTCTAACAACTCAATCCCTGCATGTCGTAGGTTGAAAACTGTACTTATGGTTAAGAAGAATTACACTGCTGTTTAATGCTCCTTACCTAACCATCCACTGATATAGGTAAATGTCATAGACATAATTTCAAAAAGGTATATCTCACTCTATATAAAAATAGACGTACATATATATCAATTTGAAATTGGTGCATAACAGCGGATATTCAAAACCAAATATTTGCCGTCCGGCAAACTACCCAGGTGATTTCCTCAAAGATCACCAATTACAATGAATTCCGATATAATGAGGATGATCACCTAATTCCCAATAACTTACTCCCACTCATCATTTGTAAAACCATACATATGTGATAATCATATCCGGTAAATACATACCCTGGAGCAAGTGTCAAATTGGAAAATCAGTTTTCCTTTAACAATACACAGTGAAACTGAAACATTGAAATGTTTCGAAGGGGTATCCGGGTATTCCTAGTAATGCCTATTCCATTATCCAGATTCATAATTGTAACCGTATATTTCTTTTCCATCTCTCCAAATCCCTTCATATGTCTTTAGTCATTACCTTCTGTACACCCCTTTAGGCCAAATGGTTTTCTTCCTTCCCTACCGCTCGACACCAACCTATGGTTTGGAAGAAGACTATCGAATAAGCATAATGGGTGTACTGTCCTAATCCTAGGAGCACTCGCAATGCGAGAGAAGGTGAAGATAAAAGACAACCGAATAAACCTTATTACAATTTCTCCCGAACCAGAATCCATCC
Source organism: Agapanthus africanus (assembly GCA_030015575.1). Classification (NCBI taxonomy): domain Eukaryota; kingdom Viridiplantae; phylum Streptophyta; class Magnoliopsida; order Asparagales; family Amaryllidaceae; genus Agapanthus; species Agapanthus africanus. The sequence continues at coordinate 349,864,071 of JASDDO010000031.1, read as the reverse complement.
CCGAACTGGAACAAGTTCCTTTCGAGTTCGTATATAACCATACGATGGAGTATCTAAATAACTGTGGATCTTCGTAGTGATACGGAGTGTTCTGGAGAAATACAAAGGTGAAATGGGAGTGGTAATGAAATACTTGGTTTGGTTGTGAATAGCAGTCGCAATTTACTTTACCCTCTTACTTAATACCTTCTGTACACCATCGTTAGGCTAATCGGTTTTCTTCATTCCCTACCGGTCGGCACCTGCCTATGGTTTGGAAGAAGACTATCCAATTTGCGTAATAGGTGTACTATCCCCTAATCTAAGGGGCACTCACAACCAGAGAGAAGGTAAAAGGAAAAGACAGCTGAATAGTCGTATTCGTTTTCTCCAGAACCAGAAACCATTCTCGAATAAATTCCTTCGAGTTCGTTTATAACCATACGATGGTTTTATCCAATGGAAGTGGATGTTCGTAGTAATACGGGGTGTTCTGGAGAAAAGGGTAAAAGTAGGAGTGGCAAAGAGGTTTGCAACTCTGACAATCCAAAAGCCAGTGTTTAAGAAGGTTCGGTCAATTTTGGTCACTGAGTCATAGTCAAGGGTCGGGTCATGGTCGCTGCCAAAGAGAGAGAGAAAAGAAACACTCAACGTGCACTCAAACCTAGATCAGAATGGTTATCGCTTTATCTAATCAGGAAACCTCCCACTGTAACGTCAAATTCTCCTCCAAACCTGAAAGAAGAATTAGTCGAGATCATCCGAGGAGTAAAACAACTCATCAGTGGGAATCGGGATCCAACTATCATCGCATGATAACGTGACGTAATCCACTCACATTATCACACTCCAGAAGGTATGCGCATGCCTGGCAAGTTTCAGTGTCTTTAGAAACTCCCGATGTGATTTTTACCCCATGCTCTTATGACCTTGACTTTGGCCAACAAATCATAAGTCACATGTCAAGTTCTACCGGTCATTATCCAGGTTAATTTGAACCCACCCGTACCTACCCTTGACTTTGGCCAACAAGGCAGCACAACTGTCCCAAACCAACACATCTATCTATGCTGCATATGAATATCCAATAGCTACCAATCACTGTGCCTTGACTTTGGCCAACAAACACAGCTTGAATACTATTGACCATCTATATGAAATGACGGAGGGCTACGAATGGTTTTTGGCGAAAAACCTTTAACGTAATGAACTTGATATCGTTGAAGGAACCGAATAGCTTTTATAAAAATATAGTGGCAAAAACCTTTGCTAAAGAGGTCACTCCCGGTGAAGGGATCTCGGCTCTTTCCCCGTAGAATGAGGTGCAGGATATTCCAACTGAATACCACGATGCAAAGCAAAAGTAATCGACTATAGTGTAGTTATTACCCTGACGCAGACTTCTGACTAAGGGGTCACTCCCGGTGAAGGGATTTCGGCCCTTGCCTCGTCGACTGAGGTGCTGCATATTCATAACCGAATACCACTGTGCAAAACAAAAGAGAACGTCCTTGCAATAACAGCTTTTTGAAAAATTGTTCCAACAACATCAGAATAGGTTTGTTTAGCTTGCATTGATCCGAATCAATACAGTCCCATCAATTGATCACACCAATAAAGAACGAAAATAATGATGTACGTATATGCCATCCGCATTCTACACTGAGTCCCGTCATTACCCGTTAGGTTACTTAACTAACAACAAAGCGGGGACTGGACTAGCGCGGATGCAAAACATATACAACATCTAATAGTATATATATCAATATATAATATTCGCTCAAGGCGTGATAAAATGCAACATCACAGAAATGTAATAAGCATTACAGAACAATACAGATATCTGGGATCCCCGGGTTTCATAGAGCCGCTACTGAAACCGACGTTCCCCTGGTCGTGTGGATAGCCTGTGCAATGAAATCTTAGACCCCTACGGGCGCGGCAAGTTACCCGCCAAAACCTGAAGCGAGGCAACCCCCTTCAACAACGTGAATGGACCACCCAGCACTTCACGGAATCCGGTAACTTGGGCACCCCTCTTGGGTCAACCTGTACCCCCTACGAGTGCGGCGAATAGCCCGCCAATTCTAGAGTGAAGCCTCCTCCGTCTCAAAGCCATGAGATGCGGGCCCGTTACCCTTTAGAACCCCGCTATCCGTGCTCCCACCGCGGGGTAATCCTAGTACAGAAAGTAAAATATACAACGGGTACATCGACCTCAGCCCGGTCGTGCCCCAAAAGAATAATATACAAACATACAGTAACGGCAGTCCACATGTCGGACGCTCGCCCCGCAATATCAAATGTACATAATACACCAAACTGTACTACCGTTGCATCCAGGCTATCCACCATGACAAATCCGCAACATCATAGCACAACACAGAACATCAACGTGAATGTCACGTTCGCAAATCCGTCTAAAAGGGCTATAGCAGTTAGACAGGATTTACCGATCAAATGACATTCACAGTCGCAGATATAATGTAAATACTATGAACTAACATGTTTAAAATTTTCGATCGACTAAATTTCCCGAAGTGGGCCCCAAGCACTACTGTAGCACTCAAAATAAATCTGGGCCCAAAAAGAATATACCAGAAACCCTATTTCCATGTCAGAAAACCACGGTAGAAATTTGGTGCAGTTTGGCCACAAAACGGCGGCAGATCCGCGGCCAAAACGTGGTTTTGGCCGCTGATCCGCCGCGCTACAGTAATATCAGCCAACCAAATTTTCACAGAGTTCTTATAAAACCCTGCACGTATTTTTGCAATGCACTAAATAATTTTTTGACCACTGCAAAAATTCGACAGAAACTGATGCATGGAAACGCGGTTTTTGGAAAATCCGTTCGATCGAACCTGTAAACACGTCAGAGCAAGCAAGACAAGGTTAATGGCCTGGCTCTGATACCAGTGTAAGTGCAGGGCAGCGCCCCGGCCGTCTAAACGAGGCCAAAATGCGGAAACGATACTTTTCTTTAACTTTTAAAACTGGCGCTACCGCGTACTAAAAACCTGGATCGGGCTATTAAACTAATGCTAGCAAACTAGAGATGGGTAGAGAGATATACCGAGCGATCCGTGTCCTTCGGTCTTCGGCCTCCATCCCGATCTCCTCACGGAATCTTCGGTCTTCATCTCCTCGTCGGAAAGGGCACCACATCGCCGGGTTCTTTTACAGGCTCCCACCTCTGGACCGAGGCAATTCGGGCACGAAGTTGGTGAGCCGACGTGTCCAAGAATGCTGTAGGCTAGTATAGTGTGGTTTTTCTCAATGGGGTTTGTGTAGTTTCCATTGAAGGAGTGGAGGAATGAACAATGGAGATCAACTTGGGAATTTTGGTGTAAGCAAGATAATATGAGATGAACAATTTTCCCACACCAAAAATGACCCTCTCCCACTCTCAAATTGTGGCCGGCCAAAAAAATAATAATGGAGGAGGAGAAAATACAAGGGAGGTGAGTGTAGGAAAAAGGAATGGTGACCATAAGCCAAAAGCAAGCCTCACATCATCACCATAACCCTTCATCATCATAACCCAAAAGTCAAGCAATCATGAACAATCATGAACTAAGAAGTCAAATGATGGTTGAACCATCATGAAGCTATCATCACAAAAAAGTCTTCTCCATAATAAAATGCACAATTGCAAATAACCCCCTCCACACCAATTTTCAGCCAAAGAAAGAAACAAAGGAAAATGGCCGAAACGGAATGCAAACTGGCAACTTCAAAAAACTGATCCCGTAATAAATTACAGGAAAACCTCGCGACTGTATATACATACCCGCATTTGTATTCCGACCGAACACAAATGCAATGAGACAAAATCTACACTGTACTATACTAGGATCCGGCTTAAACCAAAGCCCGCTAGTATTATCCGTCCGATCATGATCCGTGCAATACCGCACGTATATGATCGAACCCTGCCATATCTCCATACGACCTCTACAGCGTTTCGCCCGAAACTTGAGAAACGGTCTGTGGGGGACTCTAAAGACTCGTCAATACCTTGGCTGTGGATTTAACCACTAGCACGTCAGAGGTATTAGCCATACGTAACGGGCTACCAGGTATTGACCAAAAGGGACGTCGATGAGCGAACTCATCCTGACACCCTACTGAGCCTGTCAGTGACAATATCCGTTCAGTCCGGTCCGTTCGTCTATGAGCATCGCATGGCGGGCCTATGGGGTTGGTAAAAGTCAGACCCCCAAAAGCGGTACAAGTCGTGTCGGAGTGTAGCCCAGAACACCCTGAGATACTACTGGAATACCTACCAGTAAATCTCCTGCCTTGGCCAAGGACTTCGTGTAATGGCTCTCCTAGACACAGCGCGACCTCACCCCCAATACCGGGAGAGACGAACCCCTGCAGATCCGCTCACTGCCTCCATGTGGCTCGGAACTAAACCCAACTAAAACCTGTTTGCACGACTCCTTTGAGCCGTGGTAGGGTAGTAATCAAAGTACAGTGGGAACTCACATGAGACAAATGACGATCTCAGGTCGATAAACTAACCTGTACACATGCCACCAGGGAACTGCTATATGACGTCAGGTATAAGACCAACTAGCATGTTCCCGGCGAGTCCTGTCCGGTGTACTCATAACCCAATGAGCACCTGTATACATCTTAGGTGAAGCAACTGACACCAGTGGCTTGTGAGACCGGCCACCGCCCCTCGTCGGGGTCTCGACTGTATACACTAGTCTACTCTAGAGTATCGATGCCCTGTCTCGAAAACTCCTACGACTAGGGACCTTTTAAGGATGTGCTTATTGCCCCTAGCTCCCACGTATATGATCGCCATCATACTGCTGGCCGTCAAGCAAAAATCCTAAGGGCTCTATCAACGTGCAATAGTGACCTGTAAGGTCACCTGAAACAGTACACGATGATAAAGATAAACCAGATAGCATACTATCATCTTGAGTAAGACTGTTCTAACGGTATAGGTCCTCCCTCAATCATTGCAATCACGGGCGTGTGATCCAATAATTGACTCTGAGGGCACTATCCCCAACAGTTGCGTAGTATTAGGGCCGTCACGTGCCAATTTCGGGTCGTGACATAGAGCAAGGATAGTAGGTGAGTAGATGATATCTATGGGGGAAGTCGGGTGGATGACTTATAGCACCCCCGCAACCATAGTACTAAGAGATCAGAGATATAGTATAAATATAGATATTTAGATGTGTATACCCAGCTAATAGGGTTCTGGGATACTATAAAGTGTACGTGTAGGAAAATATGTTTCTAGTCCCAGTTTTTATAGTCCATAAGACTTAGGTACTTACGCTTATATATACATATATAACCATGAGGATAGTTACGAGATGATATGAGGACATGATGACACAAGATGACACGAGTCGATATGTTTGATATGATAATGCGAAGCAATATATATATATATATATATATATATATATATATATATATATATATATATGCTAAGATATGATATAAGATGATATATATGATGATGATATGAGATAGTATGATGTACGTGACCATAGATCCGTACTTTGATTTGATAATACCGTACAATGGATTATGACGTAAGTGATATGATGAGAATGAATAGTCAACACACACATATATATATCGACTCGAGAAATATGTTTTTAGACCACTTAAGTAGATAATAGGATATATTATGAACCATACCTATTTTCGAACTAACGAATCGTTATGCACTTTTAGATGACAATTTCAAGGGACGCTACGGATTTTCAAATGGTATCTCTTTTTCAAAAACACCTTAGCCCATTTTCAAAAACTACGATTCGTACTATTTAAACTATAACCGCATGGTTCATATGCAGTTACATGTTTCATACCGTTCAGGTTTACGTTTCCCTTTGTTCTGTTTACGCATGTATTATTTCCCTTTGCGACATAAGTTCAACATTTCCCATCCTTATCTCGTATGACTTCGTCTGCTAGGACACACGCACCATTACCGATGACGTGCATGTTGCACATATATAGAATTTCCGGCTCACACACACATCATCGATAATTGCCATGCCACGTATACATTAGAAACTGCTATATCGCTGTATTGTTCCCTAAATTGTAGAATTATAGTTATTGTTTAGTACTCATTACCACACATGCTAGTTTAGATATCGCACTTCCTTACCTCGTTACACGACATGCTTACATGAAAACACTTGAAATACTTTACATTACAGTTCTATTATTGCATTTACTATACTTTTATAGTTGCATGCACATGGGATTCTGTTTTCGTGAGATCTCTAGATTTGAGAACCGCAGTACATTTTTAAAGTCTTATAATTGTTTTAAAAATGCGGTTTCTCTTGTTATGATATTTTGACATCCACCATGAGATTTCTCGATTCTGAGATATGATACTACCCGATTCGAGGAGTCAGGAGGCACCGTCTGCGGGTACATGGTGGAGCCGGTATGGTACCCCGGGGCAAGAAGATCGTATAGAAAGGCGTTGAGCTCGGCAGGGGAACACTACCTACCGGTGATGGTATTGGACTCGGTGGATATTCGGAGGAAACCGACCGAAGAAATTGAGACAGATGGATATGAGGGTCGATCCGATGAGACGACGCCTGAGATATGAGGATTTACGTGTCGATACTGGACACGGGTTTTATGATGATTTCGAGTGTTGATGCTGTGCACTCAGGATTCATGATGATTTTATGTGTTATTGTTGGATACACGTTAGATGATACACGTATATACTTACGTATGATACGGATGACTTGGTACTATATACTGATACTGGCACAACACGGTTATTGTACACATATGTATACACGATCACACTAGATACCACATTGTGTGATATTTTATATTACAGTATGATCTTAGAGATCGTTATACATTCGGTTTCTACCTGCTAATATTTTCTACTCACGAGTTGGCAACTCACCGCCGTTGTGCCATAGTTTTCTTACAAGATCGACCGCTCGGATCAGTGGGGGCATGCTGGAATATTGTACCTTACTGGGTGATTTGCTTTGGTAGGTGGGTTAAAGTTCGGAGCGTAACCGCCGTTATTTACGTATATATCTCAGTTGTATCTAGTTAAAAGCTCCATCAACTAGACTATATATATTTGATAGACCTAGACACCAGACTTGTATATTCCTTGAGACTTAGAGCGAGATGGGTGTATTGTTCTTTATTTTGAGTTTGATGATGTCTTCGTTTTCTTTATTTTCTTTCTGTGATTGATATTTGCCTTGGGCGTCGTATATTTTTATATTACATGGTTACGATTCCTCCAATTGGCGAAGAGCTACCTCCCGCTTGGGGATGCCTATAATATTGCTGTGGTGTATTGGTTTTGGATCAAAATTTACAAAGGAAGTGCTGCCCAAATTTCAAATGACGAAAATGTTTCTAACTATAGTATACAACTCACTTGTATTTCCATATGTCATTACTTATATCTTTAAAGAAAGAACTTGATCACATTACACCTTTATTTCAAAACTTCACCTCCATTATTTTTCCTCAAAAGCTTTAGATTTCTGGGATTTCGGCTTACTTTGGTTACGGAGGGGTCCTATAGGCTTCACGTGATCCAAGTGCCGGTCACGTGCCAATTCCGGGTCGTGACACACGAGTTTTTAACTTGAACCAATTTTGAATTGATATCTTTGCTTTATGCCTTATTGTTGTGTGTTTATGCTTAAACTTGTCTAACTATTGCATACACACTTCTTACATGAGTAGAATTATTCATTGATGTTGAATTCTTAGCCCATCTTGCCAAATGGCTTCTGCAACCTTTTTTAGGGACCCACTTATGGATTACGTTAATTACAACGAATCTTACGGGTATAGCGGAGAGAATTAGAGACCTTTCACCAGGTAGTCAATACTTAAGATAAGACAGTTGCCCATGCTTGCATTCACATACGGTTCTCAATTATTTCCAATTAGTATCATGTTGTTTTCAATTGGTATCTTTTTCTAAATGAGTTGTTTACACATTTGTACCTTTCTTTGGTATTATCATGATTATATGTGCATATTTTGATCCGTTCATGAGTTAGTATTATTAAATTTCTATCACTTGCATTCCATTATACTCTATGTTTGAGCTCTAATGGTTTAGTATTCAAGTGATTGTGAGATAGGATTCATAAATCGATCTTTGGGCTTGCTTCTCGCACTTGGGAGATTCAAACGTTTGGGGGAGGTAAATCTCACACTTATGAGGTTATTTTTTCATACTTACTTCCCAATTCTTGTTTTGTGCATTTTAAAAAAAAAATTCCTTGTTTTTAAAGAAACACGCACACACTTTGTGCATGCGTAATACGATTATGTTTTTTATTGATATCCTATGGTTCGTATTACGACATGTATTCTAACTCATAAGTGTAACATTTCAGAAAGATAAAATATTATTTTTTGAATTTAAATAATAAAATAATATATTTCAAGAAAACTATTCGATTTGCGAATTTGGGGTTTTCGTAAAATGGTATAATTATATACCAATATTTGGAAACAAATTGGAGATTTAAAATGATTTATTTATTAAAAAGGTATTTATTGGATTTGGGCATTTTATAAATAATTATGCAATTATTATATGCAAGTTTAAATTAAACTTGATTAGTGCACTACTAATTATGATTAAGCCAAATCCGTATTTTTAATTAGCTATGGTTAGTGCACCATGACATGTTACATTTTGTTATATGGTTTCATTGTTAGTGTTGTTTCATTTGCATTATATTATTTGTGAGAAAAAAAAGAGAAAGAAAAGAAAAGAGAGCATGATTGAGAGAGATAGGGGGGCAAGTTATGACTTGAGGCATGGGCTCTAGAGAGAGAGTGAGAAAGAGAGAGAGATGGGGATGGATCCAACCTTGACTTCCTTCATCCATTATTTCTTCACCTCATCTTTCTTCAACTCCTCCTTCATCTTTATCTTCACTTCCTCCACCTCCTCCACAAACACCCCAAATCATCCTTCACCCCATAGCGGAACCCCACACTCCCTTCATAAAAGTTGATTCCCAACTCATCCTTCACCCCATAGCGGAACCAAGTTTGGATTTTGAGCACTTTGGGCATCTCAAGAAAATTCTTGAGCTGCCAAATGAGATATATTTCTACTCCTTTTGTTAAGTTTTTAGTTTTCCTAATGTCCTAGTGTAGTTTAGAGTTAAGCTTATGTAGATTTGCGATGTTAGAATATTCCAAGATGAGGTTACGGGATGACTGGAATTGTGGAAGTGTAATTGAGGTGTAGTAAGTGTTTTGCATGGCCTTAATGATGTTTGCGGACCTAGACCAGAGACTAGAATCCATTGCACACGAACTCAGAATTTTCCCGTGTTGGCTTTATTTGATTATTGTTGCTCAGATGGAATCTGGAGCAACTTGGGATCTTTGCAAGAAAAACAAACAACTACATTGACCTAGTTAGACCACCAGAAGACCATCACAGAAAAACGAGACCCAAAATCCCCTATAGAACCGGCGACACCGGGATTTTGAGCATTCTCGCCGGTCAGTTGTTGGTGTTTGATGTTGTGTTTTGGCCTGTAGCTCACACTTCTTATAACTTAGCTACTCTATTGTTAGTTTTGTCCTAATCTACTTGTGCCAAAATCTGGGAGCAATTTGAGTTGGTTTTGACAATGTTTTCCGATATTTGAATCTTGGAATTTGGATTTCTTGATGTGACTTGGTCGTTCGACGTTCGCACGTTGATGTCAGCTAGTATTTTGTTGTTTTAGCGTGAGTTGACCATAGGTTATAACCTATGTGCACTTCGTGTGCCGTATCGGTGTTTCGGACTTGTTTTAATAACATTACGATGTGTTTTGATTGTAGGTACCTTTGTGTGGACTTTCGAGACGACGAAGCACATCGATTTTGAAAGTGTTTGTTAGCACCACCACTGGGTTTTACTAGCATCAAGCATGCCATTTTAAAATTTTTTAGGGTGCTAATTAACACTTAACAAGAATCGAAACTAGATGATTAGGGTTTAACTATGATATAACAAAAACTATACTAAGAGAAAGGAGGCTACAACCTTTGTAGACCATGTCCTTCTCATCACAAGCTCCGTGTAGTAGTCCCTACGACTCCACTAGGCTCCACTTGAAGAATGTGTTAGGTCCACATTACCCACCCCGGTTCTTTCGGGGAGGCTGAATAGGTAAAAATCAAAATTTTCTTACAAGGTGACATGGACCATCCATGATGGATCTTTGCTAAACAAAAACTAACACATAAACTACAAGTTCTAGCTACTATGTAGAATGGTTATACCTAGATCTTGAACTCCTTCCCTTCTTGTTGTGGTTCTCCTTCTTACTTGCTCCTTGTAGTAGTTTGAACGGCTCCTCCTCGTCGTCTTCTCTTTGCCGAAGATAGATCCACCCGAGGGCCTCGAACTTGAGCTCCTACCTCAACCAAGAGGTAAATAGAGTGCTTGGTTTGCTAGACAAAGAACCCTAGAAAGAGTAGAGATGAGTCTTGATGGTTTTGTCTCAAGAGCTTATGATTAACACATGGAACACTTAAGCTTTGAGAGGAAGAGGGAGAGCTCCAAACATGAGAGAGAAAGAGCAAGAGAGAATGAGAGAATAATAGAAACCATACTCTCATATGAGAGAATTATGAATTAATAATTATAATTAAAGAAATTGTGATGGTTCATTTGGAATGACCATTATCATTTCACATTAACTGAATTTTGCAAGAATCAAAGAGCGTCTTTCATGTGAAATGATGATGGTCAATATGTCAACATAGGTCAACAAGTCAACCAAAGTTAAATGGTCAACAACCTTAACCATGGCACAATTATCTTTAATTAATATCATTAATCATATTTCTCATTTTCATTTGGGTTTGGAAAAAGTCAACGGTCAACAACCCTAATGAGAATCCTCTGCCTCTGCCTCTGTGCATACACACCCGCATCCGTGTTCCGAGGAACACGAATACAATGAGACAAAACCAATCCCAAAACAAATACTAGGATCTAGTTTAAACTAAAGCCCGCTAGTAATAACTGTCCGGACAACAAACGTGCACAAGTGCGCGGATGTGAACGAACCCCATCGCAAAACCATGCGACCTCTACTCTGTTTTACCCAAAGGGGAATAACCCTCTGTGTGGGACTCTAAAGGCTCGACACTACGCTGGCAGTAGGTTTAACCATAGGCCGCAAGCGGTACTAGCTGTACGTAACGGTCCCCAGGTAGATGCCGACAAGAAGAACGATGAGGTGAACCCATCCGAACTCCTACTGAGCCTGAATGTGACAATCTCCGTACAGTCTGGTCTGTTCGTCTGAGAGTATCGCATGGCGGGCCTAGGGGACGGTAAACGCCAGTCCCCTAATAGTGGTACAAGTCCTGTCGGAGTGTAGCTCAGAACACCCTGAGAAACTACAGCTAACACTACCAGCAAATCTCGCTTGCCCTGGCCAGGGACGACTATGTGCAATGGCTCTCCTAGACACAGTGCGATATCAACTCCCAATACCGGGAGGGACGAATCCTGTCTAACCGTCACTTCCTCCAAGTGCTTTGAGACTGCACCCAACTACTACCTGTTTGTACGACTCAATAGAGCTGTGGTAGGATAGTAATCTAAGAACAGTGTGAACACACTTGAGGCGAAGTGACAGTGTCAAGTCAACGGACTAAGCTGTACTCATGTCACCTGGGAACTGTTAACTGACGATAGGTATAATACCAACCAACAGTTCCCGACAAGTCCTGTCCAGTGTACTCGTAACCTAACGAGCACCTGTATACTATCTCCAGTACGACGAACTGATGGCTGTGGGACAGACCATCTCCCCTGCTGGGACGAGAAGCGTATGCACTAGTCTACTCTGGAGTATCGATGCCCTGTCTCGATAATCCTACGACTAGGGACCAAATTTAGGATGTGCTTATAGACTACCCAGCCCCCACTAGTGTGATCGCCATCACAACGCCGGTAGTCAAGCAAAGATCCTAAGGGCTCCATCAATATGTTTTTAGCGATATGTTAAAAGAAACATATATACATATTAAGATAGATACAAACCAAGTAGCATACTACTATATCGAGCAAGACTGTCATAAGCCCGTATATATATCCCAAGCTTCCAAAATGTATTATACTAACTAATACTATACAATAATGGCCTCTAGGGAATACATATCCAACAATCTCCCACTTGCACTAAAGGACAGTAATTGGTGTGCCGCATACCCAACTTCTGCACTAAGGCCAGCTGCTGGTGTACCGCATACCCAATAGCTCAAAAAGTCGCTTGAGCTGTGTTTGAGGGAGGGCCTTTGTGAATGGATCCACCATGTTGTTTTTTGTGTCCACTCTTTGCACCTCGATCTCCTGGCGATCAATGATCTCCCTGATCAGGTGATACCGCCTCAAGATGTGTCTGGACTTCTGATGGGACCTTGGTTCCTTCGCTATAGCTATAGTCCCATTGTTATCGCAATACAAAGGTATTGGGTCAACAATGGACGGAACCACCTGAAGTTCACTAATGAACTTCTTCATCCAGACCGCCTCTTTTGTGGCATCGCTTGCAGCAATGTATTCAGCCTCCATCGTCGAGTCTGCGACGGTATCCTCTTTGGAACTCCTCCAACACACCGCCCCTCCGTTGAGGTTAAACACAAAACCCGAGACAGACTTGCTGTCATCTTTGTCACTCTGGAAGCTTGAATTGGTAAAGGACTCGACCCTGAGGTCTCCATTACCGTAAACCTGGAACATCTCCTTAGTCCTTCTCAGGTACTTGAGAATGTTCTTCACTGCCGTCCAGTGGTCCTCACCTGGGTTTGACTGATACCGGCTCACCACGCTCAGCACGTAAGCTACATCTGGTATTGTACATAGCATCGCATACATTATAGATCCTACCGCCGAAGCGTAGGGTATAGTGCTCATGCGAACCTTCTCCTCGTCAGTCTTTGGAGACATCTTCTTGGAGAGGGTGATTCCGTGCAATGCGGGTATATTACCACGCTTGGAATCTTCCATACTAAATCTCTTCAGTACGGTCTCTATGTACCTGGACTACAATAGTCCCAGTAGTCTCTTGGATCTATCTCTGTAGATCTTGATCCCCAGAATGTACGAGGCATCACCCAGGTCCTTCATGGAGAACCGTTGTGATAAGAATAGCTTGACCGATTGTAGCATTGGAATTCCATTTCCTATCAAGAGAATGTCGTCCACGTACAAGACTAGGAACACGACAGTTCGTCCTACAATCTTCTTATAGACACAAGGTTCATCTTCGTTCTTGATGAAATCAAATTCCTTGATTGCCTCATCAAAACAGATGTTCCAGCTCCGCGATGCTTGCTTTAATCAATAAATGGATTTAAGCAACTTGCACACCTTCCCCCTACTCCCACTGTCTACAAAACCCTCTGGCTGATCCATGTAAACGCACTCTTCCAAACAGCCGTTTAGAAAAGCCGTTTTAACGTCCATCTGCCAGATTTCATAGTCATGGAAGGCAGCAATGGCAAGTTTGATTCGAATGGATTTGAGCATAGCCACTGGAGAAAAAGTTTCGTCATAGTCCACACTAGGTCTTTGACGAAAACCTTTTGCAACGAGTCTAGCCTTATAGGTTTCCACCTTCCCATCTACACCAAGTTTCCTTTTGTAGATCCATTTGCATCCAACGGGTTTTACCCCAGGTGGAGCAATATCCATGGTCCACACTTTATTGGTGTACATGGACTCCATTTCGGATTGCATAGCATCCAGCCACTTATCAGAGTCCCTACTGATAATGGCCTGCCGGAAACTGGTAGGGTCATCTTCTTCCAAGATGCAATCCTCTCGATCCCCGTCTATGAGAAAACCGTAGTATCTCTCGGGCGGATGAGAAATCCTACCAGATCTGCGGAGTGGCTGAGGTTTGTCTGGGGTTATTGAATCCTGAGGTTCTATCAATTCTTCAGTTTCATTTTGTGGTCGCTGAATTTCTTCCAGTTCTACCGTGCTCCTACTAATTTCTTTTGCAAGAAACTCCGTTTCTAAGAAAACGGCATGCTGAGCAACAAACTCCTTCTGTTCCTCGGTGTGGTAGAATAAATATCCATAACCATTCTTTGGATATCCCACAAACTTACATAAAACTGACCGTGCCTCTAGTTTATCTGGTTTATGCGTGTTAACATAAGCCAGACAACCCCATATATTAAATCTTGTAAGATATGGCCTTTTTCCATTCCATATCTCGAATGGAGACTTAGGCACAGATTTAGACGGAACGTCATTCAATAGATATGCCGCAGTCAAAAGTGCATGTCCCCAAAATGAAAGAGGTAACTCAGCATTACTCATCATGGAGCGAACCATATCCAATAGAGTACGATTCCTCCGCTCCGATACACCGTTGTGCTGTGGTGTATAAGGGGGAGTAAGCTGAGAGAGAATACCATTCTCTTTTAAGTAATCTAGGAATTCCGTGCTTAAGTACTCCCCTCCTCTATCAGACCGGAGGATCTTGATACTTTTGCCAGTCTGGTTCTCTACTTCGTTTCTGAATTCCTTGAATTTGTCAAAAGCTTCAGATTTGTGTTTCATCAGATACACATATTCGAACCTAGAGAGATCATCAGTGAATGTGATGAAGTACGAGAACCCACCCGTTGCATGTATAGAAATCGGACCACATACATCACTGTGTATGAGTCCTAAGAGCTCTGTTGCTCTTTCTCCATGTTCGGTGAACGGAGATTTGGTCATCTTTCCTTTGAAACAAGACTGAAAAGTTTCATAAGATGAAAACTCGAACGTATTCAAGAGTCCATCTTTATGCAACTTACTTAGTCTTTTCTCTCCGATATGACCAAGTCTACAATGCCACAAGTAGGATTCATTCGTATCTGAACTCTTCCTCTTGCGTGTGCTTTGTACATTGAGAACTGTATTCTGATTTAGAATGTAGATACCATTACACAGTGTACCTTCTGCAACCAGTACCTTATGAAGGTAAATGTTCATGATATTTCTATCAAAAACAAAGTTATATCCATCTTTATTGAGTAAAGAAACTGATATGATGTTGCAAATCATGGAAGGTACATAGTAGCAATCGTTCAAATTCATAGTATTACCATTTGGCAACACGAGGTGATATTCACCGACGGCTGCAGCATTAACTTGTGCTCTGTTTGCTACCCTGAGCGACATATCACCAGGTGCAACTCTCCTACTTTTTCTCAGTCCCTGCAATATATTACAGATATGAGATCCTGATCCGGTATCAAGTACCCAGGAGGTAGGGATGACCGTAAAGCAGTTCTCAATTACAAGAACACCTGAAGTAGATCCAAAACTATGCTTCTTCTTCAACTGGGTATCCTTGGAATCCATACAATCCTCTTTCTCTTGCTCATACTTATGACTGTTGTCGTAAGTTAGAGACGAACCGACGTTCCCCAGCCTCGAATAAGAATTCAGAGCGGTCAAGCGAAACATTTTATTATCTTGATTAGGGCGTGAAATGGTTGCTACCTGGAGAGAGAGAAAAGAAACACTCAGCGTGCGCTCTTGCAAGATTATATTGGTTTATTAATTTATCTAATCAGGATGGCTCCCACTATTTCCTCAAATTCTTCTTCAAACCCTAAAAGAAGAACCAGTCATGATTAATCGCACGTCACAATACTTGCTTAACCTTTCAGCCAGGCTAGTGTTGGTACTTCGAGGGAGATTTTCCAACGCTTTCGCAAAGTTCCTTAATTAAATAACCTCTCTTCCCTTGAGGCGTAGCCCCGCTAACACCGTTCTAGACACCTACTTGGTTTATAGCATTGATTGTTAAGTGAAATAATCTTCCGAGAGTAATCCAACTCATCAGTGGGATCGGGATCCAACTATCATTGTGTGATGACCTAGATGGAATCCACTCTAGTCACCACACTCTAGAAGGTATGCTAAATCTGCAAGTTTCAGTTTATTTAGAAACTCCCAATGTGGTTTTTACCCCTAACGGTTTATGATCTTGACTAGGTCAACAAACCATAAACCGCTAGTCAAGTTCTACCCGTCACTATATTGATTGCATTAAACCCACCAGTACGTGCCCTTGACTAGGTCAACAAGGCCGCACGACTGTCCTAACCAATCACATTGGTAATGCACAGAAAAATATCACTTAGCTACCGTTCACTACGCCTTGACTAGGTCAACAAACGCAGCACGAATAATAAATAATACCAATCCGAAATGACGGAGGGCTACGGCTGGGTTTTTGGCGAAAAACCCGTTAACGTAATGAACTTGATATTGTTGAAGGAACTTGATTGCCCTTTTTAAAAATATAGTGGCGAAAACTTTTGCTAAAGAGGTCACTCCCTGTGAAGGGATCTCGGCTCTTTCCTCGTCGAATAAGGTGTAGGATATTCCAAACTGAATACCTCGATGCAAAGCAAGAATAATCGATTATAATGAAGTTATTACCCTGACGCAAACTTTCGTCCAAGGGGGCACTCCCGATGAAGGGATCTCGGCCCTTGTCTCGTCGAATGAGGTGCTGGGCATTCATAACCGAATAGCTCTGTGCAAAACAAAAGAGAACGTCCTTGCAATAACAGCTTTTTGAAAATTGTTCCAACAACGTCTATTAGGTTTGTTTTTCTTTGCATTAATATAATGCGTCCCAACAATTAATCCTACCATTGCAGAAAACAACGAAAGTATGACGTATGCTTATGCCATCCGCATTCGCCACGGGGCCCCGTCATCACCCGTTAGGTTACTTAACTAACGACAGAGTGGGGGCTGGACTAGCGCGGATGCAAAACATAAGTAACGCCTACTAGATATCATATATAGATATATACATTCATCAGATGCAATGATAGCCATTCCAGATCACAGATGAACACATTGGATATGCTAGGAATCCGCGTTTCGTTCGAGCCTGCAACAAAAGACGGATTACGCGGTCGCGATGAATAGCCAAACTCCACCCTAGGCCCCTACGAGTGCGTCAAACTACCCGCCAAGTACCCGAAGTGAAGCAAGCTCCCTCAACAACGTGAGTAGGCCACTCGGCACTTCAAAGTACCCGGTAGTTTGTGCACCCCACCTTGGGTCTATCCTAGGAGCAAAAAGAGTAAAAGAAATAATATACAATGGTGGCTACAACCTCATCCCGGATGTGCGGCCATAAAAATAATATTACATCAATTTACATGTTACATCAAATGAAAGATAAAGAAACTCTCATCTCATAAAACCCCGGCTATTCATCCGCGAAAATCCAACAAGTTCATATACACAAATCAACAACATTACAGATCACAGATATGCACAACCCCCACTAGTCGTCGTATAGCGATTAGTCGACGTTCAGTGCATATATCACATTACAGATATAACCAAATAGCTAAAGTTTATAGAACTTCGATCAAAATACCAATTTGTAACTACCCCAAACATAACATTGTTCTCTGGATAATCTGGGCAGAAACAAAATATCTCAAAAATCCCAAAACATCATACTAAAGAAACTGCAGCAAACCCGAGTCGCGGCCGAGTCAACTCGGCCGCGGATCCGTGGCGAAACGTGTGGTTTCGCCGCGGTTCCGCGGCGCATTGACCGAGTCGTGGGCTCATTTTTGCTGTATGTTCCTAAAAAACCCTGCACCGATTTTTAAGGCATGTGGAATAATTTTTAGAGCAGTTTTAAAAATCGGCAGAAAGTATGGTTTTTGACATGTTTCGCGATATTTTCTCGGATCGAAGTTCTAAACACTTTGCTAACAGTTAGTTGTTGTTTAGCTAGGCTCTGATACCACTGTTAGGTCCACGTTACCCACCCCGGTTCTTTCGTGGGGGCGGAATAGGTAAAAATCAAAAATTTCTTACAAGGTGACATGGACCATCCAAGATGGATCTTTACTAAACAAAAACTAACACATAAACTACACGTTCTAGCTACTATGTAGAATGGTTATACCTAGATCTTGAACTCCTTCCCTTCTTGTTGTGGTTCTCAATCTTGCTTTCTCCTTGTAGTGGTTTGAACGGCTCCTCCTCGTCGTCTTCACTTTGCCGAAGATAGATCCACCCGAGGGCCTCGAACTTGAGCTCCTACCTCAACCAAGAGGTAACAAGAGTGCTTGGTTTGCTAGACAAAGAACCCTAGAAAGAGTAGAGATGAGTCTTGATGGTTTTGTCTCAAGAGCTTATGATTTCCAACACATGGAACACTTAAGCTTTGAGAGGAAGAGGGAGAGCTCCAAACATGAGAGAGAAAGAGCAAGAGAGAATGAGAGAATAATAGCAACCATACTCTCATATGAGAGAATTATGAATTAATAATTATAATTAAAGAAATTGTTATGGTTCATTTTGAATTACCATTATCATTTCATATTAAATGAATTTTGCAAGAATCAAAGAGCATCTTTCATGTGAAATGATGATGGTCAATATGTCAACATAGGTCAACAAGTCAACCAAAGTCAAATGGTCAACAACCCTAACCATGACACAATTATCTTTAATTAATATCATTAATCATATTTCTCATTTTCATTAGGGTTTGGAAAAAATCAACGGTCAACAACCTTAATGAGAATCCTCAGCCTCTGCCTCTGTGCATACACACCCGTATCCGTGTTCCGAGGAACACGAATACAATGAGACAAAACCAATCCCAAAACAAATACTAGGATTTGGCTTAAACCAAAGCCTGCTAGTAATAACTGTCCGGACAACAAATGTGTACAAGTGCGTGGATGTGAACGAACCCCGTCGCAAAACCATGCGACCTCTACTCTGTTTTGCCCAAAGGCGAATAACCCTCTGTGTGGGACTCTAAAGGCTCGACACTACGCTGGCAGTGGGTTTAACCACAGGCCGCAAGCGGTACTAGCTGTACGTAATGGTCCCCAGGTAGATTCCGAAAAGAAGACCGATGAGGTGAACCCATCCGAACTCCTACTGAGCCTGAATGTGAAAATCTCTGTACATTCCGGTCTGTTCGTCTGAGAGTATCGCATGGCGGGCCTAGGGGGCAGTAAACATCAGTCACCTAATAGCGGTACAAGTCGTGTCGGAGTGTAGCCCAGAACACCCTGAGAAACTACTGCTAACACTACCAGCAAATCTCGCTTGCCCTGGCCAGGGACGACTATGTGTAATGGCTCTCCTAGACACAGCGCGATATCAACTCCCAATACCGAGAGAGATGAATCCTGTCTAACCGTCACTGCCTCCAAGTGCTTTGGGACTGCACCCAACTACTACCTGTTTGCACGACTCAATAGAGCCGTGGTAGGGTTGTAATCTAAGAACAGTGGGAACACACTTGAGGCGAAGTGATAGTGTCAAGTCAACGGACTAAGCTGTACTCCTGACACCTGCGAATTGATAACTGACGATAGGTATAATACCAACCAACAGTTCCCGACGAGTCCTGTCCAGTGTACTCGTAACCTAACGAGCACCTGCATACTATCTCCAGTATGACGTACTGATGGCTATGGGACAGACCATCTCCCCTGCTGGGACGAGAAGCGTATGCACTAGTCTACTCTGGAGTATCGATGCCATGTCTCGATAATCCTACGACTAGGGACCAAAATAAGGATGTGCTTATAGACTACCCAGCCCCCACTAGTGTGATCGCCATCACAACGCCGGTAGTCAAGCAAAGATCCTAAGGGCTCCATCAATATGTTTTTAGCGATATGTTAAAAGAAACATATACACATATTAAGATAGATACAAACCAAGTAGCATACTACTATATCGAGCAAGACCGTCGTAAACCCGTATATATATCCCAAGCTTCCAAAATGTATTATACAAACTAGTACTATACAATAATGGCCTCTAGGGAATACATATCCAACAGAATGAACAAGCTTCTTTCGATGACCTACGTGCCGAAGATGATCCACCCAAAGCTCCACTAATCCAAGCTACCTCTTCACTAAACTCTTTAGTGAAGTAAACACACTACACCAAAGTGCGAATCTAGTGTAAGATAGTGAAGTAGGGGTTTTGTTTGCTCACTAGGGTTCTCACAAGCTCAATGTTTCACAACACATGTGAGGGATTGAGCTTGGAGGAGGAGGTGAAGAAGATGGAGAGAGCTAGAGAGGAGAACTTATCACATGAGATCAACTCAAGAAAATGGCTAAGTGTTGAATGAAGTGAAGAATGGATTATCTAATATCACAATCATAGAAGCATCAAATAAAAATAATAATATAAAGCAACCATGCTTCTATAGTGTATCCCAAATGAATAAACAATTAGAAAATC
The DNA here is from genome assembly GCA_030015575.1 of Agapanthus africanus. Taxonomy (NCBI): domain Eukaryota; kingdom Viridiplantae; phylum Streptophyta; class Magnoliopsida; order Asparagales; family Amaryllidaceae; genus Agapanthus; species Agapanthus africanus. The sequence continues at coordinate 349,843,772 of JASDDO010000031.1, read as the reverse complement.
CATACCTCACCGTTCCTCAATTATCTCTCCTCATTTTCCACCTAATTTCTATTTTCACAAAATAGAAAAAGCAAACATATAATATATATACATATATATATATATATATTAATATATATATTAATATATATATTAAGTAAGAAATTAGTGAGAAATAATATTAGTCAATATATAATTATATCAAATATAAATATATATCATATTATTAAATCAACACTTGATTTAATAATCCGGTTATATCATATATAACCGACTAATATCATTTATCTGTATAGCACATCATCAAATCAACACTTGATTCAATAATCTGGTTATATCACATATAACCTAACCGATATCAAATAACCTCCAGATTAGAATACGGTATCACATACTCGTATTTAATCAGGCCCCCCGCACATATCAGCATATGTGCCCTACTTCGTTTCGCTTGAACCAGGAAAATTCTATGTGGGACTCTAAAAACTCCCCAGCAGTAGGTGATGATCACATCAGTCACCCACAAGCCGTCAGCGGTACTAGCTGGACGTAACGGCTATCCAGGTATTGAGCGAATAAAAGATCAACAAGCAAGCTTGTCCAAGCTCCCATGAAGCCTATAAGTAACACTTACCGTACAGTCTGGTCTTTTCGTCTTATATGGAGTCTGGGGTATAATCGTCAGAACCCAATAACTTGATAAGTCATGCTGATGTATGGCTTATAGCGGTATGAGAAACAACTGATAACACTTACCAGTAAATCTCATCAACAGCCCTGGACAAGGACTTCCTGTTATAGCCAATCGAGCATAGCGCAACATCAACTCCCTATACCGGGAGAGACGAAACCCCTCCTATCACTTATTGCCTCCATGTGACTCCGGACAGTACCCAAAATCCACTTGTTTGCGCGACTCCTTTGAGCCATGGTAGGGAGGAAATCAAAGCACAGTGGGAACCACACAAGACTCTATGACGATCTCGGGTCTACAGACTTACCTGTACCAGTGTCACCAGAAAACTTCTATCTGACGATAGGTATAGTACCATCTAGGAGTTCTCGGCGAGTCCTGTTCAGTGTACCCATCCTCTAATGGCACCTATATACAATCTTTGAAGTCAAACACGAATGGTTTTGGGATCAATGATCGCCCCATACAGGGTCAAGAAACGTACACACTAGTCTAATCTGGAATATCGATGCCCTGTCTCGATACTCCCTCGACTAGGAACAATTGAAGGATGTGCTTGTGGACTACCCAGATCCCCGTAGTATAATCTAAATCATAGTCCTGGTAGTCAAGCCAACATCCTAAGGGCTTTATCAACATGTATATGAGAGACATTATAATAATACCAATGAACATGTTAAGATAAAGGCAACCAGATAGCATACTATCATGTCGAGCAAGAAAGTCCTCTATATATATGTCCAAGCGTCCACTATATCAGACAATAATGGCCTCTAAGGCATACATATCCCTAACAATCTACCACTTGCACTAAGGCCAGTTGTTGTAGTGTCTCATACCCAACATCCCAAAATGACTCTCGAATATCATCTGGGTGAAGGCCTTCGTGAGTGGATCCGCTGTGTTATCCTTCGTAATAACTCTCCTAGCCTTGATCTCCCGGCGATCTACTATCTCCCTGATCAGGTGATACCGCATAAGAATATGTCTGGATCACTGATGGGACTGGGGTTCCTTGGCCAAAGCCACAGCTCCATTGTTACCACAATACATAAGTATTAGATGCTCAATAGATTGAACCATACCAAGTTCAGCTATGAACTTGTTCATCCAGATAACCTCTTTGGCAGCATCGTTGGTAGCGATGTATTCAGCCTCCATCGTCGAGTCTGCTACGCTATCTTGCTCGGAACTCTTCCAACATACCGCCCCTCCATAGAGGGTAAAGAAAAAACCCGAGACCGACTTACTGTCGTCCTTATCACTCTGGAAGCTCGAATCGGTAAAGGACCCCACCTGGAGTTCACCGTTACCATACACCAAGAACATCTCTTTAAACCTTGTCAAGTACTTAAGAATGTTCTTCACACCTGTCCAGTATTTCTCCCCTGGATCTGATTGATACCTACTCACTACACCTAGTGAGTAAGCTACATCTGGTCTGGTGCATAACATTGCATACATGATTGACCCAACAGCCGAAGCATAGGGTATCCCTTGCATGCGAGCCCTCTCCAAATTTGTCTTGGGAGACATCTCTTTGGAGAGAGCGATTCCTGAACAAGCGGGTAAATTACCACGCTTAGAATCTTCCATAATAAACCTCTTTAATATGGTGTCTATGTATCTAGATTGGGACAATCCCAACATTCGTCTAAATCTATCTCTATAGATCTATATCCCTAAGATGTAAAAGGCATCACCTAGATCTGTCATGGAGAACTTATGTGATAAGAAGAGCTTGACCGAGTGTAGCATAGGAATATCGTTTCCTATCAAGAGTATGTCATCCATATACAATACGAGGAAGACAACCTTACACTCTACTACCTTCTTATATATACATGGTTCATCTACATTTTTAATGAAGTCAAACTCTTTGATAGCTTCATCAAAACAGATGTTCCAGCTTTGCGATGCCTGCTTTAATCCGTAGATGGATTTAAGTAGCTTCCATACCTTCTGCTGCTCCCACTGTCTATGAAACTCTCTGGCTGTGCATGTACACGCGCTCTTCTAAATCACTATTTAGAAAAGCGGTCTTGACGTCCATCTGCCAGATTTCGCAGTCATCGCATGCAGCAATGGCAAGTAGGATCCTGATGGACTTAAGCATGGCAACATGAGAAAATGTCTCATATAATTAACACCAGGTCGTTGACGAAAACCTTTTGCTACAAGTCTAGCTTTGAAAGTCATAAATTTTCCATCTATACCAATTTTCTTCTTAAAGATCCACTTGCTCCTTGTCACGACCCGAAATTTGGCACGTGACGGCCCTTAAACTACACAACGTCTACAGGTGTAATGCAATTTAAGTAAGCCGAAAACCCATCAATCTAAACCGTCAAAAGTAGTAAGTGATAATAGCATTTTCAAAACTTTTGAAATCTCAAACCAAATTCTTTAAAATCAAACTTTATTTCCTTTAAAATTTCGGCAGCACCTCCTTTGTAAAAACTAACCCCAAAAATGGGTACAAAATAAATTTAAGTAAAGCATCCCCAAATAGGAGCAAATCCACGCCCAACGGCGGAAAACAACCACCACAACAGATATATGACGTCGTGGCGAAGAAATAAAAGACGATATAAATAAAACTGCATAAAAGACCTCCAAGTCACCAAAAATATACAATATCGTCCTCACATCAAGTCTCTAAGTCCATACATGAAAATAGTAGATGGAGAGTACAGGATACAACGAATATACAATACACAACATCGGATAACCGTAAAACCCACATATAGCAAAACTGTACACAGTCAGCCGTAGCGGTATCCGCTGCAAAAGATGAAAAGCCTGCCGCGACTGCCCTGAGGGACTACCTGCAAAACACTGTAGCACAACGGGGGTGAATTGCAAACTCGTGAATAGTAAATAACATATGCAGGTAATCGCAAGTATGCACGTACAACACGAATCTAATGCATGCAAGCAGATAGCAATAAAAGCCAATATGTATGCAACAATCATGCAAGGTACTCTATCAGGTACTACTAATACATGAAGCAATAAATGGCAATATGCATGCAACAGTCACGTAAGGTACTCTATCAGGTACTACTAATACATGAAGCGATGCATATAAAATAAATGAGGAGTATGGAATAAAACATGTCATTCTCACGGAATCCTGACCTCGTGATAGGACCAAAGTCCATCAAGACAATATAAATCGCAAATTTCCTCAAATCAGCCCCCAAATTGGCTCTCATATCCTGTAAAACTCATATATCCTGAATGTACAATATCAAGTAAATCTCATATATCCTGAATGTACAATATCAAGTAAACCTCATATATCCTGAATGTACAATAACAAGTAAATCTCATATATCCAATATCCAGTATCGAGTAAGTTTCATATAAAATGAGTGTCCAATATCGACACCCAAAAACATCATGAAATAAGTGTCCAGCATCGACACATAAATACTGGTCTATCAGGCGCTGTCACCACGACTGGACCTCCTGATAGGTACGTATCATACGCTATCCGGAAAACTCGAGTGCCCAGCTCTGACACTCGAAATTCTACGTATCCATACGTAAATGAATCCGGTCGGTATCCCCACGATAACCGCCGAGTCAAAATACTACACCGGTAGGTACTTTCCCACCTTCCAGGCTCATCGGCATGTACCGTCGATCATCTTACTGAGGGGAACCGTACCGGGCTCCACCATGTACCCGCACACGGCCCAATGCACTCCTCGCGTCGGGTATATATCACAATCTCATAACCGAGAAATCTCATGGTGGACGCAGAAATATCATATTAAGAGAAATCGGGTTTTTCAAATAATGCATAATTTCATGAAACAACCACGGTCCTCAAATCCAGAAACATCAATTAATGAATAAGTATAAATGCATGAATCAATACATATATATTAGCGTCCCATTCTACACACACACACACACACACACACACACACACACATATATATATATATATATAACATCATCCCATTCCACTGTTATATATACTCAGAAGTAAAAATATCAGAGAACATCATATGAAATCCATGAATGCAATATATGCAACATGAAACAGTAATATGAGCATATAAAGGAAAAACCGCTATTCAATTACAACAAGTTAATATATATATCATGCGGTTCCTAATTTCTCCAAGTCCATACATGTAACGTTTTGAAAATCGTTTCGGTGAAATTTCGAAAAAAAACGGTAAAATAAGGGGGTTTTCTGTAAAAAGTCAAAATACAAATATCTTATTATAAAAATTAAATATACATATTCTAGCTATGTAATTGCTGGTATTTGGTGTTTATTGAGCCACTGGTGAAATTTCAAATTTTCTGAAAAAAATTATTTTAATATTATTTTAAGCCGTCACTAATATATTTAATTAGGGAAAATTACAAATTGGAATGAGTTGAAACAAATTTTGTGCATCATAAAACTTTAAATAAAATTTTATCATGTGGATTTTGAAACGAAATCGTTTGCCAAAACGGTTTAGAAAATATCGAAGAAAAAGGCTTTTTTCGGTGAAATTAGTGTAAATGGTTGTTTGGGGTATAACATTTATCTTTTTCCCCCACACCCACACCCATACTCACTCACCCCCATCCCCATGTGGCTGAATTCAGCAGCACATCCCCCCCCCCATTTCCCCACTCCATTCCACACAAAAAAGAAAAGAAAAGAAAAGAAAAAGGGAATTGAAAGAAAGTCAAAAGGGGGTGTAGACTTTGTCTTTTTCTCCCCATTTTTCTCCACCTCCCTCTCTCTCCTCCCCCACTCCCTTCATGGCCGAAAATTCCTGCACAAACAGCCCTCTTTCTCCCCCACATTGTTCCATCTCTTTTTCTTCAAAAAATTCATCAAATACCCATCAAAAAAATCCCAAAATCGAAATCTAGTTCTTACCCATTTTAGTGTAGCCTTAGATACATGGACCTTGGTGCAAGGATTTCATTTTGGAGGTCTAGATTTCATGTTTGATCATGGATTTGTGAGGTATAAATCTTGGCTTTTTGTTTAATTTGTTGCTAATACTTTAGTCTAGCTTAATTATAAGTTTAATGGTGGTTTAATTATGTGTTTGAAAGTTCAAGAAAAGAACTTGAATGCAAGTGAGGGTTTGTGAAATTCAAAAGAAGAATTTGAATCATGTTAGGGTTTTATGTTATGAGATTATGCTTGTGTGATGTTTTGACATATTAATGGTTGCTAAATCAAATTAAGTTGTTAGTTGTTAGTTAAAAATTGTGATAATTACACTAATTTGCTATCTAGGTTTTTGGAAATGGTTAAATAATTGGGTTTAAAATTATAATTAGTTTTTTTTGAACGTATATAGTTTGATGAGATTAAATTGTGGTTATGGGTTATATGACTTATTTAAGTTATTTAATAAGTATTATGGCCGCTAGAATTGTTTAAACGTCGAGTTTTGTACTAAAACGGGAAATTTTGCTTGCTAGTTTTTCGGAAAAACAGCTTTTAAAGTGAATTTGGGGTTTTTGTGAGTTTTAACCTATTTTATATTAAAATTAGTGTTCGCGAATGTGAAAATGAGTGTATTTGGGTTTTTCTCGATGGTCTGGCGTTTGTACGCCGATGTCGAGGGTTTTCGGGTTGATTTGTGGAAGCAACCATAGGTTTTGACCTATGTGGGATTCGTGCGTCGTTTTGGTCATGAGTCGGATTTTAATGCGATACGGTGCGTTATGATATGTAGGTACCCCATGTGGACTTTGAGACGACAAGCAAGCGCGTGGCGGCCTCGGCACCGGTAAGCGAGGACCAGGTGAGTAGATTTATATCTACGGGGAGAAGTCGGGTGGATGGCGTATAGCACCCCCGCAGTTCGTGGTGATGTATACGAATACGTATGCACACATATATATATTGTTTATATATTGTTTGAGATTATTGATGATAGAGATGGATCCTTGGCGTGATTGGATTGGTTTAGTATTGCGAAACCCTAGAGCAGTGGTTGCACCACACACACACACACACCCATATTTGCATACATTCTTCTTTCATATGTGCGTACATGGGATTATTTATTGATGTGTATATTTACACATGGGTATGGGACTATGTGTTTATATACTGGATTTGAGGATAGTAATTGGGATTTGAGATGATTGGATGATATTGGGCTTGAGGCCAGAAGATCCGTGATGTGTTTTGGTTCGTATTGAGATACGACATGATGTTTTAGCGGGTCTTTTTGACGTAGTGATTCTTATACATGCATGCATACATAGATGGTATCAATATTGTACTAGACGTAGATCAGTACCCCGATCATGATATTTGATAAAGAGGATATCAGATGAATAGTATGATGAATGTGATATTGACCCGTATCCAGATTTGGGATGCCGTACGACGGATTTACGTACGAGCTATATTTTGATGATTGATCCGCACTCTTAACTTGGGATGTCTGATTATAGATATGATATCGGATATGATATTATTGAGGCGGGATCACCGACTAATATATATACAGGTATGTATATGTATCGACTCAGATGTTAGGCGGTTTCCTTACCTGTAGCTTAGCTTGTTAGTTCAGCCGCATAGTTTAGTGTAGTTGTTAGATTAGATTAGACTCCCACCTATTTTAAACTAGCGGGTCGTGGGTATTTTAAAAGACAGGTCAAGGGATCCTACGGATATTTCAAAGAACGTATCTTTTCATAAAAACACCGTAGCCCCTATTTTCAAAACCCCATGATTCGTGTTATTTCAAAAGGCACCATTTGTAGGACTTATATTAGATTAATGCAGATTAGTTATAGTTGCGTCTAGTTTTTAGCTCCCGCTCCTTATTGTGGTTCGCTTCGCATCGCATGCTTATATTATGTTTCATACTCTATTATTGATATCATGCTGTTAGGACACCAGCACCATTACCGATGATGCGTATGTACCACGTACACTTACTTGCCGGCTCACACACATCTTCATCGGTAATTGCCATGTCACGTACACCTTAGAAAATATTATTGCTTGACATAGCATGTTAACTAATAGTTTAGACATTGTAGTTATTACCTGCTACTTCATGCATACTGTTATTCATTGTTATGCCGTATTCATGGATTCTCATGCTTATATTCATGGTTTTACATGCTATTGATGATTCGGATTCCCATGATATTTTATGGATTTGGAGGAAAACCGCAAAACATATATAAACTGCTTTCTTTCTTTTTAAATAAAAAATGCGGTTTTCCTATGATGTATGAGTCGTCCACCATGAGTTTGCTGATGGATTTCGAGACCCGATTCGAGGAGATGGATGAACCGTTTCGGGTACATGGTGGGCCCGGTGCGGTACCCCGGGGCAAGAGGAATGTGTTGTTGACGTTGAGCCTGGCAGGGGAGCACTACCGACCGGTGATATTACCGACGCGTCGGATATCCGGAGGATACCGTCGTGGTCTTGAGATGGATGGTAGGGGCCGGTCTGGATTGACGGCACCCTAGATATTGATTTTGAGATATTGAGGTACAGAGATTGTGATACAGAGATATCGAGATATTTGGACACTTGTTTTGTGTCGATGCTGGGCACTGTTTTATGCTGATTTCATTTATGGTACCTCACTTTAAAAATACAGAAATCTCACTGATTTATGAAAGAAGTTTTCGTCAGTACATGCATTCTGTTCCGTGCATTCATACCTTCTTCATATGATATATTGCTACCCGAGGCACTGACACAGGCACATGAGATTACACTCGGGTTAGATATTTACCCTAGCCTTGTTATAGGCTGCATGTTATTGGAGGATTATATATTATGATCGTATGACCTAGGATTGCGTCATACATGCGATTTTTTATTCGTAGATGTTTTTCTATTCACGAGTTGGCAACTCACCCCCGTTGTGCCCCAGTTTCTTGCAGGTTTTGCCGTACATGTTTCTTTACGGCTTGCGGGCTCAGTTTCATTCGGGTGACTTGCTAGTAGGTGGGTTTTTCTTGTATCGTACCCATCATATTACCTTGTATAATATTATTCCGTTGTATCTAGTAAATTCCATCAACCAAACATGTATTTATTGAGATAGAGACCAGTGTTGTTTATTCTTTCGACCTTAGAGTCGCTCGTTATATTTCTGGTGGTTTTGAGTTTCCTTTTGAGTTTTGATCCTCACCGTTGGCGTTGTATATTATATTGCTTGTGTGGTTGTGACCGTCGATTGACGAAGAGCTAGCTCCCGCTTGGGGATGCATTTTTCTTGATTTCGTATACTATTCATGTTGTATCCCGTTTGGGAGCCAGTTTTTACAAAGGAGACTTTGCCGAAATTTTCCATAAATTTTTGATGTTTTAAAAAAAAACCCGCATAATTCGGCTTATGCTATTGAAACAACTTGCTTTAAGTTGGTTTTTCCTGCACTCTACTACTTTTCTTGGTTTGGATTTCTGGGTTTTCGGTTTACTTAGATTACGTACGTCTCGAGACGTTCGTAGTTTAGGTGCCGGTCATGTTCCGTACTTTCGGGCCGTAACAATACAACATCAAATAAAGGTGAACATGTAGCTATAGCCAGATATGAGTAACCATGTTGGCATTGAAAGATATGTGTATCTACCTATCAATAATGATGTAATACCCTCCAGGTATAAGTGTAAGTATGTATGCGAGATGTACATGTAGCTATGTCTCCTATGTGAATATACCTATCACTAATGGTACAATACCATATAGGTATATAGATAACTAGCAAGTAAGAATGTCAAGGTATACTACTATCATATGCGCCAACGCATAAGAATCAATGACCCCACGTCAATGACAAAATAGTACCACATAGGTATGTGTAGCCCTAACTAGGTAAGGGAGTATACATGTAAGTATGTATGCACGGTGTACATGTAACTAGCCGGGTATATGAGTGTATATGTAAGTATGTTTCCATAGCAAGGCATATGTGTAAGCATGTAGGTATACAGGTATGCTACTATCATATGCGCCAAGGAAAATAAGGATCATGTCTTAATGTCCCTAATCAATACAATATCACATATGTATAGGTGTTGTGCGTGTCATGAAAATTATTGATGGTGTGTGTGTAGCATACAATTAGTGCTCTTGAAACATGAACTGTCAATAATGGTGTTGTGTCTCATTAATACTAAGTCCGTACACAAGGAAATGAGATAAGCAATAAAGGTATACATGCACAATCAATATCCGTATACTTCTAACTAATAGTCATGTCATTTGATCTAGCCCAGACGCATAACGCCATGCGGGTGATCCCCCAGTAGATGTTAAATCTACTCACTAACGTTCCTGGCTAAGTAAAGCCAACTACTCGCTTTCCCCTGTTCCCAGCGCCCGAAGTCCCCGCATGCGATCCTGAAAGTATATAACAATGAAACAAGTATATATTAGCAATCGATCAATAACACGTACCAACTACGTTTGACCGACGCGCCAACTCCAAATATACTCTCAAGTGTTCGTCAAGTGGCTAACGCGCGTAGCGACACTACGAAACCAACTCAAGAGCAAAACCTACATAAAGACACGAACGACATCGGCACGACCCTAGCTAGGAACGCAAAGCGACACAACTACCAAGCCTAGACCCTGATCGTACCGATCGCGTATTCACAACAAAAGATAAAGCGTGGAATTAATATACATAACGTCACAACGTCAAAAGAAACCCACGCCAAAATTGTCCGAAAATCTAGTAAGCAACATATATCATTTTTAGCTCAAAACTACAAGTTTTACCAAAACTAGAAATCACAAACATCACAATATAGCATGTTTAAACCATACAAACCCTTACTAGAACTTTAATCATACCTAATTAGGATTAGTAAAACTTTAGTTTGCTAATTAGCTTAATTATACAATTAGGAAAATATCATATAACAAATCTAGCAACCAGGTTAAGTTTTCATTTGTCAAAAATTCATACTTAACCATTCACTAAACAAAATCCTGACTTAATCAACAAAAACTCTTGCTAGAAATTCTAAATATTAAATTACAAGCTTTAATTAAACATCTTATATGCTAGCTTAAAGTATTAACACCACAATTAAAGATTAGGGTTAGAATTTTATACCTTCTCAAGAACACAAATTAGCAACAAACTCCAAAATTTAATCTTCCAAAATGATATCTTTGTTGAATATCCGAGCAAGATTAAGGTTGAAGAAAAATGGATATTGATTTAATTATGAGTTTGTAGGATTTATGATGATTTTATGAAGCTATAAGAGATGAAATTGGGGTGAGGAAATGAGTGGACAGCCAAGGGAGGGGGGGGGGGCAAACCAAGAGAAAAATGAGGAGGTTTGGAATTGTGTAGAAAATTCTAGAAGAAAAACATAATAAATGCTAATTAATGCAATTAATATCCTATACCACCTCTTTTCATTTCATTAAAAATTCATTTTAATTCACAAAATATCTAGATATTTGGATGGATGGATTAACTAAAAATCTTGTGATTAGTTTAGCATACATTCTTATTAGAAGTAATTAACCCAAACCAAAAATGTAATTACCACTCATAAAGTGCACAAATAAAGCATTAAAATAATATTTAATTAGGAAAAAATTCTATGTGAACCAAAACTTCCCATTGACCCCCAAAGCCCGCGCACTCGCTTCATTCTAGCTAAATTAGGTGCCGTGAAGTCTATACTGAAGTTTGATCACAATCGGGTTAAAATGGAAAACACCGACTATTTTACCCTAAAAACGGAAAATCACCTAAATGATTTCTAAAACGTTACAATCTTCCCCCCTTTAAGAAATTCGGTCCCTGAATTTAAAATTCTCAGTAAGCGTAACTTCAAAGAGATGAGCACAAAACTCCCAAATCTCGCTCGCAGCCTCCCAACTGATCACCTCAGTATACGGCTAAGCCAAAGAACCTTCACATATTGCAAGACCCTTGACCGAAGTCCCTCCACCTGCCGATCCACAATAACTATCTGCTGCTGGTGAACGAAAGATCATGTCCAAAGGAACAGTCTGATGCTGAAACTTGTGAGAAAGGTTATGAAGGTATTTGCGAAGTATCGACACAAGGAAAACGGGTGAATACTCAATAATCTGGGCGGAAGTGCCATATTATAGGCAACAGAACTAACTCGGTCGAGGATATCAAAGGACCAACAATCTAGGACTAAGCTTCCTAAAACTCAACACGCCATTCATCGAAAAATCCGTAGGAATACTGTAGGGTTCCTAGGCACTCTTGTGAAGGTTCATAAGGCATCAAACATGCCCAGATTAAAATTTAGACGTGCCGAACAACTCAAAGCCGGGATCTTTGCTAGATTATTTGGGTTTAATATGCAAGATGATAACTTTTATCTAAGTGTGAGGGATTACAACCTTTGTAGTCCGCTCCTTCACTTCACAAGCTTCGAGTAGAAGTCCCTTTGCCGCGATCCACGATCTCCCGGACTCATGAGAGGCTCCACAACTCGAACGATCCATTCTAGCTTGTCGTATTCCAAATCTCCGATGATCTACCTTGAAGTTGCTACGGCTCAAGCTTTCTCACTCAAAAGAGAAGAACACACTTATCCCATGTGCTAGATGAGATGAGGATGAGAGAGTAGTATTTTTGCTTTCCTTTTATATCATTTTCTCAATTTTATTCATCACTTCAAGATTTTCTAGCAAGCTTTTCAAGAGAGAAGAAGAAGCTAATGGAAAATCAATAATGAGATTAAAAACCTTTTGTGATGAATAGAAAGAATATATGATTGAATTGTAAACCATGGTCAAGGATGAGTGGATGAGAAAGAGTAGAGAAATAACTAGGGTTAGGGTTTGGTTTGGTTTAGAATGTGTCATCACAAAAGATCTTTGCAATGACAAAAGAAAGAAAGCTTCTAGAAGGAACTTGAAGCATCCAACCCTAATCAAACCTTAACCTCAATTAATCATCCTTAAACATGTTTAACAATTAATCATATCATGTCACAAGAATATATATCACATATATATTATATATTTGCAACAAAAGAAAATAATACAATTAACATATATCGCATATATATCAATGTATCATCCACTGAGAAAATGAAATAATGAAGCAAGCAAATATTAGTTAATATAATAATATATCATATATATATATATTATTATATATTAAATCATCGAATCAACACTTGATCCGACGATCCGGCTATATCGAATATTACCGACTAATATATCATGTACCGATTCATCGAATCAACACTTGATCCGATGACCCGGTTCATATCTAAATATCGCGAGAATATAATACGGTATCTCATATCGCATTATTCTCGGTCCTGCGCATATCACATATGTGCCACTACTCCGTTTCGCCTGAGCCAAGAAACCTCTGTGTAGGACTCTAAAGAATCGTCAATACGCCGGTAGCAGGTGATGATCATATCAAACACCCACAAGCTGCAAGCGGTCAGCTAAACGTAACAGCCACCCAGGTATTGAGCGATCAGAAGATCAACAAGCTAGCCTGTGCGTTCTCCTGTGAATCCGATCAGTAACACTCCCGTACAGTCCGGTCTGTTCGTCTGATATGTCGCATATCAAGTCTAGGGGTGGTATACGTCAGACCCCAGTAACCGATAAGTCGTATCGATGTATGGCTCATAACGGGTCGAGAAACTACTAGTAACACTTACCAGTAAATCTCTATATCAGCCCTGGCCAGGGACTTCCAGTTATAGCCAATCGAACACAGCACAACATCAACTCCCTATACCGGGAGAGACGAATCCCCTCCTATCGCTCATTGCCTCCATGTGATTCGGGACTGTACCCAAAAGCCACCGTTTTGTACGCCCTCTTGGACGTGGTAAGGTGGAAATCAAAGCACAGTGGGAATCACACAAGACTCCATGACGATCTCGGGTCTACAGACTACCCTGTACCTGTGTCACCGGAGAACTGTCATCTGACGTGTGGTATATCACCATCTGGGAGTTCTCGGCGAGTCCGTCCAGTGTACCCAGTCTCCACTGAGCACCCGTACACCATCTCTGATGTCAAACACCGATGGATATGGGATCATCCATCGCCCATCATATGGGTCAAGATGCGTATACGCTAGTCTACTCTGGTGTATCGATGCCCTGTCTTGATATACCCTCAACTAGGAACAGTTATAGGATGTACTCATCGACTACCGCGGCCCCACTAGTATGATCTCATCATAGTCCCAGTAGTCGAGTACAGATCCTAAGGGCTTTATCAACATGTGAGAGTAAAACAGTAAACCAATACAAGTCAACATGTTAAGATAAAGTGAAACCAAATAGCATACTATCATGACGAGCAAGAAAGTCTTCTCTCTATATAACCAAGCATCCATTATAATATACATCAAATGTACAACAATGGCCTCTAGGGCATATACATAACTAACAATCTCCCACTTGCACTAAGGCCAGCTGCTGTAGAATCTCATACCTAGCATCCCGAATAATCTCTCAAACTGTATCTGGGGAATAGCCTTCGTGAATGGTTCCGCAGTGTTGTCCTTCGTATCTACTCTCCTGACCTCGATCTCCCGGCGATCAACTATCTCCCTGATCAGGTGATACCGCCTCAGAATATGTCTGGACTTCTGATGGGACCTGGGTTCCTTGGCCAAAGCCACAGCTCCATTGTTATCGCAATACAGAGGTATTGGATGCTCAATGGATGGAACCACACCAAGTTCACTAATGAACTTCTTGATCCAGACAGCCTCTTTGGCAGCATCGTTGGCAGCGATGTATTCAGCCTCCATCGTCGAGTCTGCAACGGTATCCTGTTTGGAACTCTTCCAACATACCGCCCCTCCATTGAGGGTAAAGACAAAACCCGAATGCGACTTAGAGTCGTCCTTATCACTTTGGAAGCTGGAATCGGTAAAGGACTCCACCTGGAGTTCTCCGTTACCATACACCAAGAACATCTCTTTAGTCCTTCGCAAGTACTTGAGAATGTTCTTCACAGCTGTCCAATGACTCTCTCCTGGATCTTCTTGATACCGACTCACTACACTTAGTGAGTATGCTACATCGGGTCTGGTACATAGCATCGCATACATGATAGAGCCTACTGCCGAAGCATAGGGTATCCCTTGCATGCGAGCTCTCTCCAAATCAGTCTTGGAAGACATCTCTTTGGAGAGAGTGAGTCCAGAGATCGTGGGTTGGTTCCCACGCTTGGATTCTTCCATACTAAACCTCTTTAGTACGGTGTCAATGTACCTGGATTGTGACAATCCCAGTATCCGTTTAGATCTATCTCTATAGATCATGATTCCCAATATGCAGGAGGCATCACCTAGATCTTTCATTGAGAATCTCTGTGATAAGAAGAGCTTGACTTATTGCAGCATAGGAATATCATTTCCTATCAAGAGTATGTCATCCACGTACAATACAAGGAAGACAACCTTACCCTCTGCTTCTTTCTTATAGATACAAGGTTCATCTATATTTTTGATGAAGTCAAACTCTTTGACTACAACATCAAAACAGATGTTCCAACTCCGCGATGCTTGCTTTAACCCATAAATGGATTTAAGCAGCTTGCACACCTTTCCGCTGCTCCCACTATCTACGAAGCCCTCTGACTGAGTCATGTACACGCACTCTTCTAAATCACCGTTTAGAAAGGCGGTCTTAACATCCATTTGCCAGATTTCGTAGTCATGGTATGCAGCAATGGCAAGCAAGATCCGGATGGACTTAAGCATAGCCACTGGAGAAAAGGTTTCATCATAATCCACACCTGGACGTTGACGAAAACCCTTTGCTACAAGTCTAGCTTTGAAAGTCTCAACTTTTCCATCTACACCAAATTTCTTTTTAAAAATCCATTTGCTCCCAATTGGTTTTACCCTTTCAGGAACATTTTCTAAAATCCATACTTTATTGGTGTACATGGATTCCATCTCAGATCGCATTGCATCCAGCCATTTCACAGAGCCACCACTCGTGATGGCCTGCTCGAAACTAGTCGGTTCATCATCATCCATGATGCAATCCTCGCTTCCACCATCAATGAGAAAACCGTAGTATCTCTCAGGTGGACGAGAAACCCTACTAGATCGGCGGAGAGGCTGGGGTTCGTCGGGTACTACTGAATCCTCTGGTTCCACTAAATCATCTGTTGTAGTTTGTTCTGCTGGAACTTCTTCCAGTTCTACCTCAGAGCCACTAATCTCTTTTGCAAGAAATTCCTTTTCTAAAAAGGTGGCGTGTTGAGCAACAAACACTCTTTTTTCCTCACTGTGGTAGAAAATATACCCTCGCGAATGCTTGGGATATCCAATAAACTTACATAAAACAGATCTTGCCTCGAGTTTGTCCGGGTTTCGTCTTTTGACATAAGCCGGGCAACCCCATATCTTAACAAAATTAAGATATGGTCTCTTCCTTACCCATATCTCATATGGGGTGGTAGGCACAGATTTGGTAGGAACTTTATTTAGTATGTATGCCGCTGTCTCAAGCGCATACCCCCAGAAGGAAATAGGTAACTCAGCCTCGCTCATCATAGAGCGTACCATATCTAATAGGGTGCGATTCCTCCGCTCAGATACACCGTTGTGCTGTGGTGTATAAGGAGGAGTAAGCTGAGAGAGAATCCCATTCTCTTTTAGATAATCTAAAAACTCACCGCTTAAGTATTCACCTCCTCGATCAGATCGAAGAATCTTAATACTTTTGCCCGTTTGGTTCTCTACTTCGTGCTTATATTCTCTGAATTTCTCAAAAGCTTCAGACTTGTGTTTCATCAGGAATACATGTCCGAATCTAGAGAGATCGTCAGTGAATGTAATGAAGTAGGAAGAACCGTTCCTGGCATGCGTAGACATGGGACCGCATACATCACTATGTACCAGTCCTAAGAGTTCGGTAACTCTTTCTCCGTGTCCACTAAACGGAGCTTTAGTCATTTTTCCTTTGAGACATGAATGGCAAGTATCATAAGATGATAATTCGAACGGATTCAAATAACCATCCCTATGTAACTTAGCCAGTCGTATCGCATTGATATGACCAAGTCTACAATGCCACAAGAAGGATTCATTCATATCTGAACTTTTCCTCTTGTGTGTGTTTTGTATATTTAGGACTGTATTCTGATTTAGAATGAATATGCCATTATGTAACGAGCCTGATGCAATCAACTTTTGATCTAGGAATATGTTCATAACATTATCCTGTACTACAAAATTATATCCCTCTTTACTCAATAAAGAAACTGATATAATGTTGCACATCATGTTCGGTATATAATAGCACTCATTTAGAATCAGTGTATTACTACTTGGCAATACAAGGTGATATTCGCCAACTGCTTTGGCTACAATACTTGCACCGTTCCCTACTTGAACGGAATGATCACCTTTTCCCAGTTCTCTACCTTTACGTAGCCCATGTAACTGTTTACATATGTGGGATCCTGATCCGGTATCTAATACCCAGGACGTAGGGTGAACTGAGAAACAGTTCTCAATAACTAACGCACCCGAAGAAGATGCATCAACATGCATGTTCTTTTGGGCGGCGTGAGAATCCAGATATTCTCCTGTTTCCTGTTCAGTCTTATAACTCTTATAAGAAAGAACGGGTCCAACGTTCCCTTGCTCAGTACAATAATCAGGTTTAGTCAATACATCCATATTATTATCTTTATTATGGCCTGAAATGGTCGCTACCTGGAGAGAGAGAGAAGAAAACACTTTAGCGTATGCTCTTGCAAGATTAGATTGGTTATTATCTTATCTAATCAGGATGTCTCCCACTGTTTTTATCAAATCTACCTTAAAACCCTAAAAGGTAAGATTAGCTGGGATTAATTACACCCTACAATTTCGTCAATCTTTCAGCCAGATCAGTGTCGGTACTTTGAGGGAGGTTCCCCGTGCTGTCGCACGGACCTAATTAAAGTAAACCTCGTTTTCCCAGAGGCGTAACCTCGTTAACACTTTTCTAGACACCTACTTGATCGGCTAGTTGTCTTGTGTAAAACTCTCCCAGGAGTAACTCTTACTCACAGTGGGTATCAGGATCCAACTATCTCATAGGAGGTATGCAATCTCATTGCAAATTTCAACACTTGAAATTCCCGATAATATTTTGCCCCTAGTGTCCTATGACCTTGACGGAGGCCAACAAACCATAGGCTACTAGTCAAGTTAAACCTGTCATTTCTTGATTGAATTAAACCCACCCGCACGACCCTTGACGGAGGTCAACAAGGCCGTACGACTACCCTAATCCAATCTGCATCATATGCATAAGCAGGTAAATACTAATCAGCTACCGCACACTACGCCTTGACGGAGGTCAACAAACGTAGTACGAATACTAACTAGTCTTTATCTGAAATGACGGAGGGCTATGCAGGTTTTTCAAAAAACCCTGAGCGTAATGAACTTGATATCGTCGTAGAATCGAGTAATTTTGAAAAGGAGTGTTTTGAGGCTTTTCTTAGTTTCGCTAAAGGGGTCACTCCCGGTGAAGGGATCGTCGGCCCTTTCCTCATCGAATAAGGTGCTGGATATATCATATATACCGTTGTGCAAAGAAAAACACTAAAAGCAATCAAAAGACAAACCGCGTTTTGTAGCATCTGCCAGTTTCGCTAAAGGAGTCACTCCCGGTGAAGGGATCTCGGTCCTTTCCTCATCGAATAAGGTGCAGGATATATCATATATATCGCTGTGCAAAGCAAAACTGTAGCTACCCTTTTTATAAAGTTTTTGATTCTACAACATCTTTAGGTTTCCTTTCTTTTATTAATCTTATTAATAAAAATCCCATCAGCTTATGCTTCCTAAGCATCACAGAAGAAACGAAAGCAGTAATATTTATATATCAGCATATATAGTATAAGCATTCGTCTCAGGCAGTAATATGATCTCATCACAGAACATTGCAGCAGAAGAACATATATGAAATATTGGATATACTAGGACGTCCGTGTTTTCAATACGAGCCTGTATAAAACACGGATTCCACGGTCGCGACGAATAGCCAAACCCACATCCCAAGACCCCTACGAGAGCGGCAAGTAACACTGCCAATTCTAGGGTTAGGAGACCCGGTCTCAACTCCTCGAGATGGCCTCCCACTGGACCCTAGAACCCGGTTACTTGTGCTCCCCTACTTGGGTCTACCTAATGCGGAAAAGTAAATAATATACACTGGTGACATCAACCGCAACCTGGAAGTGCCCCAAATAAAAGAATATTACATTACAAAAGAATTTTACATGAATGAAAATAAAAACCCTCATCTCACATAAAACCCCCGGCTATTCTGATCGCGACGATCCAATATAACATATCACAGCAACACATAATATCTCATATCATCAACGTAAGTAAATATGCGCATCCCAATTGTCGTTGACATATAGCAACGAAACCGGCGATATCACATATTACACTTACGGTCACAGAAAAGAAAGTGTAAAACTACAATATTTGGAATCCACAATCACTTTAGACATCGTAAATCCGAAATATCACATACTCCGCATTTCATGCCTAACTCTATGAATTCCACATATTGTATCACATTCCAGATAAATATACAGTATTAAACTTTCCGAACAGATTATCAAACACCCAAAATTTCCTAAACTGCTCAACACTTGAGCGGGGTTCAAATAATCCGAGAATATGTCACAGTACCGGTGATCCAGCCGTAGAAGGGTCAAGCCAACGCCTCACATGTGGCACGCCGTACTGCCCCAAACCCGAAGGTTCAAAAGGCAGTTCAAGACGGTCACATAATCGAGTTAAGGTTTGTTGTCTTCTAGAGGGTCCACCGCTTAACTTGTACAATTTTCCCGAAAGATTTAAAACCCGAATAAATTTCAACACTTGAAAGTTTGCCGTACCGGGAAACGGTAAGTTAATGATATCCGTTCAAATAGTTTAACAGTTTCTAAATTTCCGGAAAGAAATACGAATTTAAATATTCCGACCGAGTCTACTATTACAAAACAAACCCCAGAATTTTAAACACCTGAAACAGAATAAAAATACACAGAATAGTCAGCAAGTACCTACGGGTATTACCAAGAAGCCACGTGTCGCCAATCGACTGTTCCGCAGCGGAAGCGCCGCGCAAGCAAGCTTACGCCGCGCTTCCGCGGCCGTTTGGTCGAATTGGGGGCTCGGGCTTCTTGGTAATTGTTAGAATTCCCTGCTGATTTTTTTACATATTTTTAATTCAGAAAAATCCTAAAATTTAAAAAATTTCCAGAGAGGGGTCAAGTTTCATCGTTTCGGGTTCGATCGGAGTTTTAACTTCATAAACACATCGCCTAATGCTCAAGCTAGGCTCTGATACCACTGTAGGTCAGGCAGCCACCCCATCCAATGGGGTCGCCGTGGCACCAACGGGTCCCTCAGCCGCTACTTTTTACGCATGCCCCCTCGCGAGGACTACAACCCACCGGAACACCTTCCGGTCTCGGGACACCCTGGGGGTAAGAGCCTATGCTTCGCCACACAGTCACACAGTGAGAACCTCCCATAGGTCGACATCCAATGACTAGTAGCTCTGATACCACTGTAGGGTTCCTAGGCACTCTTGTGAAGGTTCATAAGGCATCAAACATGCCCGGATTAAAATTTAGACGTGCCGAACAACCCAAAGCCGGGATATTTGCTAGATTATTAGGGTTTAATATGCAAGATGATAACTTTTATCTAAGTGTGAGGGATTACAACCTTTGTAGTCCGCTCCTTCACTTAACAAGCTCCGAGTAGAAGTCCCTTTGCCGCGATCCACGATCTCCCGGACTCATGAGAGGCTCCACGACTCGAACGATCCATTCTAGCTTGTCGTATTCCAAATCTCCGATGATCTACCTTGAAGTTGCTACGGCTCAAGCTTTCTCACTCAAAAGAGAAGAACACACTTATCCCATGGGCTAGATGAGATGAGGATGAGAGAGTTGTATTTTTGCTTTCCTTTTATATCATTTTCTCAATTTTATTCATCACTTCAAGATTTTCTAGCAAGCTTTTCAAGAGAGAAGAAGAAGCTAATGGAAAATCAATAATGAGATTAAAAACCTTTTGTGATGAATAGAAAGAATATATGATTGAATAGTAAACCATGGTCAAGGATGAGTGGATGAGAAAGAGTAGAGAAATAACTAGGGTTAGGGTTTGGTTTGGTTTAGAATGTGTCATCACAAAAGATCTTTGCAATGACAAAAGAAAAGAAAGCTTCTAGAAGGAACTTGAAGCATCCAACCCTAATCAAACCTTAACCTCAATTAATCATCCTTAAACATGTTTAACAATTAATCATATCATGTCACAATAATATATATCACATATATATTATATATTTGCAACAAAAGAAAATAATACAATTAACATATATCGCATATATATCAATGTATCATCCACTGAGAAAATGAAATAATGAAGCAAGCCAATATTAGTTAATATAATAATATATCATATATATATTATTATATATTAAATCATCGAATCAACACTTGATCCGACGATCCGGCTATATCGAATATTACCGACTAATATATCATGTACCGATTCATCGAATCAACACTTGATCCGATGACCCGGTTCATATCTAAATATCGCGAGAATATAATACGGTATCTCATATCGCATTATTCTCGGTCCTGCACATATCACATATGTGCCACTACTCCGTTTCGCCTGAGCCAAGAAACCTCTGTGTAGGACTCTAAAGAATCGTCAATACGCCGGTAGCAGGTGATGATCATATCAAACACCCACAAGCTGCAAGCGGTCAGCTAAACGTAACAGCCACCCAGGTATTGAGCGATCAGAAGATCAACAAGCTAGCCTGTGTGTTCTCCTGTGAATCCGATCAGTAACACTCCCGTACAGTCCGGTCTGTTCGTCTGATATGTCGCATATCAAGTCTAGGGGTGGTATACGTCAGACCCCAGTAACCGATAAGTCGTGTCGATGTATGGCTCATAACGGGTCGAGAAACTACTAGTAACACTTACCAGTAAATCTCTATATCAGCCCTGGCCAGGGACTTCCAGTTATAGCCAATCGAACACAGCACAACATCAACTCCCTATACCGGGAGAGACGAATCCCCTCCTATCGCTCATTGCCTCCATGTGATTCGGGACTGTACCCAAAAGCCACCGTTTTGCACGCCCTCTTGGACGTGGTAAGGTGGAAATCAAAGCACAGTGGGAATCACACAAGACTCCATGACGATCTCGGGTCTACAGACTACCCTGTACCTGTGTCACCGGAGAACTGCCATCTGACGTGTGGTATATCACCATCTGGGAGTTCTCGGCGAGTCCGTCCAGTGTACCCAGTCTCCACTGAGCACCCGTACACCATCTCTGATGTCAAACACCGATGGATATGGGATCATCCATCGCCCATCATATGGGTCAAGATGCGTATACGCTAGTCTACTCTGGTGTATCGATGCCCTGTCTCGATATACCCTCGACTAGGAACAGTTATAGGATGTACTCATCGACTACCGCGGCCCCACTAGTATGATCTCATCATAGTCCCAGTAGTCGAGTACAGATCCTAAGGGCTTTATCAACATGTGAGAGTAAAACAGTAAACCAATACAAGTCAACATGTTAAGATAAAATGAAACCAAATAGCACACTATCATGACGAGCAAGAAAGTCTTCTCTATATATAACCAAGCATCCATTATAATATACATCAAATGTACAACAATGGCCTCTAGGGCATATACATAACTAACAAATACATGATCTCCCACCGCGAACTCAAGTCTGCGACCACCACGGTCGACATAAGACTTCTGTCTGCACTGGGCTGCTCTCATCCTGACCTGAATCAATTGAATCTTCTCTGTAGTCTCATGACTAGCTGGGGTCCAAAAATCCTACTCTCGCAGAGTCAGAAAAACAGACTGGCGATCGACACGACCAACCACACAAGGCCAGAAGGTTGCCAATTGGAATGTCTCCTAATAACAGCTATCGAAGGAGAACCATATCAATGGCAAGTAACGATCCCATCTGCCAACAAATAACTAGTACGTACGCACAAGCATATCCTACAGAGTCTGTATAGTCTGCTCTAACAGACCATCGGCCTACAGATGGAAAAGCGGAGCTAAAGCTCAACCAGTACCCAAGGCTTCCTGAAGCTTCTGCCAAAGATGACTAGCGAACGGGGTGCCTCTATTGGATACAACGCATGAAGGAACTCCGTGCAAACGCACAAACTTAACAAAGAACAACTGAGAAAACCGAGCATAACCGGACAAAAAACACCCAAATGGAGTCACACCCTGTCTAACCCTGGGTAGACACCACAACGAAATTCATGGAGATCTGCTCCCATTCACACTCCGGAATGGTTAAAAGTTGCAACTCTCCAGCCGGTCTCAAATGCTCAACCTTAGCTCGCAACAAGATACACACCTCGAAATGAAATCAGAAACCTCACTCTTCATCTCTGCCCACCCGTGACTATCTCACAAGTCACGTCATATCTTGGTGGAACATGGACGAACACAGAAGGCTGACTGGTGTGCCATTTTCTAGGATCTCGCGTCTCAACCCATCAGTATCAGGTACACACAACGCGTCCCTAAACGTAGCACACCCTAGTCAAAAATCAAGGACTCCGAATATTTACCCTACCGAACATGCTCAAGTATCACAGACAACGAGCATCGGTGGGCTGTGCCTCATTAAAACAATTAAGTAAAAGTGGACGGGCGCGGACACGAGAAAGCTATTTCCCCCTTTAGAATAGGCGAACCTAGCTACTCCACAATCACACAAGAACTATAACTCTGCAGAAGACTGTCTCTGAACTGCGCACAACTGGAACAAGCTACCCCCGGGCCTACGACTCAAAGCATCAACTACCACAATCGCTTTGCCATGAGTAATAAAGGATCCAAAATCACAATCCTTTACAAGCTCCATCCAACGGCGTTGTCTCAACAATCAAAACCCGCTGCTGGAAGATGAACATTAAGCTCTGGTGGTCCGTGAAAATCTGACACGACTCTCCACACAAGTAGTGTCCCAAATCTTCAACGCACGACCACCGCGGCCATCTCCAAATCATGAGTAGGATATCCTGCTCGTACTTCCACCAACTGTCGGGAAGCATGAGCGATAACTCTAAAATGCCACATCAGTGTAAAATCGAGCCCCACTCGTGAAACATCACAGTAAATAACAAGTCGTCCGATCCAGAAACAAGGAAAGAACTGGTGCAGTTGTCAACCGAGTCTCCAACTTCTACAAACTCAACTCGCATGCCACAGTCCAAGAAAAAGGAACCTCCTTCCCGGTCAGTCCAGTCAACGGTGCAACGATACGCAAGCAATCCTGCATGAAACGGTGGTAAAAACCCGCTAAGCCCAAAAATCTGCGGACCTCAGTCCTGGATATAACTATGGGCTAAAGCTATACGGCCTCGATTTTCCTCGGGTCCGTACGAAAACCGTCTCCCGTAACCACATGACCTTAGGAAGTCAACACTATTAAGCCTGAAGGAACACTCCGAGAATTTAGCAAACCGCTGGGGCTCTCCTAATGTCTGCAAAGCAAATCCTCAAGTTCCGCTCAAGTTCCTCACGACACATTGGAAAAGACCAGAATGTCATCACCAACACAACAATAAACCGGTCGAGGAACGGCCGGAAGAAATCTGGTTCATCACATCCACGAATGCTGCTAGGACATTAGTGAGTCCAACGACACCACCAAAACACATACTGCCCGTAGCATGAACAAAAGCAGTCCTCGGAATGTCATCACTCCGAACCGCAACCACTGATGACCAGATCCCGAACAACTTTGAAAATGTCTCGCACTTTGGAGCAAGTCGAACGAATCATCAATGCGAGGTAAAGGATACCTATCCGCACCGTAACTTGGTTCAATTGACGATCAATCAACACACAACCTCAAACTGCCGTCTTTCTCCCTGACGAACAGAATAGGAGCTCCCAAAGCAAAACACTTGGACGTACAAGTACCCCTATCTAGCAACTCTACAGCTGATCCTTAAGCTCCCGAAGCTCTGCCGGTTCATTTGGAACAACGTCGGAAAACTCTCGCACAATAGGAAGCCGGTCCAACAAACCCACTGTGGCTCTGCTATCATGAATGAAAACCAAGAATCCTCAACATCCTCTCCTCAAAAGCCGACTAGCGAAAAAGGTGAATTCAAGCTGTGATGGGCGCACCACTATCCGCCTGCACAACAGGAACTGACTCGCCGGGAAAAGAAAACCTGACCGTTTTCTCATGGCAGTCCACAGACGCCTAGCATGTGGCTAACCAGTCCGTGCCTAGGAGAACATCAAATCCAACATCTCAAGAAGGATCAAAGTGATGGACGAATCTCTATCTCCTATCCGATTGGCACACGACGGAAATACGTATCGCGCAGCAAAAGAATCGCTTACAGAAGTTAACACAACAACTGCCGATCTAGCATACAAAACTCTCGGCCCAACCATGGCACAAAGTGTGTAAAACAAACGAGTGCATAGATCCCGAACAAAACAACCCTACGAAACAAAAGAACATACGAATTTATGAATACCTGAAAACTCTGCATTGGATGCCCGCGCGTCCCGATGAGTAGAAGCAAACTCTGGTGTGTCCCCTCTACCCGCAACTGGCGGAACTCCACCTCTACCAAACTGTCCCCCCTGAGCGAACCCTTCGCGACCACGACCTCTCCGAACATGATTCTGACGCAGTGCTAAGGAACAATTCCTGATGAGGTGATGAAGTCTCCCTCACCCGAAACATTCACGCGATGATTGCTGACCCTCCTGGGGATGAGAGCTGAAGGACTGTCCTCGTCCTAAGCCTCTGCTACTCCCGCGACGGTCACGAAAACTGTCTCGACGACTGAACCTCTGTCTTGGGGCTGACACACCTGTACTAGCCATCCTCGGTCCTCGAACTCCCAAAGTCTCTAGAAGACGTGCCTCGTCAACTAGGGCTGCATCCACTGGTGCTGTATAAGTGACGAAATGCTGTGTACTGACCGCAAGGAACAACTGGGTAACAGGGGTAGCACCCTCCTGTTGCTGCGCTCTACTGGCCTCAACCAAAGACCTCACCATCTGGCGCAAGTCATGCATATCTACCTCAAGCTTAGCGATACGATCTATCGAAGGCGGATCCATTTGCTCCTGTGCAACGAGCATGCCATCCTGGTCAGTCCTCGTCCCACACGAGTCAACTTTGACCTCGGCACTCGCTGCATCACTCTGAGTCCCCATAGTCATCGGCGGCAAAGGCTATAAATGGAAAAGGATTCGATAAGAACACGGAAATCGAATCACAAGGATATGTATCATCACGAATGTACCGTGTCGTGAATATGCCGCGGACATACACACACTACGTTACTCTGCTTAAGCTACCTACTCCATCATACCAAGATCATCCTACACTCCGAAAGGTAAAACCTAGCTCTCTGATACCAACTTTGTCACGACCCGAAATTTGGCACGTGACGGCCCTTAAACTACGCAACGTCTACAGGCGTAACGCAATTTATGTAAGCCGAAAAACCAGCAATCTAAACCATCAAAAGTAGTAAGTGATAATAGCATTTTCAAAACTTTTGAATTCTCAAACCAAATTCTTTAAAGTCAAACTTTATTTCCTTTAAAATTTCGCCAGCACCTGCTTTGTAAAAACTAACCCCAAAAATGGGTACAACATAAATATAAGTAAATCATTCCCAAACAGGAGCAAATCCACGCCCAACGGCTAAAAACAACCACCACAGCAGATATACGACGCCGTAGCGAAGAAATAAAAGACGATATAAATAAAACTGCATAAAAGACCTCCAAGTCACCAAAAATATACAATATCGTCCTCACATCAAGTCTCTAAGTCAATACATGAAAATGGTAGATGGAGAGTACACGATACAACGAATATACAATATGCAACATCGGATAACCGTAAAACCCACATATAGCAAAACTGTATACAGTCAGCCGGAGCGGTATCCGCTGCAAAAGATGATACGAAAGATGAAAAACCTACCGCGACTTCCCCGAGGGACTACCTGCAAAACACTGTGGCACAACGGGGGTGAGTTGCCAACTCGTGAATAGTAAATAACATATGCAGGTAATCGCAAGTATACACATACAACGCGAATCTAATCCATGCAAGCGGATAGCAATAAAAGCCAATATGTATGCAACAATCATGTAAAGTACTCTATCCGGTACTACTAATACATGAAGCAATAAATGGTAATATGTATGCAACAGTCACGTAAGGTACTCTATCAGGTACTACTAATACATGAAGCGATGCATATAAAATAAATGAGGAGTATGGAATAAAACATGTCATTCTCACGGAATCCTGACCTTGTGACAGGACCAAAGTCCATCAAGACAATATAAATCCCAAATTTCCACAAATCAGCCCCCAAATTGGCTCTCATATCTTGTAAAACTCATATATCCTGAAAGTATAATATCAAGTAAATCTCATATATCTTGAATGTACAATATCAAGTAAACCACAAATATCCTGAATGTACAATATCAAGTAAATCTCATATATCCACTATCCAGTATCGAGTAAGTTTCATATAAAGTGAGTGTCCAACATCTACACCCAAAAACATCAAGAAACAAGTGTCTAGTATCGACACATAAATACTGGTCTATCAGGCGCTGTCACCACGATTGGACCTCCTGATAGGTACACATCATACTCTATCCGAAAAACTCGAGTGCCTAGCTCTGACACTCGAAATTCGACGTATCCATACGTACATGAATTCGGTCGGTATCCCCACGATAACCGCCGAGTCTACATACTATCACCAGTAGGTACTTTCCCACCTTCCAGGCTCATCGGCATGTACCGTCGATCATCTTGCCGAGGGGAACCGTACCGGGCTCCACCATGTACCCGCACACGTCCTACTGCACTCCTCGCGTCAGGTATATATCACAATCTCAGAACCGAGAAATCTCATGGTGGACGCAGAAATATCATATCAAGAGAAACCGGGTATTTCAAATAATGCATAATTTCATGAAACAACCACGGTCCTCAAATCCAGAAAACATCAATTAATGAATAAGTATAAATGCATGAATCAATACATATATATCAGCGTCCCATTCCACTAATATATATATATATATATAATATTGTCCCATTCCACTGTTATATATACTCAGGAGTAAAATTATCAGAGAACATCATATGAAATCCATGAATGTAATATATGCAACATGAAATAGTAATATGAGCATATAAAGGAAAAACCGCTATTTAACTGCAACAAGTTAATATATATATCATGCGGTTCCTAATATCTCCAAGTACATACAACATCAAATAAATGTGAACATGTAGCTATAGCCAGGTATGCGTTACCATGTTGGCATAGCAAGATGTGTGTATCTACCTATCTATAATGATGTAATACCCTCCAGGTATAAGTGTAAGTATGTATGCGAGATGTACATGTAGCTATGTCTCCTATGTGTATATACCTATCACTAATGGTACAATACTATATAGGTATATAGGTAACTAGCAAGTAAGCATGTCAAGGTATACTACTATCATATGTGCCAATGCAAAAGAATCAATGACCCCACGTCAATGACAAAAGAGTACCACATAGGTATGTGTAGCCCTAATAGGTAAGGGAGTATATATGTAAGTATGTATGCACGGTGTACATGTAACTAGCCGGGTATATGAGTGTACATGTAAGTATGTGTGCATAGCAAGGCATATGTGTAAGCATGTAGGTATACAGGTATGCTACTATCATATGCGCCAAGGAAAATAAGGATCATGTCTCAATGTCCGTAATCAATACAATATCACATATGTATAGGTGTTGTGCGTGTCATGGCAATTATTGACGGTGTGTGTAGTATACAATTAGTGCTCGTGAAACATGAACCGTCAATTATGGTGTTGTGTCTCATTAATACTAAATCCATACATAAGGAAATGAGATAAGCAACAAAGGTATACATGCACAATCAATATCTGTATACTTCTAACTAATAGTCATGTCATTTGATCTAGCCCAGATGCATAACGCCATGTGGGCGATCCCTCTGTAGATGTTAAATCTACTCACCAACGTTCCTGGCTAAGTAAAGCCAACTACTCGCTTTCCCCTGTTCGCAGAGCCCGAAGTCCCCGCCTGCGATCCTGAAAGCATATAACAATATAACAAGTATATATTAGCAATCGATCAATAACACGTACCAACTATGTTTGACCGACACACCAACTCCAAACATACTCTCAAGTGTTCGTCAAGTGGATAACGCGCGTAGCGACACTACGAAACTAACTCAAGAGCAAAACCTACACAAAGACACGAACGATATCGGCACGAACCTAGCTAGGAACGCAAAGCGACACAACTACCAAGCCTAGACCCTGATCGTACTGATCGCGCATTCACAACACAAGATATATCGTGGAATTAATATAAATAACGTCGCAATGTCAAAAGAAACCCACGCCAAAATTGTCCGAAAATCTAGTAAGCAACATATATCATTTTTTTAATCTCAAAACTATAAGTTTTACCAAAACTAGAAATCACAAACATCACAATATAGCATGTTTAAACCATACAAACCGTTACTAGAATTTTAATCATACCTAATTAGGATTAGTAAAAGTTTAGTTTGCTAATTAGCTTAATTATACAATTAGGAAAATATCATATAACAAATCTAGCAACTAGGTTAAGTTTCCATTTGTCAAAACTTCATACTTAACCATTCACTAAACAAAATCCTAACTTAATCAACAAAAACTCTTGCTAGAAATTATAAATATGAAATTACAAGCTTTAATTAAACATCTTATATGCTAGCTTAAAGTATTAACACCACAATTAAAGATTAGGGTTAGAATTTTATACCTCCTCAAGAACACGAATTAGCAACAAACTCCAAAATTTAATCTTCCAAAATGATGTCTTTCTTGAATATCCGAGCAAGATTAAGGTTGAAGAAAAATGGGTATTGATTTAATTATAAGTTTGTAGGATTTATTTAGGATTTTTGATGATTTTATGAAGCTATAAGAGATGAAATTGGGGTGAGCAAATGAGAGGACAACCAAGAGGGGGGGGGGGGGGGTCGGCCAAACCAGGAGAAAAATGAGGAGGTTTGGAATTGTGTAGCAAATTCTAGAAGAAAAACATAATAAATGCTAATTAATGCAGTTAATATCCTATGCCACCTCTTTTCTTTTCATTAAAAATTCATTTTAATTCACAAAATATCTAGATATTTGGATGGATGGATTAACTAAAAATCTAGTGATTAGTTTAGCATACATTCTCATTAGAAGTAATTAACCCAAACCAAAAATGTAATTACCACTAATAAAGTGCACAAATAAAGCATTAAAATAATATTTAATTAGGGAAAAATTCTATGTGAACCAAAACTTCCTATTGACCCCCAAAGCCCGCGCACTGGCTTCATTCTAGCTAAACTAGGTGCCGTGAAGTCTATACTGAAGTTTGATCACAATCGGGTTAAAGCGGAAAACACCGACTATTTTACCCTAAAAACGGAAAATCACCTAAACGATTTCTAAAACGTTACACTCCTGATGGGTTTTACCCCTTCAGGAGCAACTTCCAAAGTCCATACTTTGTTGGTGTATATGGATTCCATCTCAGATCGCATAGCATCCAGCCATTTCACAGAGTCTCCACTTGTGATGGCCTGCTCGAAACTAGTTGGGTCATCATCTTCCATGATGCAACCTCTCTCCCACCGTCTACGAGAAAACCGTAGTATCTCTCAGGTGGGTGAAGAACCCTACTAGATCTGCGGAGTGGCTGAGATTCGTCGGGGACTATTGAATCCTCCAGTTCCACCAAATCGTTAGTTATAGTTTGTGTAGCTGGAACTTCTTCCAGTTCTACCTCATTACCACTAATTTCTTTCACAAGAAATTCCTTTTCTAAAAAGGTGGTATATCGAGAAACAAACACCTTTTGTTCCTCGGTGTGGTAGAAGATATACCCTCGCGAATGTTTGGGATATCCTACAAACCTGCACAGAACTGACCTTGCCTTGAGCTTGTCCGGATTTTGCTTTTTAACATAGGCTGGACAACCTCATATCTTAACTTGTTTAAGAGATGGTCTCTTCCCATTCCATATCTTATATAGAGTGGTAGGCACGGATTTGTCAGAACTCTATTCAATAAGTATACAGCTTTCTCAAGTGCATAACCCCAAAAAGAAATAAGCAACTCAACATTACTCATCATAGAGCGCACCATATCTAATAGGGTGCGATTCCTCCGCTCTGAAACTCCATTGTGCTATGGTGTATACGGAGGAGTAAGCTGAGAGAAAATCCCATTCTCTTTTAAGTATCTCTGAATTCCTTGCTCAAGTATTCTCCTTCCCGATCAGATCGAAGGATTTTAATACTTTTACCCGTCTGGTTCTCAACTTCATACTTATAATCCTTGAATTTCTCAAAAGATTCAGATTTGTGTTTCATCAGGAACACATGTCCGTATCTTGAGAGATCATCGGTGAATATAATAAAGTACGAGGAACCATTCCTGGCATGTGTAGACATAGGACTGCATACTGTTAGGTCCACGTTACCTCTCCCGGTACTTTCGGGGTTGCGGAAACGGTAAAACAAAAAATTTTCTGGACTTGGCAACATGGACCGTAAAAGCCGGATCTTTGCTAAACAATACACTAGCATCCTAACTAGAGATTTATCTACTCGGTTAGGGGTTATACCTCAACTTGAAATCCTTCTCTTCTTCTTGTTCTTCTCCTTGCTTGCTCCGAGGGTTGATCCGGACTTTGGTCACCTCCGCGGCCTCCTTGAGTCGAAGACGATCCACCCGAGAGATGTGCACCAAGCTCCACCTCGAGCCGAGATAACTAGGGCAAAGAGATTGCTAATCTAGAAGCCCTAGGTTGTGTAGAAGTGATGTAGGGATGGTTTTGTCTTTGTGGGATCTTTATCTCTCAACACATGAGATCAAAAGATTAATCAAGAGGAGGAAGAAGGAGGAGCTAGCTAACAACCCTGGAGCTTCTCATTTCAAGAGAGAGAATGAGAATGAGCAAATGAAAAACTTAACCAAGAGAAAACACAACCATGGTTGCAATAATGCAAAAACATTATCATTACTAATCCCATCAAGATAAAGGTGATGGCTACAAATGACATGACCATTATCATAGCAAAAAGAAAAAGAAAACCAAAGAATACTTTAGATCTTTCAAGAAGATCCTAGTCAACTTTGGTCAAATGGTCAACAAAGTCAAGATGGTCAAATGGTCAATGTAATTAGCCATAACATAATTATTAATGAAAGGATTAGTAAATAATGTCCCCGGCTCATAATGGTTTTGACCAAACGAAATGTCAAAACCCTAATGAGTCCGCCTCAAAATGGTTTTGACCGAATCAACTGTCAAAACCCTAATGAGCTTGCCACATAACGGTTTTGGCCGAACCAACTGCCAAAACCCTAATGAGGCACCTCCTCCTTCATCGCTCCGGAAAACTGTGCATACACACCTGCATCCATATTCCGTAGAATGCGGATGCACAGAAGACAAAACAAATCCATCCGTGCAATACTAGGATCTGGCTTAAACCAAAGCCCACTAGTATTGCCTGCCCGAACACCACACGCACACAAGTGTACGTAAGTGATCGCAGCCCTGCCGTAAAACCATACAGCCTCTACACGTTTCGCTCAGTGCAGGGATACTCTCTGTGTGGGACTCTAAAGAGTCGACACTACGCTGGCAGTGGGTTTAACCACAGACCGCAAGCGGCACTAGCTGTACGTAACGGTCCCCAGGTAGATGTCGATAAGAAGGCCGATGAGGTAAACCCATCCGAACTCCTACTGAGTCTGTATGTGACAATCTCCGTACAGTCCGGTCTGTTCGTCTGATACATCGCATGGCGGGCCTAGGGGGGCGGTAAACGTCAGTCCCCTAATAGCGGTACAAGTCATGTCGGAGTGAAGCCCAATACACCCTGAGATAACACTGGAAACCTACCAGTATATCTCGCTTGCCCTGGCCAGGGACTACTCGTGTAATGGCTCTCCTAGACACAGCGCGATGTCAACCCCCAATACCGGGAGAGACGAATCCTGTCTAACCGTCACTGCCTCCAAGTACTTCGGGACTGCTCCCAATTACTACCTGTTTGCACGACTCAGTAGAGCCGTGGTAGGGTAGTAATCAAAGAACAGTGGGAACACACTCGAGGCGAAGTGACAGTGTCAATTCAGCGGACTAAGCTGTACTCATGTCACCTGGGAACTGATAACCGACGATAGGTATAATACCAACCATCAGTTCCCGACGAGTCCTGTCCAGTGTACTCGTAACCCAACGAGCACCCGCATACTATCTCAAGTACGACGTACCGACGGCTGTGGGACAGACCGTCTCCCGTGCTGGGATGAGAAGCGCATACGCTAGTCTACTCCGGAGTATCGATGCCCTATCTCGATACTCCCACGACTAGGGACGTGTATAAGGATGTGCTTGTAGATTACCCAGCCCCCACGAGTGTGATCGCCATCACAACGCCGGTAATCAAGCAAAGATCCTAAGGGCTCTACTAATGCGTATAGGTGATATAATAAATAAACACACATGTACACATTAAAGCAGAGACAAACCAAGTAGCATACTACTATATTGAGCAAGATTGTCTGTACAACTGTGAATATCCCAAGCTTCTATCAAGTAATATACATACTAGTATGATACAGTAATGGCCTCTAGGGCATATACACTAACAATCTCCCACTTGCACTAAGGCCATGTACTGGCGTATCGAAGACCTATCATCTCGATCAGCCGCTCGAACTGAGTTTGGGGTAAGGCCTTCGTGAATGGGTCCGCTGTGTTGTCCTTTGTGTCCACTCTCCGCACCTCGATCTCCTGGCGATCAATGATCTCCCTGATCAGGTGATACCGCCTTAAGATGTGCCTGGATTTCTGATGGGACCTTGGTTCCTTCGCTAAAGCTATAGCCCCATTGTTATCGCAATACAAAGGTATTGGGTCAACAATGGACGGAACCACCTGAAGTTCACTAATGAACTTCTTTATCCAGACTACCTCTTTTGCGGCATCGCTTGCAGCAATGTATTCAGCCTCCATCGTCGAGTCTGCGACGGTATCCTGCTTGGAACTCCTCCAACATACCGCTCCTCCGTTGAGGGTAAACACAAAACCCGAGACGAACTTGCTGTCATCTTTGTCACTCTGGAAGCTTGAATCGGTAAAGGACTTGACCCTGAGGTCTCCATTACCGTAAACCAAGAACATCTCCTTAGTCCTTCTCAGGTACTTGAGAATGTTCTTCACTGCTGTCCAGTGGTCCTCCCCTGGGTCTGACTGATACCGGCTTACCGCGCTCAGCGCGTAAGCTACATCTGGTCTTGTACATAGCATCGCATACATTATAGATCCTACCACCGAAGCGTAGGGTATAGTGCTCATGCGAACCCTCTCCTCGTCAGTCTTAGGAGACATCTTTTTGGAGAAGGTAATTCCGTGCAATGCGGGTATGTTACCGCGCTTGGAATCCTCCATACTAAATCTCTTTAGTACGGTCTCTATGTACCTGGACTGCGAAAGTCCCAGTAGTCTCTTGGATCTATCTCTATAGATCTTGATCCCTAGAATGTACGAGGCATCACCCAGGTCCTTCATGGAGAACCTTTGTGACAAAAATAGCTTGACCGATTGTAGCATAGGAATATCATTTCCTATCAAAAGAATGTCGTCCACGTACAAGACTAGGAATACGACAGTTCGTCCTACAATCTTCTTATAGACACAGGGTTCATCTTCGTTCATGATGAAATCAAATTCCTTGATTACCTCATCAAAACAGATGTTCCATCTCCGCGATGCCTGCTTTAATCCATAAATGGATTTAAGCAACTTGCACACCTTCCCGCTGCTCCCACTGTCTACGAAACCTTCTGGTTGATCCATGTAAACGCACTCTTCCAAACAACCGTTTAGGAAAGCCGTTTTAACATCCATCTGCCAGATTTCATAGTCATGGAAGGCAGCAATGGCAAGTAGGATCCGAATGGATTTGAGCATAGCCACCGGAGAAAAAGTTTCATCATAGTCCAAACCAGGTCTTTGACGAAAAACTTTTGCAACGAGTCTAGCTTTATAGGTTTCCACCTGCCCATCTACACCAAGTTTCCTTTTGTAGATCCATTTGCATCCAACGGGTTTTACCCCAGGTGGAGCAATATCCAAGGTCCACACTTTATTGGCGTACATGGACTCCATTTCGGATTGCATTGCTTCCTGCCACTTATCAGAGTCCCTACTGATAATGGCCTGCCTGAAACTGGTAGGGTCATCTTCTTCCAAGATGCAATCCTCT
The DNA here is from genome assembly GCA_030015575.1 of Agapanthus africanus. NCBI lineage: Eukaryota > Viridiplantae > Streptophyta > Magnoliopsida > Asparagales > Amaryllidaceae > Agapanthus > Agapanthus africanus. The sequence continues at coordinate 349,808,621 of JASDDO010000031.1, read as the reverse complement.
CGATCCCCGTCAATGAGAAAACCGTAGTATCTCTCGGGCGGATGAGAAACCCTACCAGATCTGCGGAGTGGCTGAGGTTTGTCTGGGGTTATTGAATCCTGAGGTTCCGTCAAATTTTCAGTTTCGGTTTGTGGTCGCTGAATTTCTTCCAATTCTACCGTGCTCCCACTAATTTCTTTTGCAAGAAATTCCGTTTCTAAGAAAACGGCATGCTGACCAACAAACACCTTCTGTTCCTCGGTGTGGTAGAATAGATATCCATAACCATTCTTTGGATATCCCACAAACTTACATAAAACTGACCGTGCCTCTAGTTTATCCGGTTTATGCGTTTTAACATAAGCCGGACAACCCCATATCTTAAATCTTTTAAGATATGGCCTCTTTCCATTCCATATCTCGAACGGAGTCTTAGGCACTGATTTAGACGGAACATCATTCAATAAGTATGCTTCTGTCAATAGCGCATGTCCCCAAAATGAAAGAGGCAACTCGGCATTACTCATCATGGAGCGAACCATATCCAGTAGGGTACGATTCCTCCGCTCCGAAACACCGTTGTGCTGTGGTGTATAAGGAGGAGTAAGTTGAGAGAGAATACCATTCTCTTTTAAGTAATCTAGGAATTCCGTGCTTAAGTACTCCCCTCCCCTGTCAGACCGGAGGATCTTGATACTTTTGCCTGTCTGGTTCTCTACTTCGTTTCTAAATTCCTTGAATTTCTCAAAAGCTTCAGATTTGTGTTTCATCAGATACACATATCCGAACCTAGAGAGATCGTCAGTGAATGTGATGAAGTACGAGAACCCACCCCTTGCATGTATAGACATCGGACCGCATACATCACTATGTACGAGTCCCAAGAGCTCGGTTGCTCTTTTTCCATGTCCGGTGAACGGAGATTTGGTCATCTTCCCTTTGAGACAAGACTGACAAGTTTCATAAGATGAAAACTCGAACGCATTCAAGAGTCCATCTTTATGCAACTTACTCAGTCTTTTCTCTCCGATATGACCAAGTCTACAATGCCACAAGTAGGATTCATTCGTATCTGAATTCTTCCTCTTGCGTGTGTTTTGTATATTGAGAACTGTATTCTGATTTAGAACGTAGATACCATTACACAGTGTACCCTCTGCAACCAGTACCTTATGAAGGTAAATGTTCATGATATTCTTTTTAAGAACAAAGTTATATCCATCTTTATCGAGTAAAGAAACTGATATGATGTTGCAAACCATGGAGGGTACATAGTAGCAATCGTTCAAAATCATAGTCTTGCCATTTGGCAATACTAGGTGATATTCACCGACGGCTGCCGCATTAACTTGTGCTCCGTTCGCTACTCTGAGCGACATATCACCCGGTGCAACTTTCCTACTTTTTCTCAGTCCCTGCAATAAATTACAGATATGAGATCCTGATCCGGTATCAAGTACCCAGGAGGTAGGGCTGACCGTAAAACAGTTCTCAATTACAAGAACACCTGAAGTAGATGCAAAACCATGCTTCTTCTTCAACTGGGTATCCTAGAAATCCATACAATCCCCTTTCCCTTTCTCATACTCATGACTGTTGTCACAAGTTAGAGCTGAACCTACGTTCCCTAGCCCCGAATAAGAATTCGGATCAGTCAAGCGATACATTTTATTATCTTGATTAGGGCATGAAAAGGTTGCTGCCTGGAGAGAGAGAAAAGAAACACTCAGCGTATGCTCTTGCAAGATTAGATTGGTTTATTAGTTTATCTAACCAGGATGTCTCCCACTGTTTCCTCAAATTCTTCTTAAAACCTTTTTAAAAGAAGAACTAGCCGGGATTTAATTCACGTCACAATACTTGCTTAACCTTTCAGCCAGGCTAGTGTCGGTACTTCGAGGGAGGTTTTCCAACGCTTTCGTGAAGTTCCTTAATTCAAGAAACTCTTTTCCCTGGGGGCGTAGCCCCGCTAACACCTTTCTAGACACCTACTAGGTTTATAGCATTGATCGTTAAGTGAAATAATCTCCCGAGAGTAATCCAACTCATCAGTGGGATCGGGATCCAACTGTCATTGTGTGATAACCTAGATGGAATCCACTCTAGTCACCACACTCCAGAAGGTATGCTAAATCTGCAAGTTTCAGTACTTTTGAAACTCCCGATGTGGTTTTTGCCCCTAACGGTTCATGACCTTGACTAGGTCAACAAGCCACAAACTGTTAGACAAGTTCTACCCGTCATAATCCTGATTGCATTAGACCCACCCGTACGTGCCCTTGACTAGGTCAACAAGGCCGCACGACTGTCCTAACCAATCACATTTGCAATCCACAGAAAAATATTATTTAGCTACCGTTCACTACGCCTTGACTAGGTCAACAAACGCAGCACGAATACTGAATAATATTAATCCGAAACGACGGAGGGCTACGGCTGGGTTTTTGGCGAAAAACCCGTTAACGTAATGAACTTGATATCGTTGAAGGAACATGATTGCACCTTTTTGAAAATATAGTGGCGAAAACTTTTGCTAAAGAGGTCACTCCCTGTGAAGGGATCTCGGCTCTTTCCTCGTCGAATGAGGTGCAGGATATCCCAAACTGAATACCTCGATGCAAAGCAAGAATAATCGACTATAGTGAAGTTATTACCATGACGCAAACTTTTGTCCATGGGGTCACTCCCGATGAAGGGATCTCGACCCTTGACTCGTCGACTGAGGTGCTGGGCATTCATAACCGAATACCTCGATGCAAAACAAAAATTGAACTTCCTTGCAATAACAGCTTTTTGAAAAACTTGTTCCAACAACGTCTTTTATGTTTATTTTCTTGCATTAGTTCTTTTAATGCGTCCCATCATTTAAATCCTACCATTGCAGAAAACAACCAAAATATGACGTACGCTTATGCCATTCGCATTCGCCACGGGGCCCCGTCATCACCCGTTAGGTTACTTAACTAACGACAGAGCGGGGGCTGGGCTAGCGCGGCTGTAAAACATAAGCAACGCCTAAATAGTTATTATATATAGCAATGATAGCCAATCCAGATCACAGATGAACACTTTGGATATACTAGAAACCCGCGATTCGTTCGAGCCTGCAACGAAAAGCGGATTACACGGTCGCGATGAATAGCCAAAACCCCACCCAAGACCCCTACGGGTGCGGCAAACTACCCGCCAAGTACCCGAAGCGAAGCAACCTCCCTCAACGCCATGAGTAGGCCACTCGGCACTTCGAGATACCCGGTAGTTTGTGCACCCCCTCCATGGGTCTATCCTAGGAGCAAAAACAGTAAAAAGAATTATACAATGATGGCTACAACCCCGACCCGGTTGTGCGGCCATACAAATAATATTACATCAATTTACAAATTTATTACATGAATGAAAGAAAAAGAAACTCTCATCTCACATCCACCCCGGCTATTCATCCGCGAAAATCCAACGATTTCATATACACAAACCATCATCAACACAGATCACAGATATGTATCCCCCACTAATCGACGTATAGCGATTAGTAGACGTTCAATACACATATAACATTACAGATATAACCATTAGCCAAAGTCTTCAGAACATCGACCAAAAAATACAGATTTCTGAGCCCCGAAAACAAATTTCGCTTTCTGGAAAATCTGGGCAGAAAAGTCATATACCAAAAATCCCAAAATACCCCTCTAAGAAAACTGCAAGAAAAATATTCCCCAACAGAGCCAACGCCGCCGCGGTTCCGCGGCATAAGCAAGCTTATGCCGCGGAAACGCGGCGCTTTGGACAAGTCGGGGGATGAAATTTCTCCAGTTTTCTAACAAAAGCCTGAGCCGATTTTTAGTGTATAAATTTTTAATTTTGGAACAGTTCTAAAATTCGGCAGAAACTGAATTTTTTCGGGGTGATTTTGCGGTTTTTCGTCCGGTCGATATTCTAAATACTTTGCTAACATGCTAGGGCGTGTTTAGTTTGGCTCTGATACCACTGTTAGGTCCACGTTACCTCTCCCGGTACTTTCGGGGTTGCGGAAACGGTAAAACAAAAATTTTTCTGGACTTGGCAACATGGACCATAAAAGCCGGATCTTTGCTAAACAATACACTAGCATCCTAACTAGAGATTTATCTACTCGGTTAGGGTTTATACCTCAACTTGAAATCCTTCTCTTCTTCTTGTTCTTCTCCTTGCTTGCTCCGAGGGTTGATCCGGACTTTGGTCACCTCCGCGGCCTCCTTGAGTCGAAGACGATCCACCCGAGAGATGTGCACCAAGCTCCACCTCGAGCCGAGATAACTAGGGCAAAGAGATTGCTAATCTAGAAGCCCTAGGTTGTGTAGAAGTGATGAAGGGATGGTTTTGTCTTTGTGGGATCTTTATCTCTCAACACATGAGATAAAAAGATTAATCAAGAGGAGGAAGAAGGAGGAGCTAGCTAACAACCATGGAGCTTCTCATTTCAAGAGAGAGAATGAGAATGAGCAAATGAAAAACTTAACCAAGAGAAAACACAACCATGGTTGCAATAATGCAAAAACATTATCATTACTAATCCCATCAAGATAAAAGTGATGGCTACAAATGACATGACCATTATCATAACAAAAAGAAAAAGAAAACCAAAGAATACTTTAGATCTTTCAAGAAGATCCTAGTCAACTTTGGTCAAATGGTCAACAAAGTCAAGATGGTCAAATGGTCAATGTAATTAGCCATAACATAATTATTAATGAAAGGATTAGTAAATAATATCCCCGGCTCATAATGGTTTTGACCAAACGAAATGTCAAAACCCTAATGAGTCCGCCTCAAAATGGTTTTGACCGAATCAACTGTCAAAACCCTAATGAGCTTGCCACATAACGGTTTTGGCCGAACCAACTGCCAAAACCCTAATGAGGCACCTCCTCCTTCATCGCTCCGGAAAACTGTGCATACACACCTGCATCCGTATTCCGTAGAATGCGGATGCACAGAAGACAAAACAAATCCATCCGTGCAATACTAGGATCTGGCTTAAACCAAAGCCCACTAGTATTGCCTGCCCGAACACCACACGCACGCAAGTGTACGTAAGTGATCGCAGCCCTGCCGTAAAACCATACGGCCTCTACACGTTTCGCTCAGTGCAGGGAAACTCTCTGTGTGGGACTCTAAATACTCGACACTTCGCTGGCAGTGGGTTTAACCACAGACTGCAAGCGGCACTAGCTGTACGTAACGGTCCCCAGGTAGATGTCGATAAGAAGGCCAATGAGTTAAACCCATCCGAACTCCTACTGAGTCTGTATGTGACAATCTCCGTACAGTCCGGTCTGTTCGTCTGATACATCGCATGGCGGGCCTGGGGGGGCGGTAAACGTCAGTCCCCTAATAGCGGTACAAGTCGTGTCGGAGTGAAGCCCAATACACCCTGAGATAACACTGGAAACCTACCAGTATATCTCGCTTGCCCTGGCCAGGGACTACTCGTGTAATGGCTCTCCTAGACACAGCGCGATGTCAACCCCCAATACCGGGAGAGACGAATCCTGTCTAACCGTCACTGCCTCCAAGTGCTTCGGGACTGCTCCTAACTACTACCTATTTGCACGACTCAGTAGAGCCGTGGTAGGGTAGTGATCAAAGAACAGTAGGAACACACTCGAGGCGAAGTGACAGTGTCAAGTCAGCGGACTAAGCTGTACTCATGTCACCTGGGAACTGATAACTGACGATATGTATAATACCAACCATCAGTTCCCGACTAGTCCTGTCCAGTGTACTCGTAACCCAACGAGCACCCGCATACTATCTCAAGTACGACGTACCGACGGCTGTGGGACAGACCGTCTCCCGTGCTGGGATGAGAAGCGCATACGCTAGTCTACTCCGGAGTATCGATGCCCTATCTCGATACTCCCACGACTAGGGACGTGTATAAGGATGTGCTTGTAGATTACCCAGCCCCCACGAGTGTGATCTCCATCACAACGCCGGTAATCAAGCAAAGATTTTAAGGGCTTTACTAATGCGTATAGGTGATATAATAAATAAACACACATGTACACATTAAAGCAGAGACAAACCAAGTAGCATACTACTATATTGAGCAAGATTGTCTGTACAACTGTGAATATCCCAAGCTTCCATCAAGTAATATACATACTAGTATGATACAGTAATGGCCTCTAGGGCATATACACTAACACATACATCACTATGTATCAGTCCCAAGTGTTCAGTAGCTCTTTCTCTGTTTCCAGTAAACGGAGTTTTGCTCATCTTGCCTTTGAGACATGACTGGAAAGTTTTATAAGATGTAAATTCGAACGGATTCAAATATCCATCCTTATGCAACTTAGCCAGTCTTGTCGCATTGATATAACCTAGTCTACAATGCCACAAGAAGTCTTCGTTCATTTCTGAACGGTTTCTCTTGTGTGTGTTCTGTATACTTAGAACTGTTTTGTGATTTAGAACGTATATACCGTTATAAAACGTACCATACCCAATCAATACTTGATTTAAGAAAACATTCACAATATTTTTGGTATGAAATAACAGTCACTCAGAATCACTGTGTTACTACTTGGTAATACAAGGTGATATTCGCCAACTGCTTTGGCTGCAACAATTGGACCATTCCCTTCTCTGAGGGACATATCACCTTTTTCCAGTTCTCTACCTCTACTTAACCCATGTAACAAATTACATACGTGGGATCCTGATCCGGTATCCAATACCTAGGATGTAGAGCTAACTGAGAAACAGTTCTCGGTAACGAACACACCCGAAGAAGATGCATTGGGGTATTCCCTTATTCCTTCCTCAGACTTATGACAGTCATAAGATAGAGCGGAACCTTAGCCCAGTATAATAAGTAGGTTTGGTCAATACATCCATATTATTATCTTGATTAAGGCGTGTCATTGGTCGCTACCAGGAGAGAGAGAAGGATAATCACTTTTGCGTGCGCTCTTTGCAATATTAGATTGGTTGTTATTTTATCTAATCAGGATGGCTCCCACTGTTTTTATCAAATCTTCCTTCAAACCCTAAAAGGTAAGATTAGCCGGGATTAATTACACCCTAAAAGTTATCTAATTATTCTGCCAGGCGGGTATTGGTATTCCGGGGGAGTCTCCTTATGCTTTCGCATGGAACTAATTAAATAACCTCGTTTCCGCAGGGGCATAACCCCTTTAACACCTTTTTTAGACACCTAATGGATCGACTAATTGTAAAGTGGTAAACTCTCCCAGGAGTAACACTTACTCGCAGTGGATATCGGGATCCAACTATCATATAGAAGGTATGCAATCTCATTGCAAATTTCAACACTTGAAATTTCCAATATCTGTTTTTACCCCTAGCAACTTATGACCTTGGTTATGGTCAACAAATCATAAGCACTAGCCAAGTTCAACCCATCATTTCTTGATTGAATTAAACCCACCCGTACGACTCTTGGCTAAGGTCAACAAAGTCGTACAATTACCCTAATCCAATCGCATCACATGCTGCAGATAAGCACTAATTAGCTACCGCACACCACACATTGGCTATGGTCAACAAACATAGCATGAATACTAAATAGTACTTATCTGAAATGACGGAGGGCTACGGCTGGTTTTGAAGAAAACCTTTAACGTAATGAACTTGATATCGTTGTAGAATCCAGTGATTTGAAAAGGAGTGTTTTTTGTATCTTTTGCTAGTTTTGCTAAAGTGGTCACTCCTGGTGAAGGGATCTCGGCACTTTCTTCATCGAATGAAGTGCTGGATATTCATCAAGGAATACCACTATACAAAGCAAGAACTAGAGAAGCTATAAAAACATAACCGAGTGGGTTATAACATTTGCCAGTTTTGCTAAAGAGGTCACTCCCGGTGAAGGGATCACGGCACTTTCCTCATCGAATGAGGTGCTGGATATTCATCAAGGAATACCACTATGCAAACCAAAAACTAGAGCTACCTTTTTAAAAACTTTTGATTCAACAACATCTTTAGGTTTCTTTTCTTTTCATTAATCTCATTAATGAAGTCCCATCATTTATGTTTCCCTAAACATCACAGAAAAAGAAACGAAAATAGAACGTACGCTTATGCCATCCGCATTCGCCTCGGGGCCCCGTCATACACCGTTAGGTTACTTAACTAACGGCAGAGCAGGGGTTAGCCTAGAGCGGGTGCAAAACATAAGCAGCGTTTATTATATATCATATATATAATATAACATTCGTCTCACGCAGTTATATGATCACATCATAGAACACACCAGCAGAAGTCAACATATGAAATATTGGATATTTTAGGAGGTCCGTGTTTTAAATTCTGCCAGTAATGAAAAACATGGATTCCACGGTCGTGATGAATAGCCAAACCCACATCCCAAGACCCTTACGAGAGCGGCAAGCTGTTAGTTATATGTATGCCCTAGAGGCCATTATTATACAAGTTATGTATATTATAGTGGATGCTTGGACATATATAGGGAGGACTTTCTTGCTCGACATGATAGTATGTTATCTGGTTGCTCTTTATCTTAACATGTATATGTATTGTCTCTCTATTACATGTTGATAAAGCCCCTAGGATGAGTATTTGACTACCAGGATTATGATGTAGATCATACTAGTGGGGCAGAGGTAGTCGGTAAGTACATCCTTCAATTGTTCCTAGTCGTGGAAGTATCGAGACGGGGCATCGATATTCTAGAGTAGACTAGCGTATACGCTTCTCGACCTATGTGATGGGCGATGGATGATCCCAAATCCATTGGTGTTTGACATCAGAGATGGTATACGGGTGCTCAGTGGAGATTGGGTACACTGGACGGACTCGCCTAGAACTCCTAGATGGTATTATACCTATCATCAGATAGCAGTTGCCTGGTGACACTGGTACAGATTAGTCTGTCGACCCGAGATCGTCAAAGAGTCTTGTGTGATTCCCACTGCGCTTTGATTTCCACCTTACCATGTTTAAGAGATCGTGCAAAACGGTGGTTTTTGGGTACAGTCCCGAGTCACATGGAGGCAATTAGCGATAAGAGAGGATTCGTCTCTCCCGGTATTAGGGGTTGATATTGAGCTATGCTTGATTGGCCATAACAAGAAATCCCTGGCCAGGGTTGCTGAGATCTACTGGTAAGTGTTATCAGTAGTTTCTCGAACCGTTATGGACCTTGCATCGGCATGACTTATAAGGCTATTGGGGTCTGATGTTATACTACCCTCAGGCTGTGATATGCAACATATCTGACGAAGAGGCCCGACTGTACGGTAGTGTTACTGATTGGATTCGCAGGAGTATGAGCAGGCTTACTTGTTGATCTTCTGATCGCTCAATACCCGGGTGGCCGTTACGTTTAGCAGACCGCTTGAGGCTTGTGGGTGACTAATATGATCACCACCTACTGCCGGCGTATTGACGATTCTTTAGAGTCCTACACAGAGGTTTCCTGGCTCAAGCGAAACGAAGTAGGAGCACATATAAGATATGTGCGGGACCGAGATTAATGCGAGCATGAGATACCGCATTCTATTCTCGCGATATGTGATATCGGTCGGTTATATATGATATAACCGGGCTGTCGAATCAAGTGTTGATTCAACAAGTTGATATATTTGATATTAGTCGGTTGTATGTGATATATCCGGATTATTAAATCAAGTGTTGTTTTAACTATTTAATGTATAATTATATATTTGATATATTATCTTACATTAACTAATATTAGCTCACTTAAGATTTCTTTCTCTCACTAGTGTACACTTAGTAAATATGTGATATATATTAATGTACATCTTTTGTGTCATGTAGATGCCACATGATACATGGGTGTATGAGACTCACACCATGCTTATAATAATGTGAGGTTTTATTTATTTAAAGTAATTCAATATTAGTTGGAAATTGTCATGCTTGGAAGCTTGGAGAAGCTTAAAGCTTCTTTGACTTAGTCCACTAGTTTTGTTCTACTTGTAGATATTTATTAACCTAACTATTATTGTTAGCCATGATTTAGTCTCTACATGAGTTAGTATATGATACTAACTCACCCATGGTTGCTATTCTCACCACTTGATTCATTCTTCACTTGCTTCATCTATGAGAGCTTTCTTCATCTCCTTCCTCAAGCTTTCTAGCTTCATGTGAGGTGAAGAAAAATAGTGAGAAAATAATTTCTAAAGTGAGCAAAATTCCTACTTCGTCATCCTCTTCTCTACTAGCCGTTTAGATTGGATTGTTTCTTCACCAAGTTCATCACTTATTGAAGAGGTAGCTTGAGTTAATGTCTTCTCGACGTAGATCATCTTCGGCCTCGAAGACTTCAAGCAAGCTTGTTCATTTCCCTTGTAGAGCCTCACTAGAGTCCGAGAGATCACTATTTGGAGCGAAAGGACTACTACACGGAGCTATTGAAGTGAAGGACCGATCTACAAAGGTTGTATTCCTTGTTTACTTAGATATAAAGATGTTTACATACTTGTTCGTCTAATTCTCTAGTTTAGATTTTAGCGTTAGGGTTCTTTAGCGCGCCAATTTTTGAAAAAGGCATGGTCGATGCCTCCCGAAACCCAGCAGCTGCCTAGGGAACCCAGCGGTGGTATCAGAGCCATGCTAGAGAATTAGACGGTGTTTGTAGTATTACAAAACCAAAACAACTCCGAAACTCTTGAAATATAAACCTAGTTTCAGTCGAAATTTTCAGAGAGTCTAAATTTTTTTTAAGAAGTTGCGGAATGTTGGATGAGATGTAACATGAACATAGTAGAAATTTTAACCCTTCTCGCCGAAAAATGGCCAGCCACATTGCCTGAAAATCCGGCCTGGCCGGTTTTGGGAATTGTTCTGGGATTCAAATTTTTATCGTGTTCCAGTCTCTGGGTTTTGGTGTTTCAGGTGTTGCTTGTTTTTGCTAAAATTGCATGTGATGTTATCTTTGTGCAAAGGCAATTCAGAGTATTTCGTAGTCGTAACTCTAACATTATTTCTGGTTATTTAGACGACGTTAAAATGTTCGAACGGATATCAATAACCCAATTTTTTCCCTCGCTGGAAATTTTCCAAGAGTTGGATTTTTCCAAGTTCAAAATCTTCAGAAAATCGTGCAGGTGTTTCCTATGGACCCGAAAGAAGAACGAAAGCCTAACTCGATTCTGTGACCGTCGGAACCGCCACCAAACCCTAGGGTTTGTGGTAGTTCCACGGTACCATAGGTATGGCAAGGGTTGACCCTTGTAAGGTTGGTCCATAAGTGCTGTGGTATGTTCTGGGTACTTTTTAAACTCCGCTCAAGTGTTGAGCTCTTTGGGAAATTTTGGGTGTTTGTTTATTCGATCAAAAAGTTTAACATCGTCTAGTTATCTGTGATTGTGATACAATATTTGGAATCCACATATTTAGTTTTATGAAAACTAATTTGAATTTTATAAATCTAGCAAGTTAGTATCATTTGATCGGTTGCCACGAGATTTTGATGTGGATCAAAAGTCCATCGCAATTACGTAGTGTACGCGGATACTCGCTGGGTAACCTTACTAGATAGCCACGCCCTATAGCCCCGACCAAGTGACTATAGGAGAAATCCGTCGCCAAAAGCATCCGTTCGGGTGCTCGCGGCCGCGGTGTTCCGCCTAAGTGCACTTCGTCGACAGCATCGGGGGTGCGGCCGTCTACTAAAGTTTTCGACGAGCATTCGATTAGGTTGTCGGGAATCTTGTTGAATTACACAACTGGTTATTGGAAAGTGTTTTCAATGTCGAGACTAAAATGCGGGGTTTATAACTGTTAGGCATGCGATGTCTAAGGAATTCATTTGGTTAGGCATGAAATCCAAAGTATGTGATACATTGGGTTTATGATGTCTAAGGTGGTTGCGAATTCCAATTGTTGTAGTTTTTCACATTGTTTTCTGCGACCGTATGTGTAATATGTGGTGTATCGCCGGTTTCGTTGCTATATGTCAACGACAATTGGGATACACATATTTACTTACGTTGACGACATGTGATATTATGTGTTGCTGTGATATGTTTTATTGGATCGTCGTGCTTTGAATAGCCGGTGGTTTTTATGTGAGATGAGAGTTTTTCGTTTTCATTCATGTAAAAACTTGTATGTAATATTCTTTTATTGGGGCACTTCCGGGTTGAGGACGATGTCACCATTGATGTATATTATTTACTTTTCCGCATTAGGATAGACCCAAGGAGGAGAGCACAAGTAACCGGGTTCTTGGGTTCAGTGGGAGACCATCTCGAAGAGTCGAGACCGGGTCTCCTAACTCTAGAATTGGTAGGGTTTCTTGCCGCTCTCATAGGGGTCTAGGAATGTGGGTTTGGCTATTCATCGCGACCGTGGAATCCGCGTTTTTCATTGGCTTAATTAAAACACAGAAATCCTAGTTTATCCAATATTTCATATGTGTTCTGCTGCTGCTGATATTATGTGATGTGATCACTTGATATGTTGAGATGAATGTTTATATTATATATATATGATATATAATAAATATTGTTGCTTTTGTTTCTTCTGTGATTCTTAGGAAGCATAATTGATGGGACTTCATTAATGAGATTAACGAAATAAAAGAAACCTAAAGATGTTGCAGAATCTTCTTTTAAAAACATGTAGCTCAAGTTCTTGCTTTGCATAGCGGTATTCCTTGTAGAATATCCAACAGCTTATTCGATAAGGAAAGTGTCACGACCCGAAAGTACGGAACGTGACTGACACTTAAACTACGAAACGTCTCAAGGCGCAACGTAATCTAAGTAAGCCAAAGTCCAGAAAACTAAACCGTATAACAATTAGAGTGAAGGAAAACTTGTTTTAAAGAAAGTGGTTTTACCAAAATAAGTGGCATCAAACATTTAAAAGGAACATCATATTTTCCCGAAAATTTCGGCAGAGTCTCCTTTGTAAATTCTGGCCCCCAAACGGGTAAAACACATGAAAATACATATAAATGATGAATAAGGCATCCCCAAGCAGGAGCTAGCTCTTCGCCATTGGCGGAATCACAACCACATGCAATATGTATAACAAAAGTGCGAAATAAGCATCTAAAAGCAAGAAATGAGAAACACCACATCGGCTCAAGTGAGCATCGACAACAACATCACAAATACAAGTCCCACGAGTCTCACCGTCTAGTCAAATATACAAGGGTAGATGGAGTATACTAGATACAAATAAAATACATGATGGGATAAAATATCCTCGCAACCCACCTACGAGCAATGCCGCAAGTCCAAGCAAAAGGAACAAAATGAGGAAGTACGTCGCCGCTACTGTAATGACGGGTCGGACCTGTAAGATACTGTGGCACAACGCGGGTGAGTTGCCAACTCGTGAGTAGCAAGTAACATATAATAAGGCTATTGTAAGCATGCACGCAAATGCGTCTCAACCTACGTATATCAATATGATATGATGTACTAACATGAATGCAACATGAATGCATAATCAAAACGAAACCTGAACAAGTTTGGTATGAGAAAATCTTTGTTCTTATCTTTGAAAAACCTCTGTGTAATAATCGAAGTATCATCAATGAAATCAACAGAAAATCCGTGTAAAGCATTGATACAAAATATATATCCTAATATCTCAATGTCTCAATATCTCAATATCTCAATATCTCGGGCTCCGTCAGTCCAGATCGGCCTATATCATCAAATCTCATGACTACGTCGGTATCAACCGGATATCCGCCGCGTCATAAATAACCGATCGGTAGTGCTCCCCTTCCCGGCTCAACCCCATCATCTGCGACCATCTTTCCCCAAGGTATCGTACCGGGTCCACCAAGCACCCACAGAAGGTTCATCCTCCTCTTCGAATCGGGTGTCTGATACTGCTCAAGAACCGAGAAAAACCCATGGTGGACACTACACACATCATATCATGAGAAAACCGCAACTTACATTTTTAAAATGGTAATACGTTCTTAAAATCCTTGCGGTTTCTCCAAACTCCTTAAATTTCATAAATACTGAAATCCTTGAAAAGAAACACAATATGTAAATATGTCGGTGATGATGGATGTCATGATACGATAGTATATATCATGTGAAGTACGGCCCGAATCTATGCATGAATCATGATGCAATGATGTATGTATATAAGACTAATAATCCTGCGTATCCATCCTGATGAAATGAATATACAAGTACAAGTCTATAGATCATATATGATGCAATGCACAAATAGCGATTCTAAGCAGTTCTATAGTGTTCGTGACATAGCAATTACCAAAGGCGTGTGTGTTCGCATGAATAGTACACGTGGCATGAACCAATGGTAAGGGCGCAAGTGTCCAATAAGATAATATCATATATATTCATGATGGTGCAATGCAATGAAATGAATGACTAGGAGACTACGTATATAAGTACAAGCACTACTAGTAATCCTGACTATTGGGCGCCTTGCGTCATCTAGACGATTCCCTCGTAGATGTATACATCTACTCACCGGGATGTCTCGGCTAATCTGATCCGATTTCAGCTCTGCCATTTCCGCGCCACATCCGATGCCTCTGCACCCGATCCTAGAAACGTACACAAGGAAATAAGAGAGTAAATATATAAATATTCATGGACACAAACAATACAAATCAACCACGCGCAATAACTAAATACGCACGCACTTGGTGCACAAAACGCGCTCGCGACAACGCCACAGACCACAACTAGGGTCGCTATATGTGGCAACTACCAAACCAAAAACACAATCACACCAATCGCGTGTTCACAACACACTAAATTTTATATGAAATATGTTGTATATCAACAAATCCTCAAACTTAATTTAAAATCAATTTATTCCAAAAACCTAGTAAGCATCAATTAACCGTTTTAGGACAAAACTTGATGTCTTAACAAAACTAGTGGCCACAATAATCACTGAATAACCGAATTAAGCCACACAAACCATAACTAAATTTTAATTTCATCTAATTACAAACTAATTGAAAACATAGTTTGCTAAATTATATAATTAAGACAATTTAAAAATAATAATTTGCAAATTAGCAACTAGCCTAGATTTTTGCATGTCTTAAGATGTGAAACTACACATTGCAACAAGATCAAGTGATGTAAACCCTAACTTTAGTTCAAACCTTCTCTTGAAATTCCAAAACTTGAAATCAAAACCATATTAATACCTAAATAAGTTTGATCTAAAGTAATTAAACAACAAAATCACTATAGGGTTAAGATCATACCTCACAAATTTGAGATCAAACTTGCAAATTCTTGGCCTCCCAAAATGGTTTCTTGCATCAAGATCCAAGCTTAATAGGTCAAGGAAAAATGGTTGAAGGTTTAGTTAGGAATTAGTGAGAGTTTACAAGGATTTTTTTGATGCAAAAATCAAGATTTAGAGTTGGAATTGAGGTAGAGAAAATGGGGGCTGCTACAAAGGGGCTCGGCCAGAAAATGGAGGTGAGAAGAGAGAGTGAGGTGTGAGTGTAGAAATAAATTCCAAGTCAAGAAAAATACCCCATACCTCAATATAATATACCCATGCCTTCTTTCTTTAATCTTTTCATTCTATTTTCTTTTCTTTTTGATAAAATAAAGTGAGTTGAATAGAGAGGGGGGGGGGGCGCTGTGCTCGTCCAGCAAGGGGGTGTGGGCGTGTGTGTATGGGTGAGAGAAACAATCAACATCATACCCCAAGTCAACATGCACCAAACCTCTTTTGTTTATTAAATTCTTTTAAATTTTCTTTTCTATTTAACCCTTCTCTAAATTTCTAGAACTCTCTTGACAATTCCATTTCATTTCAAAAACAACATGTTACATTTTGGTTTAATGTGTCATGGTTCAATAAAGTATAATTAACCCATTCCAATTTGTAATTATCACTAATTAAATATATAAGTGAAAGCTTGAAATAATATTTAAAATAATTAATTTGGAAAAATATTTAAATAAACTAGAAATTTACAAGTGACCCATTAAATACCAAATACTAGCAATTACATAACTAGAATAGGCATATTTAGGTATATGTTGAAAAATAATTATATCTTGGTTTTTACGGAAAACACCAGTTATTTTACCGATTATCGGAAATTTCACCTAAACGATTTTTCAGAACGTTACAGAAAGTGCCGAGATCCCTTCACCGGGAATGACCTCTTTAGCGAAACTAGCAGATGCTACAACCCACTCGGTTTTGTTTTTTTATTGCTTTTTTAGTTCATGCTTTGCATAGTGGTATTTCTGAAATATCCAGCACCTCATTCGATGAGGAAAGAGTCGAGATCCCTTCACCGGGAGCGACCTCTTTAGCAAAACTAGCAAAAGCCTAAAAAATACTCCTTTTCAAAATCACTCGATTCTACAACGAGATCAAGTTCATTACGCAAAGTTTTTTTTTAAAAACCTGTCGTAGCCCTCCGTCATTTCAGATAAGGACTATTTAGTATTCGTGCTGCGTTTGTTGACCTCTGTCAAGGCGTAGTGTGTGGTAGCTGATTAGTTCTTATCTGCAAAGCATGTGATGCGATTGGATTAGGGTAGTCGTGCGACCTTGTTGACCTCTGTCAAGAGTCGTGCGGGTGAGTTTAATTCAATCATTAAATAGCAGGTTGAACTTGACTAGCGCACTATGGTTTTTTGACCTCTGTCACGGTCATATAAAGCTAGAGGAAAAATACTATCGGGAATTTGAAGTGTTGAAATTTGCAATGAGATTGCATACCTTCTATGAGATAGTTGGATCCCGATACCCACTTCGAGTAAGAATTACTCCTGGGAGAGTTTTACACATTACAATTAGCCGATCAAGTAGGTGTCCAGAAAGGTGTTAACAGGGTTACGCCCATAGGAAAACGAGGTTTATTTTAATTAGTTCCGTGCGAAAGCACGGGGAACCTCCCTCAAAATACCAACACTGGCCTGGCCGAAAGATTGGAGAAATTGTAGGGTGTAATTAATCCCGGCTAGTCTTACCTTTCAGGGTTTGAAGGAAGATTTGATAAAAACAGTGGGAGCCATCCTGATTAGATAAAATAATAACCAATCTGATCTTCCAAGAGCATACACAGAGTGTTTTCTTCTCTCTCTCTCTCCTGGTAGCGACCATGTCATGCCTTAATTAAGATAATAATATAGATGCATTGACCGAACCTTCTTATTATACTGAGCTGGAGAACATTGGTTCCGCTCTATCTTATAATTGTTATATGTTCGAGCAAGAAATAGAGGAATATCCGAATTCCATGCGACCCAATCGAAGAATAAGCATGTTGATGCAGATTCTTCGGGTGTGTTCGTTACCGAGAACTGTTTCTCAGTATCCTCTACGTCCTAGGTATGACATACCGGATCAGGATCCCATAAATGTAATATGTTATATGGGCTACAAAAAGGTAGAGAACAGGGATTGAATGATATATCTCTAAGTGTTCAAGAATGGTGCAATTGTTGCAGCCAAATCTGTTGGCAATTATCACCTTGTATTACCAAATGGTAAATACATTGATTCTGAACGAATGTTATTATATACCGAACCTGATATGCAACATTACATCAGATTCTTTATTAAGTTAAAAAAGGATATAATTCTGTATTGGAGGATAATGTTATGAACATTTTCCTGAATCAAGAGTTGATTGGATCAGGCACGTTATGAAATGGTATATACGTTCTAAATCAAAGCACAGTTCAAAATATGTAGAACACGCACAAGAAGAGTAGTTCAGAAATGAACGAATCCTTCTTGTGGCATTGTAGACTAGGTCATATCAATGCGAAACGACCAGCTAAGTTACATAAAGATGAATATGAGAATCTGTTCGAATTTTCATCTTATGATACTTACCAGTCTTGTCTCAAAGGTAAAATGACCAATACTCCGTTTACTGGAAACAGAGAAAGAGTTACTGAACTCTTGGGACAAACACATGATGATGTATACGGTCCAATGTTTACATATGCCAGGGTTGGTTCTTCCTACTTCATTATATTCACTGACCATCACTCAAGATTCGGACATATGTTCCTGTTGAAACACAAGTCTGAAACTTTTGAGAAATTCAAGGAAAATAAGCTTGAAGTTGAGAACCAGACGGGTAGATGTATTAAGTCCTTCGATGTGATCAAGGAGGAGAATAATTGCGCATGGTGTTCCTGGAGTTTCTAAAAGAAGAATGAGATTCTCTCTCAGCTTACTCCTTCGTATACACCACAGCACAACGGTGTATCGGGACGGAGGTATTGCGCCCTATGAGATATGGTGCGCTCTATGATGAGTAGTGCTGAGTTTCCTGTTTACTTTTGGAGTTATGCACTTGAGAAGCAGCATACCTATAGAATAGGGTTCCATCCAAATCAGTGCCTGCCACTCCATATGATATTGGAATGGGAAGAGACCATGTCTTAAACGAGTTAAGATATGGGGTTGTCTGGCCTATGTTGAAAAGCAAAATCCAGACAAACTCGAGGCAAGGTCGGTTATGTAAGTTTGTTGGATATCACAGACACTTGCAAGGGAATTTCCTCTTCCACATTGAGGAGCAAAAGGTGTTTTGTTTCTCAGCATGCCATCTTTTTAGAAAAGGAATTTCTTGTGAAGAAATTTGTGGTCATGAGGTAGAATTGGAAGGAGTTCCAACTGGGCAAACTAACAGCTGATGATTTGGTGAAACCAAATGATTCAATAGTCTCTAACGAACCTCAGCCTCTCCGCGAATCTGGTAGGGTTCCTCATCCACCTGAGAGATACTACGGTTTCCTCGGTGATGGTGGGAGCGGGGATTGCATCATGGTAGATGGTGACCCAACTAGTTTCAGTCAGGCCATCAAGAGTGGGGACTCAGTGAAATGGCTGGATGCTATGCAATCGGAGATGGAATCCATGTACACCAACAAAGTATGACTTTGAATGTTGCACCTGAAGGGGTAAAACCTATCGGGAGCAAGAGGATCTTGAGAAGATTCTTAGTGTAGATGAAAAAGTTGAGACTTTCAAAGCTAGACTTGTAGTAAAAGGTTCTCGTCATGCAACCAAGTGTGGATTATGATGAAACCTTTTCTCCAGTGGCTATGCATAAGTCCATCAGGATTAAAGCACGCATCGTGGAATTTGAACATCTGTTTTGATATGGTAGTCAAAGAGTTTGACTTCATCAAAAATGAGATGAACCTTGTATATACAAGAAGGTTGTAGAGAGTAAAGTTGGCTTCCACGTATTGTATGTAGATGACATACTCTTGATAGGAAATAGTTTCCTATGCTACACTCGGTCAAACTCCTCATATCACGAGGATTCTCCAAGGAAGATCTAGATGATACCTACTACATCTAGTGGATTATGATCTATGGTGATAGATCTAAGTGGATGTTGGGAGTGTCCCAAATTCTGGTACATTAACACCATCCTAAAGCGTGGTAGTTCGCCCACTTACTCAGGAATCACTCTCTCCAAAAAGAAGTCTCCCGAGACTGATTTGGAGAGAGCTCGCGTGCAAGGGATATCCTATGCTTCGGCAGTAGGCTTTATCATGTATGCGATGTTATGTACCAGACTAGATGTAGCTAACTCACTAGGTGTAGTGATCAGGAATCAATCAGATCTTGGGAGAATCACTGGATAGCTGTGTAGGACATTCTTAAGTACTTGAGAAGCACCGAAGAAATGTTCTTGGGATTTTGGTAATGGTGAACTCCAGTGGGAGTCCTTTACCAATTGCAGCTCCCAGAGTGATAAGGACAAATGAAAGTCAGTCTCGGGCTTTGTCTTTACCCTCAGTGGAGGGACGGTATGTTAGAAGAGTTCCAAGCTATATACCGTGGCAAACTAGACGATAAAGGCTGAATACATCGCTACCAACGATACTACCAAAGTGGATGTCTGGATAATTATTGTTCATAAGATGAACATGGTTCCTACCATTGATCGTCCAATAACTATTATGGTGAAAACAATGGAATTGCGGCTTTGTCCTAGGAACTCCTGTCCCATTAGCAATCCAGATATATTCTGAGGACAATATCACCTGATCAGGGAGATGGTTGATCTCCAAGGGATCGAGGTTAGGAGAGTTGATGCGAAGGATAACACGGCGGATCCACTGACAGAGGCCTTTAACTAGAGAGACTTTTATGGGGAGTTGGGTATGAGATACTACAACAAATGGCCTTAGTGGAAGTAGGAGATTGTTAGTTATATGTATGCCCTAGAGGCCATTATTATACATGTGATGTATATTATAGTGGATGCTTGGACATATATAGGGAGGGCTTTCTTGCTTGACATGATAGTATGCTATCTGGTTGCTCTTTATCTTAACATGTACATGTATTGTCTCTCTATTACATGTTGATAAAGCCCTTAGGATGAGTACTTGACTACTAGGATTATGATGTAGATCATACTAGTAGGGCAGAGGTAGTTGGTAAGTAGATCGTTCAATTGTTCCTAGTCATGGGAGTATCGAGACGGGGCATCGATTTTCCAGAGTAGACTAGCGTATACGCTTCTCGACCCATGTGATGGGCGATGGATGATCCCATATCCATTGGTGTTTGACATCGGAGATGGTATACGGGTGCTAAGTGGAGACTGGGTACACTGGACGGACTCTCCGAGAACTCCTAGATGGTATTATACCTATCGTCAGATAGCAGTTCTCTGCTGACACTGGTACAGGTTAGTCTGTCGACGCGAGATCGTCATAGAGTCTTGTGTGATTTCCACTGTGCTTTGACTTCCACCTTACCACATTCAAGAGATCGTGCAAAACGGTGTTTTTTAGGTACAGTCCCGAGTCACATGGAGGCAATGAGCGATAGGAGGGGATTCGTCTCTCCCGGTATTGGGGGTTGATGTTGCACTATGCTTGATTAACCATAACAGGAAATCCCTGGCCAGGGTTGCTGAGATCTACTGGTAAGTGTTATCAGTAGTTTCTCGAACGGTTATGGACCTTACATCAGCATGACTTATCAGGCTATTGGGGTCTGACGTTATACCACTCCCAGGCTGTGATATGCGACAAATCTGACGAAGAGACCCAACTGTACGGTAGTGTTACTGATTGGATTCGCAGGAGTATGAGCAGGTTTGCTTGTTGATCTTCTGATCACTCAATACCCGGGTGGCCGTTACGTTTAGAAGATTGCTTGCGGCTTGTGGTTGACTGATATGATCACCACCTACTGCCGGCGTATTGACGAGTCTTTAGAGTTATACACAGAGGTTTCCTGGCTCAAGCGAAATGAAATAGGAGAACATATGAGATATGTGCGGGACTGAGATTAATGCGAGTATGAGATAACGCATTCTATTCTCGCGATATGTGATATCAGTTGGTTATATGTGATATAGCCGGGTGTCGAATCAAGTGTTGATTCGACAAGTTGATACATTTGATATTAGTCGGTTGTTTATGATATAGCCAGATTATTAAATCAAGTGTTGATTTTGTAATTTAATGTATAATTATATATTTGATATATTACCTTACATTAACTAATATTTTCCCACTTAAGATTTCTTTTTCTCACTAGTGTACACTTAGTATATATGTGATATATATTATTGTACATCTTTTGTGTCATGTTAGATGCCACATGCTACATGGGTGTATGAGACTCACACCATGCTTATAATAATGTGAGGTTTTATTTATTTAAAGTAATTCAATATTAGTTGGAAATTGTCATGCTTGGAAATTTAGAGAAGCTTAAAGCTTCTTTGACTTAGTCAACTAGTTTTGTTTTACTTGTAGATATTTATTAACCTAACCATTATTGTTAGCCATGGTTTAGTCTCTACATGAGTTAGTATATGATACTAACTCACCCATGGTTGCTATTCTCACCACTTGATTCATTTTTCACTTGCTTCATCCATGAGTGCTTTCTTCATTTCCTTCCTCAAGCTTTCTAGCTTCATGTGAGGTGAAAAAAAATAGTGAGAAAATAATTTCTAAAGTGAGCAAAATTCCTACTTCGTTATCCTCTTCTCTACTAGCCGTTTAGATTGGATTGTTTCTTCACCAAGTTCATCACTTAGTGAAGAGGTATCTTGAGTTAGTGTCTCCTCGACGTAGATCATGTTCGGCCTCAAACACATCAAGCAAGCTTATTCATTTAACCTTGTGGAGCCTCACTAGAGTCCGGGAGATCACTACTTGGAGCGAATAGACTACTACACGGAGCTATTGAAGTGAAGGACCGGTCTACAAAGGTGTAGTGTTGCCTAGCACGGCAGCAAGTTTTTGGGAGGCATCGTCCAAGCCATTTTAAAAAAATTGCCGTATTAGCTAACCCTAACCCTAGAATCGTTACAAGAAAATCCGATGATACTAAATGTAAATGCTTTACATCTAAGTGAATGTGGGAATACAACCTTTGTAGACCAGTCCTTCACTTCTAAAGCTCCATGTCGTAGTCCCTTCGCTGCATATTGTGAAGACCCGGGCTTTAGTAAGGGTTCACATGAAGAAACGAACAAGCTTGCTCAATGTCTTCAAAGCCGAAGATGATCTACGTCGAGGATACTCGAGCTCATGCTACCTCTTCACAAATGGTGAAATAAGTGAAGCAAACACCCTAAACTAAATGGCTAATAGTAGAGGATGATGAAGTAGGAAGTGGGCTCACTTTAATTTTATTTTTCTCATAATATTTTCTCACTTTTGGAAAGAGCTAGTCAGCTTTTTCTCATGAAGAAGAAGATGAAGTTTGAATCAAGAGAGAATGAACTCATGAGGTGAGAATATAAACCATGGGTGAGTTAGTGTCATACACTAACCCATGTAGAAACTTAACTAGGATTGAGGATAATGGTTAGGTTTATAAATATCTCAAGGAAAACAAAATGAGTGGACTTGGTCAATGGTTATCCAAAGCTTTCTCAATGCTTCTACCATGACAAAATTCCACCATTTTAGAATTACTTAGATAAATATAAACCCTAGGATTATCCTGACTATAGTGTAAGTCTCAAACACCCATGAAGCATGTATCATCAAGATACAATAAAATGTACATTAATATATATCACATATATACTTTGTGCAAAATCAAGTGAGAAAAGAAATCATAAGTGAGCTAATATTAGTTAATGCACATTAATATATAAAATATATAATTATACATTAGATTATTAAACCAATACTTGATTTAATAATCAGGCTATATCCTGTATAACCGACTAATATCAAATGTAACAACTTATCGAATCAACACTTGATCCGATAACCCGGCTATATCACATATAACCGAGCAATGTCACAAGTCACGAGAATAGAATGCGGTATCACATACGCGTATTAATCTCGGTCCCGCACATATCATATATGTGCTCCTACCCCGTTTCGCATGAACCGGGAAACCTCTGTGTAAGACTCTAAAGACTCGTCAATACGCCGGCAGTAGGTGATGATCATATCAAACACCCACAAGCCGCAAGCGGTCTGCTAAACAAAACTGCCACCCGGGTATTGAGCGATCAGAAGATCAACAAGCAAGCCTACTCATACTCCTGCGAATCCAATCAGTAACACTACCGTACAGTTCGGTCTCTTCGTCTGATATGTCGCAAATCAACAGCCTAGGGGTGCTATAACGTCAGACCCCAATAGCCTGATAAGTCATGCCGATGCAAGGTCCATAACGGTTCGAGAAACTACTGATAACACTTACCGGTAAATCTCAGCAACCATGGCTAGGGATTTCCTGTTATGGCCAATCGAGCATAGCGTAACATCAACTCCCAATACCTGGAGAGACGAAACCCCTCTTATCGCTCATTGCTTCCATGTGACTCGGGACTGTACCCAAAAACCACATTTTTGCACGAACACTTGACCGTGGTATGGTGGAAATCAAAGCACGGTGGGAATCACACTAGACTCTATGACGATCTCGAGTCTACAGACTTGTTGGAGATAGTGCCCTCAGAGTCAATTATTGGATCACAGGCACGTGATTGCAAAGATTGATGGAGGACCTATGCCGGTAGGACCGTCTTACTCAAGATGATAGTATGCTATCTGGTTTACCTTTATCATCGTGTACTGCTTAAGGTGACCTTACAGGTCACTATTACACGTTGATAGAGCCCTTAGGATTCTTGCTTGACGACCAGCAGTATGATGGAGATCATATACGTGGGAGCTAGGGTCTATAAGCACATCCTTAAAAGGTCCCTCGTCGTGGGAGTTTCGAGACAGGGCATTGATACTCCAGAGTAGACTAGTGTATACAGTCGAGACCCCGACGAGGGGTGGTGGCCGGTCTCACAAGCCACTGGTGTCAATTAGTTCACCTAAGATGTATACAAGTGCTTATTGGGTTATGAGTACACCGGACAGGACTCCCCGGGAACATGCTAGTTGGTCTTATACCTGATGTCAGATAGCAGTTCCCTGGTGACATGTGTACAGGTTAGTTCATCGACCAGAGATCGTCATTTGTCTCGTGTGAGTTCCCACTGTACTTTGATTACTACCCTACCACACTCAAAGGATACGTACAGACAGGTTTTAGTTGGGTACAGTCCCGAGCCACATGGAGGCAGTGAGCGGATCTGCAGGGGTTCGTCTCTCCGGGTATTGGGGGTGAGGTCGCACTGTGTCTAGGAGAGTCATTACACGAAGTCCTTGGCCAAGACAGGAGATTTACTGGTAGGTATTCCAGTAGTATCTCAGGGTGTTCTGAGCTACACTCCGACACGACTTGTGCCGCCTTTGGGGGTCTGACTTTTACCAACCCCCTAGGCCCGCCATGCGATGCTCATAGACGAACGGACCAGACTGTACAGATATTGTCATTGACAGGCTCAGTAGGGTGTCAGGACGAGTTCGCTCATCGACGTCCCTTTTGGTCAATACCTGGTAGCCCGTTACGTATGGCTAATAACTCTGACGT
Organism: Agapanthus africanus; assembly: GCA_030015575.1. Taxonomy (NCBI): domain Eukaryota; kingdom Viridiplantae; phylum Streptophyta; class Magnoliopsida; order Asparagales; family Amaryllidaceae; genus Agapanthus; species Agapanthus africanus. The sequence continues at coordinate 349,783,748 of JASDDO010000031.1, read as the reverse complement.
GCTAGTGGTTAAATCCACAGCCAAAGTATTGATGAGTCTTTAGAGTCCCCCACAGACCGTTTCTCAAGTTTCGGGCGAAACGCTGTAGAGTCCGTATGGAGATATGGCAGGGTTCGATCATATACGTGCGGTATTGCACGGATCATGATCGGACGGATAATACTAGCGGGCTTTGGTTTAAGCCAGATCCTAGTATTGTACTGTGTAGATTTTGTCTCTTTGCATTTGTATTCGGTCGGAATACAAATGCGGGTATGTATATACAGTCGCGGGTTTTTCCTGTAATTTATTACGGGATCAGTTTTCTGAAGTTGCCAGTTTGTTTTCCGTTTCGGCCATTTTCCTTTGTTTCTTTCTTTGGCTGAAAATTGGTGTGGAGGGGCTTATTTGCAAATGTGCAAATTAGCAATTTGTAGGGTTGTTTTTGCAAGTAGTTGCATCATGATGGTTTCATGATGGTTCCACCATCCCTTGACTTCTATGTTCATCATTACTTGACTTTTTCTTGATTGGATTGGTTATGATGAGGGAGTGTGGCTTGCTTTTTGACTCATGATCAATCATTTTTCCTTGGATGATTGATCCACTCTCTCTCTCACTCTCCTAGCATGAGGCCGGCCACTTTGATGAGGGTTGTCCCAATTTTGTGTGAGGGTTTTTATCTCTTTGGCTCACACAAAAACTCCATAGCACCATCAATGTTGATTCCTCCACTTTAACATTCATATGGCAACTTCTAGTAACCCCATGAGACCCAATGTTCTACACTTATCCTACAGCAATCTTGGACATGTCGACTCGCCAACTTCGTGCCCGAGTTGCCTCGGGCAAGAGGTGGGAGCCCGTAAAAGAACCCGGCGATGTGGTGCCCTTCCGACGAGGAGATGAAGACCGGAGATTCCGCGGTGAGATCGGGATGACGACGAGAAGACCGAAGGACACGGATCGCTTGGTATATCTCTCTACCCCTTCTCTAGTTAGCTAGGAGTAGGTTAATGGCCCGATCCGGGTTTTTAGTGCGCGGTGGTGCCGGTTTACAAGTTTCGTAAAAGTATCGTTTCGGCATTTTGGCCTCGGATTGACGGCCGGGGCGCCGCCGTGCACATACACTGGTATCAGAGCCACACCATTAACCTAGTCTAGCTTACTCTAGTGTGTTTAAAAGTTCGATCGAGCGGATTTTATAAAATGCCCATTTCCAACTCCAGTTTTCTGTCGATTTTATTTTGTGCTCCAAAAATTTTTCTGAGCATGTCAAAAAATCGTGCAAGGTTTTTTAAGTATTCTGTGAAATTTTTGTTCACTGTTGTTCCTGTAGCACCGCAGAATCGCGGCCTTACCCTTGTTCCGGCCGCGGTTCCGCCGCAGTATTAAGGAAACAGTGCACCAAATTTTTACAGAGGGTCTTGGACTTGGAAATGGGGGTTTTGGTGTATTCTGTTTGGGCCCAGATTTTCTTTGAGTGCTACAGTAGTGCTTGGGGCCCACTTGGGAAAATTTAGTCGATCGAAAATTTTAAACATGTTAGTTCACAGTATTTACATTATATCTGCGACCGTGAATGTCATTTGATCGGTAAATCCTGTCTAACTGCTATAGCCCTTTTAGACGGATTTGCGAACGTGACATTCACATTGATGTTCTGTGTTGTGCTGTAATGTTGCGGATTTGTCGTGGTGGATAGCCTGGATGAAATGGTAGTACAGTTTGGTTGATTATGTACATTTGATATTGCGGGGCGAGCGTCCGACATGTGGACTGCCATCACTGCCTGTTTGTATATTATTCTTTTGGGGCACGACCGGGCTGAGGTCGATGTACCCGTTGTATGTATATTTTACTTTTTGTACTAGGATTACCCTAAGGTGGGGTGCACGGATAGCCGGGTTCTAGAGGGCAACGAGCCCGCATCTCATTGTTTTGAGACAGAGGGGGCTTCACTCTAGAATTGGCGGGCTATTCGCCGCACTCGTAGGGGGTACAGGTTGACCCAAGAAGGGGTGCCCAAGTTAACGGATTCCGTAAAGGGGGCTGCCTTGGTTCAGGTTTTGGCGGGTATCTTTCCGCGCCCGTAGGAGTCTAGGTTTTCATTGCACAGGCTATCCACAAGACCAGGGGAAAGTCGGGTTTCATTAGCGGCTCTATGAAACCCGGGGATCCCAGATATCTGTATTTTCTGTGATACTTATTACATTTCTGTGATATTCTATTTTATCACGCCTTGAGCGAATAATATATATTGATATATATACTAGTAGATGTTGTATATGTTTTGCATCCGCGCTAGTCCAGTCCCCGCTCTGTCGTTAGTTAAGTAACCTAACGGGTAATGACGGGACCCAGAGGCGAATGCGGATGGCATATACCCACATCTGTTGGAGATAGTGCCCTCAAAGTCAATTATTGGATCGTAGGTACGTGATTGCAATGATTGAGGCAGGACCTATACCGATATGACAGTCTTGCTCGAGATGATAGTTTGCTATTTGGTTTGTCTTTATCATCGTATACATGCTTTAGTTCACTATTGCATGATGATAGAGCCCATTGGATTCTTGCTTGACTACCAGCAGTATGATGGCGATCATATACGTGGGAGCTGGAGTCTGTAAGCACATCCTTAAAGTGTCCCTAGTCGTGGGAGTTTCGAGACAGGGCATCGATACTCCAGAGTAGACTAGTGTATACAGTCGAGACCCCGACGAGGGGCGGTGGCCGGTCTCACAAGCCACTGGTGTCAGTTTGATCACCTAAGATGTATACAGGTGCTCATTGGGTTATGAGTACACCGGACAGGACTCGCCGGGAACCTGCTAATTGGTATTATACATATCGTCAGATAGCAGTTCCCTGGTGACTTGTGTACAGGTTAGTTCATCGACCTGAGGTCGTCATTTTTCTCGTGTGAGTTCCCACTGTGCTTTGATTTCTACCCTACAACGGCTCAAAGGAGTTGTGCAAACAGGTCTTTTTTGGGTACAGTCCCAAGCCACATGGAGGCAAGTGAGAGGATCGGCAGGGGATTCGTCTCTCCCGATATTGGGGGTGAGATCGTGCTGTGTCTAGGAGAGCCATTACACAAAGCCCTCGGCCGAGGCAGGAGATTTACTGGTAGGTACTCCAGTAGTATCTCAGGGTGTTCTGGGCCACTCTCTGACACGACTTATACTGCTATTGGGGGTCTGACGTTACCAGCCCCTAGGCAGATATGCGATACTCATAGACGAACGGATCGGAATGTATGTATATTGTCACTGTTAGGCTCAGTAGGGTTTATGGATGAGTTCGCTCGTCAGCTTCCCTTCCAATCAATACATAGGCAAACGTTACGTACAGCCAGTACCTCTGACGTGCTAGTGGTTATACCAAGTGCCAGTGTGTTGATGAGTCATTAGAGTCCCCCACAGACACATTCCCAAGTTCGGGCGAAACGTTGTAGAGGCCGTATGGTTATATGGCAGGGTTCGGAAAATGCACGTGCGTTTTCGCACGTGTCATTTTTCGGGCAGATAATACTGATTGGCTTTGGTTTAAGCCGTATCCGAGTATTATACTGTGTATATATAATATCTTTGTCTCAGATGCGTTTGTATTCGGTCGTAATACAAATGCGGGTATGTTTAGACCATTACGGGGTTATCCTGAAATTCGTTTCAGGATCACTTTTGGAAGTTGCCAGTTTCCAGTTTTCTATCGCCCGTATTTTACATTCGGTTAAATACGGATTTATCTTTTCTTGAGATGAGTGTGGAAGCTTCTAGAGGCTTCTAGAAGGTGGTGACTAGGTTCATGCATCTTTGTGACTCATTAGTGCATTTAATGATGTTTGATGACTAGGGTTAATGATTCATCACTTGCATTAATGGTGTTCATACTAGGTGTTATGTGACTCATTCTTTCTTTTGCTTTGTAGTCACCACTCCCTCCTCCTACACTCACCCCCCTCTCCTATATATGGCCGGCCCCTTGCTTGTGAAGGGTATGGTTGTTGTTTTGAGAAATGATTATAGTTTATGTGTATGGAAATTTCATAGCTCTTTTCATTCCATCACCCGATCCAAAAGGAAACTTCATTAACCGTTCGTCCGTGACTTTGGGCGTAACGAGACAAAGTGTTCTACTCATTCTCTACATCATCTTGGTCGTCTATTCTAGCAAACTTGACGATCGAGTTGCCTCGGTTCAGAGGCGGGAGCCCATTTAAAGATCCGTCGACGTAGTGCCACCTGGACGAGAAGACTGGAGATTCAGGAGATCGGAGCAGCCGCAACAAAGTGTGGGATGATGGTTGAAGACCGAAGGACTCGGATCGTTCGGTATAACATTTCTACCCACTTTGTAGTTTGTTAGTATAGCTTTAATGGCAGATCCGGGTTATAGTACGCGATAGCGCCGGTTGTAAAAGTTTTTGTTCCGCATTTGGCGTCTGTTAAACGGCCGGGGCGCTACCGTAGACTTACATGGTATCAGAGCCACGCCATTAAGCTTTACTAACTTGTTCTAAGGCGTTTAAAATATCGATCGAACGAAATTTCCGAAACCGCGATTTTCATGTTAAAGTTTATGTCGAATTTTTAAACAGGTCTAAAAATCATTTTGAGCATCTCAGAAAATCGTGCAGGCTTTTTTAAGAATACTGGTGAAATTTGGTCAACTGTTGACTCCAAAGCGCCGCGGAACCGTCGCACAAACCCTAGTTTGGCCGCGGTTCCTCCGCCGTTTTAGAGCTACAGTGAACCATTTTTCTACAGTAGGGTCTTCATTGAAAATTGTGGTTTCTGGAATATTTCTTTTGGGCCCATATTTTGTTATTGTACAGCAGATGTACTTGGGGCCCACTTCGGGAAATTTTGTCGATCGAAATTTAAACATGTTAGTTTACAGTACTTACTTTATATCTCTGACCGGGAATGTCATTTGATCGGTAAACCACATCTAATTGCTATAGTTCTTTTAGACGGGTTTGCGAACGTGACATTCGCGTTGATGTTCTGTGTTGTGCTGTGATGTTGCGGATTTGTCGTGGTGGATAGCAGGGTGCAATGATAGTGCAGTTTGGATTTATTTGTACATTTGATATTGCGGGGCGAGCGTCCAACATGTGGACTGCCGTCACTGCCTATTGTATAATATTTTTTTGGGGCACGACCGGGTTGAGGTCGATGTACCCGTTGTACATATTTTTATTTCTGTACTAGGTATATCCCGCGACGGAGTGCACGGATAGCCGGGTTCTAGAGGGCAACAGGTCCGTATCTCATGGCTTTGAGAGGCAAAGGGACCTCACTCTAGAATTGGCAGACTATTCACCGCACTCGTAGGGGGTACAGGTTGACCCAAGGAGGTGTGCTCAATTTACCGGATTCCGTGAAGTGACGGGTGTTCCATTCACTATGTTGTGGGGACTACCTCGCTTCAGGTTTTGGCGGGTAACTTGCCGCACCCGTAGGGGTCTAGGTTTCATTGCACAGGCTCTCCACACGACCAGGGGAACGTCGGGTTTCTGCAACGGCTCTGTGAAACTCGGGAATCCCAGATTATCTGTAATGTTCTGTGATGCTTATTACTTTTCTGTAATGTTGCATATTATCACGCCTGGAGCGATTATTGTATATTGGTATATATACTATTAGATATTGTATATGTTTTACACCCGCGCTAGTCCAGCCCCCGCTCTGTCGTTAGTTAAGTAACCTAACGGGTGATGACGGGACCCAGTGACGAATGCGGATGGCATATACGTACATTTTATTTTCGTTCTTTTCTGGTGTGAATGATTGATGGGACTGCATTGATTCTTATCAATGCAAGAGTAAAACAAACCTATATTTGATGTTGTTGGAACAAATTTTAAAAGATGTTATTACAAAGATGTTTCCTTTTGTTTTGCATTGCGGTATTCAGTTAGAATATCCTGCACCTCATTCGACGAGGCAAGGGCCGAGATCCCTTCACCGGGAGTGACCCCTTGGGCAGAAGTTTAAGTCAGGGTAATAACTTTACTATAGTCGGTTACAAGTTGCTTTGCATCGTGGTATTCAGTTGGAATATCCTGCACCTCATTCCACGAGGAAAGAGCTGAGATCCCTTCACCGGGAGTGACCACTTTAGCAAAAGGTTTTCGCCACTATATTTTTATAAAAAGCTATCAGGTTACTTCAATAAGATCAAGTTCATTACATTAAAGTTTTTTCACCAAAAACCAGCCGTAGCCCTCTGTCATTTCTTATGGATGGTCAGTAGTATTCAAGCTATGTTTGTTTAGCCAAAGTCAAGGCATAGTGCTTGGTAGCTGCTGGGTATTCATCTGTTGCGTAGATAGATGCGTTGGTTTGGGACAGTCGTATTACCTTGTTGGCCAAAGTCAAGTGTATGTACGGGTGGGTTCAAATTAATCTGGATGATGACGGGTAGAACTTGGCATGTGACTTATGATGGGTTGGCCAAAGTCACGATCATAAGAGCATGGGGCAAAAATCAATATCAGGAGTTTCTAAAGAAAATGAAACTTGCCAAGTATGCGCATACCTTTTGGAGTGTGATAACGTGAGTGGATTCCGTCACGTTATCATGCGATGAGAGTTGGATCCCGATTCTCACTGATGAGTTGGTTTATTCTTCGGGTGATCCCGACTAATTCTTCTTTCAGGTTTGGAGGAGAATTTGAGATTACAGTGGGAAGTTTACTGTTTAGATAAATTGATAACCATTCTGATCTAGGTTAGAGTGCATGCAGAGTGTTTCTTCTTTCTCTCTTTGGCAGCGACCTTTGACCGACCCTAGACTATGACTCAGTGACCAAGTTGACCGAACCTTCTTAAAATACTGGCCTTTGGATTGTCTTAGTTGCATAAGTCATTGCCGCTCCTTCTTTTACCCTTTGTATTTCTCAAAACACCCCGTATTACTACGGATATCCACTTCCATTGGATAGATCCATTGTATGGTTATATACGAACTCGAAAAGACTTCTTCGAGGATGGATCCAGGTTCAGGAGAAATAGAATTAGTTTATTCAGTTGTCTTTTATTATCACCTTCTCTCAGGTTGCGATGGCTCCTTGGTTTAGGGGAGTACACCTATTATGCTTATTGGATAGTCTTCTTCTAAGCCATAGGCTGGTGCCGAAAGGTAGGGAATGAAGAAAACCAATTAGCCTAAGTAGGGTGTACAGAAGGTAATAACTAAAGACAAAATAAAGGGATTAGAAAGAGTGCAAAATAAATTGCGACTGTTATCATTCACGACCAAACCGCATACTTCATCGCCGCTTCTATTTTCACCTTTAATAGAATAAGGTATTATTCAGTTGTCTTTTATCACCACCTTCTCTCAAGTTGCGAGTACTCCTAGGATTAGGAGAGTACACCTATTATGCTTACTAGATAGTCTTCTTCCAAACCATAAGCTGGTGTCGAACGGTAGGGAAGGAAGAAAACCATTTAGCCTAATGATGGTGTACAGAAGGTAACGACTAAAGACAAATAAAGGGATTTGGAGAGATGGCAAAGAAATATACGGTTATAATCATGAATCGGATTATGGAAGAGGCATTACTAGGAATACCAAGATACCCCTACGAGATATTTTAATGTTTCAGTTTCACTGCGCATTGTTAAAAGAAAACTGTTTTCCCGATTAGATACTTACTCCAGGGTATGTATTTACCAGGTTTCATTCTCATATATGTATGGTTTTTACAGATGATGAGTAGGAGTAAGTTATTAGGAATTAGGTGATTATCCTCATTATATCGGAATTGGTTGTAATTGGTGATATTTGAGGAAAATGCCTGGGTACAGTTTTTAACCTACGATGCACAGGTTATGAGTTAATCAACTCAGTGGACTTATACAGAGTATTGTATGTTGTCCAGTGTCCATCAGGACAAAGGGGTAGGTCCTCGTACTATGTTCTGTTTACTTATGACTTCTCTAGTTTTTAGACAAGTGTTTCATAGAAATACAATGTCTAAGTTTTGAGAAGTCGTGGGTATAAGAATAAAGTAGAGAACCAGATATCGCAAGTATCGGGATTCTTCAAAGAGATCGAAGATGTAGATTCTTGTGATTGGTATTCAGTTGATAGTAATGATTTTGAGAAACTTGTTTCTCTTTCGGGTTACTCATAATTGGATGTATTTCTAAGTTGAGTATTGCTGATTAGCCTCTCTCCATTAAGTTGATATGCACTGGAGACAGCTGCATGATTTGAATCTGGTTCCAATTAAATTAGTGCCTCTATTTCTATATTGTATATAGAATGGTTCATATCTTAACGATGTTAAGGTAAGGGGAGTTGTCCAGCTTATGCTTAAAACCAGACACTGGATAACTCAAGGCACGTTTCTATAATGGCTATTTGTAGGTTGACCCTGGCTTTGACGAGGGTTGACATTTCTACCATCTGGAAGATCAATAGTGATATTGTTCTTGACTCGCCACAGTTTTAGTAAAATGGATTTTTTTCAGAAAACAGAAGTGGGAGTATGGTAGAACTGGAAGTGATTCCAAAACCGCAAACGATTACGGAAAATTTAATAGGACCTATATATTCAATCAGGTTTGACATTCCAATAGCCACTCCGCAGATATGTTGGGTAACCTCAGACACCCGAGAGGTACTCCGGTAGCCTCAAGGACAGTGACAGGGAGGTTCTTGTTTACCCAGACTTGACACTACTGTTGTTCCAGACTATGAGACCCGGCAAGAGGATAAGTATAACGTCGTTCTAAACTAGCTTTAGAAGTGTACGTAGATATTATTCTGCCAGAGGGTTGTCGTAGTCAGTGGGAGCAGCGGAAGCATAGTGGGCAAGTAGCTTATGTCTATTTATAGGATTGAGCAGATATAGAGAAGATAAGATCATCTAATTTTGATGTAACAGTCATGGCTTTGACTTCATCAGAATAGAGGATGGATCTGTTAAGAAGGTAGTAGGGTGTGATGTCCTGGTATTTGGATGACATACACAGAGTAGGAAGTAAAATTCCTGTACTACGATCGGTTGTACTGTGGTCATCACACAGTTGTTTCTCCAGACAGGATATGGATATAATATCAGACATTCTGGTTACTAGATCTATGGTATTAGATCTAGATTTGGGTAGTTTCCCAATGTGGGTACTTTGACAGTATTCTAATAGTATTTTAGAATAGAAGACTCCTGGCATGGTGTTGTACCTGCAGGTGATGGAGTCACCCTCTCTAAAGGTGTCTTAGAGACTAAAGGAGAGAGGGATGTGCATGATTGGCAGATCACTTGCTTAGGCAATTGAGTAAATCATGAGATGTCAAGTACCACACCAGATGTAGTTTTTGCACTTTATGCGATAAGTTTATATTAATCCAATCCTGAAGAAACATAAGGAAGCAGTTTTAGAACATAAGGTGCATGTTCTATGGATTTGATGATGGCAGCCTCCTTCGGGAGACGGTTATCATTCCAGGCTTCAAAGGTGACATAGATGACCGAGTGATTGTCAGAGTTATAGTTTTCCCTATGACAAGGGACAGTATTATAGACAGGTGGTCCAAGAGGATACTGTGGGAGGCATGGTGCTGGATACTGATTAGGTTCAGTTATCGATACAGTCTAAGAAGTTTGGATTTGGAGTTCATTTATGAACTAGGTCCCATCAGATATCCAGACATATTCTAAGACATGTATTACTCGATTCGGGAGATGGCTTTCTCCGCGAACATGAGATTAAGAGAGACATAGAAAGAAACATCAGGGTGGATCCACTCACTGAGGCTATTTTCTCGAACACATGAGTTTTTACAAACTAGCTTTGTGAAACTGATTAGTAGAGGAGTTGGGTGTTCGGTATCACACGGGCTGTGAGTATGCGACATTGCAATAATTAGCCTTAAGTGCAAGTGGGAGATTGTTAGAGCTAGTGCCCTCAAAGTCAATTATTGGATCGCAGGTACGTGATTGCAATGATTGACGCAGGACCTATACCGATATGACAGTCTTGCTCGAGATGATAGTTTGCTATCTGGTTTCTCTTTATCATCGTATACATGCTTTAGTTCACTATTGCATGATGATAGAGCCCATAGGATTCTTGCTTGACTACCAGCACTATGATGGCGATCATATACGTGGGAGCTGGGGTCTGTAAGCACATCCTTAAAGTGTCCCTAGTCGTGGGAGTTTCGAGACAGGGCATCGATACTCCAGAGTAGACTAGTGCATACAGTCGAGACCCCGATGAGGGGTGGTGGCCGGTCTCACAAGCCACTGGTGTCAGTTTGATCACCTAAGATGTATACAGGTGCTCATTGGGTTATGAGTACACCGAACAGGACTCGCCGGGAACCTGCTAATTGGTATTATACATATCGTCAGATAGCAGTTCCCTGGTGACATGTGTACAGGTTAGTTCATCGATCTGAGGTCGTCATTTGTCTCGTGTGAGTTCCCACTATGCTTTGATTTCTACCCTACAACGGCTCAAAGGAGTCGTGCAAACAGGTCTTTTTTGGGTACAGTCCCGAGCCACATGGAGGCAAGTGAGCGGATCGGCAGGGGATTTGTCTCTCCCGGTATTGGGGGTGAGATCGCGCTGTGTTTAGGAGAGCCATTACACAAAGCCCTCAGCCGAGGCAGGAGATTTACTGGTAGGTACTCCAGTAGTATCTCAGGGTGTTCTGGGCCACTCTCTGACACGACTTATACTGCTATTGGGGGTCTGACATTACCAGCCCCTAGGCAGATATGCGATACTCATAGACGAACGGACCGGACTGTATGTATATTGTCACTGTTAAGCTCGGTAGGGTTTATGGATGAGTTCGCTCGTCAGCTTCCCATCCAATCAATACATAAGCAACCGTTATGTACAACCAGTACCTCTGACATGCTAGTGGTTATACCCAGTGCCAGTGTGTTGATGAGTCATTAGAGTCCCCCATAGACACTTTCCTATATTCGGGTGAAACGTTGTAGAGGCCGTATGGTTTTATGGCAGGGTTCGAAAAATGCACGTGCGTTTTCGCACGTGTCATTTTTCGGGCAGATAATACTGATCTGCTTTGGTTTAAGCCGGATCCGAGTATTATACTGTGTAGATATAATATCTTTGTCTCAGATGCGTTTGTATTCGGTCGTAATACAAATGCGGGTATGTTTATACCATTACGGGGTTATCCTGAAATTCGTTTCAGGATCACTTTTGGATGTTGCCAGTTTCCAGTTTTCTATCGCCCGTATTTTACATTCGGTTAAATACGGATTTATCTTTTCTTGAGATGAGTGTCGAAGCTTCTAGAGGCTTCTAGAAGGTGGTGACTAGGTTCATGCATCTTTGTGACTCATTAGTGCATTTAATGATGTTTGATGACTAGGGTTAATGATTCATCACTTGCATTAATGGTGTTTGACTGTGTCGAAAGAGTGTGTTTGAAGTAATTAACCGCAATTAGAACGGTGTCGCGTGTAGCTAGACCGAGGTGAGTACGGGTCGTCCTCTGGGAAATGTTGAATCTTTTATTCTTACTTTAGATGTGTTGAGAGAGAGGGGGGGAATAAAGAATATTGTAGAATGGTTTCTAGATCTACGTTAAGCACTAATGCAAAATATAGATCTAGATTATTTATGGATGTAGTTAATATAAGAAGGGGCTTGTAGGGTTCGTTAGGATTTAGTAGTTATGGATGATTAATTAAAAATAACTCTTTTTATCCTTTAATAGATTTAAAACTAGAACGACGGTGATGTATGTAGATTAGGGTTTCTGGAGGGAAAAGGAATCCCACTCTTAACCCTTATCTCGACACGGAACTCCGTTCATATCTAGCCTTTACCAAAATAATCATTAATCAAATCTCTAATCGCGGTCGGGACTAACAATGAATTGTTAGTGCGCCCGATTAGGATGTTAATGATTCTTTTGATAAAGTTTATAAACTTTCTAGGACTTAAAAAGAGTTTAGAGATGTTCATCATCCATTAGCCTACCCTAATCCTACGAACCCTAACAAGCAGAGAATTACTCGTGCATGTTGGGAGAAAAAGAGATGGAGAGAAATTGCATAATTAAACTACGAAGAAATAGAATAAGAAAAAGAACTACCTTTATTAATCAACAATATTCATTACACTTTGATCCTTAGAAAATGATTACAAAGACTGGCTTTCTTCTCGATCTCTTCCAAGGAGGTAGACGAACAGTTGATGATCAGCCTGGATGCGTGAGCCGTCTTAGATTTCGTGATCGCGTCGACTTGATAATTTTTCCAAGAGGCTCTCGGTCTTTATTTATAGCCCCAAAGCCAGAACTCATGCTTCCAAATATGGAATCTAACTATAAAGATTCACCCACAAAAGTTGCAAATCCTAACTCCCCTTTACTGCGGCGGATCCGCGGCCAAAAGGGGGGTTTGGCCGCGGATCCGCGGCCAAGGGTGGGGATCACTTGTTGAATTTTCTAGGCTTTCATCTGTGTGACATGTGGCAATCTCAGGAATCTTTGGACTTTGGAAATCTTCTCGTAGTTGCTGCCAGATTTGATCTCCAAGTTTTTCTTTCTTAATTAGGCAGGTTTTCTTTAACAACTTGATTTCCTTGATTTTAGTCTTCGAAAAATTCTGCACAACAACTCAACAAATAATATTTAGTAGACTTAGTTCTACTAGGATTAGGTCAATAATATTATATACATTTTCCTACCAAATGCTAATTTTAATATATCAACACATGGAAAATAGTATTTTTACAAATAAACCCTCATATGTATGATATATTATAATAAAGACCTTTTTAAATATGGAAATTGTAGGAAAAATGTAATAATAAATGTGCAGTTTAATCAACTGAACAAATACCCCCAAACTTATCTTTGATCGTCCAGAGCAAACTAGTTTATTCAAGAGATGGAGAAAAAGAAAGGAGAAAACTAAGCACACTTTCGTGGGCAAACACGATTGTACTGAGCACGTGCAACAAGCCGTTAAACCTCTAGGTGTCCCTAGTAGTAGGAGTGTTGTCTCCTGAGGGTTTTCAGCGGATTACACCCACAAAATCCAATAACAAAAGAGAGATGGTGAAATTTACATATCAAGATAAGAACCATAAAAGAAAGACTTTGAAAATAAGAGTTTCCAACTACACTAGCTTTTCAGTTGTCATGAGCCCTATCTTAATAGTCATAAAAAATGTTAGAAATCACATCATCCCTCAATAAAACATCTTCTTTAATCTTCATTCCTACCTTTCATCCAAACATCGATCATATACCCCTACGTGTGTGAAATGGACATCCCTACACTCGGAGAATTCAATTCAAGCTATCATACTCTTGTCCATCTACCTCAGTACTTTTTAACTTGATGAATATTTAGATTTACTCACACATTTTCATACGACCGTTAATACTTCTTGAGGTACTAACCGACCGATTACTCATGTGCTTGCTGATTAGGTGATAATATTTTCCTCGTCTTGCACCAGCTAAGGCTTAGTAGTGACTCCCAGACCAGTTGGCCTTAGGGCACTAGGTGAAGAGGCACCCTCGCTATATTTTTTTATTGCTGCCTTGGCAATAACAAAACCAGTGTTCATTTTTTCTTTTCACCATTTTTATATTTTCTTCATTAATTTTTTTATTTCCTTCATACTTTGGCTTTTAGACAAGAGCATTTGAAGGTATCCTCTACTATCCTGAGTTTCAAGACGTGTGTAAGTGCATATAGTAGGGTATCAACATTCAAATGTTTGGCTTCCAGAATAGAAATTATTTTTCAGACTTATTTTTATCCTCAGATTAGTGACTTCCTTCATCTTACTAACCCTTGGGACAACAACTCATAACTACTTATTACTAGTTCGTTTAAGAAAACTTCTAACTTTCTTGGTTTTCTTAAACTATTCCTATCTTTTGGATGTAATTTTTCACTTTCTACTCTTTTGTTATAAAAGAATTTTTTTAAAAAAATGTTGTGCTTATGCAAAATGTATGCAAATTGATGTGTAAATAAGCACAAACCTCCCCCAAACCTGTTTACAGCAGTGTCCTCACTGATGTCATTCGTTAAGCTCAAAAACCTGTAGACTTGGGAGGAAAAAGGGGACAAGAAATAATGCAAGTGAAATCCTCCCCCAAACTTATTTTTGGCTCATAATTTTGTAAAAATCATTTTCTTTCAAGAGCCAAAATATCCCCCCCAAACTTGAGTTAAACAATATTAATCTTTTAAAATCACACGAGGGGGTCAAGGTTATTAGTTAATGCCAAGCTTTGCAAAGACCGAAGGTCAACACCAACCATTCAAAAATTTTATCGATGAAGCACCAAGGTTGGTGGAAGAACATGTCACCTTTCGACGTGAAGAAGTGGGGAGGTGATAAGAGGTGTAATGGAAAAGGATTGTGTCTCAATTTGGGGAGACGACACAGTGATAGTAATGATGGATTACTCGCATTATCATGATTGTCCAAAAGAAGGGGTGGAGGTTCAATTTCTTTATCTTGGAGTTGATTTATCTCAACACCCGTATCTTTTAAAAATGCGAGTCCATCAGCGAAAATCTCCTCAAAGCTTTCATCGATACCCCGAAGAATAATGTCATCAGGAAAAACAGGGTGATCGTCAGACTCTATAAAAAGTTCCTCATCAGCGTTAGATGTTGACCCGGACAACTCGGTGGAAAAGTACATGGTTGGGTCAAGCAACAACATATGAAAAGAGTCAGTATCATGAGGTTGATCAAATTCGCTGCTGTCGATATCCATTAATTCGACAGAACACACATGAGTATAGGGTTCGGAGGGTTCACTTCCCAACTTGTAAATGTTAAGCTCAATTGACTTCCTTCCAAAGGATTGGGTCATAGAGTCGTTTCTATAATTGATTACTGCGTTGGAAGTGGCCAAATAGGGTCGACCGAGTATCACCGGGATTTGATTGCGTGGGTTTGCTACAGGTTGTGTATCTATAACGACAAAGTCCACAGGGAATATGAATTCCCCGACTTTGATTAACACATCCTCTAGCTCAACCCTAGGTTCGGTGATAGATCGATCGGCCATCTGAAGAGCGCAATGCGCAGGTTTTAACTCTCCGATCCCTAATTGCTCATAAACAGAATACGGAAGCAAGTTAACACTAGCACCTAAATCGAGTAGAGCACGATTGATATTTTTACCCCCAATAGAAATAGAAATTGTAGGACTTCCGGGGTCCTTTCGTTTCTTCGGTAGTTGTTGTGTAAAAGCAGTGCTCACATTACTCGCAAGGAAAACTTTTTTAGGTACTTGAACTTTTCTCTTCCTAGTGCACAAGTCCTTTAAGATTTTTGCATATGACGGAACTTGTTGAATAGCATCTAGGAAAGGAATGTTTATGTTAACTTGCTTAAAAATTTCCACAATCTTCTCCATTTGTGGACTTGGTCTGTTGCCCATTAACCTGTTTGGATAAGGTGCTTTATCAATAAGGGTTTGGTCCAACATTAGAGAGGATTGTGGGGATGGATTCGATCCCAAAACCGGAGTGGGAATCGACTTAGATAGATTTGGTAAAATGGGCGAAGGGTTCGAGCCTTGGGGAAAACGGAGAATAGGCTCGGGTGAAGGTGGGAGACTAGACGAATTAGGGGAAGAAGAAGAAGCTGGGGTATCATTGGTGCCACTATCATCACATTGCTCACCCACTCGGTTATTCAGCACTTTTCCCGATCTCAACGTGGTAACAACACTCACATTATAACTTTGTGAGTGGCCAGGATTTGGTATGGGTTGAGATGGGAGCTTCCCTTTTTCTCTCGCACTCATTGCGGCGTTTAACTGTGCGATTTGGTTTTCTATTGATTTAATACTCTCACCATGGGAGGCGCAGTTTTTCGTTATGGTATCAATAGAAGACCTCATCTCAGCCGACAATTGCATGGATTGTTTCATGAACATATCCAAAGTTTGTGCAAGTGAGTTATCAGTTCCGGCTACTTATGGTGTAGAAATGTTGGCCGGATTTTGGAAATTCTGTGACTGAAAGGGGGGCTGATTCTGTGGTTGTGGTTGCTGTGGAGGAGGTCTTTGATAATTGCTTTGTTGGTTTTGTCTCCAAGCAAAGTTAGGATGATTCCTCCATCCTTGATTGTACGTGGAAGAATAAGGGTCGTTTCTAGGTCGCTGCTGAAAAGCAGCATTAGCTTGAAACGATGCATTCATAGGACATTCTTCTGTTAAGTGTGAAGGATCCGAACAGCAACCACAGACGGTCTTAGGAAGCTGTCACGACTCGCAGGGTACGGAACGTGACTGGCACTTAAGTTTACGAAACGTCTCAAGACGTCCGTAAAATAAGTAAGCCAAAGCCCAGAAAACCAAAACCGAATAAGCAAAAGAGTGAAGAGAACCCAATCAATTGTAAATGAGTTTATCAAATAAGTCATATAAAACCTCTTTAAAAACAATATCAATTTTTCCGAAAATTTCGGCAGAGTCTCCTTTGTAAATACTGGCCCCCAAAATGGGTACAACAAGAATATATATGAATCCAACAAATAAGGCATCCCCAAGCGGGAGCTAGCTCTTCGCCACAAGGCGGTCACAAATCCCACGCAATATAAAGCAACAACATGCGAAATAATCATTAGGAAGCATGAGAAAAACAGCATGTCGACTCAAGTGAGCTCGACCCCAAAATATAGCATAAAAAGTCCACAAATCTCACAGTCTCATCTCTAGGTCAATATACAACAATACTGGTAGATACAGTAGATGGAGTGCACTAGATACAAAGAATATACAAGGTGGTACAAAAATAATAATATAACCCACCTAAGAGCAAAACCTCGAGTCCAGGCAAAAGAGGCAAAAGAAGCAAGTGCGCCCGCCGCTACTGTACTGACGGAGCGGACCTGCAAAAGGCTGTGGCACAACGGGGGTGAGTTGCCAACTCGTGAGTAATAAATAACATCTACACAGGCTATCGTATGCATGCACACAAGCATCCTAGCATCTAAAATACAGGTATGACTGGATGCACTAGCAGGTGTGTATACAACATCAGTGTACTAGCAGGTGTATGTATGCAACATGAATATCTGAGGTCTCAATAGGTATATATAAGAAACATTTTATCTCTTTTTGTTTTTGAAACTCTTTTAAAATGCCAGCATAATACTCATAGAATCGACAACAATCTGTGTCCAGCAGCGACACCTAAAAACTGTCTCAAATCTCATAAATCCATGTGATAGTGTCTCTGGCCTCAGCCATCCGGCTGACCCATCTCAATATCAATATCTCATCCTCTCGCGGCTCCGGTCGGTATCCTCTGGATATCCGCCGTGCCCAATGAAGTCACCGGTAGGTAATCCGTCCCCTGCCAGGCTCATCGTCAGCAACACGAGCTTCTTGCCCCGGGGTACCTTACCGGGCCCACCATGTACCCGAGACGGTTCATCCAACTCCTCGAAACGGGTCTCGAAAACCACAACAAACTCATGGTGGGCGACACTTACATCACTAGAAAACCGCAATTTACATATTTTAAAAATATAATAAGTTTAGAAATTTTGCGGCTTTCCCCCGAAATCCAGAATATCACAAAATCTCAAGAAATCCTCATAAATGCATATGCCAATGATAATGAATGAATATGGTGTCAATAATCAAGTTGCGATGTATGATTGATAGATTAGGCATGAACAAATAATATGATGAAGTACATGCACATGAATAACAATCCTACGATTTCATTTTAAGGAATTAAAGCAATAGCGCAAGTTTAAGTATCAATTATAGTAAAAGGGTTCAATTTAAAGGTTATCTAGTGTGGTGGCATGGCAATTACCAGGGTGTGTGTGTAAGCATGAATAGTGCTCGTGCTGCATATAAAAACCCTGGCAATGGTGCAGGTGTCCTATAGAATGGGTTCGTATATGTATGTCAATATAAGGCATGAATATAGCAAATAATCATACAAGTATTACATCCCTAATTTCTAAAATTACTAAGAATCTTTTTAAGCTACTAAAACTATCGGGCGACTTGCACCATCCAGCGATAGTCCTCCGTAGATGTTACATCTACTCACCGGAATCCCTAGCTAGTCACGTCCAATCACCGCTTTCCCCTTTCGTGCCGCGTCTGACGTCTCCGCGACCGAACCTAGAATTTACATCAATACAAACATAAGGTTACATATTAAGAACAACGCAATTCCCTAACGAAAATACCAACGTTCACAAGCTAGGTACAACGTGCACAGGTGCGCGGAACGCACGCGAAAATCGCAAAACTAACTAGAATCGTCGATTTAGTCGCCCGGAAAAACTAAAACCCGAACACTCAAAAATCCGCACTCACACATCCTAAAAGTCATAGGATACGCTAAAAATGTCATCAAGACATCACAATTAATTCATCACAATATTTTAATAAAAACTAGTAAGCTAGAATTTGCAATTTGGTGCAAACATCGACAATTAGCGACAAAGTTAACACAATCCAACACAACAATCCAAACTAACCCACTAGATAGCCACTACATTAATTTTAGACCATTAACTATGCTTCAAAACATATTTTCCACAACCAACCCTTCTCTTGATTTTTGGTAATTAGCAATCACAATCAAAATTTAAATTTCACACTAAATTAACTTAGATTAGCAAAATTTGAAGCCACTTAAGCAAAGTAACCACAAGGATTGGTTTAGTAAACAACTAGATAGATAATTAGCTTTAATTAACTAAATAATGGTTTCTAAAAACCCTAGTTTAACTCTAACTACAAACCTTTAAAAACTAGATTAGAACTAACACTAAATTAACACTAGATTTTATCCCAATTAGCAAGTTAACCACTTAGATTAAGCTAACAAAATAACTAGGTAACAAAATAGCTTAATTAATCTCTTAATGGTGTTCTAAACCCTAAATTAATTTCAAACCACAAACTTTAAAAAAAACTAGTATGCAAAAAGCACTAAAATTAACACTAAAAAAATTTCAAAGTTCTAATTAGCACACTTTAAACTACAATTTAACCAAAGATTGAAATTATACCTCACAAGCCCAAACCCTATGTTGCTAAAGCCTCCCAAGATGCCATCTTTCTCCAAGATTCGAACCAATTTGGGTTTGAGAAGAGAGGGAATAAGGTTTTGTGTTGAAATAGTGAAGGATTTGTTGATTTTTATTGAATTTTGATGCAATTTTTTTGAAGAAAATAAGAGAAAAGAGAAGGAAAATAATGGAATGGGGGGGGGGGGGGAGCTGGTCTCGGCCAGATGAGGGAGAGGGGAGTGGTGTGGGGTGTGTGGGAAAAAATCACCAAGTCAAACCCCCTCAAAGTCAATACACCATACCTCCAAATACTATATTTTAAAACCTACACAAAACACCTCCTTTCTTCACATGAAAAAAAGCAAAGTGAGGCAAGGAATTTCTGGACCTGATGATGGTGGGGCCGGCCTAGAGGGAGTGGGGGTGAGTGTGAGTGGATACAAAAAGGTTTTATGCAAAAAGACCCCCCACAAGTCCAAAATTGCAAGTTTTAGCTTAAAATTCAATAAATTTCGTTTTCCATAATAAAAATTTGTTAAAACTTAAAATAAAATACTAAAAATTTATGTTACAACTAGATTTTAATTAACATGATTTTAAAGCTTAAATTAAGCCCATTTAAATTTGTATTTATTGCTAATTTAATGTACTTTCTTACAGGCTTAAAATAATATTAAAAATTGAAAAATTAGGGAAAAATTTTAAACGACCAGAATTTCATAATTAACTCATTTGCTACTAAAAACTAGCAATTACCTAACCAAATTAGGTATAATTAGTCCTAAACTGCAAAATAACAAAAAGGACGGTTTTCGGAAAAATACCGAATTTTCACCGATTTTCAGGAAAACACCAAAACGACTTTTCAAGGCGTTACAATCTTCCCCCTTAAAGGAATTCGCTCCCCGAATTTAAAAATATAACTACGCGTACCTTCAAAGAGATGGGGATATTTCTTCCTCATCTCGCCCTCGGTCTCCCAGGTAACCTCCTCGCTACTCGGGCTACGCCAAAGGACCTTGACGGTCGGTATAACTTTCGATCTCAACTTCTTCACTTGCCGATCCAGGATGGCCACCGGCTACTCTGCAAACGAAAGGTCGCGCTCTAGCTGGACTGTCGGGTGCTGAATCGCATGCGAAGGGTCGTGAAGGTACTTGCGGAGCATCAAAACATGGAAGACGGGGTGAACATCGGGAAAGCTGGGTGGAAGGGCCAAACGATATGCAACAGCGCCGACACGCTCGAGGATCTCGCAGGGACTTACGAATCTAGGGCTAAGCTTCCCCTTTCGCCCAAAACGCATCACGCCCTTCATCGGGGAGACTCTCAGAAAAACATGGTCGCCAACTGCGAACTCTAATCTGCGACGACGCCTGTCCGCATACGATTTCTGCCTGCTCTGAGCCGCTCTCATCCGGTCTCGGATCAACTGTATCTTCGCTGTCGTCTCCTCAACAAGCTGCGGCCCCAAAATACTGCTCTTGTCACGCCCCACCTCCAATACAGAGAGTATTGTCCGCTCTGGCCGAAGCCGCATGGTTTTGTCCTTCGGAGCGAACCGGACCCGACCAGGGGCCATTTCCCAGGAGGTCACCCATCCTAGGACTTCCCTGGCCCGAGCATACTTAACTATGGAGTTCTCAAGCTCCTGTAGTTCCGGTTCACTTAAAAGGCGCCTCTGTATTGAAGAGTGGTATCATTTCATTTATAGTACAGATCTGCCCTCTTTCGGAATGTATTCCGCAGAGTCCCCATTGTTCTACAGTGGGTCCCACGGACTCAAGAGGTGGCCCCCACGGATTCAAGAGGTGGCCCCCGCCCACTTAACACGACACTTGGCGTGGCACTTTGTTCCGTGTGGCACTTTGCTCCGTGAGCAAGAACCGGGTCCCGACATTCTCCCCACCTTTGAACAATGGTTCGTCCTCGAACCACAAACCTACTATTGAGGGACCAGCTCTGATACCATTCTGTCACGCCCCACCTCCAATACAGAGAGTATTGTCCGCTCTGGCCGAAGCCGCACGGTTTTTTCCTTCGGAGCGAACCGGACCCGACCAGGGGCCACTTCCCAGGAGGTCACCCATCCTAGGACTTCCCTGGCCCGAGCACGCTTAACTACGGAGTTCTCAAGCTCCTGTAGTTCCGGTTCACTTAAAAGGCGCCTCTGTATTGAAGAGTGGTATCATTTCATTTATAGTACAGATCTGCCCTCTTTCGGAATGTATTCCGAAGAGTCCCCATTGTTCTACAGTGGGTCCCATGGACTCAAGAGGTGGCCCACACGGATTCAAGAGGTGGCCCCCGCCCACTTAACACGACACTTGGCGTGGCACTTTGTTCCGTGTGGCACTTTGCTCCGTGAGCAAGAACCGGGTCCCGACAGCTCTCGCTGAGCTCTGTCCAACAGACGTGCGATCTGCATCTCCTCCCATACAATGCCTCGAAAGGTGCCATTTGAATAGTATCCTGGAAGCTGTTGTTGTAGGAGAACTCCACTAGAGGTAAGTGACGATCCCAGCTACCGCCGAAGTCTAAAACGCACGCTCTGAGCATGTCCTCGAGAGTCTGAATGGTCCGCTCTGACTGTCCGTCGGTCTGCGGATGAAACGCTGTGCTGAAGCTCAAACGAGTGCCCAAAGCCTCCTGAAGTCTCTGCCAAAGTCGGCTGGTGAACTGGGTGCCTCGATCTGACAAGATACAAGTCGGTACGCCATGCAACCGCACGATCTCGTCGATGTAAAGCTGGGCATACCGAGCGAAGCTGAAAGTGGTCTTCACTGGCAGGAAGTGAGCCGCTTTCGTCAATCGATCTACGATCACCCAGATAGAGTCATACCCTCGACTGGTCCTGGGTAGACCCACAACGAAATCCATCGAAATCTGCTCCCATTTCCACTCCGGAATGGGTAACGGCTGTAGCTCTCCTGCGGGCCTCTGGTGCTCGGCCTTGACTTGCTGACAAGTCAGGCATCTCGATACAAACTCCGCAATGTCCCTCTTCATCCCGTCCCACTAGTAGGTCTCTCTCATATCATGGTACATCTTGGTGGAACCGGGGTGGACACTATACACTGATCGGTGTGCCTCCTTAAGAATATCGCGCCGCAATCCATCAGCATCTGGTACGCACAGTCTAGATCCATAGCGTAAAATCCCCTGATCGTCAATCACGAACTCGGAAGATCTGCCATGTCCCATCTGTGCCATGATCTCTGAGCAACGGTCGTCACTGCGCTGTGCCTCATATATACGGTCAAGCAACTGTGGGCGTGCACGAACATGCGTGAGCTGTCCCCCTGTCTGAGTGAACTCGAACTCAACTCGGCTGTCGCATAACATATGCCAATCTGCTGACGACTGCCTCTGCACTGCGCGCAAAAAGGATAGACTATCCCGGGCCTCCTACTCAACGCATCTGCCACCACATTCGCCTTGCCTGGGTGATATAAGATCTCGCAGTCGTAGTCTTTCACCGACTCCATCCAACGACGCTGTCTGAGGTTCAGGTCTCGCTGCTGAAATATGTATTTTAAGCTCTTGTGGTCTGTGAATATTTGGCACGACTCGCCATATAGGTAATGTCGCCAAATTTTCAATGCAAAGACCACTGCAGCCATCTCCAAATCATGAGTGGGGAGTTCTGTTCATGCTTCTTCAACTGCCGAGAAGCATATGCGATCACCCGGCCATGCTGCATCAACACGCATCCAAACCCCACTCGCGAAGCATCACAGTAGACCACAAATCCGCCTGATCCCGAGGGCAAAGATAATACCGGCGCCGTAGTCAAACAAGTCCATAGCTGCTGAAAACTGCGCTCGCACTCCTCTGTCCAAACGAAAGGAACTCCCTTCCGGGTCAAACCGGTCAAAGGTGCAGCTATACGGGAGAAGTCCTGAACAAAACGCCTGTAGTAGCCTGCCAGGCCTAGAAAACTACGGATCTCAGTAACCGATGTAGGTCGGGGCCACTGCTGAACAACCTCAATCTTCTTCGGGTCCACACAAATGCCGTCTCTCGTAACCACGTGACCCAAGAATCCGACGCTGTCCAGCCAGAATGTACACTTGGAGAACTTTGCGAACAGTTGGTGCTCCCTCAGAGTCTGTAACGTAATCCGCAAGTGCTGCTCGTGCTCCTCTCTGCTCCGGGAGTACACCAAGATATCATCGATAAACATGATGATGAACAAGTCAAGATACGGCCTGAATGTACGGTTCATCAAATCCATGAATGCTGCTGGGGCATTGGTGAGTCCGAACGACATCACCAAAAACTCGTAGTGGCCGTAGCGCGTGCGGAAAGCTGTCCTCGGTATATCCTCCTGTCGAACTCGCAGCTGATGGTATCCTGATCGTAAGTCGATCCTCGAAAAATACCCCGCACCCTGAAGCTGGTCGAACAAATCATCAATGCGTGGCAACGGATATCTGTTCCGAACGGTAACTTTGTTCAGCTGGAGGTAGTCGATACATAAGCGCAAACTTCCATCCTTCTTCTTGACAAACAGGACTGGAGCACCCCACGGAGAAACACTAGGTCGAATAAGCCCCTTATCTAACAATTCCTGCAACTGATCCTTCAGTTCTCGAAGCTCTGCCGGGGCCATCCGATAAGGCGGTATAGAAATAGGCCCCGAGCCAGGAATCAAATCGATGCAGAACTCAACGTCGCGCTCAGGTGGTAGCCCAGGTAGCTCATCAGGGAAAACATCAGGGAACTCACAAACAACCGGGACCCGGTCCAACGGAACCTCTGCAGCTCGAGTATCACAAATATACGCTAAGAATCCCTGACATCCCTTCCGCAAGAGCTGACCAGCGCGAAGAGACGAAATCAAGCTGGGAAGGGTGACGCTGCGGTCTCCCTGAATAACAAGGACTGGCTCTCCCGGAAAGCTAAATCTGACTGCCTTCTCACAGCAGTCCACCGAAGCATAACAAGTGGCTAGCCAATCCATGCCCAGAAGCACATCAAAGTCCAACATATCGAGGAGAATCAAATCAACCGATGAATCCCTCTCCCCGATACGAACGGAACACAAACGAAATACAAAACGAGCGACAAACGACTCGCCTACCGGAGTACTAACAACAAGCGGATGATCTAACGACGATGACTCACGGCCCAACATCGGTGCAAAGTGTGTAGAGACGTACGAATGTGTGGAACCTGGGTCAAATAATACCCCTGCGTCGAAAGAACAAACTGGAAAGGTACCTGTCACAACGGTATTGGATGCCTGCGCATCCTGCGGTGTCAAAGCAAATACTCGGGCCTGTCCTCCACCGATAGCGGGCTGACCTCGACCTCGGCCTCTGCCTCCTCGTCCTCTCTGAACAGGACCGCCGCGTCTACGGCCTCTAGGTGCACCTAACTGGCGTGGAGCATCGCCGGTGTTAGGAAGTAGGGCTCTCTGATGAGGGGGTGGTGATGGTGGTAGGGTCACATGCGGAACTGTCGCTGCTCCCTGTCGTCTCGCCGGACAGTCTCTGACAAGATGGTGCGGACTCCCGCACCCAAAACACCCTGGCGACGGCTGCTGTCCCTGGGGATAAGAACTATATAACTGTCCCCATCCAAATCCTCTGCTAGGCCTATCTCTCGGAAAAAATCTGGTGCGCTACCTCTGAGACGGTACATCGGTGCGAATCCTCTTCGGCCCATAAATGGCCGAAGTCTGTAATATGCGTGCCTCCATCCGTAATGCCATATCCATAGCAGCTGAATAAGTGTCGTAGTGCTGGGCGCCAATGGCAAGATATAGCTGGGCATCAAGTCCCTGTACGAACCTCTTCACCATCTTCTCTTCGGTATCCACCAAATACGGAGCATATCGGGATAACTGTGTAAACTGGATGTCATACTTAGACACCGTCATCCCAGGTGTCTTTACTAAGGCCTCGAAGCTACGAGCTCTAGCGTCAGGAACGCTCTCTGGGAGGAAACGAGCTAGAAAGACCACTGTAAACTCGGCCCACGTCATAGGCGGTAGACCTGCAGCTCGACCTCTCAAGACTGACTCCCACCATGTCTGCGCGAGACCCTCTAGTCGGAAACTCGCAAGCTCTACCCATCGATCATCCGAACATCTCAGCGAACGGCAGATCCTGGCTAAACTGTCAAGGAACGTCTGTGGGTCCTCCGCTGCCTCGGTGCCGGTGAATACTGGAGGTCTCAGCCTCATGAAATCCTGTAGTGAAACCGGGATGGTCACGGCGGTAGTAGTAGGAGCAGGTATCATAGCAGTCTGGGATGTAGTAGGTGCGTCATCCGGCCACGGTGTACGACTGGCTGCAACTAGGGATCCTACCATCTGACGTAGCTCCTGCATGCCCCCCATCATCTGTCGCAACTCCTCCATACCAGTCTCGAGCCTATCCATACGGCCTGGGGAAGGTGGATCGGTCTGTCCCTGCGGCGTAGGCATACCCCCTTGCTCAGTCCTAGTCTCGGACGAGCCAGCTCGAATCTCGTCTCGGGCGGCAGCCCTCTGTGCCCTCGTAGCCTTCGGCGGCATAGTGGCTGTTACAGGAAAACGGATAGTAAGAACAGTGCAATAGAATCATAGGATACACGGAACTGAAGAAGGAATTTTCAAGCAAGTATATCCTAAAGTCACTTAGGCGGAGTACCGTATCGCAAGTATGCCGCGGACATACACACTCTACGTTACCCTACTTAAGTCACTTACTCCATCTACCAAGTGTCATCCTACACTCAAAAAGGTAAAACCTATCGCTCTGATACCAACTTTGTCACGACCCGCAGGGTATGGAACGTGACTGGCACTTAAGTTTACGAAACGTCTCAAGACGTCCGTAAAATAAGTAAGCCAAAGCCCAGAAAACCAAAACCGAATAAGCAAAAGAGTGAAGAGAACCCAATCAATTGAAAACGAGTTTATCAAATAAGTCATATAAAACCTCTTTAAAAACAATATCAATTTTTCCGAAAATTTCGGCAGAGCCTCCTTTGTAAATACTGGCCCCCAAAATGGGTACAACAAGAATATATATGAATCCAAAAAATAAGGCATCCCCAAGCGGGAGCTAGCACTTCGCTACAAGGCGGTCACAAATCCCACGCAATATAAAGCAACAACATGCGAAATAATCATAAGAAAGCATGAGAAAAACAGCATGTCGACTCAAGTGAGCTCGACCCCAAAATACAGCATAAAAAGTCCACAAATCTCACAGTCTCATCTCTAAGTCAATATACAACAATACTGGTAGATACAGTAGATGGAGTGCACTAGATACAAAGAATATACAAGGTGGTACAAAAATAATAATATAACCCACCTAAGAGCAAAACCTCGAGTCCAGGCAAAAGAGGCAAAAGAAGCAAGTGCGCCCGCCGCTACTGTACTGACGGAGCGGACCTGCAAAAGGCTGTGGCACAACGGGGGTGAGTTGCCAACTCGTGAGTAATAAATAACATCTACACAAGCTATCGTATGCATGCACACAAGAATCCTAGCATCTAAAATACAGGTATGACTGGATGCACTAGCAAGTGTGTATACAACATCAGTGTACTAGCAGGTGTATGTATGCAACATGAATATCTGAGGTCTCAATAGGTATATATAAGAAACATTTTATCTCTTTTTGTTTTTGAAACTCTTTTAAAATGCCAGCATAATACTCATAGAATCGACAACAATCTGTGTCCAGCAACGACACCTAAAAACTGTCTCAAATCTCATAAATCCATGTCATAGTGTCTCTGGCCTCAGCTATCCGGCTGACCCATCTCAATATCAATATCTCATCCTCTCGCGGCCCCGGTCGGTATCCTCTGGATATCCGCCGTGCCCAATGAAGTCACCGGTAGGTAATCCGTCCCCTGCCAAGCTCATCGTCAGCAAAACGAGCTTCTTGCCCCGGGGTACCTTACCGGGCCCACCATGTACCCGAGACGGTTCATCCAACTCCTCGAAACGGGTCTCGAAAACCACAGCAAACTCATGGTGGGCGACACTTACATCACTAGAAAACCGCAATTTACATATTTTAAAAATATAATAAGTTTAGAAATTTTGCGCCTTTCCCCCGAAATCCAGAATATCACAAAATCTAAAGAAATCCTCATAAATGCATATGCCAATGATAATGAATGCATATGGTGTCAATAATCAAGTTGCGATGTATGATTGATAGATTAGGCATGAACAAATAATATGATGAAATACATGCACATGAATAGCAATCCTACGATTTTATTTTAAGGAATTAAAGCAATAGCGCAAGTTTAAGTATCAATTATAGTAAAAGGGTTCAATTTAAAGGTTATCTAGTGTGATGGCATGGCAATTACCAGGGTGTGTGTGTAAGCATGAATAGTGCTCGTGCTGCATATAAAAACCCTGGCAATGGTGCAGGTGTCCTATAGAATGGGTTCGTATATGTATGTCAATATAAGGCATGAATATAGCAAATAATCATACAAGTATTACATCCCTAATTACTAACATTACTAAGAATCTTTTTAAGCTACTAAAACTATCGGGCGACTTGCGCCATCCAGCGATAGTCCCCCGTAGATGTTACATCTACTCACCGGAATCCCTAGCTAGTCACGTCCAATCACCGCTTTCCCCTTTCGTGCCGCGTCTGACGTCTCCGCGACCGAACCTGGAATTTACATCAATACAAACATAAGGTTACATTTCAAGAACGACGCAATTCCCTAACGAAAATACCAACGTTCACAAGCTAGGTACAACGTGCACAGGTGCGCGGAATGCACGCGAAAATCGCAAAACTAACTAGAATCGTCGATTTGGTCGCCCGGAAAAATTAAAACCCGAACACTCAAAAATCCGCACTCACACATCCTAAAAGTCATAGGATACGCTAAAAATGTCATCAAGACATCGCAATTAATTCATCACAATATTTTAATAAAAACTAGTAAGCTAGAATTTGCAATTTGGTGCAAACATCGACAATTAGCGACAAAGTTAACACAATCCAACACAACAATCCAAACTAGCCCACTAGATAGCCACTACACTAATTTTAGACCATTAACTATGCTTCAAAACATATTTTCCACAACCAACCCTTCTCTTGATTTTTGGTAATTAGCAATCACAATCAAAATTTCACACTAAATTAACTTAGATTAGCAAAATTTGAAGCCACTTAAGCAAAGTAACCTCAAGGATTGGTTTAGTAAACAACTAGATAGATAATTATCTTTAATTAACTAAATAATGGTTTCTAAAAACCCTAGTTTAACTCTAACCATAAACCTTTAAAAACTAGATTAGAACTAACACTAAATTAACACTAGATTTTAGCCCAATTAGCAAGTTTACCACTTAGATTAAGCTAACAAAATAACTAGGTAACAAAATAGCTTAATTAATCTCTTAATGGTATTCTAAACCCTAAATTAATTTCAAACCACAAACTTTAAAAAAAACTAGTATGCAAAAAGCACTAAAATTAACACTAAAAATATTTCAAAGTCTGATTAGCACACTTTAAACTACAATTTAACCAAAGATTGAAATTATACCTCACAAGCCCAAACCCTATGTTGCTAAAGCCTCCCAAGATGCCATCTTTCTCCAAGATTTGAACCAATTTGGGTTTGAGAAGAGAGGGAATAAGTTTTTGTGTTGAAATAGTGAAGGATTTGTTGATTTTTATTGAATTTTGATGCAATTTTTTTGAAGAAAATGAGAGAAAAGAGAAGGAAAATAATGGAATGGGGGGGGGAGCTGGTCTCGGCCATATGAGGGAGAGGGGAGTGGTGTGGGGTGTGTGGAAAAAAATCACCAAGTCAAACCCCCTCAAAGTCAATACACCATACCTCCAAATACTATATTTTAAAACCTACACAAAACACCTCCTTTCTTCACATGAAAAAAAGCAAAGTGAGGCAAGGAATTTCTGGACCTGATGATGGTGGGGCCGGCCTAGAGGGAGTGGGGGTGAGTGTTAGTGGATACAAAAAGGTTGTATGCAAAAAGACCCCCCACAAGTCCAAAATTGCAAGTTTTAGCTTAAATTCAATAAATTTCGTTTTCCAGAATAAAAATTTGTTAAATCTTAAAATAAAATACTAAAAATTTATGTTACAACTAGATTTTAATTAACATGATTTTAAAGCTTAAATTTAGCCCATTTAAATTTGTATTTATCGCTAATTTAATGTACTTTCTTACCGGCTTAAAATAATATTAAAAATTGAAAAATTAGGGAAAAATTTTAAACGACCAGAATTTCATAATTAACTCATTTGCTACTAAAACCTAGCAATTACCTATCCAAATTAGGTATAATTAGTCCTAAACTGCAAAATAACAAAAAGGACGGTTTTCGGAAAAATACCGAATTTTCACCGATTTTCAGGAAAACACCAAAACGACTTTTCAAGGCGTTACAGAAGCGTAACATGATTTAGGGAGAATGATGAGAACTTGTTTTCAATAGCGTCGAGTTTCTTCTGTATCGTTGCCATTTCGTCTTTTACTACTATAGAAACATCGAGCTGGTGAATACCTCCCTTAGTTGAAGGCGGTCTTACGCTTTCCCACTGCAAAGTGTTTTCTGCGAGATCTTCCAGATATTTCCATGCTTCACCGTCATCTTTAGACATGAAATTGCATTGACACATTGTTTCGAGCATCTGCTTTGTCGCTGGATTAATGCCCTCATATATAATCCGACATAAATCCCATCTATTGATTCCATGATGAGGACATTGGACAAGCAAATCCTTGAAACGTTCAAAGCACTTCCAAAATGGTTCGTTGGGAAGTTGGGTGAACTGGTTGATCTCGCTTCTAACACGGGCAGTCTTATGGTTTGGGTAAAAATTCTTAAGAAATGCTATTACGAATTCATCCCAATTAGTGATAGAGTGTGCGGCAGTATTGTAAAGCCATTTTTCTGCCAAGTCGCACAGTGTGAATGAGAGAAGACGTAAGCGCATAGCATCTAAAGTCAATTATGAAGTACCCATCATTGCGCATACGTTTTCGAATTTGGTAATGAAAACGTACGCGTCTTCCGACTCAAGCCCGTGAAATTTGGGCAGCAGATTGATGTAGTGGGGTTTAATTTCGAAATTATCCCCGTTAGGTGGTGGAAGAGATAGACAAGTGGGAAGAGGACCACGGATAGGATAGCATCTCTCTTGGAGAGAGATGCGCGGTGGATTCTGCACACCTACGGGCGGTGCCAGCGCGGTGTTATAATCTGATGGAGTGCCGTCCATCTCGGTCGTGTGTGGTGGGGGAAAAGAAGATGAAGAAGTACCGACTTCGGCGTCGATAGCAGGAACGCGGACAAGACAGGCACTAGGATCCCGTGTCCAGCCAAGCATGCACTAAGCGGGTTTAGTGCAAGTGGAAGCGTGTGTGTGATTTAAAATTGGCCTGTTTTGAAAAAAGTGGGAATCAAGACAAGTCACTCTAAAATGCACAAGCAACCCTAGAACTAAGGTCACCTAGGTCCAGTCTCTAGACCGCTCCTAGACTTCCAAAGGACAAGCCGCAGGATAAAGGCTCTACCGCCTCTTTACTACTCTTGTAGCCAGGTAAGTGCCAGGTGAGTGGTAGGCTCCCCATTACGAAAGTAGTGGTCCTAATTAAGTAACCACTCGCCTTGGACACACTTGCCTAGGCACTACAAAAGTAATGCGGATGAGCGATAGATTACCCACGACCTTCCTCTGTCCTTAATGAGCGCGACAGTCCTTAGAGTCTGGTCTAGATATTTTTTTAAATTAATGTAGGGTTGATGCGGATGCTTGGTTTGTGATTTGTGGGGCTTAGGAAGGGTGATAAAATCCCCACCTAATCTTGATTTGGTCTTTGCCCCTTAAAGTCCATATTAAAATATGCAAAACAAAACCATTCACAAAACTTTTGCAAAAAGATTTTTGAGCGGCGCTATTTTGCAAAGAATCCTACAGAAAATAGATTTTATTGGATTTGAGAGGAGAGAGAAGGAGTTAAGAAAGACACCAGAGAAGTGTGATGTCACAACCCGAAAGAGCACGTGACTGGCCCTTGAACCATATGGAGTCTATAGGACTCCATTTGCTCCAAGTAAGACAAAAGCCCAGAAACCTAAAACCACTTTAAGGATAAATAAACAACAAGCAATATACTATACAACGCCGAATGGCGAGGATCAAAATTTAAAAGAAACCCAGAAAAGCATGAAAACTGCAACACTACTAAGCGCGACTCTAAGGTCGAAATAATACATCACTAGTGTCTGAGTCTGAAACAATATACAAGTTTTCGGTTGATGGAATTTCTAGATACAATGAATAATACAAGTACAACGGCGGTTTTGATACAAGGAACCCACCTGCCAAGCGAATCACCCGCAAAGGAAAGCAGTGTGCCAGAAGTGCCGCTATGGAACCTGTACGGCAAGCCCTGCAAGAACTGTGGCACAACGGGGGGGGGGGTTACCAAATCGTGAATAGAAAATATCTACAAGCAGAAATCGAATGCAAGACATAATCCTAGGTCAATACGATCAGTATATAATATAACCCTCAAGAGTAAGTCTGAAGCATGAAAATGTGGCAGTGTAACATCTAATCATGTAGGTAGTGCCAAGTACTCGTGTCAGTGCCTCAGATAATAACATGTCATAAATGTAAGGTATGTCTGCATGAAATAAACATGATGAAGTATCAAATGGATATCAATACACATATATTAGCGTCCCATTCCACTAATATTGGTGTAAGGGTATATATAACAGCGCCCTCGTACCCTATTATATATACAAATGAAGTATGATCAATGTAGTCAAGGTCTGTATGTAATCAATGTCTGTATAAACGTGGAACCCGTCCACCCGTCACCCAATGACAATAAGCATCATGTATGTAAATATGAGGATATAAACAAAATCATGGAAAACATCATGAAACCCGTGCCTAGCATCGACACGTAAATCCTCGTCAATATGGGGCTCCGTCTGCGGTATCGGCCCTCGGCCCCGGCAGTACGGGTCAGCCTATGTCCATCTCTAGGCTCCGTCTGCGGTATCGGCCCTCGGCCCAGGCAGTACGGGTCAGCCCATGTCCATCTCTCAACTCTGGTCGGTATCCTCTAGATATCCGCCGAGCTCAAATACAATCACCGGTAGGTAGTAGTCCCTCTGCCAGGCTCACCGTCTACTACACAGTGAAACCGTTCTCGCCCCGGGATACCATACCGGGTCCACCATGTACCCATAATCGGCCTCATCCAACTCCTCGATTCGGGTTCACATATATCACTCTAGTACCGAGAAAACACATGGTGGACGCACCGAAATATCATATCAAGGGAAACCGGGATTTTAAATAATTAACTATTCTCTTTGAAATATCCACGGTTCCCCAAATCCAGAATTTACATGGAAACAACATATCTCAATGCGTAATCTAAGCAAGTATGAAGACATCAATATATGTGTGCACTGGCATGAATGTATAGTGTGCATGTGCGCTGGTATGAAGATATCAATATATGTGTGCACTGGTATGAATATACAGTGTGCATGTGCGCAGGTATGAAGATATCAATATATGTGTGCACTGGTATGAATATACAGTGTGCATGTGCGCAGGTATGAAGATATCAATATATGTGTGCACTGGCATGAATGTACAGTGCGCATGTGCGCAGGTATGGGTATGTGTCATCTAAATGAAGTGCAAGTATAACAATATATCATGCAACATGGAAATAATAGTATGCACATACAAGGTCATATCCTGATGCAATAATGCTACTGTGTAGTGACATGGCAATTATCTATGAAGAAGTGTGTGAGCCGGCAAGCAAGTGTACGTGGAACATACGCATCATCGATAATGGTGCTAGTGTCCTAGTAACATAATAGTAATATAGCAGTAAACATATGCAAAGCAATGTGAATAGCAGGAATATGCGGAAATTGAATAATCAACGTAACAGTAAAGAATCTACACCCATATGTATATGTCATGCGGTTATGCCATTTGAAATAAGAATGACTCGGGTCTAGTCTAACATCTACTATGCAAACTATAGATCTAAGTATCAAGTCAATCAGGAGGGGTAAGGAGACCACCTAAGTCTGAGTCGATATATATATATAATAGTCGGTGATCCCGCCTCAATAGTATCGCGTACGATACAGTATATCATATGCCAATCCTCATGTCATGAGTACGGATCAATCATCAATATAGGCTCGTACGGTAAGTCATCGTACGGCATCCCATTAGCTGGGTACGGTCAATATCTTATTCCTCTCAACAAATATCAGGTATCACTATCATCATCTCACATACTCTGGGGTACAGATCTAAGTCTAGTACAACTGATACCATCTACAAGGTATGAATGCGGGGGTAAAC
Source organism: Agapanthus africanus (assembly GCA_030015575.1). Taxonomy (NCBI): domain Eukaryota; kingdom Viridiplantae; phylum Streptophyta; class Magnoliopsida; order Asparagales; family Amaryllidaceae; genus Agapanthus; species Agapanthus africanus. The sequence goes on along the minus strand of JASDDO010000031.1, from coordinate 349,750,339 downwards.
ACACATCCCAAGCCCGCAAGAATCACATGTCGTATCCCAAATACGAATCATATCACATCACCGATCTCGCGGCACAAAGCCCAATATCATCGACTCATCTCCAAAGTCATCCAATATCATCATTAACACCGTGTAAGTATAATGAATATGCAAGGTTGTGCGTGTGGGTGTAAACCTATTCTAGGGTTCGCGACTATGAGCTATACTAGTTTACTTCTAACCCTAAGCTATCCATACTACACCTAACACAACATCCAAGACACACTGTACTATCAAGCATAATATATAGTATACCAGCTACGGACTGCGGGGGTGCTATACGCCATCCACCCGACTTCCCCCAGTAGATATAATCTACTCACCTTGCGTCTTTATTTATGGATGTCGCCACGCGCTTGCTTGTCGTCCCAAAGTCTTCAAGGGGTACCTACACATCAAAGTATCGTATCTGCGTATTAAAACCAAATCAAAGCTAACACGGCACACAAAACCCAAAACGAAACGATAAGGGGCCTATAGGTCAGAACCTATGGGCACGCCATCAAAACCATCAATCAATCCTCGATATCGTCGTATAAACGCCAAATAGTCGAGGTAAAACACAATACACAAATTTCAGAACTAATAATACGGAATACGGAAACACGAATCCAAAACATCAACTAAGGAAATAGGCTCCAGATTTCACCCTAGGTCAAATTAGACAAATCTATACATACCAGGGGTCTAAAATATACATGTAGGAGCTACAGAACAAACACGAGACAAAATGGTGGGACCCAGGCCGCAAATTGCGGCCAAACAGATTAAATCTGCGGCCTGGAAAAGGAAGTGGGGGCTAGGGCTTTGGGGTTAGCTTCCTGGGTGCCTGCATATGTCACTGTCCATTCAATATAATTTTCAGAGTCTCGGGTTGATAGCAGATCCCAAATAACCATCACAGATTTCACAAATTCTCCGATATCGTATCCATAAATCCGTATTTTAGTTTCAACTCTCAGGTTGTGGTCTCAATTCATGCACTAGGGTGTTGGTGTAGCCTCTACTGAACTCAATTTCACATTACAACTCATAATTTCCTCAAACCCTAACTAGGTTTTCTTTAAGTCCACAAAATCAAACAATATCGGTTCTAAACTAAACATGGGGTATATGTAATACTAAAACTAAGCTAATAGTCCAGAAAAAATACCTCATTTGGCAACTCAAGAACTTTCTTGAGTTGCCCCTAGTGGCCAAAATCCTTGCTTCTTTAGTCCAATGTGTAGATCTTGAGCTTGTGCACACTTATAATGAAATGGAGATTGGGTTTTGGAGTTGTTTTTGAGGTGAAATAGGCATTGAAGTTGGAGGAAGGGGGAGGAAGCAGGAGCTGCAGCAGCAACTAGAAGGAGAGGGAGGGAAAATGAGTGAGGAATGAAGGGAATGGCCAAGTCTTGGTCAACACATCTCACCCTCTCATTCTCTCACTTGCCCATACCCAATATTATAATCCTTTCCCATTTCTTTTCTTTTCTTTTTCTCTCAACATCCTTCTCCCAAGAATAGTAAACCCATAGTGAAGCATGGCAAGAAATGCACAAGTGTGAGAAAAGATGATATGTGCATGTTTTGCACAAAAAGCTAGAAAAACCGATTAGCGATTTTTAATCGCGATTAACACTAAATTAGCATATAACTAAACAATTAAAATTAGAAATGGCATAATTCTCTAAATTACCCTATTTTAGAATTTTCCATAACTTTTCCAAAATTTTCCCTATTTATTTGGATTTAAATATACCGAATTATTAAAATATTCAATAAAATAATATTAAATTATAAATATTCCCTAAAATTAATATTTTTATTATTTCGAAATGTTACATGTGAAACCCTAGATCTCCTGTTTCCTCAAGTCCGTGACTCCAGATTCCCTCGCAAAATTCACACACAAATCGTTAAATATGCAATTTGCAGTTTTGTTTTAATAATGATATGAATCGTCTAAGAATTCAACACAAATAGCAAGAATAAAAAATTACGCACGTCTCCCCGGCAACGGCGCCATTTGATTGATTGTTACGGAAGAGTTGTTTAGTAGTAATTAACCGCAATCAGAACGGTGTCACGTGTAGCTAGACTGAGGTGAGTACGGGTCGTCCTCTGGGAAACGTTGAATCTTTTATTCTTACTTTAGATGTGTTGAGAGAGAGGGGGGGGGGAATAAAGAATATTGTAGAATGGTTTCTAGACCTACGTTAAGCACTAATGCAAAATATAGATCTAGATTATTTATGGATGTAGTTAATATAAGAAGGGGCTTGTAGGGTTCGTTAGGATTTAGTAGTTATGGATGATTAATTAAAAATTACTCTTTTTATCCTTTAATAGATTTAAAACTAGAACGACGGTGATGCATGTAGATTAGGGTTTCTGGAGAGAAAAGGAATCCCACTCTTAACCCTTATCTCGACACGGAACTCCGTTCATATCTAGCCTTTACAAAAACAATCATTAATCTAATCTCTAATCGCGGTCGGGACTAACAATGAATTGTTAGCGCGCCCGATTAGGATGTTAATGATTCTTTTGATAAAGTTTATAAACTTTATAGGACTTAAAAAGAGTTTAGAGATGTTCATCATCCATTAGCCTACCCTAATCCTACGAACCCTAACAAGCGGAGAATTACTCGCGCATGTTGGGAGAAAAAGAGATGGAGAGAAATTGCATAATTAAACTACGAAGAAATAGAATAAGAAAAAGAACTACCTTTATTAATCAACAATATTCATTATACTTTGATCCTTAGAAAATGATTACAAAGACTGGCTTGCTTCTCGATCTCTTCCAAGGAGGTAGACGAACAGTTGATAATCAGCCTGGATGCGTGAGCCGTCTTAGAATTCGTGATCACGTCGACTTGATAATTTTTCCAAGAGGCTCTCGGTCTTTATTTATAACCCCAAAGCCAGAACTCATGCTTCCAAATATGGAATCTAACTATAAAGATTCACCCACAAAAGTTGCAAATCCTAACTCCCCTTTACTGCGGCAGATCCGCGGCCAAAAGGGGTGTTTGGCCGCGGATCCGCGGCCAAGGGTGGGGATCACTTGTTGAATTTTCTGGGCTTTCATCTGTGTGACATGTGGCAATCTCAGGAATCTTTGGACTTTGGAAATATTCTCGTAGTTGCTGCCAGATTTGATCTCCAAGTTTTGCTTTCTTAATTAGGCAGGTTTTCTTTAACAACTTGATTTCCTTGATTTTAGTCTTGGAAAAATTCTGCACAACAACTCAACAAATAATATTTAGTAGACTTAGTTCTACTTGGATTAGGTCAATAATATTATATACATTTTCCTACCAAATGCTAATTATAATATATCAACACATGGAAAATAGTATTTTTACAAATAAACCCTCATATGTATGATATATTATAATAAAGACCTTTTTAAATATGGAAAATGTAGGAAAAATGTAATAATAAATGTGCAGTTTAATCAACTGAACAGTGTTCATACTAGGTGTTATGTGACTCATTCTTTCTTTTGCTTTGTGGTCACCACTCCCTCCTCCTACACTCACCCCCCCTCTCCTATATATGGCCGGCCCCTTGCTTGTGAAGGGTATGGTTGTTGTTTTGAGAAAATATTATAGTTTATGTGTATGGAAATTTATAGCTCTTTTCATTCCATCACCCGATCCAAAAGTCAACTTCATTAACCGTTCGTCCGTGACTTTGGACGTAACGAGACCAAGTGTTCTACTCATTCTCTACATCATCTTGGTCGTCTCTTCTAGCAAACTTGACGATCGAGTTGCCTCGGTTCAGAGGCGGGAGCCCGTTTAAAGATCCGTCGACATGGTGCCACCTGGACCAGAAGACTGGAGATTCAGGAGATCGGAGCAGCTGCAACAAAGCATGAGATGATGGTTGAAGACCGAAGGAATCGGATCGTTCGGTATAACATTTTTACCCACTTTGTAGTTTGTTAGTATAGCTTTAATTGCAGATCCGGGTTATAGTACGCGATAGCGCCAGTTGTAAAAGTTTTTGTTCCGCATTTGGCGTCTGTTAGACGGCCGGGGCGCTACCGTGGACTTACAACATCATTAGTTTCGTTCTTTATTGGTGTGACCAATTGATGGGACTGCGTTGATTTGGATCAATGCAAGCTAAACAAACCTATTCTGATGTTGTTGGAACATTTTTCAAAAAGCTGTTATTGTAAGGACGTTCTTTTTTGTTTTGCACAGTGGTATTCGGTTATGAATATCCAGCACCTCAGTCGACGAGGCAAGGGCCGAGATCCCTTCATCGGGAGTGACCCCTTGGACAGAAGTTTGCGTCTGGGTAATAACTTCACTATAGCCGATTGCCTTTTGCTTTGCATTGTGGTATTCAGTTGGAATATCCTGCACCTCATTCTACGGGAAAAGAGCCGAGATCCCTTCACCTGGAGTGACCTCTTTAGCAAAGGTTTTCGTCACTATATTTTTATAAAAAGCTATCCGGTTCCTTCAACGATATCAAGTTCATTACGTTAAAGGTTTTTCGCCAAAAACCATTCGCAGCCCTTCGTTATTTTAGACAGGTAGCACGTAGTATTCATGCTATGTTTGTTGACCTTCGTCAAGGCATAGTGAATGGTAGCTACGTGTTACCTTTCTGCTGCATAGATAGATGCGTTGGTTTGGGACAGTCGTATAGCCTTGTTAAACTTCGTCAAGGGCTTGTACGGGTGGGTTCAAATTAACCTGGACAATGACGGGTAGAACTTGACAAGTGACTTATGATTTGTTGACCTTCGTCAAGGTCATAAGAGCATGGGGTAAAAATCACATCGGGGGTTTCTAAAGAAACTGAAACTTGCCAGATATCCACATACCTTCTGGAGTGTGATAACGTGAGCGGATTCCGTCACGTTATCATGCGATGATAGTTGGATCCTGATTCCCACTGATGAGTTGGTTTACTCCTCGGGTGATCCCGACTAATTCTTCTTTCAGGTTTGGAGGAGAATTTGACGGTACAGTGGGAGGTTTCCTGATTAGATAAATTGGTAACCATTCAGATCTAGGTTAGAGTGCACGCTGAGTGTTTCTTTTCTCTCTCTCTTTGGCAGCGACCATGACCCGACCCTTGACTATGACTCAGTGACCAAAATTGACCGAAACTTCTTAAACACTGGCTTTTGGATTGTCAGAGTTGCAAACCTCATTGCCACTCCTACTTTTACCTTTTTCTCCAGGACACCCCGTATTACTACGAACGTCCACTTCCATTGGATAAAACCATCGTATGGTTATATACGAACTCGAAAGAATTTTTTCAAGGATGGTTTCCGGTTCTGGAGAAAACGGATAGGACTATTCAGTTGTCTTTTCCTTTTACCTTCTCTCAGGTTGCGAGTACTCCTTGGTTTAGGAGATAGTACACCCGTTACGCCCATCGGATAGTATTCTTCCAAATCATAGGCTGGTGCCGAACGGTAGGGAATGAAGAAAGTCGATTAGCCTAAGTGTGGTGTACATAAGGTATTAAGTTAAGACAAAAAAGGGATTAGTAAGAGGGCAAAGTAAATTGCGACTGCGATTCACGACCAAACCAAGTATTTCATTACCACTCCCACATCACCTTTGTATTTCTCCAGAACACTCCGTATCACTACGAAGATCCACAGTTATTTGGATACTCCATCGTATGGTTATATACGAACTCGAAAGGAACTTGTTCCAGTTCGGGGATGGATTCTGGTTCAGGAGAAATAGGAATAAGGTTTATTCAGTTGTTTTTTATCTTCACCTTCTCTCGCATTGCGAGTGCACCTAGGATTAGGACAATACACCCATTATGCTTATTGGATAGTCTTCTTCCAAACCATAGGCAGGTGCCGAAAGGTAGGGAAGGAAGAAAACCATTTATCCTAAAGGGGTGTGCAAAAGGTAATGACTAAAAGACATATAAAGGGATTTGGAGAGATGACAAAGAGATATACGATTACAGTTGTGAATATGGATAATGGAAGATGCATTACCAGGAATACCCGGATACCCCTACGAAACATTTCAATGTTTCAGTTTCACTGTGTACTGTTAATAGAAAACTGATTTTCCAATTAGACACTTGCTCCAGGGTATGTATTTACCACGTATGATTCTCACATCTGTATGGTTTTACAGATGATGAGTGGGAGTAAGTTATTGGGAATTGGGTGATTATCCTCATTATATCGGGATTCATTGTAATTGGTGATATTTGAGGAAATCGCCTGGGTTGTTTGCCGGACGGCGAATATTTGGTTTTGAATATCCGCTGTTATGCACCAATTTCAAATTGATATATCTGTACGTCTATTTTTATAGAGTGAGATATAAATTTTTGAAATTATGTTTATGACATTTACGTATATCAGTGGATGGTTAGGTAAGGAGCATTGAACATCGGTGTAATTCTTCTTAACCATAAGTACAGTTTTCAACCTATGACACACAGGGAATGAGTTATTAGACTCAAAGGACTTATACAGAGTATTGTATGTTGTCCAGTGTCCATTAGGACAGAGGGGTTGGTCCTCGCACTATATTCTGTTTACTTGTGACTTCTTTAGTTCTTAGACATGTGTTTCGTGGAAACACAAGGTCTGAGTTTTAAGAAGTTATAAGTATAAGATTAAAGTAGAGAACCAGGTATTGCAAGTATCGGGATTCTTCAAGGTGATCGAAGATGTAGATACTTGTGTATGGTATTCAGTTGATAGTAATGATTAAGAGAACTTGCTTCTCTTTCTGGTTACTCATATCTGGACGCATTCCTAAGTTGAGTAACGCTGATCGGCCTCCTTCCATTTAGTTAACATGCACTGGAGACAGCTGCATGATTTGAATCTGGTTCAATTAAATCAGTGCCTCTTGTTCTATATTAGATATAGAACAGTTCATATCTTAACGATGTTAAGGTATGGGGAGTTGTCCGGCTTATGCTTAAAACCAAACTCTGGATAACTCAAGGCACATTTCTGTAATGGTTGTTTGTGGGTTGACCCAGGCTATGACGAGGGTTGACTTTCTACCATCTGGAAGATCAATAGTGATATTGTTTTTGACTCGCCACAGTTTTAACAAATATGTATTTTTTCAGAAAACAGTAGTGGGAGTATGGTAGAACTGGAAGTGATTCCAGAACCGCAGATGATTACTGAAAATTTGATACGAACCTAAAGATTCAATTTTGTTTGACATTCCATTGGCCACTCCACAGATACGGTGGGTAACCTCAGGCACCCGAGAGGTACTCCGGTAGCCACAAGGACGGTGACAGGGAGGTTCTTGTTTACCCAGACTTGCCATTGCTGTTGTTCCAGGCTGCGAGACCCGGCAGGAGGGTGAGTATAGCGTCGTTCTAAACTAGCTTTAGAAGTGTACGTATATATGACTCTGCCAGAGGGTTGTCGTAGTCAGTGGGAGCAGCGGAAGCATTGGTGGACAAGTGGCTTATGTATATTTATAGACTAAAGCAGATGTAGCGGAGATAGATCATCTATTTCTGATATGACAGTCATAGGTTTGACTTCATCAGAATAGGGGATGGATCTGTTAAGAAGGTAGTAGGGTGTGATGTCCTGGTATTTGGATGACATACACTACGTAGGAAGCTAAATACTTATACTAGGATCGGTTATACTTTGGTTGTCACACAGTGGTTTCTCCACTTAGGACTTGGATATAATATCAAGACATTATGGTTACTGGATCTATGGTTTTAGATCTAGATTTGGGTTGTTTCCCAATCAGGGTACTTAGACAGCATTCTGAATGTGTTTTAGAATGGACGACTCCAGGCACGGTAGTGTACCTGCAGGTGATGGAGTCATCCTCTCTAAAGGTGTCTTACAGACTAAAGTGGAGAGGGATGTGCATGATTGGCAGATCACTTGCTTAGGCAATTGAGTCAATCATGAGATGTCAAGCACCACACCAGATGTTGTTTTTTGCAGTAGATGCAATATGTTGATATTGATCCAATCCTGGAGAAACAAACGGAAGCAGTTTTAGAACATAAGTGGATGTTCTAGGGATATGATAACAACAGCCTCTTTTAGGAGACAGTTATCATTCTAGGCTTCCAAGGTGCATGGATGACAGAGAGGTTGTCAGAATTATAGTTTTCCTTCTGACGAGGGGCAATATTTTGGACAGGTGGTCCAAGGGGATACTGAGGGAGGCATGACGCACGATACTGATTAAATTCAGTTGACGATACTGTCTAAGAAGTTTGGATTTAGAGTTCATTTATGAGCTAGGTCCCATCAGATATCCAGACATATTCTAAGACATGTATTGCTCATTTCGGGAGATGGCTTTCTCCGCGAACTTGAGATAAAGAGAGAAATAGAAAGAAACATCAAGGCGGATCCACTCACTGAGGTTATTCCTCGAACACATTTGTTTCGCAAACAGGTTTTGTGAGACTGATTAGTAGAGGAGTTGGGTGTTCGGTATCACACGGGCTGTGAGTATGCGACATCGCAATAATTAGCCTTGAGTGCAAGTGGGAGATTGTTGGAGATAGTGCCCTCAGAGTCGATTATTGGATCACAGGCATGTGATTGGAATGATTAATGGAGGACCTATGCCGGTAGGACAATCTTACTCAAGATGACAGTATGCTATCTGGTTTACCTTTATCATCATGTACTGCTTCAGTTGACCTTACAGGTCACTATTACACGTTGATAGAGCCCTTAGGATTCTTGCTTGACGACCTGCAGTATGATGGCGATCATATACGTGGGAGCTGGGGTCTATAAGCACATCCTTAAAAGGTCCCTAGTTGTGGGAGTTTCGAGACAGGGCATCGAGACTCAGACTAGTGTATACAGTCGAGACCCCGACGAGGGGCGGTGGCCGGTCTCACAAGCCACTGGTGTCAGTTGGTTCACATAAGATGTATACAGGTGCTCATTGGGTTATGAGTACACCGGACAGGACTCGCCGGGAACATGCTAGTTGGTCTTATACCTAACGTCAGATAGCAGTTCCCTGGTGACATGTGTACAGGTTATTTCATCGACCTGAGATCGTCATTTGTCTCGTGTGAGTTCCCACTATACTTTGATTACTACCCTACCATTCTCAAAGGAGACGTGCAAACAGGTTTTAGTTGGTTACAGTCCCGAGCCACATGGAGGCAGTGTGCGGATCTGCAGGGGTTCGTCTCTCCCGGTATTGGGGGTGAGGCCGCGCTGTGTCTAGGAGAGCCATTACACGAAGTCCTTGGCCAAGGCAGGAGATTTACTGGTAGGTATTCCAGTAGTATATCAGGGTGTTCTGGGCTACCCTCCGACACGACTTGTACCGCTTTTGGGGGTCTGACTTTTACCAACCCCCTAGGCCCGCCATACGATGCTAATAGACGAACAGACCGGACTGTACGGATATTGTCACTGACTAGCTCAGTAGGGTGTCAGGATGAGTTTGCTCATTGACATCCCTTTTGGTCAATACCTGGTAGCCCGTTACGTATGGCTAATACCTCTGATTTGCTAGTGGTTAAATCCACAGCCAAAGTATTGATGAGTCTTTAGAGTCCCCCACAGACCGATTCTCAAGTTTCGGGCGAAACGCTGTAGAGGCCGTATGGAGATATGGCAGGGTTCAATCATATACGTGCGGTATTGCACGGATCATGATCGGACGGATAATACTAGCGGGCTTTGGTTTAAGCCGGATCCTAGTATTGTACAGTGTAGATTTTGTCTCTTTGCATTTGTTTTCGGTCGGAATACAAATGCGGGTATGTATATACAGTCACGGGGTTTTCCTGTAATTTATTACGGGATCATTTTTCTGAAGTTGCCAGTTTGCTTTCCGTTTCGGCCATTTTCCTTTGTTTCTTTCTTTGGCTGAAAATTGGTGTGGAGGGGCTTATTTGCAAATGTGCAAATTAGCACTTTGGAGGGTTGTTATTGCAAGTAGTTGCATCATGATGGTTTCACCATCCCTTGACTTCTATGTTCATCATTACTTGACTTTTGCTTGATTGGATTGGTTATGATGAGGGAGTGTGGCTTGCTTTTTGACTCATGATCAATCATTTTTCCTTGGATGATTGATCCACTCTCTCTCTCACTCTCCTAGAATGAGGCCGACCACTTTGATAAGGGCTGTCCCAATTTTGTGTGAGGGTTTTTATCTCTTTGGCTCACACAAAAACTCCATAGCACCATCCAAAGTTGATTCCTCCACTTTGACATTCATATGGCAACTTCTAGTAACCCCATAAGACCCAATGTTCTACACTTATCCTACAGCAATCTTGGACACGTCGACTCGCCAACTTCGTGTCCGAGTTGCCTCGGTCCAGAGGTGGGAGCCCGTAAAAGAACCCGGCGATGTGGTGACCTTCCGACAAGGAGATGAAGACCGGAGATTCCACGGGGAGATCGGGATGACGACGAGAAGACCGAAGGACACGGATCGCTCGGTATATCTCTCTACCCCTTCTCTAGTTAGCTAGGAGTAGGTTAATGGCCCGATCCGGGTTTTTAGTGCGCGGTGGTACCGGTTTACAAGTTTCGTAAAAGTATCGTTTCGGCATTTTGGCCTCGGATTGACGCCCGGGGCGCCGCCGTGAACTTACAAGACTAACCTGTACCAGTGTCACCAGAGAACTGCAATCCGACGATAGGTATAATACCGTATAGGATTTCTCGGCGAGTCCGTTCAGTGTACCCAGTCTCCACTGAGCACCCGTATACTATCTCTGATGTCAAACACCAATGGATATGGGATCATCCATCGCTTATCATATGGGTCGAGAAGCGTATACGCTAGTCTACTCTGGATTATCGATGCCCTGTCTCGATATTCCCATGACTAGGAACATTTGAAGGATGTACTTACCGACTACCCTGTCCCCACTAGTATGATCTGCATTATAATCCTGGTAGTCAAGTACTCATCCTGAGGGCTTTATCAACATGTAATAGAGAGACAATAAGTGTACATGTTAAGATAAAGTGCCACCGGATAGCATACTATCATGTCGAGCAAGAAAGTCCTCCCTATATATGTCCAAGCATCCACTACAATATACATCGCATATACAGTAATGGCCTTTAGGGCATACATATAACTAACAATCTCCCACTTGCACTAAGGCCATCTGTTGTAGTATCCAATCCCCAACAAAATAGCAGTGGTTGCAGTATCCCATACTCAACCATCGCAAAGACGTCTCTCTAGGGGTAAGGCCTTTGTGAGTGGATCCGCTGTGTTATCCTTCGTGTCTACTCTCCTGACCTCAATCCCTGGTAGATCAACCATCTCCCTGATCAGGTGATATTTACCTCAGAATATTTCTGGAACGCTGATGGGACCTTCGTTCCTATGCCAAAGCCATAACTCCATTGTTTTCACAATAACAGTTATTGGACGCTCAATAGTACGAACCTTGTTCATCTCATGAACAAGAAAATGCATAGACAACCACTTTGGCAGCATCATTGGTAGCAATGTATTCAGCCTTTATCGTCTAGTATGTCACGATATCTAGCTTGGAACTCTTCCAACATACGGTCCATGCACTGAGGGTAAAGACATTGCCTGTGACTGACTCTCAGTCGACCTTATCACTCTGGAAGCTCAAACTAAGAACTTTCTTTTAGTGCTTCTCAAGTACTTAAGAATTTCCTCCATAGCTTTTCAGTGATTCTCCCAAGATCCGATTGATTTCTGATCACTACACCTAGTGAGTCATCAACATATGGTCTGGTACATAACATCGCATACTCTGATAGAGCCTAATGCCGAAGCATAGAGTATTCCTTGCACGCGAGCTCTCTCCAAATCAGTCTTGGGAGACATCTTTTTGGAGAGAGTGATCCTCGAGTAAGTGGGCGAACCACCACGCTTAGAATCGTCTATACTAAACCCCTTTAGTATGGTGTTTATGTACTTGGATTTGGGACACTCCCAATATCTACATAGATCTATCACCATAGATCATAATCCACAAGATGTAGTAGGTATCATCCATATCTTCTATTGAGAATCCTCGTGATAAGAGGAACTTGACTGAGTGTAGCATAGGAAACCATTTCCTATCAAGAGTATGTCATCTACGTACAATACGTGTAAGACAACCCCACTCTCTACAACCTTCTTGTATATACAAGGTTCATCTACCATTTTGATGAAGTCAAACTCTTTGACTGCCACATCAAAATAGATGTTCCAACTCCGCGATGCCTGCTTTAATCATGATGGACTTAATCATAGCTTTGAAAGTCTCAATTTTTCCACTTACAACAAGAATCTTCTCAAGATCCATTTGCTCCCAATGGGTTTTACCCTTCAGGTGCAACATCCAAAGTCATACTTTGTTGGTGTACATGGATTCCATCATTGATCGCATAGCATCCAGCCTTTACACAGAGTCCCTACTCATGATGGCCTGCCTGAACCTAGTTGGGCCATCATCTACCATGATGCAATCCTAGCTCCCACTGTTATCGAGAAGACCGTAGTATCTCTCAAGTGGTTGAGAAACCCTACTGGATTCGCGGAGAGGCTGAGGTTCGTTGGAGTCTATTGAATCTTTTGGTTTCACCAAATCATTAGCTGTTAGTTTGTCTATCTGTAACTCCTTCCAGTTCTACCTCATGTCCACTAATTTCTTCACAAGAAATTCCTTTTCTAAAACGGTGGCATGCTGAGAAACAAAACACTTTTTGCTCCTCAGAGTGGTAGAAGATATTCCCTCACAAATGTTTGGGATATCCTAACAAACTTATACAGTCCTGACCTTTCCTCGAGCTTGTCCGGATTTTGCTTTTCAACATAGGCCGGACAACCCCATATCTTAACTCGTTTAAGACATGGTCTCTTCCCATTCCATATCTCATATGGGGTGGTAGGAATTAATTTGTATGGAACCCCATTCAATAGGTATGTAGCTTCTCAAGTGCATAACACCAAAAGGAAATAGGTAACTAAGCAGTACTCATCATAGAGCACACCCTATCTCATAGGGCGCGATACCTCTGCCCCGATACACCATTGTGCTGTGGTGTACTCGAAGGAGTAAGCTGAGAGAGAATCACATTCTCCTTTAAATAATCCAGGAACTCCATGCCCAAGTATTCTCCTCCTCGATCACATCGAAGGACTTTAATACTTCTACCCATCTGGTTCTTTAACTTCAAGCTTATATTCCTTGAATTTCTCAAAAGTTTCAGACTTATGTTTCAACAGGAACATATGTCCGAATCTTGAGAGATAGTCTATGAATGTAATGAAGTACGAAGAACCAACCGTGGCATTTGTAGACATAGGACCGTATACATCATCATGTATCCGTCCCAAGAGTTCACTAACTCTTTCTCTTTTTCCAGTAAATGGAGTATTGGTCATATTATCTTTGAGACAAGACTGGCAAGTATCATAAGATGAAAATTCGAACAGATTCTGATATTCAACCTTATGTAACTTAGATGGCCGTGTCGTATTGATATGACCTAGTTTACAATGCCACAAGAAGGATTCGTTCATTTCTGAACTACTCCTCTTGAGTGTGTTTTAGATACTTTGAACTGTGGTTTGATTTAGAACATATATGCCATTTCATAACGTACCTGATCCAATCAACTCTTGATTCAGGAAAATGTTCACAACATTATCCTCCTATAAAGAATTATATCCTTCTTTAACTTAATAAAGAAACTAATTTAATGTTGTATATCAGGTTCGATATCTAATGAAATTTTTTCAGAAACAATGTATTTACCATTTGGTAATACAAGGTGATATTTTCCAACTGGCTTGGCTTCAAAAATTGCACCATTTTCTAACTCTTAGAGATGTATCACCCATTCTCAGTTCTCTACCTTTCTGTAGCCCATGTAACAGATTGCATGTGTGGGATCCTAATCCGGTATTTCATACCTAGGACGTAGAGGATACTAAGAAACTGTTCTTGGTAATGAACATACCTGAAGAATATGCTTCAACATGCTTAATCTTTGATTGGGTGGCATGGGAATCCAGATATTCCCCTGTCCTGCTCGGAATTATAACAATTATAAGATAGAGCGGAACCAACGCTCCCTAGCATAGTATAATAAGCAGGTTCGGTCAATGCATCCATATTATTATCTTGATTAAGGCGTGACATGGTCGCTACCAGATGAGAGAGAGAGAAGAAAACACTCTGCGTGAGCACTTGCAGGATTAGATTGGTTATTAGTTTATCTAATTAGGATGGCTCCCACTGTTTTAGTTAAATCTACCTTCAAACCCTAAAAGGTAAGACTAGCCGGGATTAATTACACCCTACAAGTTCGCCAATCTTTCGGCCAATCCAGTGTTAGTACTTTGAGGGAGGTTCCCCGTGCTTTTGCATGGACCTAATTAAAATAAACCTCATTTTCCCCGTGCTTTCGTACGGACCCCGTTAACACTTTTCTAGACACCTACTTGATCGGCTAATTGTAATGTGTAAAACTCTCCCCGGAGTAACTCTTACTCGCAGTGGGTATCGGGATCCAACAATCTCATAGAAGGTATGCAATCTCATTGCAAATTTCAACACTTGAAATTCCCGATAATATTCTGCCCCTAACCTCTTATGACCTTGACAAAGGCCAACAAACCATGGGATGCTAGTCAAAGTTCAACCCGTCATTTCCTGATTGAATTAAACCAACCGGCACGACCCTTGACAAAGGCCAACAAGGTCGCACGACTACCCTAATCCAATCACATCATATGCTTAAGCAGATAAGCACTAGTCAGCTACCGCACACTATGCCTTGACAAAGGCCAACAAACGCAGCACGGATACTAAATACTACTTATCTGAAATGACGGAGGGCTACGACATGTTTTGATGAAAACCTTTTGCGTAATGAACTTGATATCGTTGTAGAATCGAGTGAATTTTAAACAGGAGTGTTTTTGAGGCGTTTACTAGTTTTTCTAAATAGGTCACTCCCGGTGAAGTGATCTCGACTCTTTCCTTATCGAATAAGGTGCAGGATATTTCACAAATTCCACTATGCAAAGAAAAAACTATAAAAGCAATCAAAAGACAAACCGAGTTTGTAGCATCTGCTAGTTTCGCTAAAGAGGTCACTCCGGGTGAAGGGATCTCGGCTCTTTCCTTATCGAATAAGGTTATTCTCCAAGGAATACCGCTATGCAAAGCAAGAACTAGAGCTACCAGTTTTTGAGACAAGTTCCTACAACATCTTTAGGTTTCTTTTTCTTTCATTAATCTCATTAATGAAGTCCCATCTATTATGCTTTCTAAGCATCACATAAAAATCGAAAGCAGCAATATTTATTATATCTCATATATATAATAAAGGCATCTTCTCAGAACATATCAAGTGATCACATCACAGAATATCAGCAGTAGAAGAATCACATATGAAATATTGGATATACTTGGAATTCCGTGTTTTATTTAAGCAAGTAAAAACGCGGATTCCACGGTCGTGATGAATAGCCAAACCCACATACCTAGACCCCTACGAGAGCGAAAAGCAACCCTACCAATTCTAGAATTAGGAGACCCGGCCTCGACTCCTCAAGATGGTCTCCCACTGGACCGTAGAACCCGGTTACTTGTGCTCCCCACCTTGGGTCTATCCTAATGCAGAAAAGTAAATAATATACAATGGTGACATGATCCTCAACCCAGAAGTGCCCCAATGAAAGAATATTACATACAATGAACTTTACATGAATGAAAAACAATTGGAATATGCGTAAGTAAATACACGACGATCCAATATAACATATCACAGCAACATATAACATCACATGTCATCAACGTAAATAAATATGCGTATCGCAATTGTCGTTGACATATAGCACCGAAACTGGCGATACACCACATATTACACTTATGGTCGCAGAAAAGAAAATGAAAAACTAAAACAATTGGAATCCGCAACCACCTTAGATATCATAAACCCAATGTATCACATACTTTGGATTTCATGCCCAACTAAATGAATTCCTTAGACATCGCATGCCTAACAATTATAAACCCCGCATTTTAGTCTCGATATTGAAAACTCTTTCCAATAACCTGTCGGGTAATTTGACAAGATTCTCGATAATATGATCGAATGCACGTCGGAAACTTTAGTAGACGTCTGCACCCCCGATGCCATCGACGAAGTGCACTAAGGCGGAACACCGTAGCCGCAAGCACCCGAACGGATGCTTTTGGCGACGGGGTTCTCCTACAGTCACTTTGTCGGAGCTATGGGGCGTGGCTATCTAGTAAGGTTACCCAGCGAGTATCCGCGTACACTATGTAATTACGACGAACTTTTGATCCACATCAAAATTCCATGGCAACCAATCAAATGAGACTAAACTGCTAGATTTATAAAATTCAAACTAGTTATCTAATAACTATTTATGTGGATTCCAAATATTGTATCACAATCACAGATAGCTAGACGAAGTTAAACTTTTCGATCGAATAAGCAAGCACTCAAAATTTACCAGCAAGCTCAACACTTGAGCGGAGTTCAAAAAGTACCCAGAAACTGCCACAGTTCCTATGAACCATCCGTAGAAGGGCCGACCCATGCCTCACTCATGTCGCCACGGAACTGCGGCAAACCCTAGGGTATGACCGCGGTTCCGCGATCCAAAAAGTCGAGTTTGTGTATCGTTCTTCTAGAGGGTCCACAGAATTGCTTGCATGATTTTCTGAAAATTTGAAACTCAGAAAAATCCAACTTTTGGAAAATTTCAGCGAGGGAAAATATGGGTTATTGATACCCGCTCGAACTTTTTAACATCGTCTAAATAACCCGAATACATCATAGAAGTACGAATACAAAATACTCCGAGTTGCCTTTGCAGAAAGTTAACATCACATGAAAATTTAGAAAAAACAAACAACACCTGAAACACTAAAACCCAGAGACTGGAACACAATGAAAATTCGAAGCCCAAAAGCCCAAATGGACCCGGTGAGCTCGGTTTTGGGGGGGGTTGTGGCCGACCAAAAATGCCTCAAATTTTCATATTGTTCATGTTATATCACATACAACATTCTGCAGTTGTTTAAAAAAAATTTTGAAGATATTTTAAAATCGACAGAAACTAAGTTATCGTATCAGGTGTTTCGGAGTAGTTTCGGTTTCGTAATCCTAGCAAACATCGTATAATTTTCTAGCATGGCTCTGATACCACTGTAGGGTTGTCTAGCACGGCAGCAAGTTTTCGGGAGGCATCGTCCATGACAGTTTTAAAAAATTGCCGTATTAGCCAACCCTAACCCTAGAATCGTTACTAGAAAATCCGACGATACTAAATGTACACATTTTACATCTAAGTGAATGAGGGAATACAACCTTTGTAGACCGGTCCTTCACTTCTAAAGCTCCATGTCGTATTTTCAGACTTATGTTTAAAAAAAAAATTGAAGACATTTTAAAATCGACAGAAACTAAGTTATTGTATCGGGTGTTTCGGAAACAAAATGAGTGGACTTGGTCAATGGTTATCCAAAGCATTCTCAAAGCTTCTACCATGACAAAATTCCACCATTTTAGAATTACTTAGATAAATATAAACCCTAAGATTATCCTAACTATAGTGTAAGTCTCATATACCCATGAAGCATGTATCATCAAGCATGACATAATAAAATGTACATTAATATATATCACATATATACTTTGTGCACAATCAAGTAAGAAAAGAAATCATAAGTGAGCTAATAATAGTTAATGCACATTAATATATCAAATATATAAATATACATTAGATTATTAAACCAACACTTGATTTAATAATCCGGCTATATCCTGTATAACCGACTAATATCAAATGCAACAACTTATCGAATCAAAACTTGATCCGATAACCCGGCTATATCATATATAACTGAGCAATGTCATAAGTCGCGAAAATAGAATGTGGTATCACATACGCGCATTAATCTCGGTCCAGCACATATCACATATGTGCTCTTACTCCGTTTCGCATGAACCAGGAAACCTCTGTGTAGGACTCTAAAGACTCGTCAATACGCCGACAGTAGGTGATGATCATATCAAACACCCACAAGCCGCAAGCGGTCTGCTAAACGTAACGGCCACCCGGGTATTGGGCGATCAGAAGATCAATAAGAAAGCCTGCTCATACTCCTGTGAATCCAATCAGTAACACTACCGTACAGTCCGGTCTCTTCGTCTGATATGTCGCATATCACAGCTTGGGGGTGGTATAACGTCATACCCCAATAGCCTGATAAGTAATGCAGATGCAAGGTCCATAACGTTTAGAGAAACTACTGATAACACTTACCAGTAGATCTCAGCAACCCTGGCCAAGGATTTTCTATTATGGCCAATCGAGCATAGCGTAACATCAACTCCCAATATAGGAAGAGACGAAACCCCTCCTATCGTTCATTGCCTCCATGTGACTCGGGACTGTACCCAAAAACCATATTTTTGCATGATCTCTTGACCATGGTATGGTGGTAATCAAAGCACAGTGGGAATCACACAAGACTCTATGACGATCTCGGGTCTACAGACTAACCTGTACCAGTGTCACCACAGAACTGCTATCCGACGATAGGTATAATACCATCTAGGAGTTCTCGGCCAGTCCGTTCAGTGTACCCAGTCTCCTCTGAGCACCCGTATACCATCTCTGATGTCAAACACCAATGGATATATTATCATCTATTGCCTATCATAAGGGTCGAGAAGCGTATACGCTAGTCTACTCTGGAGTATCGATGCCCTGTCTCGATACTCCCACAACTAGGAACATTTGAAGGATGTACTTACCGACTACCCTGTCCCCACTAGTATGATCTGCATCATAATCCTGGTAGTCAAGTACTCGTCCTAAGGGCTTTATCAACATGTAATAGAGAGACAATAAGTGTACATGTTAAGATAAAGTGCAACCAGATAGCATACTATCATGTCGAGCAAGAAAGTCCTCCCTATATATGTCCAAGCATCCACTACAATATACTTCGCATGTACAGTAATGGCCTCTGGGGCATACAAATAACTAACAAAAGGTTGTATTCCTTGTTCACTTAGATGTAAGGATGTTTACATGCTTGTTCGTCTAATTCTCTAGTTTAGATTCTAGCGTTAGGGTTCTTTAGCGCGCCAATTTTTGAAAACGGCATGGTCGGTGTCTCCCGAAACCCAGCGGCCGCCGAGGGAACCCAGCACAAGAAACCCTGCCAATTCTAGAGTTAGTAGACCCGGTTTCAACTTCTCGAGATGGTCTCCCACTGGAATGCAGAACCCGGTTACTTGTGCTCCCTGCCTTGGGTCTATCCTAATGTAGAAAAGTAAATAATATATATCAATGGTGACATCATCCTCAACCCGGAAGTGTCCCAATAAAAGAATATTAAGTACAAATTTTACATGAATGAAAATTGAAAAACTCTCATCTCACATAAAAAAAACTCGTCTATTCATTCACGACGATCCAATATAACATATCACAGCAACACATAACATCACATGTTATCAATGCAAGTAAATATGTATGTCCCAAATTCCGTTGACATATAGCAACGAGATTTGGGATATCCCACATATTACACTTACGGTCACAGAAAGGAAATGAAAAACTACAATAATTAGAATCCGCATTTCCTTAGACATCATAAAGCCGGAATATCTCATATTCTAAATTTCATGCTTAACCCTATAAACCTTGCATTTTAGTCTCATATCGAAAACACTTTTCAATAACTTAGTCGGGTAATTCAACAAGATTCCCGATAACCTAATCAATACTCGTCGGGAACTTTAGTAGATGGCCGCACCCCCGATGTCATAGAGCAAGTGCACTTAGGCGGAACACTATGGCGGCAAGCACCCGAGTGGATGCTTATGGAAACAGGGTTCTCCTACAGTCACTTGGTCGGGGCTATGGGTCATGGCTACCTAGTAAAGTAATCCGGCGAGTATTCACGTACGAGAATCGAAACTTCGTGGCAATCGATCAATAGAGACTAACATTCTAGATTTACAAACAAACTAGTTTTCAAAAAACTAATTTAATGTGGAGTCCAACTAATGCATCACATATCAAACTTAAACCCGAAACTATGTTAAAACACGACTTCAAAACACTCCGAATATCACCAATAGAAAAGTTAACAACACATGCAAACTGGGCTAATCAAACATAAACATGAAACCCTAAACCCAACAGCACAGAACACAAAATAAACTTGAGCCCAAACACCAATAGTAAAACCAGCGAGGCCGGTCTTTTTGGGACGTTCGCCGAACAAAACAAAAAGTTTGGGTCTCGATTTTGTCTTGTGTTCTATTTACATCAAATGTAATCTTCTACACATGTTTAAAAAAATTTCATAGTTCATTTCAAAATCGACAGAAACTGGGTTTCTTGGGTTTCGGTTTCGGAGTTGTTTCGTTTTCGTAATTCAACTAATATCGTATAATCTTCTAGCTTTGGCTCTAATACCATGAAAGTGTTTGTTAGCAGCACCACTGAGTTTCACTAGCATCAAGCATGCCATTTTAAAAAAATTTGGGCTGCTAATTAGCACTAAACAATAATCGAAACTAGATGATTAGGGTTTAACTATGATATAACAAAAACTGTACCGAGAGAAAGGAGGCTACAACCTTTGTAAACCATGTCCTTCTCTTCACAAGCTCCGTGTAGTAGTCCCTATGACTCCACTAGGCTCCACTTGAAGAATGAACAAGCTTCCTTCGATGACATTCGTGCCGAAGATGATCCACCTGAAGCTCCACTAATCCAAGCTACATTTTCACTAAACTCTTTAGTGAAGTAAACACACTACACCAAACTGCTAATCTAGTGTAGGATGGTGAAGTAGGGATTTTGTTTGCTCACTAAGGTGTAGGGTTATGTAGCGAGACATCAAGGTTTCGGGAGGCATCGTCCATGCCGTTTTCAAAATTTTGCCTTACTAAAGAACCCTAACCCTAGAATCTTAACTAGAGATTTAAACAAACTACAATGTAAACATCTTTACATCTAAAGTGAATGTGGAATACAACCTTTATAGACCGGTCCTTCACTTCTAAAGCTATGTGTAGTAGTCCCTTCGCTCCAAGTAGTGAACACCCGAACTCTAGAAAGGGTTCACATGAAGAAATGAACAAGCTTGCTCGAAGTCTTCGAGGCCGAAGATGATCTACGTCGAGGAGATTCAAGCTCATGCTACCTCTTCACTAATGGTAGATTAGTGAAGCAAACACCCTAAACTAAATGGCTAATATAGTAGAGGATGATGAAGTAGGAAATGGCCTCACTTTAGATTTTATTTTCTCACATTATTTCATCACCTTTTCAAAAGCAAGAGAGCTTTCATGAGGAAGAAGAAGATGAAGTGATGAATCAATAAATCTTATGAGGTTAGAAATGCAACCATGGTGAGTTTATGTCATACACTAATCATTGTAGAGACTTAACCATGGCATAGGATAATGGTTAGGTTAATAAATATCTTAAGAAAGACAAAAAAACAAGTGACCTAAGTCAAAGTTCTACAAGCTTCTTCCAAGCTCAACCATGACTAATTCCAAATGATTTTGAATTACTTAATAATAAATAAAGCCTTAACATTAACCAGCATGGTGTGAGTCTCATACACCCTTGTTGCATGTGTAACCTAGCATGACACACTAATATATATCACATATATATATGTGTGCATATATGATAATAATACAATTAACAAATATCACATATATATTAATGTATCATAAGTGAGAAAAAAATGCTTAAGTGAGCTAATATTAGTTAATGTAATTTAATATATCAAATATATAATTATACATTAAATTATTAAATCAACACTTGATTTAATGATTCGGCTATATCACATATAATTGACTAATATCAAATGTAACAATATATCGAATCAACACTTGATCCGATAACCCGGCTATATCACATATAACCGACCGATATCACATATCGCGAGAATAGAATGCGGTATCACATACGCGCATTAATCTCGGCCCCACACATATCATATATGTGCTTCTACTTCGTTTCGCATGAACCAGGAAACTTCTGTGTAGGACTCTAAAGACTCGTCAATACGCCGGCAGTAGGTGATGATCATATCAAACACCCACAAGCCGCATGTAGTCTGCTAAATGTAACGGCCACCCAGGAATTGAGCGAACAGAAGATCAACAAGCAGGCCTGCTCATACTCCTGCAATCCAATCAGTAACACTACCGTACAGTCCGGTCTTTTCGTCAGATATGTCGTATATTACAGCCTGGGGGTGGTATAACGTCAGACCCCAATAGCCTGATAAGTGCTGCCGATGCAAGGTCCATAACGGTTTAAGAAACTACTGATAACACTTACTAGTAGATCTTAGCAACCCTGGCCAGGGATTTCCTGTTATGGCCAATTGAGCATAGCGCAACATCAACTCCCAAAACCGGGAGAGACGGATCCCCTCCTATCACTCATTGCCTCCATGTGACTCAGGACTGTACCCAAAAACCACCTTTTTGCACGATCTCTTGACCGTGGTATGGTGGAAATGAAATCACAGTGGGAATCACACAAGACTCTATGAAGATCTCGGGTCGACAGACTAACCTGTACCAGTGTCACCAGAGAACTGCTATCTGACGATAGGTATAATACCATCTAGGAGTTCTCGGCGAGTCCGTTCAGTATACCCAGTCTCCACTGAGCATCCATATACCTTCTCTGATGTCAAACACCAATGGATATGGTATCATCCATCGCCCATCATATGGTTCGAGAAGCGTATACGCTAGTCTACTATGGAATATCGATGTCCTGTCTCGATACTCCCACGACTAGGAACATTTGAAGGATGTACTTGCCGACTACCTATGCACTACTAGTATGATCTGCATTATAATCCTGGTAGTCATGTACTCATCCTAAGGGCTTTATCAACTTGAAATAGAGAGACAATAAGTGTACGTGTTAAGATAAATTGCCACCAGATAGCATACTATCATGTCGAGCAAGAAAGTCCTCCCTATATATGTCCAAGCATCCACTACAATATACATCACATGTACAGTAATGGCCTCTAGGGCATACATATAACTAACAATCTCCCACTTGCACTAAGGCCATTTGTTGTAGTATTTCATACTCAACGTCCTATAGAAGTCTCTCTAAGGAAAGGCCTTTGTGAGTGGATCCGCTGTGTTATCCTTTGCGTCAACTCTCCTGACTTTAATCCCTAAGAGATCAACCATCTCCCTGATCAGGTGATACTTGCCTCAGAATATGTCTGGAACGCTGATGGGACCTGAGTTCCTAGGCCAAAGCCACAACTCCATTGTTGTCACAATAATAGTTATTGGATGCTTAATGGTAGGAACCTTGTTCATCTTATGAACAGGAAATGCCCAGACAACCACTTTGGCAGCATCGTTGGTAGCAATGTATCCAGCTTTTATCGTCTAGTATGTCACGGTATCTTGCTTGGAAATCGTCCAACATACTGTCCCTCTACTGAGGGTAAAGACAATGCCTGTGACTGACTCTCAGTCGAACTTATCACTCTGGAATCTCGAACCAAGAACATTCATTTAGTGCTTCTCAAGTACTTAAGAATGTCCTCTACAGCTGTCCAGTGATTCTCCGAAGATCCGATTGATTCCTGATCACTACACCTACGGAGTCATCTACATCTGGTCTGGTACTTAACATCGCATACATGATAGAGCCTACTGCCGAAGCATAGGGTATCCCTTGCACGCTAGCTCTCTCCAAATCAGTCTTGGAAGACTTCTATTTGGAGAGAGTGATCCAAAAGTAAGTGGACGAACTGTAAGTCAACGTTACACACCCCACATGATGCGGGAAGGCGGAATAGGTAAAACAATCATTTTGTTCGAAGTAACATCGACTATCAAACGGATCTTTGATAAACCCTAACTAACAAACTATCTAGAAGTAGTTAACTACTATGATAGATGATTATACCTCAAAATACTAGTCCTTCTTGTTCTTATTGTTCACCTCCTCGTCGGCCTCCTCGATGTAATAGAAGATCCACCCGAGAGTTCCTTCTTCAAGCTTTAACCTCTAACTTGAGATAACTAAGTGGCTAGGATTGCTAATCCAAGTGACCTAGAAGATATAGAGATAGATTAAGAATCTATTATTCTTGCTAACCATATGGATCTCAACTCATGAGAGGATTAGGGTTAGGATGAAGAAGAGGAGATCTTGAGGAGAGAGAATGTGTATATGATAATGAATTAAATCTTAAGTCATTTGGATAAATATTGAAGCATAGAAAATATCTAAACAATAATAAATGTAATCAACAACCATGCTTCATTAATTACCTTGAGGTGAATCACTTCATGACTCATGGTGTAATTATTGAAAATTACACATCACCACTCCACCTCATTAAGTTTAATTCACAAATGAATTAAAACTAAATGAGTCACCTTTCTTCTAGAAGCTTCTCGACTAATTACGAGAATGCCCCTCTAATCCGTATTTACGAAAAACACGGATATACTGAGACTGTATAAATCCAATAATCCAATTCTAGAAACTGGCTTAAACTAAAGCCCGCTAGTATAATCTGTCCGAATATCATACGTGCATAAATACACGTATATGTCCGAACCCTGTCGTAAAACTATACGACCTCTATATCGTTTCACCTGAAGCAGGGAAACCCTCTGTGTTGGACTCTAAAGACTCGACACTACGCTGGCAGTGGGTTTAACCGCAGGCCGCAAGCGGTACTATCTGTACGTAACGGTCCCCAAGTAGTTGTCGATAAGAAGGTCGATGAGGAAACCCATCTGAACTCCTACTGAGCCTGATGTGACAATCTCCGTACAGTCCGGTCTGTTCGTCTAAGACTATCACATATCGGGCCTAGGGGGTGGCAAGCGTCAGTCCCCTAAAAGGCGGTATAAGTTGTGTTGGAGTGAAGCCCATTACACCTTGAGAAGCTACTGGAAAACCTACCAGTAAATCTCGCTTGCCTTGGCCAGGGACCTTGCGTAATGGCTCTCCAAGCACAGCGCGATATCTACCCCCAATACTGGGAGAGACGAATCCTGTCTAACCGCCACTGCCTCCATGTGCTTCGGGACTGCACCGAACTGCTACCTGTTTGCACGAATCAGTCGAGCAGTAGTAGGGTAGCAATCTAAGAACCATGGGAACACACTCGAGGCAAAGAAGCAGTGTCAAGTCTAAGGACTATGCTGAACTCATGTCACCTGGGAACTGTCAACTGACGACGGGTATAAAACCAACCAACAGTTCCCTGCGAGTCCTGTCCGGTGTACCCGTAACCGAACGAGCACCTGCATACTATCTCCAGTAAAATGAACGAATGGCTGTGGGACAGACCATCTCCCATGCTGGAATGAGAAGCATATACACTAGTCTACTCCGGAGTATCGATGCCCTGTCTCGATAATCCTACGACTAGGGACCTGAAAAAGGATGTGCTTGTAGACTACCCAACCCCCACTAGTGTGACTGCCATCACAACGCTGGTAGTCAAGCAAGATCCTATGGGCTCGATCAATATGTATTCGCGATATGCTAAAAGAAACATATACATATATTAAGATAGATATAAACGAAGTAGCATACTACTATGTTGAGAAAGGCTGTTAATACAACTGTGAATATCCCAAGCTTCCATTAAGTAATATACAAGCTAATATGATACAATAATGGCCCTTAGGGCATATACACTAACACGAACCACTTGCACTAGGGCCATGTACTGGTATATCGAATACCTATCATCTCGAATAGCCTCTAGAACTGTGTCTGAGGTAAGGCCTTTGTGAATGGATCTGCAGTGTTTTTCCTCTGTAGCAACTCCCTGGACCTCGATCTCCCGGCGATCTATGATCTCCCTGATCAGGTGATACCGCCTTAAGATGTGTATGGACTTTTGATGGGACCGGGGTTCCTTTGCTAAAGCTATAGCCCCGTTGTTGTCATAATACAGAGCTATTGGATCAACAATGGATGGAACCACCTGAAGTTCTGTTAAGAACTTCTTTACCCAGACTGCTTCTTTTGCGACATCAGAAGCTGCGATATACTCCGCTTCCATCGTCGAGTCAGCAACGGTGTCCTGCTTGGAACTCTTCCAGCACGCCGCCCCTCCATTGAGGGTAAAGACATAACCTGACATGGACTTGGAGTCATCCTTGTCACTCTGGAAGCTGGAGTCAGCAAAAGCCTCGATATGGAGGTCTTTTCCGCCGTAAACCAAGAACATATCCTTAGTCTTTCTCAGGTACTTGAGAATGTACTTTACTGTTATTCAGTGCTTCTCCCCTGGGTCTGACTGATACCGGCTTACCATGCTTAATGCGTAAGCTACATCTGGTCTGGTACATAACATCGCATACATTGTAAGTCCATGTCACGCACCCCACGAACTTGCGGGGAGGCGGAATATATGAAAAACGATTATCAAAGCTTCATAACACGGACTTGAGCGCATGAATCATATCTAAACCGTTACTAAAAAACTACGAGAGGTTTAACTATTCGGATTCAAAGTATAACTCACGTTACTTGTCCTTCGGGTCTTCATCGCTGTCCTCCACTCCTCGTAGGCTCCTTGGAACATCGGCACCTCAACGGCCTCCTCGAGTCAAAGACGATCCACCCGAGAGCTCCTACGCCAAGCTTGATCTCTAACTTGAGATAACTAGGTTGCTCAAAGTGCTAATCTAAGTTACCTAGGGGATATAGAGTGAGGTAAGGGATGCATTAGTCTAGCTAACCCTTGATCTCAATACATGAAAGGTGAGGGTTAGGGTTTCAAGAATGAGAGAGCGTGAGGAGAGAGAAGGTGAGCATAAGAATGATATTGAAAATGAACTCATTAGAATATATCAACCATAACAATTTATCAAATAAATAATATATATTATTAATCATCATGGTTGATGCATTCACCTTGTGTGATTTATCTCATGATTCATTAGCTCAATAAATGAATCATTAACTCCATGGATGAATCACATAAATGAGTCATTAAGAAATAAATACTTATGCCACCTTAACCCCCAAGTCACCATGCTTCTAGAAGCTTCCCGGAAAATTACGAGAACGCCCCTCCAATCCGTGAAAACACGGAAAAAATTTAGACTGTATAAATCCAATAACCTGATACTAGAATCTGGTTTAAACCAAAGACAGCTAGTAAAAACTGTCCGAACGCCGTACGTGCGTTTAAACACGTATGCGTCCGAACCCTTGTCGTAAAACCATACGACCTCTATATCGTTTCGCCTGGAGCAGGGAAACTCTCTGTGTGGGACTCTAAAGACTCGACACTACACTGGCAGTGGGTTTAACCACAGACCGCAAGCGGCACTAGCTGTACGTAATGGTCCCCAGGTAGATGTCGATAAAAAGGCCGATGAGGAAACCCATCCGAACTCCTACTGAGCCTGATATGACAATCTCCGTACAGTCCGGTCTGTTCGTCTAAGACTATCGCATATCTAGCCTAGGGGGCGGCAAGCGTCAGTCCCCTAATAGCGGTATAAGTCGTGTCGGAGCATAGCCCATTACACCCTAAGAAACTACTGGAACCTACCAGTAAATCTCGCTTGCCCTGGCCAGGGACTTTGCGTAATGGCTCTCTGACACAGCGCGATATCAACTCCCAATACCGGGAGAGACGAATCCTATCTTGTTGGATATATGTATGCCCTAGAGGCCATTATATGATAGTGGATGTATTTATACATGTATATATATATATATATTCAGTGTACATTCTTGCTCGTCATGATAGTATGCTATCTGGTTCTTCTATATTTGACATGTTGATTTGATCATGCTTCTATTCATTCGTACATGTTGATAAAGCCCTGAGGATATAGGCTTGAATACTGTGATTATGATGGAAATCATACTAGTGGGACATCTGTAGTTTATAAGCATATCCTGGAATGTCCCTAGTCGTAGGTGTATCGAGACGGAGTATCGATATACCAGAGTAGACTAGCGTATATGATACTAGACCCATATGATGGGCGATAGATGTTCCCACATTCATCGATGTTTGACATCGAGATCGTATACGCGTGCTCAGTGGTGACTGGGTACACTGGACGGACTCGCCGAGAACTCCTATATGGAATTATATCTATCGTCGGATAGCAGTTCTCAGGTGACACTTGTGCAGGTTAGTCTGTAGACCCGAGATCGTCATAGATTCTTGTGTGTTCTCCCACTGTACTTTGATTACCGTCCTACCACAGCTCTACCGAGTCATGCAAACAGGTGGCCGTTGGGTACAGTCCCGAGACACACGAAGACGATGAGCGATAGGAGGGGTTTCGTCTCATCCGGTATTGGGAGTTGATGCTGTGCTGTGCTCGACTGGCTATATTAGTATGTCCCTGGCCAGGGCTGTTGAGATTTGCTGATAAGTGTTATCAGTAGTTTCTCGATCTGTTATAGACCATTCATCGGCACGACTTAGTTATTGGGGTCGACGTTACCATCCCTAGACTCGATATGCAGCATATCTGACGAAGAGACCGGACTGTACGGTAGTGTTACCGGTTGGCTCGATAGGAGTTGTAGCAGGTTCGCTTGTTTTCTTTTGATCGCTCAATACCCGGGTGGCCATTACGTTTAGCTGACCGCTTGCGGCTTGGGGGTGCTTGATATGATCATCACCCACTACCGGCGTATTGACGAGTCTTAGAGTTCCACAATGGAGTTACCTAGTCTAGGCGAAAAGTTGTGGTGCGCATATGCGATATGCGCGTGGACCCGGTTAAAATGCGCGTATGAGATACCGTATATTAATCGGGCGGCTTGCTTTTGGTCGATTCGTATGTGATATGACCTGGTTGCTAAATCAAGTGTTGATTTATCATTTGACCATTAGTTTCTCACTAGAAATCCTTTCTTGTCTTTTTGGGTGTATGCATGCATGTATGCATTCATTCTTGTTCATGCATATGGATGTGCATGCACACATACATACATACATCATTCTATCATGGTTGTATATATAGTGGATGATGGCAATATAAGACTCACACCTTATGTAAAATTATATATGGATATATATTTGTATTTGTGTTAAAACAAAAGAAAAGAAAAAGGTTAAATCATGGTAATCTTCCACACTCTTCTTGGAACCAACCATGGTTCACCCACTTTTTAACCATGAGTTAATTTTCCTTTTGTCTTTTAACTCAAATGAAATAATATCTATATTTTTTAACCATGGTTTGAGATGAAGTGTGGAAAGTATATATACTTATCTTTTGTATTTTTCATATTAAGCTAATCATTATCTTGAGCTTAGAAAGCCATCATCTTCTTCCTCCTTTCTCTTTTGCTCTCTTGTTCTTTCAAGTAAGCAAAAGAGTAACCAAGTTAGGATTTTGAAGTGAGAAAACCAACCGCAACACCATTCTACACTAGTCTTGCGAATTAGTGAAGAGTGTTAGCTTCCATTTCTTCTCTTGATCTTGTGAAGTTTCTAGCTTGGACAAAGACGGCTCCGGGTGGATCATCGTGGACCTAGAAGGATCTCAAGCGGACCTTTTCCAACCCTTAAGTAGCCAAGGAGTCTAGCGTAGGGAACTAGGTTATGCTCTCAAAACCCTAGTTTTTCCTACTTGTATTGTTGTCAATGTTTTGGAAACCCTAAAATTCTAGTGATGATTCTTTGTATGTTCACTTAGCACCTAAAAAAAAAATTAATTTTGAGACATGTGATGCTTCCAAACCCTTCATGAGGTGCTAGGTAAACCTAACATTGATATAAGAGCCGACCTAGAGCTTTAGGCGACACTTTAGCGAAGTTAAAAATCCGATCGAACCAAAATACGGTTTTTTGAACACTCTCTGGACATTTTTTCAAATTGTGTTATTTTCAGAATTAAAAATATGTAAAAAATTCAGCAGGGAATTCTACGAACCACTGTAAAAAGCGAAGCCCTAATCAGTAAATCCCACCGCGGAACCGCGGCCAAAGCTTGCTTGGGCCGCGGCTCCGCGGCCGTACAGATGCATTAAGGCCTCGTTTTTATACAGTGATCTTCTTACCTGCTTATAGATGTTTTTGGGTATTTTTAATCTGGTTTCAGTGATATATGTTCTGGAGATTGTTTTGGATTCGGTGATTCGATCGGAATTTTAATTTCGTGTTTTTTTTCCGGGTAATTAAGAAAGTATTAAAATGTTCGAACGAGTATCATTAACTCACTTTTTCACGGGTTTAAATCTTTCGGAAATACGTGCAAGTTAAGTGGTGGACCCTCTAGAAGACAACAAACCTTAACTCGATTATGTGACCGTCTTGAACTGCCTTTTGAACCTTAGGGTTTGGAGCAGTACGGCGTGCCACATGTGAGGCGTTGGGTTGACTCTTCTACGGCTGGACCGCTACTACTGTGACACATTCCGGGTTTTTTGAACTCCGCTCAAGTGTTGAGCTTTAGGAAATTTTGGGTATTTGATTATTCGATCGAAATGTTTAATACTGTCTATTTATCTGGAATGTGATACAATATGTGGAATTCATATAGCTTGGCATGAAATGCGAAGTATGTGATATTTCGGATTTACGATGTCTAAAGTGAATGTGGATTCCAAATATTGTAGTTTTACACTTTCTTTTCTGTGACCGTAAGTGTAGTATGTTGCTTATCGCCGGTTTTGTTGCTATACATCAACGACAATCGGGGTACGCATACTTATTTACGTTGATGATATATGATATTATGTGTTGATGAGATATGATGTGCAGAATTGTCGCGATTGAATAGCCGGGTTTTTTTTATGTGAGATGAGAGTTTTATTTTCATTCATGTAAAATTCAAATGTAATGTAGTATTCTTTTATCTGGGGCACTTCCGGGTTGAGGTTAATGTCACCAGTATTGTATATTATTTACTTTTCCGCATTAAGATAGACCCAAGGAGGGGAGCACAAGTGACCGGGTTCTGGGGTTCAGTAGGAGGCCATCTCGAGGAGTCGAGACCGGGTCTCCTAAACTCCAGGATTGGTAGGGTCGCTTGCCGCTCTCGTAGGGGTCTAGGGGTGTGGGCTTGGCTATTCATCGCGACTGTGGAATCCGTATTTTCTATTGTTGGCTAAATACTAAATACGGACGTCCTAGTATATCCCACATTATATCTATGTTTCTGCTGCCTGTGTTCTGTGATATCTGAGACCAATGACATATTATATATGAGATATATAGTAGACGTTGCTTATGTTTTACACCCGCGCTAGTCCCGTCCCGGTATGCCGTTAGTTAAGTAACCTAATGGTGCATAACGGAACATTGCGGCGAATGCGGATGGCATAAGCGTACGTTGTATTTTCGTTTCTTTTCTGTGATTGGCTTAAGGACTTAAATGATAGGACTACATTAATATGATTAATGTAAAGAAAATAAACCTAAAAAGATGTTGTAGAATCGGATTTGAAAACCACTCGGCTTTATATGAAAAAGCTACATTTCAAAACTGCGGAGCTCAAGCCACTCCTTTTGAAAACCATTTGATTCTACGACGATATCAAGTTCAAAGCATTAAAGATTTTCTTGAAAATCATCCGCAACCCTCCATCATTTTAGGAAGTAGAGTACTTAGTATTCGTGCTACGTTTGTTGACTTTAGTTAAGGCGTAGTGTACGATAGCTAAGTGATGTCTTCCTACACTGCATATGATGCAGATTAATTAGGACATTCATGCGACTTTGTTGATCATAGTTAAGGGTCATATGGGTGGGTATAATTGATCAAGAAATGACGGGTAGAACTTGACTGGTACTTATGATTTGTTGACCATAGTTAAGGTCATAAGTATTAGGGGTAAAAACCGCATCGGGAATTTCA
Organism: Agapanthus africanus; assembly: GCA_030015575.1. NCBI lineage: Eukaryota > Viridiplantae > Streptophyta > Magnoliopsida > Asparagales > Amaryllidaceae > Agapanthus > Agapanthus africanus. Next base: position 349,718,422 of record JASDDO010000031.1, on the reverse strand, counting down.
AGTGTTGAGATTTGCAATGAGATTGCATACCTTCCATATGATGGTTAGATCCCGATCCCACTGTGGGCAATAGTTGCTCCCAGGAGAGTTTTGCAGTTTACAATTAGCTAACTCATTAGGTGTCTAGAAAGGTGTTAACGGGGCTACGCCTCTGGGAAAATGAGATTTACTTTAATTAGGTCCGTGCGAAAGCACGGGGAACCTCCCTCAAGTACCGACACTTGCCTGACTGAACGGGTAGCAAAGTTGTAGACTGTAATTAATCCTGGCTAGTTTTCTTTTTAAGGCTTGAAAGAAAAACTTGATTAAAGCAGTGGGAGACATCGATTGGATAAGATAATAACCAATCTGATCTTTGCAAGAGCTTTCGCTGAGTGTATTCTTTTCTCTCTCTTAATGGCAGATACCAATGGCTGGACTCAAGCTTCTACTAGATAAAAATAAACCGAATGGGACCAATTATAAAGACTGGCTGAGGAATCTGAAAATAGCCTTGACTTATGATAAAGTATCATATGTCCTCACGGCTTCAGCCCCGCCCGTCCCAGGTCCAAAATCCTCAGTTGCGGACAAAGAAGTCCGCAAGACATGGGACGCTGATTGTGCCACGGCCAAATGCCTCGCGCTTGCATCAATGGACAACACACATCAAAAACATCACGAGAATATGGACATTCAAGCCATATTCCTCCAAACAAAGGAGTTGTATGGAGAGCAATCCTGGGTATTACGATACGAAGCATCAAAGAAATTGTTTCAGATGGGAATGGCCCCTGGCACACCGGTAGGAGACTATGTTCTGAAGATGATAGCTCTTATAGAAAGCTTGAGGACCTTGGATGGACGATGAACAATGAACAATATACGGATATTATTCTGCAGTCCCTCCACTCCACCTCTGCTCAATTCATAGTTAACTTCAACATACACAACATGGAGAGGGAACTACCTGAACTCCTTAATATGTTAAGGAGTGCAGATAGCACACTGAAATCAGTGAAAACTCCCGTTTTGAGTGTTGGGCAATCTTTTTCTTCTCGCCCAAAGGCTAAGGCCAAGGGAAAGAAAAAGAAGAAGCCCACCAATCCTGAGGGTGGAGTTAAAAAGGTTAAGGGGAAGGACAAGTCCAAAGCTGGAGAATCGGGGAAAAGGGAATGTTTTCATTGCCACAAAACAGGACATTGGAAGCGCAACTGTACGGAGTACTTGAATCTCAAGAAGAAGCATGAGGATGCTTCCGCTTCAGGTGTGTTTGTGACAGAAAACCGTTTTTCAATAAACTCTGCTTCCTGGGTATTAGATACCGGTTCAGGTTCTCACATTTGCAATTCTATGCAAGGGTTGAGAAATAGCAAGGTTTTGAAGACAGGTGACCATACTCTCCGCGTTGGAAATGGTTCCAATGTACATACAGTCGCAGTGGGAGAGTATCACTTGAGGTTGCCATCTGGGTGTATATTGGTTTTGAACCCATGTTATTTTGTACCAAGTATGCTTTGTAATATAATATCTGTTTCTTTGTTAGACAATGAAGGATATAATTTTGTATTGCAGAACAATGTTATGAACATTCACCTGAATCAAATGTTGGTTGGGTATGGTACACTTAATAACGGGATATACGTCCTAAATCAACACACAGTTTTCAGCATACAACACACTAATAAAAGAAAACTTTCAGGAATAAATGAAACTTTTCTTTGGCACTGTAGACTTGGTCATATTAACGAAACAAGACTAAACAAGTTACACAAAGATGGATATTTAAACTCTTTTGAATATAAATCTTATGCGACTTGCCATTCTTGTATCAAGGGTAAAATGAACAAAACTCCGTTTACAGGACACGGAGAAAAAGCTACCGAGCTCTAGGACTCATACAAAGTGATGTATGTGGGCCAATGTCTACACAGGCTAGAGGCGGTTTTTCTTACTTCATTACTTTCACTGACGATTTCTCAAGATTCGGTCATGTATTTTTATTAAAGCACAAATCTGAAGATTTCGAGAAATTCACTGAATATAAACAAGAAGTAGAAAAACAAACCGGCTTGAGTATAAAAATGCTTCGATCAGATCGAGGTGGGGAGTGTAAGTCGATGTTCAACATCCCAATACTTATGGGGAGGCGGAAATATGAATAACAATCTTGTTCTATTGTTAAACATCGAACAACCGTATGAATCGTTTGCTAAACAAGTTTTTAACAAAAGCTATAGAGTTCTAAACTACTATGTTAAGAGATTATACCAAACGGTTCTAGTCCTTTGTCTTAATGTTATCTACGGCCTCTTTGGATCTCCACGTCCTCTTCGGCTTTCTCCCGTGATAGATGATCCACCCGAAAACCCTAATCCAAGCTATAACCTCTAAACTTGAGGTTACTTAGTTTCTCTAGTTGCTAAATAGAGTAGCTAAGGTGATGTAGAGATAGGTTATGGAGTAATTAGTCTTTCCTAATCCTTGTTCTCAACTCATGAGGGTAGGATTAGGTTTGGTGAAGGAGAGAGAACTTGAAGAGAGAGAGTGAGAAGATGATAATGATAATAATAATAATAATGAAATAGCTTCTCACTTGATATATGAAACATAATGAATAAAAAGAAATGAATAATATGAGATTATTCATCATGTTTCATTAAAGCAAGTGGGTGATTCATTATGTGAGTCATTAAGCATTTAATAATGCATTAATGACATGATGAATCACTCACAATGAGTCACTAAATCATTAAATGAAAATGCCACCTCTCCCTCCATGTCACATCCTTCTAGAAGCTTCTCGGAAAATTACGAGAACGCCCCTCTCATCCGTGAAAACACGGAAAAACTTTAGACTGCATAAATCCAATAACCTGATACTAGAATCTGGCTTAAACCAAAGCCGGCTAGTAAAAACTGTCCGAATGTCGTACGTGCGTTCAAACACGTATGCGTCCGAACCTTTGTCGTAAAACCATACGACCTCTATATCTTTTCGCCTGGGTTTGGGAAATCTCTGTGTGGGACTCTAAAGACTCAACTACTACACTGGCAGTGGGTTTAACCACAGACCGCAAGCGGCACTAGCTGTACGTAACGGTCCCCAGGTAGTTGTCGATAAGAAAGCTGATGAGGTAACCCATCTGATATCCTACTGAGCCTGTCTGTGACAATATCCGCGCAGTCCGGTTTGTTCGTCTAAGAGTATCGCATGTATGGTCTAGGGAGGTGGTGGACGTCAGACCCCTAATAACCGTACAAGTCGTGTCGGTATGGTTGAATACCACCCGAGAATCTAATGATCAGTCCATCAGTAATTCTCAATCAGCCCTGGCCAGGGACTTATGGTAATGACCAACCGACCACAGTGCGATATCAACTCCCTATACCGGGAGAGACGAATCCCTAACAGTCGCTCACTGCCTCCACGTGGCTCGGGACTGTGCCCAACTAAAACCTATTTGCACGACTCCTTTAAGCCGTGGTAGGGTAATAATCAAAGCACAGTGGGAACTCACACGAGACAAATGATGACCTTAAGTCAATGGACTATCTGCACACATGTCACCTGAGAACTGCTATCTGACGTCAGGTATAATACCATCCAGTCAGTTCTCGGCGAGTCCTGTCCGGTGTACTAACACCCAGTGAGCATCTGTATACAATCTTAGGTGAACACCACCAATGGTTGCGGGACCAATCCATTGCCCCTCGTCAGGGTCTAGATATGTATACACTAGTCTACTCCGGAGTATCGTTGCCCAATCTCGATACTCCTGCGACCAGGGACATCTAAGGGTGTTCCTATTGACTATCCAGCTCCCACTAGTATGACTGCCATCACAACGCCGGTAGTCAGACAAAACACCCTATGGGCTTTATCAACATATATACATAAATACCAAGTAAAAAATATCATACGTTAAGACAAAGTCAAACCAAATAGCGTACTATCATATCAAGCAAGACTGTCATGTAGATACATATCCCAAGCATCCTATACAATGTAGGCCTCTAGGGCATATATATCCAACAATCTCCCACTTGCACTAAGGCCTATAATTGGCGCAATGAGTACCCACTGTCTCTACCAGATCCAGTTGCTTGCGTACCGCATGCCCAACATCTCAAATAGCCTCTCGAACTGTACTTGAGGAATGGCCTTGGTGAATGGGTCTGCCGTGTTGTCTTTTGTGTCCACTCTCCGTATCTCGATCTCCCGACGATCCACGATCTCCCTGATCAGGTGAAACCGCCTTAAGATATGCCTGGATTTCTGATGGGACCTTGGTTCCTTCGCTAAAGCTACTGCGCCATTGTTATCGCAATACAAAGGTATTGGATTTGCAATGGACGGAACCACCTGAAATTCAGAAATGAACTTCCTCATCCAGACAGCCTCTTTTGCGGCTTCACTAGCAGCTATATACTCAGCCTCCATAGTTGAGTCTGCGACGGTATCTTGTTTGGAACTCTTCCAACATACCGCCCCTCCATTGAGGGTAAACACAAAACCCGAAATGGATTTAGAATCATCCTTGTCACTTTGGAAGCCAGAGTCGGTAAAAGCCTCTACCTGGAGGTCCCTATTACCGTAAATCAAGAACATCTCCTTAGTCCTTCTCAGGTACTTGAGAATGTTCTTCACCGCTATCCAATGTTTCTCACCTGGGTCAGACTGATACCTGCTTACCACACTAAGTGCGTAAGCTACATCCGGTCTGGTACATAACATCGCATACATTATTGATCCTACCGCCGAAGCGTAGGGTATAATGCCCATGCGAGCCCTCTCTTCATCAGTCTTTAGAGACATCTCTTTGGAGAGGTTGATTCCGCGACAAGCGGGCATATTGCCGCGCTTGGAATCTTCCATACTAAATCTCTTTAGTATAGTGTCTATATACCTGGACTGTGAAAGTCCCAATGTTCTATTAGATCTATCACGATAGATCTTAATGCCCAGAATGTATGATGCATCTCCCAAGTCTTTCATGGAGAATTTCTGGGACAAGAAGAGCTTTACTGATTGTAGTATAGGGATATCATTCCCTATCAGTAGTATGTCGTCGACGTACAAAACGAGGAAGACTACTGCTCCTTCTACAATCTTCCTATAAATACATGGTTCATCTACATTTTTGATAAAGTCAAATTCCTTGACTGTCTCATCAAAGCAGATGTTCCAACTCCGCGATGCTTGCTTTAACCCATAAATGGATTTAAGCAATTTGCACACTCTTCTGCTGCTCCTACTGTCTAAGAAACCTTCTGGTTGATCCATGTAAACACTCTCTTCTAAATGTCCATTTAGAAAATGTGTTTTTACATCCATTTGCCAGATTTCATAGTCATGGAAGGCGGCAATGGCAAGCATGATCCGAATGGATTTAAGCATAGCCACTGGTGAAAAAGTTTCATCATAGTCCAATCCTGGTCTTTGACGAAAACCTTTTGCTACTAGTCTAGCTTTGTAGGTTTCCACTTGTCCAAATGTACCAATCTTCTTTTTGAAGATCCATTTGCACCCAACTGGTTTTACCCCAGGAGGAGCAACTTCTAAAGTCCATACTTTATTGGTGTACATGGATTCCATTTCGGATCTCATTGCATCCAGCCACTTCACTGAGTCGCTACTCGTGATAGCCTGCTGAAAACTAGTAGGCTCATCATCATCGATGATGCAATCCTCTCGATCCCCATCAAGAAGAAAACCACAGTATCTTTCAGGAGGATGAGAAAGCCTACTAGATCTGCGGAGTGGCGTTGGTTCGTCATGTTCTATTGAAATCTGAGATTCTTCTAAGTCATCGGTTGCAGTTTGAGGTTCTGGAATTTCTTCCAGTTCTACCGCGCTCCCACTAATTTCTTTTGCAAGAAATTCGCTTTCTAAGAAGAGAATGTGGCGAGTGACAAACACCTTTTGTTCTTCAGTGTGGTAGACCATATACCCCCTTGAATGCTTGGGGTATCCTACAAACTTGCACAAAACCGATCGTGCCTCGAGCTTGTCCTGATTATGCTTCTTAACATATACCGGACACCCCCATATCTTGATATACTTGAGATATGGTCTCTTCCCACACCACATTTCATATGGAGTGGTAGGTACAGACTTAGTTGGAACTCTATTCAATAGGTATGCGGCTGATTCTAGAGCAAATCCCCAGAAGGAAAGTGGCAACTCAGCACTACTCATCATTGAACGCAACATATCTAATAGCGTGCGATTCCTTCTTTCTGATACACCATTATACTGAGGTGTATAAGGTGGAGTAAGCTGAGAGAGAATTCCATTCTCTTTTAAGTATTCAAGGAAACTGGTACTTAAGTATTCTCCACCTCGATCAGATCGAAGTGTCTTGATGCTTTTACCAGTTTGTTTCTCTACTTCATTTTTATACTCCTTAAACTTCTCAAAAGCTTCGGATTTATGCTTCATTAAGAACACATGTCCATACCTAGAGAAGTCATCAGTAAAAGTGATGAAGTAGGAGTGACCACTTCGTGCATGTATAGACATCGGACCACATACATCACTGTGTACTAGTCCCAAGAGTTCAGTGGCTCTTTCTCCGTGTCCGGTGAACGGAGATTTGGTCATTTTTCCTTTGATACATGATTGACAAGTTGCATATGATGAATATTCAAACGGATCTAGATATCCATCTTTATGTAACTTAGTCAACCTTGTTTCATTTATATGACCAAGTCTATAATGCCATAGGAAGGCTTGATTCGAATCTGGAGCCTTTCTTTTACGCGTGTTTTGAATATTGAAAATTTGAGGTTGATTAAGTATGTATATGCCGTTTTCCAGTGTGCCAAACCCAATCAGTTCTTGATTTAGGAGAATGTTCATGACATTTCTTTCAAGCACAAAATTATATCCTTTATTAGACAACAAAGATACTGATTTAATATTACATAACATACTGGGAATACAATAACAGCTGTACAATACCAAAATGTGTCCACTATTCAACCCTAGGTGATATTCCCCTATTGCAACTGCATCTACATGCATTCCATTGACCATCCGGAGAGTCATATCACCTGCCCCCAGTACTCTACTATTTCTCAGATTCTGCAAAGAATTACAGATGTGAGAACCAGAACCGGTATCAAGTACCCATGAAGTAGAGTTTACTAAAAGACAATTTTCGATTACGAACACACCTGAAGCAGAAGCAACAGCTTGCTTCATGTCCTTGGCTTTAAAGGCCAAACAGTCCTTCTTCCAGTGCCTTTGCTTGTGACAATAGAAGCACTCGTTCTTTTCTGCCTTCACCCTTCCTGCCTTGTTCGTTCCCTGCACCTTCTTGACCCCACCCTTCGGTTTGGTGGCTTTCATCTTCTTCTTCCCTTTAGCTTTCGCTTTAGATTTAGAAGAAGATGATTGGCCAACATACAGAACAGGGGTCTTCTCCTTTTTCAAGGAGGTCTCTGCTACCCTCAACATATTGAGGAGCTTTGGAAGATCCGCTTCCATTTCGTGCATGTTGAAGTTCAGCACGAACTGAGAGAAGGTGTGTGGAAGGGACTGCAAAATCAAGTCGATATACAAATCATTCTCTAGCACGCATCACAGGTTTGCGAGTTCCTCAACGAGGGTGATCATTTTGAGGACGTGCTTGTTAGTTATATGTATGCCCTAGAGGCCATTACTGTACATAGGATGTATATTGTAGTGGATGCTGGGACATATATAGGGAGGACTTTCTTGCTCGACATGATAGTATGCTATCTGGTTACTCTTTACCTTAACGTGTATACTGATTGTCTCTCTGTTTCATGTTGGTAAAGCCCTTAGGATGTATACTTGACTACCTGGACTATGATGCGGATCATACTAGTGGGGACATGGTAGTCCATAGTACATCCTTCAAGGTCCCTAGTCGTGGGTGTATCGAGACGGGGCATCGATATACCAGAGTAGACTAGCGTATACCTTCTCGACCCATACAGATGGGCGATGGATGATCCCATATCCATTAGTGTTTGACATCGGAGATGATATACGGGTGCTCAGTGGAGACTGGGTACACTGGACGGACTCGCCGAGAACTCCCAGATGGTATTATACCTTACGTCAGATGGCAGTTCTCTGGTGACACTGGTACAGAGTAGTCTGTTGACCCGAGATCGTCATAGAGTCTTGTGTGGTTCCCACTGTGCTTTGATTTCCACCTTACCACGTCCAAGAGGGCGTGAAAAACGGTGGTTTTTGGGTACAGTCCCGAGTCACATGGAGGCAATGAGCGATAGGAGGGGATTCGTCTCTCCCGGTATAGGGAGTTGATGTTGCGCTGTGTTCGATTGGCTATAACTGGAAATCCCTGGCCAGGGTTGCTGAGATTTACTGGTAAGTGTTACCAGTAGTTTCTCGAACTGTTATAGACCTCATATCGACACGACTTATCGAGCTATTGGGGTCTGACGTTTACCACCCCTAGGCGAGATATGCGACATATCAGACGATCAGACCGGACTGTACGGTAAGTGTTACTGGTTGGATTCACAGGAGTGTGAGCGGGCTTGCTCGTCGATCTTCTTATCGCTCAATACCCGGGTGGCCGTTACGTTTAGCAGACCGCTTGCGGCTTGTGGGTGTTTAATATGATCATCATCTGCTGCCGGCATATTGACGAGTCTTTAGTGTCCTACACAGAGGTTTCCTGGCTCAAGCGAAACGAAATAGGAGCGCATATAAGATATGTGCGGGACCGAGAATAATACCAATATGTGATACTGTATTTGATTCTCGCGATTTGTAACATTGATCGGTTACATGCGGTATAGCCGGGTTATCGGATCAAGTGTTGATTCGATAAGTTGTTACTATTTGATATTAGTCGGTTATATGCGATATGACCTGATCGTTAAATCAAGTGTTGATTTAATGATTTAATGCATAATTATATATTTGATATATTATTTTGCATTAACTAGTATTGGTTTACTTTAAATGGATTTTCTCACTTGGATGTGCAAGTTGTATATGTGATATACTTTTGTGCACATGATTGTATCATGTTTGATGATACATGCTTATTTGGTTAAGTGTAAAGAATTAAACCATGGTTAAGTTGATGATTAGGGTTTTGCTTATTCATTTATTTATTTGTTTATTTATTTTTGATATGTAAACAAGAATGGTGGCTTTGTTTGTTTTTAGTTGAAGATTCATGAAGCTTTGACTTATCACCATTCTTGTCTCATGCTTCACCCTAACCATTTGAACTAACCCTAGTTCATTCTCTACACTTAACTATGGTGAAGAATATGATGATAATGAATTCTTTTTCAATTATCCAATAATACATATCATATTATCTTCTTCTTCTTCTTCTTCTTCATGAAGAAGAAGAAGAAGAAGCTTGCTACCAACAATGGCAACTTGAGTCCTAAAGTGAGAAATCCAATTCTAAAGTGAACCCACCTCCTATTTCTTCACCCTCTACCTCTTGCCAAGTAGTATAGGGTGTTTTCTTCACAAGTTTCATGACTTGGTGAAGTGGGAGCTTGATCTTGTGATGCCTCGACGTAGATCATCTTCGGCACGAAGCCGACAACCTTGCCCGCCCATTTCTCCGATGAAGCCGACGCTAGAGCCCGGGATTCCATTTGGACAGCGATGATACTTCATTGCGGAGCTATGGAGGTGGAGGACCGGATCTACAAAGGTTGTATTTCCGTTCTTTTAGTTAAATTGTTAACTAGTTGCTTGTGTTCGCCTAAAATTCTTGTTAACGTTCCGTGTTAGGGTTTCTCGGCACCCGTAAAATTTGAAATTGGCATGGTTGATGCCTTGTGAGACCTCATTAAAGTACCTAGGGACCCTACAGTGGTATCAGAGCCTAGCTAGAGCCTTAGGCGATGCGTAGACGAAGTTTGAAACCCGATCGACCCGAAACCCTAACATCAAAGTGCTCTCTGGACTTTTTCTAAAAACAGGGATTTTTCAGAATTAAAAATTCGCAGAAAATAGAGCAGGAAATTATAAGGGTTACTGTAGAAAACGAAACCCTAATTCCACTGTAGCGCCGCGGAACCGCGGCAATAGCCTCCTATTGCGGCGGTTCCGCGGCCGTTTGTACTGGTTAGGGATTCGTTTTGATACAGTAATGCACGTATCTGTTTCCTCTGTTCTCTGGGAAGTTTTAATCTGCATTCAAGAGTTGAATTTTCTGGGGTTGTTTTGGGGATTCGATGAATCGATCGGATTATTTAACTTTGTCTATTTGGCTTTCCGGATATTTTTTGAATATGTTAAAAAGTTCGACCGGATATAAATACCCAATTTTTCCCCTCCCGGGAAATTTCCAAGTGTTGGATCTTTCCGTAGTTTAACGACGTTCTAAGTAGTGCAAGTAACGCAATGGACCCTCTAGAAGACAACAAACCTTAACTCGATTATGTGACCGTCTTGAACTGCCTTTTGAACCTTAGGGTTTGGGGCAGTACGGCGTCCCACATGTGAGGCGTTGACTTGACCCTTCTACGGCTGGACCGTTGGTACTGAGGTACGAAATGAATGTTTTTAAACTTATTTCATGTGTTGAGCTGTATCGGGAAAACTTGGGTGTTCGACAGTTCGATCGGAAAGTTTAATATTTTCTGTTTATCTGGAATGTGATACAACAATTGGAATTCACAAGCAGTTATGAGATAACTGAATGAATGTTATAAACATAGCAGTTTAGTCTCACTTAATCGGTTGCCACGGAATTTTGATGTGATCAAAAGTCCGTCGCAATCACGTAGCGTACGCGGATACTCGCGGGGTAAACTTAATAGACAGCCTCACTCCATAGCCCCGACCAAGTGACTATAGGAGAACCCCGTCGCCGAAAGCATCCGTTCGGGTGCTCGCGGCAGCGGTGTTCCGCCTTGGTGCACTTTGTCGACGGTATCAGGGGTGCGGCCGTCTACTGAAGTTTGCGACGAGCATTCGATCAAAATGTCGGGAATCCTGTTGAATTGCCCGACTTGATATTGAAAAGAGTTTTCGATTTTGAGACTAAAATGCGGGGTTTATAATTGTTAGGCATGCGATGTCTAAGTATTTCATTTGATTAGGCATGCGATCTCTAAAGAGATTGCGGATTCCAACTGTTGTAGTTTTACACTTTCTTTTCTGTGACCGTAAGTGTAATATGTGATATCGCCGGTTTCGTTGCTATATGCCAACGACATATGGGATACGCATGTTTACTTACGCTGATGACATGTGATGTTATGTGTTGCTGGATATGTTATATTGGATCGTCGTGTTTGAATAGCCGGGGTTTTTTTATGTGAGATGAGTGTTTTTCATTTTCATTCATGTAAAAACTTGTATGTAATATTCTTTTATTGGGGCACTTCCAGGTTGCGGAAGTTGTCACCGTTGATGTATATTATTTACTTTTCCGCACTAGGATAGACCCAAGGAGGAGGGCACAAGTAACCGGGTTCTGGAGTCAAGTGGGAGACCAACTCGAGGAGTCGAGTCCGGGTCTCCTAACTCTAGAATTGGTAGGGTTGCTTGCCGCTCTTGTAGGGGTCTAGGGGTGTGGGTTTTGGCTATTCATCGCGACCGTGGAATCCGTGTTTTATACTGGCTCATATTGAAAACACGGACGTCCTAGTATATCTAATATTTTATATGATTCTTCTGCTGCGATATCTGTGATGTGATCATGTGATGTTCTGTGATAGATACAGTATATAGTATATATGATATATTATATAGACGTTACTTATGTTTTACACCCGCGCTAGCCCTGCCCCGCTCTGCCGTTAGTCACCTAACCTAACGGTGCATGAGGGGACATCGAGGCGAATGCGGATGGCATAAGTGTACGTCGTATTTATCTGTGATGTTTATGTATTTTAAATGATGGGACTTCATTAATGTGATTAATGAAACAAAAGAAACCTAAGATGTTGTGGAATCAAATTTCTAAAATAAAACAGGTAGCTACAGTTCTTGCTTTGCACAGCGGTATATATGATATATCCTGCACCTTATTCGATAAGGAAAGGACCGAGATCTCTTCACCGGGAGTGACTCCTTTAGCAATAACTGTCAGATGCTACACACTCGGTTTGTCTTTTGATTGCTTTTAAGAGTTTTTGCTTTGCACAGTGATATATATGATATATCCCGCACCTCATTCGACGAGGAAAGGACCGACGATCCCTTCACCGGGAGTGACTCCTTTAGCAAAACTAGAAAAGCCTAAAAAACACTCCATTTTAAAATCATTTGATTCTACAACGATATCAAGTTAATTACGCAATAGGTTTTTAGAAAAACCTGTCGTAGCCCTCCGTCATTTCAGATAAGTACTAGTTAGTATTCGTGCTGCGGTAGTTTGGCATTCGTCAAGGCGTAGTGTGCGGTAGCTAACTAGTATTTATCTGCTTATGCATATGATGCAGATTGGATTAGGGTATTCGTACGGCATTGTTTGGCATTCGTCAAGGGTCGTGCGGGTGGGTTTAGGTCGATCAAGAAATGTACGGGTTGAACTTGACTAGTGGACTATGGGTTGTTTGGCATTCGTCAAGGTCATAGGACACTAGGGGTAAAATATTATCGGGAATTTCAAGTGTTGAAATTTGCAATGAGATTGCATACCTTCTATGAGATAGTTGGATCCCGATACCCGCTGCGAGTAAGAGTTACTCCCGGGAGAGTTTTACACATTACAATTAGCCGATCAAGTAGGTGTCTAGAAAGGTGTTAACGAGGTTACGCCTCTGGGAAAACGAGGTTTACATTAATTAGGTCCGTGCGAAAGCACGGTGCACCTCCCTCAAAGTACCGACACTGGCCTGGCTGAAAGATTGGCGAACTTGTAGTGTGTAATTAATCCCGGCTAGTCTTTCCTTTTAGGGTTTGAAGGAAGATTTGATAAAAAGCAGTGGGAGCCATACTGATTAGATAAAATAATAACCAATCTATTCTTGCAAGGGCGCACGCTGAGTGATTTCTTCTCTCTCTCTCTCGGTAGCGACCATATCACGCCTTAATCAAGATAATAATACGGAAAATTGACCGAACCCGCTTGTTATACTGAGCTGGGGAACGTTGGTCCCGCTCCAACTTATAATTGTTATAAGACAGAGCAGGAAATTGGGGAATACCAGATTTCCCGTGCCGCCCAAACGAAAAGAGTGCATGCTGATGCATCATCTTCGGATGTGTTCATTATACAGAACTGTTTCTCAATGTCCTTTACGTCCTGGGTATATGATACCGGATCAGGATCCCGCATATGTAATATGTTACATGGGCTACAGCTAGGTAAAGAGCTGAGAACGGGTGATAAGTTTCATGAGACAGAAAACGGGGCAAGTGTTGCAGCCAAGTCTGTTGATCACTGTCACCCTGTATTACCAATACATTGATTCTGAACGAATGTTATTAGATACCGAACCTGATATACAAAATCATATCAGTCTCTTTATTAGTAAAGAAATGATAAAATTTTGTATTGTTGGATAATGTTTTGAACATTTCCTATATGAAAAGTTGATCGGTTCAGGCACGTTATCTGAAAGCATTGATGTTCTAAATCAAACTACAGTTCTTAGTATACAGAACACACACAAGAGGAAGAGTTCAGAAATGAACGAATCCTTCTTGAGGTATTGTAGACTAGGTCATATCAATGCGACCCGACTAGCTGAGTTACATTTAGATGCATATTTAAATCAGTTTGAATTTACATCTTGTGGAACTCGCCAGTCATGTCACAAAGATAAGATGGCCATAGCTCTGTTTATTGGAAACAGAGAAAGAGTTAGTGAACTCTTGGGATTGATACATGTTGATGTATGTAAGGTCCCCTGTCTACACATGCCAGGAATGGTTCTTTATACTTCATTACGTTCTCTGATGATCTCTCAAGATTTAGACATATGTTCATGTTGAAACACAAGTCCGAATCTTTTGAGATATTCACAGAATATAAGTTAGAAGTAGAGAACCAAAATACGGGTATAAGTATTATGTCCTTTGATGTGATCGAGGAGGAGAATACTTGAGCACGGAAATCCTGGACTATTCTAAAGGAGAATGAGATTCTCTCTCAGCATTACTCCTCCGTATACACCAAAGCACGTTGGTATATCGGGGCGGAGCAGTCACACCCTGTTTGATAAGGTGTGCTCTATGATGAGTACTACTGAGTTACCTATTTCCTTTAGGGAGTTATGCACTTATGAAGTTGCATACCTATTGAATAGGGTCCCGATCAAATCAGTTGCCTACCACTTCATATGTGATATGGAAAGGGAAGAGCCCATATCTTAAGTTAGTTAAGATTTGGGGTTGTCCGGCCTATGTCTGAAAAACAAAATCCGGACAAGCTCGAGGCAAGATCTGTTATGTAGAACTGGAAATGTTCCAGCTATACAGACTGCAGCTGATGATTTGATAGAACCAAAGGATTCAGTAGATTCCAACGAACCTCAGCCTCTACGCCGATCTAGTAGGGTTCCTCACCCACCTGAGAGATACTTCGGTTTCTCTATGACAGTTGGAGCGAGGAATGCATCATGAGATGATGACCCAACTAGTTTCGAACTGGCCATCAGGAGTGGGACTCTGTAAGAATGGCTGGATGCTTAGCGATCTGAGATGGAATCCTTATACACCAACAAAGTATGGACTTTGGTTGCTATATCTGAAGGGTTAAATCCCCATCAGGAGCAAGTATATCTTGAGAAGATTACTTGGTGTACATGGAAAGTTTAAGACTTTCAAAGCTAGACTTGTTAAAGGTTTGCATCATTGACCAGGTATGGATTATGTTGAAACCTTTTCTAAGGATCTATGCTTAATTCCATCCAGATCCTACTTGCCACGGCTACATACCATGACTACGATATCTGGCGGTTGGGTGCCATGACTGCTTTTCTAAATGATGTTTTAGAAGAGTGCGTCTATAAGTACACAGCCAGAGGGCTTCGTAGACAGTGGGAGCAGCGGAAACGTGTACAAGATGCTTTATAGGATAAACCAGACATCGCGGAGTTGGAACGTCTGTTTTGATGAAGTAGTCAAAGAGTTTGACATCATCAAAATAGTAGATGAACCTTGTATAAACAAAAAGGTAGTAGAGAGTATGGTGGTCATCCTCGTAGAGTACGTGGAAGACATACTCCTGATAGGGAAGGAGTTTCCTATGCTACGCTCGGTCAATCTCCGCTTATCACAATGATTCTCCATATAGGATCAAAGTGATACCTCCTAAATCCTGGGTTTTGGATCTATGAGATGGATCTATTTGGATGTTAGGATACTCACTAGTTGCAGTGAGAAGGTATCAATTGGTCCTGGGGAGAATCACTGGAAGTGTTCCAGGATGATAAAGACGACTGAGTGTCAGTCACAGGCATTGTCTTTACCCTCGGTAAAGGGACGGTATGTTGGAAGAGTTCTAAGCTAGATACCGTGACATACTAGACGATAAAGGCAGGATACATCGCTACTTAAGATGCTACAAAAGAGGCTGTTTGGGTGTATATTGGTTCATGAGATGAACTACGTTCCAACCATTGTGAGACAATGGAGTTGTGGCTTATGCCAAGGAACGCCGGTCCCATCAGTGATCCAGACTTATTCTAAGGCAGTATCACCTGATCATGGCGATGGTTGATCTCTAGGCTGATCGAGGTTAGAAGAGCAGACTCAAAGGACAACACGGCGGATCCACTCACGAAGGCCTATTCCCAGAGAGAGACTTTTAAGGGATGGTTGAGTATGAGATACTACAACCACTGCTACAGATGGCCCTAGTGCAAGTGGGAGATTCTTAGTTATATGTATGCCCTAGAGGCCATTACTGTACATAGGATGTATATTGTAGTGGATGCTGGGACATATATTGGGAGAACTTTCTTGCTCGACATGATAGTATGCTATCTGGTTACTCTTTACCTTAACGTGTATACTGATTGTCTCTCTGTTTCATGTTGGTAAAGCCCTTAGGATGTGTACTTGACTACCTGGACTATGATGTGGATCATACTAGTGGGGACATGGTAGTCCATAAGTACATCCTTCAAGATCCCTAGTCGTGGGTGTATCGAGACGGGGCATCGATATAGCAGAGTAGACTAGCGTATACCTTCTCGACCCATACAGATGGGCGATGGATGATCCCATATCCATTGGTATTTGACATCGGAGATGATATACGGGTGCTCAGTAGAGACTGGGTACACTGGACGGACTCGCCGAGAACTCCCAGATGGTATTATACCTTACGTCAGATGGCAGTTCTCTGGTGACACTGGTACAGAGTAGTCTGTTGACCCGAGATCGTCATAGAGTCTTGTGTGGTTCCCACTGTGCTTTGATTTCCACCTTACCACGTCCAAGAGGGCGTGCAAAACGGTGGTTTTTAGGTACAGTCCCGAGTCACATGGAGGCAATGAGCGATAGGAGGGGATTCGTCTCTCCCGGTGTAGGGAGTTGATGTTGCGCTGTGTTCGATTGGCTATAACCGGAAATCCCTGGCCAGGGTTGCTGAGATTTACTGGTAAGTGTTTCCAGTAGTTTCTTGAACTGTTATAGACCTCATATCGACACGACTTATCGAGCTATTGGGGTCTGACGTTTACCACCCCTAGGCGAGATATGCGACATATCAGACGATCAGACCGGACTGTACGGTAAGTGTTACTGGTTGGATTCACAGGAGTGTGAGCGGGCTTTCTCGTCGATCTTATGATCGCTCAATACCCGGGTGGCCGTTACGTTTAGCAGACCGCTTGCGGCTTGTGGGTGTTTGATATGATCATCATCTGCTGCCGGTGTATTGACGAGTCTTTAGAGTCCTACAAAGAGGTTTCCTGGCTCAAGCGAAACTAAATAGGAGCGCATATGAGATATGTGCGGGACCGAGAATAATACCAGTATGTGATACTGTATTTGATTCTCGCGATTTGTAACATTGATCAGTTACATGCGGTATAGCCGGGTTATCGGATCAAGTGTTGATTCGATAAGTTGTTACTATTTGATATTAGTCGGTTATATGCGATATGACCGGATCGTTAAATCAAGTGTTGATTTAATGATTTAATGCATAATTATATATTTGATATATTAATTTGCATTAACTAGTATTGGTTTACTTTAAATGGATTTTCTCACTTGGATGTGCAAGTTGTATATGTGATATACTTTTGTGCACATGATTGTATCATGTTTGATGATACATGCTTATTTGGTTAAGTGTAAAGAATTAAACCATGGTTAAGTTGATGATTCGGGTTTTGCTTATTCATTTATTTATTTGTTTATTTATTTTTGATATGTAAACAAGAATGGTGGCTTTGTTTGTTTTTAGTTGAAGATTCATGAAGCTTTGACTTAGTCACCATTCTTGTCTCATGCTTAACCCTAACCATTTGAACTAACCCTAGTTCATTCTCTACACTTAACTATGGTGAAGAATATGATAAGAATAAATTCTTTTTCAATTATCCAATAATACATATCATATTATCTTCTTCTTCTTCTTCTTCTTCATGAAGAAGAAGAAGAAGAAGCTTGCTACCAACAATGGCAACTTGAGTTCTAAAGTGAGAAATCCAATTCTAAAGTGAACCCACCTCCTATTTCTTCACCCTCTACCTCTTGCCAAGTAGTATAGGGTGTTTTCTTCACAAGTTTCATGACTTGGTGAAGTGGGAGCTTGATCTTGTGATGCCTCGACGTAGATCATCTTCGGCACGAAGCCGACGACCTTGCCCGCCCATTTCTCCGATGAAGCCGACGCTAGAGCCCGGGATTCCATTTGGACAGCGAGGATACTTCATTGCGGAGCTACGGAGGTGGAGGACCGGATCTACAAAGGTTTTATTTCCATTCTTTTAGTTAAATTGTTAACTAGTTGCTTGTGTTCGCCTAAAATTCTAGTTAACGATCCGTGTTAGGGTTTCTCGGCACCCGTAAAATTTGAAATTGGCATGGTTGATGCCTTGTGAGACCTCATTAGAGTGCCTAGGGACCCTACAGTGCTCTCCAACAGGCGATCCTGGAGCTAACCTCATCTGGAAGAGTTTCCTTGAGGTTTCGTACCTCGCGATACGGGAGTGTTCACCATACAATTCCTTGCAATGGAGGAATATGGATACAATATCCATACGCTCGGGCTGTTTCTGGAGTTCATTATTCATGGACGCCAGCACGATACACTTAGCTCGCTCACAGTCTAGATCCCAGGTTTTACGAACTTCCTTGTCCGCAACTGAGGAATCTGGTCCTGGGATAAGGGGAGGAACAGCGGTGGTAACATATGCAACTTTGTCATAAGTCAGCGCAATATTGACGTTCCTTAGCTAATCTTTATAGTTCTGTCCGGTCAGTATATTCTTTTCAAGTAATAGTTTTAGTCCAGTCATGGTAGCTGCCAGAGAGAGAGAAAAGAAAACACTCAGCATATACTCTTGCAAGTTTAGATTGGTTATTATTTTATCTAAACAGGATGGCTCCCACTGTTTCCTCAAATCCTTCTTCAAAACCTAAAAGAAGAACTAGTCAGGATTTAATCACACGTTACAATTCTTGCTTAACCTTTCAGCCAGGCTGGTGTTGGTACTTCGAGGGAGGTTTTCCAACGCTTTCGCGAAGTTCCTTAATTAAAGAACCTCTTTTCCCTGGAGGCGTAGCCCCTCTAACACCTTTCTAGGCACCTACTTGGTTTATAGCATTGATTGTTAAGTGAGGGAAATTCCCGAGAGTAATCCTACTCATCAGTGGGATCGGGATCCAACTATCATTGCATGATGCCCTAGATGGAAGCCACTCTAGTCACCACACTCCAGAAGGTAAGCTAAATCTGCAAGTTTCCTTTATGTTTGAAACTCCCGATGTGATTTTTACCCCAAGCTCTTATAGACCTTGACGTAGGCCAACAAGTCATAAGACGCAAGTCAAGTTCTACCCGTCGTTGTCCTGATCAATTTAAATACATCGTACAAGCCCTTGACGTAGGCCAACAAGGTGTACGTCTGTATTAAACCAATGCATCTATCTATGCAACAAATAGGCACACACACTGCTACCATTCACTATGCCTTGACGTAGGCCAACAAGCATAGCATGAATACGATGTGCTGTCTATCTGAAACGACGGAGGGTTACGGATGGTTTTTGGCAAAAAACCGTTAACGTAGTGAACTTGATTTGATCGAAGGAACTAAGATAGCTTTTATTTAAAAGGAGTGGTTTAAGCTCCGCATTTAAAATTTGCTTTTTCAAGAAAACCGAGTGGTTTTTAGAAATTGTTCCAACGATTCAGTTTAGGTTTTATTTTCTTTGCATTAATAATAATGCGTCCCATCTTTAACCTATCATTACAGATAACAACGAAAATACAACGTCCTCTTATGCCATCCGCATTCGCCACGGGGTCCCGTCATCACCCGTTAGGTTACTTAACTAACGACAGAGCGGGGGCTAAGCTAGCGCGGGTGTAAAACATAAGCGACGTCTAAATAGCTATCATATATAGATATTGTACATTCGTCAGACGCAATAATAGGCATTCCAGATCACAGATAAACAATATTGGATTTGCAAGCAATCCGCATTTCTTTTGAGCCTGCAATGAAAGACGGATTACACAGTTGTGATGAATAGCCAATTTCCTACCCCAGACCCCTACGTGTACGGCAAACTACCCGCCAAGTACCAGAAGTGAAGCGGTCTGCCCCAACACTTCAAAATACCCGGTAGTTTGTGCACCCCACCTTGGGTCTATCCTAGGAGAAAAAACAGTAAGAAGAAATAATACAACGGTGGCTACAACCGCAACCTGGATGTGCCCCGCAAAATAATATTACAACTTATTACATTTACATCAAATGAATTAATACAATAACCAATCACAGAACCCGGCTAATCACCACAACAGTCCAATACAGTTTATATACACAAACAGTTATATATAACATCACAGATATGTGCAACCCCCTACCAACCGACATACTAGCAGTTAGGGGAGGTTTACGAAAACATAAAACATTTCACAGATATAATCAAACAAGCAAACACCGTATAATTTCGATCGATTAAACACATTTAATTTTGCTCCAATACTTCTCCGTAAATCTGAAACCTGAGCAAAAATAAAAATTACCAGAAAACACCAAATATCACAGAGAATCAACACAAGAAACTTTGGGATGATGAGTCGTCCAAAGCGCGGCGGAATCGCGGCGGATCGGTGGGATCGGTCGCGGTTCCGCGGCGCTATGGCCGATTCATGAGCCCAATTTTCTTGGGTGTTCTAATACATTCATTTAGGTCATTCTGAAGGTCCCTGAAAAATTTTTGGACCTCATTTAAAATTCGACAGAAAGTACATGATATCGGGGTTTTTCCGGTTTGTTTTTCCATTCGAAATTCATACAAATTTGCAAGTGTGTTAAATACTATTTAGCTAGGCTCTGATACCACTGTAAGTCGATGTTCAACACCACAAAACTTATGGGGAGGCGGAAATATGAATAACAATCTTGTTCTATTGTTAAACATCGAACAACCGTATGAATCGTTTGCTAAACAAGTTTTTAACAAAAGCTATAGAGTTCTAAACTACTATGTTAAGAGATTATACCAAACGGTTCTAGTCCTTCGTCTTAATATTATCTACGGCCTCTTTGGATCTCCACGTCCTCTTCGGCTTTCTCCCGTGATAGATGATCCACCCGAGAACCCTAATCCAAGCTATAACCGCTAAACTTGAGGTTACTTAGTTTCTCTAGTTGCTAAATAGAGTAGCTAAGGTGATGTAGAGATAGGTTATGGAGTAATTAGTCTTTCCTAATCCTTGTTCTCAACTCATGAGGGTAGGATTAGGTTTGGTGAAGGAGAGAGAACATGAAGAGAGAGAGTGAGAAGATGAAAATGATAATAATAATAATAATAATGAAATAGCTTCTCACTTGATATATGAAACATAATGAATAAAAAGAAATGAATAATATGAGATTATTCATCATGTTTCATTAATGCAAGTTGGTGATTCATTATGTGAGTCATTAAGCATTTAATAATGCATTAATGACATGATGAATCACTCACAATGAGTCACTAAATCATTAAATGAAAATGCCACCTCTCCCTCCATGTCACATCCTTCTAGAAGCTTCTCGGAAAATTACGAGAACGCCCCTCTCATCCGTGAAAACACGGAAAAACTTTAGACTGTATAAATCCAATAACCTGATACTAGAATCTGGCTTAAACCAAAGCCGGCTAGTAAAAACTGTCCGAATGTCGTACGTGCGTTCAAACACGTATGCGTCCGAAACTTTGTCGTAAGACCATACGACCTCTATATCTTTTCGCCTGGGTTTGGGAAATCTCTGTGTGGGACTCTAAAGACTCAACTACTACGCTGGCAGTGGGTTTAACCACAGACCGCAAGCGGCACTAGCTGTACGTAACGGTCCCCAGGTAGTTGTCGATAAGAAAGCTGATGAGGTAACCCATCTGATATCCTACTGAGCCTGTCTGTGACAATATCCGCGCAGTCCGGTCTATTCGTCTAAGAGTATCGCATGTATGGTCTAGGGAGGTGGTGGACGTCAGACCCCTAATAACCGTACAAGTCGTGTCGGTATGGTTCAAGACCACCCGAGAATCTACTGATCAGTCCATCAGTAATTCTCAATCAGCCCTGGCCAGGGACTTATGGTAATGACCAACCGACCACAGTGCGATATCAACTCCCTATACCGGGAGAGACGAATCCCTAACAGTCGCTCACTGCCTCCACGTGGCTCGGGACTGTGCCCAACTAAAACCTGTTTGCACGACTCCTTTGAGCCGTGGTAGGGTAATAATCAAAGCACAGTGGGAACTCATACGAGACAAATGATGACCTTAAGTCAACGGACTATCAGCACACATGTCACCTGAGAACTGCTATCTGACGTTAGGTATATTACCATCCAGTCAGTTCTCGGCGAGTCCTGTCCGGTGTACTCACACCCAGTGAGCATCTGTATACAATCTTAGGTGAACACCACCAATGGTTGCGGGACCAATCCATTGCCCCTCGTCAGGGTCTAGATATGTATACACTAGTCTACTCCGGAGTATCGATGCCCAATCTCGATACTCCTGTGACCAGGGACATCTAAGGGTGTGCCTATTGACTATCCAGCTCCCACTAGTATGACTGCCATCACAACGCCGGTAGTCAGACAAAACACCCTATGGGCTTTATCAACATATATACATAAATACCAAGTAAAAAATATCATACGTTAAGACAAAGTCAAACCAAATAGCGTACTATCATATCAAGCAAGACTGTCATGTACATACATATCCCAAGCATCCTATACAATGTAGGCCTCTAGGGCATATATATCCAACAGGGAGTACCTCAGTACAGAATTTGCAAACTTCCTAAAAGAGAATGGGATTCTCTTTCAGCTCACTCCTCCTTACACACCACAGCACAACGGTGTGTTTGAACGACGGAATCGGACCGTATTAGATATGGTCCGTTCCATGATGAGTGATGCTGAGTTACCTGTCTCATTTTGGGGGCATGCATTGGAGACTGCAGCGTTTCTTCTGAACAGGGTTCCAACCAAAACTGTGTCTACCACGCCATATGAGATATGGCATGGGAAGAGACCATCTCTTAAGAGAATTAAGATTTGGGGTTGCCCGGCCTATGTTAAAAAGCAAAATCCGGACAAACTCGAGACACGGTCAGTCATGTGTAACTTTGTGGGATATCCAAGGAACTCTTATGGATATCTATTCTACCACAAGGAGGAACAAAAGGTGTTTGTTTCTCAGTATGCCACATTCTTAGAAAAAGAGTTTTTCACAGATAAAGATGATGGCAATGTGGTGGATCTAGAAGAGGTTCTAGAGACACAAACTACAAATGACGACTTGGTTGAACCGGCTGTTGCAATAGAAACTGAGGAACCTCGGCCACTCCGTAGGTCTGGTATGACTTCTCGCCCACCCGAGAGGTACTACGGTTTCCTCATTGATGGTGACAGAGAAGACTGCATCATGGAGGATGATGATCCTACCAGTTTTCAGCAAGCTATCACGAGTGGAGACTCTGTGAAGTGGCTGGATGCCATAAGATCCGAAATGGAGTCTATGTACACCAACAAAGTTTGGACTTTGGACGTTGTACCCCCTGGGGTAAAACCTGTAGGGTGCAAATGGATCTTTAAAAGAAAGATTGGTGTAGATGGGCAGGTAGAGACCTATAAGGCAAGACTTGTGGCGAAGGGTTTTCGTCAAAGACCAGGTTTGGACTATTGATTGAATGATTTATGCGTGCTTGCGCTTTCTAAAAGATAGATCAAAAATATTTGTAACCGCAATCAAGAACGGCGTCGCTTTGCAGCTAGCCGGTGAGTACGGGTCGGTCCACAGGGATGTTGTGAATTTCCTAATCGCGCTAACGAGTTAATTCCGAAGGGTGTTCGGATTGATTATTAAATCTAAAAATTGAAGTTGTATGATACTAGGATTAGAAACTTGCTAGGATTAGGTTTAGGGAAAATTTGGTAAACAAAGATCTATATCTCTTTCCATTGCCTTTAATTAAATATATCATATTAGTGTTATGGTAAATCTTAACAAAGGGGATTAGGATGATTGGGAAGATTGATTCTCCCTCTAGATCCTTGTCCTTCCTTTCTTAATCTTTACCCTAACCTCCATGGAAAACCTTAAAATCCGGGCCTTTATACTACGGTATCACCGCTACCTCGAGGGTAGAGTGCCGTAGGGAGCGGAATAAGAAGGTATGCATGGAGTTCTAATTTTCATAAAAGTTTGGCAACGAAAAGAGATGAGAGATCTTCATCTCTCAAATCCTTCCTTATTCCTAACCCTAACAAGCGAGGAAACTACTCGCTCATTGAGGGGATGAAAAAAGACATGATTTTATTAAAGAGAGAAAACATCGATTGCATGTTAATAAAAGCTAAACTAAATTAAACTAAGGCGAGAAAATAATTTACCTAGAGCAGATATGAAAAACTACAACTACTGCAAGGAAAATAACCTACTTACTGATGCATCTCTCCAATTATCAACGCAGGTTTGTCAGATCTGAATTCATGAATTGAAAAGAAACACCGATGCTCTCCAAAAGAATTCTAAAATTTATTAATGAAGGGAGGCATAAGAAATTACAATGAGTAGAGTTCCTATTTATAGAGAATAGGAAACCCTAGGTTACAATTGATTTGCATGTCTACATTTACCAAAATATCCTTAGGAAGACCTAGTCAAAGTAGACTTCAAACTTTGGTAAAATTTTATGTCTCTTTAAAAGAAAGTATTGGGCCTTGGATCTTTGGGCTTCCTTATTATTTGGTTCTTTATTAAAATAGCTTCTATGTTTCTTCCAGATCTCCAGTGAATAATTGCGGTGGCTTTTAACCGTTCGCTTTGTAATCTTGGACCTTGCATTGCCTTGTACTTTATGAATTTTATCTTTGATATAGGCTTGATCAAGAGTCTTCTATTTGTTGGTCAAAGTCCACTTTTTCATCGTCTTTACATCGTTTTCACTGTTTCCTGTCTATGAACCTGTAACCTGTAACATGTAGCCGACATGCGTCAAAAGCACCTGTTTATTTGTAAAAAGAATAAGAATAGGGAATATAATAATGCAATATTATGATATGAACAAATACCCCCAAACTTATCTTTTGCTCGTCCTCGAGCAAACTTATTATTTATTCACTACAAAAACCTAACCGCACTTTCGCAGGGAAACGCGATTGCACTGAGCTCGTGCAACAAGCCGTTAAACCTCTAGGTGTCCCTAGTAGGAGGAGTGTTGTCTCCTGAGGGTTTTCAGCGGATACTACCCACAAAATCCTATCAACTCGGCCCATTGACTTTTGTTCTCCAATTAGGTTTTCTAACAAGGAATTCTATTATCTTTTGACTCGCAAATTATCCACCCATATTCTTCACACTTCCTCATTATTTAACTTAAGATTATATATGTTATGTAGACCTACTTAGCTTTCAGCATCTCTTAAGTTTTCCTTCTAGGGTTTCCATCTCCACTTAGGAATTTTTTTCAACTCTATTAAAGATACAAGTTCTATTCTTCATGCCTTTTTCTCATCTAAACTCCAATCACATACCCCTACGTGTGTGTATAAATCACCTCTACACTTGGAAATTCAAATCAAGCAATCGTACTCTCGTCCTTTGTCCAAAGCACTTCTTAGTAGGTGAATTTAAATGAAATTTGCTTACACATCCTTCATGCGACCGTTAATACTTCTTGAGGTACCAACGACCGATTACAAAATGCGTTTGCACTTTAAAGCATACTTCCTAGTCTTTGCAACACCCAAGGCTTTAGCAGTGACTCCCAAACCAGTTGGTCTAAGGCACTTGGTGATGAAGCACCCTCGCTAAGTATTTTTCTATTTTTGCAGCCTTAAGTAATCACAAAAACGAGTGTCCATTTTTTTTATTCATTCACACTTTTTCATACTAAGGACTTTAGACAAGTGCATTTCAAGGTCTCTTCTACTATTCCAAGTTTCAAGGTGCGTGATTGTGCAAATTGTAGGGTATACATTTTCAGAATCTAGACTTAAGCTAGAAACTATTTTTCAAACTTATACTCTAATAAGAACATCAATACTCTTCCCTTGTTTCGACTTAGCCCAAGAAGTGAACCCAAAATTTGCCTATTTCTAAATAAACTACAAGGCATATACTTTCTACCGTTAAACTTTAAGGAATGTTATCTTTAGGGTTTTTAATTTACTAAGTCTAAGATCTAGTTGTTCCTAGCCAGTTAACCTATTTGTCAAACTCAAGTCAACTAGCCAAAATTGAATACATTAATTTTTATAATTTTTGAAATTTTTGAAATTTTTATGGGTTTTCAAATAAGCATGCAAATGCAAAAATATGTACAAATGAATGCAAAGGAAGAAGACGTACCGAGCATACCCCCAAACTTGAACTTGACAGTGTCCTCACTGTCATGCTAAACCAAGAGGGTCAAAATACCGGCACTCCCCTGTTTATTTATTTATAATTTTTTTTATATTTTTAATGTTTTGAAATTTTTTTTTTTATAGAAAAGAAAACAAAAAATATATACATATATACAAAGATTCCCCCCAAACTTAAGCTTGGCCTTACACAAGCCAAAGGTTAGCACCAACCATTCAAAAATTCTATCGTGGTAATGGTAGAGTCGGTGAAAGAATGGAGTGGAAAGAAAAGAAATGAGAAACACACGAGACCGGGTGGAGAGAAAGGGATAATATGGTCTCGGTGGAGGAGAATGGCGGAGGGGAAGAAGAAATGGTAGGGGTTCCACTTCTTCGAGTGGAGGTTGATTAATCACAAAATCCATATCATTTAAGAATGCGAGTTCGTCGGCGAAAATATCATCGAAACTTTCCTCGAAGGTCCAATTGAAAATTATCGAACTCAAAATGTCGGATTGTGATTCATCAACACTCGATATCATTAAAGGAAGATTAGAAGAACCAAAGAAAGTGGGAATACGAATTTGAGGGTGTGGATGGAGCGTATAGATTAGCACAATTTGTAATGACCGATGTGTAAAAAGCGATTGTGCTAATCTATCAACCCGCGAAAAAATGAGATTAAATCCCTCAAGAGTCGTGAGCAAACATGGGTACGTCGAACTAGGTATTGGAGATGAAAGCGTAACGGTCTCTTGCACAGTCGAAACGATAGGAAGGACGGAAGGAAGTGAGTGAGGAAGGGTATCAGTTAAGGATTTAGGAGGGTGTATTGGAAAATTCGACACATCAAACGAAAATGGTTCAACCTCAATATTATCCTCAGTACTATCCTCATAATTCTCCTCAATATTTTCCTTAAAAATTTGCTTATCCATGCCAATATCATCAAAATCAAGACGCATATGAAGTTCGGGAAAAACATTTAATGACTCGGGATGATGATTTGAACATAAAATTTCAATTAAATCGACGGGTTCATCATCCGAAATATTCCCGGCGTCTATATCCTCAATCAAGTGAAAGTCAATTTCTTTAGACACCTCCTCAAAAGCATGGATGTTTATCAATGTAGGTTCTAGAGTGGAAGTGTAAAGGTCGAAAGGATTAGGTGCGGTTTCACTCGAAAGGGGTTCTTCACAATCTGGCAAATCAAACACTACAAAATCACACAACTCGCTTTTATTTTGAACTTGTGAATCATTTAGGACATTCGATGGAAAACTGGAGTTGTGGGCTTCAATTGGGTAAGGGTAGGTTTGATTTGAAAATCCTCTCTCATTCTCACTCTGTCCAACTGCCGCCTCATACATTGAAAAATTTGGAGCTAGCGGAAAACTAGCTACCGTGTCAGCAGGTTGCATAAGGGTGGCCACGGATGCTTCCACATTCCTAACCATTTTATTTGTTGCTGCGATATACGCCTCCAACGCCTCTTCCAAACTAGACTTAGGTGGTGAGGGGGTTTCAGTAAAAGATTCAAAATTGGTTGGATATGTGAAACTCCCTAATGGCTGTGTCGAAACAGTGTCTAGTGAAGGTGGGAAGGTTGGGTAGGACTGGTAGGAGTGGGTGGTTGGGTAGGGGTAGGGTCAACATGTGGATAAAAAGGTGAATAGTCTTGTTGATCCCTAGAACTAGATGTGTGGAGAGGGGTGAAAGATCGGCTACGAGATTGAGCAATATGCTCAGCAATGGACATCGGCCTAGGAGTGACAGAAGGACTTAAAGAAGTGGTGTCAACATATGTAGGTGGTGAAGGTTGACTTGGTTGACACAAAGTGGGTTGAAAAGTCAAACTATTTCTCCTAGACTCCTCTATGTGATCTTTCAAAGATTTTTTAGGCATGGAAGGATCGTCTTTAAATTGACCGAACACATTGACATATGACGCAAAATTAGGTTCGGGATACCAAGGTGATTGGACTGGGGTAGGGTCAACATGTGGATAAAAAGGTGAATAGTCTTGTTGATCCCTAGAACTAGATGTGTGGAGAGGGGTGAAAGATCGGCTACGAGATTGAGCAATATGCTCAGCAATGGACATCAGCCTAGAAGTGACAGAAGGACTTGAAGAAGTGGTGTCAACATATGTAGGTGGTGAAGGTTGACTAGGTTGACACAAAGTGGGTTGAAAAGTCAAACTGTTTCTCCTAGACTCCTCTATGTGATCTTTCAGAGATTTTTTAGGCATGGAGGAATCGTCTTTAAATTGACCGAACAAATTGCCGAACGACGCAAAATTAGGTTCAGGATACCAAAGTTCGGCAAGTGATTTTTTATGTGGGGTACCCATGCTAGAAGAAGAAAGGTAAAAAAAAAGAAAGTTGGGTGGTGCAAGGATTTATTTGCGGCAAAAGTTGCAAGTCTTTTTATAAAAATTTTCCTCTCATTTTTATTTGTTGTGCAAAAATTTTCGATAAAGGGCTTAGACACAAATGCAATCAACCAGAAATGCATAATCAGGCCTAGATCTGGGGTCACCTAGGTCAGCTAGACAGCTCCTAACTGTTCCAAAGGGCTAGAAATAGGACCTCAAACCGCCTCTTCACTGGCAAGTACGGCCAGGTAAGTGGGAAGGAACCACCACTACAGTGGGCCTAATTAATAACCACTAGCCTAAACACCGCAATGTCAGTTAGGATAAACGGTCGATGCCTATACTATTCCTTTTCCTATTGAGCTCGATGTCCTTAGGTCTGAGTCTAATATTTTTTTAATTAATTGTGGTCAATGCAAATGCTTTATGTGATTTCTGGGGTCCTGGGAAGGGTGATGAAATCCCTACCCAATCTGAGTTGGTCAAAAGCCCCTTAAAATCCGATTAAAGATATGCAAAACAGTAAATCACTTGCAATCAAATCTTTTTTTGTGTGAATTTCAAAGTTTGCAAGTTTTCTAATTAAAACTTTCCTTTTTTTTCTCCCGCTCTTTATTTGGAAAGATATTTTTAGCAAAAAAATTAAGGATTTGCAAATCAGAAAAGATCACTTGCAATCAATTATTATTTTAAGCATAGCACAACGAATCCTGCATAAGATTTATTATTTGGAAAGGAATATTTTTAAAGCGCAAAGAAATCATGCAGGCAAATTTACAGAAGATATATCAAGATTTGCAGAAGAGGAGAGAGAAAACTTACAGTTTTTTTTTTTTTACCGCGCGTCTGCACCATTTTTTTTTTTTTTGGGGAACCTACCAGGCCGCGGCGGTTCCACGGCCAGAAGGGATGTCCCGCGGCGGTTCCGCGGCCAGAAGGGATGTCCCGCGGCCTGAAAGAGCCGCCGGCGGATTTTTTTTTATTTTTTTTTATTTTTTTTTTGCAGCTGCACCAGATCGCGCGGTTGACTTGTTGACTCGGTCCTCTAAATTTTTTTCTGTTCCTCTCTTGTTGCAATCTTCTGTTGATAGGATCGTCTATTTGCTGTTTTGATCTTTGGAGATTTCCAGATCCGAACTTGATTGTAAATCCTGCAAAATTCAAACAACAAAGTACCCTTTCCAAAAATAACAAATGATATAATTTTATATTTTTTGGATTTTTCAGATTTTTATGGGTTTTCAAATAAACATGCAAATGCAAAAATATGTACAAATGAATGCGAAGGAAGAAGACGTACCGAGCATAGATTGGTTGTGATTTTTTTAGATTTTTATGATTTTTTAAATTTTATGATTAACCCGAAATTACGAAAAGAAAATTCTACGCCATCCCCGGCAACGGCGCCATTTGGCTGGTTGATTTTCAGCGTGCTTGCGCTTTCTAAAAGATAGATCAAAAATATTTGTAACCGCAATCAAGAACGGCGTCGCTTTGCAGCTAGCCGGTGAGTACGGGTCGGTCCACAGGGATGTTGTGAATTTCCTAATCGCGCTAACGAGTTAATTCCGAAGGGTGTTCGGATTGATTATTAAATCTAAAAATTGAAGTTGTATGATACTAGGATTAGAAACTTGCTAGGATTAGGTTTAGGGAAAATTTGGTAAACAAAGATCTACATCTCTTTCCATTGCCTTTAATTAAATATATCATATTAGTGTTATGGTAAATCTTAACAAAGGGGATTAGGATGATTGAGAAGATTGATTCTCTCTCTAGATCCTTGTCCTTCCTTTCTTAATCTTTACCCTAACCTCCATGGAAAACCTTAAAATCCGGGCCTTTATACTACGGTATCACCGCTACCTCGAGGGTAGAGTGCCGTAGGGAGCGGAATAAGAAGGTATGCATGGAGTTCTAATTTTCATAAAAGTTTGGCAACGAAAAGAGATGAGAGATCTTCATCTCTCAAATCCTTCCTTATTCCTAACCCTAACAAGCGAGGAAACTACTCGCTCATTGAGGGGATGAAAAAAGACATGATTTTATTAAAGAGAGAAAACATCGATTGCATGTTAATAAAAGCCAAACTAAATTAAACTAAGGCGAGAAAATAATTTACCTAGAGCAGATATGAAAAACTACAACTACTGCAAGGAAAATAACCTACTTACTGATGCATCTCTCCAATTATCAACGCAGGTTTGTCAGATCTGAATTCATGAATTGAAAAGAAACACCGATGCTCTCCAAAAGAATTCTAAAATTTATTAATGAAGGGAGGCATAAGAAATTACAATGAGTAGAGTTCCTATTTATAGAGAATAGGAAACCCTAGGTTACAATTGATTTGCATGTCTACATTTACCAAAATATCCTTAGGAAGACCTAGTCAAAGTTGACTTCAAACTTTGGTAAAATTTTATGTCTCTTTAAAAGAAAGTATTGGGCCTTGGATCTTTGGGCTTCCTTATTATTTGGTTCTTTATTAAAATAGCTTCTATGTTTCTTCCAGATCTCCAGTGAATAATTGCGGTGGACTTTTAACCGTTCGCTTTGTAATCTTGGACCTTGCATTGCCTTGTACTTTGTGAATTTTATCTTTGATATAGGCTTGATCAAGAGTCTTCTATTTGTTGGTCAAAGTCCACTTTTTCATCGTCTTTACATCGTTTTCACTGTTTCCTGTCTAAGAACCTGTAACCTGTAACATGTAGCAGACATGCGTCAAAAGCACCTATTTATTTGTAAAAAGAATAAGAATAGGGAATGTAATAATGCAATATTATGATATGAACAACTATAACGAGACTTTTTCGCCCGTAGCCATGCTTAAATCCATTCGGATCCTACTTGCTATTGCTGCTCACTACGACTATGAAATCTGTCGGATTTACGTTAAAACGACATTTCTAAATGGGGATTTAGAAGAATGCGTTTTTATGGATCATCCAGAGGGCTTCATTGACAGTGGGAGCAGCGGGAAAGCATGTATATTGCTTAAATCCATATATGGGTTAAAGCAGGCATCTCGGAGTTGGAACATCTATTTCGATGATGTTATCAATGAGTTTGATTTTATCAAAAATCCAGATGAACCTTGTGTTTATAAGAAGGTTGTAGGAAGAGCTGTCATATTCCTCATATTGTACGTGGATGACATTCTTTTGATAGGAAATGATATTCCTATGCTACAGTCGGTCAAATTATTCTTATCACTAAGGTTCTCCATGAAGGGCCTGGGTGATGCCACATACATCCTGGGCATTAGGATCTATAGGGATAGATCCAAAAGGTTGTTGGGATTGTCCCAAACCAGGTACATTAACACCATCCTAAAAAGGTTTAGTATGGAAGACTCCAAGCGGGGTACCTTACCCGCGTGCCATGGGGTCACTCTCTCCACGGATTCTGGCCCAAAGACCGATGAAGAGAGAGCTCGCATGAGCATTATACCCTATGCTTCGGCAGTAGGATCTATAATGTATGCGATGTTAGGTACACCCCAGATGTAGCTTATGCACTTAGTGTTGTAAGAAGGTATCAATCCAACCCAGGCGTGAATCACAGGATAGCTGTGAAGAACATTCTTAAGTACTTGCGAAGGACTAAAAAATTGTTCTTGGTGTATGGTAATGGAGATCTCCAAATGGAGGCCTTTACCGATTCAAGCTTCCAAAGCGATAAGGATGATAGCAAATCTATCTCAGGGTTTGTATTTACCCTCAATGGAGGGGCGGTAAGTTGGAAGAGTTCCAAACAGGATACCGTTGCAGACTCTACGATGGAGGCTGAGTACATTGCTGCAAATGATGCCGCCAAGGAAACCATCTGGATGAGGAAGTTCATCTCGGAGCTAGAAGTAGTTCCAACCATTATTGATCCAATACCATTGTATTGTGATAATAATGGGGCTATGGTGTTAGCCAAGGATCCGAGGTCCCATCAGCGATCCAGACACATCCTAAGGCGCTTTCATTTGATCCGGGAGATTGTAGATTGTCGCGAGATCGAGATTAAGAGAGTAGACACAAAGAATAATGCCGCGGATCCACTCACCAAGGCCCTCCCTCAGCCGCAGCATGAGCGACTTTTTGAGATCTTGGGTATGAGATAAGCCAATAACTGGCCTTAGTGCAAGTGGGAGATTGTTGGATATATGTATGCCCTAGAGGCCATTATATGATGGTGGATGTATTTATGCATGTATGTATATATATATATATATATATATATATATATATATATATATATATATATATATTCAGTGTACATTCTTTCTTGTCATGATAGTATGCTATCTGGTTCTTCTTTATTTGACATGTTGATTTGATCATGCTTCTATTCATTCATACATGTTGATAAAGCCCTGAGGATATAGGCTTGACTACTGTGATTATGATGGAGATCATACTAGTGGGACATCTGTAGTTTATAAGCATATCCTGGAATGTCCCTAGTCGTAGGTGTATCGAGACGGGGCATCGATATACCAGAGTAGACTAGCGTATATGATACTAGACCCATATGATGGGCGATGGATGTTCCCACATTCATCGATGTTTGACATCGAGATCGTATACGGGTGCTCAGTGGTGACTGGGTACACTGGACGGACTCGCCGAGAACTCCTATATGGAATTATATCTATCATCGGATAGCAGTTCTCAGGTGACACTGGTGCAGGTTAGTCTGTAGACCCGAGATCGTCATAGAGTCTTGTGTGTTCTACCACTGTACTTTGATTACCGCCCTACCACGGCTCTACTGAGTCGTGTAAACAGGTGGCCGTTGGGTACAGTCCTGAGACACACGAAGATGATGAGCGATAGGAGGGGTTTCGTCTCTCCCGGTATTGGGAGTTGATGCTGTGCTGTGCTCGACTGGCTATATCAGTAAGTTCCTGTCCGGGGCTGTTGAGATTTGCAGATAAATGTTATCAGTAGTTTCTCGATCTGTTATAGACTATTCATCGGCATGACTTATTGAGTTATTGGGGTCGACGTTACCATCCTTAGACTCGATATGCAGCATATCTGACGAAGAGACCGTACTGTACGGTACTGTTACCGGTTGGCTCGATGGGAGTTGTAGCTGGTTCGCTTGTTTTCTTCTGATCGCTCAATACCCGGGTGGCCGTTACGTTTAGCTGACCGCTTGCGGCTTGGGGATGCTTGATATGATCATCACCCACTACCGGCGTATTGACGAGTCTTAGAGTCCCACAATGGAGTTACCTAGTCCAGGCGAAAAGTTGTGGTGCGCATATGTGATATGCGCGTGGACACGGTTAAAATGCGCGTATGAGATACCGTATATTAATCGGGCGGCTTGCTTTTGGTCGGGTCGTATGTGATATGACCTTGTTGCTAAATCAAGTGTTGATTTATCATTTGACCATTAGTTTCTCACTAGAAATCCTTTCTTGTCTTTCTGGGTGTATGCATGCATGTATGCATTCATTCTTGTTCATGCACATATGGATGTGCATGCACACATACATACATACATCATTCTATCATGGTTGTATATATAGTGGATGATGGCAATATAAGACTCACACCTTATGTAAAATTATATATGGATATATATTTGTATTTGTGTTAAAACAAAAGAAAAGAAAAAGGTTAATTCATGGTTATCTTCCACACTCTTCTTGGAACCAACCATGGTTCACCCACTTTTTAACCATGAGTTAATTTTCCGTTTGTCTTTTAACTCAAATGAAATAATATCTATATTGTGTTACCATGGTTTGAGATGAAGAGTAGAAAATATATATACTTATCTTTTCTATTTTTCATATTAAGCTTATCATTATCTTGTGCTTAGAAAGCCATAATTTTCTTCCTTCTTTCTCTCTTGCTCTCTAGTTCTTTCAAGTAAGCAAAAGAGTAACCAAGTTAGGATTTTGAAGTGAGAAAACCAACCACAACACCATTCTACACTAGTCTTGCCAATTAGTGAAGAGTGTTAGCTTCCATTTCTTCTCTTGATCTTGTGAAGTTTCTAGCTTGGACAAAGACGACTTCGGGTGGATCATCATGGACCTAGAAAGATCTCAAGCGGACCTTTCCCAACCCTCAAGTATCCAAGGAGTCTAGCGTAGGGAGCTACAAAGGTTGTACTCTCAAAACCCTAGTTTTTCCTACTTGTATTGTTGTCAATGTTTTGAAACCCTAAAATTCTAGTGATGATTTTTTGTATGTTCACTTAGCACCTAAAAAAAAAATTAATTTTGAGACATGTGATGCTTCCAAAACCTTCATGAGGTGCTAGGTAAACCTAACATATCTAACCGCCACTGCCTCCAAGTGCTCGGGACTGCACCCAACTGCTACCTATTTGCACGACTCCTTTGAGCCGTGGTAGGGTAGCAATCTAAGAACAGTGGGACACACTGGAGGCGAAGTAGCAGTGTCAAGTCTGCGGACTATGCTGTACTCATGTCACCTAGGAACTGTTA
Organism: Agapanthus africanus; assembly: GCA_030015575.1. Classification (NCBI taxonomy): domain Eukaryota; kingdom Viridiplantae; phylum Streptophyta; class Magnoliopsida; order Asparagales; family Amaryllidaceae; genus Agapanthus; species Agapanthus africanus. The sequence goes on along the minus strand of JASDDO010000031.1, from coordinate 349,683,611 downwards.
ACTGACGACGGGTATAATACCAACCAATCGGTTCCCCTGCGAGTCCTGTCCGGTGTACCCGTAACCTAACGAGCACCTGTATACTATCTCCAGTACGACGTACTGATGGCTGTGGGACAGACCATCTCCCCAACTGGGATGAGAAGCGTACACACTAGTATGACTGCCATCACAACGCTGGTAATCAAGCAAAGATCGATGCCCTATCTCGATAATCCAACGACCAGGGACCTGTATAGGATGTTGCTTACAGACTACCCAGCCCCCACTAGTATGACTGCCATCACAACGCTGGTAATCAAGCAAAGATCCTATGGGCTCTACTAATATGTATAAGTGATACGTTTATAAAAAACATATGCATATATTAAAGTAGACACAAACCAAGTAGCATACTACTATTTTTAGCAAGACTGTATATACAACTGTGAATATCCCAAGCTTCCATTAAGTAATATACATACAAGTATGAAACAATAATGGCCCCTAGGGCATATACACTAACAATCTCCCACTTGCACTAGGGCCATGAGATGGCATATCGTAGACCTATCATCTCGAATAGCCTCTCGAACTGCGTCTGAGGAATGGCCTTTGTGAATGGATCAGCAATGTTATTCTCTGTCTCTACTCTCTTTATCTCGATCTCCCGGCGATCTACAATCTCCCTGATCAGGTGATACTGCCTTAAGATGTGTCTGAACTTCTGATGGGACCTGGGTTCCTTCGCTAAAGCTATAGCGCTGTTGTTGTCACAATACAAAGGTATTAGATCAACACTGGTAGGAACCACCTGAAGTTCTGTGAGGAACTTCTTCAACCAGACAGCTTCTTTTGCGGCATCGCAAGCAACTATGTACTCTGCTTCCATTGTTGAGTCAGCAACGGTCTCTTGCTTGGAACTCTTCCAACAGACCGCCCCTCCATTGAGGGTAAAGACATAACCCGACATAGACTTGGAGTCATCCTTGTCACTCTGGATGCCGGAGTCGGCAAAGGCCTCCATCTGGAGGTCTTTTCCGCCATACATCAAGAACATATCCTTAGTCCTCCTCATGTACTTGAGAATGTTCTTTACTGCTATCCAGTGCTTCTTCCCTGGGTTTTCCTGATACCGGCATACAACGCTTAATGCGTATGCTACATCTGGTCTGGTACATAATATCGCATACATTATAGAGCCTACCACAGAAGCGTAGGGTATAATCGACATTCGATCCCTTTCCAAATCAGTCTTGGGAGACATCTCTTTGGAGAGGGTGATTCCGTGACAAGCCGGTAGGTTACCGCGCTTAGAATCATCCATACTGAATCTCTTCACTATGGTGTCTATGTACCTGGACTGTGAAAGTCCCAACATCCTCTTTGATCTATCACGATAGATCCGGATCCCCATAATGTAGGTGGCATCACCTAGGTCTTTCATGGAGAATTTATGTGACAAGAATCTTTTGACTGACTGTAACATAAGAATATCATTTCCTATTAGGAGAATGTCATCCACGTACAGGACGAGGAATACTACAACTCTCCCTACAATCTTACTGTATATGCAAGGTTCATCTGGATTTTTGATAAAGTCGAATTCTTTGACAGCATCATCAAAACAGATGTTCCAACTCCGCGATGCCTGCTTTAGTCCATTAATGGACTTGAGCAGCTTGCATACTTTACCGCTGCTCCCACTCTGAATGAATCCCTCTGGCTGATCCATATAGACGCTCTCTTCTAAATTACCATTTATAAAGGCCGTCTTTACGTCCATCTGCCAGATTTCATAATCGTGGAAGGCAGCAATAGCAAGAAGGACCCGAATGGATTTAAGCGTAGCCACTGGAGAAAAGGTTTCGTCATAGTCCAAACCAGGTCTTTGACGGAAACCCTTTGCAAAAAGTCTAGCCTTGTAGGTTTCAACCGTCTATCTACACCAATCTTCTTTTTGAAGATCCATTTGCATCCTATGGGTTTTACCCCATCTGGAGCAATGTCCAAAGTCCATACTTTGTTAGTGTACATGGACTCCATTTCGGTCCGCATTGCATCCAGCCATTTTACTGAGTCACCGCTCTGAATGGCTTGTTGGAAGCTAGTAGGCTCATCATAGTCAATAGTGCAATCCTCTCTATCCCCGTCTATGAGAAAACCGTAGTATCTCTCGGGCAGATGAGATTGCCTACTACTCCTGCGGAGTGGCGTCGGGATGTCCTTTTCTTCTGAAACCTCTGGTTCTACCATAATTTCAGTTGTAGTTTGTGGTTCTGGAATTTCTTCCAGTTCTATTTCGCTCCCACTTGTTTCCTTTTCTACAAACTGATGTTCTAGAAAATGGGCATTACGAGAAACAAAAACCTTTTGTTCCTCTGCGTAATAGAAATAATATCCTTTGCAATTCTTCGGATATCCCACAAACTTACACTGTACCGATCGTGCCTCGAGCTTGTCCACATGCTGCTTTTTAACAAAAGCTGGACATCCCCATATCTTCAGATGCTGAAGATGAGGTTTCTTTCCACTCCATATTTGATATGGCGTGGTAGGCACAGTCTTGGTAGAAGCCCTGTTTAGAAGATATGCCACTGATTCTAGCGCATAACCCCAGAATGATCGTGGTAACTCAGCGTTACTCAGCATGGAACGAACCATATCCAATAGGGTTCGATTCCTTCTTTCCGATACACCGTTGTGTTGTGGTGTGTATGGAGGAGTAAGCTGAGAGAGAATTCCATTCTCTTTTAAGTAACCCAGGAACTCGGCACTTAAGTATTCACCACCTCGATCAGATCTCAGTGTCTTTATACTCTTGCCTGTTTGTTTTTCTACTTCATTCTTGTATTCTTGGTATTTCTCAAAGGCCTCGGATTTATGCTTCATTAAGAAGACATATCCATACCTAGAGAAATCATCCGTAAAAGTAATGAAGTAGGAATAACCACCTCTTGCATGCGTAGACATTGGACCGCACACGTCACTGTGTACGAGTCCCAAGAGCTCGCTTGCTCTTACTCCGTGTCCAGTAAACGGAGTCTTTGTCATCTTTCCTTTGAGACAAGATTCACAAGTAGCATAAGATTGATATTCGAATGGATTCAAATATCCTTCTCTATGTAACTTAGTTAACCTTCTCTCATTGATGTGACCTAGTTTACAATGCCATAAGAAAGCCTGATTTATTTCTGGAGACTTTCTTTTAAGTGTGTTCTGGACATTGAAAACCTGAGCTTGACTTAATACGTATATACCGTTATCTAATGTACCGGACCCAATCATAACTTGATTTAGGTGGATGTTAACTACATCGCTTACGAATGTAAAATCATATCCCTCTCTTGAAAGTGAGGATACTGATATGATATTACAAGTCATACTAGGTACATATAAACAGTTACGTAAAATCAATATATGCCCACTTGTCAAACCTAGGCGATATTCTCCCACGGATTCAGAGTTCACTGTCATTCCGTTTGCAACTCTGAGAGACCAATCACCTATCTTTATAACTCTACTGTTTCTCAAAGTATGTAATGAATTACATGAAAGGTTACTAGGCACCCTAATGAGGTTATACAAGGCATCGAACATGCCAATTTCAAATTTTAACGGTGCCTACAAACCCTACAACGGACCGTCGGCTAGAAAACTAGGCGAAAATAAATCTAGTTAACACTTAACTAATGGGATATCGGAAATACAACCTTTGTAGATCCGGTGCTCCACCTCCATAGCTCCGCAACGAAGTCGTCTCCGCTGTCCAAAAAGAATCCGGGCTCTAGAGTCGGCTTCGTCGGAGAATAAGCGAGCTAGGTCGTCGATGTCCATGCCGAAGATGATCTACGTCGAGGCATCGCTAAATCAAGCTCCACCTTCACCTTGCCATGAACACTTGTGAAGGAAACACACTCTACTACTTGGCAAGAGGTAGAGGATGAAGAAATAGGAAGTGGGTAGACTTTAGTTTTGGATTTCTCACTCATTTTATCACTTCACCATTGATGAAGTGAAGGTTTTCTTCACTTGAAAAATGAAGAAGAAGAAGGAGCTAATTATGATAAGCATAATAGAAATGAGAAAAGAAATTCATTCTTATCATAATTGAACCATAGTTAGGTGTAGAGAATCAATCATGGTTTAGTGGAATGGTTAGGTCAAGCATGAGACAAAAATGGTTGCAATGGTCAAAGTATTCATGAAGCTTCATGAATAAATAAAAGAAAGCCACCATTTTCTCATTCTCTTTTTCTTTTCCAAGAAGAATAAATGTATATATAAATTAATAAGAAAAACAAAACCCTAATTATCCACTTAACCATGGTTTAATTCTTTACACTTAACCAAAATGTATGTATCATCAAACATGATACAATCTAGTGCACAAAATCATATCGCATATGTAATGCACACACCCGAGTGAGAAAATCCATTTAAAGTGAACCGATACTAGTTAATGCAAAGTAATATATCAAATATATAAATATGCATTAAATCATTAAATCAACACTTGATTCAATGATCCGGTCATGTCGCACACAACCGACTAGTATACAATGTATCGGCTTATCGAATCAACGCTTGAATCGATAACTAGGTTATATCGCATACAACCATTCGACACATTGATCGCGAGAATGAAATACGGTATCACATACACGCATTATTCTCGGTCCCGTACATATCTCATATGCGCTCCTATTTCGTTTCGCTTGAGCCAGGAAACCTCTGTGTAGGACTCTAAAGACTCGTCAATACGCCGGCAGCAGGTGATGATCATATCAAGCACCCACAAGCCGCAAGCGCACTGCTAAACGTAACGGCCACCCGGGTATTGAGCGATCAGAAGATCGACGAGCAAGCCCACTCACACTCCTGCGAATCCAACCAGTAACACTTACCGTATAGTCCGGTCTGTTCGTCTGATATGTCGCATATCTCGCCTTGGGGTGGTAAACGTCAGACCCCAATAGCTCGATAAGTCATGCTGACTTGAGGTCCATAACATTCGTGAAACTACTGATAACTCTTACCAGTATATCACAGCAACCCTGGCCAGGGATTTCCTGTTATGGCCAGTCGAGCATAGCACAACATCAACCCCCAATACCGGGAGAGACGAATCCCCTCCTATCGCTCATTGCCTCCATGTGAATCGGGACTGTACCCAAAAACCACCTGTTTGCACAACTCAGTAGAGCCGTGGTAGGGTGGAAATCAAAGCACAGTGGGAGACACACAAGACTCTATGACGATCTCGGGTCTACAGACTAAGCTGTACCAGTGTCACCAGAGAACTGCCATCTGACGTGAGGTATAATACCATCTGGAAGTTCTCGGCGAGTCCGTTCAATGTACCCAGTCTCCACTGAGCACCCACATACCATCTTCGATGTCAAACACCAATGGATATGGGATCATCCATCGCCCATTGCATGGGTCGAGAAGATATGCGCTAGTCTACTCTGGAATATCGATGCCCCGTCTCGATATTCCCACGACTAGGAACAATGAAGGATGTACTCACTGACTACCCAGGCCCCACTAGTATGATCTGCATCATAGTCCTGGAAGTCGAGTACACATCCTAAGGGCTTTATCAACATGTAATCAGAGAGACAGAAAGTATACATGTTAAGATAAAGAGCAACCAGATAGCGTACTATCATGTCGAGCAAGAAAGCCCTACCTATATATGTCCCAGCATCCACTACAATATACATCAAATGTACAGTAATGGCCTCTAGGGCATACATATAACTAACAATCTCCCACTTGCACTAGGGCCATCTGTAGCAGTGGTTGCAGTATCTTATACTCAACAATCCAATAAAAGTCTCTCTCTGGGAATAGGCCTTCGTGAGTGGATCCGCCGCGTTATCCTCTAAGTCTGCTCTCCTTGCCTCGATCAACCTAGAGATCAACCATCTCCATGATCAGGTGATACTGCCTTAGAATAAGTCTGGATCACTGATGGGACCGGCGTTCCTTGGCATAAGCCACAACTCCATTGTCACACAATGGGAGGAACATAGTTCATCTCATGAACCAATATACACCCAAACAGCTTCTTTGGTAGCATCTTTATTAGCGATGTATCATGCCTTTATCGTCTAGTATGCCACGGTATCTAGCTTGGAACTCTTCCAACATACCGTCCCTTTACTGGGGGTAAATTCAATGCCTGCGACTGACATTCAGTCGTCTTTATCACCCTGGAACCCTTCCAGCGATTCTCCCCAGGATCTATTGATATCATCTCACTACAACTAGTGAGAATCCTAACATCCAATTAAATCTATCTCATAGATCTAAAACTCAGGATTTAGGAGGTATCATTTTGATCCTACACGGAGAATCTTTGTGATAAGCGGAGATTGATCGAGCGTAGCATAGGAAACTCCTTCCCTATCAAGAGTATGTCATCCACGTACTCTACGAGGATCGTCACCATACTCCCTACTACCCTTTTGTTTATACAAGGTTCATCTTCCATTTTGATGATGTCAACTTCTTTGACTAATACATCAAAACAGATGTTCCAACTCCGCGATGCCTGCTTTATCTTATAAAGCATCTTGCACACGTTTCCGCTGCTCCCACTGTCTACGAGGCCCTCTGGCTGTGTACTTATAGACGCACTCTTCTAAAACATCATTTAGAAAAGCAGTCATGGCACCCAACCGCCAGATATCGTAGATATGGTATGTAGCCATGGCAAGTAGGATCTGGATGGACTTACGCATAGCTTCTGGAAAAGGTTTCATCATTATCCACGCCTGGTCGATGACGAAAACCTTTAACAAGTCTAGCTTTGAAAGTCTCAACTTTTCCATGTACACCATGTAATCTTCTCAAGATATACTTGCTCCTGATGGGGATTTAACCCTTCAGATATAGCAACCAAAGTCCATACTTTGTTGGTGTATAAGGATTCCATCTCAGATCACTAAGCATCCAGCCATATTTACAGAGTCTTACTCCTGATGGCCAGCTCGAAGCTAGTTGGGTCATCATCTCATGATGTAATCCTCGCTCCCACTGTCATAGAGAAACCGAAGTATCTCTCATGTGGGTGAGGAGCCCTACTAGATCGGCGGAGAGGCTGAGGTTCGTTGGCATCTACTGAATCCTTTGGTTCTATCAAATCATCAGCTGTAGTTTGTATGGCTAGAACTCTTCCAGTTCTACATTACAGACCTTGCCTCGAGCTTGTCCGGATTTTGCTTTTAGACATAGGCCGGTCAACCCCAAATCTTAACTAACTTAAGAAATGGGCTCTTCCCTTTCCATATCACATATGAAGCGGTAGGCAACTGATTTGATTAGAACCCTATTCAATAGGTATGCAACTTCATAAGTGCATAACTCCCAAAAAGGAAACAGGTAACTCAGTAGTACTCATCATAGAGCACACCATATCAAATAGGGTGTATTTGCTCCGCCCCGATATACCATCGTGCTATGGTGTATACGGAGGAGTAATGCTGAGAGAGAATCTCATTCTCCTTTAGAATAGTCCAGGAATTCCATGCACAAGTATTCTCCTCCCTGATCACATCAAAGGACATAATACTTATACCCGTATTTTGGTTCTCTACTTCTAACTTATATTCTTTGAATATCTCAAAAGGTTCGGACTTGTGTTTCAACAGGAACATAGGTCTGAATCTAAAGAGATCATCAGAGAACGTAATGAAGTATAAAGAACCAATCCTGGTATGTGTAGACAGGGAACCTACATATATCAACATGTATCATCCCAAGAGTTCATTAACTCTTTCTCTGTTTCCAATAAACAGAGCTGTGGTCATCTTATCTTTGTGACATGACTGGCGAGTTTCACAAGATGTAAATTCAAACTAATTTAAATATGCATCTTTATGTAACTCCAGCTAGTCGGGTCGCATTGATATGACCTAGTCTACAATACCTCAAGAAGGATCCGTTCATTTCTGAACTCTTCCTCTTGTGTTTGTTCTATATACTAAGAACTGTGGTTTGATTTAGAACATCAATGCTTTTAGATAACGTGCCTGAACCGATCAACTTTTGATATAGGAAATGTTCAAAACATTATCCAACAATACAAAATTTTATCATTTCTTTACTAATAAAGAGAGTGATATGATTTTGTATATCAGGTTCGGTATCTAATAACATTCATTCAGAATCAATGTATTTTTAATACAGGGTGACAGTGACCAACAGATTTGGCTGCAACACTTGCCCCGTTTTCTGTCTCATGAAACTTATCACCCGTTCTCAGTTTTTCTACCTTTTTGTAGCCCTATGTAACAGATTACATATCTGGGATCCTGATCCGGTATCATATATCCAGGATGCGGAGGATACTGAGAAACAGTTCTTTGTAATGAACACACCCGAAGATGATGCATCAGCATGCACTCTCTTCGTTTGGGCGGCACGGGAAATCTGGTATTCCCCTTATTTCTTGCTCTGTCTTATAACAATTATAAGTTAGAGCGGGACCAACGTTCCCCAGCTCAGTATAACAAGCGGGTTCGGTCAATAATCCGTATTATTATCTTGATTAAGGCGTGACATGGTCGCTACCAGGAGAGAGAGAGAAGAAAACACTCAGCGTGCGCTCTTGCAAGAATAGATTGGTTTTATTTTATCTAATCAGGATGGCTCCCACTGCTTTTTATCAAATCTTCCTTCAAACCCTAAAAGGAAAGACTAGCCGGGATTAATTACACACTACAAGTTCGCCAATCTTTCAGCCAGGCCAGTGTCGGTACTTTGAGGGAGGTCGCCCATGCTTTCGCACGAACCTAATTAATGTAAACCTCGTTTTCCCAGAGGCGTAACCCCGTTGACACCTTTCTAGACACCTACTTGATCGGCTAATTGCAAAGTGCAAAACTCTCCCAGGTGTAACAATTACTCGCAGTGGGTATCGGGATCCAACTATCATATAGAAGGTATGCAATCTCATTGCAAATTTCAACACTTGAAACTCCCGATAAAGGTTTTTACCCCTAGCACCTATGACCTTAACTATGGTCAACAAATCATAAGTACTAGTCAAGTTCTACCCGTCATTTCGTGATTAATTAGACCCACCCACATGACCCTTAACTAAGGTCAACAAAGTCACGCGACTGTCCTAACTAATCGCATCATATGCGGTGTAGGAAGACATCACTTAGCTACCGTACACTGTGCCTTGACTATGGTCAACAAACAAAGCACGAATACTAAGTACTCTACTTCCTAAAATGACGGAGGGTTGCGGCTGGTTTTTGTGAAAACCTTTAACGCTTTGAACTTGATCTCGTTGCGGAATCAAATGGTTTTTAAATGGAATGTTTTTTAGGCTTTTCTAGTTTTGCTAAAGGGGTCACTCCCGGTGAAGGGATCGTCGGCCCTTTCCTCGTCGAATGAGGTGCGGGATATATCATATATATCACTGTGCAAAGCGTAAACTATAGAAGAGATCAAAGACAAACCGAGGGTTGTAGCATCTTCCAGTTATTGCTAAAGGAGTCACTCCCGGTGAAGGGATCTCGGTCCTTTCCCTATCGAATAAGGTGCAGGATGTTCTACAAGGAACACCGCGATGCAAAGCAAGAACTGTATCTACCTGTTTTATTTTGAAATTCGATTCCACAACATCAATTAGGTTTATTTTCTTTCATTAATCTCATTAATGAATATCCCATCATTTAAATTACCTAAACATCACAGATAAATATGACGTACACTTATGCCATCCGCATTCGCCTCGATGTCCCCTCGTGCACCGTTAGGTTAGGTAACTAACGGCAGAGCGGGGCAGGGCTAGCGCGGGTGTAAAACATAAGTAACGTCTATATAATATATCATATATACTATATATAATATCATCCACAGAACATCGCATGATCTCATCACAGATAAAGCACAGCAGAAGAAACATATGAAATATTGGATATACTAGGACTTCCGTGTTTTCAATACGAGCCAGTATAAAACACGGATTCCACGGTCGTGATGAATAGCCAATCCCACACCCCTAGACCCCTACGAGAGCGGCAAGCAACCCTGCCAATTCTAGGGTTAGGAGACCCGGACTCGACTCCTCGAGTTGGTCTCCCACTGGACTCCAGAACACGGTTACTTGTGCTCCCCTCCTTGGGTCTATCCTAGTGCAGAAAAGTAAATAATATACAAACGGTGACTACTTCCGCAACTTGGAAGTGCCCCAATAAAAGAATATTACATACTAGTTTTTACATGAATGAAAATGGAAAAACACTCATCTCACATAAAAAAACCCCGGCTATTCAAACACGACGATCCAATATAACATATCCAGCAACAAATAACATCACATGTCATCAACGTAAGTAAATATGCGCATCCCAATTGTCGTTGACATATAGCAACGAAACCGGCGATATCACATATTACACTTACGGTCACAGAAAAGAAAGTGTAAAACTACAACAGTTGGAATCCGCAACCACCTCAGACATCGCATGCCTGACCAAATGAATTACTTAGACATCGCATGCCTAACAATTATAAACCCCGCATTTTAGTCTCATTATCGAAAACTCTTTTCAATATCAAGTCGGGCAATTCAACAGGATTCTCGACATTCTGATCGAATGTTCGTCGCAAACTTCAGTAGGCGGCCGCACCCCCGACGCCGTCGACGAAGTGCACCAAGGCGGAACACCGCTACCGCGAGCACCCAAACGGATGCTTTCGGCAACGGGGTTCTCCTACAGTCACTTGGTCGGGGATATGGAGTGTGGTTGTCTATTAAGTTTACCCGGCGAGTATCCGCGTACGCTACGTGATTGCGACGGACTTTTGATCACATCAAAATTCCGTGGCAACCGATCAAGTGAGACTAAACTGCTATGTTTATAATATTCATTCCGTTATCTCATAACAATTTGCGAATTCCAATTATTGTATCACATTCCGGATAAATAGAAAATGCTAAACTTTTCGATCGAACAATCGAACACCCAAGTTTTCCCGATACTACTCAACACATGAAATAAGTCTAACAACATTCAGTTCGTGCCTCAGTAGCAACGGTCCAGCCGTAGAAGGGTCAAGCCAACGCCTCACATGTGGCACGCCGTACTGCCCTAAACCCGAAGGTTCAAAGGGCAGTTCAAGACGGTCACATAATCGAGTTAAGGTTTGTTGTCTTCTAGAGGGTCCATAACGTTACTTGCACTACTTAGAACGTCGTTAAACTACGGAAAAATCCAACAATTGGAAATTTCCCGGCAGGGGAAAAAGTGGGTATTTATATCCGGTCGAACTTTTTAACATATTCTAAAATTACCCGGAAAGCCACACCGACAAAATTAGACAGTCCGATCGATTATACAGAGTTCCCAATACAAGCCAGAAAATAAAACTCTGGAATAAATTATTAAAAATTCCCAGGAATATGAGCACAGAAAACTAAGAATTACTGTGCAGAAGTCGATGCACAAAACGACAAACGTGCCGCGGAACCGCCGCACGAGCCACGCTCGTGCCGCGGAACCGCGGCAGCTTAATGGAGTTAGGGTTACGAATTGCACAGTTAATTTTATATTTTCCTGCTGATATTTATGGATATTTTTAATTCACAAAAATCCCAGAAATTGAAAAATGTACAGAGAGCAATTTCCTAGTCGAGTTTTGGGTCGATCGGACTTCTGATTCCGTCGGGACTTCGCCTAAGGCTCTAACCTGGCTCTGATACCAGTGAAAGGTTACTAGGCACCCTAATGAGGTTATACAAGGCATCGAACATGCCAATTTCAAATTTTAACGGTGCCTACAAACCCTACAACGGACCGTCGGCTAGAAAACTAGGCGAAAATAAATCTAGTTAACACTTAACTAATGGGATATCGGAAATACAACCTTTGTAGATCCGTTGCTCCACCTCCATAGCTCCGCAACGAAGTCGTCTCCGCTGTCCAAAAAGAATCCGGGCTCTAGAGTCGGCTTCGTCGGAGAATAAGCGAGCTAGGTCATCGATGTCCATGCCGAAGATGATCTACGTCGAGGCATCGCTAAATCAAGCTCCACCTTCACCTTGCCATGAACACTTGTGAAGGAAACACACTCTACTACTTGGCAAGAGGTAGAGGATGAAGAAATAGGAAGTGGGTAGACTTTAGTTTTGGATTTCTCACTCATTTTATCACTTCACCATTGATGAAGTGAAGGTTTTCTTCACTTGAAAAATGAAGAAGAAGAAGGAGCTAATTATGATAAGCATAATAGAAATGAGAAAAGAAATTCATTCTTATCATAATTGAACCATAGTTAGGTGTAGAGAATCAATCATGGTTTAGTGGAATGGTTAGGTCAAGCATGAGACAAAAATGGTTGCAATGGTCAAAGTATTCATGAAGCTTCATGAATAAATAAAAGAATGCCACCATTTTCTCATTCTCTTTTTCTTTTCCAAGAAGAATAAATGTATATATAAATTAATAAGAAAAACAAAACCCTAATTATCCACTTAACCATGGTTTAATTCATTACACTTAACCAAAATGTATGTATCATCAAACATGATACAATCTAGTGCACAAAATCATATCGCATATGTAATGCACAAACCCGAGTGAGAAAATCCATTTAAAGTGAACCGATACTAGTTAATGCAAAGTAATATATCAAATATATAAATATGCATTAAATCATTAAATCAACACTTGATGCAATGATCCGGTCATGTCGCACACAACCGACTAGTATACAATGTATCGGCTTATCGAATCAACGCTTGAATCGATAACTAGGTTATATCGCATACAACCATTCGACACATTGATCGCGAGAATGAAATACGGTATCACATACACGCATTATTCTCGGTCCCGCACATATCTCATATGCGCTCCTATTTCGTTTCGCTTGAGCCAGGAAACCTCTGTGTAGGACTCTAAAGACTTGTCAATACGCCTGCAGCAGGTGATGATCATATCAAGCACCCACAAGCCGCAAGCGGTCTGCTAAACGTAACGGCCACCCGGGTATTGAGCGATCAGAAGATTGACGAGCAAGCCCGCTCACACTCCTGCGAATCCAACCAGTAACACTTACCGTATAGTCCGTTCTGTTCGTCTGATATGTCGCATATCTCGCCTAGGGGTGGTAAACGTCAGACCCCAATAGCTCGATAAGTCATGCCGACTTGAGGTCCATAACATTCGTGAAACTACTGATAACTCTTACCAGTATATCACAGCAACCCTGGCCAGGGATTTCCTGTTATGGCCAGTCGAGCATAGCACAACATCAACCCCCAATACCGGGAGAGACGAATCCCCTCCTATCGCTCATTGCCTCCATGTGAATCGGGACTGTACCCAAAAACCACCTGTTTGCACAACTCAGTAGAGCCGTGGTAGGGTGGAAATCAAAGCACAGTGGGAGACACACAAGACTCTATGACGATCTCGGGTCTACAGACTAAGCTGTACCAGTGTCACCAGAGAACTGCCATCTGACGTGAGGTATAATACCATCTGGGAGTTCTCGGCGAGTCCGTTCAGTGTACCCAGTCTCCACTGAGCACCCGCATACCATCTTCGATGTCAGACACCAATGGATATGGGATCATCCATCGCCCATCGCATGGGTCGAGAAGATATGCGCTAGTCTACTCTGGAATATCGATGCCCCGTCTCGATATTCCCATGACTAGGAACAATGAAGGATGTACTCAATGACTGCCCAGGCCCCACTAGTATGATCTGCATCATAGTCTTGGAAGTCGAGTACACATCCTAAGGGCTTTATCAACATGTAATCAGAGAGACAGAAAGTATAAATGTTAAGATAAAGAGCAACCAGATAGCGTACTATCATGTCGAGCAAGAAAGTCCTACCTATATATGTCCCAGCATCCACTACAATATACGTCCAATGTACAGTAATGGCCTCTAGGGCATACATATAACTAACATTACAGATATGAGATCCTGCTCCGGTATCTAGTATCCAGGAAGTAGAGTTAATTGACATACAGTTCTCAATTACAAACACACTTGAGGCCGAAGCCACAACATGCTTCGTATCCTGGCTATTGGCTTCCAAAGCCCTGCAATCTTTCTGCCTATGCCCAATTCCATAAGAATAGGAACGTCCCTCTTTTACTATATCCAGTCCCGAAACTTTTGCCCTTCTCTTTCCTTTTACTTCCGTGGTTTCCTTCAGGGTAGAAGGTAGAGACTGTAGAATCAATTCAGTATCTGACCCGTTCTCCGACGTGGTCTTCAGGTCCGTGAGCTCATCAATATAGCTAGTCATTGTAAAGACGTTGTCCCCTACAGATGACCCGTCAGCCAACCTCGCTTGATTTAATTCGTTCGAGGTTTCATATCTTGTGATATGAGATTGCTCTCCATATAAATCTTTGTTATGGAGAAAGATGGAAACTAAGTCTATCTTCTCGTGCTGCTTCTGGTATACACCATCATCTGAAGCTAACACGAGGCACTTAGCTTTCGCTTTCTCTTTTTCTCTTGTCTAACAGATATCCATATCCGCGACAGTGGAAACTAGACTTGGGACGGCGGGATCTTGAGTAGTAATAGGGTGGTCCAGCTTGTCATAGGTAATGGACATCTGGACAGACCTTTCCCAGTCATATAAGTCAGATTCAGTCAATTTGTTATCTAGATGTAACCTAGTCGTGGTCACAAGGTCGCTGCAATTAAGAGAGAGAGAGAAGAAAATACTTTAGCATGATGCTCTTGCAAGTTTAGAATGGTTTTTAATTTATCTAAACAGGATGGCTCCCACTGTTTCTCGAATCCCTCCTCAAACCATAAAAGAAGAATTAGCCAGGACTATTCTCACCGTACAATTCTTGCTTAACCGTTCAGCCAGGTCAGTGTCGATACTTCGTGGGAGGTTTTCCAACGCTTTCGCGAAGTTCCTTAATTAAATAACCTCTTTTCTCTGGGGGCGAAGCTCCGCTGACACCTTTCTAGGCACCTACTTGGTTTATAGCATTGATCGTTAAGTGACGAATTTCCTGATAAGTAGCTTGTACTCACAGTAGGATCGGGATCCAAAATATCATCGTATGATAATGTTGAAGGAATCCTACCAACATTCATTAAACTCCAAAATTGTATGCACTTTCTGCAAATTTCATTTTCTTTAGAAATTCCCGATATAAATTTTTGCCCCATGCTCTTATGACCTTGGCTTTGATCAAAATGTCATAAGTCACATGTCAAGTTCTACCCGTCATTATCCAGGTTAATTTGAACCCATCCGTACATACCCCTGACTTTGGTCAAATGATAATACGACTGTCCCAAACTAACTCATCAAACTATGCCACAAATGAATACTCAGCAGCTACCAAACACTATGCCTTGACTTTGGCCAAAATACATAGCATGAATACTACTGAATATCCAAATGAAATGACGGAGGGCTACGAATGGTTTTGGCAAAAACCGTGAACGTAGTGAACTTGATATAATCGAAGGAACCTGATAGCTTTTTAAAAGGAGTGGTTAAAGCTCCGTAATTTAAAAATTCTGCTCTTTTTAAAATAACCGAGTGGTTTCTTTTAAATTTGTTCCAACGATTAAACTTTGGTTTATTTTCATTGCATTATAATAATACGTCCCATCTTTATCCTATCATTTCAGAAAACAACGAAAATACCACGTCCTCTTATGCCATCCGCATTTGCTACGGGGTCCCGTCATCACCCATTAGGTTACTTAACTAACGACAGAGCGGGGGCTGGGCTAGCGCGGGTGTAAAACATAAGTGACGTCTAATAGCTATCATATATAGATATTGCACATTCGTCAAACGCAATAATAAGCATTCCAGATCACAGATGAACTTTATTGGATATACTAGCAATCTGCATTTTGCTTTGAGCCTACAATAAAAGACGGATTACACAGTTGTGATGAATAGCCATTACCCCAACCCTAGACCCTTACGGGTACGACAAACTATCCGCCAAGTACCCGAAGTGAAGCGGTCTCCCTCAACAACGTGAGTAGGCTACTAAACACTTCAACGTACCCGGTAGTTTGTGTACCCCGCCTTGGGTCTATCCTAGGAGCAAAATAAAAACAGTAAAAAGAAATAATACAACGGTGGCTACAACCGCAACCTGGATGCGTCCCGCAAAAGAATATTACATCATATTACATTTACATCGAATGAATGAATATTAAACCCAACTCAAACCCCGGCTAATCATCACAACACTCCAATCAAGTCCATATACACAAACAGTAAGCATTACAGAAATGTGCAACCCCCTGCCAACCGACATACTAGCAGTTAAGGGAGGTTTACGAACACATTAAACATTACAGATAAAAACCCAATTAGCAAATATCTTAGAACATCGATCGACAACCATTTTCCGTGTCTACCCCAATAGCAAGTCAGCACAGAAGTAACCTGGGTAGAAATAGAACATACAGGAAACCAAAACACAAAACAATATGAATAACAGAGCAAATCCAAGTCAACTCGGCGTTGACTCGGCGGCGGATCCGCGGCCAAAAGCACCTTCTTGCCGCGTATCCGCGGCCGCATTGCCGAGTTAGAGGCTCGTATTTTCCCTGTATTCTTATATTTCCCTGCTGTGAATTTTAAGGCATATCAAATAATTTTTTAGACATGTTTAAAATTAACAGAAACTGTTAGGGGGTTAGGGTTTTGTTTTCGTGTTTTCCGTCGATCGAACTTCTAATTAGCTGCTAACAAGCTATTAATGGTTTAGTTGGCTCTGATACCACTGTAAGTCCATGTCACACACCCCACGAACTTGTGGGGAGGCGGAATATATGAAAAACGATTATCAAAGCTTCGCAACACGGACTAGAGCGCATGAATCGTATCTAAACCGTTACTAGCAAACTACGAAAGGTTTAACTACTCGGATTCGAAGTTATACCTCACGTTACTTGTCCTTCGGGTCTTCATCGCTGTCCTCCACTCCTCGTAGGCTCCTTGGAACATCGGCACCTCAACGGCCTCCTCGAGTCAAAGACGATCCACCCGAGAGCTCCTACGCCAAGCTTGATCTCTAACTTGAGATAACTAGGTTGCTCAAAGTGCTAATCTACGCTACCTAGGGGATATAGAGTGAGGTAATGGATGTATTAGTCTAGCTAACCCTTGATCTCAACACATGGGAGGTGAGGGTTAGGGTTTCAAGAATGAGAGAGCTTGAGGAGAGAGAAGGTGAGCATAAGAATGATATTGAAAAATGAACTCATTAGAATATATCAACCATAACAATTTATCAAATAAATAATATATATGATTAATCATCATGGTTGATGCATTCACCTTGTGTGATTCATCTCATGAGTCATTAGCTCAATAAATGAATCATTAACTCCATGGATGAATCACACAAATGAGTCATTAAGCAATAAATGCTTATGCCACCTTAACCCCCAAGTCACCATCTTCTAGAAGCTTCCCGGAAAATTACGAGAACGCCCTCCAATCCGTGAAAACACGGAAAAAATTTAGACTGTATAAATCCAATAACCTGATACTAGAATCAGGCTTAAACCAAAGCCAGCTAGTAAAAACTGTCCGAACGCCGTGCGTGCGTTTAAACACGTATGCGTCCGAACCCTTATCGTAAAACCATACGACCACTATATCGTTTCGCCTGGAGCAGGGAAACTCTCTGTGTGGGACTCTAAAGACTCGACACTACGCTGGCAGTGGGTTTAACCACAGACCGCAAGCGGCACTAGCTGTATGTAACGGTCCCCAGGTAGATGTCGATAAGAAGGCCGATGAGGAAACCCATCCGAACTCCTACTGAGCCTGATGTGACAATCTCCGTACAGTCCGATCTGTTCGTCTAAGACTATCGCATATCTAGCCTGGGGGGCGGCAAGCGTCAATCCCCTAATAGCGGTATAAGTCGTGTCGGAGCGTAGCCCATTACACCCTGAGAAACTACTGGAACCTACCAGTAAATCTCGCTTGCCCTGGCCAGGGACTTTGCGTAATGGCTCTCTGACACAGCGCGATATCAACTCCCAATACCGGGAGAGACGAATCCTATCTAACCGCCACTGCCTCCAAGTGCTCGGGACTACACCCAACTTCTACCTGTTTGCACGACTCCTTTGAGCCGTGGTAGGGTAGCAGTCTAAGAACAGTGGGACACACTCGAGGCGAAGTAGCAGTGTCAAGTGTGCGGACTATGCTGTACTCATGTCACCTGGGAACTGTTAACTGACGACATGTATAATACCAACCAATCAGTTCCCCTGCGAGTCCTGTCCGGTGTACCCGTAACCTAACGAGCACCTGTATACTATCTTAAGTACGACGTACTGATGGCTGTGGGACAGACCATCTCCCCAACTGGGATGAGAAGCGTACACACTTAGTCTACTCCGGAATATCGATGCCCTATCTCGATAATCCAACGACCAGGGACCTGTATAGGATGTTGCTTACAGACTACCCAGTCCCCACTAGAGTGACTGCCATCACAACGCTGGTAATCAAGCAAAGATCCTATGGGCTATACTAATATTTATAAGTGATACGTTTACAAGAAACATATGCAGATATTAAAGTAGGCACAAACCATGTAGCATACTACCATTTTTAGCAAGACTGTATATACAACTGTGAATATCCCAAGCTTCTATTAAGTAATATACAGACAAGTATGATACAATAATGGCCCCTTGGGCATATACACTAACATTCATTTTAGAGCCTACCGTAGAAGCGTAGGGTATAACTGACATGCGATCCCTTTCCAAATCAGTCTTGGGAGACATCCCTTTGGATAGGGAGATTCCATGACAAGCCGGTAAATTACCTAGCTTTGAATCTTCCATACTGAATCTTTTCAGTATAGTGTTGATATACCTTGACTGCGAAAGTCCCAACATCCTCTTAGATCTATCACGATAGATCTGGATCCACAAAATGTAAAAGGCATCACCCATGTCTTTCATGGAGAACCTGTGTGACAAGAATCCTTTGACAGATTGTAGCATAGGAATGCCATTTCCTATCAAGAGAATGTCATCCACGTACAAGACGAGGAATACGACAGTTCATGCTACAATCTTACTATATATACATGGTTCATCTGGATTTTCGATAAAGTCATATTCTTTGACCGTTTCATCAAAACAGATGTTCCAACTCCGCGATGCCTGCTTTAGTCCGTAAATGGACTTAAGCAACTTGCATACTTTCCCGCTGCTCCCAATCTGATTGAAACCTTCTGGCTGATCAATATAGACTCACTCGTCCAAATTTCCATTTAGAAAATCCGTCTTTACATTCATCTGCCAGATCTCATAATCATGGAAGGCAGCAATGGCAAGAAGGATCTGAATGGATTTGAGCATAGCCACTGGAAAAAAAGTTTCATCATACTCCAAGCCAGGTCTTTGACGAAAAACCTTTGCAACAAGTCTAACCTTATAGGTTTCTACCTGTCCATCTACACCAATCTTCTTCCTGAAGATCCACTTGCATCCTATGGGTTTTACCCTATCTGGAGCAAAGTACAAAGTCCATACTTTGTTAGTGTACATGGACTCCGTCTCGGTCCGCATTGCTTCCAGCCATCTTACTGAGTCGCCACTCTGGATGGCCTGCTGGAAGCTAGTAGGTTCATCATTATCAATGACGCAATCCTCTCTATCCGAGTCTATAAGAAAACCGTAGTATCTCTCAGGCGGATGAGACGGCCTACTACTCCTGCGGAAGGGTGCGGGAATGTCCTGTTCTTCTGGAACTTCTGGTTCTACCAAGCTTTGAGTAGTAGCTTGTGGTTCTGGAATTTCTTCCAGTTCTATTGCGCTCCCACTTGTTTCCTTTTCTAAAAACTGTTGTTCTAGAAAATGGGCATTACGAGAAACAAAAACCTTTTGTTCCTCTGTGTAATAGAAAAAATATCCCTTAGAGTTCTTTGGATATCCCACAAACTTACACTGTACTGATAGTGCCTCGAGTTTGTCCGCATGCTGCTTTTTAACAAAATCCGGACATCCCCATATCTTGTGATATTGAAGATAGGGTTTCTTCTCACTCCACATCTGATATGGTATGGTAGGCACAGTCTTGGTAGGAACCCTGTTCAAAACATATGCAGCTGATTCTAGTGCATAACCTCAGAAAGATTGCGGTAACTCAGCATTACTCATCATGGAACGCACCATATCCAATAGGGTTCGGTTCCGTCTCTCCGATACACCGTTGTGTTGTGAAGTGTATGGAGGAGTAAGCTGAGAGAGAATTCCATTCTATTTTAGGTAACCCAGGAACTCGGCACTTAAGTATTCACCACCTCGATCAGATCTCAGTGTCTTGATACTTTTGTCGGTTTGGTTTTCTAGTTCATTCTTATATTCTCGGAATTTCTCAAAAGCCTCGGATTTATGTTTCATCAAGAAAATGAATCCATACCTAGAGTAATCATCCGTAAAAGTAATGAAATATGAAAAACCGCTTCTTGCATGTGTAGACATTGGACCACATACATCGCTGTGTATGAGTCCTAAAGGCTCGCTCGCTCTTACTCCGTGTCCAGTGAACGGAGTCTTTGTTATCTTTCCTTTGAGACATGATTGACAAGTGGCATAAGATTGATATTCAAACGGATTCAAATATCCTTCTTTATGTAACTTAATTAACCTTGTCTCATTGATGTGACCTAGTCTACAATGCCATAAGAAAGCCTGATTTATATATGGAGACTTTCTTTTTAGTTTGTTCTGAACATTGAAAATCTGTAATTGGTTTAATACGTATATACCGTTATCTAGTGTACCGGACACAATCAAACCATGATTATGGTGGATGTTAACAACATCGCTTACAAACATGAAATCATAACCTTCTTTTGATAACAACGATACTGATATGATATTACACGTTAAACTAGGTGCACAAAAACAGTTGCGCAAAACCAAAATATGTCCACTCAGCAATCCAAAGTGATAATCCACTACGGACACAGCATTTACGCTAGCTCCGTTAGCAACCTGGAGGGTCATATCACCAGCCTTCAATATTCTACGGCTTCTCAATACCTGCAATGAATTGCATATATGAGATCCTGATCCGGTATCCAATACCCAGGAAGTAGAGTTGATTGACAGACAATTTTCAATTACAAACACACCTGAAGCCGAAGCCACAACTTGCCTCGGGTCCTGGTTCTTGGCTATCCAAGCTTTGCAATCCTTCTTCCAATGGCCTTTCCTACGACAGTGGAAGCACTCGTCCTTTGCTACTACCGGCACCACAACCTTTTCTTTTCCCTTGACTCCCACCTTACCAACACCACCTCTTGGTTTGGTAGCGGCCTTCTTCTTCCTTTCTTTGGCCCTTGCCTTGGACCTGGAAGAGGAAGCACCACGAACAAACATAGCGGGTATTTCCCTTGCTTTCTACAAGGTGCCCTCTGCACTCCTCAACATGTTAAGGAGTTCTGGAAGTTCAACTTCTTTACCTTGAATATTAAAATTCAAGATAAACTGGGTGTAAGTGGAAGGAAGGGATTAAAGAACCAAGTCTGTATACAGCTCGTTCTCTAATGTTGTCCCGAGGTTCGCGAGCTCTTCAATATAGCCAATCATCTTAAGGACATGTTCCCCTACAGATGATCCGATGGCCAGCCTCGAATGAAATAAGTTCTTAGAGGTCTCGTATCTAGCTATACGAGATTGCTCTCCATACTGTTTCTTGGTGTGGAGAAATATGGATTCAAGGTCTATATTATCGTACCTCCTATGATGTTCATTATTCATAGAGGCAAGTACGATGCATTTGGCTTTCGCGCAGTCTATCTCCCAGGTCCTGCGGATTTCTTTATCCGCGACACTGGATTCTGGACCTGGGACGGGAGGGGCTTTATTAGTAAGGACATACCCCAATTTGTCATAGGTAATTGCCATCTTTACATTCCGGAACCAATCTTTATAGTTTGGTCCTGTCAAAATATTTTTATCTAATAATAACTTAAGTCCTGTCATGTTCTAGGTCGCTGCAATTAGGAGAGAGAGAGGAAACACTTTAGCATGATGCTCTTGCAAGTTTAGAGTGGTTTTAAGTTTATTTAAACAGGATGGCTCCCACTGTTTCTCGAATCCCTCCTCCAACCGAAAAGGAAGAACTAGTCAGGACTATTCTTACTGTACAATACTTGCTTAACCGTTCAGCCAGGCAAGTGTCGGTACTTCGAGGGAGGTTTTACGACGCTTTCGCGAAGTTCCTAAATTAAATAACCTCTTTTCCCTGTGGCCGTAGCCCCGCTGACACCTTTCTCGACACCTACTTGGTTTAAAGCATTGATCGATAAGTGAAAGAATCTACTGATGAGTAGCATATACTCACAGTAGGATCGGGATCCAAATATCATCGTGTGATAAAGCTAAAGGAATCCTACCAAAATTATCACACTCCAAATAGTATGCAACTCTAGCAAGTTTCAGTTTCTTTAGAAACTCCCGATGTGGATTTTTGCCCCATGCTCTTATGACCTTGGCGTTGGTCAAAATGTCATAAGTCACATGTCAAGTTATACACATCATTATCTTGTTAATTTGAACCCACCCGTACATACCCCTGACGTTGGCCAAATGGCAGTACGACTGTCCCAAACCAACTCATCCATCTATGTAACAGATGAATACCCAGTAGCTACCAAACACTATGCCTTGGCGTTGGTCAAAATACATAGATTTAATACTATTGAATACCCAAATGAAATGACGGAGGGCCACGAATGGTTTTGGCGAAACCGTGAACGTAGTGAACTTGATATGATCGAAGGAACCTGATAGCTTTTAAAAGGAGTGGTTTAAGCTCCATAATTAAAAATCTGCTGTTTTAAAAATAACCGAGTGGTTTCTTTTAAATTGTTCCAACGATTCAACTTTGGTTTATTTTCTTTGCATTGATATAATGTGTCCCATCAATTAACCTATCATTGCAGAAAACAACGAAAATACAACGTCCGCTTATGCCATCCGCATTCGCCACTGGGCCCCGTCATTCACCCGTTAGGTTACTTAACTAACGACCGGGCGGGGGCTGGGCTAGCGCGGATGCAAAACATAAGCAACGCCTACTAGATATCGTATATAGGTATTGTACATTCGTCAGACGCAATAATAGTCATTCTAGATCACCGATGAACATATTGGATATACTAGGAATCTGCATTTCCTTTGAGCCTGCAATGAAAGACCGATTACATAGTCGTGATGAATAGCCAACCCCACCCTAGACCCCTATGAGTACGGCAAACTACCCGTCAAGTACCCGAAGTGAAGCGGTCTCCTTCAACGACGTGAGTAGGCCACTAAGCGCTTCAAAGTACCCGGTAGTTTGTGCACCCCCACCTTGGGTTTATCCTAGGAGCAGAAAACAGTAAATGAAATAAAACAACGGTGGCTACAACCACAACCCGGATGTACCCCGCAAAAGAATATTACAACAAATAACAATTTACAGTTGAATGAAAGAAACACTCGTCTCACATCCCCGGTTATCCATTCACGACAATCCAACAAGTTCATATTCACAAACATAAAGTAACCGTTACAGAAGTGTGCAACCCCCTGCTAACCGACATACTAGCAATTATGGGAGGTTTATGAACACATTAATCACAACAAAGATATAATCCAGTTAGCCAAACTTCTTAGAATTTCGATCAAGCAACACATATGAATCTACTCCAAATAATTCTCTGTACACATAAAACCTGAGCAGAAACAAAACATCCCAGAAAACACAACATCAACACAGAAGAATAAGTGAGCAAATTTGGGTTGACTCGGTGTCAACTCGGCCGCGGGTCCGTGGCGGATCGCTTGGATCGGCCGCGGTTCCGCGGTGGTTTGGACGAGTCACGATCCCAAATTTCTTCACAATTCTTAAAAACCCCTGCTTGTATTTTTAAGGGTCCATGAAAAATTTTTAGACCCCAATTTAAAATCGGCAGAAACTTGGTGAATATGTCGTTTTTTCGGGATTAATTTGCGATCGAATTTCTAAAAACTTTGCTAACATGTTAGTTATGTTTTAGGTAGGCTCTGAAACCACTGTAAGTCAACGTTACACACCCCATAAGATGCGGGGAGGCGGAATAGGTAAAACAATCATTTTGTTCGAAGTAACATCGACTATCAAACGGATCTTTGCTAAACCCTAACTAACAAACTATCTAGAAGTAGTTAACTACTATGATAGATGATTATACCTCAAGATACTAGTCCTTCTTGTTCTTGTTGTTCCCTTCTTCGTCGGCCTCGTCGATGTAATAGAAGATCCATGTTTCCCCCAATCAGAGTAAAGCTCTGTTTGAATTTCTAAATTCAAAATTCGAAGCAACGCTTCAGATTCTTTGCGCTGCGCGCAACGCGCCACGTGTCGAAAGCTGATACGCCAGCGCAGCGCCCAAGGCAGCACGCCCAATCAGAGCAAAACTCTATTTTAAAACAAAATTAAAGGAAGCAACGCATCAGTTGCGCAAGCGCTGCGCGACACGTGTCAGCGCAGATGCGTTGCGCGACACGTGTCAGCGCAGTTGCGCTGTGCCGTGCGCTGCGCGACACGTGTCAGCGCAGATGTGCTAGCGCAGTTGCGCTCCGCCGTGCGCTGCGCGACACGTGTCAACGCTGATGCGCTGCGCCGTACGCTACGCGACACGTGTCAGCGCAGTTGCGCTGCGCTCTGCGCTGCTTGACACGTGTCATGCGCTGGGGCGTTTGCGCCAAACAGAATTAAATTCTAGCAAGATTTTTCTGTTCTTGTTAAAACAAGAAGATTTCCTTCTGTAAAACAGAAGCCCTTGGATCAAAGATCCAACGGTGGGGAAAATTCCCCAAATCACTTAGAGAAAGATCTCTTTAACAAATTTGTGGGCACTATATAAAGGCCCCTAGACCCCAAATCAAAAGCATCAACATTTTGTGAGAAATCAAGAACTTCAAACAGAGAGAACTCTGAAGAAATTTCAAGAAGAAAAAGGTAAAAACCTTTAAGATAGAAAAATTTCTTCTAATAGATCATTGATCTAAGAACAAGATCAATGATCTTCAATAAAAAACAAATAATAATAGTGTTTTGCACTTATAAACCATTGGTTCTCTGAGATCAAGAAAAACAAGAAATACTTGTTTTCTTTGATCTAAATTGGATCAAGAAATCAAATAGTGCCTTGCACTTGCAAAAAACTGCACTGTTGCGCTCCTGGGTTGGCGCAAGCCACCAGAGAGCGCCACGTGTCAGTATCTGACCCACTTGCGCTGTGCGCTTTTAAGATAGAGCTTTGCTCTCTGAAATTGGTGCAACTCACCCGAGCGCGCCACGTGTCGGCAGCGCAAGCGCAGCGCACTGGTGCAGCGCACTGCGCTTGCGTGACACGTGTCACCCCCGCATGTGCTTGCGCTCGTTTATTGGCGCGAAGCGCCTGACAGGCCACATGGCCCTTGTCAGATAATTGATGCATTGCATCATTAAAAAGAAGGGCTCGGCCCAATTAAAAAGGCCTAACAGGCCTAGTAGATGCTATGCATTATTTTTAAACAGATGCAATGCATCAGAGCCCAAGTAAAAATAGATGCAATTCATCAGAGCCCAAGTAAAAATAGATGCATGCATCAGAGCTCAAACAAAGGTGAAAATGCAATAAAAAGAGGCAAAGCCCAAACAAAAATGATGCTCTGCATCATTTATAAATAGGCAGAGCCCAAACAAAATAAATAATGCTATGCATTATTAAACAAGGGTAAAGCCCTAACACAGGTCTAATAGGCCAAAAATAAGAAATAAACTGGACTTAGCCCAATCATGGTCGTAAGTCCTCAAAGTAAATTGACTGAGCACAGCTACTCTCTTAAATCAATTTACATCCGGTTCGAGGGTACATCTCCGAACTCCTCTGACTCCTATCGTTGTAATCCTTCAACGACGTCAGAGAGGTGACGGGTCCCGACAACCACACATCAACACAAGACTGTGGGGTCCTTAAACTCACGGACTTAAGCGTCCTTAAACTAAGACACAGACTGTGGGGTCCTTAAACTCACGGACATAAGCGTCCTTAAACCAAAACACGGACTGTGGGGTCCTTTAACCCACGGACTTAAGCGTCCTTAAACTAAGACACAGACAGTGGGGTCCTTAAACCCACGGACTTAAGTGTCCTTAAACTAAGACACGGACTGTGGGTTCCTTAAACCCACGGACTTAAGCATCCTTAAACTAAGACACGGACTATGGGGTCTTTAAACCCACGGACTTATGCGTCCTTAAACTAAATATAGACCACCATGTACCTAAACTGGAATATGGACCGCAATGTCCTTAAACTACCTACGGACCACTACGTTCCTAAACTGGAACAATAGAGCCCTCAAATGCTGTTTTGTCGGATCCAAACGATCCTGTTAAGTTGATCTTAGTCTCAAATCAGACTAACGTATCCTTAACGAACGTTTAAGTCGATCTTAGCCTAAATATGGCTAACGTATCCTTAAACTAAAACACCAAACCCAAATCTAAGTAAATACGGATTTGGACTAATCCACGTCCTACGGGCGACGGCATCACTTAGTCTCCGTATACAATCCACGGGCAACCACAAACAAAATAAACACCCACGACACGAAGTGAAATTCTGGAGAAGGAGAAAGTTGTTACCGCGATGCGGTAGCGTAATTAATTGCAGAGGCTTGCGCCTGCAGGGAAGAGCGTCCCCACAATCAAAAACCCCTCAAGCGAGGGGGAATCTGAGAAAGTCTGCTACATCGGCCGCATCTGTCTAAACCTCCGATACACGGTGCCATAAATCAACTTGGCATCTTCGGAGAGGTGGACGGATAAAACCA
This sequence comes from Agapanthus africanus, assembly GCA_030015575.1. Classification (NCBI taxonomy): domain Eukaryota; kingdom Viridiplantae; phylum Streptophyta; class Magnoliopsida; order Asparagales; family Amaryllidaceae; genus Agapanthus; species Agapanthus africanus. Next base: position 349,656,744 of record JASDDO010000031.1, on the reverse strand, counting down.
AAGAGCATCTTCCCCGAATCTCTGGCAAGACGTCCATGTCTTGCTGCCATTCGGAGGGGAACAGATTCTGGCACGCCCGGTGGGACCTTTTCCACTTTCCACTCCACACTTCATGTGTCGTATTCGCGAACGAATCGCGGTTTGTTAATGGTTTCCCTTAGGTTTCAAGTTACTAAGATTTGGTCTCTTGCTTGGCGCAGAAAGCAAAACAGCAATGGCATTCACCTGTTCAAAGTGCTCCAACTGCAGCTGCAACTCGTGTCCTGCCTCAACTGGGGGCATAACTTACGGGCCCCAAGCGGCCTCCTTGTTCACCATGCCCGTGGAGCAGATTACTCAAGCCACCACGGGGTTGTTTTTCGGAACCATGCTTCCGCCAACAAGCTTCAGCATCCCCATTCCTGTACAAGAAGCTCCTAAGAAGTCGGTCTTCGATCGACTTACAGTTACTGCGGCCCCTCTCAACGGGTCGCCCAACACCAGTGCCTCGGTCTTCTCCAGACTGGGCCAAAACTCCCGCGGACCCGCAATGAAGCTTGCAGTCCCAGAAAAGGTTACCCCAAAAGGAGTAGCCAAACCTGCTCCTGAAGTCGTCAAGGCGGCTTCTCCTGCTAAGAGATCGGTCTTTACGAAACTGACCGTCCCAACTCCCATTCCTGCTCCAGCTGCTCAAAAGACATCAGTCTTCAATAGGCTGACGCCGGCAACAGTCCCACACCTGAACCGGGGGCAAGAGGAGGTTGTTTCTGTCTCTGAGCCAATACCGACAACTCGTCGCGCCCGACGACCCACTGGCGCGGGATAAGGAAGACCGGGGGCAACTCCCCTTCTGGGATAACTCCGCCAGCTCCAACGGTGGAAGTTAACGCTGCTGTTCCAACTGGGAACAGCTTCGAGCTGCTGAACAGGGTATACAGAAACTCGCCGACTGCGGTCCTCAAAAGATCTCCTTCACCGGTAGAGACCGCCGTGGAAGCAGAAAAGCCGGAGCAGCCTCCTCAATCGCTGTCCTCCAGGATTTAGAAGACATGGCGACGAGTCCGAGAATCTGTGATTGATCCTAATTTCTTTCGCTAATACAAGAAGTCGAAAGGTCGGTAAGAAGAAAATCCCCCGATCAAGCAACGAAAGTTGACGACCACTTGGGTGCCCAAAGCAACGGCCCCCTCAACTTCAACAGACTATAAGAGAAGGAGGCCAGAGAAAGTCCCTACAAATGTGGCGAATATCAAAGGTGGTGAACCCAAACGCCTTAAGTCTGGGGGCATGGTAGTTCATACCGTCTATATGGCGTCTGGTAAAGAGGACAGCCGCATATCAACAGGTCATAGACTGCTCACGCGATCGGTGACCAAAGCGCAGGAGCAGCAACAGAAGCTCCAAGAGATGATGAACGCTATGGCCCCACTTACAGGGCCAAAAGAAAACCCTGAAACATCCTCGGATGAACGCCGGGAGCAAGAAACCGACGCCGACCTTTGTCGAATATTGGAGAAGAAGGACAAAGAGGCTGCTGAACAAGCAGCCAACATAAAAGCGTATAGGCCTCCTGTTCCAAGACATGGTAGGGATGATGATCCAGCAAGATCCTACGGCCGAAGATCCCCCGATCGTCCTTGAAGACGATAGGGGAGAAACGTCGAATCCTCCACCAGCTCTATCAACAGCTAAGGAGGATACAATCTCCAAAGCTGACTTGGATGAGTACATATCCCAGCAAATACGGGTTCATCATGCGACTGAAGCAGCCGGCCAGGTTGTAAAAACAGGACGACCGTATCCGAGCTGGTACGACCAGATCAAGTACCCGCCGGGCTACACAATTCCCAAATTCCATGTCTATAAGGGGACGGGCAATCCCCACCAGCATGTTGCCCAGTTCAGGGCACTCTGCTGCAACACTGGCGGTGATGACAAGCTGTTGCTTCGCCAGTTCGTTGGCAGCTTATCAGATATAGCGTTCGTGTGGTACTCTGAGCTCCCGAACGACTCTATCAAGACCTTCGCAGAGATGGAGCTGTTGTTTACCCAGCGTTTTGCAAGCGCCAGTGAACGCACCCCAATGACGGCACTGATTAACACCAGGGTAAAACCAGGCGAGACATGGGTTCAATATGCTATACGGTGGAGGAACTTATGGTCAAAGTGCGAGCAGCGCATTGAAGAAGCTCCTGCAGTGGATATGTTTGTGGGAACCCTTGATCCGCAAGCAACCATCTCGCAATTTATGATGTTCTTCAAGCCGACTACCTTCCAAGCCTTGATTGACAAGCTAGCGCAAATGGATCAGATGGGCCACAGACCCCCTCTTCCAAAGCCGGACTCCCGAAATGACAAGGGGAAGGGAAAAGCGATCGTTGTTGCTAATGCTCAACAACAACCGAGCAACTCGAAGCCGGTTGTTCGTCAAAATAATATGCATCCACAGGTATCCCTTGAGGAGAGACTAGGACGTCTTTACTCGTTTCCCCGAGATAAAACGAGAAGGTTATTCGAGTTGGCGCTGCGCAACCGACTCATAAATCTGCCGGAGCCAAAACGTCCGTCGCAACCAAATGATGTCAATGAGCCCAACTACTGTCCCTATCACCGGGTACTGGGTCATCCGATCGAAGATTGCTATGTCTTCAAAAATTGGCTTGAAGACCAGTACCAACAGGGCAAATTCGCGTTATCCGATAGATGGAAGGTGAATCCGCCGCAACCTCACACCTCTAAGAGGACAAATATGCCGGGGGTAACGTGCTCTCTCGTCGAAGAAGCCCCATGGGAGGTTGTGCTGTCAGCTAAGACCAAGAAGATGCTGAACGATCTTCAAACATGCCCAGCGATTAAGTGGAAGAACCCGTTGGAACCACATGTCATTGAGGGGATATTGAAGGCAGATCCCGAACAAAAAATTCTGAGGCCATCAGATGAAATGATTGACGCGTTCCTCAAGAAAGCTCTGTTGAAAAGTAAAGTTGATCGGGAACGCGAGACGGCTATATTTGAAAGGGCCAAGCGACAGCGACTTGACGAAAGAGATGAAACACTCCTGCTGGAGCAAAATACACCCACTACCGACAAAAGAAAATTCAAGATGAGGAAAAGGTTTGCTAAGGACATATCAATGGGCATGAAGCTACCATCCTCCGAAGGAAATGGTACTGGCGAAATGGAAATGCACCCCTCCTATTGCTTATATCATCAGAAGATTTCGCACCCCACTAAAGAGTGCAAAGCTTTCGATAGATGGTGGCAAGGATATGTTGCTCATCGACAACATTTTAAGCGGGAGAAGCGCAAAACTCGTCGGGCGCGGAAAAATATGACCGAAGGGTTTAACAGAACTACCGGTGATTGTCGCATGGTTAACGCCGGAGGATCACAGGTGCCTACATTCGGGAGCAATTCTGATGAGGAGCTGGAGCTTGGCCCTCTCTTTAAAGAGTCCACCTCGGGAAAAGAAGAAGAGCCGAAGGTCTGCGAAAATATCCGGCTACGTAATCGCACGCTTCCCGAAAAGAATCTCGGACCCTCAAATAAAAAAGATTAGGGAAAAGAGAAGGTCCCTGAAGATATCGTCTTAGATGACCAAGTTGCGGAAGAGCTAACTGCCAAGGACCCACCGAAGAGAAATAAGGTGGATTACAACGTCTTAGCGCATCTGAGGAAACTACCCTCGCAGCTCAGCATTCTTGACGCCCTTTTGCTATCGAAGGAGGCGAGAGATTCGTTAATCAAGGCACTACAAGATCCGGAGCAATTCCAAGCTTTCCTGGCCGAGGAAAAGATGAAGGATGAATTAGAGGAAGTGCACATGACCGATGTCGCTTTTGGTGATGAAGACCTTCTCCTTGGGACGTGCGAACACAATTGCCCCCTTTATGTCTCAGGATACTGTCACGATATAAAGATAGGCAAAATCCTGATCGACAATGGATCCTCCGTTAACCTCCTCAATGTGCGGGTGTTAAAAGAAATCTGCATGAGCGTCCAGCACCTTGCTGGGGACAAGATCACTATCTCCGGGTTCGACTCCCGGTCATCAAGAACTCTTGGATCTGTGATACTGACGCTATGCTTCGGGATGCTCTTCACGGACATTAAGTTCCACGTCATAGACGCCAAGACATGCTACAATGCTATGCTCGGCCGACCATGGTTACACAAGTACAACGTCATCCCTTCTACGCAACATCAGTGTATGAAGTATTCTAAGGATGGCCTCGAGTATACCGTGGCGGCAGAACTGAACCCGTTCTCTGTGAACGAGGTCCGCAAATATGAAGATGCCAAATACTTCTTACCGGATTTCTAGGATACAGAGAGATGTCGCAAACAGGAAAACAAAGCCGCTGCCACCATCCCTGTCTTCGGCAGTGATACCGAGGAGGAAGAGGAGATAGTTTATTCGGGTCCGTCTCGACACAACAAGCCAGGACCATCCGCTCCTACGTTGATCTTTGGTAGCGACTCGGAAGATGAGGTCCATGCTGTATTCTCTGCTCGACCTTCAATACAAACGTCCGCTAACGAAGAGCAAAGTCTTCAAGTCGCCATGGTGCCGCTTAAACACCGTAAAGAACTAGATGCACTCGATATCTACAGTGTAGAAGAGCTGCGGACGTTCTATATCCCTCCTGGACGAAAAGGTGAAAAAGTAATTCTATTCTACCGCTCTGAAGAAACCAGAGTGGAGAAAGAAATCTGGCACGGCGCGAATCCTACGCTTGATAGGCTTCAGCCCATCCGTCTCCCCAGATATTAGACAGAAGGCTTGAAAAGGTTGCTGAAACGCCAGGGGATATCCTTCAAGCAGACCGTTCGAAAAGCCAAGTTCTATGACAAAGTCTGGAACATTCCCGGGACTCAACACAAGCTACCTAATGGGAGAATGGAAACAATCGGGCTTGGATACATTCGGTCCAAGAAACGAGGGCTACTCCATAGCTGCTACGTCGTGCATGACTTCGATGAAGAAGCGGATGCTCAATGGGAGGACGTTAATCCTAAACCAGTAAAAGTTCCAAATACAAAGGTGCCCAATCCGTCGTTCGAAGAACAAATGGACAAACTTATCAGGGAAGCTGGTCAAAAAGTCCGAGATGACCATAATCGCGAAATGGCCATCCACGAGAAAGCCGTGAAAGGTTCCTAGGCACCCTATAGTGGTCTCACAAGGCATCGAACATGCCAATATAAAATTTTACGGATGCCGAGAGACCCGACTACGGATCGTCGGCTAGATATTTAGGCAAAACAATAAACTAGTTAACACTTAACTAAGAGATACGGAAATACAACCTTTGTAGATCCGGTTCTCCACCTCCATAGCTCCGTAACGAAGTCTCCTCGCTGTCCATAACAAGTCCCGGGCTCTAGTGTCGGCTTCATCAGAGAACGGACGGGCTAGGACATCGATGTTCATGCCGAAGATGATCTACGTCGAGGCATCGCTAAATCAAGCTCCGACTTCACCAAGTCAAGAAACTTGTGATGAAAACACACACTACTACTTGGCAAGAGGTAGAGGATGAATAAATAGGAAGTGGGTAGACTTTAGAATTGGATTTCTCACTCTAATTCATCACTTGCCATTGATGGAGGCAAGTTTTCTTCACTTGAAAAAAATGAAGAAGAAGAAGAAGCATATTATGATAAGTTAATTAAAAAGAATAGAAAAACAATACTTATCATAATTCTAACTATGATTATGTGTAGAGAATTTACCAAGGTTAAAGGGATGGTTAGCGTTAAGGATGAGATAAGAATGGTGGTCAAGGTCAAAGCTTCATGAAGCTTCAACTATACAACAAACAAAGCCACCATTCTTTTCTCTTTTCTATTTATTTTCCAAAATGAAATGGATAAATAAATAAGTGAATAATATAAAACCCTAACCATTAACATGTAACCATGGTTTGATCTTTACACAAAAACCCTAGCAAACATGTATCATCAATCATGATACAATCAAGTGCACAAAAGTATATCACATATACAATGTGTACATCCGAGTGAGAAAATCCATCTTAAGTAAACCGATACTAGTTGATGCAAAGTAATATATCAAATATATAAATATGCATTAAATCATTAAATCAACACTTGATTCAATGATCCGGTCATGTCGCACACAACCGACTAGTATACAATGTATCGGCTTATCGAATCAACGCTTGAATCGATAAGTAGGTTATATCGCATACAACCATTCGACACATTCATCGCGAGAATAGAATACGGTATCACATACACGCATTATTCTCGGTCCCGCACATATCTCATACGCGCTCCTATTTCGTTTCGCTTGAGCCAGGAAACCTCTGTGTAGGACTCTAAAGACTCGTCAATACGCCGGCAGCAGGTGATGATCATATCAAACACCCACAAGCCGCAAGCGGTCTGCTAAATGTAACGGCTACCCGGGTATTGAGCGATCAGAAGATCGACGAGCAAGCCCGCTCACACTCCAGTGAATCCAACCAGTAACACTACCGTACAGTCCGGTCTGATCGTCTGATATGTCGCATATCTTGCCTAGGGGTGGTAAACGTCAGACCCCAATAGCTCGATAAGTCGTGTCGATATGAGGTCTATAACAATTCGAGAAACTACTGGTAACACTTACCAGTAAATCTCAGCAACCCTGGCCAGGGATTTCCTGTTATAGCCAATCGAACACAGCGCAACATCAACTCCCTATACCGGGAGAGACGAATCCCCTCCTATCGCTCATTGCCTCTATGTGACTCGGGACTGTACCCAAAAACCACCGTTTTGCATGCCCTCTTGGACGTGGTAAGATGGAAATCAAAGCACAGTGGGAACCACACAAGACTCTATGACGATCTCCGGTCAACAGACTACTCTGTACCAGTGTCACCAGAGAACTGCCATCTGACGTGAGGTATAATACCATATGGGAGTTCTCGGCGAGTCCGTCCAGTGTACCCAGTCTATACTGAGCACCCGTATCTCATCTCTGATGTCAAACGCCGATGGATATGGGATCATCCATCGCCCATCTGTATGGGTCGAGAAGGTACACGCTAGTCTACTCTGGTATATCGATGCCTCGTCTCGATACACCCACAACTAGGGACATTGAAGGATGTACTTATAGACTACCATGTCCCCACTAGTATGATCCGCATCATAGTCCAGGTAGTCAAGTACACATCCTAAGGGCTTTACCAACATGTAACAGAGAGACAATCATTGTACACGTTAAGGTAAAGATCAACCAGATAGCATACTATCATGTCGAGCAAGAAAGTCCTCCCTATATATGTCCAAGCATCCACTACAATATACATCCTATGTACAGTAATGGCCTCTAGGGCATACATATAACTAACAATCTCCCACTTGCACTAGGGCCATCTGTAGCAGTGGTTACAGTATCTCATACTCAACCATCCCATAAAAGTCTCTCTCTGGGAATAGGCCTTCGTGAGTGGATCCGCCGTGTTATCCTTTGAGTCTGCTCTCCTTGCCTCGATCACCTTGGAGATCAACCATCTCCATGATCAGGTGATACTGCCTTAGAATAAGTCTGGATCACTGATGGGACCGGCGTTCCTTGGCATAAGCCACAACTCCATTGTCACACAATGGGAGGAACATAGTTCATCTCATGAACCAATATACGCCCAAACAGCTTCTTTGGTAGCATCATTAGTAGCGATGTATCCTGCCTTTATCGTCTAGTATGTCACGGTATCTAGCTTGGAACTCTTCCAACATACCGTCCCTTTACTGAGGGTAAAGACAATGCCTGCGACTGACATTCAGTCGTCTTTATCACCCTGGAACCTTTCCAGTGATTCTCCCCAGGATCGATTGATACCATCTCACTACAGCTAGTGAGTATCCTAACATCCAATTAGATCTATCTCATAGATCCAAAATCCAGGATTTAGTAGGTATCAATTTGATCCTATATGGAGAATCTTTGTGATAAACGGAGATTGATCGATCGTAGCATAGGAAACTCCTTCCCTATCAAGAGTATGTCATCCACGTACTCTACGAGGATCACCACCATACTCCCTATTACCTTTTTGTATATACAAGGTTCATCTACCATTTTGATGATGTCAACTTCCTTGACAAATCCATCAAAACAGATGTTCCAACTCCGCGATGCCTGCTTTATCCTATAAAGCATCTTGCACACGTTTCCGCTGCTCCCACTGTCTACGAGGCCCTCTGGCTGTGTACTTATAGACGCACTCTTCTAAATCAGCATTTAGAAAAGCAGTCATGACACCCAACCGCCAGATATCGTAGTCATGGTATGTAGCCGTGGCAAGTAGTATCTGGATGGACTTAAGCATAGGTACTGGAAAAGGTTTCATCATTATCCATGCCTGGTCAATGACGATAACCTTTAACAAGTCTAGCTTTGAAAGTCTCAACTTTTCCATGTACACCAAGTAATCTTCTCAAGATATACTTGCTCCTGATGGGGATTTAACCCTTCAGATATAGTAACTAAAGTCCATACTCTGTTGGCGTATAAGGATTCCATCTCAGATCACTAAGCATCCAGCCATTCTTACAGAGTCTTACTCCTGATGGCCAGCTCGAAACTAGTTGGGTCATCATCTCATGATGTAATCCTCGCTCCCACTGTCATAGAGAAACCGAAGTATCTCTCAGGTGGGTGAGGAACCCTACTAGATCGGCGGAGAGACTGAGGTTCGTTGGAATCTACTGAATCCTTTGGTTCTGTCAAATCATCAGTTGCAGTTTGCATAGCTGGAACATTTCCAGTTGTACATAACTGACATTGCCTCGAGCTTGTCCGGATTTTGCTTTTCAGACATAGGCCGGACAACCCCAAATCTTAACTAGCTTAAGACATGGGCTCTTCCCTTTCCATATCACATATGAAATGGTAGGCTTTGATTTGATTCGAACCCTAATTCAATAGGTATGCAGCTTCATAAGTGCATAACTCCCAAAAGGAAATAGGTAACTCAGTAGTACTCATCATAGAGCACACCATATCGAATAGGGTGCAATTGCTCCGCCCCGATATACCATCGTTCTATGGTGTATACGGAGGAGTAATGCTGAGAGAGAATCTCATTCTCCTTATGAATAGTCCAGAATTTCCATGCTCAAGTATTCTCCTCCTCGATCACATCAAAGGACATAATACTTATACCCGTATATCGGTTCTCTACTTCTAAATCATATTCTGTGAATATCTCAAAAGGTTCGGACTTAAGTTTCAACAGGAACATATGACTGAATCTTGAGAGATTATCAGAGAATATAATGAAGTATAAAGAATCAGTCCTGGCATGTATAGACAGGAGACCTTACATACATCATCATGTATCAGTCCCAAGAGTTCTCTAACTCTTTCTCTGTTTCCAGTAAACGGAGCTATGGTCATTTTATCTTTGTGACATGACTAGCGAGTTTCACAAGATGTAAATTCAAACTAATTTAAATATGCATCTTTATGTAACTCTAGCTAATCGGGTCACATTGATCTGACCTAGTCTACAATACCTCAAGAAGAATTCGTTCATTTCTGAACTCTTCCTCTTATGTGTGTTCCATATACTAAGAACTGTAGTTTGATTTTGAACATCAATATTTTTAGATAACGTGCCTGAACCGATCAACTTTTGATATAGGAAATGTTCAAAACATTATCCAACAATACAAAATTTCATCATTTCTTTACTAGTAAAGAGACTGATATGATTTTGTATATCAGGTTCGGTATCTAATAATATTCGTTCAGAATCAATGTATTACAATACAGGGTGACAGTGACCAACAGACTTGGCTGCAACACTTGCCCCGTTTTCTGCCTCATGAAACTTATCACCCGTTCTCAGTTTTCTACCCTTTTGTAGCCCTATGTAACATCTTACATATCTGGGATCCTGATCCGGTATCATATACCGTGGATGCGGAGGATACTGAGAAACAGTTCTGTATAATGAACACACCCGAAGATGATGCATCAGCATGCACTCTCTTCGTTTGGGCGGCACGGGAAATCTGGTATTCCCCAAATTTCTGCTCTGTCTTATAACTATTATAAGTTGGAGCGGGACCAACGTTCTCCAGCTCAGTATAACAAGCGGGTTCGGTCAGATATCCGTATTATTATCTTGATTAAGGCGTGATATGGTCGCTACCAGGAGAGAGAGAGAAGAAAACATTCAGCGTGCGCTCTTGCAAGAATAGATCGGTTATTATTTTACCTAATCAGGATGGCTTCCACCGCTTTTTATCAAATCTTCCTTCAAACCCTAAAAGGAAAGACTAGCCGGGATTAATTACACACTACAAGTTCGCCAATCTTTCAGCCAGGCCAGTGTCGGTACTTTGAGGGAGGTCCCCCGTGCTTTCGCACGAACCTAATTAATGTAAACCTCGTTTTCCCAGAGGCGTAACCCCGTTGACACCTTTCTAGACACCTACTTGATCGGCTAATTGTAATGTATAAAACTCTCCCAGGAGTAACTCTTACTCGCAGCGGGTATCGGGATCCAACTATCTCATAGAAGGTATGCAATCTCATTGCAAATTTCAACACTTGAAATTCCTGATAATATTTTGCCCCTAGCACCCTATGACCTTGACGGAGGCCAACAAACCATAGGCTACTAGTCAAGTTCAACTCGTCATTTCTTGATCGAATCAAACCCACCCGCACGACCCTTGACGGAGGCCAACAAGGTTGCACGACTACCATAACTCAATCTGCATCATATGCATAAGAAGATAAATACTGGTTAGCTACCGCACACTGCGCCTTGACGGAGGCCAAACAACCGCAGCACGAATACTAAACAGCACTTATCTGAAATGACGGAGGGCTACGACAGGTTTTTATGAAAACCTATTGCGTAATGAACTTGATATCGTTGTAGGATCGAATAAATTTTGAAATGTAGTGCTTTTGAGGCTTTTCTAGTTTTGCTAAAGGAGTCACTCCCGGTGAAGGGATCGTCGGTCCTTTCCTCGTCGAATGAGGTGCTGGATATATCATATAGATCACTGTGCAAAGCAAAAACTCTTAAAAGCAATCAAAAGACAAACCGAGGGTGTAGCATCTGCCAGTTATTGCTAAAGGAGTCACTCCCGGTGAAGGGATCTCGGTCCTTTCCTTATCGAATAAGGTGCAGGATATATCATATATACCGCTGTGCAAAGCAAGAACTGTAGCTACCTTTTTTTTTATTTTGAAATTCGATTCTACAACATCTTAGGTTTCTTTTATTTCATTAATCACATTAATGAAGTCCCATCATTTAAGTACCTAAACATCACAGATAAATACGACGTACACTTATGCCATCCGCATTCGCCTCGATGTCCCCTCGTGCACCGTTAGGTTAGGTAACTAACGGCAGAGCGGGGCAGGGCTAGCGCGGGTGTAAAACATAAGTAACGTCTATATAATATATCATATATACTATATACTGTATCTATCACAGAGCATCACATGATCACATCACAGATATCGCAGCAGAAGAATCATATGAAATATTGGATATACTAGGACGTCCGTGTTTTCAATACGAGCCAGTATAAAACACGGATTCCACGGTCGTGATGAATAGCCAAACCCACACCCCTAGACCCCTACGAGAGCGGCAAGCAACCCTACCAATTCTAGAGCTAGGAGACCCGGACTCGACTCTTCGAGTTGGTCTCCCACTGGACTCCAGAACCCGGTTACTTGTGCTCCCCTCCTTGGGTCTATCCTAGTGTGGAAAAGTAAATAATATACAACGGGTGACAACTTCCGCAACCTGGAAGTGCACCAAATAAAAGAATATTACATACAAGTTTTTACATGAATGAAAATGAAAAACACTCATCTCACATAAAAACCCCCCGGCTATTCAAACACGACGATCCAATATAACATATCCGGCAACACATAACATCACATGTCATCAACGTAAGTAAATATGCGCATCCCAATTGTCGTTGACATATAGCAACGAAACCGGCGATATCACATATTACACTTACGGTCACAGAAAAGAAAGTGTAAAACTACAACAGTTGGAATCCGCAATCTGCATAGACATCGCATGCCTAATCAAATGAATTACTTAGACATCACATGCCTAACAGTTATAAACCCCGCATTTTAGTCTCATTATCGAAAATACTTTTCAATATCAAGTCGGGCAATTCAACAAGATTCCCGACATCCTGATCGAATGCTCGTCGCAAACTTCAGTAGACGGATGCACCCCCGATACCGTCGACGAAGTGCACCAAGGCGGAACACCGCTACCGTGAGCACCCGGACGGATGCTTTCGGCGACGGGGTTCTCCTACAGTCACTTGGTCGGGGCTATGGGGTGAGGCTGTCTATTAAGTTTATCCGGCGAGTATCCGCGTACGCTACATGATTGCGACGGACTTTTGATCACATCAAAATTCCGTGGCAACCGATCAAGTGAGACTAAAGTGCTACGTTTATAACATTCAATCAGTTATCTCATAACTTTTGTGAATTCCAATTATTGTATCCCATTCCGGATGAGCAGAAAATGTTAAACTTTCCGATCGAACAATCGAACACCCAAGTTTTCCCGATACAGTCCAACACATGAAATAAGTCTAACAACATTCAGTTCGTGCCTCAGTACCAACGGTCCAGCCGTAGAAGGGTCAAGCCAACGCCTCACATGTGGCACGCCGTACTGCCCCAAACCCGAAGGTTCAAAGGGCAGTTCAAGACGGTCACATAATCGAGTTAAGGTTTGTTGTCTTCTAGAGGGTCCATCGAGTTACTTGCACTACTTAGAACGTCGTTAAACTACGGAAAAGTCCAACATTTGGAAATTTCCCGACAGGGGAAAATTGGGTATTTATATCCGGTCGAACATTTTAACATATTCTAAAATTTATCCGGAAAACACAAATAGACAAAATTTGATAAACCCGATTGAATCATCGAAGCTCCAAAACATCCCAGATTATTCAACTCTTGAATAAAACTTAAAAATACCCAGAGAACTAAGAACTGTTAAATAGGCATTACTGTGCAAAAGTCAACGCAGGAGGAGACCAAACGGCCGCGGAACTGCCGCACATTGCAAGCTCGTGCCGCGGTTCCACGGTGGATTAATCGAATTAAGCCCCCGTATTTCACAGTAATTCATATAAAACCCTGCTTGATTTTCTGGATATTTTTAATGTGGAAAAATGCACAGTTTTGAAAAAAGGACAGAGAGCATGGGAAATATGGGGTTTCGGGTTCGATCGGGATTCAAACGTCGTCTAGACTTCGCCTAAGGCTCTAGCTAGGCTCTGATACCAGTGAAAGGTTCCTAGGCACCCTATAGTGGTCTCACAAGGTATCGAACATGCCAATATAAAATTTTACGGGTGCCGAGAGATCCGACTACGGATCGTCGGCTAGATATTTAGGCAAAACAATAAACTAGTTAACACTTAACTAAGAGATACGGAAATACAACCTTTGTAGATCCGGTTCTCCACCTCCATAGCTCCGTAACGAAGTCTCCTCGCTGTCCATAACAAGTCCCGGGCTCTAGTGTCGGCTTCATCGGAGAATGGACAGACTAGGTCATCGATGTCCATGCCGAAGATGATCTACGTCGAGGCATCGCTAAATCAAGCTCCGACTTCACCAAGTCAAGAAACTTGTGAAGAAAACACACTCTACTACTTGGCAAGAGGTAGAGGATGAAGAAATAGGAAGTGGGTAGACTTTAGAATTGGATTTCTCACTCTAATTCATCACTTGCCATTGATAGAGGCAAGCTTTCTTCACTTGAAAAAAATGAAGAAGAAGAAGAAGCATATTATGATAAGTTAATTAAAAAGAATAGAAAAACAATACTTATCATAATTCTAACTATGGTTATGTGTAGAGAATTGACCAAGGTTAAAGGGATGGTTAGGGTTAAGGATGAGATAAGAATGGTGGTCAAGGTCAAAGCTTCATGAAGCTTCAACTAAACAACAAACAAAGCCACCATTCTTTTCTCTATTCCATTTATTTTCCAAAATGAAATGGATAAATAAATAAGTGAATAATACAAAACCCTAACCATTAACATGTAACCATGGTTTGATCTTTACACAAAAACCCTAGCAAACATGTATCATCAATTATGATACAATCAAGTGCACAAAAGTATATCACATATACAATGTGTACATCCGAGTGAGATAATCCATCTTAAGTAAACCGATACTAGTTGATGCAATGTAATATATCAAATATATAAATATGCATTAAATCATTAAATCAACACTTGATTCAATGATCCGGTCATGTCGCACACAACCGACTAGTATACAATGTATCGGCTTATCGAATCAACGCTTGAATCGATAACTGGGTTATATCGCATACAACCATTCGACACATTCATCGCGAGAATAGAATACGGTATCACATACACGCATTATTCTCGGTCCCGCACATATCTCATACGCGCTCCTATTTCGTTTCGCTTGAGCCAGGAAACCTCTGTGTAGGACTCTAAAGACTCGTCAATACGCCGGCAGCAGGTGATGATCATATCAAACACCCACAAGCCGCAAGCGGTCTGCTAAATGTAACGGCTACCCGGGTATTGAGCGATCAGAAGATCGACGAGCAAGCCCGCTCACACTCCAGTGAATCCAACCAGTAACACTACCGTACAGTCCGGTCTGATCGTCTGATATGTCGCATATCTTGCCTAGGGGTGGTAAACGTCAGACCCCAATAGCTCGATAAGTCGTGTCGATATGAGGTCTATAACAATTCGAGAAACTACTGGTAACACTTACCAGTAAATCTCAGCAACCCTGGCCAGGGATTTCCTGTTATAGCCAATCGAACACAGCGCAACATCAACTCCCTATACCGGGAGAGACGAATCCCCTCCTATCGCTCATTGCCTCTATGTGACTCGGGACTGTACCCAAAAACCACCGTTTTGCATGCCCTCTTGGACGTGGTAAGATGGAAATCAAAGCACAGTGGGAACCACACAAGACTCTATGACGATCTCGGGTCAACAGACTACTCTGTACCAGTGTCACCAGAGAACTGCCATCTGACGTGAGGTATAATACCATATGGGAGTTCTCGGCGAGTCCGTCCAGTGTACCCAGTCTATACTGAGCACCCGTATCTCATCTCTGATGTCAAACGCCGATGGATATGGGATCATCCATCGCCCATCTGTATGGGTCGAGAAGGTACACGCTAGTCTACTCTGGTATATCGATGCCCCGTCTCGATACACCCACGACTAGGGACATTGAAGGATGTACTTATGGACTACCATGTCCCCACTAGTATGATCCGCATCATAGTCCAGGTAGTCAAGTACACATCCTAAGGGCTTTACCAACATGTAACAGAGAGACAATCAGTGTACACGTTAAGGTAAAGATCAACCAGATAGCATACTATCATGTCGAGAAAGAAAGTCCTCCCTATATATGTCCAAGCATCCACTACAATATACATCATATGTACAGTAATGGCCTCTAGGGCATACATATAACTAACAAGCCAAAGCGCAACGCCTCCTCCAAAAAGCTGTGAAGGATGAAGATGCCGGTCCATGTCAACCTGTTATAAAAAAGGCTCGACGCAGAGGTAGAAACAAGTCTAAACGAGAAAAAGGCTCAAAAGCAACAAAGCGGGGCTAAGAGGTCACTCAAGCGAAAATCGAGTGGTTCCGATCTATCCCTCATAAGAAAAATGTGTCGAGCATACTCTTTTCCTCGAGACAAGACGAAGAAAATACTTGACCTCGCTCTAAAACATCAGATGCTTACGCTGCCGGAGTCTAAACACCCCAAACAAGCAAGCGAAGTCTCTCACCCGGACTATTGCCCTTATCAACGAGTGATAGGGCACCCTCTCGAGGACTGCTTCACCTTCAAGAATTGGGTCGAATATCAGTATCATCTTGGCAAGTTCGCTCTGTCTGACAACTGGAGGGTAACGCCGCCATGTCGGGTTATGTCTTTACCCTCAATGGAGGGGCGGTGTGTTGGAAGAGTTCCAAACAGGAAACCGTTGCTGACTCGACGATGGAAGCGGAATATATCGCTGCTGCAGATGCCGCAAAAGAAGCCGTCTGGATAAGGAAGTTCCTGACAGAACTTCAGGTGGTTCCGTCCATTGTTGATCCAATACCTCTGTATTGCGACAACAACGGGGCTATAGCTTTAGCGAAGGAACCCAGGTCCCATCAGAAGTCCAGACACATCTTGAGGCGGTATCACCTGATCAGGGAGATCGTGGGTCGCCAGGAGATCGAGGTTCGGAGAGTTGCTACGGAAGATAATACTGCTGATCCATTCACGAAGGCCTTACCCCAGACTCAATTCGAGCGGCTGATCGAGATGATAGATCTTCGATACGCCAGTACATGGCCTTAGTGCAAGTGGGAGATTGTTAGTGTATATGCCCTAGAGTCCATTACTGTATCATACTAGTTTGTATATTACTTAATGGAAGCTTGGGATATTCACCTTGTATAGGCAATCTTGCTCAAAATAGTAGTATGCTACTTGGTTTGTTTCTGCTTTAATGTGTACATGTGTTTCTTTTAGTATATCACCTATACACATTAGTGGAGCCCTTAGGATCTTTGCTTGATTACCAGCGTTGTGATGGAAGTCACACTCATGGGGGCTGGGTAATCCACAAGCACATCCTTATGCAGGTCCCTAGTCGTAGGACTATTGAGACAAGGCATCGATACTCTGGAGTAGACTAGCGTATGCGCTTCTCATCCCAGCGTGGGAGACGGTCTGTCCCACAGCCGTCAGTCCGTCGTACTTGAGATAGTATGCGAGTGCACGTTAGGTTACGAGTATACTGGACATGACTCATCGGGAACTGTTGGTTGGTACTATATCTATCGTCAGTTATCAGTTCCCAGGTGATATGAGTACAGCTTAGTCCGCTGACTTGACACTGTCATTTCGCCTCGAGTGTGTTCCCACTGTACTTAGATTACTACTCTACCACGGCTAAAAAGATTCGTGCAAACAGGTAGTAGTTGGGTGCAATCCCGAAGCACTTGTAGGCAGTGACGGTTAGACAGGATTCGTCTCTCCCGGTATTGGGGGTTGATATCGCAATGTGTCTAGGAGAGCCATTACACAAAGTCCCTGGCCAAGGCAAGCGAGATATACTGGTAGGTTTCCAGTGTTATCTCCGGGTGTTCTGGGCTACACTCCGACACGACTTGTACCGCTATTAGGGGACAGACGTTTACCTCCCCCTAGGCCCGCCATGCGATATTCTCAGACGAATAGACCGGACTGTACGCAGATTGTCACATTCAGGCTCAGTAGGAGTTCGGATGGGTTTCACCTCGTCCGTCTTCTTATCAGCATCTACCTGGGGGCCGTTACGCACAGCTAGTGCCACTTACGGTTTGTGGTTAAACCCACTGCCAGCGTAGTGTCGAGTCTTTAGAGTCCCACACAGAGAACTATTCGCCTTTAGGCAAAAGAGTAGAGGTCGCATGGTTTTGCGACAGGGTTCGGTCACATCCGTACACTTGTGCACGTTTAGTGTCCGGGCAGTTATCACTAGCGGGATTTGATTTAAACCAGATCCTAGTGTACGTTTTGGGATTGGTTTTATCTCGTTTGTATTCGTGTTCCTCGGAACGTGAATGCGGGTGTGTATGCACGGTTGACAGAGACAGAGGCAGAGGATTCTCATTAGGGTTGTTGACTGTTGATTTTTGCTAAACCCTAATGAGAATAAGAAATATGATTAATGATAATATTAATTAAGTATTATTGTGCCATGGTGGGTTGAAAGGTTGACTTTGTTGACTTGTTCACTTAGTTGACCGGTTGACTAGGTTGGACTTTTGACCATCATCATGACAATGGTTATCATTTCTTGGCATTGACCTTGGCTTGATTGTTGGTTCACAAATTGCATTTTATGCATGAAATGATATTGCCATTTGATATGATAACAACCATCACATAATACTCAATTATTATTATGAGTTATGATTATTTTGGATTATGAGAGCAAGGGTGAGAAAAGTCTTGATCATTCTATCATTTTCATTCTCTCTCATCCTCAAGCTCTCCCTCTTCCTCTTGCTCTCTCTCTAGTTCATGGTTCCATTGTCTCATGTGTTGAGAAGCAAGAACCATAGAGATAAAACCCAAAACACTTCTCTACTCATCCTAGTATACAAGGTTTAGCAAACCAAGTGTCTAGTTTCCTCAAGATTGAGGTTGAAGCCAAAGGTAGAAGCTTTCAGGTGGATCCATCTTCGGCACAAGGAGACGACGAGGAGAGAACCATCCGACAACCACAAGGAGTCGAAGAGAAGGAGTTCAAGTTAAGGTATAACCCCCTAACCGAGTAGGTAAAACTCCTAGTTAGGTTGTTAGATAGTTGTTTAACAAAGATCCGTATTTTGAGTCCATGTTACCACCCAAAGAAAAATTGTTTTTCATAATTTCCGCAACCCCAAAGAACTGGGGATGGGTAACGTGGACTTACATATACACTAACACGAACCACCATGCTTAGAATCTTCCATACTAAACCCCTTTAATATGGTGTTAATATACCTGGATTTGGGACACTCCCAACATCCACTTAGATCTATCAGCATAGATCATATCCACGAGATGTAGTAGGTATCATCCAGATCTTCCATGGAGAATCCCCGTGATAAAAGGAGCTTGACCGAGTGTAGCATAGGAAACCATTTCCTATCAAGAGTATGTCATCTACGTATAATATGTGGAAGACAACCTTACTCTCTACAACCTTCTTGTATATACAAGGTTCATCTACGATTTTGATAAAATCAAACTCTTTGACTGACACATCAAAACAGATGTTCCAACTTCGGGATGCGCGCATTGATCCTGATGGACTTAAGCATAGCTTTGAAAGTCTCGATTTTTCCATTTACACCAAGAATATTCCCAAGATCCATTTTCTCCCGATGGGTTTTACCCTTTAGGTGCAACATTCAAAGTCATGCTTTGTTGGTGTACATGGATTCCATATTTGATCGCATAGCATCCAGCTATTTCACAGAGTCGCCACTCGTGATGGTCTGCCTGAACCTAGTCGGGCCATCATCTACCATGATGCAATCCTCGCTCCCACTGTCACCGAGAAAATCGTAGTATCTCTCAAGTGGATGAGGAACCCTACCTGATTCGCGGAGAGGCTGAGGTTCATTGGAGACTATTGAATCCTTTGGTTTCACAAAATCATCAGCTGTTAGTTTGTCTAGCTGGAACTTCTTCCAGTTCTACCTCAAGACCACTAATTTCTTCACAAGAAATTCCATTTCTAAAAAGGTGGCAAGCTGAGAAAAAAAACACCTTTTGCTCCTCAGTGTGGTAGAAGATATTCCCTCGCAAATGTTTGGGATATCCAACAAACTTATACGGAACTGACCTTGCCTCGAGCTTGTCAGGATTCTTCTTTTCAACATAGGCCGGACAACCCCATATCTTAACTCGTTTAAGACATAGTCCCTTCCCATACCATATCTCATATGGAGTAGTAGGCACTGATTTAGACGGAACCCCATTCAATAAGTATGCATTTTCTCAAGTGCATACCTCCCAAAAGGAAACAGGTAACTTAGCAATACTCATCATAGAGCGCGCCATATCTCATAGGGTGCGATACCTCCGCCCCGATACACCATTGTGTTGTGGTGTACTCGAAGGAGTAAGCTGAGAGAGAATCTCATTCTCCTTTAAATAATCCAGGAACACCATGCCCAAGTATTCTCCTTCTCGATCACATCGTAGGACTTAATACATCTACCCGTCTGGTTCTTAACTTCAAGCTTATATTCCTTGAATTTCTCAAAAGTTTCAGACTCGCGTTTCAACAGGAACACATATCCGAATCTTGAAAGATCGTCAATGAATGTAATGAAGTACAAAGAACCAACCCTGGCATTTGTAGATATCGGACCGTATACATCATCATGTATCCGTCTTAAGAGTTCAGCAACTCTTCCCCTGTTTCCAGTAAACGGAGTATTGGTCATTTTATCTTTGAGACAAGACTGGCAAGTATCATAAGATGAAAATTCGAACAAATTCTCATATTCATCCTTGCGTTACTTAGCTGGTCGTGTCGCATTGATATGACCTAGTCTACAATGCCACAAGAAAGATTCGTTCATTTCTGAACTACTCCTCTTGTGTGTGTTCTATATATTTTGAACTGTAGTTTGATTTAGAACCTATATGCTATTATATAACGTGCCTGACCCAATCAACTCTTGATTAAGGAAAATGTTCACAACATAATCCTCCAATACAGAATTATATCTTTCTTTAACTCAATAAAGTATTTGATGTAATGTTGTATATCAGGTTCGGTATCTAATAACATTTGTTCAGAATCATTGTATTTACCATTTGGTAATACAAGGTGATATCCGCCAACTGATTTGGCTGCAACAATTGCACCACTCTAACACTTAGAGATATATCACACATTCCTAATTCTCTACCTTTCTGTATCCCATGTAACATATTACATATGCGGGATCCTGATCCGGTATCATATACCCTGGACGTAGAGGATACTGAGAAACAGTGCTCGGTAATGAACACACCCGAAGAAGATGCATCAAAATGCACTTTCTTCGATTGGGTGGCATGGAAATCCGGATATTCCCCTATTTCCTGCCCGGACTTATAACATTTATAAGATAGAGCGGAACCAACGTTCCCCAGCTCAGTAAAATAAGCAGGTTCGGTCAAAACATCCATATTATTATCTTGATTAAGGCGTGACTTGGTCGCTACCAGGAAAGTGAGAAGAAAACACTCAGCGTATGCTCTTGCAAGATTAGATTGGTTATTATTTTATCTAATCAGGATGGCTCCCACTGTCTTTATCAAATCTTCCTTCAAACCCTAAAAGGTAAGACTAGCCGGGATTAATTACATCCTACAACTTCGCCAAACTTTTGGCCAGGCCAGTGTCGGTACTTTGAGGGAGGTTTCCCGTGCTTTCGCACGGACCTAATTAAAATAAACCTCATTTTCCAAGGGGCGTAACCCCGTTAACACCTTTCTAGACACCTAATTGATTGCCTAATTGTAATGTGTAAAACTCTCCTAGGAGTAACTCTTACTCGCAGTGGGTATCGGGATCCAACTATCTCATAAAAGGTATTAAATCTCATTACAAATTTCAAAACTTAAAATTCCCGATAATATTTTCCCCTATCGACTTATGATCTTAACATGGTCAACAAATCATAAGCGCTAGCCAAGTTCAACCGGTCATTTCCTGATTGAATTAAACCCATCCGCACGATCCTTAACATGGTCGACAAAGTCGTACGACTACCCTAATCCAATCGCATCATAGGCTTATGCAGATAAGCACTAATCAGCTACCGCATACTACGCCTAACATGGTCAACAAACGTAGCATGAATACTAAGTAGTACATATCTGAAATGACGGAGGGCTACGACAGGGTTTTAAGAAAACCTTTTGCGTAAGGAACTAGATATTGTTGTAGAATCGAGTGATTTTGTAAAAGGAGTATTTTTTAGGCCTTTACTAGTTTTTCTAAAGAGGTCACTCCCGGTGAAGGGATCTCGGCTCTTTCCTTATCGAATAAGGTGCATGATATTTCACAAATACCGCTATGCAGAGAAAAAACTATAAAAGAAATCAAAAGACAAAACGAGTGGGTTATAGCTTATGCTAGTTTCGCTAATGAGGTCACTCACGGTGAAGGGATCTCGGCTCTTTCCTTATCGAATAAGGTGCTGGATATTCTACAAGGAATACCGCTATGCAAAGCAAGAACTAGATTTACCAGTTTTTAAGACATGTTTCTACAACATCTTTAGGTTTCTTTTATTTCATTAATCTCATTAATGAAGTCCCATCAATTATGCTTCCTAAGCATCACAGAAGAAACGAAAGCAATAATAGTTATTATATATCATATATATAATATAAGCATTCGTCTCAGAATATCAAGTGATCACATCACAGAATATCAGCAACAGAAGAATCATATATAAAATATTGGATATACTAGGAATTCCGTGTTTTATTTAAGCCAATAAAAAACGCGGATTCCACGGTCGTAATGAATAGCGAAACCCACATCCCTAGACCCCTACGAGAGCGGCAAACAACCCTCCCAATTCTAGAGTTAGGAGACCCGGTCTCAACTCTTTTAGATGGTCTCCCACAGGACCCTAGAACCCGGTTACTTATGCTCCCCGCCTTGGGTCTATCCTAATGCGGAAAATTAAATAATATACATCAATGGTGACATCATTCTCAACCCGGAAGTTCCCCAAAAAAAGAATATTACATACAACCTTTTACTTGAATGAAAATGAAAAACTCTCATCTCACATAAAAAAAACCTGGCTATTCAAAACACGACGATCCAATATAACATATCACAGCAACACATAACATCACATGTCATCAATATAAGTAAATATGCGTATCTCAATTATCGTTGACGTATAGCAACGAAACCGGTGATACACCACATATTACTCTTACGGTCGCAGAAAAGAAAGTGAAAAACTACAACAATTGGAATCCGCAACAACCTTATACATCATAAACCCAATGTATCACATACTTTGGATTTCATGCCCAACCAAATGAATTCGTTAGACATCGCATGCCTAACAATTATAAACCTCCTATTTTAGTCTCGATATTGAAAACACTTTCCAATAATCTTTCGGGTAATTCAACAAGATTCCCGATAACCTGATCGAATGCTCGTCGGAAACTTTAGTAGACGGCCGCACCACCCGATGCCGTCGACGAAGTGCACTAAGGCGGAACACCGCAGCCGCGAGCACCCGAACGGATGTTTTTGGCGACGGGGTTCTCCTACAGTCACTTGGTCGGGGCTATGGGGCATGGTTATCTATTAAGGTTACCCAACGAGTATCCGTGTACACTACGTAATTGCGACGGACTTTTGATCCACATCAAAATTCCGTGGCAACCGATCAAATGAGACTAGACTGCTAGATTTATAAAATTCAAATTAATTATCACATAACTAAATTTGTGGATTCCAAATATTGTATCACAATCACAGATAGCTAGACGATGTTAAACTTTTCGATCGAATAAAAAAACACCTAAAATTTCCCAAAGAGCTCAACACTTGGGCGGAGTTCAAAAAGTACCCAGAACATGCCACAGCTCCTATGAACCATCCGTAGAAGGGCCGACCCATGCCTCACTCATGTCACCACGAAACTGCCGCGGTTCCACGATCCAAAAAGTCAAGTTTGGGTATCGTTCTTCTAGAGGGTCCACAGAATCGCTTGCATGATTTTCTGAAGATTTTAAACTTGAAAAAAATCCAACTCCTAGAAAATTTCCAGCGAGGGAAAATATGGGTTATTGATATCCGTTCGAACTTTTTAACGTCGTTTAAATAACCCGAATAGATGTTAGAATTACGATTACGAAACACTCAGATTTTCCATTGCAGAAAGTTAACATCACATGCAAATTTAGCAAAAACTAGCAACACCTGAAACACCAAAACCCAGATACTTGAACACTATGAAAATATGAAGTCCAAATACCCTGAAAGGGCCGGCCTCCTCGGAAATTTCCTTCATCTGCTCGGCCAAAATCCGAGCAAACCCCTTAAAATTTTCTTGGTGTTCATGTCATAACACATAACATTATGCAGTTGCTAAAAAAATTTTAGAGGCCATTTAAAATTCGACAGAAACTAGAATTTCTTGTTTCAAGTTTCGGAGTAGTTTCGGTTTCGTAATCTAACAAACATCGTTTAAATCTCTAGTTTGGCTCTCATACCACTGTAGGGTTATGTAGCGCGGCAGCAAGGTTTCGGGAGATATCGTCCATGCCGTTTTCAAAATTTTTCCCTACTAAAGAACCCTAACCCTATAATCTTAACTAGAGATTTAAACAAACTACAATGTAAACATCTTTACATCTAAAGTGAATGAGGAATACATTCTTTGTAGACCGGTCCTTCACTTCTAAAGCTCCATGTAGTAGTCCCTTCGCTCCAAGTAGTGAACACCAGAACTCTAGAAAGGGTTCACATGAAGAAATGGACAAGCTTGCTCGAAGTCTTCGAGGCCGAAGAGGATCTATATCGAGGAGACTCAAGCTCATGCTACCTCTTCACTAATGGTAGATTAGTGAAGCAAACACACTAAACTAAATGGCTAATATAGTAGAGGATAATGAAGTAGGAAATGGGCTCACTTTAGATTTTATTTTCTCATATTATTTCATCACCTTTTCAAAAGTAAGAGATCTTTCATAAGGAAGAAGAAGATGAAGTGATGAAGTGATGAATGAATAAATCTCATAAGGTTAGAAATGCAACCATGGTGAGTTTATGTCATACACTAACCATTGGAGAGACTTAACCATGGCATAGGATAATGGTTAGGCTAATAAATATCTTAAGCAAGACAAAAAAACAAGTGGACTAAGTCAAAGTTCTACAAGCTTCTTCCAAGCTCAACCATGACTAATTCCAAATGATTTTGAATTACTTAATAATAAATAAAACCTTAACATTAACCTAGCATGGTGTGAGTCTCATACACCCATGTTGCATGTGTAACCTAGCATGACACACTAATATATATCACATATATATGTGTGCATAAATGAAAATAATACAATTAACATATATCACATATATATTAATGTATCATAAGTCAGAGCTAATATTAGTTAATGTAATTTAATATATCAAATATATAATTATACATTAAATTATTAAATCAACACTTGATTTAATAATACGGCTATATCACATATAACCGACGAATATAAAATGCAACAATTTATCGAATCAACACTTGATCGGATAACCCGGCTATATCACATATAACCGACCGATATCACATATCGCGAGAATAGAATGCGGAATCACATACGTGCAATAATCTCGATCCCGCATATATCACATATATGCTCCTACTTCGTTTCTCATGAACCAGAAAACCTCTGTATAGGACTCTAAAGACTCGTCAATACGCCGGCAGTAGGTGATGATCATATCAAACACCCACAAGCCGCAAGCGGTCTGCTAAACGTATCGGCCACCCGGGTATTGAGCGATCAGAAGATCAACAAGAAAGCCTGCTCATACTCCTGCGAATCCAATCAGTAACACTACCGTACAGTTCGGTCTCTTCGTCAGATATGTCGCATATCACAGCCTGGGGGTGGTATAACGTCATACCCCAATAGCCTGATAAGTCATGCCGATGCAAGGTCGATAACGGTTCGAGAAACTACTGAAAACACTTACCGGTAGATCTCAGCAACCCCGGTCAGGGATTTCCTGTTATGGCCAATCGAGCATAGTGCAACATCAACTCCAAATACCGGGAGAGACGAATCGCCTCCTATCGCTCATTGCCTCCATGTGACTCGGGACTGTACCCAAAAACCACCTTTTTGCACGATCTCTTGACTGTGGTATGGTGGAAATCAAAGCACAGTGGGAATCACACAAGACTCTATGACGATCTCAGGACGACAGACTAACCTGTACCAGTGTCACCAGAGAACTGCTACCTAATGATAGGTATAATACCATCTAGGAGTTCTCGGCGAGTCCGTTCAATGTACCCTGTCTCCACTAAGCATCCGTATACCTTCTCTGATGTCAAACACCAATGGATATGGGATCATCCATCGCCCATCATATAGGTCGAGAAGCGTATACGCTAGTCTACTCTAGAATATCGATGCCCTGTCTCGATACTCCCACGACTAGGAACATTTGAAGGATGTACATGCCGACTACCTCTGCCCCACTAGTATGATCTGCATCATAATCCTGATAGTCAAGTACTCATCCTAAGGGCTTTATCAACTTGTAATAGAGAGACAATAAGTGTACATGTTAAGATAAAGTGTCACCAGATAGCATACTATCATGTCGAGCAAGAAAGTCCTCCCTATATATGTCCAAGCATCAACTACAATATCCATCACATCTAGAGTAATGGCCTCTAGGGCATACATATAACTAACATAGGGTTCTCAAAAGCTCAGGGTTTCACAACACATGTGAGCGATTGAGCTCGGAGGAGGAGGTGAAGAAGATGGAGAGAGCTAGAGAGGAGAACTCATCATATGAGCTCAACTCAAGATAATGGCTAAGTGTAGAATGAAGTGAAGAATGGCTTATCTAATATCACAATCATAGAAGCATCAAATAAAAATCAATAATATAAAGCATCCATGCTTCTATAGTGTATCCTGTAGGGTTGTATAGCACGACAACAAGGTTTAGCAAGGCATTACACATGCCGTTTTATAAAAAATTGGGGTGCTATTTAACCCTAACCAAGATCTTAACTAAGAATTAGGGTTAACTTAACAAGTAAACAACTTTACTTCTAAGAGTTAGGGATTACAACCTTTGTAGTCCGTTCCTTCGCGTCATGAGCCCTGTGTTGAGTTCCCTTCGCTGCGATCATCAAGTACCCGGACTCTAGAGAGGCTCCATAAAGAGAAAGATGCAAGCTTGCTTCCAATCTTCAACTACTAAGATGATCTACCTTGAAGAATCTCAAACCCAAGCTCTTCCTTCTCTAATCAAGTATTAGTAAAGCAAACACCCTAATCTAAGTGGCTAGAATAGATGAGGATGATGAAGTAGGAATTTAGCTCTTTTTTGTTTTCAATTTCTCACTTTATTTCATCACATCACAAAAAGCTAGAAAGATTTTTTTCATGGGGAAGAAGAAGAAGAAATTCATTTGTGATGAATAATGAATTGTTGTGTGTGGTTACAAATCAACCATGGGTTAAGAATGAATGCTTAACCTTTGTAGAGAATCAACTAGGGTAAAGGGTTTGGGTTGGGTTAAGAAATATCTACAAAATATCAAAGGTCAAAGTCAAAGCTTCATGAAAGCATCATCCAAGCTTAACCCTAATCCAAACCCTAACCATGTTTAAACTCCACAAAACATGTTGCATTTGTAACCCTAACTTGTTTTAGTATTATTTATCACATATACAATATATTTTATAACAAAAGAAAATAATACAATTAAAATATATCGCATATACATCAATGTATTAAACAGTGAGAAAAAGAATCTTTAAGTGAGCTTATATTAGTTAATGCAATGTAATATATCATATATATAATTATATATTAAATTATTGAATCAACACTTGATCCGATAATC
Source organism: Agapanthus africanus (assembly GCA_030015575.1). Lineage (NCBI taxonomy): Eukaryota > Viridiplantae > Streptophyta > Magnoliopsida > Asparagales > Amaryllidaceae > Agapanthus > Agapanthus africanus. Next base: position 349,629,520 of record JASDDO010000031.1, on the reverse strand, counting down.
CGGCTATTTCACAAATAACCGAACAATATAAAAATGTATCAGTTCATCGAATCAACACTTGATCCGATGACCCGGCTATATCACATATACCCGGCCGATATCACATATCGTGAGAATCTAATACGTTATCGCATACACGTATTATTCTCGGTCCCGCACATATCACATATGTGCTCCTACTCCGTTTTGGCTGAGCCAGGAAACCTCTGTGTAGGACTCTAAAGAATCGTCAATACGCCGGCAGTAGGTGATGATCATATCAAAACACCCACAAGCTGCAAGCGGTCAGCTAAACGTAACAGCCACCCGTGTATTAAGCAATCAGAAGATCAACAAGCAAGCCTGTACATTCTCTGATGAATCCAATCAGTAACACTCCCGTACAGTCCGGTTTCTTCGTCTGATATGTCACATATCCAGTCTAGGGGTGGTAAACGTCAAACCCCAGTAACCGATATGTCGTGTCGATATGAGGTCCATAACAGTTCGAGAAACTACTGATAACACTTACCAGTAAATCTCAGCAACCCTGGCCAGGGATTTCCAGTTATAGCCAATCGAACACAGCGCAACATCAACTCCCTATACCGGGAGAGATGAAACCCCTCCTATCGCTCATTGCCTCCATGTGATTCGGGACTGTACCAAAAAGCCACCGTTTTGCATGCCCTCTTGAACGTGGTTAAGGTGGAAATCAAAGCACAGTGGGAATCACACAAGACTCTATGACGATCTCGAGTCTACAGACTAACCTGTACCAGTGTCACCAGAGAACTGCCATCTGACGTGAGGTATACTACCATCTGGGAGTTCTCGGCGAGTCCGTCCAGTGTACCCAGTCAGCACTGAGCACCCGTATACTATCTCTGATGTCAAACACTAATGGATATGGGATCATCCATCGCCCATCTACATGGGTCGAGAAGCATACGCTAGTCTACTTTCGTATATCGATGCTACACCTACGACTAGGAACATTTGATGGATGTACTTAGCGACTACTCTGTCCCCACTAGTATGATCTGCTTCATAGTCCTGGTAGTCAAGTACTCATCCTAAGGGCTTTATCAACATGTAACATAGAGACAATCAGAGTACATGTTAAGATAAAGTCCAACCAGATAGCATACTATCATGTCGAGTAAGAAAGTCCTCACTATATATGTCCAAGCATCCACTACAATATACATCGTATGTACAGTAATGGCCTCTAGGGCATACATATAACTAACAATCTCCCACTTGCACTAGGGCCATCTGTTGTAGTATCTCATACCCAACAATCAGCTGTGGTTGAAGTATCTCATACTTAACCATCCCATAAAAGTCTCTACTAGGAAATAGGCCTTTGTGAGTGGATCCGCGTTGTTGTCCTCTGTGTCTACTCTCCTAACCTCGATCTCCCTGGAGATCTACCATCTCCATGATCAGGTGATACTGCCTAAGAATATGTCTGGATCTCAGATGGGACGGGGGTTCCTAGGCATAAGCCACAACTCCGTTGTCACACAATGGTAGGAACGAAGTTCATCTCATGAACTCATATATATCCAGACTGCCTCTTTGATAGCATCCTTGGTAACGATGTATCTTGCCTTTAATCGTCTAGTTTGTCACGGTATCTAGCTTGGAATTCTTCCAACATACCGTCCCTCCACTGAGGGTGAAAGCAATGCCTGTGACTGACATTCAGTCGACCTTATCACCCTGAAACCTTTCCAGTGATTCTCACTAGGATCAATTGATACCATCTCATTACAACTAGTGAGAATCCTAACATTCAATTAGATCTATCTCATAGATCTAAAACCCAGGATTTAGGAGGTATCGCTTTGATCCTATATGGAGAATCCGTGTGATAAGAGGAGATTAACCGAGCGTAGCATAAGAAACTCCTTTCCTATCAAGAGTATGTCATCCATGTATCTTACGAGCACAATCACCATACTCCCTACTACCTTTTTCTATATACTAGGTTCATCTACCATTTTGATGAAGTCAAACTCTTTGACTACCACATTAAAACAGACGTTCCAACTCCGCGATGCCTGATTTATCCCATAAAACAACTTGCACATGATTCCGCTGCTCCCACTGTCTACGAAGCCCACTGGCTGTGTACTTATAGACTCTCTCTTCTAAATCATCATTTAGAAAGCAGCCACGACACCCAACCGCCAGATATCGTAGTTATGGTATGTAGCAATGGTAAGTATGATCTGGATGGACTTAAGCATAGTTTTGAAAGTCTCAACTTTTCTATGTACACCAAGTAATCTTCTCAAGATATACTTGCTCCTGATTGGGGATTTAACCCTTCAGATAAAGCAACCAAAGTCCATACTTTGTTAGTGTACATAGATTCCATCTAAGATTTCATTAGCATCCAGCTATTCACAGAGTCCCCACTCCTGATGGCCTGTTCGAAACTAGTTAGGTCATCATCTCATGATGCAATCCTCACTCCCACTGTCATAGAGAAACCGAAGTATCTCTCAGGTGGATGAGGAACCCTACTAGATCGGCGGACAGGCCGAGGTTCGTTAGAAACTATTGAATCCTTTGGGTTTACCAAATCATCAGCTGCAGTTTGTATAGCTGGAACTTTTTCCAGTTCTACCTCATGACCACTAATTTCTTCACAAGAAATTCCCTTTCCAAAAGGTGGCATGCTGAGAAACAAAACACATTTTTCTCCCTAGCTTGGTAGAAGATATTCCTTTGCGAATGCTTGGGATATCCAATAAACATCCACAGAACTGACCTTGCCTCGAGCTTGTCCGGATATTGCTTTTAGGCATAGGCTGGACAACCCCAAATCTTAACATACTTAAGATATAGGCTCTTCCCATTCCATATCACATATGAAGTGGTAGGCATCGGATTTGATTGGAACCCTATTCAATAGGTATGCAGCTTCTCAAGTGCATAACTCCCATAAGGAAATAAAAAAACTCAGTAGTACTCATCATAGAGCGCACTATATCTAATAGTGTGTGATTGCTCTGCCCCGATACACCGACGTGCTGTGGTGTATACGGAGGAGTAATGCTGAGAGAGAATCTCATTCTCTTTTGGAATAGTCCGGGAATTCCATGCTCAAGTATTCTTCTCCTTGATCACATCAAAGGATATAATACTTATACCCTTTTTGGTTTTCTACTTCTAACTTACATTTTTTGAATTTCTCAAAAAGGTTCAGACTTGTGTTTCAACAGGAACAAATATGGGAATCTTGAGAGACCATTAGTGAATATAATGGAGTACAGAAAACCAGTCCTGGCTTGTGTAGACAGGGGACTTACATACATCATCATGTATCAATCCCAAGATGTAAATTCTTTTTCTGTGTCCAATAAATGGAGCTATAGTCATTATTTCTTTGTGACATGACTGGCTAGTTTCACAAGATGTAAATTCAAACAGATTTAAATATGCATCTAAATGTAACTTGGCTAGACGGGTCGCATTGATATGACCTAGTCGACAATGCCTCAAGAAGGATTCGTCCATTTCTGAACTCTTCCTCTTGTGTGTGTTCTGTACACTGAGAACTGTGGTTTGATTTAGAACGTATATGCTTTTAGATAACGTGCCTGAACCGATCAACTCTTGATATAGGAAATGTTGAAAACATTATCCAACAATACAAAATTATATCCTTCTTTACTAAAAAAAGAGAATAATATGATGTTGTATATCAGGTTCGGTATCTAATAACATTCGTTCAGAATCAATGTATTTGGTAATACAGGGTGATAATTGCCAACATACTTGGCTGCAACACTTGCACCGTTTCCAACTCTTGAAACTTATCATCCGTTCAGTTCTCTACCTATCTGTAGCCCATGTAACAGATTACATATCTAGGATCCTGATCCGGTATCTTATACCCAAGACGTAAAGGATACTGAGAAACAGTTCTCTGTAATGAACACACCAGAAGAAGATGCATCATCTTGCACTTTCTTTGTTTGGGCGGCACGGGAATTCTGGTAATCCCCTATCTCCTGCTCAGTCTTATAACAATTATAAGTTGGAGCAAGACCAACGTGCCCTAGCACAGTATAACAAGCTGGTTCGGTCAATACATCCGTATTATTATTTTGATTAAGGCGTGACATGGTCGCTACCTGGAGAGAGAGAGAAGAATACACTCAGCGTATGCTCTTGCAAGATTAGATTGGTTATTAATATATCTAATCAGAATGGCTCCCACTGTTTTAGTCAAATCTTCCTTCAAACCCTAAAAGGAAAGACTGGCCGGGATTAATTACACGCTACAAGTTCGCCAATCTTTCAGCCAGGCTAGTGTCGGTACTTTGAGGGAGGTTCCCCGTGCTTTCTCATGGACCTAATTAAAATAAACCTCGTTTTCCCGGAGGCTTAACCCCGTTAACACCTTTCTATACACCTACTTGATCGGCTAATTGTAATGTATAAAACTCTCTCAGGAGTAACTCTTACTCTCAGTGGGTATCGGGATCCAACTATCTCATAGGAGGTATGCAATCTCATTGCAAATTTCAACACTTGAAATTCCCGATAATATTTTACCCCTAGTACTTATGACCTTAACTATTGTCAACTTAACATAAGCACTAGTCAAGTTCTACCCGTCATTTCATGATTAATTAGACCCACCCACATGACCCTCAACTATGGTCGACATAATCACATGACAGTCCTAATTAATCGCATAATATGCTGTCTAGGAAGACATCACTTAGCTACCGTACACTACGCCTCAACTATAGTCGACATAGGCCGCACTAATACTGAGTACTCTACTTCCTAAAATGACGAAGGACTACGACAGGTTTTTGAGAAAACCTTTTGCTTAATGAACTTGATATCGTTGTAGAATCGAGTGATTTTTGAAAAAGGAGTGTTTTTTAGGCTTTTACTAGTTTTGCTGAAGAGGTCACTCCCGGTGAAGGGATCGTCGGCTCTTTCCTTATCGAATAAGGTGTAAGATATTTCACAAATACCACTATGTAAAGCAAAAACTATAGAAGCAATCAAAAGACAAACCGAGTGTGTAGCATCTGCTAGTTTCGCTAAAGAGGTCACTCCTGGTGAAGGGATCTCGGCTCTTTCCTTATCGAATAAGGTGCTGGATATTCTACAAGCAATACCGCTATGCAAAGCAAAAACTAAAGCTACCTGTTTTTAAAAAAGTTTCTACAACATATTTAGGTTTCTTTTATTTCATTAATCTCATTAATGAAGTCCCATTTTATTATGCTTCACAAGCATCACATTTGAAACGAAATCAGCAATATAACATATATCTCATATATATAATATAAACATTCGTCTCAGGCAGTAATATGATCTCATCACAGAACATTGCAGCAGAAGAAACACATATGAAATATTGGATATTCTAGGAATTCCGTGTTTTAAGTTAAGCCAGTATTAATCATGGATTCCACGGTCGCGATGAATAGCCAACCCCACATGCCTAGACCCCTACGAGAGCGGAAAGTAACCCTACCAATTTTAGAGTTAGGAGACCCTGTCTCGACTCCTCGAGATGGTCTCCCTCTGGACCCTAGAACCCGGTTACTTGTGCTCCCCGCCTTGGGTCTATCCTAATGCGGAAAAGTAAATAATATACAATGGTGACATCATCCTCAGCTCGGAAGTGCCCCAATAAAAGAATATTACATACATTTGAATTTTACACGAATGAAAAAGAAAAAACTCCCATCTCACATAAAACCCCCGGCTATTCAAAACACGACGATCCAATATAATATATCACAGCAACACATAACATCACATATCATCAACGTAAGTAAATATGCGTATCCCAGTTGTCGTTGACATATAGCACCGAAACTGGCGATACACCACACATTACACTTACGGTCGTAGAAAAGAAAGTGAAAAACTATAACATTTGGAATCCACAATCACTTTAGACATCTTAAATCTGAAATATCACATACTTCGCATTTCATGCCTAACTATATGAATTCCACATATTGTATCACATTCCAGATAAATAGACAATGTTAAACTTTCCGATCGAATAAACAAACACCCAAGATTTCCCAAATTTCTCAACACTTGAGCGGAGTTCAAAAAGTCCCAGAACATATCACAACCGCTATGAACCAGCCGTAGAAGGGTCAAACCAACGCCTCACATGTAGCAACGCTTAACTACCACAAACCATATGGTTCAGTGGCGGTTTTGACGGTCACATAATCGAGTTAAGCTTATGTTCTTCTACAGGGTCCACAGATTCGCTTGCATGATTTTCTGAAAGTTTTAAACTTAGGAAAAATCCAACACTTGAAAGTTTTCCGATAGGGGAAAAAGTGAGTTATTGATATCCGTTTGAACTTTTTAACACGTTCTAAATTACCCGGAAAAACTTAAACGAAGTTAAACTTTCCGATCGAATCAACGAGTTCCCAATATTTTCCAGAAAGCTCAACACATGAGTAGAATTAAAAATTCCCAGAAGTATGAAAAAGTACTCAGGAATAAGCCCCTGAAGTATTATCAATTAACTCCAAAAGTTGGTCGCGGAACCGCCGCCAAACGCATGGTTTGGCCGCGGTTCCGCGGTCTCTTTAGTGGGTTATGGCTTCGTACTTCATAGTAATCCTTAGAATTCCCTGCATGATTTTCTAAGTATTTTTAATATGGAAAAAACCAACTTTTTAGAAAATTTCCAAAGAGGGGGTCAAAAAATGATGTTTCGTGGTTCGATCGGACTTTTAATTTCGTCTAGACAACGCCTAATGCTCTAGTTTGGCTCTGATACCACTGTAGGATTGTATAGCATGACAACAAGGTTTAGCAAGGCATCACACATGCCGTTTTATAAAAAATTGGGGTGCTATTTAACCCTAACCAAGATCTTAACTAGAGAATTAAGGTTAACTTAACAAGTAAACAACTTTACTTCTAAGAGTTAGGCATTACAACCTTTGTAGTCCGTTCCTTCACTTCATGAGCTCCGTGTTGAGGTTCCTTCGCTGCGATCATCAAGTACCCGGACTCTAGAGAGGCTCCATGAAGATAAAGATGCAAGCTTGCTTCCAATCTTCAACTACTAAGATGATCTACCTTGAAGAATCTCAAACCGAATCTCTTGCTTCACTAATGAAGTATTAGTAAAGCAAACACCCTAATCTAAGTGGCTAGAATAGATGAGGATGATGAAGTAGGAATTTAGCACTCTTTTGTTTTCAATTTCTCACTTTATTTCATCACATCACAAAAAGCTAGAAAGCTTTTTTCAAGAGGAAGAAGAAGAAGAAATTCATTTATGATGAATAATGAATTGTTGTGTGTGGTTACAAATCAACCATGGGTTAAGAATGAAGGCTTAACCCTTGTATAGAATCAACTAGGGTAAAGGGTTTGGGTTGGGTTAAAAAATATCTACAAAATATCAAAGGTCAAAGTCAAAGCTTCAAGAAGCTTCATGAAAGCTTTATCCAAGGTTAACCCTAATCCAAACCCTAACCATGTTTAAACTCCACAAAACATGTTGCATTTTTAACCCTAACTTGTTACAATATTATATATCACATATACAATATATTTTTTAACAAAAGAAAATAATACAATTAACATATATCGCATATACATCAATGTATTATCCAGTGAGAAAAAGAATCTTTAAGTGAGCTTATATTAGTTAATGCAATGTAATATATCATATATATAATTTTACATTAAATTATCAAATCAACACTTGATCCGATAATACGGCTATTTTACAAATAACCGACAAATAAAAAAATGTATCAGTTCATCAAATCAACACTTGATCCGATTACCCGGCTATATCACATATACGGGGCCGATATCACATATCGTGAGAATCTAATACGGTATCGCATACACTTATTATTCTCGGTCCCGCACATATCATATATGTTCTCCTACTCCGTTTTTCCTGAGCCAGGAAACCTCTGTGTAGGACTCTAAAGAATCGTCAATACGCCGGCAGTAGGTGATGATCATATCAAAACACCCACAAGCTGCAAGCGGTCAGCTAAACGTAACAGACACCCGTGTATTGAGCAATCAGAAGATCAACAAGCAAGCCTGTACATTCTCCTATGAATCCAATCAGTAACACTCCCGTACAGTCCGGTCTTTTCGTCTGATATGTCGCATATCCAGTCTAAGGGTGGTAAACGTCAGACCCCAGTAACCGATAAGTCGTGTCGATATGAGGTCCATAACAGTTCTAGAAACTACTGATAACACTTACCAGTAAATCTCAGCAACCCTGGCCAGGGATTTCTAGTTATAGCCAATCGAACACAGCGCAACATCAACTCCCTATACCGGGAGAGACGAAACCCCTCCTATCGCTCATTGCTTCCATGTGATTTGGGACTGTACCCAAAAGCCACCATTTTGCATGCCCTCTTGAACGTGGTTAAGGTGGAAATCAAAGCACAGTGGGAATCATACAAGACTCTATGACGATCTCGGGTCTACAGACTAACCTGTACCAGTGTCACCAGAGAACTGCCATCTGACGTGAGGTATACTACCATCTGGGAGTTCTCGGCGAGTCCGTCCAGTGTACCCAGTCACCACTGAGCACCCGTATGCTATCTCTGATGTTAAACACCAATGGATATGGAATCATCCATCGCCCATCTACATGGGTCGAGAAGCATATGCTAGTCTACTCTGGTATATCGATGCCCTGTCTCGATACACCTACGACTAGGAACATTTGAATGATGTACTTAGCGACTACTCTGTCCCCACTAGTATGATGTGCATCGTAGTCCTGGTAGTCAAGTACTCATCCTAAGGGCTTTATCAATATGTAACATAGAGACAATCAGAGTATATGTTAAGATAAGGTGCAACCAGATAGTATACTATCATGTCGAGTAAGAAAGTCCTCACTATATATGTCCAAGCATCCACTACAATATACATCGTATGTACAGTAATGGCCTCTAGGGCATATATATAACTAACATATCCCAAATGAATAAACAATTAGAAATGCCATGTCTCACCATTCCTCAATTATCTCTCCTCATTTTCCACCTCATTTCTATTTTCACAAAATAGAGAAAGAAACCATACTACATATAATATATATATATATTAATATATATTTATATATATATAGATATTAAGTATAAAATTAGTGAGCAATAAATTTATCCAATATATAATTATATCAAATATAAATATATATCATATTATTAAATCAACAGTTGATTTAATAATCTGGTTATATCACATATAACCGACTAATATCATTTATCTGTATACCACATTATTGTTAGTTGTATGTATGCCCTAGAGGCCATTGTTGTACATGATTGTATATTACAATGGATGCTTGGACATATATAGGGAGGAATTTCTTGCTCGACATGATAGCATACTATCTGGTTGCTCTTTATCTTAATATGTAGACTTGTATTGTGATACTGTCTTTCTCTCACATGTTGATAAAGCCCTTAGGATGTATACTTGACTACGAGGATTATGATACAGATCAAACTAGTGGGGCCAGGGTAGTCCATAAGTACATCCATTAATTGTTCCTAGTCGAAGGTGTATCGAGACGGGGCATCGATATTCCAGAGTAGACTAGCGTATACACTTCTTGACCCATAGATGGGCGATGGATGATCCCATATCCATTGGTGTTTGACATCAAAGATGGTATACGGGTGCTCAGTGGAGACTGGGTACACTGAACAGGTCTCACCGAGAACTCTTAGATGGTATTATACTTAACGTCAGATAGCAGTTCTCTGGTGACACTGGTATAGGTTAGTCTGTAGATCAGAGATCGTCAAAGAGTCTTGTGTGATTCCCAGTATGCTTTGATTTCCACATTACCACGTTCAAGAGAGCGTGCAAAACGGTGGTTTTTGGGTACAGTCCCGAGTCACATGAAGGCAATGAGCGATAGGAGGGGATTCGTCTCTCCCGGTATTGGGGGTTGATGTTGCGCTGTGCTCGATTGGCCATAACAGGAAGTCCCTAGCCAGGGCTGATACAGAGATTTGCCGGTAAGTGTTATCAGTGGTTTCTCGACCCTTTATGAGCCTCATATCGGCATGACTTATCAAGTTACTGGGATCTGACGTTTAACACCCCTAGACTAGATATGCGACATATCAGACGAAGAGACCGGACTGTACGGTATTGTTACTATTGTATTCACATGAGTATGGACAAGCTTTATAACATTTCAGAAAAATAAAACATTATTTTTGGGAATTTAAATAATTAAATAATAAATATTGTGAATATTTTAATATGCGGTATAATTAAATACCGATAAAATGGAAAATATTTTGAAAAATTATAGGAATTACTGAAAAGAGGGTGTTTTATTTGATTTAAGCAAATTATGAATTTTTATAATTGATTATATACAATGTTTAGGCTAATCGCGATTAAATGTCACTAATCGTGCATTAAGCTTGTTTTGTGCATGTGACATGCACCAAGACATTTTTCACACTTGTTACATTTTCCTTGCATGGCCTTATTTTTATTTGAGAAGAGAAAAGATAAAGACAAGGAAAGAAAACAAAAAGGAAAACAAAAGGAAAAAGGAAAATGAATATAGAATTAGGTATGGGCAAGAGAGAGGGGGGGTGAGGGGTCAAACCTTGGGCATGACTCTTGTTTTATTCATCATCCTTATATTTCTTCTCTCCTCTCCTCTCACCATGGCTGCCCTCATCCCACCTCCACTTCATCCCCACAAAACACCACCAAAAATTCATCAAAACTCCATCTCCATTTCATTAAAAATATGCACATGCCCACTACAAACACTTTGGACCAAGAAAAACCGGATTTTGAGCACTTGGGGCAACTCAAGAATTTTCTTGAGTTGCCAAATGAGCTAATTTAATCACCATTAGCATAGTATTTCTTTCACATTAGTGTCCATACATGTTTTGAATCGATTAAGTGTTGTTTAGTGAACTTTGAAAATTCCAAGTTAGGGTTTTGAGAAATTCTTGAGTGGTGAAGTGTAATTGACCTTATTAAAGGCCATACAAGCCTTGTAGTGATGATATATTGGATTAAAGATGAGAGTAAACCCCCATTTCACAAACCTAGAAACCCCGATATCGAGAAATTTTGAGAATTATGGTGTGTTTTAGAGATCTGCTAACAACCGGGTGACCTGAAAATTGTTTAGCAAACACTGTGAGTTGTGCAGGCAACCTAGAAGCTACCCTGAAGACCAGAGCCCAAACCCTTGCATCTTGGCCGCAATTTTAATGTTCCTGGACGCAATTTGCGGCCATGGTAGGAGCAAATGTGTTCGTGTTTGTTCCAGGGCTTTATTATCTGCAAACTAGACCCTTCCCATATGAAAAATTGGCTAATTTCACCTAGGGTAAAATCTGGGACCATTTTCTTGAGTTGCTGCATTGTTTTGTGACTTCATTTTAATTTAGGATTTGGTATTTGATATTGTGTTCCGTCGTCTGATGTTTGTACGTCAGCGACGGGGGTTGTTTGGTAGTTTTGCAGGCATAGGCTATAGGTTCTAACCTATAAGCCATTCGCATGCCGTTTTGGTTTTCGTGCGTGATTTCGGTTTACGATATCTTGTGTGTATATATGTAGGTACCCTCTAGTATACTTGAACGACAAGGACGAGTATGGCGTCATCGACTTCGGCAAGAAAGGATCAAGTGAGTAGATCTATATCTACGGGGGAAGTCGGGTGGATGGTGTATAATACACCCGCAAACTTTGATGGAAACCTATTTATATATAGAATATGGTTAATGGAACCTTTAATAGAAAACTATAAATAAAGTTAAAAGATAGTTAGAGAAACCATATTAGAAACTAATGGATAGTTAGAAGTGATATGATACGACTAATGTGTGATGACGGGATTTGATGATGATGTTTGACGATATTGCCGTTTAGGGTACTGTAAGACTAGATAGCCGACGTAAATGTGTCATCCGAACCATACCTATTTCCAAACTGAAGAATCATATGCATCCTTTAAACAGATACCTTTAGGGATGTTACGGATTTTCAAATGATATCTTTTACAAAAAAAAAAAAACACCGTAGCCCCTACTTTAAAAACTACGATTCACATCTTTTAAGAAAAAACTGAATGTATGGTTCCAGTGTGTATGTTAGATTAGAGACGTATGCTTATAGTAAAGGTAGAATATATATGTAAAATTGACTTGATGTGGTATATAAATGCGATGAAAAGAATATATGACGTGATATGATGATTTAATGGTATGTTGGTATACTGATGCGAGTCGATTGAGATGATTGATACCTTGTCGGTCCCCTGATATGGGATTGTTGTGGATGTGACCTAGGACATATGTATATTGATATATATAGAATGTCGTGAATCATGAGTGATATGCCGTACGAGACGTTAGGTCTGTACCCCTCATTGTCACATAGGATGATAGAATCCCCGATAGTTTAATGCCGCCGTACGATGATTTTCCGTACGTGATGAGTTGGGCTTGATGATTGATCCATACCCTTGACTAGAGGATGCCGTGCGATGGATTATACCATATGTGTTGTTGTGAGGCTGGATGCCGATTGATAGATTCACTGACTCGGTCATGTTAGATACGTATACCTGTCAGCATTTGCATACGATTTACTTTATGCTACGCTCATGTCACTCTCATTGCATTTTATATACCTGTGCTAGTACACCTACACCATTATCGATGATGCGTATGTTACACTTACACTGATTGGCCGGCTCACACACTTCATCATCGATAATTGCCATGTCACTGCACAGTAGGATTGCTGCATCATAACATGACTCCTTGCATAATATACTTGCTATATGTCACGTCCCGAAAAGTACGGAACATGACCGGCACTTAAATTACGAAACGTCTCGAGACGTACGTAATCTATTTAAGCCAAAACCCAGAAATAAAAACCATGTAAAGCAGTAGAGTGAAGGTGTAAGTCCACGGTAGCGCCCCGGCCGTCTAACAGACGCCAAATGCGGAACAAAACTTTTTACAACTGGCGCTATCACATACTATAACCCAGATCTGCCATTAAAGCTAAACTAACAAACTACAAAGCGGGTAGAAATGTTATACCGAACGATCCGAGTCCTTCGGTCTTCAACCATCATCCCACGCTTTGTTACGGCTGCTCCGATCTCCTGAATCTCCAGTCTACTCGCCAAGGTGGCACCACATCGACGGATCTTTAAACGGGCTCCCGCCTCTGAACCGAGGCAACTCGGTCGTTAAGTTTGCTAGAAGAGACGACCAAGATGATGTAGAGAATGAGTAGAACACTTTGTCTCGCTTCATCCAAAGCTGTGGACGAACGGTTAATGAAGTTGCCTTTTGAAAACTGTGATGGAATGAAATGAGCTATGAAATTTCCATACACCAAAACTATAATCTTTTCTTCCAAATGAACAACCATACCTCACAAGAGAGAGGCCGGCCACTTTTATAGAGCAAGGGAGGTGAGTGTAGGAGAGGGGGGGGGGACCACAACCTTTAATGAAGAGAATGATTCATCATAACACCTTGCACAAACTTAATGCAAACAATTAATGCAAAAGAAGATGCATTAACCTAGTCATCCTTTCATTAAATGCAACCATTAATGAACTAATGACTCACTAGCCACCTCATCATCCTAGTCATCATCTAGAAGCTTCCACACTCATCAAGAAAAGATAAATCCGCATTTAATCGAATGTTAAATACGGCTGATAAAAAACTGGAAACTGGCAACTTCCAAAAGTGATCCTGAAACGAATTTCAGGATAACCCCGTAACAGTATAAACATACCCGCATTTGTATTACGAACGAATACAAATGCAACTGAGACAAAGATATTATATCTACACAGTATAATACTGGGATCCGGCTTAAACCAAAGCCTACCAGTATTATCTGCCCGAAAATGACACGTGCGAAAACGCACGTGCATTTTCCGAACCCTGCCATAAAACCATATGGCCTCTACAAAGTTTCGCCCGAACTTGGGAAAGTGTCTGTGGGGGACTCTAATGACTCATCAACACATTGGCACTGGGTATAACCACTAGCATGTCAGAGGTACTAGCTGTACGTAACGGTTGCCTATGTATTGATTGGAAGGGAAGCTGATGAGCGAACTCATCCATAAACCTTACTGAGCCTAACAGTGACAATATCCGTACAGTCCGGTCCGTTCATCTAAAGAGTATCGCATATCGAGTCTAGGGGGGTGGATAAAGTCAGACCCATAATAACGATAAATCGTGTCGACATGAAGCCCATCACCATCTGAGAAACTACTGATCTAAATCAGTAATTCTCCACTGCCTCGGCCGAGGATTTCTAGTGATGGCCACCCGTGCACTGTGTGACATCAACCCCCAATACCGGGAGAGACGAACCCCCGACGATCCGCTCACTGCCTCCATGTGGCTCGGGACTGTACCCAAAAAATACCTGTTTGCACGACTCCTTTGAGCCGTGATAGGGTAGAAATCAAAGCACAGTGGGAACTCACACGAGAAAAATGACGATCTCAAGTCGACAAACTAACCTATACACATGTCACCTGGGAACTGCTATCTGACGATATGTATAATACCAACTAGCATGTTCCCGGCGAGTCCTGTCCGGTGTACTCATAACCTAATGAGCACCTGTATACATCTTAGGTGATCCAACTGACACCAGTGGCTTGTGAGACCGGCCACCGCCCTTCGTCGGGGTCTCGACTGTATACACTAGTCTACTCTGGAGTATCGATGCCCTGTCTCGAAACTCCCACGACTAGGGACTCTTTAAGGATGAGCTTACAGACCCCAGCTCCCACGTATATGATCGCCATCATACTGCTGGTAGTCAATCAAGAATCTTATGGGCTCTATCATCATGCAATAGTAAACTAAAGCATATATACGATGATAAAGACAAACCAGATAGCATACTATCATCTCGAGTAAGACAGTCATGTCGGTATAGCTCCTCCCTCAATCATTGTAATCACGTACCTGCGATCCAATAATTGACTTAGAGGGCACTATGTCCAACAATCTCCCACTTGCACTTAAGGCTAATTATTGCGATGTCGCATACTCACAGCCCGTGTGATACCGAACATCCAACACCTCTACTAATCAGTTTCACAAAGCTAGTTTGTAAAACTCTTGTGTTCGAGAAATAGCCTCAGTGAGTGGATCCGCCCTGATGTTTCTTTCGATGTCTCTCTTAATCTCAAGTTCGCGGAGAAAGCCATCTCCCGAATCGAGTAATACCTGTCTTAGAATACGTATAGATTTATGATGGGACTTAGTTCATAAATGAACTCCAAATCTAAACATCTAAGACTGTATCGATAACTGAACCTAATCAGTATCCAGCACCATGCCTCCCACAGTATCCTTTTGGACCAACTGTCCATAATACTGTCTCTCGTCAGAGGGAAAACTATAACTCTGACAATCACTCTGTCATCGATGTCACCTTGGAAGCCTGGAATGATAACCGTTTCCCGAAGGAGGTTGTTGTCATCAAATCCGTAGAACATGCACTTATGTTCTAAAACTTCTTCCTTATGTTTCTCCAGAATTGGATTAATATAAACTTATCGCATCTAGAGCAAAAACAACATCTGGTGTGGTACTTGACATCTCATGATTGACTCAATTGCCTAAGCAAGTGATCTTCCAATCATGCACATCCCTCTCTCCTTTAGTCTCTAAGACACCTTTAGAGAGGGTGACTCCATCACCTGCAGGTACACCACCATGCCAGGAGTCATCTATTCTAAAATACTATTAGAATATTGTCAAAGTACCCATATTGGGAAACTACCCAAATCTAGATCTAAAACCATAGATCTAGTAACCAGAATGTCAGATATTATATCCATATCCCTTGTGGAGAAACAACTGTGTGACTACCAAAGTACAACCGATCGTAGTATAGGAATTTTACTTCCTACTCTGTGTATTTCATCCAAATACCAGGACATCACACCGTACTACCTTCTCACCGATCCATCCCCTATTCTGATGAAGTCAAACCCATGACTGTCACATTAAAAATAGATGATCTTATCTCCGCTATATCTGCTCAAGCCTATAAATAGACATAAGCTACTTGTCGACTATGCTTCCGCTGCTCCCACTGACTACGATAACTCTCTGGCAGAATAATATATACGTACGCTTCTAAAGCTAGTTTAGAACGACGCTATACTTAACCTCCTGTCGGGTCTCATAGCCTGGAACAACAGTAGTGTCAAGTCTGGGTAAACAAGAACCTCACTGTCACCGTCCTTGAGGCTACCGGAGTACCTCTCGGGTGTCTGAGGTAACTCACCATATCTACGGAGTAGCTAATGGAATGTCAAACCTGATTGAATATATAGGTCCTATTAAATTTTCCATAATCGTTTGCGGTTCTGGAATCACTTCCAGTTCTACCATACTCCCACTACTGTTTTCTGAAAAAATCCATTTTACTAAAACTGTGGCGAGTCAAGAACAATATCACTATTGATCTTCCAGATGGTAGAAATGTCAACCCTCGTCAAAGCCAGGGTTAACCCACAAACTGCCATTACAGAAACGTGCCTTGAGTTATTCAGTGTCTGGTTTTAAGCATAAGCTGGACAACTCCCCGTATCTTAACATCGTTAAGATATGAACCATTCTATATACAATATAGAAATAGAGGCACTAATTTAATTGGAACCAGATTCAAATCATGCAGCTGTCTCTAGTGCATATCAACTTAATGGAGAGAGGCTAATCAGCATTACTCAACTTAGGAATACATCCAATTATGAGTAACCCGAAAGAGAAACAAGTTTCTCAAAACCATTACTATCAACTGAATACCTATCACAAGAATCTACATCTTCGATCTCTTTAAAGAATCCTGATACTAGCGACACCTGGTTCTCTACTTTATCCTTATACCCACAATTTCTCAAAACTTAGACATTGTATTTCTACGAAACACCTGTCTAAAAACTAGAGAAGTTACAAGTAAACAGAACAGAATATGAGGACCTACCCCTTTGTCCTGATGGACACTGGATAATATACAATACTCTGTATAAGTCCGCTGAGTCGAATAACTCAAAACTTGTGCATCGTAGGTTGAAAACTGTACTTATGATTAAGAACTACTCCGTTGTTCAATGCTCCTTACCCAATCGTCAACTGATATAGGTAAATGTCACGGACATAATTTCAAAAAGTTATATCTCACTTTATAAAAATAAACGTACAGATATATCATTTTGAAATTGGTGCACAACAACAGATACGCAAAACCAAATACATGCCGTCCGGCAAAAACCCAGGCGACTTCCTCAAATATCACCAATTACAACGAATTCCGATATAATGAGGATGATCACCTTATTCCCAATAACCTACTCCCACTCATCATCTGTAAAACCATACAGATATGAAAATAAAACCTGGTAAATACATACCCTGGAGTAAGTATCTAATCGGGAAATCAGTTTTCCTTTAACAATGCACTGAAACATGAAAATGTTTCGTAGGGGTATCATGGTATTCCTAGTAATGCCTCTTCCACAATCCAATTCATGACTTTAACCGTATATTTTATTGCAATCTCTCCAAATCCCTTTATTTGTCTTTATTCATTACCCTCTGTACACCATCGTTAGGCTAAATGGTTTTCTTCCTTCCCTACCGTTCGGCACCAGCCTATGGTTTGGAAGAAGACTATCTAGTAAGCATAATAGGTGTACCCTCCTAAACCAAGGAGTACTCGTAGCTTGAGAGAAGGTGATGATTAAAGACAGCTGAATAATACCTTATTCTATTTCTCCCGAACTGGGGAAAAAAGAAAAGGTGAAATAGGAGTGGCGATGAAGTATATGGTGTAAGTGCACGGCGGCGCCCCGGCCGTCAATCCGACGGCCAAATGCGGAAGCGGTGATAAACTTTAATTTTGCGAACTTAGCAAACCGGCACCACCGCTCACTAAACACCCGGATCGAACCATTAACTAGTCTAAGCTAACTACAAGACGGGTTAGAGATATACCGAATGATCCGAGTCCTCCGGTCTTCTCGTCGTCATCCCGATCTCCTGCGGAAACTCCGGTCGTCGCCTCCTCGCCGGAAGGGCACCACATCGCCTGCATCTTTTACGGGCTCCCACCTCAATACCGAGGCAACTCGGGCGCGAAGTTGGCTGGCCGACGCGTCCAAGAGATGCGGTAGAATAGTGTAGCAAGCAGGTCTCTTTGGGGTTTATGAGGTTGCCATGTTGGAGGAATTTTGAACAAAGATATTCATGGATCCAAGAGGGAAAAAGGAGCATCTAAAGAAAATGAGCTCGGCCAAGCAAATATGTGCTCACTGGAAAATGATGTGTGTAGTATCTCACTCTTGCTTTGAAAAAAAATGAGCCTCATATTAAGCTCATTCATTTCAAAAGAAATTAATCACTCATCATAATGAATGTGGGGGCCACAAAATTTCATGAATGGAAATTATCCACACTAACAAATAAAACCTCACTCCATTCCATCACAGTGGCCGACCCCAACCACAAAATGGGTGGAGAAAATGGATGATTGATTTTTCAAAGGAGAATAAGAAAAATCAAAAAGAATAATGGTCACATCAATATATCTCATCTCATAAATGCAAGTGATAGATTCAAATGGAATCTCATGATGAAGCTAGTCTCATCAAAAAGTCACATATGCAAGAAAGCCCCTCACAACTAAGTTAATTGCAAACTTGCAATTAACCCCCTCCAACGAAAATTCCGGCCGGGAAGGAATAAAAGAAAACCGGCCGGAACGGAATACAAACTGGCAACCCCAGAAAACCGATCCCGTAACAAATTACAGGAAAACCCCGCTACTGCAAATACATGCCCGCATTTGTATTCCCACTGAATACAAATGCAGAGAGACAAAATCTGCACTATCTAATACTAGTATCCGGCTTAAGCCAAAGCCGGCTAGTAAAAACCGTCCAATCACGATCCGTGCAATACCGCACGTACCTGATCGAACCCTGCCATATCTCCATACGGCCTCTACAGCGTTTCGCCCGAAACTTGATTAACTGTCTGTGTGGTGGACTCTAAAGACTCGTCAATACTATGGCTGTGGATTTAACAACTAGCACGTCAGAGGTATAAGCCATACGTGACGGGCCACCAGCTATTGACCAAAAGGGACGTCGATGAGCGAACTCATCCTGACACCCTACTGAGCCTGTCAGTGACAATATCCGTACAGTCCGGTCCGTTCGTCTATGAGCATCGCATGGCGGGCCTAGGGGGTTGGTAAAAGTCAGACCCCCAAAAGCGGTACAAGTCGTGTCGGAGTGTAGCCCAGAACACCCTGAGATACTACTGGAATACCTACCAGTAAATCTCCTGCCTTGGCCAAGGACTTCGTGTAATGGCTCTCCTAGACACAGCGCGACCTCACCCCCAATACCGGGAGAGACGAACCCCTGAAGATCCGCTCACTGCCTCCATGTGGCTCGGGACTGTACCCAACTAAAACCTGTTTGCACGACTCCTTTGAGCCGTGGTAGGGTAGTAATCAAAGCACAGTGGGAACTCACACGAGACAAATGATGATCCCCAGGTCGATGAACTAACCTGTACACATGTCACCTGGGAACTGCTATCTGACGTCAGGTATAAGACCAACTAGCATGTTCCCGGCGAGTCCTGTCCGGTGTACTCATAACCCAATGAGCACCTGTATACATCTTAGGTGAACCAACTGACACCAGTGGCTTATGAGACCGGCCACCGCCCCTCGTCGGGGTCTCGACTGTATACACTAGTCTACTCTGGAGAATCGATGCCCTGTCTCGAGACTCCTACGACTAGGGACCTTTTAAGGATGTGCTTATAGACTCCAGCTCTCACTTATATGATCGCCCTCATACTGCTGGCAGTCAAGCAAGAATCCTAGGGGCTCTATCAACGTGCAATAGCGACATGTCAGGTCACCTAAAGCAGTACAAGATGATAAAGGTAAACCAGATAGCATACTATCATCTCGAGTAAGATTGTCCTACCGGGATAGGTCCTCCCTCAATCATTGCAATCACGTGCCTGTGATCCAATAATCGACTCTGAGGGCACTATCTCCAACAATCTCCCACTTGCACTCAAGGCTAATTATTGCGATGTCGCATACTCACAGCCTGTGTGATACCGAACACCCAACTCCCCTACTAGTCGGTCTCACAAAATCCGTTTATGAAACTATTGCGTTCGAGGAATAACCTCAGTGAGTGGATCCGCCTAGATGTTTCTTTCTATGTCTCTCTCTATCTCAAGTTCGCGGAGAAAGCCATCTCCCGAAATGAGCAATACCTGTCTTAGAATGTCTGGATGTCTTATGGGACCTAGCTCATAAATGAACTCCAAATCCAAACTTCTTAGACTGTATCGTCAACTGAACTTAATCAGTATCCTGCGCCATGCCACCCTCAGTATTGCCTTGGACCACCTGTCCAAAATACTGCCCCTCGTCAGAAGGAAAACTATACCTCTGACAACCTCCTTGTCGTCCATGTCACTTTAGAAGCCTGGAATGATAACTGTCTCCTAAAGGAGGCAGCCGTTATCATATCCCTAGAACATTCACTTATGTTCTAAAACTGCTTCCGACTGTTTCTCCAGGATTGGATCAATGTTAACTTATTGCATCTACTGCAAGAACAACATCTGGTGTGGTACTTGACATCTCATGATTGGCTCAATTGCCTAAGCAAGTGATCTGCCAATCATGCACATCCCTCTCTACTTTAGTCTATAAGACTCCTTTAGAGAGGGTGACTCCATCACCTGCAGGTACACTACCGTGCCAGGAGTCGTGCATTCTAAATACTCTTAGAATGCTGTCAAAGTACCCTGATTGGGAAACCACCCAAATCTAGATCTAAAAACCATAGATCTAGTAACCAGTATGTCTGATATAATGTCCAAGTCCTTTGTGGAGAAACTACTGTGTGACGACCAGAGTATAATCGATCGTAGTATAGGAATATCACTTCCTACTTTGTGTATGTCATCCAGAACCCGGATATCACACCCTACTACCTTCTCAACAGATCCATTCCCTATTCTGATGACGTCAAACCTATGACTGTCGCATCAGAAATAGATGATCTATCTCCGCTATATCTGCTTTAGTCTATAAATAGACATAAGCCTGATGTCCACCAATGCTTCCGCTGCTCCCACTGACTACGACAACCCTCTGGCAGAGTCATATAGACGTGCACTTCTAAAGCTAGTTTAGAACGACGCTATACTCATCCTCCTGCCGGGTCTCGCAGCCTGGAACAACAACAATGGCAAGTGTGGGTAAACAAGAACTTCCCTGTCACCGTCCTTGAGGCTACCAGAGTACCTCTCGGGTGCCTGAAGTTACCCATCGTATCTGCGGACTGGCCAATAGAATGTCAAATCATATTGAATCTTTAGGTTCCTTATCAAATCTTCAGTAATCGTTTGCGGTTCTGGAATCACTTCCAGTTCTACCATACTCCCACTACTGTTTTTGAAAAAATCCATTTTTAATAAAACTGTGGCGAGTCTAGAACAATATTTCTATTGATCTGCCAGATGGTAGAAAATCAACCCTCGTCATAGCCTGGGTCAACCCACAAACAGCCATTACAGAAACGCGCCTTGAGTTGTCCAGTGTCTGGTTTTAATTATAAGCCGGACAACTCCCCGTACCTTAACAACGTTAAGATATGAACTGTTCTACATCCAATATAGAACCAGAGGCACTGATTTAATTGAACCAGATTCAAATCATGCAGCTATCTCTAGTGCATGTCAACTAAATGGAGAGAGGCCGATCAGCGTTACTCAACTTAGGAATGCTTCCAATTATGAGTAACCTGAAAGAGAAGCAAGTTCTCTTTATCATTACTATCAACTGAATACCATACACAAGTATCTACATCTTCGATCACTTTGAAGAATCCCGATACTTGCTACAGCTGGTTCTCTACTCTATTCAAATACCTATAACTCCTCAAAACTTAGACCCTGTGTTTCTACGAAACACATGTCTAAGAACTAGAGAAGTTAAAAGTAAACAGAATATAGTAAGAGGACCAACCCCTCTGTCCTGATGGACACTGGACAACATACAATACTCTGTATAAGTCCGCTGAGTCTAACAACTTTTTCACTGTGTGTCGTAGGTTGAAAACTGTACTTATGGTTAAGAAGAATTACACCGCTGTTTAATGCTCCTTACCTAACCATCCACTGATATAGGTAAACGTCATCGACATGATATCAAAAGGTATATCTCACTCTATAAAAATAGACGTACAGATATATCAATTTGAAATTGGTGCACAACAGCGGATATTCAAAACCAAATATTTGCCGACCGGCAAATAGTCCAGATGATCTCCTTAAATATCACTGATTACAACGAATCCCGATATAATAAGGATGATCACCCTATTCCCAATAACTTACTCCCACTCATCATCTGTAAAACCATACAGATGTGAGAATCCATCGTGGTAAATACATACCCTTGAGTAAGTGTCTAATCGGAAAATCAGTTTTCTATTAACAGTACACAGTGAACTGAAACATTGAAATGTTTCGATGGTGTATCCTGGTATTCCTAGTAATGCCTCTTCCATTATCCAGATTCACAACTGTAACCGTACAATTCTTTGCCACCTCTCCAAATCCCTTTATTTGTCTTTAGTCATTACCTTCTTCACACCCCTTTAGGCCAATTGGTTTTCTTCCTTCCCTACCGTTCGGCACCAGCCTATGGTTTGGAAGAAGGCTATCCAATAAGCATAATGGGTGTACTGTCCTAATCCTAGGAGCACTCGCAATGAGAGAAGGTGAAGATAAAAGACAACCGAATAAATCTTATTCCTATTTCTCCTGGACCAGAATCCATCCCCGAACTGGAACAAGTTCCTTTCGAGTTCGTATATAACCATACGATGGAGTATCCAATAAACTGTGGATCTTCGTAGTGATACGGAGTGTCCTGGAGAAATACAAAGGTGATTTAGGATTGGCGAAGAAATATTTGGTTTGGTCGTGAATATCAGTCGCAATTTACTTTGCCCTCTTACTAATCCCTTGCTTTGTCTTAATCTTAATACCTTCTGCACACCGTTTAGGCTAATTGGTTTTCTTCATTCCCTACCGGTCGGCACCAGCCTA
Organism: Agapanthus africanus; assembly: GCA_030015575.1. Lineage (NCBI taxonomy): Eukaryota > Viridiplantae > Streptophyta > Magnoliopsida > Asparagales > Amaryllidaceae > Agapanthus > Agapanthus africanus. The sequence goes on along the minus strand of JASDDO010000031.1, from coordinate 349,606,286 downwards.
AGATTTGGAAGAAGACTATCCAATTTGCGTAATAGGTGTACTATCTCCTAAACTAAGGAGTACTCGTAACTTGAGAGAAGGCAAAAAGGAAAAGACAACTGAATAATCCTATCCGTTTTCTCCAGAACCGGAAACCATCCTCGAATTCCTTCGAGTTCGTATCTAACCATACGATGGTTTTGTCCAATGGAAGTAGACGTTCGCAGTAATACGGGGTGTCCTGGAGAAAAGAGTAAAAGTAGGAGTGGCAATGAGGTTAGCGACTCTGACAATCCAAAAGCCAGTGTTAAGAAGGTTCGGTCAACTTGGTCACTGAGTCATAGTCTAGGGTCGGGTCAATGGTCGCTGCCAAAGAGAGAGAGAAAAGAAACACTCAGCGTGCACTCTAACCTAGATCAGAATGGTTACCAATTCATCTAATCTGGAAACCTCCCACTGTATCTCAAATTCTCCTCCAAACCTGAAAGAAGAATTAGTCGGGGTCACCCGAGGAGTAAACTAACTCATCAGTGGGAATCGGGATCCAACTATCATCGCATGATAACGTGACGGAATCCGCTCACGTCATCACACTCCCGAAGGTATGCGCATATCTGGCAAGTTTCAGTTCTTTTGAAACTCCCGATGTGGATTTTTACCCCATGCTCTTAAGACCTTGACTTTGGCCAACAAATCATAAGTCACATGTCAAGTTCTGCCCGTCATTGTCCAGGTTAATTTGAGCCCACCCGTACAAGCCCTTGACTTTGGCCAACAAGGCTATACGACTGCCCCAAACCAACGCATCTATCTATGCTGCATATGAATAACCAACAGCTACCAAACACTGTGCCTTGACTTTGGCCAACAAACACAGCTTGAATACTATTGACTACCCATATGAAACGACGGAGGGCTACGAATGGTTTCTGGCGAAAACCTTTAACGTAATGAACTTGATATCGTTGAAGGAACTGATAGCTTTTTAGAAAATATAGTGACGAAAACCTTTACTAAAGAGGTCACTCCCGGTGAAGGGATCTCGGCTCTTTCCCCGTAGAATGGGGTGCAGGATATTCCAAATGAATACCACGATGCAAAACAAAAGTAATCGGCTATAGTGAAGTTAATGCCCTGACGCAAACTTCTGTCCAAGGGGTCACTCCCGGTGAAGGGATCTCGGCCCTTGCCTCGTCGACTGAGGAGCAGGATATTCCAAATGAATACCACGATACAAAACAAAAGTGAACGTCCTTGCAATAACAGCTTTTTGAAAAGTGTTCCAACAACATCAGATTAGGTTTGTTTTAACTTGCATTGATCCGAATCAACGCAGTCCCATCAATTGATCACACCACAAAGAACGAAAATATACTGATGTACGTATATGCCATCCGCATTCGCCACTGGGTCCCGTCATTACCCGTTAGGTTAGCTAACTAACGACAGAGCGGGGACTGGACTAGCGCGGATGTAAAACATACACAACATCTACTAATATATATACCAATATATTATATTCGCTCAAGGCGTGATAAGAAATGCAACATCACAGAAATGTACAGCATCACAGAACAAAACAGATATCTGGGATCCCCGGGTTTCACAGAGCCACTACTGAAACCTGACGTTCCCCTGGTCGTGTGGATAGCCTGTGCAATGAAATCCAAGACCCCTACGGGCGCGGCAAGTCACCCGCCAAAACCTGAAGCGAGGCAGCCCCCTTCAGCGTCGTGAATGGACCACCCAGCACTTCACGGAATCCGGTAACTTGGGCACCCCTCCTGGGTCAACCTGTACCCCCTACGAGTGCGGCGAATAGCCCGCCAATTCTAGAGTGAAGCCCCCTCCGTCCCAATGCCATGAGATGCGGGCTTGTTGCCCTCCAGAACCTGGCTATCCGTGCACCCCTCCGCGGGGTAATCCTAGTACAGAAAGTAAAATATACATACAACGGGTACATCGACCGCAACCAGGTCGTTCCCCAAAAGAATAATACAATCAGGCAGTGACGGCAGTCCACATGTCGGACGCTCGCCCCGCAATATCAAATGTACATAATACAACAACACTGTACTAGCATTGCATCCAGGCTATCCCCCACGACCGATCCGCAACATCACAGCAAAAACAAAAAACATCAACGTGAAAGTCACGTTCGCAAATCCGTCTAACCGGGCTATAGCAGTTAGACTGGATTTACCGATCGAGTGACATTCACGGTCGCAGATATAATGTAAATACTGTGAAATAATGTGTTTAAAATATCCGATCGATCAAATAATTAACAAGTGGGCCCCCAAGCAATACTGTAGCACTCACAGAAATTCTGGGCCCAAATTTAATATTCCAAAACCCCCAAAATCAGCCCACAAGCCCACTGGAAAATTTTGACACAGTGAGGACACCAAAGTGCGGCGGAACCGCGGCCCAAGGGGGGGTTTGGCCGCGGTTCCGTGCTTCAGTGATCGACTGACTGCGTCGAATTTTTACAGCAGTCTTAGAATTTCCAGTACATTAGTTTTTTTGGAATTTTGGTCGATCGGAAATGCAAACACATCAAACAAAGCTAGACGAAGTTAATGGCGTGGCTCTGATACCACTGTAAGTGCACGGCGGCGCCCCGGCCGTCAATCCGACGGCCAAATGCGGAAGCGGTGATAAACTTTAATTTTGCGAACTTAGCAAACCGGCACCACCGCGCACTAAACACCCGGATCGAACCATTAACTAGTCTAAGCTAACTACAAGACGGGTTAGAGATATACCGAATGATCCGAGTCCTCCGGTCTTCTCGTCGTCATCCCGATCTCCTGCGGAAACTCCGGTCGTCGCCTCCTCGCCGGAAGGGCACCACATCGCCTGCATCTTTTACGGGTTCCCACCTCAATACCGAGGCAACTCGGGTGCGAAGTTGGCTGGCCGACGCGTCCAAGAGATGCGGTAGAATAGTGTAGCAAGCAGGTCTCTTTGGGGTTTATGAGGTTGCCATGTTGGAGGAATTTTGCACAAAGATATTCATGGATCCAAGAGGGAAAAAGGAGCATCTAAAGAAAATGAGCTCGGCCAAGCAAATATGTGCTCACTGGAAAATGATGTGTGTAGTATCTCACTCTTGCTATGAAAAAAAATGAGCCTCATATTAAGCTCATTCATTTCAAAAGAAATTAATCACTCATCATAATGAATGTGGGGGCCACGAAATTTCATGAATAGAAATTATCCACACTAACAAATTAAACCTCACTCCATTCCATCACAGTAGCCGGCCCCAACCACAAAATGGGTGGAGAAAATAGATGATTGATTTTTCAAAGGAGAAAAAGAAAACTCAAAAAGAATAATGGTCACATCAATATATCTCATCTCATAAATGCAAGTGATAGATGCAAATGGAATCTCATGATGAAGCTAGTCTCATCAAAAAGCCACATATGCAAGAAAGCCCCTCACAACTAAGTTAATTGCAAACTTGTAATTAACCCCCCTCCAACGAAAAGTCCGACCGAGAAGGAATAAAAGAAAACCGGCCGGAACGGAATACAAACTGGCAACCCCAGAAAACCGATCCCGTAATAAATTACAGGAAAAACCCGCAACTGCAAATACATGCCCGCATTTGTATTCCCACTGAATACAAATGCAAAGAGACAAAATCTGCACTATCTAATACTAGTATCCGGCTTAAGCCAAAGCCGGCTAGTAAAAACCGTCCAATCACGATCCGTGCAATACCGCACGTATCTGATCGAACCCTGCCATATCTCCATACGGCCTCTACAGCGTTTCGCCCGAAACTTGAGTAACTGTCTGTGTGGTGGACTCTAAAGACTCGTCAATACTATGGCTGTGGATTTAACCACTAGCACGTCAGAGGTATAAGCCATACGTGACGGGCCACCAGCTATTGACCAAAAGGGACGTCGATGAGCGAACTCATCCTGATACCCTACTGAGCCTGTCAGTGACAATATCCGTACAGTCCGGTCCGTTCGTCTATGAGCATCGCATGGCGGGCCTAGGGGGTTGGTAAAAGTCAGACCCCCAAAAGCGGTACAAGTCGTGTCGGAGTGTAGCCCAGAACACCCTGAGATACTACTGGAATACCTACCAGTAAATCTCCTGCCTTGGCCAAGGACTTCGTGTAATGGCTCTCCTAGACACAGCGCGACCTCACCCCCAATACCGGGAGAGACGAACCCCTGAAGATCCGCTCACTGCCTCCATGTAGCTCGGGACTGTACCCAACTAAAACCTGTTTGCACGACTCCTTTGAGCCGTGGTAGGGTAGTAATCAAAGCACAGTGGGAACTCACACGAGACAAATGACGATCCCCAGGTCGATGAACTAACCTGTACACATGTTACATGGGAACTGCTATCTGACGTCAGGTATAAGACCAACTAGCATGTTCCCGGCGAGTCCTGTCCGGTGTACTCATAACCCAATGAGCACCTGTATACATCTTAGTTGAACCAACTGACACCAGTGGCTTGTGAGACCGGCCACCGCCCCTCGTCGGGGTCTCGACTGTATACACTAGTCTACTCTGGAGAATCGATGCCCTGTCTCGAGACTCCTACGACTAGGGACCTTTTAAGGATGTGCTTATAGACTCCAGCTCTCACTTATATGATCGCCCTCATACTGCTGGCAGTCAAGCAAGAATCCTAGGGGCTCTATCAACGTGCAATAGCGACATGTCAGGTCACCTAAAGCAGTACACGATGATATAGGTAAACCAGATAGCATACTATCATCTCGAGTAAGACTGTCCTACCGGGATTGGTCCTCCCTCAATCATTGCAATCACGTGCCTGTGATCCAATAATCGACTCTGAGGGCACTATCTCCAACATATGGTTTGGTCGTGAATGATGACAGTCGCAATTTACTTTGCCCTCTTTCTAATCCCTTTATTTGTCTTTACATATTACTTTCTGCACAACCTACTTAGGCTAATTGGTTTTCTTCATTCCCTACCTTTTGTCACCTGCCTATGGTTTGGAAGAAGACTATCCAATAAGCGTAATAGGTGTACTCTCCTAAACCAAGGAGCCCTCGCAACCTGAGAGAAAGTGATAATAAAAGACAACTGAATAAACCAATTCTATTTCTCCTGAACCTGGATCCATCCTCGAAGAAGTCCCTCCGAGTTCGTATATAACCATATGATGGATCTATCCAATGGAAGTGGATGTCCATAGTAATACAGGGTGTTCTGAGAAATACAAAGGGTAAAAGAAGGAGCGGCAATGACTTATGCAACTCAGACAATCCAAAAGCCAGTATTTTAAGAAGGTTCGGTCAACTTGGTCACTGAGTCATAGTCTAGGGTCGGTTAATGGTCGCTGCCAAAGAGAGAGAGAGAAAAGAAACACTCTGCGTGCACTCTAACCAAGATCAGAATGGTTATCACTTTATCTAATCAGGAAACCTCCCACTGTAATCTCAAATTCTCCTCCAAACCTGAAAGAAGAATTAGTCGGGATCACCCGAAGAGTAAACTAACTCATCAGTGAGAATCGAGATCCAACTATCATCGTATGATAACTTGATGGAAGCCACTCAAGTTATCACACTCCAAAAGGTATGCGCATGCCTGGCAAGTTTTCTGTATGTTTGAAACTCCCGATATGATTTTTGCCCAATGCTCTTATGATCGTGACTTTGGCCAACCCATCATAAGTCACATGCCAAGTTCTACCCGTCATTATCCAGGTTAATTTGAACCCACCCGTACATACCCTTGACTTTGGCCAATAAGGTAATACGACTGTCCCAAACCAACGCATCTATCTACGCAACAGATGAATACCCAGCAACTACCAAACACTATGCCTTGACTTTGGCCAAACAAACATAGCTTGAATACTACTGACCATCCATAAGACATGATGGAGGGCTACGGCTGGTTTTTAGCGAAAAACCTTTAACGTAATGAACTTGATCTCGTTGAAGGAAACTGATAAGTTTTTATAAAAATATAGTGGCGAAAAACGTTTGCTAAAGAGGTCACTCCCGGTGAAGGGATCTCGGCTCATTCCTCATGGAATGAGGTGCAGGATATTCCAACTGAATACCGCGATGCAAAGCAACTTGTAATCGACTATATTGAAGTTATTACCCTGACGTAAACTTCTGCCCAAGGGGTCACTCCTGGTGAAGGGATCTCGGCCCTTGCCTCGTCGAATGAGGTGCAGGATATTCTAACTGAATATCACCATGCTAAACAAAAGGAAACGTCTTTGTAATAACACTTTTTTTAAAATTTGTTCCAACAACATCAAATATAGGTTTGTTTTTCTTGCATTGATAAGAATCAATGCAGTCCCATCAATCAATCACACCAGAAAAGAACGAAAATAAAATGTACGTATATGCCATCCGCATTCGTCACTGGGTCCCGTCATCACTCGTTAGGTTACTTAACTAACGACAGAGTGGGGGCTGGACTAGCACGGGTGTAAAACATATACAACATCTAATAGTATATATACCAATATACAATAATCTCTCCAGGCATGATAATATGAAACATTACAGAAAAGTAATAAGCATGACAGAACAATACAGATAATCTGGGATCCCCGGGTTTGACAGAGCCGCTACTGAAACCCGACGTTCCCCTGGTCGTGTGGATAGCCTGAGCAATGAAACCTAGACCCCTACGGGTGCGGCAAGTTATCTACCAAAACCTGAAGCGAGGCAGCCCCCTACAATAAAATGAATGGACGACCCGGCACTTCACGGAATCCGGAAACTTGAGCACCCCTCCTTGGGTCAACCTGTACCCCCAACTAGTGCGGCGAATAGTCTGCCAATTCTAGAGTGAGGTCCCTCTGCCTCTCAAAGCCATGAGATACAGACCCATTGCCCTCCAGAACCCGGCTATTCGTGCACCCCGTCGTGGGGTAAACCTAGTACAGAAAATAAAATATGTACAATGGGTACATCGACCTCAACCCGGTCGTTCCCCAAAAGAATATTATACAACAGGCAGTGACGGCAGTCCACATGTTGGACGTTCGCCCCGCAATATCAAATGTACAAATAAATCCAAACTACACTATCATTGCACCATGCTATCCACCACGACAAATCCGCAACATCACAGTACAACACAGAACATCAACGCGAATGTCACGTTCGCAAATCCGTCTAAAATAACTATAGCAATTAGACGCAATTTACCGCTCGAATGACATTCCCGGTCGGAGATATAAAGTAAGTACTGTATACTAACAAGTTTAAAATTTTGATCGACAAAACTTCCCGAAGTGGGCCCCACGTACATCTGTTGTACAGTAATAAAATTTGGGCCCAAAAGAAATATTCCATAAACAACAATTTTACAAGAAGAACCTACTATAGAAAAATGGTTTACTGTAGCTCCAAAACGGCGGCGGAACCGCGGCCAAACTAGGGTTTGCGCGGCGGTTCCGCGGTGCTTTAGATGCTTCAGTTGACCAAATTTCACCAGAATTCTTAAAAAAGCCTGCTCTCTTTTCTGTGATATGCAAAATAATTTTTAGACCCTTTTAAAAATCGACAGAAACTTTAACCCAGAAAATTGCAGTTTTCGAAATTCCGTTCAATCGATGTTTTAAACGTGTTAGCACAAGTTAGTAAAGCTTAATGGTGAGGCTCTGATACCACTGTAAGTCTACGGTAGCGCCCCGGCCTTCTAACAGACGCCAAATGCGGAACAAAAACTTTTAACAACTGGCGCTATCGCGTACTATAACCCGGATCTGCCATTAAAGCTAAACTAACAAACTACAAAGTGGGTAGAAATGTTATACCGAACGATCCGAGTCCTTCGGTCTTCAACCATCATCCCACGCTTTGTTGCGGCTGCTCCGATCTCCTGAATCTCCAGTCTTCTCGTCCAGGTGGCACCACGTTGATGGAACTTTAAACGGGCTCCCGCCTCTGAACCGAGGCAACTCGGTCGTCAAGTTTGCTACAAGAGATGACCAAGATGATGTAGAGAATGAGTAGAACACTTTGTCTCGCTTCGTCCAAAGCTATGGACGAACGGTTAATGAAGTTGCCTTTTGAAAACTGTGATGGAATGAAATGAGCTATGAAATTTCCATACACCAATACTATAATCTTTTCTTCCAAATGAACAACCATACCTCACAAGAGAGAGGCCGGCCACTTTTTTGGAGCAAGGGGGGTGAGTGTAGGAGAGGGGGGACCACAACCTTTAATGAAGAGAATGATTCATCATAACACCTTGCACAAACTTAATGCAAACAATTAATGCAAAAGAAGATGCATTAACCTAGTTATCCTTTCATTAAATGCAACCATTAATGAACTAATGACTCACTAGCCACCTCATCATCCTAGTCATCATCTAGAAGCTTCCACACCCATCAAGAAAATATAAATCCGCATTTAACCGAATGTTAAATACGGTTGATAGAAAACTGGAAACTGGCAACTTCCAAAAGTGATCCTGAAACGAATTTTAGGATAACCCCGTAACAGTATAAACATACCCACATTTGTATTACGACCGAATACTAATGCAACTGAGACAAAGATATTATATCTACACAGTATAATACTAGGATCCGGCTTAAACCAAAGCCTACCAGTATTATCTTCCCGAAAAACGACACGTGCGAAAACGCACGTGCATTTTCCGAACCCTGCCATAAAACCATATGGCCTCTACAATGTTTCGCCCGAACTTGGGAAATTGTCTGTGGGGGACTCTAATGACTCATCAACACACTGGCACTGGGTAAAACCACTAGCATGTCAGAGGTACAAGCAGTACGTAACGGTTGCCTATGTATTGATTGGAAGAGAAGCTGACGAGCGAACTCATCCATAAACCCTACTGAGCCTAACAGTGACAATATCCGTACAGTCCGGTCCGTCCGTCTAAAGAGTATCGTATATCGATTCTAGGGGGTGGATAAAGTCAGACCCCTAATAACGCGATAAATCGTGTCGGCATGAAGCCCATCACCATCGGAGAAACTACTGATCCAAATCAGTAATTCTCCACTACCTCGGCCGAGGATTTCTAGTGATGGCCACCAGTGCACTGCGCGACATCAACCCCCAATACCGGGAGAGACGAATCTCCGACGATCCGCTCACTGCCTCCATGTGGCTCGGGACTGTACCCAAAAAATACCTGTTTGCACGACTCCGTTGAGCCGTGGTAGGGTAGAAATCAAAGCACAGTGGGAACTCACACGAGACAAATGACGATCTCAGGTCGACAAACTAACCTGTACACATGTCACCTGGGAACTTCTATCTGACGATATGTATAATACCAACTAGCATGTTCTCGGCGAGTCCTGTCCGGTGTACTCATAACCTAATGAGCACCTGTATACATCTTAGGTGATCCAACTGACACTAGTGGCTTGTGAGACCGGCCACCGCCCCTCGTCGGGGTCTCGACTGTATACACTAGTCTACTCGGGAGTATCGAAGCCCTGTCTTGAAACTCCCACGACTAGCGACTCTTTAAGGATGTGCTTACAGACCCCAGCTCCCACGTATATGATCGCCATCATACTGCTGGTAGTCAATCAAGAATCCTATGGGCTCTGTCATCATGCAATAGTAAACTAAAGCATATATACGATGATAAAGACAAACCAGATAGCATACTATCATCTCGAGTAAGACAGTCATGTCGGTATAGGTCCTCGCTCAATCATTGTAATCACGTACCAGCGATCCAATAATTGACTTAGAGGGCACTATGTCCAACAGAAGGAAAAACCAATTTAAATCAAGTAGTTTAGCAACATAAGCTGAATATGTATTTTAAAAAAAATCACAAGTCTTTTCTAAAAATTTCGGCAGAGTTTCCTTTGTAAATACTGGCCCCGAACGGGGTACAACATGATAAATATATGCATCAATGATAAAAGGCATCCCCAAGCGGGAACTAGCTATTCGTCAATCGACGGACAAACCACACAGTGCAATATAATATACAACGCCGAAAGGCGAGGATAAAAACTCAAAATGAACTCAAAACAGCATGAAATCAATAATAATACAACGCGCGACTCTAAGGTCGAAGAATAAACATCACTGGTCTGTTAAGTCAATAAAATATACTAGTCTGGTTGATGGAGTTTTACTAGATACAACTGAATATAAAAATACAATGGTGGTCCTGATACAAAAGAACCCACCTACCAAAGCAACCACCGAAAGGAACAGTGTGCCAGCAAAGCCGCAACGAAACCTGTACGGCAAAACCTGCAAGGAACTGTGGCACAACGGGGGTGAGTTGCCAACTCGTGAGTAGAAAACATCTACGAGAAGAAAATCACATGCATGACACTATCCTAGGTCATATCAAGTAATATCCTCAGATAAATATCATGGTCCATCTATGTATAAGTGCAATACTACATGCCCATGTCAGTGCCTCAGGTAGCAATATATCACATGTACGTGGTATGATCAATGTAATCAACATGAAATCTAAAAGTATGTGGATATCATCCAACTATGTAATCAATACCTGTATACTTGTGGATCTCGTCCACGTGTCGACCAATAACATAACAATATCTTGCATGTAAAAAGTCATAGAAGCGTATGCATGAAAGTATGAGGATATAAAACAACGTGTGTCCCTCGCGACACATCAAAATCATGGAACCTGAGTGTCCAGCATCGACACTCAAAAATATCATGAAACCTGTGCCCAGCATCGGCACGTAAATCATCATATATCTCAGGCTCCGTATCATCTGCAGGATCGGCCCGCGGGCCCCGCCAGTACGGATCGGCCTATATCCATCTCATGACTCCAGTCGGTATCCTCCGGATAACCGCCAGGTCCAAATGCTATCACCGGTAGGCAGCCTGCCCCTGCCAGGCTCATCGTCTAAACCTCGATCTTCTTACCCCGGGGTACCTTACCGGGTCCACCATGTACCCGCAGACGGTTCATCCAACTCCTCGAATCGGGTCTCAAAATCCATCTCATAACCGAGAAAACATCATGGTGGACAATATTCATCATATCAAGGAAAACCGCATTTTACTCTTTACAATAACACATCAGTTTATAAAACATTCACATGCGGTTTCCAAATCCAGAAAATCTCATGAAAATCCAAAATCCAATCATCAATAGCAAGTAAACAGTGAATAATAATATGCATGCGGTTGCAAGTAATAACTGCAACGTTTAATCTAGCATATAAAGACGAGTACGCTAATACTATGGCGAACTATCAGTTAACAAGCTATATCAATGAGTAATATTCTCTAAAGTGTTCGTGACATGGCAATTACCGATGATGATGTGTGTGAGCCGGCAAGTAAGTGTATGTGGAACATACGCATCATCGGTAATGGTGCTGGTGTCCTGACAGCATGATCTCAATAATAGCATATGAAAACACAATATAAGCATGCGGTGTGGTGAAACATCATGAATATATAGGAAGTGATGTGATAACAGCAACACTGAAAATATACCTACCCAATATCCGAGTCATGCAGTTTGGTATAAAAACATACTCACGATTTCCCACTTTTGAAAAAGAGTATGACTCGAGCCATGTCGAAAGGGTAAGGGAATCTGCCTAAGTCTGAGTCGATCTATACATACATCTAGTAGTCAGTGATCTCGCCTCAACAATATCACGTACGATACAATAAATAATATGGCGTCATCGAGTCATGAGTGTGGATCTATTCTCATAACTATCTCTCGTACGGCAAATTTATCGTACGACATCCCAAATCTGGGTACGGGTCAAATATCATATTTATCTCCATATTCATCTGATATCCACATCACCACAAATCATGAACATGGGGTAATGATCTAAGTCTAGCAAGCTACTAATTTCATCGACACTAATCATGATCTGACTACTGATCTACAGCCTCATACAATCCGGTGTCATCCATATTTATCATCATATAGGAGTATACATCGCCCAAGCGATCCATTAATAATATCTTAACATATCTCATCTCATATCTCTATCATAAGTCAACTATCATATATATATATATATATATATATATATATATATATATATATATATATCATCCACAAGGTATCGTCGTCTAACGATCCGCTATAATATCATGACATATCTCGATCACCTATTAAATATCTCACGGCATCATGCCCGATCAGATCGGCTCATTCCCAAATATCATATAACATTCTCGTCATCCAAGAATAGGAATACAAATATAATTATGTCCCCAATACACACAAGGAAATCAAAGTATGCGAGTATGTGTATGTGCGTGTATGCAAATCTTGACTCTAGGGTTTCGGGACTAAGAAATCGACTAGAGTCCTTTCATCCAAACTCGCTAACACTAACCCCTAACCTCCTAAAGCTTTCTTAATAAGGCTCATATCACATCCTAACATATAAAGGTATATATATCGTATCCCATCATATAATACCTTACAACTTTGCGGGGGTGCTATACGTCATCCACCCGACTTCTCCACGTAGATATAAATCTACTCACCTTGCTTCTTGTGTCCCGATGCCAATGTCTCCATCTTGATCTTCAACGTATCGACATCACGTGGGGTACCTACACATATACACAATCGCAAATGCGTATTAAAATCACATCGGAAAACCAAAACGACGCGCTAAAGGCCTATAGGTTAGAACCTATGGACCACACTTTCAAAACCACCACCAACCCTCGATATCGCCGTACAAATGTCAAGTGATCGAGGTAAAACACAATGCTAGAAATCCAGAATCCAAAATACGAGAAACCCCGAATCAAAACAGCAACTCATGAAAATGGTCCGAGATTTTACCCTAGGTCAAATTAGTCAATTTTGCATATGCCAAGGGTCTAGTTTACAGGAGATAAAGCTACAGAACCAACACGGATCCCAGAACCCATGCTCTGGCCGCAATTTGCGGCCAGAAGGATTAAATCTGCGGCCAGGTTGAAGAGTTAGGGGCTATGGTTTTGGGTATAGGGTCTAGGTTGCCTGCACACTCTTCTGTACTTGCAAAATAATTTTCAGAGGCTCCGGGTGATAGCAGATTTTATTTTACACACATAGAATCCATAATTCTTCCAATATAGGGTTTCTAAATCCGTATTCCGGGGTTCTAGTCTCTGGTTTAGGTCTGAATTCTAGCACTAGGCGGTTTGTGTGGCCTCTACTGGGCTCAATTACACATCACAACTCTTAAATTCCACAAACCCTAACTAGAATTTCCCAAGTCTCATTAAACGACAGCAATTCGGTTCTGATTTATCATGGATGTAAAAGCAATGGAAATACTATCCTAATGGTTAATAGAATACCTCATTTGGCAACTCAAGGAAATTCTTGAGTTGCCCCAAGTGTCCAAAATGCAAGCTTTCTTGGTCCAATGTGTTACTAGTGAGCTCATGCATAATTTTAATGAAGTGGGTATTAGGTTTTGAGGTGTTTTTAAAAGTGTTTTGTGAGTTTGAAGATGGTGGAGGAGAGGGTGCTGCCTTGGGCTGAAGAAGGAGGGAAAAATGAAGGAAAGAGATGGAGGAGAGAATGTCCAAGTCAACAAAACCCTCACCCTCTCCCACTCTCTGTCATGCCCATGCCTAATACTATATTCATTTCCATTTTCCTTTTTCTTTTCTTCTGTTTTCTTCTCTCCACAATAGTAGACCCAAAACAAATAACCATTCACCCAAAATCATGTAGGAAAAATGTAACAAGGGCTAAAATGACATGTGCAAGTCATGTGCACCAAAGCACGCTTAAAGCCCGATTAGCGATTTTTAATCGCGATTAACACAAAATTAGTGTATAATAAATCGTAAAATTTCATAATTTGCATAAATCACAAAAAGTACCCTCATTTTAGTAATTTCCATAATTTTCTAAATTTTTCCCCATTTATCGGTATTTAATTATACCGCCTTATTAAAATATTCAATATTTTATTATTTAATTATAAATATTCCCAAAAAATAATATTTTATTTTTCTGAAATGTTACTGTCTTCCCCCCTTAAAGAAATTCGGTCCCCGAATTTAAATTTAAACCCTTCGAATACGAAAACATTTCAGTAAAAAGTCTAAGTCGTCGGGGTCCGGAAATCATAAATACATAAAACGCATCATAGCGCAATGCATGCGCATGAACAATGAGCAGATAACTCAAAAACAAAACTCCGTCAAATATCCCGCAATCATCGGAGTCATGGGGAAGATATCAATGTCTAAATCCAATTCAAAAACCAATATGATATACTCCAACACTATATATGTAAACATCTGAAGGAAATGCATGCCAAACCTTTTTAAGTCGCTGTGCGATGCGCATAACACTGCACAGTGGCGGACGTCTCAAGTAAGAAAATAACTCTATATATATGTCCTTTGTTTACACGCACGTACCGCCGTTTTTTGAAAACAATTTAGAAGGGTTTCCTTGTTTTTAAATGTTTCGTGTCATCTCAGACACGTAGGTAAATACTGAGACTATATCTCTTTCTTTGAAAATCCCTTCGATGTCTATCAATGCATGCAAAAATATATCCAGGTACTGTCCTCTGATTAGTCCTGCTCAGTATGAAAACAATAGTAAATATCATAAAACGTACTGCTCCATAAGAATCAATCCGAAATGTGCATATAAATGCTACGTGCGTCTGGTGCGCACGGAAATCAAAATCCATATGTGTGCCATACAAGTGCACAGAAACAACATCTAAGTGCAACGGGTGTGCACGAAACGCCTGTCAGAGGCAACGTGTGTGCCTGATAGCAAAATCAGGTGCATCTGACATACACGTAGAATCTCGATTTAGTGCATCTGGTGTGCACCAAAATCGCATCTCATAACATGCGCGAAAATCCAAATCCATCATGCATGAATAAAATCTAAATCGTGTGCATCCAACATGCACGAAATCATGAAATCCAATATCAAGCGCCGAACATGCGCAAAAATCCAATCAGGTGCACAAGGTGCACAAAACAAATATCGAGCATCACAATCGAAATCGACGGTATACAACACATCTCAAATCCAAATCAGGTATACCGCGGTATCAAATCTCACAACCATGTGCATCAGCGTGCACGAAATCTAATCAAAACACTAAAAGTGCATGAATACTATGCCGTAAGCATAAGTCAGATCATATGCATGCCCTAGGCATGAAGTCAAAATCAATACTTCCAACAACATCAAATCGAAGTCCTGTGCAACTGTAGTGCAAAAAATACGTATCACTGCACTATAAGCATAAGTGAACAATACCGAGTGCAAAAGCCAAATCGTGTGCGTACATATGCACAAAATCAACTCAACTGTACGAAACCCATGAAATCATAAACATATGCAATTAAGGCACGAAAATGATATCAAGTGCAATTGCTGTGCACAAATCGTAAATACTCAGTAGGTGCAACCATGGTGCACGAAAACAAATATCATGAAACTCAACCATCAAAACTCAATCATGCGAATAGATCGCCCAAAATACCGAAATCAAGTATGGCGGAATAGTCCCGCTCAAGCACATCCTCTAAGAACCTCTGGCCTGCTGGGTGTGCGTAAAAAGACCACTCCTGGGACCAAGCCTTCTCGTAATTTATTCCAGAAAGGTCCTATCGAGGTCTCTCCTAAATCTCGTCTCTGTCGAACTGTCCGGAAGTTATCACCCTTCACTAAATCTGTTTCATGTTCCGGAACGGCTACATACTCACCGCGACTCCTTCTGGAAGATATATCCATATACAATGCCTCTGCATACGTACCTCATCTCTGATGTCGGCGGAGTGGAACGTTTTCTCACCAAGATCTCGTACGAACTTCTTACTCCACTTTTCTCTAATGTCGACTGCTTCGGACTCGTCTCATCGTGGCTGCATGGACTGTGCTCCAACGGCTATACTCGTATCTGGAGTCTGCCAAGCAATGCATATCCCCACATAGCATCTGAATGAAGTCGAACCATTCGATCAATTCGTCAAAACCTCATAATCCCCTAAGAGCTCACATCTTGGGTACAGTTTAATAGTATCGAGTACATACCACAGCATCGGTGGACCAGCCGTAGAAGGGCAAACCCAAGCCTCACTAATGGCGTCGCGGAACTGCCGCAAACCCTAAGGTTCAAAGGCTGTCACACGGTCATTATGTCGAGTTAGGGTTTCATTCTTCTAGAGGGTCCATAGAATTGCTTGTATGTCTTTCCGAATACTTTAAACATGGAATAATGGGTTTCTGACATTCGATCGTCTCTATCGACTCTCAACGTACCTAAGTGAAGTCGTCTCTAGCTGGAATCCATCTATCTGATGACCTCGCATCGGGGTAAGCGAACGAACCACATGTCCTAGTCATTCATCCTTGGGTGACTAGCGACTTTCCATCATATCTCTAAGTACAACTCGTACTGCAATAGCTCCAACATCTGGGGCAATATCTCGTCGCTCGCAGCAACAACTGGCTCATTCGTCTGCACGCTGAACAATGTCTCAATCATCATGAATAAGCAATATATCAATGGTCATCACATTCTTGCTGGCCTCTATCAATGGCTCAATCCTCTGGTGCAAATCTGCACGTCCGAGAAATCTCACAACAGCGATCCATCAAACACTCATGGCGCGAAAACACAATAACACGGCGCATCTATGCAAATCGTATGTCCCTGGAATCACGCCCTGGTCAGTCCTCGTCCATGACGAGCTCGTGCTGACCGCAACTCTAGCCGTAGCTCTCTGTGCCCGTACAACCGTGGTAACAAAACCATAACTGGTATCGATGAGGCTAGATCATAGGAATGAATATAATACTGTGCAAAGAAATGTACATCCTAAGGCTTCTTAAGAGGAGTATCATATCGTAAATATGCCGCGGAACATACGTACGGTACGTCACTCTACTCAAGCTACCTACTCCATTAACCAAGGGTCATCCTACACTCCGAAGGTAAACCTAATGCTCTGATACCAACTTTTTCACGACCCGAAAAGTACGGAACATGACCGACACTTAAATTACGAAACGTCTCGAGGCGTACGTAATCTAAGTAAGCCAAAACCCAGAAATCAAAACCATGTGAAGCAGTAGAGTGAAGGAAAAACCAATTTAACTCAAGTGCTTTAGCAACATAAGCCGAATATGTATTTTAAAAAAAATCAAAGGTCTTTTCTAAAAATTTCGGCATAGTTTCCTTTGTAAATACTGGCCCCGAACGGGGTACAACATGATAAATATATGCATCAAAGATAAAATGCATCCCCAAGCGGGAGCTAGCTCTTCGTCAATCGACGGACAAACCACACAGTGCAATATAATATACAACGCCGAAAGGCGAGGATCAAAACTCAAAATGAACTCAAAACAGCATGAAATCCATAATAATACAACGCGCGACTCTAAGGTCGAAGAATAAACATCACTGGTCTGTTAAGTCAATAAAATAAACAAGTCTAGTTGATGGAGTTTTAATAGATACAACTGAATATAAAAATACAATGGTGGTCCTGATATAAAAGAACCCACCTACCAAAGCAACCACCGGAAGGAACAGTGTGCCAGCAAAGCTGCAACGAAACCTGTACGGCAAAACCTGCAAGGAACTATGGCACAACGGGGGTGAGTTGCCAACTCGGGAGTAGAAAACATCTACGAGAAGAAAATCGCAAGCATGACGCTATCCTAGGTCATATCAAGTAATATCCTCAGATAAATATCATGGTCCATCTATGTATGAGTGCAATACTACATGCCCATGTCAGTGCCTCAGATAGCAATATATCGCATGTATGTGGAATGATCAATGTAATCAACATGAAATCTAAAAGTATGTGGATATCATCCAACTGTGTAATCAATGCTTGTATGCTTGTGGATCTCATCCATGTGTCGACCAATGACATAACAATATCATGCATGCAAAAAGTCATAAAAGTGTATGCATGAAAGTATGAAGATATAAAATAACGTGTGTCACTCGCGACACATCAAAATCATGGAACCTGAGTGTCGAGCATCGAGACTCGAAAATATCATGAAACATGTGCCCAGCATCGGCACGTAAATCCTCATATATCTCAGGCTCCGTATTATCTGCAGGATCGGCCCGCGGGCCCCGGCAGTACTGATCGGCCTATATCCATCTCATGACTACGGTCGGTATCCTCCGGATAACCGCCAGGTCCAAATGCTATCACCGGTAGGCAGTCTTCCCCTGCCAGGCTCATCGTCTACACCTCGATCTTCTTGCCCCGGGGTACCTTACCGGGTCCACCATGTACCCACAGACGGTTGATCCAACTCCACGTATCGGGTCTCGAAATCCATCTCATAACCGAGAAAACATCATGGTGGACAATGTAAGGTTAGTATAGCACCCTATGAAGAGTTTTGAAGCATCACATGACCCAAAGTTATAATTTTTAAGGTGCTAAACTAACATGCAAGTGGATCGATCCTAGAAAATTAGGGTTATTAAAATTTAAGCTAGAAAAGATTAGGGTTTGAAAGGCTACAACCTTTGTAGCTCCCCTTTGCTAGACTCTTTAGGCTCTTGGGTGTTGGAAGAAGGTCCTCTTGTTGTCCTCTTACGTCCACGACGATCCACCCGGAGTTTCCCGTCCAAGCTAGCTACTTTGAAAAAATCAAGAGAACACTCTAATCAAGTTGGCTAAACTTGATTAGAATGATGTTGTGGCTATGGATCACACTTCAAAATCCTATTTTTATGAGTATTTTACTCTCTTATAAGAACTAGAGAGCAAAGCATGGAGGTTGATGAAGATGGTGGTCTTTTGTGAAGAAGAGAATGAATTATCTTTTGAAAGAGAAAAGAAAAATAACTATATATATTTTTCTTTCTCATAACCAACCATGGTTAGATTTAAAGTTATCATTTGATTTAAGTTAAAAGCATAATAAGAAAATAAACCATGGGTTAAAAGTTATGTGAGCATGGTAGAGTTTAGAAGAGTGTAGAAACTCTTAAATGATTTGACCCATTTTTTATTTCCTTTTGCTTTAATTTAAATCCAATAATAATCCAAAAATAACCATGGTGTAATTCTTATATATCCACCATTCTCATTGTATAAACAACCATGATAAAAATTGATGTATGTATGCATGTGTGCTTGCACATCAATATGTGCATGAACAAGAATGAATGCATACATGCATACATACATCCAAAATAAGCAAGATAGGATTTGTAGTGAGAAACTAATAATGAATCAACACTTGATTCACTAATCCGGTCATATCACATATGACCCGACCATTAGCAAGCCGCCCAATTAATATACGGTATCCTATACACGCATTTTAATCGGGCCCAAGCGCATATCGGATATGCCCACCACAACTTTTCTCCTGGACTAGGTAACTCCTATGTGGGACTCTAAGACTCGTCAATACGCCGGCAGTGGGTGATGATCATATCAAACACCCCCAAGCCGCAAGCGGTCTGCTAAACGTAACGGCCACCCGGGTATTGAGCGATTAGAAGAAAACAAGCGAACCTGTTACAACTCCCGTCGAGCCATCCGGCAACACTACCGTACAGTCCGGTCTCTTCGTCAGATATGCTGCATATCGAGCCTAGGGATGGTCACGTCGACCCCAATAACTCAATAAGTCGTGCCGGTGAATGGTCTATAACAGATCGAGAAACTACTGATAACACTTATCAGCAAATCTCAGCAGCCCTGGCCAGGGACTTGCTGTTATAACCAGTCGGGCACAGTACAGCATCAACTCCCAATATCGGGAGAGACGAAACCCCTCCTATCGCTCATTGCCTTCGTGTGTCTCGGGACTATACCCAACGGCCACCTGTTTGCACGACTCAGTAGAGCCGTGGTAGGGTGGCAATCAAAGTACAGTGGGAGAACACACAAGACTCCATGGCGATCTCGGGTCTACAGACTAACCTGTACCAGTGTCACCTGAGAACTGCTATCCGACGATAGATATAATTCCATATAGGAGTTCTCGGTGAGTCCGTCCAGTGTACCCAGTCACCACTGAGCACCCGTATATGATCTTGATGTCAAACATCGATGAATGTGGGAACATTCATCGCCCATCGTATGGGTCTAGTAACATATACGCTAGTATACTCTGGTATATCAATGCCCCGTCTCGATATACCTACGACTAGGGACGTTCCAGGATACGCTTATAGACTACAGATGTCCCACTAGTATGATCTGCATCATAATCAGAGTAGTCAAGTCGATATCCTCAGGGCTTTAGCAGCATGTATGAATGAATAGAAGCATGATCAAATAAACATGTCAGATAAAGAAGAACCAGATAGCATACTATCATGTCGAGCAAGAATGCAAACTGAATATATATACATGTATAGATACATCCACTATCACATAATGGCCTCTAGGGCATACATATATCCAACAATCTCCCACTTGCACTAAGGCCAGTTATTGGCGTATCTCATACCCAACATCTCAAAAAGTCGCTCATGCTGTGGCTGAGGGAGGGCCTTGGTGAGTGGATCCGCGGCGTTGTTCTTTGTGTCTACTCTCTTAATCTCGATCTCGCGGCGATCTACAATCTCCCGGATCAAATGAAAGCGTCTCAGGATATGTCTGGACCGCTGATGGGATCTGGGCTCCTGGGCTAACGCCATTGCCCCATTATTGTCACAATACAAAGGTATTGGATCAATAATGGTTGGAACTACTCCTAGCTCCGAGACGAACTTCTTCATCCAGACGGCTTCCTTGGCGGTATCATTTGCAGCAATGTACTCAGCTTCCATCGTAGAGTCTGCAACGGTATCTTGTTTGGAACTCTTCCAACTTATCGCCCCTCCATTGAGGGTAAATATAAACCCTGAGATAGACTTGCTGTCATCCTTATCGCTCTGGAAGCTCGAATCAGTAAAGGCCTCCATTTGGAGGTCTGTATTACCATACACCAAGAACAATTCTTTAGTCCTTCGTAAGTACTTAAGAATGTTCTTCTCAGCTGTCCAGTGGTTCTCCCCTGGGTTGGATTGATACCTTCTTACAACACTAAGTGCATAAGCTATATCTGGGCGTGTACATAACATCGCATACATTATAGATCCTACTGCCGAAGCATAAGGTATAATGCTCATGCGAGCTCTCTCTTCATCGGTCTTTGGACAAAAATCCTTGGAGAGAGTGACTCCATGGCAAGCGGGTAAGGCACCCCGCTTGGAGTCTTCCATACTAAACCTTTTTAGGATGGTGTTGATGTACCTGGTTTGGGACAATCCCAATAACTTTTTGGATCTATCCCTATAGATCCTTATGCCCAGGATGTATGTGGCATCACCCAGGTCCTTCATGGAGAACCTCAGTGATAAGAATGATTTGACCGACTGTAGCATATGAATATCATTTCCTATCAGAAGAATGTCATCCACGTACAATACGAGGAATGTGACAGCTCTTCCTACAGCCTTCCTATAAACACAAGGTTCATCTGGATTTTTGATGAAATCAAACTCTTTGATAACATCATCGAAACAGATGTTCCAACTCCGAGATGCCTGCTTTAACCCATATATGGATTTAAGCATTCTACATGCTTTCTCGCTGCCCCACTGTCAATGAAGCCCTCTGGCTGATCCATATAAACGCATTCTTCTAAATCTCCATTTAGAAATGTTGTTTTAACGTCCATCTGCCAGATTTCATAGTCGTAGTGAGCAGCAATAGCATGTAGGATCCGAATGGATTTAAGCATGGCTACGGGCGAAAAAGTTTCATCATAGTCCAAACCTGGTCTTTGACGAAAACATTTCGCCACAAGTCTTGCCTTATAGGTCTCTACCTGCCCATCCACACCAATCTTTCTTTTAAAGATCCATTTGCACCCTACAGGTTTTACCCCAGGGGGTACAACGTCCAAAGTCCATACTTTGTTGGTGTACATAGACTCCATTTCGGATCTCATGGCATCCAGCCACTTCACAGAGTCACCACTCGTGATAGCTTGCTGAAAACTGGTAGGATCATCATCTTCCATGATACAGTCTTCTCTGTCACCATCAATGAGGAAACCGTAGTACCTCTCCGGTGGGCGATAAGTCCTACCAGACCTACGGAGTGGCCGAGGTTCTTCAGTTTCTGTTGCAACAGTCGGTTCAACCAAATCGTCATTTGTAGTTTGTGTCTCTAGAACCTCTTCTAGATCCACCACTTTGCCATCATCCTTATCTGTGAAAAACACTTTTTCCAAGAATGTGGCATGTTGAGAAACAAACACTTTTTGTTCCTCTTTGTGGTAGAATAGATATCCATAAGAATTCTTTGGATATCCTACAAAGTTACACATGACTGACCGTGTCTCGAGTTTGTCCGGATTCTGCTTTTTAACATAGGCCGGGCAACCCTAAATCTTAATTCTCTTAAGAGATGGTTTCTTCCCATGCCATATCTCATATGGCGTGGTAGACACGGCTTTGGTTGGAACCTTGTTTAGCAGAAACGCTGCAGTCTCCAATGCATGCCCCCAAAACGAGACTGGTAACTCAGCGTCACTCATCATGGACCGGACCATATCTAATAGGGTCCTATTCCGTCGTTCTGACACACCGTTGTGCTGTGGTGTGTAAGGAGGAGTGAGATGAGAGAGAATCCCATTCTCTTTTAGGAAGTTTGCAAATTCTGTACTGAGATACTCTCCACCTCGATCTGATCAAAGCATCTTAATACTCAAGCCGGTTTGTTTTTCTACTTCTTGTTTATATTCAATGAATTTCTCGAAAGCGTCGGACTTGTGCTTTAATAAAAATACATGACCGAATCTTGAGAAATCGTCAGTGAATGTAATGAAGTATGAAAAAACGCCTCTAGCCTGTGTAGACATAGGCCTACATACATCACTATGTATGAGGCCCAGGAGCTGAGTAGCTCTTTCTCCGTGTCCGGTAAACGGAGTTTTGGTCATTTTACCCTTGATACAAGACTGGCAAGTCGCATAAGATTTATATTCAAAAGAATTTAAATATCCATCTTTGTGTAACTTGTTTAGTCTTGTTTCGTTAATATGACCAAGTCTACAGTGCCAAAGAAAAGCTTCATTTAATTCTAAAAGTTTTCTTTTATTCGTGTGTTGTATACTGAAAACTGTGTGTTGATTTAGGACATATATTCCGTTATTAAGCGTACCATACCCAACCAACATTTGATTCAGGTGAATGTTCATAACATTGTTTTGCAATACAAAATTATACCTTTCATTGTCCAACAAAGAAACGGATATTATATTACATAGCATACTTGGTACAAAATAACATGGATTCAAAATCAAAATACATCCAGATGGCAACCCCAAGTGATACTCTCCCACTGCGACTGTATGTACATTGGAACCATTTCCAACGCGGAGAGTATGGTCACTTGTCCTCAAAACCTTGCTATTTCTCAGCCCCTGCATAGAATTGCAAATGTGAGAACCTGAACCGGTATTCAATACCCAGGAAGCAGAGTTTATAGAAAAACAGTTTTCAGTCACAAACGCACCTGAAGCAGAAGCATCACCATGCTTCTTCTTGAGACTTAGGTACTCTGTGCAGTTGCGCTTCCAATGTCCTGTCTTATGGCAATGAAAACACTCGCCCTTCCCCGGGTCTCCAGCTGTGGACTTTTCCTTTCCTTTCACCTTTTTGACTCCGCCCTTAGGATTAGTGGGTTTCTTCTTTTTCTTTCCCTTGGCCTTATCTTTCGGGCGAGAAGAAGAAGACTGTCCAATAGTCATAACGGGAGTCTTTGCTGACTTCATAGTGCTCTCTGCACTCCTTAACATATTAAGGAGTTCAGGGAGTTCCTTCTCCATGCCATGCATGTTAAAGTTCACTATGAATTGAGCAAAGGTGGAGGGGAGGGACTGCAAAATGATATCTATATATTGTTCATTGTCCATTGTCCATCCGAGGCCCTCAAGCTCTTCTATAAGAGCTATCATCTTCAAAACATGGTCTGCTACTAGTGTGCCAGGGGCCATCCGCATCTGAAACAGTTTCTTTGATGCTTCGTATCGTAATACGTGGGACTGCTCCCCATACAACTCCTTTGTATGGAGAAATATCCCGTGAATGTCCATGTCCTCGTGCTGCTTTTGATGTGTGTTGTCCATCGATGCAAGCGCGAGGCATTTTGCCGTGGCACAGTCAGCGTCCCATGTCTTGCGGACTTCAATGTCCGCAACTGAGGATTTTGGGCATGGGACGGGCGGGGCTGAAGCCGTGAGGACATATGATACTTTATCATAAGTCAAGGCGATCTTCAGATTCCTTAGCCAGTCTTTATAGTTGGTCTCATTCAGTTTGTTCTTATCTAGTAGAAGCTTAAGTCCAGTCATTGGTATCTGCCATTAAGAGAGAGAAAAGAATACACTCAGCGAAAGCTCTTGCACAGATTAGATTGGTTTATTATCTTGTCTAATCGATGTTTCCCACTACTTTTTATCAAGTTTTCTTTCAAACCTTAAAAAGAAAAAACAAGCCAGGATTAATTACAGTCTACAACTTCGCTAACCGTTCAGCCAGGCCAGTGTCGGTACTTTGAGGGAGGTTCCCCGTGCTTTCGCACGGACCTAATTAGAGTAAACCTCGTTTTCCCAGAGGCGGAGCCCCGTTAACACCTTTCTAGACACCTAATGAGTTAGCTAATTGTAAATTGTAAAACTCTCCTAGGAGCAACTATTGCCCACAGTGGGATCGGGATCCAACCATTATATGGAAGGTATGCAATCTCATTGCAAATTTCAACACTTGAAATTCCCGATGTGGTTTTTACCCCTAATACTCGTGACCTTGGCTAAGGTCAACAAATCACGAGCACTAGTCAAGCTCAACCCGTCATTTCTTGATTAATTAGACCCGTTCACATGACCCTTGGCTAAGGTCAACAAAGTCATATGCCCGTCCTAATTAATCTGCATCATATGCGTTTGTAGGAAGACATCACTTAGCTACCGTACACTACGCCTTGGCTAAGGTCAACAAACGTAGCACGAATACTAAGTACTCTACTTCCTAAAATGACGGAGGGTTGCGAATGATTTTTAAGAAAATCTTTAACGCTTTGAACTTGATATCGTTGTAGAATCAAACAGTTTTGAAAAGGTGTGGCTTAAGCTCCGCTGTTTTGAAATGTAGCTTTTTCATTAAATAGCCCAGTAGTTTTTAAATCCGATTCTACAACATCTTTTTAGGTTTATTTTCTTTACATTAATCACATTAATGTAATCCCATCATTTAAGTCCTAAAGCCAATCACAGAAAAGAAACGAAAATAACACGTACGCTTATGCCATCCGCATTCGCCGCAATGTTCCGTTATGCACCGTTAGGTTACTTAACTAACGGCATACCGGGACGGGACTAGCGCGGGTGTAAAACATAAGCAACGTCTACTATATATCATATATATAATATGTCATTCGTCTCAGATATCACAGAACACAGGCAGCAGAAACATAGATATAATGTGGGATATCCTAGGACGTCCGTATTTAGTACTTAGCCAGAATAGAAAATACGGATTCCACGGTTGCGATGAATAGCCAAGCCCACACCCTGGACCCCTACGAGAGCGGCAAGTGACCCTACCAATCCTGGAGTTTAGGAGACCCGGTCTCGACTCCTCGAGATGGCCTCCCACTGAACCCCAGAACCCGGTCACCTGTGCTCCCCTCCTTGGGTCCATCCTAATGCGGAAAAGTAAATAATATACAACACTGGTGACACAACCACAACCTGGAAGTGCCCTAAATAAAAGAATATTACAAATATTACATTTGAATTTACATGAATGAAAATATAAAACTCTCATCTCACAAAAACCCCCGGCTATTCGATCGCGACAATCCAACACATCATATCTCAGCAACACATAATATCACATATCATCAACGTAAGTAAGTATGCATACCCCAATTGTCGTTGATGTATAGCAACGAAACCGGCGATATCTAACATACTACACTTACGGTCACAGAAAAGAAAGTGTAAAACTACAATATTTGGAATCCAGATTCTCTTTAGACATCATAAATGCGAAATATCACATATTTCGTATTTCATGCCTAAACCATATGAATTCCACATATTGTATCACATTCCAGAAAAACAGACAGTATTAAAGTTTTCGAACAAACAATCAAGCACCCAAGATTCACTAAAGCTCAACACTTGAGCAGGGTTCAAAAGATCCGGAGTGTGACACAGTAGTGGCGGTCCAGCCGTAGAAGGGTCAAGCCAACGCCTCACATGTGGCACGCTGTACTGCCCCAAACCCTAGGGTTCAAAGAGCAGTTCGAGACGGTCACATAATCGAGTTAAGGTTTGTTGTCTTCTAGAGGGACCACCGCAAAAAAAACTTGCACGTATCTCCAAACTATTTAAACCCCGTGAATATTGAGTAAATGATATTCGTTCAAACACTTCAATACTTTCTAGTTTACCCGGAAAAGAAAACGAAATGAAAATTCCGATCGAAACCACGAGTTCAGAACCATCTCCAGAATTTTTCAACAGCAGATTCAGATTAAACATACTCAAAATACACTATAGCAGGTAAGAAAAATACTGTGCAAAATAGAGTAAACGACCCCCTTTTATGGCCGCGGAACCGCGGCCTAAGCCTGCTTAGGCCGCGTTTCCGCGGTCAAGATTACTGTTCATGGCCACGAATTTTCCAGATTGTCTTATTTTTACCTGCTCTATTTTTTGAGAATTTTTAATTCTGAAAAAAGTCAGTTTTTAAAAAATTTCCAGAGAGTGTCCCGTAAATCCGTATTTTGGTTCGATCGGACTTTTTACTTCGCAAAAAGGGCGCCTAATGTTCTAGGTCGGCTCTGATACCAATGTAAGGTTAGTATAGCACCCTATGAAGAGTTTTGAAGCATCACATGACCCAAAGTTATAATTTTTAAGGTGCTAAACTAACATGCAAGTGGATCGATCCTAGAAAATTAGGGTTTTTAAAATTTAAGCTAGAAAAGATTAGGGTTTGAAAGGCTACAACCTTTGTAGCTCCCCTTTGCTAGACTCCTTAGGCTCTTGGGTGTTGGAAGAAGGTCCTCTTATTGTCCTCTTACGTCCACGACGATCCACCCGGAGTTTCCTGTCCAAGCTAGCTACTTTGAAAAAATCAAGAGAACACTCTAATCAAGTTGGCTAAACTTGATTAGAATGATGTTGTGGCTATGGATCTCACTTCAAAATCCTATTTTTATGAGTATTTTACTCTCTTATAAGAACTAGAGAGCAAAGCATGGAGGTTGATGAAGATGGTGGTCTTTTGTGAAGAAGAGAATGAATTATCTTTTGAAAGAGAAAAGAAAAATAACTATATATATTTTTCTTTCTCATAACCAACCATGGTTAGATTTACAGTTATCATTTGATTTAAGTTAAAAGCATAATAAGAAAATAAACCATGGGTTAAAAGTTAGGTGAGCATGGTAGAGTTTAGAAGAGTGTAGAAACTCTTAAATGATTTGACCCATTTTTTATTTCCTTTTGCTTTAATTTAAATCCAATAATAATCCAAAAATAACCATGGTGTAATTCTTATATATCCACCATTCTCATTGTATAAACAACCATGATAAAAATTGATGTATGTATGCATGTGTGCTTGCACATCAATATGTGCATGAACAAGAATGAATGCATACATGCATGCATACATCCAAAATAAGCAAGATAGGATTTGTAGTGAGAAACTAATAATGAATCAACACTTGATTCACTAATCCGGTCATATCACATATGACCCGACCATTAGCAAGCCGCCCAATTAATATACGGTATTCTATACACGCATTTTAATCGGGTCCAAGCGCATATCGCATATGCGCACCACAACTTTTCGCCTGGACTAGGTAACTCCTATGTGGGACTCTAAGACTCGTCAATACGCCGGCAGTGGGTGGTGATCATATCAAGCACCGCGTGTGAAAGTTTTATAAACTGATGTGTTATTTTAAAGACGAGTACGCTAATACTATGTCGAACTATCAGTTAACAAGCTATATCAATGAGTAATATTCTCTAAAGTGTTCGTGACATGGCAATTACCGATGATGATGTGTGTGATCCTGCAAGTAAATGTACGTGGAACATATGCATCATCGTTAATGGTGCTGGTGTCCTGACAACATGATCTCAATAATGGCATATGAAAACACAATATAAGCATGCGGTGCGGTGAAACATCATGAATACATAGGAAGTGATGTGATAACAGCAACACTGAAAATATACCTACCGAATATCCGAGTCATGCAGTTTGGTATAAAAACATACTCACGATTTCCCACTTTTGAAAAAGAGTATGACTCAAGCCCTGTCGAAAGGGTAAGGGAATCTGCCTAAGTCTGAGTCGATCTATACATACATCTAGTAGTCAGTGATCTCGCCTCAAAAGTACCACGTACGATACAATAAATAATATGGCGTCCTCCAGTCAAGAGTGCGAAACTATTCTCATAACTATCTCTCGTACGGCAAATTTATCGTATGGCATCCCAAATCTGGGTATGGGTCAAATATCATATTTATCTCCTTATTCATCTGATATCCACATCATCACAAATCATGAACATGGGGTACTGATCTAAGTCTAGCATGCTACTAATATCATCGACACTAATCATGATCTGACTACAGATCTACAGCCTCATACAATCTGGTGTCATCCATACTTATCATCATATAGGAGTATACATCACCTAGGCGATCCATTAATAATATCTTAACATATCTCATCTCATATCTCGATTATAAGTCAACTATCATATATATATCATCATCCACAAGGTATCGTCGTCTAACGATCCGCTATAATATCATGACATATCTCGATTACCTATTAAATATCTCGCGATATCATGCCCGATCAGATCGGCTTATTCCCAAATATCATATAACATTCTCGTCATCCGAGCATAGGAATACAAATATAATTATGTCCCCAATACACACAAGGAAATCAAAGTATGCGAGTTTGTGTATGTGCGTGTATGCAAATCTTTACTCTAGGGTTTTGGGACTAAGAAATCCACTAGAGTCCTTTCATCCAAACTCGCTAACACTAACCCCTAACCTCCTAAAACTTTCTTACTAAGGCTCATATCATATCCTAACATATAAAGGTATATATATCGTATCCCATCATATAATTCCTTACAACTTTGCTGGGGTGCTATACGCCATCCACCCGACTTCTCCCCGTAGATATAAATCTACTCACCTTGCTTCTTGTGTGTCAATGCCAATGTCACCATCTTGATCTTCAACATATCGAAATCACGTGGGGGTACCTACACATATACACAATCGCAAATGCGCATTAAAATCACATCGGAAAACCAAAACGACACGCTAAAGGCCTATAGGTTAGAACCTATGGACCATACTTTCAAAACCACCACCAACCCTCGATATCATCATACAAACGTCAAGTGATCGAGGTAAAACACAATGCTAGAAATCCATAATCCAAAATACGAGAAACGAAACCCCGAATCAAAACAGCAACTCATGAAAATGGTCCCAGATTTTACCCTAGGTCAAATTAGTCAATTTTGCATATGCCAAGGATCTAGTTTACAGGAGATAAAGCTACAGAACCAACACGGATCCCAGAACCCATGCTCTGGCCGCAATTTGTGGCCAGAAGGATTAAATCTGTGGCCAGGTTGAAGAGTTAGGGCCGAGGGGTTTTGGGTATAGGGTCTAGGTAGCCTGCACACTCTTCTGTACTTGCAAAATAATTTTCAGAGGCTCCGGGTGATAGCAGATTTCATTTTACACACCCAGAATCCACAATTCTTCTGATATTGGGTTTCTAAATCCGTATTTTGGGGTTCTAGTCTCTGGTTTAGGTCTGAATTCGAGCACTAGGGTGTTTGTGTTGCCTCTACTGGGCTCAATAACACATCAGAACTATCAAATTCCACTAACCCTAACTAGAATTTCCCAAGTCTCATTAAACGACACCAATTCGGTTCTAATTTATCATGGATGTAAAAGCAATGGAAATAATAGGCTAATGGTTAAGAGAATACCTCATTTGGCAACTCAAGAAAATTCTTGAGTTGCCCCAAGTGTCCAAAATGCAAGCTTTCTTGGTCCAATGTGTTGCTAGTGTGCTCATGCACAATTTTAATGAAGTGGGTATTGGGTTTTGAGGTGTTTTTAATGGTGTTTTGTGAGTTTGAAGATGGTGGAGGAGAGGGTGCTGCCTTGGGCTGAAGAAGGAGGGAAAAAAGAAGGATAGAGATGGAGCAGAGAATGTCCATGTCAACAAAACCCTCACCCTCTCCCACTCTCTCTCATGCCCATGCCTAATACTATATTCATTTCCATTTTCCTTTTTCTTTTCTTTTGTTTTCTTCTCTCCTCAATAGTAGACCCAAAACAAATAACCATTCAGCCAAAAATCATGTAGGAAAAATGTAACGAGGGTTAAAATGACATGGGCAAGTCATATGCACCAAAGCACGCTTAAAGCCCGATTAGCGATTTTTAATCACGATTAACACAAAATTAGTGTATAATAAATCGTAAAACTTCATAATTTGCATAAATCACAAAAATACCCTCATTTTAGTAATTCCATAATTTTCCAAATTCTTCCCCATTTATCGGTATTTAATTATACCGTCTCAATAAAATATTCAATATTTTATTATTTAATTATAAAAATTCCCAAAAAATAATATTTTATTTTTCTGAAATGTTGCTCTATAGTTACGTATGCACCTTTATACAATGTTGCATTTGACTTTGGAGAATTTGGGAACCACGGGATATATTTTTAAAACTAGACTCATTTAAAAGAGCGATTTTCCCTCGTTTTGTGCACATCACTGTTCCCTGTTGCATGATATACGGATATACTTACATTCTGTTATATGTCGCGTACACCATGCTTTACGATTATACGCATTAAGATATGCTGTTTTCATGAGATTTCTGGATTTGAGAACCGTTGATATTTCAAAGGAAAGTATGTATTGTTTTAAAAACCCGGTTTCTCTTGATATGATATTTCAGTGCATCCTCCATGTGTTTTCTCGGTTCTGAGACGTATTATGGAAACCCGATTCGAGGCGGCAGATGATCCATTTGCGGGTTCATGGTAGACCCGGTATGTTTGCCCGGGGCGAGAAATGTTTTTCGTGGAGTAGACGATGAGCCTGGCAGGGTGGCTAGTACCTACCAGTGATTGGTTGGACCTGGCGGTTATCCGGAGGATACCGACCGGAGTCGTGAGATGTTATGGGCTGATCCGAACTGACAAAGCCCGAGAGATATGAGGATTTAAGTGTCGATGATGGGCACGGGTTTCATGATGTTTCGAGTGTCGATGCTGGACACTCAGGTTCCATGATTTTGATGTGTTGCGAGGGACACATGTTTGTAGGGTGTTTTTCGTCACCCCATTGAGATGGGAATACGCGCACGCTAGTCAGGCGTACTACAGATTCCCCCTGCCTAGGGTAGGCCGGGGTTTAATGATTGCGGGGATCCGAATCTCCGGCAGCCGCGGACTAAGCTGCCGTTAATTACCCCTCGCCTTTGGGACGAGGGAACCTCCGATTAACGGGTAAAAATGGTCATGCGAACTCAATGTGCAGTGTGCGTGTGTTTTGTTTTGAAAGGGGGGGTTTTGGATATATCGGGAGCCACACAGAGTTTTTACGGGGGTCCCGCTACCCGGATAGCGGGTTGGGGGTCAAGGGGGCTAGCAGCCCCCTTGCGGGGTTCGGGGCAGCGCCCCGGCCCGAAAATTTTTTGGAGGGGGTGAATGTGGCGGAGTATGTATATGTGTGAATTTGTATACATATGTATGTGTATATGTATGTACATAAAAAGAGAGGGAAAAGGCATCCAAGGGATGCGTGGGGGCCACGTGTCGGCACGCGGGCGCCTTGCGCACATGCGCAGGTGCGCAAGCGCGCGCGCCACGTGTCGGCGCGCGGGCGCCTTGCGCACTTGCGCAGGTGCGCAAGCGCGCGCGCCACGTGTCGGCACGCGGGCGCCTTGCGCACTTGCGCAGCGCAGGTGCGCAAGCGCGCGCGCCACGTGTCGGCACGCGGGCGCCTTGCGCACTTGCGCAAGCGCCGGAGAGGCACAAGAGGCTTTTAGCCTGAAAAAATTTCTCAGAAGAGAAATCAGAGAGGAGTTGGACTCCTGAATGTGTTTTTGGGTTCAATGGAAGTGGTTCTTCTTCTTCCTCCTGTTGCTTGCTGGATCTTGAAGATCAAGAGATGTGAAATCTCAAAATCTCTCCTTTTTAAGATCTGATGACAGATCCAAGTTCCCCTTTGTGGGTTTTGTGGTGGAAAACTATTTAGTTTTGAAAAAGGAAGAGTAAAACTCTTGATTTAATTCAAAAGAAAGAAGAAGGTTTTGGAACCTTGAAGAAGGAAGAAAGAGCTCAGCTCTGAAACTTTTTTTGGAGAGAATGAAAGGTATTTTTTTTTATTCATCATGTTGCCTTTTATAGGCTTACATATTTGCATATAGCCCCTTGGGCTTCACAAAAATGGCATTTTAGCCATCCCATGGCTCATGTGCCATTTCATTTTTGCACATAAGCCATGGGCTTACAAAATATTGGCTTTATGCCCATTTTGCATACATTCATGTATAAAAGATTACATAAAAAATTATTTATTACATGATCTATATTTTAGCATGGAGGAGGCTGGCCGCGGGCTCGACTTGGGCATGGGCCCGCTTGACCT
Organism: Agapanthus africanus; assembly: GCA_030015575.1. Classification (NCBI taxonomy): domain Eukaryota; kingdom Viridiplantae; phylum Streptophyta; class Magnoliopsida; order Asparagales; family Amaryllidaceae; genus Agapanthus; species Agapanthus africanus. Next base: position 349,573,540 of record JASDDO010000031.1, on the reverse strand, counting down.
GGGCTTGGGCCCACCTGGCTTGGGGTTGACCTTGAGTTTGACTCAGTCAACGGGGGTGTAAATTTTTACCCCAACAAAGTGCCCCCCATCAATAAATGCACACCGCACATTTGAGTTGTTTGCATGAAATTGATGGATCTTGAAGCTGAACATCGAGGTGGAACATCATTCCGGAGGCGAAGCATCATCCCGAGGAGCATGATTCCCGAGGATCGGAGCATCATTCCGATTCGCGGAGCATAATTCCAATGTCAGAGCATCATTCCGAAGCGCGGAGCATAAGTCCAGGGTCGGAGCATCATTCCGATTTGCGGAGCATAATTCCAGAGTTCGGAGCATCTTTCCGAAGCGCGGAGCATAAGTCCAGGGTCGGAGCATCATTCCGATTTGCGGAGCATAATTCCAGAGTTCGGAGCATCTTTCCGAAGAGCGGAGCATGATTCCAGAGTTCGGAGCATCGTTCCGATGGGCGGAGCATAATTCCAGAGATCGGAGCATCATTCCGATGGGTGGAGCATAATTCCAGAGATCGGAGCATCATTCCGATGAGCGGAGCATGATTCCAGAGTTCGGAGCTTCGTTCCGATGGGCGGAGCATAATTCCAGAGATCGGAGCATCATTCCGATGAGCGGAGCATGATTCCAGAGTTCGGAGCATCGTTCCGATGGGCGGAGCATAATTCCAGAGATCGGAGCATCATTCCGATGTGCGGAGCATAATTCCAGAGATCGGAGCATCATTCCGATGGGTGGAGCATAATTCCAGAGATCGGAGCATCATTCCGATGGGTGGCAGACATTCTGGCCGAAGCATGATTTCGATGCAGAGGTAGATTCCTAGGCGAAGTATAATTCCGACAAGGGAGGAAAATATTCCGAGGTGAAAGCATGATTTCGACACGGGGTATATTCTGAGACGGAGCATGATTCCGGCGCAGAGCTTGTTGGCTGACTTGATTCCGAGACGAAGCATAATTTCGACAGGGAAGGCAGGTACACCGAGGCGAAGCATCATTTCGACACGGTGTATTCTGAGATGAAGCATAATTCCGACGAGGAGGTCGTTATCCCGAGGCGAAGCATGATTTCGACACGGGATAAATTCTGGGGCGAAGCATGATTCTGCCGCAGAGGTTGTTGGTTTGATTTGATTTGGGTTGACATCAGCATTGCTACACTGGAATATGGTACCAAGAGCGAATCATCGTTTGTCATGAGAGGATTTTGGGATTTTGGTTTTTGTTTGGCATCTGCATTGCTGCACTGGGATAATGCCAGGAGCAACTCATCATTTGCCCCGGGAGGATTTAGGAGAGATTGGGATTGTTTCACGCCCGTGGATTGTATACGGTTTTGCAGGATGTATGATCCAGACCGTAGGGCCGGAAACATTTCAGGACTTTGTTGGCGTCTGCATCGCTGCACTGGAATATGGTACCAGGAGCGACTCATCATTCGCCACTTGGGGATTGGGGAGCGATGGCTTAGGAGACAGGTTTGGATCCCTATCACCTAAGATTTTTCAATTTTATGGGCCGTGAGAGTCCCATAAAAGCATTTTCTCCCTACGAGTCGTAAGGATCCCGCAGGTGTATTTTCTCCTTAAGAGTCGTGAGGACTCCTAAGTGTGTTTTTCCTTGGTGAGTCGTAAGGATCTCACGAAGGTTTGTTCTCCTCATGCATCGTGAGGACACATGAGTGGGTCTTTCCAATGAAGCATAATTCCAAAGGCGGAGACCAGCCGCGTAACTGGTGGTTGCGGTGGGGCATGGGTATAATGAGAATTATTTAAGCCCGTGGATTGTATACGGCAGTCAATTTGGGGAATGGTCGTAGGGCTGGAAGAATTTTGAGAAATTGGATTTTGGTTGGCGTCTGCATCGCTGCACTGGAATATGGTACCAGGAGCGACTCATCATTCGCCGTTTTTTTTTTGTTTTTGCATTTTTTTTTTGTTTTACCGCGATTGCTCTATCATTTCAGCTTTTCTTATCGCGAAGGTCGCGATTGCCCCATCATTTCGGCTTTTATTCGCGGTTGCCCCATCATTTCGGCTTTATTTTCATCTTTATTTTACTCGCTGATTTTTATTGCGAGTTGCCCCATCATTTCGGCTTTTCTTTATTTTCCTTTTATTTACACACATTTTTTTTATTTGCATTTTTTTTTACATTCCCAGTTTAATGACTTAGAGGTCGATTGTTCCCAGTTTAATGACGTGGTGGTCGATTGGTTTCAGAGATAGGCAGATGTCTAAGAGAATCGGTTTCACGAAAAACTTCGGTCTCCGTTTGTATGAAATTGGCGGTTGCAACTTGACTGTTTGTTAACACGCCTTTGGACAGTTCTATCTCTCCTGCCTTGTTTTGCTTTTCGACCCAATCTTTGAAGACGAAGCAGTCCTCAATGGCATGACCTATCACTCTGTGATAGGGGCAGTATTTGGGGTCGTCGGTCCTATTCGCTTCCTGCGGTCTTTTTGACTCTGGCAGTTGTAGACCGTTCTTCTGGGCGTCTTTGAATATTTTACGGATTTTGTCCCTTCTGAAGGAATAGACCTTATCCAGCTTCTCTTTCAGTGGAGATTCTCCTCCCTCTCCGAACATTGGCTTCCGAGGCTGGTTGGCGCTAGGTCCGCTCATCCCTTGCTTATTTCGGTTAGCCGAAGTGTTGAAAGATTCAGAATCATCGAAGTTTCCGCCTTTGCGATTATCGTCCTTCCGGTTTCTCCAGGACCTATTGTTATTTTGAGAATCCGAGGAGGACTCCTGTTTTGAGCGCTCCAGCATCTGGACTTTCCTGGTCAGCTCTTGGAATGTTTTGAGACCCGCGGTGCATAAAAACGGGGCCATCCAGTTATTGAGATTTCCGACAAGGAGACTGACAGATTGGTCCTGCTCTATCGGCGGTTCACATTTGACGGAGAGGTTGCGCCATCGGGTTATAAAATCCGTGCTGCTTTCGTCGCTCTTGGGCTTGGTCCGTACGAGCTCGGCAATGGTAATCTTATCGCTGACGCTCATGAACCTCTGCCGAAACAGAGACTCCATTTGGACAAAAGTTGTGATGGAGCCATCCGGTATGCTCGCGTACCAGTCGAAAGCAACATCGGTCAAGCTATTAACGAACTGGCGGAGGAGAAGCGCATCATTGCCCCCAGTATTTCCGCATGAGGCTTTGAAGTGGGCGATATGCTGATTCGCATTTCCCGTCCCATCGAATCTTCCGAATTTGGGGATGACATAGCCGCTAGGAAATTCTACCAGATCATACTGAGCAGGATATGGTCTCCCACTACTGCTGATATCTTTTCGCGCTTCGGCTTCGGCCACCAATGTTTTGACTTTGCTGGCAACCAAATCCATGATTTGATCTTGAGTTAGCGGGCTACTGTCATCGGTAGCCAAGACATTTCCTGAGATAGGATGCGATTGACTTTCATGCGGTCCGACCACTTTTGGATTTGAGGGAATAGGCGTCGGCTGCTTTGGGACACCACTTCCCGGTTCACGAGTAGAGCCCTCCGCTTGATTGGGCGGCTGAGAGGCAAGTCGGGCCGTGAGCTGCATCACGACATTCGTCAAGTCATCGATTTTGGAGTAGAGTTTGGCCATCTCCTTGTCTTTGTTTCTGAGCTGCTTTTGGAGCTCTTGAAGCAGCTCTTGCTCTGCGGTCCTGGGGCGGAAAGTCGGCTCTTCTTCGCTTTCCGAGCCTGACTCCTCATGGACCGAAAGGTCTTTCTGCCTATCATCCTCATCGAGAGGGTTTTCATCACCCAGCAGAGGCGGCTGTTCTTGGGAAGCGGCCACCACATTCAAGCCAGATCGGGTTTGAGATGTGGTAGCCCCATCCTTACTTTTGCTGCGCGTGCCCACCGTGTAGACAGTGTGGATCACATACCCAGCCATTTCCTCATCTTCGGCGGGGTAACCCTGTTCTTCGAACCTCATGAGGTTTAGCCTGGCCGAAGCCCTAGCCCTTTTGTTGGCTCTATATCTGAGCCTTTTCTCCCTCAGCTTCTCGATTTTGAAGGCTTGGCGGGCATCCGCTACCCGGGAAGCCATTATGAGTTGATCAGAGGGGAGCTTAGAGAAGACATCCGATCGAGCAGTGGTCGAGGGCACCGCTGGAGCTTGCTCGGGACGCATTGTAGCTTTGTTGGTGTTGGTGGCCTTGCCCCCAACTGGGGCCATGGAGAGTCGTTCGGAAACGGACTTGCGCTTGGGCTGAGGTGCCCTCGCGACCACCACATTTGGTCTCCTGCCTTTCGAGACCGGTTTGTCTGCCACCGGGGCTTGAGGAGCCGGGATGGTGCCAACAGGCATGAACATAATAGAGCCGAATGGTAGCAGCGGCTCCTCCCATTGTCGCCCGAGACTGGCCGGAAGGACCGTCCTAGAGTCTATCTTCATCGTGTAGGAGACAGGAGCTGAGTTCATCATCGAAGACATCGTCGGAAGGTGATTGCTTGAAAATCTGCATGAAAAAGCATTATTTTTAGTATAAATATAGACATGTAAATTGATTGAGTTCGCATGAACGTTTAATCCGAAATATGGGAGGAGAGATGGTCCCACCGGGCGTGCCAGAACCTGTAGGGTGTTTTTCGTCACCCCATTGAGATGGGAATACGTGCACGCTAGTCAGGCGTACTACAGATTCCCCCTGCCTAGGGTAGGCCGGGGTTTAATGATTGCGGGGATCCGAATCTCCGGCAGCCGCGGACTAAGCTGCCGTTAATTACCCCTCGCCTTTGGGACGAGGGAACCTCCGATTAACGGGTAAAAATGGTCATGCGAACTCAATGTGCAGTGTGCGTGTGTTTTGTTTTGAAAGGGGGGGTTTTGGATATATCGAGAGCCACGCAGAGTTTTTACGGGGGTCCCGCTACCCGGATAGCGGGTTGGAGGTCAAGGGGGCTAGCAGCCCCCTTGCGGGGTTCGGGGCAGCGCCCCGGCCCGAAAATTTTTTGGAGGGGGAGAATGTGGCGGAGTATGTATATGTGTGAATTTGTATACATATGTATGTGTATATGTATGTACATAAAAAGAGAGGGAAAAGGCATCCAAGGGATGCGTGGGGGCCACGTGTCGGCACGCGGGCGCCTTGCGCACTTGCGCAGGTGCGCAAGCGCGCGCGCCACGTGTCGGCGCGCGGGCGCCTTGCGCACTTGCGCAGGTGCGCAAGAGCGTGCGCCACGTGTCGGCGCGCGGGCGCCTTGCGCAAGCGCACAGGTGCGCAAGCGCGCGCGCCACGTGTCGGCGCGCGGGCGCCTTGCGCAAGCGCACAGGTGCGCAAGCGCGCGTGCCACGTGTCGGCGCGCGGGCGCCTTGCGCAGGTGCGCAAGCGCGCGCGCCACGTGTCGGCACGCGGGCGCCTTGCGCAAGCGCGCAGGTGCGCAAGCGCGCGCGCCACGTGTCGGCACGCGGGCGCCTTGCGCACGTGCGCAGGTGCTCAAGCGCGCGCGCCACGTGTCGGCACGCGGGCGCCTTGCGCACTTGCGCAGCGCAGGTGCGCAAGCGCGCGCGCCACGTGTCGGCACGCGGGCGCCTTGCGCACTTGCGCAAGCGCCGGAGAGGCACAAGAGGCTTTTAGCCTGAAAAAATTTCTCAGAAGAGAAATCAGAGAGGAGTTGGACTCCTGAATGTGTTTTTGGGTTCAATGGAAGTGGTTCTTCTTCTTCCTCCTGTTGCTTGCTGGATCTTGAAGATCAAGAGATGTGAAATCTCAAAATCTCTCCTTTTTAAGATCTGATGACAGATCCAAGTTCGCCTTTGTGGGTTTTGTGGTGGAAAACTATTTAGTTTTGAAAAAGGAAGAGTAAAACTCTTGATTTAATTCAAAAGAAAGAAGAAGGTTTTGGAACCTTGAAGAAGGAAGAAAGCGCTCAGCTCTGAAACTTTTTTTGGAGAGAATGAAAGGTATTTTTTTTTTATTCATCATGTTGCCTTTTATAGGCTTACATATTTGCATATAGCCCCTTGGGCTTCACAAAAATGGCATTTTAGCCATCCCATGGCTCATGTGCCATTTCATTTTTGCACATAAGCCATGGGCTTATAAAATATTGGCTTTATGCCCATTTTGCATACATTCATGTATAAAAGATTACATAAAAAATTATTTATTACATGATCTATATTTTAGCATGGAGGAGGCTGGCCGCGGGCTCGACTTGGGCATGGGCCCGCTTGACCTGGGCTTGGGCCCACCTGGCTTGGGGTTGACCTTGAGTTTGACTCGGTCAACGGGGGTGTAAATTTTTACCCCAACAATGTTGTTTTATATCCTCATATTTTCATGCATATACTTTTATGATATTTACATGCATGATGTTGTTGTGTCATCGGTTGACACGTGGACGAGATCCATATGCATACAGGCATTTATTATATGGTAGGATGTTATCCGCATGCTTATAGGCATTGATTATATTGTTGGCACATATACAGATACGGTTACCCTAGATATCATAGTATTACCTTTATGATATAGTTGACGTAGGAGTCGCTGTTTATTCGATTTCTACCTGATGATGTTTTCTACTAACGAGTTAGCAACTCACCCCCGTTGTGCCACAGTTCTTGAAGGTTGGCCGCATGGATCGCTGGCACACAGTTGCATTCGGTCGACTTGTTTTGGTTGGTGGTACATGCCGGATCGTACCACTATTGCATTCTTATTTTATATTGTATCTAGTCAACTCCATCAATCAAATTTAGTATTTGTATAAGTAATGAGACTTAGTGAGACTTGTGGTTGCGAGACTTAGAGCGAGGGGTTTTCCACTACTTGTGGTTTTGGATCAAAATATACAAAGTAGGTGCTGCCCAAATTTTTAAAGGACGAAACAGATTTTTTAAGGGTCCCAGCAGCGCCCGGCCATCGAAACACAGCCAAAATGCGGATCGACCTAAAACCGGCGCTACCGTTACCCGACTCCCGGATCGACCTTAAACCCTAACCTAGCAAACTAACTAAGAGTTATAATTATTATACCGAGTTGATCCGTGTCCTTCGGTCTTCATTCCAAGCTCCTAGCGGCTCCTTGATGTGGTTTGGTTGCCGGTTTCCTCCATCTCCGATGATCCACCCGAGGGAGACGGCGCAAGCTCCAACCTCGTCGATCGAGGCAACCTACGCTCCAAAGTCACTGGCGATGGAGAGTCAAGGTGTATGGAAGTGTCACTACATTTTTCTCTCTACCCAAAGTGCTCCTGGAGCAACCATAGAAGATGAGTGGAGGTGATGAAAAACTTGGCATGATGAAGAAAAATGGCTAACTCCTTTTTGTGTGAATGAGAGAGTGGGAGTAATCAAGCAAGTGTAAAATCACAAATGAAATTTTGAAGCCCCACACCAAAGTGGCCGGCCCCTCCTCTCTCCTCCACACAAAAAAAAGTCATTTCCAATTAATCAAATAAACAATGCAAACCATGCTTTGCTACATGCCTCACAACATGCACAAAACCATGCTTTGACCATGTTCATGCCATGCCACCCCTACACCTGATTTCCCAAAAGATTTTCAATAAAGAAAATCAATAATGAGGTGGCACCTTCTAAAAGCTATTCCGTATAAAATGCGTAATACTTCCAGGTACATGTATCGAAATACATATACGCGTATTCGTACAAAAATACGAATAGCCAAGAGAGAAAATGAATAGTGAACAATAATACTAGAATACATATATATAAATACATATGTAAATTATTAAATCAAAACCTAATTTAATAATCTGGCTTAGTCCTAAGCCGCTAGTAATATCAACCGTCCGATTAAAGTCTACGCACCAGGTGCACATATTTAATCGGACACCTGTATGTATCAACATACGCTACGTACACCATATCGCCTGAACCGTGAAAACCCTCTGTGTGGGACTCTAAAGACTCGTCAATACGCTGGTAGTGGGTTTAACCATAAGCACGTCAGCGGCACTAGATGTACGTAACGGCTACGCAGATATTGAGCGAAAGGGAGGCCGACGAGCAAACTCATCCTGAACCCCTACTGAGCCTGACAGTGACAATATTCATACAGTCCGGTCTGTTCATCTAAGAGCATTGCATATCGAGTCTCGGGGGGTGGATAAAGTCAGACCCCTAACAACGCGATATTTAGTGTCGGCATGTAACCCATCACCACCTGAGAAACTATCGATCCTGGATCGGTAATTCTCGTTCACCATGGCCATGGATTTCTGGTGATGTCCACCCGTACACAATGTGACATCAACCCCCAATACCGGGTGAGACGAATCCTCGACGATCCGATCACTGCCTCCATGTGGCTCGGGACCGTACCAAACTAAAACCTGTTTGCACGACTCCTTTGAGCCATGGTAGGGTAGTAATCAAAGCACAGTGGGAACTCACACGAGAAAAATGACGATCTCAGGTCGACAGACTAACCTGTACACATGTCACCTGGGAACTGCTATCTGACAATTGATATAATACAACCTAGCAGGTTCCCGGCGAGTCCGTCCAGTGTACTCAAAACCCAATGAGCACATGCATACTATCTTAGGTGAACAAACTAACACCAATGGCTTGTGAGACCAGGCCACCGCCCCTCATCGGGGTCTCGATCAGTAGACACTAGTCTACACTGGAGTATTGATGCCCGGTCTCGATACTCCTACGACTAGGGACATTTAAGGATGTGCTTATAAACCCCAGCTCCCACATATATGATCGCCATCATAATGCTGGCAGTCAAGCAAGAAACCTAAGGGCACTATCAACATGTACATGATGATAAAGACAAACCAGATAGCATACTATCATCTTGAGTAAGACTGTTTTATAGGTATAGGTCATGCCTCAATCATCATAATCACAAGTCCACGACTATGATAATTTCCTTGAGGGCACTATAGCCAACAATCTCCCACTTGCACTTAAGGCTAATTATTGCGATGTCGCATACTCACAGCCTGTGTGATACCGAACACCCAACTTCTCTACTAATCAGTTTCGCAAAGCCTGTTTGCGAAAATGATTGCGTTCGAGAAATAGCCTCAGCGAGTGGATCCGCTCCAATGTTTCTTTCTGTATCTCTCTATATCTCAACTTCGCGGAGAAGACTATCTCCCGAAATGAGCAATACTTGTCTTAGAATTTGTCTGGATATCTGATGGGACCCATTTCACAAAATAACTCCAATTCCAGCAAACTTCTTAGACTGTATCGTCCCCTGAATTTAATCAGTATTCTGCGCCATGCCTTTCCTCAGTATCCGCTTGGACCACCTATCCAACATACTGTACCTCAAAAGAGGGAAAAGCTATAACTCTGACAGTCACTCTGTCATCCAGGTCACATTGGAAGCCTGAAATGATAACTGTCTCCTGAAGGAGGCTGTCGTAATCATTTCCCTAGAACATTCACTTATGTTCAATAACCGCTTCCCAATGTTTCTCCAGGATTGGATTAATATATTTGCATATTTCATCTAATGCAAAAGCAATATCTGGTATGGTACTTGACATTTCATGATTAACTCAATTGCCTAAGCAAGTGAAATGCTAATCATGCAGATCCCTCTCCCCTTTAGTCTGTAAGACACCTTTAGAGAGGGTGACTCCATCACCTACAGGTACACCACCATGCCAGGAGTCGTCCATTCTAAAATTCCTTTAGAATAATGTCAAAGTACCCAGATTGGGATATTTCCCAAATCTAGATCTAAAACCATAGATCTAGTAACCAGAAACCTGATATTGTATCAATATCCTATGTGGAGAAACAACTTTGTGACAAACACAGTATATCCGATTGTAGTATAGGAATATCTCTTCCTATCAAGTGCATGTCATTCCAATACCTGGACATCATTCTCTACTACCTTCTTAGCAGATCCATCTCCTATTCTGATGAAGTCAAAGCTTATGACTGTCACATCAAAAATAGATGATCTATTTCCGGTATACCTGCTTTAGTCTATAAATAGACATAAGCTACTTACCAACTATGCTTCCGCTGCTCCCACTGACTATAACAACCCTCTGGTAGAGTCATATATACGTACACTTCTAAAACTAGTTTAGAACGACGCTATACTCATCCTCCTGCCGGGTCTTACAGTCTAGAACAGCAGCAATGGTAAGTCTGGGTAAACAAGAACCTCCCTGTCACCGTCTCTAAGAAGACCGAAGTACCTCTCGGGTGCCTGAGGTTACCCACCAAATCTGCGGAGTGGCTAATGGAATGTCGAAACTAATTGAATCCTTAGGTTATATTAAATCTTCAGTGATCATTTGTGGTTCTGGAATTACTTCCAGTTCTACCATATTCTCACTTCTGTTTTTTCTGAAAAATTCCATTTTACAAAAAATGTGGCGAGTTAAGAACAATATAAATATTGATCTTCCTGATGGTAGAAAGTTATCCCTCGTCAAAGCCCGGGATAACCCACAAACAGCCATTACTGAAACGTGCCTTGAGTTTATCCGGATTCTGGTTTTAAGCATCAGCCGGACAACTCCCTATACCTTAACATCATTAAGATATAAATTGATTCTATATATATCTAATATAGAAACAAAAGCACTAATTTAATTGGAACCAGATTCAAAATCATGTAGCTGTCTCCAGTGCATATTAACCAAAACGGAAGGAGGTCAATCAGCATTACTCATCTAGAAGTGCATCCATATATGAGAGTGACCTGAAAGAGAAACAAGTTCTCAAAACAATTACTATTAACGGAATACAAAACACAAGTATCTACATCTTCGACTTCCTCGAAGAATCCTGATACTTCCAACAAATGGTTCTCTACATTAATCTTATACCTATAACTTCTCAATATCTGGACCTTGCATTTCAACGAAATACATGTCTAGAATCAGAGAAGTTATGAGTAAACAGAATACAGTGTGAGTAACAACCCCATTGTCCTAATGGACACTGGACAACATACAATAGTTTGTATAAGTCTCCGGAATTCAATAACTCAAACCCTGTGCGTCGTAGGTCGAAAAACTGTAGTATGGTTAAGAAGAATTACACCGTTGTTGAATGCACCTTACCTAATCACCAACTGATATTGGTAAATATCACAGACATAATTTCAAAAAGTTATATCTCACTTTATAAAATAAATGTACAGCTATATCAGTTTGAAATTGGTGCATAACAACGGATATTCAAAACCAAATCTTTACCGTCCGGCAAAAACAGATGATTTCCTCAAATATCACCAATTACGACGAATTCCGATATAATGAGGATATAATCACCCAATTTCCAATATCTTACTCCTACTCATCATCTGTAATAACTTGCAGATGTGAGAAACTGATCTGGTAAATACATACCCTGGAAATAGATTTCAACTGGGAAAACAGTTATCAATTAACATTGCACAGTGAAACTGAAACATGAAAATGTTTCGAAGGGGTTTACTGGTATTCCTAGTAACTCCTCTTCCACTATCCTGATTCACGACAGTAACCATATACTATACTTGCCCTCACTGCAATCCCTTTATTATGTCTTTACTTATTACCTTCTGTACACCTTCTTTAAGCTAATTGGTTTTCTTCTTTCCCTACCCTTCGGTACCAGCCTAAGATTTGGAAGAAGACTATCCAATAAGCGTAATAGGTGTACTCTCCTAATCCTAGGAGCCCTCGCAACCTGAGATAAGGTAATAGGAAAAGACATCTGAATAATCCTATCCAATCTCTCCAGAACTAGAATCCATCCTCAAAAAAGTTCCTTCGAGTTCGTATATAACCATACGATAGATTTATCCAATGGAAGTGGATATCCGTAGTGATACGGAGTGTCCTAGAGAAAATCAAAGTGGATGTAGGAGTGGCAGGGGTATACACGGTTTTTGTCGTGAATGATGGTGGTCGCAATTTCCTTTGCCATTATTCTAATCCCTTTATATGTCTTTACTTATTACCTTCTGTACACCACACTTAAGCTTAATTGGTTTTCTTCCTTCCCTACCGTTCGGCACCTGCCAATGGTTTGGAAGAAGACTATCCAATAAGCTCAATAGGTGTACCCTCTCCTAATCCTAGGAGCCCTCACAACCTGAAAGAAGGTAAAGGGAAAAGATAACCGAATATTCCTATTCAATCTCTCAAGAACCAGAATCCATCCTCGAAAAAATTCCTTCGAGTTCGTATATAACCATTGTCACGCCCCGCTTCCCAGAGTACGCTAAATTAGGCACGTGACATAGCCAACCATGCTACCTGTGGGTAGGAAGTATCCATCCACAGTCACATTACGGCTGTACAGATATCAAGAACAAAAATATAACTATCTAAAACATGTCCATAAGCCAAGATAACATGAGTCAAGAATAATAAAAGTGTGGAAGCAAAAGATCCAATACAAAATAACTGGAATGTATGTCCCATAATGCGGACTCACATCAGGAATAAAATGCAGGAAATAAAGAACTAACTACTACCGACACCTCACAGCTCAGCCTGCTGGCTGAAATACTCCTGCTCGGACTGTAGCAAAGGTACGGAATCTGGGCCATGCAAAACCCAGACGTCAGCGCGTCATGTCATCAAGTGATAAAATATGAACAGAGTAACAGGCAATGCAAATATAAACATGAATGAAAAGCAGGTGTAACATTAATATAAATCAGGGTCGTGTAGGGTAGTGTGCAGTGAGTAAACGAAACTGTTCTATTGGGTTTTCTACTCTAAAGTCTTTGAAATCAATTTGATGAATCGTCGATGTAACTCAATAGTATCCCGTGCATACCCGGGACCACGGTCAAGATTCTCGGGCTGAATCCGAGACATACCGCTAGGCACTAAAACAGGAAATATGTACAGATGAATGTTGTCAGCAGCATCATCCCAAGGCTAGCCTAACCTCTAAAACTGATCAGAACAGGTATCGAACTGTTGAGTTACAAGTCAGGTTTCACCATTGATTTCCCCATATCCCCAAGTTATGTATGTCAAGTCAGGTATTCAGTAATCAAGAACTAATGCCAACACAGGATCAGGTAAGAGCAGGTTTGTCTGGATAGACAACAGGAACGGTCCGTGAGGACTACATGTCAGGTTTGTTGGCATTAGACACAAGATCAGGTAACGGGTCAAGCCATGGTACAACAGGTTAAGTCAAGTAGTGTACGGTACCATGTCAGTCAATCGATATGTGTGTAACAAGTCAGGCCAGGGTGTAAAAGATAACATGTGGGTGCTCATAAACAGCTAGCATAATCATGGTTATAAGTAATCAAGCATGGTTATCAACAACATAGTCTAAGCAATGAATTAAGCAATAAAGAAGATTCAATTAGTTAGCAGTACAGTTAATAGTTGTGGTTCAGAGACGGTTTCAACATTATATGAATACAGGGTGACATTCATGGCCGCTAAATCATGTTAACCAATATTATGAATTTCCAGGGATGCAATAATCTATAAATAGGTTCACTGGATGGAGTCACAGCTAAAACTGGTTTAAATGCGCACAAGTGTCCGATGGATTAAAACTATAGAAAGATACCATAGGCTATGTCAAAAATGTGATTAAACATATGATTGTGGTTATGAGATTTAACATTCAAATGTGATCATGTATGCAATAATTACCTTTCAAGTTCTAGATCTAAAATAATATAAACTGATGCAAACGGAACTTCGAAATGATATAAAACGATGCATGGGGTACTATATTTAAACTACATGTATTAGAATATGTATAAAATGATTTAAATAGCATGTAGCAAGGTTAACTTGCCTCGACGGGTCGTGAAACGGAAAACGGAACGTTACGCGTCGGCGGGGAAAAGTCGCGACGCGCACACGGTGTACGGAATAAGTCCGAACGACAAACAGTGGAACCACACGGGTCAGAGTTCCTCGCTGGATCGTCAGGAATCGTCGCCGGCACAGCCAGATTCCGGCAAACCCAAAACAGTAAACATCACAATGCAAAAGAAAAGGTGCATGGAAAAAGAGAAGAAAAGAATGGAAATTGAGAGTAGAGGAAGATAGAGACTTACTGTGATTAAGAAGACGGTATGGTGTGTCGACGGTGGTGGTCGGCGAAGCTCCGGCGAGGGTGCAGGGTGCTCGAGAAAGGTGGTTTGCGGCTGTTGTGGGGGTGCAGGGTTAAACAGAGAGGGAGAAAGATGAAGGAGAGGAAGGGGAAGATCATGCTCACCGAGGGGGTGCACGATGACAGGGACACGGATCAAAATCGCCGGCGGTGATCCCACGGTGTGCAGCGGTGTGCAGGTGGGTGCGCGGTAGCTCTTGCAGGAAGCCTGGGGAGAGGAGGAAGGAGGAAGGAAGGAGGGTAGAAGCGGCTGCGATGAGGGTTGAGGGGCGGCGAGGCAGGTGAGTCATCGTCGGCGTTCGGCAAAGGTGAGGGAGGAAGGCGGCTAAGTCTTCAGGGAATGGGTCGTGTTCATTTTTGAAGGGGGGAGGAAGATATAAAGAAGAAGAGGGAGAGAGTGTGAAGACGCGGGGGGGGGGGGGGAGAGAGAGATCAAGAGGAGAGAAAAGAGGAGAGGGATAGAGAGGAAGAGAGAGATCGAGAGGAGAGAGAAATATTTGAGGAGAAAGAAATTCGTTCTCTAGCGCCCGCGAGAGAGAGAGAAGAGAGAGAAAGATAAGGGAAAGGAGAGAGGGAGACTGCCGTGTGGGGCCCAGGGAGGTTAAATGAATTATGATTGGCTCGTGGCCAAAAAAGAGAAAGATTTGTGGGGGTTGAACAGTTAGGGAAAACTTTAAAAAGATTTTAAGAAAATGGGAAAAATATTTTCTGGGGTTATGAATTTATTTTCGTTAGTTTTAAAAAAATATTAGAAAATAAGATTTGGCGCAAATGCAAAATATTTCAGAATTGCGCCAGGGTCGGGTCAAAAATTTGAATTCAAAAAATGAAAATTATTGGCGGGTTCCAAAAATTAAAATGAAAGATTTTATAATTAAAAAGCATACCCCCAAGCACGGACGCATGTACGTGTGCGTGGCAATCCAAACACATCAGTTTCACTAAACGGGACGAGAACACGATGCAAGGACGCTACCATAGGGTTAGGGATGCCGAGTAGGCCATGACAAGTATTTTTAATTAATTTTAACAGACTTAAATTGTTATATGCAGAATATGATATGTCGGGGTAAATTTATAACTAGCAACAAACAAAATCAGGATAATGAACTGAATACCACACACCACACATACGGAAACAGAAACTTGTAAAACTGGACTCGGTTGTTACATTATACCCAACTACAAAAGAATTTCGTCCTCGAAATTCCAAGAATACAAAGGTTAGACGAAAACAAACTACAAGAAAAGATGAGGAAACTTCTGCCGGATTTCATCTTCTCGTTCCCAGTTGGACTCTCCATGCGAGCGATTACCCCAAGAAACAAGTACAAGAGGGATAACCTTGTTCTTAAGAACCTTTTCTCTTCGATCCACAATTTCAGCCGGTCGCTCCTCAAAAGTCAAGTCTTCTTGTACCGTCAGCTCCGAATGATCCAACACATGCGTTTCATCTCGAATATATTTACGGAGTTGAGATATGTGAAACATATCATGCACATTCGCCAAGGATTGCGGTAACGCCAAACGATACGCTACCTCACCAACACGCTCCAAGATCTCGAAGGGTCCAACGAATCGAGGACCGAGTTTTCCTCGACTTCCAAAACGAATCACCCCTCTAGTCGGTAATATCTTCAAGAATACCAAATCACCCACGGCGAACTCTAGAGGTCTTCTCGACGTATTTGCCCAACTCTTCTGTCTGTCTTGAGCTGCCTTCAAATGATTTCTGATAGCGTTAACTTTCTCAACTGTCTGCACAACCAAATCTGGTCCCAACAATCTTCGTTCACCGACATCGTCCCAACAAACAGGTGAACGGCATTTGCGACCATACAAAGCTTCAAATGTAGCCATCTGAACAGTTGCCTGGAAACTGTTGTCGTAAGAAAACTCCACCAAATGTAGATGATCCTCCCAAGAACCCTTCAAGTCCAACATGCATGCTCTCAACATATCTTCAAGAGTTTGGATCGTTCTCTCCGACTGACCATCAATTTGAGGATGATAAGCTGTGCTAAACTTCAATCGAGTCCCCAAACATTCCTGTAAACTCCGCCAAAAGTGTGATAAAAACCGAGTGTCACGATCGGACACGATGCTTACCGGTACTCCATGCAATTTTACAATCTCCTGTATGTACCGCTCCGCCAAAGTTTCTGTTGATTGACCAACCCGAAAAGGAATGAAATGAGCTGCCTTGGTCAAACGATCAACAATCACCCATACTGCATTGTTGCCTTTTGGACTCCGCGGTAGAGCTGTCACGAAATCCATGGTTATATGTTCCCACTTCCACTGAGGTATCGGAAGTGGTTGCAATAAACCAGCAACCCTTTGATGTTCAGCCTTAATTTGCTGACACACCAAGCACTTTGCCACAAAGCGAGCAATCTCCCATTTCATACCTTCCCACCAGAAATGCTATCGTAAGTCTCGGTACATCTTCGTGCCTCCTGGATGTACGGAATAAGCTGAACTGTGCGCCTCCTTCATAAGTTCTTCACGAATATCAGCCTTTGGCACACACAAACGGCTACCATACCTCAACGAACCATCTTCGTGGATCAATAAATCTGTTCGTAGTCCGGCTTCGACCTGTTCTCGAAACTTTTGCAATCTCGGGTCCTGCGATTGCGCTGCTTTAATATTCTCGATCAGCGACGAATGTACCTACAGCTGCATCAACAGACCAGAAGAATGCGGTAGCACAACCTCCAAATCAAATCTTCGAAAGTCTTCAATGAGATCTTTCTGTGCAGTCAACATCTGAATTGCTGGTAACCGACTGAGCGCATCTGATTAGTCGAAAATATTGCATCTTTTAGCCGGCAATTTCCTCATCATTTGCATTCATATAGAAGTGTTCGGCATTCATATTTCACATAATAGCAAATCTGTCGCAAAATATCAGATTACATGTGTTAGACCTTAAAACCGGCATTTCTAAGGAAATTGACTGCATTTCATGGCATCGCATCATCCCTATGTTGCAAAACACTTGTTTTGAGATTTGTGCAGGAAGTTCCAGAAGAAAAGCCAAAAATTTACATGGTGCTGATCAAACATTACGCCAACTTAATGATTTCAGTTCTGGTAGCAATCCAAAAGGCAAAACAAAAATCAATATATCAAAGAAAGTCCCAATTATCATCCTAAGACCACACCAGAAAGCCCAAGGCCCAAGCCCCACAAAGTGCCGCGGATCCGCGGCAGGAGACTGCTTGCGCCTCGGATCCGCGGTGGGTCCAAGGATGTAGCTTCCCAAATTTGGTGCAAAATTCATCTCTCAGGGCCCACAGTTCAGCAAGACATGTGAAATTCCATAAAGCCCCAGAACCTTCTGCCAGATCAGCAAGCTTTGGGATCAACACTAAACTAGCCTTGTATTCTAGAAACTTCTCCCTAAACCCTAGCTTAAACCCTAAGCTAAGCCTAACTAACTACTTCTAGAAGTCTTTCAACAAACTTTTGGATGGAACTTCTATTTCAAACTTATGGCCTAGGGTTTGGGAAATCTATAAATAAGACCCTAGGCTCACTTGTAAAAGAATCAATTATTCACTCATTGAAATTGATTGATCCATTCACTCTCTTTCTTCATCTTCTTCTTCCACAAGTCTAGCGACAAGGCTAGTGTGAAACCCTAACCCTAATTCTAATCAAAAGCCAAGATCCCGAGCACCCCATCAAGAAAGAAGCCTTGCAACCTTTTATGAGCGGAGCCGATCTTCAACAGAGCAAGTGGTCCATGCCGATCCACGACTCACGGAGAAAAGCGACGCCAGATCGACAATTTTGTTCTTCCTCTTGTAGTTCTTGAGCGACTGTAATCAAATTATTGATATAAATAAGAGGTGATATTCTTTTATCTTGTTTTATTTAAATTCTTGCATCTTGATTCGATCTCAATTTCTCGTTGTGGTTCTTATTGTGATGTTTTAGTAATACTCCGCTCGTCGAGGAGTCGAGACGATCAATAGAATGATGATGTAATATATCTTAAATCGATTCTTGAGTCCTACGAGTTTTGTAAACCCTAGCAAGTTCAGAACCGACGACCCATTTCGTTGCGATGCTTTCTTGATTGATATCGCTCGAAATTGGGGAGGTACGATCGTTTCTTGAAATTGCTAGAGGCTAGAATGTGAATGATATCGACGAAAGAACAAGGGTTAAATGATGAAACCCTAGTTTTATGAAGAAGCCCTAACTCTCGTCGATCGTCATCGATCTAGTATCAATTCTTCAAAGGACAAGAACACGAAATCTTGAGATTACATCACATTTATAGATCCGATCGATTCCTACGAGCCTCATTTAGATTCTTGACATTTGGGTGGAAATATAGTCGAAACCCGATTCTCGATTGTTTATCATTTTCTTGATTCTTGATTAGATTAGTGGCACTTGAATCAATCGATAAAATCTTGAATCATGTTTTGTTTTCTTTTCGATTAACTTTTCAATTCAAACAAATCAAATATAAAAATGAATCGCACAATCCCTGTGGACGATCCGCACTCGCTTACGATCTACAACCGACACCGTAATTGATTGCGGTCAAATATAATTCTTTGATTGTGATTTTTATTCAATTTTCATACCGACACAAAGAAACTTATTCGTTTATTTCGATTTACACAAACAAGAGTTTTTCATCAATCAAATGGCGCCGTTGCCGGGGATTACGCGCTAATTCGTTTTATATTGAAATTTGAATTGAAAGATTTATTCCATTGTTATTTTGAGATCAAAATTCGTGTAAAACCCTAAACGATTTGTTATGGTTCATTGCAAGAAAATCTGGAGCTGTTGTGCAATTGAAGAAAATTTTTGGAAATTTCCAGAGAGCATAAGAAATCAACAGCAAGCTGCTGTTGAATTTTGGCGAAGAGATCATCACATACGACCGCTTTTCCGCGGTGTGAGCCATCATTTGCGGCGGTTCCGCGGCTTGGTGAAGCCCTTTCTGCATCAAACTTCCTGAGGTAACTTCTAGCTTTCTTATCTTCTCCTCTCTCTGCTCCAACTAACAAGTTTGTGCAGGCTTCTTTGCAAATAATCGCAGCTCGCAAATAGCAAAATTAAATTTGTGCGTGTTTCTGTTTCTTGGTTGTTTGCATTCTAAATACGAATATTAAGGGGCAAAGCCAAATCCAAATTAGGTGGGGAGTTAATTACCCTTCCTAGGCCCCGAAAATCACAAAACTTGCATCCGCATTTTACCCCAATTAACTATAAAATAACTAGAGATGACTCTAAGGACTGTCGCGCTCACTTAGGATAGAAGAAGGCCGTGGGTAATTCATTGCTTATCCGCGTTTCTCTTGTGGTGTCTAGGCAAGTGTGTCGAAGGCTAGTGGTTACTTAATTAGGCCCACTACTTACGTAGTGGAGAACCTCCCACTTACCTGGCACTTACCTGGCCACAGGAGAGACAAAGAGGCAGTGGAGGATTTTATCCTGTGTCTTGTCTTCTGGCAGTTAGGAGAGGTCTAGAGATCTGACCTAGGCGACCTCTAGAATTAGGGTTTTGTGTGCTACATTTGTTGTGTCGCATCATTTTTTTCAAAATTCCGTATCTTTTTAAGCAAACACTGCATTCATTCATTACCCCTAATTATAAGTTCACGCTGCCACTCGTACTAACCCTTTTTAGTACAAGATAGGCTGGGCACGGGATTCTAGTGCCCGTTTAGTCCGCGTACCCTTTATCGACTCCGAAGTCGATATTTCTCCATTTACTTCTTCTTTACCCACTACCAAACCCACACCGATGGATCCACCTCCATCAAACTTCTTTAACCCTAATCTGCCTCCGTCCGTTGGTGCGCAGAATCCACCCCGCATCTCTCTCCAGGAGAGGTGCTACCCTATTCGAGGTCCTCTTCTGACCTGCTTATCCACACCACCACCCAATGGGGATAACTTTGAGATTAAACCCCAATACATCAACCTTTTACCCAAATTCCACGGACTCGAGAATGAGGACGCTTACGTTTTCATTACCAAATTTGAAAACGTATGCGCAATGATGGGTACGTCACAACTCTCTGTGGATGCTATGCGTCTACGTCTTCTTCCATTCACATTGTGCGATATAGCCGAGAAGTGGCTATATAACACTACCACACACTTTATTACGAATTGGGAAGAATTCGTCGCGGCATTCCTTAAGAAATTTTACCTAATGCAAAAGACAACTCGAATCCGTAGCGAACTGAATCAATTTACCCAGCTCCCTACTGAACCATTCTCTAAATGCTTTGAACGTTTCAAGGATCTATTGGTTCAATATCCTCATCACGGCATCCCGAGATGGGATCTTTGCCGAATTATATATGAGGGCAGTAACCCTAACACTAAACAGAACCTTGAAAACATGTGTCAAGGCACCTTCATGACCAAGGATGATGGGGAAGCTTGGCGATATTTAGAAGAGTTCGCTGAAAAGTCTTTACAGTGGGAAAGTCCATCATTTAGGAGTGGCAATAACCAATCGGATGTTTCCATAGGAGTTAGAGCTGACATTTCAGCTATACACAAGAAACTCGAGACTATGGAAAATAAATTTTTAGCTGCCTCCCTTAATCAAATGTCACTTTCCAAAACTGTGTGTGGCTGCTGTTCTGATCCTTCTCATTTGACGGAAGAATGTCCACGAAATTCTCCGTTTCAAGGTCGTGAGCATACCAATGCCGCATTTCAAAGACCTAGAAACGATCCTTTTTCTTCCACATATAATCAGGGTTGGAGGAATCACCCTAATTTTGCTTGGAACCAATCACAATCTCAAAACACGGTTCCAAACCAAAACAATTTCCAAAGGGTCCCACCACCACAACAGCAAACACAACTTCAATTGAGTCAGCACCCCTTTCAAGCACATAACTTTCAAAATCCGGTCAACACACCTGCACTGTCTAGTCCTTTACAGTTGACCGGAACTGATGAATCCTCTTCTTTTGTACAGTACATGAATTTGGTCTTAACAAATATCATGCAAGTTTCGGCTGAAATGAAGTCTTCTGTCGATAAAATTGAGAAAAACTCTACGTCCCAAAACGAGAGTATTAAATCGATGGAAGAAGAAATTGCACGATTAAAAGCCGAAATTAGTGCAAGAAAGAAAGGGAAACTTCCAGCTCAACCCTTACCCAATCCTGGCTATTCACATCATGTGAACGCAATCACCACGTTGAGATCTGGAAGAGTGCTTGACAATCATGTTGGGGAAGAAGTTGATGATATTGAAAATCCTATCAACACCCCGGCTGAGACCTTTCCTCACACACACACTTCTAGTTATGACCCCAGTTCTTCTACCCCACCATCTTCTTCCGAGCCTATTCTTCGTTTCCCAAAAGGCTCGCCACTTCAGCCCACCTCTTTTACTCCTCCACGGACGATCCCCACTTCTATTCTGGGATCGGTTCCACACACACTTCCTTCTCCTATGATGGACCCAGCGCTTATTGCTGAAGCACCTTATCCTAATCGGTTAAGGGCTAACACACCAAGTCCACATATGGAGAAGATCACTGAGATGTTTAAACAGGTTAACATCAATATCCCTCTTCTAGATGCTATCCAACAAGTCCCCGCATATGCGAAAGTTCTTAAAGACTTGTGCACTAGAAAGAGTAAGAAACAAATGCCCAAGAAGATATTCATGGAAAAAACAGTAGACACGGCTTTCCCCCAGCAATTACCGAGGAAACGTAAGGATCCTGGATATCCTACTATTTCCATTTCTATTAGGGAAAAACACATCAACCGTGCTCTACTAAACCTTGGGGCAAGTGTTAACCTGCTTCCTTTCTCAGTCTATGAGCAGTTAGGGATCGGAGAGTTGAAACCATCTCCTTGCACTCTCCAGATGGCTGACCGATCAATCACCAAACCTAGGGGTGAACTAGAGGATGTGTTAATAAAAATCGGGGAATTTATATTCCCGGTGGACTTTATTGTAATTAATACACAGCCTGTAGTGAACTCACGGAATCAAATTCCGGTGATTTTAGGTCGCCCCTTTTTGGCCACTTCCAACGCAATCATCAACTGTCGTAATGGTTCTATGACCCTATCCTTCGGGAAGAGGACAATTGAGATGAACATTTACAAGTTAGGAAGTGTACCCTCCGAACCTACTGCTCAGGTCTGTTCTGTCGACTTAATGGATGTCGACAGCAGCGAATTTGATGACCCTCATAATACTGATCTTGACTCTTTTCATACGTTATTGTTTGACCCAACTATATATCATACACATACGGACTCTTCCACCGAGATGTCCGGGTCAATAATTAACACTGATTATGAACTGCTTTTAGAGTCTGAAGATCACCCCGCACTTTGTGATGACATTATTCTTCGGGGTATTGATGAAACTTTTGAGGAGATCTTCGCTGATGAACTCGCATTTCTGAATAACACGGGTGTTGAGATGAATCATGTCCCAATCATTGAAATTGAACCTCCACCCCTTCTTCTGACTTGTAAGAAGAATGCGAGTAATCCATCACACTCAATGCATCGTCTCTCCAAAATGAGACGCACACACATTCTATTCCACCACTTACCCTTTCTACACTTCTTCTTCCACCAACCAGAGCACCGCATTGATAAAATTTTTGAATGGTAGGTGTTGACATTCGGTCTTTGCAAAGCTTGGCATCGACCAATGATTCTTGACCCCCTCATGTGATTTTCAAAACATTAACATTGCATAACTCAAGTTTGGGGGGTATATTTTTTCTGGCTCTTGAAAAGAAAATTTTTACAAAATTTTGAGCCAAAAATAAGTTTGGGGGAGGTTCTTCACTTAAATATTTTGCCCCCACTAATGAATTCCTCCCAAGCTTACAGGTTTTTCGAGATTTAGCAGATGACAACAGTGAGGACACTGTTGAAAACAAGTTTGGGGGAGGTTTGTGCTTATTTTCGCATCATTTGCATCATACATTGCATAAGCACAAAACATCTTTAAAAACCTATAAAAATTTAAAAAATTTCAAAATCCATCTTTAAAAACCTATAAAAATTTAAAAAATTTCAAAAATATAAGAATATTTTTGTACATAAATAAGATAATAAAAGATTAGATAGTGAAAAATTACATCCATGAGATTAGAAAAATTTAAGAAAACCAAGAAAATTAGAAGTTTTCTTATACGAACTAGTAATAAGTAGTTATGAGCCGTTGTCCCAAGGGTTAGTAAGATAAAAGACGTCACTAATCTGAGGATAAAAATAAGTCTGAAAAATAATTTCTATTCTGGAAGCCAAACATTTTGAACGTTGCTACCCTGTTATTCGCACTTACACACGTCTTGAAGCCTGGGATAGTAGAGGATACCTTGAAATGCTCTTGTCTTAAAGCCAAAAGTATGAAGAAAATAAATAAAAAAAATGAATGAAGAAAATATAAAGTGGTGAGAAAAATGGACACTGGTTTTGTTATCACCAAGGGCAATAAAAAAAATATATAGCGAGGGTGCCTCTTCACCTAGTGCCCTAAGGCCAACTGGTCTGGGAGTCACTGCTATGCCTGAGGTGGTGCAAGACGAGGAAAATACACCAAGTAAGCAAGCACAGGAGTAATCGGTCGGTTAGTACCTCAAGAAGTATTAACGGTCGCATGAAAGTGTGTGAGCAATCTCATCTAAAATATTCATTAATTAAAAAGTACTGAGGCTGATGGGCAAGAGTATGATAGCTTGAATTGAATTCTCCGGGTATAGAGATGTCTTTACACACACGCAGGGTGATATGATCGATATTTGGAATAAAGATAGGAATGAAGAATAAGACGATGTTTTATTGAGGGAGAACGTGATTTCTAACATCTTTTCATGACCATTAAGATAGGGCTCATGACAACCGAAAAGCTAGCTTAGTTGGAAACCCTAATTTTCAAAGTTTTTCTTCTACAATTCTTTTCCTTAAATGTAATATTCATGATCTGTCTTTTATTATTGGATTTTGTGGGTGAAATCCGCTGAAAACCCTCAGGAGACAACACTCCTCCTACAAGGGACACCTAGAGGTTTAAAGGCTTGTTGCACGTGCTTAGTGCAATCGTGTTGCCTTCGAAAGTGTGCTAGTTAGTTTTTCTCTTTCTTTATTTTCTCCTTTTATTTTTAATAAAAGTTCGCTCGAGACGATCGAAATTAAGTTTCGGGGAATTTGATTAGTCGAAAATATTGCATCTTTTAGCAGGCAATTTCCTCATCATTTGCATTCATATAGAAGTGTTCGGCATTCATATTTCACATATTAGCAAATCTGTCGCAAAATATCAGATTACATGTGTTAGACCTTAAAACCGGCATTTCTAATGAAATTGACTGCATTTCATGGCATTACATCATCCCTATGTTGCAAAACACTTGTTTTAAGATTTGTGCAGGAAGTTCCAGAAGAAAAGCCAAAAATTTACATGGTGCTGATCAAACATTACGCCAACTCAATGATTTCAGTTCTGGTATCAATCCAAAAGGCAAAACAAAAATCAATATATCAAAGAAAGTCCCAATTATCATCCTAAGACCACACCAGAAAGCCCAAGGCCCAAGCCCCACAAAGTGCCGCGGATCCGCGGCAGGAGCCTGCTTGCGCCGCGGATCCGCGGTGGGTCCAAGGATGTAGCTTCCCAAATTTGGTGCAAAATTCTTCTCTCAGGGCCCACAGTTCAGCAAGACATGTGAAATTCCAGAAAGCCCCAGAACCTTCTGCCAGATCAGCAAGCTTTGGGATCAACACTAAACTAGCCTTGTATTCTAGAAACTTCTCCCTAAACCCTAGCTTAAACCCTAAGCTAAGCCTAACTAACTACTTCTAGAAGTCTTTCAACAAACTTTTGGAGGGAACTTCTATTTCAAACTCAAGGCCTAGGGTTTGGGAAATCTATAAATAAGACCCTAGGCTCACTTGTAAAAGAATCAATTATTCACTCATTGAAATTGATTGATCCATTCACTCTCTTTCTTCATCTTCTTCTTCCACAAGTCTAGTGACAAGGCTTGTGTGAAACCCTAACCCTAATTCCAATCAAAAGCCAAGATCCCGAGTACCCCATCAAGCAAGAAGCCTTGCAACCTTTTATGAGCGGAGCCGATCTTCAACAGAGCAAGTGGTCCAAGCCGATCCACGACTCACGGAGAAAAGCGACGCCAGATCGACAATTTTGTTCTTCCTCTTGTTGTTCTTGAGCGACTGTAATCAAATTGTTGATATAAATAAGAGGTGATATTCTTTTATCTTGTTTTCTTTAGATTCTTGCATCATGATTCGATCTCAATTTCTAGTTGTGGTTCTTGTTGTGATGTTTGAGTAATACTCCGCTCGTCGAGGAGTCGAGACGATCAATAGAATGATGATGTAATATATCTTAAATCGATTCTTGAGTCCTACGAGTTTTGTAAACCCTAGCAAGTTCAAGAACCGACGACCCATTTCGTTGCGATGCTTTCTTGATTGATATCGCTCGAAATTGGGGAGTTACGATCGTTTCTTGAAATTGCTAGAGGCTAGAATGTGAATGATATCGACGAAAGAACAAGGGTTAAATGATGAAACCCTTGTTTCACGAAGAAGCCCTAACTCTCGTCTATCATCATCGATCTAGTATCAATTCTTCGAAGGACAAGAACACGAAATCTTGAGATTACATCACATCTATAGATCCGATCGATTCCTACGAGCCTCATTTAGATTCTTGACATTTGGGTGGAAATATAGTCGAAACCCGATTCTCGATTGTTTATCATTTTCTTGATTCTTGATTAGATTAGTGACACTTGAATCAATCGATAAAATCTTGAATCTTGTTTTGTTTTCTTTTCGATTAACTTTTCAATTCAAACAAATCAAATATAAAAACGAATCGCACAATCCCTGTGGACGATCCGCACTCGCTTATGATCTACAACCGACACCGTAATTGATTGCGGTCAAATATAATTCTTTGATTGTGATTTTTATTCAATTTTCATACCGACACAAAGAAACTTATTCGTTTATTTCGATTTACACAAACAAGAGTTTTTCATCAATCAGCATCCGGCACGACATTAACTTTCCCCGGATGGTACTTAAGATCAAGATCATAGTCAGCCATCAGCTCCAACCATCTGCGCTGCATCATATTAAGCTCCTTCTGCGTGGACACATACTTCAAACTCTTATGATCCGTGAAAACTTCGACCCTTTCGCCCAAAAGGTAGTGTCTCCAAATCTTCAAAGAGAAATTCACAACCGCAAGCTCCAAGTCGTGAGTTGGGTAATTCTTCTCATGGGTCTTCAATTGTCTTGATGCGTACGCTACAACCTTCCCATGCTGCATCAAAACGCATCCCAATCATTTCCCAGATGCGTCGCTGTGAATCTCCAATCCTCCGGAATTGTCTGGCACAGTCAGAATAGGAGCGGTTATCAATCTCTGCTTCAACGTCTCAAAAGCTGACGCACAAATATCCGTCCACACAAAAGGTACCTCCTTACGTGTAAGCTTGGTCAACGGCTTCGCTAGACGAGCAAAGTTCTCCACGAATCTTCTATAATACCCGGCGGGTCTAAGAAAACTTCTTATCTCTGCAACATTCTTCTGAATCGGCCAATCTCGAACCGCGGCAATCTTTTCGGGATCGACGGCGATTCCATCGCCAGACACAACATGCCCCAAAAACTTTACTTCTTCCAGCCAAAACTCGCACTTGCTCATCTTCGTATATAACTTCTCCTGTCTCAACATCTGCAGTGCGATCTTCAAATGCTCAGCATGCTCTTCAAAACTCTTCGAGTAAACCAGAATGTCGTCAATGAACACCACAATAAACTGGTCCAAGAATGGTGAAAAGATTCGGTTCATCAAGTCCATGAATATCGCCGGCGCATTCGTTACTCCGAAGGGCATCACTAAGTACTCGTAATGTCCATACCGAGTTCGGAACGCCGTCTTGCAAATATCTTCTGCTTTCACTCGGACCTGATGATATCCGGATCGCAAATCCAGCTTCGAGAATACCCTCGCGCCACTAAGCTGCTCAAAAAGTTCGCCAATGCGAGGGATCGGGTACTTGTTCTTAATAGTCACCCGGTTCAATTCTCGATAGTCGATGCACATCCTTCTCGTGCCATCTTTCTTCTTAACTAGAAGAACTGGAGCTCACCAAGGCGAGTTACTGCTTCGAATCCAACCCTTCTCAAGCAGTTCAGCAACCTGTTTCTTGACTTCTTCCAACTCCACTGGTGCCATTGGATAATACACTTTAGATACTGGCGCTGCACCAGGAATAAGATCAATTGTGAACTCCACGTCTCGCTTCGGCGGTAATCCCGATATATCTTCAAACACGTCCATAAAATCACGAACAACAGCTGGCTCTTCACTTTCATCAACCTCCATTGATGCAAGAATATTATTTTTCGGCCTAGCCCTAAACTCGACTGGCCCGACAGAACTGCTTCCTCCAGTGAAGGTAAACTCGGGATGTCCGGGAATCTGGAAAATTACTTTCTTTGCCCTACAATCAATGTGAGCGTGGAATGTACCAAGAAAATCCATTCCCAAGACGACTTCATAGCTGCCCGTATCAATTACCAAGAAATCTGCAAAAAGCTCCCGTCCGCAAACAACAACTGTACAATCTTTACATTCCCTACTAGATATGATTTTCCCATTCCCAGTGTGTATGTCCCAGAAACTAGACAGGGTCGTGCAGGTAATCGAGTGTGTAGCTATAAACTTGGATGACATAAAACAATGGGATGCACCGGAATCAAATAACGCTAATGCGGGAAAACCATGAACTGGTAGAATACCTGAAACAACTTCTCCTGACGCCTTAGCTTCCTCGGCCGTCAGGGTAAAAGATCGAGCCTGATTAGGTCCTTGAGTCAGCTGCTTCTGTCCCTGGAACGGTTTCTGCGGAGGCTTTTGGATATCATCCCTCGTACGAAGCTTTGACGGACATGAGTTAATAGTGTGATCTGCCGCTCCACAAACCAAACAAAGTCCCTGCCTCCTTCGACAATCCTTTTGCACGTGGCCAGGTAAATGGCAGTAGTTACAAGTCACGCTCTTTCTCTGGTCAACTACAGCAGGCTTCTTCATCGGTGTTATGCCACGACGGTTCACTGGAATACCTCTGCGTCCTTGAGCTTGGTTTGGTTCAAATGCCGGCTTCCTTACTGTAACTGCTGTCTGCTGTAAACACTAAGTCTTCCTAGATAGGCTCTACTGTTCTCGGGCTGCCGTAAGAACCTGTGAGAAAGTGGTCAAACCCAGGGAGACAATCTGTGTAACGTTTTCAAAATAATAAAATATGATTTTTTGGAATTTTTATAATTTAATATTATTTTAATGAATATTTTAATATTCTGGTATAATTAAATACAAATAAATGGGGAAAAATTATGGGAAATTCTAAAATAGGGTATTTTATGGAATTATGCCATTTAAAAATTTTTAAGATTAGTTATATGCTAATTTAGTGCTAATCGCGATTAAAAATCGCTAATTGGATTTTTAGCATTTTTGTGCAAAAATGTGCATATATCATTTTCCACACTTGTTACACTTGTGTTACATTTCTATTGCCATGGTTGTTCTTTTGGGTTCACTATTGGAGTGAGAAGAAAAAGAAAAGAAAGAAAAAGTATGATGATGATGAGAGAGAGAGTAGTTGCTTTTGACTTTTTGAACCATACCCATCATTTCCTCTCGCCCATTTCTCTCTCCCCTCTCATGGAGCTGCTGCTGCTCCTGCTCCCTCTCATTTCCCTCCCCTTCACTTCATAGATCCCTCTCATTTCCCTCACCAAAACCCTATTCCCACTTCACAAAACTTGCTCCCAAGCTCACTAGCTACACATTGAACCTAGCAAGATTGGATTTGGAGGACTTTGAGCAACTCAAGAATTTTCTTGAGTTGCCAAAGGAGGTAATTTCTGCACCTATTAGAGTAGTATCTCATTTTTTGTGCATGGACCTATTTCCTCTAGTCTTGACCCTGGGTATGTCTAGTTTTGACTGATTCCAGTTAGGGTAAAATCTGGGTTGATTTGCTTGAGTTGGCGTATGATTTATGACTTGTTTTAGCATGGATTTTGGTATTTGGTGATTCGTTTCTGTCGGGTGGCATTTGGACGTCAACGACTAGTGGATATTGAACGTGTTTATATACGAGACGATATGTTTTTACCTATGCGAGTAGCGTGTGCTATTTTGTTTCCGATATGATTTTCATGTGCTTTAGCGTTGCGATATACTTGTAGGTACCCTACGTGATGTTGAGGCAAAGAAGATGTCACGCCCCGCTTCCCAAAATACGAAATACGAGGGGTAGACAAGGCCAGCCATGCTCCTACGGTCAAGGAAATGTCCTGCCGTAGTCACACTTAGGCTTCTAGTTTATCATGGTAAACAGTAAACGATGCGCAGGTAATGAGAAATGCAGTAACTGAAAGATACAATAATAGAAACTGACCTGAAGTGGAACAAACGAAAGTAACTCGGAGTATCAAGTCAAGAAGTCTGTGATGTACGTCTAGTTCTGATCCAAGCTAAATCTTCTCTTCACACTGAGCATGCATACTCAGGTCGTCAGAGCGACACAATAGCAATATAATATGTATAAAATCAAGTGACAGTTCTAACAGTGATAACAGGTATGTGAAGCAGTAAATAAATGGCATCATGAATATGCATGTGTAGTAATCAACGCAGCGGAACAGTAAAGCAGTATAACAATATGTCACGTATGCCACACAGTATATATAAGGAATAAAATGCCAGTATCCCTACCACTCTCTAAGTCTCACTGTACAGGTCACTAAGCCTATCGTCAGTCCAAGTGTGAGAGTCAACCACTCGCGAGTATCCTCCACCCAAGGGTAGAACCCAAGGGCAAGGGACCACGGGCCCAACATGTATCAAGAATGTCACGGTGTATATATCACGTACCCTGTAAATCTCCATATAACTCCCTAAATATATAAGCCGGCATGGGACTCCCGAGATTCTGTTGAACTCACACTTAAACTACCCCACACCCCGTGGTCTACATCAAACGCTAACCATCACCCTAAATACTAATCGATCCGTGACAAGTCTGCGCGAGAATTGGAGGCAGGACCTCCATCAAGCACGTCCCGACTAATACCTAAGATAAATGGCAGTGTCAGATGCCTTATCTGTGACACTCGTGCAAACGCTTCCATAAGTGTCCCATACCACTTATGGTCACACGTACACGCATCCCACAGACGTCGACAATGCAATAAAATAAAAGAGACACTGATTGTGCACAAGTACGTATCACTTTCACTTAATCACGGATACACGAACATTGACGTACTTGCCACAATCACCACTAAAATCTAACACTGGGTAAATGCACGATGCCACTAGGTTATCAATACGATGATATAGGTATGATATGATGCATGAACAAGTATATAAACGTGATGAGGATGTTATGAAACAGCATTCTTTCACTTGCACGATTTATCATGAAACATACGTATATAATTTGGCGAAATGATAAACAGGTTGTAATTAGTATGTTCAGTTGTCCATCCATAGAATTTTTTATCAAGCCAATTGGGTTCCAGGATCCTTAGTTATATCCAATTCATTTTAAGCGCTCGCGGCTGAAATTCCAATTTCAGAATCAGAAGTCCATTTCGGAACGCATTTTGATCCCAGTTGAGATCGGATTTTAGCGACGCTACAGTTGGATGAATTCTAGGGTTTTCAGTAAAGTTTTCAACGCAACAAACGGATCTTCAATCGCGTCTGTAAGTTAGGAGTTATAATCTGTTTAATATTAACATGTCAATTCTGATTCTGCTGGGACTGTTATGTGTCCCGATCTACTAAATTACAGATTAAATATCAAACGGTAACGAAACAGGATGAAATCAATTGTGTTGTCTAACTAACAGGTTTATCTATAATAAACAGCAGAGTTCCGCAACTTACGAGTTAAGGAAAACCTGTGGTACCCGCTACGGAACAGCAAGCAACAATTTGAGTCGCTCTGGACTGCAGTCCAGAGTCACACTCCGATACAATTATCATCACAATTTAAGTAAAGGAATATCAGGAAACCAGTATAGGGTTAAAATTCGTCGAGTCGGCTTCGATTTGAGCCCTAGAACGTACCATTATATTATGGATATGATTTATGGTGAATTTAACGGTTTTCAGATGCAAGGAAATTCCAGTTTTACGGTTAAACTTGAGGGTAGTTGTTTTAGTCATGAACGGTCATATTTTCTATCAAAACTTGCACAGGGTATCCATCACAGCAAGGGCCAAAGCATTATATCCAGTTCCGTCAAATTTGATAATGATTTTCTATGAGAACAAGCATCGAACAGTTTGTGGCAATATTTACGTAAGGCAAAACATGTGATATATCTACGATTTTAAATTTGTAAACTAGTAATAAATAGCATGTAGCAATTAAGAACTTGCCTGGATCAGTCCCGGGGATGCACGGGAATACACCATGCCATCAGATTTTGAATTATCTTGCAGATCAATCATGAAATTCTCACTGCCTGGACCGGTCGCTGCTAATCGCTGCCGCTTTACTTTCCAATTCTGCTGCAATCTGATCAAGGAACCATAAAACCTAGCTTCTCTTGCAACCTGCTGCTCTAATGCTTTAGAAGATTGCTTAAAATACCTCCCTAGATGCCGAAGACGCTGCAGCTTAGTTGCCGCAGATACTGCAATATCCGATAACGCCTCATTGGGCAGCTGCTTCGGCCTTTGCATCCAAGCAACTGTTACAGCATCATTTGCTTCAACGGTGTTGATGAGATCAATAACAACAGATAATTCCTCATGAGCCTGGCGCATATTCTCCACCAAGCTCTGCCACGGCCACGTCGGCGCCGCCGCAGCCGCAGCAGCAGCAGCAGCCGAATCCTTGGAGCTCTTCTGCTTCTTCGAATCTCTTTCGATGATCGAAGAGAAATCGATCCTTCGGATCATGTTCACGCGAGTCTCCTCATTGCTGATTTCTGAGAAGAAATGCTCGATTCTAGACTCCTCGATGGCTTCCAGTCGCTTGATCGGGAGCTTGTCCAGTTCGATCTTGATCTTTCGATCCATCGACATCGGTGATTTTCTTCGAGGTTGAAGCGAATTGAGGGCGGAGCTCGTCGTGATCTTAGGGTTAGGGTTTCGAGAAATCGAACCGGGGGTGGGGCTGTCGGTTGATTTAGGAGGGAGGGTGGCCGGAGTTTTCTCGCGAGAGAGAGGGGAGGTTTGAGATTGAGAGGGGAAAGGAAAGAGAGGGAGACGGGAGAGTGAGGGATAAGGAGACGGGGTCGCGTGTCGTGGAGTAACGGCGCGAGCGGGGGCGTGGCCGACAAGAGCGCGAGTGCTGGCGAAGAAGGCGGCGGAGAAGGCGAAACGCGCACGCAATGAAGGAAATGGCCGTTGGAGGAAGACGTCACTGTAGGGAGTGGGTTTGGTGTGTGTGCGTGGGCTGAAAAGGGAGTTGGGCGAAGAAATTGCGAAAAGAGATTGGGAAAAAGGAAAGCGGGCCGCAGAATTTAAATAAGGAATGGAAAGAGACTGGGCTGAGGTCTGGGCCGGAAGAAAATGGTTAATTAGAGAAATGAAAGTAGCGGGCCGGGCTGAATAATAATAATATTAAGGATGGGAAAATAGGTAGTGGGCTGAGGAAATTTTGGTTAAAAGAAATAGGATATGGGCTGAGGAATTTAGGGGAAAAATCACATAGGAAAATAAAGGGAGTGGGCTTGGGATTTGGGTTAAAATTTGATTAATTACTAAACGAAAAAGAAAGTGAGCTGAGGCACTGGGCCGCAGGGAAAAATACAAAAGGGAAAAGAAATGAAAGGGCCGGCCGAGAAAGAGCTGGGCTAAAAATTTAAATAGGAAATAAATTTATTTAAAAGGGGCTTGGGTTCTAATAGAAGAAAATGGGGTTGGGCTGCTTGGAAATAATTTGGGACAAAAGTAATTAGGATTAGGGTTCAAATGGGGTTTGAAAATAAAATATAATAAGTAATTTATAAATAAAATAAATAATTCCTAAATAAGAATAAAGAGAAATATAAGTAACAAAATACGGTCTTTGGTATAAAAGGGGCCGGGTGTTACATCATACCACCCTTACAAAAATTTCGTCCTCGAAATTTAAAAATAAGTCATAGAAACATAAACGAAGGCTATCATAATTGCAAACTAACATATAAGGATTTATTAGAAATTCGTGGACAAAGAAACTTGAAGGTATAAGCATGTAAGAGCAGCATACAAAAGATAAGTCTAAGAAGATATAAGGTAGAAATAACTATAAGAGTAAATACATGTATACGAGAATATAGGTAGCAATAACGAACAATAATAATCAGTATGTATTCGGTAAAAGTCGAAACTTACAAATGTGCACAACTAAGTCTATCAAAATAGCAAACAGAAATAATAAGTATAAGGCTCAACTACTTATAATAATAAGCATATACATAATACTCGAAATGAGGTAACGAAAATAAAGTAGTGAAAAGTAGTCGGTAGGTTAAACCATTTTAGGAAAACGTATCGGTCAAGTAGTTTTAAAATATCTTAGAAAACTCACATAATGAAAATGAGTAATATGGAACAAAATATGCGCGGTGTATGGTTGCGCTACCGAGAATGAAAATAATAGTGTATTTAAAATACAAAAACGGAGTAATCAATAATACGGACCAAAATGATGGAAACTAGATTTTTGAATAACACTGTCCCTATATATAGTTAGGGTAATAGGAAGAACACAAAATTGCATAAGCTAGCTAGGGTAATGATTACAAGGAAGTGTGGCTCAGACAGAAGGTTGGAGTGTGGCGGCTTTAGGCTGAAGATCAAGAAGATTGGGATCGGGTCAGCACAGAGAGTAATGGTGAGCAACAGAAGGACTACAAAGTAAAAAAAATATGGGGGAGACTAACGATCAGTAAATCCTATGAATTAAGAATTTGCAAAGTTAATGAACTCGATAATTCATAAGGAAGGTCCTCCTCCCAGAAGGATCTCAAATAGGGCACAGACGAGGGATGAAGGGTGGTTCGTTCCAAGGATTAGGGTGCGGTACTTTCAAATCGAAATGGGATGAAAAACTATATAATGAGTAGGGGGAGGACAGTCAAGGAACTCAGCAGAAGAATAAATAGATATGGGCAGTAAACAAGTATTAAGCGAACCAATAATCAAAAGGTTTACGAACTCAGAAGATTTATTTCATTCAAGAAGATTTGAAACGAGGCATCCCCAAAGGCGAAAAGTGGCCATAAACTATGCACATTTTATTTAGCCAGAAAGACAACATCCCAAAGGAATTCCGTCAGTCGCGGTTGTGGATATTCAGCAGGTTGCGGTAGGCTCGCGCGCTCAGGTAGGGGCGTCCATTTTCGCAGGTACCTCTATTGGAAGTCCTTCCACCACAGGGTCTTGATCTTCTGGTCCTTCTTCCTCGGATAGAGCCTCTTCATCGAGATCCGACTCCATCTGATTCTCTTCTTCTGGATTTTCTTCCACGTGATTTTCCTCAACGAGATTTTCTTCTACCGGGTCCTCATCGGGATCTTCTTCTATCTGGTCTTCCTCTACAGGGTTCTCTTCGGGATCTTCTCCCTCTTCATCAGAATCAGCTATCATGTCGAACACTGGGACGGCTGCTCCTTCGTCCCCTGAATCATTGTTTTCGAAGTTGTCTTGGGGACCATAGACCTCATCATCGGAACTCGTCAGTGTGTGATCTAAGGAAACGCATGACTGTGCATCCTCGTCTAGATGCGGCGCTGCTCCAGGGTGGGCCATGGCCTGAAAGGAAAATTCATGATTAGACAGTGGAACACATCAAGGAAAGTTCATAGTGCGAAGTATAAGAAAATATGCGGTTGCAGGAACTGAAAGATCAGAATGAAAATACTGTGATAATGAATAGAATTTGACATAGAGAAAGCATGCGAATGATACAAATATTATGATTCAAATTTTATTTCATTCAATCAAAAATTCAACGGATACAAGATTTCAAACAGAAAGAAATATTCATAAAAAGATGACAACATTATTACTGGAAGTAGGGAAATATGAAAGTTCTTCTTCGACTACTATAACGTGCATTCTCGTCGCGTGAGTTGAATCCTGTGTTTGATCCGCCTTATCGTCGAAGCCCGAACTATGCAGTAATCCTCACTTGGCAGAAGTGGGGAGTGTGGATGAGTCTCCTCCTCTTAGTTCTTTCCTTTCTGGGCAGCCGTTGATGAGATGTTTGTCGGAACCGCATATCAGACATTTCCCTTGGGCACGGCGACAATCCTTCTGAAGATGTCCTGGCCTCTTACAATATCCGCAGCAAGGGTTCTTATGATGCTTCTGTTGACGCTTCATCTTCTTTTCTTTTCCTCGTCTAATAGGGATCCCTTTATGATAGGAGACTCCCGCTGATGCCTGATTCACCTGTCTTCTCAGTCCTTCAGCCAACAAGTCGTTTGTTCGCTCCTGGGCTTCCATTAGACCTCTCAGTGCACTCAGAATCTCAACGGTCCGATTCTGGGGAGCGGAAACAGATGAAGAGTTGTTGGAAGACATGATCCTGGGACAACAAATTTGAGAATGATATAAGTCACACGCTAAATGAATCAAAATATGATGTGGATAATACAAGGATTCAAGAATATCAGAGATGATGAATATCATCACAAGTGGGGAAATCAACTGTATCACTTTAAGTCACTTGAATAGAGTACGGTAGTGCAATTGTCACCACGTACCCTTGTCAAGTCACCCGAAACCATAGTGAATGGATATCTGAACGCACGATGTGAATATGAATCAAGAATGACAATTTACAACCTAGACCGAAGGATGTCTTATATTGCCAAACCGTACACGGAAAATTGCAATCCCAATTGATGCAAAACCTGGGCTCTGATACCAACTAAACCATGTCACGCCCCGCTTCCCAAAATACGAAATACGAGGGGTAGACAAGGCCAGCCATGCTCCTACGGTCAAGGAAATGTCCTGCCGTAGTCAAACTTCGGCTTCAAGTTTATCATGGTAAACAGTAAACGATGCGCAGGTAATGAGAAATGCAGTAACTGAAAGATACAATAATATAAACTGACCTGAAGTGGAACAAACGAAAGTAACTCGGAGTATCAAGTCAAGAAGTCTGTGATGTACGTCTAGTTCTGATCCAAGCTAAATCTTCTCTTCACACTGAGCATGCATACTCAGGTCGTCAGAGCGACACAATAGCAATATAATATGTATAAAATCAAGTGACAGTTCTAACAGTGATAATAGGTATGTGAAGCAGTAAATAAATGGCATCATGAATATGCATGTGTAGTAATCAACGCAGCGGAACAGTAAAGCAGTATAACAATATGTCACGTATGCCACACAGTATATATAAGGAATAAAATGCCAGTATCCCTACCAGTCTCTAAGTCTCACTGTACAGGTCACTAAGCCTATCGTCAGTCCAAGTGTGAGAGTCAACCACTCGCGAGTGTCCTCCACCCAAGGGTAGAACCCAAGGGCAAGGGACCACGGGCCCAACATGTATAAAGAATGTCACGGTGTATATATCACGTGCCCTGTAAATCTCCATATAACTCCCTAAATATATAAGCCGGCATGGGACTCCCGAGATTCTATTGAACTCACACTTAAACTACCCCACACCCCGTGGTCTACATCAAACGCTAACCATCACCCTAAATACTAATCGATCCGTGACAAGTCTGCGCGAGAATTGGAGGCAGGACCTCCATCAAGCACGTCCCGACTAATACCTAAGATAAATGGCAGTGTCAGATGCCTTATCTGTGACACTCGTGCAAACGCTTCCATAAGTGTCCCATACCACTTATGGTCACACGTACACGCATCCCACAGACGTCGACAATGCAATAAAATAAAAGGGACACTGATTGTGCACAAGTACGTATCACTTTCACTTAATCACGGATACACGAACATTGACGTACTTGCCACAATCACCACTAAAATCTAACACTGGGTAAATGCACGATTCCACTAGGTTATCAATACGATGATATAGGTATGATATGATGCATGAACAAGTATATAAACGTGATGAGGATGTTATGAAACAGCATTCTTTCACTTGCACGATTTATCATGAAACATACGTATATAATTTGGCGAAATGATAAAAAGTTTGTAATTAGTATGTTCAGTTGTCCATCCATAGAATTTTGTTTCAAGCCAATCGGGTTCTAGGATCCTTAGTTATATCCAATTCATTTTAAGCGCTCGCGGCTGAAATTCCAATTTTAGAATCAGAAGTCCATTTCGCAACGCATTTTGATCCCAGTTGAGATCGGATTTTAGCGACGCTACAGTTGGATGAATTCTAGGGTTTTCAGTAAAGTTTTTAATGCAACAAACGGATCTTCAATCGCGTCTGTACGTTAGGAGTTATAATCTGTTTAATATTAACATGTCAATTCTGATTCTGCTGGGACTGTTATGTGTCCCGATCTACTAAATTACAGATTAAATATCAAACGGTAACGAAACAGGATGAAATCAATTGTGTTGTCTAACTAACAGGTTTATCTATAATAAACAGTGGAGTTCCGCAAC
Source organism: Agapanthus africanus (assembly GCA_030015575.1). NCBI lineage: Eukaryota > Viridiplantae > Streptophyta > Magnoliopsida > Asparagales > Amaryllidaceae > Agapanthus > Agapanthus africanus. Next base: position 349,535,808 of record JASDDO010000031.1, on the reverse strand, counting down.
TTACGAGTTAAGGAAAACCTGTGGTACCCGCTACGGAACAGCAAGCAACAATTTGAGTCGCTCTGGACTGCAGTCCAGAGTCGCACTCCGATACAATTATCATCACAAGGAATATCAGGAAACCAGTATAGGGTTAAAATTCGTCGAGTCGGCTTCGATTTGAGCCCTCGAACGCACCATTCTATTATGGATATGATTTATGGTGAATTTAACGGTTTTCAGATGCAAGGAAATTCCAGTTTTACGGTTAAACTTGAGGGTAGTTGTTTTAGTCATGAACGGTCATATTTTCTAGCAAAACTTGCGCAGGGTATCCATCACAGCAAGGTCCAAAGCATTATATCCAGTTCCATCAAATTTGATAATGATTTTCTATGAGAACAAGCATCGAACAGTTTGTGGCAATATTTACGTAAGGCAAAACATGTGATATATCTACGATTTTAAATTTGTAAACTAGTAATAAATAGCATGTAGCAAGTAAGAACTTGCCTGGATCAGTCCCGGGGATGCACGGGAATACACCATGCCATCATATTTTGAATTATCTTGCAGATCAATCATGAAATTCTCACTGCCTGGACCAGTCACTGCTAATCGCTGCCGCTTTACTTTCCAATTCTGCTGCAATCTGATCAAGGAACCATAAAACCTAGCTTCTCTTGCAACCTGCTGCTCTAATGCTTTAGAAGATTGTTTAAAATACCTCCCTAGATGCCGAAGACGCTGCAGTTTAGTTGCTGCAGATACTGCAATATCCGATAACGCCTCATTGGGCAGCTGCTTCAGCCTTTGCATCCAAGCAACTGTTACAGCATCATTTGCTTCAACGGTGTTGATGAGATCAATAACAACAGATAATTCCACATGAGCCTGGCGCATATTCTCCACCAAGCTCTGCCACGGCCACGTCGGCGCCGCCGCAGCCGCAGCAGCAGCCGACTCCTTGGAGCTCTTCTGCTTCTTCGAATCTCTTTCGATGATCGAGGAGAAATCGATCCTTCGGATCATGTTCACGCGTGTCTCCTCATTGCTGATTTCTGAGAAGAAATGCTCGATTCCAGACTCCTCGATGGCTTCCAGTCCGATCTTGATCTTTCGATCCATCGACATCGGTGATTTTCTTCGAGATTGAAGCGAATTGAGGGCGGAGCTCGTCGTGATCTTAGGGTTAGGGTTTCGAGAAATCGAACCGGGGGTGGGGCTGTCGGTTGATTTAGGAGGGAGGGTGGCCGGAGTTTTCTCCCGAGAGAGAGGGGAGGTTTGAGATTGAGAGGGGAAAGGAAAGAGAGGGAGACGGGAGAGTGAGGGATAAGGAGACGGGGTCGCGTGTCGTGGAGTAACGGCGCGGGCGGGGGCGTGGCCGACAAGAGCGCGAGTGCTGGCGAAGAAGGCGGCGGAGAAGGCGAAACGCGCGCGCAATGAAGGAAATGGCCGTTGGAGGAAGACCTCACTGTAGGGAGTGGGTTTGGTGTGTGTGCGTGGGCTGAAAAGGGAGTTGGGCCAAGAAAATGCGAAAAGAGATTGGGAAAAAGGAAAGCGGGCCGCAGAATTTAAATAAGGAATGGAAAGAGACTGGGCTGAGGTCTGGGCCGGAAGAAAATGGTTAATTGGAGAAATGAAAGTAGCGGGCCGGGCTGAATAATAATAATATTAAGGATGGGAAAATAGGTAGTGGGCTGAGGAAATTTTGGTTAAAAGAAATAGGATATGGGCTGAGGAATTTAGGGGAAAAATCACATAGGAAAATAAAGGGAGTGGGCTTGGGATTTGGGTTAAAATTTGATTAATTACTAAACGAAAAAGAAAGTGAGCTGAGGCACTGGGCCGCAGGGAAAAATACAAAAGGGAAAAGAAATGAAAGGGCCGGCCGAGAAAGAGCTGGGCTAAAAATTTAAATAGGAAATAAATTTATTTAAAAGGGGCTTGGGTTCTAATAGAAGAATATGGGGTTGGGCTGCTTGGAAATAATTTGGGACAAGAGTAATTAGGATTAGGGTTCAAATGGGGTTTGAAAATAAAATATAATAAGTAATTTATAAATAAATAAATAATTCCTAAATAAGAATAAAGAGAAATATAAGTAACAAAATACGGTCTTTGGTATAAAAGGGGCCGGGTGTTACAGAAGATGAAGATGGCGACATCGGCACCGACACATGAGAAGCAAGGTGGGTAGATTTATATCTACGGGGAGAAGTCGGGTGGATGGCGTATAGCACCCCCGCAGTCCGTGGTGATGTATACGAATACGTATACACACATATATTTATTATGTGTTGTTAAGACTATTGATGGTAATAATGGAATTATTGATGATAAGGATGTATTGTTTTAGTATAGTGCGAACCCTAGAGTAGTGGGTGCACGCACACATACACATACACACATTCTTGAATACATTCTTTCATTTATTTGTGCGCATTTATAGGTGTGTATATCTACACATGGATATGGGACTATGTGTTCATATACGGGATTTGAGGATGATACCTGGGATTGAGATGAGTCGATGAGGTTTGATTGAGGCCGTGAGATTCGGTGATATGACAGAGTTCGTAATTGAGATGTGATATGATGGTAGTGATACCCGATATGTGGTAAGATGAATGTGATATTGAACCGTACCCAGCTATTAGGATGTCGTACGACGATTTACCGTACGAGCTTTATATTGATGTTAGATCCGCACTCATGACTCGAGGATGTTATATGATATACTGTATCGTACGTGATACTATTGAGGCGAGATCACCGACTATATATATATATATATATATATATGTATATCGACTCAGATTTAGGTGGTTTCCATGCCCCTCCCGATTGACTGGATAGTTGTGTCCGTAGTTCGCAGAGTAGGCATTAGACTTGACCCGAGTCATACCTATTTCAAAACTAATGAATCGGGGATATTTTAAAGATAGGCAAAAAGGGATTCTACGGATATTTTCAAGCGACGCATCTTTTCTTAAAACACTGTAGCCCTTATTTTACCAAAAGCCCTGATTCGTATTATTTCAAAAGGCAAGGTTGCATGATATATCTATTGAGGCAGGTTCTTTACTGTTGTGTTGATTATTCGATTCCGCATATTCATTCTATTTGCATTGCATCGCTTGTATTGTTGATATATTTCAGTCATGCTGCTAGGACACCAGCACCATTATCGATGATGCGTATGTTCCACGTACACTTGTTTGCCGGCTCACACACTTCATCATCGATAATTTCCATGTCACTACACTGTAGTACTGTTGCATTCAGTATATGTTGCTGTAACGTTTTGAAAATCGTTTCGGTGAAATTTCGGAAAATCGGTAAAATAAGGGGGTTTTCTGTAAAAATTCAAAATGCAAATATCTTTATTATAAAATTAAATATACATATTCTAGCTATGTAATTGCTAGTATTTGGTGTTTATTGAGCCACTGGTGAAATTTCAAATTTTCTGAAATTTTTTTCGAAATTAATTATTTTAATATTATTTTAAGCCGTCCTTAATACATTTAATTAGGGAAAATTACAAATTGGAATGAGTTGAAACAAATTTTTTGCATCATAAAACATTAAATAAAATTTTATCATGTGGTTTTTGAAATGAAATCGTTTGCCAAAACGGTTTAGAAAATATCGAAGAAAAAGGCTTTTTCGGTGAATTTAGTGTTAATGGGAATTGGGGTAATACATTTATCTTTTTCCCTAACCCACACACCCACACCTCACCCTCTCTTCCCCTCCCCATGTGGCCGGCCCCACCATGACAGCCCTCCCCCTCTCCCTCTCTCCAATCACTTCTTTTGTCAAAAGAAAAGAAAAGAAAAGAGTAGAAAATGATAGAATTTGAGTGGACTTAGACTTGATCTAACTTTCTCCACCTCACTCTCTCTCCTCCCTCACCCAACCCCCCACACTTCTGGCCGAAACCAGCAACCCCCCAACAGCCCCTTTCCCCTCTTCTCCTCTCTTTGTTCCATCAAAGAAAATCCAAAGAAAAATCCACTAAAAATAAAGCAAAAATCCAAATCAAAATCCAACTCCTACCCATTTCTCATTAGCCATTCTAGCACGGATCTAGGGATCAAAATGGCATTTTAGGAGGTTAGATCTTGAGCTTGATCTCATCATGGGAGGTATAATCTCATGCTTTTGCTAAAATTTGTTATCTAGTTGCTTTAATCTAAGTTAACTAAGTGCTTAATTAGGTTTTGATGAGTTTAATTGCATGATTAAAGATTTCAAGTTAGGGTTTTGTTGTGGAAATGGGTTATGATAAATTGTGCATGGTTGTGTGATATGGGCTAGCATCTTAAAACTTGTTAAAACTAATCTAATTGCTAGTTTGCAAATTGTTAGTTTAAAATTTTAATAATTGTACAAATATTGCAAACTAGGGTTTTTAGAATTGATGGAAATGAGTGATTTTAAAATCTAATTAACATTGGTATGACATAATTAAGATGTGTAATGAACATTATAGCCACTAGAATTGTTAAAATATTTAGATTGGTTAAAACACCAAGTTTTGAACTAAAAAGGTAACTTTTAGTAACTAGATTTTGGTTTAATGTAATTTAGCAAGATTAAAAATCTAGTAAATGTTTATGTGGCCTAATTAAGATAATTAGTGAGTATTGTGACCACTAGTTTGCTAAAACATCAAGACTTGTAGTAAAACGGTTAACGACCCCTTTACTAGGCTTTTTGGAAATAAACCGATTTGATCAATTTATTGGTTTTGATGATTTGCATCCAATTTCATATATTTTTAGTGACTTATAAAACAACGATTGGTACGTTTGGTGTTTTTCTCGATCAATCGGCGTGTACACCGATGTCGAGGGTTTTTGGGTTGATTTGAGAAATCAAACCATAGGTTTTGACCTATGTGGGATTCGTGAGTAGTTTTGGGTCATGAGTCGGATTTTAATACGACACGGTGCATTATGATATGTAGGTACCCCATGTGGACTTCGAGACGACAAGCAAGCACGTGGCGGCGTCGGCACCGGCGAGCGAGGACCAGGTGAGTAGATTTATATCTACGGGGAGAAGTCGGGTGGATGACGTATAGCACCCCCGCAGTTCGTGGTGATGTATACGAATACGTATACACACATATATATATATTGTTTATTTTGTTGAGTTATTGATGATAAATATGGATATTTGGTGTTCTTGGATGTTATAGTGTCGCGAAACCCTAGAGTAGCGGTCGCACCACACTTGCACACACCCACCCATACTTGCATACTTTCTTCTTTCATTTGTGCTTACGGGAATATATTGTTATGTGTTCACATGGGTATGGGACCATGTGTTCAGATACGGATTGAGATGAGTCGATGAGATTTGTGTTGAGATTGTGATATCGGTGATATGTCAGGATTCGTACTTGAGGTACGTCCTGGTGATATAGCGGATCTTGGGGCGACGATACGGGTGAATAGTGTTATAAATAAAGTGGTCGACATGTGATCGTGATATGAGGCATGATATGCTAGGATATTGATATTAGGCCGTATCGGGCGATGTATACCCCTTGATGATGATATGTGCCGACGATATCGGTTTGTACGAGATTGTCGATCAGTAATCAGATCATGAGTATATTGAGGATATTAGTATTATACTAGACATAGGTCAGTACCTTAGACTATGATCTTGGATAAAGAGGATACCAGAGGAATAGGGTGAGGAATATGATATTGACCCGTACCCAGATCTGGGGATGCCGTACGATGGATTTACGTGCGAGCTATATCTTGATGATTGATCCGCACTCTTGACTTGGGATGTTTGATTATAGATATGGTATCGGATATGATATTATTGAGGCGGGATCACCGACTAATATATATACAGGTATGTATATGGATCGACTCAGATGTTAGGCGGCTTCCTTACCTGCAGTCCAGCTTGTTAGCTTAGCACTTTAGTTTAGTTTAGTTGTTAGATTAGATTCGATTCTTACCTATTTCAAAACTAACGAATCGTGGGTATTTTAAAAGACAGCCTAAGGGATCCTACGGATATTTCAAAGGACGTATCTTTTCATAAAGACACCGTAGCCCCTATTTTCAAAACCCCATGATTCGTGTTATTTCAAAAGGCACCATTTGTAGGACTTATATTAGATTAATTCAGATTAGTTATAGTTGCGTCTAGTATTCAGCTCCCGCTCATTATTGAGGTTCGCTTCGCATCGCATGCTTATATTATGTTTCATACTCCATTATTGATATCATGTTGTAGACTCCAGCATCATTACCGATGAAGCGTATGTACCACGTACACTTACTTGCCGGCTCACACACATCTTCATCGGTAATTGCCATGTCACGTACACCTTAGAAAATATTATTGCTTGACATAGCCTGTTAGCTAATAGTTTAGACATGATATTAGCGTACTTGCCTTATATGTTAGTTTAGACATTGTAGTTATTACCTGCTACTTCATGCATACTGTTATTCATTGTTATGCCGCATTCATGGATTCTCATGCATATATTCACAATTTTTCGTGTTATTGAGGTTTTGGATTCGGATTTCCATGAGATTTTCTGGATTTGGGGAAAACCGCAAAACATATACAAACTTCTTCTTTCTCTTTTTTAAATGAAAAGCGCGGTTTTTCCCATGATGTACGAGTCGTCCACCATGAGTTTGCTGATGGATTTCGAGACCCGATTCGAGGAGACGGACGAACCATTTCGGGTACATAGTGGACCCGGTAAGGTACCCCGGGGCAAGAAGCGCGTGATGATGACGATGTGAGCCTGGCAGGGGAGCACTACCTACCGGTGATATTACCCGACGCTTCGGATATCCGGAGGATACCGTCGTGGTCTTGAGATAGATGGTAGGGGCCGGTCTGGATTGACGGCGCCCTAGATATTGTGATTGAGATTTTGAGATTTTGAGATATTGAGGTACAGAGATTGTGATACAGAGATATCGAGATATTTGGACACTTGTTTTGTGTCGATGCTGGGCACTGTTTTATGTTGATTTCATTTATGGTACCTCACTTTTAAAATACAGAAATCTCACTGATTTATGAAAGCAGTCTTCTTCAGTACATGCATTCTGTTCCATGCATTCATACATCATCCATATGATATATTGCTACCTGAGGCACTGACACGGGCATATGGGATTACACTTGGGTTAGATATTTACCCTAGCCATTGTAATAGGCTGCATGCTATTCATATATTTGAGGATATATTATGATCATTGACCTAGGTTGCGTTATTTATGCGATTTCTGTGCGTAGATGTTTTTCTATTCACGAGTTGGCAACTCACCCCCGTTGTGCTCCAGTTTCTTGCAGGTTTGCCGTACAGGTTTCATTACGGCTTGCGGGCATAGTTTCCTTCGGGTGATTTTCTAGTAGGTGGGTTTACTTGTATCGTACCCCCCATTATATAACTTGTATATTATTACTCTGTTGTATCTAGAAGTTCCATCAACCAAACATGTATTTATTTTTGAGATAGAGACCAGTGAGGTTATTCCTTCGACCTTTGAGTCGCGCGTTTTGTTTCTGTGGTTTTCTTGTGGTTTTGAGTCTCCTTTTGAATTTTGATCCTCGCCGTTGGCGTTGTATATTATATTGCTTGTGTGGTTGTGACCGTCGATTGACGAAGAGCTAGCTCCAGCTTGGGGATGCCCTTTTATTGTTTTCGTATACTATTCATGTTGTATCCCGTTTGGAGGCCAGTATTTACAAAGGAGACTCTGCCGAAATTTTCGGGAAATATTTGATGTTTTTTTTATAAAAGAAATGCATAATTCGGCTTATGCTATTAAAACTACTTGTTTTAAATTGGTTTTCCTTCACTCTACTACTTTTCTTGGTTTGGGTTTCTGGGTTTTCGGCTTACTTAGGTTACGTACGCCTCGAGACGTTCGTAGTTTAAGTGCCGGTCATATTCCGTACTTTCGGGACGTGACAAAGTTGGTATCAGAGCGTTAGGTTTTACCCTCGGAGCGTAGGATGACCCTTGGTTGATGGAATAGGTGACTAAAGTAGAGTGACGTACCGTAGGTATGTTCCGCGGCATATTTACGTTACGCTACTCCACTTAAGAAGCCTTAGGATGTACATTTCTTTGCTCAGTATTATATTCATTCCGATCTAGCCTCATCAATACCAGTTATGGTTTTGCTGCCACGATTACGGGCAGGGAGAGCTACAGCTAGAGTTGCGGTCAGCACGTGCTCGTCACGAACGAGGACTGACCAGGGCGTAATTCCGGCGACACACGATTGCGGAGATGTGTCTTTTTACTGTGTTTCCGCGCCACGAGCGTTTGGCAGATCGCCTTTATGAGGTTACTCAGATGTGCTGATCGACACTAGAGGATTGAGCCAATGATAGAGGCCAGCCAGATTTTGATGACCATTGAAGTATTGCTTACTCCTGATGATTGAGGCACCATTCAGCGTGCAGACGAGCGAGCCAGTTATTGCTGCGAATGACGAGATATTGCCCCAGATGCTGGAGTTAGTGCAGAATGAGTTGTACTGAGAGATGATAGAAGGTCTCTAGTCATCGAGGATGAATGACTAGGACATGTGGATCGTTCGCCTACCCCGATGCGAGGTCATCAGATAGATTGATTCCAGCTAGAGACGACTTCACGCGGAGACGTTGGGAGTCGACAGAGACGATCGAATGTCAGAAACATATTATTCCAAGTTTAAAGTAGTCGGAAAGACATGCAGGCAATTCTATGGTCCCTCTAGAAGAATGAAACCCTAACTCGACTTAATGACCGGGTGAAAGCCTTTGAACCTTCGGGTTTGCGGCAGTTCTACGGCGCCATTAGTGAGGCTTGGGTTTGCCCTTCTACGGCTGGACCACCGATGCTGTGGTATGTACTCGATACTATTAAACTGTGCCCAAGAGGTTGAGCTCTTGGGGGATTATGAGGTTTTGACGACTTGATTGGATGGTTCGACTTTATTCGGATGCTAGGTGGTGAGATGCATTTCTTAGGAGACTCCCGATACGAGGATAGCCGTTAGAGCTCAGTCCATGCAGCCACGACGAGACGAGTCCGAAGCTGTCGACATTAGAGAAAGGTGAAGTAAGTGGTTCGTACCAGATCTAGATGAAACGACGTTCCACTCCGCCGACATCAGAGATACGATACGTATGCCGAGGCATTGTACTTGGATATACCTTCCAGAAGGAGTCGCGTGGAGTATGTAGCCGTTCCAGAATGAGAACAGATCTAGTAAGGGACGATGACTTCCGGACAGTTCGGCAGAGACGAGATTTGGGAGAGATCTCGATAGGACCTTTCTGGAATAAATTACGAGAAGACTTGGACCCAGTAGTGGTCATGTTATGCACACCGGCAGGCCAGAGTTCAGGATCGTCGACGAGGCATGCTATGAGTGACCACGACAGCTGGCCAGAGATTCTTGAGTATGTGCTGAGCGGGACTATTCCTCCATACTAGATTTCGATGTTTTGGGTGAATTATTCGCATGATTTGGTTTTGATGATTGAGGATTTACGATTTTCGCACAGTCGTTGCACTTGATATCGTTTTCGTGCTTTGGTTTCACATGTTTGTGATTTTACGGTTTTAGACATTTGAGTTGATTTTGTGAGTATGCACGCACATGATTTGGTTCCTGCACTCTGTATAGTTTATATATGCTTGCAGTGCAGTGATACGCCTTTTGTGCACTTAGATGCACTGGACTTCGATTTCGATTGTGATACTCGATATTTGTTTTGTGCACCTTGTGCACCTGATTTGATTTTGCGCATGTTCGGCGCTTGATATTGAATTTCATTATTTCGTGCAAGATGGATGCCCCTGGTTTTGGGTTTTCGTGCATGTTGAGCGCATGTCTTGAGATGCGATTTCGGTGCACACCAGATGCACTAAATCGAGATTTTTTTTCGTGCATGTCAGATGCACCTGATTTTGCTGTCAGGCACACACGTTGCCTACGACAGATGCTTTGTGCACACCCGATGCACTTAGATCTTGTTTCTGTGCATATGTATGGCACATATATGGATTTTGATTTTCGTGAGCACCAGACGCACGTAGTATTCATACGCGTATTTTGGGATTGATTTCTTATGGAGCAGTACGTTTTTATGATGATTGCTATGAGTTTTTGTACTGAGCAGGACTAGTCAGAGGACAGTACCTGAATATATTTTGCATGCATTGATAGTTAATGAAAGGATTTCCAAAAAGCGAGCTATAGTCTCAGTCTTTACCTACGTGTCTGATATGACACGAAATGTTTTAAACAAGGAGGCCCTTCTAAATTGTTTCCGAAACGGCGGAACGTACATTTTAAACAAAGGATATATATATATATATGTAGTTATTTTCTTACAATAGACGTCCGCCACTGTGCAGTGCTGCGAGCATCGCACAGCGATTTGAAAAAGGTTTGTCATGCATTGCTTCTAGATGCTTTAATGATGTATATCATGTTGGTTTTCGTATTGGATCTTGACATTGATGTCTTCCCCATGACTCCGATGATTGCGGGATGCTTGACGGAGTTTTGATTTCGAGTTTTATGCTCATTTTTCATGCGCATGCGTTGCGCTACGATTGTTTTATTTATTTACGATCTCGGAGCCCCGACGACTTGATGGTTTTGCTTTGATGTTTTAGTATTTGGGGGAGTTTTAATTTAAATTCGGAGACCGAATTTCTTTAAGGGGGGAAGATTGTAACGTTTTGAAAATCGCATCGGTGAAATTTCGGAAAATCGGTAAAATAAGGGGGTTTTCTGTAAAAAATCAAAATGCAAATATCTTTATTATAAAATTAAATATACATATTCTAGCTATGTAATTGCTAGTATTTGGTGTTTATTGAGCCACTGGTGAAATTTCAAATTTTCTGAAATTTTTTCCGAAATTAATTATTTTAATATTATTTTAAGTCGTCCTTAATACATTTAATTAGGGAAAATTACAAATTGGAATGAGTTGAAAAAAAAATTTTGCATCATAAAACATTAAATAAAATTTTATCATGTGGTTTTTGAAATGAAATCGTTTGCCAAAACGGTTTAGAAAATATCGAAGAAAAAGGCTTTTTCGGTGAATTTAGTGTTAATGGGAATTGGGGTAATACATTTATCTTTTTCCCTAACCTACACACCCACACCTCACCCTCTCTTCCCCTCCCTATGTGGCCGGCCCCACCATGACAGCCCTCCCCCTCTCCCTCTCTCCAATCACTTCTTTTGTCAAAAGAAAAGAAAAGAAAAGAGTAGAAAATGATAGAATTTGAGTGGACTTTGACTTGATCTAACTTTCTCCACCTCACTCTCTCTCCTCCCTCACCCAACCCCCCACACTTCTGGCCGAAACCAGCAACCCCCCAACAGCCCCTTTCCCCTCTTCTCCTCTCTTTGTTCCATCAAAGAAAAATCCACTAAAAATAAAGCAAAAATCCAAATCAAAATCCAACTCCTACCCATTTCTCATTAGCCATTCTAGCACGGATCTAGGGATCAAAATGGCATTTTAGGAGGATAGATCTTGAGCTTGATCTCATCATGGGAGGTATAATCTCATGCTTTTGCTAAAATTTGTTATCTAGTTGCTTTAATCTAAGTTAACTAAGTGCTTAATTAGGTTTTGATGAGTTTAATTGCATGATTAAAGATTTCAAGTTAGGGTTTTGTTGTGGAAATGGGTTATGATAAATTGTGCATGGTTGTGTGATACAGGCTAGCATCTTAAAACTTGTTAAAACTAATCTAATTGCTAGTTTGCAAATTGTTAGTTTAAAATTTTAATAATTGTACAAATATTGCAAACTAGGTTTTTTAGAATTGATGGAAATGAGTGATTTTAAAATCTAATTAACATTGGTATGACATAATTAAGATGTTTAATGAACATTATAGCCACTAGAATTGTTAAAATATTTAGATTGGTTAAAACACCAAGTTTTGAACTCAAAAGGTAACTTTTGGTAACTAGATTTTGGTTTAATGTAATTTAGCAAGATTAAAAATCTAGTAAATGTTTATGTGGCCTAATTAAGATAATTAGTGAGTATTGTGACCACTAGTTTGCTAAAACATCAAGAATTGTAGTAAAACGGTTAACGACCCCTTTACTAGGCTTTTTGGAAATAAACCGATTTGATCAATTTATTGGTTTTGATGATTTGCATCCTATTTCATATATTTTTAGTGACTTATAAAACAATGATTGGTACGTTTAGTGTTTTTCTCGATCAATCGGCGTGTACACCGATGTCGAGGGTTTTTGGGTTGATTTGAGAAATCAAACCATAGGTTTTGACCTATGTGGGATTCGTGAGTAGTTTTGGGTCATGAGTCGGATTTTAATACGACACGGTGCGTTATGATATGTAGGTACCCTATGTGGACTTCGAGACGACAAGCAAGCGCGTGGCGACGTCGGCACCGGCGAGCGAGGACCAGGTGAGTAGATTTATATCTACGGGGAGAAGTCGGGTGGATGACGTATAGCACCCCCGCAGTTCGTGGTGATGTATACAAATACGTATACACACATATATATATTGTTTATTTTGTTGAGTTATTGATGATAAATATGGATATTTGGTGTTCTTGGATGTTATAGTGTCGCGAAACCCTAGAGTAGCGGTCGCACCACACTTGCACACACCCACCCATACTTTCATACTTTCTTCTTTCATTTGTGCTTACGGGAATATATTGTTATGTGTTCACATGGGTATGGGACCATGTGTTCAGATACGGATTGAGATGAGTCGATGAGATTTGTGTTGAGATTGTGATATCGGTGATATGGCAGGATTCGTACTTGAGGTACGTCCTGGTGATATAGCGGATCTTGGGGCGACGATACGGGTGAATAGTGTTATAAATAAAGTGGTCGACATGTGATCGTGATATGAGGCATGATATGCTAGGATATTGATATTAGGCCATATCGGGCGATGTATACCCCTTGATGATGATATGTGCCGACGATATCGGTTTGTACGAGATTGTCGATCAGTAATCAGATCATGAGTATATTGAGGATATTAGTATTGTACTAGACATAGGTCAGTACCTTAGACTATGATCTTGGATAAAGAGGATACCAGAGGAATAGGGTGAGGAATATGATATTGACCCGTACCCAGATCTGGGGATGCCGTACGACGGATTTACGTACGAGCTATATCTTGATGATTGATCCGCACTCTTGACTTGGGATGTTTGATTATAGATATGGTATCGGATATGATATTATTGAGGCGGGATCACCGACTAATATATATACAGGTATGTATATGGATCGACTCAGATGTTAGGCGGCTTCCTTACCTGCAGTCCAGCTTGTTAGCTTAGCCTTTTAGTTTAGTTTAGTTGTTAGATTAGATTCGATTCTTACCTATTTCAAAACTAACGAATCGTGGGTATTTTAAAAGACAGCCTAAGGGATCCTACGGATATTTCAAAGGACGTATCTTTTCATAAAGACACCGTAGCCCCTATTTTCAAAACCCCATGATTCGTGTTATTTCAAAAGGCACCATTTGTAGGACTTATATTAGATTAATGCAGATTAGTTATAGTTGCGTCTAGTATTCAGCTCCCGCTCATTATTGAGGTTCGCTTCGCATCGCATGCTTATATTATGTTTCATACTCCATTATTGATATCATGCTGTTAGGACACCAGCATCATTACCGATGATGCGTATGTACCACGTACACTTACTTGCCGGCTCACACACATCTTCATCGGTAATTGCCATGTCACGTACACCTTAGAAAATATTATTGCTTGACATAGCCTGTTAGCTAATAGTTTAGACATGATATTAGCGTACTTGCCTTATATGTTAGTTTAGACATTGTAGTTATTACCTGCTACTTCATGCATACTGTTATTCATTGTTATGCCGCATTCATGGATTCTCATGCATATATTCACAATTTTACGTGTTATTGAGGTTTTGGATTCGGATTTCCATGAGATTTTCTGGATTTGGGGAAAACCGCAAAACATATACAAACTTCTTCTTTCTCTTTTTTAAATGAAAAGCGCGGTTTTTCCCATGATGTACGAGTCGTCCACCATGAGTTTGCTGATGGATTTCGAGACCCGATTCGAGGAGACGGACGAACCGTTTCGGGTACATGGTGGACCCGGTAAGGTACCCCGGGGCAAGAAGCGCGTGATGATGACGATGTGAGCCTGGCAGGGGAGCACTACCTACCGGTGATATTACCCGACGCTTCGGATATCCGGAGGATACCGTCGTGGTCTTGAGATAGATGGTAGGGGCCGGTCTGGATTGACGGCGCCCTAGATATTGTGATTGAGATTTTGAGATTTTGAGATATTGAGGTACAGAGATTGTGATACAGAGATATCGAGATATTTGGACACTTGTTTTGTGTCGATGCTGGGCACTGTTTTATGTTGATTTCATTTATGGTACCTCACTTTTAAAATACAGAAATCTCACTGATTTATGAAAGCAGTCTTCTTCAGTACATGCATTCTGTTCCATGCATTCATACATCATCCATATGATATATTGCTACCTGAGGCACTGACACGGGCATATGGGATTATACTTGGGTTAGATATTTACCCTAGCCATTGTAATAGGCTGCATGTTATTCATATATTTGAGGATATATTTTGATCATTGACCTAGGTTGCGTTATTTATGCGATTTCTGTGCGTAGATGTTTTTCTATTCACGAGTTGGCAACTCACCCCCGTTGTGCCCCAGTTTCTTGCAGGTTTGCCGTACAGGTTTCATTACGGCTTGCGGGCATAGTTTCCTTCGGGTGATTTTCTAGTAGGTGGGTTTACTTGTATCGTACCCCCATTATATAACTTGTATATTATTACTCTGTTGTATCTAGAAGTTCCATCAACCAAACATGTATTTATTTTTGAGATAGAGACCAGTGAGGTTATTCCTTCGACCTTAGAGTCGCGCGTTTTGTTTCTGTCGTTTTCTTGTGGTTTTGAGTTTCCTTTTGAATTTTGATCCTCGCCGTTGGCGTTGTATATTATATTGCTTGTGTGGTTGTGACCGTCGATTGACGAAGAGCTAGCTCCCGCTTGGGGATGCCCTTTTATTGTTTTCGTATACTATTCATATTGTATCCCGTTTGGAGGCCAGTATTTACAAAGGAGACTCTGCCGAAATTTTCGGGAAATATTTGATGTTATTTTTTATAAAAGAACTGCATAATTCGGCTTATGCTATTAAAACTACTTGTTTTAAATTGGTTTTCCTTCACTCTACTACTTTTCTTGGTTTGGGTTTCTGGGTTTTCGGCTTACTTAGGTTACGTACGCCTCGAGACGTTCGTAGTTTAAGTGCCGGTCATATTCCGTACTTTCGGGACGTGACAAAGTTGGTATCAGAGCGTTAGGTTTTACCCTCGGAGCGTAGGATGACCCTTGGTTGATGGAATAGGTGACTAAAGTATAGTGACGTACCGTAGGTATGTTCCGCGGCATATTTACGTTACGCTACTCCACTTAAGAAGCCTTAGGATGTACATTTCTTTGCTCAGTATTATATTCATTCCGATCTAGCCTCATCAATACCAGTTATGGTTTTGCTGCCACGATTACGGGCAGGGAGAGCTACAGCTAGAGTTGCGGTCAGCACGTGCTCGTCACGAACGAGGACTGACCAGGGCGTAATTCCGGCGACACACGATTGCGGAGATGTGTCTTTTTACTGTGTTTCCGCGCCACGAGCGTTTGGCGGATCGCCTTTATGAGGTTACTCAGATGTGCTGATCGACACTAGAGGATTGAGCCAATGATAGAGGCCAGCCAGATTTTGATGACCATTGAAGTATTGCTTACTCCTGATGATTGAGGCACCGTTCAGCGTGCAGACGAGCAAGCCAGTTATTGCTGCGAACGACGAGATATTTCCCCAGATGCTGGAGTTAGTGCAGAATGAGTTATACTGAGAGATGATAGAAGGTCGCTAGTCATCGAGGATGAATGACTAGGACATGTGGATCGTTCGCCTACCCCGATGCGAGGTCATCAGATAGATTGATTCCAGCTAGAGACGACTTCACGCGGAGACATTGGGAGTCGACAGAGACGATCGAATGTCAGAAACCTATTATTCCAAGTTTAAAGTAGTCGGAAAGACATGCAGGCAATTCTATGGTCCCTCTAGAAGAATGAAACCCTAACTCGACTTAATGACCGGGTGAAAGCCTTTGAACCTTCGGGTTTGCGGTAGTTCTACGGCGCCATTAGTGAAGCTTGGGTTTGCCCTTCTACGGCTGGACCACCGATGCTGTGGTATGTACTTGATACTATTAAACTGTGCCCAAGAGGTTGAGCTCTTGGGGGATTATGAGGTTTTGACGACTTGATTGGATGATTCGACTTAATTCGGATGCTAGGTGGTGAGATGCATTTCTTGGGAGACTCCCGATACGAGGATAGCCGTTAGAGCTCAGTCCATGCAGCCACGACGAGACGAGTCCGAAGCGGTCGACATTAGAGAAAGGTGAAGTAAGTGGTTCGTACCAGATCTAGATGAAACGACGTTCCACTCCGCCGACATCAGAGATACGATACGTATGCCGAGGCATTGTACTTGGATATACCTTCCAGAAGGAGTCGCGTGGAGTATGTAGCCGTTCCAGAACGAGAACAGATCTAGTAAGGGACGATGACTTCCGGACAGTTCGGCAGAGACGAGATTTGGGAGAGATCTCGATAGGACCTTTCTGGAATAAATTACGAGAAGACTTGGACCCAGTAGTGGTCATGTTATGCACACCGGCAGGCCAGAGTTCAGGATCGTCGACGAGGCATGCTATGAGTGACCACGACAGCTGGCCAGAGATTCTTGAGTATGTGCTGAGCGGGACTATTCCGCCATACTAGATTTCGATGTTTTGGGTGAATTATTCGCATGATTTGGTTTTGATGATTGAGGATTTACGATTTTCGCACAGACGTTGCACTTGATATCGTTTTCGTGCTTTGGTTTCACATGTTTGTGATTTTACGGTTTTAGACATTTGAGTTGATTTTGTGAGTATGCACGCACACGATTTGGTTCCTGCACTCTGTATAGTTTATATATGCTTGCAGTGCAGTGATACGCCTTTTGTGCACTTAGATGCACTGGACTTCGATTTCGATTGTGATACTCGATATTTGTTTTGTGCACCTTGTGCACCTGATTTGATTTTGCGCATGTTCGGCGCTTGATATTGAATTTCATGATTTCGTGCAAGATGGATGCCCCTGGTTTTGGGTTTTCGCGCATGTTGAGCGCATGTCTTGAGATGCGATTTCGGTGCACACCAGATGCACTAAATCGAGATTTTTTTTCGTGCATGTCAGATGCACCTGATTTTGCTGTCAGGCACACACGTTGCCTACGACAGATGCTTTGTGCACACCCGATGCACTTAGATCTTGTTTCTGTGCATATGTATGGCGCATATATGGATTTTGATTTTAGTGCGCACCAGACCCACGTAGTATTCATACGCGTATTTTGGGATTGATTTCTTATGGAGCAGTACGTTTTTATGATGATTGCTATGAGTTTTTGTACTGAGCAGGACTAGTCAGAGGACAGTACCTGAATATATTTTGCATGCATTGATAGTTATTGAAGGGATTTCCAAAAAGCGAGCTATAGTCTCAGTCTTTACCTACGTGTCTGATATGACACGAAATGTTTTAAACAAGGAGACCCTTCTAAATTGTTTCCGAAACGGCGGAACGTACATTTTAAACAAAGGATATATATATATATGTAGTTATTTTCTTACAATAGACGTCCGCCACTGTGCAGTGCTGCGAGCATCGCACAGCGATTTGAAAAAGGTTTGTCATGCATTGCTTCTAGATGCTTTAATGATGTATATCATGTTGGTTTTCGTATTGGATCTTGACATTGATGTCTTCCCCATGACTCCGATGATTGCGGGATGCTTGACGGAGTTTTGATTTCGAGTTTTATGCTCATTTTTCATGCGCATGCGTTGCGCTACGATTGTTTTATTTATTTACGATCTCGGAGCCCCGACGACTTGATGGTTTTGCTTTGATGTTTTAGTATTTGGGGGAGTTTTAATTTAAATTCAGGGACCGAATTTCTTTAAGGGGGGAAGATTGTAACGTTTTGAAAATCGTTTCGGTGAAATTTCGGAAAATCGGTAAAATAACGGGGTTTTCTGTAAAAAGTCAAAATGCAAATATCTTTATTATAAAATTAAATATACATATTCTAGCTATGTAATTGCTAGTATTTGGTGTTTATTGAGCCACTGGTGAAATTTCAAATTTTCTGAAAATGTTTCCCGAGGCAAGAAATGTTTTTCGTGGAGTAGACGATGAGCCTGGCAGGGTGGCGAGTACCCACCGGTGATTGGTTGGACCTGGCGGTTATCCGGAGGATACTGACCAGAGTCGATAGATGGATATGGGCGTACTGCCGGGGCCGAGGGCCGATACCGCAGAAAGAGCCCGTGGGCCGATCCGGACTGACGGAGCCCGTTATATGGGGATTTATGTGCCGATGCTGGGCACAGTTTTCATGATGTTTTCGAGTGTCGATGCTGGGCACTTCGGTTCCATGATTTTGACGTGTCGCGAGGGACACAGGTGGTTTATATCCTCATATTTCCATGTATATGCTGATGATATTTACATGCATGATGGTTATTGTCATTGGGTGATGAGTGGACGGGATCCACGTACATGCATATTTGATTTCATTGATTTTACCTCACATTTATGATATGCTATTACCTGAGGCACTGGCACAAGCACTTGGCACTACACTCATGCATAGAGATTACCTTGCCAGTTTAGCATGCTTCAGACTTTTTCATATTGAGGTTTATTTATATCTGATCGTATTGACCTAGGATGGGTCATACATTCGATCTCTGCTTGTAGATATTTTCTATTCACGAGTTGGCAACTCACCCCCGTTGTGCCACGGTCCTTGCAGGTTTTGCCGTACAGATTCCATAGCGGCATTTCTGGCACACTGCTTCCTTATGGGTGACTTGCTTGGGTAGGTGGGTTCTTTTGTATCAGAACCGCCATTGTACATGTATTACTCATTGTATCTAGAATTCCATCAACAAAAACTTGTATATTGTTTCAGACTTAGAAAACAGTGTTGTATTATTTCGACCTTAGAGTCGCGCTTGTAGTACTACAGTTTTCTGGCTGTTTTGAGTTCTTTTTGGGTTTTGATCCTCGCCCTTTGGCGTTGTATATTATTATTACTTGCGTGGTTGTGACCGTCGATTGACGAAGAGCTAGCTCCCGCTTGGGGATGCCTTTTATCATTTCATATATATTATTCTTGTTGTACCCTGATTAGTCGAAAATATTACATATTTTAGCCGGCAATTTCCTCATCATTTGCATTCATATATAAGTGTTCGGCATTCATATTTCACATATTAGCAAAACGGTCGCAGAATATCAGATTGCATGTATTAGACTCTAAAACCGACACTATAAAGGAAATTGACTGCATTTCAAGGCATCGCATCATCTCTATATTGCGCAACACTTGTTTTGAGATCTGTACAGGAAAATCCAGAAGAAAGGCCAAAATTTATATGGTACCGATCAAACATTACGCCAACTCAATGATTTCAGTTCTGGTAGCAATCCAAAAGGAACACTAAAATTCAACATGTCAGATAAAGCCCTAAACTTCAGTCCAAAACAGCACCAGAAGTTTCAAAGCCCAAGGAGTCAACATGGCCGCGGAACCGCGGCCGGAGCCTGCTTGCGCCGCGGTTCCGCGGTCAACTTGCTACCTCAGCACTTCATCTTTGCACCATAATTCCTAGCTCAAGGCCTACAGCTCAGAATGACACAACAAATTCCAGAAGACTCCAGAGACTTCTGCCAGATCAGCAAGCTTTGGGATCAACACTAAACTTGCCTTGTATTCTAGAAACTTCTCCCTAAACCCTAGCTTAAACCCTAAGCTAAGCCTAACTAACTACTTCTATAAGTCTTTCAACAAACTTTTGGAGGGAACTTCACAAAGGCTTAGGGTTTGGGTGATCTATAAATAAGACCCTAGGCTCACTTGTAAATCATCATGGAAAAATCCCTCCATTAGTTCATTTTAGTAGCCAATCTAGAGCCATTCTATCTCTTTCTTCATCATCTTCTTCCACAAGTCTAGTGAGAGGACTTGTGTGAAACCCTAACCCTAATTCCAATCAAAAGCCAAGATCCCGAGTACCCATCAAGCAAGAAGCCTTGCAACCTTTTATGAGCCGAGCTGATCTTCAACAGAGCAAGTGGTCCAAGCCAATCCGCGACTCACGGAGCCGAGCGAAGCCAATTCGACAATTTAGTTCTTCCTCTTGTAGTTCTTGAGCGACTGTAATCAAATTGTTGATATAAATAAAAGGTGATATTCTTTTATCTTGTTTTCTTTAAATTCTTGCATCATGATTCAATCTAAATTTCTAGTTGTAATTCTTGTTGTGATGTTTGAGTAATACTCCGCTCGTCGAGGAGTCGAGACGATCAATAGAATGATGATGTAATATATTTTAAATTGATTCTTGAATCCTACGAGTTTTGTAAACCCCAGCAAGATCAAGAATCGACGACCCAATTCGTTGCGATACTTTCTTGATTGATATCGCTCGAGATTGGGGAGTTACGATCGTTTCTTGAAATTGCTAGAGGCTAGAATGTGAATGATATCAACGAAAGAACAAGGGTTAAATGATGAAACCCTAGTTTCATCAAGAAAGCCCTAACTCTCATCGATCATCATCGATCTAGTATCAATCCTTCGAAGGACAAGAACACGAAATCTTGAGATTACATCACGTCTATAGATCCGATCGATTCCTACGAGCCTCATTTAGATTCTTGACATTTGGTTGGAAATATCATCGAAACACGATTCTCAATTGTTTATCAGTTTCTTGATTCTTGATTAAACTAGTGACACCTGAATCAATCGATAAAATCTTGAATCATGTTTTCTTTTCTTTTCGATTAACTTTTCAATTCAAACAAATTAAATATAGAAACGAATCGCACAATCCCTATGGACGATCCACACTCGCTTACGATCTACAATCGACACCGTAATTGATTGCGGTCAAATATAATTCTTTGATTGTGAATTTTATTCAATAGTACCGACACACTGAAACTTATTCGCTTTATTCGATTTACACAAACAAGAAAATATTACAATCAAATGAAACCATTATCATGGATCATTTGAGTTGATTTACTTACACAGTCTCGAATTTTACGATCGATCAAATGGCGTCGTTGCCGGGGATTACGCGCTAATTCGTTTCATATTATAGTTTGAATTGAAAGATTTATTCCATTGTGATTTTTGAGATCAAAATTCGTGCAAACCCTAAACGATTTGTGGTGTTTCATTGCAAGGAAATCTGGATCTTGCTGGAAATTGAAAAAAAAAATTGGAATATACCAGAGAGCATAGGAAGTCTACAGAGCCTCTCTGAAGAAGTTTGGTGCAGTAATCTGCACAGGAGACCGCGGAAGCGCGGTGGGAGACCCCTATTGCGGCGGAACCGCGGCGGCCTTGAGCCATCTCTGTGCCAAATTGCTTCAGGTAATTTCTTACCTTCTCCTCTCTCCTCTTTTTAGCTCCAACTGACAATTTTCTGCAGGATTCTTTGCAAATAATCGCAGCTCGCAAATTGCAAAATTAAAATTGTGCGTGATTTTGTTTCTTGGTTGTTTGCATTCTAAATACGGATATTAAGGGGCACGGCCAAATCCAAATTAGGCGGGGATTTCATTACCCTTCCTAGGCCCCGAAAACCACAAAACTTGCATCCGCATTGACCCACATTAACTAAAAGAAATCTAGAGATGACTCTAAGGACTGTCGCGCTCACTTAGGACAGAAGAAGACCGTGGGTAATTCATTGCTTATCCGCGTTTTCTTGTGGTGCCTAGGCAAGTGTGTCGAAAGCTAGTGGTTATTAATTAGGCCCAGTACTTACGTAGTGGAGTACCTTCCAACTTACCTGGCACTTACCTGGCCACAGGGAGACAAAGAGGCAGTGGAGGATTCTATCCTGCGACTTGTCTTTTGGCAGTTAGGAGCGGTCTAAAGCCGGACCTAGGTGGCCACTAGAAATTAGGGTTTGTGTGTTGCATTTGTTGTGTCGCATCATTTTTTTTTAAAAATCCGTCCCTTTTTTCAAAGCAAACACCGCATTCATTCATACCCCTAATTATAAGCAACGCTGCCACTTGTACTAACCTTTTTTAGTACAAGATAGGATGGACACGGGATTCTAGTGCCCGTTTAGTCCGCGTACCCTTTATCGACTCCGAAGTCGATATTTCTCCATTTACCTTTCATTTACCTACTACCACACCCACACCGATGGATCCGACTCCATCAAACTTCTTTAACCCTAATCTGCCACCGTCCGTTGGTGCGCAGAATCCACCCCGCATCTCTCTCCAAGAGTGGTGCTATCCACTTCGAGGTCCTCTTTCGGCCTGCTTATCCACACCACCAGCCAATGGGGATAACTTTGAGATTAAACCCCGGTACATCAATCTTTTACCCAAATTCCACGGACACGAGACTGAGGACGCTTACGTTTTCATTACCAAATTTGAAAACGTCTGCGCAATGATGGGTACGTCACAACTTTCAGTGGATGCAATGCGTCTACGACTTCTTCCATTTACATTGTGCGATATAGCCGAGAAGTGGCTATATAACACTACCGCACACTCTATTATGAATTGGGAAGAATTCGTCGCTGCATTCCTTAAGAAATTTTACCCAATACAAAAGATAGCTCGAATCCGTAGCGAACTGAATCAATTTGCCCAGCTCCCTACTGAACCATTCTCTAAATGCTTTGAACGTTTCAAGGATCTATTGGTTCAGTGTCCTCATCACGGCATCCCGAGATGGGAGCTTTGCTGAATCATTTATGAGGGCATTAACCCAAACACTAAACAGAGCCTTGAAAACATATGTCAAGGTACATTTATGACCAAGGATGATGGGGAAGCTTGGAAGTATTTAGAAGAGTTCGCTGAAAAATCACTACAGTGGGAGAGTGGAACCCAACCATTGAATAGGGGTGGCGTATACCAAATGATGTGTCCATAGGTGTTCGAGCTGAGATGGCAGCAATGCAAAAGAAGCTCGACGCTATGGAACACAAATTTTCTGCAGCCTCCCTAAACCCAATGTCGCTCCCCAAAACTGTTTGTGGGTGCTGTTCTGATCCGTCTCATTTAACGGAAGAATGTCCATTAAACTCTGCGTTTCAAGGTCACGAGCATTCTAATGCCGCATTTCAACGACCTAGAAACGATCCATATTCTTCCACGTACAATCAGGGTTGGAGGAATCACCCAAATTTCACTTGGAACCAAAACCAATCTCAAAACACGGTTCCAAACACAAATAATTTTCAAAGGGCTCTTCCTCCACCACAACAGCAACCCCTTCAACTCACTCAGCACCCTATTAGTCACAAAATTTCCAAAACCAGGTCAACACTCCTGCACAGTCTAATCCTATGCAGTTGTCCTGTTCTGAAGAATTCTCTCAATTCACTCAAACCATGAAATCACTTTTATCAAATTTCATAGAGGTTTCGACTGAGGTTAGATCTTCCGTGTCACGACCCGAAAGTACGGAACATGACCGGCACTTAAACTACGAACGTCTCGAGGCGTACGTAATCTAAGTAAAGCGAAAACCCAGAAATCCAAACCAAGAAAAGTAGTAGAGAGTAGGAAAAACCAATTTAAATCAAGTAGTTTTAATAGCATAAGCCGAATTATGCGGGTTTCTAAAAACATCAAAAATTTACTGAAAATTTCGGCAGAGTCTCCTTTGTAAATACTGGCTCCTAAACGGGATACAACATGAAGAGTATACGAAATCAATAAAAGGCATCCCCAAGCGGGAGCTAGCTCTTCGTCAATCGACGGTCACAACCACACAAGCAATATAATATACAACGCCAACGGCGAGGATCAAAACTCAAAAGGAAACTCAAAACCACCAGAAATATAACGAGCGACTCTAAGGTCGAAAGAATAAACAACACTGGTCTCTAACTCAATAAATACATGTTTGGTTGATGGAATTCTAGATACAACAGAATAATGATATACAAGATAAATAATGGGGGTATGATACAAGTAAACCCACCTACTAGCAAATCACCCGAATGAAACTGAGCCCGCAAGCCGTAATGAAACCTGTACGGCAAATCTGCAAGAAACTGGGGCACAACGGGGGTGAGTTGCCAACTCGTGAATAGAAAAACATCTACGCACAGAAATCGCATAAATAACACAAGCTAGGTCAATGATCATAATATCCTCAAATAAGTATATAACATGCAGCCTATAACAAGGCTAGGGTAAATATCTAACCCGAGTGTAATCTCATGTGCCCGTGTCAGTGCCTAAAGTAGAAATATATCATATGAATGAGGTATGAATGCATGAAACAGAATACATGTAAATGAACAAACTGTTCTCATAAATTAGTGAGATTTCCTTCGTATTTTTAAACTGAGGTATCATAATGAAATCAGTATCAACAGTGTCTAGCATCGACACAAAACATAAATCTCACTGTCTCGAAATATCAATGTCTCAAGCTCAATATCTAGGGCGCCGTCAGTACGGACCGGCCCCTACCATCCATCTCAAGACCACGACGGTATCCTCCGGAGATCCGACGCGTCGGGTAATATCACCGGTAGGTAGTGCTCCCCAGCCAGGCTCAACGTCAACACCACATTCCTCTTGCCCCGGGGTACCATACCGGGCCCACCATGTACCCGTGACGGTTCCTCCACTCCTCGACACGGAACTCCAAAACCACAGCAAACTCATGGTGGACGACACTTTACATCACTAGAAAACCGCAACATTTTATATTTTAAAAGATCATAAGTTGTAAATTTTGCGACTTTCCCCGAAATCCAGAAATATCATAAATCTCAAGAAATCATCACAAGTGCATATGTCAATGATAATGAACTAGGCATGAACAACTGAATAACAGTATGCATGAAGTGGTAGGTAATAACTACAATGTCGAATATGGCATATAAGGGAAGTACACTAATATCATGTCAACACTACTAGCTAACAATCTAAGTCAAGCAATTATATTCTCTAAAGTGTACGTGACATGGCAATTACCGATGAAGATGTGTGTGAGCCGGCAAGTAGGTGTACGTGGTACATACGCATCATCGGTAATGGTGCTGGTGTCCTAACAGCATGATATCAATAATGGAATATGCAGCAAAATAAATATGCGAGGCAGAGCGAACAACAATAATGTGCGGGAGCTGAATACTAGACACAACGATAACTAATCTGCAATAATCTAATATAAGTCCCACAAATGGTGCCTTTTGAAATAACACGAATCGTGGGGTTTTGAAAATAGGGGCTACGGTGTTTTTATGAAAAGATACGTCGTTTTTGAAATATCCGTAGATTCCCTTAAGCTGTCTTTAAAAATGCCCACGATTCGTTAGTTTTTGAAATAGGTCAGAAGTCTAATCTAATCTAACAACTACACTAAACTATACGGCTGGACTAACAAGCTGAACTACAGGTAAGGAAACCGCCTATCATCTGAGTCGATACATATACATACCTGTATATGTATAGTCGGTGATCCCGCCTCAATAATATCATATCCGATACCATATCTATAATCAGGCATCCCAGGTCGAGAGTGCGGATCAATCATCAATATAGCTCGTACGTAAATCCGTCGTACGGCACCCCAATCTGGGTACGGGTCAATATCACATTCATCCTACTATTCACCTAGTATCCTCTTTATCCAAGATCATAGTCTAGGGTACTGACCCATGTCTTGCACAATACTGATACCGCCTAAGTATGCATGGACGTGTGTGAAACACTACGTCCAGGACCCGCTACAACGTCATGTCGTATCTCAAATACAAACCCTGCTAGGTCACCGAATTCACAACTTCAATACAAATCCCATCGACTCATCTCAAACCCAAATATCATCTTCAAATCCGTATGTGAACACATAGTCCCATACCCATGTGAACACATAACTATATTTTCCGTAAAGCACAAAAGAAGGAAGAAAGTATGCAAGTATGGGTTGGTGTGTGCATGTGTAGTGCGACCACTACTCTAGGGTTTCACGACACTGAATCATCCAAGAACACCAAATATCCATATTATCATCAATATACTCAAACAATATATAAACAATATATATATGTGTGTATACGTATTCGTATACATCACCACGAATTGTGGGGGTGCTATACGCCATCCACCCGACTTCTCCCCGTAGATATAAATCTACTCACCTGGTCCTCGCTCACCAGTGCCGACATCGCCACGCGCTTGCTTGTCGTCTCAAAGTCCGCATGGGGTACCTACATATCATAATTCACCGTATTGCATTAAAATTCGACTCATGACCAAAACGACTCACGAATCCCACATAGGTCAAAACCTATGATTGCCTTTATAAATCAACCCCAAAATCCCTCGATGTCGGCGTACAAACGCCAAACCATCGAGAAAAATCCAAACACATCAATCGTGATTTCAAAACTCACTAATTATATAAGAAATAGGGTTTAGTTCATCAAAACCATAAAATTAAACAATTCGTTTTATTTTCCAAAAACCTAGTTAGCATAAATTCCCATTTCGGTTCAAAACTTGATGTTTTACCCAAACTAAATATTTTGACTATTCTAATGACCAAAATGCTCACTTAATATCATAATTAGGTCATACAAATCGCCTCCATATTTTTAATCTCACGAATTAGCATTAACTCAAATTTCAAGTTTGCAACAAATATCGATTTTAACACTTTTCAAGGTAAAATTCACAATTTATCAATTAAGCATGGTTTTGCACGATCAAAGTCGCTAAACAACAAATTAAAATGCTAATAAAGTCATCAAAATCTTAATTACATTTTAAATCTCAATTTTATATGTATTTCACTAAAACCTAGTTTGCAAATTACATAATTAATACAAATTTGAATTTAACAAAAGTAAAAACTACCAACTAGATTAGTTTTGGCATAACAACAACATGTTAAACTATTCAATTATCCCATGATCAATTACAAGAACCCCAACTTAATTTCACAACCCTAATCTAGAATTTTCCAAACCCTCACTTAATAATTTCCACTTGAAATTAGAACCCAAGTTAACATTTAACTACTTAGCTTATGAAAACAATACCAACAAATTAACCACTAGATAAGATTTTACCTCCAAGACTTGTAGATTAACATGCATCATAGCCTCCCAAATTAGCTTCTATGCCCCAAAATCCATGCTAGATGGGCTAAAGAATAATGGGTAAGTGTTGGATTTGAATTTAGCTTTGATTTTGTGTTAATTTTGAAGCATTTTGTGGATTTTTTTGTGATGATATGAGAGGGAGAAGAGGGGGGAAAGCTGCTGCAGTGGGGGGGGCTGCTGAATTCAGCAAAGGGGTAGAGGAAATGGGTGTGTGTGGGTGTGGGTACGGGTGTGGGGTGGTGAAAAATGATAAATACAATACCCCAAACATCCATTTACCCTAAAAAAAGCCTTTTTTTTTCAATAATTTCTAACCCGTTTTGGCAAATGATTTCGTTCCAAAAACCACATGATAAATTTTTATTTAATGTTTTATGATGCACAAAATTTGTTTCAACTCATTCCAATTTGTAATTTTTCCTAATTAAATGTATTAGTGACGGCTTAAATAATAATAAAATAATATTTTTTTTCAGAAAATTAGAAATTTCACCAGCGGCTCAATAACACCAAATAATAGCAATTACATAGTTAGAATATGTATATTTAATTTTTATAATAAGATATTTGTATTTTTGACTTTTTACAGAAAACCCCCTTATTTTACCGTTTTTTCGAAATTCCACCGAAACGATTTTCAAAACGTTACAATCTCCCCCCTTAAAGAAATTTGGTCCCCGAATTTAAATTCAAACTCCCCCAAATACTAAAACATCTAAGAAAACCCATCAAGTCGTCGGGGCTCCGAAATTGTAAATACATAAAACAAATCGTAGCGCAGCGCATGCGCTTGAAAAATGAGTATATAACTAAAATCAAAACTCCTCCAAGCATCCCGCGATCATCGGAGTCGTGAAGAGGACATCAATGCCAAATCCAAATCAAAACCAATATGATATAACTCGAAACTATAAATGTAAATATCGAATCTATATCTGTAAGTATCTGAAGGAAATGCATGCCAAATCCCTTTAAGTCGCTGTGCAACGCGTATAACACTGCACAGTGGCGGACGTCTATCATAAGAAAATAACTATATACATATATACCTTTGCTTGAAATGTACGTTCCGCCGTTTTGGAAACAATTTAAAAGGGTCTCCTTGTTTTAAACATTTCGTGTCATATCAGACACGAAGGTAAATACGGAGGCTATAGCTCGCTTTTTGGAAATCCCTTCAATAACTATCAATGCATGCAAAAATATATTCAGGTACTGTCCTCTGACTAGTCCTGCTCAGTACAAAAATACATAGCAATATCATAAAAACGCACTGCTCTATACGAAATCAATCCCAAAATATGCACATGAATGCTGCGTGCGTATGGTGCGCACGGAAATCAAGATCCATGAATGTGCCATACATGCGCACAGAAATAACATCTAAGTGCATCGGGTGTGCACGAAACATCTGTCGTAGGCAGCATGTGTGCCTGACAGCAAAATCAGGTGCATCTAACATGCACGAAAAATCTCGATTTAGTGCATCTGGTGTGCACCAAAATCACACTTCAAAACATGCGTCCAACATGCGCGAAAATCCAAATCAGGTGCATCCATCGTGCACGAAATCATGAAATCCAATATCAAGTGCCGAATATATGCAAAAATCCAATCAGGTGCACAAGGTGCACAAAACAATTATCGAACATCACCATCGAAATCGAAGTCCAGGGCATCTAAATGCACAACATATGCAACACTGCACTGCAAACATATATGAACTATACCGAGTGCAAAAACCAAATCGTGTGCGTATATACGCACAAATCAGCTCAACTGTATGAGATCCATATAACCATAAACATGAGAACCAAGGCACGAAAACGATATCAAGTGCAGCAACCGTGCAAAAATCGTAAATACTCAGCAGGTGCAACCATGGTCCATGAAGACAAATATCATGAAACTCAATCATCAAAATCAATCATGTGAATAAATCACCCAAAACATCGAAATCAATAATGGCGGAACAGTACCGCTCAAGTGCATTCTCTAAGAATCTCGGCCAACTGTCGCGGTCACTAGTGGGACGTCTCGTCGATGATCATGAACTCTGTCCTGCTGGTGTGCGTAACCATGACCACTCCTGGGTCAAGGTCTTCACTGTGAATTACCAATCTTTCGGTCCATCGGCTCATCGGCCCTGTCAGGTGTGCTAACGGGGATGATTCCGTTCTGGCACTCCTCTGGTCATCTCTTGGTCAATCATCGCGACCACTCGTAAGACAGCATATCACTGGCGTCGGCCTCTGGCTCTCTGAATGTACGTGACACATCTGATCCTGGGTGCGAGTATCATTGCAGCAGTGTCCTGGAAGGAATCCTGCTCACGGTCTCTTCCATGTCTTGTCTCTGCCAACTGTCCGTTAGTCATTGTCCTTTCCTATATCTGCATCTTGCTCTGTAACGGCTGCATACCCATCGCGACTCCTTCTGGAAAGTATATCCAGTACTCTGCCTCGGCATGCGCATCGCATCTCTGATGTCGGCGGAGTGGAACGTCACCTCATCTAGATCTGGTATGAACCTCTTACTTCACTTTTCTCTAATGTCGTCTGCTTTGGACTCGTCTCGTCGCGGCTGCATGGATTGTGCTCCAACGACTATCCTCGTATCTGGAGTCTTCCAAGAATGCATCTCACCACCTAGCATCCGAATTAAGTCGAGCCATCCGATCGAGTCGTCAAAACCTCATAATCCCCCAAGAGCTCAACATCTTGGGCACAGTTTAATAGTATCGAGTACATACCACAGCATCGGTGGTCCAGCCGTAGAAGGGCAAACCCAAGCCTCACTAATGGCGCCGTAGAACTGCCGCAAACCCGAAGGTTCAAAGGCTTTCATACGGTCATTAAGTCGAGTTAGGGTTTCATTCTTCTAGAGGGACCATAGAATTGCCTGCATGTCTTTCCGACTACTTAAAACTTGGAATAATAGGTTGCTGACATTCGATCGTCTCTGTCGACTCTCAACGTCTCCGCGTGAAATCGTCTCCAGCTGGAATCAATCTATCTGATGACCTCGCATCGGGGTAGACGAACGATCCACAAGTCCTAGTCATTCATCCTCGATGACTAGCGACCTTCTATCATCTCTTAGTACAACTCGTTCTGCACTAACGCCATCATCTGGGGCAATATCTCGTCGTTCGCAGCAATAACTAGCTCGCTCACCTGCACGCTGAACAGTGCCTCGACCATCATGAATAAACAACACACCAACGGTCATCAAAATCTGGCTGGCCTCT
Source organism: Agapanthus africanus (assembly GCA_030015575.1). Taxonomy (NCBI): domain Eukaryota; kingdom Viridiplantae; phylum Streptophyta; class Magnoliopsida; order Asparagales; family Amaryllidaceae; genus Agapanthus; species Agapanthus africanus. The sequence goes on along the minus strand of JASDDO010000031.1, from coordinate 349,505,185 downwards.
GTCAGTGGCTCAATCCTCTAGTGTCGATCAGCACCTCCGAGTAACCTCATAAAGGCGATCCGCCAAACGCTCGTGGCGCGGAAACACAGTAAAAAGACACATCTCTGCAATCGTGTGTCGCCGGAATTTCGCCCTGCTCAGTCCTCGTTCGTGACGAGCTTGTGCTGACCCAACTCTAGCCGTAGCTCTCCCTGCCGGTAACCGTAGCAGCAAAACCAAACTGGTACCGACGAGGCTAGATCAGGAAGGAATATAATACTGAACAAGGAAATGTACATCCTAAGGCTTCATAAGTGGAGTGGCGTGTCGTAAATATGCCGCGGAACATACCAACGGTACGTCACTCTACTTTAGTCACCTATTCCATCAACCAAGGGTCATCCTACGCTCCGAAGGTAAAACCTAACGCTCTGATACCAACTTTGTCACGACCCGAAAGTACGGAACATGACCGGCACTTAAACTACGAACGTCTCGAGGCGTACGCAATCTAAGTAAACCGAAAACCCAGAAATCCAAACCAAGAAAAGTAGTAGAGAGTAGGAAAAACCAATTTAAATCAAGTAGTTTTAATAGCATAAGCCGAATTATGCGGGTTTCTAAAAACATCAAAAATTTACTGAAAATTTCGGCAGAGTCTCCTTTGTAAATACTGGCTCCCAAACGGGATACAACATGAATAGTATACGAAATCAATAAAAGGCATCCCCAAGCGGGAGCTAGCTCTTCGTCAATCGACGGTCACAACCACACAAGCAATATAATATACAACGCCAACGGCGAGGATCAAAACTCAAAAGAAAACTCAAAACCACCAGAAATATAACGAGCGACTCTAAGGTCGAAAGAATAAACAACACTGGTCTCTAACTCAATAAATACATGTTTGGTTGATGGAATTCTAGATACAACAGAATAATGATATACAAGATAAATAATGGGGGTATGATACAAGTAAACCCACCTACTAGAAAATCACCCGAATGAAACTGAGCCCGCAAGCCGTAATGAAACCTGTACGGCAAATCTGCAAGAAACTGGGGCACAACGGGGGTGAGTTGCCAACTCGTGAATAGAAAAACATCTACGCACAGAAATCGCATAAATAACGCAACCTAGGTCAATGATCATAATATCCTCAAATAAGTATATAACATGCAGCCTATAACAAGGCTAGGGTAAATATCTAACCCGAGTGTAATCTCATGTGCCCGTGTCAGTGCCTCAAGTAGAAATATATCATATGAATGAGGTATGAATGCATGAAACAGAATACATGTAAATGAAGAAACTGTTCTCATAAATTAGTGAGATTTCCTTCGTATTTTTAAACTGAGGTATCATAATGAAATCAGTATCAACAGTGTCTAGCATCGACACAAAACATAAATCTCACTGTCTCGAAATATCAATGTCTCAAGCTCAATATCTAGGGCGCCGTCAGTACGGACCGGCCCCTACCATCCATCTCAAGACCACGACGGTATCCTCCGGATATCCGACGCGTCGGGTAATATCACCGGTAGGTAGTGCTCCCCAGCCAGGCTCAACGTCAACACCACATTCCTCTTGCCTCGGGGTACCATACCGGGCCCACCATGTACCCGTGACGGTTCCTCCACTCCTCGACACGGATCTCCAAAACCACAGCAAACTCATGGTGGACGACACTTTACATCACTAGAAAACCGCAACATTTTATATTTTAAAAGATCATAAGTTGTAAATTTTGCGGCTTTCCCCGAAATCCAGAAATATCATAAATCTCAAGAAATCATCACAAGTGCATATGTCAATGATAATGAACTAGGCATGAACAACTGAATAACAGTATGCATGAAGTGGTAGGTAATAACTACAATGTCTAATATGGCATATAAGGGAAGTACACTAATATCATGTCAACACTACTAGCTAACAGTCTAAGTCAAGCAATTATATTCTCTAAAGTGTACGTGACATGGCAATTACTGATGAAGATGTGTGTGAGCCGGCAAGTAGGTGTACGTGGTACATACGCATCATCGGTAATGGTGCTGGTGTCCTAACAGCATGATATCAATAATGGAATATGCAGCAAAATAAATATGCGAGGCAGAGCGAACAACAATAATGTGCGGGAGCTGAATACTAGACACAACGATAACTAATCTGCAATAATCTAATACAAGTCCTACAAATGGTGCCTTTTGAAATAACACGAATCGTGGGGTTTTGAAAATAGGGGCTAAGGTGTTTTTATGAAAAGATACGTCTTTTTTGAAATATCCGTAGATTCCCTTAAGCTGTCTTTAAAAATGCCCACGATTCGTTAGTTTTTGAAATAGGTCAGAAGTCTAATCTAATCTAACAACTACGCTAAACTATACGGCTGGACTAACAAGCTGAACTACAGGTAAGGAAACCGCCTATCATCTGAGTCGATACATATACATACCTGTATATGTATAGTCGGTGATCCCGCCTCAATAATATCATATCCGATACCATATCTATAATCAGGCATCCCAAGTCGAGAGTGCGGATCAATCATCAATATAGCTCGTACGTAAATCCGTCGTACGGCACCCAAATCTGGGTACGGGTCAATATCACATTCATCCTACTATTCACCTAGTATCCTCTTTATCCAAGATCATAGTCTAGGGTACTGACCCATGTCTTGCACAATACTGATACCGCCTAAGTATGGATGGACGTGTGTGAAACACTACGTCCAGGACCCGCTACAACGTCATGTCGTATCTCAAATACGAACCCTGCTAGGTCACCGAATTCACAACTTCAATACAAATCCCATCGACTCATCTCAAACCCAAATATCATCCTCAAATCCGTATGTGAACACATAGTCCCATAGCCATGTGAACACATAACTATATTTTCCGTAAAGCACAAAAGAAGGAAGAAAGTATGCAAGTATGGGTTGGTGTGTGCATGTGTAGTGCGACCACTACTCTAGGGTTTCACGACACTGAATCATCCAAGAACACCAAATATCCATATTATCATCAATATACTCAAACAATATATAAACAATATATATATGTGTGTATACGTATTCGTATACATCACCACGAATTGCGGGGGTGCTATACGCCATCCACCCGACTTCTCCCCGTAGATATAAATCTACTCACCTGGTCCTCGCTCACCGGTGCCGACGTCGCCACGCGCTTGCTTGTCGTCTCAAAGTCCGCATGGGGTACCTACATATCATAATTCACCGTATTGCATTAAAATTCGACTCATGACCAAAACGACTCACGAATCCCACATAGGTCAAAACCTATGATTGCCTTTATAAATCAACCCCAAAAACCCTCGATGTCGGCGTACAAACGCCAAACCATCGAGAAAAATCCAAACACATCAATCGTGATTTCAAAACTCACTAATTATATAAGAAATAGGGTTTAGTTCATCAAAACCATAAAATTAAACAATTCGTTTTATTTTCCAAAAACCTAGTTAGCATAAATTCCCATTTCGGTTCAAAACTTGATGTTTTACCCAAACTAAATATTTTGACGATTCTAATGACCAAAATGCTCACTTAATATCATAATTAGGTCATACAAATCGCCTCCATATTTTTAATCTCACGAATTAGCATTAACTCAAATTTCAAGTTTGCAACAAATATCGATTTTAACACTTTTCAAGGTAAAATTCACAATTTATCAATTAAGCATGGTTTTGCACGATCAAAGTCGCTAAACAACAAATTAAAATGCTAATAAAGTCATCAAAATCTTAATTACATTTTAAATCTCAATTTTATATGTATTTCACTAAAACCTAGTTTGCAAATTACATAATTAATACAAATTTGAATTTAACAAAAGTATAAACTACCAACTAGATTAGTTTTGGCAGAACAACAACATGTTAAACTATTCAATTATCCCATGATCAATTACAAGAACCCCAACTTAATTTCACAACCCTAATCTAGAATTTTCCAAACCCTCACTTAATAATTTCCACTTGAAATTAGAACCCAAGTTAACATTTAACTACTTAGCTTATGAAAACAATACCAACAAATTAACCACTAGATAAGATTATACCTCCAAGACTTGTAGATTAACATGCATCATAGCCTCCCAAATTAGCTTCTATGCCCCAAAATCCATGCTAGATGGGCTAAAGAATAATGGGTAAGTGTTGGATTTGAATTTAGCTTTGATTTTGTGTTAATTTTGAAGCATTTTGTGGATTTTTTTGTGATGATATGAGAGGGAGAAGAGGGGGGAAAGCTGCTGCAGTGGGGGGGCTGCTGAATTCAGCAAAGGGGTAGAGGAAATGGGTGTGTGTGGGTGTGGGTACGGGTGTGGGGTGGTGAAAAATGATAAATACAATACCCCAAACATCCATTTACGCTAAAAAAAGCCTTTTTTTTCAATAATTTCTAAACCGTTTTGGCAAATGATTTCGTTCCAAAAACCACATGATAAATTTTTATTTAATGTTTTATGATGCACAAAATTTGTTTCAACTCATTCCAATTTGTAATTTTCCCTAATTAAATGTATTAGTGACGGCTTAAATAATAATAAAATAATATTTTTTTTCAGAAAATTTGAAATTTCACCAGCGGCTCAATAACACCAAATAATAGCAATTACATAGTTAGAATATGTATATTTAATTTTTATAATAAGATATTTGTATTTTTGACTTTTTACAGAAAACCCCCTTATTTTACCGTTTTTTCGAAATTCCACCGAAACGATTTTCAAAACGTTACATTCCGTCAGTGAGATAAAGAAAAACTCAGCGTCCCAAGCTGAGAGGATCAGATCGATGGAAGCTGAAATCGCACGCCTTAAAACCGAAATGAGTGCGAGAGAAAAAGGGAAACTTCCCTCTCAACCCCTACAGAATCCTGGGCATTACAATGTTAATGCCATCACAACGTTGAGATCGGGAAGAGTGCTGAACAATCATGTCGGGGAAGGTATTGATGATATTGAAAATCATATTAACACCCCAGCTGAGACCTTTCCTCACGCACACACTTCTAATTCTGATCCTTCTTCTTCTACCACACCACCTTCTCGCGAGCCTATTCTCCATTTCCCACTAGGCTCGACACCTGAACCCAACCCTTATAGTTCTCCACAGACGGTCCCCACACCTCTTTTGGGACCTCGTCTACCCCCTCTTCCTTCTCCTATGATGGACCCAGCGCTTATTGCGAAAGCTCCTTACCCGAATCGGTTAAGGGGTAATAGAACGAGTCCTCATATGGAGAAAATTATGGAAATGTTCAAACAGGTTAACATCAATATCCCTCTCCTAAATGCAATTCAACAAGTCCCCGCATATGCGAAAATTCTTAAGGACTTGTGCACTAGGAAGAGGAAGACCCAAGTGCCGAAGAAGGTCTTTATGGCTAATAATATCAGCACTGCTTTTAGTCCACAGCTACCAAAGAAACGAAAGGACCCAGGATGTCCTACAATATCGATTTCTATTGGGGGTAAAAACATAAATCATGCTCTTTTAGACCTTGGCGCAAGTGTTAACCTCCTTCCATATTCTGTCTATGAGCAACTAGGGATTGGAGAGCTGAAACCTGCTTACTGCACTCTCCAGATGGCAGACCGATCTATCACCAAACCAAGGGGTGAATTAGAGGATGTGTTGATAAAGGTCGGGGAATTTGTTTTCCCTGTAGACTTCATTGTGCTCGACACACATCCTGTAACAAACCCCCGGGGCCAAATTCCGGTGATTCTGGGTCGTCCTTTCCTTGCCACTTCCAACGCTGTTATAAATTGTAGAAACGGTTCAATGAACTTATCATTTGGAAATATGACTATTGAACTAAATATCTACAAAGTTGGAAGTCAGCCATCAGAACCCTCTGCTCATATTTTAGATGTGTGCTCTGTCCATGAGATCGCTCCCGATAGTTGTGGAGCTGAGGAACTTTGCTTTACTGATCTCGATGATATTACCACATCTCTTTTTGATTTCACACAAGATCTTAGTGAGGACACTTTACCTACACTTGAGTCCTGCACTCCTGACTTTTCTCCACCCGAGTCTGTATCTTTCACAGGCTCTGAGTTTCTTTGTAAATCCAAAAATCACTCAATGATCCCTCCTTCTATCATTTCTCCGCCTGAATTAGATCTCAAAATTTTACCGTCTCATCTGAAATATGCTTATTTAGGTGAGAAGGAGTCTTTACCGGTTATAATTTCCGCTTCTCTAGCATTAGAGCAAGAGAATGCACATTTATCGGTATTGAGATCTAACAAAGAGGCGTTTGGTTGGAGTATGGCGGACATCAAAGGTATTAGTCCCTTGATAGTTGAACATCATATACATATGATGGATGATGCCAGACCAACACGAGAACCACAGAGACGGTTGAATCCCGTCATGAAGGAAGCGGTCATGAAAGAGATCGTCAAATGCTTAGATGATGGTATTATATACCCCATCTCAGATAGCCAATGGGTGAGTCCTATACATGTCGTTCCTAAGAAATCCGGCATCACTGTTATAACCAATGAGGCGAATGAGTTGATTCAAACACGCGCCCAAACTGGGTGGCGTGTATGTATCGATTATAGAAAACTCAATGCTGCCACGAGGAAAGACCACTTTCCTCTACCATTCATTGATCAAATGCTGGAACGCTTAGCGGGAAGAGAGTATTATTGTTTTATGGACGGATACTCAGGCTATAATCAGGTCCCCATCGCCAAAAAGGATCAAGATAAAACCACTTTTACTTGTCCTTTTGGTACCTTTGCTTATAGTCGCATGCCCTTTGGGCTATGCAATGCTACCGCTACCTTTCAGCGGTGTATGATGGGGATATTCTCTGATATGGTAGAGAATTTTCTGGAGATCTTTATGGAAGATTTCTCGATTTTTGGAGACTCTTTTTCTAATTGCCTTGCGAATCTTGACGCTGTTCTTACTCGTTGCAAAGAGAAGAACTTGACATTGAACTGGGAAAAATGCCATTTTATGGTCCAAGAAGGAATTGTTCTTGGACATGTTATTTCACAGAAAAGCATTGAGGTTGACAGAGCTAAGATAGATGTCATTCAAAATCTCCCTCATCCCAAAAGCGTCAAAGATATTCGCTCTTTCCTTGGCCATGCGGGCTTTTATAGGAGATTCATTAAGGACTTTAGCAAAATTGCTAGACCTTTAACTCTTCTCCTGGCCAAGGATACGACCTTCCATTTTGACTCGGACTGCGAGACAGCTTTCGACTCACTTAAACACTCACTCACTTCAGCCCCCGTTTTATCATCACCAAACTGGGACTACCCCTTTGAGCTGATGTGTGACACATCTGATTTTGCAGTAGGTGCAGTCTTAGGACAACACATCGAAAAGATGCCACACGTGATATACTATGCTAATAAGACCCTGAATGATGCGCAAATCAATTATACAACCACAGAAAAAGAACTTTTAGCGGTTGTATTTGCATTAGAAAAATTCAGGCCTTACTTAATTGGCTCACCTATAGTTGTGTATACTGACCATTCCGCCTTAAAACATCTTCTGACGAAGAAAGATGCAAAAGGTCGACTAATACGTCGGATCCTTCTGTTATAAGAATTCGATCTTGTTATCAAAGATAAGAAAGGATGTGAAAACGTAGTAGCTGACCATCTTTCACGCATCATTTCTTCCCCTGTGACCCTGCCGATCAATGACTCGTTTCCTGACGAACAACTCTTGAGCGTATCCAATGAACCATGGTTCAGGGATATTGTGAACTATCATGCCACGGGACTGATACCCAGCGATTGGTCAAAACAGGACAAATATCGTTTTCTATCCCAAGTAAAACACTTTTACTGGGACGAGCCCTATTTGTTTAAATATTGTCTTGATCAGATCATTCGCCGATGTGTCCCGAATGAAGAGTTCAAGAGTGTTCTTTCTTTTTGTCATGATCAGGCCTGTGGGGGTCACTTCGGGCCTAGAAAAACGGCGGAGAAGGTTTTGCAATGTGGATTTTATTGGCCGACCTTATTCAAGGACGCATTAGAGCATTGCAAAACCTGTTCACAATGTCAGTATACGGGTAGAATCTCCCAGAGGAATGAAATGCCTCAGCAACCCATCTTGGTTATTGAAATATTTGATGTTTGGGGCTGTTCATATCAGAATATTGCATTTTATACCGCCCATTCTTATGCTCGTGTGTTTATAGGTAGGTACTTTTAATCCGTGTTTGTTACATATTTGCAGAATACAGGTTTCCAGTACAAATATTGCTAATCAGGATTAATTCTCCACAGTTACACCAAATGCAGAACATCTGTCCACAGCAGATAAAAGCCGGGTTCCGGTCATCCATATCCGTCCGGTTCTGCGTACCGGTTCCAGGGACAAGACATATGACAGCGGTCATTCATGTCTCGGACAAGCACGAAGCACTAGAGGGGCTGCACAAGAATCAATGGGTGCACGGAGTTCGAGGGAGATAGAAGTCAAAAAGGAAAAAGATATGCAATCTTGGACTTAGAATTCTGAAAATATTCTGGAAATATTATAAGAAACTTTATGTACCAAACAGCTGGAAAAAGCCAACCAGGGACCCCAACCAAAACCCTCTGCCCAAGTCCACTGTACGGCCGCGCATGCGCGGCCAATAGGGGCTATTGGCGGCGCATGCGCGGCAGGGTGGGGCCCACTCTCTGCCGAATTTCAGGGGTAGTTTGGGTGTTTCATTTCTGGTCTGGTGGATGCCCTAGAATGCCATTCTCCAGCCTATAAATACAGCAGATGTGAGCTTAGCCAAGAGAGCAATTTTTGAGTTTTGTTTTAGCCTCATTTTGTTAGTTTCTTTCTTCTTCTTCTTAATTCTTTCTCCATGACATTGTAGTGAGAGCTTTTGAGTGGAAGATTAATGAAGATGAGGGATTTTTATATTTCTTGTTAGTGTGCTCCCCCTTGAGATTTCTGCTTTCTCTTGCTCATTCAATCTCTTCATTGAGGTTGAATGGTTAAGAGTTAGTTATTGATCTCAAGGGTCGTATTTTCTCACGGGACTAGTTCTTCATTTCACATGCGTTCTCTACCCTTCCCTTGATCTTGCAAGTTCTTCATTGAGCTTGCAAGTTTAAGGGTTGGCTATTGAGCACATGCTTGGCTTGGGTCCTAGTTCCGTATTATTTTTATTACCCGCTATTTATTACCTTGTCTTTTATTACTTGCATTTTATTTCATGCATTTTATTCATGCTTTTTATTACTTGTATCTTTTCTTTTCTTTGTTCTTTTCTTTTTGTTCTCTTTTGTTCATATTGTGAATGTTGTAATTATTGTTATTGTTAAGAATTAATACGGTTTTATAAGTTAACATTTCTTTGCCAATTCATTTTCCCGTTATTTTCCATTTGAACTTCGCCCAAACCATACGCAAGCGCTCCGTTAGGCACCGTACCCTGACAAGGTAACGGTGATTCCTAACCACGACCGGTTGCGTTCGGTTTGGCCGGAGGCGAAGGCAAGAGACAAGAACGGAAGGACAAGGGTAAATAAGCCGGATTCCACGAATACCGCGCTTAAATCCCCTAATCCACGTTGTTGCCGATTGCTTAGCTTCAATTGGTCAAGACTCGGCTCAAAGGTTTTTGAGTACGGATTTCTTAGCTTACAATCTCGTATTTTCTTAACAACTTTATACTTGCAGATAAACACTTAGGATAGATCAAACAAACATACAGATTCTTTATTGACTCGTCTAAAACAAGAAGGTAAGATAACACCATCTCCCTGTGGACCGACCCGTGCTCACCGGCTAGCTGCATAGCGACACCGTCCTGATCGCGGTTACACTTAAATTCTTTCATCCGACACGCCAAAAGCGTGCGATCAAAATGGCGCCGTTGCCGGGGAGACGGTAGCGTATTTTCTTTCTTGTTATTCGGGTTGATATTCTTTTTGTATATATATAAAAAAATATTCTTTTTGTTTTTTTTGGACAATATTTTTGTGGGCAAGTGTGCAGATTTTTGCAGATTTGCAAACTGCGATTGTGGGAGCAAAGTGCACATTCAAAGTTAAGCTGATTACGAAGTACAGTGCCAAAGATCCGGGTAGTTTGACCCGCGCAAGCGAACCATCAAGCTTACCGGATTTGATTCAACGGGGGTTTCCTAACCCAAAACTTAACGGTACGTATTTTACTAACACCTTCTTCCCAAATCCGACGCGTCCAATATACTATTCTTTTGCAGGATTCTTTGCAAGTTCGCTAGCAAACAAAAAAAAAATTGACTAACCCGTATTTGTTGCAGTGCTGCGCTTAAACTAAAAAACGATTGTTTTATTCTTTATAGAATTTTTGAATTGCGCATTGCATACATTAATACGGACTTAAGGGCAAGCGAACCCCACAACATACGGTAAAGGATTTCATCACCTTTTCCATGGCCCACAAATCACGAACTTGCGCATAACGTTTACCCACACAAATTTAAAAGAAACTAGACTTTAAGCCTTAAGGACTTAGCGCTCACTAGGAGAAGTTAACTGTGTTTAGAACCTTGCTTAAAGGTGTATTGTTTACGGGGTGTCTAGGAAAGTGTTAACGGCGAAACCGCCAAAAGAGAAAGGGTTATTTAATTAAGGAACTTCGCGAAAGCGTTGGAAAACCTCCCCTTATCTCTGCACTTACCTGGCCTCGTGATCAGTGTATCTTGAGCCTGTTTCTCGACACAGTTTTACTTCGACAATCAAGTTCTGGAGCAGGTCTAGTTGACCTAGGTTAACCCTAGAACGATTAGGTGTGTGGTATTTTTTTTGTGTCGTGATTATGTTTGTCCATATTCTTTTTTGTGTATACTTCATTCTTTTGTTAATATAAAAAAAAAAAAATTCATTCATTTTCACCTCCTTTTCTCTTCCTTTCTTCCTTTCTCTCTTCATATCATGGGTACTCCACCTCGCAAAACTCTTGCCGAACTTTGGTACCCACAACCAGACATTACTTCATACGGTTCTTGTTTTGGCCGAACTTCAAACGACCCCTCCATGCCAAAAATTTCATTGAGAGATCGGATAGACGCGTCTAGGACAAACAATTTGACTCCGCAATTCACTTCGTATCAACCATTTCAAACAGTCACTCCTTCTTACGTTGATACCCCTTCTTCGAGTCATATTGCCACTCCAAGACCTATGTCTCTAGCTGAACGCATTGAACAATCCCGTAGCCGATCTTTCACTCCTTTCACCACTACAAATTCTTGGGATCAACAATTCCATTCACCTTCTTATCCCAATGTTGATCCCACTCCTGTCCAGCCATTCAATTCCTACCAATCCTACCCTACTTTTGCACCTTCCCTAGACATTGCTTCAGAACCGCCTTTTGGGAGTTTTCAGTATCCATACAACGGTGAATCTTTCACTGAAACCCCTTCACAACCAATGTCTAGTCTAGAACAGTCGTTGGAAGACTTTAGGGTAGCGTCAAGCCAACAAATGATGGATTTGAATGTGTCCATGACCGCCCTCATACAACCTAGTGATTCGGTAGCTAGTTTTCAACTAGCTCCAACTTTTTCAATGTATGATGCGGCGGCAGGACAGGCTGTGACTTTGAGTGGAGAAAGTGAGATGTACCCTCTTCCAAATCAAACCTACCCGCCCCAAATTGAATCCCACAACTCCTGTTTTGAAAGTCTATCGAGTACCCCACATGATTTATCAATTGAAGATAGAATGATGAATGAGTTGTGCGACTTCGTAGTGTTTGATTTGCCCGCTTATGAAGGGTCTCTTCCAAGTGAAACCGATCCTAAACCTTTTAACCTCTACACCTCCATTTTAGAACCTAAATCGATTGATATCCATGTAGTTGTTGAGGTGTCTGAGAATATAGATTTTCACTTGATCGAGGATATTGACGCTGGGAACATTTTGGATGATGAACCCGTAGATTTGGCTGAGTTTGTCTGTTCAAATCATCATCCCGAGTCTTTAACTGTTTTTCCCGAACCTCATATGCGTCTGGATTTTGATGAAATATGCATGGATGAGCTTAATTTTGAGGAAAATTTTGAGGATAGTCTTGAGGATGAACCAGTTTTGTTTGATGAGTCGGATTTACCAATTCATCCTGTTCCTTCCACTGACTGTGTACACCCTCCTGAGCCTATAACCGATACCCTTCCTCAACCACTTCCCTCCATCCTGTCCGTCGTTCCGACCTTGCAAGAACCCGTCTCACTTTCATTTACTATGTCTGGTTTACCAAGTTCGGCGTACCCATGGTTTCTCACGAATCTTGAGGGATTCGACCCAATTTCTTGGCGAGTAAATATATTAGCACAATCAATTTTCACACGTCGGTCATCACAAATTGTGCTAATCTATTTACTCCATTTGCACCCTCAAGTTCGTACTCCACTTCTTTTTCCCTTCCTCCTTTCTTCTTCTTCTCATCTACCGAGACCGCATTCCACTTCTCTCCACAAGCGGTCTCGCGTAGTCTCCATTTCTTACCTCTCCGCATTCCTCCACCAACCACTACTTTACAACGAAAAAAATTTTGAATGGTTGGTGTTAACTTTTGGCCTGTGTAAGGCCTTGTATAGATGGATACTGTTCTTTCCCCCCTAATCCTGAATTTCAACGCTTAACAGTGGAAACACTGTTTTACTTAAGTTTGGGGGGGGCATTTTTTTTGTATATATTTTTGGTTTTCCTTTTTTTTTGTTTTGTATATAATTTGTTTTTAGGAAGCACCGGCAATTTTGACCCTCTTGGTATAGCCTGACAGTGAGGGCACTGTCAAGTTTAAGTTTGGGGGTGTGCTCGGTAAGCTTTCTTCCTTCGCATTCATTTGTATATTTTGCATCTGCATATTAAATCCATAAAATCCATAAAAATCTGAAAATTTTCTAAAAATATAAAAACTTTTTTGTCAAGTTAGCTTGTGGAAGAACTCTGATTCAACATTCAACGGTTTTTGTTTGAAAAGATAGGAATAACTAAATCCTATGTTTGGATTTTGAAAACCTGAAAGATAACTCTCCTTTGAAGTTAACTATAGCTGATATACGTCTTTACATTACACTACACGTGTTGTGAGTCTTGGAAATTAGATGACAAGTCTTTTATGTTAAAAAAAAAACTTTTAAATAGATAAATGATTTTCTGAGGATCAAATAGGTTTGTTCTGAAATAAGTAATATATCAAGAATAGTTTATGAAGTAAAGCGAATATGAAGGAATGTTATTGATGCCGTAATTGGAGCTAAGTCTGAAAAATAACCCATCTGAAACTTGATTGGAATGATTACACACCGAACCCACTAAACACGTCTTTTATCCAAAAAAATAATTGAACTACCGGTTATATCTCCGTTCGTATTGAATCATCATGTTTTTCACGCCAAACTGTCTTTTGTTTTTGGACCTAGGTAACTTGAGTAATTAACTCCGCTGGGGTGTTTCTACACCTAATGCCCTAAAACCAACTGGTTTGGGTGCATTGGCCCAAAGCTCGCTAAGAAGCCTAGAAAGTCCAGTTTTAAAACAAAGTCAAGCAAGTGTTCTCTCCGAGTTAAAATTCCTAACGGTTCTTTGTGTGAGAATAATCTTGATAAAAGACAAGCTTTTATAAAAAAATTTAACGGAGATATGAAGGTTTTACTCTATGATAAAGACTATTGCACGTTCACAGAGGTGTGTACGAAATGAAAACAAGAAAAATGTGGAGTGAAGAATAAGACCTAGTTTCCTGTTAGGAAAGATAGAAATTCTGAAGTTGAAACCTTACTGGAAAACGAAACTTGAAAAATGCTTAACTCTTTATAAAACTTATGTGATCCTTTTAAAATTGTTATCTAAGCTTTATTGTGCGACATGAGGACTTTAATCGACCTTTCTAGAACTTAACGGCACTATTTGCACTGCACGTAAAGACATATAAAATCTGTAGTTAAATAAGAAGCGAGGTGTGAAAAATAAAGGTTCGATAGTCTAGACTTAGGATCATAGAATTGTTATTTTCTGAAACAAAACTTTAGGGGTTTGAATCTGAGTTATTTTACAAAACTAGCTTGACCGGATTTTGTGGGTAGTATCCGCTGAAAACCCTCAGGAGACAACACTCCTTCTACTAGGGACACCTAGAGGTTTAACGGCTTGTTGCACATGCTCAGTGTAATCGCGTTCCCTGCGAAAGTGCGGTTATCATTTTATTTCTGTGAATAATTGGTTTTGCTCGGGATGAGCAAAAGTTAAGTTTGGGGGTATTTGTTCATATCAGAATATTGCATTTTATACCGCCCATTCTTACGCTCGTGTGTTTATAGGTAGGTACTTTTAATCCGTGTTTGTTACATATTTGCAGAATACAGGTTTCCAGTACAAATATTGCTAATTAGGATTAATTCTCCACAGTTACGCCAAATGCAGAATATCTGTCCACAGCAGATAAAAGCCGGGTTCCGGTCATCCATATCCGTCCGGTGCTGCGTACCGGTTCCAGGGACAAGACATATGACAGCGGTCATTCATGTCTCGGACAAGCACGGAGCACGAGAGGGGCTGCACAAGAATCAATGGGTGCACGGAGCTCGAGGGAGATAGAAGTCAAAAGGGAAAAAGATATGCAATCTTGGACTTAGAATTCTGAAAATATTCTGGAAATATTATAAGAAACTTTATGTACCAAACAGCTGGAAAAAGCCAACCAGGGACCCCAACCAAAACCCTCTGTCCAACTCCACTGTACGGCCGCGCATGCGCGGCCAATAGGGGCTATTGGCGGCGCATGCGCGGCAGGGTGGGGCCCACTCTCTGCCGAATTTCAGGGGTAGTTTGGTTGTTTCATTTCTGGTCTGGTGGATGCCCTAGAATGCCATTCTCCAGCCTATAAATACAGCAGATGTGAGCTTAGCCAAGAGAGCAATTTTTGAGTTTTGTTTTAGCCTCATTTTGTTAGTTTCTTTCTTCTTCTTCTTCATTCTTTCTCCATGACATTGTAGTGAGAGCTTTTGAGTGGAAGATTAATAAAGATGAGGGGTTTTTATATTTCTTGTTAGTTTGCTCCCCCTTGAGATTTCTGCTTTCTCTTGCTCATTCAATCTCTTCATTGAGGTTGAAAGGTTAAGAGTTAGTTATTGATCTCAAGGGTCGTATTTTCTCACGGGACTAGTTCTTCATTTCACATGCGTTCTCTACCCTTCCCTTGATCTTGCAAGTTCTTCATTGAGCTTGCAAGTTTAAGGGTTGGCTATTGAGCACATGCTTGGCTTGGGTCCTAGTTCCGTATTATTTTTATTACCCGCTATTTATTACCTTGTCTTTTATTACTTGCATTTTATTTCATGCATTTTATTCATGCTTTTTATTACTTGTATCTTTTCTTTTCTTTGTTCTTTTCTTTTTGTTCTCTTTTGTTCATATTGTGAATGTTGTAATTATTGTTATTGTTAAGAATTAATACGGTTTTATAAGTTAACATTTCTTTGCCAATTCCTTTTCCCGTTATTTTCCATTTGAACTTCGCCCAAACCATACGCAAGCGCTCCGTTAGGCACCGTACCCTGACAAGGTAACGGTGATTCCTAACCACGACCGGTTGCGTTCGGTTTGGCCGGAGGCGAAGGCAAGAGACAAGAACGGAAGGACAAGGGTAAATAAGCCGGATTCCACGAATACCGCGCTTAAATCCCCTAATCCACGTTGTTGCCGATTGCTTAGCTTCAATTGGTCAAGACTCGGCTCAAAGGTTTTTGAGTACGGATTTCTTAGCTTACAATCTCGTATTTTCTTAACAACTTTATACTTGCAGATAAACACTTAGGATAGATCAAACAAACATACAGATTCTTTATTGACTCGTCTAAAGCAAGAAGGTAAGATAACACCATCTCCCTGTGGACCGACCCGTGCTCACCGGCTAGCTGCATAGCGACACCGTCCTGATCGCGGTTACACTTAAATTCTTTCATCCGACACGCCAAAAGCGTGCGATCTGGGGCATAGATTTTATGGGTCCCTTTCCCAACTCCTTTGAGAATTTGTACATATTGCTGGCGGTTGATTATGTCTCAAAGTGGGTAGAAGCCATTCCATGTCGCACTAATGACAAGAAAGTTGTCATTAAGTTCTTAAAAGAGAATATCTTCTCGCGATTTGGATACCCACGCGCTATTATTAGCGATAATGGGACACACTTCTGCAACAGATCTTTCGAGACTCTGATGCGGAAATACTCAATCAACCACCGACTTTCTACACCCTATCATCCCCAAACAAGCGGGCAGGCTGAAATCTCAAACAGACAAATCAAACTTATCCTGGAGAAAACTGTTGCTAAAAATAGAAAAGACTGGTCGACCAAACTGACGGATGCTCTTTGGGCATTCCGAACTGCATATAAGACCGACCTAGGAATGTCTCCATATAGGATAGTGTTTGGAAAAGCATGTCACTTACCTGTCGAGATAGAGCATAAAGCATGGTGGGATATTAAGGAAATAAATTTTGATCTAAACCTTGCTTGCAACTTTCGGAAGCTGCAACTTAATGAGCTAAGCGAACTCCGCGATGAAGCTTATGATAACGCTGTAATCACAAAGAATAGGACTAAGGTTTTTCACGATAAAAACATTTTGAGAAAAACATTTTCACCTGGTCAACAAGTCCTTCTTTATGATTCACGATTACACCTTCACGCGGGTAAGCTCCGATCTCGATGGAAGGGACCTTTTGTTGTGCGGTCTGTATACCCGCACGGGGCAGTAGAAGTAGAAAATGTTAAAAACGACACATTTTTTAAAGTGAATGGACATAGATTAAAGCCGTATTTTTCCACTGACCCCACGGAGGAGCTCTTGTTCTTACAAGAGCCAGTTTATTTTGATTAAAATTCCTCCGTCTCACCTTCAGATCCTGTATATCATTGCAACATCTTTTGAATGAAGGTGAGTGAAAAGAATAAGTTTGGGGGAAGTTCTTCACTTATATATTTTTCCCCCACTAATAATTCCTCCCAGATTTACAGGTTTTATAGGTATAGCGTTTGGCAATAGTGAGGACACTGTTGAAAACAAGTTTGGGGGAGGTTTGTGCTTATTTTTTGCATCATTTGCATATTATTTGCATAAGCACAAAACATTTCTTTTAAAAATCTATAAAAATTGAAAAATTTTCAAAACCCATAAAAATTTAAAAATTTTCAAGTATAAAAATAATTTTAATATTTACACTTTTTTGCATATAAATAAGATAATAAAAGTTTAGATAATGAAAAATTATATTCATGAGATTAGAAAAATTTAAGAAAACTAAGAAAATTAGAAGTTTTCTTATACGAACTAGTAATAAGTAGTTATGAGCCGTTGTCCCAAGGGTTAGTAAGATGAAGGACGTCACTAATCTGAGGATAAAAATAAGTCTGAAAAATAGTTTCTACTCTGGAAGCCAAACATTTTGAACGTTGATACCCTGCTATTCGCACTTACACACGTCTTAAAGCCTGGGATAGTAGAGGATACCTTGAAATGCTCTTGCCTTAAAGCCAAAAGTATGAAGGAAATAAAAAAAATGAATAAAAATATAAAGTGGTGAGAAAAATGGACACTGGTTTTGTTATAACCGAGGGCAATAAAACTGTATAGCGAGAGTGCTTCTTCACCTAGTCCCTAAGGCCAACTAGTCTGGGAGTCACTGCTATGCCTTAGGTAGTGCAAGACGAGGAAAATACACCAAATAAGAAACACATGAGTAATCGGTCGGTTAGTACCTCAAGAAGTATTAACGGTCGCATGAAAGTGTGTGAGCAAATTCGTCTAAATATTCATTAAGTAAAAAGTACTGAGGCTGATGGGCAAGAGTATGATAGCTTGAATTGAATTCTCCGGGTGTAGGGATGTCCTTTACACACACGCAGGATTATATGATCGATGTTTGGAAGAAAGATCGGAATGAAGAATAAGATGATGTTTTATTGAGGGAGGACGTGATTTCTAACATCTTTTCATGACCATTAAGATAGGGCTCATGACAACCGAAAAGCTAGCTTAGTTGGAAACCCTAATTTTCAAAGTCTTTCTTTTACAATTCTTGTCTTTAAATGTAATATTCATGATCTTCTTTTTATTATTGGATTTTGTGGGTGCAATCCGCTGAAAACCCTCAGGAGACGACACTCCTCCTACTAGGGACACCTACAGGTTTAAAGGCTTGTTGCACGTGCTCAGTGCAATCGTGTTGCCTATGAAAGTGTGCTAGTTAGTTTTTCTCTTTCTTTATTTTCTCCTTCTCTTTTTAATAAAAAGTTCGCTCGAGACGATCGAAATTAAGTTTGGGGGAATTTGATTAGTCGAAAATATTGCATATTTTAGCCGGCAATTTCCTCATCATTTGCATTCATATATAACTGTTCGGCATTCATATTTCACATATTAGCAAAATGGTCGCAAAATATCAGATTGCATGTATTAGACTCTAAAACCGACACTATAAAGGAAATTGACTGCATTTCATGGCATCGCATAATCTCTATATTGCGCAACACTTGTTTTGAGATCTGTGCAGGAAAATCCAGAAGAAAGGCCAAAATTTATATGGTACCGATCAAACATTACGCCAACTCAATGATTTCAGTTCTGGTAGCAATCCAAAACGAACAATAAAATTCAACATGTCAGATAATGCCCTAAACTTCAGTCCAAAACAGCACCAGAAGTTTCAAAGCCCAAGGAGTCAACATGGCCGCGGAACCGCGGCCGAAGCCTGCTTGCGCCGCGGTTCCGCGGTCAACTTGCCACCTCAGCACTTCATCTTTGCACCATAATTCCTAGCTCAAGGCCTACAGCTCAGAATGACACAACAAATTCCAGAAGACTCCAGAGACATCTGCCAGATCAGCAAGCTTTGGGATCAACACTAAACTAGCCTTGTATTCTAGAAACTTCTCCTTAAACCCTAGCTTAAACCCTAAGCTAAGCCTAACTAACTACTTCTCGAAGTCTTTCAACAAAATTTTGGAGCGAACTTCATACAGGCTTAGGGTTTGGGTGATCTATAAATAAGACCCTAGGCTCACTTGTAAATCATCATGGAAAAATCCCTCCATTAGTTCATTTTAGTAGCCAATCTAGAGCCATTCTATCTCTTTCTTCATCATCTTCTTCCACAAGTCTAGTGAGAGGACTTGTGTGAAACCCTAACCCTAATTCCAATCAAAAGCCAAGATCACGAGTACCCATCAAGCAAGAAGCCTTGCAACCTTTTATGAGCCGAGCCGATCTTCAACAGAGCAAGTGGTCCAAGCCGATCCGCGACTCACGGAGCCGAGCGAAGCCAATTCGACAATTTAGTTCTTCCTCTTGTAGTTCTTGAGCGACTGTAATCAAATTGTTGATATAAATAAAAGGTGATATTCTTTTATCTTGTTTTCTTTAAATTCTTGCATCATGATTCAATCTAAATTTCTAGTTGTAATTCTTGTTGTCATGTTTGAGTAATACTCCGCTCGTCGAGGAGTCGAGACGATCAATAGAATGATGATGTAATATATTTTAAATTGATTCTTGAATCCTACGAGTTTTGTAAACCCTAGCAAGATCAAGAATCGATGACCCAATTCGTTGCGATACTTTCTTGATTGATATCGCTCGAGATTGGGGAGTTACGATCGTTTCTTGAAATTGCTAGAGGCTAAAATGTGAATGATATCAACGAAAGAACAAGGGTTAAATGATGAAACCCTAGTTTCATCAAGAAAGCCCTAACTCTCGTCGATCATCATCGATCTAGTATCAATCCTTCGAAGGACAAGAACACGAAATCTTGAGATTACATCACGTCTATAGATCCGATCGATTCCTACGAGCCTCATTTAGATTCTTGACATTTGGTTAGAAATATCATGGAAACACGATTCTCAATTGTTTATCAGTTTCTTGATTCTTGATTAAACTAGTGACATCTGAATCAATCGATAAAATCTTGAATCATGTTTTCTTTTCTTTTCGATTAACTTTTCAATTCAAACAAATTAAATATAGAAACGAATCGCACAATCCCTGTGGACGATCCGCACTCGCTTACGATCTACAATCGACACCGTAATTGATTGCGGTCAAATATAATTCTTTGATTGTGAATTTTATTCAATAGTACCGACACACTGAAACTTATTCGCTTTATTCGATTTACACAAACAATAAAATATTACAATCAAATGAAACCGTTATCAGGGATCATTTGAGTTGATTTACTTACACAGTCTCGAATTTTACGATCGATCATACCCCGTTCGGGGCCAGTTTTTACAAAGGAAACTCTGCCGAAATTTTCAGGAAAGGTTACACATTTTCAAAATGCATATTCAGCTTAGTTATTTTAAAAAAATCTTTGATTTTCAAAACATGATTTCTTTACTTCTTAAAACCAGTTTTCCTTATTTACTCTTTAAATGGTTTTAGATTTCTGGACTTTTGGCTTACTTGGATCAGATGGGGTCCTATAGACTTCATATGGTTCAAGGGCCAGTCACGTGCTCTTTCGGGTCATGACAATCTTCCTCTGGATATCCACATCCAAGCTGCGCATGAACCTCCTTGCCCTGTCTGCATCGTTGGCAACCAAAGGTCCAACGAATCTACTGAGCCGTGTCCACTCAGCTGCATGTACATCTACGGCCGCACCATTCTACTTCAGACCGATGAACTTCTCTTCCATTTCCTCCCGTGCAGTCCGCGGGAAGAAGTTCTCCAGAAAACTCTTCAAAAAATCCGCCCACTTGATCGGCTTAGGCAAACGGGTCTCCTCCACAAGCCACCATTCACGGGCGTAGTCTACTAACTGAATGCGCACCACATCCACTCTTTTATCATCCGGAATTTGTTCCTCAATAAGTAAGTTCTCCGTGTCAACTAGCCACTACTCTGCTGGCAACGGCTCCTCTAAACCGGTAAAGACAGACGGACCCAAACGCCTGAAGTCTGCTTCGGTCCCCACACGATCAACTGGCTTAGCTCCAACATTGTTCACGGACTGCTGAACGGTTCGCAAACCTTCCTGAAACGATTCAGCCTACTATTGGATGAGCTCAGTCTGTCTCTTTTGATTCTCCAGCATTCCCCGTATCACTCCAAGCATGGCGGCTTCGTCAACACGCCTTTGGTACGTCTTTAGATTCTTGCCTGCCATACTCCTGAAATCAAAACACCCAAGATTAGCATAATAACAAATTTACAATATAGATCAAGGCTAGAACTCCAAGTTACTTAAATAGAGTACCGCATTGTAACTATGCCGCGGTATCATAGCCACAATTACATAACTCCACCCAAGTCGCCTAAGTCCCAGAGATAACAAGGAATCAGGTTTCGAGTCGATATGCAAAGGAAGTTTGCACATCGTAAAAGATATAATCAGGGAGAACTTGATTCAAGAACGGTAAAACGGCAAAGTGGCAGGACATGTTTCCTAAACACGGGTATTCTGATTCGTGTACTGGGTACAATACCCAACTACAAAAGAATCAACCCGACTAACCTATGCTCTGATTCCAAAAGAACCATGTCACGCCCCGCTTCCCAAAGTATGCTAAATTGGGCACGTGACATAGCCAACCATGCTACCTGTGGGTAGGAAGTATCCATCCACAGTCACATTACGGCTGTACAGATATCAAGAACAAAAATATAACTATCTAAAACATGTCCATAAGCCAAGATAACATGAGTCAAGAATAATAAAAGTGCGGAAGCAAAAGATCCAATACAAAATAACTGGAATGTATTTCCCATAATGCGGGCTCACATCAGGAATAAAATGCAGGAAATAAAGAACTAACTACTACCGACACCTCACAGCTCAGCCTGCTGGCTGAAATACTCCTGCTCGGACTGTAGCAAAGGTACGGAATCTGGGCCATGCAAAACCCAGACGTCAGCGCGTCATGTCATCAAGTGATAAAATATGAACAGAGTAACAGGCAATGCAAATATAAACATGAATGAAAAGCAGGTGTAACATTAATATAAATCAGGGCCGTGCAGGGTAGTGTGCAGTGAGTAAACGAAACTGTTCTATTGGGTTTTCTACTCTAAAGTCTTTGAAATCAATTTGATGAATCGTCGGTGTAACTCAATAGTATCCCGTGCATACCCGGGACCACGGTCAAGATTCTCGGGCTGAATCTGAGACATGCCGCTAGGCACTAAAACAGGAAATATGTACAGATGAATGATGTCAGCAGCATTATCCTAAGGCTGGCCTAGCCTCTAAAACTGATCAGAACAGGTATCGAACTGTTGAGTTACAAGTCAGGTTTCACCATTGATTTCCCCATATCCCCAAGTTATGTATGTCAAGTCAGGTATTCAGTAATCAAGAACTAATGCCAACACAGGATCAGGTAAGAGCAGGTTTGTCTGGATAGACAATAGGAACGGTCCGTGAGGACTACATTTCAGGTTTGTTGGCATTAGACACAAGATCAGGTAACGGGTCAAGCCATGGTACAACAGGTCAATTCAAGTGGTGTACGGTACCATGTCGGTCAATCGATATGTGTGTAGCAAGTCAGGACAGGGTGTAAAAGATAACATGTGGGTGCTCATAAACAGCTAGCATAATCATGGTTATAAGTAATCAAGCATGGTTATCAACAACATAGTCTAAGCAATGAATTAAGAAATAAAGCAGATTCGATTAGTTAGCTGTACAGTTAATAGTTGTGGTTCAGAGACGGTTTCAACATTATATGAATACAGGGTGACATTCATGGCCGTTAAATCATGTTAACCAATATTAAGAATTTCCAGGGATGCAATAATCTATAAATAGGTTCACTGGATGGAGTCACAGCTAAAACTGGTTTAAATGCGCACAAGTGTCCGATGGATTAAAACTATAGAAAGATACCATAGGCTATGTCAAAAATGTGATTAAACATATGATTATGGTTATGAGATTTAACATTCAAATGTGATCATGTATACAATAATTACCTTTCAAGTTCTAGATCTAAAATAATATAAACCGATGCAAACGGAACATCGAAATGATATAAAACGATGCATGGGGTACTATATTTAAACTACAGGTATTAGAATATGTATAAAATGATTTAAATAGCATGTAGCAAGGTTAACTTGCCTCGACGGGTCGTGAAACGGAAAACGGAACGTTACGCGTCGGCGGGGAAAAGTCGGGAATCGTCGCCGGCATGGCCAGATTCCGGGGAACCCAAAACAGTAAACATCACAATGCAAAAGAAAAGGTGCATGGAAAAAGAGAAGAAAAGAATGGAAATGGAGAGGAGAGGAAGATAGAGACTTACTGTGGTTAAGAAAACGGTATGGTGTTTCGACGGTGGTGGTCGGCGAAGCTCCTGCGAGGGTGTAGGGTGCTCGAGAAAGGTGGTTTGCGGCTGTTGTGGGGGTGCAGGGTAACACAAAGAGGGAGAAAGATGAAGGAGAGGAAGGGGAAGATCATGCTCACCGAGGGGGTACATGAGGCCAGGGACACGGATCAAAATCGCCGGCGGCGATCCCACGGTGTGCAGATGGGTGCGCGGTAGCTCTTGCAGGAAGCTCGGGGAGAGGAAGAAGGAAGGAGGGTAGAAGCGCCTGCAATGAGGGTTGAGGGGCGGCGAGGTTGGTGCGGCGTCGTCGGCGTTCGGCAAAGAAGAGGGAGGAAGGAGGCTAGGTCTTCAAGGAATGGGTCGTGTTCATTTTTGAAGGGGGGAGGAAGATATAAAGAAGAAGGGAGAGAGAGAGATGACGCGGGGAGGGAGAGAGAGAGATCGAGAGGAGAGAGAAGAGGAGAGAGATAGAGAGGAAGAGAGAGATCGAGAGGAGAGAGAAAGATTTGAGGAGAAAGAAATTCGTCCTCTAGCGCCCGCGAGAGAGAGAGAGAAGAGAGAGAAAGAGAAGGGAAAGGAGAGAGGGAGACTGCCGTGTGGGGCCCAAGGAGGTTAAATGAATTGTGATTAGCTCGTGGCCAAAAAAGAGAAAGATTTGTGGGAGTTGAACAGTTAGGGAAAACTTTAAAAAGATTTTAGGAAAATGGGAAAAATATTTTCTGGGGTTATGAATTTATTTTCGTTTGTTTTAAAAAAATATTAGAAAATAAGATTTGGCGCAAACGCAAAATATTTCAGAATTGCGCCCGGGTCGGGTCAAAAATTTGAATTCAAAAAATGAAAATTATTGGCGGGTTCCAAAAATTAAAATGAAAGATTTTATAATTAAAAAGCATACCCCCAAGCACGGACGCACGTACGTGTGCGTGGCCGTCCAAACACGTCAGTTTTACTGAACGGGACGAGAACACGATGCAAGGACGCTACCACAGGGTTAGGGATGCCGAGCAGGACATGACAAGTATTTTTAATTAATTTTAACAGACTTAAATTGTTATATGCAGAATATGATATGTCGGGGTAAATTTATAACTAGCAACAAACAAAATCAGGATAATGAACTGAATACCACACACCACACATACGGAAACAGAAACTTGTAAAACTGGACTCGGTTGTTACAACCATACGATGGATTTATCTAATGGAAGTGGTTGTTCGTAATAATACGGGGTGTTCTGGAGAAATGCAAAGGTGATATAGAAGTGGCAATGATATATGCGACACCATGACATTCCAAAAGCCAAAGTATTTTTAAGAAGGTTCGGTTAACTTGGTTTCATGAGTTTTAGTTAAAGGTCGGGTCATAGTCGCAGCCGGAGAGAGAGAGAGAATATAAACACTCAGCATGCATTCTAACCTAGATCAGAATGGTTAATCATTTTATCTAATCTGGATGGCTCCCACTGTTTCCTCGAATTCTCCTCCAAACCCAAAAGGAAAATTAGTCGGAATCACCCGAGGAGTAATCCTAGTCATCAGTGGGAATCGGAATCCAACTATCATCGTATGATAACTTGATGTATGCCACTCAAGTTACCACACTCTAGAAGGTTTGCACAAGCCTGGCAAGTTTCCTGTATGTTTGAAACTCCCGATATGATTTTTAGCCCTAGGACCCAAGTGACCTTGACTGAGCCAACATATCAAAGGGTCCTAGTCAAGTTCAACCTGTCATTTTCTTGATTGCATTAAACCCACCAGCATGAGTCCTTGACTGAGCCAAAATGGTCGTACGACTGTCCTAACCAATCGCATATACATGCAACAGAAAAGCACTACATAGCTCCCGACACTACGCCTCGGCTAAGCACGACATACGTAGCACGAATACTAATCAATACTAATCTGAAATGACGGAAGGCAACTGTTGGTTTTTGGCGAAAAACCTTTAACGTAATGAACTTGATATCGTTGAAGGAATCCAAGTGGTTTTATAAATATATAGTGGCGAAAACTTTTGCCAAAGAGGTCACTCCCTGTGAAGGGATCTCGGCTCTTTCCCCGTAGAATGAGGTGCAGGATATTACAAACTGAATACCACGATGCAAAGAAAAAATAATCGACTAAGTGAAGTTATTACGTTGACGCAAACTTTTACTCAAGGGGTCACTCCCGATGAAGGGATCTCGGCCCTTGCCTCGTCGAATGAGGTGCAGGATATTCCAAACTGAATACGACTGTGCCAAGCAAAAGAGAACGTCTGTAATGTCAGTTTTTAAAAACTTGGTTCCAACAACATCATATATATAGGTTTGTTTTATCCTTGCATTGATAAGAATCAACGCAGTCCCATCAATTAATCACACCAGAAAAGAACGAAAATAAAATGTACGTATATGCCATCCGAATTCGCCACTGGGTCCCGTCATCACCCGTTAGGTTACTTAACTAACGACAGAGCGTGGACTGGGCTAGCGCGGGTGCAAAACATATACAACATGTACTAGTATTTATATAAATATATAACAATTGTCCCAGGCATGATATAAAGCAACATCACAGAAGCAACACAGAATGGTGGATAATCTATAGCCCCGGGTTTCACTTGAGCCGCAAGTGAGACCCGACATTCCCTGTCGTGTGGATAGCCTGTGCAATGAAACCTAGACCCCTACGAGCACAGAAAGTTACCCGCCAAAACCAGAAGTGAGGCAGCCCCCTTCAACAACATGAATGGGCCACCCAGCACTTCACGAAATCCGGTAACTTGGGCACCCCTCCTGGGTCAACATATACCCCCTACGAGTGCAGCGAATAGCCCGCCAATTCTAGAGTAAGGTCCCCTCCGTCCCAACGCCATGAGATGCGGACCAGTTGCCCTCTAGAACCCGGCTATTCATGCACTCCACCGTGGGGTAATCCTAGTACAGAAAATAAAATAATATACAAGGGTGACATCGACCTCAGCCCGGTCGTGCCCCAAAAGAATAATATACAAACTGGCAGTGACGGCAATCTACATGTCGGACGCTCGGCCCGCAATGTAAAATGTACAAACGAAATTAAAACTGTACTATCATTGCACCACTGGCTATCCACCACGACGGTCCAACCAACATCACGACACAACACAGAACATCAACGTGAATGTCACGTTCGCAAACCCGTCTAAAGGAACATATAGCAGTTAGACGGGTTTACCGATCAAATGACATTCACGGTCGCAGATAGAAATGTATGTACTGTTAAACGCCCACTTAAAATATCGATCGACTAAATTTCCAAATTGGCCCCAATAGCAATAACAGCACTGCACAGAAAACTGGGTTAAAACAGAATATCACAAAAATAACAATTCTAAGTAAATGAGCTACAGAAAAAAAAATTGGACGCCCGTTGCCCCTAAATAGCCGCGGAACTGCAGCCAATAGGGTCTAAGTGCGACGGTTCCACGGCGCTTTAGAGGAATCATGAGCCCAAAATTTTTATGTACCCATAAAATTGCCTGCACGGATTTTTAAGATGCCTGAAATAATTTTTTGACCACTTTTGAAAATCGACAGCAACTATGAAAATGGAATCGTGATTTCGGTAAATTCCGTCGATCGATCTTTTAAGCATGTTTAAATAAGCTAGTAAGGGGTTTAAAGGGTGGCTCTGATACCATGCAGGGTCCCGGCAGCGCCCCGGCCATCGAAACGCGGCCAAAATGCGGAACAAAAATTTCTAAAACCGGCGCTACCGTTACCCGAATCCCGAATCGACCTTAAACCCTAAACTAACAAACTAACTATGAGTTGGAATCATTATACCGAGTTGATCCGTGTCCTTCGGTCTTCATTCCAAGCTCCTAGCGGCTCCTTGATGTGGTTTGGTTGTCGGTCTTCCCCCATCTCCGATGATCCACCCGAGGGAAACAGCGCAAGCTCCAACCTCGTCGAACGAGAAAACCGACGCTCCAAAGTCGCTAGAGATGGAGAGTCGAGGTGTATGGAAGTGTCACTACATTTTTCTCTCTACCAAAAGTGCTCAAGGAGCAACCATAGAAGATGAATGGAGGTGATGAAAAACTTGGCATGAGGAAGAAAAATGGCTAACTCCTTTTTGTGTGAATGAAAATGTGGGAGTAATCAAGCAAGTGTAAAATCACAAATGAAATTTTGAACCCCCACACCAAAGTGGCCGGCCCCTCCTCTCTCCTCCACACAAAAAAAAGTCATTTCCAATTAATCAAATAAACAATGCAAACCATGCTTTGTACATGCCTCACAACATGCACAAAACCACGCTTTGACCATGTTCATGCCATGTCACCCCTCCACCTCATTTCCCAAAAGATTTTCAATAAAGAAAATCAATAATGAGGTGGCACCTTCTAGAAGCTATTCCGTATAAAATACGTAATACTTCCCGGTACATGTATCGAAATACATAAACGCGTATTCGTACAAAAATACGAATAGCCAAGAGAGAAAATGAATAGTGAACAATAATACTAGAATACATATATATAAATACATATGTAAATTATTAAATCAAAACCTGATTTAATAATCTGGCTTGATCCTAAGCCGTTAGTATTATCAACTGTCCGATTAAAGTCTGCGCAGCAAGTGCACATATTTAATCGGACACCTGTATGTATCAACATACGCCATGTACACCATATCGCCTGAACCGTGAAAACACTCTGTGTGGGACTCTAAAGACTCGTCAATACGCTGGCAGTGGGTTTAACCACAAGCACGTCAGCGGCACTAGCTGTACGTAACGGCTACCCAGGTATTGAGCGAAAGGAAAGCCGACGAGCAAACTCATCCTGAACCCCTACTGAGCCTGACAGTGACAATATCCGTACAATCCAGTTTGTTCGTCTAAGATCATCGCATATCGAGTCTAGGGGGTGGATAAAATCAGACCCCTAACAACGTGATATTTAGTGTCGGCATGTAACCCATCACCACCTGAGAAACTATAGATCCTGGATCGGTAATTCTCGTTCACCATAGCCATGGATTTCTGGTGATGGCCACCCGTACACAATGCGACATCAACCCCCAATACCGGGAGAGACGAATCCCTGACGATCCGATCACTGCCTCCATGTGGCTCGGGACTGTACCCAACTAAAACTTGTTTGCACGACTCCATTGAGCCGTGGTAGGGTAGTAATCAAAGCACAGTGGGAACTCACACGAGATAAATGACGATCTCAGGTCGAAAAACTAACCTGTACACATGTCACCTGGGAATAGCTATCTGACAATAGGTATAATACCAACTAACAGGTTCCCGTTGAGTCCGTCCAGTGTACTCATAACCCAATGAGCACTTGCATACTATCTTAGGTGAACAAACTAACACCAATGGCTTGTGAGACCTGGCCACCGCCCCTCGTCAGGGTCTCGATCAGTATACACTAGACTACACTGGAGTATCGATGCCTGGTCTCGATACTCCTATGACTAGGGACATTTAAGGATGTGCTTATAGACCCCAGCTCCCACATATATGATCGCCATCATAATGCTGGAAGTCAAGCAAGAATCCTATGGGCTCTATCAACATGTACATGATGATAAAGACAAACCAGATAACATATTATCATCTTGAGTAAGACTGTTTTATTGGTATAGGTCCTGCCTCAATCATCATAATCACAAGTCCGCGACTATGATAATTGCCTTGAGGGCACTATAGCCAACAGTTTTCAAACTAGTAAATTTCACTTGCATTATTCATGTTCCTTTTCTATGCATTTAAGAAAACTTGATTTTATTATACCTTTATTTCAAAACTTCACCTCCTTGATTTTTCTTAAAAAGGTTTAGATTTCTGGGTGTCGGCTTACTTGAATTACGTGATGCCTTTAGACGTGGCGTGATTTGAGTATCGGTCACCAGCTAGTATTCCGAGTCCTGACAAAGTTGGTATCAAAGCGCTAAGTTTAACCTTGGTTCGAGTCTATGTTTGACTATGCGGAGTCTAGGGCATATGTATATTTCGGAACCTAGGCTTGACCTTACGGAACTTAGACTTGAACGGGAGGGTATTAGACCCGAACTTTCGTTACATAGGCTGGCCCTGATTGATGGAGTAGGTAGCTTGGGTAGAGTGACGTACCGTACGTATGTTTCGCGACATATTTACGATATGATACTCCACTTAAGAAACCTTAGGATGTACATATTTTGAGATCTGTGATTCTTTTCGTACCTTTGATTATACATCCATTTGAGATCCTTGATTCTGTTCGTTTCCATGATCATACTTTCATTGATGCTGTTTCTTCTTATGATCATGTATCCATTCTGGATCTGTCGTTTCATTCCATGCCTTTGATCTGTTTTCATCGACACACGATTAAGGTTCCTGTCACCATGGTTTGTGCACAGATTGAGCTGCTGCCAGTGATGCGGTCAGGGCGAGCTCGTCATAGGAGAGGACTGACCATTGTGTTTTCTGGTGACATTGGAACGTCTCGATTTAGTGTTTGTGTTGTGACCTCTTGTTGAGGCGAGTGTTTGGTTTTACACCGGATGATCGGGCCATTGTTAGAGCTGCCAGTTGTGAAAGGACTGTTGATGTACAGCCTACCTCAGAGATTGTGATGTCGCCTACCGTGTGGACAGATGACCCATCTGTTGCTGAGATTGATTTGTTGTCTCTTCCAGAGCTTACAAGCTGAGATCGCTGGAGCTTCTAGGCAGAGATGTGACAGATGATAGCTAGTCTACCCCGAATTGAGAGATGAAGGTGATTCGTCAGATTTATGCGCCGACGCAGGCGCAGTTGAGTTGAAGATTTCCAGTGTGGAGTGTCTTACTCAGATCTAGAGTAGACCGATCCAGAGATGACCATTGATGTATCGTCTTTCCTGGAGGATTGATGCATTGTTTAGCATGCGGACGAAGGGTATTCGCGTGTGGTCTGGGCGAAGTTAAAAAGTTTGAACGAATGTTAGAAACCCATTTTTCCATGTTTAAAGTATTCGAAGGAATATGCAAGTAATTCCGTGGACCCTCTAGTAGAATGGAACCCTAACTCGACATAATGACCATGGAACCGCTTCTGAACCTTAGGGTTTGCAGCAGTTCAGCGGTGCCATCAGTGAGGCTTGGGTTTGCCCTTCTACGGTTGGTCCATAGGTATTGTGGCATGTACTGGATATTATTAGACTGTGCTCAGGTGTTAAGCTTTCGGGGAATTATGGGACTTTGATAAATCGATCGAAACGTTTAACGTCATCCAGATATCATGTTATGAGAGATCAGCAAGCTAACCAGCTTTGGATAGGGGACCTCACCCAGATGCGTTGTGAGTTGATAGAAAACGGAAGAGTATTGAGTATTCCTCCGATGGTTGGGACGAGTTCCCGAGGACGTGTTCGGTTAGAGATCTTCTACAGAGTGATGAAGATATCGAGTTCGTGATTTCGAGTCCGTGTGAGAGAGTTCGGATTGACTGTAGCCGAGAACGTTTGCAGTACGCAGAAAATATGACGTGACGTCGAAGTGGACGATGATAAAGACGGGTGGAACGAGAGGTTCGTGCGAGATACTGATGAGCTGTTGTTACTCCCTGTTGAGATTAGAGATCTGATGTGTATACAGAGGTGTTGGGATACGGCCAGTTCCCGAGGAGATGCAGTGATGAGAACGCAGATGTCCAGAAAATGAGAACAGATTATGCAAGAGTACCAGCCTCCGTACAGCTCGGCATAGGCGAGATCGGGAGAGACCCTGAGCAAGTTCCTTCCAGGACACTGCTGCGATGAGATTTGCACCGAGGATCAGATGTGTCACATGTATTCAGAGGGCCAGAGGCCGACGCCAGTGACGTGCTGCTTTATGAGTGGTCATACTAATTGGCCGAGAGATGACCAGAGAAGTACTAGAGCGGATCTTTTTCGTTAGTACACCGGACCAGGCCGATGAGCCGATGGAATTCGAGATTGGTAATCTACAGAGAAATGAGGACCCAGAGACAGAGGACGCTAGACCGTGGGCAGGAGGCAAGCATATGTTCTTACTCTGCCAGTTCTTGGGCACACCGACATTTTTTGTCATTGTAGGAGGTGTACCTCAATTTCATTTGTTGCAATTTGTGTTTGTGTTCCGAGTATCACGCTTATATCGCTTGGATTTGAGTTTTGATAATTGAGTTTCATGATATTGTTTTCGTGTGCATAGTTATTGCACTTGAGATATGCTTTATACACCGTTGTATTGGTTTATGATTTGTGCATATTTATATCACTTGATATCGGTTTTGTGCCTTGGTAGCACGTGGTTATGATTTCGTGGATTTCATACAGTTTAGTTGATTTTGTGTGTATGGTACGCACTCGATCTGATTTTTACACTCGGTATAGCTCATATATGCTTGCGGTGCATTGATACGGATTTTGTGTACATAGTTGCACACGTTTTCGATTTCATACACTTTGGTACACTCGGTGTTGTTTTTATATACGCAGTTGCGTTATTGATTAGTTTTCGTGCATGGGTTGCACCGTATTTGTATTTCGTGCACTTGGTGCACCAGATTAGTATTTTCACGCATGTTGGGAGGATGATATGAGATGTGATTTTGTGCACTGATTAATACAAAAATATGAGTTTACCGCAATCAGAAACGGCGTCGCTTTGCAGCTAGCCGGTGAGTACGGGTCGATCCACAGAGACGGGTAAATTCCTTTTATGTGTTTTAACGAGTTGATTCAATTTGTCATTTTGGGTTGGTTTATAACAATCTAAAATACTGGATCTAATTAATCTAATTAAGAATCTTGCTAGGGTTAGGCTTAGGGGAAGTTTTGGAGATTAATGTTTTTTATCACCGCTTTCAATGCCATCTTTTTTTAGATCTATTAGGTGTTAAGTTAATTATCAATAAAGTGGATACTAATCTTTTGGGAAGATGTTTCTTCCTCTAGATTCGTATCCTTCCTTTGTTGGTAATCACCCTAACCCCCACGGAAAACGCGCGCAACCGGCCCTTTATACTACGGTTCATCGTTACCTCGATGGGTAGGATGCCGCAGGGAGCGGTTGTGCGCGTATGCGTGGAGTTATAACTCATTAGGTTAAAGTGGCATTGAAAGAGGTGAGAGATCTCATCTCTCAACCCTTTCCCTAAGGCTAACCCTAACAAGCGAGGAGACTACTCGCTCATTAGGGGATGAGAAGACATTATAATTAAAAGAAACATAAATAAAATACTTACTAGGTTGACGGCTCCCTCCAAACAAGAAGAACAGATCTGAATTTTACTTTCAGAAATTCTGAATTTTATTGATTGAAAAGAGGCATAGGGTTTTACAGATCTAAAATTACAATTTATAGGAAAATAGGAAACCTAGGGTTACAGACTCTCGCACATGCGCAATTACAGATTTGCCCACGTAAAATCCCAACACCCGAACCGTCGCACCGATACACCAAAAATCCACCGACACGGGCTCTGAATGGCCGCGGATCCGCGGCATTGGTTGGCTTGGGCCGCGGATCCGCGGCCCTTTGGTGGTATTAGGCCTCCAGACTTTTGGGCTTCCTTCAAGGGTTCTTGGGCTCTTTATTTTTATATGTATTTTCTCTGTTGGGCTTCTGGGTCTTCTCCAGATCTTCAGTGAAAACTTGTTCGTATCTTTTGACCGTTCACTTGAAATTTTGGACCTTGTACTGTTCTTCGTCTAGGCTTGACTAGGATCCGTCTAATAGTTGGTCAAAAGTCCCTTTTTCTGTTGTTTTGTGTCTTTTCCACTGTATTTGCTCCAGAAACCTGTATCCTGTAATATGCAACAAACGTGCGTCAAGAGTACCTGTTTATTTATAAAAAGGATAAGAATAGGGGAATGACAAATGCAATATTATGGTCTGAACAAATACCCCCAAACTTACCTTTTGCTCGTCCTCGAGCAAACTTATTATTTATTCACTAAAATCCTAACCACACTTTCGCAGGGAAACGCGATTGCACTGAGCACGTGCAACAAGCCGTTAAACCTCTAGGTGTCCCTAGTAGGAGGAGTGTTGTCTCCTGAAGGTTTTCAGCGGATTACACCCACAAAATCCTATCAACTCGGCCCATTGACTTTTGTTCTCCAATTAGGTTTTCTAATAAGGAATTCTATTATCTTATACTTGTAAATTATCCACCCACATTCTTTACACTTCCTCATCATTTAACTTAAGATTATATATATCCTATAAACTTACTTAGCTTTCGGCATTTCCTAAGTTTTCCTTCTCGGGTTTCATCTCCACTTAGGAATTTCTTTCAACTCTACTAAAAATACAAGTTCTATTCTTCACTCCTTTCTCTCATCTAAACTCCAATTACATATCCCTACGTGTGTGTATAGATCACCCCTACACTTGGAAATTCAAATCAAGCAATCATACCATTGTCCGTTGTCCAAAGTACTTATTAGTAGGTGAATTTTTAATTGAATTTTTGCTTACACATCCTTCATGCGACCGTTAATACTTCTTGAGGTACCAACAACCGATTACAAGATATGTTTGCACTTTAAAGCGTAATTCCTAGTCTTGTAACACCCAAGGCTTTTAGCAGTGACTCCCAAACCAGTTGGTCTAAGGCACTAGGTGATGAAACACCCTCGCTAAGTATTTTTCTATTTTTGCAGCCTTAGGTAATCACAAAAACCAGTGTCCATTTTTTTTTATTCACACTTTTTCATACTAAGGACTTTAGACAAGCGCATTTCAAGGTCTCTTCTACTATTCCAAGTTTCAAGGTGCGTGATTGTGAAAATTGTAGGGTATACGTTTTCAGAATCTAGACTTAAGCTAGGAACTATTTTTCAAACTTATACTCTGAAAAGAACATCAATACTCTTCCCTCATTTTGACTTAGCCCAAGAAGTGAACCCAAAATTTGCCTATTTCTAAATAAACTACAAGGCATATACTTTCTACCGTTAAACTTTAAGGAAGGTTATTTTTAGGGTTTTTAATTTACTAAGTCTAAGATCTAGTTGTTCCTAACCAGTTAACCTATTTGTCAAACTCAAGTCAAATAAGCCAAAATTGAATACAATAATTTTATAATTTTTCAAATAGTTCAAATTTTATTGGTTTTCAAATAAGTATGCAAATGCAAAAATATGTACAAATGAATGCGAAGGAAGAAGACGTACCGAGCATACCCCCAAACTTGAACTTGACAGTGTCCTCACTGTCATGCTAAACCAAGAGGGTCAAAATACCGATAATCCCCTGTTTATTTATTTATAATTTTTTATTGCTAAGAAAAGCAAAAATATATACAAAAAGGCCCTCCCCCAAACTTCATTTAAACTATGTTAGACATTACTGCCAAACTTTGCATCGGCCAAAAGTCAACACCAACCAGTTGAAAAATTTATCAGTAAAGAATATTGGTTGGTGGTGGTCCGCAAAGAATTGGGGAAGATAGAAGTAGTGGTGTGGGAGGTGTGGAGGTAAATATACAGGCGATGGTGATGCGTGAAAACGAGAATGTAAATGATCAGCAATTAGTGGAGTGCTGGCATTCTCGTAGCTTATTAAAAGAAATGGGGGTGGTTCAACCTCTAACGGAGGAGGTTGACTCACCACAATACCCCCAAGATGTTCCTGTAGGTTCTCTATTGACATGGCATCATCCATCAATTGTGTATGATATTCACTTATGAGGGAACTTATCTCCTCGATGTCCGCCATAGTACAACTGAAAACTTGCCGCCTATATTGTAAGACTTTTAAAATAGTGTTCTCTTGCTCGAAGGCTAGAGAGGCTGATATGATAATGGGAAAAGTCTCATTCTTACCTATGTAAGCATATTTAAGGTGAGGCGGTAATGACATTAGTTCGAGTTTCGGAGGCGAAAGAATCATCGCGGAATCTACCTCGAACTTAAAGGACTCCAACACAGGTTCGAAATCACTGCAAACAACCGATTCGGATGGCTCGACTGACTCATCCAAAAATTCAAACGACTCATATTGGGGCTGTGAGTCGTCATCATCCAAAAAGGTGAAACATTCATAATCAACATCGGTTGTGTCAACGGTAGTAGGCTCAAGGAGGGACGCACTAGTGGCGTCAAAACTGTTTTCATCAAATAGAAATCTTTCAAGCTCGCAGTCCTCCTGCGTGATTTCGTGAATAGAGCAAACTTCTCGTGTACTAGTTTTAGGCACGGGGGGGCAGACTTCCCATCTTATAAATATTGAACTCACTAGACCTCTTTCCGAAGGATAGAGTCATGGAGCCATTGCGACAATTTATTACGGCATTGGAAGTGGCCAAAAATGGTCGACCAAGAATCACCGGAATTTGGTTTCTTGGGTTAGCAACAGGTTGTGTATCCATAACGATAAAATCAACGGGGAATATGAATTCCCCGACTTTGATCAACACATCCTCTAGTTGACCCCTTGGATAGGTGATTGATCGATCAGCCATTTGGAGAGTGCAACGAGTGGGTTTCAACTCTCCAACCCCTAATTGTTCGTACACGGAGTAGGGAATCAGGTTAACACTAGACCCAAGATCTAAAAGTGATCGATTAATTTTCTT
This sequence comes from Agapanthus africanus, assembly GCA_030015575.1. Classification (NCBI taxonomy): domain Eukaryota; kingdom Viridiplantae; phylum Streptophyta; class Magnoliopsida; order Asparagales; family Amaryllidaceae; genus Agapanthus; species Agapanthus africanus. The sequence continues at coordinate 349,469,272 of JASDDO010000031.1, read as the reverse complement.
ATCCCCAATTGTGATTGAAATAGTAGGATAGCCGGGGTCCTTTCGTTTTGGGGTAAGGTTTGATGGTGGTTAATAGCATTGCTCACTGCACTAGCCACTAGCACTTTCTTGGGTACTTGAGATGCCTTTCTCTTCGAGGTGCACAAGCCCTTTAAGATTTTCGCGTATGAAGGGACTTGTTGGATAGCATCCAAAAGAGGTATATTTATGCTAACCTGCTTAAATATTTCCACAATCTTCTCCACTTGTTTATTTGGTTTATTAGGACTCAACCTGTTTGGGAATGGAGCGTTCTGAAAATTTGTTGAGTCAAAAGTCTGTGGAGTAGAATGTGGAGTAGGAACGGATCCCAGTGTGGATGTGTTCGTGTTGTGAGAAATGGGTCCGAAGCCGTGTGAAGGGTAGAGAATAGGCTCTACAGAAAAAGGTGAAGAAGGAATTGAAGAAAATGAAGAAGGGGAAGAAGAACCACCGGCGGGGATGTCATCACTAGTTCCCACATTATTTTGCAATTCTCTTCCGGATCTCAACGTGGTCACCGCATTCACATTGTGATTGTTATATGCGTTTTGTGTATGACCGGGATTGGGCAATGGTTGAGATGGAAGCTTTCCATTTTCTCTCTCGCTCAACGCAGCAGTTAATTGTGCAATTTGTGCCTCAATAGATTTGATACTTTAATCGTGTGAGGCATTGTTATTCATTAAAGATTGAACATAACTTTCAAATCTTGCTGCGGATTCTGTAGTTTGCTTAAGAAATGCATCTAAATTTTTTTCGAGCGAGATAACCTTATCATCATTTGGTTGAACCAAATTGTTCGTTTGATTTGTATAAGGTTGTTGTTGGAAAGGTTGCTGGTTTTGAGTTTGTAAAGATGCTTGTTGTTGTTGTGGAGGAAGTCTTTGAAAATTGTTATTTCCTTGGACTTGTTGATTTTGGTTCCAAGCAAAATTTGGGTGACTCCTCCACCCCTGATTGTACGTCGAAGAGTACGGATCATTTCTTTGTCTTTGCTGGAATGCAGCATTGACTTGATCCTGCCCTTGAATAGGTGCATTATAAGGGCACTCTTCGGTGAGATGTGATGGATTAGAACAACAAGCACAAACAGTTCGTGTGGGTAGAGTTGAGGCAGGAGAAGACGATGAGATTTTGGTCTCAATGGCTTCTAGCTTTTTCATAAGTGAGGCCATCTCGGCCTTCATAGCAATCGACATATCTATTTGATGTATGCCTGCCCTAGATTGACCACTGAAGAAGATGATGTGGTCTTGGTACTCTCCCACTGAATTGTTTGCTCACTTAGGTCCTCAAGAAACTGCCAAGCTTCGTCGCTAGACTTGGAGAGAAAATGACCTTGACATATTGTTTCTAACAACTGCTCCGTTGCTGCATTCAATCCCTCGTATAATGTTTGGCAAAGTTGCCAATTTTCTATCCCATGATGAGGGCATTGAACAAGTAGGTCTTTAAATCTCTCGAAGCACTTCCAAAATGGTTCGGAAGGAAGCTGTGAAAATTGTATAATCACTTTTCGGATTCTAGCAGTTTTGTGGTGAGGATAGAATTTTCTTAGAAAAGCTCTTACAAACTCGTCCCAATTTCTAATGGAGTGTGATGCGGTGCTATATAGCCACTTCTCGGCTAGGTCACATAAGGTAAAAGGAATGACCCTTAGCCTTATTGCGTCATCACTTAATTGGGTTGTCTTCATCATGCTGCAAACGTTTTGGAATTTATTAATGAAAATATATGCATCTTCGGATTCCAAACCATGAAACTTAGGCAGCATATTGATGAAGTGTGGTTTTATTTCAAAATTATCCCCATTCGCCAGTGGGGGTGAAAGACATGTAGGTAAAGAAGTGTGGACGGGGTAGAAGAGATCCTGGAGCGCGACTCGTGCGGGCGCTACAACAGGCGGAAGATTCGGGTTATTCGCACCTGGCGGAGGTGGAATCATTCCCGTCGGTAAGGTATCGTTGGGGTTGAATCCCGACATACCTTCGGTGAAAGAATTTGAGGTTGGAGGTAAGGAAATGGACGGAATGTCGACGAAGGGTTCGTCGAAGGGTTCGTTGGTCGGTACCAACGAAACACGGACTAATCGGGCGTTAGTATCCCTAGTCCAAGATGACATACACTAAAGGATAGTGCAGTCAGAAAAAAATAGAAAAACAGAATGTGGGGGTAAGATAACGTCAATGAAGGAAAATTGGTGGAAGTGAGGTGCAAGTTTTCTTAGCGGCAAGTTGCAAGTTTTGAAAAGATTTTTCTTTATTTATTTTTTATTGGAGAGTTTTGCAAGAAGGTTTTAGAAAATTAGACTCGTGACACAGATGTATCAACCACACATGCACAGTCAGGCCTAGATCTAGGGTTGCCTAGGTCTGCTAGACAGCTCCTAACTAGGACTAGAAATAGGACCTCAAACCGCCTCTTCACGGACAAATACGGCCAGGTAAGTGGGAAGGAACCACCACTACAGTGGGCCTAATTAATAACCACTAGCCTAGACACCGCAAAGTCGGTTAGGATAAACGGTCGATGCCTATACTAGTCCTTTTCCTATTGAGCTCGATGTCCTTAGGTCTGAGTCTAATCTTTTTTAATTAATTGTGGTCGATGCAAAATGCTTTAGGTGTTTTCTGGGGTCCTGGGAAGGGTGATGAAGTCCCCACCCAATCTGAGATTGGTCAATTAGCCCCTTATAGTCCGGTTAAATTATGCAAAACAAATAAAATTTCACTTGCAATCAGAAATTTTTTTTTTTAGCACGGCGCAAAGAAACCTGCAGAAGATCTGTTATCGAGAAGGGGGAGAAAGACTCTTTACGCAAAGAATTCCTGCAGAAAACGTTTTACAGAGAGATATATTGTAGGTTGCAGAGGGGAAGAAAAGAGAACAAACAGTGCAAATCTGATGCGCTGACGTGGCAGATAGGCGGCGGAACCGCGGTCTGGGACCCTATTCTGCGGCGGAAGCGCGGCAGGTTGATGGGTTCAGACTCTGAAAAATTTCCTGCTGTTCTGTACCTTCAGTTCCTCTCTGTTCTTATGTGTACTTTTCTGTTTTTCCCTCTGTAAATTTCCAGATCCGAGAGTTTTCGCTGTTCCTTCAAGATTCAAACAATAAACCCTTCAAACAGATCAAAATTGATAATTTTTATATTTTTAATATTTTCAGATTTTTATAATTTTTAAAATTTATATCAACCCGAAAATTCACAAAAAGAAATATTACGCCGTCCCCGGCAACGACGCCATTTGATTAATGTCAAAAAAATGAGTTTACCGCAATCAGAAACGGCGTCGCTTTGCAGCTAGCCGGTGAGTACGGGTCGATCCACAGAGACGGGTAAATTCCTTTTATGTGTTTTAACGAGTTGATTCAATTTGTCGTTTTGGGTTGGTTTATAACAATCTAAAATACTGGATCTAATTAATCTAATTAAGAATCTTGCTAGGGTTAGGCTTAGGGGAAGTTTTGGAGATTAATGTTTTTTATCACCGCTTTCAATGCCATCTTTTTTTAGATCTATTAGGTGTTAAGTTAATTATCAATAAAGAGGATACGAATCTTTTGGGAAGATGTTTCTTCCTCTAGATTCGTATCCTTCCTTTGTTGGTAATCACCCTAACCCCCACGGAAAACGCGCGCAACCGGCCCTTTATACTACGGTTCATCGTTACCTCGATGGGTAGGATGCCGCAGGGAGCGGTTGTGCGCGTATGCGTGGAGTTCTAACTCATTAGGTTAAAGTGGCATTGAAAGGGGTGAGAGATCTCATCTCTCAACCCTTTCCCTAAGGCTAACCCTAACAAGCGAGGAGACTACTCGCTCATTAGGGGATGAGAAGACATTATAATTAAAAGAAACATAAATAAAATACTTACTAGGTTGACGGCTCCCTCCAAACAAGAAGAACAGATCTGAATTTTGCTTTCAGAAATTCTGAATTTTATTGATTGAAAAGAGGCATAGGGTTTTACAGATCTAAAATTATAATTTATAGGAAAATAGGAAACCTAGGGTTACAGACTCTCGCACATGCGCAATTACAGATTTGCCCACGTAAAATCCCAACACCCGAACCGTCGCACCGATACACCAAAAATCCACCGACACGGGCTCTGAATGGCCGCGGATCCGCGGCATTGGTTGGCTTGGGCCGCGGATCCGCGGCCCTTTGGTGGTATTGGGCCTCCAGACTTTTGGGCTTCCTTCAAGGGTTCTTGGGCTCTTTATTTTTATATGTATTTTCTCTGTTGGGCTTCTGGGTCTTCTCCAGATCTTCAGTGAAAACTTGTTCGTATCTTTTGACCGTTCACTTGAAATTTTGGACCTTGTACTGTTCTTCGTCTAGGCTTGACTAGGATCCGTCTAATAGTTGGTCAAAAGTCCCTTTTTCTGTTGTTTTGTGTCTTTTCCACTGTATTTGCTCCAGAAACCTGTATCCTGTAATATGCAACAAACGTGCGTCAAGAGTACCTGTTTATTTATAAAAAGGATAAGAATAGGGGAATGACAAATGCAATATTATGGTCTGAACATGCACACCGGATGCACTCGATTTGGGATTTTCATTCGTGCATTTTAGTTGCACTGGATTGAGATTTTCGTGCACTATAGATGCACTAGATGTTACTGTAGTGCACACCCGTTACACTAGATAGATGCTTTCGTGCACACCCGTTGCACTTAGTTTTGCTTTTGTGCACGTTTGTAGCACTTGTATTTGGATTTGATTCCCATGCTCACCAGACGCACGTGATTATTGGATACGGCTTTTGAGGCTGATCTTGCTTTGGGGCACTTTGTTTTCATGATGGGTACTATATTATGTAGTAGCCGAACAGGACTGATTTGAGGACAGTACCCGAGTATTTTTGCATGCATTAAACGTTTAGCCAAAGGTTTTCAAAAAGGAGCTATAGTCTCGCTATTTCCTACGTGTCCGTAAGCGACACGAATGTTTACAAGGAAAACCTTTTGGGATATTTCAAAAAGGCGGAACATATGTTTTGCAAAACCATTATGAGCATATATTTATTACTTTATAAATGAGCGTCTGTCACATGTGCCGTGAGTTACGCATCACACGGCGATTCATAAAAGATTTTGCATGTGTTTTATTCAGTTTAAAGGATTTTTCCAGGGATGCGTACTATATACGTATTATAGTATTTGACTAGTGTATATTGGATTTCAGTAGTGGATTTCGAGATCTGTATCTTCATTGGAACTCCGATGATATGCGTGCAAATCCGATGGTTTGCGTGATGCTTGACAGAGTTCGATTTTGAGTTTCGTACTCGTTTTCAAACGCACGCGATACGCTGTGGTATTTCTATATCTTCCGTGATCTCGGAGCCTCGTTGTTGGAATTGAATTTTGAAATGTTTTAGTATTTGGGGGTTTAAATTTAAATTCGGGGACCGAATTTCTTTAAGGGGGGGAAGACTGTAACATTTCAGAAAAATAAAATATTATTTCCGGTAATTTAAATAATTAAATAATAAATATTGTGAATATTTTAATATGCGGTATAATTAAATACCGATAAAGTGGAAAATATTTGGAAAAATTATATGAATTACTGAAAAGAGGGTGTCTTATTTGATTTAATCAAATTATGAAATTTTATAATTGATTATATACAATTTTTAGGCTAATCGCGATTAAATATCACTAATCGTGTATTAAGCTTGTTTTGTGCATGTGACATGCACCAAGACATTTTTCACACTTGTTACATTTTCCTTGCATGGCCTTGTTTTTATTTGAGATGAGAAAAGATAAAGGGAAGGAAAGGAAAGAAAAAAAAAAGGAAAAAGGAAAATGAATATAGAATTGGGTATGGGCAAGAGAGAGAGAGAGAGGGTAAGGGGTCAAACCTTGGGCATGGCTCTTGTTTCATTCATCATTCTCATCTTTCTTCTCTCCTCTCCTCTCACCATGGCTGCCCTCATCCCACCTCCACTTCATCCACACAAAACACCACCAAATATTCATCAAAACTCCATCTCCATTTCATTAAAAATGTGCACAAGCCCACTACAAACACTTTGGACCAAGAAAAACCGGATTTTGAGCATTTGGGGCAACTCAACAATTTTCTTGAGTTGCCAAATGAGCTAATTTCAACAACATTAGCATAGTATTTCTTTCACATTAGTGTCCATGCATGTTTTGAATCGATTAAGTGTTGTTTAGTGAACTTTGAAAATTCCAAGTTAGGGTTTTGAGAAATTCTTGGGTGGTGAAGTGTAATTGAGGTTATTAAAGGCCATACAACCCCTGTAGTTATGATATATTGGATTAAACCGGAGAGTAAACCCCCATTTCACAAACCTAGAAACCCCGATATCGGGAAATTTTGAGAATTGTGGTGTGTTTTAGAGATCTACTAACAGCCGAGTGAGCTGAAAATTGGTTAGCAAACACTGTGAGTTGTGCAGGAAACCTAGAAGCTACCCTGAAGACAAGAGCCCAAAACCTTGCATCTTGGACGCAAATTTAATGATCCAGGACGTAATTTGCGGCCAGGGTGGGAGCAAATGTGTTCGTGTTTATTCCAGGGCTTTATTATCTACAAACTAGACCCTTCCCATATGCAAAATTTGCTAATTTCACCTAGGGTAAAATCTGGGACCATTTTCTTGAGTTGCATTGTTTTGCGACTTCGTTTTAATTTGGTATTTGATATTGTGTTCCGTCGTCTGATGTTTGTACTTCAGTGACGTGGGTTGTTTGGCGGTTTTGCAGGCGTAGGCTATAGGTTCTAACCTATAAGTGATTCGCATGCCGTTTTGCTTATCATGCGTGATTTCGGCTTACGATATCTTGTGTGTATATATGTAGGTATCCTTGAGTGGACTTGAGCGACAAGGACGAGCATGGCGTCATCTGTATGTGCACGGCAGCGCCCCGACCATCTGAACGAGGCCAAAATGCGGAAACGATATTATTCTTTAACTTTTAAAACTGGCGCTACCGCGTACTAAAAACCCGGATCGGGCCATTAACCTACTCCTAGCGAACAAGAGAAAGGGTAGAGATATATACCGAGCGATCCGTGTCCTTCGGTCTTCTCGTCGTCATCCCGATCTCCCCGCGGAATCTGTGGTCTTCACCTCCTCGTCGGAAGAGCGCCACATCGCCGGGTTCTTTTACGGGCTCCCGCCTCTGGACCGAGGCAACTCGGGCACGAAGATGGCGAGTCGATGTGTCCAAGGATGCTGTAGGCTAAGCGTAGATCACCTTGTCTCTAAAGGGTTATGAAGTTGCCATGTTTTGAGTGAAGAAGGAGGTGCAAGCTTTTTGTGGAGCTATATGAATTTGTGCAAGCAAAAGAGATGAGAACTCCACCCACAAAAATTGGACAGCCCCTATCCAAGATTGGCCGGCCCCTTGTTGTGAAGGGAGAGAGGGAATAATGAAAGAGAGAGAAAAAAATGATAATCATGAAGAATAATGATCACAACCAAATCCATATCAACTCCCATCACCAACAACCAAGTAATCATGAATAAAGAAGTCAAATGATGGTTGAACCATCATGAAGCTACAAGTTATAAAGACCACCCTCCACAATGCCAATTTGCATATTTGCAAACAAGCCCGTCCCATCAATATTCAGCCAAGGAAAGGAATAAAGGAAAATGGCTGAAACGGAATGCAAACTGGCAACTTCTAAAAAACTATCCTGTAATAAATTACAGGAAAACCCCGCGACTGTATATACATATCCGCATTTGTATTCCGACCGAATACAAATGCAATGAGAAAAAATCTACACTGTACAATACTAGGATCCGGCTTAAACCAAAACTCGCTAGTAATATCCGTCCGATCATGATTCGTGCAATACCGCAAGTACATGATCGATCCCTGCCATATATCCATACGGACTCTACAGGGTTTCGCCCGAAACTTGAGAAACTGTCTGTGGGGGACTCTAAAGACTCGTCAATACTTTGGCTGTGGATTTAACCACTAGCACGTCAGAGGTATTAGCCATACGTAACGGGCTACCAGGTATTGACCAAAAGGGACGTCGATGAGCGAACTCATCCTGACACCCTACTGATCCTGTCAATGACAATATCCGTACAGTCTGGTCCATTCGTCTATGAGCATCCCATGGCGGGCCTAGGGGGTTGGTAAAAGTCAGACCCCTAAAAGCGGTACAAGTCGTGTCGGAGTGTAGCCCAGAACACCCTGAGATACTATTGGAATACCTACCAGTAAATCTCCTGCCATGGCTAAGGACTTCGTGTAATGGCTCTCCTAGACACAGCACGACCTTACCCCCAATACCGGGAGAGAGGAACCCTTGCAGATCCGCTCACTGCCTCCATGTGGCTCGGGACTGTACCCAACTAAAACCTGTTTGCACGACTCATTTGAGCCGTGGTAGGGTAGTAATCAAAGTACAGTGGGAACTCACACGAGACAAATAACGATCCTAGGTCGATGAACTAACCTGTACACATGTCACCAGGGAACTGCTATCTGATGTCAAGTATAAGACCAACTAGCATGTTCCCGGCGAGTCCTGTCCGGTGTACTCATAAACCAATGAGCACCTGTATACATCTTAGGTGAACCAACTGACACCAGTGGCTTGTGAGACCGGCCACTGCCCCTCGTCGGGGTCTCGACTGTATACACTACTCTACTCTGGAGTGTCGATGCCCTGTCTCGAGACTAGGGACCTTTTAAGGATGTGCTTATAGACCCCAGCTCCCACGTATATGATTGCCATCATACTGCTAGCCGTCAACCAAGAATTCTAAGGGCTCTATCAACGCGCAATGGTGACCTGTAAGGTCACCTAAAGCAGTATACGATGATAAAGATAAACCAGATAGCATACTATCATCTTGAGTAAGACTGTCCTACCGGCATAGGTCCTCCCTCAATCATTGCAATCACGTGCCTGTGATCCAATAATTGACTCTGAGGGCACTATGTCCAACAATCTCCCACTTGCACTCAAAGCTAATTATTGCGATGTCGCATACTCACAGCCCGTATGATCCCGAACACCCAACTCCTCTACTAATCAGTCTCACAAAACCCGTTTGCGAAACTAATGCGTTCGAGTAATAGCCTCAGTGAGTGGATCTGCTCTGATGTTTCTTTCTATGTATCTCTTAATCTCAAGTTCGCGGAGAAACCCATCTCCCGAAATGAGCAATACCTGTCTTAGAATATGTCTGGATATCTGATGGGACCTAGTTCATAAATGAACTCCAAATCCAAACTTCTTAGACTGTATCGTCAACTGAACTTAAACAGTATCCTGCGCCATGCCTCCCTCAGTATCTTCCTGGACCACCTGTCCAAAATGCTGCCCCTCGTCAAAGGGAAAACTAAAACTCTGACTGCCACCCTGTCATCCAGGTCACCTTGGAAGCCTGTAATGATAACTGTCTCCTAAAAGAGGCTGTTGTTATCATATCCCTAGAAAATCCACTTGGGTTCTAAAACTGCTTCCTAATGTTTCTCCAGGATTGGATTAATATCAACTTATTGCATCTACTGTAAAAACAACATCTGGTGTGGTACTTGACATCTCATGATTGACTCAATTTCCTGAGCAAGTGATCTTCCAATCATGCACATCCCTCTCCCCTTTAGTCTGTAAGACACCTTTAGAGAGGGTGACTCCATCACCTGCAGGTACACTACCGTGCAAGGAGTCGTCCATTCTAAAACACCTTTAGAATGCTGTCTAAGTACCCTGATTAGGACACTTCCCAAATCTAAATCTAAAACCATAGATCTAGTAACCAGAATGTCTGATATAATACCCAATTCCTATGTGGAGAAACCACTGTGTGACAACCAAAGTATAACTAATCGTAGTATAGGAATATCACTTCCTACTCTGTGTATGTCATCCAAATACCAGGACATCACACCATACTACCTTCTTAACAGATCCATCCCCTATTCTGATGAAGTCAAACCTATGACTGTCACATCAGAAATAGATGATCTATCTCCGCTATATCTGCTTTAATCTATAAATAGACATAAGCCACTTGTCCACCAATGCTTCCGCTGCTCCCACTGACTACGACAACCCTCTGGCAGAATCATATACACGTGCACGTCTAAAGCCAGTTCAGAACGATGCTATATTCATCTTCCCGCCGGGTCTCATAGTCTGGAACAACAATAGTGTCAAGTCAGGGTAAACAAGAACCTCCCTGTCACCGTCCTTGAGGCTACCGGAGTACCTCTCGGGTGCCTGAGGTTACCCACCATATCTGCGGAGTGGCTAATGGAATGTCAATCCAGATTGAATCTTTTGGTTCTTATTAAATTTTCAGTAATCGTTTGCTGTTCTGGAATCACTTCCAGTTCTACCATACTCCCACTACTCTTTTCTGAAAAAATCCATTTTTATCAAAACTGTGGCGAGTCAAGAACAATATCACTATTGATCTTCCAAATGGTAGAAAATCAACCCTCGTCATAGCCCGGGTCAACCCACAAACTGTCATTACAGAAACGTGCCTTGAGTTATCCAGACTCTGGTTTTAAGCCTAAGCCAGACAACTCCCCGTACCTTAACAATGTTAAGATATGAACTGTTCTATATCCAATACAGAAACAGAGGCACTGATTTAATTGAACCAGATTCAAATCATGCAGCTGTCTCCAGTGCATGTGAACTAAATGGAGAGAGGCTGATCAACATTACTCAATTTAGGAGTGCTTCCAATTATGAGTAATCTGAAAGAGAAGCAAGTTCTCTTAATCATTACTATCAACTGAATACCATACACAAGTATCTACATCTTCGATCACCTTGAAGAATCCCGATACATGCAATAACTGGTTCTTTACTTTACTCTTATACCTATAACTTCTCAAAACTTGGACCTTGTGTTTCTACGAAACACATGTCTAAGAACCAGAGAAGTCACAAGTAAACAGAATATAGTACGAGTACCAACCCCTCCGTCCCCATGGATACTGGACAATATACAATACTCTGTATAATTCCCTTGAGTTTAATAACTCATTCCCTGTGTGTCGTAGGTTGAAAACTGTACTTATGGTTAAGAAGAATTACACCGCTGTTTAAAGCTCCTTACCTAACCATCCACTGATATAGGTAAATGTCATGGACATAATTTTAAAAAGGTATATCTCACTCTATAAAAATAGACGCACAGATATATCAATTTGAAATTGGTGCATAACAGCGGATATTCAAAACCAAATATTTGCCGTCTGGCAAACAACCCGGGTGGTTTCCTCAAATATCACCAATTACAATGAATTCCGATATAATGAGGACAATCACCCAATTCCCAATAACTTACTCCCACTCATCATCTATAAAACCATACAGTGAGAATTAAACCTCGTAAATACATACCCTGGAGTAAGGACTAATTGGGAAATCAGTTTTCTTTTAACAGTACACAGTGAAACTGAAACATTGAAATGTTTCGTAGGGGTATCCGGGTATTCCTAGTAATGCCTCTTCCATTATCCAGATTCACAACTGTAACCGTATATTTCGTTGCCATCTCTCCAAATCCCTTCATATGTCTTTAGTCACTACCTTCTGTACACCCTCTTAGGCTAAATGGTTTTCTTCCTTCCCTACCGTTCGGCACCATCCTATGGTTTGGAAGAAGACTTATCCAATAAGCGTAATGGGTTTACTGTCCTAATCCTAGGAGCACACGCAACGCAAGAGAATGTGAAGATAAAAGACACCTGAATAAACCTTATTCATATTTCTCCTGAACTAGAATCCATCCCCGAACTGGAACAAGTTCCTTTCGAGTTCGTATATAACCATACGTTGGAGTATCCAATAAACTGTGGATCTTCTTAGTGATACGGAGTGTTCTGGAGAAATACAAAGGTGAAGTAGGATTGGCGAAGAAATACTTGGTTTGGTCGTGAATAGCAGTCGCAGTTTACTTTGCCCACTTACTAATCCCTTTATTTGTCTTTACTTAATACCTTCTGTACACTTTCGTTAGGCTAATTGGTTTTCTTCATTCCCTACCGTTCGGCACCAGCCTATGGTTTGGATGAAGACTATCCAATTTGCGTAATAGGTGTACCGTCCTAATCCGAGGAACACTCGTAACCTGAGAGAAGGTAAAAGGAAAAGACATCTGAATAGTCATATTCGTTTTCTCCAGAACCGGAAACCATCCTCGAATAAATTCCTTCGAGTTCGTATATAACCATACGATGGTTTTATCCAATGGAAGTGGACGTTCGTAGTAATACGGGGTGTCCGGGAGAAAAGGGTAAAAGTAGGAGTGGCAATGAGGTATGCAGCTCTGACAATCCAAAAGCCAGTGTTTAAGAAAGTTCGGTCAACTTGGTCACTGAGTCATAGTCAAGGGTCGGGTCATGGTCGCTGCCACAGAGAGAGAGAAAAGAAACACTCAGTGTGCACTCTAACCTAGATCAGAATGGTTACCAATTTATATAATCAGGAAACCTCCCACTGTAACCTCAAATTCTCCTCCAAACCTGAAAGAAGAATTAGTCGGGATCACCCGAGGAGTAAACCAACTCATCAGTGGGAATCGGGATCCAACTATCGTCGCATGATAACGTGATGGAATCCACTCATGTTATCACACTCCAGAAGGTATGCGCATATCTGGTAAGTTTCAGTTTCTTTAGAAACTCCCGATGTGATTTTTTACCCCATGCTCTTATGACCTTGACTTTGGCCAACAAATCATAAGTCACATGTCAAGTTCTACCCGTCATTCTCCAGGTTAATTTGAACCCACCCATACCTACCCTTGACTTTAGCCAACAAGGCAGTACGACTGTCCCAAACCGACGCATCTATCTATGCTGCATATGAATATCCAATAGCTACCAATCACTGTGCCTTGACTTTGGCCAACAAACACAGCTTGAATACTATTGACTATCCATATGAAATGACGGAGGGCTATGAATGGTTTTTGGCGAAACCTTTAACGTAATGAACTTGATATCGTTTAAGGAACCAGATAGCTTTTATAAAAATATAGTGGCGAAAACCTTTGCTAAAGAGGTCACTCCCGGTGAAGGGATCTCGGCTCTTTCCCCGTAGAATGAGGAGCAGGATATTCCAACTGAATACCAAGATGCAAAGCAAAAGTAATCGACTACAGTGAAGTTATTACCCTGACGCAAACTTCTGTCCAAGGGGTCACTCCCGGTGAAGGGATCTCGGCCCTTGCCTCGTTGACTGAGGTGCAGGATATTCCAACTGAATACCACTATGAAAAACAAAAGAGAACTACCTTGCAATAACAGCTTTTTGAAAATTGTTCCAACAACATTAGGTTTGTTTAGCTTGCATTGATCCGAATCAATGCAGTCCCATCAATTGATCACACCAAGAAAGAACGAAAATAATGATGTACGTATATGCCATCCGCATTCGCCACTGGGTCCCGTCATCACCCGTTAGGTTACTTAACTAACGACAGAGCGGGGACTGGACTAGCGCGGATGCAAAACATATACAACATCTACCAGTATATATATCAATATATAATATTCGCTCAAGGCGTGATAAAATGCAACATCACAGAAATGTAACCAGCATCACAGAACAATACAGATATCTGGGATCCCCGGGTTTCATAGAGCCGCTACTGAAACCCGACGTTCCCCTGGTCATGTGGATAGCCTGTGCAATGAAATCCTAGACCCCTACGGGCGCGGAAAGTTACCCACCAAAACCTAAAGCGAGGCAGCCCCCTTCAGCAACGTGAATGGACCACCCGGCACTTCACGGAATCCGGTAACTTGGGCACCCCTCCTTGGGTCAACCTGTACCCCCTACGAGTGCGGTGAATAGCCCTCCAATTCTAGAGTGAAGCCCCCTCCGTCTCAAAGCCATGAGATGCGAGCCCGTTTCCCTCTAGAACCCGGCTATCCGTGCACCCCACCGCGGGGTAATCCTTGTACAGAAAGTAAAAATATACAAACAACGGGTACATCGACCTCAGCCCGGTCGTTCCCCAAAAGAATAATATACAAACTGGCAGTGACGGCAGTCCACATGTCGGACGCTCGCCCCGCAATATCAAATGTACATATACAACCAAACTTTACTAACATTGCATCCAGGCTATCCCCCACGACCAATCCACAACATCACAGCACAACACAGAACATCAACGTGAATGTCAAGTTCATAAATCCGTCTAAAAGGGCTATAGCAGTTAGACAGGATTTACCGATCAAATGACATTCACGGTCGCAGATATAATGTAAATACTGTGAACTAAAATTTTTAAAATTTTCGATCGACTAAATTTTCCGGAGTGGGCCCTAAGCACTACTGTAGCACTCAAAGAAAATCTGGGCCCAAACATAACATACCAAAAACCCTATTTCCATGTCAGATAGCTACTGTATAAATTTGGTGCAATGAAGCTACATTTCGGCGGTGGAAACGGGGCCAAAATGGGGTCATGGCCGCGGTTCCGCGTCTCTACAGTAGGATCAGAGTACCAAATTTTTACACTGTTCACAAAAAACCCTGCACGATTTTTTAACATGCCCAGAAAAATTTTTGGAGCAGAAAATAAAATTGACAGAAACTGTACTTTAGAAATCGGGTTTTCAGAAAATCCGTTTGATCGAACTTGTAAACACATTAGAGCAAGCTAGACTAGGTTAATGGCGTGGCTCTGATACCATTGTAAGTGCACGACAGCGCCCCGGCAGTCTGAACGAGGCAAAAATGCGGAAACGATACTTTTCTTTAACTTTTAAAACTGGCGCTACCGCGTACTAAAAACCCGGATCGGGCCATTAACCTACTCCTAGCGAACAAGAGAAAGGGTAGAGAGATATACCGAGCGATTCGTGTCCTTCGGTCTTCTCGTCGTCATCCCGATCTCCCCGCGGAATCTCCGGTCTTCACCTCCTCGTCGGAAGGGCACCACATCGCCGGGTTCTTTTACGGGCTCCCACCTCTGGACCGAGGCAACTCGGGCACGAAGTTGGCGAGTCGACGTGTCCAAGGATGCTGTAGGCTAAGCGTAGATCACCATGTCTCTAAAGGGTTATGAAGTTGCCATGTTTTGAGTGGAGAAGGAGGTGCAAGCTTTTTGTGGAGCTATATGAATTTGTGCAAGCAAAAGAGATGAGAACTCCACCCACAAAAATTGGACATCCCCTATCCAAGAATGGACGGCCCCTTGTTGTGGAGGGAGAGAGGGAATAATGCAAAAGAGAGAGAAAAAATGATAATCATGAAGAATAATGATCACAACCAAATCCATATCAAATCCCATCACCAACAACCAAGTAATCATGAATAAAGAAGTCAAATGATGGTTGAACCATCATGAAGCTATAAGTTACAAAGACCACCCTCCACAAGGCCAATTTGCACATTTGCAAATAAGCCCCTCCCATCAATATTCAGCCAAGGAAAGGAACAAAGGAAAATGGCTGAAACGGAATGCAAACTGGAAACTTCAGAAAAACTATCCCGTAATATATTACAGGAAAACCCCGCGACTGTATATACATACCCGCATTTGTATTCCGACCGAATACAAATGCAATGAGACAAAATCTACACTGTACAATACTAGGATCCGGCTTAAACCAAAATCCGCTAGTATTATCCGTCCGATCATGATTCGTGCAATACCACATGTACATGATCGAACCCTGCCATATATTCATACGGCCTCTACAGCGTTTCGCCCGAAACTTGAGAAACTGTCTGTAGGGGACTCTAAAGACTCGTCAATACTTTGGCTGTGGATTTAACCACTAGCACGTCAGAGGTATTAGCCATACGTAACGGGCTACCAGGTATTGACCAAAAGGGACGTCGATGAGCGAACTCATCCTGACACCCTACTGAGCCTGTCAATGACAATATCCGTACAGTCCGGTCCATTCTTCTATGAGCATCCCATGGCGGGCCTAGGGGGTTGGTAAAAGTCAGACCCCCAAAAGCGGTACAAGTCGTGTCGGAGTGTAGCCCAGAACACCCTGAGATACTACTGGAATACCTACCAGTAAATCTCCTACCATGGCCAAGGACTTCGTGTAATGGCTCTCCTAGACACAGCGCGACCTCACCCCCAATACCGGGAGAGACGAACCCCTGCAGATCCGCTCACTGCCTCCATATGGCTCAGGACTGTACCCAACTAAAACCTGTTTGCACGACTCCTTTGAGCCGTGGTAGGGTAGTAATCAAAGTACAGTGGGAACTCACACGAGACAAATAACGATCTCAGGTCGATGAACTAACCTATACACATGTCACAAGGGAACTTCTATCTGACGTCAGGTATAAGACCAACTAGCATGTTCCCGGCGAGTCCTGTCCGGTGTACTCATAACCCAATGAGCACCTGTATACATCTTAGGTGAACCAACTGACACCAGTGGCTTGTGAGATCGGCCACCGCCCCTCGTCGGGGTCTCGACTGTATACCCTAGTCTACTCTGGAGTGTCGATGCCCTGTCTCGAAAACTCCCACGACTAGGGACCTTTTAAGGATGTGCTTATAGACCCTAGCTCCCACGTATATGATCGCCATCATACTGCTGGCCGTGAAGCAAGAATCATAAGGGCTCTATCAACGCGCAATAGTGACCTATAAGGTCACCTAAAGCAGTACACGATGATAAAGATAAACCAAATAGCATACAATCATCTTGAGTAAGACTGTCCTACCGGCATAGGTCCTCCCTCAATCATTGCAATCACGTGCATGTGATCCAATAATTGACTCTGAGGGCACTATCTCTAACATCATCGACTTCTGCAAGCAAGGATCAAGTGAGTAGATCTATATCTACGGGGGAAGTCGGGTGGATGGCGTATAGCACCCCTACAAACTTTGATGGAAACCGATTTATATATATAATATGGTTAAGGGAACCTTTAATAGAAAACTATAAATAGAGTTAAAATATAGTTAGAGAAACCATATTAGAAACTAAAGGATAGTTAGAAGTGATATGATACGACTAATATGTGATGACGGGATTTGAGGATGATGTTTGACGATATTGTCGTTTACGGTACTATAAGACTATATGGCCGACGTAAATGTGTCATCTGGACCATACATATTTCCAAACTGAAGAATCACATGCATCCTTTAAACAGATACCTTGAAAGACGTTACGGATTTTCAAATGATATCTTTTCCTAAAAAAAACACTGTGGCCCCTACTTTCAAAACTACGATTCGCATCTTTTAAAAAAAACTGAATGTATGGCTCGGGTGTGTATGTTAGATTAGAGACATATGCTTATAGTAAAGGTAGAATGTATATGTAAAATTGACTTGATGTGGGATATAAATGCGATGAAAAGAATATATGACGTGATATGATGATTTGATGATATGTTGGTATACGGATGCGAGTCGATTGAGATGATTGATACCTTCCCGGTCCCCTGATATGAGAAAGTTGTGGATGTGACCTGGGACATAGGTATATAGATATATATAAAATGTCATGAATCATGAGTGATATGCCGTACGAGACGTTAGGTCTATACCCCTCATTGTCTCATAGGATAATAGGATCCCCGATGGTTTAATGCCGCCGTACGATGATTTTCCGTACGTGATGAGTTGGGCTTGATGATTGATCCATACCCTTAACTAGTGGATGCCATGCGATGGATTATACCGTACGTGTTGTTGTGAGGCTGGATGCCGGTTGATAGATTCACTGACTCGGTCATGTTAGATACCTATACCTGTCAGCATTTGCATACGATTTACTTTATGCTACGCTCATGTCACTCTCATTGCTTTTCATATACCTGTGCTAGTACACCTACACCATTATCGATGATGTGTATGTTACACTTACGCTGATTGGCCGGCTCACACACTTCATCATCGATAATTGCCATGTCACTACACAGTAGGATTGCTGCATCATAGTATGACTCCTTGCATAATATACTTGCTATAGTTACATATGCACCTTTATACAATGTTGCATTTGACTTTGGAGAATTTAGGAACCGCGGGATATATTTTTAAAACTAGACTCATTTAAAAGAGCGGTTTTCCCTCGTTTTGTGCACATCACTGTTCCCTGTTTCATGATATACGGATATGCTTACAATCTGTTATATGTCGCGTACACCATTCTTTACGATTATACGCATTGAGATATGCTGTTTTCATGAGATTTCTGGATTTGAGAACCATGGATATTTCAAAGGAAAGTATGTATTGTTTTAAAAACCCGGTTTCTCTTGATATGATATTTCAGTGCGTCCACAATGCGTTTTCTCGGTTCTGAGACATATGATAGAAACCTGATTCGAGGAGGCGGATGATCCGTTTGCGGGTTCATGGTGGACCCGGTATGGTTCCCCGAGGCGAGAATTTTTTTTCATGGAGTAGACGATGAGCCTGGCAGGGTGGCTAGTACCTACTGGTGATTAGTTGGACCTGTCGGTTATCCGGAGGATACCGACCAGAGTCGTGAGATGTTATGGGCCGATCCGGACTGACGGAGCCCGAGAGATAAGAGGATTTACATGTCGATGCTGGGCACGAGTTTCATGATGTTTCGAGTGTCGATGCTGGACACTCAGGTTCCATGATTTTGATATGTCGCGAGGGACACACGTTGTTTTATATCCTCATATTTTCATGCATATGCGCTTATGATATTTTCATTCATGATGTTGTTGTGTCATCGGTTGACACGTGGACGAGATCCATATGCATACAGGCATTTATTATATGGTAGGATGTTATCCGCATGCTCATAGGCATTGATTATATTGTTGGCACATATAGAGATACGGTCATCCTAGATATCATAGTATTACCTTTATGATATAGTTGACCTAGGATTCGTTGTTTATTCGATTTCTACCTGATGATGTTTTCTTCTCACGAGTTGGCAACTCACCTTCGTTGTGCCACAGTTCTTGCAGGTTGGCCGCATGGATCGGTAGAGGCACCGCTGGCACACGGTTGCATTCGGTCGACTTGTTTTGGTAGGTGGTACATGCCGGATCGTACAACTATTACATTCTTATTTTATATTGTATCTAGTCAACTCCATCAATCAAATTTAGTAATTATATAAGTAATGTGACTTAGTGAGACTTTTGGTTGCGAGACATAGAGCGAGGGGTTTTCCGCTACTTGTGGTTCTGGATCAAAATATACAAAGGAGGTGCTGCCCAAATTTTTAAAGGACGAAACAGGTTTTCAAACTAGTAAATTTCACTTGCATTATTCATGTTCGTTTTCTATGAATTTAAGAAAACTTGATTTTGTTATACCTTTATTTCAAAACTTCACTCTTTGATTTTTCTTAAAAAGGTTTAGATTTCTGGGTGTTGGCTTACTGGAATTACGTGGCGCCTTTAGACGTGGCGTGATTTGAGTGCCGGTCACGAGCTAGTATTCCGGGTCGTGACAAGCTTGCTTTTTGATCTTCTTATCGCTCAATACCCGTGTAGCCGTTATGTCCAGCTAGTACCGCTGACGGTTTGTGGGTGATTGATATGATCATCACCTACCGTCGGCGTATTGACGAGTCATTAGAGTCCTACACAAATGTTTCCTAGCTCATGCGAAACGAAGTAGGGCACATATGTAATATGTGCGGGACCGAGATTAATACGTGTATGTGATACAGTATTCTAATCTCGTGATATAGGTTATATGTGATATAACCGGATTGTTGAATCAAGTGTTGATTCAATGACATTTCATATGTATATGTGATATACATATAAATGATATTAGTCAGTAGTATGCGATACAACCGGGTTTTTAAATCAAGTGTTGATTTAATAATTTAATGTGTAATTATATATTTGATATATTAATATACATTAACTAATATTAGCTCAGTTAAGAAAATGTTTTATCTTTATACATTTAATATATATGTGATATATGTTAATCTATTTATTATGTGTCATGCTAGATGATATATTGGGCTTGGGTGTATGAGACTCATACCATATTTATGTTAGAGATAGTGCCCTCAGAGTCAATTATTGGATCACAGGCACGTGATTGCAATGATTGAGGGAGGACCTATCCCGGTAGGACAGTCTTACTCAAGATGATAGTATGCTATCTGGTTTATCTTTATCATCGTGTACTGCTTTAGGTGACCATACATGTCACTATTGCACGTTGATAGAGCCCCTAGGATTCTTGCTTGACCACCATCAGTATGAGGGCGATCATATACGTGGGAGCTGGTAGTCTACAAGCACATCCTTAAAAGGTCCCTAGTCGTGGGAGTTTCGAGATAGGGCATCGATACTCCAGAGTAGACTAGTGTATACAGTCGAGACCCCGACGAGGGGCGGTGGCCGGTCTCACAAGCCACTGGTGTTAGTTGGTTCACCTAAGATGTATACAGGTGCTCATTGGGTTATGAGTACACCGGACAGGACTCGCCGGGAACATGCTAGTTGGTCTTATACCTGACGTCAGATAGCAGTTCCCTGGTGACATGTGTACAGGTTAGTTCATCGACCTGGGGATCGTCATTTGTCTCGTGTGGGTTCCTACTGTACTTTGATTACTACCCTACCATGTTAGTTATATGTATGCCCTAGAGGCCATTACTGTACATTGGATGTATATTGTAGTGGATGCTAGGACATATATAGGAAGGACTTTCTTGCTCGACATGATAGTACGCTATCTGGTTGCACTTTTTCTTAACATGTATACTTTCTGTCTCTCTGATTACATGTTGATAAAGCCCTTAGGATGTGTACTCGACTTCCAGGACTATGATGAAGATCATACTAGTGGGGCCTGGGTAGTCAATGAGTACATCCTTCATTGTTCCTAGTCGTGGGAATATCGAGACGAGGCATCGATATTCCGAGTAGACTAGCGTATATCTTCTCGACCCATGTGATGGGTGATGGATGATCCCATATCCATTGGTGTTTGACATCGGAGATGGTATGTGGGTGCTCAGTGGAGACTGGGTACACTGAACGGACTCGCCGAGAACTCCCAGATGGTATTATACCTCACGTCAGATGGCAGTTCTCTGGTGACACTGGTACTGCTTAGTCTGTTGACCCAAGATCGTCATAGAGTCTTGTGTGTCTCCCACTGTGCTTTGATTTCCACCCTACCACGGCTCTACTGAGGCGTGCAAACAGGTGGTTTTTGGGTACAGTCCCGATTCACATGGAGGCAATGAGCGATAGGAGGGGATTCGTCTCTCCCGGTATTGGGGGTGGATGTTGCGCTATGCTCGACTGGCCATAGCAGGAAATCCCTGGCCAGGGTTGCAGTGATATACTGGTAAGAGTTATCAGTAGTTTCACGAATGTTATGGACCTTACGTCGGCATGACTTATCGAGCTGTTGGGGTCTGACGTTTACCACCCCTAGGCGAGATATGCGACATATCAGACGAACAGACCGGACTATACGGTAAGTGTTACTGGTTGGATTCACAGGAGTGTGAGCGGGCTTGCTCGTTGATCTTCTGATCGCTCAATACCCGGGTGGCCGTTATGTTTGGCAGACCGCTTGCGGCTTGTGGGTGTTTGATATGATCATCACCTGCTGCCGGCGTATTGACGAGTCTTTAGAGTCCTACACAGAGGTTTCCTGGCTCAAGCGAAACGAAATAGGAGCGCATATGAGATATGTGCGGGACCGAGAATAATGCGTGTATGTGATACCGTATTCCATTCTCGCGATGAATGTATCGATTGGTTGTATGCGATATAACCTAGTTATCGAATCGAAGATTGATTCGATAAGTCGATACATTGGATACTAGTCGGTTATATGCGACATGACCGGATCATTGAATCAAGTGTTGATTTAATGATTCAATGTATAATAATATATTTGATATATTACTTTGCATTAACTAGTATTGGTTCACTTTAAATGGATTTTCTCACTTGATGTGCACATTGTATATGTGATATACTTTTGTACATTTGATTGTATCATGTTTGATGATACATGATAGTTTGGGTGCATGTAAAGAATTAAACCATGGTTATATGAGTGGTTAGGGTTTTGTTTATTTATGTCACGACCCGAAAGTACGGAGCATGACCGGCACTTAGACTACGAACGTCTCAAGGTGTACGTAAGCTAAGTAAGCCGAACCCAGAAATCCAAACCAAGGGAAGTAGTAGAGTTTAGGAAGAACCATATCCAAACAACCTGTATGTAACACAATATACAACGCCTCAAGGCGAGGATCACAACAGAAAAGGAACTCAACCAGCCTGAAACCCAAAGAAATATAACACGCGACTCTAAAGTCGAAAGAATAAACATCACTGGTCCCTATCTCAAATAAGTACAAGTTTTGGTTGATGGAAATTCTAGATACAACTGAAATATAATATACAATGTATAATGATGGTTATGATACAATAACCCACCTACTAGAAAGTCACCTGAAGAAGATGTGCCCGCAAAGCCGTAATGAAATCCGTACGGCAACACCTGCATGAAACTGGGGCACAACGGGGGTGAGTTGCCAACTCGTGAGTAGAAAAAGATCTACGAACAGAAAATTGCATGTATGACACAATCCTAGGTCATACGATCATAATATATAATCCTCAAATATATAACCAGTAATCTCTAACCATGGCTAGTGTAAATATCTAACCCAAGTGTAATCCCATATGTCCATGTCAGTGCATCAGGTAACAATGTATCATATAGATGATGTATGAATGCATGTAACAGAATGCATGTACTGAAGAAAACTGCTTTCATAATTTGTGAGATTTCTGTACTTTTAAAATGAGCTATCACAAATGAAAACAGCATAAACAGTGCCTAGCATCGGCACAAATCATAAATCTCAATGTTTCGATATCTCTGTATCACAATCTTTGTACCTCAATATCTCAAATCTCAATGTCTCAATCATAATATCCAGGGCACCGTCAGTCCAGATCGGCCCCTACCATCCATCTCATGACCACGACGGTATCCTCCGGATATCCGATGTGTCGGGTAATATCACCGGTCGGTAGTGCTCCCCTGCCAGGCTCAACGCCATCTCCTGCGATCTTCTTGCCCCGGGGTACCGCACCGGGCCCACCATGTACCCGAAACGGTTCATCCGCCTCCTCGAATCGGGTCTCGAAATCTATCAGCAAAACTCATGGTGGACGACTCGAACATCAAGGAAAAACCGTATTTATTTAAAAGAGAGAAAGCAGTATATATATATGTTTTGCGGTTTTCCTCCAATTCCAGAAAACATCATGGAAATCCGAATCATCAATAGTATGTAAACCATGAATATAAGCATGAGAATCCATGAATGCGGCATATAATGAACAACAGTATGCATGATGTGACGAGAAAATAACTACAATGTCAAGCTGGCATATACGGCCATGCACTAATATCATGTCACTACTAGCTAACAAGCTAAATCAGGCAATAATATTCTCTAAGTGTACGTGACATGGCAATTACCGATGAAGATGTGTATGTGGCAGCAAATAAGTGTACGGGGTACATACGCATCATCGGTAATGGTGCTGGTGTCCTAGCAGCAGGATATCAATAATAGAATATGAATCACAACAGTATACGATGCAGAGCAACAATAATAATATGCGGGAGCTGAAATAATGAATACCATGACCACTGAACTGCATCTAATGTCATGGGAGTCATATAGCTACACCACTATAAGGCTGAACTAAAGCTAACAGTAGGTAAGGGAAACCGCCTAACCTTTGAGTCGATACATATAAATATATACATATAGTCGGTGATCCCGCCTCGATAATATCACATCCGATAGCATATCTCTATAATCAGTTATTACCAAATTAAGAGTGCGGATCAAAACATCAAATTATAGCTCGTACGTAAATCCGTCGTACGGCCTCCCCAATCTGGGTACGGGTCAATATCACATTTGTCATATCATTCATCAAGTATTCTTTTTATCAAATATCATCATCTGGGTACTGACCTATGTCTGGTACAATGCTAACATCACCACTATAATGAAGACCTGACTACTGATCGACGGTCTAGTATAAATTGATATTATCATCATATATTACCTCAAGGAGTAAACATTTCCGAATGCTGCCTACCATAATTATCTGGTCAAAACATATCATATCATATCACCGCCTATCTCATATCATAATTACATGTCGATCATCTAAAATATAAGTATCACAATGCATATAGCATCGTCATCCCAAAATCCGCTAAAGCATCAAGACGTATCTCAATTACGAATTTTATCATATCACTGACATTATAATCTAATATCAAACCCATCGACTCATATCAATCTCATATGTCATCCTCAAATCCGTATGTGAACACATAATCCCAAACCCAAGTGACCACATATCTATATAGAATCCCATAACCACATCTGAAATAAGGATGCATGCAAGTATGTATATGTGTGTATGTATGTGTAGTGCACCCAATACCCTAAGGTTTCGTAACCTTTCACCAATCCAACATACCAATATACACTTAAACATCAATAATTAACCCCAATAACATATAATAAATTGTTGGTGTGTATACGCATCCGTATAAATCACCACGGACTCGGGGGTGCTATACGCCATCCACCCGACTTCTCCCCGTAGATATAAATCTACTCACCTTAATCCTTCGTGTCGGTGTCGATGTTACTTCCATCTTCTGTATCGCCTCGGATCGTCGCGGGGGTACCTACACATATCACACGTATCGCATCATATCAAAACCAAATCGTAACTTAAAACGACACGCGAAAACCAACACGATACGCTAAAATCCAATAGGTTAGAACCTATGGTTAGCCTTCGCAAAACAACCTGAAATCACTCGATATAGACGTACAAACGTCACACGATCGAGATAACGCACTAATACCAAAATATGGAAATCAAAATATGTCGAACCAAAACTGAATAGTAAGTAGCAACCAAAGAAAACGATCCCAGATTTCGTCTCAGGTGAAAACAGAGCGAGCAAACAAGTCTAGGGTGATGTACAGGGTGTATGTGAGCTATGGAAGGAGCCTGGGCACCTGAGCCAACTAAGTGGCCGAGCCCCTTAAAGGGTAAAACCGGCCTGGCCGGCCTGGTGAGGGAGATGGGTGCTCGTCTTCCTAGGGTGGTCTCCTGGGTGTCTAAATAGTCTCCTGGTGTTGTTTATTTTTCCTGTAACGACCCCGGATCACTCCAGATTCACCTGCACGCCATATATCCTCGCAAACCGACATGAAACTGTTCTGTTTTGGTTCCAGGTTTGAAATGTGTCGAATCTGGTTTAGATATAGGCTTAACTGATCTCGACAGCTCCTAATAAGGTTATACCAACATTCAAAACCAATACTTTGTCAAGTCTCACTCAAATTTCCTAAACTAGCACTAATTCACGTAATAACACGAAATTTCAGCTATATAACTAGAACTTGGCAAAAATAGGAGTTTGGATTGCGAGATTATACCTCGAGGGGGTCCTAGGAGGAAGGAGAAGGGAAGGAGAATGAGGTGAAGTGGGTTGGTGCTGCAGAAGTTCCTGCTTGTGGGAGTTTTCTCATTGCTGATGTTGTTTCAGCAGCTGCTGCTGCTTGCAACTCTCTCTCTTTCTCTTTTGCTTTTCTTTCTTTCTTTCTCCTTTTTTTTTCATGTGTTGCAGGAGCAGAAATGTTGGGCTGTTGCTTATGATATCGTGGCTGTTGTTGTGGGAGTGTTGTGGCTGATATGGGGTGGTGTATTGTAGCAACTATTGCTGACCTTGTGGCTGAAGTTGGGCAGGAATTAGGCTGATGCAATGATGGTGTTGCTGTTGATGATACAATAGGCTGAAATGTGTTGAATAGATGCATAGTTTCAGCTGCTGGTGTCGCTGTAGGTATAGGGAGGGGGCTGTTCTGGTGGCTGAAGTCAGCCATTGTGGGCTGATAAGTCTTGATGGGGGTAGGTAAATCAGCTAGGGGGCTGATAATGTTAAGGGTAGGCTGATGTAGCTGATTTGGGAGTGTGCAGGTCAGCAATGGGGGGCTGAAAAATGATGATGGGGTGGGATGATGTTTACATCAGCTGCTGTTGCAGCTCATGTATTTTTTTTTGGAATGTTACAGTCTTCCCCTCTTAAAGAAATTCGGTCCCCGAATTTAAATTTAAACCTCCTAATTCTAAAACATTTCAAATAAATGTCCAAGTCAACGGGGCTCCGAAATCATCAATACATAAAAGGCATCATAGCGCAATACATGCGCATGAGTAACGAGCAGATAACTCGAAGTCAAAACTCCGTCAAGCATCCCGCAATCATCGGAGTCAAGGTGAAAACACGAATGCCAAATCCAAGCAAAACCGATATGCTATAAATCGGAACTATACATGTAAATACCAAATCCGTACATGTAAATATCTGAAGGGAATGCATGCTAAATTCTTTAAAGTCGATGTGCAATGCGCATAACACTGCACTGTGGCGGACATCTCTTATAAGAAAATAACCATATACGTATATATCTTTTGTTTAATATGCACGATCCGCCGTTTTGAAAACAATTTAGAAGGGTCTCCTCATTTTAAATGTCTTGTGTCATATCGGACACGTATGTAAATAATGAAACTATAGCTTTCTTTTGGAATCCCTTTGAAATCTATCAATGCATGCAAAATATACCCAGGCACTGTCATCTGACCAGTCCTGCTCAGTACGAAAACAAATCACATCAACACAAAAAATGTACTGCTCCATAAGAAATCAGTCCCAAAATATGCATATAAAAACCATGTGCGTCCGGTGCGCACGGAAATCAAAATCCATACATGTGCCAAGCAGGTGCACAAAACGACATCAAGGTGCAACGGGTGTGCCCGCAACATCTGTCATAGGCAATACGTGTGCCTGACCGCAAAATCAGGTGCATCTGACATGCCCGAAAAATCTCGATTTAGTGCATCTGGTGTGTACCAAATCGCATCTCATAACCTGCGCCCAACATAAATCCAAATCCAGTGCATCCATCATGCACGAAATCATGAAATCCAATATCAAGCGCCGAACATGCGTAAAAATCCAGTCGGGTGCATAAAATGCACGAAACAAATATCGAGCATCACCCTCGAAATCGAAGTCCAGTGCATCCAAGTGCACAAAATATATGTCACTACACTGCAAGCATATGTGAACTATACCGAGTGCAAAAACCAAATCGTGTGCATATATATGCACGAAATCAACTCCAATGTCTAAAACCCATAAAATCACAAACATGTGAAACCAAGGCTCGAAAACGATATCAAGTGCAACTGTGCAAAAATCGTAAATCCTCAATCATCAAAATCAAATCATGCGGATAATTCGCCCAAAATACCGAAATCAAATATGGCGGAATAGTTCCGCTCAAGCGCATCCTCTAAGAATCTCTGGCCAACTGTCGTAATCACTCATAGCATGTCTCGTCGATGATTCTGAAATCTGGCCTGCTGGTGTGCATAACATGACCACTCATGGGTCCAAGTCTTCTCTGTGAATTACCAATCTCTCGATCCATCGGCTTATCGGCTCTGTCAAGTGTGCTAACGGGGTCGATTCCGTTCTGGCACTTCTCTGGCCATCTCTCGGCCAATCATCGCGACCACTCGTAAAGCAACATGTCATTGGCGTCGGTTTCCGACTCTCTGAATGCACGCGACACATCTGATTCTGGGTGCAAATATCATTGCAGCAGTGTCCTGGAAGGAATCCTGCTCAAGGTCTCTTCCAAGTCTCATCTCTGCCAATTGTCCGGGAGTCATCGTCCTTTACCATATCTGCTTCTTATTCCGGAACGGCTGCATACTCATCGCAACTCCTTCTGGAAGGTATATCCAAGTAAAATGATGGCTTTCTTTGTTCTTTCCTTGAAGCTTCTTGAAGCTTCATAGCATCTTTGACTAAAGCAACCATTTTGTCTTCATCTCCTAACCCTAACCATTTAACTAACCTTAGTTTACTCTCTACACCTAACTATGGTTGCTATATGATAAGTATTCATTTGTTTTCTATTTTAAAAAATAACTTATCATATTCTTTCTTCTTCTTCATCTTCAACAAGAAGAAAACCTTGTCTTCATCAATGGCAACTTGTGAAAATGAGTGAGAAATCCAATTCCAAAGTGAACCCACTTCCTATTTCTTCATCCTCTACCTCTTGCCAAGTAGTATAGGGTGTTTTCTTCACAAGTTTCATGACTTGGTGAAGTTGGAGCTTGATCTTGAGTTGCCTCGACGTAGATCATCTTCGGCATCGAAGTCGACGACCTAGCCCGCCCATTTCTCCGATGAAGCCGATGCTAGAGTCCGGGATCCGATATGGACAGCTAGGGGACGTCATCATGGAGCCTAGGAGGTGGATGACCGGATCTACAAAGGTTGTAGCCCCTTTCCTTTTAAGTTAAAGTTGTTTACTTGCATCGCATCACCTATACATCTAGTTAACGATCCGTATTAGGGTTTCTCGGCACTTGTAAAATTTTAATTGGCCATGTTTGATCACTTGTGAGACTTCATTAGTGTGCCTAGGAACCCTACATACCACGCTCAAAGGAGACGTGCAAACAGATTTTAGTTGGGTATAGTCCCGAGCCACATGGAGGCAGTGAGCGGATCTTCAGGGGTTCGTCTCTCCCGGTATTGCGGGTGAGGTCGCGCTGTGTCTAGGAGAGCCATTACACGAAGCCCTCGGCCGAGGCAAGAGATTTACTGGTAGGTATTCCAGTAGTATCTCAGGGTGTTCTGGGCTACACTCCGACACGACTTGTACCGCTTTTGGGGGTCTGACTTTTACCAACCCCTTAGGCCTGCCATGCGATGCTCATAGAAGAACGGACCGGACTGTACGGATATTGTCACTGACAGGCTCAGTAGGGTGTCAGGATGAGTTCGCTCATCGACGTCCCTTTCGGTCAATAGCTGGTGGCCCGTCACGTATGGCTAATACCTCTGACGTGCTAGTGGTTAAATCCACAGCCATAGTATTGACGAGTCTTTAGAGTCCCTCACATTCAGTTACTCAAGTTTTCGGGTGAAACGCTGTAGAGGCCGTATGGAGATATGGCAGGGTTTGATCAGATACGTGCGGTATTGCACGGATCAGGATCGAACGGACATTACTAGCCGGCTTTGGTTTAAGCCGGATCCTAGTATTGTACAGTGTAGATTTTGTCTCATTGCATTTGTATTTCGGTCGGAATACAAATGCGGATGTGTATACACAGTATCGGGGTTTTCCTGTAATTTATTACGGGATCAGATTTTTGGAGTTGCCAGTTTGCTTTCCGTTTCGGCCATATTTCTTTGTATCTTTCATTGGCCGAAGATTGGTGGAGGAGGGCTTATTTGCATTTGTGCAAATAAGCAATTTGGAAGGGGGGTCTTTGCATGTTGTTGTATCATGATACTTGCACCATCATTTGACTTCTTTTGACCATGATGGCTTGACTTTTGTTTTCATGATGGTTGTGGTGGAGTGTTGGTCTTAGTTCATTATCATGCTTGATGATGATGGTTGGTCATGATGAGGGAGTGTGGTTTGGTCTTTGACTTGGTGATCTATCATTCTTTTTCCTTGTATTATTGATACAACCCCACTAGGATTTTCTCCTCTCCTCCTTCACCTCATATGGCCGGCCACTTTGGGGGGGGGGGGCTGTCCCAATTTTTGGGCAAGGGAATTACACTCATTTGGCTTCACAAAAACCCATTGTTCCACCTCCAAAGTATAGTTCATTCTCCTCCACAAAATGGCAACCTCCATGAACCCCAAAATGAGACATGGTTCTACACACATTCTACAGCAAACCTTGGGCACGTCGGCTCGCCAACTTCGTGCCCGAGTTGCCTCGGTATAGTGGTGGGAGCCCGTAAAAGAAGCCGGCGACGTGGTACCCTTCCGGCAACGAGGTGGAGACCGGAGATTCTGCGGGAGATCGGGACGACGACGAGAAGACCGGAGGACTCGGATCACTCAGTATATCTCTCTTCCCCATCTTGTAGTTATCTAGGACTAGTTAATGGCACGATCCGGGTTTTAGTGCCCGGTGGTGCCGGTTCAAGAAAATTAAAGTTTACCATCGCTTCCGCATTTGGCCTCGGGATGGAGGCGGGGGCGCCGCCGTGCACTTACAGTGGTATCAGAGCCTCGCCATTAACATAGTCTAGCTTTGTCTAATGTGTTTTACATTTCCGATCGAACAATTTTCCAAGAACCGTATTTTTCTTCACATCAGTTTCTGTCAAAATTTTTTAAAGTCCAAAAATTTTTCAGGTTGTTTCAGAATGATGTGTCGGACAATCTAAGAGTTCTGGGAAAATTTGGTCTCCTGAACAGTCTAAACGACCGCGGAACGGCGGCCAAACCCATGCTTGGGCTGCGGTTCCGCCGCGACTTGAACTGATCAGTGTACCAAAATTTTCCAGAAAGCTCCTGGGTTGAAAATATGGGTTTTGGAATATTAATTTTGGGCCCAGAATTTCTTGATGTGCTATAGTAGTACTTGGGGCCCACTTGTTATAATTTTGATCGATCGGATATTATAAACACATTTTTTCACAGTATTTACATTATATCTGCGACCGTGAATGTCACTTGATCGGTAAATCCTGTCTAACTGCTATAGCCCGGTTAGACGGATTTGCGAACGTGACATTCACGTTGATGTTCTGTGTTATGCTGTGATGTTGCGGATTGGTCGTAGGGGATAGCCTGGATGCAATGCTAGTACAGTTGTAGTTGTATTATGTACATTTGATATTGCGGGGCGAGCGTCCGACATGTGGACTGCCGTCACTGCCTGTTTGTATTATTATTTTGGGGTACGACCAGGTTGCGGTCGATGTACCCGTTGTATTTATATTTTACTTTCTGTACTAGGATTATCCTAAGGTGGGGTGCACGGATAGCCGGGTTCTAGAGGTCAACAAGCCCGCATCTCTTGGCATTGAGACAGAGGGGGCTTCACTCTAGAATTGGCGGGCTATTCGCCGCACTCGTAGGGGGTACAGGTTGACCCAGGAGGGGTGCCCAAGTTACCGGATTCCGTGAAGTGCTGGGTGGTCCATTCACGTTGCTGAAGGGGGATGCCTCGCTTCAGGTTTTGGCGGGTAACTTGCCGCGTCCGTAGGGGTCTAGGATTTCATTGCACAGGCTATCCACACAACCAGGGGAACGTCGGGTTTCAGTAGTGGCTCTTTGAAACCCGGGGATCCCAGATATCTGTACTGTTCTGTGATGCTGTACATTTCTGTGATGTTGCATTTTATCACGTCTTGAGCGAAAATTATATATTGATATATATATTAGTAGATGTTGTATATGTTTTGCATCCGCGCTAGTCCAGTCCCCGCTCTGTCGTTAGTTAGCTAACCTAACGGGTAATGACGGGACCCAGTGGCGAATGCGGATGGCATATACGTACATCAGTATATTTTCGTTCTTTGTGGTGTGATCAATTGATGGGACTGCGTTGATTCGGATCAATGCAAGTTAAAAACAAACCTAATCTGATGTTGTTGGAACACTTTTCAAAAGGCTGTTATTGCAAGGACGTTCTCTTTTGTTTTGCATCGTGGTATTCAGTTGGAATATCCTGCTCCTCAGTCGACGAGGCAAGGGCCGAGATTCCTTCACCGGGAGTGACCCCTTGGACAAAAAGTTTGCGTCAGGGCAATAACTTCACTATAGCCGATTACTTTTTCTTTGCATCGTGATATTCAGTTGGAATATCCTGCACCTCATTCTACGGGGAAAGAGCCGAGATCCCTTCACCGGGAGTGACCTCTTTAGCAAAGGTTTTTCGTCACTATATTTTTATAAAAGCTATCCAGTTCCTTCAACGATATCAAGTTCATTACGTTAAAGGTTTTCGCCAGAAACCATTCGTAGCCCTCTGTCGTTTCATATGGGTGGTCAATAGTATTCAAGCTGTGTATGTTGGCCAAAGTCAAGGCACAGTGATTGGTAGCTATTGGGGTATTCATTTGCAGCATAGATAGATGCGTTGGTTTGGGGCAGTCGTACTACTATTTTGGCCAAAGTCAAGGGTATGTACGAGTGTGCTTAAATTAACCTGGAGAATGACGGGTAGAACTAGACATGTGACTTATGATATGTTGGCCAAAGTTAAGGTCATAAGAGCATGGGGGCAGAAATCACATCCGGAGTTTCTAAAGAAACTGAAACTTGCCAGATATGCGCATACCTTCTAGAGTGTGACACCGTGAGCGGATTCCGTCACGTTATCATGCGATGATAGTTGGATCCCGATTCCCACTGATGAGTTGGTTTACTCCTCGGGTGACCCCGACTAATTCTTCTTTCAGGTTTGGAGGAGAATTTGAGGTGACAGTTTGAGGTTTCCAGATTAGATAAATTGGTAACCATTCTGATCTAGGTTTGAGTGCACGCTGAGTGTTTCTTTTCTCTCTCTCTTTGGCAGCGACCATTGACCCGACCCACAGACTATGACTCAGTGACCAAAATTAACCGAACCTTCTTAAACACTGGCTTTTGGATTGTCAGAGTTGCAAACCTCATTGCCACTCCTACTTTTACCCTTTTCTCCAGGACACCCCGTATTACTACGAACGTGCACTTCCATTGGACAAAACCATCGTATGGTTATATACGAACTCGAAGGAATTTATTCGAGGATGGTTTCCGGTTCTGAAGAAAACGGATAGGATTATCAGTTGTCTTTTCCTTTTACCTTCTCTCAGGTTGCGAGTACTCCTTGGTTTAGGAGATAGTACACCTATTACGCAAATTGGATAGTCTTCTTTCAAACCTTAGGCTGGTGCCAAACGGTGGGGAATGAAGAAAACCAATTAGCATAACGATGGTGTGCAGAAGGTATTAAGTTAAGACAAAGCAAGGGATTAGTAAGAGGGCAAAGTAAACTGCGACTGCTATTCACGACCAAACCAAGTATTTCTTCGCCAATCCTAAATCACCTTTGTATTTCTCCAGGACACTCCGTATCACTACGAAGATCCCAAGTTTATTGGATAATCCATCGTATGGTTATATACGAACTCGAAAGGAACTCGTTCCAGTTCGGGGATGGATTATGGTTCAGGAGAAATAGGAATAAGGTTTATTCGGTTGTCTTTTATCTTCACCTTCTCTCGCATTGCGAGTGCTCCTAGGATTAGGACAGTACACCCATTATGCTTATTGGATAGTCTTCTTCCAAACCATAGGCCGGTGTCGAACGGTAGGGAAGGAAGAAAACCATTTGGCCTAAAGGGGTGTGCAGAAGGTAATGACTAAAGACATATAAAGGGATTTGGAGAGGTGGCAAAGAATTATACGGTTACAGTCGTGAATCTGGAAGAGGCATTACTAGGAATACCGGGATACCCCATCGAAACATTTCAAATGTTTCAGTTTCACTGTGTACTGTTAAAGGAAAACTGATTTCCCAATTAGACACTTGCTCCAGGGTATATATTTACCAAGTATAATTCTCACATCTGTATGGTTTTACAGATGATGAGTGGGAGTAAGTTATTGGGAATTGGGTGATCATCCTCATTATATCGGGATTCGTTGTAATCAGTGATATTTGAGGAAGTCACCTGGGTTGTTTGCCGGTCGGCAAATATTTGGTTTTGGATATCCGCTGTTATGCACCAATTTCAAATTGATATATCTGTACGTCTATTTTCATAGAGTGAGATATACCTTTTTGAAATTATATCTATGACATTTACCTATATCGGTGGATGGTTAGGTAAGGAGCATTAAACAGCGGTGTAATTCTTCATAACCAAAGGTACAGTTTTCAACCTACGACATACAGGGATTGAGTTATCAGACTCAAGGGACTTATATAGAGTATTGTATGTTGTCCAGGGTCCATCAGGACAGAGGGGTTGGTCCTCGTACTATATTGGGTTTACTTATGACTTCTCTAGTTTTTAGACAGGTGTTTCGTGGAAACACAGGGTCCGAATTTTGAGAAGTTATAGGTATTTGAATAAAGTAGAGAACCAGGTATTGCAAGTATCGGGATTCTTCAAAGTGATCGAAGATGTAGATACTTGTGTATAGTATTCAGTTGATAGTAATGAGTAAGAGAACTTGCTTCTCTTTCGGGTTACTCATAATTGGAAGCATTCCTAAGTTGAGTAACGATGATCGGCCTCCTTCCATTTAGTTGACATGCACTGGAGACAGCTGCATGATTCGAATCTGGTTCAATTAAATCAGTGCCTCTGGTTCTATATTGGATATAGAACAGTTCATATCTTAACGATGTTAAGGTACGGGGAGTTGTCCGGCTTATGGTTAAAACCAGACACTGGACAACTCAAGGCACGTTTCTGTAATGGCTGTTTGTGGGTTGACCCAGGCTATGACGAGGGTTGACTTTCTACCATCTGGAAGATCAATAGCGATATTGTTCTAGACTCGCCACAGTTTTAATAAAAATGGATTTTTCAGAAAAACAGTAGTGGGAGTATGGTAGAACTGGAAGTGATTCCAGAACCACAAACGATTACTGAAAATTTGATAGGAACCTAAAGATTCAATCTGGTTTGACATTCCGTTGGCCACTCCGCAGATACGGTGGGTAACTTCAGGCACCCGAGAGGTACTCCGGTAGCCTCAAGGACGGTGACAGGGAAGTTCTTGTTTACCCCCACTTGCCATTGCTGTTGTTCCAGGCTGCGAGACCCGGCAGGAGGATTAGTATAGCGTCGTTCTGAACTGGCTTCAGAAGTGTACGTGTATATGACTCTGCCAGAGGGTTGTCGTAGTCAGTGGGAGCAGCGGAAGCATTGGTGGACAGGTAGCTTATGTCTATTTATAGACTAAAGCAGATATAGCGGAGATAGATCATCAATTTCTGATATGACAGTCATAGGTTTGACTTCATCAGAATAGGGGATGGATCTGTTGAGAAGGTAGTAGTGTGTGATGTCCTGGTATTTGGATGACATACACAGAGTAGGAAAGGAAACTCCTATACTACGATCGGTTATACATTGGTCGTTACACAGTGGTTTCTCCACATGGGACTTGGACATTATATCAGACATACTGGTTACTAGATCTATGGTTTTAGATCTAGATTTGGGTGGTTTCCTAATCAGGGTACTTAGAAAGCATTCTAAGAGTATTTAGAATGGACGACTCCTGGCACGGTAGTGTACCTGCAGGTAATGGAGTCACCCTCTCTAAAGGTGTCTTACAGACTAAAAGGGAGAGGATGTGCATGCTTGGCAGATCACTTGCTCAGGCAATTGAGTCAATCATGAGATGTCAAGTACCACACCAGATGTTGTTCTTGCACTAGATGCAATAAGTTGACATTGATCCAATCCTGGAGAAACAGTCGGAAGCAGTTTTAGAACATAAGTAGATGTTCTAGGGATATGATAACGACAACCTCATTCGGGAGACAGTTATCATTCCAGGCTTCCAAGGTGACCTGGACGACAAGGAGGTTGTCAGAGTTATAGTTTTCCTTCCGACGAGGGGCAGTATTTTGGACAGGTGATCCAAGGAAATACTGAGGGAGGCATGGTGCAGGATACTGATTAAGTTCAGTAGACAATACAGTCTAAGAAGTTTGGATTTGGAGTTCATTTATGAGCTAGGTCCCATCAGACATCCAGACATATTCTAAGACAGGTGTTGCTCATTTCGGGAGATGGGTTTCTCCGCGAACATGAGATATAGAGAGACATAGAAGGAAACATCCAGGCGGATCCACTCACTGAGGCTATTCCTCGAATACAATAGTTTCGCAAACGAGCATTGTGAGACTGACTAGTAGAGGAGTTGGGTGTTCGGTATCACACGGGCTGTGAGTATGCGACATCGAAATAATTAGCCTTGAGTGCAAGTGGGAGATTGTTGGAGATAGTGCCCTCAGAGTCAATTATTGGATCACAGGCACGTGATTGCAATGATTGAGGGAGGATCTATCCCGGTAGGACAGTCTTACTCAAGATGATAGTATGCTATCTGGTTTATCTTTATCATCGTGTACTGCTTTAGGTGAACAAACATGTCACTATTGCACGTTGATCGAGCCCCTAGGATTCTTGCTTGACCATCAGCAGTATGAGGGCGATCATATACGTGGGAGCTGGTAGTCTACAAGCACATCCTTAAAAGGTCCCTAGTCGTGGGAGTTTCGAGATAGGGCATCGATACTCCAGAGTAGACTAGTGTATACAGTCGAGACCCCGATGAGGGGCGGTGTCCGGTCTCACAAGCCACTGGTGTCAGTTGGTTCACCTAAGATGTATACAGGTGCTCATTGGGTTATGAGTACACCGGACAGGACTCGCCGGGAACATGCTAGTTGGTCTTATATCTGACGTCAGATAGCAGTTCCCTGGTGACATGTGTACAGGTTAGTTCATCGACCTGGGGATCGTCATTTGTCTCGTGTGAGTTCCCACTGTACTTTGATTACTACCCTACCACGCTCAAAGGAGACGTGCAAACAGGTTTTAGTTGGGTACAGTCCCGAGCCACATGGAGGCAGTGAGCGGATCTTCAGGGGTTCGTCTCTTCCGGTATTGGGGGTGAGGTCGCGCTGTGTCTAGGAGAGCCATTACACGAAGCCCTCGGCTGAGGCAAGAGATTTACTGGTAGGTATTCCAGTAGTATCTCAGGGTGTTCTGGGCTACACTCCGACACGACTTGTACCGCTTTTGGGGGTCTGACTTTTACCAACCCCCTAGGCCCGCCATGCGATGCTCATAGACAAACGGACCGGACTGTACGGATATTGTCACTGACAGGCTCAGTAGGGTGTCAGGATGAGTTCGCTCATCGACGTCCCTTTCGGTCAATAGCTGGTGGCTCATCACGTATGGCTAATACCTCTGACGTGCTAGTGGTTAAATCCACAGCCATAGTATTGACGAGTCTTTAGTGTCCCCCACATTCAGTTACTCAAGTTTTCGGGCGAAACGCTGTAGAGGCCGTATGGAGATATGGCAGGGTTCGATCAGATACGTGCGGTATTGCACGGATCAGGATCGAACGGACATTACTAGCCGGCTTTGGTTTAAGCCGGATCCTAGTATTGTACAGTGTAGATTTTGTCTCATTCCATTTGTATTTCGGTCGGAATACAAATGCGGGTGTGTATACACAGTATCGGGGTTTTCCTGTAATTTATTACGGGATCAGATTTTTGGAGTTGCCAGTTTGCTTTCCATTTCGGCCATATTTCTTTACATCTTTCATTGGCCGAAGATTGGTGGAGGAGGGGTTATTTGCATTTGTGCAAATAAGCAATTTGGAAGGGGGGTCTTTGCATATTGTTGTATCATGATACTTGCACCATCATTTGACTTCTTTTGACCATGATGGCTTGACTTTTTTTTTCATGATGGTTGTGGTGGAGTGTTGGTCTTAGTTCATTATCATGCTTGATGATGATGGTTGGTCATGATGAGGGAGTGTGGTTTGCTCTTTTGACTTGGTGATCTATCATTCTTTTTCCTTGTATTATTGATACAACCCCACTAGGATTTTCTCCTCTCCTCCTTCACCTCATATGGCCGGCCACATTGGGGGGGGGGGCTGTCCCAATTTTTGGGCAAGGGAATTACACTCATTTGGCTTCACAAAAACCCATTGTTCCACCTCCAAAGTATAGTTCATTCTCCTCCACAAAATGACAACCTCCATGAACCCCAAAATGAGACATGGTTCTTCACACATTCTACAGCAAACCTTAGGCATGTCGGCTCGCCAACTTCGTGCCCGAGTTGCCTCGGTATAGTGGTGGGAGCCCGTAAAAGAAGCCGGCGACGTGGTGCCCTTCCGGCGACGAGGTGGAGACCGGAGATTCCGCGGGAGATCGGGACGACGACGAGAAGACCGGAGGACTCGGATCACTCGGTATATCTCTCTTCCCCATCTTGTAGTTAGCTAGGACTAGTTAATGGCACGATCCGGGTTTTAGTGCGCGGTGGTGCCGGTTCAAGAAAATTAAAGTTAACCATCGCTTCCGCATTTGGCCTCGGGATGGAGGCCGGGGCGCTGCCGTGCACTTACAATTTAAGATAATGTGGTGTTTTAATTATTAAGGGAAAATCAAAATCAGGTATAAATTAGTCATGGCTTGAAGTTTGGAGAAGCTTGTGGAAACCATTGACTTAGTCCACTAATTTTGTTTTACTTTAGATATTTATTAACATAACCATTATCTTTAGTCATGGTTTAGTCTCTACATGAGTTATATATGATATTTTCTCACCCATGGTTCAAGAGTTGATCACTAGTTCATTTTCTTCATCTCCTCCATTTTTGCTCTCTAGCTTTGAGTGAGAAAAGAAAAGAATGAGAGAAAAATTATTCTAATGTGAGCATAATTCCTACTTCACCAATCTATACCAAACTAGCCATTTAGTATAGGTTGTTTCTTCACTAATTCCTCAATTAGTGAAGAGATAGCTTGAGTTAGAGATTCTTCGACGTAGATCATCTTCGGCCTCGAAGATCCTTGAGCAAGCTCGTTCCTTTCACCTAGTGGAGCCAAATGAGAGTCCGGGACACCACTACCGGAGCAAAAGGACTACCACTACCGGTCTACAAAGGTTGTATTCCCATTTCACTTAGTGTAAAGATGTTTACATGTTATATAAAACCTAATCCTCTAGTAAGATCCTTGGTTATGGGTTACATAGCACTCTAGGTTTTTTAAATTGCATGCTTGATGCCGTAGAAAACGTAGTGAGGGTGCTAAGTAACCCTTCAATTATCAAATCAACACATGATTCAATAATTCAGTTATATCACATATAACCTAACTGAAATCAAATAACCGCCAGATTAGAATACGGTATCACATACTCGTATTTAATCAGGCTCCCCGCACATATCAGCATAAGTGCCCTACATCGTTTCGCTTGAACCAGGAAACATCTATGTGGGACTCTAAAGACTCGTCAATACTCCAGCAGTAGGTGATGATCACATCAGTCACCCACAAGCCGTCAGTGGTGCTAGCTAGACGTAACAGCTACCGAGGTATTGAGTGAATAGAAGATCAATAAGCAAGCTTGTCCAAACTCTTATAAAGCCTATAGGTAACACTTACCGTACAGTCCGGTCTCTTCGTCTGATATGTCGCATATCGAGTCTGGGGGGTGGAATCGTCAGACCCCAATAACTTGATAAGTCATGCCGATGTGTGGCCTATAACGGTATGAGAAACTACTAATAACACTTACCAAAAAATCTCATCAACAGCCTTGGCCAGGGACATCCTGTTATAGCCAATCGAGCATAGCGCAACATCAACTCCCTATACCAGAAAAGATGAAACCCCTCCTATCGCTCATTGCCTCCATGTGACTCGGGACTGTAACTAAAATCCACCTTTTTGCACGACTCCTTTGAGCCATGGTAAGGAGGAAATCAAAGTACAGTGGGAACCACACAAGACTCTATGACGATCTCGTGTCTACAGACTAACCTGTACCAGTGTCACCAGAGAACTACTATCTGACGATAGTTATAGTTATATCTAGGAGTTCTCGGCGAGTCCTATTTAGTGTACCCATTCTCTAATGAGCACCTGTGTACAATCTTTGAAGTCAATTACCAATGGTTATGGGATCAACCATCCCCCATACAGGGTCAGGAAACGTACACACTAATCTACTCTGGAATATCGATACTCCCTCGACTAGGAATAATTGAAGGATGTGCTTGTGGACTACCCAGGTCCCAGTAGTATGATCTACATCATAGTCCTGGTAGTCAAGCCAACATCCTAAGGGCTTTATCAACATGTATATGAGAGACAGTATAATAATACCAGTGAACATGTTAAGATAAAGGCAACCAGATAGCATGCTATCATGTCGAGCAAGAAAGTCCTCTATATATATGTCCAAGCATCCACTATATCAGACAATAATGGCCTCTAGGGCATACATATCCCTAACAAACTTCGGATAAGTAAGGAGTTTAGCAGGTGAGTAGATTTATATCTACGGGGGAAGTCGGGTGGATGGCGTATAACACCTCCGCAACCATAGTGCTAGGGTTATATATATATATATATATATATATATATATATATATATATATATATATATAGGGTTATTAGAATACTATATGCGATTGTAGTAGACTTGGTTGAAAGATATATCTCTAGTTCTATTTTCTTAACCTTTGGGCTATATATACACATATATGGGAAAAGGAAAATTATGATATGATGATACGAGTTGTTATGATACGATATAATGATATAAGGCGATGTGATATGATATGAATACGAGATGACATGAGATGATTTATGATGATATGAGATGAGATGATGTACGCGACTATAGATCCGTACTATGAACTTAATGATATCGTACGATGGTGTCACGACCCGAAATTGGCACGTGACGGCCCTTAAACTACGCAACGTCTACAGGCGTAACGCAATTTAAGTAAGCCGAAAACCCAGAAATCTAAACCATCAAAAGTAGTAAGAAATAAGAACATTGTAAAAACTTGTGAAATCTCAACCCAAATTCATTAAAGTCCCAACTTTATTTCCTTTAAAATTTTAGCAGCACCTCCTTTGTAAAAACTAACCCCAAAAATGGGTACAACATAAATATAAGTAAAGCATCCCCAACGGAAGCAAATCCACGCCCAACGGCGGAAAACGACCACCACAACAGATATACGACGCCGTAGCGAAGAAATAAAAGATGATAGAAGTAAAACTGCATAAAAGACATCCAAGTCACCAAATATAGAATATCGTCCTCACATCAAGTCTCTAAGTAATACAAGATAATGGTAGATGGAGAGTACAGGATACAACGAATATACAATAAACAACTTTGGATAACCGCAAAACCCACCTAAGCAAAATTGCACACTGTGAGCTGAAGCGGTATCCGCTGCAAAAGATGATGTGATAGATGAATAGCCTGCCTCGACAACTCTGGGGAAACAACCTGCAAAACCCTGTGGCACAACGGGGGTGAGTTACCAACTCGTGAATAGTAAATAACATATGCAGGTAAATCGCAAGTATGCATGTACAGCGCGAATCTAACATAGGCAAGCTAACAACAATAAAAGTCATATGTGTGCAATAGTCATGAATGATACTCTAGCAGGTACATCTAATAAATGAAGCAATAATATGACAATCTGTATGCAAAAATCATGTAAGGTACTCTATCAGGTACAACTAATACATGAAGCGATGATATGACAATGTATATATGCAACAGTCATGAAAGGTACTCTAGCAGGTACACCTAATACATGAAGCAATGCATATAAAATAAATGCGAAGTATGGGATGAAACATGTCATTTCCATGGAATCCTGACATCGTGGTATGACCAAAGTCCATCAAGACAATCCAAATCCCAATTTCCTCAAATCAGCCCCTAAATTGGCTCTCATATCATGTAAGTCTCATAAATCCTGAATGTACAATATCAAGTAAATCTTGTATATCCTGAATGTACAATATCAAGTAAATCTCATATATATCATGTATCTAATTATCAAGTAAATCTCGTATATTCTAAGTGTCCAATATCAAGTAAATTTCATATATCATGTAAGTCACAGCGAATCCTAAATGATCCAAAACAACGAATCCTAAGTGCCAAACACCGACACTTATGATCCAAAACATATTTATGCGTCCTTCGAATCATAAGTTCCAAACACCGACACTCTCGATCACGTATCAGTATTATACGTCCTTTGAATCTTAAGTGCCAAACACTGACACTCTCGATTCCGTATCGGTATTATACGTCCTTCGAATCTTAAGTGCCAAACACCGACACTCTCGATCCCGTATCTGTATTAAAACAAATCTCAGAGTGGATTTATCCAAATATCAAGTAAGAATAAGAATACTTGCATAATTTCATGAAACCACCACAGTCCTCAAATCCAGAAAACATCAAGTAATGAATAAGTATAAATGCATGAATCAATACACATATATTAGCGTCCCATTCCACTAATATATGTATATAGGCATATATAACAGCGTCCCATTCCACTGTTATATATACTTAGGAGTAAAAATATCAGAGAACATCATATGAAATCCATGAATGTAATATATGCAACATGAAACAGTAATATGAGCATATAAAGGAAAAACAGTTATTTAATTGCAACAAGTTAATATATATATCATGCGGTTCCTAATTTCTCCAAGTCTATATAACATCAAATAATGGTAGACATGTAGCTACAACCAGATATGTGTGTAAACATGAAGGTATAGCATGGTATATGTATCTACCTATCAATAATGATGTAATATACCCTCCAGGTATAAGTGAAGTATGTACGCAAGGTATACATGTAGCTATGTCATTATGTGTGTATGTACCTATCGCCAATGGTACAATACCCTATAGATATACGGGTAACTAGCATGTAAGCATGTCAAGGCATATGTGTAAGCCTGTAGGTATACATGTATGCTATATGTCATAATCATAAAGAAATATGAATCAATGTCACAATGTCCCTAACCCAACAATATCATATCTATATGTATATTGTGCGTGTCATGGAAATTTTTGACGGTGTGTGTGGCATACAATCAGTGCTCGTCCAACATGAGCCGTCAATAATAGTGCAGTGTCCTAAGGGTATAAGTCCAAGCACGACAAATAACTAGGCAATAAGTTGTATGCGCAACTCTATATATGAAATAGCATATGCGACAATATCATGTCATCTCTAGCCCCGACGCATAACGCCATGCGGGCGATTCCCCTGTAGATGTTAAATCTACTCACCAACTATCCTGGCTAAGTAAAGCCAACAACTCGCTTTCCCCTGTTCGCAGCGCCCGAAGTCCCCGCCTGCGATCCTGAACACATATAACAATAAAGCAAGCGTATATAAGCAATCGACCAAAAATACGTATAACTACGTTTGACCGACGCACCAACTCCAAACATACCCCCGAGTGTCCGTTTAGTGGCTAACGCGCGTAGCGACACTACGAAACGAACTCAAGAGTAAAAGCTACACAAAGACACGAACGACATCGGCACGAACCTAGCTAGGAACGCAACGCGATGCAACTACCAAGTCTAGACCCTGATCGTACCGATCGCACATTCACAACACAAGATATAGCGTGGAATCAATATACATAACGTCACAACGTCAAAAGAAACCCACGCTTAAAATATCCGTAAATCTAGTAAGCAATATTTATCATTTTAGCACAAAACTACAAGTTTTACCCAAAACTAGAGTTTGTAAACATCACAAAATAGAAAGGTTAAACCATTTAAATCTTTACTAAAATTTTAGATTTCACTAGGATTAGCAAAAGTTTAGTTTGTTAATTTCACTAGGATTAGCAAAAGTTTAGTTTGTTAATTAGCTTAATTATCCGATTAGGAAAATATCATTTAACAAATTAGCACAATGATTAAGTTTTCATTTGTCTTAGCTTAACACTTAACCATTCCACTAATCAAAACCCTAATTTGATTATAAAAATGATATCTTGAATTTCTAAATATCAATTTAAAAGCTTACTTTAAACATCTAATTAAGATAATTAAAGGTATTAAGCAACAAAAGAGATTAGGGTTAAGGTTTTATACCTTCCAAGAACACAACTTGAAACAAGAACAATCCACACTTTTGCCTCCAAAATCCTCACTAGAATGAAGATCTAAGCAAGATTTGTGAAGAAAAATGAAGGTTTTGGATTATATTTGAATTTCTATGAATTAATTTGGATTATTCATGGTTTATTTGAAGCAAAATGAGTTGAAAAGGGGTGGAAATGATGAAGGG
The DNA here is from genome assembly GCA_030015575.1 of Agapanthus africanus. Classification (NCBI taxonomy): domain Eukaryota; kingdom Viridiplantae; phylum Streptophyta; class Magnoliopsida; order Asparagales; family Amaryllidaceae; genus Agapanthus; species Agapanthus africanus. The sequence goes on along the minus strand of JASDDO010000031.1, from coordinate 349,425,427 downwards.
AAGCATGGGGAAGGGATGGGCCGGCCAAGGGAAGAATGGGGGTGAATTTTGGTGAAGTGTGTGGAATTTTCTAGCTAAAACACTAATTAATGCTAATAAATGCAAATTCCACCTTTTCTTTTCTTTTCTTTTCTATAAAAATTCAATAAAACCACAAAATATCAAGATATTTGGAGAGAAGGTTCTAAACATAAATCTAGTGATTAACTTAGCATAAAACCACATTAGTAGTAATTAACCCACAAAAAAATTAATTACCACTAATAAAGTGCACAAATAAAGCATTAAAATAATATTTTATTAGGGAAAAATTCTATGTGAACCAAAACTTTCCATTGACCCCCAAAGCTCGTACACTAGCTTTATTTTAGCTAAACTGGGTTCCGGGAAGTTTCTACGGAAGTTTGATCACAATCAAGTTAAAAGGGAAAACACCGACAATTTTACCCTAAAACGGAAAAATTCGCAAAACGATTTCTAAAACGTTACAGATGGATATTCCGTACGTGAGATAATTAGGATGAATCGCTGATATTTATTCTGACTTGAGAACTTTTTTATTGTATATCACGAAGTGGATATTGTGATATGTTTGGAGTCATACCTATTCCAAAACTAACGAATCATTATGCACTTTTAAATAATAATTTCAAGGAGACGTTAAAAACATTTCAAATGGTATCTTTTCCAAACAATATCATAGTCGCCTATTTTCTAAAATAATGATTCGTACTATTTTAAAGTATAACTGTATGACTCATACGTAGTTGCATATTTTTATACTGTTCGCGCTTACGATTCCTTTATTATGTTTATGCCCGCGTTACGATTTCTTATTTGCTCGCATTTCTTTCATCACGATATATATACGGCGTTTCATACCCTTTTGTTTACATGACTTCGTCTCCTAGTACACCTGCACCATTACCGATGATGCACATGTTACACTTACACAGATTTGCCGGCTCACACATTCATCATTGTTAATTGCTATGCCACTTACACAGTAGAATTGCTATATCATGATATTATTCTTATTTATAAAGTACATTCATTGTTCAGTACTATCATATGACACGTTTGCATGATATACTTGATATGCTCACATTACTGTTCTATGTTGCATACATCGTACTTTATGGTTGCATGCATTGAGATATTGTTTTCATGAGATTTCTGGATTTGAGAACCGCGGATATATTTCAAAGGAAATTATAAATTGTTTTATAAACGCGGTTTCTCGTGATGTGATTTTGAGGCGTCCACCATGAGTTTTCTCGGTTCTGAGATTGTTTTCGAGACCCGATTCGAGGAATTGTATGAGCCGTCTACGGGTACATGGTGGACCCGGTATGGTAACCCGAGGCAAGAAGCTCGAGATGTAGACGATGAGCCTGACAGGAGGGAGCACTACCTAACGGTGATAGTTTGGACGTGGCGGTTATCCGGAGGATACCGACTGGAGTCGTGAGATGGATATGAGGGCCGATCAGAAGATGCGGCGCCTGAGGGCCGATATGAGCATGCGGCGCCTCAAATATGAGGATTTACATGTCGATGCTGGACACGGGTTTCATGATGTTTCGAGTGTTGATGTTGGATACTAAGGTTCCATGATTTTGATGTATCGTTAATGGACACACGTTGGTTGATATCCTCATACATGCAAGCATATGTTTTCATGATGATTCGAGTGTCGACGTTGGACACTAAGGTTCCATGATATTGATTGTGTCGTTGATGGACACACGTGGATGATATCCACATGCATACAAGCATATAATGTTTATTTGTATATGTCATTTGCATTGACTCTATTGTTGACATATATGCATACATGGTCACCTTAGATACTATAGTATTACTTTCATGTTACATTATGACCAAGGAGTCGCTGTATATTCGATTTCTACCTACTGATATTTTCTACTCACGAGTTAGCAACTCACCCCCGTTGTACCACAGTTTTCTTGCAGGTTCGACCGTTTGGATCAGTAGCGGTATCGTTGGCACACAGCTTCATCCAGGGTGTTTTGCTTTGGTAGGTGGGACACATTGGATCGTGCCCACTCTTGTACTTATTATTTCTATTGTATCTGGTTAAAATCCATCAATCAGAAACTAGAATTTGTATATTGGTAGACCTTGACAGACTTGTATTTTTGCGAGACTTAGAGCAATGGGTGTATGTTCGCTTCTTTGAGATGATGATGTCTTGCTTTATTTATTCTTTCTGTGTTGATCTTCACCGTTGGGCGTCGTATATATGTTATTGCGTGGTTGTGATTTCGTCAATTAGCGAAGAGTTAGCTCCCGCTTGGGGATGCCTTTTATTTGCTTGTATGTGGTTTTGGATCAAAATATACAAGGGAGGTGCTGCCCAAATTTTTAAAGATGAAAAATGTTTTCAACTTGAGTATAATCCACTTGCATTTTCATATATCATTACCTATGCATTTAAAGAAAAACTTGATTTCATTATACCTTTATTTCAAAACTTCACCTCTATTATTTTCCCTAAAATGGTTTAGATTTCCGGGCTTCGGCTTACTTGAATTACGTTTTGCCTTTAGACGTTGTGTGATTTAAGTGCCGATCATGAGCTAAATTCCAGGTCGTGACAAAGTTAGTATCAGAGCGTTATATTTAACCTTGATTCGAGTCTAGGTTTGACTATGTGGAGTCTAGGACGTAATATATTTCAGAACCTAGGCTTGACCTTAGGAAACTTAGACTTGACTGGGAGGTATTAGACCCGAAGTTTCGTTACAAAGATTGACATTGGTTGATGGAGTACGTAACTCAAGTAGAGTAACGTACCGTGCATATGTTTCCCGGCATACTTACGATACGATGGTTCGCATAAATAACCTTAGGATGTATATATCTTGAGATCTGTGATTCTATTCATTCTTAAGATCTATCCTCATCGATGTATGTCGCGGTTCCTGTCACCAGGGCTACGCGAGCTGAGAGAGTTGCTGCTAGAGATGTGGTCAGAGCGAGCTCGTCACGGATGAGGACTAACCATGATGTTTTCTAGTGACAAAGGAACGTGTAGGTACAGAGTTTGTGTTGAGATCTCTCGTTAGAGGCGAGTGTTTGGATTTGCACCGAATAATTGGGCCATTGATAGAGCCTGCCAGATTTAGAGGACTGTTGATGTACAGCGTACCTCATAGATTGCGATCTTGTTTACCGTGCAGACAAATGACCCAGCTGTTGCTGAGATTGATGGGATGTCGTCTCCAGAGTTTATAAGCTGAAACCGCTGGAGCTTTCAGACAGAGATGTGACAGAAGATAACTAGTCTATCTTGAGTTGAGCGACTGAGATGATTCGTCTGATCTGATGCGCCGACGCAGGCTCAGTTGAGTTGAAGAATTCCAGTTTGGATAATCTTACTCAGATCTTGGGTAAATCGATCAAGAAAGGACATTGTTCGTTGGATGGTCCGATGTGAGATCAATAAGTTGATCGGCTTCGGATAGAAGGACTGTTAGTGATATGTATGCCCAGAGGCCATTATTGTATGATATAGTGGATGCTTGGACATATATATGGAGGACTTTCTTGCTCGACATGATAGTATGCTATCTGGTTTCTTTTATCTTATCATGTTCACTGGTATTATTATACCGTCTCCCATATAATGTTGATAAGCCCTTAGGATGTAGGCTTGACTACCAGGATTATGATGCGGATCATACTACTGGGACCTGGGTAGTCCACAAGCACAACCGTCAATTGTTCCTAGTCGAGGGAATATCGAGACAGGGCATCGATATTCCAGAGTAGACTAGTGTGTATGTTTTTTGACCCTGTATGGGGCGATGGTTGATCCCATACCCATTGGTGTTTGACATCAAAGATTGTACGCAGGTGCTCATTAGAGAATGGGTACACCGAACATGACTCGCCGAAAACTCCTAGATGGTAATATACTATCGTCAGATAGCAGTTCTCTGGTGACACTGTTACAGGTTAGTCTGTGTGAGTTGTATGTATGCCCTAGAGGCCAGTATTATACAGATGATGTATATTATATTGGATGCTTGGACATATATAGAGATGACTTTCTTGCTCGATATGATAGTATGCTATCTGGTTACTCTTTATCTTAACATGTACACTTGTCTCTTTAAACTGTCTTATGGTTGCATGTTGGTAAAGCCCTTAGGATGTGTACTTGACTACCTGGACTATGATGCGGATCATACTAGTGGGGACATGGTAGTCCATAAGTACATCCTTCAAGGTCCCTAGTCGTGGGTGTATCGAGACGGGGCATCGATATACCAGAGTAGACTAGCGTATACGCTTCTCGACCCATGAGATGGGCGATGGATGATCCCATATCCATTGGTGTTTGACATCAGAGATGGTGTACGGGTGCTCAGTGGAGACTGGGTACACTGGACGGACTCGCCGAGAACTCCCAGATGGTATTATACCTCACGTCAGATGGCAGTTCTCAGGTGACACTTGTGCAGGTTAGTCTGTAGACCCGAGATCGTCATAGAGTCTTGTGTGATTCCCACTGTGCTTTGATCTCCACCTTACCACGTCCATGAGGGCGTGCAAAAAGATGGTCTTTGGGTACAGTCCCGAGTCACATGGAGGCAATGAGCGATAGGAGGGGTTTCGTCTCTCCCGGTATTGGGGGTTGATGTTGCGCTGTGCTCGATTGGCCGTAACAGGGAAGTCCCTGGCCAGGGCTGATCAAAGATTTGCTGGTAAGTGTTACCAGTGGTTTCTCGACCCGTTATGAGCCTCACATCGGCACGACTTATCGAGTATTGGGGTCTGACGTTTACCACCCCTAGACTTGATATGCGACGTATCAGACGAACAAACCGGACTGTACGGTAAGTGTTACTAGTTGGATTCACAGGAGTGTGAGCGGGCTAGCTCGTCGATCTTCTGATCGCTCAATACCCGGGTGGCCGTTACGTTTAGCAGACCGCTTGCGGCTTGTGGGTGCTTGATATGATCATCATCTGCTACCGGCGTATTGACGAGTCTTTAGAGTCCTACACAGAGGTTTCCTGGCTCAAGCGAAACGAAATAGGAGCGCATATGAGATATGTGCAGGACCGAGAATAATGCGTGTATGTGATACCGCATTTCATTCTCGCGATATATGTTTCGATTGGTGATATTCGATATGACCTAGTTATCGAATCATAGATTCGATAAATCGATACATTGGATTCTATTCGGTTATGTGCGACATGACCGGATCATTGAATCAAATGTTGATTTAATGATTTAATGTATAATTATATATTTGATATATTACTTTGCATTAACTAGTATTGGTTCACTTTAAATGGATATTCTCACTTGATGTGCAAATTGTATATGTGATATATTTTTTATGCACATGTTTGTATCATGTTTGATGATGCATGCTCATTTGGTTAAGTGTATAGAATTAAACTTAGGTTAAGAAAGTGATTAGGGTTTTTATTTATCCATTCTTTTATTTATTCATTTTTGGAAAAAGAATGGGATAAGAATACAAAATGGTTGCTTTCATTCTTGAACATTGTTGAAGCTTCATGAAGCTTTGACTTTGTGACCATTTTGTCTTCACACTAAACCCTAACCATTCTTCTAACCTTAGTTAACTCTCTACACTTAACTATGGTTCTCATTATGATAAGTATTGATTTAATTTTATTTTATCTCAACACTTATCATATTCTTTCTTCTTCTTCATCTTCATCTTCAAGGAGAAAGCTTGATGCCATCAATGGCAACTTGATTTCTAAAGTGAGAAATCCAATTCTAAAGTGAACCCACCTCCTATTTCTTCACCCTCTACCTCTTGCCAAGTTGTTTTGGGTGTTTTCTTCACAAGTTTCACAACTTTGTGAAGTCGGAGCTTGAACTTGTGATGCCTCGACGTAGATCGTCTTTGATACGAAGCCGACGACCTATTCCGCTCGCTTTCCCGATGAAACCGATGAACGAGTCTAAGATTGGAAAAGGACAGCGAGAGGAGCACTACGTGGAGCTAAGGAAGTGGATATCCGGATCTACAAAGGTTGTAGAATCTAACTTTTAGTTAAGTAGTTAACTAGTTTTGTTTTTCGCCTAGACATCTAGTCTACGATCCGCGTTAGGATCTCTCATCACCCATAAAATTTTAAATTGGCATGTTCGATGCCTTGTGAGACCTCTATAGGGTGCCTAGGAACCTTTCACTGGTATCAGAGCCTAGCTAGAGCCTTAGGCGAAGTCTAGACGCAATTTGAAGCCCGAACGAACCCGAAACCCTAAACTTAACATGCTCTCTGTACATTTTCTAAAATCTGGGATTTTTCAAGATTAAAAATGCCTAAAAACTTCAGCAGGAATATCTAAGAATTATGGTGAAACACGAGCTCATGAAGCTTCCAAACAGCCGCGGAGACGCGGCAGAAGCATGGCTTCTGCCGCGGTTCCGCCGCCAACTATTTATATTACCCAATATTGTTTGCACAGTAATTCTTGTTTTCTGGTGCTGAGTTTTATGGGAATTTTTAATAATTATTCAAGAGTTGAATTTTCTGGGGTTGCTTTGGGGATTCGGTGTTTCGATCGGGGTATCAAATTTCGTCTTTGTGTATTTCCGGATAATTTTTTGAATATGTTAAAAAGTTCGACCGGATATAAATACCCAATATTTCCCCTGTCGGGAAATTTCCAAGTGTTGGATTTTTCCGTAGTTTAACGACGTTCTAAGTAGTGCAAGTAATGCGATGGACCCTCTAGAAGACAACAAACCTTAACTCGATTATGTGACCGTCTTGAACTGCCCTTTGAACCTTCGGGTTTGGGGCAGTACGGCGTGCCACATGTGAGGCGTTGGCTTGACCCTTCTACGGCTGGACCGTCGGTACTGAGGCACGAACTGAATGTTGTTAGACTTATTTCATGTGTTGAGCTGTATCGGGAAAACTTGGGTATTCGACTGTTCGATCGGAAAGTTTAACATTTTCTGTTTATCTGGAATGTGATACAATAATTGGAATTCACAAACAATTATGTGATAACTGAATGAATGTTATAAATCTAGCGGTTTAGTTTCACTTTATATTGAAAAGTGTTTTCGATAATGAGACTAAAATGTGGGATTTATAACTGTTAGGCATGTGATGTCTAAGTATTTCATTTGATTAGGCATGCGATGTCTAAAGAAGTTGCGGATTCCAATTGTTGTAGTTTTACACTTTCTTTTCTGTGACCGTATGTGTAGTATGTTCATATCGCCGGTTTCATTGCTATATGTCAAAGACAATTGGGGTATGCATACTTACTTACGTTGATGACATGTGATGTTATGTGTTGCTGGATATGTTATATTGGATCGTCGTGTTCGAATAGCCGGGGGTTTTTATGTGAGATGAGTGTTTTTCATTTTCATTCATGTAAAAACTTGTATGTAATATTCTTTTATTTGGGGCACTTCAAGGTAGCGGAAGTTGTCACCCTTTGTATATTATTTACTTTTCCGCATTAGGATAGACCCAAGGAGGGGAGCACAAGTAACCGGGTTCTGGGGTTCAGTGGGAGACCAACTCGAGGAGTCGAGTCCGGGTCTCCTAACCCTAGAATTGGAAGGGTTGCTTGCCTCTCTCGTAGGGGTCTAGGGGTGTGGGATTGGCTATTCATCACGACCGTGGAATCCGTGTTTTATACTGGCTCGTATTGAAAACACGGACGTCCTAGTATATCCAATATTTCATATGTTTATTCTGCTGCGATATCTGTGTTGTGACTCTGTGATGGATATAGTATATATGATATATTATATAGACGTTACTTATGTTTTACACTCGCGCTAGCCCTGCCCTGCTTTGTCGTTAGTTACCTAACCTAACGGTGCACGAGGGGACATCGAGGCGAATGCGGATGGCATAAGTGTACGTCATATCTATCTGTGATGTTTAGGTATTTAAATGATGGGAATTCATTAATGTGATTAATGAAAGATAAGAAACCTAAGATGTTGTGGAATCGAATTTTAAAATAAAACAGGTAGCTACAGTTCTTGCTTTGCACAGCGGTATATATGATATACCCTGCACCTTATTCGATGAGGAAAGGACCGAGATCCCTTCACCGGGAGTGACTCCTTTAGCAATAACTGGCAGATGCTACACACTCGGTTTGGCTTTGATTGCTTTTAAGAGTTTTTGCTTTGCACAATGATATATATGATATATCCCGCACCTCATTCGACGAGGAAAGGGCCGACGATCCCTTCACCGGGAGTGACCCCTTTAGCAAAATTAGAAAAGCCTCAAAATCACTCCATTTCAAAACTTCATTCGATTCTACAACGATATCAAGTTCATTACGCTCATGGTTTTTTCTGAAAGAACCCGCGTAGCCCTCCGTCATTTCAGATAGATATTATTTAGTATTCGTGCTATGTTTGTTGACTTAGTCATGGCATAGTGTATGGTAGCTAAATTATGTTTATCTGTAACAACATGAGATGTGATTGGATTAGAGCATTCGCACGGCCTTGTTGACTCGGTCAAGGGTCGTACGGGTGGGTTTAATTCAATCGGGAAATGTACGGGTTGAACTTGACTTGCGATTTATGGTTTGTTGACTTAGTCAAGGTCATAGATCGCTAGGGGCAAAAGCATTATCGGGAATTTCAAGTGTTGAAATTTGCAATGAGATTGCATACCTTCTATGAGATAGTTGGATCCCGATACCCACTGCGAGTAAGAGTTACTCCTGGGAGAGTTTTACACATTGCAATTAGCTGATCAAGTAGGTGTCTAGAAAGGTGTTAACGAGGTTACGCCTCTGGGAAAACGAGGTTTACACTAATTAGGTTCGTGCGAAAGCACGGGGGACCTCCCTCAAAGTACCGACACTGGCCTGGCTGAAAGATTGGCGAACTTGTAGTGTGTAATTAATCCCGGCTAGTCTTTCCTTTTAGGGTTTTGAAGGAAGATTTGATAAAAAGCAGTGGGAGCCATCCTGATTAGATAAGATAATAACCAATCTGATCTTGCACGAGCATACGCTAAAGTGTTTTCTTCTCTCTCTCTCCAGGTAGCGACCATTTCATGCCCTAATGAAGATAATAATATGGATGTATTGACCGAACCCGCATGTTATACTGTGCAGGGGAACGTTGGACCCGTTCTATCTTATAAGTGTTATAAGAATGAACAGGAAACAGTAGAATATCTGGATTCTCACACCGCCCAAACGGAGAACATGCATGTTGATGCATCATCTTCGGGTGTGTTTGTCATTGAGAACTGTTTCTCAGTTCACCCTACGTCCTGGGTATTAGATACCGGATCAGGATCCTACATATGTAAGATGTTACATGGGCTGCGAAAAGGTAGAGAACTGGGAAAAGGTGATCATTCCGTTCAAGTAGGGAACGGTGCAAATGTTGCAGCCAAAGCAGTTGGCGAATATCACCTAGTATTACCAAGTGGTGATACAATAATTCTGAATAAGTGCTATTATATACCAAACATGATGTGCAACATTATATCTGTTTCTTTATTAAGTAAAGAAGGATATAATTTTGTAGTAAAGGATAATGTTATGAACATATTCCTGGATCAAAGGTTGATTGCATCAGGCTCGCTACATAATGGCATATTCATTCTCAATCAAAATACAGTCTTCAATATACAAAACACACACAAAAGGAAAAGCTCAGAAATGAACGAATCCTTATTGTGGCACTGTAGACTTGGCCATATCAATGAGACACGACTAGCTAAATTGCATAAGAATGGATATTTGAATTCATTCGAATTATCATCTTATGACACTTGCCATTCATGTCTCAAAGGAAAAATGACCAAAACTCCGTTTACGGGACACGGAGAAAGAGTTACTGAACTCTTGGGACTAGTGCATAGTGATGTATGCGGTCCAATGTCTACACACGCCAGAAATGGTTCTTCCTACTTCATTACATTCACTGACGATCTCTCTAGATACGGGCATGTGTTCCTGTTGAAACACAAGTCTGAAGCTTTTGAGAAATTCAAAGAATATAAGCACGAGGTAGAGAACCAAACGGGCAAAAGTATTAAGGTTCTTCGATCTAATCGAGGAGGTGAATACTTAAGCAGTGAATTCCTGGATTATCTAAAAGAGAATGGGATTCCCTCTCAGCTTACTCCTCCTTATACACCACAGCACAACGGTGTATCGGAATGAAGGAATCGCACCCTATTAGATATGGTGCGTTCAATGATGAGTAATGCTGAGTTACCTATTTCCTTTTGGGGGTATGCGCTTGAGACAGCCATATACCTATTGAATCTGGTTCCATCTAAATCTGTACCTACCACACCATATGAGATATGGAGTGGGAAGAGACCATATTTTAAACGAATTAAGATATGGGGTTGTCCGGCCTATGTCAAAAAGCAAAATCCGGACAAACTCGAGGCACGATCAGTCCTGTGCAAGTTTGTGGGATATCCTAAGAATTCTCAAGGATATTTTTTCTACCAAGCTGAGGAACAAAGAGTGTTTGTTGCTCAACATTCCACCTTTTTGGAAAGGGAATTTCTTGCAAAAGAAATTAATGGCAAAGAGGTAGAGCTGGAAGAGGTTCCAGCACCACAAACTGCAACTGACGATTTAGTAGAACCAGAGGATTCAGTGGTGCCCGACATACCCCAGCCTCTCCGCCGATCTAGTAGGGTTTCTCGTCCACCTGAGAGATACTATGGTTTTCTCATTGATGATGGCAGTGAGGATTGCATCATGGAGGATGATGACCCAACTAGCTTCGAGCAGGCCATCACGAGTGGGGACTCAGTGAAATGGCTGGATGCTATGCGGTCCGAGATGGAATCCATGTACACCAACAAAGTATGGACTTTGGACGTTGCTCCTGAAGGGGTAAAACCCATTAGGAGCAAGTGGATCTTCAAGAAGAAACTTGGTGTAGATGGGAAAGTGGAGACTTTCAAAGCTAGACTTGTAGCAAAAGGTTTTCGCCAAAGACCAGGTGTGGACTATGACGAAAACTTTTCTCCAGTGGCTATGCTTAAATCCATCCGGATCATGCTTGCCATCGCTGCATATCATGATTACAAAATCTGGCAAATGGATGTTAAGACCGCCTTTCTAAACGGTGATTTAGAAGAGTGCGTGTACATGACTCAGCCAGAGGGCTTTGTAGACAGTGGGAGCAGCGGGAAGGTGTGCAAGCTGCTTAAATCCATTTATAGATTAAAGCAAGCATCGCGGAGTTGGAACATCTGCTTTGACGTCGTTATCAAAGAGTTTGATTTCATCAAAAATCCAGATGAACCTTGTATCTATAAGAAGGTGGCAGAGAGTAAGGTTGTCTTCCTCGTATTGTACGTGGACGACATACTCTTGATAGGAAATGATATTCCTATGCTGCAATCGGTCAAGCTCTTCTTATCACAAAGATTCTCAATGAAAGATATTGGTGATGCCTCCTGCATATTGGGAATCGGGATCTATAGAGATAGATCCAAACGGATTTTGGGATTGTCCCAATCCAGGTACATTGACACCATACTAAAGAGTTTTAGTATGGAAGAGTCCAAGCGTGGGAACTTGCCCACGATCTCTGGAGTCACTCTCTCCAAAGAGATGTCTCCCAAGACTGATTTGGAGAGAGCTCGCATGCAAAGGATACCCTATGCTTCGGCAGTAGGCTCTATCATGTATGCGATGCTATGTACCAGACCCGATGTAGCATACTCACTAAGTATAGTGAGCAGGTATCAAGCTGATCCTGGAGAGAGTCACTGGACAGCTGTGAAGAGCATTCTCAAGTACTTGCGAAGGACTAGAGATATGTTCTTGGTGTATGGTAATGGAGAGCTCCAAGTGGAGTCCTTTACCGATTCGAGCTTCCAGAGTGATAAGGACGACTCTATGTCGCAGTCGGGTTTTGTCTTTACCCTTTACGGAGGGGCGGTTAGCTGGAAGAGTTCCAAGCAAGAACCGTGGCAGACTCGACGATGGAGGCTGAATACATCGCTGCCAACGATACTGCCAAAGAGGCTGTCTGGATCAAGAAGTTCATTACTGAACTTGGAGTGGTTCCATCCATTGAGCGTCCAATACCTTTGTATTGCGATAACAATGGAGCGGTGGCTTTGGCCAAGGAACCCAGGTCCCATCAGCGATCCAGGCATATTCTGAGGCGGTATCACCTGATCCGAGAGATAGTTGATCGCCGGGAGATCGAGGTCAGGAGGGTTGACACGAAGAACAACACGGCGGATCCACTCACGAAGGCCATTCCCCAGACACAGTTTGAGAGACTCTTCGGGATGCTCGGTATGCGATACTACAGCAGCTGGCCCTAGTGCAAGTGGGAGATTGTTAGTTGTATGTATGCCCTAGAGGCCAGTATTGTACAGATGATGTATATTATATTGGATGCTTTGACATATATAGAGATGACTTTCTTGCTCGATATGATAGTATTCTATCTGGTTACTCTTTATCTTAACATGTACACTTGTCTCTTTAAACTGTCTTATGGTTACATGTTGGTAAAGCCCTTAGGATGTGTACTTGACTACCTGGACTATGATGCGGATCATACTAGTGGGGACATGGTAGTCCATAAGTACATCCTTCAAGGTCCCTAGTCGTGGGTGTATCGAGACGGGGCATCGATATACCAGAGTAGACTAGCGTATACGCTTGTCGACCCATGAGATGGGCGATGGATGATCCCATATCCATTGGTGTTTGACATCAGAGATGGTGTACGGGTGCTCAGTGGAGACTGGGTACACTGGACGGACTCGCCGAGAACTCCCAGATGGTATTATACCTCACGTCAGATGGCAGTTCTCAGGTGACACTTGTGCAGGTTAGTCTGTAGACCCGAGATCGTCATAGAGTCTTGTGTGATTCCCACTGTGCTTTGATCTCCACCTTACCACGTCCATGAGGGCGTGCAAAACGGTGGTCTTTGGGTACAGTCCCGAGTCACATGGAGGCAATGAGCGATAGGAGGGGTTTCGTCTCTCCCGGTATTGGGGGTTGATGTTGCGCTGTGCTCGATTGGCCGTAACAGGGAAGTCCTTGGCCAGGGCTGATCAGAGATTTGCTGGTAAGTGTTACCAGTAGTTTCTCGACCTGTTATGAGCCTCACATCGGCACGACTTATCGAGTATTGGGGTCTGACGTTTACCACCCCTAGACTTGATATGCGACGTATCAGACGAACAGACCGGACTGTACGGTAAGTGTTACTAGTTGGATTCACAGGAGTGTGAGCGGGCTAGCTCGTCGATCTTCTGATCGCTCAATACCCAGGTGGCCGTTACGTTTAGCAGACCGCTTGCGGCTTGTGGGTGCTTGATATGATCATCATCTGCTACCGGCGTATTGACGAGTCTTTAGAGTCCTACACAGAGGTTTCCTGGCTCAAGCGAAACGAAATAGGAGCGCATATGAGATATGTGCAGGACCGAGAATAATGCGTGTATGTGATACCGCATTTCATTCTCGCGATATATGTTTCGATTGGTGATATTCGATATGACCTAGTTATCGAATCATAGATTCGATAAATCGATACATTGGATTCTAGTCGGTTATGTGCGACATGACCGGAACATTGAATCAAATGTTGATTTAATGATTTAATGTATAATTATATATTTGATATATTACTTTGCCTTAACTAGTATTGGTTCACTTTAAATGGATATTCTCACTTGATGTGCAAATTGTATATGTGATATATTTTTTATGCACATGTTTGTATCATGTTTGATGATGCATGCTCATTTGGTTAAGTGTATAGAATTAAACTTAGGTTAAGAAATTGATTAGGGTTTTTATTTATCCATTCTTTTATTTATTCATTTTTGGAAAAAGAATAGGATAAGAATACAAAATGGTTGCTTTCATTCTTGAACATTGTTGAAGCTTCATGAAGCTTTGACTTTGTGACCATTTTGTCTTCACACTAAACCCTAACCATTCTTCTAACCTTAGTTAACTCTCTACACTTAACTATGGTTCTCATTATGATAAATATTGATTTAATTTTATTTTATCTCAACACTTATCATATTCTTTCTTTTTCTTCATCTTCATCTTCAAGGAGAAAGCTTGATGCCATCAATGGCAACTTGATTTCTAAAGTGAGAAATCCAATTCTAATGTGACCCACCTCCTATTTCTTCACCCTCTACCTCTTGCCAAGTTGTTTTGGGTGTTTTCTTCACAAGTTTCACAACTTTGTGAAGTCGGAGCTTGAACTTGTGATGCCTCGACGTAGATCGTCTTTGACACGAAGCCGACGACCTATTCCGCTCGCTTTCCCGATGAAACCGATGAACGAGTCTAAGATTGGAAAAGGACAGCGAGAGGAGCACTACGTGGAGCTAAGGAAGTGGATATCCGGATCTACAAAGGTTGTAGAATCTAACTTTTAGTTATGTAGTTAACTAGTTTTGTTTTTCGCCTAGACATCTAGTCTACGATCCGCGTTAGGGTCTCTCGGCACCCATAAAATTTTAAATTGGCATGTTCGATGCCTTGTGAGAACTCTATAGGGTGCCTAGGAACCTTTCAGTCTGTAGACCCGAGATCGTCATAGATTCTTATGTGGTTCCTACTGTGCTTTGATTTGCTCCCTACCACGGCTCAAAGGAGTCATGCAAACAAGTGTATTTTGGGTACAGTCCCGAGTCACATGGAGGCAATGAGCGATAGGAGGGGTTTCGTCTCTCCCTGTATAGGGGTTTACGTTGCGCTATGCTCGATTGGCTATAACAATAAGTCCCTGGTCAGGGCTGTTGATGAGAATTACTGGTAAGTGTTATCAGTAGTTTCTCATACAGTTATAGGACTTACATCGGCATGACTTATCAAGTTATTGGGGTCTGACGATTCCACCCCCTGACTCGTTATGCGACATATCAGACGAAGAGACCGGACTGTACGGTATGTATTACCTATAGGCTTCATGGGTGTTTGGATAAACTTGCTTGTTGATCTTCTATTTTTTCAATACCTGGGTAGCCGTTACGGCCAGCTAGTACCGCTGACGGCTTGTGGGTGATTGAAGTGATCATCACCTACTGCTAGTGTATTGACGAGTCTTTAGAGTCCCACACAGAAGTTTTTTGGTTCAAGCGAAACCAAGTAGGGAACATATGTGATATGTGCGGGGGCCTAATTAAATACGTGTATATGATACAGTATTATAATCTAGCTGTTATCTGATATCTGTTAGGTTATATGTGATATAACTGGATTATCGAGTCAAGTGTTGATTTGATAATGTGATTTACAGATAAATAATATTAGTCTGTTATATGTGATATAACCGGATTGTTAAATCAAGTGTTGATTTAATAATTTGATATATTTTATATTTGATATAATTATATACTAACTAATATTATTAGCTCACTAATTATTTACTTAATATATATAAATATATATATATATATATTAAGCATGGCAAGATTTTCTATTTATTGGAAATAGAAAATGAGGTGGAAAATGAAGAGTAATGTGGAAGCATGGCCTTATCTAATATTTTATTTATCTTGACTTACTATTGAAGCATGGCACTATATTTTTTATGTGAAAATATTGGTTACTTCAATGAGTGAGGTCTTGACATGAGCCATTCTTCTCTCATTTCAACACTTAGAGTTTTTCTTCACTTGAGTTCTTCTTTTTATCTTTTTCTTCCTCTTCATGCCTTCAAGCTTCAACCCCTCACATGTGATATTGTCACGACCCAAAAAGGTACGTGATGGCCCTAATACTACGCAACGCCTCCAGACGTAACGCAGTAAAAGAAAGCCAAAACCCAGAAATCTAAACCATAAAAATACGGAAAAGATAATAATAAGTTTTGAAAACATTTGAAATCACAACCCAAATTCTTTAAAATAGTCCACATTTTCTGTAAAATTTTGGCAGCACCTCCTTTATAAAACCAGCCCCTAAAAAGGGTACAACATGAATATAAAGTAAAGCATCCCAAACGGGAGCAAAATCCACGCCCAACGGCGGAAAACAATACCACAACAGATATACGACGCCGTAGCGAAGAAAACAGAGACAGAAGAAAGGAAACTGTATAAAATCCACAAATCCTCAATAATATACAAACTCGTCCTCACCAAGTCTCTAAGTCACAACAACTGCTAGTAGATGGAGAGTACAATATACAACGAATATACAATACATCTCTGAATACCCACAAAACCCACCTGGGCAAAACTGCACACTAACAGGCGAAGTGGTATCCGCAATCCAAAAGATGATAGATGAGTGTATAGCTGAAAAGCTGAATAGCTTGCCTTGACTACTTTGGGGAAACTCCAGCAAAACCTGTGGCACAACGGGGGTGAGTTGCCAACTCGTGAATAGTAAATAACATATGCAGGTAATCGCGAGAATGAACGTACAGCATGAATCTAATAAATGACATTTCAAATATAATGGTCATGAGTACGAAATAATGGAAAGTACACTCTCAAGTACCACCAATATGTCCTGCAATAATGATATGACAACAGTATGCAATAATCATGCTCTGGGGATATGAGAAAGTAAATGTGCAACTCTCATGAAGGTACATCTCACAAGTACTCCTAGTACATGAAAATAGTGCACAAGTATATAAAGATGAGGTATGGAGTGAAATATGTCATTTCCACGGAATCCTGACATCGTGGTAGGATCACAATCCATCTAGACAAATCAATATCCCAATCCTCAATCAATCACCAAATCCGCTCTCATATCGTCTAAGTGTCACATCTCCTCAAACTACACAATATCAAATGTATCTCACATAAGTGTCGAATGTACAAGTCAAGTAGATCTCACACATCTAGTATGTACAACGTCAGTATATCTATCATATCAAATGTACAACACAAGTGAATCTCACATCTCTCGTATGTACAATATCTGGTATATCTCACATATATCTCATGTACAACAGCTAGTGGATCCCACATATCTCGTCTGTACAACATCAGGTATATCTCACCTATATCTCATGTACAACAGCTAGTGGATCCCACATATCTCGTCTGTACAATATCCGTCTATCTCCCATATATCATATGTACAACACTAAGTGGATCTCACATCTCTAGTGTGTACGATATCATCATCCAATCCCAATGAATCTCATGAATCTCAAATCAAATCTCCAGCACAGTTCTAACATCCTAAATATAATGACATATATAAATATGATGAGGGCAATACACATATATTAGCGTCCCATTCCACTAATATTGGTGTAAAGGCATATATAACAGCGGCTCAATCCCCTGTTATATATACAAGAGTATTTAGGAATATCATAAAACCAATGTGTCAAGCATCGACACAGAAAAACTGATAAGTACGTATCATACGCTATCACGAGAGCTCGAGTGCCTCGCTCTGCCCCTCGCCTCTCGACGTATCGATACGCACATGACTCCCAACGGTATCCCCCGGATATCCGCCGAGTCTCTGGTAATGTCACCGGAAAGTATGGCTCCCCTAGGCCTCATCGCCTCAATGCGACATCGGCTCACTCCGACAACATTCTTGCTTCGGGGTACCTCCGGGCCCCACCATGTATCCTCATGCGGCTCTCGACGCCTCCTCGCATAGGATATATATCCGCACCGATAAATCTCATGGTGGATGCTATAATATCATCTCAAGGAAACCGGGTCTTCATGTATGCATAATTTCATGAACCACCACGGTCCCCAAATCAGAAAACATCATGAAAAATCCATATAACAATGCGATAATCCATGAATAATATACGCAATATGAAACTGTAATGAAAGCGTATAAATGAATAGCATAGCATTCACCAGATAATAAATGAATACATGAATCGTAAAGCAGAAATATAGGTATCTACCTATATGGTGATGTGATATACATATCAGGTATAAGTATGAAATACAAGTAAACCTTCCTGTATGCTGATGTGATATACCTATCAGGTATAGGTAAAGTATGGAAAGCATGTACACCTGTATCTATGTCCCTAGGTGTATATGTATCTAGCCCTACTGATACAACATCCTATAGGTAAACAGGAACTAGCATGTCAAGTCTAAATATAACAATAGGAAATATGTATCAAAGTCACAATGTCCCTAACCATACAATAGCATTTCTAAAATATGGTCGTGTATGACATAGCAATTATTGACGGTGTGTGTGGCATCCAATCAGTGCTCTCGCAATCTGAGCCGTCAATAATAGTGCAGTGTCCTAAAGATACTAGTCCAATCACAATCTATCACTAAGCAGTAAGGTATATGCGCAATTCTAAACATGATATAGAATATGCGACAAGGTAAAGGTTTCTAGCCCAGACGCATAACGCCATGCGGGCGATTCCCCTATAGATGTTAAATCTACTCACCCACACTCCAAGCTAGAAGAAATCTACCACCAGAATCCCCCTGTGGCAGTGTCCGTAGTCCTCGTCTGCGAACCTGCAACATATAAACAACAACAATATATATATCAATAACCGCTACGAATACAAACTAGCTACATCTAACCGACACAACAACACACAACCACCTCTTAAGTGTTCGTATCGTGGCTAACGAGAGTAGCGACACGACGAAAACAACTTAAGAGCGAAACCACGAGAACGGCACGACGCGTGTCGTAACACGTATCGCACGAACACGAAACACTAGAAACTGCACAATTGATCCCAGATTTTCCTACTGTGAAAACTAAACAATTTCAACAAGACCAGAGGAACCCAAACCCTAGCAGACACCTACAGACCAAGACCCAAACCCTAACTCCTCAAGATGGCCGGCGTCGCCGGCCCCTCCTCTTGCTGTCGCCGGCCCAGGCCGGTGGGATGGGGCTCGTCTCTCTGGTGGTGCTCCAGGTCCTCTAGTACAACACTCTCACTATGTTTATTTTCCCAGTAAACACTCCGGATCAAAGCAGGTTCTAGAAACCACAATCCGACACCAAAATACGATATTTCGCATCAAACCCTAATTAAACAATCTAAACTGAAACTATCAATCTACAAAGCACAAAAACTAACTAAAGAAGGGATAAGGATCATTACCTAACTGAAAGAATAACAAGATCCAAGCTTTGTGCACTCCAAGTCAAGCAAGAGGCAAAACCATGAAGAAAAAGGGATTTTTGTGAAGAATTTGTGAAGACTTGAGGATTTGTGATTGTTTTATGAAAGAATTATGAGGAAATGAGATGGGAATTGGATAAGGGCAGGAGAGGGGAGAGGAATCTCGGCCAAGTGTGAGGGAGAGAGAAAAAGAGAGGTTTCCTTGCAATTTCCTCACATTAATTGCAAAGTCAACACACACCCACAAAAGTCCACACATTCATGCATCTTCTTTTCTCTTCTTTTCTATTCTTTTCTTTTTCTTATTCCTTTAATCCTAGGCCACACACTCACTTCCTATATGGTTAAGATTACTTAGGAAAATTTTAAGAAGAGATGAAAAGAGAAAATTCCGAGAATGTGCAAGCCGGATTAAAATAACATTAAAAATGGGAAAAATTCAAATTGCACCAAAACGTCCCATATACTCTCAAAGTGTGCGCACAAGCTTTATTTTCTCAAAACTAGGTGCTGGTAACTCGATATGGCCGTTTGATCGCAATCGG
This sequence comes from Agapanthus africanus, assembly GCA_030015575.1. Taxonomy (NCBI): domain Eukaryota; kingdom Viridiplantae; phylum Streptophyta; class Magnoliopsida; order Asparagales; family Amaryllidaceae; genus Agapanthus; species Agapanthus africanus. The sequence goes on along the minus strand of JASDDO010000031.1, from coordinate 349,405,762 downwards.
TATAAAACTGACAATACCGACGAATTTCACCCAAAAACAGAAACAAACACAAAACGATTTCTAGATCGTTACAGATATGAACCATGAAGCTTGAAACCCTAGTGAGCAAATAAAACTCGTACTTCACCGTCTTACACTTCATTAGCACTCTAGTGTAGTGTGTTTCCTTTACTAAAGAGTTTAGTGAAGAGGTAGTTTGGATTGGCGGACTTTGGGTGGATCGTCTTCGGCACGAAGATCATCGGAGGAAACTTGCACCAACTCGAAGTGGAGCCTAGTAGAGTCGCGTGGACTACATCCCGGAGCTTTAGAAGAGAAGGACACGGTCATCAAAGGTCGTAGCCATTTTTCCTTCTCTTTGTTTAGTTCATATCATCGTAGTAAACCGTAATATTCTAATTAAGATCATGGTTAGTCTAACTTAGCACCTAAAAATTTTAAAATTTGGCATACTTGATGCTACTAAAACCTTATGGTGGTGCTAGGGTAGACTTTCATGGTATCAGAGTCAAGTTAGAACATTTGGGTAGGTCTTTACGATGTTAAAATGTTCGATCGAATTTTCGAGACCCGGTTTTATCAAGTTTCTGTCGTTTTTTCAAAAGTTGAAATTTTCTTGATTAAAAATATGCAGAAAATTGTGCAGGCTTTTTATGGACCCTCGAGAAATTTGAAAACCAATTCCATCAAACGGACGTGGAAGCACGGCCAAACACCATGTTTGGCCGCGGTTCCGCGGCAAGTTAGGGTTGTTGAGGTGTCAATTTTCTTGTTCTGCTCCATTTGGTCATTTGGCACTTTCTGGATGTTTTTAGTGATGCTCATGTTGATGAGGTCTCTGTATTTTGTGGGTGTTTCTTAAATCGATCGAAATGTTTAACATCGTATAGATCTTGATGATATGTGATACAATTATTAGAATCCGAAATAATTAGTTTTGTGAAAACTAGTTAATTCATTCTAAATCTAGCCGTTTAGTCTCATTTGATCGATTGCCACAGAGTTTTGATTTGGATCAAAACTCCGTCGCAATTGCGTATAATACGCGATCACTTAGTCGGGAATCTTGTTGAATTACCCGACAGTTTATTGAAAAGTATTTTCAATTTGTGACTAAAATGCAAGGGTTATACGTTAGGCATGAAATTCGGAATATGAGATATTCCGGCTTTATGATGTCTAAGGAAATACGGATTCTAATTATTGTAGTTTTTCATTTCTTTTCTGCTACCGTAAGTGTAATATGTGGGGTATACCAAATCTCGTTGCTATATGTCAACGGAAATTGGGATACGCGTATTACTTACGTTGATGACATATGATGTTATGTGTTGATGTGATATGTTTTATTGGATCGTCGTAATTGATTAGTCGGGCGTTTTGCGTGAGATGATAGTTTTTCATTTTCAGTCATGTAAGATCTGTATGTAATATTCTATTATTGGGACACTTCCGGGTTGAGGATGATGTCACCACTGATGTATATTATTTACATTTCCGCATTACGATAGACCCAAGACGGGGAGCACAAGTGACCGGTTCTAGAGTCCAGTTGGAGACCATCTCGAAGAGTCGAGACCGGGTCTCCTAACTCTAGAATTGGCAGGGTTGCTTGCCGCTCTCGTAGGGGTCTATGGGACGTGAGTTTGTCTATTCATCACGACTGTGGAATCCGTATTTTACATTACTGGCTGAATTTAAAACACGGACCTCGTAGTATATCCAATATTTCATATGTTGCTTCTGCTATTGGTTCTGTGATGTGATCATATAACTGAGTGAGACGAATGCTTTATATATATGATATATAATAAACGTTGCTTATGTTTTTCACCCGCGCTAGTCCAGCCCCTGCTCTGCCGTTAGTTAAGTAACCTAATGGTGCATGACGGGGCCCGTGGAGAATGCGGATGGCATAAGCGTACGTTCTATTTTCGTTTCATTTTCTGTGATGTTTAGGAACATTAAATGATGGGACTTCATTAATGAGATTAATGAAAAGAAAAGAAACCTAAAGATGTTGTAGATTCAAAAGTTTTTAAAAAGGTAGCTGTACTTCTTGCTTTGCATAGTGGTATTCCTTGATGAATATCCAGCACCTCATTCGATGAGGAAAAAGCTGAGATCCCTTCACCGGAAGTGACCTCTTTAGAAAAACTAGCAAATGCAACAACCCACTTGGTTTATCATCATTGCTTGTTTAGTTCTTTCTTTGCACAGTGGTATTCCTTGATGGATATCCAGCACCTCATTCGATGAGGATAGAGCCGAGATCCCTTCACCCGGAGTGACCTGTTTAGCAAAAGCTAGTAAAAGCTATTCGGTTTGTTTTTGAAAACTACTCGATTTTAAAAGCGGAGCTTAAACCACTCCTTTTCAAATCACTAGATTCTACAACGATATCAAGTTCATTACGTTAAAGGTTTTCTTAAAAACCAGCCGTAGCCCACCGTCATTTCAGATAAGTACTATTTAGTATGTGTGCTGCGTTTGTTGGTCTGCGTCAAGGCGTAGTGTGCGGTAGCTGATTAGTGCTTATCTGCAGCATGTGATGCAATTGGATTAGGGTAGTCATGCGACATTGTTGGCCTGCGTTAAGGGGAGTGCGGGTGGGTTTAATTCAATTAAGAAATAAACGGGTTGAACTTGACTAGCGGCCTATGGTTTGTTGGGCCGCGTCAAGGTCATAGGATGCTAGGGTAAAAACACTTATTGGGAATTTCAAGTGTTGAAATTTGCAATGAGATTGCATACTTTCTATATGATAGTTGGATCCTGATACCCACTGCGAGTAAGTGTTACTCCTGGGAGAGTTTTGCACTTTACAATTAGCCGATCAAGTAGGTGTCTAAGAAATGTGTTAACGGGGTGATGCCCCTATGGAAACAAGGTTATTTAATTAGTTCCATGCAAAAGCATGGGGAGACTCCCTCAGAGTACCAATACCTGCCTGGCCGAACGATTGGCGAACTTGTAGGGTGTAATTAATCCCGGCTAATCTTACCTTTTAGGGTTTGAAGGAAGATTTGATAAAAACAGTGGGAGCCATCCTGATTAGATAAAATAATAACCAATCTAATCTTGCAAAGAGCGCACGCAAAGTGATTATCCTTCTCTCTCTCCTGGTAGCAACCAATGACACGCCTTAATCAAGCTAATAATATGGATGAATTGACCAAACCCACTTATTATACTGGGCTAGGTTCCGCTCTATCTTATGATTGTCATAAGTCTGAATAAGGAATAGGGGAATATCCGGATTCCCTCGTCACCCAAACGAAGAATAAGCATGTTGATGCATCTTCTTCGGGTGTGTTCGTTACCGAGAACTGTTTCTCAGTTAACTCTACATCCTGGATATTGGATACCGGATCAGGATCCCACGTATGTAATTTGTTACATGGGCTAAAGAGAGGTAGAGAACTGGAAAAGGGTGATATATCTCTAGTAGTAGGGGATTGTGCAATTGTTGCAGCCAAAGAAGTTGGAAAATATTACCATGTGTTACCAACTGGTAAGACAATGATTCTGAGCGACTGTTATTTCATACCAAAAATATTATGAATATTTTCCTAAATCAAATGTTGATTGGGTATGGTACATTATATAATGGTATAAACGTTCTAAATCAAACTACAGTTCTAAGTATACAAAACACACACAGGTGGAACAATTCAGAAATGAATGAAAACTTCTTGTGGCATTGTAGGCTAGGTCATATCAATGCGACAAGACTGGCTGAGTTACATAAGGATGCATATTTGAATCCGTTCGAATTTACATCTTATGAAACTTGCCAGTCATGTCTCAAAGGCTAGATGACCAAATCTCCGTTTACTGGACACGGAGAAAGAGCTACTGAACTCTTAGGACAGATACATAGTGATGTATGTGGTCCTATGTCTACACATGCCAGGATTGGTTCCTCGTACTTTGTTATATTCACCGATGATCTCTCAAGATACGGACATGTGCTCCTGTTGAAATACAAATGTGAATCTTTTGACAAATTCAAGGAATATAAGTACAAAGTTGAGAACCAGACGGGTAAAAGTATTAAAATCCTTCGAAATGATTGAGGAGGAGAATACTTGAGCATGGAATTCCAGGATTATTTAAAAGAGAATGGGATTCTCTCTTTGCTTACTCCTCCGTATACACCACAACACAATGGAGTTTCGGAGTGAAGGAATCGCACCCTATTAGATATGGAGCGCTCTATGATGAGTAATACTGAGTTATCTATTTCCTTTTGGGGTTATTCCCTTGAGATAGTTGCATACCTATTGAATAGAGTTCCGACCAAATCCGTTGCCTACCACTCCATATAAGATATGGAATGGGAAGAGAAGATATGGGTTGTGCGGCCCGTGTTAAAAAGCAAAATCCGGACAAGCACAAGGCAAGGTCAGTTCTGTGCAAGTTTGTAGGATATCCCAAACAATCGTGAGGGAATATCTTCTACCACACTGAGGAACAAAATGTGTTTGTTTCTCGACATGCTACATTTTTAGAAAAGTAATTTTTTTGTGAAAGAAATCAGTGGCAATGAGGTAGAACTGGAAGAAATTCCAGCAACACAAACTATAACTGACGATTTGGTGGAACCATAGGATTTAATAGTCCCCAACGAACCATAGCCACTCCGCAGATCTAGTTGGTTGCTCATCCACCTGAGAGATACTACGGTTTTCTCATAGACGGTGGGAGCAAGGATTTCATCATGGACGATGATGACCCAACTAGTTTCGAGCAGGCCATCACAAGTGGAGACTCTGTGAAATGGCTGGATGCTATGCGATCTGAGATGGAATCCATGTACACCAACAAAATATGGACTTTGAAAGTTGCTCCTGAAGGGGTAAAAACCATCGGGAGCAAGTGGATCTTGAGAAAATCATTGGTGTAGATGGAAAAGTTGAGACTTTCAAAGCTAGACTTGTAACAAAAGGTTTTCGTCAACAACCTGGTGTCGACTATAATGAAACCTTTTCTCCAGTGGCTATGCTTAAGTCCATCTGGATCCTACTTGCCGTTGCTGCATACCATAAACTATGAAATCTGGCAGATTGCACATCAAGACCGCTTTTTTAAATGGTGATTTAGAAGAGAGCGTGTACATGACACGACCAGAGGCTTCGTAGACAGTGGGAGCAGCAGAAGCGTGTGCAAGCTGCATAAATCAATCTACGGATTAAAGCAGGCATCGCAGAGATGGAACATCTGTTTTGATGAAGCTATCAAAGAGTTTGACTTCTTCAAAAATGTAGATGAACCATGTATATATATAAGAAGGTTATAGAGAGTAAGGTTGTCTTCCTCGTATTGTACGTAGATGACATACTCTTGATAGGAAATGATGTTCCTATGCTACACTCGGTCATGCTCATCTTATCACACAAGTTCTCCATGACAGATCTAAGTGATACATCCTACATCCTGGGATATAGATCTATAGAGATAGATATAGAAGGATGTTGGGATTGTCCCAATCCAGGTACATTGACACTATACTAAAGAGGTTTAGTATAGAAGTTCTAAGCGTGGTAATTTACCCACTTGTTCATGAATCACTCTTTCCAAAGAGATGTCTCCCAAGACTGATTTGGAGAGGGCTAACATGCAAGGGATACCCTATTCTTCAGCAGTCGGGTCAATCATGTATGGGATATTATGTACCAGACCAGATGTAACTTACTCACTACGTGTAGTGAGTAGGTATTAATCTGATCCAGGGGAGAAATAGCGGACAGCTGTGAAGAACATTCTTAAGTACTTGAGAAGGACTAAAGAGATGTTCTTGGTGTATGGTAACGGTAAACTCCAGGTGGAGTCCTTTACCATTTCGAGCTTCCAGAGTGATAAGAACGATAGTAAGTCGGTCTTGGGTTTTGCCTTCACCCTCAGTGGAGGGTCAGTATGTTGGAAGAGTTCCAAGCTAGATACCGTAGCAGACTCGACGATAAAGGATGAAAAAAAATGCTACCAACGATGCTGCCATAAAGGTTGTCTGGATGGAGAAGTTCATGAGATGAACTTGGTAAGGTTCCTACCATTGAGCATCCAATACCTGTATATTATGATAACAATGGAGCTGTGGCTTTGGCCTAGGAACCCCGGTCCCATCAGCGATCCAGACATACTCTTAGGTGGTATCACCTGATCTGGGAGATAGTTGATCTCCGGGAGATCGAGGACAGGAGAGTTGGCACAGAGGATAAAACAGCGGATCCACTCACCAAGGCCCCCAGATGCTAATCGAGAGACTTTCTAGGATGTTGGGTATGAGATACTACAACAACTGGCCTTAGTGCAAGTAGGAGATTGTTAGTGATATGTATGTCGTAGAGGCCATTATTGTATGATATAGTGGATGCTTAGACATATATATGGAGGACTTTCTTACTCGATATGATAGTATGCTATCTCGTTTCCTTTATATTAACATGTTCACTTGTATTATTATACCGTCTCTCATATACATGTTGATAAAGCCCTTAGGATGTAGGCTTGAGTACCCGAATTATGATGCGGATCATACTACTGGGACCTGGGTAGTCCAAATAAACATCCTTCATTTGTTCCTAGTCGAGGGAATATCGAGACAGGGCATCGATATTCCAGGGTAGACTAGTATGTACGTTTCTTGACCCTGTATGGGGTGATGGTTGATCCCATATCCATTGATGTTTGACATCAAAGATTGTACACATGTGCTCATTAGAGAATGAGTACACCGAACAGGACTCGCCAAGAACTCCTAGATGGTAATATGCATATCGTTAGATAGGAGTTCTCTGGTGACACTGGTACAGGTTAGTCTGTAGACCCAAGATCGTCATAGAGTCTTGTGTGCTTCCGACTGTGCTTTGATTTCCTCCCTACCATGGCTCAAAGGAGTCGTGCAAACAGGTGGATTTTGGGTACAGTCCCGAGTCACATGGAGGTAATGAGCGATAGGAGGGGTTTCGTCTCTCTCGGTATAAGGGGTTGATGTTGCGCTATGCTCGATTGGCTAAAACAGTAAGTCCCTGGTTAGGGCTGTTGATGAGATTTACTGGTAAGTATTATCAGAAGTTTCTCATACAGTTATAGGCCTTACATGGGCATGACTTATCAATTTTTTGGGTTCTGACGATTCCACCCTCAGACTTGATATGCGACATATCAGATGAAGAGACCGGACTGTACGGTAAGTGTTACCTATAGGCTTCATGGGAGTTTGGACAAGCTTGCTTGTTGATCTTCTATTTGTTCAATACCAGAATAGCCGTTACTTCCAGCTAGTACCGCTAGCGGCTTGTGGGAGATTAATGTGATCATCACCTACTGCTGGCGTATTGACGAGTCTTTAGAGTCCCACACAGAAGTTTTCTGGTTCAAGCGAAACGAAGTAGGGCACATATGTGATATTTGCAGGGGCCTGATTAAATACGTGTATGTGATACCGTATTCTAATCTGGCAGTTATCTGATATCGGTTAGGTTATATGTGATATAACAGGATTATCGAGTCAAGTGTTGATTTAATAATGTGATATACAGATAAATGATATTAGTCGGTTATATGTGATATAACCGGATTGTTAAATCAAGTGTTGATTTAATAATTTGATATATATTTATATTTGATATAATTATATACTAACTAATATTATTAGCTCCCTAATTATTTAATTAATATATATTAATATATATATATATATAGGATATATATATATATATATATATATATATATATTAAGCTTGGAATGATTTTCTATTTATTGGAAATAGAAAATGAGGTGGAAAATGAAGAGGAATGGGAAAGCATGGCTTTATCTAATATTTTATTTATCTTGACTTACTATTGAAGCTTGGCACTATATTTTTATGTGAAAATATTGGTTACTTCAATGAGTGAGGTCTTGACATGAGCCATTCTTCTCTCATTATAACCCTTAGAGTTTTTCTTCACTTGAGCTCTCCTCTTCATCTTCTTCTTCCTCTTCATGCCTTCAAGCTTCAACCCTCACATGTGATGTGAACCATGAAGCTTGAAACCAAATAAAACCCCTGCTTCACCATCCTACACTTCATTAGCACTCTAGTGTAGTGTGTTTCGTTCACTAAAGAGTTTAGTGAAGAGGTAGTTTGGATTGGCGGACTTCGAGTGGATCGTCATCGGCACGAAGATCATCGGAGGAATCTTGCACCAACTCGAAGTGGAGCCTAGTGGAGTCGTGTGGACTATATCCCGGAGCTTTAGAAGAGAAGGACACGGTCATTAAAGGTCGTAACCATCTTTCCTTCTCTTTGTTTAGTTCATATCATCATAGTAAACCCTAATATTCTAGTTAAGATCTTGGTTAGTCTAACTTAGCACCTAAAATTTTTAAAATTTGGCACGCTTGATTCTACTAAACCATCATGGTGGTGCTAGGGTAGACATTCAAGGACCTCACCCAGATGTATTGTGAGTTGATTGAGAACGGACGAATGAAGCGTATTCCTCCGATAATTTGGACGAGTCCCCGAAGATGTAATCGACTAGATATCTTCCACAGAGTGGTGAAGGTACTTGAGTTCGTTGTTTCGAGTCCGTGTGAGAGACTCCGGATTGACTGTAGCCGAGAACGAATCGTAGTACGCAGCCAGCAAGATATAACGTCAAGGTGGAGATAATGAAGACGGGTGAAATAAGAGGTTCGTGCGGGATGTTAACGAGATGTTGTTGCTCCTTGTTGATGCCAGAGGATTGATATGTATGTATAGGCGTTGGATACGGCCAAATTCCAGAGGAAAAGCCGTACTGAGGACGCAGCCGTCCGGACATGAGAAAAATATTTAAGTAAAGAGTGCCAACCTTCGTATAGTTCGTCATAGATGAGATCGGAAGAGACCCTAAGAAGGTTCTTTCCAGGACACCGCAGCGATAAAGATTTTCACCCAGAATCAGTTGTGTAGTTCATATTCAGAAGGCTAGATGCCGCCATCAGTAATGTGTTGTTTTACAAGTAGTCATGTTAATTGGCCAAGAGAGGATCAGCGGAGTGCCAGAGAACAACTGTTCCGTTATCACACCTGACCGGGCCAACGAGCAGAAGGATTGCGAGATTGGTAATCCAGAGAGAATTGTTAGGTTTACCTAGAACCCTATGAGAGGTTTGGAAGCATCACATGTCACAAAGATCAAATTTTTATGGTGCTAAGTAAGCATACAAAGGATCTATCCTAGAAAATTAGGGTTTCATAACAATACAAGTAACAAAGGCGAGGGTTTTGAGAGTACAACCTTTGTAGCTCCCTATTCTTGACTCCTTGGCAACTTGAGAGTTAGAAAACAGTTAGCTTGAGGTCTTCTAGCGTCCACGACGATCCACCCGAAGCTCCTTTGTCCAAGCTTTCAACTTCACTTTAACAAGAGAATGAAATGAAGATAACACTCTAAACAAGTGGGCAAGACTTATGTAGAATGATGTTGTGGTGGCTTTTCTCACTACAAAAACCTAACTTGATGAGTATTTTGCTCACTACAAAAGTCTAGAGAGCAAAAGAAGAAGGAGGAAGAAGATGATGGCCTTTTTGAAGAAGAGTGAAAAAATAACTCTTATGAAGAAAATGGAAAATATATGTATATATATTTTTCACCCTTCATCTCAAACCATGGTTAATGATAAAGATATTATTGTATTAGAGTTTAAAACACCAAAGAAAAAATAACCAAGGGTTAATAAGTAGGTGAGCATGGTAAGATGAAGAAGAGTGTAGAAACAATCCATGAATTAACCCTTTTTCTTTTCCTTTTTGTTTTAACACAAATGCAATAATAATCCATATAAAAACCCATGGTGTGAGTCTTATATTGCCACCATTTTCAATGTATATGCAACCATGAAGGATGATGTATGTATGTATGTGTGCATGCACATCCATATATGCATGAATCATGAAAGAATGCATACATGCATGCATACATCCAAAAAGAACAAGAAAGGATTTCTAGTGAGAAGCTAATGGTTAAATGATAAATCAACACTTGATTTATCAATCCGGCCATATCACATACGACCTAACCAAAAGCAAGCCGCCCGATTAATATACGGTATCTCATACGCGCATTTTAACCGGGTCCATGCGCATATCGCATACGCGCACCACAACATTTCGCCTGGACTAGGTAACTCCTTTGTGGGACTCTAAGACTCATCAATACGGAGGCAGTGGGTGATGATCATATCAAACACCCCCAAGCCGCAAGCGGTCAGCTAAACGTAACGGCCACCTGGGTATTGAGCGATCAGAAGAAAACAGGCGAACCTGCTACAACTCCCGTCGAGCCAACCGGCAACACTATCGTACAGTCCGGTCTCTTCGTCTGATATGCTGCATATCGAGCATAGGGATGGTCACGTCGACCCCAATAACTCAATAAATCATGCCGGTGAATGGTCTATAACAGATCGAGAAACTACTGATAACACTTATCAGTAAATCTCAGCAGCCCTGCCCAGGGACTTACTGATATAACCAGTCGAGCACAGCACAGCATCAACTCCCAATACCGGGAGAGACGAAACCCCTCCTTTCGCTCATCGCCTTCGTGTGTCTCGGGACTGTACCCAACGGCCACCTATTTGCACGACTCAGTAGAGCCGTGGTAGGGTGGTAATCAAAGTACAGTGGGAGAGCACACAAGACTCTATGACGATCTCGGGTCTACAGACTAACCTATACCAGTGTCACCTGAGAACTGCTATCCGACGATAAATATAATTCCATATAGGAGTTCTCGGTGAGTCCGTCCAGTGTACCCAGTCACCACTGAGCACCCGTATATGATCTTGATGTCAAACATCAATGAATGTGGGAACATCCATCGCCCATCATATGGGTCTAGTATCATATACGCTAGTCTACTCTGGTATATCGATGCCCCGTCTCGATACACCCACGACTAAGGACATTTCAGGATATGCTTATAAACTACAGATGTCCCACTAGTATGATCTCTATCATAATCACTGTAGTCAAGCCAATATACTCAGGGCTTTATCAACATGTATGAATGAATAAAAGAATAATCAAATCAACATGTCAGATAAAGAAGAACCAGATAGCATAATATCATGTCGAGCAAGAATGTACACTGAATATATATATATATATATATACATGTATAAATACATCCACTATCACATAATGGCCTCTAGGGCATACATATATCCAACAATCTCCCACTTGCACTAAGGCCAGTTATTGGTGTATCTCATACCCAACATCTCAAAAAGTCGCTCATGCTGCGGCTGAGGGATTGCCTTGGTGAGTGGATCCGCGGCGTTATTCTTTGTGTCTACTCTCTTAATCTCGATCTCGCGGCGATCTACAATCTCCCGGATCAAATGAAAGCGCCTCAGGATGTGTCTGGACCGCTGATGGGACATGGGCTCCTTGGCTAACGCCATAGCCCCATTATTATCACAATACAATGGTATTGGATCAATAATGGTTAGAACTACTCCTAGCTTCGAGACGAACTTCTTCATCCAGACGGCTTCATTGGCGGCATCATTTGCAGCAATGTACTCAGCCTCCATCGTAGAGTCTGCAACGGTATCCTGTTTGGAACTCTTCCAACTTACCGCCCCTCTATTGAGGGTAAATACAAACCCTGAGATAGATTTGCTGTTGTCCTTATCGCTCTGGAAGCTTGAATCGGTAAAGGCCTCCATTTGGAGATCTCCATTACCATACACCAAGAACAATTCTTTAGTCCTTCGCAAGTACTTAAGCATGTTCTTCACAGCTGTCCAGTGGTTCTCCCCTGGATTGGATTGATACCTGCTTACAACACTAAGTGCATAAGCTACATCTGGGCGTGTACATAATATCGCATACATTATTGATCCTACTGCCGAAGTATAGGGTATAATGCTCATGCGAGCTCTCTCTTCATTGGTCTTTGGGCAAGAGTCCTTGGAGAGAGTGACCCCATGGCAAGCGGGTAAGGCACCCCGCTTGGAGTCTTCCATACTAAACCTTTTTAGGATGGTGTTGATGTACCTGGTTTGGGACAATCCCAATAACTTTCTGGATCTATCCCTATAGATCCTTATGCCCAGGATGTATGTGGCATCACCCAGGTCCTTCATGGAGAACCTCAGCGATAAGAAAGATTTGACCGACTGTAGCATAGGAATATCATTTCCTATCAGAAGAATGTCATCCACGTACAGTACGAGGAATGTGACAGCTCTTCCTACAGCCTTCTTATAAACACAAGGTTCATCTGGATTTTTGATGAAATCAAACTCTTTGATAACATCATCGAAACAGATGTTCCAACTCCGTGATGTCTGCTTTAACCCATATATGGATTTAAGCAATCTACATGCTTTCCCGCTGCTCCCACTGTCAATGAAGCCCTCGGCTGATCCATATAAACGCATTCTTCTAAATCTCCATTTAGAAATGCTGTTTTAACATCCATCTGCCAGATTTCATAGTCGTAGTGAGCAGCAATAGCAAGTAGGATCCGAATGGATTTAAGCATGGCTACGGGCGAAAAAGTTTCGTCATAGTCCAAACCTGGTCTTTGACGAAAACCCTTCGCCACAAGTCTTTCCTTATAGGTCTCTACCTGCCCATCTACACCAATCTTTCTTTTAAAGATCCATTTGCATCCCACAGGTTTTACCCCAGGGGGTACAACATCCAAAGTCCAAACTTTGTTGGTGTACATAGACTCCATTTCGGATCTCATAGCATCCAGCCACTTCACAGAGTCACCACTCGTGATAGCTTGCTGAAAACTGGTAGGATCGTCATCATCCATGATGCAGTCTTCTCCGTCACCATCAATGAGGAAACCGTAGTACCTTTCCGGTGGGCGAGAAGTCCTACCAGACCTACGGAGTGGCTGAGGTTCTTCAGTTTCTATTACAACAGCCGGTTCAACCAAGTCGTCATTTGTAGTTTGTGTCTCTAGAACCTCTTCTAGATCCACCACATTGCCATCATCTTTATCTGTGAAAAACTCTTTTTCCAAGAATGCGGCATGCTGAGAAACAAACACCTTTTGTTCCTCCTTATGGTAGAATAGATATCCATATGAGTTCTTTGGATATCCCACAAAGTTACACATGACCGACCGTGTCTCGAGTTTTTCCGGATTCTGCTTTTTAACATAGGCCGGGCAACCCTAAATCTTAATTCTCTTAAGAGATGGTCTCTTCCCATGCCATATCTCATATGGCGTGGTAGACACGGTTTTGGTTGGAACCCTGTTCAGTAGAAACGCTGCAGTCTCCAATGCATGCCCCCAAAATAAGACGGGTAACTCAGCATCACTCATCATGGATCGGACCATATCTAATAGGGTCCTATTCCGTCGTTCAGACACACCGTTGTGCTGTGGTGTGTAAGGAGGAGTGAGCTGAGAGAGAATCTCATTCTCTTTTAGGAAGTTTGCAAATTCTGTACTAAGGTATTCCCCACCTCGATCTAATCGAAGCATCTTGATACTCAAGCCGGTTTGTTTTTCTACTTCTTGTTTATATTCAATGAATTTCTCGAAAGTTTCGGACTTGTGCTTTAATAAAAATACATGACCTAATCTTGAGAAATCGTCAGTGAACGTAATGAAGTATGAAAAACCGTCTCTACCATGTGTAGACATTGGACCACATACATCACTATGTAAGAGTCTTAGGAGCTCGGTATCTCTTTCTCCGTGTCCGGTAAACGGAGTTTTGGTCATTTTACCCTTAATACAAGACTGACAAGTCGCGTAAGATTTATATTCAAAAGGGTTTAAATATCCATTTTTGTGTAACCTGTTTAGTCTTCTTTCGTTAATATGACCAAGTCTACAGTGCCAAAGAAAATCTTCATTTATTTCTGAAAGTTTTCTTTTCTTAGTGTGTTGAATACTGAAAACTGTGTGTTGATTTAGGACGTATATCCCGTTATTAAGTGTACCATACCCAACCAACATTTGATTTAGGTGAATGTTCATAACATTGTTCTGCAATACAAAATTATATCCTTCATTGTCTAAAAAAGAAACAAATATTATATTACATAGCATACTTGGTACAAAATAACATGGGTTCAAAACTAATATACACCCAGATGGCAACCCCAAGTGATACTCTCCCACTGCGACTGTATGTACATTGGAACCATTTCCAAAGCGGAGAGTATAGTCACCTGTCTTCAAAACTTTGCTATTTCTCAGTCCCTGCATAGAATTGCAAATGTGAGAACCTGAACCGGTATCTAATACCCAGGAAGCAGAGTTTATTGAAAAACAGTTTTCTGTCATAAACACACCTGAAGCAGAAGCATCCCCATGCTTCTTCTTGAGGTTCAAGTACTCCGTACAGTTGCGCTTCCAATGTCCTGTCTTGTGGCAATGAAAACATTCACCTTTCCCCGAGTCTCCAGCTTTGGACTTTTCCTTTCCCTTCACCTTTTTAACTCCATCCGTAGGATTGGTAGGCTTCTTCTTTTTCTTTCCTTTGGCCTTAGCTTTTGGGCGAGAAGAAGAAGATTGCCCAATAGTCATAACGGGAGTTTTCATTGATTTCATAGTGCTCTCTGCACTCCTTAACATATTCAGGAGTTCAGGTAGCTCCTTCTCCATGCCGTGCATGTTGAAGTTAACTATGAACTGAGCAAAGGTGGAGGGGAGGGACTGCAGAATAATATCCGTATATTATTCATTGTCCATTGTCCATCCTAGGTCCTCAAGCTCTTCTATAAGAGCTATCATCTTCAGAACATGGTCTCCTACTGGTGTGCCAGGGGCCATTCGCATCTGAAACAATTTCTTTGATGCTTCGTATCGTAATACGCGGGATTGCTCTCCAAACAACTCCTTTGTATGGAGGAATATGGTTTGAATGTCCATATTCTCGTGCTGCTTTTGATGTGTATTATCCATCGATGCAAGCGTGAGGCATTTGGCCGTGGCACAGTCAGCATCCCATGTCTTGCGGACTTCAATATCCGCAACTGAGGATTTTGGGCCTGGGACGGGCGGGGCTGGAGCCGTGAGGACTTATGATACTTTATCATAAGTCAAGGCTATTTTCAGATTCCTCAGCCAGTCTTTATAATTGGTCACATTCAGTTTGTTTTTATCTAGTAGAAGCTTGAGTCCATTCATTGGTATCTGCCATAAAGAGAGAGAAAAGAATACACTCAGCGAAAGCTCTTGCATAGATCAGATTGGTTATTATCTTGTCTAATCGATGTCTCCCACTGCTTTAATCAAGTTTTTCTTTCAAACCATAAAAAGAAAACTAGCCAGGATTAATTACAGTCTACAACTTCGCTAACCGTTCAGCCAGGCCAGTGTCGGTACTTGAGGGAGGTTTCCCGTGCTTTCGCACGGACCTAATTAAAGTAAACCTCGTTTTCCCAGAGGCGTAGCCCCGTTAACACCTTTCTAGACACCTAATGAGTTAGCTAATTGTAAACTGCAAAACTCTCCTAGGAGCAACTATTGCCCACAGTGGGATCGGGATCCAACCATCATATGGAAGGTATGCAATCTCATTGCAAATCTCAACACTTGAAATTCCCGATATGATTTTTACCCCTAGTACCTATGACCTTGGCTATGGTCAACAAATCACAAGTACTAGTCAAGTTCAGCCCGTCATTTCTTGATTAATCAGACCCGTTTACATGACCATTGGCTAAGGTCAACAAAGTCATATACCCGTCCTAATTAATCTGCATCATATGCATTGTAGGAAGACATCACTTAGCTACCGTACACTACGCCTTGGCTAAGGTCAACAAACGTAGCACGAATACTAAGTACTCTACTTCCTAAAATGACGGAGGGTTGCGAATGATTTTTAAGAAAATCTTTAACGCTTTGAACTTGATATCGTCGTAGAATCAAATGGTTTTCAAAAAGGAGTGGCTTGTGCTCCGCAGTTTTGAAATATAGCTTTTTCATAAAGAGCCGAGTGGTTTTGAAATCTGATTCTACAACATCTATTTAGGTTTATTTTCTTTACATTAATCATATTAATGTAATCACATCATTTAAGTCCTTAAGCCAATCACAGAAAAAGAAACGAAAATAACACGTACGCTTATGCCATCCGCATTCGCCGCAATGTTCCGTTATGCACCGTAAGGTTACTTAACTAACGGCATACCGGGACGGGACTAGCGCGGGTGTAAAACATAAGCAACGTCTACTATATATCTCATATATAATATATCATTCGTCTCAGATATCACAGAACACAGGCAGCAGAAACATATATATAATGTGGGATATACTAGGACGTCCGTATTTAGTATTTAGCCAATAATAGAAGATACGGATTCCACAGTCACGATGAATAGCCAAGCCCACACCCCTAGACCCCTACGAGAGCGGCAAGCGACCCTACCAATCCTGGAGTTTAGGAGACCCGGTCTCGACTCCTCGAGAAGGCCTCCCACTGAACCCCAGAATCCGGTCACTTGTGCTCCCCTCCTTGGGTCTATCCTAATGCGGAAAAGTAAATAATATACAACGCTGGTGACATCAACCTCAACCCGGAAGTGCCCCAAATAAAAGAATGTTACATTACATTTGAATTTTACATGAATGAAAAAATAAAACTCTCATCTCACATAAAACCCCCCGGCTATTCAATCGCGACAATCCTGCACATCATATCTCAGCAACACATAATATCATATATCATCAACGTAAGTAAGTATGCGTACCCCAATTGTCGTTGATGTATAGCAACGAAACCGGCGATATCGAACATACTACACTTACGGTCACAGAAAAGAAAGTGTAAAACTATAATATTTGGAATCCATATTCTCTTTAGACATCATAAATGCGAAATATCACATACTTCGTATTTCATGCCTAAACTATATGAATTCCACATATTGTATCACATTCCAGATAAATAGACAGTATTAAAGTTTTCGACCGGATGTTCAAATACCCAAAATTCCCTAAAGCTCAACATTTGAGCGGAGTTCAAAAAACCCGGAGTGTGACACAGTAGTAGCGGTCCAGCCATAGAAGGGACAAGCCAACGCCTCACATGTGGCACGCCGTACTGCCCCAAACCCTAAGGTTCAAAAGGCAGTTCAAGACGGCCACATAATCGAGTTAAGGTTTGTTGTCTTCTAGAGGGTCCACCACAGAACTTGCACGTATCTCCGAAAGATTTAAACCCCGTGAAAAGTGAGCAAACGGCACTCGTTCGAATAATTCAATACTTTCTAATTATCCGGAAAAACATGAAGTTAAAATTCCGATCGAATCAATGAACTCAAAACAATCTCCAGAACTAACAGCACTAAATTCAGATTAAAAATACACCAAAAATATACAAGCGGATAACAAAGTTACTGTACAAATACGACACTATGATGCTTCAGTACGGCCGCGGAACCGCGGCCCAAGCAGGCTATTGCCGCGGTTCCGCGGTGGAATATACTGTTCATGGAATCGTCTTTTACATTTGTCCTTATATTTCCTGCTGAATTTTTTGCATATTTTTAATTCTGAAAAATATCAGTTTTCAAAAAATGTGCAGAAAGTGTCCCGTAAATCCGTATTTCGGTTCGATCGGAGTTTATACTTCGCTAAAGTGTCGCCTAATGTTCTAGGTCGGCTCTGATACCAATGTTAGGTTTATCTAGCACCATATGAGAGGTTTGGAAGCATCACATGTCACAAAGATCAAATTTTTATGGTGCTAAGTAAGCATACAAAGGATATATCCTAGAAAATTAGGGTTTCATAACAATACAAGTAACAAAGGCTAGGGTTTTGAGAGTACAACTTTTGTAGCTCCCTATTCTTGACTCCTTGGCCACTTGAGAGTTGGAAAACGGTTAGCTTGAGGTCTTCTAGCGTCCACGACGATCCACCCGAAGCTCCTTTGTCCAAGCTTTTAACTTCACTTTATCAAGAGAATGAAATGAAGATAACACTCTAAACAAGTGGGCAAGACTTGTGTAGAAAGATGTTGTGGTGGCTTTTCTCCCTTCAAAAACCTAACTTGATGAGTATTTTGCTCACTACAAAAGTCTAGAGAGCAAAAGAAGGAGGAAGAAGATGATGGCCTTTTTGAAGAAGAGTGAAAGAATAACTCTTATGAAGAAAATGAAAAATATATGTATATATATTTTTCACCCTTCATCTCAAACCATGGTTAATAATAAAGATATTATTGTATTAGAGTTTAAAACACCAAAGAAAAAATAACCAAGGGTTAATAAGTAGGTGAGCATATTTTTATATTGTTCGCGCTTACGATTCCTTTATTCTGTTTACGCCCGCGTTACATTTTTTTTTATTTTTGTATACATTCGCATTTCTTTCATCACGATATATATACGACGTTTCATACCCTTTTGTTTACATGACTTCGTCTGCTAGTACACCCGCACAATTACCAATGATGTGCATGTTACACTTACACAGATTTGCGGCTCACATATTCATCGCAAGTAATTGCTATGCCACTTACACAGTAGAATTACTATATCATGAAATTATTCTTATTTGTAAAATACATTCATTGTTCAGTACTATCATATGACACGTTTGCATGATATACTTGATATGCTCACATTACTTTTCTATGTTGCATACATCGTACTTAATGGTTACATGCATTGAGATACTGTTTTCATCAGATTTCTGGATTTGAGAACCGCGGATATATTTCAAAGGAAATTATAAATTGTTTTAAAAACGCGGTTTCTTGTGATGTGATTTCAAGGCGTCCACCATGAGTTTTCTCGGTTCTGAGATTGTTTTCGAGACCCGATTCAAGGAGTTGGATGAGCCTTCTGCGGGTACATGGTGGACCCGGTATGTTACCCCGGGGCAAGAAGCTCGAGATGTAGATGATGATCCTAACATGAGGGAGCACTTCTTACCGGTGATAGTTTGGACCCGGCGGTTATCCGGAGGATAGCGACCGGAGTCGTGAGATGGATATGAAGGCCGATCAGAGGATGCGGCGCCTGAGTGCCAATCTGAGCATGCGGCGCCTGAGATATGAGGATTTACGTGTCGATGCTGGATATAGGTTTCATGATGTTTTGAGTGTCGATGTTGGACACATATGTTCCATTATTTTGATGTATCGTTGATGGACACACATTGGTTGATATCCTCATACATACAGGCCAATGTTTTCATGATGATTCAGGTGTCGATGTTGGACACTCAGGTTCCATGATATTGAATTTGTCATTGATAGACACACGTGGATGATATCCACATGCATACAGGCATATGATTTCAGATGTTTATTTGTATATGTCATTTGCATTGACTCTATTGTTGACATATATGCATACATGGTCACCTTGGATACCATAATATTACTTTCATGTTACAGTATGACGTAGGAGTCGTTGTATATTCGATTTCTATCTGCTGATGTTTTCTACTCACGAGTTGGTAATTTACCCCCGTTATGCTATAGTTTTCTTGCAGTTTCGACCGCTTGGATCAGTAGCGATATCGTTGGCACACAGCTTCATCCAAGGTGTTTTGCTTTGGTAGGTGGGACATATTGGATCATACCCACTCTTGTACTTATTATTTCTATTGTATCTAGGTAAACTCCATCAATCAGAAACTAGAATTTGTATATTGGTAAACCTAGACAGACTTATGTTTTTGCGAGACTTAGAGAGATGGGTGTATGTTCGCTTCTTTAAGATGATGATTTCTTGCTTTATTTATTCTTTCTGTGTTGATTTTCGCCGTTGGGCGTTGTATATATGTTATTGGGTGGTTTGATTCCGCCAATTGGCGAAGAGTTAGCTCCCGTTTGGGGATGCCTTTTATTTGCTTGTATGTGGTTTTGGATCAAACTATACAAGGGAGGTGCTGCCCAAAATATTAAGAACAAAAAATGTTTTCAACTTGAGTATAATCCACTTGCATTTTCATATATCATTATTAATGCATTTAAAGAAAAACTTGATTTCATTATACCTTTATTTCAAAACATCACCTCTATTATTTTCCTTTAAAAGGTTTAGATTTCTAGGCTTCGGCTTACTTGAATTACGTTACGGTTTTAGACGTTGCGTGATTTAAGTGCCGGTCACGAGCTAAATTCCGGGTCGTGACAATAAGTTTCAAAACTTGTTTTACTTATTATGAGTTAGCGCATGTTTTTAAAATTTTCATTGAATATCTTTTTCAAAACATATTTTTGTGTATGAGTTGAGCTCCACTTTCAAAATTGTTCATATTCAATTGGTATTAACTCATACATGCCTCCACATATCATTAGAACTTGTTTATATTTTGCTCATGTCGTTATTTGTTACATGTATCCCTGATTTTCTTTGCATAACTTTTTTATACATGCTTTTTGATACAAGTTGAGCTTCATTTTCAAAATATACTTTTTAATTGTGCTTTTATCCATTTCTTAGTATTCTACTATGTATATATTTAGTGGGAGTGATTCAAACATTTGATTCGCTTTAGGTTTATGTATATATTTAGAGGAAGTAGTTCAAATGTTCTAGTTTCCCTAAATATCCATTTTGATTATGTCAAAAAGAGAGAGACTAATAGGAGTTTTTAGTATATCGATGTCGGATATTTTTTTTTTATTTGATATAAAGATACTATTTCCTATTTATGTTTTGCCATCATCAAAAATTGGGAGATTGATAGCTTATGTATTTCAATGATCCATTTATTTAGTTTTGATGAGAGCTTAAATATGAATAGTTCATTTAGTGTCACTTGCTTATCTTCCCTATCATATCGATACTAAACTTTTATACACTTGTTGTTTAGCTTACTTATCATATATCTTATGTATACCCAGTAATATTTCAATATCTCATCCTATACTTGTGTTATAATCTTGATATCGATATATTACTCTCATTCATTGTTTTGGTAATTTATAATATGAATTTGTATATACTTGTGATCTATATCTTGCTTTTCTTATACCTTGCATATATATATTTAGTATATCAATATCTCATTCTTTGAATTTGAGTTATATCTTGATATTGATATATTATTCATAATAGTGATATCAAAAACAATGATTATTCATATACTAGTGTTTACTATCTTATATATATTTCATAAGATCTGCTTGGTCATGTTTGAGATTGGTTTTCTGGATATCAGGATATGTCATGACACAAGCGTATAAAGAAGGATGGAGGTTATTGAGCTTAAATGGATATATCTAATAAAGGTTGGAGGATACGGATGAGTACTTCTCAATTTGTCAAGATCAAGCTATGAATAGCTAAGAAGTGATGAAGCCCGAACTATCATATTTTGTCCGATTAGCGAGTTCCACCAGCCAAATTGAAGATTACGCAAAATCGTCTAGGTCAATGGATATATCGCAGGTATTACATTGACGTCTCTCGGAATCGCGAAATTCCATCGTTTAGGGCCCCAAAATCGCGTATCTCAAATGTGTGTTGCACCAAGAAGCCAAGTCCTAGTTTGATGCATTATGAGTCGAAGTCAAATTGATGATTCATAGACCAACGCTTGTGAGTTACATGTCCAAGTTTGAAGCTATGAAGCCATGTTCAAGCGCACGTCAAAGTTCGAGAGCTTGTGACGACAAAGATTTAAGAATTCGAAGAATTTGCGATATCGACATAGGAATCTTTGTAAATACTCTATAGATTATGCTTATATCAATTAGAGCTCTTGAACACTCACACACGTTAGCACAAACTTCTTACATTGTATGAAAATTGGGGCTTTCGATTTATAATTGGTTCTCATCATAAAACACAAATTTTTAAGTTTTTACACTTCAAACGTATGTCCCCATGTACTTCAGACGTTTGTCGTCTTTCTGTGTTTTTACAAAAAACCCTAAATATTAGAAATATCATTTTTCATACGTTTTGTGCTTCAGACGTCTGTCTCTTGCTTATTCAGACGTCTGTCTATTCACTGTATTTTCATATGGCCTATTTTTTATGAGATACAAATGTGTGATGTTCATTTGGACGGGCGTTCGATGAAGCTTTTCAAAATGATTTTTTGTTCTTCAGATGTTTGCCCATTATTTTTCAGACGCCTGCCTACGATCTGTATTTTTGATTGCCTTCTTTAAAATGATCGACAGACGTCTGCAGCTATACGGGACAAACGTCTGAAGAAAAAAGTTTTTGAAAATATAGCCGTTAGGTTTTATTTTGTTAAAACTTCAGACGTCTGTCCGATTGTTCTTCAGATGTCTGTTCTTACTGAAAATGCTGATTTGACTTATAACGGCTATTTTTTTGTCAGGGGTTATAAAAGAGTTTTGGGTTGGTTTTTTAGCTCATATCACTCAATATTTCAGTTTGCTAAATTCCTAAGTGATCAAAAGAGAAAAATCCCACATCTTGTGAGAGTTTAAAAGAGATTTTCATTTGCTTATCCAATGTCTCACATACACACACTCAAGAGCTTCTAGTTTGATTCTCTATATTCTTGAGTATTAGTGCTTCATTGTAAAACTCTTTTGAGAGTATCTTGTGTTTGTATTTCTTGCTCCTCTTTCTTTGTGTGAGGGATCTTTGAGTGCAAGTGTGCTTTTGTGAAGAAGTTGAGTAAGCTTGCTTGTAGAGAGAAGTGCTTGTAGAGACACGAGCTTGTAAAAGAAGTAGTGGTGAATAACGTGTGGTCTTTTGAGGAGACGTGTTTGGTTTAGTCTCCACCAAAAGCGGGGTTGTGTGTTGCTTGCGGGAAACGTGTTTGTCTCTAAGAGAAAGACGTGTTTAGTGGGACGGGCTCGTGTGCCTAAAGAAATGGGACTAGGGGATCTTCCGAACCACTATAAATCTTAAGTGTCCGCGTTTGCAATTTTTTACTTTCTAATTGCTTATTTGCTTTAGCTTAGAAATTACATGTTTGTTCCCTACTTGCTTTATATGCAGTTTTCTTTCTTGATTGATATATCTATTGCTTGCTATATGCCTTCGTGCTCTGTACGATCCACGTAACAATTACGTTGCACGTGAAAGGGAGTGTTGATATGTGTGGATTAAAATAGTCCATCATTGGAAACAATATGAGAAATGCATGGGTATAAGATAAAAGATAGAACAAAACTCAATAAGGCTTGAGTTTTATTGTTGGAACCCGCTTATATTAAAAGCCCGTATGCACTCATATAAATATAAATATATAGCTGTCTCACCCCCTCGTTTGTGTGCGCGCGCGTGCGTGTAAATTTGGCAAGATCAGCATAAATCTCTCCTTATTCATTCTCGGCACGCTGATGAAATTGTCAAGGAATATAAGGAGTTGGTCGCTAAATTCGGTTCTCCTAGTGAACAATAAACAGCTTCATGAAGGCCGATAATTTTGTAGTCCTGGCATCCATGGCCCTAATCTTGTTTGTTTTGTTTTTTTGCCTCAGTGATTTTATGTTTATGTGCTCAGCCTGATATTTAGAATTTTGATGTTAATGGAGGATTTTAGTTTCTTATTGCATGTCTTACCCTTATCAACTTTTTAGTACTTTCTATTAACATGCCGAATATGGGACTCACATAAAGAAAGGTAATTTTTTTTCAATATTTTCCTTTTATGGCTCAGCTACGGATTGCATCATCTAAGTTTTGAAGACAGTAAGCACCTTTTTCTAGCACTCTATAACTTAGATACAATCCTTCCCATTTAGGGAACCACTTAGATTTAGCTTAAACCCTAGACATAGTTCCAATCGGCAAGAAAACTTGCCAAACTAACTCACCATCTGAAAAAACTTACCCTTTACATGCTTGTTGGAACTATCAACCACTTTACTCTTTTGAACTTGGAGTTTGGACCAAAGGTAATCAGTTTCGGCTCGGTCCTTTTTAGCGGATGGTTGAGGTTTTTCAGATTGCTGCTGACCTTTTGACCGACTTCTAAAGAGAGTTCTTTGGATTTCACTATAGCACATATATCAGATGTCTACCATGCAACGGTAGGGTCCTACCGGGCATGCTAGAAAAAGTTGTTTTCTTTTTTTTTCCCTCCATCCGTCAAAAAATAAGTTAAACAAACATGTTTACCTTCCGTAGATGGGTCCTATTAATGGAAGAGGAGAATGCTTACTAAGTAAATAATTTTCATTTAATCAATCTTCTAATTTGTGTCATGTCAACAAATATAATAAAGCTCATCTTTTACACATCGTTGATCATCTCATCTATTGAGAATTCATCTAAAGACCGTACGCAAACACAGGACTGGGCATCTGGATCGCTTGCGATACGAGTCTTAAACCGAGTTAGAGCTCTTTGGCTATATTGCTTGGTCTGTTTTCACCAACGTCGGGCACAAGATGGGAATTTTGGATCACCTGACCGAGCGCTGGACTAGACGTCCAGATCACACAGTCTAATGAACCCAGACCAAGCGAGGCCAACTATCTCTCCTTGACTGTGATTGATCAGATCTAAACTTACCATGATACGAATGCAGGGCGGATATCTGAATCATTCGTACTAGCAACCTTAAACTAGATCCAATCAGAGGCACTCTCGGCCATATCCCGATCGTCACAATGTGTTATTGAAGATTTGTGCCTCGATGGTGAGGCTGAGGATTGTTTCTTCTTCTTATCTTTTAGTTACTTTGATCAGAGAAGATGATTGAGTGCAACATTTCATAAATATAAAATATTATTTTCGGAATTTAAATAATAAAATAATAAATTTTATGAATTTTATAAAAGTACGGAAAGTAGTTTTAATGGAATGGTATAATTATATATCTATATTTTGGAAAATATTTGGAAATTAATATGAATTATTGATTTAGGAAGGCAATTATTGGATTTGGAAAATTTATAAATTATTATACAATTATTTACATACAAGTTTACGCTAAACTTGATTAATACTTTACTAATTATTTATTAACCATGTTTATGTATCAAGACATGCAACATATCATATTGTAACACTTGTCCATATTTATAACCATGGCTTCATTTTTATTTGCTTTTAAATTGTTTTGTGTTAATTTGAGAAAAGAAAATGAAAAAAATAAATAAAAGAGGATGTGGACAAGAGCATGGTTAAGAGAGAGAGAGAGAATGAGAGAAGGTTCTACACCTTTCTTTTGGCCTTCTTCATTCTCTTCATCTTCATCATCATTTCCATCTTCATCTCCTCATTCTCCACCTCCTCTATCCTTACTACCACTATGCAACCCTCTTAAATATTCAACAAAATCCCATGTTCCTTACATAAATAGTGTTCCTTACATCACTACAAACATCATGGTGGGATCAAGTTAGGACTTTGAGCACTTTGGTCATCTTAGAATTTTCTTGAGCCGCTCTTTGAAGGTAAGCCGTTTACTTTAGTCAAGTTTTAAAGTTTTCTAAGCTCAAGTATTAGTTTAGAGTTAAACTAGAGTATGTTTAGTGATTTTGGAAAATTCTACGATGATATTTAGTGAATACTTTGAGTTGTGGAGGTGTAATTGAGACTTAGTTAGTGACCACAAACATTTTAGTGATAGAATTCTGGATCAAACTTGAGCTTAGAAGTCATAAACATGAACTTAGAATTTTTCGATATCGGGTTTTTGTTGAAATGTGATGATTAATTAGAATCTGCTATGACTCGACAACTCTGAAAAATATTTTGCAAACACAGTAAGATGTGCAGGCTTTTTAGAGACTATCCTAGAATCTCGATCCCCCATCTCCATTCTCTGGCTGCCAAAATATCCTATCTGGCTGCAAATTGCGGCCTGACCTAGGGGTGTGAGTCCCAGGTTTGGTCCATAGCTCTATCATCTGATATATAGGCCTACCAAATATGCAAAATGTCCTAATTTCACCTACGGTAAAATCTAGGAGTGTTTTTCTATATTGCCGATTTCGTTTTGCGACTTTTGAAAACTAGATTTTTGATATTTGAGTTTTAACTCGGACGTTTGACGTTTTTACGTCTATGTCGCGAGTTGTTTGGTTATTCTTGCATGCGTGGACCATAGGTTCTAACCTATGTACGTCTCGCTTACCATATCGGTTTTCGGATTTGATTTTGTTTACGATATGATATTCCTTGAATTGTAGGTATCTTCGTGTGGACTTCCGGGACGACGAAAGAGAGCAAGGTGTTCATCGACTTTGGCTAGAGCGAGGATAGTAGGTGAGTAGATGTATATCTATGGGGGAAGTCGGGTGGATGGCGTATAGCATCCCCGCAACCGAAGCATTAGGATGCTAGGTATATAGTTATATAGGTAGATATTAGACGGGTATACTTGTTAGTAGGGTTTTAGGAGATTATAGGTTATAGTAGGCATACACGTAAGAAGGAATAACCTTAGTTTTTATTCTCTTAGCGTTGATCCTTTGGTATATACGTTGCTACACACAGATATATGTATATACATGCGTATACGTATGTGTACATACGTATACGTGTGTGTGTGTGTAAGTTGAGGATAACTTTGTTATAACACCACGAGATGAGGAGGTGACATGTTAGAATGATTTGATTCGATATGATCGGATATGATGTCACGAGGCTATGTTATTTGATATGAGATTGAACGTAATGATATGATATGATATATTATATGGACATTGGGCGATATATATTTATAACATGTGACGACTTGTGACTAGATGAGATGAATAAGGTACATGACCATAGATCCATACCCTTAATTTATGATATCGTACGACGGGTTATACCGTACGAGATATGATATATATAATGATTGACCCGCACTCTTGATTCGAGGAAGCCATACGATGGATTATACCGTGCGTGATACTATGAGGCTGGATCTGCTGGGTTCCTTAGCATCCTCACTATGTTTTCTAAGGCATCAAGCATGCAATTTTAAAAAATCTAGAGTGCTAAGAAACCCATAACCAATGATCTAATTAGATAATTAGGGTTTACATAAGCAAGTAAACAACTTTACTCTAAGTGAACAAGGAATACAGCCTTTGTAGACCGGTCCTTCACTTCTAAAGCTCCGTGTAGTAATCCCTTTGCTCCAAGTAGTGGTCTCCCGGACTCTGGTTAGGCTCCAGTAGGCGAAAGGAACAAGTTTTCTAGAAGAACTTCGAGGCCGAAGATGATCTACGTCGAGAAATCTCCAACTCAAGCTACCTTTTCACTAATCGAGAAATAGTGAAGCAAACAACCTATACTGAATGGCTAGTTTAGTGTAGATTGATGAAGTAGGAATTTTGCTCACTATAGAATTATTTTTCTCTCACTTTTTCTTCACCTCAAGAAAACCTAGAAAGCTCAAGGAGATGAAGAAGAAGATGAAGTCAATAATAGAATAACAAATGGCAACTATGGGTGAGATAATATCATATATAACTTATGTAGAGACTTAACCAAGGCTAAAGATAATGGTTAGGTTAATAAATATCTAGAGTAAAACAAAATTAGTGGACTAAGTCAATGGTTTCTAAAAGCTTCTCCAAGCTTCACAAGCCATGACAAATTTCCACCTAATGTTGATTTTCCCTTAATAATTAAATCCCCATATTATCTTATGTGTGGTGTGAGTCTTATACACCCATGTACAATGTATCATCAAGCATGACACAAAGAAATAACACAATAATATATATCACATATATATTAAATGTACAAGTGAGAAAAAGAAATCCTTAAGTGAGCTAATATTAGTTAATGTATATTAATATATCAAATATATAATCATACATTAAATTATTAAATCAACACTTGATTTAATAATCCAGCTATATCAAATATAACCGACTAACATAATTTATATCAATTTATCGAATCAACACTTGATTCGATAATCCGGCTATATCACATATAACCGACCGATATCACATACCGCGAGATTAGAATACGGTATCACATACACGTATTAATCTCGGTCCCGCACATATCACATATATACCCTACTTCGTTTCGGCTGAGCCAGGAAACCTCTGTGTAGGACTTTAAAGACTTGTCAATACACCGGCAGTAGGTGATGATCATATCAGTCACTCACAAGCCGTCAGTGGTACTAGCTGGACATAATGTCTACCCGGCTATTGAGCGATCAGAAGATCAATATGCAAGCCTGCTCATACTCCTGTGAATCCAATAAGTAACACTGTCGTACAGTCCGGTCTCTTCGTCTGATATGTTGCATATCTAGTGTGGGGGTGGTAAACGTCAGACCCCAATAACTTGATAAGTCATGTCGATATGAGGCTCATAACGGGTCGAGAAACAACTGATAACACTTACCAGTAAATCTCATAATCAGCCATGGCCAGGGACTTCCTGTTATGGCCAATCGAGCACAGCGCAACATCAAACCCCCCATACCGGGAGAGACGAAACCCCTCCTATCGCTCATTGCCTCCATGTGACTCGGGACTGTACCTAAAAACCACCATTTTGCATGCTCTCTTGAACGTGGTAAGGTGGAAATCAAAGCACAGTGGGAATCACACATGACTCTATGACGATCTCGGGTCTACAGACTAACATGTACCAGTGTCACCAGAGAACTGTTATCTGACAATAGGTATAATACCATCTAAGAGTTCTTGGCGAGTCCTGTTCGGTGTACCCAGTCTCCGCTGAGCACCCGTATACAATCATTGATATCAAACACCAATGGATGTAGGATCATTCATTGCCCATCAAATGGGTCAAGAAACGTATACGCTAGTCTACTCTGGAATATCGATGCCCTGTCTCGATATAACCACGACTAGGAACAATTAAAGGATGAACTTGTGGACTACCTTGGCCTCAATAGTATGATCAGCATCATAATCCTGGTAGTCAAGTATACATCCTAAAGGATTTATCAACATGTGAGAGAAAGACAGTATCACAATACAAGTCTACATGTTAAGATAAAGAGCAACCAGATAGCATAGTATCATGTCGAGCAAGAAAGTCCTCTTTGTATATGTCCAAGCATCCACTATAATATACAATCATGTACAATAATGGCCTCTAGAGCATACATACAACTAACAATCTCCCACTTGCACTAAGGCCGGTTGTTGTAGTATCTTATACCCAACATCCCGAAAAATCTCTCAAATTGTATCTGGGGTATGGCCTTCGTGTGTGGATCCGCTGTGTTAGTGGGAAGTGACCCTATCTTCAGTATCTGAAGATATAAGGATGTCCAGCTTTTGTCAAAAAACAGTATGCGGACAGGTTCGAGGCACGCTCAGTACTGTGTAGGCTTGTGGAATACCCAAAGAACTCCAGGTGGTATCTTTTCTATTACGCAGAGGAACAAAAGGTTTTTGTTTCTTGTCATGCCCACCTTTTAGAAAATCAATTTTTTGAAAAAGAAACTAGTGGGAGCGCAATAGAACTGGAAGAAATTCCAGAACCACAAACTATTATTGAAAGTATGGTAGAACTAGAGGTTTCAAAAGAACCGGACATCTCTGTTCCAATCCGCATGACTAGTAGGAAGTCCCATCCGCCCGAGAGATACTACGGTTTTCTCATAGACGGGGATAGAGAGGATTGCATCATTGACAATGATGAGCCAACTAGCTTCCAGTAAGCTATTTAGAGCGGTGACTCGGTAAAATGGCCGGATGCAATGCGGACCGAAATGGAGTCCATGTACACTAATAAAGTATGCACTTTAAACATTGCTCCAGAAGGGGTAAAAGCCATAGGCTGAAAATGGATCTTCAGAAAGAAAATTGGTGTAGATAGACAGGTTGAAACTTATAAGGCTAGATTTATTGCAAAATGTTTTCGTAAAAGACCTGGTTTGGACTATGATGAAACCTTTTCTCCAGTGGCTATGCTCAAATCCATTCGGATCCTTCTTGCCATTGGTGCCTTCCAAGATCATGAGATCTGGCAGATGGACATAAAGACGGCTTTTCTAAATAGTTATTTGGAAGAGTGCATCTATATGGATCAGCCAGAGAGTTTTCAATCAGAGTGGGAGCAGCGGGAAAGTGTGCAAGTTTCTTAAGTCCATTTATGGACTAAAGCAGGCATCGCGGAATTGGAACTTCTATTTTAATGAGACAGCCAAAAGAATTCGACTTTATCTAAAATACAGATGAACCATGCATTTATAGTAAAATTGTAGGGAGAACTGTGGGATTCCTCTTCTAGTACGTGGATGCCTTTTTCTTGATAGGAAATGACACTCCTATACTACAATCAGTCAAAAGATTCTGGTTACTAAGATTCTCCATCAAAGACCTGGGTGATTCCTACTACATTCTGGGGATCCAGATTTATCGTGATAGATCAAAGAGGATAGTGGGACTTTCACAGTCATGGTACATCAACACCATACTGAAAATATTTAGTATGGAAGATTCTAAGCGTGGCAGTCTACCGGCTTGTTACGGAATCACCCTCTCCAAAGAGATGTCTCCCAAAGACTGATTTGGAAAGGGCTCGCATGCCGATTATACCCTACGCTTCTGCGGTAGGCTCTATAATGTATGCAATGTTGTCTACCAGACTAGATATTGCTTACGCACTCAGCGTGGTAAGCCGGTATCAGTTAAACCCAGGGGAGAAGCACTGGATAGCAGTAAAGAACATTCTCAAGTTCTTGAGAAGGAATACGCAGATGTTCTTAGTGTATGGCGGAAAAGGACCTCCAGATCGAGGACTTTGCTGACTCCAGCTTCCAGAGTGACAAGAATGACTCCAAGTCCATATCGGGTTATGTCTTTACCCTCAATGGAGGGGCGGTCTATTGGAAGAGCTCCAAGCAGGACACCATTGCAAACTCGACGATGGAAACGGAGTAGTTCGCTGCATGAGACACCGCAAAAGAGGCAGTCTAGATGAGGAAGTTCTTAACTGAACATCAGGTGGTTCCTTCCATTGTTGGTCCAATACTTTAGTATTGTGACAACAACGGCGCTATAGCTTTAGGGAAGGAACCCAGGTCCCATCAAAGATCCAGACATATCTTGAGGTGGTACCACCTGATCAGGGAGATCGAGGTGAGGAGAGTAGATATAGAGAACAACACTGCAGATCCACTCACAGAGGCCATCCCTCCGACCGTGTTCGAGAGGCCATTCGAGATCTTCGGTCTGCGATATGCCAGTATATGGCCTTATTGCAAGTGGCAGATTGTTAGCGATATATGCCCTAGAGGCTATTATTGTATCATATTGGATTGTATATTACTTAATGGGAGCTTGGGATATACACGGGTATAGTAACAGTCTTGCTAGAAATGGTAGTATGCTACCTGGTTCTACCTCATTATGTGCATGTGTTTATTTTAGCATATCGCTTATACATATTGGTAGAGCCCTTAGGATCTTTGCTTTATTACCAGTGTTGTGATGGCAATCACACTAGTGGGGGATGGGTAATCTATAAGCACATCCTATACAGGTCCCTAGTCGTAGGTTTATCGAGACGGGGCATCGATACACCAGAGTAGACTAGTGTATACGCTCTCATCCCAGCAGGGGAGATGGTCTGTCCCACAGCCATTAGTACGTCGTACTGGAGATAGTATGCAGGTGCTCATTAGGTTATGAGTACATTGGACAGGACTCGTCGGGAACTGTTGGTGGGTAATATACCTATCGTCGGGTAGCAGTTCCCAGGTGACATGAGTACAGCTTAGTCCGTCGAATTGACACTGCTACTTCGCCTTGAGTGTGTTCCTACTGTACTTTGATTACTACCCTACCATGGCTCAAAGGAGTCGTGCAAACATGTAGTAGTTGAGTGCAGTCCCAAAGCACTTGGAGGCAGTGGCGGTTAGATAGGATTCTTCTCTCCCGGTGTTGGGGGTTGATATTGCGCTGTGTTCGGAAGGACATTACATAATGTCATTGGCCAAGGCAAGCGAGATTTACTGGTAGTTATTCCAGTAGTTTCCCAGAGTGTTTTGGGCTACAATCCGACACGACTTATTGCGCTATTAAGGGTCTGATGATTACCGCTCCTCTAGGCCCGATATGCGATACTCTGTACGGAGATTATCACATACAGGCTCAGTAAGAGTTCGGATGAGTTAGCTCATTGGCCTTCTTATCGACACATACCTGGGTAGTCGTTATGTGCAGCTAGTACCGCTTACGTCTTATGGTTAAACCCACTGCCAGCGTAGTGTCGAGTCTTTAGAGTCCCAAACATAGGGTTTCCCTACACCGGGCAAAAGGTGTAGAGGCCATATGGTTTTACGGCAGGGTTTCGATCACTTACATGTACTTGTGCACGTATGATGATCGGGCGGATAATACTAGTGGGCTTTGGTTTAAGCCGGATCCTAATATTATATTGATGGATTACTTTTCGTCTCTTTGTATTCGTATTCTTCAGAATGCGGATGCGGGTATGTATATACGGATGATGGGCATTCTCATAATTCCGTGGATTTTCACCTAGAAGAGGACACCTAATTAGGGTTTATTCTTTATTGGATTAAACCTAAATTGGGTGGAGGAAATGAGGTGGAACTTTGCATTAAGTGAGACATGGCTCTTGGTGACTCATGGCATGACTCATGCCATGACTCACTAAGTGTGATCATTACACACACTAGATATTTTATCAAGCTTGCTTTTATATTTATCAAGCATTCTAGATATTTGTTAAGTGTGGATTATTCATCACAAACTAGAGAACATTCTTACTCACTTTCTCACTCTTCACTAGCTTTTCTTCAAGCCATCCTCTTCTTCCTCTAAACCCTAAATGTCTCATGAGTTGAGAAACCTAGGGTTCCAAGAGACAATGTAACTCATCTTCACTATCTACACCATTTAGGACTTCTAGATTAGAGAACTAGAAGCCATAGTTATCTCAGATTCGAGATAGGAGCTCGGACTATAGACTCTCGGGTGGATCGTCTTTGACTCGAGGAGGCCGTCGTAGTTGCCCGATCCGTTTTCAATCTTTGGAGCTGACGACGAGTGGAGGACAGCGGAGAAGACCCGAAGGACATGTATCATGAGGTATAACTTCGTATCATAGTAGTTAAACCTCATTGCAAGTTAGCTAGTTAGGGTTTGGTATCGATCCTGGAGTTCAAGTCGGTGTTGCGAGCTTTGAAAAATCTTTTTTTGCATATTCCACCTCCCGGCGGACACGCGGGGTGCGCGACATCGATATACAATTTTGATTTTCCCTTAATAATTAAATCCCCACATTATCTTAAGTGTGGTGTGAGTCGCAAACACCCATGTACAATGTATCATCAAGCATGACACAAAGAAATAACACAATAATATATATCACATATATATTAAATGTACAAGTGGGAAAAAGAAATCATTAAGTGAGCAAATATTAGTTAATGTATATTAATATATCAAATATATAATCATACATTAAATTATTAAATCAACACTTGATTTAATAATCCGACAATATCACATATAACCGACTAATATCATTTATATCAACTTATCGAATCAACACTTGATTTGATGACCTGGCTATATCACATATAACCGACTGATATCACATATCGCGAGATTAGAATACAGTATCACATACACGTATTAATCTCGATCCCGCACATATCACATATGTGCCTTACTTCGTTTCGCCGGAGCCAGGAAACTTCTCTGTAGGACTTTAAAGACTCGTCAATACGCCGGCAGTAGGTGATGATCATATCAGTCATCCACAAGCCATCAGCGGTACTAGCTGGACGTAACGGCTACCCAGGTATTGAGCGATCAGAAGATCAACAAGCAAGCCTGCTCATACTCCCGTAAATCCAATAAGTAACACTACCGTACATTTCGGTCTCTTCGTCTGATATGTCGCATATTTAGTCTGGGATGGTAAACGTCAGAACCCAATAACTTGATAAGTCATGCCGATATGAGGCTCATAATGGGTCGAGAAACTACTGATAACACTTACCAGTAAATCTCATAATCAGCCCTGGCCAGGGACTTCCTGTTATGGCCAATCGAGCACAGCGCAACATCAACCCCCAATACCGAGAGAGACGAAACCCCTCCTATCACTCATTGCCTCCATGTGACTCGGGACTGTACCCAAAAACTACCGTTTGGCATGCTCTCTTGAACGTGGTAAAGTGGAAATTAAAGCACACTGGGAATCACACAAGACTCTATGACGATCTCGGGTCAACAGACTAACCTGTACCAGTGTCACAAGAGAACTGCTATCTAACGATAGGTTTAATACCATCTAGGAGTTCTCGGCGAGTCCTGTTCGGTGTACCTTGTCTCCACTGAGCACCCGTATACAATCATTGATGTCAAACACCAATGGATGTGGGATCATCCATCGCCCATCAAATGGGTCAAGAAACGTATACGCTAGTTTACTCTAGAATATCGATGCTCTGTCTCGATACACCCATGATTAGGAACAATTAAAGGATGAACTTATGGACTACCCTGGCCCCACTAGTATGATCTGCATCGTAATCCTGGTAGTCAAGTATACATCCTAAGGGCTTTATCAACATGTGAGAGAAATACAGTATCACAATACAAGTCTACATGTTAAGATAAAGAGCAACCAGATAGCATACTATCATGTCGAGCAAGAAATCCCTCTTTATATATGTCCAAGCATCCACTATAATATACAAGCATGTATAATAATGGCCTCTAGGCCATACATACACCTAATAGGATTGCCGACTGAAGGATGTATCGGCTCGGAAAATTATAGTCTTCTAATCACTTAAGTATACTTTAGAATATAATTAGAGCCATACCTATTTTTAAAATTAACGAATCGTTATGCACATTTAAAAGACAACCCCAAGGGACGCTATGGATTTTCAAATGGTATCTTTTTCTCAAAAACATCGTAGCCCTTATTTTTCTACAAACAACGATTCGTATTATTTTAAAAACAATAACTGTATGACTCATATGTAGCTATGTATTTTATATTGTTGCGTTTACTTTTTTTTTTTTATACTTTTTCTTATATGCTTGTATTATTCTCTTTTTACGTTTTACTTACATGTTCTTTTACTTATCTTGTATGACCTCGTCTGCTAGGACACATACACCATTACCGATGATATGCATGTTGTACTTACACATACTCTCCGGCTCACACACTCATCATTGGTAATTGCCATGTCACGTAGACATTAGAAATCGCTACTTCATCGTATAACCTGATAACTTGTAGTTTTTTGTATTGCTTAGAAATCTTTACCCCACATGCTAATTTAGATATTGCATTTCTTACATAGTTAGATGCCACTTTTATACATATACATACTCGTTATGCACTGTAGATTTTTTCTGTGTCGGTACTCATTGTTTCATTATTGGCTCATGTTTATGAGATTTCGATTTTCATGTGACTTCTAGATTTGAGAAACCGCAGATGCATTTTTGAAAACTTATGATTGCTTTAAAAACGCGGTTTCTCTTGATATGATATGTGGCGTCCACCATGAGTTTTCTCGGTTATGAGCTATGTGTATACCCGATTCGAGGGGAGAGGAGGCACCATCTGCGGGTACATTGTGGACCCGGTACGGTAACCCGGGGCAAGAAGATAGTATAGAGAGACGTCGAGCCCGGCAGGGGAGCACTACCGACCGGTGATAGTTTGGCTCGGCGGATATTCAGAGGATACCGACCGGAGTCGTATGATCAGATGGATTTGAGGGCCGATCCGATGAGACGGCGCCCGAGATATGAGGATTTATGTGTCGTTGCTGGACACGGTTTTTATGATGTTTTTGAGTGTCGATACTGGGCACTAAGGTTTTTATATTGATTTGGTGTGTCTTTGATAGACACATGTTGGATGATACACCTATACACATGTTAGTTGTATGTATGCCCAAGAGGCCATTGTTGTACATGATTGTATATTATAATGGATGCTTGGACATATATAGAGATGACTTTCTTGCTCGACATGATAGTATGCTATCTGGTTGCTCTTTATCTTAACATGTAGACTTGTATTGTGATGCTGCCTTGCTCTCACATGTTGATATAGCCCTTAGGATGTATACTTGACTAACATGACTATGATGGAGATCATATTAGTGGGGCCAGGGTAGTCCATAAGTTCATCCTTTAATTGTTCCCAGTCGAGGGTATATCGAGACGGGGCATCGATATTCCAGAGTAAACTAGTGTATACGCTTCTTGACCCATATCCATTGGTGTTTGACATCAAAGATGGTATACGGGTGCTCAGTGGAGACTTGGTACACTGAACAGGACTCGCCGAGAACTCCTAGATGGTATTATACGTGACGTCAGATAGCAGTTCTCTCGTGACACTGGTACAGGTTAGTCTGTAGACCTAAGATCGTCATGGAGTCTTGTGTGATTCCCACTGTGCTTTGATTTGCACCTTACCATGTTCAAGAGAGCGTGCAAAATGGTGGTTTTTGGGTACAGCCCTGAGTCACATGGAGGTAATAAGCGATAGGAGGGGATTCGTCTCTCCCGTTATTGGGGGTTGATGTTTTGTAGTGCTCGATTGGCTATAACAGGAAGTCCCTGGCCAGGGATGATACTGAGATTTACTAGTAAGTGTTATCAGCAGTTTCTCGACCCGTTATGAGCCTCACATCGGCACGACTTATCAAGTTATTGGGGTCTGACGTTTACCACCCATAGACTCGATATGCGGCATATCAGATGAAGAGACCGGACTGTACGATAGTGTTACTTATTAGATTCACAGGAGTATGGACAAGCTTGCTTGTTGATCTTCTGATCGTTCAATACCCGGGTAGCCGTTATGTCCATCTAGTACCGCTGACGGCTTGAGGGTGACTGATATGATCATCACCAACTACCGGCGTATTGACGAGTCATTAGAATTCTACACGGAGCTTTCCTAGCTCATACGAAACGAAGTAGGGCACATATGTGATATGTGCGGGACCGAGATTAATACATGTATGTGATACCGTATTCAAATTTCGTGATATAGGTTATATGTGATATAACCGGATTGTTGATTCAAGTGTTGATTCAATGATATGTTATATGTATATGTGATATGCATATAAATGATATTAGTCGGTTGTATGCGATACAATTGGGTTATTAAATCAAGTGTTGATTTAATAATTTAATGTGTAATTATATATTTGATATATTAATATACGTTAACTAATAATAGGTCACTTAAGAAAATGTTTTTCTCATTATATATTTAATATATATGTGATATATGTTAATGTATTTATTTTGTGTCATGCAGATGATACATTGGACTTGGTTGTATGAGACTCACACCACACTTAAGATAATGTGGGGTTTTAATTATTAAGGGAAAATCAAAATTAGGTGGAAATTAGTCATGGATCTGAAGCTTGGAGAAGCTTGTAGTAATTATTGACTTAGTCCACTAATTTTGTTTTACTCTAGATATTTATTAACCTAACCATTATTTTTAGCCATGGTTTAGTCTTTACATGGGTTATATGAGATATTTACTCACCCATGGTTCACAAAAGATCATTTTAGAGATCATTTTCTTCAACTTCTCCATTGTTCTCTTGCTTTGAGTGAGAAGAAAAAGAGAAAGAGAAAAATAATTCTAAAGTGAGCAAAATTCCTACTTCACCAATCTACACTAGACTAGCCATTTAGTATTGGTTGTTTGCTTCACTAATTCTCTATTAGTGAAGAGGTAGCTTGAGTTAGAGATTCTTTGACGTAGAACATCTTCGTTCTCGAAGATCATTGAGCAAGCTCGTCCTTTTCACCTAGTGGAGCCAATGAAGAGTCCGGGACACCACTACTTAGAGCATATGGACTACTACACGTTTCTTTAGAAGTGAGGGACCGGTCTATAGGGTTCCTGTCGTCGGCAACAAGGTTTCGGGAAGCATCGCCCATGCCATTTTCAAAAAATTTTCGTTAAAAGGAACTCTATACAAGAATCGATAACTAAAATATAATACGGAAACATAGTAAACCATTTACTATCTAAGTGAAATCGAAATACAACCTTTGTAGATCGGTCCTTCACTTCATAACCTCCTTGTAGTAGTCCCTTCGCTGCGATCATCGAATTCCCGGACTCTCGGACGGCTCCATGAGAAGAGGGCAACGGTTTTGCTTAAATCTTCGAGGCCGAAGATGATCTACGTCGAGGGATTACTAACTCAAGCTACCACTTCACCAAAGTGAAGCAAACACCCTAAACAAAAGTGCTAGTCTAGTAGAGGATGGTGAAATAAGAAATGGGTTCACTTTAGAATTTCTTTTCTCACAATATTTCTCTCTCTTTATCAAACCCTAGCAAGTTTTTGAAGGAGGAAGAAGATGAGCTCAATAAAAATGAGAATGAAAACTAATCAAGAGAGAGAGAGCAAACCATGGGTGAGTGGGTATCATATACTAACTCCTGTAGAGACATAACCATGGCTAATTATAGTGGTTAGGTTAATAAATATCCTAAGTTAAACAAAACTAGTGGACTTGGTCAATGCACTCACAAGCTTCATGAAGCTTCATGCACTTGAACAATTATGCACTAATTTTGTATTTACTTTGTATATTAAAACCCTACCAATATAATTATAATGGCGTGTGTCTCATACACCCATGCATAGTGTATCAACAACCATGACACACAAAAATAAACAATGCACTTTAATATATATCACATATATATTACATGTATACACAAGTGAGAAAAGAATACTTAAGTGAGCCAATGTTAGTTAATGTAAATTAGTATAACAAATATACAATTGTACACTAGATTATTAAATCAACACTTGAATTAATAATCCGGCTATATCAAATATAACCGACTAACACAAAATGTACTAACTTATCGAATCAACACTAGATTCGATAACACGGCTATATCACATATAACCGGCCGATACAAAAGTCACGAGAATAGAATACGGAATCACATACATGCATTATTCTCGGTCTCGCACATATCACATATGCGCTCCTATTTCGTTTTGCCTGAGCCAGTAAAACCTCTATGCAGGACTCTAAAGACTCGTCAATACGCCGACAGTAGGTGATGATCACATCAAGCACCCACAAGCCGTCAGCGGTACTAGTTGGACGTAACGGCTACCCGGGTATTGAGCGATCAGAAGATCGACAAGAAAGCCCACTCCAACTCCTGCAAAAGCCTGACAGTGACACTACCGTACAGTCCGGTCTCCTCGTCTGATATGTCGCATATCATGTCTATGGGTGGTAAACGTCAGACCCCAATAACCGATAAGTCATGCCGATATGAGGCTCATAACGGGTCGAGAAAATACTGGTAACACTTACCAGTAAATCTCTAAACCAGCCCTGGCCAGGGACTTCCCTGTTATGGCCAATCGAGCACAGCGCAACATCAACCCCCAATACCGGGAGAGACGAAACCCCTCCTATCGCTCATTGCCTCCATGTAACTCGGGACTGTACCCAAAAACCACCGTTTTGCACGCCCTCTTGGACGTGGTAAGGTGGAAATCAAAGCACAGTGGGAATCACACAAGACTCTATGACGATCTCGGGTCTACAGACTAACCTGTACCAGTGTCACCAAAGAACTGCCATCTGACTTGAGGTATAATACCATCTGGGAGTTCTCAGCGAGTCCGTCTAGTATATCCAGTCTCCATTGAGCACCCGTATATCATCTCTGATGTCAAACACCAATGGATATGGGATCATCCATCGCCCATCTATATAGGTCGAGAAGGTATACGCTAGTCTACTCTGGTATATCGATGCCCTGTCTCGATACACCCACGACTAGGGACCTTAAAGGATGTACTTATGGACTACCATGGCCCCACTAGTACGATCTGCATCATAGTCCTGGTAGTCAAGTACACATCCTAAGGGCTTTACCAACATGTAACAGAGTGACAATCAGTGTACATGTTAAGGTAAAGAGTAACCAGATAGCATACTATCATGTCGAGCAAGAAAGTCCTCCCTATATATGTCCAAGCATCCACTACGATATACATCTCATGTATAGTAATGGCCTCTAGGGCATACATATAACTAACAATCTCCCACTTGCACTAGGGCCATCTGATAACAGTGGTTGTAATATTTCATACTCAACCATCCCATAAAAGTCTCTCTCTGGGAAAAGGCCTTTGTGAGTGGATCCGCCGTGTTGTCCTCTGAGTCTACTCTCCTAACCTCGATCCCCTGGAGCTCAACTATCTCCATGATCAGGTGATACTGCCTTAGAATATGTGTGGACTACTGATGGGACGGGCGTTCCTAGGCATAAACCATAACCCCATTGTCATATAATAATAGGAACGAAGTTCATCTCATGAACTTATATACACCCAGACTGCCTCTTTGGTAGCATATTTGGTAGCGATGTATCCATCCTTTATCGTCTAGTATGCCACGGTATCTATCTTGGAGCTCTTCCAGCATACCGTCCCTCCACTGAGGGTAAAGACAAT
The DNA here is from genome assembly GCA_030015575.1 of Agapanthus africanus. Classification (NCBI taxonomy): domain Eukaryota; kingdom Viridiplantae; phylum Streptophyta; class Magnoliopsida; order Asparagales; family Amaryllidaceae; genus Agapanthus; species Agapanthus africanus. The sequence continues at coordinate 349,365,397 of JASDDO010000031.1, read as the reverse complement.
GCCTGTGACTGACATTCAGTCAACCTTATCACCCTGGAAGCTATCCAGTGATTCTTCCCAGGATCGATTGATACCATCTCACTACACCTAGTGAGAATTCTAACATCCACATAGATCTATCTCATAGATCCAAAACTCTGGATTTAGGTGGTATCACCTTGATCCTATATGGAGAATCTATGTGATAAGAGGAGATTGATCGAGCGTAGCATACGAAACTCCTTCCCTATCAAGAGTATGTCATCAACGTACTATACGATGATGACCACCTTACTCTCTACTACCTTTTTGTATATACAAGGTTCATCTACCATTTTGATGAACTCAAACTCTTTGACTATCACATCAAAATAGATGTTCCAACTCCGCGATGCCTGCTTCATCCCATAAAGCAACTTGCACACGTTTCCGCTGCTCCCACTGTCTACGAAGCCCTCTGGCTGTGTACTTATAGACGCTCTCTTCTAAATCACTATTTAGAACAACGGTCATGACACCCAACCGCCAGATATCGTAGTCATGGTATGTAGCAGTGGCAAGTAGGATCCGGATGGACTTAAGCATAGGCCCCAGAAAAGGTTTCATCATTATCCAAACTTGGTTGATGACGAGAACCTTTAACCAGTCTAGCTTTGAAAGTCTCAACTTTTCCATGTACACCAAGTAATCTTCTCAAGATATACTTGCTCCTAATAGGGATTAACCAAAGTCCATACTTCGTTGGTGTACATAGATCCCATAGCATCCAGCCATTCTTACAGAGTCCCCACTCCTGATGGCCTGCTCGAAACTAGTTGGGTCATCATTTCATGATGCAATCCTCGCTCCTACTGTTTTTATCAAATCTTCCTTCAAACCCTAAAAGGAAAGACTAGCCGGGATTAATTACACCCTACAAGATCGCAAATCTTTCAGCCAGGCCAGTGCCGGTACTTTGAGGGAGGTTCCCCGTGCTTTCGCACGGACCTAATTAAAATAAACCTCATTTTCCCAGGGGCGTAACCCCGTTGACGCCTTTCTAGACACCTACTTGATCGGCTAATTGTAATGTGCAAAACTCTTCCAGGAGTAACAATTACTCGCAGTGGGTATCGGGATCGAACTATCTCATAGAAGGTATGCAATCTCATTGCAAATTTCAACACTTGAAATTCCCGATAATATTTTGCCCCTAGCGTCCTATGACCTTGACGCAGGCCAACAAACCATAGTCCGCTAGTCAAGTTCAACCCGTACATTTCTTAATTGAATTAAACCCACCCACACGACCCATGACGCAGGCCAACAAAGTCGCACGACTACCCTAACTCAATCTGCATCATATGCATCAGCAAATAAGCATAAATAGCTACAGTACACTACGCCTTGACGCAGGCCAACAAACGTAGCACGAATACTATGAAGTACATATCTGAAATGACGGAGGGCTACGACAGGTTTTTAAGAAAACCTTTTGCGTAATGAACTTGATATCGTTGTAGAATCAAATGTTTTTAAACAGAGTGTTTTTTTTAGGCTTTTGCTAGTTTCGCTAAAGAGGTCAGTCCCGGTGAAGGGATCTCGGCTCTTTCCTCATCGAATAAGGTGCGGGATATATCATATATATCACTGTGCAAAGCATAAACTAGAAAAACATTCAAAAACAAAACCGAGGGTTGTAGCATCTGCTAGTTATTGCTTAAGGGGTCACTCCCGGTGAAGGGATCTCGGCCCTTTCCTTATCGAATAAAGTGCAGGATGTTCTACAAGGAACACCGCTATGCAAAGCAAGAACTGTAGCTACCTGTTTTTGAAAATTCGATTTCACAACATCTTTTAGGTTTCTTTTCTTTCATTAATCACATTAATGAAGTCCCATCATTTAAGTCACCTAAACATCACAGATAAATACGACGTACACTTATGCCATCTGCATTCGCCTCGATGTCCCCTCATGCACTGTTAGGTTAGGTAACTAACAGCAGAGTGGGGTAGGGCTAGCACGGGTGTAAAACATAAGTAACGTCTATATAATATATCATATATACTATATACAGTATCTATCTCATCATATCAAATGATCACATCACAGATATCGCAGCAGAAGAAACATATAAAATATTGGATATACTAGGAGGTCCGTGTTTTATTTTGAGCCTCTATAAAACACGGATTCCATGGTCGCGATGAATAGCCAAACCCACATCCCTAAACCCCTACGAGAGCGGCAAGCAACCCTACCAATTCTAGAGTTAGGAGACCCGGACTCGACTCCTCGCGTTGGTCACCCACTGGACCCTAGAACCAGGTTACTTGTGCTCTCCTCCTTGGGTCTATCCTAATGCGGAAAAGTAAATAATATACATCAATGGTGACATCAATCTCAACTCGGAAGTGCCCCAATAAAAGAATATTACATACATTTAATTTTACATGAATGAAAATAAAAACTCTCATCTCATATAAAACCCCCGGCTATTCAAAACGCGACGATCCAATATAACATATCCAGCAGTACATAACATCACATGTCATCACAGCACAGAAAACTAGACGATGTTAAACATTCCAATCGAATCATCGAACACCCAAGATTACCAAAAAACTCAACACTTGAGCGTAGTTTAATGTAATTCAGCACACGCCACAGCACCAATGAACCAGCCGTAGAAGGGCCAAACCAACGCCTCATATGTGGCACCGCTGAACCTCCACAAACCCGAGGGTTCAGTGGGGTTTTTGACCGTCACATAATCGAGTTAACGTTTTGTTCTTCTAGAGGGTCCATCGAATAACTTGCATGATCTTTGAAAGCTTTTTAACTACGGGAAAAAAATACAACACTTGGAAAATTTCCCGGCAAGGGTTAAAGTGGGTATTTGACATCCGATTGATCTTTTTAACAACGTCTAAAGATACCCGAAAACAGTTAAAATACGACTACGAAACACTCCGAGTTGTTATTATAGTAAATTAACAACACATGACAATTTAGCAAAAATAAAAACACCTGAAGCACCAAAACCCATGTAACAGAACACTGGAAAAATTTGGAGGGGGGGTGCTCGGATTGGACCGGTATGGTTAGGGGGTATTGCCGGCCCAAAAGTGGCCAAAAGCCTCCAAATTTCACCAGTGTTCATGTTATCACATATATATGACTCTGTACTTGTTTAAAAAAATTTTAGGGCTCGTTTTAAAATCGACAGAAACATGGATTTTCGGGTTTCAAGTTTGGAGTTTGTTTCGTGTTCGTAATCTAACATTATCCGTATAATTTTCTAGCTAGGCTCTGATACCACAGTAGGGTTCCTGTCGTCGGCAGCAAGGTTTCGGGAGGCATCGCCCATGCCATTTTCAAAAAATTGCCGTTAAAAGGAACTCTATACTAGAATCGATAACTATAATATAATACGGAAAAATAGTAAACCGTTTACTATCTAAGTGAAATCGAAATACAATGTTTGTAGATCGGTCCTTCACTTCATAAGCTCCTTGTAGTAGTCCCTTCGCTGCAATCATCGAACTCCCGGACTCTCGGACGGCTCCATGAGAAGAGGGCAACGGTTTTGCTTGAAGTCTTCGAGGCCGAAGATGATCTACGTCGAAGGATTACTAACTCAAGCTACTACTTCACCAAAGTGAAGCAAACACCCTAAACTAAAGTGCTAGTCTAGTAGAAGATGGTGAAATAGGAAATGTGTTCACTTTAGAATTTCTTTTCTCACAATATTTCTCTCTTTATCAAACCCTAATAAGCTTTTAAAGGAGGAAGAAGATGAGCTCAATAAAAATGAGAATGAAAACTAATCAAGAGAGAGAGAGAGAGCAAACCATGGGTGAGTGGGTATCATATACTAACTCTTATAGAGACATAATCATGGCTAATTATAGTGGTTTGGTTAATAAATATCCTAAGTTAAACAAAACTAGTGGACTTGGTCAATGCACTCACAAGCTTCATGAAGCTTCATGCACTTGAACAATTATGCACTAATTTTGTGTTTTCTTTGTATATTAAAACCCTACCAATATAATTATAATGGTGTATGTCTCATTCAACCACGCATAGTGTATCAACAACCATGACACACAAAAATAAACAATGCACATTAATATATATCACATATATATTACATGTACACACAAGTGAGAAAAGAATACTTAAGTGAGCCAATGTTAGTTAATGTAAATTAGTATATCAAATGTACAATTATACACTAAATTATTAAATCAACACTTGACTTAATAATCCGGCTATATCAAATATAACCGACTAACACAAAATATACCAACTTATCGAACCAACACTCGATTCGATAACCCGGCTATATCACATATAACCGGCCGATACAAAAGTCGTGAGAATAGAATACGGTATCACATACACGCATTATTCTCGGTCCCGCACATATCACATATGCGCTCCTATTTCGTTTTGCCTGAGCCAGTAAAACCTCTATGTAGGACTCTAAAGACTCGTCAATACGCCGGCAGTAGGTGATGATCGCACCAAGCACCCACAAGCCGTCAGCTGTACTAGCTGGATGTAACGGCTACCCGGGTATTGAGCGATCAGAAGATTAGCAACCAAGCCCGCTCCAACTCCTGCAAAAGCCTGACAGTGACACTACCGTACAGTCCGGTCTCTTCGTCTGATATGTCGCATATCAAGTCTAGGGGTGGTAAACGACAGACCCCAATAACCGATAAGTCATGCCGATATGAGGCTCATAACGGGTTGAGAAACTACTGGTAACACTTACCAGTAAATCTCTAAACCAGCCCTGGACAGGGACTTCCCTGTTATGGTCAATCGAGCACAGCGCAACATCAACCCCCAATACCGGGAGATACGAAACCCCTCGTATCGCTCATTGCCTCCATGTGACTCCGGACTGTACCCAAAAACCACCGTTTTGCATGCCCTCTTGGTCGTGGTAAGGTGGAAATCAAAGCACAGTGGGAATCACAGAAGACTCTATGACGATCTCGAGTCTACAGACTAACCTGTGCCAGTGTCACCAGAGAACTGCCATCTGACGTGAGGTATAATACCATCTGGGAGTTCTCGGCGAGTCCGTCCAGTGTACCCAGTCTCCACTGAGCACCCGTATATCATCTCTGATGTCAAACACCAATGGATATGGGTTCATCCATCACCCATCTATATGGGTCGAGAAGGTATACGCTAGTCTACTCTGGTATATCGATGCCTTGTCTCGTTACACCCATGACTAGGGACCTTAAAGGATGTACTTATGGACTACCATGGCCCCACTAGTATGATCTGCATCATTGTCATGGTAGTCAAGTACACATCCTAAGTGCTTTACCAACATGTAACAGAGAGACAATCAGTGTACATGTTAAGGTAAAGAGTAACTAGATAGCATACTATCATGTCGAGCAAGAAAGTCCTCCCTATATATGTCCAAGCATCCACTACAATATACATCTCATGTATAGTAATGGCCTCTAGGGAATACATATAACTAACACGGTCTATAAAGGTTGTATTCCAAATTCACTTAATGTAAAATAGTTTACATGCTAGTTAAGCACTAATCCTCCAGTTAGATCCTTAGTTATGGATTGCTTAGCACTCTAGGTTTTTTAAAATTCCATGCTTGATACCCTAGAAAACATAGTGAGGGTGCTAAGGAACCTTTCAGTGGTATCAGAGCCAAGCTCGAGAATTAGACGATGTTAGTAGAATTACGAAACAGAAGCAACTCCGAAACCTCGAAACAAAATCAACAGTTTCTGTCGATTTTTAAAAGTTCTCTGAAATTTTTTTAAACAAGTGCAGAATGTTACATGTGATGTAACAAGAACACCAGAAGAAAACGAGCCAATTCCACCGGATTTTACCCAGCGAGAACTTTCCAAAAACCGGCCTGGCCGGTTTTCTTGACTTGTTTTTTCTTCGTTTTTATTTGGTGTTCCAGGCTCTGGGGTTTGGTGTTTCCGGGTAGCATAGGTGGCGTTAAAAAGTTCGAACGAACATCAAACACCGCCTCAAGATATCTCTCTGGAAATTTTTCAAAAGTTGGAATTTTTGGGTTTAAAAATGTTCAGAAAATTGTGCAGGGTAATGTGTGGACCCCCAAGAAAAATGAACCCCTAACTTGACCTAACGACCGTAGAACCGCTGCCAAAAGGTGCTTTTGGCTATGGTTCCGCGGCGCCGTTGGTGAGGCTTGGGACTTGCTCTCTTGTGCTGGTCCGTATGTGCTTGTGGCACTGTCTAGGAATTTTTGAATCTAACTCAAGTGTTGAGTCCTCTGAGAATTTTGGGTGGTTGATCGATCGATCGAAAATTTTAACATCGCCTAGCTCTTATTGATGTGTGATACAATATTTGGAATCCACAATAATTAGTTTTGTGAAAACTAGTTTGAATTTTGTAAACCTAGCAATTTAGTCTCATTTGATCGGTTGCCACGGGGTTTTGATATGGATCAAAACTCTGTCGCAATCACGTAGTGCACGCGGATACTCGCCGAGTAACATTACTAGATAGCCACGCCCCATAGCCCCGACCAAGTGACTGTAGGAGAACCCCGTAGCCAAAAGCATCCCCTAGGGTGCTCGCGGCCGCGGTCTTCCGCCTAAGTGCTCTTCGTCGATGGCATCGGGGGGTGCGGCCGTCTACTAAAGTTTCCGACGAGCAATCGATCAGGTTGTCGGGAATCTTGTTGAATTACCCGACTGGTTACTGAAAAGTGTTTTCAATATTGAGACTGAAATGCGGGGTTTATAGGTGCAGAGTTGCCAAGCAGAGCAGCAAGGTTTCGGGAGGCATCTTCCGTGCCAAATTAAATTTTGCCGTTCTAGCTGACCCTAACCCTAGAATCGTATACTAGAAAATCCGACGAAATGAAATGCAAACAACTTTGCATAAGAAGTGAACAAGGAATACAACCTTTGTAGACCGGTCCTTCACTTCAACAGCTCCGTGTAGTAGTCCCTTCGCTGCGATCATGAACTCCCGGACTCTAGAGAGGCTCCTATGAAGAAATGAACAAGCTTGCATCGAAGTCTTCGAGGCCGAAGATGATCTACGTCGAGGAGACACTAACCCAAGCTACCCCTTCACTAATTATAGAATTAGTGAAGCAAACACCCTATACTAAATGGCAAGTAGTAGAGGATGATGAAGTAGGAATTTTACTCATTTAGAAATAATTTTCTCACTCATTTTTCTCATCTCCGTTAAAGCTAGTGAGCTTGAGCTTGAGCTTCAGGAAGAAGAGGAAGAAAAACTCTCATGATAAAAAATCATGTAGCGAATGACAACCCTTGGTGAGTTAACATCATATGTTAACCTTTGTAGAGACTTAACCAAGGTTAGGATAATGGTTGGGTTTATAAATATCTTATGCAAAACAAAACAAGTGGACTTAGTCAATGAACCATGCATGCTTCTACAAGCTTCATGCCTTGACTAAATCATTTAGTTTTGAATTACTTAATCCATTAAAAACCCTAGGATTAAACCAAACATGGTGTAAGTCATACACACACCCAAGTTGCATGTATCATCAAACATGACACAAAAATATGTACATAAATATATATCACATATATACATATGCACAAAACTAGTGAGAAAAGAAATCTTAAGTGAGCAAATACTAGTTAATGTAAATTAGTATATCAAATATATAATTATACATTAAATCATTAAATCAACATTTGATTTAATAATCCGGCTATATCACATATAACCGACCAATATTAAATGTAACAACTTATCGAATCAATAGTTGATCCGATAACCCGGCTATATCTCATATAACTGACCGATGTCACATGTCGCGAGAATAGAATACGGTATCACATATAGTATTAATCTCGATCCCCCAAATATCATATATGTGGTCCTACTACGTTTCGCTTTATCCAGGAAACCTCTGTCTAGGATTCTGAAGACTCGTCAATATGCCGGCAGTAGGTGATGATCATATCAAACACCTACAAGCCGCAAGCGGTCTGCTAAACGTAACAGCCACCCGGGTATTGAGCGATCAGAAGGTAAACAAGCATGCCTACTCATACTCCTGCGAATCCAATCAGTAACACTACCGTACAGTCCGGTCTCTTCGTCTGATATGTCACATATCTGACCTGGGGGTGGTAAACGTCAGACCCCAATAGCATGATAATTCATGCCGATGTGAGGCTCATAACGGGACGAGAAACTACTGATAACACTTACCAATAAATCTCATAAACAGCCCTTGCCAGGGACTTCGTGTTAAGGCCAATCGAGCACAACGCAACCTCAACCCCCAATACCGGGAGAGACGAAATCCCCTCCTATCGCTCATTGCCTCCATGTGTCTCGGGACTGTATCCAAAAACCAACGTTTTGCATGTTCTCTTAAACATGGTAAGGTGAAAATCAAAGCACCGTGGGAATCACACGAGACTCTATGACGATCTTGGGTCGACAGACCAACCTGTACCAGTGTCACCAGAGAACTGCCATCTGACGTGAGGTATAATACCATCTAGGAGTTCTCGGCGAGTCCGTCCAGTGTACCCAGTCTCCACTGAGCATCCGTATATCATCTCTGATGTCAAACACCAATGGATATGGGATCATCCATCGCCCATCTACATGGGTCGAGAAGGTATACGCTAGTCTACTCTGGTATATCGATGCCCCATCTGATATGTCGCATATCTCGTCTAGGGGTGGTAAATTTCAGACCCCAGTAACTCGATAAGTTATGCCGATATGAGGCTCATAACGGGTCGAGAAATTATTAATAACACTCACCAGTATATCTCTGAAGCAGCCCTGGCCAGGGACTTCCTGTTATAGCCAATCGAGCATAGCGCAACATCAACTCCCAATACCGGGAGAAACGAAACCCCTCCTATCTCTCATTTCCTCCATGTGATTCGGGACTGTACCAAAAAGCCACCGTTTTGCACGTTCTCTTGAATGTGGTAAAGTGGAAATCAAAGCAAAGTGGGAATCACACAAGTCTCTATGACGATCTCGGGTCTACAGACTAACATGTACCGGTGTCACCAGAGAACTGCTATCTGACGATTGGTATAATACCATCTAGGAGTTCTCGGCGAGTCCGTTGAGTGTACCCAGTCTCCACTGAGCACCCGTATACCATCTCTGATGACAAACACCAATGGATATGGGATCATCCATCGCCCATATACATGGGTCAAGAAGCTATACGCTAGTCTACTCTGGTATATCGATGCCCTGTCTCGATACACCTACGACTAGGAACATTTGAAGGATGTACTTACCGACTACTCTGTCCCTACTAGTATGATCTGCATCATAATCTTGGTAGTCAAGTACTCATCCTGAGGTCTTTATCAACATGTGACATAGAGACAATCTGTGTACATGTTAAGATAAAAAGCAACCATAGAGCATACTATCATGTCGAGCAAGAAAGTCCTCCCTATATATGTCCAAGCATCCACTACAATATACATCGTATGTACAGTAATGGCCTCTAGGGTATACATATAACTAACAATCTCCCACTTGCACTAGGGCCATCTATTGTAGTATCCAATACCCAACAATTAGCAGTGGTTGAAGTATCTCATACTCAACCATCCCATAAAAGTCTCTCCTGGGAAATGGCCTTTGTGAGTGGATCCGCCGTATTGTCCCTTGTGTCTACTCTCTTAATCTCGATCTCCCTGGAGATCATCCATCTCCATGATCAGGTGATACTGCCTAAGAATATGTCTGGATCACTAATGGGATAGGGGTTCCTAGGCATTAGTCACAACTCCATTGCCACACAATGGTAGGAACAAAGTTCATCTCATGAACTAATATACATCCAGACTGCCTCTTTGGTAGCATCCTTGGTAGCGATGTATCCATCCTTTATCGTCTATTTTGCCACGGTATCTAGCTTGGAACTCTTCCAACTTACCGACCCTCTACTGAGGGTAAAGACAATGCCAGTGACTGACATTCAGTCGTCCTTACCACCCTGGATGCTATCCAGTGATTCTCTCTAGGATCGATTGATACCATCTCACTACACCTAGTGAGAATCCTAACATCCACTTAGATCTATCACATAGATCCAAATCCCAGGATTTAGGAGGTATCACCTTGATCCTATATGGAGAATCCTTGTGATAAGAGGAGATTGACCGAGTGTAGTATTGGAAACTCCTTTCCTATCAAGAGTATGTCTTCCGCGTACATTACGAGGAAGACCACTTTACTCTCTACTAACTTTTTGTATATACAAGGTTCATCTACCATTTTGATGAAGTCAAACTCTTTGACTACCACATCAAAACAGACGTTCCAACTCCGCGATGCCTACTTTAACCCGTAAAGCAATTTGCACACGTTTCCGCTGCTCCCACTGTCTACGAAGCCCTCTGGCTGTGTACTTATAGACGCTCTCTTCTAAATCGCTATCTAGAAAAGAAGTCATGACACCCAACCGCCAGATCTCGTAGTCATGGTATGTAGAAATGGAAATTAGGATTCGGATAGACTTAAGCATAGCCACTGGAGAAAAGGTTTCATCATTATCCACACCTAGTCGATGACGAGAACCTTTTGCAACAAGTCTTAGGTTTGAAAGTCTCAACTTTTCCATGTACACCAAGTAATCTTCTCAAGTTATACTTGCTTCTGATGAGGATTTAACCCTTCAGATATAGCAACCAAAGTCCATACTTTGTTGGTTTATATGGATTCCATCTTAGATCGCTTAGTATCCAACCATTCTTACAGAGTCCCCACTCTTGATAGCCTGCTCGAAACTAGTTAGGTCATCATCTCATTATGCAATCCTCGTTTCCACTGTCATAGAGAAAACCGAGGTATCTTTCAATTGGATGAGGAACCCTACTAGATCGGCGGAGAGGCTGAGGTTCGTTGGGAGCTATTGAATCCTCCGGTTCTACCAAATCATCAGCTGAAGTTTTCATAGCTGGAACTTCTTCCAGTTCTACCTCAAGACCATAAATTTGTTTCCAAAATAAATTCCTTTTCTAAAAACGTTGCATGCCGAGAAATAAAACACCTTTTGTTTCTCGGAGCGGTAGAAGATATTCCCCTGCGAATGCTTGGGATATGCAACAATCTTCCACAGAACTGACCTTGCTTCGAGCTTGTCCGGATTTTTCTTTTAGACATAGGCCGGACAACCCTAAATCTTAACTTACTTAAGACATGGGCTCTTCTCATACCATATCACATATGAAGTGGTAGGCACCTGATTTGGTTGGAACCCTATTCAATAGGTTTGCAGCTTCTCAAGTGCATAACCCCCAAAAGGAAATAGGCAACTCAGTAGTACTCATCATAGAGCGCACCATATCTCATAGGGTACGATTGCTCCGTCCCGATACACCTACGTAATGTGGTATATACGGAGGATTAATGCTGAGAGAGAATCTCATTCTCCTTTAGAATAGTCCAAGATCTCCATGCTCAAGTATTCTCCTCCGTGATCACATCAAAGGACATAATACTTATACCCGTTTTGGCTCTCTACTTCTAACTTATATTCTTTGAATTTCTCAAATGGTTCACACTTGTGTTTCAACAGGAACATATGTCCAAATCTTGAGAGATCATCAGTGAATGCAATGAAGTACAAAGAACCGGTCCTGGCATGTGTAGACAGGGGACCTACATACATCATCATATATCAATCCCAAGAGTTCACTAACTCTTTCTCTGTTTCCAATAAACGGAGCTATGGTCGTTTTATCTTTGTGACATGACTGGAAAGTTTCAGAAGATGTAAATTCAAACTAATTTAAATATGTATCTAAATGTAACTTGGCTAGTCGGGTCGCATTGATATGACCTAGTATACAATACCTCAAGAAGGATTCGCTCATTTCTGAACTCTTCCACTTGTGTGTGTTCTGTACGTTAAGAACAGTAATTTGATTTAGAACGTATATGCTTTTAGATAACGTGCCTGAACCGATCAACTCTTGATATAGGAAATGTACAAAACATTATCCAACAATACAAAATTATATCCTTCTTTAATAAATAAAGAGACTGATATGATATTGTATATCAGGTTCGGTATCTAATAACATTCGTTCAGAATCAATGTATTTCGGTAATACAGGGTGATAACTGCCAACACCTTGGTTGCAACAATTGCACCATTTCTAACTCTTAAAACTTATCACCCATTCTCAGTTCTCTACCTATCTGTAGCCCATGTAACAGATTACATATGTGGGATCCTGATCCGGTATCTCATACCCATGACGTAAAGGAAACTGAGAAGCAGTTCTCTGCAATGAACACACCCGAAGAAGATGCATCATCATGCACTTTCTTCGTTTGGGCGGCACGGGAATCCTGGTATTCCCCTATTTCCTGCTCGGTCTTATAGCAATTATAAGTTGCAGCAGGACCAACGTTCCCCATCTCAGTATAACAAGCGGGTTTGGTCAATACATCCATATTATTATCTTGATTAAGGCGTGACATGGTCACTACCGGGAGAGAGAGAGAAGAAAACACTCAGCGTATGCTCCTGCAAGATTAGATTGGTTATTATTTTATCTTATCAGGATGGCTCCCACTGTTTTTTATCAAATCTTCCTTCAAACCCTAAAAGGTAAGACTAGCCGGGATTAATTACACCTTACAAGTTCTCCAATCTTTCAGCCAGGCCAGTATTGGTACTTTGAGGGAGGTTCCCCGTGATTTCGCACGGACTTAATTAAAATAAACCTCATTTTCCCAGAGGCATAACCCCGTTAACACCTTTCTAGACACCTACTTGATTGGCTAATTGCGATGTGTAAAACTCTCCCAGGAGTAACTCTTACTCGCAGTGGGTATCGGGATCCAACAATCTCATAGAAGGTATGCAATTTCATTGCAAATTTCAACAGTTGAAATTCCCGATAATATTTTACCCCTAGCATCCTATGACCTTGACGAAAGCCAACAAACCATAGAGTGCAAGTCAAGTTCAACCCGTACATTTCATGATTGAATTAAACCCACCCGCACGGCTCTTGACGAAAGCCAACAAAGTTGCATGACTATCCTAACTCAATCGCATCATATGCTTTTGCAGATAAGCATAAATAGCTACCGCACACTACGCCTTGACGAAAGCCAACGTAGCACAAATACTATGAAGTACTTATCTGAAAGAACGGAGGGCTACGACAGGTTTTTAAGTAAACCTTTTGCCTAATGAAATTGATATCATTATAGAATCAAATGATTTAAATGGAGTGTTTTTAGGCTTTTTCTAGTTTCTCTAAAGAGGTCACTCCCGGTGAAGGGATCTCGGCTCTTTCTTTATCGAATAAGGTGCAAGATATTTCACAAATACCGCTATGCAGAGCAAAAACTATAGAAGCAATGAAAAGACAAAACCGGGGGTTGTAGCATCTGCCAGTTATTGCTAAAGTGGTCACTCCCGGTGAAGGGATCTCGGCTCTTTCCTTATCGAATAAGGTGCTGGATATTCTACAAGGAATACCGCTATGCAAAGCAACAACTAGAGCTACCTTTTTTTTTGAAAATTTGATTCCACAACATCTTTAGGTTTATTTTCTTTCATTAATCTCATTAATGAATTCCCATCATTTAAGTTACCTAAACATCACAGATAAATACAACGTACGCTTATGCCATCCGCATTCGCCTCGATGTCCCGTCATGCACCGTTAGGTTAGGTAACTAACGACAGAGCGGGGCAGGACTAGCGCGGGTGTAAAACATAAGCAACGTCTATATAATATATCACATATACTATATACAGTATCTATCTCATCATATACAGTGATCACATCACAGAATATCGTAGCACAAATCAACATATGAAATATTGGATATACTAGGATTTTCGGGTTTTCAATTAAGCCTGTATAAAACACGGATTCCACGGTCGTGATGAATAGCCAATCCCATATCCCTAGACCCCTACGTAAGTGGCAAGAAACCCTACCAATTCTAGAGTTAGGAGACCCGGTCTCGACACCTCGAGATGGTCTCCCACTGGACCCTAGAACACGGTTACTTGTGCTCCCCGCCTTAGGTCTATCCTAATGCGGAAAAGTAAATAATATACATCGACGGTGAAAACTTCCTCAACCTGGAAGTGCCCCAATAAAAGAATATTACATACAAGATTTTACATGAATGAAAATGAAAAACTCCCATCTCACATAAAAACCCTGGCTATTCAAACACGACGATCCAATATAACATATCCCAGCAACACATAACATCGCATGTCATCAACGTAAGTAAATATGCGTATCCTAATTGTCCTTGATGTATAGTAATGAAACCGGCGATACACGACATATTACACTTACGGTCGCAGAAAAGAAAGTGAAAAACTACAATAGTTGGAATCCGCAACCTCCTTAGACATCATAAACCCGAAATATCACATACTTTGGATTTCATGCCTAACCAAATGAATTCCTTAGACATCGCATGCCTAACAATTATAAACCCCGCATTTTAGTCTCGATATTGAAAACACTTTTTAATATAAAGTCGGGCAATTCAACAAGATTCCCGACATCCTGATCGAATGCTCGTCAGAAACTTTAGTAGACGGCCGCACCCTACGATGCCGTCGACGAAGTGCACTAAGGTGGAACACCGCGGCGGCGAGCACCCGAACGGATGTTTTTGGCGATGGGGTTCTCCTACATTCACTTGGTCGGGGCTATGGGGCGTGGCTATCTAATAAGGTTACCCGGCGAGTATCCGCGTACGCTACGTGATTGCGACGGAATTTTGATCACATCAAAATCCCGTGGCAACCGATAAAATGAGACTAAACTGCTAGATTTATAAAATTCAAACTAGTTATCTCATAACTACATTTGTGGATTCCAAATATTGTATCCCATCACACAATATCCGGACGATGTTAAACTTTTCGATCGATTCATCAAAGTCCCACAATTCCCAGACAGCTCAACACTTGAGCACAGTTCAATAATACCCAGAACATGCCACAATACCTATGCACCAGTCGTAGAAGGGCAGACCCAAGCCTCATTAATGACACTGCAGAACAGCCGCAAATCCTATGGTTCGAAAGCATTTCCATGGTCATTATATTGAGTTAGGGTTTCATTCTTCTAGAGGGTTCACAGAATTACTTGCATGATTTTCCGAATACCCTAAACTTGAAAAAATGGGGTTTTGACATTCGATCGAACTTTTTAACTTCTCCAGGACAATATATTAATACCCGAAATAATGTTAAAACTATGAATACAAAACACTCCGAATTGCTTATAGTGTAAGATCACATCTCATGCAAACTTAGAAAAAACAAACAACACCTGAAACACCAAAACCCAAATTCTGGAACACACTGAAAATTTCAAGTCAAAACTACATTAAAGGGCCGGCCACCTCGGATTTTACTTCAATGTGCTCGGCCAAATTCCGAGCAACCCCCTTGAAATTTTCACAGTCTTCATGCCATATCTCATACAACATTCCGCAGTTGTTTAAAATTTCTTTTGAAGACTTTTTAAAATCGACAGAAACCAAGTTTTGGTGTTGCAGGTTTCGGAGTATTTCGGTTTCGTAATCTTAACATACTCCGTCTAATTTTCTAGCATGGCTCTGATACCACTGCAGGGTTGCCTAGCATGGCAGCAAGGTTTCGGGAGGCATCTTCCATGCCAAATTAAAATTTTGCCGTTCTAGCTAACCCTAACCCTAGAATCGTATACTAGAAAATCCGACGAAATGAAATGCAAACAACTTTGCATAAGAAGTGAACAAGGAATACAACCTTTGTAGACCGGTCCTTCACTTCAACAGCTCTGTGTAGTAGTAGTCCCTTCGCTGCGATCATGAACTCCCGGACTCTAGAGAGGCTCCTATGAAGAAATGAACAAGCTTGCATCGAAGTCTTCGAGGCCGAAGATGATCTACGTCAAGAAGACACTAACCCAAGCTACCTCTTCACTAATTGTAGAATTAGTGAAGCAAAAACCCATAATAAATGGCAAGTAGTAGAGGATGATGAAGTAGGAATTTTACTCATTTTAGAAATAATTTTCTCACTCATTTTTCTCTTCTCCATTGAAGCTAGTGAGCTTGAGCTTGAGAAAGAAGATGAAGAAAAACTCTCATGATAAAAAATCAAGTAGAGAATGGCAACCCTAGGTGAGTTAACATCATATGTTAACCTTTGTAGAGACTTAACCAAGGTTAGGATAATGGTTGGGTTTATAAATATCTTATGCAAAACAAAACAAGTGGACTTAGTCAATGAACCATGCAAGCTTTTACAAGCTTCATGCCTTGACTAAATCATTTAGTTTTGAATTACTTAATCCATTAAAAACCCTAGGATTAAACCAAGCATGGTGTAAGTCATACACACACCCAAGTTGCATGTATCATCAAACATGACACAAAAATATGTACACAAATATATATCACATATATACATATGCACAAAACTAGTGAGAAAAGAAATCTTAAGTGAGCAAATACTAGTTAATGTAAATTAATATATCAAATATATAATTATACATTAAATCAATATTTGATTTAATAAGCTGGCTATATCACATATAACCGACCAATATTAAATGTAACAACTTATCGAATAAACACTTGATCCGATAACCTGGCTATATCTCATATAACCGACCGATGCCACATGTCGCGAGAATAGAATACGGTATCACATATCGTGTTAATCTCGGTCCCGCACATATCACATGTGTGGTCCTACTCCGTTTCGCTTGAGCCAGTAAACCTCTGTGTAAGACTCTAATGACTCGTTAATACGCTGGCAGTAGGTAATGATCATATCAAACACCTACAAGCCGCAAGCTGTCTGCTAAACGTAACGGCCACCCGGGTATTGAGCGATCAGAAGATCAACAAGCATTCTTGGTCATACTCCTGGGAATCCAATCAGTAACACTACCGTAAAGTCCAGTCTCTTCGTCTGATATGTCGCATATCTCGTCTAGGGGTGGTAAACACAGATCCCAGTAACTCGATAAGTCATGCCGATATGAGGCTCATAACGGGTCGAGAAACTACTGATAACACTTACCAGTATATCTCTGAAGCAGCCCTGGCCAAGGACTACTTGTTATAGCCAATCGAGCACAGCGGAACATCAACTCCCAATACCGGGAGAGACGAAACCCCTCCTACGCTCATTGCCTCCATGTGATCTGGGACAGTACCGAAAAGCCACCGTTTTGCAAGTTCTCTTGAACGTGGAAAGATGGAAATCAATGCACAGTGAGAATCAAACAAGACTCTATGACAATTTCGGGTCTACAGACTAACCTGTACCAGTGTCACTAGAAAACTGCTATCTGACGATAGGTATAATACCTTCTAAGAGTTCTCGGCGAATCCGTTCAGTATACCCAGTCTCCACTGAGCACCCGTATACCATCTCTGATGTCAAACACCAATGGATTTTGGATCATCCATTGCCCATCATATGGGTCGAGAAGCTATCCGCTAGTCTACTCTAGTATATCGACGCCCTGTCTCGATACACCTACGACTAGGAACATTTGAAGGATGTACTTACCGACTACTCTGTCCCCACTAGTATGATTTGCATCATAATCCTGGTAGTCAAGTACTCATCCTAAGGGCTTTATCAACATGTAACATAGAGACAATCAGTGTACATGTTAAGATAAAGAGCAACCAGATAGCATACTATCATGTCGAGCAAGAAAGTCCTCTCTATATATGTCCGAGCATCCACTACAATATACATCGTATGTACAGTAATGGCGGCTAGCTGCAAAGCGATACCATCCTGATTGCGGTTAACTTTAGAATTATAAAACTAGACACGCCAAAAGCGTGCCAATCAATGACCCAACTAGCTTCGAGCAGGTCATCTCTAGTGGGGACTCTGTGAAATGGATGGATGCAATGCGATCTGAGATGGAATCCATTTACAACAACATAGTATGGACTTTGAAAGATGCTCCTGAAGGGGTAAAACCCATCGGGAGAAAGTGGATCTTCAAGAAAAAACTTTGTGTAGATGGAAAAGTTGAGACTTTCAGAACTAGACTTGTAGCAAAAGGTTTTCGTCAACTACAAGGTGTGGATTATGATGAAACCTTTTCTCCAGTGGCTATGCTTAAGTCCATCCGGATCCTACTTTCCATCGCTGCATAGCATGATTACGAAATCTGGCAGATGGATGTTAAGACCACCTTTCTAAATGGTGATTTAAAAGAGAGCGTGTAGATGACTCAGCCAGAGGGCTTCGTGGACAGTAGGAGAAGCGAAAAAGTGTGCAACCTGCTTAAATCAATCTATGGGTTAAATCAGGCATCGCGGAGTTGGAACATCTGTTTTGATGTGACAGTCAAAGAGTTTGACTTCGTCAAAAACGTAGATGAACCTTATATATACAAGAAGGTGGCAGAGAGTAAGGTCGTCTTCCTCGTATTGTACGTGGATGACATACTCTTGATAGGAAATGATGATCTTATGCTGCACTCGGTCAATCTCTTCTTATCACAAAAATTCTCCATGAAGGATCTGGGTGATGCCTTCTACATAGTGGGGATTAATATCTATAGAGATAGATCTAAATGGATATCGGGATTGTCCCAATCCTGGTACATTGACACCATACTAAAGAGGTTTAGTATGGAGGATTCCAAGCGTACGAATTTACCCATGATCTCAAGAATCTCTCTCTCCAAAGAGATGTCCCCTAAGACAGATTTGGAGAGGGCTCGTATGCAAGGTATACCCTATGCTTCGGCAGTCGGGTCTATCATGTATGCGATGCTATTTATCCGACCGGATGTAGCGTACGCACTGGGTGTTGTAAGCAGGTATCAATCAGATCCTGGGGAGAATAACTGGACAACTGTGAAGACCATTCTTAAGTACTTGAGAAGAACTAAAGAAATGTTCTTGGTGTATGGTAACGGTGAACTCCAAGTGGAGTCCTTTACCGACTCGAGCTTCCAGAGTGATAAGGACGACTCTAAGTCGTTCTCGGGTTTTGTCTTCATCCTCAATGGAGGGGCGGTTTGTTTGAAAAGTTCCAAGCAAGAAACTGTGGCAGACTCGACGATGGAGGCTGAATACATCGCTGCCAACGATGCTGCCAAAGAGTCTGTCTGGATGAAGAAGTTCATAACTGAACTTGGAGTAGTTCCATCCATCGAGCATCCAATACCTTTGTATTGTGATAACAATGGAGATGTGGCTTTGGCCAAGGAACCCAGGTCCCATCAGTGATCCAGGCATATTTTGAGGTGGTATCTCCTGATCCGGGAGATAGTTGATTGCCGGGAGATCGAGTTCAGGAGAGTTGACACGAAGAATAACACGGCGGATCCACTCACGAAGGCCATACCCCAAATACAATTTGAGAGACTCTTCTGGATGTTAGGTATGAGATACTACAACAACTGGCCTTAGTTCAAGTGGGAGATTATTAGTTGTATGTATGCCCTAGAGGCCATTGTTGTACATGATTGTATATTATAATGGATGCTTGGACATATATAGAGAGGACTTTCTTGCTCGACATGATAGTATGCTATCTGGTTGCTCTATATCTTAACATGTAGACTTGTATTGTGATGTTGTCTTGCTCTCACATGTTGATAAAGCCCTTAGAATGTGTACTTGACTACCAGGACTATGATGGAGATCATACTAGTGGTGCCAGGGTAGTCCATAAGTTCATCCTTTAATTGTTCCTAGTCGAGGGTGTATCGAGACGGGGCGTCGATATTCCAGAGTAGACTAGCGTATACGCTTCTTGACCCATATGATGGGCGATGGATGATCCCATATCCATTGGTGTTTGACATCAAAGATTGTATACGGGTGCTCAGTGGAGACTGGGTACACTGAACAGGACTCGCCGAGAACTCCTAGATGGTATTATACCTGACGTCAGATAGCAGTTCTCTGGTGACAATGGTACATGTTAGTCTGTAGACCCGAGATCGTCATAGAGTCTTGTGTGATTCCCACTGTGCTTTGATTTCCACCTTACCATGTTCAAGAGAGCATGCAAAACGGTGGTTTTTGGGTACATTCCGAGTCACATGGAGGAAATGAGCGATAGGAGGGGATTCGTCTCTCCCGGTATTGGGGGTTGATGTTGCGCAGTGCTCGATTGGCTATAACAGGAAGTCCCTGGACATGTTCGATACTGAGATTTTCTGGTAAGTGTTATCAGTACTTTCTCGACCCGTTATGGGCCTCACATCGGCACGACTTATCAAGTTATTGGGGTCTAACGTTTTCCACCCCTAGACTCAATATGCGGAATATCAGACGAAGAGACCGAACTGTACGATAGTGTTACTTATTAGATTCACAGGAGTATGGACAAGCTTGCTTGTTGATCTTCTGATCGCTCAATACCCGGGTAGCCGTTACGTCCATCTAGTACCGCTGACAGCTTGTGGGTGACTGATATGATCATCACCTACTGCCGGCGTATTGACGAGTCATTAGAGTCCTAGACAGAGGTTTCCTAGCTTATGCGAAACGAAGTAGGGCACATACATGATATGTGCGGGACCGAGATTCAAATCTTGCGATATAGATTATATGTGATATAACCAGATTGTTGAATCAAGTGTTGATTCAATGATATGTTATATGTATATGTGATATGCATATAAATTATATTAGTCGGTTGTATGCAATACAACCGGTTTATTAAATTAAGTGTTGATTTAATAATTTAATATGTAATTATATATTTGATATATTAATATACGTTAAGTAATATTAGCTCACTTAAGAAAATGTTTTTCTCATTATACATTTAATATATATGTGATATATGTTAATGTATTTATTTTGTGTCATGCTAAATGATACATTGGACTTGGGTGTATGAGACTCACACCACACTTAAGATAATGTGGGGTTTTAATTATTAAGGGAAAATCAAAATTAGGTGGAAATTAGTCATGGTTGTGAAGCTTGGAGAAGCTTGTAGTAACCATTTACTTAGTTCACTAATTTTGTTTTACTCTAGATATTTATCAACCTAACCATTATTTTTAGCCATGGTTTAGTCTCTACATGGGTTATATGAGATATTTACTCACCCATGGTTCACAAAAGATCATTCTAGAGAACATTTTGTTCATCTCTTCCATTGCTCTCTAGCTTTGAGTGAGAAGAAAAAGAGAGAGAAATAATTCTAAAATGAGCAAAATTCCTACTTCACCAATGTACACTAGACTAGCCATTTAGTATAGGTTGTTTGCTTCACTAATACTCTATTTGTGAAGAGGTAGCTTGAGTTAGTGATTCTTCGACGTAGATCATCTTCGGCCTCGAAGATCATTGAGCAAGCTCGTCCCTTTCACCTAGTGGAGCCAATGGAGAGTCCAGGACACCACTACATGGAGCAAAAGAGACTACTACACGGAGCTTTAGAAGTGAAAGACAGGTCTACAAAGGTTGTATTCCAAATTCTCTTAATGTAAAGTAGTTTACATGTTAGTTAAACCCTAATTCTCCAGTTAGATTCTTGGTTATGAGTTGCTTAGCACTCTAGGTTTTTTAAAATTGCATGCTTGATGCCATAGAAAACATAGTGAGGGTGCTAAGGAACCTTTCAACACATATATATGATACAGATGATATGGTACCACATTATGATACAGAAACGATTATATTAGTATTATACTTATGTTAACACTATCACCTTGGTTGCATCCTGATGTTATTATATTACTGTATGACCTAGGAGATCATCATACATTCGATTTCTACCCGGTGATGTCTTCTACTCACGAGTTGGTAACTCACCTCCATTGTGCCACAGTTTTCTAGTTAGTTGACCGCATGGATCACTAGCGGCTTGTTGGCACACAGTTTCCTTCTGGATGATTCCTTTGGTACGTGGGGTACACTTGCATCGTGACCACCATTTGTACTTGTATATTTATTCAATTGTATCTAGTTAAAAGCTCCATCAACCAGACTAGGTGTATTTAGTAGGCTTTGAAAACCACAGATTGTATATTTTCGGACCTAGAGTCACGGATATGTACTTTTTCTTTATTTCTGGTTTCTTTGATGATGTTTTGGTTTTCTTTCTTTTCTGTGTTTGATCTTCGTCATAGGGCGTTGTATATATATATATATATATATATATATATATATATATATCATAGGTCGTCGTATATATATATATATATATATCATTTGTGTAGTTGTTATTCCGCCAATTGGCGAAGAGCTAGCTCCCGCTTGGGGATGCCTATTATTATTGCTATGTATTGGTTTTGGTTTAAAATTTATAAACGAGGTGCTGCCCAAATTTCAAATGACAAAAATATTTTCAACAATAGTATATAATCCACTTGCATTTTCATATAACATTACTTATGCATTTAAAGAAAGAACTTGATTTCATTATACCTTTATTTCAAAACTTCACCATCACTATTTTCCTAAAAAGGTTTAGATTTCTAGGCTTTAGGCTTACTTGGATTACGGTGGGTCCTATAGATTTCACGTGATTCAAGTACCAGTCACGTGCCATTTCTGGGTTGTGACAAATTTGGTATCAGAGCTTTAAGTTTAACTTTGGTTCGAGTTTAGATTTGACTATGCGGAGTCTACGGCGTATATATATTTCGGAACTTAGGCTTGACCTTACGGAACTTAGACTTGACTGAGGGGGTATTAGACCCGAACTTTCATCATGTAGGTTGACCTTGGTTGATGGAGTAGGTAACTTAAGTAGAGTGATGTACCGTGTGTATGTTCCGCGCCATACTTACGATATGCTACTCCGCTTAAGTGGCCTTAGGATATACATTTCTTTGGCACCGTATTTCTATTCGTTCCTATGATCTATCCTCATCGATATTTTCTTGCGATTTATGTTACTTTGGCTACACAAGTAGAGAGAGTTGCGGCTGGAGACGCGGTCAGAGCGAGCTCATTAGGGATGAGAACTGACCAAGATGTATTCCGGTGACGTACGAATGCATTGATTTATTGTTTTACTAGGATTTCTCGTTTGACACAAGCGTTCAGGATTTGCGGTAGACGATCAGACCATCGCTTGAGACCAGGTAGATTGAGAGAATTGTTGATGTATCATTTACTCCAGAAATCGATTTGTTGTTTACCGTGCAGAAAGATGAACCAGATGTTGCTGCGATTGACCGGATGTCGCCTCAAGAGTTTATATAACTGAAACTACACGAGTTTACGGGCAGGGATGTGAAAGAAGATTGCTAAGTTTTCTTGGATAAAGTGACTAAGATGATTTGTTTGTTCAAGTACCCCAACACAGGATCAGTTAAGTCGAATAATTTCAGTTTGAAAGGTCTTGCCTGGACCTGGTGTAGGTTGATCAAGAGAGGACGAGCAAAGCGTATTCCTCCGATGACTGGGAAGAGTTCGCGAGGACCTAATTGGCCAGATGTTTTCTATAAAGTATTGGAGGTGCCGAGTTCGTAGTTTCGATTCCTTACAAGAGACTATGGATATGACTATAGCCAAATTGGAGCGCAGTCCACACGGTTATGAAGAGATGATTCTGAATTGGTCCATATTGAAGGAAAGCAGAGTAAAAGGTTCGTGCGAGATCTTAAGGGTTTCGTTCCACTCCGTTGATGTTAGAGACTTGATACGCACACAAAGGCTTTGGATACGTCCATATTTCCATAGGGAAGTCATGATAAAAATGTAGCTTTTCCGGAACAAGAAACAGATTAAGTAAAGTGTGGCAACTTCTGTGCAGTCCGGCAGAGATGAGATTGGGAGAGACCTTGGCAGGTTCTTTCTGGAATACCATGCGATAAAGACTTGGACCCATTATCAGTTGTATGGTATGCACTCAGTGGGCCAGAGGCGGCCATCGTTGATGTGCTACATTACGTGTGGCCATGTAAATGGGCTGGGAGATTTTCATAGAAGTGTCTGAACGAGAATGTTTCCGTCATTACTCCTAATCGGGCTGTCGAGACGAGGAGTCATGCAACTGGTGATCCACAGAGAAAAGAAGGACCCAGGGACCGAGGATGCCACACCGTGGGCAGGAGGCATGTAGATATTCTTGCTCTTCCAGCTGGGTGCACCGGCACCTTTCGACATTGAAGGAGGTATACCTCAATGTCATTTAATTGCGATTTGCATTTTGGTGGTTCAGATATCGCATTTCCATCTTTTTGATTCTGGTATTTTGATGATTAGTTCCATGATTGATATTTTTATGCAATCTAGTTGCACTTGAGTTATGTTTTATATACCGTTGCATTTGATTTACGTTTTTTTCATATCCATTGCCGTTGATATCGATTTTGTGCACTTGTTGCACATACTTATGATTCCGTGCATTCCGATACAGTCGATTTTGATTTCGTACAATCCGAGATACTTTATTTTGATTTCATGCATATATAGTATACGCTTGATTTTGACCTATGCACTCGGTGTGGTTCACGTGTACTTTCATTGCATTGATGTGAGTATTGTGCACGCAGTTGCACATGTTTACGATTTCATATATCTCGGTATACTTATTTTTTATTTGTGCATGTTATATACCATTGATCCTAATTCATATACTTGATATTTAATTTTGTGCACCCAAGTGCACTTGCTATATGTTTTCGTGCACCCTAGTGTACTAGATTTATGTTTTCATGCACCTTGTGCACTTGATTTTCATTATCGTGCATCCTATTGCACTAGATGCTTTTGTGTGGACCTGACGATTTGATTTAGATTCTTGCGTACACTTGGCGCACTTGATGTGATTTTGTGCACACCACATGAAATTAACCGAGATTCTTCATGTATATTAGATGCATCTGGTATTGTTGTCGTGCACACCCGTCGCAATTGACAGATGCTTTCGAGCACACCCGTTGCACTTAGTTTTTGCTTCCGTGTACATTCGTGGCACTTGTATTTGATTTTGACTTCCGTACGCACCAGACGCACGTGGTATTTTTGTATACACTATTTGAGATTGATTTCCTTCGAGCATCATGTTTATGACATATACTATATTATATAGCAACTGAACATGACTAGTCTTAGGACAATACCTGAGTATTTTTGCATGCATCGATATTTACCGAGGGGATTGTCAAAAAGAGCTATAGTCTCAATATTTTCCTACGTGTCCATGAATGACACGAACTTTTACAAAGAAGAACCCTTCTACAAAGAAGAACCCTTCTAAATCATTTTCAAAAGGCGGGACGTATATGTTAAACAAAACATATAAAGATATATAGCTATTTCTTTACAAATGAACATCCGCTACTTGTGCCGGATATACGCATCGCACGTTGATTTGAAAAGAATTTTGCATGCATTTTATTCAGTTGTTTAGACAATTTCACAAGGATGCGTACTATATATATGATATAGTCTTAATTATATTATATTTTATTTTAATAGTAGATTTTGAAACTTGTATTTTCATCATTGCGTGACACTTGATGGAGTACCGATTTTGGGTTTTGCACTCGGTTGCATGCGCATACGTTGCGCTATGATATATATTGCTTATTCATGTTTCGGAGCCCTACTGATTTACTGAAAAGTTTTAAATGTTTGGAGAGTTAAAATTTAAATTCGGTGACCGAATTTATTTATGGGGGGAAGATTGTAACATTCAGAAATAAAAAATATTATTTTTGGATTTTAAATAATAAAATAATAAATTTTATGAATATTTTAAAAGTATGGAAATTAGTTTTAATGGAATGGTATAATTATATACCTATATTTTGGAAAATATTTGGATGTTAATATGAATTATTAATTTATGAAGGCATTTATTAGATTTGGAAATTTTATAAATTATTATACAATTATTTGCATAGAAGTTTACGCTAAACTCGATTAATACTTTACTAATTATGTATTAACCATGTTTATGTATTATGACGTGCAACATATCATATTGTAACACTTGTCCATATTTATAACAATGACTTCATTTTAATTTTCTTTTAAATTGTTTTGTTTTAATTTGAGAAAAGAAAAAGAAAATAATAAATAAAAGAGGGTGGGGACAAGAGCATGGTTGAGAGAGAGAGAGAATGAGAGAAGGTTCTACACCTTTCTTTTGGCCTTCTTTATTCTCTTCATCTTCATCATCATTTCCTTCTTCATATCTTCATTCTCCACCTCCTCCACCCGTACTAACACAATACAACCCTTTCAAATATTCAACAAAATTCCATGTCCCCTTCACAAATAATGTTCCTCACATCACTACAAACACCATGGCGGGATCAAGTTGGGACTTTGAGCTCTATGGTCATCTTACAATTTTCTTGAGCTGATCTGTGAAGGTAATCCTTTCACTTTAGTCAAGTTTTTAAGTTTCCTAAGCTTATGTATTAGTTTAGAGTTAAACCTGAGTATGTTTAGTGATCTTGGAAAATTCTAGGATGATATTTAGTGGATACTTTGAGTTGTGGAGGTGTAATTGAGGCTTAGTTAGTGACCACAAACCTTTTATTGATAGAATTCTGGACCAAACTTAAGCTTAGGAGTCCCAAATATGAACTTGGAATTTTCTGATATCATGTTTTTGTTGAAATGTGATGATCAATTAGAATCTGCTATGACTCGAGAACTCTGAAAAATATTTTGCAAACACAGAGAGATGTGCATGCTTTTTAGAGACTACTCTAGAAACCCGATGCCACGACCCAAAATTTAGTTCGTGACCGGCACTTAAATCATGCAACGTCTAAAGGCGCAACGTAACTTAAGTAAGCCGAAACCCAGAAATCTAAACCTTTTTAAAGAAAATAAAAGAGGTGAAGTTTTGAAATAAAAGTATGATGAAATCAAAAGTTTTCTTAAATGCATAGATAATGGAACATGAAAGTTGCAAGTGGATTGTACTAGTTGAAAACATGTTTCGTTATTTTTTAAAAATTTGGGCAGCACCTCCCTTGTATATTTTGATCCAAAACCGCATATACATGATAATATAAAAGGCATCCTCAAGCGGGAGCTAGCTCTTCGCCAATCGGTGGAATCA
Source organism: Agapanthus africanus (assembly GCA_030015575.1). Classification (NCBI taxonomy): domain Eukaryota; kingdom Viridiplantae; phylum Streptophyta; class Magnoliopsida; order Asparagales; family Amaryllidaceae; genus Agapanthus; species Agapanthus africanus. The sequence goes on along the minus strand of JASDDO010000031.1, from coordinate 349,338,377 downwards.
CAACCACGCAAGACAGAATATATGTATACGACGCCCAACGGCAAAGATCAACACAAAAGGAAATGTAAAGCAAGACATCAAACCACAAGTAGCGAACATAAACCCTCGCTCTAAGTCTCGCAACCACAAGTCTGTCTAGGTCTTACTAATTATATAAATACTAGTTTCTGATTGATGGAGTTAACTAGATACAACAGCAATAATATACAAATAGTGGCACAATCCAATGTGTACCACCTACCAAAGAAAATCATCCGAATGTAAGATGTGTACCGGCGATGCCGCTACTGATCCATGCGGTCAACCTGCAAGAATTGTGGCACAACGGGGGTGAGTTTCCAACTCGTGAGTAGGAAACGTCATCAGGTAGAAATCGAATAAAACAACGACTCCTAGGTCAACTATATCATAAAGGTAATACTATGATATCTAGGGTGGCCGTATCTGCATATGTGCCAATAATATAATCAATGCCTGTAAGCATGTAGATAACATCTACGTGTCCACCAACGACACGACAACATCATGCACGTAAATAACATGAAAACATATTCATGTAAATATGAGGATATCAACCAACGTGTGTCTATCAACGACACATCAAAATCATGGAAATCGACACTCGAAACATCATGAAACCCATGTCCAGCATCGACATGTAAATCCTCATATCTCAGGCTCCGTCAGTCCGGATCGACCCACGGGTTCCGTTAGTCCGGATCGGCCCATATCATCTCAGGACTCCGGTCGGTATCCTCCGGATAACCGCTGAGTCCAAATACTATCACCGGTAGGTAGGAGTCCCTCTGCCAGGCTTATCGTCTACTGCACAACATCCCTTTCTTGCCCCGAGGTACCATATCGGGTCCACCATGTACCCGCAAACAGCCTCATCCAGCTCCTCGAATCGGGTTTCACATGACAATCTCAGAACCGAGAAAACACATGGTGGACGTCTCGAAATATCATATCAAGAGAAACCGAGTTTTTAAAACAATACATACTTTCTTTTGAAACATAACCACGGTTCTCAAATCCAGAATCTCATGAAAACAGCATCTCAATGCATATAATCATAAAGCATGATGTATGCAACAAATAACCGAAATGTGCATATCCGTATATCATGCAACATGGAACAGTGATGTGTGCATATCTGTATATCATAGCATGATGTAGCAATTCTACTGTGTAAGTAACATAGCAATTATCGATGATGAAAATGTGTGAGCCTGCAATCCGTGTAAGTGTAACATACGCATCATCGATAATTGTGTAGGTGTACCAGCACAGGTATATGTAATGCAATGAGAATAACATGAACATAGAATAAAGTAAATCGTGAGCGCAATACTATAAGGTATACGTCTCTATCACATATCCGAGTCGGTGAATCTATCAATCGGCATCCAGCCTCATAACATCACGTACGGTACAATCCATCGTACGGCATCGCCTAGTCAAGGGTATGGATCAATCATCAAGTAAAACTCATCACGTACGGTATCCATCGTAGGGAGGCATTAAACCATTAGGGATCTTATCAACCTATATGACAATGAGGGTACGGACCTAACGTCTCGTATGACATATCACTCATGATTCACAACAATATATATATCTATATACCTATATCGCAGGTCACATCCGTATAACGACATATCAAACCAACTCATCATAAACTCTTTTCATCACATCAAAATCTCACATAAAGTCATCTTATAAATCTTATATTTATTCTCATGCTACTACATATCTATATATCGTGATTCACATTCACTTTTCATATCCTTATATATCAATTCGAGACATCATTTCTATCATATCATGTCAAAGAGTCATATCCCTATAGCTTTCATCTCATATCTCGATATATATATTCAATCATTCATTTCATCTCTAATTATCTTTTTAACCATGTCTATAGTTTTCTAATATAGGTTTCCTTAACCATATTCTATATATCGGTTTCCATCAAAAATTGCGGGGGTGTTATGCGCCATCTACCCGACTTCCCCCGTAGATATAAATCTACTCCCCTGCATCACTCCTTGTTCAGCCGTAGTCGATCTGATTCATCGTCTTGGAATCCACGTGAAGGTACCTACAATCAATACAGAATCACAATGCTATTAAAATCAAGTCCGGAAAACCAATACAGCAAAAGGTGCGCTCATAGGTTAAAACCTATTGCCTACGCATGAAAAAACAACCAAACAACTCTTGTCGTTGACGTACAAACATCTAATGACCCTGTAACATTTCAGAAAATATAAAATATTATTTTTGGAATTTAATATTTAAATAATATATTTCATGAAAACTGCCTGATTTGCGAATTTGGGGATTTCGTAAAATGGTATAAATATATACCAATATTTGTGAAATAATTGGAGATTAAAATGATTTATTCATTTAATAATATATTTATCGGATTTGGCATTTTTATAATTTATTATATGCAGTTTGAATAAAAATTGATTAGTGCACTACTAATCGCGATTATGTCAAATCCGTGTTTCTACATTTTTTCATGGTTAGTGCACCATGTCATGTTGAATTTTGTTGCATGTTGTTGCATTTGTGTTGTTTTATTGGTATTATGTGTATTATTGTGAGAAAAGAGAAAAGGGTTAAAAAGACAATTATTGGAGAGAGAAAGTGAGACATGAGTTTGGAGAGGGTGAGAATAAGAGAGAGAGAGAGAGGGCAACCACCATTTGTTCACCCTATTGTTTTCCTTCATCTTCTTCCTCCTCATCTCCCTCCACCTTCACCTCCAAGAATCATCTCCATTTCTTCACCAAAACCCTACACCCTCTTCTTTAAAGTTGATCCCCACCTCATCCTCAGCACTTTGGACCTTTCAAAGTTGGATTTTGGAGACTTTTGGAAGCTAGGGATTTTCTTGAGTTGCCCAAATGAGGTATATCTTCTTTCATTTAGTTTTGTTTTAGTTTCTTGCACCTTAGTTTAGTTTAGAATGTGATTTGGTTAGGGTATGTGATGTTGGAAAATTCAAGAGAAGGGTTTGGGTGTTTGTGGGGAATCATGAGGTGTAGAGAGTGTTTTAAGACCTTAGGGATTGATTTCAAGACGTGGAAATGAGTATATAAACCAAAATACGGACATAGAAAATTCCCCATGTCGGTTTTGTGACATTTTAGTGGCCTACAGGGAATCTGGAGCAATCCGGGAAGTTTCTGATAAAAACTAGGAACTCCAGAGACCTAGTTAGACCAATAGGAACCACCGTGAGAAGACGAACCCCAACGGAGCACCCCAGGCCGAGCAGGACGGTTTTTTGAGTAGTGTGGCCGGCCAAATTTTGGTGTTTGGTGTCTAGGTTTGGTCTGCAGCTCAGTTACTTCATAAACAACCCCACTGCATTGCAAGTTTAGTCCCAATTTAACCTGAGATAAATCTGGGAGCATATTGGGGTGTTTTTGGCTATGTTTTCCGAGTTTTGAATACTTGGTTTTGATGTTTGGATTAGTATTTGGTTGTTGGGCTTTTGTACGTCAACAACAAGGATTTGTTTGGTTGTTTTGCATGCGTAGTCTATAGGTTCTAACCTATGAGCGCACCGTGTGCTGTATTGTTTTCCGAAATTGATTATAATTGTATTGCGATATGTGTTGATTTGTAGGTACTTTTGCGTGGATTCCGAGACGACGAAGCACATCGACTACGGCTGAACAAGGAGTTCCACAGGTGAGTAGATTTATATCTACAGGGGAAGTCGGGTGGATTGCGTATAGCACCCCCACAAATTTTAATGGAAACCGATATATAGGACATGGTTAGAGAAACCCATTCTAGGAACCTATGGATGTGATCAAAGGTTTAGTGTGACATGATATGAAAGAAATGATGTCTCAGATTGATATATATAAGGTTATGAAAAGTGAACGTGAATCACGATATATAGATAGGTAGTGCACGAGAATAAGTATGAGATTTAGAGTAGCAAGACATGAGATTTATATGATAGGATATATATGTGTAAAATGACTTGATGTGGGATATAAATATGATGAAAATAGTATACGATGTGATATGATGACTTGGTTTGATAGGTCGTTATATGGATGCGAGTCGATATGAGATAGTTGATACCTTTGTCGGTCCCATGATATGAGATTGATACGGATGTGACCTGGGATATAAGTGTATATATATATATATATAATGTTGTGAATCATGAGTGATATGTCGTATGAGACGTTAGGTCCGTACCCTCATTGTCATATAGGTTGATAGGATTCCTAATGGTTTAGTACCGCCGTATGATGGATACCGTACGTGATGAGTTTTACTTGATGATTAATCCATACCCTTGACTAGACGATGCCGTACGATGGATTGTACAGTATGTGATGTTATGAGGCCGGATGCCGATTGATTGATTCACCGACTCGGATATATTATAGAGATGTATACCATATAGCATTGTGTTAGTTGTATGTATGCCCTAGAGGCCAGTATTGTACAGATGATGTATATTATATTGGATACTTGGACATATATAGAGATGACTTTCTTGCTCGATATGATAGTATGCTATCTGGTTGCTCTTTATCTTAACATGTACACTAGTCTCTTTAAACTGTCTTATAGTTACAAGTTGGTAAAGCCCTTAGGATGTGTACTTGACTACCTGGACTATGATGCAGATCATACTAGTGGGGACATGGTAGTCCATAAGTACATCCTTCAAGGTCCCTAGTCGTGGGTGTATCGAGACGGGGCATCGATATACCAGTGTAGACTTGCGTATACGCCTCTCGACCCATGAGATGGGCGATGGATGATCCCATATCCATTGGTGTTTGACATCAGAGATGGTATACGGGTGCTCAGTGCAGACTGGGTACACTGGACGGACTCGCCGAGAACTCCCAGATGGTATTATACCTCACGTCAGATGGCAGTTCTCAGGTGACACTTGTGCAGGTTAGTCTGTAGACCCGAGATCGTCATAGAGTCTTGTGTGATTCCCACTGTGGTTTGATCTCCACCTTCCACGTCCATGAGGGCGTGCAAAACGGTGGTCTTTGGGTACAGTCCCGAGTCATATGGAGGCAATGAGCGATAGGAGGGGTTTCGTCTCTCCCGGTATTGGGGGTTGATGTTGCGCTGTGCTCGATTGGCTGTAACAGGGAAGTCCTTGGCCAGGGCTGATCAGAGATTTGCTGGTAAGTGTTACCAGTAGTTTCTCGACCCGTTATGAACCTCATATCGGCACGACTTATCGGTTATTGGGGTCTGACGTTTACCACCCCTAGACTTGATATGCGACATATCAGACGAACAGACCGGACTGTACGGTAAGTATTACTGGTTGGATTCACAGGAGTGTGAGCGGGCTAGCTCGTCGATCTTCTGATCGCTCAATACCCGGGTGGCCGTTACGTTTAGCAGACCGCTTGCGGCTTGTGGGTGATTGATATGATCATCATCTGCTGCCGGCGTATTGACGAGTCTTTAGAGTCTTACACAGAGGTTTCCTGGCTCAAGCGAAACGAAATAGGAGGGCATATGAGATATGTGCAGGACCGAGAATAATGCGTGTATGTGATACCGTATTCCATTCTCGCGATGAATGTATCGATTGGTTATATGCGATATAACCTAGTTATCGAATCAAAGATTGATTCGATAAGTCGATACATTGGATACTAGTCGGTTATGTGCGACATGACCGGATCATTGAATCAAGTGTTGATTTAATGATTTAATGTATAATTATATATTTGATATATTACTTTGCATTAACTAGTATTGGTTCACTTTAAATGGATTTTCTCACTTGATGTGCAAGTTGTATATGTGATATACTTTTATGCACATGTTTGTATCATGTTTGATGTTGCAAGCTAACTTGTGTTTTGTGTAAAGATTAAACCATGGTTGTGTAATGGTTAGGGTTTTCTTTTTCTTACTCATTTATTTATTTATTGATTTTGAAAAGATTATGAAGAAAATGGTGGCATTCTTTGGATTTAGTTGAAGCTTCATGAAGGTTTGACTTTGTTACCATTTTGTCTTCATGCTTAACCCTAACCATTCTAACTAACCATGATCTATTCTCTACACCTTACCCTAGTTAGTATATGATAAGTATTCACATTATTTTCCTTTTTAATTTAATACTTATCATATCTTTTCTTCTTCTTCATCATCTTCATCAAGAAGGAAAGCTTGTCTTCATCAATGGCATATTGAGCAAAAGTGTGTTAAATCCAATTCTAAAGTGAACCCACCTCCTATTTCTTCACCCTCTACCTCTTGCAAAGTAGTATGGGGTGTTTTCTTCACAAGTTTCATAACTTGGTGAAGTCGGAGCTTGATCTTGTGAAGCCTCGACGTAGATCATCTTCGGCACAAAGCCGACGACCTTGCCCGCCCTTTTCTCCGATGAAGTCGATGCTTGAGTGCGGGATTCGAGACGGACAGCGAGAGGACGACTACGTGGAGCTAAGCAAGAGGATAACTGGATCTACAAAGGTTGTAACTTCTTATCTTTAGTTAAGTTGTTAACTAGTTTACTGTTTCGCCTAAAATTCTAGTCGACGATCCGTATTAGGGTTTCTCGGCACTCATAAAATTTTGAAATTGGCATGGTTGATGCCTTGTGAGACCTCTATAGTGTGCCTAGGAACTCTACAGTGGTATCAGAGCCTAGCTAGAGCCTTAGGCGAAGTCAAGACGACGTTTGAAACCCGATCGAACCGAAACCCTAATCCCAAACTTGCTCTCTGGACTTTTTTCAAAAACTGGGATTTTTCCAGATTAAAAATTCTTAAAAAATTCAGTAGGAAGTTCTAAGAATTACGATGCAAAATTGGTCAAAAGTTGCCTCCAACATGCGGCAGAACCGCGGCAGAAGCCTAGCTTTTGCGGCGGTTCCGCGGCGATATGATGACGTAAGCCCTCCAAATTTGCACAGTAATTCCTATTTTACAGTGCTGAGTTTTATGGGAATTTTTAATATTTATTCAAGAGTTGAATTTTCTGGGGTGTTTTGGGAGTTCGCAGATTCGATCGGATTATCAGATTTTGTCTATGTGTTTTCCGGATATTTGGAATATGTTAAAAGTTTTGACCGGATGTAAATACCCAATTTTTCCCCTGCCGGGAAATTTCCAATCGTTGGACTTTTCCGTAGTTTAATGACGTTCTAAGTAGTGCAAGTAACGCGATGGACCCTCTAGAAGACAACAAACCTTAACTCGATTATGTGACCGTCTTGAACTGCCCTTTGAACCTTCGGGTTTGGGGCAGTACGGCGTGCCACATGTGAGGCGTTGGCTTGACCCTTCTACGGCTGGACCGTTGGTACTGAGGCATGAAGTGAATGTCTTTGAACTTATTTCATGTGTTGAACGGTATCGGGAAAACTTGGGTGTTCGAATGTTCGATCGGAAAGTTTAATATTTTCTATTTATCCGGAATGGGATACAATAATTGGAATTCACAAACAGTTATGAGATAACTGAATGAATGTTATAAATCTAGCGGTTTAGTCTCACTTGATATTGAAAAGAGTTTTCGATAATGGGACTAAAATGCGGGGTTTATAATCGTTAGGCATGTGATGTCTATGTATTTCATTTGATTAGGCATGCGATGTCTAAAGAGATTGTGGATTCCAACTGTTGTAGTTTTACACTTTCTTTTCTGTGACCGTAAGTGTAGTATGTTGATATCGCCGGTTTCGTTGCTATACGTCAACGACAATTGGGGTATGCATACTTACTTACGTTGATGACATGTGATGTTGTGTGTTGCTGGATATGTTATATTGGATCGTCGTGTTCGAATAGCCGGGGGGTTTTTATGTGAGATGAGTGTTTTTCATTTTCATTCATGTAAAAACTTGTATGTAATATTCTTTTATTTGGGGCACTTCCAGGTTGCGGAAGTTGTCACCTTTTGTATATTATTTACTTTTCCGCATTAGGATAGACCCAAGGAGGGGAGCACAAGTAACCGGGTTCTGGGGTCCAGTGGAAGACCAACTCGAGGAGTCGAGTCCAGGTCTCCTAACCCTAGAATTGGTAGGGTTGCTTGCCGCTCTCGTAGGGGTCTAGGGGTGTGGCATTGGCTATTCATCACGACCGTGGAATCCGTGTTTTATACTGGCTCGTATTGAAAACACGGACGTCCTAGTATATCCAATGTTTCATATGTTTCTTCTGCTGCGATATCTGTGATGCGATCATGTGATGTTCTGTGATAGATACAGTATATAGTATATATGATATATTATATAGACGTTACTTATGTTTTGCATCCGCACTAGCCCTGCCCTGCTCTGTCGTTAGTTACCTAACCTAACGGTGCACGAGGGGACATCGAGGCGAATGCGGATGGCATAAGTGTATGTCGTATTTATCTGTGATGTTTAGGTACTTAAATGATGAGACTTCATTAATGAGATTAATGAAAGAAAAGAAACCTAAGATGTTGTAGAATCGAATTTTAAACAAAACAGGTAGCTACAGTCTTGCTTTGCATAGCGGTATATATGATATACCCTGCACCTTATTCGATTAGGAAAGGACCGAGATCCCTTCACCGGGAGTGACTCCTTTAGCAATAACTGGCAGATGCTACACACTCGGTTTGACTTTTGATTGCTTCTATAGTTTCTGCTTTGCACAGTGATATATATGATATATCCCGCACCTCATTCGACGAGGAAAGGGCCGACGATCCCTTCTCCGGGAATGACCCCTTTAGCAAAACTAGAAAAGCCTCAAAATCACTCCATTTTCAAAAACTTCATTCGATCCTACAACGATATCAAGTTCATTACGCAATAGGTTTTCAGAAAAACCTGTCGTAGCCCTCCGTCATTTCAGATAAATCCTACTTAGTATTCGTGCTACGTTTGTTGACCTCCGTCAAGGCTTAGTGTGCGGTAGCTAACTAGTATTTACCTGCTTATGCATATGATGCAGATTGGATTAGGGTATTCGTACGACCTTGTTGACCTCCGTCAAGGGTCGTGCGGGTGGGTTTGATTCAATCAAGAAATGACGGGTTGAACTTGACTTGCACCCTATGGTTTGTTGACCTCCGTCAAGGTCATAGGATGCTTGGGGCAAAATATTATCGGGAATTTCAAGTGTTGAAATTTGCAATGAGATTGCATACCTTCTATGAGATAGTTGGATCCCGATACCCACTGCGAGTAAGAGTTACTCCTGGGAGAGTTTTGCACATTGCAATTAGCCGATCAAGTAGGTGTCTAGAAAGGTGTCAACGAGGTTACGCCTCTGGGAAAACGAGGTTTACATTAATTAGGTTCGTGCGAAAGCACGGGGGACCTCCCTCAAAGTACAGACACTGGCCTGGCTGAAAGATTGGCGAACTTGTAGTGTGTAATTAATCCCGGCTAGTCTTTCCTTTTAGGGTTTGAAGGAAGATTTGATAAAAACCAGTGGGAGCCATCCTGATTAGATAAGATAATAACCAATCTGATCTTGCACGAGCATACGCTAAAGTGTTTTCTTCTCTCTCTCTCCAGGTAGCGACCATGTCATGCCCTAATAAAGATAATAATATGGATGTATTGACTGAACCCGCATGTTATACTGTGCTGGGGAACGTTGGTTCCGTTCTTTCTTATAAGAGTTATAGGACTGAACAGGATATAGGGGAATACCAGGATTCCCATGCCACCCGATTGAAGAAAGTACATGTTGATGCATTTTCTTCGGGTGTGTTCGTTACAGAGAACTGTTTCTCCATTTGCTCCACGTCCTGGGTATTAGATACCGGGTTAGGATCCCATATATGTAATCATTTACATAGGCTTAGGAAAGGTAGAGAACTTGGAGAAGGTGATAAATGTAAGTCCATGCTACCTCTCCCGGTACTTTCGGGCATGCGGAATTTGATAAAAAAACGATTTTCTTAGAGGTGGTAACATGGACTTAAAACCCGGATCTTTGTTAAACATCTAACTAACAACCTAACTACGAGTTGCTAACTACTCGGTTAGGGGGTTATACCTTTCCTTTTCTCGAACTCCTTCGTCTTCAAGGCTCGATGGATGTCCGGATCGCCTTCACTCCGTCGTCTCCTTGCGCCGAAGATAGATCCACCTCGAAAGCTTCTACCTTTAGCTTCTTCTTCGGTCTTTGAAGAAACTAGTTCACTTGGTTTGCTAAACCTTGTGAACTAGAGTGAGTAGAGAAGAGTTTGTATGGGATTTTATCTATGGTTCTTGGTTCTCAACTCATGAGACAAGTGAACCATAGAGTCAAGAGAGGGAGAGCAAGAGGAGGAAGATGAGAGCTCAAGAACAAGAGAGAGAATGAGCATGAAAGAATGAGAGAAGACTTTTCTCATTTGGCTCTCATAATCCAAAACAATCATAACACATCATATCAATCAAGTATTATGTGATGGTTTAAGCAACCATAGCCATATCATTTCATGCAGTCATTTTGCACAAAAGAGCAAGCAAGCAAAAGTCTTTGCCATGAAATGATAGCTATGGTTATCATGATGGTCAACTAGTCAAGCCTAGTCAACCGGTCAACAAAGTCAACAAGTCAACAAAAGTCAACAAGTCAACAAAGTCAACAACTCAACAACCATGTCACCATAATACCTAATTAATAAAATTGTTAATCACATATCATATTCTCATTAGGGTTGAGCAAAAATTCAATAGTCAACTGTCAACGGTCAACAACCCTAATGAGAATCCTCCGCCTCTGTCTCTCCGTCAACTGTGCATACACACCCGCATCCGCGTTCCGAGGAAAACGAATACAAACTGGATAAATCCAATCCCAATACATACACTAGGATCTGTCTTAAACCAAAGCCCGCCAGTGTCTACTGTCCGGACACTGTACGTGCACAAGTGCACGGATGTGACCGAACCCTGTCGCAAAACCATGCGACCTGCCGCAAAACCATGCGACCTCTACTCTTTTGCCTAAAGGCGAATAGCTTTCTGTGTGGGACTCTAAATACTCGACACTACGCTGGCAGTGGGTTTAACCACAGACCGCAAGCGGCACTAGCTGTGCGTAACGGTCCCCAGGTAGATGCCGACAAGAAGACTGACGAGGTGAAAACCTATCTGAACTCCTACTGAGCCTGAATGTGACAAGCTCCGTACAGTCCGGTCTATTCGTCTGATACATCGCATGGCCGGCCTAGGGGGCGGTAAACGTCAGTCCCCTAATAGCGGTACAAGTCGTGTCGGAGTGAAGCCCAAAACACCCTGAGATAACACTGGAAGCCTACCAGTATATCTCGATTGCCCTGGCCAGGGACTACTCGTGTAATGGCTCTCCTAGACACAGCGCGATGTTAACCCCCAATACCGGGAGAGACGAATCCTGTCTAACCGTCACTGCCTCCAAGTGCTTCGGGACTGCACCCAACTACCACCTGTTTGCACGACTCCTTTGAACCGTGGTAGGGTAGTAATCAAAGTACAGTGGGAACACACTCGAGACGAAGTGACAGTGTCAAGTCAGCGGACTAAGCTGTACTCATGTCACCTGGGAACTGATAACTGACGATAGGTATAATACCAACCGGTCAGTTCCCGACGAGTCCTGTCCAGTGTACTCGTAACCCAACGAGCACCCGCATACTATCTCCAGTACGACGTACTGACGGCTGTGGGACAGACCGTCTCCCACTCTGGGATGAGAAGCGCATGCGCTAGTCTACTCCGGAGTATCGATGCCCTGTCTCAATAGTCCTGCGACTAGGGACCTGCATAAGGATGTGCTTATAGATTACCCAGCCCCCACTAGTGTGACTGCCATCACAACGCTGGTAATCAAGCAAAGATCCTAAGGGCTCCACTAATGTGTATAGGTGATATACTGAAATAAACACAAGTAAACATTGAAGTAGAATCAAACCAAGTAGCATACTACTATATTGAGCAAGATTGTTTATACAAGGTGAATATCCCAAGCTTCCATTAAGTAATATACAAACTAGTATGATACAGTAATGGCCTCTAGGGCATATACACTAACAATCTCCCACTTGCACTATGGCCATGTACTGGCGTATCGAAGACCTATCATCTCGATCAGCCGCTTGAACTGAGTCTGGGGCAAGGCCTTGGTGAATGGATCTGCAGTGTTATCTTCTGAAGCGACTCTCCGAACCTCGATCTCCTGGCGATCCACGATCTCCCTGATCAGGTGATACCGCCTCAAGATGTGTCTGGATCTCTGATGGGACCTGGGTTCCTTCGCTAAAGCTATAGCCCCGTTGTTGTCGCAATACAGAGGTATTGGATCAACAATGGACGGAACCACCTGAAGTTCTTTCAAGAACTTCCTTATCCAGACAGCTTCTTTTGCGGCATCAGATGCAGCGATGTATTCCGCTTCCATTGTCGAGTCTGCAACGGTTTCCTGTTTGGAACTCTTCCAACACACCGCCCCTCCATTGAGGGTAAAGACAAAACCCGACATGGACTTGGAATCATCCTTGTCACTCTGGAAGCTGGAGTCAGCAAAGGCCTCGATCTGGAGGTCTTTTCCGCCATACACCAAGAACATCTCCTTAGTCCTTCTCAGGTACTTGAGAATATTCTTTACCGCTATCCAGTGTTTCTCCCCAGAGTTTGACTGATACCGGCTTACCACACTCAGTGCGTAAGCTACATCCGGTCTGGTACACAACATCGCATACATTATAGAGCCTACCGCAGAAGCGTACGGTATAATAGACATGCGATCCCTCTCTAAATCAGTCTTGGGAGACATCTCTTTAGAGAGGGTGATCCCGTGACAAGCCGGTAGGTTACCGCGCTTGGAATCTTCCATACTGAATCTTTTCAGTATGGTGTCGATGTACATGGACTGCGAAAGTCCTAATATCCTCTTGGATCTATCACGATGGATCCGGATCCCCAGGATGTATGAGGCATCACCCAGGTCTTTCACGGAGAACCTGTGTGACAAGAACCCCTTGACATATTGTAGCATAGGAATGTCATTTCCTATTAAGAGAATGTCATCCACGTATAAAACGAGGAATACTATAGTTCTCGCTACAAATCTACTATAGATGCATGGTTCATCTGGATTTTTCATAAAGCCAAATTCCTTGACCGTCTCATCAAAACAGATGTTCCAACTCCGCGATGCCTGCTTTAGTCCGTAAATGGACTTAAGCAACTTGAACACCTTTCCGCTGCTCCCACACTGAATGAAACCCTCTGGCTGGTCCATATAGACACACTCCTCTAAATTTCCATTTAGAAAAGCTGTCTTTACGTCCATCTGCCAGATCTCATAATCGTGGAAGGCAGCAATGGCAAGAAGGATCCGAATGGATTTCAGCATAGCTACTGGAGAAAAGGTCTCGTCATAGTCCAAACCAGGTCTTTGACGAAAACCCTTTGCTACCAGTCTAGCTTTATAGGTCTCAACCTGTCCATCTACACCAATCTTCCTTTTGAAGATCCACTTGCATCCTACGGGTTTTACCCCGTCTGGAGCAACGTCCAACGTCCATACTTTGTTGGTGTACATGGACTCCATTTCGGTCCGCATTGCATCCAGCCATTTTACCGAGTCGACGCTCTGAACGGCTTGCTGGAAGCTAGTAGGCTCATCATAATCTATGATGCAATCCTCTCTATCCCCGTCTATGAGAAAACCGTAGTATCTCTCGGGCGGATGAGACTGCCTACTACTTCTGCGGAGCGGCGTAGGAATGTCCTATTCTTTTGAACCCTCTGGTTCCACTAAGCTTTCAGTAATAGTCTGTGGTTCTGGAATTTCTTCCAGTTCTACTGTGCTCCCACATATCTGGGTTTCCAAAAACTCAGTTTCCAAGAAGTAGGCATGACGAGAAACAAGAACTTTTTGTTCCTCTTCGCAGTAGAAGAAATATCCCTTGGAGTTCTTTGGATATCCCACGAACTTACACTGTACTGAGCGTGCCTCGAGCTTGTCCGCATGCTGCTTTTTAACAAAAGCTGGACATCCCCATGTCTTAATGTGCTTAAGATAGGGTCTCTTCCCACACCACATCTCATATGGTGTAGTAGGCACAGTCTTAGTTGGAACTCGGTTCAAAAGGTATGCAGCTGATTCTAGCGCATATCCCCAGAATGATCGCGGTAACTCAGCGTTACTCATCATGGACCGTACCATATCCAATAGGGTTCGGTTCTGTCTCTCCGATACACCGTTATGTTGCGGAGTGTATGGAGGAGTAAGCTGAGAGAGAATTCCGTTCTCTTTTAAATAGTCCAGGAACTCGGCACTCAAGTATTCTCCACCTCGATCCGATCTTAGAATCTTAATACTTTTGCCGGTTTGTTTTTCTACTTCATTCTTAAATTCCTGGAACTTTCCAAAGGCTTCGGACTTATGTTTCATTAAGAAGACATAACCGTACCTTGAAAAGTCATCCGTAAAAGTAATGAAGTAAGAATAACCGCTTCGCACATGTGTAGACATTGGACCGCACACGTCGCTGTGTACGAGTCCCAACAGCTCGCTCGCTCTTACTCCGTGTCCAGTAAACGGAGTCTTTGTCATCTTTCCTTTGAGACAGGATTGATAAGTGGCATACGATTGATATTCGAACGGATTCAAATATCCTTCTGTATGTAACTTCGTCAACCTTCTCTCATTGATGTGACCCAGTCTACAATGCCATAAGAAAGTCTGATTTATTTCCGGAGACATTCTTTTGTGTGTATTCTGGACATTGAAAATATGTGGTTGGTTTAATACGTATATACCATTGCTCAATGTACCTGACCCAATCAGAACATGATTAAGGTGAATGTTTACAACATTACTTACAAACGCAAATTCATAACCTTCTTTAGAAACTAAAGATACAGAAATGATATTACAAGTTGCGTTGGGTACAAAAAAGCAATTACGCAAAACCAAAACATGTCCATCTGACATTCCCAGGTGATAGTCCCCCACGGCTTTAGCATCCATTCTAGCTCCGTTCGCAACTCTGAGGGTCATGTCACCTGCTTTCAAAACACTACGGTTTCTCAACGCCTGCAAAGAATTACAGATATGAGATCCTGATCCGGTATCCAATACCCAGGAAGTAGAGTTTATTGAAAGACAGTTTTCAATAACATACACACCTGAAGCTGAAGCTGCAACCTGCTTCAATTCCTGTGTCCTGGCTTTCCAAGCCCTGCAATCATTCTTCTAGTGACTTTTCTTATGACAATAGAAGCATTCTTCCTTATCCACAAGCTTCCCCGCTATCTTTGTTGCTTTGGCTTTTCCCTTTGTATCCACTTTACTAACACCGCCTCTTGGTTTGGCGGGGGCTTTCTTCTTCTTTCCCTTGGCTTTCGCCTTGGACCTAGAAGAAGATGATCCTCCTACAAACAAAGTGGATGTTTCCCTACCTTTCTGTAGGGTGCCCTCTGCACTCCTCAGCATGTTGAGGAGTTCTGAAAGTTCAACTTCTTTTTCTTGTAAGTTGAAGTTCAGTATAAACTGGGCGTAAGTGGAAGGAAGGGACTGGAGAATCAAGTCCGTATAGAGCTCATTCTCCAACGTGGTTCCAAGTTCCGCGAGCTCCTCAATGAAGCCAATCATCTTAAGCACGTGTTCCGCTACCGATGATCCGATGGCCAACCTTGCCGAAAATAACTTCATCGACACTTCATATCTTGCGATACGAGATTGCTCTCTAAACAGTTCTTTTGTATGGAGAAATATCGATTCAAGGTCCATATTCTCGTGCCTCCTCTGATATTCGTTGTCCATCGAGGCAAGTACGAGGCACTTGGCCTTCGCGCTATCAATCTCCCAGGTCTTACGGATTTCCTTATCCGCGACGCTGGAGGTGGGACTTGGGACAGGGGGAGCTTTGGTGGTAAGAAGATACCCCAGCTTGTCGTAAGTGATTGCCATTTTGACATTCCTGAGCCAATCTTTGTAGTTTGGCCCTGTCAGTATGTTTTTATCTAGAAGTAACTTAAGTCCAGTCATTTCGATTGGTCGCTGCAAATAGGAGAGAGAAGAAGAAACACTTAGCATGATGCTCTTGCAAGTTTAGAGTGGTTTTTAATTTGTCTAAACAGGATGGCTCCCACTGTTTCTCGAATCCCTCCTCAAACCAAAAAGGAAGAATTAGTCAGGATCAATCTCACCGTACAATACTTGCTTAACCGTTCGGCCAGGCTGGTTTCGGTACTTCGAAGGAGGTTTTCCAACGCTTTCGCGAAGTTCCTTAATTTAAGAACCTCTTTTCTCTGGGAGCGTAGCCCCGCTAACACCTTTCTAGACACCTACTTGGTTTATAGCATTGATCGTTAAGTTAGAAATTTCCCGAGGAGTAGCATATACTCACAGTAGGATCGGGATCCAAATATCATCGCGTGACGAAACTGAAGGAATCCTACCAGAATCATCACACTCCAAATGGTATGCAATACTAGCAAGTTTCAGTTCTTTTGAAACTCCCGATGTGGATTTTTGCCCCATGCTCTTATGACCTTGACTTTGGCCAACAAATCATAAGTCACATGTCAAGTTCTACCCGTCGTTCTCCAGGTTAATTTGAATCCACCCGTACCTACCCTTGACTTTGGCCAACAAGGCAGTACGACTGTTCCAAACCAACGCATCTATCTATGCTGCACATGAATACCCAATAGCTACCAATCACTATGCCTTGACTTTGGCCAACAAACACAGCTTGAATACTATTGACTATTCATGTGAAACGACGGAGGGCTACGAATGGTTTTGGCGAAACCGTGAACGTAGTGAACTTGATTTAGTCGATGGAACGAGATAGCTTTTAAATGGAGTGGCTCAAACTCCGCATTTTAAAAGTTTGTTTTGAAAAGAACCGTGTGGTTTTTCGAAAGTGTTCCAACGACTTTTACATGGTTTATTTTCTTGCATTAGTTCTTTTAATGCGTGATATTCTTGCATTAGTTCTTTTAATGCGTCCCATCATTTAATCCTACCATTGCAGAAAACAACCAAAATATGACGTACGCTTATGCCATTCGCATTCGCCACGGGGCCCCGTCATTACCCGTTAGGTTACTTAACTAACGACAGAGCGGGGGCTGGGCTAGCGCGGCTGTAAAACATAAGCAACGCCTAAATAATATCATATATAGATATATTGCAATGATAGACATTTCAGATCACAGATGAACACATTGGATATACTAGGAACCTGCAATTCGTACGAGCCTGTAACGAAAAGCAGATTACACGGTCGCGGTGTATAGCCAATACCCCATCCAAGACCCCTACGGGTGCGGCAAACTACCCGCCAAGTACCCGAAGCGAAGCAACCTCCCTCATCCCCGTGAGTAGGCCACTGTCACGACCCGAAAGAGCACGTGACTGGCCCTTGAACCCTATGAAGCCTATAGGACTCCATCTGATCCAAGTAAACCAAAAGCCCAGAAATCTAAAACCATTTTGAAGAATAAGTAAAGAAAACTGGTCTAAAGGAGTGAAGAAATACAGGTTTGAAATCAAGGTTTTTAAAATAACTAAGCCGAAGGTACGTTTTGGAAACAATAAGTCTTTTCTAAAAATTTCGGCAGAGTCTCTTTTGTAAAACTGGCCCCGAATGGGGTAAAACAAGGATATCAATATATGCAAATGATAAAGGCATCCCCAAGCGGGAGCTAGCTCTTCGTCAATCGACGGTCACAACCACGCAAGATATGATAATATACAACGCCAAGTGGCGAGGATCAAAACCAAAAGAAAGCTCAAAAGTAGCAAGAAAACCGCAATACTACTAAGCGCGACTCTAAGGTCGAAATAATACAACACTGTCTCTAAGTCTGAAAGAATATACAAGTTTTGGTTGATGGACAATTTCTAGATACAATGAAATAAATAAATACAAAGGTGATTCCTGATACGAAAGAATTCACCTACCAAAGCAAATCACCCGCAAGAAGGTAGTGTGCCAGAAATGCCGCAATAGGACCTGTACGGCAAAACCTGCAAGAACTGTGGCACAACGGGGGTGAGTTGCCAACTCGTGAATAGAAACATCTACAAGCAGAAACCGAATGCAAGACATAAACCTAAGTCAACGATCAGCAATATAATCCACAAGAGTACATCTGAGTGTAACAAGGTGGCAAGGTAACATATAATCACGTATGTAGTGCCAGGTACTCAG
Source organism: Agapanthus africanus (assembly GCA_030015575.1). Classification (NCBI taxonomy): domain Eukaryota; kingdom Viridiplantae; phylum Streptophyta; class Magnoliopsida; order Asparagales; family Amaryllidaceae; genus Agapanthus; species Agapanthus africanus. The sequence goes on along the minus strand of JASDDO010000031.1, from coordinate 349,320,206 downwards.
GTAGTAACATATCATCAGTATAAGGTATGTCTGCATGAAGTAAACATGATGAAATATCAATGATATCAATACACATATATTAGCGTCCCATACCACTAATATTGGTGTAAGGGTATATATAACAGCGCCCTCATACCCTGTTATATATACAAATAAAGTATGATCAATGTAAAACCAGTCTGTCTATGATCCAAGTCTGTATGTATGTGGAACCCGTCCACCCGTCACCCAATGACAATAAGCATCATGTATGCAATGTGAGGATATAAACAAAATCATGGAAAAACATCATGAAACCCGTGCCTAGCATCGACACGTAAATCCTCCTGTATCGGGCATCCGTCATTCCGGATCATGCCCTATATCAAAGTGCATATCGGGAATACGTCAGTCCGGGTCATCCCTCTCTCAAAGCATCGGGCATCCGTCATTCCGGATCATGCCCTATATCAAAGTATATATATATCGGGAATCCGTCAGTCCGGGTCATCCCTCTCTCAATACATCGGGCATCCGTCAGTCCGGGTCAGCCCTCTATCAATCCATCAGGCTTCCGTCAGTCCGGGTCAGCCCTCTCTCAGAGTATATATATATCGGGAATCCGTCAGTCCGGGTCATCCCTCTCTCAATACATCGGGCATCCGTCAGTCCGGGTCAGCCCTCTATCAATCCATCGGGCTTCCGTCAGTCCGGGTCAGCCCTCTCTCAGTACATCCTCTAGCACCGAGAAAACACGGGGCGACGCCCCAAATATCATATCAAGGGAACCGGGTTTTTAAATGATTTCTATTGAAAAGGACACGGTTCCCAAATCCAGAAATCCCATGAAAATCCAACATCAAGAAGTATATCCAATGCGATGTGCTATGCAATCAATCCATGATGTATGCGACATGTAAAGAAAAGTAATCATATCGGAAATCATGCAACATGGAATAGTAATGTGCATATGTCGAAGGAAGAATCATCTCATGAATGCAATGGTACTACAGTGTAGTGGCATGGCAATTATCGATGATGAAGTGTGTGAGCCGGCAAATAGTGTACGTGAAGCATACGCATCATCGATAATGGTGCTGGTGTCCTAACAGCATAATAATAATATAGCAATAAATGTATGCCAGCAATGCGAATAGCATGAGACTGCAGAAATCTAGTAGTCAACACCACAGTGAAGTATCTACTATGCAAACTATATCTAATTATCCGGTCAATCAGGAGGGGTAGGTGTAGAAACCACCTAAATCTGAGTCGGTATATATATAAAGATATATAGTCGGTGATCTCGCCTCAATGTCATATCATAAGATATCCTCGAGTTATGAGTGCGGATCTATCATCGATATCGGCTCGTACGGTAAATCATCGTACGGCATCCCCATAGCTGGGTAGGGGTCAACATCTCACTGTCTCATCACATAACAGATATCACCATCATCAGATCATATAGTCTAGAGTACTACTCTATGTCTAGTACAAACGGTAACATCAGTAAGTATGCATGCGGGGGTAAACACATATCCCAAGCCCGCAAGAAATCACACGTCATATCCCACATATGAATCGTGTCAAATCACCGATCTCAGGGCACCAAGCCCACATCATCGACTCATCTCCAAAGTCATCACATATCATCAATCACAGTGTAAGTACAAGTGATAGGCAAGGGTGTGTGTGTAGGTGTAATTCTATCCTAGGGTTCGCGACTATGAACTGCACTAGTCACTTCTAACCCTATACTATCCATAATACACCTATCATCACAATAACTACATAATAATCTATCTACGGACTGCGGGGGTGCAATACGCCATCCACCCGACTTCCCCCTGTAGATATAATCTACTCACCTGTATCACCAAGTGCGGACGTCACCACGTATTTGCTTGTCGTCCCGAAGTCTTCATGGGTACCTACACATCAAAATATCGTATATGCGCATTAAAACCAATTCCAATCTAAAACGGCGCATAAAATCCAAAACGATACGATAAGGGGGCCTATAGGTGAGAACCTATGGCACGCCTTCAAAACCATCCATAGTCCTCTATATCGTCGTATAAACGACAATATTCGAGGCAAAACACATTCCACCATTTCAGAATCCAAAAATACGGAATACGGAAACACGAATCCAAAACGACAACATAGGATACATGTCCCAGATTTCACCCTAGGAAGAATCTGTCAAAAATAGAAGTACCCAGGGCCAAGAATTGATGAAATGGGGCCAGGCACGCAAAACGAGGAGATTCCTCTCTGGTCTGGCCGCAAATTGCGGCCAGAAAGGAGGTTTTGGCGGCCGGGAAGGAGAGGCAGGGGCTAGGGTTTGGGGTGTTGGTTCAATGGTGCCTGCACATGTCACTGTAAATCCAATTTTATTTTAGGGCATCTCGGGTGATAGCAGATTCTAAATAACAGTGGCAGATTCCAGTTTTTTCCCCCGATATTGGTTTCTAAAATCCGTATTATGGGTTCAAGCTTCAGGTTAGGGTCCCAATTCAAACACTAGGGTGTTGGTATAATCTTAACTGGGCTCAATTTCATAATGCAACATCAATTCCACTCAAACCCTAACTAGGTTTTCCTCAATTCCATAATATCACAGAATATCGATAAAATCTTGACATGGGGTTATAGGAAAGGCTATAATTAAGCAAATGGTTCAGAAATTACCTTCATTAGCAACTCAAGAAAATTCTTGAGTTGCCCTCTAGTGACCAAATCCATTCTTCTTTAGTTCCATGTGTAGATCTAGGGATTTTGGACATTTTTAGTGAAAGGAGTTTGGGGTTTTGGGGTGATTTTAGAGATGATTCATGGCTTGAGGAGGGGAGGGAAATGGAGAAGGGGGCAGCAGCAGCAAGGGAGAGGAAGAGGGAGAGAAATGAGAATGAAGAGAATGGCTAAGGGTATAGGGTCAAAGTCCACCTCTCTCTCTCACCTACCCTCATCATTGCATTTTCTTTTCTTTTCCTTTTCTTTTAAAACCCAACCCTTCTCACATCACTAGTAAACCCAAATGAAAACCATGTCAAGAAAAATACACAACTGTAGAAAAAGTGATATGTGCAAGTTTTGCACAAAATTGCCAAAAAACCCAATTAGCGATTTTAATCGCGATTAGCACTAAATTAGTGTCAAACTAATCACAAAAACTTAAAAATGTCATAATTCACTAATTTACCCTATTTTAGAATTTTCCATAATTTTTCATAATTTTTCTAACATTTTTCCTATTTATTTGCATTTAATATTAAAATAATCAATAAAATAATATTAAATTATAAAAATTCCCAAAATTAATATTTTATATTTTTGAAGATGTTATAATCTACCCCCCTTAAAGAAATTCGGTCCCCGAATTTAAATTTAAACCCCCACTACTAAAACAATCTCAGTAATAATCCATTTTGTCGGGGCTCCGAAAACATCAACACATAAGAATATCACAAAAATATACTGCTCTACTAGAAATCAATCCCCAAAATGCATATATAAGAATATCCTATGCGTCTGGTGCGCAAGGAATCAAAATCCATATATGTGTCAAACAGGTATAGAAAACAGCATCTAGGTGCAACGGGTGTGCACGAAACATCTGTCGTAGGCAACGTGTGTGCCCGACAGAAGAAATATCAGGTGCATGTGACATGCAAGAAGAATTCCGATTTAGTGCATCTGGCGTGCACCAAAATCGCATATCAAAACACTAAAGGTGCATGAAAACCATGCTGGAAGTGTAACTCAAATCACTGAATACAGTAGGCATGAAATCTCAATCAATATCTCAAATATAATAACTCAGCGCAAAATATATAATTATCCAGTGGGTGCATGAAACCATATCATGAAACTCAGTCATCAAAACTAAATCATGCAAACAGAACGCCCAAAATACCGAAATCCAAAATGACGGATACGTGATAATCGAATCACAAAATCACAAATCATAAATACCGTCTCCGGTAGTTTCCCCTTCGAGGTCGAGAAGGAGTCGGTGCAATCCACTGCTAGCAGCGCAGGATATCTACCTGCCTCTAGCTCACGGTCTGGCGTCTTCTGACTCTCTGGATCCTTACCTTCTCTGCGGATTACCAATCACGCGGTCAATCGGCTCATCGGCCCTGTCAGGTGTGCTAACGGGGACGATTCCGTTCTGGCACTTCTCTGGTCACCTCTCGGTCAAACCTCACGACCACTCGTAAGGCAGCATATCACTGGCGTCGGCCTCTGGCTCTCTGAATGCACGTCACGCCAAGCTACTATGCACTGCACCGTCCTCGGCCACGGTCAATCTGAAGTCTCTCACACGGACTCGAAATCACGTAATCTGTAGCTCCATCACTCTGTAGCAGATGTCAGGCCGAACTGGTCCTTGGGAACACATCCCAACCATCGGAGGAATACTCATCTCTCGTCCGTCCTTGATCAATTCGCAAAGCATCTGGGTAAGTTCCTTTGTCCGAATCTGGTCAACTACCTCGTCGACAATGCCGAACTCTGGCCTGCTGGGTGTGCGCAATATGACCACTCCTGGGTCCAGATCTTCTCGTATCGTTTTCCAGAAGGGTCTTGTCGAGGTTCCTTTCTCAAATCTCAATCCTGCCGAAATGCCCGGAAGCCATCATCCAATGTTGAAGCTAAAGCTCATTCCGGAACGGCTGCATACTCATCGCGCTTCTTTCTGGAAGATATATCCATATACCACGCCTCTGGGTGCGTATCACATCTCTGATGTCAGCGGAGTGGGACGTCATCTCGTCGAAATCTCGTACGAACTCTTTTCTTCACTCTACTCAAATGTCGACTGGTTCGGACTCGTCTCATCGTGGCTACACGAACTGCGCTCCGACGGCTATGCTCGCATCTGGAGTCTCCCAAGCAGTGTCCCATCACAATGTCCGAAAAATGTCGAACCATCCGATCGACTCGTCAGATCCTCATAATCCCCCAAGAGCTCACATCTCGGGTACAGTTTAATAGTATCGAGTACATGCCACAGCGTCGGTGGTCCAGCCGTAGAAGGGCAAACCCAAGCCTCACTAATGGCGCCGCGGAACCGCCGTAAACCCTAAGGTTCAAAGGCTGTCACACGGTCATTAAGTCGAGTTAGGGTTTCATTCTTCTAGAGGGTCCATAGAATCACCTGCATGTCTGTCCGTATACTTTAAACTTGGAAAATGGCTCCTGACATTCGATCGTCTCAATCGACTCTCAACGAACCTGCGTGAAGTCGTCTCTATCTGGAATCAATCCACCTGATGTCCTCGCATCGGGGTAAGCGAACTCACCACACGTCCTAGTCATTCATCCTCCGGTGACTAGCGACTCGCTATCATCTCTCTAAGAACATGTTCATGCTGCAGTAGCTCCAATCATCTGGGCGATATCTCGTCATTTGCAGCAGCAACTGGCTCATACGCCTGTACGCCGAACAACGCCTCAATCCTCCAGGAAAGGCAACGCATAAGCGGTCATCTCTGAGTCGGTCTGCTCTAGATCTGAGTAAGACTCTCCACACTGGAAATCTTCAACTCATCTGGGCCCGCTCTGGCGCAAAATCGGACGAATCACCTTCGTCTCTCAAATCGGGTAGACTAGCTATCATCAGTCGCATGACTGCCCGAAAGCTCCGGCAGTCTCAGCTCGTACGCTCCGAAAGCAACATCCTGTCAATCTCAGCAACAGCTAGTCCATCTATCTGCACGATAGCCGACATCACAATCCCTGAGGTATACTATACATCAACAGTCCTCTCTCAACTGGCAGCTCTAACAAAGGCACGGTCAACCGGTGCAAACCAAGCACTCGCCTCCACTAGAGGTCACAATCACCACACTAACTCGAGACGTTCCTATGTCACCAGAAAACGCAAAGGTCGGCCCTCGTACCACACGAGCTCACACCGGCCGTAACCCTAGCAGCAGCCCAAACTGCGCGCAAACACGGTGACAGGAATCTCAATCGAGTATCAAAGAGAGCACATCAAAGGAAAGAAAGGAAACAACAGATCCAAAGTGGATACATGATCATAGAAAGGAACAGTATCAATGAAGATATGATCATGGAACTAATAGAACCGGGGATCTCAAATGGATGTATAATCCTGGATATGAAGAGAATCACTGATCTCGAAAGTAGGTACATCCTAAGGTTCCTTAAGCGGAGTGGCGTGTCGTAAGTATGCCGCGGAACATACCAACGGTACGTCACTCTACTTTAGTCACCTAATCCATCAACCAAGGGTCATCCTAGTACGACGAAAGTTCGGGTCGAATACCCCCTCGACCAAGTCTAAGTTCCGTAAGGTCAAGCCTAAGTTCCGTATATAAATAACTCCCCAGGCTCCACATAGTCAAACTTAAACTCGAACCAAGGTCAACCTAGCGCTCTGATACCAACTTTGTCACGACCCGAAAGAGCACGTGACTGGCCCTTGAACCCTATGAAGCCTATAGGACTCCATCTGATCCAAGTAAACCAAAAGCCCAGAAATCTAAAACCATTTTGAAGAATAAGTAAAGAAAACTGGTCTAAAGGAGTGAAGAAATACAGGTTTGAAATCAAGGTTTTTAAAATAACTAAGCCGAAGGTACGTTTTGGAAACAATAAGTCTTTTCTAAAAATTTCGGCAGAGTCTCTTTTGTAAAACTGGCCCCGAATGGGGTAAAACAAGGATATCAATATATGCAAATGATAAAGGCATCCCCAAGCGGGAGCTAGCTCTTCGTCAATCGACGGTCACAACCACGCAAGATATGATAATATACAACGCCAAGTGGCGAGGATCAAAACCAAAAGAAAGCTCAAAAGTAGCAAGAAAACCGCAATACTACTAAGCGCGACTCTAAGGTCGAAATAATACAACACTGTCTCTAAGTCTGAAAGAATATACAAGTTTTGGTTGATGGACAATTTCTAGATACAATGAAATAAATAAATACAAAGGTGATTCCTGATACGAAAGAATTCACCTACCAAAGCAAATCACCCGCAAGAAGGTAGTGTGCCAGAAATGCCGCAATAGGACCTGTACGGCAAAACCTGCAAGAACTGTGGCACAACGGGGGTGAGTTGCCAACTCGTGAATAGAAACATCTACAAGCAGAAACCGAATGCAAGACATAAACCTAAGTCAACGATCAGCAATATAATCCACAAGAGTACATCTGAGTGTAACAAGGTGGCAAGGTAACATATAATCACGTATGTAGTGCCAGGTACTCAGGTAGTAACATATCATCAGTATAAGGTATGTCTGCATGAAGTAAACATGATGAAATATCAATGATATCAATACACATATATTAGCGTCCCATACCACTAATATTGGTGTAAGGGTATATATAACAGCGCCCTCATACCCTGTTATATATACAAATAAAGTATGATCAATGTAAAACCAGTCTGTCTATGATCCAAGTCTGTATGTATGTGGAACCCGTCCACCCGTCACCCAATGACAATAAGCATCATGTATGCAATGTGAGGATATAAACAAAATCATGGAAAAACATCATGAAACCCGTGCCTAACATCGACACGTAAATCCTCCTGTATCGGGCATCCGTCATTCCGGATCATGCCCTACATCAAAGTGCATATCGGGAATCCGTCAGTCCGGGTCATCCCTCTCTCAAAGCATCGGGCATCCGTCATTCCGGATCATGCCCTATATCAAAGTATATATATATCGGGAATCCGTCAGTCCGGGTCATCCCTCTCTCAATACATCGGGCATCCGTCAGTCCGGGTCAGCCCTCTATCAATCCATCGGGCTTCCGTCAGTCCGGGTCAGCCCTCTCTCAGAGTATATATATATCGGGAATCCGTCAGTCCGGGTCATCCTTCTCTCAATACATCGGGCATCCGTCAGTCCGGGTCAGCCCTCTATCAATCCATCGGGCTTCCGTCAGTCCGGGTCAGCCCTCTCTCAGTACATCCTCTGGCACCGAGAAAACACGGGGCGACGCCCCAAATATCATATCAAGGGAACCGGGTTTTTAAATGATTTCTATTGAAAAGGACACGGTTCCCAAATCCAGAAATCCCATGAAAATCCAACATCAAGAAGTATATCCAATGCGATGTGCTATGCAATCAATCCATGATGTATGCGACATGTAAAGAAAAGTAATCATATCGGAAATCATGCAACATGGAATAGTAATGTGCATATGTCGAAGGAAGAATCATCTCATGAATGCAATGGTACTACAGTGTAGTGGCATGGCAATTATCGATGATGAAGTGTGTGAGCCGGCAAATAGTGTACGTGAAGCATACGCATCATCGATAATGGTGCTGGTGTCCTAACAGCATAATAATAATATAGCAATAAATGTATGCCAGCAATGCGAATAGCATGAGACTGCAGAAATCTAGTAGTCAACACCACAGTGAAGTATCTACTATGCAAACTATATCTAATTATCCGGTCAATCAGGAGGGGTAGGTGTAGAAACCACCTAAATCTGAGTCGGTATATATATAAAGATATATAGTCGGTGATCTCGCCTCAATGTCATATCATAAGATATCCTCGAGTTATGAGTGCGGATCTATCATCGATATCGGCTCGTACGGTAAATCATCGTACGGCATCCCCATAGCTGGGTAGGGGTCAACATCTCACTGTCTCATCACATAACAGATATCACCATCATCAGATCATATAGTCTAGAGTACTACTCTATGTCTAGTACAAACGGTAACATCAGTAAGTATGCATGCGGGGGTAAACACATATCCCAAGCCCGCAAGAAATCACACGTCATATCCCACATATGAATCGTGTCAAATCACCGATCTCAGGGCACCAAGCCCACATCATCGACTCATCTCCAAAGTCATCACATATCATCAATCACAGTGTAAGTACAAGTGATAGGCAAGGGTGTGTGTGTAGGTGTAATTCTATCCTAGGGTTCGCGACTATGAACTGCACTAGTCACTTCTAACCCTATACTATCCATAATACACCTATCATCACAATAACTACATAATAATCTATCTACGGACTGCGGGGGTGCTATACGCCATCCACCCGACTTCCCCCTGTAGATATAATCTACTCACCTGTATCACCAAGTGCGGACGTCACCACGTATTTGCTTGTCGTCCCGAAGTCTTCATGGGTACCTACACATCAAAATATCGTATATGCGCATTAAAACCAAATCCAATCTAAAACGGCGCATAAAATCCAAAACGATACGATAAGGGGGCCTATAGGTGAGAACCTATGGCACGCCTTCAAAACCATCCATAGTCCTCTATATCGTCGTATAAACGACAATATTCGAGGCAAAACACATTCCACCATTTCAGAATCCAAAAATACGGAATACGGAAACACGAATCCAAAACGACAACATAGGATACATGTCCCAGATTTCACCATAGGAAGAATCTGTCAAAAATAGAAGTACCCAGGGCCAAGAATTGATGAAATGGGGCCAGGCACGCAAAACGAGGAGATTCCTCTCTGGTCTGGCCGCAAATTGCGGCCAGAAAGGAGGTTTTGGCGGCCGGGAAGGAGAGGCAGGGGCTAGGGTTTGGGGTGTTGGTTCAATGGTGCCTGCACATGTCACTGTAAATCCAATTTTATTTTAGGGCATCTCGGGTGATAGCAGATTCTAAATAACAGTGGCAGATTCCAGTTTTTTCCCCCGATATTGGTTTCTAAAATCCGTATTATGGGTTCAAGCTTCAGGTTAGGGTCCCAATTCAAACACTAGGGTGTTGGTATAATCTTAACTGAGCTCAATTTCATAATGCAACATCAATTCGACTCAAACCCTAACTAGGTTTTCCTCAATTCCATAGTATCACACAATATCGATAAAATCTTGACATGGGGTTATAGGAAAGGCTATAATTAAGCAAATGGTTCAGAAATTACCTTCATTAGCAACTCAAGAAAATTCTTGAGTTGCCCTCTAGTGACCAAATCCATTCTTCTTTAGCTCCATGTGTAGATCTAGGGATTTTGGACATTTTTAGTGAAAGGAGTTTGGGGTTTTGGGGTGATTTTAGAGATGATTCATGGCTTGAGGAGGGGAGGGAAATGGAGAAGGGGGTAGCAGCAGCAAGGGAGAGGAAGAGGGAGAGAAATGAGAATGAAGAGAATGGCTAAGGGTATAGGGTCAAAGTCCACCTCTCTCTCTCACCTACCCTCATCATTGCATTTTCTTTTCTTTTCCTTTTCTTTTAAAACCCAACCCTTCTCACATCACTAGTAAACCCAAATGAAAACCATGTCAAGAAAAATACACAAGTGTAGAAAAAGTGATATGTGCAAGTTTTGCACAAAATTGCCAAAAAACCCAATTAGCGATTTTAATCGCGATTAGCACTAAATTAGTGTCAAACTAATCACAAAAACTTAAAAATGTCATAATTCACTAATTTACCCTATTTTAGAATTTTCCATAATTTTTCATAATTTTTCTAACATTTTTCCTATTTATTTGCATTTAATATTAAAATAATCAATAAAATAATATTAAATTATAAAAATTCCCAAAATTAATATTTTATATTTTTGAAGATGTTACAGCCACTCGGCACTTCGGCATACCCGGTAGTTTGTGCACCCCCTCCATGGGTCTATCCTAGGAGCAAAAACAGTAAAAAGAAATTATACAATGACGTCTACAACCCCGACCCGGTTGTGCGGCCATACAAATAATTATAACATCAATTTACAAATTTACATGAATTGAAAGAAAAGAAAACTCTCGTCTCACAACCCCCGGCTGTTCACCCGCGACAATCCAATGAATTCATATACACATTCCAATAACATTACAGATCACAGATTTGTATAACCCCCACTAATCGACATATAGCGATTAGTAGACGTTCAATACAAATATCACATCACAGAAAAACCCGTCAGCTTAAGTCTTTTAGAAGTTCGATCAAAAATACGGATTTTCAGGACCCCAAAAATAAAATTTTCGTTCTGGAAAATCTGGGCAGAAAATACATATTCCAAAAATCCCAAAATAACCCCAGAAATACACTGCACCAACTTTGGACCCCGACCGAGTCAACTCGGCCGCGGAACCGCGACGGGAGCGTGCTCCCGCCGCGTTTCCGCGGCGCTTTGAATCGTTCGTTGGACCAAATTTGGTGGTTATTCACACAAAAGCCTGAGCCGATTTTTAAGATAAAATTTATCAACTTTTGAACAGAATAAAAATCGGCAGAAACTTGAAAATCTCGGGTTCGTTTCGTGACTTTTCTTTGATCGATCTTCTAGCTACTTTGCTAACATGTTAGATAGAGTTTAACTAGGCTTTGATACCACTGTAAGTCTATGCTACCTCTCCCGGTACTTTCGGGCATGCGGAATATTATAAAAAACGATTTTCTTAGAGGTGGTAACATGGACATAAAACCCGGATCTTTGTTAAACATTTAACTAACAACCTAACTACGAGTTGCTAACTACTCGGTTAGGGGGTTATACCTTTCCTTTTCTCGAACTCCTTCGTCTTCAAGGCTCGATGGATGTCCGGATCGCCTTCACTCCGTCGTCTCCTTGCGCCGAAGATAGATCCACCTCGAAAGCTTCTACCTTTGGCTTCTTCTTCGGTCTTTGAAGAAACTAGTTCACTTGGTTTGTTAAACCTTGTTAACTAGAGTGAGTAGAGAAGAGTTTGTATGGGATTTTATCTATGGTTCTTGGTTCTCAACTCATGAGACAAGTGAACCATAGAGTCAAGAGAGGGAGAGCAAGAGGAGGAAGATGAGAGCTCAAGAACAAGAGAGAGAATGAGCATGAAAGAATGAGAGAAGACTTTTCTCATTTGGCTCTCATAATCCAAAACAATCATAACACATCATATCAATCAAGTATTATGTGATGGTTTAAGCAACCATAGCCATATCATTTCATGCACTCATTTTGCACAAAAGAGCAAGCAAGCAAAAGTCTTTGCCATGAAATGATAGCTATGGTTATCATGATGGTCAACTAGTCAAGCCTAGTCAACCGGTCAACAAAGTCAACAAGTCAACAAAAGTCAACAAGTCAACAAAGTCAACAACTCAACAACCATGTCACCATAATACCTAATTAATAAAATTGTTAATCACATATCATATTCTCATTAGGGTTGAGCAAAAATTCAATAGTCAACTGTCAACGGTCAACAACCCTAATGAGAATCCTCCGCCTCTGTCTCTCCGTCAACTGTGCATACACACCCGTATCCGCGTTCCGAGGAACACGAATACAAACTGGATAAATCCAATCCCAATACATACACTAGGATCTGGCTTAAACCAAAGCCCGCCAGTGTCTACTGTCCGGACACTGTACGTGCACAAGTGCACGGATGTGATCGAACCCTGTCGCAAAACCATGCGACCTGCCGCAAAACCATGCGACCTCTACTCTTTTGCCTAAAGGCGAATAGCTTTCTGTGTGGGACTCTAAATACTCGACACTACGCTGGCAGTGGTTTTAACCACAGACCGCAAGCGGCACTAGCTGTGCGTAACGGTCCCCAGGTAGATGCCGACAAGAAGACTGACGAGGTGAAAACCCATCTGAACTCTTACTGAGCCTGAATGTGACAATCTCCGTACAGTCCGGTCTGTTCGTCTGATACATCGTATGGCCGGCCTAGGGGGCGGTAAACGTCAGTCCCCTAATAGCGGTACAAGTCGTGTCGGAGTGAAGCCCAAAACACCCTGAGATAACACTGGAAGCCTACCAGTATATCTCGATTGTCCTGGCCAGGGACTACTCGTGTAATGGCTCTCCTAGACACAGCGCGATGTCAACCCCCAATACCGGGAGAGACGAATCCTGTCTAACCGTCACTGCCTCCAAGTGCTTCGGGACTGCACCCAACTACCACCTGTTTGCACGACTCCTTTGAGCCGTGGTAGGGTAGTAATCAAAGTACAGTGGGAACACAATCGAGACGAAGTGACAGTGTCAAGTCAGCGGACTAAGCTGTACTCATGTCACCTGGGAACTGATAACTAACGATAGGTATAATACCAACCGGTCAGTTCCCGACGAGTCCTGTCCAGTGTACTCGTAACCCAACGAGCACCCGCATACTATCTCCAGTACGACGTACTGACGGCTGTGGGCCTGACCGTCTCCCACTCTGGGATGAGAAGCGCATGCGCTAGTCTACTCCGGAGTATCGATGCCTGTCTCGATAGTCCTGCGACTAGGGACCTGCATAAGGATGTGCTTATAGATTACCCAGCCCCCACTAGTGTGACTGCCATCACAACGCTGGTAATCAAGCAAAGATCCTAAGGGCTCCACTAATGTGTATAGGTGATATACTGAAATAAATACAAGTACACATTGAAGTAGAAACAAACCAAGTAGCATACTACTATATTGAGCAAGATTGTTTATACAAGGTGAATATCCCAAGCTTCCATTAAGTAATATACAAACTAGTATGATACAGTAATGGCCTCTAGGGCATATACACTAACAATAAAGACATTAGAGTTGGAAATGGTGCAATTGTTGCAGCTAAGACTGTCGGGGAATATCACTTTGTATTACCAACAGGTAATACATTGGTTCTGAACGAATGCTATTACATGCCGAACCTGATATGCAACATTATATCGGTTTCTTTGTTGAGTAAAGAGGGATATAATTTTGTATTACAAGACAATGTTATGAACATTTTCCGTAACCAAAAGTTGGTTGGATCAGGCACGTTGTGCAATGGAATTTATGTTCTAAATCAATCAACAGTTCTGAGCATAACAAACACACACAAGAGGAAGAGTTCTGAAATGAACGAATCCTTCTTGTGGCATTGTAGACTGGGTCACATCAATGCGACACGACTGGCTAAGTTACATAAGGATGGATATTTGAATCCGTTTGAATTTTCATCTTATGACACTTGCCAGTCATGTCTCAAAGGCAAGATGACCAAAACTCCGTTTACGGGACACGGAGAAAGAGTTACCGAACTCTTGGGACTTATACATAGTGATGTATGCGGTCCCATGTCTACACATGCCAGGGATGGTTCTTCGTACTTCATTACATTCACTGACGATCTCTCTAGGTTCGGGTATGTGTTCCTGATGAAACACAAATCAGAAGCTTTTGAGAAATTTAGAGAATATAAACAAGAAGTTGAGAACCAAACCGGAAAAAGTATTAAAATCCTACGATCTGATCGAGGAGGAGAATACTTGAGCATTGAATTCCTGGACTTCCTAAAAGAGAATGGGATTCTCTCTCAGCTAACTCCTCCATATACACCACAACACAACGGTGTATCAGAACGGAGGAACCGCACCCTATTAGATATGGTGCGCTCTATGATGAGTGTAGCTGAGTTACCTGTTTCCTTCTAGGGATATGCACTGGAAACAGCTGCATACCTACTGAACAGAGTTCCCACCAAATCTGTACCTACCACACCATATGAGATATGGGAAGGGAAGAGACCATATCTTAATTTTATAAAGATATGGGGTTGCCCGGCCTATGTCAAAAGACAAAAACCGGACAAACTCGAGGCAAGATCTGTTTTGTGTAAATTTGTTGGATATCCCAAACATTCGCGTGGGTATATCTTCTACCACAGTGAGGAACAAAGAGTATTTTTTGCTCAACATGCCACCTTTTTAGAAAAGGAATTTCTTGCAAAAGAAATTAGTGGCTCTGAGGTAGAACTGGAAGAGGTTCCAGCTGAACAAAGCACAACAGAAGATTTAGTGGAACCAGAACATTCAGTAGCTCCCGACGAACCTCAGCCTCTCTGCCGATCTAGTAGGGTTCCTCGCCCACCTGAGAGATACTACGGTTTTCTCATAGACGGTGGGAGCGAGGATTGCATCATGGAGGATGATGACCCAACTAGCTTCGAGCAGGCCATCACGAGTAGGGACTCAGTGAAATGGCTGGATGCTATGCGGTCCGAGATGGAATCCATGTACACCAACAAAGTATGGACTTTGGATGTTGCTCCTGAAGGGGTAAAACCCATTGGGAGCAAGTGGATCTTCAAGAAGAAACTTGGTGTAGATAGGAAAGTGGAGACTTTCAAAGCTAGACTTGTAGCAAAAGGTTTTCGTCAAAGACCAGGTGTGGACTATGACGAAACCTTTTCTCCAGTGGCTATGCTTAAATCCATCCGGATCATGCTTGCCATCGCTGCATATCATGATTACGAAATCTGGCAAATGGATGTTAAGACCGCCTTTCTAAATAGTGATTTAGAAGAGTGCATGTACATGACTCAGCCAGAAGGCTTCGTAGACAGTGAGAGCAGCGGGAATGTGTGCAAGCTGCTTAAATCCATTTATGGATTAAAGCAAGCATCGCTGAGTTGGAACATCTGTTTTGACGTCGTTATCAAAGAGTTTGATTTCGTCAAAAATCCAGATGAACCTTATATCTACAAGAAGGTGGCAGAGAGTAAGGTTGTCTTCCTCGTATTGTACGTGGACGACATACTCTTGATAGGAAATGATATTCCTATGCTGCAATCGGTCAAGCTCTTCTTATCACAAAGATTCTCAATGAAAGATCTTGGTGATGCCTCCTGCATATTGGGAATTAGGATCTATAGAGATAGATCCAAACTGATATTGGGATTGTCCCAATCCAGGTACATTGACACCATACTAAAGAGGTTTAGTTGGAAGAATCCAAACGTGGGAACTTGCCCACGATCTCTGGAGTCACTCTCTCCAAAGAGATGTCTCCCAAGACTGATTTGGAGTGAGCTCGCATGCAAGGGATACCCTATGCTTCGGCTGTAGGCTCTATCATGTATGCGATGCTATGTACCAGACCCGATGTAGCATACTCACTAAGTGTAGTGAGCAGGTATCAAGCTGATCCTGGAGAGAGTCACTGGAAAGCGGTGAAGAGCATTCTCAAGTACTTACGAAGGACTAAAGAGATGCTCTTGGTGTATGGTAACGGAGAACTCCAAGTGGAGTCCTTTACCGATTCGAGCTTCCAGAGTGATAAGGACGACTCTAAGTCGCAGTCGGGATTTGTCTTTACCCTTTATGTAGGGGCGGTTAGCTGGAAGAGTTCCAAGCAGGAAACCGTGGCAGACTCGAAGATGGAGGCTGAATACATCGCTGCTAACGATGCTGCTAAAGAGGCTGTCTGGATCAAGAAGTTCATTACTGAACTTGGAGTGGTTCCATCCATTGAGCATCCAATACCTTTGTATTGCGATAACAATGGAGCGGTGGCTTTGGCCAAGGAACCCAGGTCCCATCAGCGATCCAGGCATATTGTGAGGCGGTATCACCTAATCCGGGAGATAGTTGATCGCCGGGAGATCGAGGTAAGGAGGGTTGACACGAAGAACAACACGGCGGATCCACTCACGAAGGCCATTCCCCAGATACAGTTTGAGAGACTCTTCGGGATGCTCGGTATGCGATACTACAGCAGCTGGCCCTAGTGCAAGTGGGAGATTGTTAGTTGTATGTATGCCCTAGAGGCCAGTATTGTACAGATGATGTATATTATATTGGATTCTTGGACATATATAGAGATGACTTTCGTGCTCGATATGATAGTATGCTATCTGGTTGCTCTTTATCTTAACATGTACACTAGTCTCTTTAAACTGTCTTATAGTTACATGTTGGTAAAGCCCTTAGGATGTGTACTTGACTACCTGGACTATGATGCAGATCATACTAGTGGGGACATGGTAGTCCATAAGTACATCCTTCAAGGTCCCTAGTCGTGGGTGTATCGAGACGGGGCATCGATATACCAGTGTAGACTAGCGTATACGCCTCTAGACCCATGAGATGGGCGATGGATGATCCCATATCCATTGGTGTTTGACATCAGAGATGGTATACGGGTGCTCAGTGCAGACTGGGTACACTGGACGGACTCGCCGAGAACTCCCAGATGGTATTATACCTCACGTCAGATGGCAGTTCTCAGGTGACACTTGTGCAGGTTAGTCTGTAGACCCGAGATCGTCATAGAGTCTTGTGTGATTCCCACTTGGCTTTGATCTCCACCTTATCATGTCCATGAGGGCGTGCAAAATGGTGGTCTTTGGGTACAGTCCCGAGTCATATGGAGGCAATGAGCGATAGGAGGGGTTTCGTCTCTCCCGGTATTCGGGGTTGATGTTGCGCTGTGCTCGATTGGCTGTAACAGGGAAGTCCCTGGCCAGGGCTGATCAGAGATTTGCTGGTAAGTGTTACCAGTAGTTTCTCGACCCGTTATGAGCCTCATATCGGCACGACTTATCGGTTATTGGGGTCTGACGTTTACCACCCCTAGACTTGATATGCGACATATCAGACGAACAGACCGGACTGTACGGTAAGTGTTACTGGTTGGATTCACAGGAGTGTGAGCGGGCTAGCTCGTCGATCTTCTGATCGCTCAATACCAGGGTGGCCGTTACGTTTAGCAGACCGCTTGCGGCTTGTGGGTGATTGATATGATCATCATCTGCTGCCGGCGTATTGACGAGTCTTTAGAGTCCTACACAGAGGTTTCCTAGCTCAAGCAAAACGAAATAGGAGCGCATATGAGATATGTGCAGGACCGAGAATAATGCGTGTATGTGATACCGTATTCCATTCTCGCGATGAATGTATCGATTGGTTATATGCGATATAACCTAGTTATCGAATCAAAGATTGATTCGATAAGTCGATAAATTGGATACTAGTCGGTTATGTGCGACATGACCGGA
Source organism: Agapanthus africanus (assembly GCA_030015575.1). NCBI lineage: Eukaryota > Viridiplantae > Streptophyta > Magnoliopsida > Asparagales > Amaryllidaceae > Agapanthus > Agapanthus africanus. The sequence goes on along the minus strand of JASDDO010000031.1, from coordinate 349,302,489 downwards.
TCATTGAATCAAGTGTTGATTTAATGATTTAATGTATAATTATATATTTGATATATTACTTTGCATTAACTAGTATTGGTTCACTTTAAATGGATTTTCTCACTTGATGTGCAAGTTGTATATGTGATATACTTTTGTGCACATGTTTGTATCATGTTTGATGTTGCAAGCTAACTTGTGGTTTGTGTAAAGATTAAACCATGGTTGTGTAATGGTTAGGGTTTTCTTTTTCTTACTCATTTATTTATTTATTGATTTTGAAAAGATTATGAAGAAAATGGTGGCATTCTTTGGATTTAGTTGAAGCTTCATGAAGGTTTGACTTTGTTACCATTTTATCTTCATGCTTAACCCTAACCATTCTAACTAACCATGATCTATTCTCTACACCTTACCCTAGTTAGTATATGATAAGTATTCACATTATTTTCCTTTTTAATTTAATACTTATCATATCTTTTCTTCTTCATCATCATCTTCATCAAGAAGGAAAGCTTGTCTTCATCAATGGCATATTGAGAAAAAGTGTGTTAAATCCAATTCTAAAGTGAACCCACCTCCTATTTCTTCACCCTCTACCTCTTGCCAAGTAATATAGGGTGTTTTCTTCACAAGTTTCACAACTTGGTGAAGTCGGAGCTTGATCTTGTGAAGCCTCGACGTAGATCATCTTCGGCACGAAGCCGACGACCTTGCCCGCCCTTTTCTCCGATGAAGCCGATGCTTGAGTCCGGGATTCGAGACGGACAGCGAGAGGACGACTACGTGGAGCTAAGCAAGAGGATAACCGGATCTACAAAGGTTGTAGCTTCTTATCTTTAGTTAAGTTGTTAACTAGTTTACTGTTTCGCCTAAAATTCTAATCGACGATCCGTATTAGGGTTTCTCGGCACTCATAAAAGTTTGAAATTGGCATGGTTGATGCCTTGTGAGACCTCTATAGTGTGCCTCGGAACTCTACACATTGCACTCACGATTTACTTTATGCTACGTTCATGTTATTCTCATTGCATTACATATACCTGTGCTAGTACACCTACACCATTATCGATGATGCGTATGTTACACATACACAGATTGCCGGCCCACACACTTCAGCATCGATAATTGCTATGTCACGTATATAGTAGAATTGCTACATCATGCTATGATATAATTGCTATGCTCACATCATTATGATATGTCGCATGATATACTGATATTGTCACATCACTGTTCCATGTTGCATGATATATGGATATGCTCACATTTCTTTTATATGTTGGCATATATCATGCTTTACGATTATATACACTGAGATGTTGTTTTCATGAGATTTCTGGATTTGAGAACCGTGGTTATTTCAAAAGAAAGTATGTATTGTTTTAAAAACCTGGTTTCTTTTGATATGATATTTCGAGACGTCCACCATGTGTTTTCTCGGTTCTTAGATGGATTTGTAAAACCCGATTCGAGGAGCTGGATGAGGTCGTTTGCGGGTACATGGTGGACCCGGTATGGTACCCCGGGGCAAGAAAGGTATGTCGATGATTAGACGATGAGCCTGGAAGAGGGAACACTACCTACCGGTGATTGGTTGGACCTGGCGGTTATCCGAAGGATACCGACCGGAGTCGAGAGATGGATATGGGCCGACCCGTACTGCCGAAGCCCGAGGGCCGATCCGAACAGACGGATCCCATGGGCCGATCCAGACTGACGGAGCCCGAGATGTAGGGTTGCTAGGCATGCGCACAAGGGTCTACGAGGCATCAACCATGCCCGATTAAAAATTTAGCCATTCCGAACAACCCGAATACGGAACTTTAAACTAGAGATTAGGCGAAAACAAGCATGATAAACACTTTAACACTAAGTGAGAGGGATTACAACCTTTGTAGATCCGGTCCTTCACTTCATATGCTCCGTGTTGTGGTCCCTTCGCTGCGATCATCGGGATCCGGACTCTCGAGAGGTTCCACGAAGAGAAAGACGCAACCTTTGCTTCCGATCTTTGATACTTTGATGATCTACCTTGAAGTTTCTTTAACACAAGCTAACACTCATGAAATGATGTGAACACCCTCATCTAAATGGCAAGGGAAGATGAGGATGATGAAGTAGGAATTTTGCTCTCTTTATTTATCTTTTTCTCATATTTATTCATCACCTTTGAAAAATCAAGCAAGCTTTTCATGAAAGAAATGAAGAAGAAGATGAACAATAATGTTGAATTCTTTTGTGATGAATAGGAAATGAAATAATATGATAGATAATGCAACCATGGTCAAGCTAACTCTTGTAGAGAATTAACTAGGGTTAGGGTTTGGGTTTGGTTAAAGCATGACTCATTTGAAAATATCTTTATCATGACAAAAAGAAAAGCTTCTAGAATCAACTAGAAGGTTTAACCCTAATCCAAACCCTAATCAAGTTTAAACTTCACTAAACAAGTTGCATTAGTTATCATATCATGTTACAATATTATATATCACATATATAATATTTATCGTAACAAAATAAAATAATACATTTAACATATATCGCATATATATCAATGTATTACCCAAGTGAGAAAAAGAATCTTTTAGTGAGCAAATATTAGTTAATGACTTTTAATATATCATATGTATTATTATACATTAAATTATCGAATCAACACTTGATCCGACAATCCGGCTATATCGCATATAACCGACTAATATTTATCCGTACCGATTCATCGAATCAACACTTGATCCGATGACCCGGCTGATATCAAATATCGCGAGAATATAATACGGTATCTCATATCGCATTATCCTCGGTCCCGCACATATCACATATGTGCCCCTACTCCGTTTTGCCTGAGTCAAGAAACCTCTGTGTAGGACTCTAAAGAATCGTCAATACGCTGGCAGTAGGTGATGATCATATCAAACACCCACAAGCTGCAAGCGGTCAGCTAAACGTAACAGCTACCCAGGTATTGAGCGCTCAGAAGATCAACAAGCAAGCCTGTAACTTCTCCTGTGAATCAAAACAGTAACACTCCCGTACAGTCCGGTCTCGTCGTCTGATATGTTGCATATCTCGCCTAGGGGTGGTAAACGTCAGACCCCAGTAGCTCGATAAGTCGTGTCGATATGAGATCTATAACAGTTTGAGAAACTACTGATAACACTTACCAGTAAATCTCAGCAACCCTGGCCAGGGATTTCCGGTTATAGCCAATCGAACACAGCACAACATCAACTCCCTATACCGGGAGAGACGAATCCCCTCCTATCGCTCATTGCCTCCATATGATTCGGGACTGTACCCAAAAGCCACCTTTTTGCACGCCCTCTTGGACGTGGTATGATGGAAATCAAAGCACAGTGGGAATCACACAAGACTCTATGACGATCTTGGGTCGACAGACTACTCTGTACCAGTGTCACCAGAGAACTGCCATCTGACGTATGGTATAATACCATCTGGGAGTTCTCGGCGAGTCCGTCCAGTGTACCCAGTCTCCACTGAGCACCCGTACACCATCCTTGATGTCAAACACCGATGGATATGGGATCATCCATCGCCCATCATATGGGTCAAGATGCGTATACGCTAGTCTACTCTGGTGCATCGATGCCCTGTCTCGATACACCCTCGACTAGGAACATTTATAGGATGTACTCGTCGACTACCGTGGCCCCACTAGTATGATCTCATCATAGTCCCAGTAGTCGAGTACATATCCTAAGGGTTTTATCAACATGTAATATAGAGACAATAAGAGTACATGTTAAGATAAAGTACAACCAGATAGCATACTATCATGTCGAGCAAGAAAGTCCTCCCTATATATGTCCTAGCATCCACTACAATATACATCGTATGTACAGTAATGGCCTCTAGGGTATACATATAACTAACAATCTCCCACTTGCACTAGGGCCATCTGTTATGGTATCGCATACCCAACAATTAGCTGCGGTTGAAGTATCTCATACTCAACCATCCCGTAAAAGTCTCTACTGGGAAAAAGGCCTTTGTGAATGGATCCACGCTGTTGTCCTCTGTGTCTACTCTCCTAACCTCGATCTCCCTGGAGATCAACCATCTCCATGATCAGGTGATGCTGCCTAAGAATTATATCTGGATTTCTGATGGGACGGTAGTTCCTTGGCTGAAGCCACAACTCTATTGTCACACAATGGTAGGAACGAAGTTCATCTTATGAACTTAAATACATCCAGACTGCCTCTTTGGTAGCATCCTTGGTAATGATGTATCTTGCCTTTAATCGTCTAGTATGTCATGGTATCTAGCTTGGAACTCTTCCAACATACCGTCCCTCCACTGAGGGTATAGACAATGCCTGCGACTGACATTCAGTCGTCTTTATCACCCTGGAACCTTTCCAGTGATTCTCCCCAGGATCGATTAATACCATCTCCCTACAACTAGTGAGTATCCTAATATCCAATTAGATCTATCTCATAGATCCAAAACCCAGGATTTAGGAGGTATCACTTTGATCCTATATGGAGAATCCTTGTGATAAGCGGAGATTGACCGTGCGTAGCATAGGAAACTTCTTCCCTATCAAGAGTATGTCATCCACGTACTCTACGGGGATCTCCACCATACTCTCTACTACCTTTTTTGTATATACAAGGTTCATCTACCATTTTGATGAAGTCAAACTCTTTGACTACCACATCAAAACAGATGTTCCAACTCCGCGATGCCTGTGTTATCATATAAAACATCTTGCACACGTTTCCGCTGCTCCCACTGTCTACGAAGCCCTCTGGCTGTGTACTTATAGACACTCTCTTCTAAAACATCATTTAGAAAAGAAGTCATGACACCCAACCACCAGATATCGTAGTCATGGTATGTAGCCGTGGCAAGTAGGATCTGGATGGACTTAAGCATAGCTCCTTAGAAAAGGTTTCATCATAATCCATACCTGGTCAATGATGCAAACCTTTAACAAGTCTAGCTTTGAAAGTCTCAACTTTTCCATGTACACCAAGTAATCTTCTCAAGATATACTTGCTCCTGATGGGGATTTAACCCTTCAGATAAAGCAACCAAAGTCCATACTTTGTTGGTGTATAAGGATTCCATCTCAGATCGATAAGCATCCAGCCATTCTTACAGAGTCCTACTCCTGATGGCCAGCTCGAAAACAGTTGGGTCATCATCTCATGATGCAATCCTCGCTCCCACTGTCATAGAGAAACTAATGTATCTCTTAGGTGGGTGAGGAACCCTACTAGATCGGCGGAGAGGCTGAGGTTCGTTGGAAACTATTGAATCCTTTGGTTCTACCAAATCATCAGCTGCAGTTTGTATAGCTGGAACCTTTCCAGTTCTACATAACAGACCTTGCCTCGAGCTTGTCCGGATTTTGCTTTAAGACATAGGCCGGACAACCCCAAATCTTAACAAACTTAAGATATGTGCTCTTCCCTTTCATATCACATATGAAGTGGTAGACAACTGATTTGATTTGAACCCTATTCAACAGGTATGCAGCTTCTCAAGTGCATAACTCCCAAAAGGAAATAGGAAACTCAGTAGTACTCATCATAGAGCACACCATATCTAATAGGGTGAGTTTGCTCCGCCCCGATATACCATCGTGCTATGGTGTATACGGAGGAGTAATGCTGAGAGAGAATCTTATTCCCCTTTAGAATAGTCCAGGAATTCCGTGCTCAAGTATTCTCCTCCTTGATCGCATCAAAGGACATAATACTTTTACCCGTATTTTGGTTCTCTACTTCTAACTTATATTCTGTTAATATCTCAAAAGCTTCGGACATGTGTTTCAGCAGGAACATATGTGTGAATCTTGAGAGATCATCAGAGAATGTAATGAAGTACAAAGAACCAGTCTTGGCATGTGTAGACAGGAGACTTTCATACATCAACATGTATCAATCCCAAGAGTTCACTAACTCTTTCTCTGTTTCCAATAAACAGAGCTGTGGTCATCTTATCTTTGTGACATGACAGGCAAGTTTCACAAGATGTAAATTCAAACTAATTTGAATATGCATCTTTATGTAACTTCAGCCAGTCGGGTCGCATTGATATGACCTAGTCTACAATACCTCAAGAAGGATTCATTCATTTCTGAACTCTTCCTCTTTTGTGTGTTCTGTATACTAAGAACTGTGGTTTGATTTAGAACGTCAATACTTTTAGATAACGTGCCTGAACCGATCAACTCTTGATATAGGAAATGTTCAAAACATTATCCAACAATACAAAATTATATCCTTTCTTTACTAATAAAAAGACTGATACGATTTTGTATATCAGGTTCAGTATCTAATAACATTTGTTCAGAATCAATGTATTCCGGTAATACAGGGTGACAGTGACCAACAGACTTGGCTGCAACGCTTGCACCGTTTTCTGCCTCATGAAACTTATCACCCGTTCTCAGTTCTTTACCTATCTGTAGCCCATGTAACAGATTACATATACGGGATCCTGATCCGGTATCACATACCCAGGACGTAAATGATACTGAGAAACAGTTCTGTGTAAAGAACACACCCGAAGATGATGCATCAACATGCACTTTCTTCGTTTGGGCGGCACGGGAAATCTGGTATTCCCCAATTTCCTGCTCTGTCTTATAACAATTATAAGTTGGAGCGGGACCAACGTTCCCCATCTCAGTATAACAAGCGGGTTCGGTCAAAATATCCGTATTATTATCTTGATTAAGGCGTGATATAGTCGCAACCTGGAGAGAGAGAGAAGAAAACACTCAGCGTATGCTCTTGCAAGATTAGATTGGTTATATAATATATCTAATCAGGATGTCTCCCACTGTTTTAATCAAATCTTCCTTCAAACCCTAAAAGGAAAGATTAGCCGGGATTAATTACACGCTACAAGTTCGCCAATTTTTCAGCCAGGCCAGTGTCGGTACTTTGAGGGAGGTCCCCCGTGCTTTCGCACGAACCTAATTACAGTAAACCTCGTTTTCCCAGAGGCGTAACCCCGTTAACACCTTTCTAGAAACCTACTTGATCGGCTAATTGTAATGTGTAAAACTCTCCCAGGAGTAACTCTTACTCACAGCGGGTATTGGGATCCAACTATCTCATAGAAGGTATGCAATCTCATTGCAAATTTCAACACTTGAAATTACCAATAATATTTTGCCCCTAGCATCTTATGACCTTGGCTAAGGTCAAAAAATCATAAGTGCTAGCCAAGTTCAACCCGTCATTTCCCAATTGAATTAAACCCACCCGCACGACCCTTGGCTAAGGTCAACAAAGTCGCACGACTACCCTAACTCAATCGCATCATATACTTATACAGATAAGCACTAATCAGCTACCGCACACTACGCCTTGACTAAGGTCAACACACGTAGCACGAATACTAACCAGTACTTATCTGAAATGACGGAGGGCTACGACGGGTTTTTCAGAAAAACCCTTTGCATAATGAACTTCATATCGTTGTAGAATCGAGTGATTTTAAATGGAATGCTTTTGAGGCTTTTCTAGTTTTGCTAAAGGGGTCACTCCCGGTGAAGGGATCGTCGGCCCTTTCCTCATCGAATAAGGTGCAGGATATATCATATATACCGCCGTGCAAAGCAGAAACTATAGAAGCAATCAAAAGACAAACCGAGTTTGTAGTATCTGCCAGTTATTGCTAAAGGAGTCACTCCCGGTGAAGGGATCTCGGTCCTTTCCTTATCGAATAAGGTGCTGGATGTTCTACAAGGAACACCGCTATGCAAAGCAAGAACTGTAGCTGCCAGTTTTTATTAAACAAGTTTCTACAACATCTTAGGTTTCTTTTAATTCATTAGTCACATTAATGAAGTCCCATTTTATTATGCTTCACAAGCATCACATTTGAAACGAAATCTGCAATATAATATATATCTCATATATATAATATAAACATTCGTCACAGGAAGTAATATGATCTCATCACAGAACATTGCAGCAGAAGAACATATATGAAATATTGGATATACTAGGACGTCCGTGTTTTCAATACGAGCCAGTATAAAACACGGATTCCACGGTCGCGATGAATAGCCAAACCCACATCCCTAGACCCCTACGAGAGCGGCAAGTAACACTGCCAATTCTAGGGTTAGGAGACCCGGTCTCGACTCCTCGAGATGATCTCCCACTGGACCCTAGAACCCGGTTACTTGTGCTCTCCTCCTTGGGTCTACCTAATGCGGAAAAGTAAATAATATACAACGGTGACATCTTCTGCTACCTGGAAGTGCCCCAATAAAAGAATATTACATACAAATGAATTTTACATGAATGAAAAAGAAAAACCCTCATCTCACATAAAACCCCCGGCTATTCAAAAGCGACGATCCAATACAACATATCACAGCAACACATAATATCTCATATCATCAACGTAAGCAAGTATGCGTATCCCGATTGTCGTTGATGTATAGCAACGAAGCCGGCGATACACCACATACTACGCTTACGGTCACAGAAAAGAAAGTGTAAAACTACAACAGTTGGAATCCGCAACCTCCTTAGACATCGCATGCCTAACCAAATGAATTCCTTAGACATCGCATGCCTAACAATTATAAAACCCGCATTTTAGTCTCATTATCGAAAACTCTTTTCAATATCAAGCCGGGCAATTCAACAAGATTCCCGACGTCCTGATCGAATGCTCGTCGCAAACTTTAGTAGACGGCCGCACCCCCGATACCGTCGACGAAGTGCACCAAGGCGGAACACCGCTACCGGGAGCACCCGAACGGATGCTTTCGGCGACGGGGTTCTCCTACAGTCACTTGGTCGGGGCTATGGAGTGAGGCTGTCTATTAAGTTTACCTGCCGAGTATCCGCGTACGCTACGTGATTGCGATGGACTTTTGATCACATCAAAATTCCGTGGCAACCGATCATCTGAGACTAAACTGCTATGTTTATAATATTCAAATTAGTTATCACATAACTACCTGTGGATTCCAATTATTGTATCACATTCCAGATAAATAGAAAAAGTTAAACTTTCCGATCGAATCATCAAGCACCCAAGATTTCCCAATATATCTCAACACTTGAAATCAGTTTAAAAACGTCCATTACATGCCACAGCACCAATGGTCCAGCCGTAGAAGGGTCAAGCCAACGCCTCACATGTGGCACGCCGTACTGCCCCAAACCCTAAGGTTCAAAAGGCAGTTCAAGACGATCACATAATCGAGTTAAGGTTTGTTGTCTTCTAGAGGGTCCATCGCGTTACTTGCACGACTTAGAACATTCTTAAACACGAGAAAAAATCCAACTTTTGAAAAATTTTCCGATAGGGGAAAAATTGAGTTATTGATATCCGTTCGAACTTTTTAACAGTTTCTAAAAATTATCCGGAAAGCCACATAGACAAAATCTAATACTCCGATCGAAACATCGAATCCCCAAAATAACCTCAGAAAATTCAACTCTTGAATAAATATTAAAAATTCCAAGAAAATCGAGAATAATTAAATAGAAGTTACTGTGCAAACAGTAGTTGATGACGTCAGCATTGCGCCGCTGAACCGCCGCAGAAGGCATGCTTCTGCCGCGGTTCCGCCGCGCTTTTTACTGTTCACCAAGAAATATTTGTACCGTAATTCTTATAATTCCCTGCTGAATTTTTTGAGCATTTTTAATTTGGAAAAATCCCACTTTTTAGAAAAAGTCCAGAGAGCATATTTCGGGTTATCTTTTTGGTTCGATCGGACTTCAAACTCCGTCTAGACTTCGCCTAAAGCTATAGCTTGGCTCTGATACCACTGTAGGGTTGCTAGGCACGCGCACAAGGGTCTACGAGGCATCAACCATTCCCGATTAAAAATTTAGCCGTGCCGAACAACCCGAATACGGAACTTTAAACTAGAGATTAGGCGAAAACAAGCATGCTAAACACTTTAACACTAAGTGAGAGGGATTACAACCTTTGTAGATCCGGTCCTTCACTTTATATGCTCCGTGTTGTGGTTCCTTTGCTGCGATCATCGGGATCCGGACTCTCGAGAGGTTCCACGAAGAGAAAGACGCAACCTTTGCTTCCGATCTTCGATACTTTGATGATCTACCTTGAAGTTTCTTTAACACAAGCTAACACTCATGAAATGATGTGAACACCCTCATCTAAATGGCAAGGGAAGATGAGGATGATGAAGTAGGAATTTCTCTCTCTTTATTTATCTTTTTCTCATATTTATTCATCACCTTTGAAAAATCAAGCAAGCTTTTCATGAAAGAAATGAAGAAGAAGATGAACAATAATGTTGAATTCTTTTGTGATGAATAGGAAATGAAATAATATGATAGATAATGCAACCATGGTCAAGCTAACTCTTGTAGAGAATTAACTAGGGTTAGGGTTTGGGTTTGGTTAAAGCATGACTCATTTGAAAATATCTTTATCATGACAAAAAGAAAAGCTTCTAGAATCAACTAGAAGGTTTAACCCTAATCCAAACCCTAATCAAGTTTAAACTTCACTAAACAAGTTGCATTAGTTATCATATCATGTTGCAATATTATATATCACATATATAATATTTATCGTAACAAAATAAAATAATACATTTAACATATATCGCATATATATCAATGTATTATCCAAGTGAGAAAAAGAATCTTTTAGTGAGCAAATATTAGTTAATGACTTTTAATATATCATATATATTATTATACATTAAATTATCGAATCAACACTTGATCCGACAATCCGGCTATATCGCATATAACCGACTAATATTTATCCGTACCGACTCATCGAATCAACACTTGATCCGATGACCCGGCTGATATCAAATATCGCGAGAATATAATACGGTATCTCATATCGCATTATCCTCGGTCCCGCACATATCACATATGTGCCCCTACTCCGTTTTGCCTGAGTCAAGAAACCTCTGTGTAGGACTCTAAAGAATCGTCAATACGCTGGCAGTAGGTGATGATCATATCAAACACCCACAAGCTGCAAGCGGTCAGCTAAACGTAACAGCTACCCAGGTATTGAGCGCTCAGAAGATCAACAAGCAAGCCTGTAACTTCTCCTGTGAATCCAAACAGTAACACTCTCGTACAGTCCGGTCTCGTCGTCTGATATGTTGCATATCTCGCCTAGGGGTGGTAAACGTCAGACCCAGTAGCTCGATAAGTCGTGTCGATATGAGGTCTATAACAGTTCGAGAAACTACTGATAACACTTACCAGTAAATCTCAGCAACCCTGGCCAGGGATTTCCGGTTATAGCCAATCGAACACAGCACAACATCAACTCCCTATACCGGGAGAGACGAATCCCCTCCTATCGCCATTGCCTCCATATGATTCGGGACTGTACCCAAAAGCCACCTTTTTGCACGCCCTCTTGGACGTGGTATGATGGAAATCAAAGCACAGTGGGAATCACACAAGACTCTATGACGATCTCGGGTCGACAGACTACTCTGTACCAGTGTCACCAGAGAACTGCCATCTGACGTATGGTATAATACCATCTGGGAGTTCTCGGCGAGTCCGTCCAGTGTACCCAGTCTCCACTGAGCACCCGTACACCATCCTTGATGTCAAACACCGATGGATATGGGATCATCCATCGCCCATCATATGGGTCAAGATGCGTATAAGCTAGTCTACTCTGGTGCATCGATGCCCTGTCTCGATACACCCTCGACTAGGAACATTTATAGGATGTACTCGTCGACTACCGTGGCCCCACTAGTATGATCTCATCATAGTCCCAGTAGTCGAGTACATATCCTAAGGGTTTTATCAACATGTAATATAGAGACAATAAGAGTACATGTTAAGATAAAGTACAACCAGATAGCATACTATCATGTCGAGCAAGAAAGTCCTCCCTATATATGTCCTAGCATCCACTACAATATAAATCGTATGTACAGTAATGGCCTCTAGGGCATACATATGGGCCGACCCGTACTGCCGAAGCCCGAGGGCCGATCCGAACAGACGGATCCCATGGGCCGATCCGGACTGACGGAGCCCGAGATATAAGGATTTACGTGTCGATGTTGGATACGTGTTTCATGATGTTTCGAGTGTCGATGTTGAACACTCAGGTTCCATGGTTTTGATGTGTCATTGATGGACACACGTTGATTTATATCCTCATATTTTCATGCATATGATTTCATGATATTTACATGCATGATATTGTTGTATCATTGATAGACACGTAGATGTTAGCCACATGCAGGTAGGCATTGATTATACTGTTGGCACATATGCAGATATGGTCACCCTAGATATCATAGTATTACCTTTATGATATAGTTGACTGTTCATATCAGAATATTGCATTTTATACCGCCCATTCTTACGCTCGTGTGTTTATAGGTAGGTGCTTTTAATCCGTGTGTGTTACATGTTTACAGTATACAGGTTTCCAGTACAAATATTGCAAATCAGGACAAAATCTCCACAGTTACACCAAATACAGAACATCTGTTGACAACAGATAAAAACCGGGTTCCGGTCATCCATATCCGTCCGGTGCTGCATACCGGTTCCTGGGACAAGACGTATGACAGCGGTCATTCGTGTCTCGGCCAAGCACAAAGCACAAGAGGGGCTGCACAAGAATCAATGGGTGCACGGAGCTCGAGGGAGATAAAGTCAAAAGTGAAGAAAAGATAATGCAATCTTGGACTTGGAATTCTAAAGATATTCTGGAAAGATTATCAGAAACTACATGTACTAAACAACAGGAAACAGAAAACCAGGGCAGGCCACAGAAACCCACACCCTAAACCCATAGTAGGGGCGCGGATCCGCGGCCATAGGGGGCTATAGGCGGCGGATCCGCGGCCGTACGGTGTCCTCTCACTGTCAAACTTCAGGGGTGTTTTGGGTACTTCAAATATGTTCTGGTGGATGCCCTAGAATTCGATTCTCCAGCCTATAAATACAGCAGTTCAGAGCTTAACCAAGGGAGCAATTTTTGAGTTTTGTTTTAGCCTCATTTTTGTTAGTTTCTTTCTTCTTCTTCTTCATTCCTCCATTAAATTGTAGTGAGAGCTTATGAGTGGATGTTAATGAAGATGAGGGATTTGTATCTTTCTTTGTAGTTCGGCTCCCCCTTGAGATTTCTGCTTTCTCTTGCTCATTCAATCTCTTCATTGAGGTTGAATGGTTAAGAGTTAGTTATTGATCTCAAGGGTCGTATTTTCTTCCGGGACTAGCACTTCATTTCACATGCGTTTTCTACCCTTCCCTTGATCTTGCAAGTTCTTCATTGAGCTTGCAAGTTTAAGGGTTGGCTATTGAGCACATGCTTGGCTTGGGTCCTAGTTCCGTATTTTTTTATTACCCGTTTTTTATTACTTGTCTTTTTATTACTTGCATTTTATTTCATGCATTTTATTCATGCTCTTTAATACTTGTCTCTTTTCTTTTCTTTGTTCTTTTCTTTTTGTTCTCTTTTGTTTATATTGTGAATGTTGTAATTATCGTCGTTGTTAAGAATGAATAAGGTATTGTAAGTTAACACATTTCATTGCCAATTCCTTTTCCCGTTATTTTCCATTTGAACTCCGCCCGAACCATACGCAAGCGCTCCGTTAGGCACCGTACCCTGACAAGGTAACGGTGATTCCTAACCGCGACCGGTTGCGTTCGGTTTGGCCGGAGGCGAAAGCAAGAGACAAGAACGGAAGGACAAGGGTAAATAAGCCGGATTCCACGAATACCGCGCTTAAATCCCCTAATCCACGTTGTTGCCAATTGTCTAGCTTCAATTGGTCAAGACTCGGCTCAAAGGTTTTTGAGTACGGATTTCTTAGCTTACAATCTCGTATTTTTCTTAACAACTTTATACTTGCAGATAAACACATAGGATAGATCAAACAAAACATACAGATTCTTTATTGAATCGTCTAAGACAAGAAGGTAAAATACCACCATCTCCCTGTGGACCGACCCGTGCTCACCGGCTAGCTGCATAGCGACACCGTCCTGATCGCGGTTACACTTAAATTCTTTGAACATCCGACACGCCAAAAGCGTGTGATCAAATGGCGCCGTTGCCGGGGAGACGGTAGCGTATTTTCTTTCTTGTTATTCGGGTTAAAATTCTTTTTGTATATATTTAAAAAAATAAAAAAATTCTTTTTGTTTTTTTTGATAATTCTTGTGGGCAAGTGTGCAGATTTTTGCGTATTTGCAAACTGCAATTGTGGGGAGCAAAGTGTGCATTCAAGGCAAGGGTGATTTACGAAGTACAGTGCCAAAGATCCGGGTAGTTTGACCCGTGCAAGCGAACCTTTCAAGCTTACCGGATTTGATTCAACGGGGGTTTCCTAACCCAAAACTTAACGGTACGTACTGTACTAACACCTTCTTCTCAAATCCGACGCTTCCAATATACTATTCTTTTGCAGGATTCTTTGCAAGTTCGCTAGCAAACACAAAAAAATTGACTAACCCGTATTTGTTGCAGCGCCGCGCTTAAACTAAAAAACGATTGTTTTATTCTTTATAGAATTTTTATTGATTTGCGCATTGCATCAATTAATACGGACTTAAGGGCAAGCGAACCCCACAACATACGGTAAAGGATTTCATCACCTTTTCCGTGGCCTACAAATCACGAACTTGAGCATAACGTTTACCCACACAAATTTTAAAAGAAACTAGACCTTAAGCCTTAAGGACTTCGCGCTCACTAGGAGAAGTTAACTGTATTTAGAAGCTTGCTTAACGGTATATTGTTTACGGGGTGTCTAGGAAAGTGTTAACGGCGAAACCGCCAAAAGAGAAAGGGTTATTTAATTAAGGAACTTCGCGAAAGTGTTGGAAAACCTCCCCTTATCTCTGCACTTACCTGGCCTCGTGATCAGTGTTTTTTTTAAGCCTGTTTCTCGACACAGTTTTACTTCGACAATCAAGTTCTGGAGCAGGTCTAGATGACCTAGGTTAACCCTAGAACGATTAAGTGTGTGGTATTTTTGTGTCGTGATTGTTTTTGTCCATATTCTTTTTGTGTATATTTCATTCTTTTGTTAATATATATATAAAAAAAAAATCGCATTCTTTTTCCCCTCCTTTTCCCTGCCTTTCTTCATTCTCTCTTCATATCATGGGTACTCCACCTCGCAAAACTCTTGCCGAACTTTGGTACCCACAACCAGACATTACTTCATACGGTTCTTGCTTTGGCCGAACATCAAACGATCCCTCCATGCCTAAAGTTTCACTGAAAGATCGCATAGCAGCGTCTAGGACAAACACTTGCACTCCTCATTCCACTTCGTATCAACCGTTTCAAACATTCACTCCCGCTTATGTTGATACCCCTTCTGCAAGTCGCCCTTTGTCCATCGCTGAACGTATTGAACAATCCCGCAGCCGATCTTTCACTCCTGTCACCACTTCAAATTCTTGGAATCAACAATTTCATTCACCTTCTTATCCAAATGTTGATCCTGCTCCTGTCCAGCCATTCAATTCCTACCAATCCTACCCTACTTTTGCACCTTCCCTAGACATTGCATCAGAACCTCCATTTGGGAGTTTTCAGTATCCATACAACTGTGAATCTTTTACTGAAACCCCTTCACAACCTATGTCTAGTTTAGAACAGTCCTTGGAAGAATTTAGGGTAGCTTCACAACAAACGATGGATTTGAATGCGTCCTTGGCCGCCCTCATGCAACCTAGTGACCCGGGAGCTAGTTTTCAACTAGCTCCAAATTTTCCAATGTATGATGAGGCGGCAGGACAGGCTGTGAATTTGAGAGGAGAGAGTGAGCTATACCCCCTTCCAAATCAAACCTACCCGTCCCAAATTGAATCCCACAACTCCTGTGTTGAAAGTCTATCAAGTGTCCCAAACAAATTATCAGTTGAAGATAGAATGAATAATGAGTTGTGCGACTTCGTAGTGTTTGATTTACCCGATTGTGAAGGGTCCCTTCCAAGTGAAACCATTCCCAATCCTTTCGACCTCTACACCTCCATCTTAGAACCTGAATTGATTAATATCCATGCTTTTGATGAGGTGTCTGAGAATATTAATTTTCACTTGATTGAGGATATTGACGCTGGGAACATTTTGGATGATGAACCCGTAGATTTGGCTGAGTTTGTCTGTTCAAATCATCATCCCGAGTCTTTAACTGTTTTTCCCGAACCTCATATGCGTCTGGATTTTGATGAAATATGCATGGATGAGCTTAATTTTGAGGAAAATTTTGAGGATAGTCTTGAGGATGAACCAGTTTTGTTTGATGAGTTGGATTTACCAATTCATCCTGTTCCTTCCACTGACTGTGTACACCCTCCTGAGCCTATAACCGATACCCTTCCTCAACCACTTCCCTCCATCCTGTCCGTCGTTCCGACCTTGCAAGAACCCGTCTCACTTTCATTTACTATGTGTGGTCTACCAAGTTCGGCGTACCCATGGTTTCTCACGAACCTTGAGGGATTTGACCCCATCTCTCGACGAGTTAATAGATTAGCACAATCGCTTTTTACACATCGCTCATCACAAATTGTGCTTATCTATTCACTCCATTTGCACCCTCAAGTTCGTATTTCACTTCTCTTCCCCTTCCGCCATTCTTCTTCTTCTCATCTACCGAGACCGCATTCCACTTCTCTCCACAAGCGGTCTCGCGTAGTCTCCATTTCTTACCTCTCCGTCTTCTTTGACCAACCACTGCTTTTTCACGATAAAATCTTTGAATGGTTGGTACTAACTTTTGGCCTGTGTAAGGCCTTGTATAAATTGGTACTGTTCTTTCCCCCTAATCCTGAACTTCAACGCTTAACAGTGGAAACACTGTTTTACTTAAGTTTGGGGGGGACACTTTTTTTGTATATATTTTTTGTTTTCCTTTTTTGTTTTGTATATAATTTGTTTTTGGGGGAGCGCCGACAATTTTGACCCTCTTGGCATAGCCTGACAGTGAGGGCACTGTCAAGTTTAAGTTTGGGGGTGTGCTCGGTAAGCTTTCTTCCTTCGCATTCATATGTATATTTTTGCATCTGCATACTAAATCCATAAAATCCATAAAAATCTGAAAATTTTCTAAAAATATAAAAACTTTGTTGTCAAGTTAGCTAGTGGAAGTACTCTGATTCAACATCTCGACGGTTTTGTTTGAAAAGATAGGAATAACTAAATCTTATGTTTAGATTTTGAAAACCTGAAAAATAACTCTCCTTTGAAGTTAACTATAGCTGATATACGTCTTTACATCACACTACACGTGTCGTGAGTCTTGGAAATTAGATGACAAGTCTTTTATGTTTAAAAACTTTTAAATAGATAAATGATTTTCTGAGGATCAAATAGGTTTGTTCTGAAATAAGTAATGTCAAGAATAGTTTATGAAGTGAGTGAATATGAAGGAATGTTATTGATGCCTTAATTGGAACTAAGTCTGAAAAATAACCCATCGGAAACTTGATTGGAATGATTACACACCAAACTCACTAAACACGTCTTTTATCCAAAAAATATTTGAACTGCCGGTTATATCTCCGTTCGTATTGAATCATCATGTTTTTCACGCCAAACTGTCTTTTGTTTTTGGACCTAGGTATCTTGAGTAATTAAGTCCGCTGGGGTGTTTCTACACCTAATGCCCTAAAACCAACTGGTTTGGGTGCATTGGCCCAAAGCTCGCTAAGAAGCCTAGAAAGTCCAGTTAAAAACAAAGTCAAGCAAGGGTTCTCTCCGAGTTAAAATTCCTAACGGTTCTTTGTGTGAGAATAATCTTGATAAAAGACAAGCTTTTATAAAAAAAATTTAACGGAGATATGAAGGTTTTACTCTATGATAAAGACTATTGCACGTTCACAGAGGTGTGTATGAAATGAAAACAAGAAAAAGGTGGAGTGAAGAATAAGACCTAGTTTCCTGTTAGGGAAGATAGAAATTCTGAAATTGAAACTTTACTGGAAAACGAAACTTGAAAAATGATTAACTCGTTATAAAACTTATGTGATCCTTTTAAAATTGTTATCTGAGCTTTATTGTGTGACATAATGACTTTATTCGACCTTTCGGGAACTTAACGACACTATTTTGCACTGCACGTAAAGACATATAAAACCTGTAGTTAAATAAGAAGCGAGGTGTGAAAACTAAAGGTTCGATAGTCTAGACTTAGGATTATAGAATTGTTATTTTCTGAAACAAAACTTTAGGGGTTTGAATCTTAGTTATTTTACAAAGCTAGCTTGACCGGATTTTGTGGGTAATATCCGCTGAAAACCCTCAGGAGACAACACTCCTCCTACTAGGGACACCTAGAGGTTTAACGGCTTGTTGCACATGCTCAGTGCAATCGCGTTCCCTGCGAAAGTGCGGTTATCATTTTATTTTTGTGAATAATTGGTTTTGCTCGGGACGAGCAAAAGTCAAGTTTGGGGGTATTTGTTCATATCAGAATATTGCATTTTATACCGCCCATTCTTACGCTCGTGTGTTTATAGGTAGGTGCTTTTAATCCATGTGTGTTACATGTTTACAGTATACAGGTTTCCAGTACAAATATTGCAAATCAGGACAAAATCTCCACAGTTACAGCAAATAAAGAACATCTGTTGACAACAGATAAAAACCGGGTTCCGGTCATCCATATCCGTCCGGTGCTGCGTACCGGTTCCTGGGACAAGACGTATGACAGCGGTCATTCGTGTCTCGGCCAAGCACAAAGCACAAGAGGGGCTGCACAAGAATCAATGGGTGCACGGAGCTCGAGGGAGATAAAGTCAAAAGTGAAGAAAAGATAATGCAATCTTGGACTTGGAATTCTAAAGATATTCTGGAAAGATTATCAGAAACTACATGTACTAAACAACAGGAAACAGAAAACCAGGGCAGGCCACAGAAACCCACACCCTAAACCCACAGTAGGGGCGCGGATCCGCGGCCATAGGGGGCTATAGGCGGCGGATCCGCGGCCGTACGGTGTCCTCTCACTGTCAAACTTCAGGGGTGTTTTGGGTACTTCAAATATGTTCTGGTGGATGCCCTAGAATTCGATTCTCCAGCCTATAAATACAGCAGTTCAGAGCTTAACCAAGGGAGCAATTTTTGAGTTTTGTTTTAGCCTCATTTTTGTTAGTTTCTTTCTTCTTCTTCTTCATTCCTCCATTAAATTGTAGTGAGAGCTTATGAGTGGATGTTAATGAAGATGAGGGATTTGTATCTTTCTTTGTAGTTCGGCTCCCCCTTGAGATTTCTGCTTTCTCTTGCTCATTCAATCTCTTCATTGAGGTTGAATGGTTAAGAGTTAGTTATTGATCTCAAGGGTCGTATTTTCTTCCGGGACTAGCACTTCATTTCACATGCGTTTTCTACCCTTCCCTTGATCTTGCAAGTTCTTCATTGAGCTTGCAAGTTTAAGGGTTGGCTATTGAGCACATGCTTGGCTTGGGTCCTAGTTCCGTATTCTTTTTATTACCCGTTTTTTATTACTTGTCTTTTTATTACTTGCATTTTATTTCATGCATTTTATTCATGCTCTTTAATACTTGTCTCTTTTCTTTTCTTTGTTCTTTTCTTTTTGTTCTCTTTTGTTTATATTGTGAATGTTGTAATTATCGTCGTTGTTAAGAATGAATAAAGTATTGTAAGTTAACACATTTCTTTGCCAATTCCTTTTCCCGTTATTTTCCATTTGAACTCCGCCCGAACCATACGCAAGCGCTCCGTTAGGCACCGTACCCTGACAAGGCAACGGTGATTCCTAACCGCGACCGGTTGCGTTCGGTTTGGCCGGAGGCGAAAGCAAGAGACAAGAACGGAAGGATAAGGGTAAATAAGCCAGATTCCACGAATACCGCGCTTAAATCCCCTAATCCACGTTGTTGCCAATTGTCTAGCTTCAATTGGTCAAGACTCGGCTCAAAGGTTTTTGAGTACGGATTTCTTAGCTTACAATCTCGTATTTTTCTTAACAACTTTATACTTGCAGATAAACACATAGGATAGATCAAACAAAACATACAGATTCTTTATTGACTCGTCTAAGACAAGAAGGTAAAATACCACCATCTCCCTGTGGACCGACCCGTGCTCACCGGCTAGCTGCATAGCGACACCATCCTGATCGCGGTTACACTTAAATTCTTTGAACATCCGACACGCCAAAAGCGTGTGATCATTGACCTAGGAATCATTGTTTTATTCGATTTCTAACTGATGATGTTTTCTACTCACGAGTTGGCAACTCACCCCCATTGTGCCACAGATCTTGCAGGTTGACAGCTTGGATCAGTAGCGGCATCGCCGACACACAGCTTACTTTCGGGTGATTGCTTAGGTAAGAGGTACATGTTGGATCGTACTACTCTTGTATTATTATTCCTATTGTATCTAGTTAACTCTATCATTCAGAAACTAGTATTTGTATAAGTAGTAAGACTTAGCAAGACTTGTAGTTGCGGGACTTGAGCGATGAGTTGTATGTTCGCTACTTGTGGTTTTGATGTCTTGATTTACATTTCCTTTGGGTTGATCTTCACCGTTGGGTGTCGTATTCATATATTATGTCTTGCGTGGTTTTGATTCCGCCGATTGGCGAAGAGCTAGCTCCCGCTTCGGGATGCCTTTTATATTATCATTTGTATGTGGTTTTGGATCAAATATACAAAGGAGGTGCTGCCCAAATTTTTAAAAAGACGAAACATGTTTTTCAACCAATAAAATCCATTTGCATTTTTCATATTCCCCTATCTATGCATTTAAGAAAAATTTTGATTTCATCATACCTTTATTTCAAAACTTCACCTTTTTTATTTTCTTAAAAAGGTTTAGATTGCTGGGCTTCGGCTTACTTAATTTACGTTGCGCCTTTAGACGTTGCGTGATTTAAGTGCCGGTCACAAACTAAATTTCGGGTCGTCACAAAGTTGGTATCAGAGCGCTAGGTTTAACCTTGGTTCGATTCTATGTTTGACTATGCGGAGTCTAGGGTGTGTATATATTTCGGAACCTAGGCTTGACCTTACGAAACTTAGACTTGAACATGGGGGTATTAGACCCGAACTTTCGTTACATAGGCTGACCCTGATTGATAGAGTAGGTAGCTTGTGTAGAGTGACGTACCGTACGTATGTTCTGCGGCATATTTACGATACGATACTCCACTTAAGAAACCTTCGGATGTACATATTTTGAGATCCGTGATTCTCTTCGTCCCCATGCTTATACATCCATTTGAGATCCTTGATTTTATTCGTTTCCATGATCATACTCTTATTGATTCCGTTCCTCTTTATGATCATGTATCCATTCTGGATCTGTTGTTTCCTTTCATTCCTTGATCTGTTTTCATCGATACATACTTGAGGTTCCTGTCACCATGGTTTGAGCGCAGATTGAGCTGCCGCTAGTGATGCGGTCAGGGCGAGCTCGTTAAGGACGAGGACTGACCATCGTGTTTTCTGATGACATGAGAACGTCTCGATTTTGTATTTATGTTGTGACCTCTTTTTTGAGGCGAGTGTTCGGTTTTGCACCGGATGATCGGGCCATTGTTAGAGGCTTCCTGTTGTGAGAGGACTATTGATGTACTGCCTACCTTAGAGTTAGTGATGATGTCTACCGTGCAAACAGATGACCCAGCTGTTGCTGAGATTTATGGGATGTCGCTTCCAAGGCTTACGAGCTGAGATCGCTGGAGCTTTCATGCAGAGATGCGACTGTAGATAGCTAGTCTGTCTTGAGTTGAGTTAAGCGACTGAGATGATTCGTCTGATTTGATGCGCCGACGCAGGCCCAGTTGAGTTGAAGGTTTCCAGTGTGGAGAATCTTACTCAGATCTAGAGTAGATCGATCCAGAGATGACGTTGTTCGTTGGCTGATCCGATAGGAGATCAGTAAGTTGACCAGCTTCGGATAGAGGACCTCACCCGGATGCGTTGTGAGTTGATCGAGAAACAGACGAGTATTGAGTATTCCTCCGATGGTTGGGATGAGTTCCCGAGGACGTGTTCGGCTAGAGATCTTCTACAGTGTGATGAAGATACCGAGTTTGGGATTTCGAGTCCTTGTCAGAGATTCTGGATTGACTATAGCCGAGAACAATTGCAGTACGCAGATAGCACGATGTGACGTCGAAGCGGACGATAATAAGGACGAGTGGAACAAGAGGTTCGTACGAGATGTTAACGAGTTGTTTTTATTCCCCGTTGAGAGTAGAGATCTGATATGTATACATAGGCGTTGGGATACGGCCAGTTCCCAAGGAAATGCTGCGATGAGAACGCAGATGTCCAGAAAATGAGAAAAGATTATGCAAGTGTACCAGCCTCCGTATAGTTCGGCTTAGGCGAGATCGGAAGAGACCTTGAGCAGGTTCCTTCCAGGATACTGCTGTGATAAGATTTTCACCGAGGATCAGTTGAGTCACGGGTATTCAGAGGGCTAGAGGCCGACGCCAGTGACGTGCTGTTTTACGAGTGGCCATGGTAAATGGCCGAGAGATGACCAGAGGAGTGCCAGAGAGGAATCGTTTCCGTTAGCACACCTGACCGGGCCGATGAGCTGATGGATTGCGAGATCGAGAATCCACAGATAAATGAAGACCCAGAGACAGAGGACAGCAGACCGTGAGCCGGAGGCAAGCGGATGTTCTTGCTCTGCCAGTCTTGGGCGCACAAACATTTTTTCGACATTATAGGAGGTGTACCTCAATGTCATTTGTTTTGATTTACGTTTGTGATCCGAGTATCACGCTTATATCTCTTGGATTTGAGTTTTGATGATTGAGTTTCATGATATTGTTTTCGTGCACCATGGCTGCACCTACTGGGTATTTATATTTTGTGCATACTTATTGCACTTGATTTATGTTTATACACCGCTACATCGGTTTGCGATTTGTGCATATCTATGGCACTTGGTATTCATTTTGTGCCTTGGCTGCACGTGTTTATGATTTCGTGGATTTCATACGGTTGATTTAATTTTGTACATATGGTACGCACTCGATTTGATTTTTGCACTCGGTATAGCTCACATGTGCTTCCAGTGCATTGATACTTGTTTTGTGCACGCAGTTGCACGCGTTTTTGATTTTATAAACCTTGGTACACTCGGTGTTGTTTTTATACGCATTTGAGTTATTAATGCGTTTCCCTGCACTTGTTGCACCCGATTTGTATTTTGTGCAATTGTTGCACTAGATTTTTACGCCGTGCATTTGTTGCACTGTATTTGTATTTGTATTTTGTACACAAGATGCACTGTATTTGTATTTCGTGCACTGGATGCACTGTATTTGTATTTCGTGCACTGGATGCACTGGAATTGTATTTCGTGCACTGGATCCACCGGATTTGTATTTCGTGCATTTGTTGCACTAGATTTTTATTTCGTTCATTTGTTGCACCAGCTTGATATTCCGTGCATTGGTTGCACTAGATCCATACTCCGTACATTGGTTGCACCCGATTTATGTCATTAAGCATTCGTTTTACCAGATTTATATTTTTGTGCGCGTTTGCACTTGATGTTCATTTTCGTGCATGCTACTGCACTAGATGCTTATTACGGACGTGACACGCTTGGGTTGGATTTTTGCGCATATTAGGCGCTTGGTATTGGATTTTGTGCGCATCGATGCACTTGAGTGAGATATTATTCGTGCATGTCGGATGCGTTTGGTTGAGATTTTATTCGTGCATATTGGATGCACTTGATTTAGATTTCATTTGTGCATGACGGATGCACTTTATTGGGATTTCGCGCATGTTGGGAGCATGATATGAGATGTGATTTTGTGCATACCGGATGCACTCGATTGGGATTTTCATTCGTGCATGTTAGTTGCACTGGATTGATATTTTCGTGCACTATAGATACGCTAGATATTGTTGTCGTGCACATGCAATGCACTGGACAGACGCCTTCGTGCACACCTCATTGCACTTAGTTTTGCTTTTGTGCATATTGTGGCACTTGTATTTGGATTTGATTTCCGTGCTCACCAGACACACATGATTATTGGATACGCGTTTTGGGGCTGATTTTTCTCTTGAGCACTTTATTTCATGAGGGGCACTATATTATGTAGTAGCCGAACAGGACTGATCTGAGGATAGTACCTGAGTACTTTGCATGCATAAAAAGTTTACCAAGAGATTTTTGAAAAGGAGCTATAGTCTCACTATTTCCTACGTGTCCGTGAGTGACACGAAAGTTTACAAAGGAAAACCTTTTGGGATATTTTAGAAAAACCTATATGAACATATGTTTATTACTTTACAAATGAGCGTCCGTCACTCGGGCCGTGAGTTACGCATCACACGGCGATTCAGAAAAGATTTTGCATGTGTCTTATTCCGTTTTTGTAGGTTTTTCCAAGGATGCGTACTATACACGTATTATAGTATTTGATTAGTGCATATTGGATTTCAGTAGTAGATTTCGAGATCTGTATCTCCATTGTAACTCTGATGATTTGCGTTCAAATCCGAAGATTTGCGTGACGCTTGACGGAGTTCGATTTTGAGTTTCGTACTTATTTTTAGGCGCACACGATACGCTGTGGTATTTCTGTATCTTCCGTGATTTCGGAGCCCCGTTGATTTGAACTGATTATTGAAACGTTTTAGTATTTGAGGGTTTAAATTTAAATTCGGGGACCGAATTTATTTAAGTGGGGAAGATTGTATCATTTCAGAAAATATAAAATTTTATTTTTGGAATTTAATATTAAAATAATATATTTCGCGAAAACTGCCCGATTTGCGAATTTGGGGTTTTCGTAAAATGTTATAAATATATACCAATATTTATGAAATAATTGGAGATTAAAATGATTTATTCATTAAATAATATATTTATCGGATTTGGCATTTTTATAATTTATTATATGAAGTTTGAATAAAAATTGATTAGTGCACTACTAATCCCGATTAGGCCAAATCCGTGTTTCTACATTTTTCCATGGTTAGTGCACCATGTTATGTTGCATTTTGTTGCATTTGTGTTGTTTTATTGGTATTATGTGTATTATTGTGAGAAAAGAGAAAAGGGTTAAAAAGACAATTATTGGAGAGAGAAAGTGAGACATGAGTTTGGAGAGGGTGATAATAAGAGGGAGAGAGAGAGAGAAAGAGGGGGCAGCCACCATTTCTTCACCCCATTATTTTCCTTCATCTTCTTCCTCCTCATCTCCCTCCACCTTCACCTCCAAGAATCATCTCAATTTCTGTAACATTTTCAAAAATATAAAATATTAATTTTGGGAATTTTTATAATTTAATATTATTTTATTGATTATTTTAATATTAAATCTATATTTAAATGCAAATAAATGGAGAAAAATTACGGAAAATTATGGAAAATTCAAAAATAGGATAAATTAGTGAATTATGACATTTTTAAGTTGTTGTGATCATTTTGACACTAATTTAGTGCTAATCGCAATTAAAATCGCTAATCGGGTTTTTTGGCAATTTTGCGCAAAAAACTTGCACATATCACATTTTCTACACTTGTTCATTGTTTCTTGCCATGGATTTCTTTTGGGGTTACTATTCTCATGAGAAGGTTTTGGTTTAATGAAAAAGGGAAAAAAGAAAGAAAAAGAATAGAAAATGGAGGGTTGGTGAGAAGAGGGGTATGAGTCATTGACCATGAGACTTAACCATTTGTTTCGTTTCATTTTCCCCTCCCTCTTCTTCTCTTGCTGCTGCCTCCTCTCCTCCATTCTCCCCCTCTCTTCAAGCCATGAAATCACCTCTAAAACTACCCCAAAATCCTATGTCGGTTTCACAAAAAAGATGCGTGAGCTCGAGATCTACAAGATGGACCTAGAAAGCTTGGATTTGGCCACTAGAGGGCAACTCAAGAAAATTCTTGAGTTGCTAATGAAGGTAATTGCTGAACCATTTGCTCAATCATAGCTTTTCCTATAACCCCATGTTAAGATTTAATCGATATTGTGTGATATTATGGATTTGATGAAAACCTAGTTAGGGTTTGAGAGGAACTTGGGTTGTATTGTGAAATTGAGTTCAATTGAGGATACACCAACACCCTAGTGTTTGAATTGAAACCCAAAACCTGAAGCAAACACCAGAATACGGATTTTAGAAACCAATATCGAGGAAATTGTGTATTCTGTCACTGTTATTTGGAATCTGCTAACACCCCGAGAACCCTAAAATAATATTGAGTGGGAATTGAGATGTGCAGGCAACATAGAGGCAACACCCCAAACCCTAGCCCCTAACTCCTCCGTACGGCCGCCAATTCTCCCATTCTGGCCGCAATTTGCGGCCAGAGCAGAGGGGATTTTCCTCGTTTTGCGTGCCTGGCCCCATTTCATCAATTCTTGGCCCTGGGTACTTCTAGTTTTGACAGATTCTTTCTAGGGTGAAATCTGGGACATATATCCTAAGTTGCAGCTTTGAATTTGGGTTTGGTTTTGCTTATTTTGAATTCCAGATTTTGGTATTATTGTGTTATCTCGATCGTGTGACGTTTGTATGTCTATATCGAGTGATTTCGAGTTGTTTTACGAAGGCTAACCGTAGGTTCTAACCTATAAGCCTTTTGGCGTGTCGTATCGGTTTTAGCGTATCGTATTGGATTTAGTGTGTCGTTTTAAGTATTGAATTGGTTTTGATGCGATGCGATACGTGTGATTTGTGTAGGTACACCGCGACGATCCGAGACGATGCGGAAGATGACGGAGACATCGACACCGACACGCAGGATTCAGGTGAGTAGATTATATCTACAGGAGGAAGTCGGGTGGATGGCGTATAGCACCCCCGCAGTCCGTAGATAGATTATTATGCAGTTTATTGTGATGATAGGTGTATTATGGATAGTATAGGGTTAGAAGTGACTAGTGTAGTTCATAGTCGCGAACCCTAGGATAGGATTACACCTATACACACACCCTTGCTTATCACTTATACTTGCACTGTGTTTGATCATATGGGATGACTTTGGAGATGAGTTGATGATGTGGGCTTGGTGCCCTGGGATCGATGATTTGATACGATTCATATGTGGGTTATGACTTGTGATTCTTGCGGGCTTGG
This sequence comes from Agapanthus africanus, assembly GCA_030015575.1. Classification (NCBI taxonomy): domain Eukaryota; kingdom Viridiplantae; phylum Streptophyta; class Magnoliopsida; order Asparagales; family Amaryllidaceae; genus Agapanthus; species Agapanthus africanus. The sequence continues at coordinate 349,275,451 of JASDDO010000031.1, read as the reverse complement.
GATATGTGTTTACCCCCGCATGCATACTTACTGATGTTACCGTTTTGTACTAGACATAGAGTAGTACTCCAGACTATACGATCTGATGATGGTGATATCTGTTATGTGATGAGACAGTGAGATGTTGACCCTACCCAGCTATTGGGAATGCTGTACGACGATTTACCGTACGAGCCGATATTGATGATAGATCCGCACTCATAACTCGAGGATATCTTACGATATGACATTGAGGCGGGATCACCGACTATATATCTATATACATTGACTCAGACTTAGGTGGTTTCCACACCTACCTCTCCTGATCGACCTGATACTTAGATGTAGTTGCATAGTAGATACTTCACTGTGGTGTTGACTGCTAGATATCTGCATTTTCCTGCTATTCGCATTGCTGGCATATGTTCATTATTATATTATTATCATGCTGTTAGGACACCAGCACCATTATCGATGATGCGTATGTTTCACGTACACTATTTGCCGGCTCACACACTTCATCATCGATAATTGCCATGCCACTACACTGTAGTATTGTTACATTCATGATATTCCATGTTACATGATTTCCGATATGATTACCCTTCCTTGCATGTCGCATACATCATGGATTGATTACATAGCACATTGCATTGGATTTACTTCTTGATATGGATTCTTATGTGATTTCTGATGTTGAGGACCGTGGGATTATTTAAGAAAAGATGTTCTTTTATGAAAAACCCGGTACCTCGTGATATGATATTTGGTGCGTCCACCACGCGTTTTCTCGGTGCTGAGACGTGTGCTTGAAACCCGATTCGAGGAGGTGATGTACCGTTTGCGGGTTCGTGGTGGGCCCGGTATGGTTCCCCTCGGCGAGATGATCGATGGGTTATGCCGATTGAGCCTGGAGGCGGGCGAGTACCTACCGGTGATTGTATTTGAGCTCGGCGGATGTCCGGGGGATACTGCCTGGAGCTGAGAGATGGGCGTACTGCCGGGGGCCGACGAGCCTATACCGCAGACGGAGCCCAGAGATGGACATGGGTTGACTCGTACTGCCGGGGGCCGAGGGCCGATACCGCAGACGGAGCCCCATACGGATGAGGATTTACGTGTCGATGCTTGGCACGGGTTTCATGATGAGTTTTCCATGATTTTATTTATATCCTCACATTGCATACATGATGCTTACTGTCAGTGGGTGACAGGTGGACGGGTTCCACATATATACAGGCTTGGTTCATATACAGATTGGATTTACACTTATCATACTTCATTTGTATATATAACAGGGTATGAGGGCGCTGTTATATATACCCTTACACCAATATTAGTGGAATGGGACGCTAATATATGTGTATTGATATCCTTGATATTTCATATCTACCTTATGCAGACATACCTTATACTGATGACATGTTATTACCTGAGTACCTGGCACTACATGCATGATTAGATGTTACCTTGCCACCTTATCACACTCAGATGTACTCTTGTGGATTATATTACTGATCGTTGACTTAGGTTTATGTCTTGCATTCGGTTTCTGCTTGTAGATGTTTCTATTCACGAGTTGGCAACTCACCCCCGTTGTGCCACAGTTCTTGCAGGTTTTGCCATACAGGTTCTATTGCGGCATTTCTGGCACACTACCTTCTTGCGGGTGATTTGCTTTGGTAGGTGGATTCTTTCGTATCAGGAATCACCTTTGTATTTATTTATTCCATTGTATCTAGAAATTGTCCATCAACCAAAACTTGTATATTCTTTCAGACTTAGAGACAGTATTGTATTATTTCGACCTTAGAGTCGCGCTTAGAAGTATTGCGGTTTTCTTGTTGCTTTTGAGCTTTCTTTTGGATTTGATCCTCGCCACTTGGCGTTGTATATTATCATATCATTGCGTGGTTGTGACCGTCGTTTGACGAAGAGCTAGCTCCCGCTTGGGGATGCCTTTATCTTTTTATATATTGTTATTCATGTTGTACCCCATTCGGGGCCAGTTTTACAAAGGAAACTCTGCCGAAATTTTTAGAAAAGACTTATTGTTTTCAAAACGTACCTTCGGCTTAGTTATTTAAAAACCTTGATTTCAAACCTGTATTTCTTCACTTCTTTAAACCAGTTTTCTTTATTTATCCTTCAAAATGGTTTTAGATTTCTGGGCTTTTGGCTTACTTGGATCAGATGGAGTCCTATAGGCTTCATATGGTTCAAGTGCCAGTCACGTGCTCTTTCGGGTCGTGACAATTTCTTCACCAAAACCCTACACCCTCTTCATTAAAGTTGATCCCTACCTCATTCTCAACACTTTGGACCTTTCAAAGTTGGATTTTGGAGACTTTTGGAAGCTAGGGTTTTTTTTGAGTTGCCAAAATGAGATATATCTTCTTTCATTTAGTTTAGTTTTACTTTCTTGCAGCCTAGTTTAGTTTAGAATGTGATTTGGTTGGGGTATGTGATGTTTGGAAAATTCAAGAGAAGGGTTTGGGTATTTGTAGGGAATCATTAGGTGTAGAGTGTGTTTTAAGACCTTAGGGATTGATTTCAAGACCTGGAAATGAGTATAGAAACCAAAATAAGGACTTAGGAAATTCCCCATGTCGGTTTTGTGACATTTTGTTGGGAATTCACACGTGCGCGCAAATGCGAATGTTTTGGAAATGTGTACGTTTTAATAGAAAACGGAATGCGCGCATGAGATCGTTCTTATTTTAAATATTTATAACCGCAAGTGCATGGCGCATTGTAGCTAGCCGGCAAGCACGGGTCGATCCGCAGGGAATTGTGTATTAGGTATCGTTGTTTAATGTTAACAAATCAATGAATTGGGGTTGTGTCACAAAAATATAAAAGAATACGAAAATAAGAAACAAGGAAAATAAGTTAAGGAAAGAATGGTTGTGGCTTGGTTCGGAAGCTTGAATCGTGACGTTTACCTCTACACTCCCCTATCATGAGTTGTCCGGCCTTACCTTCATCCCGGCATGTAGCACGACTTGTCAATGCGGTTGCGGAGCACAAACCGTCAAAGTCCGATATTCGCCGCAAAGCACAAAACGAGTCCGTTTTGGTCACTTACCGTTTGTATGTCCGCGCTTGGGGTATCAATACTAAACACGAGGGTTAGCAAGCATACCGCAACAACAAAAACACAAAGTAGTTAGTGAGAGCAAATGGTTTTAGTGTGGAGTTTGCTAAGGGTTTGTGATGGTATATGCTATATGAAATCAAGGGATTGTCAAGTACTTGATCACGACATAACATATCCAAACTTAGCAAACAAAACACTAAATAGATTTTAACTTAAACATTGAAATGGGGATAGGGAATGAATATAGTATATGAGGAGGTTACAAGTAACCATATGTCAAAATACCATATCATATCAATACATTAGCAATATTTTAAGTTCGAATCAAAAGTTAAGCACATGAAACCTAAAAAAGAAGTGGAGGAGGCAAAGCCTTTCGTCTCACTTCCTCACCCACACCACAACCAAATAGAATTAGTTAAGCATGATGAATAAAAGAAAACAAAGCAAGTAAAGAAAGCAAGTAAATAAAAGAAACAATAACAAATTTATTAACACTTGAGAAACAGATACAAGAATTTGGTATCTTGTTCAACCTCCTTAATGAAGCTCTCCAAGGAGAGCTTCAGGAGGGAAGAAGAAGAAGAAACCAATGACGAAGCCCACTCACCCTCAAGCTTAAACAAAAGAACAAAAGAAACTAACAAAAACTATGGTAGAATGTGAGAGAGTATGAGAGAGGCCTTCCCTTGCCACTGATATGCTATTTATAGGCTCAAAAGAAAATTAAACAAACATTAAAAACATGCCAACGTGGCAACAAGGGAGGCTCTGTGAAAATATGGGGCCAATTGGGTAAGGTGGGGACGAGCTCGCCGGTTTTGGTGAGCATGCGCTCGGCCAAATTCCGAGGAGAGGGGCTCGTATTGGATGTGTGGGTTTGTGTGCTTCCCAATAACCCTCTGATGCTATTTGCTTGGTCAGTAAAGGCTTTGGATGCACTCAGGGCTTGGAGGGAAACTTGTAGCTATGAATCACATCACACTTTTAGCAATAAATGCTCATGTCCGCCCCCCACTTGCTCAAGCCATCAAGTGTGTGTACAATGGCATCCCCCATGGTCCTTTTGTTGTGCCAAAGTGTTGTGTGCAATTTGCATTGTGTTGGACCAAAATAATGTGCACACATTATTTGCAAAAACTCTTTGGATATCGGTCGGTATTCTGATCTGTTGCAGTGTCGGCTCCTAAATGCTATATCCATGATATTGATTGTGTTTTCCAGTATTTGTCATGGATACCAGTAAACTGTAATTACTGAGTAGACACTGTTAAAAGTACCGATATATAACAAAATAGATAATGAATGAGTGGTATTAAAATGCATTTTTCTGTGGTGAACAAATACCCCCAAACTTATCTTTTGCTCGTCCCGAGAAAAACAAGATCCCTAACATCACTTTCGCAGGGAATGCGATTGCACTGAGCACGTGCAACAAGCCGTTAAACCTCTAGGTGTCCCTAGTAGGAGGAGTGTTGTCTCCTGAGGGTTTTCAGCGGATTACACCCACAAAATCCCGTCAAGCTAGTTTCATAAGTTAACAATGATTCTACTCCTAGAGTTTAGTATCTAAGTTAGAAATTCTATTATCCTAAATTAGAAATATTCAACCATTATGTTTCACACCTCCTATCTATTTAATCTCCGGCAACGGCGCCAAAAACTTATTGGGAATTCACCCGCATGCGCAAACGGGTATGTTTTGGAAATGTGTACGTTTTAATGGAAAACGGAATGCGCGCACGAGATCGTTCTCGTTTTAAATATTTATAACCGCAAGTGCACGGCGCATTGTTGCTAGCCGGCAAGAACGGGTCGATCCGCAGGGAATTGTGTATTAGGTATCATTGTTTAAGGTTATCAAATCAATGAATTAGGGTTGTGTCACAAAAATATAAAAGAATACGAAAACAAGAAACAAGGAAAATAAGTTTAAGAAAAGAATGGTTGTGGCTTGGATCGGAAGCTTGAATCGTGATGTTTACCTCTACACTCCCTTGGTCATGAGTTGTTCGGCCTTACCTCGATCCCGGCATGTAGTACGACTTGTCATTGCGGTTGCGAAGCACAAACCGTCAAAGTCCAATATTCGCCGCAAAGCACGAAACGAGTCCGTTTTGGTCACTTACCGTTTGTATATCCGCGCTTGGGGTATAAACACTAAACACGAGGGTTAGCAAGCATACCGCAAAAACAAAAACACAAAGTAGTTAGTGAGAGCAAATGGTTTTAGTATGGAGTTTGCTAAGGGTTTGTGATGGTATATGCTATATGAAATCAAGGGATTGTCAAGCACTTGATCACGACATAACATATCAAAACTTAGCAAACTTAACACTAAATAGATATTAACTTAAATATTGAAATGGGGAAAGGGAATGAATATAGTATATGAGGAGGTTACAAGTAACCATATGTCAAAATACCATATCATATCAATACATTAGCAATATTTAAGTTAGAATCAAAAGTTAAGCACATGAAACATAAACAAGAGATGGAGGAGGGAAAAGCCTTTCATCTCACTTCCTCACCCACACCACAACAAAATAGAATTAGTTAAGCATGATGAATAAAAGAAAACAAAGCAAGTAAAGAAAGCAAGTTAACAAAAGAAACATCAACAAATATATTAACACTTGAGAAAGAGATAAAAGAATTTGGTAGCTTGTTCAACCTCCTTAATGAAGCTCTCCAAAGAGAGCTTCAAGAGGGAAGAAGAAGAAGAAGAAACCAATGATGAAGCCCACTCACCCTCAAGCTTTTGGTAGAATGTGAGAGAGTATGAGAGAGGCCTCCCTTTTCCACTGATCTGCTAATTATAGGATCAAATGAAAATTAAACAAACAATAAAAACAAGTCTACGTGGCAACAAAGGAGGCTCTATGAAAATATGGGGCCAATTGGGTAAGGTGGGGCCGAGCTCGCCGGTTTTGGTAAGCATGTGCTCGGCCAAATTCCGACGAGAGGGGCTCGTATTGGATGTGTGTGGTTGTGTGCTTCCCAATAACCCTCTGATGCTATTTGCTTGGTCAGTAAAGGCTTTGGATGCACTCAGGGCTTGGAGGGAAACTTGTAGCTATGAATCACATCAACACTTTTAGCAATAAATGCTCATTTCCCCCCACTTCCTCAAGCTATCAAGTGTGTGCGCAATGACAGCCCCCATGGTCCTTGTGTTGTGCCAAAGAGTTGTGTGCAACTTGCATTATGTTGGACCAAAATAATGTGCACACATTATTTGCAAAAACTTTTTGGATATCGGTCGGTATTCCGATCTGTTTGCAGTGTCGGCTCCTAAATGCTATATCCATGATATTGATTGTGTTTTCTAGTATTTATCACTGATACCTGTAAACTGTAATTACTGAGCAGACACTGTTAAAAGTACCGATATATAACAAAATAGATAATGAAAGAGTGGTATTAAAATGCAGTTTTCTGTGGTGAACAAATACCCCCAAACTTATCTTTTGCTCGTCCCGAGCAAAACCAAAAAATCCTAGCCTCACTTTCGCAGGGAACGCGATTGCACTGAGCATGTGCAACAAGCCGTTAAATCTCTAGGTGTCCCTAGTAGGAGGAGTGTTGTTTCCTGAGGGTTTTCAGCGGATTACACCCACAAAATCCCGTCAAGTTAGTTTCATAAGTTAACTTCGATTCTACTCCTACAGTTTAGTATCTAAGTTAGAAATTATATTATCCTAAGTTAGAAATATTCGACCCTTATGTTTCACGCCTCCTATCTATTTAATCTCAGATCATATACGTATTTACAGTTTAGAAAGATATTGGTATTTCTGAGTTTTCCATCTAATGTGCGGTCTCCAATCAGGAGTTTTTATCAACTTTACAGAAAACATAAGTTTTATTCTTCATTTTTATCTTTCCTCCAAAAATCGATCGTATACCCCTACGTGTGTGTAATTTTGCACCCCTACACTCGAGAATTCAATTCAAGCTATAGTACCCTTTCCTTAAAACCCAATACTACTTCTTTTCATTAATGGATAGACGGTGCTGCTCACACACCTTTCATGCGACTATTAATGCTTCTTGAGGCACTAACAGCCGATTACTGAATGTATGAGCTTAAAGCGCAAATAGCAGTTTCCAGGTCTTGACTTTATTTTTTTCCTTTTTCTTTTCAAGACCGGATATATTTTTCAATGATGCTCTTATGGTGTTTAGCTTTAAATACCGTTTTTTCTTTCATACTAGGCTTTCAGGCAAGAGTATTTCTAGGTATCATCTACTATCCCAAGTTTCAAGGTGCGTGTATGTGCAATTTGTAGGATATATTCTTTCTAAATTTGGACTTAAGAATAGAAACTATTTTTCAGACTTATCTTTCAGTAAAACTTCAATACTTTCCCTTCATCTTGACTTTACTAAAGAACTGAACTCAAGATCACCTATTTCTTAAAAAAAAACTGTAAGGACGTATATTTACCAAGTTAAAATAAAAAGAGGGTTATTTTTAGGGTTTTCAATTCCTAAGCCTAGGATTTAGTTACTTCTGACGTATCAACTAAACTTTCGGAATAAAATCTAAGATACCCTATTAGCTAACTTGACAACAAAGTTTTTATATTTTTCGGAATTTTTTTCAATTTTTGTGGTTTTTTTAATATGTATGCAATGCAGAATATACAATATACACATGATGCAGTGCCCACCCCTAATCTTGAGTTTTACGATGTCCTAATTGATGCCCCCGTCTCCGGTAGCTAGACTTAGACATCGGGGTGAGAATTTTATTAAAAGAAAAAGAAAAAACCTAAGATTAATTACAACATGTACAAGTTAAAAGACTGGGTTAGTGCAAAAATTAATACCAGCCATTCAAATTTTTTGTCAATATAGTGCCCTGGCTGGCAAAAGAATAGGTATAATAAAAAGAAAAAGAGAATATACAAAAAATGGTTAGATGTTAGTAAAGGGCATGGCTGTATAAAAGCAGGGAACAAAAAATGTTGAAGGTGAACATGAAGTTTTGAAGCGGTCAAAGCATTGTTTTCTGAATGACTTGAATTTTCAATAAGTATGTTTTGAGTTTCGAAGTCAGGTTCGTGTAAGAACTGGAGTTCATCCGCAAAAAGTTCTGAAAAAGAAAGGTTCAAAGGATGATCCCAAAATGATCTTGGCCCAAACTCACCAAGAATATCAAGTTCATCAGCAAAAATTTCCTCAAAACTCTGTATAAAAGAATAATTTTCAACACCGTCTTCCTCCCTATTATTTTTCACAATCCTATTCTCATTATTTACACTCTCTCCTAAAAAGATTTCCTCCTCATAACATTCAAAAATGGGTAGGTTTATATCATTTAAAAAATTAGGTTCCCACACTAACGTTTCTTCCAAAACCATATCAACAGGTAATACAAAAGTTGTGGGTTCCTGATCATTGATCTTTTCTAACAATCTATCCCAACCATACCCGTCAAATTCGCAAGCTCCTTCATCTAAAATTGGAAAGCAAAAATCTGTCAGTTCAAGAATTTCCTCATCAAGTATTATTTCAGTTAAATTAATCTCTAGATCACAAGTGTAAGAGGTTCAGTGGATACTTGAAGGCTAATGGTGGACTGACTTAGGGGGTTTGCTTGTGTATCCTGCGAACACTCAGTCAATAAAGTGGTATCATCATCTAAAAAATCATCCAAATTGATCTGATCATTTATTTCACTCGGGTGATTACCTAGCTGACAGATGCTGACACTATGGGGTTCCGATTGACTGTGTTCACTCCCTAGAATGCTTTCAGCTAAATATTTCACTTTTTCCTCTATGTTAGACAAAGATTGTGACTGAGCAAGAAATAATTGCTCAGACTGCTGTATGAATAGGGCTAGCGTAAAAGCTGATTGATTCTCGACCGCAGTCATCACTTCAATACATAACTCTAAAGCGATCAACCTAGCATCCATCTCACTATCACTCCCTAAAGATGGTTCAATTGTTTTAGGTTGGAGGGGTTGTGATGGTGGGGATGCTAGAGCAGTCATTCTGTCGACCTCTCTCTCTAAATCTTCAATCATCTGCTCAAGGTTTGAAGTGGGACTGGGTTCAGGAGTGTTAGGTGGGTGACCGTTATCAAAAATTTGGGACGGTTGGTCACCTCCTAGAAAAGGACAATTTTCATGAATGTGGGAAAATTTTTGGCAATTTGTACAAATAGTTTAGGATTGAGTATAAATAAAAGAATAAGAATCGTGAAAAATAGAATTGAATCGTGTATCACCCATATTAACAAGATGCACAAAAGTCAAAAAAATAAAGAATACCCCTAGCAGTCTATGTTATGCTAGTCAACTAGACCTGCTCAAGAACCTGATTGACGAAGTAAAACGGTATCGAGAAACAGGCTCAAGATATACTGATCACGAAGCCGGGTAAGTGCAAGAGGGAAGGGGAGGTTTTCCAACGCTATCGCGAAGGTCCTTAATTAAATAATCCTTTCTCTTTTGGCGGTTGCGCCGTGAACACTTTCCTAAACACCTCGTGAACGATATACCGTTATTCTAAATACAGTTAACTCCTCCTAATGAGCGCGAAGTCCTTAGAGTCAGAGTTCTAATTGATTTTAAATTACTAGGGGTATGCAAGAATGCAGTTTTGTGATTTGTGGGCTACGGAGAAAAGGTGATGAAATCCTTTACCATATCTTGTTGGTCATTTGGCCCTTAAAATCCGTATTAATATGCAATGCGCATTTAATAAAAGAATTTAAGAAAATCAATAAACTAAAGCAATTCTTTTTCAATTTTTGTTAAGCGCTGCAAAAAAATACGGATAGTTCTCTTTTTCAATTGGTGGCAAAATTGTGCGAGGAATCCTGCAAAAGATAGAAAATTGGATTGCGTCGGATTCGAGCGAAGGTGTTAGAAAATACGTACCGATATGATTTGGTTTAAGAAAACCACTTTGAAAGTGATCCGAGTTGTTGAATGTTCGCTTGCACGGGTCAAACTACCCGGATCTTTGGCACTGTACTTCGTTGACGTCTTGAAATTGAATTTGAACCTCGCTCCGCACGATCGCTGGTTATAATTCCGTGAAAAACTAAAATGTCGGAAAATATGATATTTAGTGTCAAAAGCGATACATGTGCCCCAATTCCTGCATACTCAAAATTATGAAAATCAAAAAATACCAAAAGAGTATTAACACTACACTGGAAATCACCAAAAAAGAAAAAAAAACCCAAACCCCCAGAAAGAAGCCGAGCTCGCCAGAATTGGCCTTGATGTCGCCGGCCAAAATCCAAGAAAAAGGGATGAAATTTTTGGTGGGATTTCTAGGCAATTTGAGTATTCTAATAGTATTACTTGATTTTTTAAATCAATTACAGAGTGATAGCAGATTTGCAGGACAAAGAACAAAATGAAAGAATCTAGTTATAGTTAGTTTTGAAAAAATTTGAGTTAGAAAGTTAGTTTTGTTAGTAGAACCAGAAATAACAATACATAAAGACAACAACTCCCCGGCAACGGCACCAAAAACTTGTTAGGAATTCACTGGCGTGGGCAAACGCGTATGTTTTGGAAATGTATACGTTTTAAAGGAAAACGGAATGCGCGCACGAGATCATTCTCGTTTTAAATATTTATAACCGCAAGTGCATGGTGCATTGTAGCTAGCCGGAAAGCATGGGTCGATCCGCAGGGAATTTTGTATTAGGTATTGTTGTTTAAGGTTAACAAATCAATGAATTGGGGTTGTGTCACAAAAATATAAAAGAATACAAAAACAAGAAACAAGGAAAATAAGTTTAAGGAAAGAATGGTTGTGGCTTGGTTCGGAAGCTTGAATCGTGAAGTTTACCTCTACACTCCCTTGGTCATGAGTTGTCCGGCCTTACCTTGATCCTGACATGTAGCACGACTTGTCAATGCGGTTGCGGAGCACAAACCGTCAAAGTCCGATATTCGCCGCAAAGCACAAAACGAGTCCGTTTTGGTCACTTACCGTTTGTATGTCCGCGCTTGGGGTATCAATACTAAACACGAGGGTTAGCAAGCATACCGCAACAACAAAAACACAAAGTAGTTAGTGAGAGCAAATGGTTTTAGTGTGGAGTTTGCTAAGGGTTTGTGATGGTATATGCTATATGAAATCAAGGGATTGTCAAGTACTTGATCACGACATAACATATCCAAACTTAGCAAACAAAACACTAAATAGATTTTAACTTAAACATTGAAATGGGGATAGGGAATGAATATAGTATATGAGGAGGTTACAAGTAACCATATGTCAAAATACCATATCATATCAATACATTAGCAATATTTTAAGTTCGAATCAAAAGTTAAGCACATGAAACCTAAAAAAGAAGTGGAGGAGGCAAAGCCTTTCGTCTCACTTCCTCACCCACACCACAACCAAATAGAATTAGTTAAGCATGATGAATAAAAGAAAACAAAGCAAGTAAAGAAAGCAAGTAAATAAAAGAAACAACAACAAATATATTAACACTTGAGAAAGAGATATAAGAATTTGGTAGCTTGTTCAACCTCCTTAATGAAGCTCTCCAAAGTGAGTTTCAAGAGGGAAGAAGAAGGAGAAACCAATGATGAAGCCCACTCACTCTCAAGCTTAAAGAAAAGAACAAAAGAAACTAACAAAAACTATTGTAGAATGTGAGAGAGTATGAGAGAGGCCTCCCCTTGCCACTGATCTGCTATTTATAGGCTCAAAAGAAAATTAAACAAACAATAAAAACAAGCCTACGTGGCAACAAGGGAGGCTCTGTGAAAATATGGGGCCAATTGTGCAAGGTGGGGCCGAGCTCGCTGGTTTTGGTGAGCATGTGCTCGGCCAAATTTGGAGGAGAGGGTTTCGTATTGGATGTGTGAGTTTGTGTGCTTCCCAATAACCCTCTGATGCTATTTGCTTGGTCAGTAAAGGCTTTGGATGCACTCAGGGCTTGGAGGGAAACTTGTAGCTATGAATCACAGCAACACTTTTAGCAATAAATGCTCATGTCCCCCCCCACTTGCTCAAGCCATCAAGTGTGTGTGCAATGGCAGCCCCCATGGCCCTTATGTTGTGCCAAAGAGTTGTGTGCAACTTGCATTGTGTTGGACCAAAATAATGTGCACACATTATTTGCAAAAACTCTTTGGATATCGGTCGGTATTCTGATCTGTTTGCAGTGTCGGCTCATAAATGCTATATCCATGATACTGATTGTATTTTCCAGTATTTGTCACGGATGCTTGTAAACTGTAATTACTGCGCAGACACTTTTAAAAGTACTAATATATAACAAAATAGATAATGAATGTGTCGTATTAAAATGCAGTTTTCTTTGGTGAACACATTTTAATGATCTAGAGGGAATCTGGAGCAACCCGGAAAGTTTCTGATAAAAACTAGCAACTCAAGAGACCTAGTTAGATCAATACGAGACCACCCGGAGAAGACGAACCCCAACGTAGCACCCCAGGCCTAGCAAGCCGGTTTTTTGAGTAGTGTGGCCGGCCAAATTTTGGTGTTTGGTGTCTAGGTTTGGTCTGCAGCTCAGTTACTTCATATACAACCCCACTGCATTGCTAGTTTAGTCCCAATTTAACCTGAGATAAATCTGGGAGCATATTGGGGTGTTTTTGGCTATGTTTTTCGAGTTTTGAATGCTTGGGTTTGATATTTGGATTAGTATTTGGTTGTTGGGCATTTGTACATCAACAAAAAGGATTTGTTTGGTTGTTTTGCATGCGTAAGCTATAGGTTCTAACTTATGAGCGCACCGTATGCTGTATTGGTTTTCCGGAATTGGTTTTAATGGTATTACGATATGTGTTGATTTGTAGGTACCTTCGTGTGGATTCTGAGACGACGAAACACATCGACTACGGCTGAACAAGGAGTTCCGCAGGTGAGTAGATTTATAACTACGGGGGAAGTCGGGTGGATGGCGTATAGCACCCCCGCAAATTTTGATGGAAACAGATATATAGGACATGGTTAGAGAAACCTATTCTAGGAACCTATGGATGTGATTAAAGGTTTAGTGTGACATGATATGAATGAAATGATGTCTTGGTTTGGTATATATAAGGTTATGAAAAGTGAACGTGAATCACGATATATAGATAGGTAGTGCACGAGAATAAGTATGAGATTTAGAGTAGCATGACATGAGATTTATAAGATAGGATATATATTTGTAAAATGACTTGATGTGGGATATAAATGTGATGAAAAGAGTATACGATGTGATATGATGACTTGGTTTGATAGGTCGTTATATGGATGCGAGTCGATATGAGATAATTGATACCTTTGTCGGTCCCTTAATATGAGATTGATACGGATGTGACCTGGGATATAAGTATATAGATATATATAATGTTGTGAATCATGAGTGATATGTTGTACGAGACGTTAGGTCCGTACCCTCATTGTCATATAGCTTGATAGGATCCATAATGGTTTAATGCCGCCGTACGATGGATACCGTACGTGATGAGTTTTACTTGATGATTGATCCATACCCTTGACTAGAGGATGCCGTACGATGGATTGTACCATACGTGATGTTATGAGGCCGGATACTGATTGATAGATTCACCGACTCGGATATATTGTAGATACATATACCTTATAGCATTGCGCTCACGATTTACTTTATGCTACGTTCATGTTATTATCATTGCATTACATATACCTGTGCTAGTACATCTATACCATTATCGATGATGTGTATGTTACACATACACAGATTGCCGGCTCACACACTTCATCATCGATAATTGCTACGTCACGTACACAGTAGAATTACTACATCATGCTATGCTATAATTTCTATGCTCACATCATTATGATACGTTGCATGATATACTGATATTGTCACATCATTGTTCCATGTTGCATGATATATGGATATGCTCACATTTCTGTTATATGTTTGCATATATCATGCTTTACGATTATATGCACTGAGATGCTGTTTTCATGAGATTTCTGGATTTGAGAACCGTGGTTATTTCAAAAGAAAGTATATATTGTTTTAACAACAAGGTTTCTCTTGATATGATATTTCGAGACGTCCACTATGTGTTTTCTCGATTCTGAGATGGATATGTGAAACCCGATTCGAGGAGTTGGATGAGGCCGTTTGTGGGTACATGGTGGACCCGATATGGTACCTCGGGGCAAGAAAGGTATGTCGATGATTAGCTGATGAGCCTGGCAGAGGGAACACTACCTACCGGTGACTGGTTTGACCTGGCGGTTATCCGAAGGATACCGACCGGAGTCGAGAGATTTATATGGGCCGACCCGTACTGCCGAAGCCCGAGGGCCGATCCGGACTGACGGAGCCCGAGATATGAGGATTTACGTGTCGATGTTGGACACGGGTTTCATGATGTTTCGAGTATAGATGTTGGACACTCAGGTTCCATGATTTTGATGTGTCATTGATTGACACACATTGATTTATATCCTCATATTTTCATGCATATGCTTTCATGATATTTACATGCTTGATGTTGTTGTGTCATTGATGGACACATAGATGTTAGCAACATGCCGGTAGGCATTGATTATATTGTTGGCACATATGCAGATACGGTCACCCTAGATATCATAGTATTACCTTTATGATATAGTTGACCTAGGAATCGTTGTTTTATTCGATTTCTAACTGATGATGTTTTTTACTCACGAGTTGGCAACTCACCCCCGTTGTGCCACAGATCTTGCAGGTTTACCGCTTGGATCAGTAGCGGCATCACCGGCACACAACATACTTTCGGGTGAGTGCTTTGGTAGGTGGTACATGCTGGATCGTACCACACTTGTATTATTATTCCTATTGTATCTAGTTAACTCCATCAATCAGAAACTAGTATTTTTATAACTAGTAAGACTTATAGTTGCGGGACTTGAGCGATGGGTTATATGTTCGCTACTTGTGGTTTTGATGTCTTGCTCTACATTTCCTTTGGGTTGATCTTCGCCGTTGGGCGTCGTATATATATATCCTGTCTTGCATGGTTGTGATTCCGACGATTGACGAAGAGCTAGCTCCCGTTTGGGGATGCCTTTTATATTATCATATGTATGTGGTTTTGGATCAAATATACAAAGGAAGTGCTGCCCAAATTTTTAAAAAGATGAAACATGTTTTTCAACTAGTAAAATCCATTTGCATTTTTCATGTTCCACTATCTATGCATTTAAGAAAACTTTTGATTTCATCATACCTTTATTTCAAAACATCACCTCTTTTATTTTCTTAAAAAGGTTTAGATTGCTAGGCTTCGGCTTACTTAATTTACGTTGCGCCTTTAGACGTTGCGTGATTTAAGTGCCGGTCACGAACTAAATTTCTGGTCGTGACAGACCCAATACAATATCAAATACTAAAACCAAGAATCCAAATATCGGAAAACATAACCAAAGAAACCCCAATATGCTCCCAGATTTTGGCTCTGGTCAAATTAGTATAAACTAATAGTACAGTGGGGTTGTATATGGGGTATATGAGCTACAGAACAAATCCTACCACCATCCCCTACGATTCAACCAGTGACATTCAACAAAAAACCTGCCAGATCGGCCCAGACAGGGAGTTAGGGTCTCGTCTCCTCAGGGTGGTCTCCTAGTGTCCAATCTAGGTCTCTAGGGTTGCTAGATTTTCTCGTAAAGGTCTCAGGTCATCCCAGATTCCCTGTAGGCACACAATACCTTACAAAACGGACACGGGATTATATCTAAGTTCGTATTTTGGTTTCTATTCTCATTTCCAGGTTATGGAATCAATCTCTAAGGCCTTAAAACAACCACTAAAAAACCCAAGTCCACACAATCACCTAAACCCTCTCTTGCAATTTCTAAACATCACTAATCGAAACAAGTTTTACTCTAAACTAAACTAGGGTGCTAGGAAACTTAAAACTAAACTAAGTGAAAGGAGATATACCTCATTTGGCAACTCATGAAAAACCCTAGCATCCCAAAGTCTCCAAAATCCAACTTTGAAAGGTCCATTGGGTTCGTAGAGGGGTTGTGCTTCTTTTTAATGAAGGGAGTATAGGGTTTTGAGAAGGAAATTGAGATGATATTTGGAGATGGAGGTGGATGGAATATGTGTTGAAGAAGATGAAGGAAAACAAGTGGAGAAAACAATGGGGGTGAGGAATGGGCAGCCCTCTCTCTCTCTTTCTTATTCTTACCCTCACTCTGTCTCATGGCATGTTCTCATCATGCTGAACAACCCTAACCAAGATCGTATACTAGAGATTATGCGAAAACTATAAGCAAGTGAACAACTTAACACTAAGTGAAAGAGATTACAACCTTTGTAGATCCGGTCCTTCACTTCTAAAGCTCCGTGTTGACGTCCCTTCAATGCGATCATCGTGATCCCGGACTCTAGCGATGGTTTCCTCGGAGAAATGAGCGGGCTAGGTCGTTGACTTCGAGGCCGAAGATGATCTACGTCGAGGAGACTCAAACTCAAGCTCCATCTTCACTAGGTCAAGAACTTTGTGAAGGGAACACACTCTACTATATAGAAAGTGGTAGAGGATGAATAAGTAGGAGATGGGCTCACTTTAGAATTGATTTTCTCACATTTTTTCTCACAGCACCATTAGAGCTTGAAAGCTTTTTCAAGGAGCTTGATGAAGATGAAGAAGAAAGAATAATATCATCATATGAATTATATCCTTCTCAATAATGTAACCATGGGTGAGTTAAGCTATCATGCTTAACTCATGTAGAGAATTAACCAAAGTATTAGGTTAAGGGTTGGGTTAACTAAATATCCTAAAGAATGACAAAAGAGTTGACTTTGTCAATGTTTCCACAAGCTTCATGAAAGCTTGAGAACTTTGACAAAGTCTTTCTCTTTTGTTATTCTTAAGATATAAAAAAAAACCCTAATCTTTACCCTAATTTTGGTATAAGTCTCATACACCCATCTTTGATGTATCATCAAGCATGACACAATCATATGTACACAAATATATATCACATATACACTTATGCACAATCAAGTGAGAAAATAAATCTTAAGTGAGCTAATACTAGTTAATGTAATGTAATATATCAAATATATATAATCATACATTAAATTATTAAATCAACTCTTGATTTAATAATCCAGCTATAACCGACTAATATCATGTGTAACAACTTATCGAATCAACACTTGATCCGATAACCCGGCTATATCGCATACAACTGATCAATGTTACAAATCGCGAGAATAGAATACGGTATCTCATATCGTATCAATCTCGGTCCCGCACATATCACATATGTGCTCCTACTCCGTTTCTCTTGAGCCAGGAAAGCCCTGTGTAGGACTCTAAAGACTCGTCAATACGCCGGCAGTAGGTGATGATCATATCAAACACCCACAAGCCGCAAGAGGTCTGCTAAACGTAACGGCCACCCGGGTATTGAGCAATCAGAAGATCAACAAGCAAACCTGCTCACACTCCTGCAAATCCAATCAGTTACACTTACCGCACAGTCCGGTCTGTTCGTCTGATATGTCGCATATCTCGCCTAGGGGTGGTAAACGTCAGACCCTAGTAGCTTGATAAGTCATGCCGATGTAAGGTCCACAACAAGCTTGAAACTATTGATAACACTTACCAGTAAATCACTACAACCCTTGCCAGGGATTTCCAGTTATGGCCAGTCGAGCATAGCGCAACATCAACCCCCAATACCTGGAGAGACGAATCCCCTCCTATCGCTCATTTCCTCCATGTGAATCGGGACTGTAACCAAAAACCACCTGTTTGCATGACTCAGTAGAGCCATGGTAGGGTGGAAATCAAAGCACAGTGGGAGACACACAAGACTCTATAACGATCTCGGGTCAACAGACTAAGCTGTACCAGTGTCACCAGAGAACTGCCATCTGATGTGAGGTATAATACCATCTGGGAGTTCTCGGCGAGTCCGTCCAGTGTACCCAGTCTCCACTGAGCACCCGGATACCGTCTCTGATGTCAAACACCAATGGATATGGGATCATCCATCGCCCATCTCATGGGTCGAGAAGATATACGCTAGTCTACTGTGGAATATCGATGCCCCGTCTCGATTTTCCCACGACTATGAACATTGAAGGATGTACTCATTGACTACCCAGGCCCTACTAGTATGATCTGCATCATAGTCCTGGAAGTCGAGTATACATCCTAAGGGCTTTATCAACATGTAACAGAGAGACAATAAGTATACATGTTAAGATAAAGAGCAACCAGATAGCGTACTATCATGTCGAGCATGAAAGTCCTCCCTATATATGTCCCGGCATCCCCTACAATATACATCTTATGTACAGTAATGGCCTCTAGGGCATATATATAACTAACAATCTCCCACTTGCACTAGGGCCATCTATAGCAATGGTTGCAGTATCTCATACTCAACCATCCCATAAAAGTCTCTCTCTGGGAAAAGGCCTTTATGAGTGGATCTGCCGTGTTGTCCTCTGAGTCTACTCTCCTAACCTCGATCACCTTGGAGATCAACTATCTCCATGATCAGGTGATACTGCCTTGGAATATGTCTGGGTCACTGATGGGACCGTGGTTCCTGGGTCAAAACCACACTTCCATAGTCACACAATGGTAGGAACCTAGTTCATCTCATGAACTAATATACACCCAAACTGCCTCTTTGGTAGTATCTTTGATAGCGATGTCACCAGCCTTTATCGTCTAGTTTGACATGATATCTAGCTTGGAACTCTTCCAACATACCGCCCCTCCACTGAGGGTAAAGACAATGCATGCGACTGACATTCAGTCGTCCTTATCACCCTGGAACTTTTCCAGTGATTCTCTCCAGGATCAATTGATACCATCTTACTACACCTCGTGAGAATCCTAATATCCATTTAGATCTATCTCATAGATATAAAATCTAGGATTTAGGAGGTATCACATAGATCCTATATGGAGAATCCTTGTGATAAGAGGAGATTGACCGTGCGTAGCATAGGAAATTTTTTTTCTATCAAGAGTATGTTGTCCACGTACAATACGTGGATGACCACCTTACTCTCTACTACCTTTTTGTATGTACAAGGTTCATCTACCATTTTGATGAAGTCAAACTCTTTGACTACCACATCAAAATAGATGTTCCAACTCCGCGATGCCTGCTTTATCACACAAAGCATCTTGCACACGTTTCCGTTGCTCCCACTGTCATCGAGAAACCGAAGTATCTCTCAGGCGGATGAGGAACCCTGCTAGATCGGCGGCGAGGCTGAGGTTCATCGGAATCTATTGAATCCTTTGGTTCTACCAAATCATCTGCTGTAGTTTGTATAGATGGAACTCCTTCCAGTTCTACAGAACTGACCTTGCCTCGAGCTTGTCCGGATTTTGCTTTTGACATAGGCCGGACAACCCTAAATCTTAACTTGCTTAAGCGATGGGCTCTTCCCATACCATTTCTTATATGGAGTGGTAGGCACTGATTTGATTCGAACCCAATTCAATAGGTATGCAGCTTCCCAAGTGCATAACTCCCAAAAAGAAATAGGTAACTCAGTAGTACTCATCATAGAGCACACCTTATCACATAGGGTGTGATTGCTTAACCCCGATACACCGTTGTGCTATGGTGTATACGGAGGAGTAATGCTGAGAGAGAATCTCATTCTCCTTTAGAATAGTCCAAGAATTCCATGCACAAGTATTCTCCTCCTTGATCTCATCATAGGACATAATACTTATACCCGTTTTGGTTCTCTACTTCTGACTTATATTCTTTGAATTTCTCAAAAGTTTCAGACATGTGTTTCAACAAGAACATGTTTCCGAATCTTGAGAGATCATCAGTGAATGTAAGGAAGTACAAAGATCCAGTCCTGGCATATGTAGACTGGGGACCTATATACATCACTCTGTATCGTTCCCAAGGGTTCACTGACCCTTCCTCTGTTTCTAGTAAACGGAGTTATGGTCATCTTATCTTTGTGACATGACTGGAAAGTTTCACAAGATGTAAATTTAAACTGATTTAAATATGCATCTAAATGTAACTTAACTAGTCGGGTCGCAATGATACGACCAAGTCTATAATGCCTCAAGAAAAATTCGTTCATTTCTGAACTCTTCCTCTTGTGCGTGTTCTGTACGTTAAGAACTGTGGTTTAATTTAGAATGTCTATGCTTTTAGATAACGTGCCTGAACCGATCAACTCTTGATATAGGAAATGTTCAAAACATTATTCAACAATACAAAATTATATCCTTCTTTAATAAATAAAGAGACTGATATAATGTTGTATGTCAGGTTCGGTATCTAATAACATTCGTTCATAATCAATGTATTCTGGTAATACAGGGTGATAGTGACCAACAGACTTGGTTGCAACACTTACACCGTTTCTATCTCATGAAACTTATCACCCGTTCTCAGTTCTCTACCTATCTGTAGCCCATGTAACAGATTACATATGCGGGATCCTGATCCGGTATCTCATACCCAGGATGTAAAGGATACTGAGAAACAGTTCTTTGTAATGAACACACCCGAAGAAGATGCATCATCATGCACTTTCTTCGTTTGGGCGGCATGGGAATTCTGGTATTCCCCTATTTCCTGCTCGGTCTTATAACAATTATAAGTTGGAGCGGGACCAACGTTCCCCAAGCTCAGTATAACAAGCGTGTTCGGTCAATACATCCAAATTATTATCTTGATTAAGGCGTGACATGGTCGCTACCTGGAGAGAGAGAGAGAAGAAAACACTCTGCGTGCGCTCTTGCAAGATTAGATTGGTTATATATTTTATCTAATCAGGATGGCTCCCACTGTTTTTATCAAATCTTCCTTCAAACCCTAAAAGGAAAGACTAGCCGGGATTAATTACACTCTACAAGTTCGCCAATCTTTCAGCCAGGCCAGTGCCGGTACTTTGTGGGAGGTTCCCCGTGCTTTCGCACGGACCTAATTAAAATAAACCTTGTTTTCCCAGGGGCGTAACCCCGTTTACACCTTTCTAGACACCTACTTGATCGACTAATTGTAAAGTGCAAAACTCTCCCAGAAGTAACAATTACTCGCAGTAGGTATCGGGATCCAACTATCTCATAGAAGGTATGCAATCTCATTGCGAATTTCAACACGTGAAACTCCCGATAAAGGTTTTTACCCCTAGCACTTATGACCTTAACTATGGTCAACAAATCATAAGCACTAGTCAAGCTCTACCCATCATTTCGTGATTAATTAGACCCACCCACATGACCCTTAACTAAGGTCAAGAAAGTCACATGACTGTCCTAACTAATCGCATCATATGCTGTGTCGGAAGACATCACTTAGCTACCGTACACTGTGTCTTGACTATGGTCAACAAACACAGCACGAATACTAAGTACTCTACTTCCTAAAATGACGGAGGGTTGCGGATGGTTTTTCAGAAAACCTTTAACGCTTTGAACTTGATCTCGTTGCAGAATCAAATGGTTTAAAATGGAGTGTTTTTTAGGCTTTTTCTAGTTTCGCTAAAGTGGTCACTCCCGGTAAAGGGATCTCGGCTCTTTCCTCGTCGAATGAGGTGCAGGATATTCACAATACCACTATGCAAAGCAAGAAATATAAAAGCAATCAAAAGACAAACCGAAGGTTGTAGCATCTGCTAGTTATTGCTAAAGAGGTCACTCCCGGTGAAGGAATCTCGGCTCTTTCCTTATCGAATAAGGTGCTGGATGTTCTACAAGGAACACCGCTATGCAAAGAAACAACTAGAGCTACCTAATTTTTTTGAAATTCGATTCTACAACATCATTTTAGGTTTATTTTCTTTCATTAATCTCATTAATGAATGTCCCATCATTTAAGTCCACCTAAACATCACAGATAAATACAACGTACACATATGCCATCCGCATTCGCCTCGATGTCCCGTCTGCACCGTTAGGTTAGGTAACTAACGGCAGAGCGGGACAGGGCTAGAGCGGGTGTAAAACATAAGCAACGTCTATATAATATATCATATATACTATATACAGTATATATCTGAACATATCACATGATCACATCACAGATAACGCAGCAGAAAACATCATATGAAATATTGGATATACTAGGACGTCCGTGTTTTATTTTGAGCCTGTATAAAACACGGATTCCACGGTCAGATGAATAGCCAATTCCACACCCCTAGACCCCTACGAGAGCGGCAAGCAACCCTACCAGTTCTACAGTTAGGAGACCCGGACTCAACTCCTCGAGATGGTCTCCCACTGGACCCTAGAACCCGGTTACTTGTGCTCCCCGCCTTGGGTCTATCCTAATGCGGAAAAGTAAATATGTAACACCTTAGGATGTGTTTAGTGGATAATTAAATTTAAATAAAGGGTTTTTAATAAAAAGTTTACCAAATTGAGTTTCCAATATTTTGCCAAATTTAATAAATATTTTTCTAGAATTTTCCTAGGCTTGCACACACATGTGCATGTAAACTAGGGTTTTAAAATGAGGTAATACCATGATTAGCAACCATGGTGGGTTTAAATAATGGGGATTAAGTCTTTTGGATTTTAATTAGTTCTAATTAATTAATTGATGGTTGCTTTAATTTGAATTTCCTTTTGGAGTGTTGACTTGGTGAGAATGAGAGAGAGAGAATGCATCATGGCAAAAGCCATGCTTGCATTTAATGAAGAGAGAGAGTGGAGGGGTTGACCTTGGGAGTTATGATTTCCTCTCATTCTTGTGCTCATTTCTCTCAACCTCACTCTCACACTCACACACCCACATCCACAGCAGCAGCACAGCAGCAGAAGCAAGCAGTAGCAAGCATCACAGCAGCAGCAGCAAGCATCACAGCAGCAGCAACAGTGAGCAGCAAGAGCATCAGTGAGCAGCAGCAACAACACAACTAAACTGACGCTCCTTCCCTCTACTCCTTCTTCTTCCTCCAAGCTCCCTAGGGTCGAGTGGGGGGTATACTTCTTGAACTTACCCCCTAGTTTGCTTAATTAGTGTAGCTTAGCTTCGATGAGTGTTTATTGGTGCGTTTTAGTGCGATATGTGGTGATTAGTGGGAACCATGACCAAGTGATGTATGAATTGGTTTCAATAAGTTGATGGAGTGTTGTTAGGGCCATGTTAACCCAGCTAAGCCCCCAATTGCACTAAAATACCACCAGATCCCTATTTGATGTAAATTCACCGTTTTTGAGCAAAATCTAGTTTTCTGCAAACTGCTATCATCCCAGTGAGTTCAGAATAATTTTGAGATGACTGCGGTATATTTGTTAAGTGCTGATCCCCCAGGTAGAACCCGACCCCCATACAACATGAACAGGCTGCCGGAATATTGATTTTGGCCGCAATTTGCGGCCAGATGGGGAGGGTTTGGCCCTATAGGTGTCTGCTGCTACCCTTAGACTCATGGAATGTATAATTTTATTTAATTCTTACTGTAGAAAAATCTGGAGCTATATACCTATTTCTCGTATTTTAAACCTTCGCGACACGCGTGATACGTGTGTGGGTTTGGGGTTTCTGCGTATCGCGACGCGTCGGGGTAGTTTCAGGGGCGTAATCACACGTTTTAGCGTATCGTGCACACGCGCGCTTGGTTTGCGACGCGGGTTTCTAGTTCGACCTTAATATCACGTTTTGTGGATTTGGGCTTATATGTGATATATTGTGTGATTCTAGGTTCGCAGGCGAGTGAGACGGACACTGCGAAGAAGGGGAAACAAGTCGTCGGCTACACTTAGCAAGAGAATTCGGTGAGTAGCTTTAACATCTATGGGGAAATCGCCCGTATGGCGTCATGCGTCAGGGCTGATAGGACCTTGTAGCAGCATATTACATTTACATACATTGACTGTTCATGGCTACTGTTTAGTGCATACCGCATTCCCTGCTATATGTTTATAAACTAGAATTGATAGAACACCGCACCATTACTAACGGTTCATGTTGCACGAGCACTATCCTGCATGTTACACACACACCGTTAGTAATTGCCATGACACTCACACTGTAGAATTTCTATGATCATTATGCTGTAGCTCATCTTTGATGTGACTTGACATGATATTCATACTTGATGCCTATATTACATCGCCTTGACTTTTACGTTGGTTTTTGGATTACATGAAATTTATGGATTTGGGAACCGTGGCTATTTCAAAAAGAATATGTAATCATTTAAAAACCCGGTTTCGCCTGATATGTTATTTCGGTGCGTCCACCATGTGTTTTCTCGGTGCAAGTGTGATATATGTGAACCCGAATAGAGGAGTTGGATGAGGCCGATTACGGGTACATGGTGGACCCGGTATGGTATCCCGGGGCGAGAACGGTTTCGCTGTGTAGTAGACTGTGAGCCTGGCAGAGGGACCACTACCTACCAGTGATTGGTTGGACTTAGCGGTTATCCGGAGGATGCTGACCAGAGTCGATAGATGGATGCGGGATGATCAGTGCTGCCAGGGCTGAGGGCCGATACCGCAGATGGAGCCCGTGGGCTGACCCGGACTGACGGGGCCCGATGGATGAGGATTTGCGTGTCGATGCTGGACACGAGTACTTATGATATTTGGGTGCCGATGTTGGGCAATCGTGATTCTCAGAGATTTACAGGATTGGAGGGCCGATGAGAGTGCCGGCGCCTGAGCTATTTGGGGATCTGGGTGCATTGATGGACACCTATTATATATTCCACGTTGACATTCCGTGTAGATGTTATGTTTCCCATGCTCAGCATTCATTATTGTATCTCATCCTGTAGTTATATTACCTGATAGAGCACTTGCAGGACTATTGCACATACTGCTTATCACGCATTGATATCATCTGCTGGCATATGATAGAGTAGCGCAGTACGTGCATGCTCGCGATTACCTTTATATGTTATCTATATTCATGAGTTGGCAACTTACCCCCGTTGTGCCACAGTATTTGCAGGTTGCCCCTCAGAGTAGTCGCGGCAGGCTGCCTTTTGCATCTTTTGGCTACAGATACCACTACAGTTGGTTCGAGAGCGGTTTTGCTTTTAGGTGGTTTGTGGTATCTGATTACTTTTATTATACCTCTTTTGTATCTAGTATTCTCCATCTACCATTTATGTACTGGACTTAGATACAGTGTGAGGACGATGATGTATATTTCTTTGTATTCTGGTGTCGAGCTCGTGGGAGCCGACTGTTTTTATATGCAGTTTATTATTCTGTGATGTTTATTTATTTCTCATTCTTCGCTACGGCGTCGTATATTACTCTTGTGATGATGGTTTCCGCCGGTGGGCGTGATTGCTTCCGTTTAGGAATGTTTTGGTTTCATTATATTTCATTTTCACTCATATCCTGTTTTATACCCGATTTCGGGGTTACTTTTATAAAGGAAATGCTGCCAAAATTATTTAAATGATAACGTAACTTTAAAAGAACTTATTGAACTATTTAAGGTTTTCTAAATGTCTTAATTAAATTTTTTCAACACTCGCTACTTTTAAATGGTTTTGATTTCTGGGTTCGGCTTACTTAGTCGCGTTACGCCTGTAGATGCCGTGTGGTTAAGTGCCGGTAATGAGTCGAAATATTCGGGTCGTGACAAAGTTGGTATCAGAGCGTAGGTTTTACCTTTCGGAGTGTAGAATGACCTTGGTATGATGGAGTAGGTAGCTAAAGCAGAGTGGCGTAGCGTGTGTATGTTCCGCGGCATACTCACGACACGGTACTCCGCCAAGGCGACCTTAGGACTTATTGATTTAAATTCCTTCTTGAGTATATATATTCTTGTGATTCTATTTCCGTATTCTTATCGGATCCTAATTTCCTTTCAGCCATTATGCCGCCAAAGACTACGAGGGCGCAGAGAGCGGCCGCGAGGGCCGAGATTCGAGTTGATTCGTCTGAGATGAGGACTGATCCGGGCAGTACACCGGTTGTTCCCGAGCAGGTTGTTCCTCCCGTGACAGATCAGATCGCCACGCTAGGGGCTGGGATGCAGGAGATGCGCCAGACGGTAGGATCCAGCATGCAGGAGATGCGCCAGATGATAGGATCACTAGTTGAGACGCTTCGAGCGCAGCGACCATAGATAGCTCCACCTGTTACAGAGACCGTGATGGTACCTACCGCACAGCCAGTTGCCCATGCAGCCACGGAGGTGATTACAGTATCGCTATCAGAGTTCATGAGGCTGAAGCCTCCGGTCTTCACAGGCATCGATACAGCCGAGGACCTACAGTCTTTCTTTGATAGGATGGCCCGGATATGTCGTTCCTTCATATGCGCAGATGCGAGATGGGTTGATTTCGCGAGCTTTCGCTTGGAAGGTCTTGCGCAGAAGTGGTGTGATTTAGTTTAGAAAGGCAGAGCGGCAGGTCTTCCTCCTATGACCTGGACAGAGTTCGTGGCACTGTTCCTTGCCCGCTTTCTCCCACTGAGTGTCAGAGATGCTAGAGCACACAGGTTCGAGTCCTTACGCCAGACTCCGGAGATGTCAGTGGCAGAGTATGACGTGCTGTTTACAGAGCTAGCAGTTTATGCCCCGTATTTAGTGGCTACCGAGGAGATGCGAGTTAAGAGATTTGTCCGAGGCTTGCTCACACCACTGTTCCTTGCGATCAGCGCGCAGCATTACAAGACATACTCAGCAGCTGTAGATGTAGCCTTATTAGTCGAGGAGCGCCTTGCTAAGACTTCGGTAGTTCCAGAGCCGAAGAGAGTTCGTGCAGATACATCAGTGCAGAGACAGCCTTTTCGGCGCCGTGACAGGAACCTTGCAGGTGGCAGAGATTCGGGGCGAAGCAGGTTGTTTAGCTCCTATCCCCAGGAGGGTCAGCGACTACCATCGGGATGTTACCGTTGCGGGAGTTCTTATCATCGTGTGCGAGATTGTCCTGAGATACCCCGGAATGAGGCGGCAGCACCACATGTCACATTACCACCTTCACCACCCCAGAGGGCGTTGCCTATTGTACCTACGGTTACTCCGCGTCAGACTCATACACAGAGAGGTCGTGGTCGCGGAGGATTTGTTCATAGAGGACGAGGTGATCGAGGCAGAGGACAGCCAGCTGCCAGCAGGGGACAGTCAGTCACCGGTGGATGATAGGTGCGGGTTTTTGCTTTGACGCATCGGGACGCGCAGGCGTCCAATGCAATGGTCTCAGGTATCCTTCCAGTATGTTCTGTTGATGCACACGTGTTGTTCGATCCCGGATCCACGCACTCGTACGTATCCACACACTTTGTGCCGACTTTGGGTAGAGAGCCCGGTTTGCTTGATCAGCCGCTTGTTGTGACCACTCCTGTGGGAGAGTCGTTTGTTGCTAGGCACGTGTTCCGATCCTGTACCGTCTGTATTGGTGAGAGAGAGTTGCCTGTCGACTTGATCCTTCTTGAGATGTTGGACTTCAACGTCCTTTTGGGCATGGATTGGTTAGCCACGTGCTATGCTTCTGTGGACTGCCGCGAGAAGACAGTTAGATTCTGTTTCCCCGGCGAGTCGGTTTTTTTTGTGTTGGGGGACCGTGGTGCCGTCCCTCACAGTGTGATTTCTTCTTTTCGCGCTGGATAGCTTTTGAGGAAGGGATGTCAGGGATTTCTCGCCTATGTTTGCGATGCTAGCGCTACAGAGGTTCCATTGGATCAGGTTCCGGTTGTTAGCGAGTTTCCTGATGTGTTCCCTGACGACCTTCCTGGGCTACCGCCCGAGCGCGACATTTCTTTCTGTATTGATTTGGTTCCTGGCACGGGGCCTATTTCCATACCGCCTTATAGGATGGCCCCGGCGGAACTTCGAGAATTGAAGGGTCAGTTGCAAGATTTGCTGGATAAGAGACTTATTCGACCCAGTGTTTCTCCTTGGGGTGCTCTAGTCCTTTTCGTCAAGAAGAAGGACGGCAGTTTGCGTCTGTGTATCGACTACCGCCAGCTGAACAAGGTGACAGTGCGGAACAGATATCCCTTGCCACGCATCGACGATTTGTTCGACCAGCTTCAGGGGGCAGGATACTTTTCGAGGATCGATTTACGATCGGGCTATCATCAGCTGCGGGTTCGACAGGAGGACATTTCTAGGACAACTTTCCGTACGCGCTACGACCATTATGAGTTTTTGGTGATTTCGTTCGGACTCACCAATGCGCCAGCAGCATTCATGGACTTGATGAACCGTATTTTCTGGCCATATTTGGATCTGTTCATCATAGTATTCATTGACGATATCTTGGTGTATTCCCGGAGTAGTGAGGAGCATGAGCAGCACCTGCCGATTACACTGCACACTTTAAGGGAGCACCAGCTTTACGCGAAATTCTCCAAGTGTGCTTTCTGGCTGGACAGCGTAGACTTCTTGGGGCATGTGATCTCACGAGACGGTATATGTGTAGACCCGAGGAAGATCGAGGCCGTTCAGCGTTGGCCCAGACCCACATCAGTTACGGAGATTCGCAGCTTTTTAGGGTTGGCCGGTTACTACAGGCGATTTGTGCAAGACTTCTCCAGTATTGCTACACCTTTGACCGGGTTGACCCGGAAGGGAGTTCCTTTCAATTGGACGGAGGAGTGTGAGCACAGTTTTCAGCAGCTACGGACTCGGCTGACTACGGCACCGGTGTTATCATTGCCTTCGGGATCAGGTGGATTTGTGGTCTATTGTGATGCTTCTCGAGTGGGGCTAGGGTGCGTATTGATGCAGCATGACAGGGTGATCGCGTATGCTTCGCGACAATTGAAGAAACATGAACAGAACTACCCTACTCACGATTTGGAGATGGCTGCAGTGGTCTTTGCACTTAAGATCTGGCGACATTACCTATACGGCGAGTCGTGCCAGATATTCACTGATCACAAGAGTTTAAAGTATATATTTCAGCAGCGAGACCTGAACCTTAGACAGCGCCGATGGATGGAGTTAGTGAAGGATTACGACTGCGAGATCTTGTATCACCCGGGCAAGGCGAATGTGGTGGCGGATGCTTTGAGCAGGAGGCCCGGGGGTAGTCTATCTTGTTTGAGTGCAGTACAGGGGCAGTCGTCGGCAGATTGGCAGATATTATGCGACAGCCGAGAGCAGTTCAAGTTCACGCCGATCGGAGGACAGATTGCGCATGTTCGTGCACGCCCACAGTTGCTTGACCGTGTACATGAGGCACAGCACAGTGATGACCGATGTTCAGAGATCAGGACGCAGATTGGACATGGCAGATTTTCAGAGTTCGTGATCAATGATCAGGGGATGCTGAGATTTGGGACTAAACTGTGCATACCAGATGCTGAGGGGCTGCGGCGTGAGATTCTCGAGGAGGCACATCGATCGATATACAACGTCCATCCCGGTTCCACCAAGATGTATCATGATATGAGAAATGTTTACTGGTGGGACGGAATGAAGAGAGACATCGCAGATTTCGTGTCGAGATGCCTGACTTGTCAGCAATTCAAGGCCGAGCACCAGAGGCCCGCGGGGCAGCTACAGCCGTTACCCATTCCGGAGTGGAAATGGGAGCAAATTTCGATGGATTTCGTTGTGGGTCTACCAAGGACTAGGAGAGGGTATGACTCCATTTGGGTGATCGTGGATCATTTGACGAAAGCGGCTCACTTCCTACCAGTGAAGACGACTTTCGGATTTGCTCAGTATGCCCATATTTATATCGACGAAATAGTACGACTGCACGGAGTCCCGACATGTATCGTGTCCGACAGAGGCACCCAGTTCACCAGCCGACTATGGCAGAGACTTCAGGAGGCTTTGGGCACACGCTTGAGTTTCAGCACAGCATTTCATCCGCAGACCGACGGCCAGTCAGAGCGGACGATTCAGACTCTTGAGGACATGCTCCGAGCGTGCGTTTTAGTCTTTGGTGGTAGCTGGGATCATCATTTACCCTTGGTGGAGTTCTCCTACAACAATAGTTTCCAGGATACTATTCAGATGGCACCTTTCGAGGCTCTGTATGGGAGGAGATGTAGATCGCCCGTCTGCTGGACAGAGCTCAGTGAGAGCAGTATCTTGGGGACCCAGATCGTACAGGAGACGACCGAGAAGATACAGCTGATTCGAGACAGGATGATGACAGATCAGAGCAGGCAGAGATCGTATGCTGATAGGCGCCACCGCAGATTAGAGTTCGCTGTTGGAGATCACGTTTTTCTGAGGGTCTCTCCGATGAAGGGAGTGATGAGGTTTGGACGGAAGGGGAAGCTTAGCCCTAGATTCTTAGGTCCCTTCGAGATCCTCGAGCATGTGGGCGCAGTGGCTTATCGTTTGGCTCTTCCACCCGACTTCCCAGATGTTCACCCCGTGTTCCCCGTGTTGATGCTTCGTAGATACCAACATGACCCTTCACACATGATTCAGCATCAGACTGTTCTGCTCGAGCGCGACCATTCGTTCACCGAGCAGCCAGTCGTGATATTGGACCGGCAGGTGAAGAAACTTAAATCGAGGGTCTCGCCATCAGTGAAGGTGCTTTGGCACAGCCCGAGTGGCGAAGAGATCACTTGGGAAGCCGAGGGCGAGATGCGGAACAAGTTCCCTCATCTCTTTGAAGGTATGCGTAGCATTATATTTTCAAATTCGGGGACGAATTTCTTTTAAGGGGGGAGATTGTAACACCTTAGGATGTGTTTAGTGGCTAATTATATTTAAATAAAGGGGTTTTAATAAAAAGTTTACCAAATTGAGTTTCCAATATTCTTCCAAATTTAATAAATATTTTTCTAGAATTTTCCTAGGCTTGCACACACATGTGCATGTAAACTAGGGTTTTAAAATGAGGTAATACCATGATTAGCAACCATGGTGGGTTTAAATAATGGGGATTAAGTCTTTTGGGTTTTAATTAAGTCTAATTAATTAATTGATGGTTGCTTTAATTTGAATTTTCTTTTGGAGTGTTGACTTGGTGAGAATGAGAGAGAGAGAATGCATCATGGCAAAAGCCATGCTTGCATTTAATGAAGAGAGAGAGTGGAAGGGTTGACCTTGGGAGTTATGATTTCCTCTCATTATTGTGCTCATTTCTCTCAACCTCACTCTCACACCCACACACCCACATCTACAGCAGCAGCACAGCAGCAGAAGCAAGCAGCACAGCAACAACAAGCATCACAGCAGCAGCAGCAAGCATCACAGCAGCAGCAACAGTGAGCAGCAACAGCATCAGTGAGCAGCAGCAACGGCACAACTCAACTGCAGCTCCTTCCCCCTACTCCTTGTTCTTCCTCCAAGCTCCTTAGGGTCGAGTGTGGGGTATACTTCTTGAACTTACCCCCTAGTTTGCTTAATTAGTGTAGCTTAGCTTCGATTAGTGTTTATTGGTGCGTTTTAGTGCGATATGTGGTGATTAGTGGGAACCATGACCAAGTGATGTATGGATTGGTTTCAGTAAGTTGATGGAGTGTTGTTAGGGCCATGTTAACCCAGCTTAGCCCCCAATTGCACTAAAATACCACCAGATCCCTATTTGATGCAAATTCACCGTTTTTGAGAAAAATCTAGCTTTCTGCAAACTGCTATCGACCAAGTGAGTTCAGAATAATTTTGAGATGACTGCAGTATATTTGTTAGGTGTTGATCCCACAGGTAGAACCCAACCCCCATACAACATGTACAGGCCTCCGGAATATTGATTCTGGCAGCAATTTGCGGCCAGATGGGGAGGGTTTGGGTTGGGGTTTGGACCTATAGGTGTCTGCTGCTACCCTTAGACTCATGGAATGTATAATTTTATTTAATTCTTACTGTAGAAAAATCTGGAGCTATATACCTATTTCTCGTATTTTAAACCTTCGCGACACGCGTGATACGTGTGTGGGTTTGGGGTTTCTGCGTATCGCGACGCGTCGGGGTAGTTTCAGGGGCGTAATCACACGTTTTAGCGTATCGCGCACACGCGCGCTTGGTTTACGACGCGGGTTTCTAGTTCGACCTTAATATCACGTTTTGTGGATTTGGGCTTATATGTGATATATTGTGTGATTCTAGGTTCGCAGGCGAGTGAGACGGATGCTGCGAAGAAGGGGAAGCAAGTCGTCGTCTACACTTAGCCCGAGACTTCGGTGAGTAGATTTATCATCTACGGGGAAATCGCCCGTATTGCGTTATGCGTCAGGGCTAATAGGACCTTGTAGCAACATATTACATTTACATACATTGACTGTTCATGGCTATTGTTTAGTGCATACCGCATTCCCTGCTATATGTTTATAAACTAGAATTGATAGAACACCGCACCATTACTAACAGTTCATGTTGCACGAGCACTATCCTGCATGTTACACACACACCGTTAGTAATTGCCATGACACTCACACTATAGCTCATCTTTGATGTGACTTGACATGATATTCATACTTGATGCCTATATTACATCGCCTTGACTTTTACGTTGGTTTTTGGATTACATGAAATTTCTGGATTTGGGAACCGTGGCTATTTCAAAAAGAATATGTAATCATATAAAAACCCGGTTTCCCTTGATATGTTATTTCGGTGCGTCCACCATATGTTTTCTCGGTGCGAGAGTGACATATGTGAACCCGAATCGAGGAGTTGGATGAGGCCGATTACAGGTACATGGTGGACCCGGTATGGTATCCCGGGGCGAGAACGGTTTCGCTGTGTAGTAGACGGTGAGCCTGGCAGAGGGACCACTACCTACCCGTGATTGGTTGGACTTGGCGGTTATCCGAAGGATGCTGACCAGAGTCGATAGATGGATGCGGGATGATCCGTGCTGCCGGGGCTGAGGGCCGATACCGCAGACGAAGCCCGTGGGCTGACCCGGACTGACGGGGCCCGATGGATGAGGATTTGCGTGTCGATGCTGGACACGAGTACTTATGATATTTGGGTGCCGATGTTGGGCACTCGTGATTCTCAGAGATTTACAGGATTGGAGGGCCGATGAGAGTGCCGGCGCCTGAGCTATTTTAGGATCTGGGTGCATTGATGGACACCTATTATATATTCCACGTTGACATTCCGTGTAGATGTTATGTTTCCCATGCTCAGTATTCATTATTGCATCTCATCCTGTAGTTATATTACCTGATAGAGCACTTGCATGACTATTGCACATACTGCTTATCACGCATTGATATCATCTGCTGGCATATGATAGAGTAGCGCAGTACGTGCCTGCTCGCGATTACCTTTATATGTTATCTTTATTCACGAGTTGGCAACTCACCCCCGTTGTGCCACAGTATTTGCAGGTTGCCCCTCGGAGTAGTCGCGACAGGCTGCCTTTTGCATCTTTTGGCTACAGATACCACTACAGTTGGTGCGAGAGCTATTTTGCTTTTAGGTGGGTTGTGGTATCTGATTACTTTTATTGTACCCCATTTGTATCTAGTATTCTCCATCTACCATTTATGTACTAGACTTAGATACAGTGTGAGGACGATGATGTATATTTCTTTGTATTCTGGTGTCGAGCTCGTAGGAGCCGACTATTTTTATATGCAGTTTATTATTCTGTGATGTTTATTTATTGCTCATACTTCGCTACGGCGTCGTATATTACTCTTGAGATGATGGTTTCCGTCGGTGGGCATGATTTCTTCCGTTTGGGAATGTTTTGGTTTCATTATATCTCATTTTCACTCATATCCTGTTTTATACCCGATTTCGGGGTTACTTTTACAAAGGAAATGCTGCCAAAATTATTTAAATGATAACGTAACTTTAAAAGAACTTATTGAACTATTTAAGGTTTTCTTAATGTCTTAATTAAATGTTTTCAACACTCGCTACTTTTAAATGGTTTTGATTTCTGGGTTCGGCTTACTCAGTCGCGTTACGCCTGTAGACGTCGCGTGGTTAAGTGTTGGTCACGAGTCGAAATATTTGGGTCGTGATTAACTAATATACAATGGTGACATCATCCTCATCCCGGAAGTTCCCCAATAAAAGAATATTACATAAAATGAATTTTACATGAATGAAAATGAAAAACACTCATCTCACATAAACACCCCCGGCTATTCAAACACGACGATCCAATATAACATATCCAGCAACACATAACATCACATGTCATCAACGTAAGTAAATATGCGTATCCCAATTGTCGTTGATGTATAGCAACGAAACCGGCGATACACCATATATTACACTTACGGTCGCAGAAAAGAAAGTGTAAAACTACAACAGTTGGAATCCGCAACCTCTTTAGACATCGCATGCCTAATCAAATGAATTCCTTAGACATCAAATGCCTAACTATTATAAACCCCGCATTTTAGTCTCAATATCGAAAGCTCTTTTCAATATCAAGTCGGGCAATTCAACAAGATTCACGACATCCTGATCGAATGCTCTTCGCAAACTTTAGTAGACGGCCGCACCCCCGGATGCCATCGACGAAATGCTCTAAAGCGGAACACCGCTGCCGCGAGCACCCGAACGGATTCTTTTGGAGACGGGGTTCTCCTACAGTCACTTGGTCGGGGCTATGGGGCGTGGCTGTCTATTACGTTTACCCGGCGAGTATCCGCATACGCTACGTGATTGCGACGGACTTTTGATCACATCAAAATCCCATGGCAACCGATCAAATGAGACTAAACTGCTATGTTTATAACATTCAAATTAGTTACCTCATAACTACTTGTGGATTCCAAATATTGTATTACATTCCAGATAAATAGACAATGTTAAACTTTCCGATCGAATAAACAAACACCCAAGATTTCCCAAATAGTTCTCTACACCTGAGGGGAGTTTAAAAGCATCCATCACATGCCACAGTACCAATGGTCCAGCCGTAGAAGGGTCAAGCCAACGCCTCACATGTGGCACGCCGTACTGCCCCAAACTCTAAGGTTCAAAAGGCAGTTCAAGACGGTCACATAATCGAGTTAAGGTTTGTTGTCTTCTAGAGGGTCCATCGCGTTACTTGCACGACTTAGAACGTTCTTAAACTACGGAAATATCCAAAACTTGGAAATTTTCCGGCGGGGGAAAAAGTGAGTTATTGATATCCGGTCGAACATTTTAACACTTTCTAAAATTACCCGGAAAAACTTAAACGAAGTTAAATTATCCGATCGAATCTTTTGAGTCCCCAATACAACCCAAAAAACTCAACACTTGAGTATAAATTAAAAATTCCCATAAATCTCAGAAAATTCGTACAGAAGTTACTGTGTAAAAATCGCACCATAAACGCACTTTGGCGCCGCGGAACCGCCGCGGAAGGCATGTTCCTGCTGCGGTTCCGCGGTGCTCTAAGCGTATTACTGGATCGTTTTTCACACAAGGCCTTAGAATTCCCTGCTGATTTTTTTGAGCATTTTTAATATTGAAAAAATCACGATTTCAAAAAATGTCCAGAGAGGGGTATGTAGGGTTCCTAGGCACTCTTGTGAAGATTCATAAGGCATCAAATATACCGGGATAAAAATTTAGACGTGCCGAACAACCCAAAGCCGGGAACTTTACTAGATTATTAGGGTTAAACATGCAAGATGATAACTTTTTATCTAAGTGTGAGGGATTACAACCTTTGTAGTCCGCTCCTTCGCTTCACAAGCTTCGAGTAGAAGTCCCTTTGCCGCGATCCACGATCTCCCGGACTCATGAGAGGCTCCACGACTCGAACGATCCATGCTAGCTTGAAGTGTTCCAAATCTCCGATGATCTACGTCGAAGTTGCAAAGACTCAAGCTTTCTCACTCTAAAGAGATGAACACACTAATCTCATGGGCTAGATGAGATGAGGATGAGAGAGTAGTATTTATGCTTTCTTTTTAAATCATTTTCTCATATATATTCATCACATAAAAATTTCTAGTGAGCTTTTCAAGAGAGAAGAAGATGATAATGGAAATGATAATGATAAATCCTTTTGTGATGAATAGAAATAAAAGTATATGATTGATGTATCAACCATGGTCAAGGATGAGTGGCTAATAATGTGTAGAGAATAAACTATAGTTAGGGTTTGGTTGGGTTAGATAATGTGTCATCAACAAATATCTTAACCATGACAAAAGAAATTGCTTCTAGAAGGTGCATGAAGCAACTAACCCAAATCAAACCCTAACCTCATTTAATCATCGTTAAACATGTTTAACAATAAATCATATCATGTCACAATAATATATATCATATATATATATTATATATTTGCAACAAAAGAAAATAATACAATTAACATATATCGCATATATATCAATGTATCATCCAGTGAGAAAATGAAATAATAAAGCAAGCCAATATTAGATAATGTAATAATATATCATATATATTATTATACATTAAATCATCGAATCAACACTTGATCCGACGATCCGGCTATATCGAATATTACCGGCTAATATATATCATGTACCGATTCATCGAATCAACACTTGATCCGATGACCCGGTTCATATCTAAATATCGCGAGAATATCATACGGTATCTCATATCGCATTATTCTCGGTCCTGCACATATCACATATGTGCCTCTACTCCGTTTCGCCTGAGCCAAGAAACCTCTTTGTAGGACTCTAAAGAATCGTCAATACGCCGGTAGCAGGTGATGATCATATCAAACACCCACAAGCAGCAAGCGGTCAGCTAAACGTAACAGCCACCCAGGTATTGAACGATCAGAAGATCAACAAGCTAGCCTGTGCGTTCTCCTGTGAATACAATCAGTAACACTCCCGTACAGTCCGGTCTGTTCGTCTGATATGTCGCATATCAAGTCTAGGGGTGGTATACGTCAGACCCCAGTAACCGATAAGTCGTGTCGATGTGTGGCACATAACGGGTCGAGAAACTACTAGTAACACTTACCAGTAAATCTCTATATCAGCCCTGGCCAGGGACTTCCAGTTATAGCCAATCGAACACAGCACAACATCAACTCCCTATACCGGGAGAGACGAATCCCCTCCTATCGCTCATTGCCTCCATGTGATTCGGGACTGTACCCAAAATTCACCGTTTTGCATGCCCTCTTGGACGTGGTAAGGTGGAAATCAAAGCACAGTGGGGATCACACAAGACTCTATGACGATCTCGGGTCTACAGACAACCCTGTACCAGTGTCACCGGAGAACTGCCATCTGACGTGTGGTATATCACCATCTGGGAGTTCTCGGCGAGTCCGTCCAGTGTACCCAGTCTCCACTGAGCACCCGTACACCATCTCTGATGTCAAACACCGATGGATATGGGATCATCCATCGCCCATCATATGGGTCAAGATGCGTATACGCTAGTCTACTCTGGTGTATCGATGCCCTGACTCGATATACCCTCGACTAGGAACAGCTATAGGATGTACTCATCGACTACCAAGGCCCCACTAGTATGATCTCAACATAGTCCCAGTAGTCGAGTATAGATCCTAAGGGCTTTATCAACATGTGAGAGAAAAAAAACAGTAAACCAATACAAGTCAACATGTTAAGATAAAGTGAAACCAAATAGCATACTATCATGACGAGCAAGAAAGTCATCTCTATATATATCCAAGCATCCATTATAATATACATCATATGTACAACAATGGCCTCTAGGGCATATACATAACTAACAATTTCCCACTTGCACTAAGGCCAGCTGCTGTAGTATCTCATACCTAGCATCACGAATAATCTCTCAAACTGTATCTGGGGAATAGCCTTCGTGAATGGATCCGCGGTGTTGTCCTTCGTATCTACTCTCCTGACCTCGATCTCCCGGCGATCAACTATCTCCCTGATCAGGTGATACCGCCTCAGAATATGTCTGGATTTCTGATGGGATCTGGGTTCTTTGGCCAAAGCCACAGCTCCATTGTTATCGCAATACAGAGGTATTGGATGCTCAATGGATGGAACCACACCAAGTTCACTAATGAACTTCTTGATCCAGACAGCCTCTTTGGCAGCATCGTTGGCAGCGATGTATTCAGCCTCCATCGTCGAGTCTGCAACGGTATCCTGTTTGGAACTCTTCCAACATACTGCCCCTCCATTGAGGGTAAAGATAAATCCCGAGTGCGACTTAGAGTCGTCCTTATCAGTTTAGAAGCTGGAATCGGTAAAGGACTCCACCTGGAGTTCTCCGTTACCATACACCAAGAACATCTCCTTAGTCCTTCGTAAGTACTTGAGAATGTTCTTTACAGCTGTCCAGTGACTCTCTCCAGGATCTGCTTGATACCGACTCACTACACTTAGTGAGTATGCTACATCGGGTCTGGTACATAGCATCGCATACATGATAGAGCCTACTGCCGAAGCATAGGGTATCCCTTGCATGCGAGATCTCTCCAAATCAGTCTTGGGAGACATCTCTTTGGAGAGAGTGAGTCCAGAGATCGTGGGTTGGTTCCCATGCTTGGATTCTTCCATACTAAACCTCTTTAGTATGGTGTCAATGTACCTGGATTGGGACAATCCCAGTATCCGTTTAGATCTATCTCTATAGATCATGATTCCCAATATGCAGGAGGCATCACCTAGATCTTTCATTGAGAATCTCTGTGATAAGAAGAGCTTGACTGATTGCAGCATAGGAATATCATTTCCTATCAAGAGTATATCATCCACGTACAATACGAGGAAGACTACCTTACCCTCTGCTACCTTCTTATAAATACAAGGTTCATCTATATTTTTGATGAAGTCAAACTCTTTGACTACAACATCAAAACAGATGTTCCAACTCCGCGATGCTTGCTTTAACCCATAAATGGATTTAAGCAGCTTGCACACCTTTCCGCTGCTCCCACTATCTACGAAGCCCTCTGGCTGAGTCATGTACACGCACTCTTCTAAATCACCGTTTAGAAAGGCGGTCTTAACATCCATTTGCCAGATTTCATAGTCATGGTATGCAGCAATGGCAAGTAAGATCCGAATGGACTTAAGCATAGCCACTGGAGAAAAGGTTTTGTCATAATCCATACCTGGTCTTTGACGAAAACCCTTTGCTACAAGTCTAGCTTTGAAAGTCTCAACTTTTCCATCTACACCAAATTTCTTTTTAAAGATCCACTTGCTCCCTATGGGTTTTACCCCTTCAGGAGCATTTTCCAAAGTCCATACTTTGTTGGTGTACATGGAATCCATCTCAGATCGCATTGCATCCAGCCATTTCACAGAGTCACTACTCGTGATGGCCTGCTCGAAACTAGTCGGTTCATCATCATCCATGATGTAGTCCTCGCTTCCACCATCAATGAGAAAACCGTAGTATCTCTCAGGTGGACGAGAAACCCTACTAGATCGGCGGAGAGGCTGGGGTTCGTCGGGTACTACTGAATCCTCTGGTTCCACTAAATCATCTGTTGTAGTTTGTTCTGCTGGAACTTCTTCCAGTTCTACCTCAGAGCCACTAATCTCTTTTGCAAGAAATTCCTTTTCTAAAAAGGTGGCGTGTTGAGCAACAAACACCCTTTGTTCCTTACTGTGGTAGAAAATATACCCTCATGAATGCTTGGGATATCCAATAAACTTACATAAAACAGATCTTGCCTCGAGTTTGTCCGGGTTTCGTCTTTTGACATAAGCCGGGCAACCCCATATCTTAACAAAATTAAGATATGGTCTCTTCCCTTCCCATATCTCATATGGGGTGGTAGGCACAGATTTGGTAGGAACTTTATTCAGTATGTTTGCCGCTGTCTCAAGCGCATACCCCCGGAAGGAAATAGGTAACTCAGCTATACTCATCATAGAGCGCACCATATCTAATAGGGTGCGATTCCTCCGCTCCGATACACCGTTGTGCTGTGGTGTATAAGGAGGAGTAAGCTGAGAGAGAATCCCATTCTCTTTTAGATAATCTAGGAACTCATTGCTTAAGTATTCTCCTCCTCGATCAGATCGAAGAATCTTAATACTTTTGCCCGTTTGATTCTCTACTTCGTGCTTATATTCTCTGAATTTCTCAAAAGCTTCAGACTTGTGTTTCATCAGAAACACATGTCCGTATCTAGAGAGATCGTCAGTGAATGTAATAAAGTAGGAAGAACCGTTCCTGGCATGCGTAGACATGGGACTGCATACATCACTATGTATTAGTCCTAAGAGTTCAGTAACTCTTTCTCCGTGTCCACTAAACGGAGCTTTGGTCATTTTTCCTTTGAGACATGAATGGCAAGTATCATAAGATGATAATTCGAACGGATTCAAATAACCATCCTTATGTAACTTAGCCAGTCGTGTCGCATTGATATGACCAAATCTACAATGCCACAAGAAGGATTCGTTCATTTCTGAACTTTTCCTCTTGTATGTGTTTTGTATATTGAGGACTGTATTCTGATTTAGAATGAATATGCCATTATGTAACGAGCCTGATGCAATCAACTTTTGATCTAGGAATATGTTCATAACATTATCCTGTACTACAAAATTATATCCTTCTTTACTTAATAAAGAAACTGATATAATGTTGCACATCATGTTCGGTATATAATAGCACTCATTTAGAACCAGTGTATTACGACTTGGTAATACAAGGTGATATTCGCCAACTGCTTTGGCTACAATACTTGCACCGTTCCCTACATGAACGGAATGATCACCTTTTCCCAGTTCTCTACCTTTTCGTAGCCCATGTAACAATTTACATATATGGGATCCTGATCCGGTATCTAATACCCAGGACGTAGGGTGAACTGAGAAACAGTTCTCAATAACTAACACACCCGAAGAAGATGCATCAACATGCATGTTCTTTTGGGCTGCTTGAGAATCCAGATATTCTCCTGTTTCCTGTTCAGTCTTATAACTCTTATAAGAAAGAACGGGTTCAACGTTCCCTCGCTCAGTACAATAATCGGGTTTAGTCAATACATCAATATTATTATCTTGATTATGGCCTGACATGGTCGCTACCTGGAGAGAGAGAGAGAAGAAAACACTTTAGCGTATGCTCTTGCAAGATTAGATTGGTTATTATCTTATCTAATCAGGATGTCTCCCACTGTTTTTATCAAATCTACCTTAAAACCCTAAAAGGTAAGATTAGCCGGGATTAATTACACCCTGCAATTTCGTCAATCTTTCAGCCAGATCAGTGTCGGTACTTTGAGGGAGGTTTCCCGTGCTTTCGCATGGACCTAATTAAAGTAAACCTCGTTTTCCCAGAGGCATGACCCCGGTAACACTTTTCTAGACACCTACTTGAATGACAAATTGTCCTGTGTAAAACTCTCCCAGGAGTAACACTTACTCGCAGTGGGTATCGGGATCCAACTATCTCATAGAAGGTATGCAATCTCATTGCAAATTTCAACACTTGAAATTCCCGATAACATTTTTCCCCTAGTAACTTATGACCTTGACGGAGGTCAACAAACCATAGGCTACTAGTCAAGTTCAACCCGTCATTTCTTGATTGAATTAAACCCACCCGCACGACCCTTGACGGAGGTCAACAAGGCCGTACGACTACCCTAATCCAATCTGCATCATATGCATAAGCAGATAAAAAACTAGTCAGCTACCGTACACTACGCCTTGACGGAAGTCAACAAACGTAGCACGAATACTAAATAGGACTTATCTGAAATAACGGAGGGCTACGTCAGGTTTTTTCTGAAAAACCTATTGCGTAACGAACTTGATATCGTCGTAGAATCGAGTAGTTTTTGAAAGGGAGTGTTTTTTTTAGGCTTTTCTTAGTTTCGCTAAAGGGGTCACTCCCGGTGAAGGGATCGTCGGCCCTTTCCTCATCGAATAAGGTGCAGGATATATCATATATACCGCTGTGCAAAGCAAAACTCTAAAAGCAATCAAAAGACAAACCGCATTTTGTAGCATCTGCCAGTTTCGCTAAAGAGGTCACTCCCGGTGAAGGGATCGTCGGCTCTTTCCCCATCGAATAAGGTGCAGGATATATCATATATATCACTGTGCAAAGCAAAACTGTAGCTACCCTTTTTATAAAGTTTTGATTCTACAACATCTTTAGGTTTCTTTTCTTTTTATTAATCTCATTAATAAAATCCCA
Source organism: Agapanthus africanus (assembly GCA_030015575.1). Taxonomy (NCBI): domain Eukaryota; kingdom Viridiplantae; phylum Streptophyta; class Magnoliopsida; order Asparagales; family Amaryllidaceae; genus Agapanthus; species Agapanthus africanus. The sequence goes on along the minus strand of JASDDO010000031.1, from coordinate 349,233,442 downwards.
TCAGCTTATGCTTCCTAAGCATCACAGAAGAAACGAAAGCAGTAATATTTATATATCAGCATATATATAGTATAAGCATTCGTCTCAGGCAGTAATATGATCTCATCACAGAACATTGCAGCAGAAGAACATATATGAAATATTGGATATACTAGGACGTCCGTGTTTTCAATACGAGCCTGTATAAAACACGGATTCCACGGTCGCGACGAATAGCCAAACCCACATCCCAAGACCCCTACGAGAGCGGCAAGTAACACTGCCAATTCTAGGGTTAGGAGACCCGGTCTCGACTCCTCGAGATGGCCTCCCACTGGACCCTAGAACCCGGTTACTTGTGCTCCCCTCCTTGGGTCTACCTAATGCGGAAAAGTAAATAATATACAACGGTGACATCATCCGCAACCTGGAAGTGCCCCAATAAAAGAGTATTATATTACAAATGAATTTTACATGAATGAAAATAAAAACCCTCATCTCACATAAAACCCCCGTCTATTCAGAACGCGACGATCCAATATAACATATCACAGCAACACATAATATCACATATCATCAACGTAAGTAAATATGCGCATCCCAATTGTCGTTGACATATAGCAACGAAACCGGCGATATCACATATTACACTTACGGTCACAGAAAAGAAAGTGTAAAACTACAACATTTGGAATCCACAATCACTTTAGACATCGTAAATCCGAAATATCACATACTTCGCATTTCATACCTAACTCTATGAATTCCACATATTGTATCACATTCCAGATAAATAGACAGTATTAAACTTTCCGAACAGATAATCAAATACCCAAAATTTCCTAAATTGCTCAACACTTGAGCGGAGTTCAAATAATCCCAGAATATGTCACAGTATCGGTGATCCAGCCGTAGAAAGGTCAAGCCAACGCCTCACATGTGGCATGCCGTACTGCCCCAAACCCGAAGGTTCAAAAGGCAGTTCAAGACGGTCACATAATCGAGTTAAGGTTTGTTGTCTTCTAGAGGGTCCACCGCTTAACTTGTACAATTTTTCCGAAAGATTTAAACCCAATAAAAATTCAACGCTTGAAAGTTTTACGTGCCGGGATAATGTGGGTTAATGATATCCGTTCAACTAGTTTAACAGTTTCTAAATATCCGGAAAGAAATACGAATTTAAAATTTCCGATCGAGTCTACTATTACAAAACAAACCCCAGAATATTCAACACTTGAAACAGATTAAAAATACCCATAAAATATATAACACAGAACCATGAATTACAGTGGAGAAATGGGGCCATGATCACTTCAAGCCGCCGCGGTTCCGCGGCCCAATTATGGGTTTAGCCGCGGATCCGCGGCGCTTTGTACGGATCATTGCATCATTTTTCCACCGTAATTCTTATATTTTGCTGTAGTATTTTTCAGTTATTTTTAATTCAGAAAAATCCCAGTTTTTGAAAAATTTCCAGAGAGGGGGAAAATTTTGTCGGTTCGGGTTCGATCGGAGTTTTAACTTCGTAAACACGTCGCCTAATACTCTAGCTAGGCTCTGATACCACTGTATGATTCCTAGGCACTCTTGTGAAGGTTCATAAGGCATCAAACATGCCCGGATAAAAATTTAGACGTGCCGAACAACCCAAAGCCGGGATCTTTGCTAGATTATTAGGGTTAAACATGCAAGATGATAACTTTTTATCTAAGTGTGAGGGATTACAACCTATGTAGTCCGCTCCTTCGCTTCACAAGCTCCGAGTAGAAGTCCCTTTGCCACGATCCACGATCTCCCGGACTCATGAGAGGCTCCATGACTCGAACGATCCATGCTAGCTTGAAGTGTTCCAAATCTCCTATGATCTACGTCGAAGTTGCAAAGACTCAAGCTTTCTCACTCTAAAGAGATGAACACACTAATCTCATGGGCTAGATGAGATGAGGATGAGAGAGTAGTATTTATGCTTTCTTTTTAAATCATTTTCTCATATATATTCATCACATAAAGAATTTCTAGTGAGCTTTTCAAGAGAGAAGAAGATGATAATGGAAATGATAATGATAAATCCTTTTGTGATGAATAGAAATAAAAGTATATGATTGATGTATCAACCATGGTCAAGGATGAGTGGCTATTAATGTGTAGAGAATAAATTAGAGTTAAGGTTTGGTTGGGTTAGATAATGTGTTATCAACAAATATCTTAACCATGACAAAAGAAATTGCTTCTAGAAGGTGCATGAAGCAACTAACCCTAATCAAACCCTAACCTCATTTAATCATCCTTAAACATGTTTAACAATAAATCATATCATGTCACAATAATATATATCATATATATATATATATATTATATTTGCAACAAAAGAAAATAATACAATTAACATATATCGCATATATATCAATGTATCATCCAGTGAGAAAATGAAATAATAAAGCAAGCCAATATTAGATAATGTAATAATATATCATATATATTATTATTATACATTAAATCATCGAATCAACACTTGATCCGACGATCCGGCTATATCGAATATTACCGACTAATATATATCATGTACCGATTCATCGAATCAACACTTGATCCGATGACCCGGTTCATATCTAAATATCACGAGAATATCATACGGTATCTCATATCGCATTATTCTCGGTCCTGCACATATCACATATGTGCCTCTACTCCGTTTCGCCTGAGCCAAGAAACCTCTGTGTAGGACTCTAAAGAATCGTCAATACGCCGGTAGCAGGTGATGATCATATCAAACACCCACAAGCTGCAAGCGGTCAGCTAAACGTAACAGCCACCCAGGTATTGAACGATCAGAAGATCAACAAGCTAGCCTGTGCGTTCTCCTGTGAATCCAATCAGTAACACTCCCGTACAGTCCGGTCTGTTCGTCTGATATGTCGCATATCAAGTCTAGGGGTGGTATACGTCAGACCCCAGTAACCGATAAGTCGTGTCGATGTGTGGCTCATAACGGGTCGAGAAACTACTAGTAACACTTACCGGTAAATCTCTATATCAGCCCTGGCTAGGGAATTCAAGTTATAGCCAATCGAACACAGCACAACATCAACTCCCTATACCGGGAGAGACGAATCCCCTCCTATCGCTCATTGCCTACATGTGATTCGGGACTGTACCCAAAAGCCACCGTTTTGCACGCCCTCTTGGACGTAGTAAGGTGGAAATCAAAGCAAAGTGGGAATCACACAAGACTCTATGACGATCTCGGGTCTACAGACTACCCTGTACCAGTGTCACCGGAGAACTGCCATCTGACGTGTGGTATATCACCATCTGGGAGTTCTCGGCGAGTCCGTCCAGTGTACCCAGTCTCCACTGAGCACCCGTACACCATCTCTGATGTCAAACACCGATGGATATGGGATCATCCATCGCCCATCATATGGGTCAAGATGCGTATACTCTAGTCTACTCTGGTGTATCGATGCCCTGACTCGATATACCCTCGACTAGGAACAGTTATAGGATGTACTCATCGACTACCAAGGCCCCACTAGTATGATCTCATCATAGTCCTAGTAGTCGAGTACAGATCCTAAGGGCTTTATCAACATGTGAGAGAAAAAACCAGTAAACCAATACAAGTCAACATGTTAAGATAAAGTGAAACCAAATAGCATACTATCATGACGAGCAAGAAAGTCATCTCTATATATATCCAAGCATCCATTATAATATACATCATATGTACAACAATGGCCTCTAGGGCATATACATAACTAACAGGGTAAATATCGGGGTTTTCGGGTTCGATCGGACTTTAAACTTCGCCTAGACTTCGCCTAAATCTCGAGCTTGGCTCTGATACCACTGTAGGGTTCCTAGGCACTCTAACAAGGTTCTACAAGGCATCTACCATGCCCGATTCAAAAAAATAGACGTGCCGAACAACCCTAACCAAGATCGTATACTAGAGATTATGCGAAAACTATAAGCAAGTGAACAACTTAACACTATGTGAAAGGGATTACAACCTTTGTAGATCCGGTCCTTCACTTCTAAAGCTCCGTTTTGACGTCCCTTCGCTGCGATCATCATGATCCCGGACTCTAGCGATGGTTTCCTCGGAGAAATGAACGGGCTAGGTCGTTGACTTTGAGGCCGAAGATGATCTACATCGGGGAGACTCAAACTCAAGCTCCATCTTCACTAGGTCAAGAACTTTGTGAAGAGAACACACTCTACTACATGGCAAGTGGTATAGGATGAAGAAGTAGGAGATGGGCTCACATTAGAATTGATTTTCTCACATTTTTTCTCATAGCACCATTAGAGCTTGAAAGCTTTTTCAAGGAGCTTGATGAAGATGAAGAAGAAAGAATAATATCATCATATGAATTATATCCTTCTCAATAATGTAACCATGGGTTAGTTAAGTTATCATGCTTAACTCATGTAGAGAATTAACTAAAGTATGAGGTTAAGGGTTGGGTTAACTAAATATCCTAAAGAATGGTAAAAGAGTTGACTTTGTCAATGTTTCCACAAGCTTCATGAAAGCTTGAGAACTTTGAGAAAGTCTTTCTCTTTTGTTATCCTTAATATAAAAACAAAACCCTAATCTTTACCCTAATCTTGGTATAAGTCTCATACACCCATCTTTGATGTATCATCAAGAATGACACAATCATATGTACACAAATATATATCACATATACACTTATGCACAATCAAGTGAGAAAATAAATCTTAAGTGAGCTAATACTTGTTAATGTAATGTAATATATCAAATATATATAATCATACATTAAATTATTGAATCAACTTTTGATTTAATAATCTGGCTATAACCGACTAATATCATGTGTAACGACTTATCGAATCAACACTTGATCCGATAACCCGGCTATATCGCATACAACCGATCAATGTTACAAATCGCGAGAATAGAATACGGTATCTCATATCGTATCAATCTCGGTCCCGCACATATCACATATGTGCTCCTACTCCGTTTCGCTTGAGCCAGGAAACCCCTGTGTAGGACTCTAAAGACTCGTCAATACGCCGGCTGTAGGTGATGATCATATCAAACACCCATAAGCCGTAAGCGGTCTGCTAAACGTAATGGCCACCCGGGTATTGAGCGATCAGAAGATCAACAAGCAATCCTGCTCACAATCCTGCGAATCCCATCAGTAACACTTACCGCACAGTCCGGTCTGTTCGTCTGATATGTCGCATATCTCGCCTAGGGGTGGTAAACGTCAGACCCCGGTAGCTTGATAAGTCATGCCGATGTAAGGTCCACAACAAGCGTGAAACTACTGATAACACTTACCAATTAATCACTGCAAACCTGGCCAGGGATTTCCAGTTATGGCCAGTCGAGCATAGCGCAACATCAACCCCCAATACCGGGAGAAACGAATCCCCTCCTATCGCTCATTGCCTCCATGTGAATCGGGACTGTACCCAAAAACCACCTGTTTGCACGACTCAGTAGAGCCGTGGTAGGGTGGAAATCAAAGCATAGTGGGAGACACACAAGACTCTATGACGATCTCGGGTCAACAGACTAAGCTGTACCAGTGTCACCAGAGAACTGCCATCTGACGTGAGGTATAATACCATCTGGGAGTTCTCGGCGAGTCCGTCCAGTGTACCCAGTCTCCAGTGAGCACCCGCATACGGTCTCTGATGTCAAACACCAATGGATATGGGATCATCCATCGCCCATCTCATGGGTCGAGAAGATATACGCTAGTCTACTCTAGAATATCAATGCCCCGTCTCCATATTCCCACAACTAGGAACATTGATGGATGTACTCATTGACTATCAAGGCCCCACTAGTATGATCTGCATCATAGTCCTGGAAGTCGAGTATACATCATAAGGGCTTTATCAACATGTAATAGAGAGACAATAAGTATACATGTTAAGATAAAGAGCAACCAGATAGTGTACTATCATGTCGAGCAAGAAAGTCCTCCCTATATATGTCCCAGCATCCACTACAATATACATCTCATGTACAGTAATGGCCTCTAGGGCATACATATAACTAACACATGTTATCACACTCTAGAAGGTATGCGCATGCCTGGCAAGTTTCAGTTTCTTTAGAAACTCCCGATATGATTTTTGCCCCATACTCTTATGACCTTGACGTTGGCCAAAATGCCATAAGTCACATGTCAAGTTCTACTCATCATTATCTTGTCAATTTGAACCCACCCATACATGCCCCTGACGTTGGCAAAATGGCAGAACGACCATCCCAAACCAACTCATCTATCTATGCAACAGATGAATACCCAGCAGTTACCAAACATTATGCCTTGGCGTTGGTCAAAATACATAGCTTGAATACTACTGAATACCCAAATGAAATGACGGAGGGCTACGGCTGGTTTTTCGCGAAAAACCTTTAACGTAACGAACTTGATATCGCTGAAGGAACCTGATAGCTTTTTAGAAAATATAGTGGTGAAAACTTTCGCTAAAGAGGTCACTCCCGGTGAAGGGATCTCGGCTCTTTCCACGTGGAATGAGGTGCAGGATATTCCAACTGAATACCGCGATGCAAAGCAACAAGTAATCGACTATAGTGAAGTTATTACCCTGACGCAAACTTCTGCCTAAGGGGTCACACCCGATGAAGGGATCTCGGCCCTCGCCTCGTCGAATGAGGTGCAGGATATTCCAACTGAATACCACTATGAAAAACAAAAGAAAACGTCTTTGTAATAACACTCTTTAAAACTGTTCCAACAACGTCCAAACAGGTTTGTTTTCCTTTGCATTGATCAGAATCAACGCAGTCCCATAAATTAATCACACCAGAAAAGAACGAAAATAAAATGTACGTATATGCCATTTGCATTCATCACTGGGTCCCGTTATCACCCGTTAGGTTACTTAACTAACGACAGAGCGGGGATAGGACTAACGCGGGTCAAAAACATATACAACATCTACTAGTATATATACCAATATACAATAATCGCTCCAGGCGTGATAAATGCAACATTACAGAAAAGCAATAAGCATCACAGAACAATACAGATAAACTGGGATCCCCGGGTTTCACAGAGCCGCTGCTAAAACCCGACGTTCCCCTGGTCGTGTGGATAGCCTGTGCAATGAAACCTAGACCCCTAAGTGTGCGGCAAGTTACCCGCCAAAACCTGAAGCGAGGCAGCCTCTTACAGCATAGTGAATGGACCACCCTGCACTTCACGGAATCCGGTAACTTGAGCACCCCTCCTTGGGTCAACCTGTACCCCCTGCGAGTGCGGCGAATAGTCTGCCAATTCTAGAGTGAGGTCTCTTTGCCTCTCAAAGCCATGAGATACGGACCCGTTGCCTTTCAGAACCCGGCTATCCATGCACTCCATCGCGGGGTAAACCTAGTACAGAAATGAAAAATATGTACAACGGGTACATCGACCTCAGCCCGGTCATGCCCCAAAAGAATATTATACAAACAGGCAGAGACGGCAGTCTACATGTTGGACGTTCACCCCGCAATATCAAATGTACAAATAAATCCAAACTGCACTACCATTGCAAACTGCTATCCACCACGACAAATCCGCAACATCACAGCACAACACAGAACATCAACGCGAATGTCACGTTCGCAAACCCGTCTAAACAAGCTATAGCAATTAGACGCAATTTACCGCTCGAATGACATTCCTGGTCGGAGATATAATGTAAGCACTGTAAATTAACAAGTTTAAAATTCCGATCGACAAAACATCCCGAAGTGGGCCCCACGTACAACTGCAGTACACAGACAAAATCTGGGCCCAAACAAAATATTCCAGAAACCACAATTTTACTTGAAAGACCCTACTGTAGAAAAATGGTTCACTGTTGCTCCAAAACGGCTGCGGAACCGCGGCCAAACCATGGTTTGTGCGGCGGTTCCGCGGCCGTACTGTGGAGACAGTGGACCAAATTTCTACAGTATCCTTAAAAAAGCCTGCTTGATTTTCTGAGATGCTCAAAATGATTTTTAGACCAGTTTTGAAAATCGACAGAAACTTTATCATGAAAAATGCGGTTTTGTAAATTTCGCTCGATCGATGTTTTAAACACGTTAGAACAAATTAGTAAAGGTTAATGGCGTGGCTCTAATACCATGTAAGTCTACGGTAGCGCCCCGACCGTCATTCTGACGCCAAACGCGGAACAAAAACTTTTATAACTGGCGCTATCGCATACTATAACCCGGATCTTGCCATTAACGCTAAACTAAAAAACTGTAATGAGGTAGAAAGGCTATACCGATCGATTCGAGTCCTTCGGTCTTTAGCCATCATCCCACGCTCCTGGCGGCAACTCCGATCTCTCGTCTCCTCATCGAGGTGGCACCACGTCAACGAATCTTTAAACGGGCTCCGTCTCTATACAGAGGCAACTCGGTCATTAAGTCTGCTAAAAGAGATGACCAAGATGAAGTAGAGAATGAGTAGAATACTTTGTCTCAAACACTCTTTGGTTCTCATCACATGAGAGGGTAAGAGTGGAGGGTGAAGAAGATGGAAAGAGTTGGAAATTGTGAGCTCATGAAACTATCTCAAAAGAGCAAAAACCAAGCATACAAAAATAACCCTTGGCTGCCCTCTTCTCTTGAGTGTGATATATATAAGGTTTAGAGTTAGAGAAATAAAGAAAAAATCATATCAAAATATCTCCAACTCAACCCTAAAATATCTCACCCAAAACAAACCCCATTAATACTCTAATGACTCACTAGATGACTCATTACATGAGTCATTAGTGAACATTCTAGAATCAATGAGTCATTAACATGAGTCACCCTTTCCAAAACTAATAATCATTTAAAACAAAATGATTAACCCAAAAATAAATGCATCTTCTAAAATATTCTCGTAACGGAATACGAGAATACCCCTCACCTGTATATACATATCTGTATCCGTATTCCGACCGAATACGAATACGAGAGACTAAAATATTCCGACTGAATATAATACTTGGATCCGGCTTAAACCAAAGCCCACCAGTATTATTTGTCCGAAATATGACACGTGCACAAATGCACGTGCAATTTCGAACCCTGCCATAAAACCATACGGCCTCTACAACGTTTCGGCCGAACTTGGGAAACTATCTGTGGGGGACTCTAAAGACTTGTCAGTACCCTGGCAGTGGGTTAACCACAAGCACGTCAGCGGCACTAGCTGTGCGTAATGGCTGCCTATGTACTGAACTCAAGGGAAGCCGATGAGCAAACTCATCCTAGAACCCTACTGAGCCTATCAGTGATAATATACATACAGTCCGGTCCGTTCGTCTATGAGTTTCACATATCGGGCCTAGGGGGCTGGTAACGTCAGACCCCCAATAGCGGTATAAGTCGTGTCGGAGAATTACTGGTAGCCCTGAACACCCTGAGAAACTACTGGAATATCTACCAGTAATTCTCACCTGCCTTGGCCAAGAACTTAGTGTAATGGCTCTCCTAGACACAGCGCGATCTCACCCCCAATACCGGAAGAGACGAATCCCCTGCCGATCCGCTCACTTGCCTCCATATGGCTCGAGACTGTACCCAAAAAAAACCTGTTTGCACGACTCCTTTGAGCCATGGTAGGGTAGAAATCAAAGCACAGTGGGAACTCACACGAGACAAATGAGGACCTCAGGTCGATGAACTAACCTGTACACATGTCACCAGGGAACTGTTATCTGACGCTAGGTATGAATACCAACTAGCAGGTTCCCGGCGAGTCCTGTCCGGTGTACTCATAACCCAATGAGCACCTGTATACATCTTAGGTGATCCAACTGACACCAGTGGCTTGTGAGACCGGCCATCGCCCCTCGTCGGGGTCTCGACTGTATACACTAGTCTACTCTGGAGTATCGATGCCCTGTCTCGAAACTCCTACGACTAGGGACCACAATTAAGATATGCTTTTGGACTACCCAACTCTCACGTATATGATCGCCATCATATTGTTGGTAGTCAAGCAGGATCCTAAGGGCTCTATCAACTTATAATAGTGATCATGTCACCTAAAGCTGTACACGACTGATAAAGACAAACCAGATAGCATACTATCATCTCGAGTAAGACTGTCCTACTGGTATAGGTCCTCCCTCAATCATTGCAATCACGTACCTGCGATCCAATAATTGACTTTGAGGGTACTATATCCAACAAAATTTTCCAAAACTCAATTCCCTAGGAAAACCGGCGAGATCGGATTTTCCCTGATGGTCGCCGGCCAAAATCCGAGCACCGGGGTTCGTTTTCTTGTGGTTAATTCTAGGTTTAGATTATAAGATCCAGGTACTGTTTGATCAATTTATTTATCCTTTAAACTATAGCAGATTCACATAGAGACCCAACTTATCAAAATACGATATCCGATTTCAAACAAAAACTGAATTGAACTAAAACGTTAGAGTTGAAGTTATACCTATGTAATGATTCACAGGAGAACGCCAGCTCCAGGATTGTGTGTGGGAACATCTAGGTTTGGTAACGGATCAAGCTTAATGATTGGTACAAGCTGATGAAGGGATTCTTTGGTCCTCACCCTATTTACACATTATACTTATAATTTTCAGTAGTTATTCCAACTGAAACACTACACTCTTCAGCCCCAAACGAAGAAAATTTTCTTTGGTCGACATAATCACATGAATGTCCTAACTAATCGCATCATTTGTTGTGTAGGAAGACATCACTTAGCTACCGTACACTACGCCTTAACTATAGTTGACATACGCAGCACGAATACTAAGTACCCTACTTCCTAAAATGACGGAGGGTCTGCGGATGGTTTTTGTGAAAACCTTAAACGCTTAATGAACTTGATATTGTCGTAGAATCGAGTGATTTTGAAAAGGCGTGTTTTTGAGGCTTTTACTAGTTTTGCTAAAGAGGTCACTCCCGGTGAAGGGATCTCGGCTCTTTCCTTATCGAATAAGGTGCAGGATATTTCACAAATACCACTATGAAAATCAAAAACTATAGAAGCAATCAAAAGACAAACCGAGTGGGTTATAGCATCTGCTAGTTTCGCTAAACAGGTCACTCCCGGTGAAGGGATCTCGGCTCTTTCCTTATCGAATAAGGTGCTGGATATTCTACAAGGAATACCGCTATACAAATCAAGAACTAGAGCTACCAATTTTTAAAACAAGTTTCTACAACATCTTTAGATTTCTTTTTCTTTCATTAATCTCATTAATGAAGTCCCATCTAATTATGCTTCCTAAGCATCACATAAGAAACGAAAGAAGCAATATTTATTATATCTCGTATATATAATATATGCATTCGTCTCAGAACAAATCAGGTGATCACATCACAGAATATCGTAGCAGAAGATTCACATATGAAATATTGGATATACTAGGAATTCCGTGTTTTATTTAAGCCAGTAAAAACTCGGATTCCATGGTCGTGATGAATAGCCAAACCCACATCCCTAGACCCATACGAGAGAGGCAAGCAACCCTACCAATTATAGAGTTAGGAGACCCGGTCTCGACTGCTCGAGACGGTATCCCACTGTACCCTAGAACCCGGTTACTTATGCTCCCCGCCTTGGGTCTATCCTAATGCGGAAAAGTAAATAATATACAATGGTGACATCATCCTCAACCCGGAAGTGCCCCAATAAAAAAATATTACATACAAGCTTTTACATGAATGAAAATGAAAAACTCCCATCTCATTTAAAATCCCCGGCTATTCAAAACACGACGATCCAATATAACATATCACAGCAACATATAACATCACATGTCATCAACGTATGTAAATATGTGTATCCCAATTGTCGTTGACATATAGCACCGAAACCGGTGATACACCACATATTACACTTACGGTCGCAGAAAAGAAAGTAAAAAACTACAACAGTTGGAATCCTCAACCATCTTAGACATCGTAAACCCAATATATCACATACATTGGATTTCATGCCTAACCAAATGAATTCCTTAGACATGGCATGCCTAACAATTATAAAACCCGCATTTTAGTCTCGATATTGAAAACACTTTCCAATAATCTGTCGGGTAATTCAACAAGATTCCCGATAACCTGATCGAATGCTCGTCGGAAACTTTAGTAGATGGTCGCACCCCCGATGCCGTCGACGAAGTGCACTAAGGCGGAACACCACGACCGTGAGCACCTGAATGGATGCATTTGGCGACGGGGTTCTCGTACAGTCACTTGGTCGGGGCTATGGGGCGTGGCTATCTAGTAAAGTTACCAGGAGAGTATCCGCGTACAGTACGTAATTGCGACGGACTTTTGATCAACATCAAAATCCCGTGGCAACCGATCAATTGAGACTAAACAGCTAGATTTATAAAATTCAAACTAGTTATCCCATAACCAATTCTGTTGATTCCAAATATTGTATCACAATCAAAGATAGCTAGGCGAAGTTAGATAATTCGATCGATGCAACGAATTCCCAAAATTTTCCAGAGAGCTCAACACTTGAGCACAATTAAAATTTCCCAGAAGCATGCCCCAGCACCTACGGACCAACAGCTGAAGGCCCAACCCAAGCCTCTCTAGTGGCGCAGCGGATCCACCGCCAAAACCATGTTTTGGCCGCGGATCCGCTGTCACATAGACGAGTTAGTGTTTCGTTCTTCAGGTGTGTCGATAGAATTCCCTTCAAGATTTTCTGAGTATTTTTAACATGGAAAAATCCAACTCTTTGAAAAATTTCCAGAGAGGGGGTATAATCGGGTTTTCAGAGTTTCGATCGGACATTAAACTTCGTCGAGACAACGCCTAATGCTTTAGTTTGGCTCTGATACCACTGTAAGGTTAGCTTAGCACCTTAGCAAGGTATTGGTAAGCATCAATCATGCTACTTTAAAATTTTTAGGTTGCTAAACAAACCAACCAAGTAATAGAACTAGAGAATTAGGGCGAAACATGATATGTAAACTCTTTACATCTAAGTGAACAAGGAATACAACCTTTGTAGACCGCTCCTTCACTTCAATAGCTCCGTGTAGTAGTCCCTTCACTGCGATCACGATCCCCGGACTCAAGAAAGGCTCCCATGAATATGCGAACAAGCTTGGTTCGAAGTCTTCGAGGCTGAAGATGATCTACGACGAGGAGACACTAGCTCATGCTATCTCGTCACTAATTGTGTAGATAAGTGAAGCAAAAAGCCTAAACTAAATGGCAAGTAGTAGAGGATGATGAAGTAGGAAATGGTCTCACTTTAGATATATTTTTCTCATAAGTTATCATCACTTTCACAAAAGCTAGAAAGCTTCAATGAAGAAGAAGAAGATGAAGCTCAAGTGATGAATGAATCCATGAGGTTAGAAATGCAACCATAGTTAGTGTATGTCATGCACTAACCATTGTAGAGACTTAACCATAGCTATGAGTTAATGGTTGAGTCGAAAAATATCTTAAGCTAGACAAGCAAGTGGACTAAGTCAATGTTTTCCACAAGCTTCTACAAGCTTCAACCATGACTCATTATCCAAATGTTTGAATTACATAAAACAAATAAAACCCTAACTTAACCCTAGCCTGGTGTGATACATACATGTTGCATGTGTAACCAAGCAAGACACAACAATATATATCACATATATATTTTGTGCAAAAAGAAAACAATACATTTAACATATATCACATATATATCAATGTATCATAAAGTTAGAAAAGAAATCTTAAGTGAGATAATATTGGTTAATGTAATTTAATATATCAAATATATAATTATACATTAAATTATTAAATCAACTCTTGATTTAATAATCTGGCTATAATACATATAACCGACTAATATCAAATGAATCAACTTATCGAATCAACACTTGATCCGATAATCCGGGTATATCACATATACCCGACCGATATCACAATTCGCGAGAATAGAATGCAGTATCACATACTCACATTTATCTCGGCCCCGCACATATCACATATGTGCTCCAACTCCATTTCGCATGAACCAGGAAACCTCTGTGTAGGACTCTAAAGGCTCGCCAATACGCCGGTAGTAGGTGATGATCATATCAAACACCCACAAGCCGCAAGCTGTCTGCTAAACGTAACGGCCACCCGGGTATTGAGCGATCAGAAGATCAACAAGAAAGCCTGCTCGTACTCCTGTAAATCAAATCAGTAACATTACCGTAAAGTCCGGTCTCTTCGTCTGATATGTCGCATATCAACAACCTGGAGGTGGTATAACGTCAGAACCCAATAGCATGATAAGTCATTCCGATGCAAGGTCCATAACGGTTCAAGAAACTACTGGTAACACATACAAATAAATCTCAGCAACCCTGGCTAGGCATTTCATGTTATGGCCAATTGAGCATAGCGCAACATCAACTCCCAATACCGGGAGAGACGAAACCCCTCCTATCGCTCATTGCCTCCATGTGACTCGGGACTGTACCCAAAAACCACCTTTTGTACGATCTCTTGAACGTGGAATGGTGGAAATCAAAGCACATTGGTAATCACACAAGACTCTATGACTATCTCAGGTCTACAGACTAACCTGTACCAGTGTCACCAGAGAACTGCTATCCGACGATAAGTATAATACCATCTGGGAGTTTTCGGCGAGTCAGTCCAGTGTACCCGGTCTCCACTGAGCACCTGTATTCCTTCTCTGATGTCAAACACCAATTGATATGGGATCATCCATCGCCCATCATATGGGTCAACAAGCGCATACGCTAGTCTACTCTGGAGTACCGATGCCCTGTCTTGATACTCCCACGACTAGGAACATTTGAAGGATGTACTTATCGACTACCCTGTCCCCACTAGTATGATCTGCATCATAATCCTGGTTGTCAAGTAATCATCCTAAGGGCTTTATCAACATGTGATCACAAAATAGTATCTGTTAACATGTTAAGATAAAGTGCAACCAGATAGCATACTATCATGTCGTGCAAGAAAGTCCTCCCTATATATGTCCAAGCATCCACTACAATATACATCGCATGTACAGTAATAGCCTCTAGGGCATACATATAACTAACAGTATGCGGTCCTATGTCTACACATGCCAGGAATGGTTCCTCGTACTTTATTATATTAACCGATGATCTCTCAAGATATGGACATGTGTTTCTGTTGAAACATAAATCTGAATCTTTTGAGAAATTCAAGGAAATATAAGTATGAAGTTGAGAACCAGATGGGTTAAAATATTAAAGTCCTACGATCTGATCATGGAGGAGAATACTGGAGAACGAAATCCAGAGATTATTTTAAAGAGAATGAGATTCTCTCTCAGCCTACTCCTCTGTATACATCATAGTACAACGGAGTATCGGGGTGGAGAAATCGCACCCTATTAGATATGGGGCGCTCTATGATGAGTAATGCTGAGTTACCTATTTTCTTTTGGGGATATGCTCTTGAGAAAGCTGCATACCTATTGAATAGAGTTCCGACCAAATCCGTTGCCTACCGCTCCATATATGGTATGGAATGGAAAGAGACCATCTCTTAAATGAGTTAAGATATGGGGTTTACCAGCCTATGTTAAAAAGAAAAATCCGGAAAAGCTCAAGGCAATGTCAGTTCTGTGCAAGTTTGAAGAATATCCCAAACATTTGCGAAGGAATATTTTTACCACTCTGAGGAACAAAATGTGTTTGTTTCTCGATATGCCACATTTTTTTGGAAAAAGAATTTTTTTGTGAAAGAAATTAGTGGCAATAAAGTAGAACTGGAAGAAGTTCCAACAACACAAACTATAACTGACTATTTGGTTGAACTGGAGGATTCAATAGTTTCCCAAGAATCCCAGCCACTCCGCAGATCTTGCAGGGTTCCTCATCCACCTGTTAGGTCCACGTTACCCACCCCGGTTCTTTCGGGGAGGCGGAATAGGTAAAAATCAAAATTTTCCTAACTAGGTAACATGGACCAAGCAATAAGGATCTTTTTTAAACAAGAACTAACAAATATAATACAAGTTTTAGCTACTATGTAGAATGGTTATACCTAGGCCTTGAACTCCTTCTCTTCTTTTGGTGGTTCACCTCCTTGCTTGCTCCTCGTAGTGGCTTGAACGGCTCCTCCTCGTTGTCTCCTCTTTGCCGTAGATGGATCCACCCGAGGGCCTCGAACTTGAGCTCTTATCTCAACCTAGAGATAACTAAGGTGCTTGGTGTGCTAAACCTAGAACCTTAGAATGAGTCGAGAAGAGTTATGGTGGTTTTGTCTCAAAAGTTCATGATTTCCAACTCATGGAACACTTCAACCTTGAGAGAGGAAAAAGGAGAGCTTTTTTTCATGAGAGAGAAAGAAGATGATAGAATGAGCTCTCATAATGCAACCATGCTCACAACAACAAAAAATAATAATGATAATAATAATAATCAAGTATTGTGATGGTTAGTTTCAATGACCATTATCATTTCATGCAATTATTGCATTTTTGTAAAGAACAACAAGTAAAATAAAGTCATAGCAATGAAATGATGATGGTCAACAAGTCAACAATGGTCAACCGGTCAACAAAGTCAACAAGTCAACAAAAGTCAAATATTAAACTCAACCATGACACAATAATCCTTAATTAATATTATTAATCATATTATTTCTCATTCTCATTAGGGTTTAGAAAAAGTCAACGGTCAACAAGTCAACCAAAGACAAATGGTCAACAAATCAACCAAAGTCAAATGGTCAACAACCCTAATGAGAATCTTCTGCCTCTGCCTCTATCAACTGTGCATACACACCCGCATCCGTGTTCCAAGGAACACGAATACACTGAGACAAAACCAATCCCAAAACAAATACTAGGATCTTGCTTAAACCAAAGACGCTAGTAATAACTGCCCGGACACTAAAACATGCATAAGTGCGCGAGTTTGAACGAACCGTGTCGCAAAACCATTCGACCTCTACTCAGTTTTGCCCAAAGGCGAGTAACCCTCTGTGTGGGACTCTAAAGGCTCGACACTACGCTGGCAGTGGGTTTAACCATAGGCCGCAAGCGGTACTAGCTGTACGTAACGGTCCCCAGGTAGATGCCTACAAGAAGACTGATGAGGTGAACCCATCCTAACTCCTACTGAGCCTGAATGTAACAATCTCCGTACAGTCTGGTCTGTTCGTCTGAGAATATCGCATAGCGGGCCTAGGGGGCGGTAAACGTCAGTCCTCTAATAACAGTACAAGTCATGTCGGAGTGTAGCCCAAAACACCCTGAGAATCTACTGGAAAACCTACCAGCAATTCTCACTTGCCCTGGCCAGGGACGACAATGTGTATGGCTCTCCTAGAAACAGCGCGGTATCAACTCCGAATACCGGGAGAGACGAATCCTGTCTAACCGTCACTGCCTCCAAGTGCTTCGGGACTGCACCCAACTACTACCTGTTTGCACGACTCAGTAGAGCCATGGTAGGATAGTAATCTAAGAACAGTGGGAACACACTGGAGGCGAAGTGACTGTGTCAAGTCATCGGACTAAGCTGTACTCATGTCACCACGGAACTGTTAACTGACGATAGGTATAATACCAACCAACAGTTCCCGACGAGTCCAGTCCAGTGTACTCGTAACCTAACGAGCACCTGCATACTATCTCCAGTAGGACATACTTTTGGTTGTGGGACAGACCATCTCCCCTGCTGGGAAGAGAAGCGTATGCACCAGTCTACTCTGGAGCATCGATGCCCTGTCTCGAAAATCCTACGACTAGGGACCAAAATAAGGATGTGCTTATAGACTACCCAGCCCCCACTAGTGTGATCGCTATCACAACGCCGGTAATCAAGCAAAAATCCTAAGGGCTCTACCATATGTTTTCAGCGATATGTTAAAAGAAACATATACACATATTAAGATAGAAACAAACCAAGTAGCATACTACTATATCGAGCAAGAATGTCGTAAACCCGTATATATATCCCAAGCCTCCAAAATGTATTATACAAACTAGTACTATACAATAATGGCCTCTATGGCATACATATCTAACAATCTCCCACTTGCACTAAAGGCCAGTAATTGGTGTACCGCATACCCAACGTCTGCACTAAGGCCAGCTGCTGGCGTACCGCATACCCAATCGCTCAAAAAGTCACTCGAACTGTGTTTGAGTGAGGGCCTTTGTGAATGGATCCACCGTGTTTTCTTTTGTGTCCACTCTCCGTACCTCGATCTCCCGGCGATCAATGATCTCCCTGATCAGGTGATACCGCCTTAAGATGTGTCTGGATTTCTGATGGGACCTTGGTTCCTTCGCTAAAGCTATAGCCCTATTGTTATCGCAATACAAAGGTATTGGGTCAACAATGGACGGAACCACCTGAAGTTCACTAATGAACTTCTTCATCCAGACCGCCTCTTTTGCGGCATCTCTTGCAGCAATGTATTCAGCCTCCATCGTCGAGTCTGCGACGGTATCCTGTTTGGAACTCCTCCAACACACTGCCCCTCCATTGAGGGTAAACACAAAACTCGAGACAGACTTGCTGTCATCTTTGTCACTCTGGAAGCTTGAATCGGTAAAGGACTCGACCCTGAGGTCTCCATTACCGTAAACCAGGAACATCTCTTTAGTCCTTCTCAGGTACTTGAAGATGTTCTTCACTGCCGTCCAGTGGTCCTCACCAGGGTCTGACTGATACCGGCTCACCACGCTCAGCGCGTAAGCTACATCTGGTCTTGTACATAGCATCGCATACATTATAGATCCTACCGCCGAAGCGTAGGGTATAGTGCTCATGCGAACCCTCTTCTCGTCAGTCTTAGGAGACATCTTCTTCGAGAGAGTGATTCCGTGCAATGCGGGTATGTTACCGCGCTTGGAATCTTCCATACTAAATCTCTTTAGTACGGTCTCTATGTACCTGGACTGCGAAAGTCCCAGTAGTCTCTTGGATCTATTTGTGTAAATCTTGATCCCCAGAATGTACGAGGCATCACCCTGGTCCTTCATGGAGAACCGTTGTGACAAAAATAGCTTGACCGATTGTAGCATAGGAATGTCATTTCCTATCAAAAGAATGTCGTCCACGTACAAGACTAGGAACACGACAGTTCATCCTACAATCTTCTTATAGACACAAGATTCATCTTCGTTCTTGATGAAATCAAATTCCTTGATTGCCTCATCAAAACAGATGTTCCAGCTCCGCGATGCCTTCTTTAATCCATAAATGGATTTAAGCAGCTTGCACACCTTCCCGCTGCTCCCACTGTCTACGAAACCTTCTGGCTGATCCATGTAAAAGCACTCTTCCAAACATCCATTTAGAAAAGCAGTTTTAACATCCATCTGCCAGATTTCATAGTCATGGAAGGCAGCAATGGCAAGTAGGATCTGAATGGATTTGAGCATAGCCACTGGAGAAAAAGTTTCGTCATAGTCCACACCAGGTCTTTGACGAAAACCTTTTGCAACGAGTCTAACCTTATAGGTTTCCACCTGCCCATCTACACCAAGTTTCCTTTTGTAGATCCATTTGCATCCAACGGGTTTTACCCTAGGTGGAGCAATATCCAAGGTCCACACTTTATTGGTGTACATGGACTCCATTTCGTAATGCATAGCTTCCAGCCACTTATCAGAGTCCTACTGATAATGGCCTGCCTGAAACTGATAGGGTCATCTTCTTCCAAGATGCAATCCTCTCGATCCCGGTCTATGAGAAAACCGTAGTATCTCTCGGGCGGATGAGAAATCCTACCAGATCTGCGGAGTGGATGAGGTTCGTTGGGTGTAACTGAATCTAGCGGTTCCACCAAATCTTTAGTTAAAGTTTGTGTTTCTGGAATTTCATCTAGTTCTACCGTGCTGCCACTAATATTTTTAACAAGAAATTCTTTTTCCAAAAATGTGGCATTCCTGGAAACAATTATCTTCTGTTCCTCTGCATGGTAGAATAGATACCCACTAGAATCTTTTGGGTATCCCACAAACTTACATAAAACTGCCCGTGCCTCATGTTTGTCTGGGTTCTGCTTTTTGACATAAGATGGGCAACCCCAAATCTTAATACGTTTAAGATACAAACTCTTACCACTCCATATTTCATACGGAGTCTTAGGCACGGATTTGGATGGAACTTGATTCAATAGATGTGCTGCTGTTTGAAGTGCATATCCCCAGAATGAAAGAGGCAACTCAGCACTACTCATCATGGAGCGAACCATATCCAATAGGGTACGATTCCTCCGCTCCGATACACCATTGTGTTGTGGTGTATAAGGGGGAGTAAGCTGAGAGAGAATGCCATTCTCTTTTAAGTAATCTAGGAATTCTGTGCTTAAGTACTCCCCTCCTCTATCTGATAGGAGGATCTTGATACTTTTGCCTGTCTGGTTCTCTACTTCGTTTTTGAATTCCTTGAATTTCTCAAAAGCTTCAGATTTATGTTTCATAAGATACACATATCCGAATATAGAGAGATCGTCAGTGAAAGTGGTGAAGTACGAGAATCCACCCCTTGCATGTATAGACATTGGACCACATACATCACTGTGTATGAGTCCCAAGAGCTCTGTTGCTCTTTCTCCATGTCCGGTGAACGGAGATTTCGTCATCTTTCCTTTGAGACAAAACTGACAAGTTTCAAAAGGTGAAAACTCGAACGTATTCAAGAGTCCATCTTTCTGCAACTTACTTAGTCTTTTCTCTCTGATATAACCAAGTCTACAATGCCACAAGTAGGATTCATTCATATCTGAATTCTTCCTCTTGTGTGTGTTTTGTACATTGAGAACTCTATTCTGATTTAGAACGTAGATACCATTACATAGTGTACCTTCTGCAACCAGTACCTTATGAAGGTAGATGTTCATGATATTTATATCAAGAACAAAGTTATATACATCTTTATCGAGTAAAGAAATTGATATGATGTTGCAAACCATGGAAGGTACATAGTACCAATCGTTCAAAATCATAGTATTGCCGTTTGGCAACACTAGGTGATATTCACCGACGGCTGCAGCATTAACTTGTGCTCCGTTCGCTACCCTGAGCGACATATCACCAGGTACAACTTTCCTACTTTTTCTCAATCCCTGCAATAGATTACAGATATAAGATCCTGATCCGGTATCAAGTACCCAGGAGGTAGAGCTGACCGTAAAGCAGTTCTCAATTACAAGAACACCTGAAGTAGATGCAAAACTATGCTTCTTCTTCAACTGGGTATCCTTGGAATCCATCAAATTCTCTTTCCCTTGCTTATACTTATGACTGTTGTCGTAAGTTAGAGCCGAACCAACATTCCCCAGCCCCGAATAAGAATTCAGATCGGTCAAGCGATACATTTTATTATCTTGATTAGGGCGTGAAATGGTTGCTACCTGGAGAGAGAGAAAAGAAACACTCAGCGTGCGCTCTTGCAAGATTAGATTGTTTTATTGATTTATCTAATCAGGATGGCTCCCACTGTTTCCTCAAATTATTCTTCAAACCCTAAAAGAAGAACTAGTCAAGATTAATCGCACGTCACAATACCTGCTTAACCTTTCAGCCAGGCTAGTGTTGGTACTTCGAGGGAGGTTTTCCAACGCTTTCGCGAAGTTTCTTAATTAAATAACCTCTTTTCGCTGGAGGCGTAGCCCCGCTAACACCGTTCTAGACACCTACTTGGTTTATAGCATTGATTGTTAAGTGAAATAATCTCCCAAGAGTAATTTAACTCATCAGTAGGATCGGGATCCAACTATCATTGTGCGATGACCTAGATGGAATCCACTCTAGTCACCACACTCCAGAAAGTATGCTAAATCTGCAAGTTTCAGTTTCTTTAAAAACTCCCGATGTGGATTTTTTCCCCTAGGACCCAAGTGACCTTGACACAGTCAACAAATCAAAGAGTCCTAGTCAAGTTCAACCCATCATTATCTTGATTGCATTAAACCCACCCGCATAACCCTTGACACAGTCAACAAGGTTACACAACTGTCCTAACCAATCACATTGTATCTAGCAGATAAGCAATACTCAGCTACCGTTCACTGCGCCTTGACACAGTAAACAAACGCAGCACGAATACTAAGTATAACTTATAAGAAATGACGGAGGGTTACGGCTGAGTTTTTGGTGAAAAAACCGTTAACGTAATGAACTTGATATCGTTGAAGGAACTTGATAACCTTTTTGAAAATATAGTGGCGAAAACTTTTGCTAAAGAGGTCACTCCCTATGAAGGGATCTCGGCTCTTTCCTCGTCGAATGAGGTGCAGGATATTCCAAACTGAATACCTCGATGCAAAGCAAGAATAATCGACTATAGTGAAGTTATTACCCTGACGCAAACTTTTTGTCCAAGAGGTCACTCCCGATGAAGGGATCTCGGCCCTTTCCTCGTCGACTGAGGTGCTGGGCATTCATAACCGAATATCTCTATGCAAAACAAAAGAGAATGTCTTTGCAATAACAGCTTTTTGAAAATTGTTCCAACAACGACTTATTAGTTTTGTTTTTTCTTTGCATTAATAATGCGTCCCATCAATTAATCCTACCATTGCAGAAAACAACGAAAATATGACGTACACTTATGCCATCCGCATTCGCCACAGGGACCCGTCATTACCCGTTAGGTTACTTAACTAACGACATAGCGGGGGCTGGACTAGCGCGGATGCAAAACATAAGCAACGCCTACTAGATAGAATATATAGATATATACATTCGTCAGATGCAATGATAGCCATCCCAGATCACAGATGAACACATTGGATATGCTAGGAATCCGTGTTTCGTTCGAGCCTGCAACGAAAGACGGATTACACGGTCGCGATGAATAGCCAAACCCCACCCTAGACCCCTACGGGTGCGGCAAACTACCCGCCAAATACCCGAAGTGAAGCAGCCTCCCTCAACACCGTGAGTAGGCCACTCAGCACTTCAACGTACCCGGTAGTTTGTGCACCCCACCTTGGGTCTATCCTAGGAGCAAAAACAGTAAAAGAAATAATATACAATGGCGGCTACAACCTCATCCCGGATGTCCGGCCATAAAAATAATATTACATCAATTACATATTACATCAAATGAAAAGTTAAAGAAAACTCTCATCTTACAACCCCCCGGCTATTCATCCGCGACAATCCAACGAATTCATATACACAAACCATCAAAATTACAGATCACAGATATGCACAACCCCCACTAATCGACCTATAGCGATCAGCCGACGTTCAGTGCATGTATCACATTACAGATATAACAATTTAGCCAAAATTTGTAGAATTCCGATCAAAATACAAATTTGTAACTACCCCAAAAAAATAACATTTTTCTCTGGATAATCTGGGCAAAAACAAAATATCTCAAAAATCCCAAAACAGCAAACAGAGGAATCTGCAACAAATTTGAGCCGCGGCCGAGTCAACTCGGCCGCGGATCCACGGCGGAATGCATGGTTCCGCCGCGCTTCCGCGGCGAGTTGGCCGAGTCATGGTCTCAAATTTCTTGACAATTTCCAGAAAACCCTGCTTGTATTTTTCATGTCATACAAAATATTTTTAGGCATGTTTTGAAAATCGGCAGAAAACACATTTTTTCGGTTTGTTTTCGGGATTTTTTTTCCGGATCGAAATTCTAAACACTTTGCTAACAGTTAGTTGTTGCTTAGCTGGGCTCTGATACCGCTGTTAGGTCCGCGTTACCCACCCCGGTTCTTTCGGGGAGGCGGAATAGGTAAAAATCAAAATTTTCCTAACTAGGTAACATGGACCATGCAATAAGGATCTTTGCTAAACAAGAACTAACAAATATACTACAAGTTTTAGCTACTATGTAGAATAGTTATACCTAAGTCTTGAACTCCTTCTCTTCTTTTGGTGGTTCACCTCCATGCTTGATCCTTGTAGTGGCTTGAACGGCTTCTCCTTGTCGTCTCCTCTTTGCCGTAGATGGATCCACCCGAGGGCCTCGAACTTGAGCTCTTATCTCAACCTAGAGATAACTAAGGTGCTTGGTGTGCTAAACCTAGAACCTTAGAATGATTCGAGAAGAGTTATGGTGGTTTTGTCTCAAAGGTTCATGATTTCCAACTCATGGAACACTTGAACCTTGAGAGAGGAAGAGGGAGAGCTTATTTTCATGAGAGAAAAAGAAGATGATAGAATGAGCTCTCATAATGCAACCGTGCTCACAAAAACAAAAACATTAATGATAATAATAATAATCAAGTATTGTGATGGTTAGTTTCAATGACCATTATCATTTCATGCAATTATTGCATTTTTGTAAAGAACAACAAGTAAACAAAAGTCATAGCAATGAAATGATGATGGTCAACAAGTCAACAATGGTCAACTGGTCAACAAAGTCAACAAGTTAACAAAAGTCAAATGTTCAACTCAACCATGACACAATAATCCTTAATTAATATTATTAAGCATATTATTTCTCATTCTCATCAGGGTTTAAAAAAAGTCAACGATCAACAAGTCCACCAAAGTCAAATGGTCAACAAGTCAACCAAAGTCAAATGGTTAACAACCCTAATGAGAATCCTCTGCCTCTGTCAACTGTGCATACACACCCGCATCCGTGTTCCAAGGAACACTAATACACTGAGACAAAACCAATCCCAAAAAAAATACTAGGATATGGCTTAAACCAAAGCCCGCTAGTAGTAACTGCTCGGACACTAAAACGTGCACAAGTATGCGAGTGTGAACAAACCCTGTCGCAAAACCATGCGACCTCTACTCAGTTTTGCCCAAAGGCGAGTAACCCTCTGTCTGGGACTCTAAAGGCTCGACACTACGCTGGCAGTGGGTTTAACCACAGGTCGCAAGCGGTACTAGTTGTACGTAACGGTCCCCAGGTAGATGCCGACAAGAAGACTGATGAGGTGAACCCATCCTAACTCCTACTGAGCCTGAATGTGACAATCTCCATACAGTCCGGTTTGTTCGTCTGAGAATATCGCGTGGCGGGCCTAGAGGGGCGGTAAACGTCAGTCTCCTAATAGCGGTACAAGTCGTGTCGGAGTGTAGCCCAAAACACCCTGAGAATCTACTGGAATACGTACCAGCAATCCTCGCTTGCCCTGGCCAGGGACGACAATGTGTAATGGCTCTCCTGGACACAGCACGATATCAACTCCCAATACCGGGAGAGACGAATCCTGTCTAACTGTCACTGCCTCCAAGTGCTTTGGGACTGCACCCAACTACTACCTGTTTGCACGACTCGGTAGAGCCATGGTAGGGTAGTAATCTAATAACAGTGAGAACACACTCGAGGCGAAGTGACAGTGTCAAGTCAACGGACCTAGCTGTACTCATGTCACCTGGGAACTGTTAACTAACGATAGGTATAATACCAACTAACAGTTCCCGATGATTCCTGTCCAGTGTACTCGTAACCTAACGAGCACCTGCATACTATCTCCAGTACGACGTACTGATGGTTGTGGGACAGACCATCTCCCCTGCTGGGAAGAGAAGCGTATGCACCAGTCTACTCTGGTGTATCGATGCCCTGTCTCGATAATCCTACGACTATGGACCAAAATAAGGATGTGCTTATAGACTACCCAGCCTCCACTAGTGTGATCGCCATCACAACGTCGGTAGTCAAGCAAAAATCCTAAGGGCTCTACCAATATGTTTTCAGCGATATGTTAAAAGAAACATATACACATATTAAGATAGAAACAAACCAAGTAGCATACTACTATATCGAGCAAGACTATCGTAAACCCGTATATATATCACAAGCCTCCAAAATGTATTATACAAACTAGTACTATACAATAATGGCCTCTAGGGCATACATATCTAGCAATCCACCTAGAGATACTACGGTTTTCTCATAGACGGTGGGAGCGAGGATTGCATCATGGAAGATGATGACCCAACTAGTTTCGAGTAGGCTATTACAAGTTGAGACTCTGTGAAATGGCTACATGCTATGCAATCTGAGATGGAATCCATGTATACCAATAAAGTATGGACTTTGAAAGTTTCTCCTGAAGGGGTAAAACCCATCGGGAACAAGCGGATCTTGAGAATATAATTGGTGTAGATGGAAAAGTTGAGACTTTCAAAGCTAGACTTGCAACAAAAGGTTTTCGTCAACGACCTGGTGTCGACTATGATGAAACCATTTCTCCAGTAGCTATGCTTAAGTCCATCAGGATCCTACTTGCCATTGCTGCAGACCATGACTACGAAATCTGGCAGTTAGACGTCAAGACCGCTATTCTAAATGCCGATTTAGAAGAGAGCGTGTACATAACACACCCAGAGGGCTTCGTAGACAGTGGGAGCAGCGGAAAGGTGTGCAAGCTTCTTAAATCCATCTACGGATTAAAGCAGGTGTTGCGGAGTTGGAAAATCTGTTTTGATGAAGCTGTCAAAGAGTTTGACTTCATCAACAATGTAGATGAACCTTCTATATATAAGAAGGTTGTAGAGAGTAAGGTTGTCTTCCTCGTATTGTACGTGGATGGCATACTCTTGATAGGAATCGGTCTTCTTATGCTACACTCGGTCAAGCACTTCTTATCACATAAGTTCTCCATGAAAGTTCTAGGTGATGCCTCCTACATCCTGTGGATTAAGATCTATAGAGATAGATCTAAATGGATGCTGGGATTGTCCCAATCCAGGTATATAGACACCATACTAATGAGGTTTAGTATGGAAGATTCTAAGCGTGGTCATTTACCCGCTTGTTTAGGAATCACTCTCTCCAAAGAGATGTCTCCCAAGACTGATTTGGAGAGGGCCCGCATACAAGGGATACCCTATGCTTCGGTAGCCGGGTCTATCATGTATGCGATGTTATGTACAAGACCAGATGTAGGTTTCTTACTAGGTGTAATGAGTAGGTATCAATCAGATCCAGGGGAGAAATAATAGACAGCAGTGAAGAACATTCTTAAGTACTTGAGAAGCACTAAAGAGATGTTCTTTGTGTATGGTAACGGTGAACTACAGGTGGAGTCCTTTACCGATTCGAGATTCCAGAGTGATAAGGACGACAGTAAGTCGGTTTTGTTAGTTGTATGTAAGCCTTAGAGGCCATTATTGTACATATAATGTATTTTATAGTGGATGCTTGGACATATATAGGGAGCACTTTCTTGCTCGACATGATAATATGCTATCTGGCTGCTCTTTATCTTAACATGTACACTTATCTGCTGGGTTCGGTTTCGTATGTTTTTTTGGCCTCATTTTCGTATGGTGTTCCAATCTCTATGGTTTGGTGTTTCAGGTGTTGTTTGTTTTTACTAAGATTGCATGTGATGCTATCTTTCTGTAAAGGCAATTCGGAGTTCTTCGTAGTCGTAATTCTAACATCGTTTCGGGTAATCTAGAGGGTGTTAAAAAGTTCAAACGAATATCAATAACCCATTTTCTCCCTCGCTGGAAATTTTCCAAAAGTTGGATTTTTCCAAGTTTAAAATCTTCAGAAAATCATGTAAGTAATTCTATGGACCCTCTAGAAGAACTATACCCAAACTCGACTTTTACACCACGGAACCGCGGCCAAACACTAGGGTTTGCGGCAGTTCTGCAGCGCTATGAGTGAGGCATGGTCAGACCTTCTACGGTTGGTCCATAAGTACTGTGGCATGTTTTGGGTATTTTTTAAACTGCGCTCAAGTGTTGAGCTCTTTGGGAAACAAGTGGGTGTTTGTTGATTCGATCGAAAAGTTTAACATCGTCTAGCTATCTGTGATTGTGATAAAATATTTGGAATCTACAATAATTAGTTTTGTGAATACTAATTTGAATTTTGTAAACCTAGAAATTTAGTCTCAGTTGATCGGTTTCCATAGGATTTTGATATGGATCAAAACTTTGTCGCAATCATGTAGTGTACGCGGATACTAGCCGGGTTACCATACTAGATAGTCACGCCCAATAGCCTCGACCAAGAGACTGTAGGAGAACCCCGTTGCCAAAAGCATCCCCCCGGGTGCTCGCGACCACGGTGTTCCGCCTAAGTGCACTTTGTCGACGGCATCGAAGGTGCGGCCGTCTACTAAAGTTTCCGACGAGCATTCGATCTCTTGTCGGGAATCTTGTTGAATTGCCCGACTTGTTATTGGAAATTGTTTTCAATATCGAGACTAAAATACGGGGTTTATAATTGTTAGGAATGCGATGTCTAAGGAATTCATATGGTTAGGCATGTAATCCGAAGTATGTGATATTTTGGGTTTATGATGTCTAAGGTTATTGCGGATTCCAATTGTTGTAGTTTTCACTTTCTTTTCTACGACTGTAAGTGTAATATGTTGAGTATCGCCGGTTCGTTGCTATATGTCAACAACAATTGGGATACGCATATTTACTTACGTTGATGACCTGTGATGTTATGTGTTGCTGTGATATGTTATATTAGATCGACGTGTTTGAATAGCCGGGGTTTTTGCGTGAGATGAGAGTTTTTCATTTTCATTCATGTAAAAACTTGTATGTAATATTCTTTTATTGGGGCACTTCCGGGTTGAGGATGATGTCACCATTGATGTATATTATTTACTTTTCCGCATTAGGATAGACCTAAGGCGGGGAGCACAAGTAACCGGGTTCTAGAGTCCAGTGGGAGACCATCTCGAGGAGTCGAGACCGGGTCTCCTAACTCTAGAATTAGAAGGGTTACTTGCCACTCTCGTAGGGGTATAGGGATGTGGGTTTGGCTATTCATCGCGACCGTGGAATCCGTGGTTTTTACTGGCTTAATTTAAAACACGGAATTCCTAGTATATCCAATACTTCATATGGAGACTTCTGCTGCTGATATGCTGTGATGTGATCACTTTATATGCGTGAGATGAATGCTTTATTATTATATATATGATATATAATAAACGTTGCTTATGTTTTGCACCCGCGGTAGTCCCGCCCCGCTATGTCGTTAGTTAAGTAACCTAACGGTACATAACAGGACACTGTGGCGAATGCGGATGGCATAAGCGTACATTGTATTTTCGTTTCTTCTGTGATGCTTAGGAAGCATAATTGATGGGACTTCATTATTGAGATTAATGAAAAGAAAGAAACCTAAAGATGTTGTGGAATCAAATTTTCAAAAATGGTAGCTCTAATTGTTGCTTTGCATAGCGGTATTCCTTGTAGAATACCCAGCACATTATTCGATAAAGAAAGAGCCGATATCCCTTCACCGGGAGTGACCTCTTTAGCGAAACTGGCAGATGATACAACCCACTCTGTTTTGTTTTTGATTGCTTCTCTAGTTCTTGTTTTGCATAGAGTTATGCCTTGATGGATATCCAGCACCTCATTCGATGAGAAAAGAGCCGAGATCCCTTCACCGGGAGTGACCACTTTAGCGAAACTGGTAAAAGCCTAAAAAACACTCATTTTCAAAATCACTCGATTCTACAACGAGATCAATTTCAAAGCGTTAAAGGTTTTCGAAAAAGCAATCTACAGATCTTCCGTCATTTTAGGAAGTAGAGTAATTAGTATTCGTGCTACGTTTGTTGACCATAGTTAAGGCGTAGTGTGCGTAGCTAAGTGATGTCTTCCTACACAGCATATGATGCGATTAATTACAACAGTCATGTGACTTTGTTGACCATAGTTAAGGGTCATGTGGGTGGATCTAATTAATCATGAAATGACGGGTAGAACTTGACTAGTGCTTATGATTTGTTGACCATAGTTAAGGTCATAAGTCACTAGGGGTAAAAACCATATCGGGAATTTCAAGTGTTGAAATTTGCAATGAGATTGCATACCTTCTATGAGATAGTTGGATCCCGATACCCACTGCGAGTAAGAGTTACTCCTGGGAGAGTTTTACACATTACAATTAGCCGATCAAGTAGGTGTCTAGAAAGGTGTTAGCGGGGTTACGCCCCCTGGGAAAACGAGGTTTATTTTAATTAGGTCCGTGCGAAATCATGGGGAACCTCCTTCAAAGTACTGACACTGGCCTGTCCGAAAGATTGGCGAACTTGTAAGGTGTAACTAATCCTGGCTAGTCTTACCTTTTAGGGTTTGGAGGAAGATTTGAAAAAAACAGTAGGAGTCATCCCGATTAGATAAAATAATAACCAATCTAATCTTGCAAGAGCATACGCTGAGCGTTTTCTTCTCTCTCTCTCTCTCCTGGTAGCGACCATATCATGCCTTAATCAAGATAATAATATGGATGTATTGACCGAACCTGCTTATTATACTGAGGTGGGGAACGTTGGTTCCGCTCCAACTTATAATTATTATAAGCCCGAGCAGAAAATAGGGGAATATCCGGATTCCTACGCAACCCAAACGAGAAATATGCATGTTGATACATCTTCTTCAGGTGTGTTTATTACCAAGAACTGTTTCTCAGTACACTCTACGTCCTGTGTATGAGATACTGGAACAGGATCCTACATATGTATGATGTTACGTGGGTTAAACAAAGGTAGACAACTGAGAAAAGGTGATCATTCTCTACAGTAGGGAATGGTGCAAATATTGCAGCCAAAGCAATTGGCGAATATCACCATGTATTACCAAATGGTAAATACATTGATTTGAACAAATGTTATTACATGCCGAACCTGATATACAACATTACATCAGTTTCTTTATTAAGTTAAAGAAAGATATAATTTTGTATTGATGGATAATGTTGAGAACATTTTCCTTAATCAAGAGTTGATTGGATCAGGAACGTTATGTAATGGCATAAATGTTCTAAATCAAACCAGTTCAAAGTATATAAAACACTCACAAGAGGAGTAGTTCAGAAATGAACGAATCTTTCTTAAGGCATTATAGACTAAGTCATATCAATGCGACACAACTAGCTATGTTGCATAAGGATGAATGTTAGAATCCGTTCGAATTTTCATCTTATGATACATACCAGTCTTGTCTCAAAGGTAAAATGACCAATACTTCGTTTACTGGAAATGGAGAATGAGTTAGTGAACTCTTGGGATGGATACATGATGATGTATACGGTCCTATGTCTACAAATGACAGGATTGGTTCTTTGTACTTCATTACATTCATCGACGATCTCTCAAGATTCGGACATGTGTTCCTGTTGAAACATAAGTGTGAAGCTTTTGAGAAATTCAAGGAATATAAGTACGAAGTTGAGAACCATACGGGTAAAAGTATTTAGTCCTTCGATGTGATCGGAGAAGGGAATACTTGGGCATGGGATTCCTGGATTATCTAAAAAGAGAATGGGATTCTCTCTCAGCTTACTCCTTCGTGTACACCATAATACAACGGTGTATCGGGGTGGAGGTATCGCGCCCTATGAGATATGGTGCGCTCTATGATGAGTACTGTTGAGTTGCCTGTTTCCTTTTGGAGTTATGCACTTGAGAAGCTGCATACCTATTGAATAGGGTTCCGACCAAATCAGTGCCTACCACTCCATATGTGATATGGAATGGGAAGCGACCATCTCTTAAACGAGTTAAGATATGGGGTTGTCCGGCCTATGTTGAAAGGCAAAATCCGGACAAACTCAAGGCAAGGTCAGTTCTGGATAAGTTTGTTGGATAACCCGAACATTTGCGAGGGAATATCTTCTACCAAACTGAGGGACAAAAGGTGTTTTATTTCTCAGCATGCCACCTTTTGTGAAAAGGAATTTCTTATGGTAGAAATTTTTGGTCATGAGGTAGAACTGGAAGGAGTTCCAGCTGCATAAACTAACAGCTAATGATTTAGTGGAACCAAAGGATTCAATAGTCTCCAACGAAACTCAGTCTCTCCGTGAATCTGGTAGGGTTCCTCATCCACCTAAGAGATACTACGGTTTTCTCAATGACGGTGGGAGCGAGGATTGCATCATGATAGATGATGACCCAACTAGGTTTAGGAAAGTCATCACGAGTGGAGACTCTGTGCAATGGCTGGATGCTATGCAATCTAAGATGGAATCCTTGTACACCAACAAAGTATGACTTTGAAAGTTGCATCTAAAGGGATAAAACCCATCGGGAGCAAGTGGATCTTGAGAAGATTCTAGGTGTAAATGGAAAAGTTGAGACTTTCGAAGCTAGACTTGTAGTAAAAGGTTTTCGTCAATAACCAGGTGTGGATTATGATAAAACCTTTTCTCCAGTTGCTATGCTTAAGTCCATCAGGATTAAAGCACGCATCGCGGAGTTGGAACATCTGTTTTGATGTGGCAGTCAAAGAGTTTGACTTCATCAAAAAGGTAGATGAACCTTGTATATAAAAGAAGGTTGTAGAGAGTAAGGTTGTCTTCCACGTATTGTACGTAGATGACATACTCTTGATAGGAAATGGTTTCTTATGCTATACTCGGTCAAGCTCCTCTTATTACGAGGATTTTCCATGGAAGATCTGGAAGATACCTACTACATCTTGTGGATTTTGATCTATGGTGATAGATCTAAGTGGATGTTGGGGGTGTCCCAAATCCAGGTACATTAACACCATACTAAAGGGGTTTAGTATGGAAGATTCTAAGCATGGTGGTTCGCCCACTTACTCAAGAATCACTCTCTCCAAAAAGAAGTCTCACAAGACTGATTTGGAAAGAGCTCGCGTGCAAATGATACCCTATGCTTCGGCAGTAGGCTCTATCATGTATGCGATATTATGTACCAGACTAGATGTAGATGACTCATAGGAGTAGTGATTAGGAATCAATCGAATCTTGGGAGAATCACTGGACAGCTGTGAAGGACATTCTTAAGTACTTGTGAAGTACTGAAGTAATGTTCTTGGTGTTTGGTAACAGAGAACTCCAGTAGGAGTCCTTTACCAATTTGGGCTTCCAGAATGATAAGGTCGACTGAAAGTCAGTCATAGGCTTTGTCTTTACCCTCAATAGAGGGAAGGTATGTTGGAAGGGTTCTAAGCTAGATACCGTGGCAAACTAGACGATAAAGGCTGAATACATCTCTACCAACGATGCTGCCAAAGTGGGTGTCTGGATATTTCTTGTTCATGAGATGAACATGGTTCCTACCATTGAGGGTCCAATAACTGTTATTGTGACAACAATGGAGTTGTGGCTTTGTCCTAGGAACGCCAGTCCCATCAGCGATCCATACATATTCTAATGCAGAATCACCTGATCAGGGAGATGGTTATCTCCAAGGGATCGGGGTAAGGAGAGTTGACGCGAAGGATAACACGGCGGATCCACTCACAGAGGCATTTCCCTATAGAGACTTTTATTGGGCCTTGGGTATGAGATACTACAACAAATGGCCTTGGCGCAGGTGGGAGATTGTTAGTTGTATATATGACCTAAAGGCCATTATTGTACATATGATGTATATTATAGTGGATGCTTGGACATATATAGGGAGGACTTTCTTGCTCGATATGATAGTATGCTATCTGGTTGCTCATTATTTTAACATGTACACTTATTGTCACTCTGTTGCATGTTGATAAAGCCCTTAGGATATGTACTTGACTACAAGGATTATGAAGCAGATCATACTGGTGGGGACAGGATAGTCCGTAAGTACATCCTTCAATTGTTCCTAGTCGTGGGAGTATCGAGACGGGGCATCGATATTCCAGAGTAGACTAGCGTATACGCTTATTGACCCATATGATGGGCGATGGATGATCCCACATCCATTGGTGTTTGACATCAAAGATGGTATACGGGTGCTCAGTGGAGACTGGGTACACTGAACAGGACTCGCCGAGAACAACTAGATGGTATTATACCTCACGTCAGATAGCAGTTCTCTGGTGACACTGGTACAAGTTAGTCTGTAGACCCGATATCATCATAAAGTCTTGTGTGATTCCCACCGTGCTTTGATTTCCACCTTACCACATGTCACTACCCAAAATTTGGCACGTGACCGGCACTTAAACCACGTAACGTCTACAGGCGCAACGCAATTTATGTAAGCCGAAAACCCAGAAAACTAAACCATCGAAAGTAGTAAGTGATAAAACATTGTTAAAAACATTTGGAAGTCTCAAGTAAAAATCATTAAAGTTTAAATTTATTTTCTTAAAAATTTCGGGAGCACCTCCTTTGTAAAAACTAGCCCCGAAACGGGTACAGACATAAGATATAAGTAAAACAACATATGATATAAATAAAGCATCCCCAAACGGGTGCAAATCACGCCCGAAGGTGGAAACAACCACCACAAGCATATATATACGACACCGTAGTGAAGAAATGGACAATATAATTGAAAAACAGCATAAAAGATAAAACTGCATAATAAACGCCGGCTCACACGAGCTCGACAGCCAGAGTCACAAAATAATATACAATCGTCCTCACAACTCGTCTCTAAGTCAATACATGAAAGAGTAGATAGAGAGTACTAGATACAATGAGAGATATACAATAAATATAAACGGAAAACCGCAACCCACCTACAGCAAACGGCTCACAGCCAACCGTAGCGGTATCCACTGCAAAAGGATACAATAAGGAGAAGCCATGCCGCGACTACTCTGAGGGTCAAACCTGCAAAACACTGTGGCACAACGGGGGTGAGTTTCCAACTCGTGAGTAGTAAGTAACATCGTACAGATAATCGCAGTTATGCACGTACAGCGATACTCTATCACATGCAATCTGATAGTATCAATATGCTAATATGGATATGCAATAATCGTGAAAGGTACTCTATAAGGTATTACAAATACATGAAGCTATGCATAACAATGAATACTGAGTATGGGGTAAAACATGTCATCATCAATGAATCATCATCGTGGAAAAACCGGTGTCCATCAAATACGGCCAAAATCCCAATACCTCAGGCACCGTCACTCTGATCGGCCCTCACATCCTGTAAATCTCATGGAACCTGAGTGCCCAACATCGGCACTCGAAAACATCATGAAATACTCGTGTCCAGCATCGATACGCAAACACTCATCTCTCAGGCGCCGCATCCCCAGATCGGCCCTCAATATATCTCATATTATAACTCCTAAACGGTATCCTCCAGATATCCGTCGGGATCTATACTATCAACGGTAGGTAGTATCCCTCCGCTGGGCTCACCGCCTTTCTATACGAGTCTTCCTGCCCCGGGGTACCATACCGGGTCCACCATGTACCCGCAGACGGTGCATACCGCTCCTCAAATCGGGTATCTAACACAAGTCTCAGAACCGAGAAAACTTATGGTGGACGCACTGAAATATCATATCAAAAGAAACCGGGTTTTCAAAACAATGCATACTTTCTTGAAATAATACCATGGTTCTCAAATCCATAAATCACATGAAATCCATATCTCAATGCGAAAATCCATGAATATGATATATGCAACATAAAACAGTAATATTAGCACATCAAGGGAAAACCGCTCTTTTAAATGAATCCAGTTTTTAAATGTATCATGCGGTTCACAATTTCTCCAAAATCCAATGCAGCATCACAAATGAGCATATATATAGCTATAGCAAGGTATGTATGTACGCAAGTATATATGTACGAAAGTATGTATGTACGCATAATGCAATTCATATCCGCAATAGAACAAGAATCATGTCTAATGATAAGATAAGTTAAGCAATGTATTATCCATGACAATTCTACAGTGTGAGTGTAATGGCAATTACTAACGGTGTGTGTGCGGCATACAGTTTAGTGCTCTTGCAACATGAACCGTTAGTAACTGTGTTGTGTCTCATTAATCTATGTCCGTATACAACAGGAAATGAAGTATGCAACAATGGTACACATGCGCAATCAATGTATATATATATACTTATAACCAATAGTCATATCATTGAATCTAGACCTGACGCATAACGCCATACGGGAGATTCCCCCGTAGATGTTAAATCTACTCACCGTGATCTCGAGCTAGGTATATCCAACCACTTGCCTTCCATTCTTCGCGACGTCTGAAGTCCCCGCCTGCGATCCTATTAGCAAATAAAACATAGCAAGGCAAACTTAGGAACCGTCCAATAATACATACAAACTACGTTTAAATCGACGCACGAACTCCAACACCTTCTAAAGTGTTCGCTTAGCGACTAACGTGTGTGGTGACACTCTAAAACAACCCTAAGTGCAAAAATATCACGAAGCACAGAATGAGTCGGACACCCTGTCGGATATCGTAACACACGTCGTCGAAACACTAAAACTAGCTAATCGATCCTAGATTTTACCCACAGTCAAAACCTAAAAATCTAGTAGTACCAAACACTATAAAACCACTGCAGTCAACTACCCTAAAAAACTCAACACCCCAGTCACCTCTTCGGCCGAGCTCACCGGAATTCCTACGAATGTTGCCGGCCAAAACTGCTCAGGTGGGCGTCGTGTTACTGGTGTACACTCAGGGCAACTAGTGCAACACTTCTACACTGCTAGTTTTCACAGTAAAGACTCGTAGACACAGCAGGTTACCGACATCCAAAAAGACACTAAAAACACGATATTGCACTAAAACTATATCTTTAGGGTTCTAAACTGAAACTAACTAGCAACACCACATAATAAACTCCTAATTAACAGTTTAGAGATTATACCTATGCACACTTGTTCAAAATCCTAGCTTTCCATGCTCCAAGTGATTCTAGTGGCTTGACTTGGCTTTGTGAAGTGTTTTGATGGAGTTTAGTGGAGATTTGGTGTGGGTTTGTGAGGATTTAGGTTAGGGTTTAGTGAGTGTTCAGTTGAGGGAGTGTGAGGGAGATATGAGGTGAAGAAAATGATAAGCGAATGAGAGAGTGAGGGATTATGTGAGTGTGTATGTGTGAGGGTAAGGAGAGAGGGAATGAGGGGTGAGTTTAACATAAGCCATGCCTCCCTCTCTCTTCATTAAATGCATGGCATGCTTGCGCCATGCCTCATGATGCCCACCTTTCTCTCTCTTCCTCAAGTCAACAATTCAAATCTTTTATTATTTTAAAAACTAAATAATTAACTAATTACATATGACATAATGAAAGAGGTTAAGGTGCCATGGCTACTGGTTTCCACTAAAAATAACCCTAGGTTAACATGCACATGTGTGTGCAATCCCAAAATAAATATTAATAAAATATTCATTAATTTTCATAAAATATTTGAAAACTATTTTGGTAAACTTTTTATTAAAAACCTGCATTATCGCTTAATTATAACTAATCGCAATATCTAAGGTGTTACAATCTTCCCCCGTTAAAGAAATTCGTCCCCGAATTAAAAAAAATCTTACTATGCGTACCTTCAAAGAGATGAGGGAATTTCTTCCGCATCTCGCTCTCGGCCTCCCAAGTGACCTTTTCACTATTCGGGCTACGCCAAAAAACCTTCACAGATGGCAAGACCTTTGACCGAAGTTTCTTCACCTGCCGATCCAATATAACTACCGGCTGCTTGGTGAACGAAAGATCGCGCTCTAGCTAAACGGTCTGGTGCTGAATCTTAGGAGAAGGGTCATGAAAGTACGTGCGAAGTATCGACATAAGGAATACGGGGTGAACATCCGGAAAACTGGGTGCAAGTGCCAAACGATAGGCAACGGCACCAACTCGCTCAAGGATTTCAAAAGGACCTACAAATCAGGGACTAAGCTTCCCTTTCTTCCCTAATATCATCACGCCCTCCATCGGAGAAATCCGTAGGAATACATGATCCCCCACTGTGAACTCGAGCCTACGACGACGACGGTCGGCATATGACTTCTGTCTGTTGGGTTATGGCAGTGCCCCGACCATCGAAATGCGGCCAAAATGCGGAACAAAAATTTCTGAAACCGGCGCTACCGCTACCCGAATCCCGAATCGACCTTAAACCCTAAACTAGCAAACTGACTAAGAGTTAGAATCATTATACCGAATTGATCAGTATCCTTCGGTCTTCATTCCAAGCTCCTAGCGATTCGTTGATGTGGTTTAGTCGCCGGTCTTCATCCATCTCCGATGATCCACCGGAGGGAAACGGCGCAAGCTCCAGCATCGTTGAACGAAGCAACCGACGGTCTAAAGTTGCTAACGATGGAGAGTGGGGGTGTATGAAAGTGTCACTATAATTTTTCTCTCTACCCATGAGCTCAAGAGAGCATCCATAGAAGATGAATGAGGAGTGAGGAAAGCTTTGGCATGAACAATGGAAATTTGCTAAGTATTTTGTATGAATGAGAGAGTGTGGGAGTACATAATGTTTCATGTATTAAAAAAACCAAAGAAATGAACCCCCACCACCATATGTGGTCGGCCCCCCTCTCTCTCCCATCACAAAAAAAAATCATTTTCTTTTTACAATTTTCCATTAAACAAATCTAACCATACTTCAAGCCCATACCATGTCCATGTTCATCCCACCTCATAGCTCCACCTCATTTGTTAATGAAATAAATTTCCATAAATGGAAATTCATACAAATGAGGTGGCACCTTTTAGAAGCTATTCCGTAGAAAATACGGAACACTTCCCGGTACATGTATTGAAATACATATACGCATATTCGTACCAAAATACGAATAGCCGAGAGAGAAAACGAATAGTGAACAATAATACTAGAATACATATATATATAAATAAATATATTAATTATTAAATCAAAACCCGATTTAATAATCCGGCTTAATCCTATGCCGCTAGTATTATCAACCGTCCGATTAAATTCTGCGCAGGAAGTGCACATATTTAATCGAACACCTGTATGTATCAACATACACCATGTACACTAAATCGCCTGAACCGTGAAAACCCTCTGTGTGGGACTCTAAAGACCAGTCAATACGCTGGCAGTGGGTTTAACCACAAGCACGTCAGCGGCACTAGCTGTACGTAACGGCTACCCAGGTATTCAGCGAAAGGGAGGCCGACGAGCAAACTCATCCTGAACCCCTACTGATCCTGACAGTGACAATATACGTACAGTACGGTCTGTTCGTCTAAGAGCATCGCATATCGAGTCAAGGGGGGTGGATAAAGTCAGACCCCTAACAACGCGATATTTAGTGTCGGAATGTAACCCATCACCACCTGAGATACTATCGATCCTGGATCGGTAATTCTCGTTCACCATGGCCATGGATTTCTGGTGATGGCCACCCGTACACAATGCGACATCAACCCCCAATACCGGGAGAGACGAATCCCCGACGATCCGATCACTGCCTCCATATGGCTCGGGATTGTACCCAACTAAAACCTGTTTGCACGACTCCTTTGAGCCGTGGTAGGGTAGTAATCAAAGCACAGTGGAAATTCACACGAGACAAATTACGATCTTAGGTCGACAGACTAACCTGTACACATGTCGCCGGGGAACTGCTATCTGACAATAGGTATAATACCAAATAGCAGGTTTCCGGCGAGTCCGTCCAGTGTACTCATCACCCAATGAGCACCTGCATACTATCTTAGGTGAATAAACTAACACCATTGGCTTGTGAGACCTGGCCACCGCCCCTCTTCGGGGTCTCGATCAGTATACACTAGTCCACACTGGAGTATTGATGCCCGGTCTCGATACTCCTACGACTAGGGACATTTAAGGATGTGCTTATAGACCCCAGCTCCCACATATATGATCGCCATCAAAATGCTGGCAGTCAAGCAAGAATCCTAAGGGCTCTATCAACTTGTACATGATGATAAAGACAAACCAGATAGCATACTATCATCTTGAGTATGACTGTTTTATCGGTATAGTTCCTGCCTCAATCATCATAATCATCTGTCCGCGACTATGATAATTGCCTTTAGGGCACTATAGACAACAATCTCCCTCTTGCACTTAAGGCCAATTATTGCGATGTCGCATACTCACAG
Organism: Agapanthus africanus; assembly: GCA_030015575.1. NCBI lineage: Eukaryota > Viridiplantae > Streptophyta > Magnoliopsida > Asparagales > Amaryllidaceae > Agapanthus > Agapanthus africanus. The sequence continues at coordinate 349,193,765 of JASDDO010000031.1, read as the reverse complement.
CCCGTGTGATACCGAACTCCCAACTTCTCTACTAATCAGTTTCGCAAAGCCCGTTTGCGAAAATGATTGCGTTCGAGAAATAGCCTCAGTGAGTGGATCCGCTCCAATGTTTCTTTTTGTATCTCTCCATATCTCAACTTCGCGGAGAAGACTATCTCCCGAAATGAGTAATACCTGTCTTAGAATTTGTCTTGATATCTGATGGGACCCAGTTCACAAATGAACTCGAAATCCAGCAAACTACTTAAACTGTATCGTCCACTGGATTTAATCAGTATCCTGTGCCATGCCTTTCCTCAGTATCCGCTTGGACCACCTGTCCAACATACTGTCCCTCAAAAGAGGGAAAAACTATAACTCGGACAGTCACTCTGTCATCCAGGTCACCTTGGAAGCCTGAAATGATAACTGTCTCCTGAAAGAGGCTGCCGTAATCATTTCCCTAGAACATTCACTTATGTTCAATAACTTCTTCCCAATGTTTCTCCTGTAAGTGCACGGCAGCGCCCCGGCCGTCAATCCGACGCCGGAATGTGGAAACAAAACTTTTACAAAACTTGTAAACCGGCACCACCGTGCACTATAAACCCGGATCGGGCCATTAACCTACTACTAGCTAACTAGAGAAAGGGTAGAGAGCTATACCGAGCGATCCGTGTCCTTCGGTCTTCGGCCACCATCCCGATCTCCCCGTGGCAACTCCGGTCTTCATCTCCTCGTCGGAAAGGGCACCACATCGAGAAGTCTTTTTATGGGCTCCCGCTTCGTCCGAAGCAACTCGGGTGTGAAGTGTGCTAGTCGACACGCCAAAGGTGTTGTAGAGAATGTTTGTGATCACTTTGCCTCTTGCATCCATGGCATGGATGGAGGTTAGAGATATTGCTATTAATGGAGAAAGCAAGCTAAAGGAAGAAGAAGAAGAAGAGAAAGGATTTTTCTTTTCTTTTCTTTTGTTAGAATGAGAGTGAGAGAGTGTTATGAAAATAATACAAGACCAAACACTTAATCCATGGCAGCCCCTCTCTCTCTCCTCCTCTCATATCAACCCAAAAACATCACATAATGTGACATTAACACATAAAAGAGACCATGAGTCACTAATGTGTCCATGTCACATTTAATGCATGTCATGATAAAATCTAGCTTACAATTTCCATTATCCAAACATTAATCCAAATGTTTGGTCCAACAAAAAGATCCGGTAACATCTAAAGTAAACTCGTGACGGATCATAAGAATAACCCTCACCTGTATATACATACTTGCATCCGCATTCCGACTGAATGCGAATGCGATGAGACTAAAGTAATCCAACAAATCTAATACTAGGAAACAGATTAAACCAAAGCCCACTAATATGATCTGTCCGATCAAGATCCGTGCAATACTGCACATATAAGATCGAACCCTGCCATATATCATACAACCTCTACAACGTTTCGCCCGAAACTTGAGAAACTGTCTGTGGGGGACTCTAAAGACTCGTCAATACATTGGCTGTGGATTTAACCACTAGCACGTCAGAGGTACTAGCTATACGTAACGGGCGACCAGGTATTGACCAAAAGGGAGGTCGATGAGCGAACTCATCCTGACACCCTACTGAGCCTGTCAGTGACAATATCCGTACAGTCCGGTCTGTTCGTCTATTAGCATCGCATGGCGAGCTTAGGGGGTTGGTAAAAGTCAGACACCCAAAAGCGGTACAAGTCATGTCGGAGTGTAGCCCAGAACACCCTGAGATACTACTGGAATACCTACCAGTAAATCTCCTGCCTTGGCTAAGGACTTCGTGTAATGACTCTCCTAGACACAGCGCGACCTCACCCCCAATACCGGGAAAGACGAACCCCTGCAGATCCGCTCACTGCCTCCATGTGGCTCGGGACTGTACACAACTAAAACTTGTTTTCATGACTCCTTTGAGCCGTGGTAGGGTAGTAATCAAAGTACAGTGGGAACTCACACGAGACAAATGACGATCTCAGGTCGATGAACTAACCAGTACACATGTCACCAGGGAACTGCTATCTGACGTCTGGTATAGGACCAACTAGCATGTTCCCGACGAGTCCTGTCCGGTGTACTCATAACCCAATGAGCACCTGTATACATCTTATGTGAACCAACTGACACCAGTGGCTTGTGAGACCAGCCACCGCCTTTCGTTGGGGTCTCGACTGTATACACTAGTGTACTCTGGAGTATCGATGCCCTGTCTCGAAAACTCCCACGACTAGGGACCTTTTAAGGATGTGCTTATAGACCCCAGCTCCCACGTATATGATCGCCATCATACTGCTGGCTGTCAAGCAAGAATCCTAAGGGCTCTATCAACGTGCAATAGTGACCTGTAAGGTCACCTGAAACAGTACACGATGATAAAGATAAACCTGATAGCATACTATCATCTTGAGTAAGACTGTTCTAACGGTATTGGTCATCCCTCAATCATTGAAATCACGGGCGTGTGATCCAATAATTGTCTCTGAGGGTACTATCCCCAACAATCTCCCACTTGCACTCAAGGGTAATTATTGCGATGTCGCATACTCACAGCCCGTGTGATACCGAACACCCAACTCCTCTACTAATCAGTCTCACAAAAACTGTTTACGAAACTAATGCGTTCGAGGAATAGCCTCAGTGAGTGGATCCGCTCAAATGTTTCTTTCTATGTCTCTCTTTATCTCAAGCTCGTGGAAAAAATCCATCTCCCGAAATGAGCAATACCTGTCTTAGAATGTGTCTGGATATCTGATGGGACCTAGTTCATAAATGAACTCCAAATCCAAACTTCTTAGACTGTATCGTCAACTGACCTTAATCAGTATCCTGCGCCATGCCACCCTCATTATCCGCCTGGACCACCTGTCCATACTACTTCCCCTTGTCGGAGGGAAAACTATAACTCTGACAGTCACTCTGTCATCCAGGTCACCTTGGAAGCCTGGAATGATAACTGTCTCCCGAATGAGGCTGCCGTTATCATATCCCTAGAATATTTACTTATGTTCTAAAACTACTTCCGAATGTTTCACCAGGATTGGATCAATATCTACTTACTGCGTCTCGTGAAAAAACAATATCTGGTGTGGTACTTGACATCTCATGATTGACTCAATTGCCTGAGCAAGTGATCTGCCAATCATGCACATCCCTCTCCCCTTTAGTCTGTAAGACACCTTTAGAGAGGGTGACTCCATCACCTGCAGGTATACTACCGTGCCAAGAGTCGTCCATTCTAAAACACCTTTAGAATGCTGTCTAAGTACCCAGATTGGGAAACTACCCAAATCTAGATTTAAAAACATAAATCTAGTAACCGGAATGTCTGATATAATATCCAACTCCTATGTGGAGAAACCACGGTGTGACAACCAAAGTATAACCGACCGTAGTATAGGAATTTCACTTCCTACTCTGTGTATGTCATCCAAATACCAGGACATCACACCCTACTACCTTCTTAACAGATCCATCCCCTATTCTGATGAAGTCAAACCTATGACTGTGACTTCAGAAATAGTTGATCTATCTCCGCTATATCTTCTTTAGTCTATAAGTAGACATAAGATACTTGTCCACTATACTTCCACTGCTCCCACTGACTACGACAACCCTCTGGCAGAGTCATATAGACATGCACTTCTAAAGCTAGTTCAGAACGACGCTATACTCATCCTCCTGCCGGGTCTCATAGTGTGGAACAACAGCAATGGCAAGTCTGGGTAAACAAGAACCTCCCTCTCACCATCCTTGAGCATACCGAAGTACCTCTCGAGTGCCTGAGGTTACCCACCATATCTGCGGAGTGGCAAATGGAATGTCAAACCAGATTGAATCTTTAGGTTCTTATCAAATCTTCAGTAATCGCTTGCGGTTCTGGAATCACTTCCAGTTCCACCATACTCCCACTTCTGTTTTCTGAAAAAATCCATTTTACTTAAAACTGTGGTGAGTCTAGAACAATATCACTATTGATCTTCCAGATTGTAGAAAATCAACCCTCTTCATAGCCCGGGTCGACCCACAAACAGCCATTACAGAAACGTGCCTTGAGTTATCCAGTGTCTGGTTTTAAGCATAAGCCGGACAACTCCCCGTACCTTAACATCGTTAAGATATGAACCGTTCTATATCCAATACAGAAACAAAGGCACTGATTTAACTTAAACAGATTCAAATCATGCAACTGTCTGCAGTGCATGTCAACTAAATGGAATGAGTCCGATCAGCATTACTCAACTTAGGAGTGCTTCCAATTATGAGTAACCTGAAAGAGAAGCAAGTTCTCTTAATCATTACTATTAACTGAATACCTTACACAAGTATCTACATCTTCGATCACCTTGAAGAATCCTGATACTTGCAATACCTGGTTCTCTACTTTATTCTTATACCTATAACTTCTCAAAACTTAGACCTTGCATTTCTACGAAACACATGTTTAAGAACTAGATATGTCACAAGTAAACAGAATATAGTACGAGTACCAACCCCTCTGTCCTAATGGACACTGGACAACATACAATACTCTGTATAAGTCCCCTGAGTTGAATAACTCAAACCCTGTGCGTCGTAAGTTGAAAATTATACTTATGGTTAAGAAGAATTACACCGCTGTTTAATGCTCCTTACCTAACCATCCACTGATATAGGTAAATGTCATAGACATAATTTCAAAAAGTTATATCTCACTTTATTAAAATAAACCTACAGATATATCAATTTGAAATTGGTGCATAACAACGAATATTCAAAACCATATATTTGTCGTCCGGCAAACAACCCAGGTGACTTCCTCAAATATCACCAATTACAACGAATCCCGATATAATGAGGATGATCACCCAATTCCCAATAACTCACTCCTACTCATCATCTGTAAAACTATACAGATGTGAGAATCTGGTAAATACATACCCTGGAGCAAGGATTAATTGGGAAATCAGTTTTCTTTTAACAATACACAGTGAAACTAAAACATGTAAATGTTTCGAAGGGGTATCCGAGTATTCCTAGTAATGCCTCTTCCATTATTAGATTCACAACTGTAACCCTGTATTTCTTTGCCATCTCTCCAAATCCCTTTATATGTCTTTAGTCATTACCTTCTCCACGCCCCTTTAGGCTAAATGGTTTTCTTCCTTCCCAACCGTTCGGCACCAGCCTATGGTTTGGAAGAAGACTATCCAATAAGCATAATCGGTGTACTGTCCTAATCCTAGGAGCACTCTCAATGCGAGAGAAGGTGAAGATAAAAAACAACCGAATAAACCTTATTCCTATTTCTCCTGAACCAGAATCCATCGCCGAACTGGAACAAGTTCCTTCGAGTTCGTATATAACCATACGATGGAGTATCCAATAAACTGTGGATCTTCATAGTGATACGGAGTGTTCTGGAGAAATACAAAGGTGACATAGGAGTGGCGATGAAATACTTGGTTTGGTCGTGAATAGCAGACGCAGTTTACTTTGCCCTCTTACTAATCCCTTTATTTGTCTTTACTTAATACCTTCTGTACCCCTTTTAGGCTAAATGCTTTTCTTCATTCCCTACTGTTCGGCACCTCCCTATGGTTTGGATGAAGACTATCCAATTAGCGTAATAGGTGTACCGTCCTAAACCAAGGAGCACTCGCAACCTGAGAGAAGGTAAAAGGAAAAGACAACTAAATAGTCCTATTCGTTTTCTCCAGAACCGGAAACCATCCTCGAATAAATTCCTTCGAGTTCGTATATAACCATACGATGATTTTATCCAATGGAAATGGTTGTTCGTAGTAATACGGGGTGTCCTGGAGAAAAGGGTAAAAGTAGGAGTGGCAATGAGGTATGCAACTCTGACTATCCAAAAGCCAGTGTTATAAGAAGGTTCGGTCAACTTGGTCACTGAGTCATAGTCTAGGGTCGGTTCATAGTCGCTGCCAAAGAGAGAGAGAAAAGAAACACTTAGCGTGCACTCTAACCTAGATCAGAATGGTTATCACTTTATCGAATCTGGAAACTTCCCACTGTATCGTCAAATTCTCCTCCAAACCTGAAAGAAGAATTAGTCGGGATCACCCGAGGAGTAAACCAACTCATCAGTGGGAATCGGGATCCAACTATCATCGCATGATAACGTGATGGAATCCACTCACGTTATCACACTCCAGAAGGTATGCGCATATCTGGCAAGTTTCAGTTTCTTTAGAAACTCCCGATGTGATTTTTACCCCATGCTCTTATAACCCTGACGAAGGTCAACATATCATAAGTCACATGTCAAGTTCTACCCGTCATTATCCAGGTTAATTTGAACCCACCCATACATACCCTTGACGAAGGCCAAAATAGTAGTACGACTGTCCCAAGCCAACGCATCTATCTATGCTGCAGAAAAGTAACAAATAGCTACCATACACTATGCCTTGACGAAGGCCAACATACATAGCATGAATACTAAGTGCTACCTTTCTGAAATGACGGAGGGCTACGAATGGTTTTTGGCAAAAAACCTTTAACGTAATGAACTTGATATCATTGAAGGAACCGCATAGCTTTTTATAAAAATATAGTGACGAAAACCTTTGCTAAAGAGGTCACTCCCGGTGAAGGGATCTCGGCTCTTTCCCTGTAGAATGAGGTGCAGGATATTCCAACTGAATACCACGATGCAAAGCAAAAGTAATCGGCTATAGTGAAGTTATTGCCGTGACGCAAACTTCTGTCCAAGGGGTCACTCCCGGTGAAGGGATCTCGGCCCTTGCCTCGTCGACTGAGGTGCTGGATATTCATAACAGAATACCACTGTGCAAAACAAAAGAGAACGTCCTTGCAATAAAAGATTTTTGAAAAATGTTCCAACAACATCAGAATAGGTTTGTTTAGATTGCATTGATCCGAATCAACGCAGTCCCATCAATTGATCACACCAATAAAGAACGAAAATAATGATGTACGTATATGCCATCCGCATTCGCCACTGGGTCCCGTCATCACCCGTTAGGTTACTTAACTAACGACAGAGCGGGGACTGGACTAGCGCGGATGAAAAACATATACAACATCTACTTGTATATATATCAATATATAATATTCGCTCAAGGCGTGATAAAATGAAACATCACAGAAATGTAATAAGCATAACAGAACAATACAGATATCTGGGATCCCCGGGTTTCATAGAGCCGCTAATGAAACCCAACGTTCCCCTGGTCGTGTGGATAGCCTGTGCAATGAAATCCTAGACCCCTACGGGCGCGGCAAGTTACCCGCCAAAACCTGAAGCGAGGCATCCCCCTTCAACAACGTGAATGGACCACCCAGCACTTCACGGAATCCGGTAACTTGAGCACCCCTCCTTGGGTCAACCTGTACCCCTTACGAGTGCGGCGAATAGCCCGCCAATTCTAGAGTGAAGCCCCCTCCGTCTCAAAGCCATGAGATGCGGGCCCGTTGCCTTCTAGAACCCGGCTATCCGTGCACCCCGCCGCGGGGTAATCCTAGTACAGAAAATAAAATATACAACGGGTACATCGACCTCAGCCCGGTCGTGCCCCAAAAGAATAATATACAAACAGGCAGTGACGGTAGTCCACATGTCGGACGCTTGCCCCGCAATATCAAATGTACATATATAACAAAACTGTACTCCCATTGCATCCAGGCTATCCCCCACGACAAATCCGCAACATCACAGCACAACACAGAACATCAACGCGAATGTCACGTTCGCAAATCCGTCTAAAAGGGCTATAGCAGTTAAACAGGATTTACCGATCAAGTGACATTCACGGTCGCAGATATAATGTAAATACTGTGAACTAACATGTTTAAAATTTTCGATCGACAAAAATTCCCGAAGTGGGCCCCAAGCACAATACCCAGTACTCATAAAAATCTGGGCCCAAAAAGAATATACCATAAACCCCAATTCCAAGTCAGGAATCACTGCAAGAAAATTGGTGCAGAGACGTTACTGTTCCGTGGCGGAACCGCGGCCAAAAGGGGGTTACGGCCGCGGTTCCGTGGCTCTACAGTGACATCATGCGACCATTTTTCTACAGTGTTCACCAAAAACCCTGCCTAATTTTCTGCAATACACCAAATAATTTTTTGACCGCTGCAAAAATTCGACAGAAACTGATGCATGGAAACGCGGTTTTTGGAAAATCCGTTTGATCGAACTTGTAAACACGTTAGAGCAAGCTAGACTAGGTTAATGGCGTGGCTCTGATACCAGTGTAAGTGCACGGCAGCGTCCCTGCCGTCAATCCGACGCCGGAATGCGGAAAAGAAACTTTTACAAAACTTGTAAACCGGCACCACCGCGCACTATAAACCCGGATCGGGCCATTAACCTACTACTAGCTAACTAGAGAAAGGGTAGAGAGCTATACCGAACGATCCGTGTCCTTTGGTCTTCGGCCGCCATCCCGATCTTCCCGCGGCAACTCCGGTCTTCATCACCTCGTCAGAAAGGGCACCACATCGAGAAGTCTTTTTACGGGCTCCCGCTTCGTCCGAAGCAACTCGGGCGCGTAGTGTGCTAGCCGACGCATCCAAGATGTTGTAGAAAATGTTTGTGATCACTTTGCCTCTTGCATCCATGGCATGGATGGAGGTTAGAGATATTGCCATTAATGGAGAAAGCAAGCTAGAGGAAGAAGAAAAAGAAGAGAAAGGCTTTTTCTTTTCTTTTCTTTTCTTTTGTTGGAATGAGAGTGAGAGAATGTTATGAAAATAATACAAGACCAAACACTTAATCCATGGCAGCCCCTCTCTCTCCCTCCTCCTCTCATATCAACCCAAAAACATCACATAATGTGACATTAATACCTAAAAAGAGACCATGAGTCACTAACGTGTCCATGTCACATTTAATGCATGTCATGAAAAAATCTAGCTTACAATTTCCATTATCCAAACATTAATCCAAATGTTTGGTCCAACAAAAAGATCCGGCAGCATCTAAAGTAAACTCGTGACGGATCACATGAATACCCCTCACCTGTATATACATACCTGCATCCGCATTCCGACTGAATGTGAATGCGATGAGACTAAAGTAATCCAACAAATCTAATACTAGGATCCGGCTTAAACCAAAGCCCACTAGTATGATCCGTCCGATCAAGATCCGTGCAATACCGCACGTATAAGATCGAACCCTGCCATATATCATACGGCCTCTACAACGTTTCGCCCGAAACTTGAGAAACTGTCTGTGGGGGACTCTAAAGACTCGTCAATACATTGGCTGTGGATTTAACCACTAGCACGTCAGAGGTACTAGCTATACGTAACGGGCTACCAGGTATTGACCAAAAGGGAGGTCGATGAGCGAACTCATCCTCACACCCTACTGAGCCTGTCAGTGACAATATCCGTACAGTCCGGTCCGTTCGTCTATGAGCATCGCATGGCAGGCCTAGCGGTTGGTAAAAGTCAGACTCCCAAAAGCGGTACATGTCGTGTCGGAGTGTAGCCCAGAACACCCTGAGATACTACTGGAATACCTACCAGTAAATCTCCTGCCTTGGCCAAGGACTTCGTGTAATGGCTCTCCTAGACACAGCGCGACCTCACCCCCAATACCGGGAGAGAAAAACCCCTGCAGATCCGCTCACTGCCTCCATGTGGCTCTGGACTGTACCCAACTAAAACCTGTTTGCACGACTCTTTTGAGCCATGGTAGGGTAGTAATCAAAGTACAGTGGGAACTCACACGAGACAAATGACGATCTCAGGTCGATGAACTAACCTGTACACATGTCACCAGGGAACTGCTATCTGACGTCTGGTATAAGACCAACTAGCATGTTCCCGGCGAGTCCTGTCCGGTGTACTCATAACCCAATGAGCACCTGTATACATCTTAGGTGAACCAACTGACACCAGTGGCTTGTGAGACCGGCCACCGCCCCTCGTCGGGGTCTCGACTGTATACAATAGTCTACTCTGGAGTATCGATGCCCTGTCTCGAAAACTCCCATGACTAGGGACCTTTTAAGGATGTGCTAATAGACCCCAGCTCCCACGTATATGACCGCCATCATACTACTGGTCGTCAAGCAAGAATCTTAAGGGCTCTATCAACGTGCAATAGTGACCTGTAAGGTCACCTGAAACAATACACGATGATAAAGATAAACCGGATAGTATACTATCATCTTGAGTAAGACTGTTCTAACGGTATAGGTCCTCCCTCAATTATTGCAATCACGGGCATGTGATCCAATAATTGACTCTGATGGCACTATCCCCAACATCTCCAGGATTGGATTAATATTTCTGCATATTGCATCTAGTGCAAACGTAATATCTGGTGTGGTACTTGACATTTCATGATTAACTCAATTGCCTAGGCAAGTGAAATGCCAATCATGCAGATCCCTCTCCCCGTTAGTCTGTAAGACACCATTAGAGAGGGTGACTCTATCACCTGCAGGTACACCACCATGCCAGGAGTCGTCCATTCTAAAATATCTTTAGAATAATGTCAAATTACCTAAATTGGAATACTTCTCGAATCTAGATCTAAAACCATAGATCTAGTAACCAGAAAACCTGATATTATATCCCTATCCTATGTGGAAAAACAAATTTGTGACAACCACAGTATAACCGATCGTAGTATAGAAATATATCTTTCAAACAAGTCCATGTCATTCAAATACCTGGACATCACTTTCTACTACCTTCTTACCAGATCCATCTCCTATTCTGATGAAGTCAAAGCCTATGACTGTCACATCAAAAATAGATAATCTATTTCCGCTATACTTGCTTTACTCTGTAAATAGACATAAGCTACTTGCCTACTATGCTTCCGCTGCTCCCACTGACTACAACAACCCTCTTGCAGAGTCATATACACGTGCACTTCTAAAGTTAGAATGACGCTATACTCATCCTCCTACCGGGTCTTATAGTCTAGAATAGCAGCAATGGCAAGTCTGGGTAAATAAGAACCTCCCTATCACCAGCTCTGAGAAGACCGAAGTTCATCTCGGGTGCCTGAGGTTACCCACCAAATCTGCGGAGTGGCTGATGGAACGTCAAAAACAATTGAATCCTTAGGTTTTATTAAATCTTCAGTGATCGTTTGTGGTTCTGGAATCACTTCCAGATCTACCATACTCCCACTTGTGTTTTCTGAAAAATTCCATTTTATTTAAACTGTGGCGAGTCAAGAACAACATTACTATTGATCTTCCTGATGGTAGAAAGTTAACCCTCGTCAAAGCCCGGGATAACCCACAAACAGCCATTACTGAAGCGTGCCTCGAGTTTATCCGGATTCTGGTTTTAAGCATCAGCCGGACAACTCCCTATACCTTAACATCGTTAAGATATAAATTGATTCTATATATATCTGATATAGAAACAAAAGAACTAATTTAATTTTAACCAGATTCAAAACATGCAGCTGTCTCCAGTGCATATCAATCAAATGGAAAAAGGACAATCAACTTTACTCATCTAGGAGTGCATCCATATAAGAGTAACCTGAAAGAGAAGCAAGTTCTCAAAACCATTACTATCAATGGAATACCAAACATAAGTATCTACATCTTCGACTTCATCTAAGAATCTTGATACTTCCAACAAATGGTTTTGTACTTTATTCTTATACTTATAACTTCTCAATATCTAGACCTTGCATTTCAACGAAATACATGTCTAGAACTTAGAGAAGTTATGAGTGAACAGAATATAGTACAAGTACCAACCCCTTTGTCCTAATGGACACTGGACAACATACAATACTTTGTATAAGTCCCCTGAGTTCAACAACTCAAACCCTATGCGTCGTAGGTTGAAAAACTGTAGTATGGTTAAGAAGAATTACACCGTTGTTGAATGCACCTTATCTAATCACCAACCGATATAGGTAAATGTCACAGAAATAATCTCAAAAAGATATATCTCAGTTTATAAAATAAATGTACAGATATATCAGTTTGAAATTGGTGCATAACAACGGATATTCAAAACCAAATATTTGCCATCCGGCAAAATCATGATGATTTCCTCAAATATCACCAATTACAACGAATTCCGATATAATGAGGATTTAATCACCCAATTCTCAATATCTTACTCCCACTCACGATCTGTAATAACATGCAGATGTGAGAAACTGATCTGGTAAATACATACCCTGGAGTTAGATTCCAACTGGGAAAACAGTTATCAATTAACATCGCACAGTGAAACTGAAACATGAAAATTTTCCGAAGGGGTTTAACCGGTATTCCTAATAACGCCTCTTCCACTATCCTGATTTATGACAGTAACCATATACTTACCTGCCCTCACTCCTATCCCTTTATTATGTCTTTACTTATTACCTTCTGTACACCTTCTTTAGGCTAATTGGTTTTCTTCTTTCCCTACCCTTCGGTACCAGCCTAAGATTTGGAAGAAGACTATCCAATAAGCGTAATAGGTGTACTCTCCTAATCCTAGGAGCCCTCGCAACCTGAGAGAAGGTAATGGGAAAAGACATCTGAATAATCCTATCCAATCTCTCCAGAACCAGAATCCATCCTCGAAAAAGTTCCTTCGAGTTCGTATATAACCATACGATGGATTTATTCAATAGAAGTGGATATCCGTAGTGATACGGAGTGTCCTAGAGAAAAGCAAAGTGTATGTAGGAGTGGCAGGGGTATACACGGTTTTTGTCGTGAATGATGGTGGTCGCAATTTCCTTTGCCAATATTCTAATCCCTTTATATGTCTTTACTTATTAACTTCAGTACACCATAGTTAAGGTTGTTGGTTTTCTTCCTTCCCTACCGTTCGGCATCTGCCTATAGTTTGGAAGAAGATTATCCAATAAGCTCAATAGGTGTAACCCTCTCCTAATCCTAGGAGCCCACACAACCTGAGAGAAGGTAAAGGGAAAAGACAACCAAATAATCCTATTCAATCTCTCCAGAACGAGAATCCATCCTCGAAAAAGTTCCTTCGAGTTCATATATAACCATACGATGGATTTATCCAATGGATGTGGTTGTTCGTAATAATACGGGGTGTTCTGGAGAAATGCAAAGGTTATATAGAAGTGGCAATGATATATGCGACACCGTGACATTCCAAAAGCCAAAGTGTTTTAAGAAGTTTCGGTCAATTTGGTTTCATGAGTTTTAATCAAAGGTCGGGTCATATTCGCAGCCAGAGAGAGAGAGAGAGAAGAAACACTCAGCGTGCACTCTAACCTAGATCAGAATGGTTAATCATTTTATCTAATCTGGATGGCTCCCACTGTTTCCTCGAATTCTCCTCCAAACCCAAAAGGAGAATTGGTCGGAATCACCCAAGGAGTAATCCTACTCATCAGTGGGAATCGGGATCCAACTATCATCGCATGATAACTTCATGGAAGCCACTCAAGTCACCACACTCCAAAAGGTATGCGCATGCCTGGCAAGTTACCTGTATGTTTGAAACTCCCGATGTGTATTTTTACCCCTAGGACTGAAGTGACCTTGACTGAGCCAACATATCAAAGGATCCAAGTCAAGTTCAACCCGTCACTATCTCGATTGCATTAGACCCACCCGCACGAGTCCTTGACTGAGCCAAAATGACCGTACGACTGTCCTAACCAATCGCATATCAATGCAACAGAGAAGCACTACATAGCTACCAAACACTACGCCTCGGCTAAGCACGACATACGTAGCACGAATACTAAGCAATACTAATCTGAAATGACGGAGGGATACGGCTGGTTTTTGGCGAAAAACCTTTAACATAATGAACTTGATCTCGTTGAAGGAACCGAGTGGTTTTATAAATATATAGTGGCAAAAACTTTTGCTAAAGAGGTCACTCCCGGTGAAGGGATCTCGGCTCTTTCCCCGTCGAATGGGATGCAGGATATTCCAAACTGAATACCACGATGCAAAGCAAAAGGAAACGACTATAGTGAAGTTATTACGTTGACGCAAACTTTTACCCAAGGGGTCACTCCCAATGAAGGATCTCGGCCCTTGCCTCGTCGAAGCAAAAGTGAACGTCTGTAATGTCAGTTTTTAAAAACTTGGTTCCAACAACATCATATATAGGTTTCTTTTATACTTGCATTGATAAGAATCAATGAAGTCACATCAATTAATCACACCAGAAAAGAACGAAAATAAAATGTACGTATATGCCATCCGCATTCGCCACTGGGTCCCGTCATCACCCGTTAGGTTACTTAACTAACGACAGGGCGGGGACTGGGCTAGCGCGGGTGCAAAACATACACAATATCTACTATTATATATAAATATATATAACAATCGTCCGAGGCATGATATAAAGTAACATCACAGAAACATCACAGAAACAACACAGAATGGTGGATAAACTGGAGACCCGGGTTTCACTTGAGCCGCAAATGAGACCCGACGTTCCCTGTCGTGTGGATTGCCTGTGCAATGAAACCCTAGACCCCTACGAGCGCGGCAAGTTACCCGCAAAACCAGAAGTGAGGTAGCCCCCTTCAGCAACGTGAATGGGCCACCCAACACTTCACGGAATCCGGCAACTTGAGCACCCCTCCGTGGGTCATACCTATACCCCCCACGAGTGGGGCGAATAGCCCGCCAATTCTAGAGTAAGGTCCCCTCCGTCCCAACGCCGTGAGATGCGGACCCGCTACCCTCTAGAACCCGGCTATTCGTGCACTCCACCGCGGGATAATCCTAGTACAGAAAAGAAAATAATATACAAGGGTGACATCGACCTTAGCCCGGTCGTGCCCCAAAAGAATAATATACAAACTGGCAGTGACGGTTGTCCACATGTCGGACGCTCATCCCGCAATATCAAATGTACAAATGAAAATAAAACTGTACTACCACTGCACCCAGGCTATCCACCATGAAGATCCAACCAACATCACAGCACAACACAGAACATCAACGTGAATGTCACGTTCGCAAACCCGTCTAAAGGAACATATAGCAGTTAGACAGGTTTACCGATCAAATGACATTCACGGTCGCAGATAGAAATGTATGTACTGTTAAACACACACTTAAAATATCGATCGACTAAATTCCAATTTTGCCCCAATAGCAAAAACTGCACTGCACAGAAAACTGGGCCAAAACAGAATATCACAAAAATCACAATTCCAAGTCAGGGGGCTACAGGAAAAAGTTTGAAGCCCGTCGCCAATAAATGGCCGTGGAACCGCCGCCAATAGGAGGTTAGTGCGGTGGTTCCGCGGCGATTTGGAGGCTTCAGGAGCCCAAATTTTTTTTGTACCCTTAAAATCGCCTGCACGGATTTTTAAGATGCCTGAAATAATTTTTTTGACCTCTTTTGAAAATCGACAGCAAATAGAAAAATGGAATAGTGATTTTGGAAATTTCCGTCGATCGTTCTTTTAAGAACGTTTAAACAAGCTAGTAAGGGGTTTAAAGGGTGGCTTTGATACCATATTAGGTCACGGCAGCGTCCCGGCCATCGAAATGTGGCCAAAATGCGGAACAAAAATTTCTGAAACCGGCGCTGCCGCTACCCGAATCCCGGATCGACCTTAAACCCTAAACTAGCAAAATAACTAAGAGTTAGAATCATTATACCGAGTTGATCCGTGTCCTTTGGTCTACATTCCAAGCTCCTAGCGATTCTTTGATGTGGTTTAGTCGCCGGTCTTCCTCCATCTCCGATGATCCACCCGATGGAAACGGTGCAAGCTCCAGCTTCGTCGAACGTAGCAACGACGCTCCAAAGTTGCTAACGATGGAGAGTAGGGTTGTATGAAAGTGTCACTATAATTTTTCTCTCTACCCATGAGCTCAAGAGACATCTATAGAAGATGAATGAGGAGTGAGGAAAGCTTTGGCATGAACAAAGGAAATTTGCTAAGTATTTTGTATGAATGAGAGAGAGTGGGAGTGCATAATGTTTCATGTAAAAAAAAAACCAATGAAATGAACCCCCCACCACCATAAGTGGTCGGCCCCCTCTCTCTCTCCCATCACAAAAAAAATCATTTTATTTTTACAATTTTCCATTAAACAAATCCAACCATACTTCAAGCCTATACCATGTCCATGTTCATGCCACCTCATACCTCCACCTCATTTGTTAATCAAATGAATTTCCATAAATGGAAATTCATACAAATGAGGCGGCACCTTCTAGAAGCTATTCAGTAGAAAATACGGAATACTTCGCGGTACATGTATCGAAATACATATACGTGTATTCGTACCAAAAAACGAATAGCCGAGAGAGAAAAAGAATAGTGAACAATAATACTAGAATACATATATATAAATACATATATTATATATTAAATCAAAACCCGATTTAATAATCCGGCTTAATCCTAAGCCGTTAGTATTATCAACCGTCCGATTAAAGTCTGCGCAGCAAGTGCACATATTTAATCGAACACCTATATGTATCAACATACACCATGTACACCAAATCGCCTGAACCGTGCAAACCCTCTGTATGGGACTCTAAAAACTCTTCAATACGCTGGCAGTGGGTTTAACCATAAGCACGTCAGTGCCACTAGCTGTACATAACGGCTACCTAGGTATTGAGCGAAAGGGAGGCCGACGAGCAAACTCATCCTGAACCCTACTGAGCCTGATAGTGACAATATACGTACAGTCCGGTCTGTTCGTCTAAGAGCATCGCATATCGAGTCTAGGGGAATGGATAAAGTCAGACCACTAACAACGCGATATTTAGTGTCGGCATGTGACCCATCACCACCTAAGAAACTATCGATCCTGGATCGATAATTCTCGTTCACCATGGCCATGGATTTCTGGTGATGGCCACCCGTACACAATGCGACATCAACCCCCAATACCGGGAGAGACGAATCCCCGACGATCCGATCACTGCCTCCATGTAGCTTGGGACTGTACCTAACTAAAACCTGTTTGCACGACTCCTTTGAGCCGTGGTAGGGTAGTAATCAAAGCACGGTGGGAACTCACACGAGACAAATGACGATCTCTGGTCGACAGACTAACCTGTGCACATGTCGCCGGGGAACTGCTGTCTGACAATAGGTATAATACCAACTAGTAGGTTCCCGGCGAGTCCGTCCAGTGTACTCATCACCCAATGAGCACCTGCATACTATCTTAGGTGAATAAACTAACACCAATGGCTTGTGAGACCTGGCCACCGCCCCTCGTCGGGGTCTTGATCAGTATACACTAGTCTACACTGGAGTATCGATGCCCGGTCTCGATACTCCTATGACTATGGACATTTAAGGATGTGCTTATAGACCCCAGCTCCCACATATATGATCGCCATCATAATGCTGGCAGTCAAGCAAGAATCCTAAGGTCTCTATCAACATGTACATGATGATAAAGACAAACCAGATAGCATACTATCATCTTGAGTAAGACTGTTTTATCGGTATAGGTCCTGCCTCAATCATCATAATTATCTGTCCGCGACTATAATAATTGCCTTGAGGGCACTATAGCCAACACTGTCCGCACTGGGCTGGTCTCATCCTTTCCTGAATCAACTGAATTTTCTCCGTAGTCTCTTGAACTAGATGGGGTCCTAAAATCCTGCTCTCGCTGTGTTCGGTCCAACAGACTGGCGATCGACACTATCTACCATACAAAGCCTAAAAAGGTGCCATCTGAACCGTCTCCTGATAACTGTTATTATAGAAGAACTTTATATGTCACGACCCGAAAGGTACGGAGCATGACCGACACTTAAATTACAAAACGTCTCGAGGCGTACGTAATCTAAGTAAGCCAAAACCCAGAAATCAAAAACCAAGGAAGAGTAGAGTGAAGGAAAAACCAATTTTAAGCAAGTAGTTTAGCAACATAAGCCAAAATATGCATTTTTAAAATCACAAGTCTTTTCTAAAAATTCCGGCAGAGTTTCCTTTGTAAATACTGGCCAAGAACGGGGTACAACATGATAAATATATACATCAATGTTAAAACACATCCCCAAACGGGAGCTAGCTCTTCGTCAATCGACGGCCACAACCACGCAAACAATATAGTATACAACGCCGAAGGGCGAGGATCAAAACTCAAAAGAAAACTCAAAACAACATGAAATCCATAATAATACAACGCGCGACTCTAAGGTCGAAAGAATACACATCACTGGTCTCTATCTCTGTAATAAATACATGTCTGGTTGATGGAGTTTACTAGATACAACTGAATATAAATAAGGTACAATAGTGGTCACGATACAAGTGAACCCACCTACCAAAGCAATCACCCGGAAAGGAAGCAGTCTACCAGCAAAGCCGTAACGAAACCTGTACGGCAAAACCTGCAAGAAACTGTGGCACAACGGGGGTGAGTTGCCAACTCGTGAGTAGAAAACATCACAGAGCAGAAATCGTATGTATGGCGCAATCCTAGGTCATACGATCACTATATATAATCCTCAAATGATAAAGTCTGAAGTATGAAAAGGTGGCAAGGGTAAACATCTATACATAAGTGTAATCCCATGTGCTCGTGTCAGTGCCTCAGGTAGCAATATATCATATGAATGAGGTATGAATGCATGAAAACTGAATACATGTAAATGAAGAAACTGCTTTCATAACTTAGTGAGATTTCTGTATATTTAAAACGAGGTATCATCAATGAAATCAACATAAACAGTGTCTAGCATCGACACAAAACATAAATCCCAATATCTCAATATCTCAGGCTCCGGCTATCCGGACAAGGCTGTATCATCAAATCTCAATACCTCAATATCTCAAAATCTCAGTGTCTCAAACCTCACTATCTAGGGCGCTGTCAGTCCGGATCGGCCCCTAACATCAATCACACGACCATGAATGGTATCCTCCGGATATCCGACGCGTCAGGTAAAATCACTGGTAGGCAGTCTGCCCCTGCCGGGCACATCGTCTACTACTCGAACTTCTTGCCCCGAGGTACTATACCGGGTCCACCATGTACCCACAGACGGTTCATCCAACTCCTCAAACCGGGTCTCGAAATCCATCGCATAACCGAGAAAACATCATGGTGGACGACTTATACATCATGAGAAAACCGCACTTTTCATTTTTTTAAAAGAGAGAGAGAAAGAAAGAAGTTTATATATATTCTTGCGGTTTTCTCCCAAATCCAGGAAATGTCATGAAAATCCGAAATCCAAGAATCAATAGCGAGTAAACAGTGAATATCGGCATAAAACTCCATAACAATGAATAATAATATGCATGAAGTAGCAAGTAATAACTGCAATGTATAAACTGGCATATAATCAAGTACACTATATAATGTCGAAACTATCAGCTAACAAGCTATGTCAATGAAATGATATTCTCTAAAGTGTAAGTGACATGGGAATTACCGATGATGTTGTGTGCGAGCCGGCAAGTAAGTATATGTGGAACATACGCATCATCGGTAATGGTGCCGGTGTTCTGACAGCATGATCTCAATAATGGCATATGGAAATACAATATAAACATGTACATGCAATGCGAACAGTAATAATATGCGGGAGCTGAATGGTAAACACAATGATAACTAATCTGCATTTAAATAAATATGAGTCATACAGTGGTGCCATTTGAAATAACACGAATCGTGGTGTTTTGAAAATAAGGGCTACGGTGTTTTTTAGAAAAGATATGTCCTTTGAAATATTCGTAGAATCTCTTGTCCCGTCTTTAAAATACACACGATTCGTTAGTTTTTGAAATAGGTATGAGTCGAATCTAAACTATCGTTTACAAGTAAACTACCGGACTAAACTAAACAGGCTGATCGAAAGGTAAGGAAACCGCCTAACATCTGAGTCGATACATATATATATATATATATATATATATATAAATATAACAGTCGGTGATCCCGCCTCAAAAGTATCCCATACGATACAATATCTATAATATGACATCCTCAAGTCACGAGTGCGGATCTATCATCAATATATAGCTCGTACATAAATCCATCGTACGGTATCCCAAATCTGGGTACGGGTCAAATATCACATTCATCACATTATTCATCTGGTATCCTCTTTATAAAAAATCATGATACGGGGTACTGATCTATGTCTAGTATAATACTGATACCATTTATGTAAAAGCATGCGTGTGTATGAAAACACCACGTCAAAGGACCCGCTAAAACATCATGTCGTATCTCAAATACGAACCCTGTCACATCACCGATCTCACGGTCTCAAATCCAATCTCATCGACTCATCTCCAATCCCAAGTACTATCCTCATAATCTAGTATATGTACATATAGTCCCATACCCATGTGTATATATATACATATCCCCATATACGCACAGGTAAAAGAATGAATGTATGACAGTGTGTGTGCGTGTGTGGGTGCAACAACTGCTCTAGGGTTTCGCAAGTAACACTACTAATCCATGACCACCTAGAATCTATCTTAATCATCACTAATCTCATATCAACATGAAATATATAAATATGTGTGTATACGTATTCGTATGCATCACAACGAACTGATATATATCTACTCACTGATCTTTGTTTGCCGATGCCGACGTCGCCACGCGCTTGCTTGTCGTCTTGAAGTCCCCAGGGATGTACCTACATGTCACACGTATCGTATAGCATTAAAATCCAATTCAATGCCAAAACGACGCACGAAACTCACATAGATCAAAACCTATGGTTTGCTCTCGCAAAACAACCCGATATCACTCGATATAGACGTATAAATGTCAAGTGATCGAGATAAAACACAAACACTAAAATCCAGAAATTAAAATACGCAAAACCATATCCCGAATCAAAACATCAACTTAAGAAAGCGGTCTCAGATTTTGATTAAGGTGAAAACAATGCTCCAAAACAAAACTGGGGTGTTATATAGTGTGTCTATGACCTACTGAAGCAACCAGGACCCCAAATTTTGCAGAGTGGCCAGCCACATACCCTCCAGATCCGGCCTCCTCTATTTTATAGGATGGGGCGGGGTTCGTTTTCATAGGGCGGTCTCGTGGTGGTCAATCTAGGCTAGTGGTGTTGTTTACTTTTCTAGAAAATATTCCAGATCATCCCAGATTTTCCTCCACGCCCTGTACACTCACAAACCGACATGGAAGTTTTCTGTTTTCAGTTCCAGGTTTTTGGATTTTGTTTGGGTCTGGGTTTTTAACACTTAGGGGTGTTTTCTAGTCACTACTACACTCATAAACAACATCACAACTCATGAATCCCATAACCCTCTCTAGAAATCTTCAAAGTTCACCAAACTTTACCAAAACGAAAACAAACTTGAAAAGAGGATAAAGCACTTGAAATAATACACTAATGATGGAATAATTACCTCATTTTGAACTCATTAATCCTCTACAGCGCCAAAACTCAAACTTTCTTGGTCCAAAGGGTAGCTTGTGAGCTCTAGCACAATTTTTGTGAAGAGGAGAAAATGTTTTGGTGAATTTTTCATGGAGTTGTGAGGGTTTTGAGATGGGAGAGGAAAGAGTGCTGCCATGGGGGAGGAGAAGAGAGAAGGATGAAGATGAAATAATGAAGGAGGGAAAAGCTATGACCAAGGTTGACCCCCTCACCACTCTCTCTCATGCCCATACCTCACACTATGCACATTTTTAAATGTTTTCATTTCATTTCTTTTGTTTTCTTTTCCTTCTTAATTAAAACAACAACCATACCAAAAATGAAGAGAAGGCCATGAAGAAAATGTAACAAGTGCTAAAAAAGACATGTGCACAAAACACACTTAAACCCCGATTAGCGATTTTTAATCGCGATTAGCACAAAATTAGTGTATAATAATTCGTAAAATTTCATAATTAGCATAAATCACATAAAGCATCCTCTTTTTAGTAATTTCCATAATTTTCTAAATTTTTCCCAATTTATCGGTATTTAATTATAACGAAATATTAAAATATTCATTAAAATTAATATTAAATTATAAAAAAATTCCCAAAAATGATATTTTATTTTTTTGAAATGTTACACTATCAATGGCAAGTGGCGATCCCAACTGCCACCAAAATTAAGCACGCACGCACTAAGCATATCCTCCAGAGTCTGTATAATCCGCTCTGACTGACCATCGGTCTGTGGATGGAAAGCGGTGCTAAAGCTCAAACAGGTACTCAAGGCTTCCTAAAGCTTCTGCTAAAGATGGTTAGTGAACTGGGTGCCTCTATCGGATACAATGCATGAAGGAACTCCGTGCAAACGCACAAACTCATCACTGTACAACTGAGCATACTAAGCATAACCGAAAGTGGTCTTTGCTGGAAGGACGTGAGCCGCTTTCGTCAACCGGTCAACAATCACCCAAATGGAGTCATACCCTTGACTAGAACTGGGTAGACGCATAATAAAATCCATGGAGATTTTCTCCCATTTCCACTCCGGAACGAGTAAAGGTTGCAACTCTCCTGCCGGTCTCTGATGCTCAGCCTTGACTCACTGACAAGTCAGGCACCTCGAAACAAAATCCGAAACATCACTCTTCATCCCTGCCCACCAATAAATATCTCTCAAGTCACGATACATCTTGGTGGAACTTGGGTGAACACTGAAAGCTGACTGATGTGCCTGCTCTAGGATCTCACGTTTCTACCCATCGGTATCAGGTACACACAAACGAGTCCAGAAACGTAGCACACCCTGGTCATTAATCAAGAACTCCGAATCTCTACCCTGCCGAACCTGCTCAAGAATCTCAGACAAACGGGCATCGGAGGGCTGTGCCTCACGAATACGATTACGTAGAAGTGGACGGGGGCGGACATGGGCAAGCTGTCCCCCAGTGGAGGTGAACTTAAACTGTACTCTACTGTCACACAAGATTTGCCAATCTGCAGAAGACTGTATCTGAACTGCGCTCAACTGGGACCAGCTATCCCTGGGCCTACGACTCAAAGCATTAGCTACCATATTAGCCTTGCCTGGGTGATAAAGGATCTCACAATCATAATCCTTCACAAGCTCCATCCAACGGCGCTTTCTCAAATTCAGATCCCGCTGCTGGAAGATGTACTTCAAGCTCTGGTGGTCCATGAAAATCTGACACGACTCTCCGTACAAGTAGTATCTCCAAATCTTAAGCGCAAAGACCACCGTGGCCATATCAAGAATCATGAGTAGGATAGTTCTGCTGGTGCTTCTTAAACTGCCGGGAAGCATAAGCGATAACTCTATCATGCTGCATCAGTACACAACCGAGCCCCACTCGCGAAGCATTACAGTAAACGACAAAGCCGCCCGATCCAGAAGGCAAAGATAAAACTGGTGCAGTCGTCAACCGAGTCTTCAACTGCTGAAAACTCAGCTCTCATGCCTCAGTCCAAAGAAAAGGGACTCCCTTCCTGGTCAGTCCGGTCAGCAGTGCAGCGATACTCGAGAAGTCCAGCATAAAATGGCGGTAATAACCGGGTAAGCCCAAAAAGCTGCGGACCTCGATCTTCCTCGGGTCCACACGAATTCCGGCTCCCGTAACCACATGACCAAAGAAGTCAACACTATCAAGCCAGAAGGTACACTTCGAGAATTTAGCAAACAGCTGGTGCTCTCTCAATGTCTATAAGGCAATCCTCAAGCGCTGCTCATGCTCCTCAAGACACTTGGAATAAACCAGAATGTCATCAATAAACACAATAATAAACTGGTCGAGGAACGGCCTGAAAATTCGGTTCATCAAATCCATGAACGCTGCTGGGGCATTGGTGAGTCCGAACGACATCATCAAAAAATCATAATACACGTAGCGCGTACGAAAAGCAGTCTTCGGAATGTCATCATTCTGAACCCGCAACTGATGATAACCTGATCTCAAATCAAACATAGAAAAATGTCCCGCACCCTGAAGCTGATCAAACAAATCGTCAATGCGAGGTAAATGATACCTATTCCGCACCGTAACTCGGTTCAATTGACGAAAATCAATACACACCCTCAAACTGCCATCCCTCTTCTTGACGAACAGAACAAGAGCTCCCCAAGGAGAAACACTTGGATGTATAAGTCCCGTATCAAGCAACTCTTGCAGTTGATCTTTAAGCTCTCTAAGCTCCGCCGGGGATCAGATCAATGAAAAACTCAATCTCACGGACTGGCGGCAATCCAGGTAACTCATCGGGAAATACATCGGGAAACTCTCGCACGATAGGAACCCGGTCCAACGACTCTACTGTGGCTCCAGTATCTCGAATGAAAGCTAAGAATCCCCGAGATCCTCTCCTCAAAAGCCGACTAGCGCAAAGGGCTGAAATCAAACGTTGAGGGGCGGCACAACGGTCCCCCTACACAACAGGAACTGACTCGCCGGGAAAACAAAACCTGACTGTCTTCTCACGGCAGTCTACAGACGCATAGCACTTAGCTAACCAGTCCATGCCCAGGAGAACGTCAAAGTCCAAGATTTCAAGAAGGATCAAATCGACGGACGACACATGACCGAAACACGTGTCGCGCAACCAACGACTCTCCACCAGGAGTAGTCACGACAAGCGGCTGATCTACCAACCACGACTCTCGGCCTAACCTCGGCACGAAATGTGTGGAAACGTACGAGTGCGTAGATCCCGGATCAAACAAAAAATGTGCATCAAAAGAACATACAGAAAAGTACCTGAAACCACTGCATTGGATGCCTTCGCGTCCTGATGAGTCAAAGCAAACACTCGAGTCTGTTCTCTGCCGGCAAATGGCTGTCCTCCGCCTCTGCCACCCTGTCCTCTCTAAACATAAGTCTGACACGGAGCAACAACAGGTGCAAGAGGTAACGCTCTCTGAGGTGGAGAAGGTGGTAAGGTAACCTGTGGAACTGCTGCCTCTCTCTGGCGTATCACGGTACAATCTCGAACGCGATGATAGAAACCCCCGCACCGGAAACATCCATACGATGACTGCTGACCCTCCTGGGAATAAGAGCTAAACAACTGGCCTCGTCCCAAACCTCTGCTACTCCCACGACCTGAACAAAATCTGTTGCGGCGTCTAAACACCTGCCTCCGGGCTGATACACCAGTACGAAACCTCTTCGGTTCTGGAACGACCGACATCTCAGGAAGACGCTCCTCAACTGGTAAGACTGCGTCCACTGCTACTGTATACGTGTCACAATGCTGGGTGCTGATAGCGATGAACAACTGGGTAACAGGTGGGACAACCTCCTGTCGTTGCGCTTAACTGGCCTCAACCAACGATCCCATCATCTGGCGCAAATCCTGCATATCGGCCTCTAGCCTAGTAATACGATCTAGGGAAGGTGGATCATCCTGCTCCTGTACAACGGGCATATCGTCCTTGTCAGTCCTCGTCTCTGATGAGCCAACTCTGACCTCGGCTCTCGCGGCCGCTCTCTGTACCCACGTAGTCTTCGGCGGAATAATAGCTGGAAATGAAAATAAGATTCGATAAGAACACGGAAATCGAATCACAAGGATGTATATAATCACGGAAGGAATTTCAACCAACAAGTCCTAAGGTTACTTAGGCGGAGTACCGTGTCGTAAGTATCCCGTGGAACATACCCACGCTACGTCACTCTACTTAAACTGCCTACTTCATCATACCAAGGTTATCCTACACTCCGAAAGGTAAAACCTAGCGCTCTAAAACCAACTTTGTCACGAAACAAAATTTGGCACGTGACCGGCACTTAAACCACGTAACGTCTACAGGCGTTACGCAATTTAAGTAAGCCGAAAACCCAGAAAACTAAACCATCGAAAGTAGTAAGTGATAAAACATTGTTAAAAACATTTAGAAATCTCAAGTAAAAATCTTTAAAGTATAAATTTATTTTCTCAAAAATTTTAGCAGCACCTCCTTTGTAAAAACTAGCCCCGAAACGGGTACAGACATAAGATATAAGTAAAACAACATATGATAAAAATAAAGCATCCCCAAACGGGAGCAAATCACGCCCGAAGGCTGAAACAACCATCACAAGCATATATATACAACGCCGTAGCGAAGAAATGGATAATATAAATGAAAAACAACATAAAAGATAAAACTGCATAATAAAAGCTGGCTCACACGAGCTCGACACCCAGAGTCACAAAATAATATACAATATCGTCCTCACAACTCGTCTCTAAGTAAATACATGAAAGGGTAGATGGAGAGAACTAGATACAATGAGAGATGTACAATAAATATAAACGGATAACCGCAACCCACCTACAGAAAACGGCTCACAGCCAACCGTAGCGGTATCTGCTGCAAAAAGATACAATAAGGAGAAGCCCTGTCGCGACTACTCTGAGGGTCAACCCTGCAAAACACTGTGGCACAACGGGGGTGAGTTTCCAACTTGTGAGTAGTAAGTAACATCGTATAGATAATCGCAGGTATGCACGTACTGCGATACTCTATCACATGCAATCTGATAATATCAATATGCTAATATGAATATGCAACATTCATGAAAGGTACTCTATCAGGTACTAGAAATACATGAAGCTATGCATAATAATGAATGCTGAGTATGGGGTAAAACATGTCATCATCAATGAATCATCATCGTGGAAAAACCGGTGTCCATCAAATACGACCAAAATCCCAATACCTCATGCATCGTCACTCTGATCGGCCCTTACATCCTGTAAATCTCATGGAACCTGAGTGCCCAACATCGGCACTCGAAAACATCATGAAATACTCGTGTCCAGCATCGATAAGTAAATACTCATCTCTCAGGCGCCGCATCCCCAGATTGGCCTCATTATATCTCATGTCATAACTCCCAAACGGTATCCTCCGGATATCCGTTGGGATCTATACTATAACCGGTAGGTAGTAGTCCCTCCGCTGGGCTCACTGCGCTTCTATACGAGTCTTCTTGCCCTGGGGTACCATACCGGGTCCACTATGTACCCGCAGATGGTGCCTACCGCTCCTCGAATCGGGTATTTAACACAAGTCTTAGAACCGAGAAAACTCATGGTGGACGCACTGAAATATCATATCAAGAGAAACCTGGTTTTCAAAACAATGCATACTTTCTTGAAATAATACCACGGTTCTCAAATCCATAAATCACATGAAATCCATATCTTAATGCGAAAATATATGAATATGATATATTCAACATAAAACAGTAATATGAGCACATCAAGGGAAAACCGCTCTTTTAAATGAATCCAGTTTTTAAATGTATCATGCGGTTCCCAATTTCTCCAAAATCCAATGTAGCATCACATATGAGCATATTTGTAGCTATAGCAAGGTATGTATGTACGCATAATGCAATTCATATGCGCAATAGAACAAGAATCATGTCTAATGATATGATAAGCTAAGCAATGTATTATCCATGGTAAGTCTACAGTGTGAGTGTCATGGCAATTACTAACAGTGTGTGTGCGGCATACAGTTTAGTGCTCGTGCAACATGAACCGTTAGTAACAATGTTGTGTCTCATTAATACTATGTCCGTATGCAACAGGAAATGAGGTATGCAACAATGGGACACATGCACAATCAATGTATATATTTATACTTATAACTAATAGTCATATCATTGAATCCAGCCCCGACACATAACGCCATACGGGCGATTTTCCAGTAGATGTTAAATCTACTCACCGTGATCTCGAGATTGGTATATCCAACCACTAGCTTTCCCTTCTTCGCAACGTCCGAAGTCCCCGCCAGCGATCCTATTAGCACATAAAACATAGCAAGGCAAACTTAGGAACCGTCCAATAAAACATACAAACAATGTTTAAATCGACGCACCGACTCCAACACCCTCTAAAGTGTTCGCTTAGCGACTAAGGTATGTGGTGACACTCTAAAACAACCCTAAGTGCAGAAATATTGCGAAGCACAGAACTGAGTCGGACACCGTGTCGGATATTGTAACACGCGTCGTTAAAACACTAAAACTAGCTAATCGATCCCAGATTTTACCGACTGTCAAAACCTAAAAATCTAGCAGTACCAAACACTCTAAAACCACTGCAGACAACTACCCTAAAAAACTCAACACCCTAGTCACCTCCTCGGCCGAGCTCGCCGGAATTCCTACGAATGTCGCCGGCCAAAACCGCTCAGGTGGGTTGTCGTGTTACTGATGTACACTCAAGGCAACTAGTGCAACACTTCTACACTGCTAGTTTTCACAGTAAAGACTCGTAGACACAGAAGGTTACCGACATCCAAAAAGACACTAAAAACACGATATTGCACTAAAAATATATCTTTAGGGTTCTAAACTGAAACTAACTAGCAACACCACATAATAAACTCCTAATTAACAGCTTAGAGATTATACCTATCCACACTTGCTCAAAATCCTAGCTTTCCATGCTCTAAGTGATTCTCGTGGCTTGACTTGGCTTTGTGAAGGGTTTTGATGGAGTTTAGTGGAGATTTGGTGTGGGTTTGTGAGGATTTAGGTTAGGGTTTAGTGAGTGTTCAGTTGAGGGAGTGTGAGAAAGATATGGGGTGAAGAAAATGATAAGTGAAAGAGAGAGTGAGGGATTATGTGTGTATGTGTGAGGGTTAGGGGTGAGGGGATGAGGGGTGAGTTTAGCATAAGCCATGCCTCCCTCTCTCTTCATTAAATGCATGGCATGCTTGCCCCATGATGCCCCCCTCTCTCTTCCTCTAGTCAACAATTCAAATCTTTTATTATTTTAAAAACTAAATAATTAATTAATTACATATGACATAATGAAAGAGGTTAAGGTGCCATGGCTACTTAAGCATGGTTACCACTAAAAATAACCCTAGGTTAACATGCACATGTGTGTGCAAGCCCAAAATAAATATTAATAAAATATTCATTAATTTTTATAAAATATTTGAAA
Organism: Agapanthus africanus; assembly: GCA_030015575.1. Lineage (NCBI taxonomy): Eukaryota > Viridiplantae > Streptophyta > Magnoliopsida > Asparagales > Amaryllidaceae > Agapanthus > Agapanthus africanus. The sequence goes on along the minus strand of JASDDO010000031.1, from coordinate 349,164,975 downwards.
ACTATTTTGGTAAACGTTTTATTAAAAACCCGCATTTTCGCTTAATTAACACCAATCGCAAAATCTAAGGTGTTACACCACGTTCAAGAAAACGTGCAAAACGGTAGTTTTTGGGTACAGTCCCGAGAAACATGGAGGCAATGAGCGATAGGAGAGGATTTCGTCTCTCCCGGTATTAGGGGTTGATGTTGCGCTATGCTCGATTGGCCATAACAGGAAATCCCTGGCCAGGGTTGCTGAGATTTAATGGTAAGTATTATCAGTAGTTTCTCGAATCGTTATGGGCCTCACATCGGCATGACTTATCAATCTATTGGAGTAAGACGTATGCCACCTCCTGGCTGGATATGCGACATATAAGACGAAGAGACCGGACTGTACGGTAGTGTTACTGATTGGATTCGGAGGAGCCTTGCTTGTTGATCTTCTGATCGCTCAATACCCGGGTGGCCGTTACGTCTAGCACACCGCTGACGGCTTGTGGGTGACTGATATGATCATCACCTACTGCCGGCGTATTGACGAGTCTTTAGATTCCTACACAGAAGTTTCCTGGCTCAGGAGAAACGAAGTAGGAGCACATATGTGATATGTGCGGGACCGAGATTAATGCGAGTGTGTGATACCGTATTCTATTCTCGCGATTTATGTTCTCGGTCGGTTATATGTGATATAGCCGGGTTATCGAATTAAGTGTTGATTCGATAAGTTGATACACATGATATTAGTCGGTTATATGTGATATAGCCGGATTATTAAATCAAGTGTTGATTTAATAATTTAATGTATAATTATATATTTGATATATTAACTTACATTAACTAATATTAGCTCACTTAAGCATTTCTTTTTCTCACTTGTGTGCACTTAATATATATATATATATATATATATATATATGATATATATTATTGTGTCATGCTAGTTGCTACATGCTACATGGGTGTATGAGACTCACGCCATGCTTAACATAATGAATGGTTTTATTTATTTAAAGTAAATCAAAATTAGTTGGAAATTAGTCACATGGTTTGAGCTTAGTGGAAGCATGTAGAACCATTGACTTAGTCCACTAATTTAGTTTTACTTAAGATATTTATTAACCCAACCATTATGATTAGCCATGGTTAAGTCTCTATAAGAGTTATATGAGATATTTCTCACCCATGTTTTCCATTGAACACTTGCTTCTCTCCATGGTTGCTTTTCTTCATCTCCTTCCTCAAGCTCTCTAGCTTTTTCGGAGGTGAAGAAAATGAGTGAGAAAAAAATTTCTAAAGTGAGCAAAATTCCTACTTCATTAACCTACACTAGACTGGCCATTTAGTTTAGGTTGCTTCCTTCACCAAATCCAAATTAGTAAGGAGGTAGCTTGAGTTGGTGTCTCCTCTACGTAGATCATATTCGGCCTCGAAGACTTCAAGCAAGTTTGTTCCATTCATCTTGTGGAGCCTTTCTAGAGTCCGGAAGTTCACTACTTGGAGCGAAGGGACTACTACACGGAGCTATTGAAGTGAAGGACCGGTCTACAAAGGTTGTATTCCTTGTTCACTTAGATGTAAAGATGTTTACATGCATGATTCATCTAATTCTCTAGTTAAGATTCTAGGATAGGGTTCTTTAGCATGCCAAATTTTTGAAAATGGCATGGTCGATGCCTTCCGAAACCCAGTGGCGGTGCTGCCGAACCCAGCAGGTCTTGGGTTTTGTTCACCCTCAGTGGAGGGACGGTATGTTGTAAGAGTTCCAAGCTAGATACCGTAGCAGACTCGATGATGAAGGCTGAATACATCGCTACCAACGATATTACCAAAGAGGCTATCTGGATGAAGAAGTTCATGAGATGGACTAGGTGAGGTTCCTACCATTGAGCATCCAATACTTGTGTATTGTGATAACAATAGAGCTGTGGCTATGGCCAAGGAAACCCGTTCCTATCAGTGATCTAGACATATTCTTAGGCGGTATCACCTGATCAGGGAGATAGTTGATCTCCGGGAGACTGAGGTTAGGAGAGTTGACACAAAGGATAACACAGCGGATCCACTCACATGGGCCCTCCCCTAGATGATTATCGAAAGGCTTTTTGGGATATTGGGTATGAGATACTACAACAACTGGCCTTAGTGCAAGTGGTAGATTGTTAGGAATATGTATGCCCTAGAGGCCATTATTGTATGATATAGTGGATGCTTGGACATATATATAAAGGACTTTCTTGCTCGACATGAAAGTATGCTATCCGGTTGCCTTTATCTTAACATGTAGACTGGTATTATCATACTGTCTATCTCTTACATGTTGATAAAGCCCTTAGGACATGTACTTGACTCCCATGACTATGATGCAAATCATATTAGTGGGGCCAAGGTGGTCCACAAGTACATCCTTTAACAATTCCTAGCCGAGGGGATATCGAGACAGGGCATCGATATTCCAGAGTAGACTAGTGTGTACGTTTCTTGACCCTGTATGGGGAGATGGTTGATCCCACAACCATTGGTGTGTGACATCTGTTCATATCAGATTTTTGCATTATTATATCGCCCATTCTTAATCACATTACATATAAATAGGTGCTTTTGATCCATGTCTGCTAAATAGTTGCAGGATACAGATTCTCAGATCGTTACAGTGAAATTCATGAAAAGTCGCTACAAATGTGAGACTACGACCAACAATAGATGAATCTGTATGATGCTGCCTACCAGTTCAAGGAATAAATGGAAAATCATTAGACAGTTCAATGCACAAAGCAGAAGGGCAGCATAAGATTCAAGACTTCAAAGCGAAGCTCAAGGTAAAAGTCCACATCATTCTGCACTGTTGGAAATCTGGAAGAAAATAGAGGAGATTCTGAGGAACCAAGTGAAGAAAACAGAAGTTAAAAGCAACATGAAGCAACCCTGAAGAATTGAGCCCAAGATCCCACCAATTGGCCGCGAAACCGCCGCCGCATGGTGCACGTGTCGATGCATGTGTCGGTGGGTGTCGGTGCTTTGACCCGGCTTTATTAGGGTAGTTTTGTAAATTCATGTATGGATCAGAATGTAACTTAGGGTTTTTTCTATCTATAAATAGGAAAGCCAAAAGCCTAATTAGGCATGCCTCTTTTTGGGTGTCTCTTTTGAGGATGCCTCTTTTTAATTTCTAGATCTAATTTTCAATTTCCCTTGTAATCGTTGAGAGGTCATCAATAAAGGTATTTTTATTTTTATTTTTATCGTGCATTCTTTTTATCTGAATTTAATTCCTACAATTTTTATCTCTATTTTATTATTTGCAACTAAGATAGTCTTTTAAAATTATAAAAATGAATTTTATTATCTTCCTAATGAGTGAGTAACTCCTCACTTGTTAGGGGTGGGATAGGGAAGGTTTGAGAGAAGGAAATCTCTCTTACTCCTTTCTTTGCCCAAATAATTTTAATACGGACTCCCTTTAAATCAACAATAATCCGCTCACTACGGCACCCTATCCAACATGATAGCGGTGATTCCCAAGTTAGACCGGTTGTGGTTGAATTAACTGGAGGTTAGGTGTAACATTTCAAAAAAATAAAATATTATTTTTGGGAATTTTTATAATTTAATATTATTTTATTAAATTTTTTAATATTTTGGTATAATTAAATACAGAAAAATTTGGAAAAATTATGGAAAATTCTAAAATAGGGTATTTTATGGAATTATGTCATTTTAAAGTTTTTATGAGTAGTTATATGTTAATTTAGTGCTAATCGCGATTAAAAATCGCTAATCGGGTTTTTAGCAATTTTGTGCAAAACATGCACATATCTTTTTCTACACTTGTGTTACTTTTTTTCTTGCCATGGTTTTACTTTGGGGTTACTATTCTTGGGAGAAGGTTTTTGAAAGGAAAAGGAAAAGAAAAAGGAGGGAACATGAGCATTTAATGAGGCATGGTGTATTTTGACTTGGATTTCTCACTCCTTCTCATTTTGCTCTTCTTTCTCTCTCCCTCTTCATTTTCCCTTAGTGTTTCAGCTGAAGCCTTGCCCTCTTCTTCCTCCCCTCTTCAAGCCCCAAATCATCTCAAAAACATCACCAAAATCCTATCTCCATTTCATTAAAAGTGTGCACAAGCTCAAGATCTACACATTGGACTAAGGAAGCAAGGATTTTGGCCACTAGTGGCAACTCAAGAAAATTCTTGAGTTTCCAAATGAGGTATTTTCTGGACCTTAAGCTTAGTTTATGCATTACCTTTACCCCATGTTTAGTTTAGAACCGATATTGTGTGATTTGTGGAAATAAGGAACACCTAGTTAGGGTTTGAGGGAATTGTGAGTTGTGGTGAGCAATTGAGCTCAGTAGAGGTTATATAAACACCTTAGTGCTATGAATTGAGACCTAAACCTGAGAGTTGAAACCCGAAATACGGATTTAGAAACCGATATCGGAAAAGTTTTGAAATCTGTGAAGGTTATATTGGATCTGCTATCAACCCGAGACTCTGGAAAAAAAATTGGTTGGACAGTGGTATGTGCAGGCACCCAGGAAGCTATCACCAAGACCCTAGCCCCTACTTCCCTTTCCCGTCCGCAAATTAATTCCCTCTGGCCGCAAATTGCGGCCAGACCAGCACCAAATTGGGTCGTTTTGGTTCTGCAGCTCCTACAAGTGTAGATTAGGCCCCTGGCATGTATAGATTTGTCTAATTGGACCTAGGGTGAAATCTGGAACCTATTTCCTTAGTTGCTGTTTTGGATTCGTGTTTCAGTATTCCGTAATTTTTATTTCTGAATTTACGTATTGTGTTTTACCTCGACTATTTGGCGTTTATACGACGATATCGAGGATTGATTGTTGGTTTTGGAGGCGTACCCATAGGTTCTAACCTATAGGCCCCTTAGCGTATCGTTTTGGTTTTCGTGTGTCGTTTTAGCTTTGGTTTGGTTTTAATGCGCATATGCGATACGTTAATGTGTAGGTACCCCTTGAAGACTTCGGGACGACAAGCAAGCGCGTGGCGACGTCGACAAATGAAGACGCAAGGTGAGTAGATTATATCTACGGGGGAAGTCGAGTGGATGGCGTATAGCACCCCCGCTGTCCGTAGTTGATATAATGTATATATATTATATATAATAGTTATAGTGTGTCGTGGATTTTGTGTTAGGTGTATTATGGATAGTTTAGGGTTAGAAGCAACTAGTGTAGTTCATAGTCGCGAACCCTAGAATAGATTTACACCTACACGTACACCCTTGCATATTCATTATACTTGCACTGTGTTTGATGATATTGGAAGACATTGGAGATGAGTCGATGATATTTGGCATTGTGCCGCGAGATCGGTGATTTGATTTGATTCATATTTAGGATACGACATATGATCTCTAGCGGGCCTTTGGACGTGTGTTTACACACGCAGTCATATTGATGGTATCAGTTGTACTAGACTTAGATCAATACCCCAGATTATGTGATATGATGATGAGGATACCAAATAATTGATGAGCTGATTGTGATATTGACCCGTACCCAGCTATTGGGATGTCGTACGACGATTTACCGTACGAGCTTCATATTGATGATAGATCCACACTCATGACTCGAGGATGTCAGATGATATACTGTATCGTACGCGATACTATTGAGGCGGGATCACCGACTATTATATTATATATATATATATATATATATATATATATATATATATATATATCGACTCAGATTTAGGTGGTTTTCATACCCCTCCTAATGGACTTGGCTTAGTAGATGTTAGACTAGACCCGAGTCATACCTATTTCAAAACTAACGAATCGGGAATATCATAAGGACAAGTAAAGGGATTCTACGGGTATTTTCAAAAGACGTATCTATTCTTGAAAACACCGTAACCCTTATTTTACCAAAACCCCGATTCATCTTATTTCAAATAGCACCACTGCATGACATGTACATATTGGTGTAGATTCTTCACTGTTGTATTGATTATTCGATTCCGCATCGCATTGCATGTGTTTATTTCTATATTGCAATCATGCTGTTAGGACACCAGCACCATTATCGATGATGCATATGTTCCACGTACACTTGCTTGCCGGCTCACACACTTCATCATCGATAATTGCCATGTCACTACACAGTAGTATTATTGCATCAGGATATGACCTTGTATGTGCATCCTATTATTCTATGTCACATACATCATGCTTTCTGATTATACGCATTGAGATATTCGTTTTCATGATATTTCTGGTTTTTGGGAACCGTGTATAATTTCAAAGGAGAGTATGTACTTATTTGAAAAACCGGTTTCCTTGATATGATATTTGTTCAGCCACCATGAGATTTATCGGAAGTGATTATATACCCCATACGAGGAGTGTGTGCCGTATGAGGGTACATGGTGGGGCCCGGCATGGTTCCCCTCGGCAAGATGATCGATGGATTTTGTCGATTGAGCCTGGAGGTGGGCGAGTACCTACCGGTGATTGTATTTGAGTTCGGCGGATATCCGGGGGATACCGACCGGAGTTGAGAGTTGGACATGGGCTGACCCGTGCTGCCGGGGCCGAGGGCCGATACCGCAGACGGAGCCCCATATGGACGAGGATTTACGTGCCGATGCTAGGCACAGGTTTCATGATGTTTCCATGATTTTGATTATATCCTCATATTTACATGCATGATGCTTATTGTCATTGGGTGACAGGTGGACGGGATCCACATATATACAGACTTTTATTACATCGATCATACTTCACTTGTATATATAACAGGGTATGAGGGCGCTGTTATATATACCCTTACACCAATATTAGTGGAATGGGACGCTAATATATGTGTATTGATATTCATTTTGATACTTCATCATATTTACTTCATGCAGACATACCTTATGTTTATGACATGTTATTGCCTGAGGCACTGGCATGGGTACTTGGCACTACATACACGATTAGATGTTGCATTGGCACCTTATCATGCTTCAGGCTTATTCTTTGAGGTTTATATACTGATCGTTTGACCTAGGATTATGTCATGCATTCGATTTCTGCTTGTAGATATTCTCTAATCACGAGTTGGCAACTCACCCCCGTTGTGCCACAATTCTTGCAGGTTTTGCCGTACAGGTTCCATTGCGGCATTTCTGGGACACTGCTTTCCTTTGCGGGTGATTTTCTTGGTAGGTGGGTTCTTTGCATCAGAACCATCCTTGTATATATATTACTCATTGTATCTAGAAATTCCATCAACCAAAACTTGTATATTGTTTCAGACTTAGACAATAGTGATATATTATTTCGACCTTAGAGTCGCGTGTAGTAGTATTACGGTTTTCATGTTATTGTGAGTTTCTTTGAGTTTTGATCCTCGCCATTCGGCGTTGTATATTATATTGCTTGTGTGGTTGTGACCGTCGATTGACGAAGAGCTAGCTCCCTCTTGGGGATGCCTTTTATCACTGTATATATATTGTTCTTGTTGTGCCCCGTTCGGGGCCAATTTTTACAAAGGAAACTCTGCCGAAATTTTTAGAAAAGACTATAAATTTTAAAAATGCATTTTCGGCTTAGTTATTTAAAATCCTTGATTTCAAAATATGTTTCTTTGCTTATCAAAACCAGTTTTCTTTATTCACTCTTAAAAATGGTTTTATATTGCTGGGCTTTTGGCTTACTTGGATCAGATTGTTAGTGTATATGCCCTAGAGGCCATTACTGTATCATACTAGTATGTATATTACTTGATGGAAGCTTGAGATATTCACAGTTGTATATACAATCTTGCTCGAAATGGTAGCATGCTCCTTGGTTTGTCTCTGCTTTAATGTGTACATGTGTTTCTTTTATTATATCACATATATATATTAGTAGAGCCCTTAGGATCTTTGCTTGATTACCAGCGTTGTGATGGTGCTCACACTCGTGGGGGCTGGGTAATCCATAAGAACATCCTTATACAGGTCCCTAGTCGTAGGACTATCGAGACAGGGCATCGATACTCCGGAGTAGACTAGAGTATGCGCTTCTCATCCCAGCGTGGGAGACGGTCTGTCCCACATCCGTCAGTACGTCGTACTTGAGATAGTATGCGGGTGCTCGTTAGGTTACGAGTACACTGGACAGGACTCGTCGGGAACTGTTGGTTGGTATTATACCTATCGTCAGTTATCAGTTCCCAGGTGACATGAGTACAGCTTAGTCCGCTGACTTGACACTGTCATTTCGCCTCGAGTGTGTTCCCGCTGTACTTTGATTACTACCCTACCACGGCTCAAAGGAGTCGTGCAAACATGTAGTAGTTGGGTGCAGTCCTGAAGCACTTGGAGGCAGTAACGGTTAGACAGGATTCGTCTCTCCCGGTATTGGGGGTTGACATCGCGTTGTGTCCAGGAGAGCCATTACACAAGTAGTCCCTGGCCAGGGAAAGTGAGATATACTGGTAGGTTTCCAGTGTTATCTCAGGGTGTTCTGGGCTACACTCCGACACGACTTGTACCGCTATTAGGGGACTGACGTTTATCGCCCCCCTAGGCCCGCCATGCGATATATCAGACGAATAGACCGGACTGTACGGAGACTGTCACATTCAGGCTCGGTAGGTGTTCAGATGGGTTCACCTCGTCAGTCATCTTATCGGCATCTACCTGGGGACCGTTACGTACAGCTAGTGCCGCTTGCGGTCTGTGGTTAAACCCACTGCCAGCGTAGTGTCAAGTCTTTAGAGTCCCACACAGAGAGTTATTCGCCTTTAGGCCAAATGAGTAGAGATCGCATGGTTTTGCGACAGGGTTCGTTCACATCCGCGCACTTGTGCACGTTTGCTGTCCGGAAAGCTTATACTAGCGGGCTTTGGTTTAAACAAGATCCTAGTATATGATTTGGGACTGGTTTTATCTCACTGTATTCGTGTTCCGCGGATCACGAATACGGGTGCGTATGCACAGTTGACTGAGACAGAGGGAGAGGATTTTGATTAGGGTTGATGACCATTGTCATTTTCTTAACCCTAATGCTTATGTGTGTATTATGATTAATTGATATTAGTTAAATATAATTGTGCATGGTTAGGCTTGTTGACCATTTGACTATCTTGACTTGTTGACTTAGGTTGACATGTTGACCATCATCATTCCATATAAAAGATGCTCTTTGATCCTTGCAATTTGCATTTAATATGAAATGATAATGGTCAAGTCTTGATTAACCATGACAATTATCTTGCTAATTATCTATTTTCATAATTCACACATATATGTGAGAATGGTTCATTATTCTTCTCATTCAATCATATAGATTCTCTCTCCTCCTCTTCCTCTCTCTCTAGCTCTCCCCTCTCATGAGTTGAGAAACACTTGAGCTTGAGATAAACCATTCCAAGATACTCTCTACTCTCTTCTAAAGTTCTAGGATTAGCACTTCTAGCATCTTAGTTACTTCTAACTTGAAGTTGAAGCCAAAAGTTGAGGCTCTCGGGTGGATCCTTCTTCGACTAGAGAAGGCGACAAGAAGATCACATCTTTCACTCCAAAGGAGCAAGGAGAGAAGGACATAAAGACCTAGGTATAACCTTTCTTCCATGTAGCTAAAACTAGTTAGCTTTGTAGTTAGTTTTTGTTTAGCAAAGATCCTCCTTTTGATAGTCCATGTTGCCTAGTTCGATAAAAATCCGTTTTTTATACCGTTTCCGCCTCCCCGCAAGCACCGGGGTGGGCAACGTGGACTTACAGTGGTATCAGAGCCTAACTAAACATAAACCTGCTAGTTAGTAAAGTGTATAGAAGTTCGATCGGTAAAAATCGCAAAACTAAAATTTCAAAACACTAAGTTTCTGTTGATTTTTTTTCTGGTCTAAAAATAATAAATCATACTTCAAAAATCGGCTCAGGGTTTTGTTAAGAAACTCACCAAAGACGATCCAGTGAACCGTTCAAAGCGCCGCGTTTCCGTGGCAAGAACATGCTTTGTCACGACCCGAAATATTAGCTCGTGACCAGCACTTGAATAACGCCACATCTAGAGGCGTAACGGGATTCAAGTAAGCTGAAACCCAGAAATCTAAACCTTTTTAGAAAAAATAAAGGAGGTGAGGTTTTGAAATAAAGGTATAATGAAAACAATGTTTTCATAATGCATAGAAAGAAACATGAATGATGCAGGTGAAATTTATAAGTTTAAAAAAACATGTTTCGTCTTTTAAAAATTTCGGCAGCACCTCCTTTGTATATTTTGATCCAAAACCACAATACATAACAAGAATAATGGCAACCCCAAGCGGGAGCTAGCTCTTCGCCAAACGGCGGATCAAAACCACGTAAAATAGTATAAATAAGTATACGACGCCCAACGGCGAAGTTCACCACAAAAAGATAAATGAAAGAGCAAGATATAACCCCAAAGGGAAAATAAAACCCATCGCTCAATCTCGCAACTACAAGTCTCACTAAGTCTCATTACTTATACAAATACAACTTTTGATTGATTGATGGAGTCAACTAGATACAATATGAAATAAAATACAAGAGTGGGTACGATACAAGTGCCCCACCTATCAATGCAAAACACCCAAATGAATCTGTGTGCCAGCGAATCCGCTACTGATCCAAGCGGTCAACCTGTAAGAACTGTGGCACAACGGGGGTGAGTTGCCAACTCGTGAATAGAAATATATCTACAAGTAGAAATCGAATAAACAAAGACTCCTAGGTCGTCTATATCAAAAGTAGTGCTATGATATCCAGGGTGACCGGGTCGTATATGTGCCAACAAGGCAGTCACTATCTATATGCACGTGGATAACATCCAACAGTAGTAATCAATGCATGCGGATATGTGGATCTAGTCCACCCATAAATCAATGTCTATAAGCATGTGTAAAATCTCCGATAGTAGCATCGGTGTATGTATGTTTGTATGTATATGGATCCAGTCCACGCGTCAACCACTGACGCAACAATATCATGCATGTAAATATCATAAAAGAGTGTGCATGAAAGTATGAGGATGTATGTATATCAACAGTGTCCCTCCCGACACATCAAATCATGGAACCTGAGTGCCTAGCATCGACACTTGAAAACATCATGAAAACCATACCCAGCATCGGCACGTAAATCCTCATATATCTCATGTTAGTTATATGTATGCCCTAGAGGCCATTACTGTACATACGATGTATATTGTAGTGGATGCTAGGACATATATAGGGAGGACTTTCATGCTCGACATGATAGTATGCTATCTGGTTGTACTTTATCTTAACATGTACTCTGATTGTCTCTATATTACATGTTGATAAAGCCCTTAGGATATGTACTCGACTACTGGGACTATGATGAGATCATACTAGTGGGGCCACGGTAGTCGACGAGTACATCCTATAATTGTTCCTAGTCGAGGGTGTATCGAGACAGGGTATCGATGCACCAGAGTAGACTAGCGTATACGCATCTTGACCCATATGATGGGCGATGGATGATCCCATATCTATCGATGTTTGACATCAAGGATGGTGTACGGGTGCTCAGTAGAGACTGGGTACACTGGACGGACTCGCCGAGAACTCCCAGATGGTATTATACCATACGTCAGATGGCAGTTCTCCAGTGACACTGGTACAGAGTAGTCTGTCGACCCGAGATCGTCATAGAGTCTTGTGTGATTCCTACTGTGCTTTGATTTCCATCATACCACGTCCAAGAGGGCGTGCAAAAAGGTGGCTTTTGGGTACAGTCCCGAATCACATGGAGGCAATGAGCGATAGGAGGGGATTCGTCTCTCCCGGTATATGGAGTTGATGTTGTGCTGTGTTCGATTGGCTATAACCGGAAATCCCTGGCCAGGATTGCTGAGATTTACTGGTAAGTGTTATCAGTAGTTTCTCGAACTGTTATTGTAGCGTCTTGAAAAGTCGTTTTGGTGTTTTCCTGAAATTCGGTGAAAATTCGGTATTTTTCCGAAAACCGTCTTTCTCGTTATTTTGCAGTTTAGGGCTAATTATACCTAAAATGGATAGGTAATTGCTTGTTTTTAGTAGCTAATGAGTTACTTATGAAATTCTGGTCGTTTAAAATTTTTTCCCTATTTTTCAAATTTTTAATATTATTTTAAGCCGGTAAGAAAATACATTAAATTAGCGATAAATACAAATTTTTCCGGGCTAATTTTAAACTTTAAAATTATGATAATTAAAATCTAGTTGTAACATAAATTTTTAGTATTTTATTTTGATTTTTAACAAATTTTTATGATAGGAAACGAATTTATTGAATTTTAAGCTAAAACTTGCAATTTTTGACTTGTAGGGGGTCTTTTTGCATAAAATTTCTTTTGTAAAACCCCATTCACCCTCCCCTCACCCCTAGGCCGGCCCTACCTCAGTATCAAGCCCACAAAATTTTTCCCCATCTCATTTGAACAAAATGATATGATAAAGGGTTATTTATATATTTATTTGAGGTAAGGGTATTATGGTAATATAAGAGAGTTGACTTGGACTTTTTATCCCCACTTCCCCACACTTCTCCCCACTCCCTCACTGCTGAATTCCAGCAGAAAAAAACAGCCCCAAAAATCTCCACTCTTCTTCCATCAAAGTTCATCCAAAATTTGCTCCAAAAATCCACAATTTTTTCAAAATTCAAACCAAATCCTTCATCCATTCTTCTTAATCTTTCTTGCATGGATCTTGGATGCTAGGAGACCATGTTTGGAGTCAAAATTTCTTGCTAGATCTCTAGATCAAGAGGTATAATTTCTATCATGTTAAATTCTTTTGTTTAAGTTTCTTATGTTGTATGGTTTAGTGTTAATTTAGTGTAGTTTAATCTAGTTTTCTTAGGTTTTGCTTGAAAAATCTAAACTAGGGTTTTGAACCATGGTGGTTAATTAAGTTGTTTATAGTTAAGTTAGTTGTTAATGAACTAATCTATATAGTTACCTTGTTGATATAGTTTTCAATTTTGCTAAATTAGTTAATTTAGAAGGGTGAAATTGTTGTTTTAAAAATTTTCAAGAGAGGGTTTATGTTTGGTATTGGTTTGTGAAGCTTGATTAGTGAGTGGATTAAGTTTTAGAAAATATTATTTAATTGATTAAACCTAATTTGCTATCTAGTGTTTTGCTAACCTTAATCTAAGTGGTTATTTTGCTTATTAGGCTAAAATCTAGTGTTAAATTAAAGTTTGTCATATATAGTTTGGTTTATGTTTGCTAATTACAAAAATCAAGAGAAGGTTTTGTTTATGAAAATTAGGTTTTTAAGCTTAGTTAATGGTTTGAAATTTGTGTATTGACTAGCTATTTGGTTAGTTTGGATGTTGGTGTTGGGTGGTGTTGACTTTGTCGCTATATTGTCGATGTTTGCATCAAATTGCAATTTCATGCTTACTAGATTTTTATAAAGGTTATGTGATGATTTATTTTTGATATCTTGATGATTGTATGGCTTGTCCTACGACTTTTAGGATGCGTGAGTGCGTTTTTTTGGGTAGTCGGGTTTTAGTTTTGCCGGGCGACCAAATCGGCGTTTTTCGGCAGTTTTTGCGATTTTCGCATGTGTCCGCACACTTTGTGCACGTTGTACCTAGCTAGCGAACTTTAGTAGTTTCGTTGGGGTTTTGCGTCGTTCTTGATATGTAACCTTATATTTGGTATTGATGTAAATTCCAGGTTCGGTCGCGGAAACGTCAAACGCGGCGCGAAAGGGAAAGGCGGTGATTGGACACAGCTAGCCAGGGATCCCAGTGAGTAGATTTAACATCTACGGGGGACGATCGTTTGGATGGCGCAAGTCGCCCGATAGATTTAGTAAACTGTAAAATAGTAAACTGGATAACCACTTGTGACATTAGAATAATATTACTGGCATGATAATTGCTGCAATTAGATCAATATGTTATACCCATATACGCAAACTCAATTGTAGGACACATGCACCATTACCAGGTTTTTATATGCAGCACGAGCACTATTCATGCTTACACACACACCCTGGTAATTGCCATGCCACCACACTAGATAACTTTTAAATTGAAACATTTTACTAATTGATACTTAAACTGGTACTATTGCCTTTAATTCCTTAAAAATGAAACCGTAGTATTGCTATTCATGTGCATGTACTTCATCATATTAATTGTTCATGCTTAATACATTAATCACACATCGCAACTTGATTATTGATATCATACGCATTCATTATCATTGATATATGCACTTATGAGGATTTCTTGAGATTTTATGATATTGCTGGATTTCGGGGGAAAGCCGCAAAATTTCTAAACTTATTATATTTTTAAAATATATAAATTGCGGTTTTATAGTGATGTAAGTGTCGTCCACCATGAGTTTGCTGTGGATTTGGAAATCCGTGTCGAGGAGTGGAGGAACTGGCACGGGTACATGGTGGGCCCGGTAAGGTACCCCGGGGCAAGAGGAATGTGGTGATGACGTTGAGCCTGGCAGGGGACGGATTACCTACCGGTGACTTCATTGGGCACGGCGGATATCCAGAGGATACCGACCGGGGCCGCGAGAGGATGAGATATTGATATTGAGATGGGTCAGCCGGATGGCTGAGGCCAGAGACACTATGACATGGATTTATGAGATTTGAGACAACTTTTGGGTGTCGTTGCTGGACACCGATTTTCGTCGATTCATTGACATTATGCTGCCATTCTAAAAGAGTTTCAAAAACAAAAAGAGATAAAATATTTCCTATATATACCTATTGAAACCTCAGATATTCATGTTGCATACATATTAGTACACTGATGTTATAACACACCTGCTAGTGCATCCAGTCATACCCGTATTATAGATGCTAGGATGCTTGTGTGCATGCATACGATAGCCTTTGTAGATGTTATTTATTACTCACGAGTTGGCAACTCACCCCCGTTGTGCCACAGTCTTTTGCAGGTCCGCTCCGTCAGTTCAGTAGCGGCGGGCGCACTTGTCTTTTGCCTCTTTTGCCCGAGCTAGAGATTTGCTCATAGGTGGGTTATGTTATTATTTTGTACCACTTGTATATTCTTTGTATCTAGTGTACTCCATCTACTGTTTCTACCAGATTATTGTATATTGACCTAGAGATGAGACTGTGAGGTTTGTGGATTTTATGCTGTATTTTGGGGTCGAGCTCACTTGAGCCGACATGCTACTTTTTTTCATGCTTCCTTATGATTATTATGCTTGTTGTCATTTACATTGCGTGGGATTTGTGACCGCCTTATGGCGAAGAGCTAGCTCCCGCTTGGGGATGCCCTATTTTGTTGGATTCATGTATATATTTTGTTGTACCCATTTTTGGGGGCCAGTATTTACAAAGGAGACTCTGCCGAAATTTTCGGAAAAATTAGTATTGTTTTTAAAAGGGGTTTTATATGACTTATTTGATAAGCTTGCTTTCAAATGTTTGGGTTTTCTTCACTCTTTTGCTTAATTGGTTTTGTTTTCTGGGCTTTTGGCTTACTTATTTTACGGACGCCTTTAGACGTTTCGTAAACTTAAGTGCCAGTCACGCTCCGTACCCTGCGGGTCGTGACAAAGTTGGTATCAGAGCGATAGGTTTTACCTTTTTGAGTGTAGGATGACCCTTGGTAGATGGAGTAAGTGACTTAAGCAGGGTAACGTAGCGTGCGTATGTCCGCGGCATACTTACGATACGGTACTCCGCCTAAGTGACTTTAGGATATACTTGCTTGAAAAAATTCCTTCTTCAATTCCGTGTATCCTCTGATCCTATTGCACTGTCCTTACTATCCGTTTTCCTGTAACAGCCACTATGCCGCTGAAGGCTACGAGGGCACAGAGGGCTGCCGCCAGAGACGAGATTCGAGCTGGCTCGTCCGAGACTAGGATTGAGCAGGGCGGTATGCCTACGCCGCAGGGACAGACCGATCCACCTTCCCCAGGCCGTATGGATAGGCTCGAGACCGGTATGGAGGAGTTGCGACAGATGATGGGAGGCATGCAGGAGCTACGTCAGATGGTAGGATCCCTAGTTGCAGCCAGTCGTACACCGAGGCCGGATGACGTACCTACTACATCATAGACGACCATGATACCTGCTCCTACTACTACCACCGTGGCCATTCCGGTTTCACTACAGGATTTCATGAGGCTGAGACCTCCAGTATTCACCGGCACCGAGGCAGCGGAGGACCCACAGACGTTCCTTGACAGTTTAGCCAGGATCTGCCGTTCGCTGAGATGTTCGGATGATCGATGGGTAGAGCTTGCGAGTTTCTGACTAGAGGGTCTCGCGCAGACATGGTGGGAGTCAGTCTTGAGAGGTCGAGCTGCAGATCTGCCGCCTATGACTTGGGCCGAGTTTACAGCGGTCTTTCTAGCACGTTTCCTTCCAGAGAGCGTTCGTGACGCCAGAGCTCGTAGCTTCGAGGCCTTAGTCAAGACACCTGGGATGACGGTGTCTGAGTATGATATCCAGTTTACACAGTTATCCCGATATGCTCAGTATTTGGTGGATACCGAGGAGAAGATGGTGAAGAGGTTCGTACAGGGACTTGATGCCCAGCTATATCTTGCTATTGGCGCCCAGCACTACGACACCTATTCAGCTGCTATGGATACGGCATTACGGATGGAGGCACGCATATCACAGACTTCGGCCGTTTCTGGGCCGAAGAGGATTCGCACCGATATACCGTCTCAGAGGCAGCGCGCCAGATTCTTCCCGAGAGATAGGCCTGGCAGAGGATTTGGACGAGGATAGTTATATGGTTCTTATCCCCAGGGACAGCAGCCGTCGCCAGGGTGTTTTGGGTGCGGGAGTCCGCATCATCTTGTCAGAGACTGTCCGGCGAGACGACAGGGAGCAGCGACAGTTCCGCATGTGACCCTACTACCATCACCACCTCCTCCTCAGAGAGCCCTACTTCCTACCCCAGGTGATGCTCCACGCCAGTTAGGTGCACCGAGAGGCCGTGGACGCGGCAGTCCTATTCAGAGAGGACGAGGAGGCAGAGGCCGAGGTCGAGGTCATCCCGCTATCGGTGGAGGACAGGCCCGAGTTTTTGCTTTGACACCGCAGGATGCGCAGGCATCCAATGCCGTTGTGACAGGTACTTTGCCAGTTTGTTCTTTCGATGCACGGGTATTATTCGACCCAGGTTCCACACATTCGTACGTATCTACACACTTTGCACCGATGTTGGGCCGTGAGTCGTCGTCGTTAGATCAGCCGCTTGTTGTTGTTACTCCGGTAGGCGAGTCGTTTGTCGCTCGGTTTGTATTTCATTTGTGTTCCGTTCGTATCGGGGAGAGGAATTCATCAGTTGATTTGATACTCCTCGATATGTTGGACTTTGATGTGCTTCTAGGCATGGATTGGCTAGCCACTTGTTATGCTTCGGTGGACTGCCGTGAGAAGGCAGTCAGATTTAGCTTTCCGGGAGAGCCAGTCTTTGTTATTCAGGGAGACCGCAGTGTCACCCTTCCCAGCTTAACTTCGTCTCTTCGCGCTGGTCAGCTCTTGCAGAAGGGATGTCAGGGATTCTTAGCGTGTATTTGTGATACTCGAGCTGCAGAGGTTCCGTTAGACCGGTTCCCGGTAGTTTGTGAGTTCCCTGATGTTTTCCCTGATGAGCTACCTGGGCTACCGCCTGAGCGCGATGTTGAGTTCTGCATTGATTTGATTCCCGGTTCGGGGCCTATTTCTATACCGCCTTATCGGATGGCCCCGGCAGAGCTTCGAGAGCTGAAGGATCAGTTGCAGGATTTGTTAGATAAGGGGCTTATTCGACCGAGTGTTTCTCCGTGGGGTGCTCCGGTCCTGTTTGTCAAGAAGAAGGATGGAAGTTTGCGCTTATGTATCGACTACCGCCAGCTGAACAAAGTTACCGTTCAGAACAGATATCCGTTGCCGCGCATTGATGATTTGTTCGACCAGCTTCAGGGTGCGGGATATTTTTCGAGGATCGACTTGCGATCAGGATACCATCAGCTGCGAGTTCGACAGGAGGATATACCGAGGACAGCTTTCCTCACGCGCTACGGCCACTACGAGTTTTTGGTGATGTCGTTCGGACTCACCAACGCCCCAGCAGCATTCATGGATTTGATGAACCGTACATTCAGGCCATATCTTGACTTGTTCATCATCGTGTTTATCGACGATATCTTGGTGTACTCCCGGAGCAGAGAGGAGCACGAGCAGCACTTGCGGATTACGTTACAGACTCTGAGGGAGCACCAGCTGTTCGCGAAGTTCTCCAAGTGTGCATTCTGGCTGGACAGCGTCGGATTCTTGGGTCACGTGGTTACGAGAGACGGCATTTGTGTGGACCCGAAGAAGATTGAGGCTGTTCAGCAGTGGCCCCGACCTACATCGGTTACTGAGATCCGTAGTTTTCTAGGCTTGGCGGGCTACTACAGGCGTTTTGTTCAGGACTTCTCCCGTATAGCTGCACCGTTGACCGGTTTGACCCGGAAGGGAGTTCCTTTCGTCTGGACAGAGGAGTGCGAGCGCAGTTTTCAGCAGCTACGGACTTGTTTGACTACGGCGCCGGTATTATCTTTGCCTTCGGGATCAGACGGGTTTGTTGTCTACTGTGATGCTTCGCGAGTGGGATTAGGATGCGTTTTGATGCAGCATGGCCGGGTGATCGCTTATGCTTCTCGGCAGTTGAAGAAGCATGAACAGAACTACCCCACTCATGATTTGGAGATGGCTGCAGTGGTCTTTGCACTGAAGATTTGGCGACATTACCTTTACGGCGAGTCGTGTCAGATATTCACCGATCACAAGAGCTTAAAGTACATATTTCAGTAGCGAGACCTGAACCTCAGACAGCGTCGTTGGATGGAGTTGGTGAAAGACTACGACTGCGAGATCTTATATCACCCCGGCAAGGCAAATGTGGTGGCAGATGCGTTGAGTAGGAGGCCCGGGGGTAGTCTATCCTTTTTGCGCGCAGTGCAGAGGCAGTCGTCAGCAGATTGGCAGATGTTATGCGACAGCCGAGTTGAGTTCGAGTTCACTCAGACAGGGGGACAGCTCACGCATGTTCGTGCACGCCCACAGTTGCTTGACCGTATATATGAGGCACAGCGCAGTGACGACCGTTGCTCAGAGATCGTGGCACAGATGGGACAGGGCAGATTTTCAGAGTTCGTGGTTGACGATCAGGGGATTTTACGATATGGATCTAGACTGTGCGTACCAGATGCTGATGGATTACGGTGCGACATTCTCGAGGAGGCACACCGATCAGTGTATAGTGTCCACCCCGGTTCCACCAAGATGTACCATGATATGAGAGAGACCTACTGGTGGGACGGGATGAAGAGGGACATTGCGGAGTTCGTTTCGAGATGCCTGACTTGTCAGCAAGTCAAGGCCGAGCACCAGAGGCCGCAGGAGAGCTACAGCCGTTACCCATTCCAGAGTGGAAATGGGAACAGATTTCGATGGATTTCGTTGTGGGTCTACCCAGGACCAGTCGAGGGTACGACTCCATCTGGGTGATCGTGGATAGATTGACGAAAGCGGCCCACTTCCTGCCAGTGAAGACGACTTTCAGCTTCGCTCAGTATGCTCAGCTCTATATTGACGAGATCGTGCGACTACATGGCGTACCGACTTGTATCGTGTCAGATCGAGGCACTCAGTTCACCAGCCGACTTTGGCAGAGACTTCAGGAGGCTTTGGGCACTCGTTTGAGCTTCAGCACAGCGTTTCATCCGCAGACAGACGGACAGTCAGAGCGGACCATTCAGACTCTCGAGGACATGCTCAGAGCGTGCGTTTTAGACTTTGGTGGTAGCTGGGATCGTCATTTACCTCTAGTGGAGTTCTCCTACAACAACAGCTTCCAGGATACTATTCAGATGGCACCTTTCGAGGCATTGTATGGGAGGAGATGCAGATCACCCGTTTGTTGGACAGAGCTCAGCGAGAGCAGCATTTTGGGGCCGCAGCTTGTTGAGGAGACGACAGCGAAGATACAGTTGATCCGAGACCGGATGAGAGCGGCTCAGAGCAGGCAGAAATCGTATGCTGACAGGCGCCGTCGCAGATTAGAGTTCGCAGTTGGCGACCATGTTTTTCTGAGGGTCTCTCCGATGAAGGGCGTGATGCGTTTTGGGCGAAAGGGAAAGCTTAGCCCTAAATTCGTAGGTCCCTTCGAGATCCTCGAGCGGGTTGGCGCTGTTGCATATCGTTTGGCTCTTCCTCCCAGCTTTCCCGATGTTCACCCCGTCTTCCATGTTTCGATGCTCCGCAAGTACCTTCACGACCCTTCGCATGCGATTCAGCACCCGACAGTCCAGCTAGAGCGCGACCTTTCTTTTGCAGAGCAGCCGGTGGCCATCCTGGATCAGCAGGTGAAGAAGTTGAGGTCGAAGATTATACCAACCGTCAAGGTCCTTTGGCGTAGCCCGAGCAGCGAGGAGGTTACCTGGGAGACCGAGGGCGAGATAAGGAAGAAATATCCCCATCTCTTTGAAGGTAGGCGTAGTTATATTTTTTTTAAATTCGGGGACCGAATTTCTTTAAGGGGGGAAGATTGTAGCGTCTTGAAAAGTCGTTTTGGTGTTTTCCTGAAATTCGGTGAAAATTCGGTATTTTTCCGAAAACCGTCTTTCTCGTTATTTTGCAGTTTAGGGCTAATTATACCTAAAATGGATAGGTAATTGCTTGTTTTTAGTAGCTAATGAGTTACTTATGAAATTCTGGTCGTTTAAAATTTTTTCCCTATTTTTCAAATTTTTAATATTATTTTAAGCCGGTAAGAAAATACATTAAATTAGCGATAAATACAAATTTTTCCGGGCTAATTTTAAACTTTAAAATTATGATAATTAAAATCTAGTTGTAACATAAATTTTTAGTATTTTATTTTGATTTTTAACAAATTTTTATGATAGGAAACGAATTTATTGAATTTTAAGCTAAAACTTGCAATTTTTGACTTGTAGGGGGTCTTTTTGCATAAAATTTCTTTTGTAAAACCCCATTCACCCTCCCCTCACCCCTAGGCCGGCCCTACCTCAGTATCAAGCCCACAAAATTTTTCCCCATCTCATTTGAACAAAATGATATGATAAAGGGTTATTTATATATTTATTTGAGGTAAGGGTATTATGGTAATATAAGAGAGTTGACTTGGACATTTTATCCCCACTTCCCCACACTTCTCCCCACTCCCTCACTGCTGAATTCCAGCAGAAAAAACAGCCCCAAAAATCTCCACTCTTCTTCCATCAAAGTTCATCCAAAATTTGCTCCAAAAATCCACAATTTATTCAAAATTCAAACCAAATCCTTCATCCATTCTTCGTAATCTTTCTTGCATGGATCTTGGATGCTAGGAGACCATGTTTGGAGTCAAAATTTCTTGCTAGATCTCTAGATCAAGAGGTATAATTTCTATCATGTTAAATTCTTTTGTTTAAGTTTCTTATGTTGTATGGTTTAGTGTTAATTTAATGTAGTTTAATCTAGTTTTCTTAGGTTTTGCTTGAAAAATCTAAACTAGGGTTTTGAACCATGGTGGTTAATTAAGTTGTTTATAGTTAAGTTAGTTGTTAATGAACTAATCTATATAGTTACCTTGTTGATATAGTTTTCAATTTTGCTAAATTAGTTAATTTAGAAGGGTGAAATTGTTGTTTTAAAAATTTTCAAGAGAGGGTTTATGTTTGGTATTGGTTTGTGAAGCTTGATTAGTGAGTGGATTAAGTTTTAGAAAACATTATTTAATTGATTAAACCTAATTTGCTATCTAGTGTTTTACTAACCTTAATCTAAGTGGTTATTTTGCTTATTAGGCTAAAATCTAGTGTTAAATTAAAGTTTGTCATATATAGTTTGGTTTATGTTTGCTAATTACAAAAATCAAGAGAAGGTTTTGTTTATGAAAATTAGGTTTTTAAGCTTAGTTAATGGTTTGAAATTTGTGTATTGACTAGCTATTTGGTTAGTTTGGATGTTGGTGTTGGGTGGTGTTGACTTTGTCGCTATATTGTCGATGTTTGCATCAAATTGCAATTTCATGCTTACTAGATTTTTATAAAGGTTATGTGATGATTTATTTTTGATATCTTGATGATTGTATGGCTTGTCCTACGACTTTTAGGATGCGTGAGTGCGTTTTTTTGGGTAGTCGGGTTTTAGTTTTGCCGGGCGACCAAATCGGCGTTTTTCGGCAGTTTTTGCGATTTTCGCATGTGTCCGCGCACTTTGTGCACGTTGTACCTAGCTAGCGAACTTTAGTAGTTTCGTTGGGGTTTTGCGTCGTTCTTGATATGTAACCTTATATTTGGTATTGATGTAAATTCCAGGTTCGGTCGCGGAAACGTCAAACGCGGCGCGAAAGGGAAAGGCGGTGATTGGACACAGCTAGCCAGGGATCCCAGTGAGTAGATTTAACATCTACGGGGGACGATCGTTTGGATGGCGCAAGTCGCCCGATAGATTTAGTAAACTGTAAAATAGTAAACTGGATAACCACTTGTGACATTAGAATAATATTACTGGCATGATAATTGCTGCAATTAGATCAATATGTTATACCCATATACGCAAACTCAATTGTAGGACACATGCACCATTACCAGGTTTTTATATGCAGCACGAGCACTATTCATGCTTACACACACACCCTGGTAATTGCCATGCCACCACACTAGATAACTTTTAAATTGAAACATTTTACTAATTGATACTTAAACTGGTACTATTGCCTTTAATTCCTTAAAAATGAAACCGTAGTATTGCTATTCATGTGCATGTACTTCATCATATTAATTGTTCATGCTTAATACATTAATCACACATCGCAACTTGATTATTGATATCATACGCATTCATTATCATTGATATATGCACTTATGAGGATTTCTTGAGATTTTATGATATTGCTGGATTTCGGGGGAAAGCCGCAAAATTTCTAAACTTATTATATTTTTAAAATATATAAATTGCGGTTTTCTAGTGATGTAAGTGTCGTCCACCATGAGTTTGCTGTGGATTTGGAAATCCGTGTCGAGGAGTGGAGGAACCGGCACGGGTACATGGTGGGCCCGGTAAGGTACCCCGGGGCAAGAGGAATGTGGTGATGACGTTGAGCCTGGCAGGGGACGGATTACCTACCGGTGACTTCATTGGGCACGGCGGATATCCAGAGGATACCGACCGGGGCCGCGAGAGTATGAGATATTGATATTGAGATGGGTCAGCCGGATGGCTGAGGCCAGAGACACTATGACATGGATTTATGAGATTTGAGACAGCTTTTGGGTGTCGTTGCTGGACACCGATTTTCGTCGATTCATTGACATTATGCTGGCATTCTAAAAGAGTTTCAAAAACAAAAAGAGATAAAATATTTCCTATATATACCTATTGAGACCTCAGATATTCATGTTGCATACATATTAGTACACTGATGTTATATACACACCTGCTAGTGCATCCAGTCATACCCGTATTATAGATGTTAGGATGCTTGTGTGCATGCATACGATAGCCTTTGTAGATGTTATTTATTACTCACGAGTTGGCAACTCACCCCCGTTGTGCCACAGTCTTTTGCAGGTCCGCTCCGTCAGTTCAGTAGCGGCGGGCACACTTGTCTTTTGCCTCTTTTGCCTGAGCTCGAGATTTGCTCATAGGTGGGTTATGTTATTATTTTGTACCACTTGTATATTCTTTGTATCTAGTGTACTCCATCTACTGTTTCTACCAGATTATTGTATATTGACCTAGAGATGAGACTGTGAGGTTTGTGGATTTTATGCTGTATTTTGGGGTCGAGCTCACTTGAGCCGACATGCTACTTTTTTTCATGCTTCCTTATGATTATTATGCTTGTTGTCATTTACATTGCGTGGGATTTGTGACCGCCTTATGGCGAAGAGCTAGCTCCCGCTTGGGGATGCCCTATTTTGTTGGATTCATGTATATATTTTGTTGTACCCATTTTTGGGGGCCAGTATTTACAAAGGAGACTCTGCCGAAATTTTCGGAAAAATTAGTATTGTTTTTAAAAGGGGTTTTATATGACTTATTTGATAAGCTTGCTTTCAAATGTTTGGGTTTTCTTCACTCTTTTGCTTAATTGGTTTTGTTTTCTGGGCTTTTGGCTTACTTATTTTACGGACGCCTTTAGACGTTTCGTAAACTTAAGTGCCAGTCACGCTCCGTACCCTGCGGGTCGTGACAGTTATAGACCTCAAATCGACACGACTTATCAAGCTACTGGGGTCTGACGTTTACCACCCCTAGGCGAGATATGCAAAATATCAGACGACGAGACCAGACTGTACGGGAGTGTTACTGTTTGGATTCACAGGAGAATGTACAGGCTTGCTTGTTGATCTTCTGAGCGCTCAATACCTGGGTAGCTGTTACGTTTAGCTGACCGCTTGCAGCTTGTGGGTGTTTGATATGATCATCACCTACTGCTGGCGTATTGACGATTCTTTAGAGTCCTACACAGAGGTTTCTTGGCTCAGGCAAAACGGAGTAGGAGCACATATGTGATATGTGCGGGACCGAGGATAATGCGATATGTGATACCGTATTATATTCTCGCGATATTTGATATCAGCCGGGTCATCGGATCAAGTGTTGATTCGATGAATCGGTACGGATTAATATTAGTCGGTTATATGCGATATAGCCGGATTGTCGGATCAAGTGTTGATTCGATAATTTAATGTATAATAATATATATGATATATTAAATGACATTAACTAATATTAGCTCACTAAAAGATTCTTTTTCTCACTCGGGTAATACATTGATATATATGCGATATATGTTAAATGTATTATTTTATTTGGTTACAATAAATATTATATATGTGATATATAATATTGTAACATGATATGATAACTAATGCAACATGTTTTGTAAAGATTAATCATGATTAGGGTTTGGATTAGGGTTAAACTTTCTAGATGTTTCTAGAAGGTTTTCTTTTTGTTTTGTGAAAGATATTTGTGTGTAACTCATTCTTAACTCAACCCAAACCCTAACCCTTGGTTAATTCTCTACAATGGTTAAGTGAACCATGGTTGCATAATTGATCATGATCTCCTTTTCCTATTCATCACAAAAGAAATTCTAACATTATTCATCTTCTTCTTCCTTGAGTTCTTCTTGAAAAGCTTTCTTGCTTTGATAAAAGTGATGAATAAATATGAGAAAAAGATAAATAAAGAGAGAAAAAATCCTACTTCATCATCCTCATCTTCCCTTGACATTTAGATGAGGGTGTTCACATCATTTCATGAGTGTTAGCTTGTGTTAAAGAAACTTCAAGGTAGATCATCTTAGTATCGAAGATCGGAAGCAAAGGTTGCATCTTTCTCTTCGTGGAACCTCTCGAGAGTCCGGATCCCGATGATCGCAGCGAAGGGACCACAACACGGAGCATATGAAGTGAAGGACCGGATCTACAAAGGTTGTAATCCCTCTCACTTAGTGTTAAAGTGTTTAGCATGCTTGTTTTCGCCTAATCTCTAGTTTAAAGTTCCGTATTCGGGTTGTTCGGCACGGCTAATTTTTTAATCGGGCATGGTTGATGCCTCGTAGACCCTTGTGCGCGTGCATAGCAACC
Source organism: Agapanthus africanus (assembly GCA_030015575.1). Classification (NCBI taxonomy): domain Eukaryota; kingdom Viridiplantae; phylum Streptophyta; class Magnoliopsida; order Asparagales; family Amaryllidaceae; genus Agapanthus; species Agapanthus africanus. Next base: position 349,139,405 of record JASDDO010000031.1, on the reverse strand, counting down.
CTATAGTGGTATCAGAGACAAGCTAGAGCTTTAGGCGAAGTCTAGACGGAGTTTGAAGTCCGATCGAACCAAAAACCTAACCCGAAACATGCTCTCTGGAAATTTTCTAAAAACTGGGATTTTTCCACATTAAAAATGCTTAAAAAATTCAGCAGGGAATTATAAGAATTACGGTACAAAAAGTTTTCTATGAACAGTATAAAGCGCGGCGGAACCGCGGCAGAAGCATTCCTTCTGCGGCGGTTCCACGGCGCAATGATGACGTCATCATCCCCTGTTTGCACAGTAACTCCTATTTTATTATTCTGGATTTTCTGGGAATTTTTAATTTTTATTCAAGAGTTGAATTTTCTGGGGCTGTTTTGGGGATTCGGTGTTTCGATCGGAGTATCAGATTTTGTCTATGTGGCTTTCCGGATAACTTTTAGAAACTGTTAAAAAAGTTCGAACGGATATCAATAACTCACTTTTTCCCCTGTCGGAAAATTTTTCAAAAGTTGGATTTTTTCTCATGTTTAAGAATGTTCTAAGTCATGCAAGAAACTCGGTGGACCCTCTAGAAGACAACAAACCTTAACTCGATTATGTGACCGTCTTGAACTGCCTTTTGAACCTTAGGGTTTGGGGCAGTACGGCGTGCCACATGTGAGGCGTTGGCTTGACCCTTCTACGGCTGGACCATTGGTACTGTGGCATGTGATGGATGTTTTTAAACTAATTTCAAGTGTTGAGATATATTGGGGAAATCTTGGGTGTTTGATTATTCGATCAGAAAGTTTAACTTTGTCTATTTATCTGGAATGTGATACAATATTTGGAATCCACAGGTAGTTATGAGATAACTGATTTGAATATTATAAACATAGCAGTTTAGTCTCAGATGATCGGTTGCCACGGAATTTTGATATGATCAAAAGTCCGTCGCAATCACGTAGCGTACGCGGATACTCGCCGGGTAAACTTAATAGACAGCCACGCCCCATAGCCCCGACCAAGTGACTGTAGGAGAACCCCGTCGCCAAAAGCATCCGTTCGGGTGCTCGCGGCAGCGGTGTTCCGCCTTAGTGCACTTCGTCGACGGCATCTGGGGGTACGGCCGTCTAATAAAGTTTGCGACGAGCATTCGATCAGGACGTCGGGAATCTTGTTGAATTGCCCGACTTGATATTGAAAAGAGTTTTCGATAATGAGACTAAAATGCGGGGTTTATAATTGTTCGGCATGTGATGTCTAAGGAATTCATTTGGTTAGGCATGCGATGTCTAAGGAGGTTGCGGATTCCAACTGTTGTAGTTTTACACTTTCTTTTCTGTGATCGTAAGCGTAGTATGTGGTGTATCGCCGGCTTCGTTGCTATACATCAACGACAATCGGGATACGCATACTTGCTTACGTTGTTGATATGAGATATTATGTGTTGCTGTGATATGTTGTATTGGATCGTCGCGTTTGAATAGCCGGGGTTTTATGTGAGATGAGAGTTTTTTCTTTTTCATTCCTGTAAAATTCATTTGTATGTAATATTCTTTTATTGGGGCACTTCCAGGTAGCGGAAGATGTCACCGTTGTATATTATTTACTTTTCCGCATTAGGTAGACCCAAGGAGGGGAGCACAAGTAACCGGGTTCTAGGGTCCAGTGGGAGACCATCTCGAGGAGTCGGGACCGGGTCTCCTAACCCTAGAATTGGCAGTGTTACTTGTCGCTCTCGTAGGGGTCTAGGGATGTGGGTTTGGCTATTCATCACGACCGTGGAATCCGTGTTTTATACAGGCTCGTATTGAAAACACGGACGTCCTAGTATATCCAATATTTCATATATGTTCTTCTGCTGCAATGTTCTGTGATGAGATCATATTACTGCCTGAGACGAATGTTTATATTATATATATGAGATATATGTTATATTGCAGATTTCGTTTCAAAAGAGATGCTTGTGAAGCATAATAAAATGGGACTTCATTAATGAGATTGATGAAATAAAAGAAACCTAAGATGTTGTGGAATCGAATTTTCAAAAACAGGTAGCTACAGTTCTTGCTTTGCATCACGGTGTTCCTTGTAGAACATCCTGCACCTTATTCGATAAGGAAAGGACCGAGATCCCTTCACCAGGAGTGACTCCTTTAGCAATAACTGGCAGATGCTACAAACTCGGTTTGTCTTTTGATTGCTTTTATAGTTCTTGCTTTGCATAGTGATATATATGATATATCCTGCACCTTATTCGATGAGGAAAGGGCCGATGATCCCTTCGCCGGGAGTGACCCCTTTGGCAAAACTAGAAAAGCCTAAAAAACATTCCATTTCAAATCACTCGATTCTACAACTATATCAAGTTCATTACGCAATAGGTTTTTCTTAAAAACCTGTCGTATCCCTCCGTCATTTCAGATAAGTACTAGTTAGTATTCGTGCTGCGGTAGTTTGGCCTTCGTCAAGGCGTAGTGTACGGTAGCTAACTAGTGTTTATCTGCTAGCATACGATGCGATTGGATTAGGGTATTCGTACGGCGTAGTTTGTCCTTCGTCAAGGGTCGTGCGGGTGGGTTTAATTCAATCAAGAAATGAACGGGTTGAACTTGACTAGCGGACTATGGGTAGTTTGGCCTTCGTCGAGGTCATAGGACGCTAGGGGTAAAATATTATTGGGAATTTCAAGTGTTGAAATTTGTAATGAGATTGCATACCTTCTATGAGATAGTTGGATCCCGATACCCGCTGCGAGTAAGAGTTACTCCTGGGAGAGTTTTACACATTACAATTAGCCGATCAAGTAGGTGTCTAGAAAGGTGTTAACGGGGTTACGCCCCTGGGAAAACGAGGTTTACTATAATTAGGTTCGTGCGAAAGCACGAGGGACCTCCCTCAAAGTACCGACACTAGCCTGGCTGAAAGATTGGCGAACTTGTAGCGTGTAATTAATCCCGGCTAGTCTTTCCTTTTAGGGTTTGAAGGAAGATTTGATTAAAACAGTAGGAGATATCCTGATTAGATATATTAGATAACCAATCTAATCTTGCAAGAGCATACGCTGAGTGTTTTCTTCTCTCTCTCTCCAGGTAGCGACTATATCACGCCTTAATCAAGATAATAAAACGGATATATTGACCGAACCCGCTTGTTATACTGAGCTGGGGAACGTTGGTCCCGCTCCAACTTATAATTGTTATAAGACAGAGCAGGAAATTGGGGAATACCAGATTTCCCGTGCCGCCCAAACGAAGAAAGTGCATGCTGATGCATCATCTTCGGATGTGTTCATTACAGAGAACTGTTTCTCAGTATCCTTTACGTCCTGGGTATGTGATACCGGATCAGGATCCCGCATATGTAATCTGTTACATGGGCTACAGAAAGGTAGAGAACTGAGAACGGGTGATAAGTTTCATGAGACAGAAAACGGTGCAAGTGTTGCAGCCAAGTCTGTTGGTCACTGTCACCCTGTATTACCGGAATACATTGATTCTGAACAAATGTTTTTAGATACCGAACCTGATATACAAAATCATATCAGTCTCTTTATTAGTAAAGAAAGGATATAATTTTGTATTGTTGGATAATGTTTTGAACATTTCCTATATCAAGAGTTGATCGGATCAGGCACGTTATCTAAAAGCATTGACGTTCTAAATCAAACCACAGTTCTTAACGTACAGAACACACACAAGAGGAAGAGTTCAGAAATGAATGAATCCTTCTTGAGGTATTGTAGACTAGGTCATATCAATGCGACCCGACTGGCTGAAGTTACATATAGATGCATATTTAAATTAGTTTGAACTTACATCTTGTGAAACTTGCCGGTCATGTCACAAAGATAAGATGACCACAGCTCTGTTTGTTGGAAACAGAGAAAGAGTTAGTGAACTTTTGGGATTGATACATGCTGATGTATGAAAGTCCCCTGTCTACATATGCCAAGATCGGTTCTTTGTACTTCATTACATTCTCTGATAATCTCTCAAGATTCAGACATATGTTCCTGCTGAAACACAAGTCCGAAGCTTTTGAGATATTCACAGAATATAAGTTAGAAGTAGAGAACCAAAATACAGGTATAAGTATTATGTCCTTTGATGAGATCAAGGAGGAGAATACTTGAGCACGGAATTCCTGGACTATTCTAAAGGAGAATGAGATTCTCTCAGCATTACTCCTCCGTATACACCATAGCACGATGGTATATCGGGGCGGAGCAATAGCACCCTATGTGATATGGTGTGCTCTATGATGAGTACTACTGAGTTTCCTATTTCCTTTGGGGAGTTATGCACTTGAGAAGCTGCATACCTATTGAATAGGGTTCCAATCAAATCAGAAGCCTACCACTCCATATATGATATGGAAAGGGAAGAGCCCATATCTTAAGTTTGTTAAGATTTAGGATTGTCCGGACTATGTCTAAAAGCAAAATCCGGACAAGCTCGAGGCAAGGTCTGTTATGTAGAACTGGAATGGTTCCAGCTATACAAACTGCAGCTGATGATTTGGTAGAACCAAAGGATTCAATAGTTTCCAACGAACCTCAGCCTCTCCGCCGATCTAGTAGGGTTCCTCACCCACCTGAGAGGTACTTCGGTTTCTCTATGACAGTGGGAGCGAGGATTGCATCATGAGATGATGACCCAACTAGTTTCGAGCTGGCCATCAGGAGTGGGACTCTGTAAGAATGGCTGGGTGCTTATCGATCTGAGATGGAATCCTTATACACCAACAAAGTATGGACTTTGGTTGCTTTATCTGAAGGGTTAAATCCCCATCAGGAGCAAGTATATCTTGAGAAGATTACTTGGTGTACATGGAAAAGTTGAGACTTTCAAAGCTAGACTTGTTAAAGGTTTGCATCATAGACCAGGTATGGATTATGTTGAAACCTTTTCTAAGGATCTATGCTTAAGTCCATCCAGATCCTACTTGCCACGGCTACATACCATGACTACGATATCTGGTGGTTGGGTGTCATGACTGCTTTTCTAAGTGATGTTTTAGAAGAGAACGTCTATAAGTACACAGCCAGAGGGCTTCGTAGACAGTGGGAGCAGCGGAAACGTGTGCAAGATGTTTTATATGATAAAACAGGCATCGCGGAGTTTGGGTACAGTCCAAGAGGGCGTGCAAAAAGGTGGCGTTTGGGTACAGTCCCGAATCACATGGAGGCAATGACCGATAGGAGGGGATTCGTCTCTCCCGGTATAGGGAGTTGATGTTGTGGTGTTCGATTGGTTATAACCGGAAATCCCTGGCCAGGGTTGCTAAGATTTACTGGTAAGTGTTATTAGTAGTTTCACGAACTGTTGTAGACCTCAAATCGACACGACTAATCAAGCTACTAGGGTCTGACGTTTACCACCCCTAGGCGAGATATGCAACATATCAGACGACAAGACCGGACTGTACGGGAGTGTTACTGTTTGGATTCACAGGAGAATGTACAGGCTTGCTTGTTGATCTTCTGAGCGCTCAATACCTGGGTAGCTGTTACGTTTAGCTGACCGCTTGCAGCTTGTGGGTGTTTGATATGATCATCACCTACTGCCGGCGTATTGACGATTCTTTAGAGTCCTACACAGAGATTTCTTGGCTCAGGAAAAACGGAGTAGGATCACATATGTGATATGTACGGGACCGAGGATAATGCGATATGTGATACCGTATTATATTCTCGCGATATTTGATATCAGCCGGGTCATCGGATCAAGTGTTGATTCGATGAATCGGTACGAATTAATATTAGTCGGTTATATGCGATATAGCCGGATTGTCGGATCAAGTGTTGATTCGATAATTTAATGTATAATAATATATATGATATATTAAATGACATTAACTAATATTAGCTCACTAAAAGATTCTTTTTCTCACTCGGGTAATACATTGATATATATGCGATATATGTTAAATGTATTATTTTATTTGGTTACAATAAATATTATATATGTGATATATAATATAGTAACATTATATGATAACTAATGCAACATTTTTTGTAAAGATTAATCATGATTAGGGTTTGGATTAGGGTTAAACTTTCTAGATGTTTCTAGAAGGTTTTCTTTTTGTTTTGTGAAAGATATTTGTGTGTGACTCATTCTTAACTCAACCCAAACCCTAACCCTTGGTTAATTCTCTACAATGGTTAAGTGAACCATGGTTGCATAATTGATCATGATCTCCTTTTCCTATTCATCACAAAAGAAATTCTAACATTATTCATCTTCTTCTTCCTTGAGTTCTTCTTGAAAAGCTTTCTTGCTTTGATAAAAGTGATGAATAAATATGAGAAAAAGATAAATAAAGAGAGCAAAAATCCTACTTCATCATCCTCATCTTCCCTTGCCATTTAGATGAGGGTGTTCACATCATTTCATGAGTGTTAGCTTGTGTTAAAGAAACTTCAAGGTAGATCATCTTAGTATCGAAGATCGGAAGCAAAGGTTGCATCTATCTCTTCGTGGAACCTCTCAAGAGTCCGGATCCCGATGATCGCAGCGAAGGGACTACAACACGGAGCATATGAAGTGAAGGACCGGATCTACAAAGGTTGTAATCCCTCTCACTTAGTGTTAAAGTGTTTAGCAAGCTTGTTTTCGCCTAATCTCTAGTTTAAAGTTCCGTATTTGGGTTGTTCGGCACGGCTAATTTTTTAATCGGGCATGGTTGATGCCTCGTAGACCCTTGTGCGCGTGCATAGCAACCCTACATCTCAGGCGCCGCATCCTCAGATCGGCCCTCATATCCATCTCGCTACTCCGGTCGGTATCCTCCGGATAACCGCCGAGTCTACATACTATCACCGGTAGGTAGTGCTCCCCCTGCCGGGCTCACCGTCTAACATATACGAGTCTTCTTGCCCCGGGGTACCTCACCTGGTCCACCATGTACCCGCAATCGGTGCCTACCACTTCTCGAATCGGGTTTCACATGCCACTCTCAGAACCGAGAAAACGCATGGTGGACGCACTGAAATATCACATCAAGAGAAACCGGGTTTTAAAATAGTACATGCTTCCTTTTGAAATAGCCACGGTTCTCAAATCCAGAAATCTCATAAAAACAGCATATCTCAATGCGTAAAATAATAGAGCATGATATATGCGACATGCGAAAAGAAATGCGAGCATATCCGTGTATCATGCACTATGGAATAGTGATATGACATATTAAGGGAAAACCGCTCTTTAAAATGATTCAAGTTTTTAAAGTATAGCATGCGGTTCCCAAATTTATAAATAAACCGGTTATTTATGTAGGTACAATATGTATAGGTCATGATGCAACAATTCTACTGTGTAGTGACATGGCAATTTTCGATGATGAAGTGTGTGAGCCGGCAAATAAGTGTACGTGTAACATACGCATCATCGATAATGGTGCAAGTGTACTACCACAGGTATATGCGATGCAATGATAATATCATGAATACAGCATGTAAATCATCAGCTAACAGCTATAAGGTATACATAACTATCATATGTCCGAGTCGGCGAATCTATCAATCGGCATCTAGCCCCTAAACATCGCGTACGGTATAATCACTCGTACAACAACCTCTAGTCAAGGGTAAGGATCAATCATCAAGTCAACTCATCACGCACGGAATATCATCGTGCGGCGGCATTACACTAAAAGGATCCTATCATCCTATACGACAAATGAGGGTATGGCCTAACATCACATACAGCCTATCATCCATGATTCACAACATTCTATATGTATATAACCCTATATACCTATGTCCCAGGTCGCATCTGCAATGATCTCATATCAGGGGACCGGCAGGGTAAAAATCATTTCGATCGACTCGCATCCGTATACCATCATATCATATCATCATGTCATTATATCATCAAATTCGTCTTGTAATCTTTCATCGCATTCATGTCTCATATCATGTCGAATTTACATAAACACGCTATCTCTACTATGTATAAGTATCTAATCTAACAAACACACCCGAACCATACAATCAGATTTTTAAAGAAGTGAATCGTAGTTTTGAAAACAGGGGTTACAGTGTTTTTAAAGAAAAGATATCATTTGAAAATCCGTAACATCCCTCAAGATATACCTTTAAAAGATACATACGATTCTTTGGTTTAGAAAAAGGTATGGTTCGGATGACGCATCTACATCGACTGTCTAGTCCTACAGAAACCTAAGCGGTGGTATCACTAAACATCATCCTAGGGTAGTAGTAGTAGCATATCACACTTAACTATCCTCTAGTTTCTAACATGGCTATATACCTATCTATATTCTAACCCTAGTTTCTTAATCTAGGTTTCCTAACCATACTCTATAAATCAGTTTCCATCAGAAGTTTGCGGGGGTGCTATACGCCATCCACCCGACTTCCCCGGTAGATATAGATCTACTCACCAGTCTTCGCTCGCCAAAATCGATGACGCCACGCTCCTTCGCCTCGGAATCCATGCGAGGGTACCTACAATAATAACAATCGCAATACGTATTAAAAATCGAGGTAGAAAACCGATACAGCGCACAGTGTGCTCATAGGTTGGAACCTATGGCCCAAACATGCAAATCCAACAACTAACCCCTGTTGTCGATGTACGAACACCCGACAACAAAATACAAATCCAAATATCAAGAAAGTGCATTTAAAAATACGGAAAACATCGCTTAAAACACACCAAAATGCTCCCAGATTTTGCCCAGATGACAATTAGCCAAAACTGCATATAGGAGGGGTCTAATTTAGTGCAAAATGAGCCCTGGAACAAATCTGAGCCAAATCCATCCTACTCTGGCCGCAAATTGCGGCCAGAATGATAAAATTTGCGGCCTAGGCTTTGAATTACGGGCTCGGGTCTTGGTGGTATCTTCCTAGGTGCCTCCACGACTCACTGTTAGCTCAATTTAGTTTTTGGTGCCCCCGGGTTGCTCCAGATTCCAAAACACCTTCACAGATCACACATTTATCCGATGTCGGGTTTCTAAATCCGTGTTTTGGGGTTTCTATTGTCTGGTCTAGGTCACTAAACAACACCTAAGGCTTGTGGTCCGCCACTACACATCACCATTTTCAGCAAACACTTAACCTCTTTCTAGGGTTTCCCAATATCTCACTAATCTCCACAATACGACATCTAAACATGATATCTCACAAAACTAATCTAAAGGGAAGAAATTATACCTCATCTAGTCCACTCTAGGCAGCACTAACTTCCCAACGTCGTCAAAATCCCATTTTGCTCGGTCCATCGTGTAGAGGTTGAAGAAGGGATTAATATTTGTGAAGGGTGTGTAGGGTTTTGGGGCATGGTTGGAGATGGATCTATGGATTTTTGTGGAGGGTTTTGGAGTTGAGGAGATGAAGGAGAGAAGAAGAAAAAGATGGAGCCAACAAAAGGGCAGCAGCCCCCCTCCCTCTCTCTCACAATTCACACACACACACTCTCTCTCTCTCTCCAAGCTCACCTAACCTAATCATTATGTCTCCTTGACTTTTCCCTTTTTCATTTTCTCTTTTCCATCCATCAAAAACCATAATATAAAGCCCAAAAGAAATGAAACATGTAACAAAATGAACATGTCATGGTGCACTAACCATGGAAACTGTAAAAACGCGGATTTGGCTTAATCGCGATTAGCAGTGCACTAGTCGGGTTTTTATCGAAACTGCGTATAATCAATTTTAAAATTGCCAAATCCTTTAAATATATTTTCAAATGAATAAATCATTTTAATTTCTATTTATTTCACAATTAATGGTATATATTTATACCCTTTTTTCGAAAACCCCAATTTCGCAAATCGGCAGTTTTTGGGAAAAATATTATTTTAATATTAAATTCCCAAAAATAATATTTTATATTTTCTGAGATGTTACAATCTTCCCCCCTTAAATAAATTCGGTCCCCGAATTTAAATTTAAACCCCCATAATCTAAAACATTTCAATAATCGGCTCAAAACAACGGGGATCCGAAATCATGGGAATCGCAGAAATAACACAGCGCGTCAAGTGCGCATAAAAACGAGTATAAAACTCAAAATCGAACTCCGTCAAGCGTTACGCGAATCATTGGATTTGCACGCATATCCTCGGAGTTACAATAGAGATGCAGATCTCGAAATCCACTACTGAAATCTAACATACACTAGTCAAATTCTATAATACTTGTATAGTACGCATCTTTGGAAAACTCAAAATCTGAATGAAAGACATGCAAAATCTTTTCTAAATCACCGCGGGAATGCGTAACTCACGACATAACTGACGGACGCTCAATTTAAAATACTAATATATATCCACATATGTTTTCTTAATTACACGTTCCGTCGTTTTCAAAACATCCCAAAAGGTTTTCCTTTATAACGTTCGTGTCGCTCACGGACACGTAGAAAATAGAGAGACTATAGCTCCTTTGTTTCAAAAACCTCTTGGTAAACTTTTAATGCATGCAAAGTACTCAGGTACTGTCCTCAGATCAGTCATGTTTGGCTACTACACAATATAGTGCCCAACATGAAAACAAAATGCTCGAAAGCAAAATCAGCCTCAAAAGGCGTATCCAATAATCACATGCGTCTGGTGCGCATGGAAATCAAATCCAAATACAGGTGCTATAATACACAAAAGCAAAACTAAGTGCAACGGGTGTGCACAAAACATCTGTCCAGTGCAACGGGTGTGCACGACAACAACATCAAGTGCATCTAAAGTGCACTAAAATCTCAATCCCATACATCCGGTGTGCACAGAATCACATCTCATATCATGCGCCCAACATGCGCGAAAATCCAACTCCAGTGCATATGTCCCGCACGAATGAAATCGCATCCAATATGCACGGAAGAAAATCCAAGTCAAGAGCATCCCACATGCACGAGTAAAATCCCAGTCAAGTGCATCTGATGGACACAAAATCAAAAATCGAGTGCCTAATATGCGCAAATCCAACCAAAACGCGTCGGGTCCGTAAAAACATATAGTACAGTAACATGCACGAAAACGGATGGCAAGTGCCAACGCGCATGAATATACAAATCTGGTAAAACGAATGCTCAAGGATATAAATCGGGTGCAACCAAGGTACAGGGTATAAATCCAGTGCGACAACGCATAAATACCCGTCCGGTGCAACAAATGCAGAATGCAATCTAGTGCATAAAATACCGATCAATAACCCAAATGCATAAACAGCAACACCGAGTACACTAAGGCGTATAAAATCGAGATCGTGTGCAACTGCGTGCACAAAACACATATCAATGCACTGCAAGCACATATAAGCTATACCGAGTGCAAAAATCAAATCATCCGTATGAAATCCACGAAATCACAGACATGTGCAACCAAGGCACAAACCGATATCAAGTGCGATAAAAATGCACAAATCAAAAACCATTACCATGGTGTATAAAAACATATCTCAAGTGCAATAACTATGCACAAAATGTAAATACTCAGTAGGTGCAGCCATGGTGCACGAAATCAACATCAAGAAACCCGTCATCAAAACTCAAATCCAAGCGATATAAGCGTGATACTCAGATCACAAACGCAAATCGCAACAAAGGACATCGAGGTACACCTCCTACAATGTCGAAAAATAAATCGGTGCGCCTAGAAACTGGCAGAACAAGAACATCTGCTCGCCTCCTGCTCACGGTCTCGCGTCCTCTGTCTCTGGGTACTCATCTTCCCTGCGGATTACCAATCTCGCAATCCATCGGCTCATCGGCCCTGTCAGGTGTGCTAACGGGGACGATTCCACTCTGGCACTTCTCTGGTCATCTTTCGGTCAATCATCATGACTCCTCCTAAAGCAGCACGTCACTGGCGTCGGCCTCTGGCTCTCGGAATACACGTGACACCTCTGATCCTAAGTGCAAATCTCATTGCAGCAGTGTCCTGGAAGGAATCTTGCTCAGGGTCTCTTCCGATCTCGCCTATGCCGAACTGTACGGAGGTTGGTACTCTTACATAATCTTTCCTTGTTTTCTGGACCTCTGCATGTGCCTCACACATTTCCTTGGAAATTGGTCGTATCCCAACATCTCTGTAGCATATCAGGCCTCTGATCTCGACGGGGAGTAATAACAGCTCGTCAGCGTCTCGCACGAACTTTTGGTTCCACTCATCTTTATCATCGTCCACTATGACGTCACGCCATGCTATCTGTGCACTGCAACTATTCTCGGCCACGGTAAATCCGAAGTCTCTCACACGGACTCGAAGTCACGAACTCGGTATCTTCATCACTCGGTAGAAGATATCTTGCCGAACACGTCTTCGGAAACTCGTCCCAACCATCGGAGATATACTCCATGTTCGTCGAACTCTTCACTTCACTCATCTCCAATGTCGACTGATTCGGACTCGTCTTCTCGTGGCTGTAAGGACTGCGCTCCAACTGCTACACTCGTATCTGCAGTCTCCCAAGCAATGTATCCCATCATAAGGTATCCGAATGATGTCGAACCATCCGATCGATATGCCAAAACCTCATAATCCCCCAAGAGATCAAAATCTTGGGTACAGTTTAATAGTATCGAGTACACGCCACATCATCAGTGATCCAGCCGTAGAAGGGCAAACCCAAGCCTCACTAATGGCGCCGTGGAACTGCCGTAAACCCTAATGTTCAAAGGCTTTCACAGGATCATTATGTGGAGTTAGGGTTTCATTCTTCTAGAGGGTCCATAGAATTGCTTGCACGTCTTTCCGAATACTTTAAACTTGGAGTATGGTTTCCTGACATTCGATCGTCTCTGTCGACTCTCAACGAATCCGCGTGAAGTCGTCTCTAGGTGGAATCAATCTATCTGATGACCTCGCATCGGGTAAGCGAACGAACCACATGTCCTAGTCCTTCACCCTTGGGTGGCTAGCGACCTTCCATCATATCTCTAAGTATATACTTATGCATGCAGTAGCTCCAACCTCTGGGCGATACCTCGTCATTTACAGCAACAACTGGCCCATTCGTCTGTACGTTAAAAAGCGCCTCAATCCTCCAGGAAAGGCGATACATTGGCAGTCATCTCTAAATCGGTCTGCTCTAAATCTGAGTAAGACTCTCCACACTAGAAATCTTCAACTCAACTGGGCCTGCTCCGGCGCATCCATCTGACGAATCACCTTCTTCTCTCAAGTCGGGGTAGACTAGCTATCGTCTGTCGCATTTCTGCCTGGATGCTCCGGCGATCTCAGCTCGTAAGCTCTGGGAGCGACATCCTATCAATCTCAGCAACAGCTGGGCCATCTGTCTGCACGGTAGGCGACATCATAATCTCTGAGGTATGCTGTACAGCAACAGTCCACTCTCAACTGGCAGCTCTAGCAATGGCCCGATCATCCGGTGTAAAACCAAGCACTCGCCTCTACAAGAGGTCACAATCATCATTACTAACTCGAGACGTTCTCATGTCACCAGAAAACACAATGGTCAGCCCTCGTATCAACGAGCTCGCCCTGACCGTAACACTAGCAGCAGCTCAACTGCGCTCAAACAATGGTGACAGGAACCTCAATCGAGTATCAAAGAGAGCAGATCAACGGCATGAGAGGAAACGACAAATCCAGTATGGATACATGATCATAAGAAGGAACAGCATCAATGAAAGTATGATCATGGAACTAATAGAATCGAGGATCTCCAAGGGATGTATAATCATGGATACGAAGAGAATCACAAGTCTCGAAAATATGTACATCCTAAGGTTTCTTAATTGGAGTATCGTATCGTAAATATGCCGCGGAACATACGTACGGTACGTTACTCTACTCAAGCTACCTACTCCATCAATCAGGGACAGCCTATGAAACGAAAGTCCGGGTCTAATACCCTCCCGTTCAAGTCTAAGTTCCGTAAGGTCAAGCCTAGGTTCCGAAATACACTCCTGCCCTAGACTCCGCATAGTCAAACATAGACTCGAACAAAGGTTAAACCTAGCGCTCTGATACCAACTTTGTCACGACCCGAAATATTAGCTCGTGACCAGCACTTGAATCACGCCACGTCTAGAGGCGTAACGGGATTTAAGTAAGCTGAAACCCAGAAATCTAAACCTTTTTAGAAAAAATAAAGGAGGTGAAGTTTTGAAATAAAGGTATAATGAAAACAATGTTTTCATAATGCATAGAAAGAAACATGAATGATGCAGGTGAAATTTATAAGTTTAAAAAAACAAGTTTCGTCTTTTAAAAATTTCGGCAGCACCTCCTTTGTATATTTTGATCCAAAACCACAATACATAACAAGAATAATGGCATCCCCAAGCGGGAGCTAGCTCTTCGCCAAACGGCGGATCAAAACCACGCAAAATAGTATAATTAAGTATACGACGCCCAACGGCGAAGTTCACCACAAAAAGATAAATGAAAGAGCAAGATATAACCCCAAAGGGAAAATAAAACCCATCGCTCAATCTCGCAACTACAAGTCTCACTAAGTCGCATTACTTATACAAATACAACTTTTGATTGATTGATGGAGTCAACTAGATACAATATGAAATAAAATACAAGAGTGGGTACGATACAAGTGCCCCACCTATCAATGCAAAACACCCAAATGAATCTGTGTGCCAGCGAATCCGCTACTGATCCAAGCGGTCAACCTGCAAGAACTGTGGCACAACGGGGGTGAGTTGCCAACTCGTGAATAGAAATATATCTACAAGTAGAAATCGAATAAACAACGACTCCTAGGTCATCTATATCAAAAGTAGTGCTATGATATCCAGGGTGACCGGGTCGTATATGTGCCAACAAGGCAGTCACTATCTATATGCACGTGGATAACATCCAACAGTAGTAATCAATGCATGCGGATATGTGGATCTCTTCCACCCATAAATCAATGTCTATAAGCATGTGTAAAATCTCCGATAGTAGCATCGGTGTATGTATGTATGTATGTATGTGGATCCAGTCCACGCGTCAACCACTAACGCAACAATATCATGCATGTAAATATCATAAAAGAGTGTGCATGAAAGTATGAGGATGTATGTATATCAACAGTGTCCCTCCCGACACATCAAATCATGGAACCTGAGTGCCTAGCATCGACACTCGAAAATATCATGAAAACCGTACCCAGCATCGGCACGTAAATCCTCATATATCTCAGGTGCCGCATCCTCAGATCGGCCCTCATATCCATCTCGCTACTCCGGTCGGTATCCTCCGGAAAACCGCCGAGTCTACATACTATCACCGGTAGGTAGTGCTCCCCCTGCCGGGCTCACCGTCTAACATATACGAGTCTTCTTGCCCCGGGGTACCTCACCGGGTCCACCATGTACCCGCAATCGGTGCCTACCACTCCTCGAATCGGGTTTCACATGCCACTCTCAGAACCGAGAAAACGCATGGTGGACGCACTGAAATATCACATCAAGAGAAACCGGGTTTTAAAATAGTACATGCTTCCTTTTGAAATAGCCACGGTTCTCAAATCCAGAAATCTCATAAAAACAGCATATCTCAATGCGTAAAATAATAGAGCATGATATATGCGACATGCGAAAAGAAATACGAGCATATCCGTGTATCATGCACTATGGAATAGTGATATGACATATTAAGGGAAAACCGCTCTTTAAAATGATTCCAGTTTTTAAAGTATAGCATGCGGTTCCCAAATTTACAAATAAACCGGTTATTTATGTAGGTACAATATGTATAGGTCATGATGCAACAATTCTACTGTGTAGTGACATGGCAATTATCGATGATGAAGTGTCTGAGCCGGCAAATAAGTGTACGTGTAACATACGCATCATCGATAATAGTGCAGGTGTACTACCACAGGTATATGCGATGCAATGATAATATCATGAATACAGCATGTAAATCATCAGCTAACAGCTATAAGGTATACATAACTATCATATGTCCGAGTCGGCGAATCTATCAATCGGCATCTAGCCCCTAAACATCGCGTACGGTATAATCACTCGTACGGCAACCTCTAGTCAAGGGTAAGGATCAATCATCAAGTCAACTCATCACGCACGGAATATCATCGTGCGGCGGCATTACACTAAAAGGATCCTATCATCCTATACGACAAATGAGGGTATGGCCTAACATCACATACAGCCTATCATCCATGATTCACAACATTCTATATGTATATAACCCTATATACCTATGTCCCAGGTCGCATCTGCATTGATCTCATATCAGGGGACCGGCAGGGTAAAAATCATTTCGATCGACTCGCATCCGTATACCATCATATCATATCATCATCTCATTATATCATCAAATTCGTCTTGTAATCTTTCATCGCATTCATGTCTCATATCATGTCGAATTTACATAAACACGCTATCTCTACTATGTATAAGTATCTAATCTAACAAAAACACCCGAACCATACAATCAGATTTTTAAAGAAGTGAATCGTAGTTTTGAAAACAGGGGTTACGGTGTTTTTAAAGAAAACATATCATTTGAAAATCCGTAACATCCCTCAAGATATACCTTTAAAAGATACATACGATTCTTTGGTTTAGAAAAAGGTATGGTTCGGATGACGCATCTACATCGACTATCTAGTCCTACAGAAACCTAAGCGGTTGTATCGCTAAACATCATCCTAGGGTAGTAGTAGTAGCATATCACTCTTAACTATCCTCTAGTTTCTAACATGGCTACATACCTATCTATATTCTAACCCTAGTTTCCTAATCTAGGTTTCCTAACCATACTCTATAAATCGGTTTCCATCAGAAGTTTGCGGGGGTGCTATACGCTATCAACCCCACTTCACCGGTAGATATAGATCTACTCACCTGTCTTCGCTCGCCAAAATCGATGACGCCACGCTCCTTCGCCTCGGAATCCATGCGAGGGTACCTACAATAATAACAATTGCAATACGTATTAAAAATCGAGGCAGAAAACCGATACAGCGCACAGTGTGCTCATAGGTTGGAACCCATGGCCCAAACATGCAAATCCAACAACTAACCCTTGTTGTCGATGTACGAACACCCGACAACAAAATACAAATCCAAATATCAAGAAAGTGCATTTAAAAATACGGAAAATATCGCCTAAAACACACCAAAATGCTCCCAGATTTTGCCCAGATGACAATTAGCCAAAACTGCATATAGAAGGGTCTAATTTAGTGCAAAATGAGCCCTGGAACAAATCTGAGCCAAATCCATCCTACTCTGGCCGCAAATTGCGGCCAGAATGATAAAATTTGCGGCCTAGGCTTTGAATTAGGGGCTCGGGTCTTGGTGGTATCTTCCTAGGTGCCTGCACGACTCACTGTCAGCTCAATTTAGTTTTTGGTGCCCCCGGGTTGCTCCAGATTCCAGAACACCTTCACAGATCACACATTTATCCGATGTCGGGTTTCTAAATCCGTGTTTTAGGGTTTCTATGGTCTGGTCTAGGTCACTAAACAACACCTAAGGCTTGCGGTCCGCCACTACACATCACCATTTTCAGCAAACACTTAACCTCTTTCTAGGGTTTCCCAATATCTCACTAATCTCCACAATACGACATCTAAACATGATATCTCACAAAACTAATCTAAAGGGAAGAAATTATACCTTATCTAGTCCACTCTAGGCAGCACTAACTTCCCAACATCGTCAAAATCCCATTTTGCTCGGTCCATCGTGTAGAGGTTGAAGAAGGGATTAATATTTGTGAAGGGTGTGTAGGGTTTTGGGGCATGGTTGGAGATGGATCTATGGATTTTTGTGGAGGGTTTTTGGAGTTGAGGAGTTGAAGGAGAGAAGAAGAAAAAGATGGAGCCAACAAAAGGACAGCAGCCCCCCCTCTCTCTCACAATTCACACACTCTCTCTCTCTCCAAGCCCACCTAACCTAATCATTATGTCTCCTTGACTTTTCCCTTTTTAATTTTCTCTTTTCCATCCATCAAAAACCATAATATAAAGCCCAAAAGAAATGAAATATGTAACAAAATGAACATGTCATGGTGCACTAACCATGGAAACTGTAAAAACGCGGATTTGGCTTAATCGCGATTAGCAGTGCACTAATCGGGATTTTATCGAAACTGCGTATAATCAATTTTAAAATTGCCAAATCCTTTAAATATATTTTCAAATGAATAAATCATTTTAATTTCTATTTATTTCACAATTAATGGTATATATTTATACCCTTTTTTCGAAAACCCCAATTTCGCAAATCGGCAGTTTTCGGGAAAAATATTATTTTAATATTAAATTTCCAAAAATAATATTTTATATTTTCTGAGATGTTACATGCTTCTTGCCGCGGAACCGCGGCCGAGTTGACTCAGTTCTGGACCGAGTTTGGTGCAGTGTTCTTCTGTTAAGGTTTTGGGATTTTTAAGATATTTTATTTCTGCCCAGATTTTCCAGAATAGAAATTTGTTTTTGGGGTGGCTATAAATCCGTATTTTTGATCGAACTTCACTATACTTTGACTATTGGGTTATATCTGTGATGTTTATATATATTTAACGTCTTCTAATCGCTATACGTCGATTAGTGGGGGTTATACATATCTGTGATTTGTAATGCTTATTTGTTTGTGTATATGAACTCGGTGGATTGTCGCGGATGAATAGCCGGGGTGGATGTGAGATGAGAGTTTCTTTTTTCTTTCATTCATGTAATATGTAAATTGATGTAATATTATTTATTTGGCCGCACAACCGGGTCGGGGTTGTAGCCGTCATTGTATAATTTCTTTTTTACTGTTTTTGCTCCTAGGATAGACCCATGGTGGGGTGCACAAACTATCGGGTATCTCGAAGTTCCGAGTGTCCTACTCACGTCTTTGAGGGAGGTTGCTTTGCTTCGGATACTTGGCGGGTAGTTTGCCGCACCCGTAGGGGTCTTGGGTGGGGTATTGGCTATTCATCGCGATCGTGTAATCCGCTTTTCGTTGCAGGCTCGAACGAATCGCGGATTCCTAGTATATCCAAAGTGTTCATCCGTGCTCTGGATTGACTATCATTGCTATATATCTATATATGATAACTATTTAGGTGTTCCTTATGTTTTGCATCCGCGCTAGTCCAGCCCCCGCTCTGTCGTTAGTTAAGTAACCTAACGGGTGATGACGGGCCCCGTGGCGAATGCGGATGGAATAAGCGTACACTATATTTTGGTTGTTTTCTACAATGGTAGGATTAAAATATGGGACGCATTAAAATTAATGCAAGAAAATAAACCAAGTAAAAGTCGATTGGAACACTTTGAAAACCACTCGGTTCTTTTCAAAACTAAACTTTTAAATGCGGAGCTTGAACCACTCCTTTTAAAAGCTATCTCGTTCCATCGATTATATCAAGTTCACTACGTTCACGGTTACGCCAAAACCATTTGTAGCCCTCCATCATTTCAGTTAAATATTCGGTAGTATTCAAGCTATGTATTTTAACCTCACGCCAAGGCATAGTGATTGGTAGCTGCCGGATATTTATCTATTGAATAGATAGAATGCGTTGGTTTGAGACAGTCGTACTTCCATTTTGGCCTACGTCAAGGGTAGGTACGGGTGGGTTCAAATTAACCTGGATAATGATGGGAAGAACTTGGCATGTGACTTATGACATTTTGACCTCACGCCAAGGTCATAAGAGCATGGGGCAAAAATCCACATCGGAAGTTTCATAAGTACCGAAACTTGCTAGCGCTGCATACCATTTGGAGTGTGATGATTCTGGTAGGATTCCTTCGGTTTTATCACGCGATGATATTTGGATCCCGATTCTACTGTGAGTATATGCTACTCCTCGGGAAATCTCTCACTTAACGATCAATGCTATAAACCTAGTAGGTGTCTAGAAAGGTGTTAGCGGGGCTACGCCCACAGGGAAAAGAGGTTACTTAATTAAGGAACTTCGCGAAAGCGTTGGAAACCCTCCCTCGAAGTACTGACACTGGCCTTGCTGAACGGTTAAGCAAGTATTGTACGGTGAGATTAATCCCGACTAATTCTTCTTTTATTGTTTGAGGAGGGATTCGAGAGACAGTGGGAGCCATCCTGTTTAGACAAAATAAAAACCACTCTAAACTTGCAAGAGTATCATGCTAAAGTGTTTCTTTTCTCTTTCCTAATTGCAGCGACTATTCAACATGACCGGACTTAAGTTATTACTAGATAAAAACATACTGACAGGGCCAAACTACAAAGATTGGCTCAGGAATGTCAAGATGGCAATCACTTACGACAAGTTGGGGTATGTCCTTACCACCAAAGCTCCCCCCGTCCCAGGTCCAACCTCCAGCGTCGCGGATGTAGAAATCCGTAAGACATGGGAGATCGATTGCGCGAAGGCCAAATGGCTCGTGCTTGCCTCGATGGACAACGAACATCAGAGGAGGCACGAGAATATGGACCTAGAGTCCAAATTTCTTCATACAAAAGAACTGTATGGAGAGCAGTCTCGTATCGCAAGATACGAAGTGTCGAAGAAGCTATTTTCGGCAAGATTGGCCGTCGGATCATCGGTAGCGAAATACGTGCTTAAGATGATTGGCTACATAGAGGAGCTCGCGGACCTTGGGGCCACGTCGGAGAATGAACTCTATACTGACTTGATTCTCCAGTCCTTTCCTTCCACTTACGCCCAGTTTGTCTTAAACTTCAACATGCAAGGAAAGGAGGTAGAACTTTCCGAACTTCTGAACATGTTGAGGAGTGCTGAGGGCACCCTACAGAAAGGTAGGGAGACATCCACTTTGTTTGTAGGAGGATCTTCCTCTTCTAGGTCCAGGGCGAAAGCCAAGGGAAAGAAGAAGAAAGCCCCCGCCAAACCAAGGGGCAGTGTCAGTAAAGTGGATACGAAGGGAAAAGGAAAGGCAACAAAGGTAGCGGGAAAGCTGGTGGGAGAGGAAGAATGCTTCTACTGTCACAAAAGTGGACAATGGAAACAGGATTGCAAGGCTTGGAAGGACAGAACCCAGGATCTGAAGCGAGTTGCGGCTTCAGCTTCAGGTGTGTATGTTATTGAAAACTGTCTATCAATAAACTCTACTTCCTGGGTATTGGATACCGAATCAGGATCTCATATCTGTAATTCTTTGCAGGCGTTGAGAAAGCATAGGGTTTTGAAGGCAGGTGATATGACCCTCAGAGTTGCAAACGGAGCTAGCATGGATGCTGAGGCCGTGGGGGACTATCACCTGGGATTGTCAGATGGACACTTTTTGGTTTTGCGTAGTTGTTATTTTGTACCAAATACAACTTGTAATATTATTTCTGTATCTTTATTATCTAAAGAAGGTTATGAATTTGCATTTGTTAGTAATGTAGTGAACATTCACCTTAATCAAGTTTTGATTGGGTCAGGTACATTAAACAACGGTATATACATATTAAACCAACCACAGATTTTCAATGTCCAGAATACACACAAAAGAAAGTCTCCTGAAATCAATCAGGCTTTCTTATGGCATTGTAGACTCGGTCACATTAATGAGAGAAGGTTGACGAAGTTACATACAGAAGGATATTTGGATCCGTTCGAATATCAATCGTATGCAACTTTTCAATCCTGTCTCAAAGGAAAGATGACAAAGACTCCGTTCACTGGACACGGAGTAAAAGCGAACGAGCTCTTGGGACTCGTACACAGTGACGTGTGCGGTCCAATATCTACACATGCGCGAAGCGGTTATTCTTACTTCATTAATTTTATGGATGATTTTTCAAGGTTCGGACATGTCTTCTTAATGAAGCATAAATCTGAAGCCTTTGAAAAGTTCCAGGAATATAAGAATGAAGTAGAAAAACAGACAGGAAAAAGTATCAAGGCACTGAGATCTGATCGAGGTGGTGAATACTTGAGTGCCGAATTCCTGGATTACTTAAAAGAGAATGGAATTCTCTCTCAGCTTACTCCTCCATACACTCCGCAACATAACGGTATATCGGAGAGACGGAACCGGACCCTATTGGATATGGTACGGTCCATGATGAGTAACGCTGAGTTACCGCGATCATTCTGGGGATATGCGCTAGAATCAGTTGCATACCTTTTGAACCGAGTTCCTACTAAGACTGTGCCTACTACACCATATGAGTTATGGAGTGGGAAGAAACCCTATCTTCAATACCTGAAGATTTGGGGATGTCCAGCTTTTGTCAAAAAGCAGCATGCAGACAAACTCGAGGCACGTTCAGTACTGTGCAAGTTTGTGGGATACCCAAAGAACTCCAAGGGGTACCTTTTCTATTACGCAGAGGAACAAAAAGTCCTTGTTTCTCGTAATGCCCACTTTCTGGAACATCAGTTCTTAGAAAAGGAAATAAGTGGGAGCGCAATAGAACTGGAAGAAATTTCAGAACCACGAGCTATTACTGAAAGCTTAGTATAACCAGAGGGTTCGAAAGATCACGACATTCCCACGCCACTCCGCAGGAGTAGTAGGCAGTCTCATCCGCCAGAGAAATACTACGGTTTTCTCATAGATATGGATAGAGAGGATTGCATCATAGATTGTGATGAGCCTACTAGCTTCCAGCAAGCCATTCAGAGCGTTGACTCGGTAAAATGGCTGGATGCAATGCGGACCGAAATGGAGTCCATGTACACCAACAAAGTATGGACGTTGGACATTGCTCAAGATGGGGTAAAACCCGTAGGATGCAAGTGGATCTTCAAAAGGAAGATTGGTGTAGATGGACAGGTTGAGACCTATAAAGCTAGACTGGTTGCAAAGGGTTTTCGTCAGCGACCTGGTTTGGACTATGACGAAACCTTTTCTCCAGTAGCTATGCTGAAATCCATTCGGATCCTTCTTTCCATTGCCGCCTTCCACGATTATGAGATTTGGCAGATGGACGTAAAGACCGCTTTTCTAAATTGAAATTTAGACGAGTGTGTCTATATGGACCAGCCAGAGGGTTTCATTCAGAGTGGGAGCAGCGGAAA
Organism: Agapanthus africanus; assembly: GCA_030015575.1. Lineage (NCBI taxonomy): Eukaryota > Viridiplantae > Streptophyta > Magnoliopsida > Asparagales > Amaryllidaceae > Agapanthus > Agapanthus africanus. Next base: position 349,116,515 of record JASDDO010000031.1, on the reverse strand, counting down.
GGTGTGCAAGTTGCTTAAGTCCATTTATGGACTAAAGCAGGCAACGCGGAGTTGGAACATCTGTTTTGATGAGACGGTCAAGGAATTTGGCTTTATCAAAAATCCAGACGAACCATGCATCTATTGTAGATTTGTAGCGAGAACTGTAGTATTCCCCGTTTTATACGTGGATGACATTCTCTTAATAGGAAATGACATTCCTATGCTACAATCTGTCAAAGGGTTCTTGTCACACAGGTTCTCCATGAAAGACCTGGGTGATGCCTCATACATTCTGGGGATCCGGATCTACCGTGACAGATCCAAGAGGATTTTGGGACTCTCACAGTCCAGGTACATCGACACCATACTGAAAAGATTTAGTATGGAAGATTCCAAGCGCGGTAATCTACCGGCTTGTCACGGGATCACCCTCTCCAAAGAGACGTCTCCCAAGACTGATTTGGAGAGGGATCGCATGTCTATTATACCCTACGCTTCTGCGCTAGGCTCTATAATGTATGCGATGTTGTGTACCAGACCAGATGTGGCTTATGCACTAGGTGTGGTAAGAAGGTATCAGTCAAACCCTGGGGAGAAACATTGGATAGCGGTAAAGAACATTCTCAAGTACCTGAGAAGGACTAAGGAGATGTTCTTAGTGTATGGCGGAAAAGACCTCCAGATTGAGGCCTTTGCTGACTCCAGCTTCCAGAGTGACAAGGATGATTCCAAGTCCATGTCGGGTTTTGTCTTTACCCTCAATGGAGGGACGGTGTGTTGGAAGAGCTCCAAACAGGAAACCGTTGCTGACTCGACTATGGAAGCGGAATACATCGCTGATCTGATGCCGTAAAAGATGCTGTCTGGATGAGGAAGTTCTTGAAAGAACTTCAGGTGGTTCCGTCAATTGTTGATCGAATACCTCTGTATTGCGACAACAACGGGGCTATAGCTTTAGCGAAAGAAAAACCCAGGTCCCATCAGAAATCCAGACACATCTTGAGGCGGTATCACCTGATCAGGGAGATCGTGGATAACCAGGAGATCGAGGTTTGGAGGGTTGCTTCAGAAGATAACACTGCAGATCCATTCATGAAGGCCTTACCCCAGACTCAGTTCGAACAGCTGATCGAGATGATAGGTCTTCGATACGCCAGTACATGGCCTTAGTGCAAGTGGGAGATTGTTAGTGTATATGCCCTAGAGGCCATTACTGTATCATACTAGTATGTATATTACTTGATGGAAGCTTGGGATATTCACAGTTGTATATACAATCTTGCTCGAAATGATAGTATGCTACTTGGTTTGTCTCTGCTTTAATGTGTACATGTGTTTCTTTTATTATATCACCTATACATATTAGTAGAGCCCTTAGGATCTTTGCTTGATTACCAACGTTGTGATGGTGCTCACACTCGTGGGGGCTGGGTAATCCATAAGCACATCCTTATACAGGTCCCTAGTCGTAGGACTATCGAGATAGGGCATCGATACTCCGGAGTAGACTAGCATATGCGCTTCTCATCCCAGCGTGGGAGACGGTCTGTCCCACAGCCGTCAGTACGTCGTACTTGAGATAGTATGCGGGTGCTCGTTAGGTTACGAGTACACTGGACAGGACTCGTCGGGAACTGTTGGTTGGTATTATACCTATCGTCAGTTATCAGTTCCCAGGTGACATGAGTACAGCTTAGTCCGCTGACTTGACACTGTCACTTCGCCTCGAGTGTGTTCCCACTGTACTTTGATTACTACCCTACCACGGCTCAAAGGAGTCGTGCAAACATGTAGTAGTTGGGTGCAGTCCCGAAGCACTTGGAGGCAGTGACGGTTAGACCGGATTCGTCTCTCCCGGTATTGGGGGTTGACATCGCGCTGTGTCCAGGAGAGCCATTACACAAGCAGTCCCTGACCGGGGCAAGCGAGATATACTGGTAGGTTTCCAGTGTTATCTCAGGGTGTTCTGGGCTACACTCCGACACGACTTGTACCGCTATTAGGGGACTGACGTTTACCGCCCCCCTAGGCCCGCCATGCGATGTATCAGACGAACATACCGGACTGTACGGAGACTGTCACATTCAGGCTCAGTAGGAGTTCAGATGGGTTCACCTCGTCAGTCTTCTTATCGGCATCTACCTGGGGACCGTTACGTACAGCTAGTGCCGCTTGCGGTCTGTGGTTAAACCCACTTCTAGCATAGTGTCGAGTCTTTAGAGTCCCACACAGAGAGTTATTCGCCTTCAGGCAAAATGAGTAGAGGTCACATGGTTTTGCGACAGGGTTCGTTCACATCCGCGCACTTGTGCACGTTTGCTGTCCGGACAGCTTATACTAGCGGGCTTTGGTTTAAGCCAGATCCTAGTATATGATTTGGGACTGGTTTTATCTCATTGTATTCGTGTTCCTCGGATCACGAATACGGGTGCATATGCACAGTTGACTAAGACAGAGGGAGAGGACTTTGATTAGGGTTGATGACCATTGTCATTTTCTTAACCCTAATGCTTATGTGTGTATTATGATTAATTGATATTAATTAAATATAATTTTGCATGGTTAGGGTTGTTGACCATTTGACTATCTTGACTTGTTGACTTAGGTTGACATGTTGACCATCATCATTCCATATAAAAGATGCTCTTTGATCCTTGCAATTTGCATTTAATGTGAAATGATAATGGTCAAGCTTGATTAACCATGACAATTATCTTGCTAATTATCTATTTTCATAATTCACACATATATGTGAGAATGGTTCATTATTCTTCTCATTCAATCATATAGATTCTCTCTCCTCCTCTTCCTCTCTCTCTAGCTCTCCCCTCTCATGAGTTGAGAAACACTTGAGCTTGAGATAAACCATTCTAAGATACTCTCTACTTTCTTCTAAGGTTCTAGGATTAGCACTTCTAGCATCTTAGTTACTTCTAGCTTGAAGTTGAAGCCAAAGTTTGAGGCTCTCGGGTGGATCCTTCTTCGACTAGAGAAGGCGACAAGAAGATCACATCTTTCACTCCAAAGGTGCAAGGAGAGAAGGACATAAAGCCCTAGGTATAACCTTTCTTCCATGTAGCTAAAACTAGTTAGCTTTGTAGTTAGTTTTTGTTTAGCAAAGATCCTCCTTTTGATAGTCCATAATGCCTAGTTCGATAAAAATCCGTTTTTTATACCGTTTCCGCCTCCCCGCAAGCACCGGGGTGGGCAACGTGGACTTACACAGATGGAGTCCTATAGACTTCATATGGTTCAAGGGCCAGTCACGTGCCCTTTCGGGTCGTGAAAAAGTTGGTATCAGAGCGCTAGGTTAACCTTGGTTCGAGTCTAAGTTTGATTATGTGGTGCCTAGGGCGTCTATATATATACGGAACTTATGCTTGACCTTACGAAACATAGACTTAGTTGAGGGGGTATTAGACCCGAACATTCGTCGCGTAGGATGACCCTTGTTTGATGGAATAGGTGACTAAAGTAGAGTGACGTAGCATGGGTATGTTCCGCGGCATACTAACGATACGTTACTCCGCTTAAGGAGCCTTAGGATGTACATTTCTTTGCACGGTATTATATTCCTTCCTATGATCTATCCTCATCGATTCTGGTTATGATTTTGCTGCCACGATCACACAGGCAGAGAGAGCTACGACTAGAGTTGCGTCAGCATGAGCTCGTCGCAGACGAGGGCTGACTAGGACGTGATTCCAGAGACATACGATTGCATATAGAGGCGTCATTCTATTGTGTTTTCGTGCCATGAGCGTTTGACAGATCGCCTTTACGAGATTTCTCATACGTGCCATTTGGTACCAGAAGATCAGGCTACTGCTAGAGGCCAACCAGATGTGATGACCATTGATATATCGCTTATTCAGGATGATTGAGGCGCTGTTCAGCGTACAGACGAATGAGCCAGTTGTTGCTGCAAACGACGAGATATCACCCAGATGATTGGAGCTACTGCAGCATGAGTATATACTTAAAGTGATGATAGTGAGTCTCTACTCACCGGAGGATGAATGACTAGGACATGTGGTTCGTTCGCTTACCCCGATGCGAGGTCATCAGATAGATTGATTCCAGCTAGAGGCGACTTCACGCAGGTTCGTTGAGAGTCGATAGAGACGATCGAATGTCAGGAGCCCATTTTCCAAGTTTAAAGTATACGGAAAGACATGCAGGCGATTCTATGGACCCTCTATAAGAATGAAACCCTAACTCGACTTAATGACCGTGTGAAAGCCTTTGAACCTTAGGGTTTGCGGCAGTTCCGCGGTGCCATTAGTGAGGCTTGGGTTTGCCCTTCTACGGCTGGACCACCGACGCTGTGGCATGTACTCGATACTATTAAACTGTACTCAAGATGTTGATCTCTTGGGGGATTATGAGGTTCTGACGAATCGATCGAATGATTCGACATCATTCGGATATCATGTGATGGGATGCACTGCTTGGGAGACTCCAGATACGAGTATAGCCGTTGGAGCGCCGTCCATGCAGCCACGATGAGACGAGTCTGAATCAGTCGACATTGAAGCAGAGTGAAGTAAAGAGTTCGCAAGAGAGTTCGACGAGATGACGTTCCACTCCGCTGACATCAGAGATGCGATATGCACGCAGAGACATTGTTATGGATATATCTTCCAGAAAAAGGCGCGATGAGTATGCAACCGTTCCGGAACAAGAGTTAGCTTCAGTAAAGGACGATGACTTCCGGGAAATTCTGCAGAAAAGAGATATGCGAGAGACTTCGGATTGACCGTAGCCGAGAACATTGCAGTGCGCAGATAGAGACGTGACGTCGAGGTGGATGATGGTACGGACAAGAGGGACAAGAGGTTCGTGCGAGACGCTGACGAGCTGTCATTACTTTCCGTCGAGCTCGGAGACCTGATATGCTTACAGAGGCATTGGGATGCGGCCAATTTCCGAGGAAATGCTGCGCAGAGAACGCAGATGTCCATTGAGCGAGAAGAGATTATGCGATAGTACCAGCCTCCGTACAGATCGGCATAGGCAAGATTGGAAGAGACCCTGAGCAGGATTCCTTCCAGGACACTGCTGCAATGATATTTGCACCCAGGATCAGATGTGTCACGTGCATTCAGAGAGTCAGAGGCCGACTCCGGTGACATGCTGCTTTACGAGTGGTCAAGAGGATTTACCGAAAGATGACCAGAGAAGTTCCAGAACGGAATCGTCCCCGTTAGCACGCCTGACAGGGCCGATGAGCCGATTGATTGCGAGATTAGTAATCCACAGAGAAGATAAGAACCCAGAGACAGAGGACGCCAGACTGTGAGCAAGAGGCAAGTAGATATCTTGCGCTGCTAGCTTTGGATGCACCGACACCTTCTCGACTGTGAAGGAAGGACTACCGACGACGGTGTTTATGATTTGTGATTTTGTGATTCGGTTATCACGTATCCGTCATCTTGGATTTCGGTATTTTGGGCGTTCTGTTTTTATGATTTAGTCTTGATGGCTGAGTTTCATGATATTTGTTTTCATGCACCCACTGGGTATTTATATTTTGCGCATAGTTATTACACTTGAGGTATTGATTGTGATTTCATGCCTATTTTATGCCGATGATTTGATTTACGCTTCCAGCATAGTTTTCATGCACTTTAGTGTTTTGATTTGATTTGTGCACGTTGATGCACACGGCTATGAGATTTTCCACCGTGGTACACCCGATTTGGATTGGGCCGCATTGTATACCTTCGATTTTGGATTTTCGCGCATGTTGGGCGCATGTTTTGAAATACGATTTTGGTGCACACCAGATGCACTAAATCGGGATTCTTTGTGCATGTCAGATGCACCTGATTTTGCTGTCAGGCACACACGTTGCCTATGATAGATGTTACGTGCACACCAGTTGCTCCTAGATGTTGTTTTATGCACATGTATGGCACATATATGGATTTTGATTTCCGTGCGCATCAGACGCACCGGATATTCATATATACATTTTGAGATTTATTCCTTATGGAGCATTACGTTTTATGATATTTGCTATATGTTTTCATACTGAGAGGGACTAGTCAGAGGACATTACCCGCATACTTTTGCACGTATTTACTTTAGTTATTTATACATATAGCTTTCATATATACATGTATAATTTTGATGTACATCATACTGGTTCTGTTTTGGATTTGACATTTGTGTCCTTACCATGACTCCGATGATTGCAGGATGCTTGACGGAGTTTCGATTTTGAGTTATCTGCTCATTATTTATGCGCATGTATTGCGCTATGTTGTGTTTTATGTATTGATGTTTTCGGAGCCCCGACAATTTGGATTTTTACTGAAATATTTTAGTATTTGGGGGTTTAAATTTAAATTCGGGGACCGAATTTATTTAAGAGGGGAAGATTGTAACATTTCAAAAAAATTAAATATTATTTTTGGGAGTTTTTATAATTTAATATTATTTTATTGAATATTTTAATATTTTGATATAATTAAATTTGGAAAAATTATGGAAAATTCTAAAATAGGGTATTTTATGGAATTATGTCATTTTTAAGTTTTTATGAGTAGTTATATGTTAATTTAGTGCTAATCGCGATTAAAAATCGCTAATCGGTTTTTTAGCAATTTTGTGCAAAATATGCACATATCTTTTTCTACACTTGTGTTACTTTTTTTCTTGCCATGGTTTTACTTTTGGGTTACTATTCTTGGGAGAAGGTTTTTGAGAGAAAAAGGAAAAGGAAAAGGAAAAGAAAAAGGAGGGAACATTAGCATTTAATGAGGCATGGTGTGTTTTGACTTGGATTTATCACTCCCTCTCATTTTCCTCTTCTCTCTCTCTCCCACTTCATTTTCCCTTAGTGTTTCAGTTGAAGCCTTGCCCTCTTCTTCCTCCCCTCTTCAAGCCCTAAATCACCTCAAAAACATCACCAAAATCCTATCTCCATTTCATTAAAAGTGTGCACAAGCTCAAGATCTACACATTGGACTAAGGAAGCAAGGATTTTGGCCACTAGTGGCAACTCAAGAAAATTCTTGAGTTTCCAAATGAGGTATTTTCTGGACCTTAAGCTTAGTTTATGCATTACCTTTACCCCATGTTTAGTTTAGAACCGATATTGTGTGTTTTGTGGACTTAAGGAAAACCTAGTTAGGGTTTGAGGGAATTGTGAGTTGTGGTTAGCAATTGAGCTCGGTAGAGGTTATATAAACACCTTAGTGCTATGAATTGAGACCTAAACCTGAGAGTTGAAACCCGAAATATGGATTTAGAAACCGATATCGGAAAAGTTAAGAAATCTGTGAAGGTTATATTGGATCTGCTATCAACCCGAGACTCTGGAAAAAAATTTGGTTGGACAGTAGTATGTGCAGGCACCCAGGAAGCTATCACCAAGACCCTAGACCCTACTTCCCTTTCCCGGCCGCAAATTAATTCCCTCTGGCCGCAAATTGCGGCCAGACCAGCACCAAATTGGGTCGTTTTGGTTCTGCAGCTCCTACATGTGTAGATTAGGCCCCTGGCATGTATAGATTTGTCTAATTGGACCTAGGGTGAAATCTGGAGCCTATTTCCTTAGTTGCTGTTTTGGATTCGTGTTTCAGTAATCCGTAATTTTTATTTCTGAATTTACGTATTGTGTTTTACCTCGACTATTTGGCGTTTATACGACGATATCGAGGATTGATTGTTGGTTTTGGAGGCGTACCCATAGGTTCTAACCTATAGGCCCCTTAGCGTATCGTTTTGGTTTTCGTGTGTCGTTTTAGCTTTGGTTTGGTTTTAATGTGCATATGTGATACGTTAATGTGTAGGTACCCCTTGAAGACTTCGGGACGACAAGCAAGCGCGTGGCGACGTCGACAAATGAAGACGCAAGGTGAGTAGATTATATCTACGGGGAAAGTCGAGTGGATGGCGTATAGCACCCCCGCAGTCCGTAGTTGATATAATGTATATATATTATATATAATAGTTATAGTGTGTCGTGGATTTTGTGTTAGGTGTATTATGGATAGTTTAGGGTTAGAAGCAACTAGTGTAGTTCATAGTCGCGAACCCTAGAATAGATTTACACCTACACGTACGCCCTTGCATATTCATTATACTTGCACCGTGTTTGATGATATTGGAAGACATTGGAGATGAGTCGATGATATTGGGCATTGTGCCGCGAGATCGGTGATTTGATATGATTCGTATTTGGGATACGACATGTGATCTCTAGCGGGCCTTTGGACGTGTGTTTACACACGTAGTCATATTGATGATATCAGTTGTACTAGACTTTGATCAGTACCCCAGATTATGTGATATGATGATGAGGATACCAAATAATTGATGAGCTGATTGTGATATTGTAAGTCCACGTTGCCCACCCCGGTGCTTACGGGGAGGCGGAAAACATAATAAAAATCGGATTTTTATCAACTATAGGTAACATGGACTACGCTTTAAGGATCTTTGCTAAACAAAAACTTGCTAAAGCTAACTAATAACTAGCTAAGTGCTAGAAAGGTTATACCTTGGGCTCTTAGTCCTTCTCTCCTTGCTCCTTGGAGTAGTGGAAGGAGGTCACCTTGTTCGTCTTCTCACGCCGAAGAAAGATCCACCCGAAAGCCACAACCTTTGGCTTCAACTCCAAGCTAGAAGTAACTAGGGTTCAAGAAGTGCTAGTCCTTCAACCCTAGATGAGAGTAGAGAAGATCAAGAGAGGGTTTTTCTCAAGCTCATGTGTTTCTCAACACATGAGAGGGAGAGAGCTTGAGGGAGATGAAGAACAAGAGAGAGAAAAGATATGATAGAATATATGAAATAATTGAGCCATTCTCACTAATATGTGTGAATTATTTTAATTGAATAATTAGCTAGATAATTGTCATGGTTAATCATGACATGACCATTATCATTTCAATTTGCAAAGATCAAAAAGCATCTTCCAAAAGAAATGATGATGGTCAAATTGTCAACCTAGGTCAACAAGTCAAAGAAGTCAAATGGTCAACAACCATAACCATGGACAATTATTAAACTAATTATTAATTAACAATAATACACACATAAACATTAGGGTTAATAAAATGACAATAGACATTAACCCTAATCAAGGTCCTCTCCCTCAATCTCAAGCAACTGTGCATACGCACCCGCATTTGTGATCCGAGGAACACGAATACACTGAGAAAAACCAATCTCAAATCATATACTAGGATCCGGCTTAAACCAAAGCCCGCTAGTATAAACTGTCCGGACAGCAAACGTGCACAAGTGCGCGAATGTGAACGAACCCTGTCGCAAAACCATGCGACCTCTACTCATTTTGCATAAAGGCGAATAACTCTCTGTGTGGGACTCTAAAGACTCGACACTACGCTGGCAGTGGGTTTAACCAAAGACCGCAAGCGGCACTAGCTGTACGTAACGGTCCCCAGGTAGATGTCGATAAGAAGACTGACGAGGTGAACCCCATCTGAACTCCTACTGAGCCTGTATGTGACAATCTCCGTACAGTCCGGTCTGTTCGTCTGATACATCGCATGGCGGACCTAGGGGGGCGGTGAACGTCAGTCCCCTAATAGCGGTACAAGTCGTGTCGGAGTGAAGCCCAGAACACCCTGAGATAGCACTGGAAACCTTCCAGTATATCTCGCTTGCCCTGGCCAGGGACTACTCGTGTAATGGCTCTCCTGGACACAGCGCGATGTCAACCCCCAATACCGGGAGAGACGAATCCTGTCTAACCGTCACTGCCTCCAAGTGCTTCGGGACTGCACCCAAAAACTACCTGTTTGCACGACTCCTTTGAGCCGTGGTAGGGTAGTAATCAAAGTACAGTGGGAACACACTCGAGGCGAAGTGACAGTGTCAAGTCAACGGATTAAGCTGTACTCATGTCACCTGGGAACTAATAACTGACGATAGGCATAATACCAACCAACAGTTCCCGACGAGTCCTGTCCAGTGTACTCGTAACCCAACGAGCAACCGCATACTATCTCAAGTACGACGTACTGACGGCTGTGGGACAGACCGTCTCCCACACTGGGATGAGAAGTGCATACGCTAGTCTACTCCGGAGTATCGATGCCCTGTCTCGATAGTCCAACGACTAGGGACCTGTATAAGGATGTGCTTATAGATCACCCAGCTCCCACGAGTGTGAGCGCCATCACAACGCTGGTAATCAAGCAAAGATCCTAAGGGCTCTACTAATATGTATATCCGCAATATGCTAAAAGAAACACATGCACATATTAAAGCAGAGACAAACCAAGTAGCATACTACCATTTCGAGCAAGATTGTATATACAACTGTGAATATCCCAAGCTTCCATTAGTAATATACAAACTAGTATGATACAGTAATGGCCTCTAAGGTATATACACTAACAATCTCCCACTTGCACTAAGGCCATGTACTGGCGTATCGAAGACCTATCATCTCGATCAGCCGCTCGAACTGAGTCTCGGGTAGGGCCTTCGTGAGTGGATCTGCAGTGTTGTTCTCTGTATTTACTCTCTTTACCTCGATCTCCTGGCGATCTATGATCTCCCTGATCAGGTGATACCGCCTCAAAATGTTCCTGGACTTCTGATGGGACCTGGGTTCCTTCGCTAAAGCTATAGCTCCGTTGTTGTCGCAATACAGCGGTATTGGATCAACAATGGTAGGAACCACCTGAAGCTCTGTGAGGAACTTCTTCATCCAGACAGCTTCCTTTGCGGCATCGCAAGCAGCTATGTACTCCGCTTCCATAGTTGAGTCAGCAACGGTCTCCTGCTTGGAACTCTTCTAGCAAACCGCCCCTCCATTGTGGGTAAAGACATGACCCGACATGGACTTGGAGTCATCCTTGTCACTCTGGAAGCTGGAGTCAGCAAAGGCCTCAAGCTGGAGGTCTTTTCCGCCATACACCAAGAACATCTCGTTAGTCCTTCTCAGGTACTTGAGAATGTTCTTTACTACTATCCAGTGTTTCTCCCCTGGGTTCGACTGATACCGGCATACAACGCTCAATGCGTATGCTACATCTGGTCTGGTACACAACATCGCATACATTATAGAGCCTACCGCAGAAGCGTAGGGTATAATTGACATGCGATCCCTCTCCAAATTAGTCTTGGGAGACATCTCTTTGGAGAGGGTGATCCCGTGACAAGCCGGTAGATTACCGCGCTTGGAATCTTCCATTCTGAATCTTTTTCAGTATGGTGTCGATGTACCTTGACTGTGAGAGTCCCAACATCCTCTTAGATCTATCACGATAGATCTGGATCCCCAGAATGTAGTTGGCATCGCCCAGGTCCTTCATGGAGAACCTTTGTGACAAGAATCCTTTGACTGACTGTAGCATAGGAATATCATTTCCTATTAGGAGAATGTCATCCACGTACAAGACGAGGAATACTACAGTTCTCCCTACAATCTTACTGTAAATGCATGGTTCATCTGGGTTTTTGATAAAGTCGAATTCTTTGACAGTATCATCAAAGCAGATGTTCCAACTCCGCGATGCCTGCTTAAGTCCATAGATGGACTTTAGCAACTTGCACACTCTACCGCTGCTCCCACTCTGATTGAATCCCTCCGGCTGATCCATATAGACGCACTCTTCCAAATTTCCATTTAGGAAAGCCGTCTTTACGTCCATCTGCCAGATTTCAAAATCGTGGAAGGCAGCAATGGCAAGAAGGATCCGAATGGATTTCAGCATAGCCACTGGAGAAAAGGTCTCGTCATAGTCCAAACCAGGTCTTTGACGAAAACCCTTTGCTACAAGTCTAGCTTTATAGGTCTCAACCTGCCCATCTACACCAATCTTCTTTCTGAAGATCCATTTGCATCCTTCGGGTTTTACCCCTTCTGGAGCAAAGTCCAAAGTCCAAACTTTGTTGGTGTACATAGACTCCATCTCGGCCCGTATTGCATCCAGCCATTTTACCGAGTCGCCGCTCTGGATGGCTTGCTGGAAGCTAGTAGGCTCACCATAATCCATGGTGCAATCCTCTCTATCCCCGTCTATGAGAAAACCGTAGTATCTCTCGGGCGGATGAGACTGCCTACTACTCATGCGGAGTGGCGCTGGGATGTCCGGTTCTCTTGAAACTTCTGGTCCTTCCAAGCTTTCAGTAATAGCTTGTGGTTCTGGAATTTCTTCCAGTTCTATTGCGCTCCCACTTATCTGATTTTCTAAAAATTCAGTTTCCAAGAAGTGGGCATGCTGAGAAACAAAAACCTTTTGTTCATCTGCGGAATAGAAAAGATACCCCCTGGAGTTCTTTGGGTATCCAACAAACTTACACAGTACTGAGCGTGCCTCGAGCTTGTCCGCATGCTGCTTTTTTACAAAAGCTGGACATCCCTATGTCTTAAGGTACTTGAGACAGGGTTTCTTCCCACTCCACATCTGATATGGGGTGGTAGGCACAGTCTTGGTTGGAGCCTTGTTCAAGAGATATGCTGCGGTTTCTAGCGCATAACCCCAGAAAGATCGCGGTAACTTAGCCTTACTCATCATGGAACGAACCATATCCAATAGGGTTCGATTCCGCCTTTCCGATACACCGTTGTGTTGTGGTGTGTATGGAGGAGTAAGCTGAGAGAGAATTCCATTCTCTTTTAAGTAGCCCAGAAACTTGGCACTCAAGTATTCACCACCTCGATCAGATCTTAGTGTCTTGATACTTTTGCCTGTTTGTTTTTCAACTTCATTCTTGTATTCTTGAAATTTATCAAAGGCCTCGGATTTGTGCTTCATCAAGAAGACATGCCCATACCTAGAGAAATCATCTGTGAAAGTAATGAAGTATGAATAACCACTTCGCGCATGTGTAGACATTGGACCACACACATCACTGTGTATGAGTCCCAAGAGCTCGCTTGCTCTTTCTCCGTGTCCAGTGAACGGAGTCTTTGTCATCTTTCCCATGAGACAGGATTCACAAGTGGCATAAGACTGATACTCAAACGGATTCAAGTATCGCTCTTTATGCAACTTTGTCAACCGTGTCTCATTAATGTGACCCAGTCTACAATGCCATAAGAAAGCCTGATTTGTTTCCGGAGACTTTCTTTTAAGTGTGTTCTGGACACTGAAGATCTGAGCTTGATTCAATACGTATATACCGTTTTGTAATGTACCTGACCCAATCAGAACTTGATTTAGGTGGATGTTAACTACATCGCTTACAAAAGTAAAATCATATCCTTCCTTAGAAATCAAGGATACAGATATGATATTACAAGTCGCACCTGGTACATAAAAACAGTTACGCAGAATCAATATCTGCCCAGTTGTCAGTCCTAGATGATATTTCCCTACGGATTCAGCATACATGCTCATTCCGTTAGCAACCCTGAGAGTCATATCACCTTTCCTGATAACCCTACGGTTTCTCAGAGCCTGTAACGAGTTACAGATATGAGATCCTGATCCGGTATCCAATACCCAGGAAGTAGGGTTAACAGACATACAGTTCTCTATCACAAACACACCCGAAGCCGAAGCCACAACATGCTTCGAATTCTGGCTACTGGCTTTACAAGCCTGCGATCCTTCTGTCCATGTTCATTCCCGTAACAATAGGAACATCCTTCTTTTACTGCATCCATTCCTGAAACTTCTGCCTTTCTCTTTCTTTCTACTTCCCTGGTTTCCTTCAGGATAGTAGGTAGAGACTGTTGAACTAAGTCAGTATCTGACCCGTTCTTCAACGTGGTCTTCAGGTCTGAGAGCTCAAAAGAGCTGGTCTCTGTAAGGACGTTGCCCCTTACAGATGACCCGATAGCCAACCTCGCTGGAAACAATTCGTTCGAGGTCTCATATCTTGCGATACGAGATTGCTCTCCATATAAAACATTGTTATGGAGGAAGATAGAAGCTGAGTCCATCTTCTCGTGCTGCCTCTGGTATATACTATCAACTAAGGCTAACACGAGGCACTTGGCTTTCGCACAGTCTTCTTCCGATGTCCTACGGATATCAATATCCGTGACAGGGGAAACGGGACCTGAGACGGCAGGGGTGGGATCAGTCAAGAGGTGTCCCAGCTTGTCCTGGGCAATGGACATCTGGACAGACCTTTGCCAGTCATAACAGTCAGATTCAGTCATCTTATTATCTAGATGTAACCTAGGTGCGGTCATCTGGTCGCTGCAATTAAGAGAGAGAGAAGAAAACACTCAGCATGATTCTCTTGCAAGTTTATATTGGTTTTTAATTTATCTAAACAGGATGGCTCCCACTGTCTCTCGAATCCCTCCTCAAACCACAAAGGAAGAATTAGTCGGGATCTTTCTCACCGTACAATACTTGCTTAACCGTTCAGCCAGGCCAGTGTCGGTACTTCGAGGGAGGTTTTCCAACGCTTTCGCGAAGTTCCTTAATTAAGTAACCTCTTTTCCCTGTGGGCGTAGCCCCGCTAACACCTTTCTAGACACCTACTTGGTTTATAGCATTGATCGTTAAGTGAGAAAGTCCCCGAGGAGTAGCATATACTCACAGTAGGATCAGGATCCAAATATCATCGCATGATAAAACCGAAGGAATCCTACCAGAATCATCACACTCCAAATGGTATGCAGCGCTAGCAAGTTTCAGTACTTATGAAACTCCCGATGTGGATTTTTGCCCCATGCTCTTATGACCTTGATGAAGGTCAACAAATCATAAGTCACATGTCATGTTCTACCCGTCGTTATCCAGGTTAATTTGAACCCACCCGCACATACCCTTGACGAAGGTCAACAAGGTAGTACGACTGTCCCAAACCAACGCATCTATCTATGCTACATATGAACACCCAACAGCTACCAATCACTATGCCTTGACGAAGGTCAACAAACATAGCTTGAATACTATTGAATATCCATACGAAACGACGGAGGGCTACGGATGGTTTTGGCGAAACCGTGAACGTAGTGAACTTGATATAGTCGATGGAACGAGATAGCTTTTAAAAGGAGTGGTTCAAGCTCCGCGTTTAAAAGTTTGGTTTTGAAAAGAACCGAGTGGTTTTCAAAGTGTTCCAATCGACTTTTACTTGGTTTATTTTCTTGCATTAGTTCTTTTAATGCTTCCCATCATTTAATCCTACCATTGCAGAAAACAACCAAAATATGACGTACGCTTATGCCATTCGCATTCGCCACGGGGCCCCGTCATCACCCGTTAGGTGACTTAACTAACGACAGAGCGGGGGCTGGGCTAGCGCGGCTGTAAAACATAAGCAACGCCTAAATAGTTATCATATATGAATATATAGCAATGATAGACATTACAGATCACAGATGAATACATTGGATATACTAGGAATCCGCAATCCGTTCGAGCCTGCAACGAAAAGCGGATTACACGGTCGCGGTGAATAGCCAAATACCCCACCCAAGACCCCTACGGGTGCGGCAAACTACCCGCCAAGTACCCGAAGCGAAGCAACCTCCCTCACCACCGTGAGTAGGCCACTCGGCACTTCAAGATACCCGGTAGTTTGTGCACCCCTTCCATGGGTCTATCCTAGGAGCAAAAACAGTAAAAAGAATTATACAATGACGGCAACAACCCCGACCCGGTTGTGCGGCCAAACAAATAATAATATTACATCAATTTACATATTACAAATGAATGAAAGAGAAACAACACTCATCTCACATCCACCCCGGCTATTCACCCGCGACAATCCAACCCATTCATATACACATACCAATATCAAACACAGATCACAGAGATGTATAACCCCGACTAATCGACATATAGCGATTAGCCGACGTTCAAAACATACAAACATCACAGATATAACCTTTGTAGTCAAAGTGTAGTGAAGTTCGAAAAAAATTATGGATTTATAGGCCCCCAAAAATCAATTTCTATTCTGGAAAATCTGGGCACATATAACATATCTCAAAAATCCAAAAATCAAGCCAGAGATACACTGCACCAAACTCGACCAAGTGAGGAGTCCAAACGGCGGCGGTTCCGCGGCAGTAGCTTGCTACTGCCGCGGAAACGCGGCGGTTTAGTCGACTCACTGGACCGGGTTTTGTGGTTATCTTTAAAAAACCCTGAGATGATTTTAGGAGTATAACAAATTTAGTTTTGGCCAGAAAAAATTTTAACAGAAACTAGGGTTTTTGAAAACTCGGTTTTTGGATTTTTCGGTTTCGAACTTCGTTACACTTCACTACCTAGCTAGTTTATGTTTAGTTAGGCTCTGATACCACTGTAAGTCCACGTTGCCCACCCCGGTGCTTACGGGGAGGCGGAAAACATAATAAAAATCGGATTTTTATCAACTATAGGCAACATGGACTATGCTTTAAGGATCTTTGCTAAACAAAAACTTGCTAAAGCTAACTAACAACTAGCTAAGTGCTAGAAAGGTTATACCTTGGGCTCTTAGTCCTTCTCTCCTTGCTCCTTGGAGTAGTGGAAGGAGGTCACCTTGCTCGTCTTCTCACGCCGAAGAAAGATCCACCCGAAAGCCTCAACCTTTGGCTTCAACTCCAAGCTAGAAGAAACTAGGGTTCAAGAAGTGCTAGTCCTTCAACCCTAGATGAGAGTAGAGAAGATCAAGAGAGGGTTTTTCTCAAGCTCAAGTGTTTCTCAACACATGAGAGGGAGAGAGCTTGAGGGAGAGGAAGAACAAGAGAGAGAAAAGATATGATAGAATATATGAAATAATTGAGCCATTCTCACTAATATGTGTGAATTATTTTAATTGAATAATTAGCTAGATAATTGTCATGGTTAATCATGACATGACCATTATCATTTCAATTTGCAAAGATCAAAAAGCATCTTCCAAAAGAAATGATGATGGTCAAATTGTCAACCTAGGTCAACAAGTCAAAGAAGTCAAATGGTCAACAACCATAACCATGGACAATTATTAAACTAATTATTAATTAACAATAATACACACATAAACATTAGGGTTAATAAAATGACAATAGCCATTAACCCTAATCAAGGTCCTCTCCCTCAATCTCAAGCAACTGTGCATACGCACCCGCATTCATGATCCGAGGAACACGAATACACTGAGAAAAACCAATCTCAAATCATATACTAGGCTCCGGCTTAAACCAAAGCCCGCTAGTATAAACTGTCCGGACAGCAAACGTGCACAAGTGCGCGAATGTGAACGAACCCTGTCGCAAAACCATGCGACCTCTACTCATTTTGCCTAATGGCGAATAGCTCTCTGTGTGGGACTCTAAAGACTCGACACTACGCTGGCAGTGGGTTTAACAACAAACCGCAAGCGGCACTAGCTGTACGTAACGGTCCCCAGGTAGATGTCGATAAGAAGACTGATGAGGTGAACCCCATCTGAACTCCTACTGAGCCTGTATGTGACAATCTCCGTACAGTCCGGTCTGTTCGTCTGATACATCGCATGGCGGGCCTAGGGGGGCGGTGAACGTCAGTCCCCTATTAGCGGTACAAGTCATGTCGGAGTGAAGCCCAGAACACCCTGAGATAACACTGGAAACCTTCCAGTATATCTCGCTTGCCCTGGCCAGGGACTACTCGTGTAATGGCTCTCCTGGACACAGCGCGATGTCAACCCCCAATACCGGGAGAGACGAATCCTGTCTAACCGTCACTGCCTCCAAGTGCTTCGGGACTGCACCCAAAAACTACCTGTTTGCATGACTCCTTTGAGCCGTGGTAGGGTAGTAATCAAAGTGCAGTGGGAACACACTCGAGGCGAAGTGACAGTGTCAAGTCAACGGACTAAGCTGTACTCATGTCACCTGGGAACTGATAACTGACGATAGGTGTAATACCAACCAACAGTTCCCGACGAGTCCTGTTCAGTGTACTCGTAACCCAACGAGCACCCGCATACTATCTCAAGTACGACGTACTGACGGCTGTAGGACAGACCGTCTCCCACACTGGGATGAGAAGCGCATACGCTAGTCTACTCCGGAGTATCGATGCCCTGTCTCGATAGTCCAACGACTAGGGACCTGTATAAGGATGTGCTTATAGATCACCCAGCTCCCACGAGTGTGAGCGCCATCACAACGCTGGTAATCAAGCAAAGATCCTAAGGGCTCTACTAATATGTATATCCGCAATATGCTAAAAGAAACACATGCACATATTAAAGCAGAGACAAACCAAGTAGCGTACTACCATTTCGAGCAAGATTGTATATACAACTGTGAATATCCCAAGCTTCCATTAGTAATATACAAACTAGTATGATACAGTAATGGCCTATAGGGCATATACACTAACAGATATTGACCCGTACCCAGCTATTGGGATGCCGTACGACGATTTACCGTACGAGCTTCATATTGATGATAGATCCGCACTCATGACTCGAGGATGTCAGATGATATACTGTATCGTACGCGATACTATTGAGGCGGGATCACCGACTATTATATATATATATATATATATATATATATATATATATCGACTCAGATTTAGGTGGTTTCCATAACCCCTCCTAATGGACTTGGCTTAGTAGATGTTAGACTAGACCCGAGTCATACCTATTTCAAAACTAACGAATCGGGAATATCTTAAGGACAAGTAAAGGGATTCTATGGGTATTTTCAAAAGAAGTATCTATTCTTAAAAACACCGTAACCCTTATTTTACCAAAACCCCGATTCGTCTTATTTCAAATGGCACCACAGCATGACATGTACATATTGGTGTAGATTCTTCACTGTTGTATTGATTATTCGATTCCGCATCGCATTGCATGTGTTTATTTCTGAATTGCAATCATGCTGTTAGGACACCAGCACCATTATCGATGATGCATATTTTCCGCGTACACTTGCTTGCCGGCTCACACACTTCATCATCGATAATTGCCATGTCACTACACAGTAGTATTATTGCATCAGGATATGACCTTGTATGTGCATCCTATTATTCTATGTCACATACATCATGCTTTCTGATTATACGCATTGAGATATTCGTTTTCATGATATTTCTGGTTTTTGGGAACCGTGGATAATTTCAAAGGAGAGTATGTACTTATTTGAAAAACCCGGTTTCCTTGATATGATATTTGTGCAGCCACCATGAGATTTATCGGAAGTGATTATATACCCCATACGAGGAGTGTGTGTCGTATGAGGGTACATGGTGGGGCCCGGTATGGTTCCCCTCGGCAAGATGATCGATGGATTTTGTCGATTGAGCCTGGAGGTGGGCGAGTACCTACCGGTGATTGTATTTGAGCTCGGCGGATATCCGGGGGATACCGACCGGAGTTGAGAGATGGACATGGGCTGACCCGTACTGCCGGGGCCGAGAGCCGATACCGCAGACGGAGCCCCATATGGACGAGGATTTACGTGTCGATGCTAGGCATAGGTTTCATGATGTTTCCATGATTTTGATTATATCCTCACATTTAGATGCATGATGCTTATTTTCATTGGGTGACAGGTGGACGGGATCCACATATATACAGACTTTTATTACATTGATCATACTTCACTTGTATATATAACAGGGTATGAGGGCGCTGTTATATATACCCTTACACCAATATTAGTGGAATGGGACGCTAATATATGTGTATTGATATTCATTTTGATACTTCATCATATTTACTTCATGCAGACATACCTTATGTTTATGACATGTTATTACCTGAGGCACTGGCACGGGTACTTGGCACTACATACACGATTAGATGTTGCATTGCCACCTTATCATGCTTCAGTCTTATTTTTTGAGGTTTATATACTGATCATTTGACCTAGGATTATGTCATGCATTCGATTTCTGCTTGTAGATATTCTCTATTCACGAGTTGGCAACTCACCCCCGTTGTGGCATAATTCTTGCAGGCTTTGCCGTACAGGTTCCATTGCGGCATTTCTGGCGCACTGCTTTCCTTTGCGGGTGATTTGCTTGGTAGGTGTATTCTTTGCATCAGAACCATCCTTGTATATGTATTACTCATTGTATCTAGAAATTCCATCAACCAAAACTTGTATATTTTTTCATACTTAGACACTAGTGATGTATTATTTCGACCTTAGAGTCGCGTGTAGTAGTATTACGGTTTTCTTGTTATTGTGAGTTTCTTTGAGTTTTGATCCTCGCCATTCGGCGTTGTATATTATATTCCTTGTGTAGTTGTGACCGCAGATTGACGAAGAGCTAGCTCCCTCTTGGGGATGCCTTTTATCACTGTATATATATTGTTCTTGTTGTGCCCCGTTCGGGGCCAGTTTTTACAAAGGAAATTCTGCCGAAATTTTTAGAAAAGACTTACATTTTAAAAATGCATTTTCGGCTTAGTTATTTAAAATCCTTGATTTCAAAATATGTTTCTTTGCTTATCAAAACCAGTTTTCTTTATTCACTTTTAAAAATGGTTTTATATTGCTGGGCTTTTGGATTACTTGGATCAGATGGAGTCCTATAGACTCCATATGTTCAAGGGTCAGTCACGTGCTCTTTCGTGTCGTGACATTAGGGCTAAGAGACAAGAACGGACGGACAAGGACCAAAAGGTAGAACTAAAGTTTCTTCCCATTCGTGTTAATCCCTGTTGTTGCCGATTACCCTAACACCTTTATTCACAATTAAGGCATTGAAAGATGTGAGAAGATTCCTATCTCGAATTTACCTAATCCTAACCCTAGCAAGCCTTTAAATTGATTTATTCTCATTCTTAGATCTTAAAACAAAACTCGACTTAATCGGATTTAACTCGTTAGAACACAAAGAAAAGGATTCCTTCTCCCTATGGATCGACCCGTACTCAACCGGCTAAACGATCCCAAAATCCGTGTTCCAAGAAACACGAATACAATGAGACTAAACGATCCCAAAATCTAATACTAGGATCCGGCTTACACCAAAGCCCACTAGTATCAACCGCCCGAACACCATACGCGCAAAAGTACGCGTATGTGAAAGAACCCTGTCGTAAAACCATACGACCTCTACATCGTTACGCCCGAAGCTGGGAAACCCTCTGTGTGGGACTCTAAAGAGTCGACAGTACTCTGGCAGCGGGTTTAACCACAAGCATGTCAGCGGCTCTAGCTCTACGTAATGGCTACCCAGGTATTTATCGATAAGAAGGTTGATGAGCAAGCTCATCCAAACTCCTACTGAGCCTATCTGTGACAATCTCCGTACAGTCCGGTATGTTCGTCTAAGAGTATCGTATATCAGGCCTAGGGGGTGGTAAACGTCAGACTCCTAATAGCGGTATAAGTCGTGTCGGAGTGTAGCCCAGAACACCTTGAGAAACTACTGGAACACCTACCAGTAAATCTCACTTGCCCTGGCTAGGGACTTTGTGTAATGGCTCTCCAAACTTAGCGTGATATCAACCCCCAATACCGAGAGAGACGAATCCTGTCTAAACTCTACTGCCTCCAAGTGCTTCGGGACTGCACCCAACTACTACCTGTTTGCACGTCTCAATAGAGCCGTGGTAGGGTAGCAATCTAAGAACAGTGGGAACATACTTGAGGCGAAGTGGCAGTGTCAAGTCAACGGACTAAGCTGTACTCATGTCACCTGGGAACTGCTACCTGACAATAGGTATAGTACCAACCAGCAGTTCCTAACAAGTCCGTCCAGTGTAACTCATAACCCAATGAGCACCTGCATACTATCTCCAGTACTACGTACTGATTGCTGTGGGACAGACCATCTCCCCTGCTGGGATGAGAAGCGTATACACTAGTCTACTCAGGAGTATCGTCGCCCTGTCTCGATAATCCTACGACTAAGGACCTGTATAAGTATGTGCTTATAGACTACCCAGCCCCCACTAGTGTGATCGCCATCACAACGCTGGTAGTCAAGCAAAGATCATAAGGGTTCCATCAATATGTATTAGCGATTTGTTAAAAGAAACATATACACATATTAAGATAGATACAAACCAAGTACCATACTACTATATTAAGAAAGACTGTCGTCAATCCGTGTATATATCCCAAGCTTCCAAAATGTAATTTACAAACTAGTACTATACAATAATGGCCTCTAGGGCATACATATCCAACAATCTCCCACTTGTACTAAAGGCCAGTAATTGGTGTACCGCATACCCATCGTCTGCACTAAGGCCAGCTGCTGGCATACCGCACACCCAATAGCTCAAAAAGTCGCTCGAACTGTGCTTGAGGGAGGTCCTTTGTGAATGGATTCGTCATGTTATCTTTAGTGTCCACTCTCCGTACCTCGATCTCCTGGCGATCAATGATCTCCCTGATCAGGTGATACGGCCTCAAGATGTGTCTGGATTTCTGATGGGACCGTGGTTCCTTCGCTAAAGCTATAGTTCCATTGTTATCGCAATACAAAGGTATTGGGTCAACAATGGATGGAACTACCAGATGTTCACTAATGAACTTCTTCATCCAGACCGCCTCTTTTGCGGCATCGCTTGCAGCAATGTATTCAGCCTCCATCGTCGAGTCTGCGACGATGTTCTGTTTGGAACTCCTCCAACACACCGCCCCTCCGTTGAGGGTAAACACAAAACCCGAGACAGACTTGCTGTTGTCCTTGTCACTCTAGAAGCTTGAATCGGTAAAAGAATCGACCCTGAGCTCTCCATTACCGTAAACCAAGAACTTCTCCTTAGTCCTTCTCAGGTACTTGAGAATGTTCTTCACTTCTGTCTAGTGGTTCTCACCTGGGTCTGACTAATACCGGCTCACCACGCTTAGCACGTAAGCTTCATCTGGTCTTGTACATAGCATCACATACATTATAGATCCTACCGCTGAAGCGTAGGGTATAGTGCTCATGCGAACCCTCTCCTCGTCAGTCTTGGGAGACATCTTCTTGGAGAGGGTGATTCCGTGCAATGCGGGTATATTACCGCGCTTGGAATCTTCCATACTAAATCTCTTTAGTACGGTCTCTGTGTACCTGGACTGCGAAAGTCCCAGTAATCTCTTGGATCTATCTCTGTAGATCTTGATCCCCAGAATGCATGAGGCATCACCCAGGTCCTTCATGGAGAACCGTTGTGACAAGAATAGCTTGACCGATTGTAGCATAGGAATATCAATTCCTATCAAAAGAATGTCGTCCACTTACAAGACCAGTAATACGACAGTTCGTCCTACAATCTTCTTTTATATACATGGCTCATCTTCGTTCTTGATGAAGTCAAATTCCTTGATTATTTCATCAAAATAGATGTTCCGGCTCCGCGATGCCTGCTTTAATCTATAAATGGATTTAAGCAATTTGCACACCTTCCCACTGCTCCCACTGTCTACAAAACCTTCTGGATGATCCATATAAATGAACTCTTCCAAACTGCCGTTTAGAAAAGATGTTTTTACGTCCATCTGCCAGATCTCATAGTCATGGAAGGAAGCAATGGCAAGTAGGATCCGAATGGATTTAAGCATAGCCACTAGAGAAAAAGTTTCGTCATAGTCCATACCTAGTCTTTGACGAAAACCTTTTGCAACGAGTCTAGCCTTATAGGTTTCCACCTGTCCATCTACACCAAGTTTCCTTATGTAGATCCATTTGCATCCAACGGGTTTTACCCCAGGTGGAGCAATATCCAAGGTCCACACTTTATTGGTGTACATGGACTCTATTTCGGATCGCATAGCATCCAGCCAGTTATCAGAGTCCCTAATGATAATGGCCTGCCTGAAACTGGTAGGATCATCTTCTTCCAAGATGCAATCCTCTCGATCCACGTCTATGAGAAAACCATAGTATCTCTCGGGCGGATGAGAAATCCTACCGGATCTGCGGAATGGCTGAGGTTCGTCTGGGGTTATTGAATCTTGAGGTTTTGTCAAATCTTCAGTTTCAGTTTGTGGTCGCTGAATTTCTTCCAGTTCTACCGTGCTCCCACTAATTTCTTTTTCAAGAAACTCCGTTTATAAGAAAACGACATGTTGAGCAACAAACACCTTCTGTTCCTCGGTGTGGTAGAACATATATCCATAACCATTCCTTGGATATCCCACAAACTTATCTAAAACTGAGCGTGCCTCTAGTTTATCTGGTTTATGCTTTTTAACATAAGCCGGACAACCCCATATCTTAAATCTTTTAAGATATGTCATTTTCCCATTCCATATCTCGAACAGTGTCTTAGGCACTGATTTGGAAGGAACATCATTCAATAGGTATGCCGCTGTCTGAAGCGCATGTCCCCAGAATGAAAGAGGCAACTCAACATTACTCATCATGGAGCGAACCATATCCAATAGGGTACGATTCCTCCGCTCCGATACACCGTTGTGCTATGGTGTATACGGAGGAGTAAGCTGAGAGAGAATTCCATTCTCTTTTAGGTATTCTAGGAATTCTGTGCTTAAGTACTCCCCTCCTCTATCAGATTGGAGGATCTTGATACTTTTGCCAACCTGGTTCTCTACTTCGTTTCTGAATTCTTTGAATTTCTCAAAAACTTCAGATTTATGTTTCATGAGATACACATATCCGAACCTAGAGAAATCGTCAGTGAATATGATGAAGTATGAGAACCCACCCCTTGCATGTATAGACATCGGACTACACACATCACTGTGTATGAGTCCCAAGAGCTCTGCTGCTCTTTCTCCATGTCCTGTGAACAGAGATTTGGTCATCTGTCCTTTGAGACAAGACTAACAAGTTTCATAAGATGAAAATTCGAACATATTCAAGAGTCCATCTTTATGTAACTTACTTAGTCTTTTCTCTCCGATATTACCAAGTCTACAATGCCACAAGTAGGATTCGTTTGTATCTGAACTCTTCCTCTTGCGTGTGTTTTGTACATTGAGAACTGTATTCTGATTTAGAACATAGATACCATTACACAGTGTACCTTCTGCAACCAGTACCTTATCAAGGTAAATGTTCATGATATTTCTATCAAGAACAAAGTTATATCCATCTTTATTAAGTATAGAAACTGACATGATGTTGCAAACCATGGAAGGTACATAGTAGCAATTTTTCAAAATCATAGTATTATTATTTGGCAATACTTGGTGATATTCACCGACGGCAGCAACATTAACTTGTGCTCCGTTCCCTACCCTGAGGGACATATCACCAGGTTCAATTATCCTACTTTTTCTCAGTCCCTGCAATAAATTACAGATATGAGATCCTGATCCCGTATCTAGTACCTAGGAGGTAGGACTGACCGAAAAGCAGTTCTCAATTACAAGAACACCTGAAGTAGATGCAATAGTATGCTTCTTCTTCAATGGGGTCTCCTTGGAATCCAGACAATCCTCTTTCCCCTGCTCATACTTACGATCGCCATCATAAGTTAGAGCCAAACCGACGTTCCCCATTCCCGAATAAGAATTCGAATCGGTCAAGTGATACATTTTATTATCTTGATTATGGCGTGAAATGGATGCTACCTGGAGAGAGAGAAAAGAAACACTCAGCGTGCGCTCTTGCAAGATTAGATTGGTTATTAATTTATCTAATCAGGATGGCTTCCACTGTTTCCTCGAATTCTTCTTCAAACCTTAAAAGAAGAACTAGTCAGGATTAATCGCACATCATAATACTTGCTTAACCTTTCAGCTAGGCAAGTATTGGTACTTCAAGGGAGGTTATCCAATGCTTTCGCGAAGTTCCTTAAGTATATAACCTCTTTTCCTTCGAGGCGTAGCCCCGCTAACACCGTTCTAGACACCTACTTGGTTTATAGCATTGATTCTTAAGTGAAATAATCTCCCGTGAGTAATCCAACTCGTCAGTAGGATCGGGATCCAACTATCATTGTGTGTTGACCTAGATGGAATCCACTCTAGCCACCACACTCCAGAAGGTATGCTGAATCTGCAAGTTTCCTGTATGTTTGGAACTCCCGATGTGGTTATTGCCCCTAACTGTTTATGACCTTGACTAGGTCAACAAACCATAAACCGCTAGTCAAGTTCTATCCGTCATTTTCTTGATTGCATTAAACCCACCAGTACGTGCCCTTGACAAGGTCAACAAGGCCGCACGACTGTCCTAACCAATCGCATTTGCAATGCACAGAAAAATATCACTTAGCTACCGTTCACTATGTCTTGACTAGGTCAACAAACGCATCACGAATACTAAATATTACTATTTTGAAATGACGGAGGGCTACGGCTGGGTTTTTGGCGAAAAACCCGTTAACGTTACGAACTTGATATCGTTGAAGGAACCTGAGCAATTTTGAAAAAGGAGTGGTTTAAGCTCCGCCTTTTGAAAATTTCTGGTTTTGAAAAAATCGAGGAATCTATAGTATAGACTTTAGCTCAAGAGGTCACTCCCCGCGAAAGGATCTCGGCTCTTGCCTCGTAGAATGAGGTGCTGGATATTCATGACCGAATACCACTATGCAAAGCGAAATAATATAACTGTAGTTTTTCGAAATTTGTTCCAACAACGTCTTTTATGTTTATTTTCTTGCATTAATCAAAATTAATGCGGTCCCATCAATTAACCTATCACACCAGAAAAGAACGAAAATAAAATATACGTATATGCCATCCACATTCGCCACTGGGCCCCGTCATCACTCGTTAGGTTCCTTAACTAACGACAGAGAGGGGCTGGACTAGCGCGGGTGCAAAACATATACAACATGTACTAGTATATGTATAAGTATATACAACATTCGTCTCAGGCATGATAATAATCAACATCACTGAATCTCAGCCAACAATAAAGAATGGTGGATAATCTTGGAGCCTCGGGTTTCATTTGAGCCGCAAATAAACCGACGTTCCCGGTCGTGTGGATAGCCTGTGCAATGAGAACCTGGACCCCTACGAGCGCGGCAAGTTACCCGCCAATCCCAGAAGTAAGGAAGCCCCCTTCAACAAAGTGAACGGGCCACCCAGCACTTCACGGAATCTGGTAACTTGGGCGCCCCTCCGTGGGTCAAACTATACCCCCTACGAGTGCGGAAAATAGCTCGCCAATTCTAGAATGAAGCCCCCTTCGTCTCAACGCGCTGAGATGCGGGCTTGTTGCCTTCTAGAACCCGGGTAACCGTGCACACCATCATGGGGTAATCCTAGTACAGAAAAAGAAAGTAATATGTACAAATGGTGACATCGACCTCAACTCGGTCGTGCCCCAAAAATATATACAACCCGGCAAAGACGACAGTCCACATGTCGGACGCTCGCCCCGTAATATCAAATGTACAAATGAATATAAACTATACCGCTAACATTGCACCACATGATATCCATCATGACAATCCAACCACAATCACAGCACAAGCACAAAACATCAACGCGAATGTCACGTTCACAAACCCGTCTAAAAGAACATATAGCAATCAGACGAGTTTACCGATCAAATGACATTCACGGTCGCCGATAAAAGTGAATGTACTGTAAACTATTAAACCGTTTCAAATATAACGACTTCGAAACACTACAAATTGCCCCGTACAGAAAAACAACAGAGAATCAAACTTGGGCAAAAAACAAACCACACCAGACAACCAAAATCCTTGAGATAAGAGCCCAGAACAAAACTCAATACATTTGTCCACCAGAAAACCGAGGAGGCCGGTTTTAAGGGTTGTGTGGCCGGACAAAACTTGGTAAAAATGCATCGTTTTTGTTCTAGGTACATCTCACAGTGTAAGGATCACTCTGCAGTTGTTTAAAAAAATTTTGAAGCCTTTAAAAATTTGACAGAAACTGCAGTTTGGTTTTGATATTACGGAGTCGTTTCGGTTTCGTTGTTTTAACATTGTTGAAACTTGCTAGTCTAGGGTTTATGGGCTGGCTCTGATACCATGAAGTGTTACGCTAGCGCCCCGGCCAACTTCCGTGGCCAAATGCGGAACAAAAATTTTACACCGATCATAAAATTGGCGCTAGGATAACACAAAAACGGATCTTTACAATAAACCTAGTTAGCAAAAAGGGTTCTATCTACTATGATAGAAAGTATACCTAACAGATCCAAGTCCTTCTCTTATTTCCGCTGTCCTCCGTCTCTATGCAAGATCCTTGGAGTGGAAATGGAAAACACCTCCTCGTCGTCTCCTTGAAGTAGTAGAAGATCCATCCGAGAGTTCCAACCTTGAGCTAAACCTCCAAGTTAAGGCAACTAGATCACTTGGTGTGCAAAACTAAGTAACCTAGAGTGTGTAGAGTGTGATTTTGAGTAGCTTAATCTCATAAGCCCTTGATTCTCAACACATGAGACAATAGGGTTTGAGAGAGGAAGAAGGAAAGAACCATGAAAGAGAGTGAGAATGAAAAAACAAGAGAGTTCTCTTTTTGAGGAAAGAGAAAACTTAGTTTTTATTATGATAATTGTGATGGCTACTTTGATTTAACCATAAGCATGTCACAATTAATGCTAAGCAAAAATATCTAGTGTCCAAAGAAAATATCTAAGTCAACAAAAGTCAACAAAGTCAAATGGTCAAACCAATTAGCCATGACATAATTATCATTATAAAAATTAGTAAACAATTTCCCCCACCTCATAATAGTTTTAATCAAGTCAATGGTCAAAACCATAATGAGGTGTCTTCTCCTACGCCCCTCTCAACCTAATATACATACCCGCATCTGTGTTCCAAGAAACATGAATACAATGAGACTAAACCAACCCAAAATCCAATACTAGGATCCGGCTTAAACCAAAGCCCACTGTTATCAACCGCCCGAACACCATACGCGCACAAGTACACGTATGTGAACGAACCCTGTCGTAAAACCATACGACCTCTATATCGTTTCGCCCGAAGCTGGGAAACCATCTATGTGGGACTCTAAAGGCTCGACAGTACTCTGGAAGTGGGTTTAACCACAAGCACGTCAGCGGCACTAGCTGTACGTAATGGCTACCCAGGTATTTATCGATAAGAAGGTCGACGAGCAAGCTCATCCAAACTCCTACTGAGCCTATCTGTGACAATCTCCGTACAATCCGGTCTGTTCGTCTAAGAGTATCGCATATAGGGGCTAGGGGGGTGGTAAACGTCAGTCCCCTAATAGCGGTATAAGTCGTGTCGGAGTGTAGCCCAGAACACCTTGAGAAACTACTGGAACACCTACCAGTAAATCTCACTTTCCATGGCCAGGGACTTTGTGTAATGGCTCACCAAACACAGCGCGATATCAGCCCCCAATACCGGGAGATACGAATCCTGTCTAACCGCCACTGCCTCCAAGTGCTTCGGGACTGCAACCAACTACTACCTGTTTGCACGACTCAATAGAGCCGTGGTAGGGTAGCAATCTAAGAACAGTGGGAACACACTTGAGGCGAAGTGTCAGTGTCAAGTCAACGGACTAAGCTGTACTCATATCACCTGGGAACTGCTACGTGACGATAGGTATAGTACCAACCAGCAGTTCCCAACGATTCCGTCCAGTGTAACTCATAACCCAATAAGCACCTGCGTATTATCTCCAGTACGACGTACTGATGGATGTGGGACAGACTATCTCCCCTGCTGGGATGAGAAGCGTATACACTAGTCTACTCTGGAGTATCGATGCCTTGTCTCGATAATCCTATGACTAGGGTCCTGTATAAGGATATGCTTATAGAATACCCAGCCACCACTAGTGTGATCGCCAACACAACGCTGGTAGTCAAGCGAAGATCCTAAGGGCTCCATCAATATGTATTACCGATATGTTAAAAGAAACATATACACATATTAAGATAGATACAAACCAAGTAGCATACTACTATATCGAGCAAGACTGTCGTAAATCCGTGTATATATCCCAAGCTTCCAAAATGTGATATACAAACTAGTACTATACAATAATGGCCTCTAGGGCATACATATCCAACAAGAGTCAATGCCAATGGAATATAGAAATAAACATCTGAAATCATATGCCTGTATGCAGGTGGATATCGTCCACGTGTGTCCATCGATGACATATCAATATCACGGAATCTGAGTGTCCAACATCGACACTCGAAATATCATGAAACCCGTGTCCAGCATTGACACATAATTCCACATATCTCAGGCTCCATCTGTCCAGATCAGCCCAATATTCATCCACGTATGACCATCAATGACACATCAATATCATGGAACCTGAGTGTCCAACAACGACACTCAAAACATCATGAAACCCATGTCCAACATCGACACGTAAATCCTTATATATCCAGGCGTCGCATGATCAGATCGGCCCTCATATCAATCTCACGACTCCGGCCGGTATCCTCCGTATAACCGCCGGGTCCAATCTATCACCGGTAGATAGTGTTGGAGATAGTGCCCTCAGAGTCAATTATTGGATCACAGGCACGTGATTGCAATGATTGAGGGAGGACCTATCCCGGTGGGACAGTCTTACTCAAGATGATAGTATGCTATCTGGTTTACCTTTATCATCGCGTACTGCTTTAGGTGACCTGACATGTCGCTATTGCACGTTGATAAAGCCCCTAGGATTCTTGCTTGACTGCCAGCAGTATGAGGGCGATCATATAAGTGAGAGCTGGAGTCTATAAGCGCATCCTTAAAAGGTCCCTAGTCGTAGGAGTTTCGAGACAGGGCATCGATTCTCCAGAGTAGACTAATGTATACAGTCGAGACCCCGACGAGGGGCGGTGGCCGGTCTCACAAGCCACTGGTGTCAGTTGGTTCACCTAAGATGTATACAGGTGCTCATTGGGTTATGAGTACACCGGACAGGACTCGCCGGGAACATGCTAGTTGGTCTTATACCTGACGTCAGATAGCAGTTCCCTGGTGACATGTGTACAGGTTAGTTCATCGACCTGGGGATCGTCATTTGTCTCGTGTGAGTTCCCACTGTACTTTGATTACTACCCTACCACGGCTCAAAGGAGTCGTGCAAACAGGTTTTAGTTGGGTACAGTCCCGAGCCACATGGAGGCAGTGAGCGGATCTTCGGGGGTTTCGTCTCTCCCGGTATTGGGGGTGAGGTCGCGCTGTGTCTAGGAGAGCCATTACACGAAGACCTTGGCCAAGGCAGGAGATTTACTGGTAGGTATTCCAGTAGTATCTCAGGGTGTTCTGGGCTACACTCTGACACGACTTGTACCTCTTTTGGGGGTCTGACTTTTACCAACCCCCTAGGCCCGACATGCGATACTCATAGACGAACGGACCGGACTGTACGGATATTGTCACTGACAGGCTCAGTAGGGTGTCAGGATGAGTTTGCTCATCGACGTCCCTTTTGGTCAATAGCTGGTGGCCCGTTACGTATTGGCTTATACCTCTGACGTGCTAGTGGTTAAATCCACAGCCATAATATTGACGAGTCTTTAGAGTCCACCACACATTCAGTTACTCAGCTTTCGGGCGAAACGCTGTAGAGGCCGTATGGAGATATGGCAGGGTCCGATCAGATACGTGCGGTATTGCACGGATCAGGATCGGACAGTTTTGTACTAGTGGCCGTATGGTTATATGGCAGCGTTCGATCAGATACGTGCGGTATTGCACGGATCAGGATCGGACGGATATTACTAGCCGGCTTTGGTTTAAGCCGGATCCTAGTATAGTACAGTGTAGATTTTGTCTCATTGCATTTGTATCCGGTCGGAATACAGATGCGGGTGTGTATGCACAGTATCGGGGTTTTCCTGTAATTTATTACGGGACCAGTTTTCTGGGGTTGCCAGTTTGCATTCCGTTCCGGCCGGTTTTCCTTTGTTCTTTCCCGGCCGAACTTTTTCGATGGAGGGGGTTATTTGCAATTGTGCAAATAACATTTGTGGAGGGGGTTTCTTGAAAAAGGATTTATTATGAGAGCATCTTTTCTTTTGCACCATTCTTGCATTTATTTTGAAGTGAATGGATTTGAGATAGGTATGGGTTTTGTTATGGTTGATGTTTCTTTGTCTAGGATGTGGTCACCTCTTCTCATCTCCTACACTCACTCTCCTTCATGGTTTATGTATGGATGATTTCATTCTTTCGTCCACCATTGGTTTTTAGTAGAAGGAATGATAAGTTTTTGATGAGAGAAAAAGAAAGAGAGAAGAAGAAGAAGAGAGCTTCATCTTGAGAGTTTCATTCATGATCTCATTTTCTTGCTAGAAAAATGCAAGCACCATTTTTCTATTCTTCATTCCTCCATCAAGGCAACCTAAACCCAAGTGAGACACTACACTACACATCCTACAGCAAACCTTGGGCATGTCGAGTTGCCGGCTTCATGCCCGAGTTGCCTCGGTATAGAGGCGGGAGCCCGTAAAAGATGCAGGCGACGTGGTGCCCTTCCGGCGAAGAGGCGACGACCGGAGATCCCGCGAGGAGATCGGAGTGGAGATGAAGACCGGAGGACTCGGATCAGTCGGTATATCTCTAACCCCTCCTCTTGTTAGCCTAGACTAGTTTAATGGCACGATCCGGGGTTTAGTGCGCGGTGGTGCCGGTTTTGCTAAGTCCGCAAAAATTAAAGTTTATCACCGTTTCCGCGTTTGGCCGTCGGATTGACGGCCGGGGCGCCGCCGTGCACTTACAGTGGTATCAAAGCCTCGCCATTAACTTCGTCTAGCTTGGTTTGATGTGTTTTTCAGTTCCGATCGACCAAAATTCCAAAAACCGTATTTTTCCTTCACATCAGTTTCTGTTGAAATTTTTTGAAGTCTAAAAATTTTTCAGGTTGTAAAATATTGATGTACTGGAAAATCTAAGAACTCTGTAAAAATTCGACGAAGTAACTCCACAGTGGGAGCGCGGAAGCGCCGCGAAAACCCCCTTCCCGCCGCCCTTCCGCCGCACACTGTGGAGATCACTTCACCAAATTTTTTCAGAGGCCTTCTGGGCTTAACATATGGGTTTTGGAATATTAAAATTGGGCCCAAGTTTTCTGTGAGTGCTACAGTTTTGATTGGGGGCCCACTTGTTAATTTTTGGTCAATCGGAAAATTTTAAACACATTATTTCACAGTATTTACATTATATCTGCGACCGTGAATGTCACTCGATCGGTAAATCCGGTCTAACTGCTATAGCCCGGTTAGACGGATTTGCGAACGTGACTTTCACCTTGATGTTCTATGTTTATGCTGTGATGTTGCGGATCGGTCGTGGGGGATAGCCTGGATGCAATGCTAGTACAGTGTTGGTGTATTATGTACATTTGATTTTGCGGGGCGAGCGTCCGACATGTGGACTGCCGTCACTGCCTGTTTGTATTATTATTTTGGGGCACGACCTGGTTGCGGTCGATGTACCCGGTGTATGTATATTTTACTTTCTGTACTAGGATTACCCCGCGGTGGGGTGCACGGATGGCCAGGTTCTAGAGGGCAACAAGCCCGCATCTCATGGCATTGAGACGGAGGGGGCTTCACTCTGGGATTGGCGGGCTATTCGCCGCACTCGTAAGGGGTACAGGTTGACCCAGGAGGGGTGCCCAAGTTGCCGGATTCCGTGGAGTGCTGGGTGGTCCATTCACGGAGCTGAAGGGGGCTGCCTCGCTTCAGGTTTTGGCGGGTGACTTGCCGCGCCCGTAGGGGTCTAGGATTTCATTGCACAGGCTATCCACACGACCAGGGGAACGTCGGGTTTCAGTAGTGGCTCTGTGAAACCCGGGGATCCCAGATATCTGTATTGTTCTTTGATGCTATACATTTCTGTGATGTTGCATTTTATTCACGCCTTGAGCGAAATACTATATATTGGTATATATATTAGTAGATGTTGTATATGCTTTTCATCCGCGCTAGTCCAGTCCCCGCTCTGCCGTTAGTTAGCTAACCTAACGGGTGATGACGGGACCCAGTGGCGAATGCGGATGGCATATACGTACGTCAGTATATTTTCGTTCTTTGTGGTGTGATCAATTGATGGGACTGCATTGATTCGGATCAATGCAAGTTAAACAAACCTAATCTGACGTTGTTGGAACACTTTTCAAAAAGCTGTTATTGCAAGGACGTTCACTTTTGTTTTGCATCGCGGTATTCATCTGGAATATTTTGCTCCTCAGTCGACGAGGCAAGGGCCGAGATCCCTTCACCGGGAGTGACCCCTTGGACAGAAGTTTGCATCAGGGCATTAACTTCACTATAGCCGATTACTTTTGCTTTGCACCGTGGTATTCAGTTGGAATATCCTGCACCCCATTCTACGGGGAAAGAGCCGAGATCCCTTCACCGGGAGTGACCTCTTTAGTAAAGGTTTTCGTCACTATATTTTCTAAAAAGCTATCCGTTCCTTCAACGATATCAAGTTCACTACGTTAAAGGTTTTCGCCAGAAACCATTCGTAGCCCTCCGTCGTTTCATATGGGTAGTCAATAGTATTCAAGCTGTGTTTGTTGGCCTTAGTCAAGGCACAGTGTTTGGTAGCTATTGGGTATTCATATGCTGCATAGATAGATGTGTTGGTTTGGGACAGTCGTATAGCCTTGTTGGCCTTAGTCAAGGGCTTGTACGGGTGGGTTCAAATCAACCTGGACAATGACGGGTAGAACTTGACATGTGACTTATGATTTGTTGGCCTTAGTCAAGGTCATAAGAGCATGGGGCAGAAATCACATCGGGAGTTTCAAAAGTACTGAAACTTGCCAGATATGCGCATACCTTCTGGAGTGTGACACCGTGAGCGGATTCCGTCACGTTATCATGCAATGACAGTTGGATCCCGATTCCCACTGATGAGTTAGTTTACTCCTCGGGTGACACCGACTAATTCTTCTTTCAGGTTTGGAGGAGAATTTGAGGTACAGTGGGAGGTTTCCAGATTAGATAAATTGGTAACCATTCTGATCTAGGATAGAGTGCACGCTGAGTGTTTCTTTTCTCTCTCTCTCTTGGCAGCGACCATTGACCCGACCCTAGACTATGACTCAGTGACCAAGTTGACCGAACCTTCTTAACACTGGCTTTTGGATTGTCAGAGTTGCAGACCTCATTGCCACTCCTACTTTTACCCTTTTCTCCAGGACACCCCGTATTACTACGAACGTCCACTTCCATTGGACAAAACCATCGTATGGTTAGATACGAACTCGAAGGAATTCGAGGATGGTTTCTGGTTCTGGAGAAAACGGATAGGATTATTCAGTTGTCTTTTCTTTTCACCCTCTCTCAGGTTGCGAGTACTCCTTGGTTTAGGAGTAGTACACCCATTGTGCAAATTGGATAGTCTTCTTCCAAACCATAGGCTGGTGCCGACCGGTAGGGAATGAAGAAAACTAATTAGCCTAAACGGTGTACAGAAGGTATTAAGTTCAGACAAAGCAAGGGATTAGTAAGAGGGCAAAGTAAATTGCGACTGCTATTCACGACCAAACCAAGTATTTCTTCGCCAATCCTAAATCACCTTTGTATTTCTCCAGGACACTCCGTATCACTACGAAGATCCCATTTTAATGGATAATCCATCGTATGGTTATATACAAACTCGAAAGGAACTTGTTCCAGTTCGGGGATGGATCCTGGTTCAGGAGAAATAGGAATAAAGTACATTCAGGTGTCTTTTATCTTCACCTTCTCTCGCATTGCGAGTGCTCCTAGGATTAGGACAGTACACCCATTATGCTTATTGGATAGTCTTCTTCCAAACCATAGGCTGGTGCCGAACGGTAGGGAAGGAAGAAAACAATTTGGCCTAAGGGGTGTGCAGAAGGTAATGACTAAAGACATATAAAGGGATTTGGTGAGGTAGCAAAGAATTATACGGTTATAGTTGTGAATCTGGATAATGGTAGAGGCATTACTAGGAATACCAGGATACCCCATCGAAACATTTCAATGTTTCAGTTCAGCTGTGTACTGTTAAAAGAAAACTGATTTCCTGATTAGACACTTGCTCCAGGGTATGTATTTACCAGGTTTGATTCTCACATCTGTATGGTTTTACAGATGATGAGTGGGAGTAAGTTATTGGGAATTGGGTGATCATCCTCATTATATCGGAATTCGTTGTAATTGGTGATATTTGAGGATGCCACCTGGGTTGTTTGCCGGTCGGCAAATATTTGGTTTTGAATATCCTCTGTTGTGCACCAATTTCAAATTGATATATCTGTACGTCTATTTTTATAGAGTGAGATATACCTTTTGATATTATGTCGATGACATTTACCTATATCAATGGATGGTTAGGTAAGGAGCATTAAACAGCGGTGTAATTCTTCTTAACCATAAGTACAGTTTTCAATCTACGACACACAGTGATAGAGTTGTTAGACTCAGCGGACTCATACAGAGTATTGTATGTTGTCCAGTGTCCATTAGGACACAGGGGTTGGTCCTCATACTATATTCTGTTTACTTTTAACTTCTCTAGTTCTTAGACATGTGTTTCGTAGAAACACAGGGTCTGAGTTTTGAGGAGTTATAGGTATTTGAATAGAGTAGAGAACCAGGTGTAGCAAGTATCGGGATTCTTCAAAGTAATCGAAGATGTAGATACTTGTGTATGGTATTCAGTTGATGGTAATGATAAAGAGAAATTGCTTCTCTTTCAGGTTACTCATAACTGGAAGCATTCCTAAGTTGAGTAACGCTGATCGGCCTCTCTCCATTTAGTTGACATGCTCTGGAGACAGCTGCATGATTTGGATCTGGTTCAATTAAATCAGTGCCTCTGGTTCTATATTGGATATAGTACAGTTCATATCTTAACATTGTTAAGGTACGGGGAGTTGTCCGGCGTATGATTAAAACCAGACTCTGGATAACTCAAGGCACGTTTCTGTAATGGCTGTTTGTGGGTTGACCCAGGCTATGACGAGGGTTGATTTTCTACCATCTGGCAGATCAATAGAAATATTGTTCTAGACTCGCCACAGTTTTATTAAAAATGGATTTTTTCAAAAACAGTAGTGGGAGTATGGTAGAACTGGAAGTGATTCCAGAACCGCAAACGATTACTGAAGATTTGATAAGGAACCTAAAGATTCAATCTGATTTGACATTCCATTGGCCACTCCGCAGATAAGGTGGGTAACTTCAGGCACCCGAGAGGTACTTCGGTAGCCTCAAGGACGGTGACAGGGAAGTTCTTGTTTACCCACACTTGCCATTGTTGTTGTTCCAGGCTGCGAGACCCGGCAGGAGGATGAGTATAGCGTCGTTCTAAACTAGCTTTAGAAGTGCACGTCTGTATGACTCTGCCAGAGGGTTGTCGTAGTCAGTGGGAGCAGCGGAAGCATTGGTGGACATCAGGCTTATGTCTAAAGCAGATGTAGCGGAGATAGATCATCCATTTCTGATATGACAGTCATAGGTTTGACGTCATCAGAACAGGGGATGGATCTGTTGAGAAGGTAGCAGGAAGTGATATTCCTTTACTACGATCGGTTATACTTTGGTCGTCACACAGTGTTTT
Source organism: Agapanthus africanus (assembly GCA_030015575.1). Lineage (NCBI taxonomy): Eukaryota > Viridiplantae > Streptophyta > Magnoliopsida > Asparagales > Amaryllidaceae > Agapanthus > Agapanthus africanus. The sequence continues at coordinate 349,079,279 of JASDDO010000031.1, read as the reverse complement.
CTCCACAAAGGACTTGGACATTATATCAGACATACTGGTTACTAGATCTATAGTTTTAGATCTAGATTTGGGTGGTTTCCCAATCTGGGTATTTAGACAGCATTCTAAGAGTATTTAGAATGGACGACTCCTGGCATGGTAGTGTACCTGCAGGTAATGGAGTCACCCTCTCTAAAGGTGTCTTACAGACTAAAGGGGAGAGGGATGTTCATGATTGGCAGATCACTTGCTTAGGCAATTGAGTCAATCATGAGATGTCATGTACCACACCAGATGTTGTTCTTGCACTAGATGCAATAAGTTGACATTGATCCAATCCTGGAGAAACAGTCGGAAGCAGTTTTAGAACATAAGTGGATGTTCTAAGGATATGATAACGATAGCCTCATTCGGGAGACAGTTATCATTCCAGGCTTCCAAGGTGACATGGACGACAAGGAGGTTGTCAGAGTTATAGTTTTTCCCTCTGACGAGGGGCAGTATTTTGGACAGGTGGTCCAAGGCAATACCGAGGGTGGCATGGCGCAGGATACTGATTAAGTTCAGTTGACGATACAGTCTAAGAAGTTTAGATTTGGAGTTCATTTATGAGCTAGGTCCCATCAGACATCCAGACACATTCTAAGACAGGTATTGCTCATTTCAGGAGATGGCTTTTCTCCGCGAACTTGAGATATAGAGAGAGACATAGAAAGAAACACCAGAGCGGATCCACTCACTGAGGCTATTCCTCGAACGCAATAGTTTCGCAAACGAGCTTTGTGAGACTGACAAGTAGAGGAGTTGGGTGTTCGGTATCACACGGGCTGTGAGTATGCGACATCGCAATAATTAGCCTTGAGTGCAAGTGGGAGATTGTTGGAGATAGTGCCCTCAGAGTCAATTATTGGATCACAGGCACGTGATTGCAATGATTGAGGGAGGACCTATCCCGGTAGGACAGTCTCACTCAAGATGATAGTATGCTATCTGGTTTACCTTTATCATCGCGTACTGCTTTAGGTGACCTGACATGTCGCTATTGCACGTTGATAAAGCCCCTAGGATTCTTGCTTGACTGCCAGCAGTATGAGGGCGATCATATAAGTGAGAGCTGGAGTCTATAAGCGCATCCTTAAAAGGTCCCTAGTCGTAGGAGTTTCGAGACAGGGCATCGATTCTCCAGAGTAGACTAGTGTATACAGTCGAGACCCCGACGAGGGGCGGTGGCCGGTCTCACAAGCCACTGGTGTCAGTTGGTTCACCTAAGATGTATACAGGTGCTCATTGGGTTATGAGTACACCGGACAGGACTCGCCGGGAACATGCTAGTTGGTCTTATACCTGACGTCAGATAGCAGTTCCTTGGTGACATGTGTACAGGTTAGTTCATCGACCTGGGGATCGTCATTTGTCTCGTGTGAGTTCCCACTGTACTTTGATTACTACCCTACCACGGCTCAAAGGAGTCGTGCAAACAGGTTTTAGTTGGGTACAGTCCCGAGCCACATGGAGGCAGTGAGCGGATCTTCGGGGGTTTCGTCTCTCCCGGTATTGGGGGTGAGGTCGCGCTGTGTCTAGGAGAGCCATTACACGAAGACCTTGGCCAAGGCAGGAGATTTACTGGTAGGTATTCCAGTAGTATCTCAGGGTGTTCTGGGCTACACTCTGACACGACTTGTACCTCTTTTGGGGGTCTGACTTTTACCAACCCCCTAGGCCCGACATGCGATACTCATAGACGAACGGACCGGACTGTACGGATATTGTCACTGACAGGCTCAGTAGGGTGTCAGGATGAGTTTGCTCATCGACGTCCCTTTTGGTCAATAGCTGGTGGCCCGTTACGTATTGGCTTATACCTCTGACGTGCTAGTGGTTAAATCCACAGCCATAATATTGACGAGTCTTTAGAGTCCACCACACATTCAGTTACTCAGCTTTCGGGCGAAACGCTGTAGAGGCCGTATGGAGATATGGCAGGGTCCGATCAGATACGTGCGGTATTGCACGGATCAGGATCGGACAGTTTTGTACTAGTGGCCGTATGGTTATATGGCAGCGTTCGATCAGATATGTGCGGTATTGCACGGATCAGGATCGGACGGATATTACTAGCCGGCTTTGGTTTAAGCCGGATCCTAGTATAGTACAGTGTAGATTTTGTCTCATTGCATTTGTATCCGGTCGGAATACAGATGCGGGTGTGTATGCACAGTATCGGGGTTTTCCTGTAATTTATTACGGGACCAGTTTTCTGGGGTTGCCAGTTTGCATTCCGTTCCGGCCGGTTTTCCTTTGTTCTTTCCCGGCCGAACTTTTTCGATGGAGGGGGTTATTTGCAATTGTGCAAATAACATTTGTGGAGGGGGTTTCTTGAAAAAGGATTTATTATGAGAGCATCTTTTCTTTTGCACCATTCTTGCATTTATTTTGAAGTGAATGGATTTGAGATAGGTATGGGTTTTGTTATGGTTGATGTTTCTTTGTCTAGGATGTGGTCACCTCTTCTCATCTCCTACACTCACTCTCCTTCATGGTTTATGTATGGATGATTTCATTCTTTCGTCCACCATTGGTTTTTAGTAGAAGGAATGATAAGTTTTTGATGAGAGAAAAAGAAAGAGAGAAGAAGAAGAAGAGAGCTTCATCTTGAGAGTTTCATTCATGATCTCATTTTCTTGCTAGAAAAATGCAAGCACCATTTTTCTATTCTTCATTCCTCCATCAAGGCAACCTAAACCCAAGTGAGACACTACACTACACATCCTACAGCAAACCTTGGGCATGTCGAGTTGCCGGCTTCATGCCCGAGTTGCCTCGGTATAGAGGCGGGAGCCCGTAAAAGATGCAGGCGACGTGGTGCCCTTCCGGCGAAGAGGCGACGACCGGAGATCCCGCGAGGAGATCGGAGTGGAGATGAAGACCGGAGGACTCGGATCAGTCGGTATATCTCTAACCCCTCCTCTTGTTAGCCTAGACTAGTTTAATGGCACGATCCGGGGTTTAGTGCGCGGTGGTGCCGGTTTTGCTAAGTCCGCAAAAATTAAAGTTTATCACCGTTTCCGCGTTTGGCCGTCGGATTGACGGCCGGGGCGCCGCCGTGCACTTACAGATAGTACTCCCTGATTCCAGGCTCATCGTCTACTCCATGATCTTCTTGCCCCGGGGTACCTTACCAGGTCCACCATGTACCCGCAAACGGTTCATCCACCTCCTCGAATCGGGTCTCAAAAACAAGCTCAGAACCGAGAAAACTCATGGTGGACACCTCGAAATCACATCATGAGAAACCGTGTTTTTAAAACAAATTTATAATTTCCTTTGAAATATAGCCACGGTTCTCAAATTCAGAGATCTCATGAAAACAGCATCTCAATACATATAACCATAAAGTACGATGTATGCAAACCAAGAACGGTAATCTGAGCATATCGAGTATATCATGAAAACATGTCATATGATAGTACTGAACAATGATGTACTTAAAATTGAGAATAATATAATGATATAGTAATTCTACTGTGTAAGTGGCATAGCAATTACCGATGATGAATGTGTGAGCCGGCAAATCTATGTAAGTGTAACATGCGCATCATTGGTAATTGTGCAGGTGTACTAGTTGACAAAGTCATGTAGACGAAAGGGTATGAAACGTCGTATAAATATATCGTAAATGAAAGAAATGCGAGCGTATACAGAAATACGAAATCGTAACGCGAGCATAAACAAAAATAAAGGATTCGTAAGCACGAACAGTATAAAAATACGCAACTATGTATGAGTCATACATTTATACTTTAAAATAGTATGAATCGTTGTTTTAGAAAATAGTGGACTATGATATTTTTGGAAAAGATACCATTTGAAAAGTTTGTAGCATCTCTTTGAAATCATCATTTAAAATTGCATAACGATTTATATCATGAAAACATGTCATATGATAGTACTGAACAATTAGATACTTAAAATTAAGAATAATATAATGATATAGTAATTCTACTGTGTAAGTGGCATAGCAATTACCGATGATGAATGTGTGAGCCGGCAAATCTATGTAAGTGTAACATGCGCATCATTGGTAATTGTACAGGTGTACTAGTTGACAAAGTCATGTAGACGAAAGGGTATGAAACTTCGTATAAATATATCGTAAATGAAAGAAATGCGAGCGTATACAGAAATAAGAAATCGTAACACGAGAATAAACAAAAATAAAGGAATCGTAAGCGCGAACAGTATAAAAATACGCAACTACGTATGAGTCATACATTTATACTTTAAAATAGTATGAATCGATGTTTTAGAAAATAGGGGACTATGATATTTTTGGAAAAGATACCATTTGAAAAGTTTGTAGCATCTCCTTGAAATCATCATTTAAAATTGCATAACGATTCGTTAGTTTCGAAAGTAGGTATGACTCTAAACATATCGCATTATCCACTTCATGATATACAATAAAATCTTCTCGAATCGAAATAAATATTGGCGATTCAACCTTATTACATCACGTACGGAATATCCATCGTACGATATCATCAAATCAATAGTACGGATCTATAGTCACATACATCATCTCATCTCAAATCATCATAAATCATCTCATGTCATCTCGTATTCATATCATATCACATCACCTTATATCATTATATCGTATCATAACGACTCGTATCATCATATCATAATTTTCCTTTTCCATATATGTGTATATATAGCTCAAAGGTTAAGAAAATAGAATTATAGATATATCTTTCTATTATGTCTACTACTATCGCATATAGTATTCTAATAACCCTATAGACTATATATATATATAGCACTACGGTTATGAGGGTGCTATACGCCATCGATCCGACTTCCCCCGTAGATATAAATCTACTCACATGCTAAACTCCTTGCTTATCCGAAGTCGATGTGATTCGTCGTCTCGAAAGTATACATAAAGGTACCTACAAATCTACACACATCATAACGTTATTAAAACCATGTCCAGAAAACCGATACGGCGCACGAAGTGCTCATAGGTTAGAACCTATAACCTACGCATGCAAAAACAACAACTAGTATCTGACGTCAACGTGTGAACGTCGAACGACCAAGTCACATCAAGGAATCCAAAAATCCAATATTCAAATATCGGAAAACATTGTCAAAACCAACTTGAATTGCTCCTAGATTTTGGCACAGGTAGACTAGGACAAAACTAACAATACAGTAGCTAAGTTATAAGAAGTGTGAGCTACATGCCAAACCCCAACATCAAACTCCAAAATTTGGCCGGCGAGAAGAGCTACAGTAACCGGTGTCGCCGGCCCAATTTTAGGATTTTGGTCTCGTTCTTCTGTGGATGTCTTCTAGTGGTCTAACTAGGTCAATTTAGTTCTTTTTTTCTTATAAAGACCCCAAGTTGCTCAACATTCCATATGAGCATTAAAAACTCCATAAAACCGACATCGGAAAATTCTAACTTCGTGTATAGGGTTCTAGTCTCTAGTCTTGGCCAGCAAAATCATCACTAAGGTCTTGTAAACACTCACTACACCTTAATTACCACTTTACAAATCCAAACTTCTATTAAACATCAACTTGGAAATTTATAAGTGTCAGTGATATATGCCCTAGAAGCTATTATCGTATCATACCGGTTCGTATATTACTTAATGGAGGCTTAGGATATACACGGATATAGTAACTATCTTGCTAAAAATGGTAGTATGCTACCTGGTTTGTTTCTACCTCAATATGTGCATGTGTTTCTTTAAGCATATCGCTTATACATATTGGTAGAGCCCTTAGGATCTTTTCTTGATTATCAGTGTCATGATGGCAGTCACACTAGTGGGGGCTGGGTAGTCTATAAGCACATCCTATATAGGTCCCTAGTTGTAGGATTATAGAGACAGGGCATCGATACTCCAGAGTAGACTAGTGCATATGCTTCTCATCCCAACAGGGGAGATGGCATGTCCCACAGCCATTAGTACGTCGTACTGGAGATAGTATGCATGTGCTCATAAGGTTATGAGTACACTGGACATTACTCGTCGGGAACTGCTGTTGGGCATTATACCTATCGTCGGGTAGCAGTTCCCAGGTGACATAAGTACAGCTTAGTCCGTCGACTTGACACTGCTACTTCTCCTCGAGTGTGTTCCTACTGTACCTTGATTACTACCCAGTTAGTGTGATATGCCCTAGAGGCCATTATTGTATAGTACTAGTTTGTATATTACATTTTGGAAGCTTGGGATATATACACAGATTTATGACAGTCTTGCTCGATATAGTAATATGCTACTTCGTTTGTATCTATCTTAATATGTGTGTATGTTTCTTTTAACATATCGCTAATACATATTGATAGAGCCCTTAGGATCTTGCTTGACTACCACCGTTGTGATGGCAGTCACACTAGTGGGGGCTCGGTAGTCCATAAGCACATCCTTATACAGGTCCCTAGTCGTAGGATTATCGAGACAGGGCATCGATACTCCAGAGTAGATTAGTGTATAGGCTTCTCATCCCAGGAAGGAAGATGGTCTGTCCTACAGCCATCAGTACGTCGTACTGGAGATAGTATGCAGGTGCTCGTTAGGTTACGAGTACACTGGACAGGACTCGTAGGGAATTGTTGGTTGGTACTATACCTATCGTCAGTTAATAGTTCCCATGTGACATGAGTACAGCTTAGTCCGTTGACTTGACACTGCTTCTTCGCCTCAAGTCTGTTCCCACTGTTCTTAGATTACTACCCTACCACGGCTCTATTGAGTCGTGCAAACAGGTACTAGTTGGGTGCAGTACCGAAGCACTTGGAGGCAGTGGCGGTTAGATAGGATTCGTCACTCCCAGTATTGGGGGTTGATACCGCGCTGTGTTTGGAGAGCCATTACACAAAGTCCCTGGCCAGGGCAAGCGAGATTTACTGGTAGGTACTCCAGTAGTTTCTCAGGGTGTTTTGGACTCAACTCCGACACGACTTATACCGCTTTTAGGGGACTGAATGTTTACCGCCCCCTAGGCCCGATATTCGATACTCTCAGACAAATTGACCGGACTGTACGGAGATTGTCACGTTCAGGCTCAGTAGGAGTTCGGATGGAATTTCCTCATCGGCCTTCTTATCGACATCTACCTGGGGACCATTACGTACAGCTAGTACCGCTTGCGCCCTGTGGTTAAACCCACTGCCATCATAGTATCGAGTCTTTAGAGTCCCACACAGAGGGTTTTCTACCTTTGGGCGAAACGAGATAGAGGTCGTATGGTTTTACGACAGGGTTCGTTCATATACGCGCACTTGTGCGTGTTTGGTGTTTGGGCAGTTGATACTAGTGGGCTTTGGTTTAAGCCGGATCCCAGTATTAGATTTTGGATTGGTTTAGTCTCATTGTATCTGTGTTTCTCGGAACACGGATACGGGTATTTACATACAGTTGACAGAGGCAGAGGAGGAGACACCTCATTAGGGTTTTGACCATTGACCTGATTAAAACCATAATGGGATGGAGGAAATTGATTACTAAGTTTTAATTAGAGATAATTGTGTCATGGCTAAGTTTGTTTGACCATTTGACCATGTTGACCCTTGTTGACTTAGATATTTTGTTGAGCACAAGATATTTTACTTAGCATTAATTATGACATGATAATGGTCAAATCAATGAACCATCACAATTATCCTAATTAAAAATTATTGTTATTCTTTTTCCTCATATGAGAGTTTTCTCTCTTCATAATCTTTTAGACATTCTCTCTCATGGTTGCTCTCTCCTCTTCCTCTCTCAAAGCTCTAATGTTTCATGAGTTGAAAATCAAGAGTTTTTGAGACCAAATCACCAAAACACTTATCTACTCACTCTAGGGTTCTTAGTTTAGCACACGAAGCACTCTAGTTACTTCATTATTGAGGTTGGAGCTCAAGGTAGAGGCCTTCGGGTGGATCTTCTTTGACATAGATAGGCCGGAGAGGAGGAGTCATCAACGACCACTCCAAGGAGCTCGCAACAAGGAGAAGCACAAAAAGGAGAAGAAGGAGTTCAAGCTTGAGGTATAGCCATCTAATATATTAGTTAGAACTCCTAGTTAGTTTGTTAGTTAATGTTTAGCAAAGATCCTCATGGATAGTCTATGTTACCTTGCCAAAAAAATTTTGGTTTTTACCTATTCCGCCTCCCCGTAAACTACCGGGATGGGTAACATGGACTTACATACCTGATTGATAGAGTTTTTGCATTCTTAGTTAATTACCGCAATCAAGACGGTTTCGCTTAGTAGCTACCCGGTTGAGTACGGGTCGTCCGCAGGGAGATGGGAATCTTTTTCTATGTGCTTTAACGAGTTAAGTCCAAATGTCCAGGTTTGTTTGAGATTAACTATGTGCTAAAATTTATATAAAAAGAGCTTGTTAGGATTAGGATTAGGTTAGTTTGAGATAGGAGTCGCTCACTTCTTTCGTTTCCACTCTTAATATCGGTGTTACGGTAATCGGCAACAATGGGGATTAGCACGACTAGGAAGGAACTTGCGAGTATAAGCTATGCTTTCAACGCTTAGTTTCTTCCTTTTGGTCCTTGTCCGTCCGTTCTTGTCTCTTAGCTTTAACCTCCGGTTAATTGAACCACAACCGGTCTCGCTAAGGAATCACCGCTATCATGTAGGATTGGGTGCCGTAGGGAGCGGATTGTGGTTCAATTAACGGGAGTCCGAATTAAGATGTTGGGCAAGAAAAGAGTGAGAGAGATTTCCTTATCCTACCCTAACAAGTGAGAAACTACTCACCCATTACAAAAAAAAGAAAAAATACAACAAAAGGAGGAAGATAGAAATAAAGTGGTTAGAAGATTACAACTAGCTATTTGAGACCTCACTTTGGCAAGGATCAAGCTTAAGCATCATTGTTGTTAAGGATAAAGAAAAATAGAAGAAGAAAGAAACAAACAACAAATAACAACAACTAGATTAGCAAATGAAAATTACAAGCAAATATAATTAACAAGGTAATAAGAAAAGCATGATCAAGAAAAGAACTCTTTTATTCATCACTTCACTCATAAAAGCTCACTACAAGGTTTAATGGAGAAAAGATGAAAAGTGGAAGAAGAACTACAACATCTATCCTAAAATTTAACACAAGAATAAGCACCCTTCACTTGGCATTGTTCTGGGCTATTTATAGACAGGAAACTGAAACCCTAGGGCAACATTCTGGACCCAAGTGAATTGACCAAACTGCCCCCGGAAAATAATCATCTGCCGAGTCAACTCGGCTGCGGATCTACGGCCGAGTCGCCATGTTGGCCGCGGATCCGCAGCCATTTAGGGGATTTGTGTCATCGTTTTTGGTGGGTTTCCCTGTGTTGTTGTTCTCTTCAGTGTGGTATACTTGGTTTCTCAGGATCTCTTTACATTTCTTCCAGATTTTCAGCAGGTCAAAAGGTGATTTGATGTGGATCTTTTGCTACGATTTTCTTGAGCTCCGCGTAGATATCTTGGATCTTGTGTTGACATTGTGCTTTGTGCATGAAAATGACCATTGATTTGCCATTTTGTCCTTTAAACTGGTGTGCGGCAACATACGGATAGAGAGCGGAGACCCGTATTTTATCTGTGGTTGGCAGTAATCTAGAATTTGTTGCGCTTTTCCATGTATTTCACTGGTTAGAGCTGAGAACCTGTAACCTGCAATTATCTAGCAAATACGGATCAAGACTACCTACCTATAAGCAATGTGATAAAAAATGGGCGGTATAAAAATGCAAAAATCTGATATGAACAAATACCCCCAAACTTATCATTTGCTCGTCCCGAGCAAAGCCAATTTATTCACAAAAATTCCTAACCTCACTTTCGCAGGGAACGCGATTGCACTGAGCATGTGCAACAAGCCGTTAAACCTCTAGGTGTCCCTAGTAGGAGGAGTGTTGTCTCCTGAGGGTTTTCAGCGGATACCACCCACAAAATCCCGTCAAGCTAGTTTTGCGAAATAACTATGATTCAAACTCTAAGGTTTTGTTTTTAAAAACAACAATTCTATTATCCTAATTCTAGACTATCGAACCTTTATTTTTCACACCTCGCTTCTTATTTAATTTAAGATTTTATATGGCTTAACGTGTAGTGTAAATAGTGTCGTTATGTTCAGAAGGATCGATTAAAGTCATCATGTCACAAAATAAAGCGCAGATAAAAATTTAAAAAGGGTCACATAAGTTTTATAAAGAGTTAAGTATTTTTCAAGTTTCGTTTTCCAGTAAGGTTTCAATTTCAGAATTTCTATCTTCCTTAACATGAAACTAGGTCTTATTTTTCACTCCACCTTTTTCTTGTTTTCATTTCATACACACCATTGTGAACGTGCAATACTCTTTATCATAGAATAAAACCTTCATATCTCCGCTAGAAATATTTTTTATAAAAACCTGTCTTTTGTCAAGATTATTCTCACACAAAGAACCGTTAGGAATTTTAACACGGAGGGAACACTTGCTTGACTTTGTTTTAATCTGGACTTTCTAGGCTTCTGAACGAGCTTTAGGCCAATGCATCCAAACCAGTTGGTTTTAGGGCATTAGGTGTAGAGACAACCCAGCGGACATAATTACTCAAGTTACCTAGGCCCAAAAACAAAAGACAATTTAGCATGAAAATCATGATGATTTAATAAGAACGGAGATATAACCGGCAGTTCAATTATTTTTTTGGATAAAAGACGTGTTTTGTGTGTTAGGTGTGTAAGCATTCCAATCAAGTTCCAGATGGGTTATTTTTCAGAATTAGTTCCAATTAAGGCATCAATAACATCCCTTCATATCCGCTTTACTTCATAAACTATTCTTGATATTACTTATTTCAGAACAAATCTATTTGATCCTCAGAAAATAATTTATCCATTTAACAGTTTTCAGACATAATAGACTTGTCGTCTAATTTTCAAAACTCACGACACGTGTAGTGTGATATAAAGACGTATAACAGCTATAGTTAACTTCAAAGGAGGGTTATCTTTCAGATTTTCAAAATCTAAAAATAAGATTTAGTTATTCTTATCTTTTCAAACAAAACCGTCGAAATGTTAAATCTGAGTTCTCCCACTAGCTAACGTGACGAAAAAGTTTTTATGTTTTTTTGAAAATTTTCTGATTTTTTTGGATTTTAGTATGCAGATGCAAAATATACATATGAATGCAAAGGTTAGAAATGCGTACCGAGCGTACCCCCAAACTTAAACTGGACAGTGTCCTCACTGTTATTGCATGAACAAATTATTGAAGGGTAAAAATTGTCGGTTAGATATACACAATTTTTATGTTTACTTTGAAAAATGAACCATCCTTTGGATCCTCCAAATCCACAGCGCCTTGCGGATACACATTCCGCACAAAAAATGGCCCTTTCCAGCGAGATCTGAGCTTTCCTGGATGGAAATGTAGCCGGGTGTCGTAAAGCAGTACCTGTTGACCAGGTGCGAAGGTTTTGCGCAAAAGGTGTTTATCGTGAAACACCTTCGTTCGGTTCTTAACGACAACCGCGCTTTCGTAAGCCTCATCCTGAAGCTCGCTCAATTCGTTCAACTGCAGCTTCCGATGGCTACCCGCATCTTCGAGAGACAGATTCAGCTCCTTTATCGCCCAAAATATGCGATGCTCTATTTCTACAGGAATGTGGCAAGCCTTTCCGTAAACAAGCCGATAAGGAGACATGCCAAGATCGGTCTTATAAGCGGTTCGAAATGCCCAAAGGGCATCAGTGAGTTTTAGAGACCAATCCTTACGGTTCGTGGAAACCGCCTTCTCCAATATCTGCTTGATTTGCCGATTTGAAACTTCGGCCTGCCCACATGTTTGGGGGTGGTAGGGCGTGGATAGCTTATGATTAATGGAATATTTTGGCATCAAGGCCTCGAAAGTTGTTAGGTCCAAGTTACCTCTCCCGGTATTTTCGGGGTTGCGGAAACGGTAAAACTAAAATTTTCTAGACTTTGGCAACATGGACCGTAAAAGCCGGATCATTGCTAAAAAATACACTAGCATCCTAACATGAGATGTATCTACTCGGTTAGGGGTTATACCTCAACTTGAACTCCTTCTCTTCTTGTTGTTCTTCTTCTTTGTTGTTCTTCTCTTCTTGTTGTTCTTCTCTTCTTATCGTTCTTCTCTTTGCTTGCTCAATGGTTGATCCGGACTTTGGTCACCTCCGCGGCCTCCTTGAGTCGAAGACGATCCACCCGAGAGATGTACACCAAGCTCCACCTCAAGCCGAGGTAACTAGGGTAAGGAGATTGCTAATCTAGAAGCCCTAGGATTTGTAGAGGAGATGTATGGATGTGTTTGTCAAGTGGAATCCTTTTTCTCTCAACACAAGAGATCAAAGGAGAAATCAAGAGGAGGAAGAAGAAGGAGTTTTCTAGCAACCATGGAGCTTCTCATTTCAAGAGAGAGAATGAGAATGAGCAAATGAAAAAATGCTTAACCAAGAGAAAACCCAACCATGGTTGCAACAATGCAAAAAAACATTATCATTACTAATCCCATCAAGATAAAGGTGATGGCTACAAATGACATGACCATTATCATAACAAAAGAAAAAGAAAACTAAAGAATACTTTAGATCTTTCAAGAAGATCCAGTCAACTTTGGTCAAATAGTCAACAAAGTCAAGATGGTCAAATGGTCAATGTAATTAGCCATAACATAATTATCAATGAAAGGATTAGTAAATAATGTCCCCGGCTCATAATGGCTTTGACCAAACGAAATGTCAAAACCCTAATGAGTCCGCCTCAAAATGGTTTTGACCAAATCAACTGTCAAAACCATAATGAGCCTGCCACATAACGGTTTTGGCCGAAACAACTGCCAAAACCCTAATGAGGCACCTCCTCCTTCATCGCTCCAAAAAACTGTGCATACACACCTGCATCCGTATTCCGTAGAATGCGAATGCACAGAAGACAAAACAAATCCATCCGTGCAATACTAGGATCTGGCTTAAACCAAAGCCCACTAGTACTGCCTGCCCGAACATCATACGCACACAAGTGTACGTAAGTGATCGCAGCCCTGCCGTAAAACCATACGGCCTCTACACGTTTCGCTCAGTGCAGGGAAACTCCCTGTATGGGACTCTAAAGACTCGACACTACGCTGTCAGTGGGTTTAACCACAGACCGCAAGCGGCACTAGCTGTACGTAACGTCCCCAGGTAGATGTCGATAAGAAGGCCGATGAGGTAAACCCATCCGAACTCCTACTGAGCCTGTATGTGACAATCTCCGTACAGTCCGGTCTGTTCGTCTGATACATCGCATGTCGGGCCTAGGGGGGCGGCAAGCGTCAGACCCCTAATAGCGGTACAAGTCATGTCGGAGTGAAGCCCAGAACACCCTGAGATAACACTGGAACCTACCAGTATATCTCGCTTGCCCTGGCCAGGGACTACTTGTGTAAAGGCTCTCCTACACACAGCGCGATGTCAACCCCCAATACCGGGAAAGACGAATCCTGTCTAACCGTCACTGCATCCAAGTTCTTCGGGACTGTTCCCAACTACTACCTGTTTGCACGACTCAGTAGAGCCGTGGTAGGGTAGTAACCAAAAAACAGTGGGAACACACTCGAGGCGAAGTGAAAGTGTCAAGTCAGCGGACTAAGCTGTACTCATGTCACCTGGGAACTGATAACTGACGATAGGTATAATACCAACCATCAGTTCCCGACGAGTCCTGTCCAGTGTACCCGTAACCCAACGAGCACCCGCATACTATCTCAAGTACGACGTACCGACAGCTGTGGGACAGACCGTCTCCCGTGCTGGGATGAGAAGCGCATACGCTAGTCTACTCCGGAGTATCGATGCCCTATCTCGATACTCCCACGACTAGGGACGATTATAAGGATGTGCTTGTAGATTACCCAGCCCCCACGAGTGTGATCGCCATCACAACGCCGGTAATCAAGCAAAGATCCTAAGGGCTCTACTAATGCGTATAGGTGATATAATAAATAAACACACATGTACACATTAAAGAAGAGACAAACCAAGTAGCATACTACTATATTGAGCAAGATTGTCTGTACAACTGTGAATATCCCAAGCTTCCATCAAGTAATATACATACTAGTATGATACAGTAATGGCCTCTAGGGCATATACACTAACAATCTCCCACTTGCACTAAGGCCATGTACTGGCGTATCGAAGACCTATCATCTCGATCAGCCGCTCGAACTGAGTCTGGGGTAAAGCCTTCGTGAATGAGTCCGCAGTGTTGTCCTTTGTGTCCACTCTCCGCACCTCGATCTCCTGTCGATCAATGATCTCCCTGATCAGGTGATACCGCCTTAAGATGTGCCTGGATTTCTGATGGGACCTTGGTTCCTTCGCTAAAGCTATAGCCCCATTGTTATCGCAATACAAAGGTATTGGGTCAACAATGGACGGAACCACCTGAAGTTCACTAATGAACTTCTTTATCCAGACCGCCTCTTTTGCGGCATCGCTTGCAGCAATGTATTCAGCCTCCATCGTCGAGTCTGCGACGGTATCCTGCTTGGAACTCCTCCAACATACCGCCCCTCCGTTGAGGGTAAACACAAAACCCGAGACGGACTTGCTGTCATCTTTGTCACTCTGGAAGCTTGAATCGGTAAAGGACTCGACCCTGAGGTCTCCATTACCGTAAACCAGGAACATCTCCTTAGTCTTTCTTAGGTACTTGAGAATGTTCTTCACTGCTGTCCAGTGGTCCTCCCCTGGGTCTGACTGATACCGGCTTACCGCGCTCAACGCGTAAGCTACATCTGGTCTTGTACATAGCATCGCATACATTATAGATCCTACCGCCGAAGCGTAGGGTATAGTGCTCATGCGAAACCTCTCCTCGTCAGTCTTAGGAGACATCTTCTTGGAGAAGGTAATTCCATGCAATGCGGGTATGATACCGCGCTTGGAACCCTCCATACTAAATCTCTTAGTACGGTCTCTATGTACCTGGACTGTGAAAGTCCCAACAGTTTCTTGGATCTATCTCTATAGATCTTGATCCCCAGAATGTACGAGGCATCACCCAGGTCCTTCATGGAGAACCTTTGTGACAAAAACAGCTTGACCGATTGTAGCATAGGAATGTCATTTCCTATCAAAAGAATGTCGTCCACGTACAAGACTAGGAATACGACAGTTCGTCCTACAATCTTCTTATATACGCAGGGTTCATCTTCGTTCTTGATGAAATCAAATTCCTTGATTGCCTCATCAAAACAGATGTTCCAGCTCCGCGATGCCTGCTTTAATCCATAAATGGATTTAAGCAACTTGCACACCCTTCCGCTGCTCCCACTGTATACGAAACCTTCTGGTTGATCCATGTAAACGCACTCTTCCAAACAACCGTTTAGGAAAGCCTTCTTAACATCCATCTGCCAGATTTCATAGTCATGGAAGGCAGCAATGGAAAGTAAGATCCGAATGGATTTGAGCATAGCCACCGGAGAAAAAGTCTCGTCATAGTCCAAACCAGGTCTTTGACGAAAACCTTTTGCAACGAGTCTAGCTTTATAGGTTTCCACCTGCCCATCTACACCAAGTTTCCTTTTGTAGATCCATTTGCATCCAACGGGTTTTACCCCAGGTGGAGCAATATCCAAGGTCCACACTTTATTGGCGTACATGGACTCCATTTCGGATAGCATTGCTTCCTGCCACTTATCAGAGTCGCTACTGATAATGGCCTGCCTGAAACTGGTAGGGTCATCTTCTTCCAAGATGCAATCCTCTCGATCCCCGTCAATGAGAAAACTGTAGTATCTCTCGGGCGGATGAGAAATCCTACCAGATCTGCGGAGTGGCTGAGGTTCTTCTGGGGTTATTGAATTCTTAGGTTCTGTCAAATTTTCAGTTTCATTTTGTGGTCGCTGAATTTCTTCCAGTTCTACCGAACTCCCACTTGTTTCTTTTGCAAGAAATTGCCACTCTAAAAAGGTGGCGTGGCGAGATACAAACACCTTCTGTTCCTCGGTGTGGTAGAACAGATATCCTGCGGAGTTCTTAGGATATCCCACAAATTTACATAGAACTGAACGTGCCTTAAGTTTGTCCGGATTTTGTACTTTTACATAGGCCGGACAACCCCATATCTTAATGCGTTTAAGATACGGCTTCTTACCATTCCATATCTCGAACGGTGTCTTAGGCACAGATTTAGACGGAACATCGTTCAATAGATATGCAGCTGTCAACAGCGCATGTCCCTAAAATGAAAGAGGCAACTCGGCATTACTCATCATGGAGCGAACCATATCCAGAAGGGTACGATTCCTCCTCTCCGATTCACCGTTGTGCTGTGGTGTATAAGGAGGAGTAAGCTGAGAGAGAATACCATTCTCTTTTAAGTAATCTAGGAATTCCGTGCTTTAGTACTCCCCTCCCCTGTTAGACCGGAGGATTTTGATACTTTTGCCTGTCTGGTTCTCTACTTCGTTTCTAAATTCCTTGAATTTCTCAAAAGCTTCAGATTTGTGTTTCATCAGATACACATATCCGAACCTAGAGAGATCGTCAGTGAATGTGATGAAGTACGAGAACCCACCCCTTGCATTTATAGACATTGGACCGCATACATCACTATGTACGAGTCCCAAGAGCTCTGCTGCTCTTTCTCCATGTCCGGTGAACGGAGATTTGGTCATCTTCCCTTTGAGACAAGACTGACAAGTTTCATAAGATGAAAACTCGAACGCATCCAAGAGTCCATCTTTATGCAACTTACTCAGTCTTTTCTCTCCGATATGACCGAGTCTACAATGCCACAAGTAGGATTCATTCGTATCTGAATTTTTCCTCTTGCGTGTGTTTTGTATATTGAGAACTGTATTCTGATTTAGAACGTAGATACCATTACACAGTGTACCCTCTACAACCAGTACCTTATCAAGGTAAATGTTCATGATATTCTTTTCAAGAACAAAGTTATATCCATCTTTATCGAGTAAAGAAACTGATATGATGTTGCAAACCATGGAGGGTACATAGTAGCAATCGTTCAAAATCATAGTCTTGCGATTTGGCAATACTAGGTGATATTCACCGACGGCTGCCGCATTGACTTGTGCTCCGTTCGCTACTCTGAGCGACATATCACCCGGTGCAACTTTCCTACTTTTTCTCAGTCCCTGCAATAAATTACAGATATGAGATCCTGATCCGGTATCAAGTGCCCAGGAGGTAGGGCTGACCGTAAAACAGTTCTCAATTACAAGAACACCTGAAGTAGATGCAAAACCATGCTTCTTCTTCAACTGGGTGTCCTGGAAATCCATACAATCCCCTTTCCCATTCTCACACTCATGACTGTTGTCACGAGTTAGAGCTGAACCAACTTTCCCCAGTCCCGAATAAGAATTCGGATTGGTCAAGCGATACATTTTATTATCTTGATTAGGACGTGAAAAGGTTGCTGCATGGAGAGAGAGAAAAGAAACACTCAGCGTATGCTCTTGCAAGATTAGATTTGTTTATTAATTTATCTAACTAGGATGTCTCCCACTGTTTCCTTAAATTCTTCTTAAAACCTTTTTAAAAAGAAGAACTAGCCGGGTTTTAATTCACGTCACAATACTTGCTTAACCTTTCAGCCAGGCTAGTGTCGGTACTTCGAGGGAGGTTTTCCAACGCTTTCGCGAAGTTCCTTAATTAAAGAACCTCTTTTCCATGGGGGCGTAGCCCCGCTAACACCTTTCTAGACACCTACTAGGTTTGTATCATTAATCGTTAAGTGAAATAATCTCCCGAGAGTAAACCAACTCATCAGTGGGATCGGGATCCAACTGTCATTGTGTGATAACCTAGATGGAATCCACTCTAGTCACCACACTCCAGAAGGTATGCTAAATCTGCATGTTTCAGTTCTTTTGAAACTCCCGATGTGGTTTTTGCCCCTAGGACCCAAGTGACCTTGACTGAGCCAACATATCAAAAGATCCTAGTCAAGTTCAACCCGTCATTATCTTGACTGCATTAGATCCACCCGTACGAGTCCTTGACTGAGCCAAAATGACCGCACGACTGTCCTAACCAATCACTTTGTATCCTACGGAAAAATATTACATAGCTACCGTTCACCACGCCTCGGCTGAGCACGAAATACATAGCACGAATACTAAGCAATATCAATCCGAAACGATGGAGGGCTACGACTAGGTTTTGGCGAAAACCCGTTAACGTAATGAACTTGATATCATTGAAGGAACATGATACAGTTTTTTGAAAATATAGTGGCGAAAACTTTTGCTAAAGAGGTCACTCCCTGTGAAGGGATCTCGGCTCTTTCCTCGTCAAATGAGGTGCAGGATATTCCAAACTGAATACCTCGATGCAAAACAAGAATAATCGACTATAGTGAAGTTATTACCATGACGCAAACTTTTGTCCAAGGGGTCACTCCCGATGAAGGGATCTCGGCCCTTGCCTCGTCGACTGAGGTGCTGGGCATTCATAACCGAATACCTCGATGCAAAACAAAAATTGAACGTCCTTGCAATAACAGCTTTTTGAAAAACTTGTTCCAACAACTTCTTTTAGGTTTATTTTCTTGCATTAGTTCTTTTAATGCGTCCCATCATTTAAATCCTACCATTGCAGAAAACAACCAAAATATGACGTACGCTTATGCCATTTGCATTCGCCACGGGGCCCCGTCATCACCCGTTAGGTTACTTAACTAACGACAGAGCGGGGGCTGGGCTAGCGCGGCTGTAAAACATAAGCAACGCCTAAATAGTTATTATATATAACAATATAGCAATGATAGCCAATCCAGATCACAGATGAACACTTTGGATATACTAGGAACCCGCAATTCGTTCGAGCCTGCAACGAAAAGCGGATTACACGGTCGCTATGAATAGCCAATACCCCACCCAAGACCCCTACGGGTGCGGCAAACTACCCGCCAAGTACCCGAAGCGAAGCAACCTCCCTCAAAGCCATGAGTAGGCCACTCGGCACTTCGAGATACCCGGTAGTTTGTGCACCCCCTCCATGGGTCTATCCTAGGAGCAAAAATAGTAAAAAGAATTATACAATGACGGCTACAACCCCGACCCGGTTGTGCGGCCATACAAATAATATTACATCAATTTACAAATATATTACATGAATGAAAGAAAAAGAAACTCTCATCTCACATCCACCCCGGCTATTCATCCGCGACAATCCAACGAGTTCATATACACAAACCATCAACAACAATCACAGATCACAGATATGTATAACCCCGACTAATCGACATATAGCGATTAGCCGACGTTCAATACATAAGAACATCACAGATATAACCTTTATAGTCAAAGTATATTGAAGTTCGGAAAAATACGGATTTATAGGCCCCCAAAAACAAATTTCTATTCTGGAAAATCTGGGCACATATAAACCATCTTAAAAATCCTAAATCCA
Organism: Agapanthus africanus; assembly: GCA_030015575.1. Classification (NCBI taxonomy): domain Eukaryota; kingdom Viridiplantae; phylum Streptophyta; class Magnoliopsida; order Asparagales; family Amaryllidaceae; genus Agapanthus; species Agapanthus africanus. The sequence goes on along the minus strand of JASDDO010000031.1, from coordinate 349,059,845 downwards.
AGTTAGAAATACTCTGCACCAAAACAGACCCAACAACTCACCAAGATGGCCGCGGTTCCGCGGCAATAGCTTTCTATTGCCGCGGAAACGCGGCGCTTTGGTCGAGTTGTTGGCTCGTTTTTGGTGGCTTGCTTTTAAAAACTCTGAGATGATTTTTGGAGTATAACAAATTTTGTTTTGACCAGAAAAAATTTTAACAGAAACTCAGGTTTTTATAACTCGGTTTTTTCGATTTTTCCGTTTTGAACTTCGATATACTTCACTACCAAGCTAGTTTATGTTTAGTTAGGCTCTGATACCACTGTTAGGTCCACGTTACCTCTCTCGGTACTTTCGGGGTTGCGGAAACGGTAAAACTAAAATTTTCTGGACTTTGGCAACATGGACCGTAAAAGCCGGATCTTTGCTAAACAATACACTAGCATCCTAACATGAGATGTATCTACTCGGTTAGGGGTTATACATCAACTTGAACTCCTTCTCTTCTTGTTGTTCTTCTTCTTTGTTGTTCTTCTCTTCTTGTTGTTCTTCTCTTTTTATCGTTCTTCTCTTTGCTTGCTCAATGGTTGATCCGGACTTTGGTCACCTCCGCGGCCTCCTTGAGTCGAAGACGATCCACCCGAGAGATGTACACCGAGCTCCACCTCAAGCCGAGGTAACTAGGGCAAGGAGATTGCTAATCTAGAAGCCCTAGGATGTGTAGAGGAGATGTATGGATTTGTTTGTCAAGTGGAATCCTTTTTCTCTCAACACATGAGATCAAAGGAGAAATCAAGAGGAGGAAGAAGAAAGAGTTTTCTAGCAACCATGGAGCTTCTCATTTCAAGAGAGAGAATGAGAATGAGCAAATGAAAAAATGCTTAACCAAGAGAAAACCCAACCATGGTTGCAACAATGCAAACAAACATTATCATTACTAATCCCATCAAGATAAAGGTGATGGCTACAAATGACATGACCATTATCATAACAAAAGAAAAAGAAAACTAAAGAATACTTTAGATCTTTCAAGAAGATCCAAGTCAACTTTGGTCAAATAGTCAACAAAGTCAAGATGGTCAAATGGTCAATGTAATTAGCCATAACATAATTATCAATGAAAGGATTAGTAAATAATGTCCCCGGCTCATAATGGCTTTGACCAAACGAAATGTCAAAACCCTAATGAGTCCGCCTCAAAATGGTTTTGACCGAATCAACTGTCAAAACCATAATGAGCTTGCCACATAACGGTTTTGGCCGAAACAACTGCCAAAACCCTAATGAGGCACCTCCTCCTTCATCGCTCCAAAAAACTGTGCATACACACCTGCATCCGTATTCCGTAGAATGCGGATGCACAGAAGACAAAACAAATCCATCCGTGCAATACTAGGATCTGGCTTAAACCAAAGCCCACTAGTACTGCCTGCCCGAACATCATACGCACACAAGTGTACGTAAGTGATCGCAGCACTATCGTAAAACCATACGGCCTCTACACGTTTCGCTCAGTGCAGGGAAACTCTCTGTATGGGACTCTAAAGACTCGACACTACGCTGGCAGTGGGTTTAACCACAGGCCGCAAGCGGCACTAGCTGTACGTAACGTCCCCAGGTAGATGTCGATAAGAAGGCCGATGAGGTAAACCCATCCGAACTCCTACTGAGCCTGTATGTGACAATCTCCGTACAGTCCGGTCTGTTCGTCTGATACATCGCATGTCGGGCCTAGGGGGCGGCAAGCGTCAGACCCCTAATAGCGGTACATGTCGTGTCGGAGTGAAGCCCAGAACACCCTGAGATAACACTGGAACCTACCAGTATATCTCGCTTGCCCTGGCCAGGGACTACTTGTGTAAAGGCTCTCCTACACATAACGCGATGTCAACCCCCAATACCGGGAGAGACGAATCCTGTCTAACCGTCACTGCCTCCAAGTGCTTCGGGACTGTTCCCAACTACTTCCTGTTTGCACGACTCAGTAGAGCCGTGGTAGGGTAGTAACCAAAGAACAGTGGGAACACACTCGAGGCGAAGTGACAGTGTCAAGTCAGCGGACTAAGCTGTACTCATGTCACCTGGGAACTGATAACTGACGATAGGTATAATACCAACCATCAGTTCCCGACGAGTCCTGTCCAGTGTACTCGTAACCCAACGAGCACCCGCATACTATCTCAAGTACGACGTACCGACGGCTGTGGGACAGACCGTCTCCCGTGCTGGGATGAGAAGCGCATACGCTAGTCTACTCCGGAGTATCGATGTCCTATCTCGATACTCCCACGACTAGGGACGTGTATAAGGATGTGCTTGTAGATTACCCAGCCCCCAAGAGTGTGATCGCCATCACAACGCCGGTAATCAAGCAAAGATCCTAAGGGCTCTACTAATGCGTATAGATGATATAATAAATAAACACACATGTACACATTAAAGCAGAGACAAACCAAGTAGCATACTACTATATTGAGCAAGATTGTCTGTACAACTGTGAATATCCCAAGCTTCCATCAAGTAATATACATACTAGTATGATACAGTAATGGCCTCTAGGGCATATACACTAACAAAAGTCTTATTACAGAAATGAGTTCCATTGTCGTTAATGATCGCTCGGGGGTGCCCAAACCGGAAGAAAATGAATTCCTTAAGAAATCTAACGACAACCTTGTTGTCGTTAGTCCGGCTAGGCACAGCCTCGACCCACTTAGAGACATAATCAACAGCGAGAAGGATGTACAAGTTCCCAAAAGAGCTGGGAAACGGCCCCATAAAATCAATCCTCCAAACATCGAAAATCTCCACAACCAAGATTGGTTGGAGCGGCATCTCGTTTCTCCTGGATATCCGGCCCAAGTGTTGGCACCGGGAGCAAGTCTTGCAGTAGTCATGAGCGTCTTTGAAGAGTTGTGGCCAGTAGAAACCACACTGCAAAATCTTCTCGGCTGTCTTTCTGGGGCCAAAATGCCCGCCACATGCTTGATCGTGGCAAAATGACAGCACACTCTTGAATTCATTTTCAGGGACACACCGACGAATAATCTGGTCGGGACAGTACTTGAACATATAGGGTTCGTCCCAATAAAAGTGTTTTACTTGGGATAAGAATCGAAGTCTATCCTAACTTGACCATTCAGTCGGTAGTAATCCTGTGGCCAAATAGTTCACAATATCTGCGAACCAGGGTTCGCAAGATACTCTCAAGAGCTGTTCATCCGAAAAAACATCGTTGATCAGAATTTGAAGCGACGGCGAAGAAGGAAGTCGTGAGAGATGGTCGGAGACTACGTTTTCACATCCTCTTTTATCCATGATGACAAGGTCAAACTCTTGAAGCAAGGGGATCCAACGTATCAGCCGAGATTTTGCATCCTTCTTTGCAAAAAGATGGCGTAGAGCAGAATAGTTCGTGTAGACGATGAATGGAGAGCCGATGAGGTAGGGCCTGAACTTTTGTAAAGCAAATACAACAGCCAAGAATTCCTTCTCGGTTGTTGTATAGTTCAGTTGGGCGTCGTTCAGGGTTCGACTAGCATAATAGATTACGTGCGGCATCTTTTCGATGTGTTGTCCAAGGACAGCACCGATGGAAAAGTCGGATGCATCGCACATATTCTCAAATGGGTGCGTCCAGTCAGGAGAAGAAAGAACGGGAGCAGATGTGAGTGAGCTTTTTAATGACTCAAATGCAGTCACACCGCTCGAGTTGAAGTCGAATGTTGTGTCCTTGGCCAGCAAAAGAGTCAAGGGCCTAGCAATCTTGCTAAAGTCCTTGATGAACCGTCTATAGAAACCGGCATGGCCAAGGAAGGCTCGGATGTCTCTGACGCATCTGGGAGGAGGGAGATTGGAAATGACTTCAATCTTCGCTTTATCTACCTCAATGCCATTTTGCGAGATGATATGTCCTAAGACAATACCTTCGCGCACCATGAAGTGGCACTTCTCCCAATTTAAAGTTAGGTTCTTGTCCTTACACCGGGTAAGGACAGCGTCGAGATGCAGCAAACACACATCAAACGAATCGCTGGAAACGGAGAAATCATCCATGAAGATCTCCAAGAATTTTTCCACCATGTCTGAAAAGATTCCCATCATACACCGCTGGAAGGTAGTGGGCGCATTGCATAACCCAAAGGGCATGCGACGATATGCAAACGTGCCGAAAGGACAAGTGAATGTGGTCTTGTCCTGGTCTTTTTCGTCTATGGGAATCTGATTATAGCCGGAGTAGCCATCAAGAAAGCAGTAGTACTCGTGTCCAGCCAATCGTTCAAGCATCTAGTCAATCATAGGTAGCGGAAAGTGGTCTTTCCGCGTTGCGGCGTTGAGTTTTCTATAATCGATGCATACTCACCACCCAGTCTGGGTGCGAGTAGGGATTAACTCGTTCGCCTCATTGGTTATGACCGTTATGCCCGACTTCTTGGGGACAACATGAATCGGGCTAACCCACTGGCTATCAGAGATAGGATAAATGATACCACTATCCAGACACTTTACGATCTCCTTTTTTATAGCCTCCTTCATGACTGGGTTGAGTCGCCTTTGTGGATCCCTGGCTGGTTTGGCATCATCCATCAGATGAATGTGATGTTCAACGATCAGGGGACTAATTCCCTTGATGTCCGCTGATTAGTCGAAAATATTGTATATTTTAACCGGCAATTTCCTCATCATTTGCATTCATATAGAAGTGTTCGGTATCCGTATTTCACATATTAGCAAATCTATCACAGATTATCAGATTACATGTATTAGACCTTAAAACCGGCATTTCTAGGGAAATTGACTGCATTGCATGGCATCACAATATTTATATATGTCGAAACCCGTGTTTTGAAGTCTGTGCAGGAAACTAGAAGCGTTCTCGAATCAACGCTGCTCAAAAGATACGCCAACTCACTAACTTCAGATCTGGTATCAATTCAAAGGAGCAATCACAAATCAATATATCAGAAGAAGCCCTAAAATACAGAACAAGGCCACACCAGAAGACCCAAAGCCCAAGCTCATCAAAGAGCCGCGGATCCGCGGCAATGGCTTGCTTGTGCCGCGGATCCGCGGTGGGTCCAAGGAATTAGCTCCTCATTTTTGGTGCACAACTCCTAGCTCAGCTCCTACACTTCATAAAGACATGTCAACTTCCAGAAGACTCCAGAGGTTTCTGCCAGATCAGCAAACTAGGGTTTCCAAGCCTAATTAAACCTAGCTTAAACCCTAAGCTAGCTCCTAACAAACTACCTTCTAGAAAACTCAACAAACTTTTGGAGGGAACTACCATTTCAAACCTAAACCTAGGGTTTGGGAAGTCTATAAATAGAAGCCTAGACCTAGGGTGAGATATCATGTGGAGATAGATAGAATCAAACCATTTTGTGATTCATTTTAGTTCATTTTTTTTAGCCAATCTTCTTCTTCATCTCCTTCCTCCACAAGTCTAGTGAGAGGGCTTGTGGGAAACCCTAACCCTAATTCCAATTAAAATCAAGATCCCGAGTACCCATCAAGCAAGAAGCCTTGCAACCTTTTATGAGCCGAGCCGATCTTCAACAGAGCAAGTGGTCCAAACGATCCGCGACTCACGAAGCCGAGCGACGCTCGATCAACAATCTTGATTCTTCCTCTTATAGTTCTTGAAGCGAACGTAATCAAAATTGTTGAGATAAATAAAGGTGATATTCTTTTATCTTGTTTTCTTTAAATTCTGCATCATGATATCTTTACAATTTGTAAATATTTTCTGTGTGGTGATGTGTGATTAAAATTCCGCTCGTCGAGGAGTCGAGACGGTCAATAGAATGATGATGTAACATAGCTTTAATCGATTCTTGAATCCTACGTGTTTTGAAAACCCTAGCTAGTTCAAGAAACGACGACCCATTTCGTTACGATGCTTTCTTGAATGATATCGCTCGAAATTGGGGAGTTACGATCGTTTCTTGAAATTGCTAGAGGCTAGAATGTGAAAGATATCGACGAAAGAACAAGGGTGAAATGATGAAACCCTAGTTTCACGCAGAAGCCCTGACTCTCGTCGATCATCATCGATCTAGTATCAATCCTTCGAAGGACAAGAACACGAAATCTTTAGATTACATCACTTCTATCGATCCGATCGATTCCTACGAGCCTCTTTTAGATTCTTGACTTTTTGTTTGGAAATATTATCGAAACCCAATTCTTGATTGTTTATCAGTTTCTTGATTCTTGATAAACTCGTGACACTTGAATCAATTAAACTCTCGAATTATGTTTTCTTTTCTGTTCAATTAACTTTTCAATTCAAACGAAGCAAATATAAAAACGAATCGCACAATCCCTGTGGACGATCCACACTCACTTATAAACTACATCCGACACCGTAGTTGATTGCGGTCAAATAATTCTTTGATTGTGATTCTATACATTTTCTAAAATGACACACAAAGAAATGATCAATCAAATGGTGCCGTTGCCGTGGACTATTTGAATTGATACTTTTACACAATCGGAAAATTTACGAACAATCAAATGGCGCCGTTGCCGGGGATTACGCGCTAATTCGTTTCATATTATAGTTTTGAATTGAAAGATTTATTTCATTGTGATTTTTGAGACCAAAATTCGTGCAAACCCTAAACAATTTGTTGTGTTTCATTGCGAGGAGATCTGGAGATTGCTGGAAATTGATAAAAATTTTTGGAAAATTCCAGAGAGCTGGAGTTATCAACAGAAAGCTCCTGATGAATTTTGGCACAGTGTTCCCATTTTTTGACCGCGGAAGGGCGGCATTATAGGGTAATTGCGGCGGAACCGCGACCCCTTGGTGGGTTCTCTGCAAAATTTTTGCCTCAGGTGACTTCTTTACTTCTCCTCTCTCCTCTTTTTAGCTCCAACTAATACTTTTCTCCAGGATTCTTTGCAAATAATCGCAGCTCGCAAATTGCAAAAGTAAATTTGTGCGTATTTTGTTTCTTGGTTGTTTGCATTATAAATACGAAAATTAAGGGGCACGGCCAAATCCAAATTAGGTGGGGATTTCATTACCCTTCCTAGGCCCCGAAAACCACCAAACTTGCATCCGCATTGACCCACATTAACTAAAAGAAATCTAGAGATGACTCTAAGGACTTTCGCGCTCAATTAGGACAGAAGAAGGCCGTGGGTAATTCATTGCTTTTCCGCGTTTTCTTGTGGTGCCTAAGGCGGGTGTGTCTAAGGCTAGTGGTTATTAATTAGGCCCGCTACTTACGTAGTGGAGTACCTTCCCACTTACCTGGCACTTATCCGGCCACAGGGGAACAAAGAGGCAGTGGAGGATTCTATCCCGCGACTTATCTTTTGGCAGTTAGGAGCGGTCTAGAGCTGGACCTAGGTGACCACTAGATTCTAGGGTTTGTGTGCTGCATTTGTTGTGTCGCATCATTTTTTCAAAAATCCGTCCCTTTTTCAAAAGCAAACACAGCATTCATTTTTTGCCCCTAATTATAAAGCCCACGCTGCCACTTGTACTAACCTTTTTTAGTACAAGATAGGCTGGACACGGGATTCTAGTGCCCGTTTAGTCCGCGTACCTTTTATTGACTCCGAAGTCGATAATTCTCCATTTACCTTTTCTTTACCTACTACCACACCCACACTGATGGATCCACCTCCATCAAACTTCTTTAACCCTAATCTGCCGCCGTCCGTTGGTGCACAGAATCCACCCCGCATCTCTCTCCAGGAGAGATGCTACCCTATTCGAGGTCCTCTTTCGACCTGCTTATCCACACCACCAGCCAATGGGGATAACATTGAAATTAAACACGGTTCCAAACCAAAACAATTTTCAAAGGGTCCCTCCACCACAACAGCAACCACAACTTCAATTGAGTCAGCACCCCTTTCAAGCACATAATTTTCAAAATCAGGTCAACACACCTGCACTGTCTAGTCCTTTACAGTTGACCGGAACTGATGAATCCTCTTCTTTTGCACAATACATGAATTTGGTCTTAACAAATATCAGGCAAGTTTCGGCTGAAATGAAATCTTCTGTCGATAAAATTGAGAAAAACTCTGCGTCCCAAAACGAGAGTATTAAATCGATGGAAGAAGAAATTGCACGATTAAAAGCCGAAATGAGTGCAAGAGAGAAAGGGAAACTTCCAGCTCAACCCTTACCCAATCCTGGTTATTCACATCATGTGAATGCAATCACCACGTTGAGATCTGGAAGAGTGCTTGACAATCATGTTGGGGAAGAAGTTGATGATACTGAAAATCATATCAATACCCCGGCTGAGACCTTTCCACACACACACTTTTCTAATTCTGACCCCAGTTCTTCTACCCCACCACCCTCTTCCGAGCCTATTCTTCATTTCCCAAAAGGCTCGCCACTACAGCCCACCTCTTTTACCCCTCCACAGACGATTCCCACTTCTATTCTGGGATCGGTTCCACACACACTTCCTTCTCCTATGATGGACCCAGCGCTTATTGCTAAAGCACCTTATCCTAATCGGTTAAGGGCTAACACACCAAGTCTACATATGGAGAAGATCACTGAGATGTTTAAACAGGTTAACATCAATATCCCTCTTCTAGAAGCTATCCAACAAGTCCCTGCATATGCGAAAGTTCTTAAAGACTTTTGCACTAAAAAGAGGAAGAAACAACTGCCCAAGAAGATATTCATGGCAAAAACAGTAGACACAGCTTTCCCCCAGCAATTACCAAGGAAACGTAAGGATCCTGGCTATCCTACGATTTCCATCTCTATTGGGGAGAAACACATTAACCGTGCTCTACTAGATCTTGGGGCAAGTGTTAACCTGCTTCCTTTCTCAGTTTATGAGCAGTTAGGGATCGGAGAGTTGAAACCATCTCCTTGCACTCTCCAGATGGCTGACCGATCAATCACCAGACCTAGGGGTGAACTAGAGGATGTGTTAATAAAAATCGGGGAATTTATCTTCCCTGTGGGCTTTATTGTAATTGATACACAGCCTGTAGCGAACTCACGGAATCAAATTCCGGTGATTTTAGGTCGCCCCTTTTTGGCCACTTCCAATGCTATCATCAATTGTCGTAACGGTTCTATGACCCTATCCTTCGGGAAGAGGACAATTGAGATGAACATTTACAAGTTAGGAAGTGTACTCTCCGAACCTACTGCTCAGGTTTTTTCTGTCGACTTAATGGATGTCGACAGCAGCGAATTTAATGACCCTCATAATACTGATCTTGACTCTTTTCATACGTTATTGTTTGACCCAACTATGTATCATACACATACGGACTCTTCTACCGAGATGTCCGGGTCAACAATTAACACTGATTATGAACTGCTCTTAGAGTCTGAAGATCACCCCGCACCTTGTGATGACATTATTCTTCGGGGTATTGATGAAACTTTTGAGGAGATCTTCGCTGATGAACTCGCATTTCTGAATAACACGGGTGTGGAGATGAATCATGTCCCAATCAATGAAATTGAACCTCCACCCCTTCTTTTGACTTGTAAAAAGAATGCGAGTAATCCATCACAATCACTGCATCGTCTCTCCAATACGAGACGCTCACACACTCTCTTCCACCACTTACCTTTTCCCCACTTTTTCTTCCACCAACCCGAGCACTGCATTGATAAATTTTTTGAATGGTTGGTGTTGACATTCGGTCTTTGCAAAGCTTGGCATCGACCACTAATTTTTAAACCCCTCATGTGATTTTCAAAGATTAACATTGCATAAGTTTGGGGGGGCATTTCTATCGGGCTCTTGAAAAGAAAATTTTTTACAAAAATTTGAGCCAAGAATAAGTTTGGGGGAGGTTCTTCACTTAAATATTTTGCCCCCACTAATAAATTCCTCCCAAGCTTACAGGTTTTTGAGATTTAGCAGATGGCAACAGTGAGGACACTGTTGAAAACAAGTTTGGGGGAGGTTTGTGCTTATTTTCGCATCATTTGCATATCACTTTGCATAAGCACAAAACATTTTTCAAAACCTATAAAAATTTAAAAAATTTCAAAAATATAAAAATAAATTTTTTTGTACATAAATAAGATAATAAAAGTTTAGATAGTGAAAAATTACATCCATGAGATTAGAAAAATTTAAGAAAACTAAGAAAATTAGAAGTTTTCTTATACGAACTAGTAATAAGTAGTTATGAGCCGTTGTCCCAAGGGTTAGTAAGATGAAAGACGTCACTAATCTGAGGATAAAAAAAGTCTGAAAAATAGTTTCTATTCTGGAAACCAAACATTTTGAACGTTGATACCCTGCTATTCGCACTTACACACGTCTTAATGTCTGGGATAGTAGAGGATACCTTGAAATGCTCTTGTCTTAAAGCCAAAAGTATGAAGGAAATAAAAATAAAAAAAATGAATAAAAATATAAAGTGGTGTGAAAAATGGACACTGGTTTTGTTATCACCGAGGGCAATAAAAAATATATAGCGAGGGTGCTTCTTCACCTAGTGCCCTAAGGCCAACTGGTCTAGGAGTCACTGCTATGCCTAAGGTGGTGCAAGACGAGGAAAATACACCAAATAAGCAAGCACATGAGTAATCGGTCGGTTAGTACCTCAAGAAGTATTAACGGTCGCATGAAAGTGTATGAGCAATCTCGTCTAAATATTCATTAATTAAAAAGTACTGAGGCTGATGGGCAAGAGTATGATAGCTTGAATTGAATTCTCCGGGTGTAGGGATGTCCTTACACACACGCAGGGTGATATGATCGATGTTTGGAAGAAAGATAGGAATGAAGAATAAGACGATGTTTTATTGAGGGAGGACGTGATTTCTGACATCTTTTCATGACCATTAAGATAGGGCTCATGACAACCGAAAAGCTAGCTTAGTAGGAAACCCTAATTTTCAAGCCTTTTCTTTTACAATTCTTTTCTTTAAATGTAATATTCATGATCTTCCTTTTATTATTGGATTTTGTGGGTGCAAACCGCTGAAAACCCTCAGGAGACAACACTCCTCCTACTAGGGCCACCTAGAGGTTTAAAGGCTTGTTGCACAAGCTCAGTGCAATCGTGCTGCCTACGAAAGTGTGCTAGTTAGTTTTTCTCTTTCTTTATTTTCTCCTTCTCTTTTTAATAAAACAGTTCGCTCGAGACGATCGAAATTAAGTTTGAGGGAATTTGATTAGTCGAAAATATTGTATATTTTAACCGGCAATTTCCTCATCATTTACATTCATATAGAAGTGTTCGGTATCCGTATTTCACATATTAGCAAATCTATCACAGATTATCAGATTACATGTATTAGACCTTAAAACCGGCATTTCTAGGGAAATTGACTGCAATGCATGGCATCGCAATATTTCTATATGTCGAAACCCGTGTTTTGAAGTCTGTGCAGGAAACTAGAAGCGTTCTCGAATCAACGCTGCTCAAAAGATACGCCAACTCACTAACTTCAGATCTGGTATCAATTCAAAGGAGCAATCACAAATCAATATATCAGAAGAAGCCCTAAAATACAGAACAAGGCCACACCAGAAGACCCAAAGCCCAAGCTCATCAAAGAGCCGCGGATCCGCGGCAATGGCTTGCTTGTGCCGCGGATCCGCGGTGGGTCCAAGGAATTAGCTCCTCATTTTTGGTGCACAACTCTTAGCTCAGCTCCTACACTTCATAAAGACATGTCAACTTCCAGAGGACTCCAGAGGTTTCTGCCAGATCAGCAAACTAGGGTTTCCAAGCCTAATTAAACCTAGCTTAAACCCTAAGCTAGCTCCTAACAAACTACCTTCTAGAAGACTCAACAAACTTTTGGAGGGAACTACCATTTCAAACCTAAACCTAGGGTTTGGGAAGTCTATAAATAGAAGCCTAGACCTAGGGTGAGATATCATGTGGAGATAGATAGAATCAAACCATTTTGTGATTCATTTTAGTTCATTTTTTTAGCCAATCTCCTTCTTCATCTCCTTCCTCCACAAGTCTAGTGAGAGGGCTTGTGGGAAACCCTAACCCTAATTCCAATTAAAATCAAGATCCCGAGTACCCATCAAGCAAGAAGCCTTGCAACCTTTTATGAGCCGAGCCGATCTTCAACAGAGCAAGTGGTCCAAACGATCCGCGACTCACGAAGCCGAGCGACGCCCGATCAACAATCTAGATTCTTCCTCTTGTAGTTCTTGAAGCGAATGTAATCAAAATTGTTGAGATAAATAAAGGTGATATTCTTTTATCTTGTTTTCTTTAAATTCTGCATCATGATATCTTTACAATTCGTAAATATTTTCTGTGTGGTGATGTGTGAATAAAACTCCACTCGTTGAGGAGTCGAGACGGTCAATAGAATGATGATGTAACATAGCTTTAATCGATTCTTGAATCCTACGTGTTTTGAAAACCCTAGCTAGTTCAAGAAACGACGACCCATTTCGTTACGATGCTTTCTTAAATGATATCGCTCGAAATTGGGGAGTTACGATCGTTTCTTGAAATTTCTAGAGGCTAGAATGTGAAAGATATCGACGAAAGAACAAGGGTGAAATGATGAAACCCTAGTTTCACGAAGAAGCCCTAACTCTCGTCGATCATCATCGATCTAGTATCAATCCTTCGAAGGACAAGAACACGAAATCTTTAGATTACATCACTTCTATCGATCCGATCGATTCCTACGAGCCTCTTTTAGATTCTTGACTTTTTGTTTGGAAATATTATCGAAACCCAATTCTTGATTGTTTATCAGTTTCTTGATTCTTGATAAACTCGTGACACTTGAATCAATTAAACTCTCGAATTATGTTTTCTTTTCTGTTCAATTAACTTTTCAATTCAAACGAGGCAAATATAAAAACGAATCGCACAATCCCTGTGGACGATCCGCACTCACTTACAAACTACATCCGACACCGTAGTTGATTGCGGTCAAATAATTCTTTGATTGTGATTCTATACATTTTCTAAAACAACACACAAAGAAATGATCAATCAAATGGCGCCCTTGTCGGGGACTATTTGAATTGATACTTTTACACAATCGGAAAATTTACGTACAATCATCCGCCATTGACCAGCCAAAGGCCTGCCTATTGCTGTGCTAGACCGTAAGAAGGGCTTTCTCTTGCTCTGGAGCAAGAGAAGTCGAGATGATAACAGGAAGGGTCTCGTTCTCACCCAAGTAAGCGTACTTAAGCTGAGACGGCAATGGCTTGAGTTCGAGCGTTGGAGGTGAAACGATTGATGGCAAGATTGGTGAAAAGGTCTCGAACTCAAAGGATTCCAGCAGGGGTTCAAAATGAGTGTAAGCGACCGAGTTGGATGGTTCAGGTAACTCATCCGGAAATTCGAAGGATTCAAACTCGGGTGGTGACTGGCCAAGATCGTTCGAGAAAGTGAAACACTCGTAGTCATTGTCGGGCGCAGAAGCAGCAGTAGGTTCAAAGAGGGACACACTAGTGGCGTCAACATTGCTGTGATCGAACAAAAACTCCTCGAATTCACAGTCTTCTGGGTTATCTCCTGAATTGAACAAACGTCTAGTATATGAGCATTAGGTTCGGAGGGCTGATTCCCCAACCTAAAAATGTTGAGTTCAATTGTCATGTTTCCAAAAGATAGGTTCATCGAACCATTTCGACAATTGATCACAGCATTTGAGGTTGCAAGGAATGGGCGACCGACTATCACCGGAATTTGATTCCGGGGGTTAGCTACAGGCTGTGTGTTTAAAACAATGAAGTCAACGGGGAATATGAAGTCCCCAACCTTGATTAACACATCCTCTAGCTCACCCCTAGGATGGGTGATCGATCAGTCAGCCATTTGGAGAGTACAGTGTGTGGGTTTCAGCTCTCCTACACCTAATTGCTCATATACTGAGTACGGAAGCAGGTTAACACTGGCACCAAGATCCAAAAGTGCGCGGTTGATGTTCTTATCCCCAATGGTAATAGAAATCGTAGGATAGCCAGGGTCCTTCCGTTTTTGAGGTAAAGATTGGGTAAGAGCATCACTCACAGCACTAGCTAAGAACACTTTCTTGGGTACCTGAGATTTCCTCTTTTTCGTGCATAAGTCCTTTAAGATTTTTGCGTGGGAAGGGACTTGTTAGACAGCATCTAAAAGGGGAATGTTGATGTTAACCTGCTTAAACAACTCCAGAATCTTCTCCATTTGTGGATTTTGTTTATTGGACTTCAACCGGTTTGGAAATGGAACGTTTTTGAAATTGGTTGAGTCTAATGTTTGTGGAGGAGATTGTGGAGTTGGAATGGATCCCAGAGCCGGAGTTTTCGTGGAGTGAGATATGGGTCCGTTCAGAGCAGAAGAATAAGAAGAAGAAGAAGAAGAAGAGCCTTTTGAAGAATGAAGAATAGGCTCAAAAGATAAGGAAGGAGATGAAGAAGACGAAGCGGCCGGGGTGTCATTATCCTCAATTGTTGTGCCGATGTTGTTGTGCAGCATCCTTCCAGATCTCAATGTAGTCACGGCACTCACATTATGGTTCTGTTGTTCAAGAGCAACATGCACATTATGTGGGTGACCAGGATTTGGGAGTGGTTGAGATGGAAGCTTCCCCTTCTCTCGCTTGCTTAAGGCCGCATGCAGTTGTGCTATCTGGGCTTCGATGGTTTTGATGCTTTGCCCGTGAGCGGCAGTGTGTTGCACCAAGGACTGAATGGAAGACTGGATGTTGGCGGTGGATTAAGTTGATTGCTTTATAAATGCCTCCATACTTCGTTCTAGCGAGGACACCTTATCGTTGTTTGACGGAACGAAGTTGTTTTGAGGAAAAGAATTGTTGGGTGCAAAGTTGTTCGTCTGATTTTGAAAAGGTTGGGGTTAGAAGGGTTGCTGAAATTGATGTTGAGTTTTTTTGCTGAGCTTTTTGTTGCGGAGGAGGGGGCCTCTGGAAATTGTTGCCTTCGAATTAATGTCGATTCTGATTCCAGGAGAAGTTGGGGCGGTTCCTCCAACCGGGATTGTTGGTGGAAGAGTATGGATCGTTTCTTGGTCTTTGCTGAAATGCAGCATTAACCTGATCCTGTCCTTAAGATGGTGGATTGTAAGGACACTCTTCGGTTAGGTGAGATGGATCGGAACAACAAGCATAAATGGTACGAAGGGGAAGAACAGGGGCAGGAGCAGGAGATGAAAATTTGCTCTCTATCGCTTCAAGTTTTCTCGTTATTGCAGCCATTTCGGCTTTCATTGCAATAGAGACATCGAGTTGGTGAATGCCTACCCTAGACTGACCAGTAGAGGAGGAAGAAGAAGTACTTGGTCTGGTGCTCTCCCATTGAAGCGTTTATTCTGCAAGGTCGTCGAAGAATTGCCATGCTTCCTCATCAGATTTCGATCGGAAATGGCCTTGACAAATGGTTTCCAACAACTGCTTGGTTGCTGGATTCAGGCCCTCGTATAAAGTTTGGCAAAGTTGCCATTTCTCAATACCGTGATGAGGGCACTAAACAAGAAGGTCTTTATATCGGTCAAAGCACTTCCAAAAAGGTTCAGTAGGAAGCTGGGAAAATTGGTTGATTTCGTTACGGATCCTCGCGGTTTTGTGATTTGGATAGAATTTCTTGAGAAACGCTTTAACAAACTCATCCCAACTGGTTATGGAGTGGGAAGCAGTGCTATACAGCCACTTTTCAGCAAGATCGCACAAAGTGAACGGAATGACCCGTAGCCGTATAGCATCGTCTGACAGCTGGGTCGTTTTCATCATGGCACAAACATTCTGGAACTTGTTGATGAAGATATAGGCATCTTCAGATTCAAGCCCATGAAATTTCGGATGCATGTTAATGAAGTGGGGCTTAATTTCAAAATTATCCCCATTGGTCGGTGGAAGGGAAAGACAGGTAGGAAGTGCAGAGCGGGTGGGATAGAAACGATCCTGGAGCACGATTCGCTGTGGCGCTACAACAGGCGGTGGTTATGGGTTATTCGCATCCATAGGAGGTGGAATCAATCCCGGGGGAGTTGAAGGGATGTTAGGATTAAATCCTGACATCGCAGAAGAAGAAGTTGGTGATAGTGAAGGTGAGGATGTATGAACAGAATCCCGGTCAACGTCGGAGTTGGCCGGCAAAGGTAAGGGTGAAAGAGGTGTGGAAGGAGTTTCGACGTCTGAGTCGATCGCGTAGTCGGTAGCGACTAACGTAACGTGGACTAGACGGGCACTAGTGTCCCGATTCCAACCGGACATACACTAAAAGAGTTTAGTGTAGTCAAAGCGGAGAAGGTGAGGGTAAGAAAACGTCAATGGAGAAATACGATAAGAGGTGGGTGAAAAAAAAATGGGATTCTAGCGACAAAGGGCAAGTTTTTATAAAAGTTTTTGTTTTGTGTTTTTTTTCTTTTTTTCTTTTTAGAAAGAGTTTTGCAGAAATATGCACAGACTTACGGCTTCACTCCAAACAATCACAGACAAAATATGCACAATCACACCTAGATCTAGGGTCACCTAGGTCAGCTAGACAGCTCCTAACTGTTCCAAAGGGCTAGAAATAGGACCTCAAACCGCCTCTTCACCGCCAATTGCAGCCAGGTAAGTGCCAGGTGAGTGGGAGGCTCTCCACTACAAGTAGTGGACCTAATTAAGTAACCACTCGCCTTAGACACACTTGCCTAGACACCGCAAAGTCAGGTTAGGATAAACGGTCGATGCCTATAACTAGTCCTTTGTCCTATTGAGCGCGACGTCCTTAGGGCTGAGTCTAGTATTTTTTTAATTAAATAATGGTCAATGCATATGCCTTATGTGATTTCTGGGGTCCTGGGAAGGGTGATGAAATCCCCACCCAATCTGGATTGGTTTCAAGCCCCTTAAAGTCCGATTAAAAATATGCAAAGTAGTAACAATCAATTGCAATCAATTTTTTTATTTTTTAGCGCGGCGCAAAGAATCCTGCACAAGATCAATTTTATTGGAAGGGGGAAGAGAGTTTGCACAAAGAATACTGCAGAAAAACAGTTCAGTAGAGTCCAGATGAGTGGGGAAGAGGGTGGAAATACTCACAAAAAATTTGGGATGCTGATTCCAGCAAGGAACTGCGGTTCCGCGGCCAAACAACCCCATATGCCGCGGATCCGCGGCGGTATGGGTGAGTTGGACCTTCAGATTTCTTGAATGTGCTGGGTTGGGTGTCCTCTTCTTGTTTGGAGCCCCTGAATCTTGATTTGCTCACTGGGTTTGCTCCAGAATTTTACAGTAGACCGTTGGTTTCGTCTCGATCACCCACGGTGTAGCCGCGAGTTATGGGTCTAACTTCCCATGTCTTTGGCAATGAACTTGACCTTCTTTTTTATCCTGCACACTTGCACAAAAACTAATCAAAAATAACAAGATGATTTTTATAATATAATTTTTTTTGTTTTTCGGTGATATTTATATTCACAAATTAACCCGAAATTACACAAAGAAATAAACTACCGGATCCCCGGCAACGGCGCCATTTGATTATTAGAGTTTTTACGTGCTTAGTTAATTACCGCAATCAAGACGGTTTCACTTGGTAGCTAGCCGGTTGAGTACGGGTCATCCGCAGGGAGATGGGAATCTTTTTCTATGTGTTTTAACGAGTTAAGTCCAAATGTCCAGGTTTGTTTGAGATTAACTATGTGCTAAAATGTATATAAAAAGAGCTTGTTAGGATTAGGATTAGATTCATTTGAGATAGGAGTCGCTCACTTCTTTCGTTGCCACTCTTAATATCGGTGTTACGGTAATGGGCAACAACGGGGATTAGCACGACTAGGAAAGAACTTGCGAGTATAAGCTAGGCTTTCCAACGCTTAGTTTCTTTCTTTTGGTCCTTGCCCGTCCGTTCTTGGCTCTTAGCCTTAACGTCCGGTTAATTCAACCACAACCGGTCTCGCTATGGAATCACCGCTGTCATGTAGGATAGGGTGCCGTAGGGAGCGGATTGTGCTTTAATTAACGGGAGTCCGAATTAAGATGTTGGGAAAGTAAAGAGTGAGAGAGATTTCCTTCTCTCAAACTTTCCTTATCCTACTCTAACAAGTGAGAAACTACTCACCCATTACAAAAAAAAGGAAAATACAACAAAAGGAGGAAGATAGAAAGAAAGAGGTTAGAAGATTACAACTAGCTATTTGAGACCTCAATTTGGTAAGGATCAAGCTTAAGCATCATTGTTGTTAAGGATAAAGAAAAATAGAAGAAGAAAGAAACAAACAACAAATAACAACAACTAGATTAGCAAATGAAAATTACAAGCAAATATAATTAACAAGGTAATAAGACAAGCATGATCAAGAAAAGAACTCTTTTATTTATCACTTCACTCATAAAAGCTCACTACAAGGTTTAATGGAGAAAAGATGAAAAGATGAAGAAGAAGTACAATATCTATCCTAAAATTTAACACAAGAATAAGCACCCTTCACTTGGCATTGTTCTGGGCTATTTATAGGCAGGAAACTGAAACCCTAGGGCAACATTCTGGACCCAAGTGAATTGACCAAACTGCCCCCAGAAAATAATCATCTGCCGAGTCAACTCGGCCGCGGATCCGCGGTCGAGTCTCCATGTTGGCCGCGGATCCACGGCCATTTAGGGGATTTGGGTCATCGTTTTTGGTGGGTTTCCCTGTGTTGCTGTTCTCTTCAGTGTGGTATACTTGGTTTCTCAGGATCTCTTTACATTTCTTCCAGATTTTTAGCAGGTCAAAAGGTGATTTGATGTGGATCTTTTGCCATGATTTTCTTGAGCTTCGCGTAGATATCTTGGATCTTGTGTTGACGTTGTGCTTTGTGCATGAAAATGACCATTGATTTGCCATTTTGTCCATTAAACTGGTGTGCGGCAACATACGGATAGAGAGCGGTGATTGATGCGAAAAAGTGTGTTTTGTAGTTAACCGCAATCAGAACGGTGTCGCGTATAGCTAGACCGAGATGAGTACGGGTTGTCCTCTGGGAAACGTGGAACCTTTTACTTTTACTTTAGATGTGTTGAGAAAGAGAGGAGGGATAAAGAATTTTATAGAAAGATTTCTAGATCTACGTTAAACAAGAATGTAAAATATAGATCTAGATTATTTTAAAGATGTAATTAATATAATAAGAGGGCTTGTAGGGTTCGTTAGGATTTAGTAGTTATGGACGATTAATTAAAAGTTACCCTTTTTATCCATTAATAGATTTAGAACTAGAACGACGGTGATGCGTGTAGATTAGGGTTTCTGGAGGGAAAAAGGAATCCCACTCTTAACCCTTATCTCGACACGGAACTCCGTTCATATCTAGCCTTTACCAAAACAATCATTAATCTAATCTCTAATTGCGGTCGGAACTAGCAAAGAATTGCTAGCGCGCCCGATTAGGATGTTAATGATTCTTTTGATAAAGTTCCTAAACTTTATAGGACTTAAAAAGGGTTTAATTATTTTCATCGTCCATTAGCCTACCCTAATCCTACGAACCCTAACAAGCGGAGAATTACTCGCGCATGTTGGGAGAAGAAGATGAAAAGAAAGAGAGGGAAAACATAATGTAAAATGCAAAAAGAATTAAATAAAACAACGACCTTTATTAATCAACTTGAACAATCTACACTTTATTCCGTAGAAAATGATTACCAAACTTGATTTGCTTCTCGATTTTTCCTAAGGAGGTAGACGAACAGTTGATGATCAGCCTCGATGCGTGAGCGTCTGGGGCTTTGTGATCTCGTCGGCTTGATAGCTTTTCCAAGAGGCACTCGGTGCCCTTTTATAGTGCAAAGCCAGAATCTTATTGTTGAAAACTTGCTAAAATTTAGCAATGATTGATCTCCAAAAATCTTGCCTTCCAACTCCCTATTATTGCGGCGGATCCGCGGCAAAAGAGGGGGTATGGCCGCGGATCCGCGGCCAATGGTGAGGATCTCTTCATCAATTTTCTTGGGCTCTCTGATTGTGACATTTGGCAATCTAAGGCATCTTTAGAATTCAGAAATCTTCTCTCGGTTGCTTCCAGACTTGGTCTCCAAGTTTTGCTTCTTAATTTGGCAAGATTTCTTCAACAACTTGATTTGCTTGATTCTAGCCTTGGAAAATTCTGCATAACTTGGAAATATTCTGCACAACAACTCAAATAAGATTTTAGTAGACTTTGTTCTACTAGGATTAGGTCAATAATATTATTTGCATACATTTTCCTACCAAATACTAATTAAAATATATTAACACATGGAAAATGGTGTTTTTATACATAAACCCTCATATGTATAATATATTATAATAAAGTCCTTTTTTAATATGAGAATGGTAGGAAAAATGTAATACAAATGTGAAGTTTTATCAACTGAACAAATACCCCCAAACTTATCTTTGATCGTCCCGAGCAAACTAGTTTATTCAAGAGGAGAAAAAGAAAAAAGAAAACTAAGCACACTTTCGTAGGCAGACACGATTGCACTGAGCACGTGCAACAAGCCGTTAAACCTCTAGGTGTCCCTAGTAGGAGGAGTGTTGTCTCCTGAGGGTTTTCAGCGGATTACACCCACAAAATCCAATAACAAAAGAAAGATGGTGAAATTTACATATAAAGATGAGAACCATAAAAGAAAGGCTTTGAAAATAAGAGTTTCCAACTGTACTAGCTTTTCAGTTGTCATGAGCCCTATCTTAATAGTCATGAAAAAATGTTAGAAATCACATCATCCCTCAATAAAACATCGTCTTTATTTTTCATTCCTACCTTTCATCCAAACATTGATCATATAACCCCACGTGTGTGAAATGGACATCCCTACACTCGGAGAATTCAATTCAAGCTATCATACTCTTGTCCATCAACCTTGGTACTTTTTAATTTGATGAATATTTAGGGTTGCTCACACCTTTTCATGCGACCGTTAATACTTCTCGAGGTACTAACCGACCGATTACTCATGTGCTTGCTGATTAGGTGATAATATTTTCCTCGTCTTGCACCACCTAAGGCTTAGCAGTGACTCCCAGACCAGTGTTCATTTTTTTTCAGTTCACCATTTTTATATTTTCTTCATTTTTTTCATTTCCTTCATACTTTGGCTTTTAGACAAGAGCATTTCATGGTATCCTCTACTATCCCGTGTTTCAAGACGTGTGTAAGTGCATATAGTAGGGTATCAACATTCAAATGTTTGGCTTCCAGAATAGAAACTATTTTTCAGACTTATTTTTTCCTCAGATTAGTGACTTCCTTCATCTTACTAACCCTCGGGACAACAGCTCATAACTACTTATTACTAGTTCGTTTAAGAAAACTTCTAATTTTCTTGGTTTTCTTAAACTATTCCTATCTTTTGGATGTAATTTTTCACTTTCTACTCTTTTG
Organism: Agapanthus africanus; assembly: GCA_030015575.1. Classification (NCBI taxonomy): domain Eukaryota; kingdom Viridiplantae; phylum Streptophyta; class Magnoliopsida; order Asparagales; family Amaryllidaceae; genus Agapanthus; species Agapanthus africanus. The sequence continues at coordinate 349,038,572 of JASDDO010000031.1, read as the reverse complement.
TTATAAAAGAAATTTTTTCTTTACAATTTTTTGAAAATGTTGTGCTTATGCAAAATATGATGCAAATTGATGTGTAAATAAGCACAAACCTCCCCCAAACCTGTTTACAGCAGTGCCCTCACTGATGTCATCCGTTAAGCTCAAAAAAACCTGTAGACTTGGGAGGAAATTATTAATGGGGGCAACAATATATGAAAGTGAAAATCCTCCCCCAAACTTATTTTAGGCTCACAATTTTGTAAAAATCATTTTCTTTCAAGAGCTAAAATATACCACCCTTCCCCCAAACTTGAGTTAAACATTTTTAATCTTTTAAAATCACATGAGGGGGTCAAGGTTATTGGTCAATGCCAAGCTTTGCAAAGACCGAAGGTCAACACCAACCATTCAAAAATTTTATCGATGAAGCACAAAGGTTGGTGGAAGAACATGTCACCTATTGACGTGAAGAAGTGGGGAGGTGACAAGAGGTGTATTGGAAAAGGATTGCGTCTCAGTTTGGAGAGACGACACAGTGATAGTAATGATGGATTACTCGCATTGTCATGATTGTCCAAAAGAGGGGGTGGAGGTCCAATTTCTTCATCTTGGAGTTGATTCATCTCAACACCCGTGTCTTGTAAAAATGCGAGTTCATCAGCGAAAATTTCCTCAAAGCTTTCATCGATACCCCGAAAAATAATGTCATCAGAAAAAATAGGGTGATCGTCAGACTAAATATAAAGTTCCTCATTAGATGTTGACCCGGACAACTCGGTGGAAGAGTAAATGGTTGGGTCAAACAACAACATATGAAAAGAGTCTGTATCATGAGGTTGATCAAATTCGCTGCTGTCGACATCCATTAATTCGACAGAACACACATGAGCATAGGGTTCAGAGGGTTCACTTCCCAACTTCTTTCCAAAGGATAGGGTCATGGAGCCGTTTCTACAATTAATTACCGCGTTGGAAGTGGCCAAAAAGGGTCGACCGAGTATCACCGGGATTTGATTGCGTGGGTTCGCTACAGGTTGTGTATCTTTAACGATAAAGTCCACAGGGAATATGAATTCCCCGACTTTGATTAACACATCCTCTAGCTCACCCCTTGGTTGGGTGATAGATCGATCGGCCATCTGAAGAGTGCAATGCGCAGGTTTTAACTCTCCGATCCCTAATTGCTCATACACAGAATATGGAAGCAAGTTAACACTAGCACTAAGATCGAGTAGAGTACGATTGATATTTTTACCCCCAATGGAAATAGAAATTGTAGGACTTCCGGGGTCCTTTCGTTTCTTGGGTAGTTGTTGTGTAAAAGCAGTGCTCACATTACTCGCAAGGAAAACTTTTTTAGGTACTTGAACTTTTCGCTTCCTAGTGCACAAGTCCTTTAAGATTTTCGTATATGACGGAACTTGTTGAATAGCATCTAGGAGAGGAATGTTTATGTTAACTTGCTTAAAAATTTCCACAATCTTCTCCATTTGTGGACTTGGTCTGTTGCCCCTCGACCTGTTTGGATAAGGTGCTTGATCAATAAGTTTTGGGTCCAACATTTGTGGAGAAGCCTGTGGGGATGGATTCGATCCCAAAACTAGAGTGGGAATCGACTTAGATAGATTTGGCGAAATGGGCGAAGGATTCGAGCCGTGGGGAAAACGGAGAATTGGCTCGGATGAAGGTGGGAGACTTGACGAATTAGGGGAAGAAGAAGAAGCAGGGGTATCATTGGTGTCACTATCATCACACTGCTCACCCACTCGGTCATTCAGCACTTTTCCCGATCTCAACGTGGTAACAGCACTCGCATTATAACTTTGTGAATGGCCAGGATTTTGTAGGGGTTGAGATGGGAGTTTCCCTTTCTCTCTCGCACTCATTGCGGCGTTTAACTGTGCGATTTGGTTTTCTAATGATTTAATATTCTCACCTTGGGAGGCGGAGTTTTTCGTTATGGTATCAATAGAAGACCTCATCTCAGCCGAATTTTTCATGGATTGTTTCATGAACATATCCAAAGTTTTTGCAAGTGAGTTGTCAGTACCGGCCACTTGTGGTGTAGAAATGTTGGCCGGATTTTGGAAATTCTGACTGAAAAGGGGGCTGATTCTGTGGTTGTGGTTGCTGTGGAGGAGGTCTTTGATAATTGCTTTGTTGGTTTTGATTCCAAGCAAAGTTAGGATGATTCCTCCATCCTTGATTGTATGTGGAAGAATAAGGGTCATTTCTAGGTCGCTGATGAAAAGCAGCATTAGCTTGAAACGATGCATTCATAGGACATTCTTCCGTTAAGTGTGCAGGATCCGAACAGCAACCACAGAAAGTCTTAGGAAACGTGACCTGATTTAGGGAGAATGTTGAGAACTTGTTTTCAATAGCATCGAGTTTCTTCTGAATCGCTGCCATTTCGGCTTTTACTGCGATAGAAACGTCGAGCTGATGAATACCTCCCTTAGTTGAAGGTGGTCTTACGCATTCCCACTGCAACGTGTGTTCAGCAAGGTCTTCCAGATATTTCCATGCTTCACCGTCATGTTTAGACATGAAATTGCATTGACACATTATTTCAAGCATCTGCTTTGTCGCTGGATTAATGCCCTTATATATAATCCGACATAAATCCCATCTTTGTATTCCGTGATGGGGGCATTGGACAAGCAGATCTTTGAAACGTTCAAAGCACTTCCAAAATGGTTCATTGGGAAGCTGGGTGAACTGGTTGATCTCGCTCCTAACATGTGCAGTCTTATGATTTGGGTAAAACTTCGTAAGAAATGCTACGACGAATTCATCCCAATTAGCGATAGAATGTGCGGCAGTATTATAAAGACATTTTTCTGCCAAGTCGCACAGTGTGAATGGGAGAAGACGTAAGCGCATAGCATCTAAGGTCAATTGTGAAGTACCCATCATTGCGCATACGTTTTCGAATTTGGTGATGAAAACGTATGCGTCTTCCGACTCAAGCCCGTGAAATTTGGGCAGCAGATTGATGTGGTGGGGTTTAATTTCTAAATTATCCCCGTTAGGTGGTGGAAGAGATAGACAAGTAGGAAGAGGACCACGAATAGGATAGCATCTCTCTTGGAGAGAGATGCGCGGTAGATTCTGCTCACCTGCGGGCTGTGGCAGCGTGGTGTTATAATTAGATGGAGTGCCGTCCATCACGGTTGATGTGGTGTGTGGTGGGGGAAAAGAAGATGAAGAAGTACCGACTTCGGCATCGATAGCAGAAACGCGGACAAGACGGGCACTAGGATCCCATGTCCAGCCGAGCATGCACTAAGCGGGTTTAGTGCAAGTGGCAGCGTGTGTGTGATTTTAAAATTGGCTTGTTTTGAAAAGGTGGGACTCAAGACAAATCACCCCTAAGATGCACAAGCAACCCTAGAACTAAGGTTACCTAGGTCAGTCTCTAGACCGCTCCTAGACTTCCAAAGGACAAGCCGTAGGATCAATCCTCTACCGCCTCCGTACTACCCTTGTAGCCAGATAAGTGCCAGGTAAGTGGGAAGGAACCATGTCGTGGGCCTAATTAAAAACCACTAGCCTTTGTCACACTTGCCTAGGCACTACAAAAGTAATGCAGATAAACGATAGATTACCCACGACCTTCCTCTGTCCTTATTGAGCGCGACAGTCCTTAGAGTCTGGTCTAGATATTTTTTAAATTAATGAAGGGTTGATCTATATGCTCGGTTTGTGATTTGTGGGGCTTAGGAAGGGTGATGAAATCCCCACCTAATCTTGATTTGGTCTTTGCCCCTTAGAAATCCGTATTAAATATGCAAAACAAAACCAATCATAAAACTTTTGCAAAAAGATTTTTGAGCGACGCAATTTTGCAAAGAATCCTGCAGAAAATAGATTTTATTGGATTTGGGGAGAGAGAGAAGGAGTTAAGAAAGATACCAGAGAAGATTGAAGCCGTAACTCCTCCAACCTGCCGCTATTCCGCCGCAGAAGGGGTACTTTGGCCGCGGTTCCGCCGCGTGGCAGAGGGATCACTTGATGAAAATTTTTTTATAGCCTTCTGTGCTCCTCTGGATCTCTAAAAATGTCTCTGTTCCTGTTCTCCTTAATTCTGTGACTCCAGATCTTCTTGCAAAAATTCACGTACAAATCGTTAAATATGCAATTTGCAGTTTTGTGTTAATAAAGATATGACTCGTCTAAGAATTCAACACAAATAGTAAAAATAAAAAATTACGCACGTATCCCCGGCAACGGCGCCATTTGATTGATGCGAAAAAGTGTGTTTTGTAGTTAACCGCAATCAGAACGGTGTCGCGTATAGCTAGACCGAGATGAGTACGGGTCGTCCTCTGGGAAACGTGGAACCTTTTACTTTTACTTTAGATGTGTTGAGAAAGAGAGGAGGGATAAAGAATTTTATAGAAAGATTTCTAGATCTACGTTAAACAAGAATGTAAAATATATATCTAGATTATTTTAAAGATGTAATTAATATAATAAGAGGGCTTGTAGGGTTCGTTAGGATTTAGTAGTTATGGACGATTAATTAAAAGTTACCCTTTTTATCCATTAATAGATTTAGAACTAGAACGACGGTGATGCGTGTAGATTAGGGTTTCTGGAGGGAAAAAGGAATCCCACTCTTAACCCTTATCTCGACACGGAACTCCGTTCATATCTACCCTTTACCAAAACAATCATTAATCTAATCTCTAATTGCGGTCGGAACTAGCAAAGAATTGCTAGCGCGCCCGATTAGGATATTAATGATTCTTTTGATAAAGTTCCAAAACTTTATAGGACTTAAAAAGGGTTTAATTATTTTCATCGTCCATTAGCCTACCCTAATCCTACGAACCCTAACAAGCGGAGAATTACTCGCGCATGTTGGGAGAAGAAGATGAAAAGAAAGAGAGGGAAAACATAATGTAAAATGCAAAAAGAATTAAATAAAACAACGACCTTTATTAATCAACTTGAACAATCTACACTTTATTCCGTAGAAAATGATTACCAAACTTGATTTGCTTCTCGATTTTTCCTAAGGAGGTAGACGAACAGTTGATGATCAGCCTCGATGCGTGAGCGTCTGGGGCTTCGTGATCTCGTCGGCTTGATAGCTTTTCCAAGAGGCTCTCGGTGCCCTTTTATAGTGCAAAGCCAGAATCTTATTGTTGAAAACTTGCTAAAATTTAGCAATGATTGATCTCCAAAAATCTTGCCTTCCAACTCCCTATTATTGCGGCGGATCCGCGGCAAAAGAGGGGGTATGGCCGCGGATCCGCGGCCAATGGTGAGAATCTCTTCATCAATTTTCTTCGGCTCTCTGATTGTGACATTTGGCAATCCAAGGCACCTTTAGAATTCAGAAATCTTCTCTCGGTTCCTTCCAGACTTGGTCTCCAAGTTTTGCTTCTTAATTTGGCAAGATTTCTTCAACAACTTGATTTGCTTGATTCTAGCCTTGGAAAATTCTGCATAACTTGGAAATATTCTGCACAACAACTCAAATAAGATTTTAGTAGACTTTGTTCTACTAGGATTAGGTCAATAATATTATTTGCATACATTTTCCTACCAAATACTAATTAAAATATATTAACACATGGAAAATGGTGTTTTTACACATAAACCCTCATATGTATAATATATTATAATAAAGTCCTTTTTTAATATGAGAATGGGAAAAATGTAATACAAATGTGCAGTTTTATCAACTGAACAAGCGGAGACCCATATTTTATCTGTGGTTGGCTGTAATCCAGAATTTGTTGCTCTTTTCCATGAATTTCACTGCTTAAAGCTGAGAACCTGTAACCTGCAATTATCTAGCAAACACGGATCAAGAGTACCTACCTATAAGCAATGTGATAAAAAATGGGCGGTATAAAAATGAAAAAATCTGATATGAACAATACCCTACCATGTCTCAAAGGAGTCGTGCAAACATGTAGTAGTTGGGTGCAGTCCCGAAGCACTTAGAGGCAGTGGCGTTTAGATAGGATTCGTCTCTCCCGGTATTCGGGGTTGATATCGCGCTGTGTTCGGAGAGCCATTACACAAAGTCCGTGGACAGGGCAAGCGAGATTTACTAGTAGGTATTCCAGTAGTTTCTCAGGGTGTTTTGGGCTACACTCTGGCACGACTTATTGCGCTATTAGGGGTCTGACGATTACCGCCCCCCTAGGCCCGATATACGATACTCTTAGACGAACAGACCGGACTGTACGGAGATTGTCACAGACATGCTCAGTAGGAGTTCGGATGAGTTTGCCCATCGGCCTTCTTATCGACATATACTTTGGGGCCGTTACGTACAGCAAGTATCGCTTGCGGTCTGTGGTTAAACCTACTGCCAGCATAGTGTCGAATCTTTAGAGTCCTACATATAGGGTTTCCCTACATCGAGCAAAAGATGTAGAGGTCGTATGGTTTTACGACAGAGTTCGATCGCATACGTGTACTTGTGCACGGATGACGATTCGGACAGATAATACTAGTGGGCTTTGGTTTAAGCCGGATCCTAATATTATATTGATGGATTGTTTTCGTCTATTTTGTATTCGTATTTTTCGGAATACGGATACGGGTATGTATATACGGACGAGGGGCAATTTTGTAAATTGTTCAAAGATGCTTCTAGAAGAGACACCTCATAATTGTATTTATCATTTTAGTTTAAATGATTATTCATTTTATGAGTGGAAGAAATGAGGTGTATTTTGCATAAATTAGAGCATGGCTTTTGGTGACACTTGTGGGGTTTTCATACCATGACTCACCAAGTTAATTGTGAACCATATTTTCATTTTCAAATAAGATTTATTCATTATGAAAAGGGTATGGTTCAGATTGGAGCTAAGAGACTTCATTCTCTTTTCTTATGCAAACTTTCTCACGAGCATTTTCCTTAAGTGTTCTTCTTTTACTTACCTCAAGCCATTCTTGTCTCATTAGTTGAGAATCCTATGGTTATGAGAGACAAAGCATTCCATCTACATTCTCTACATCGTCTACGGCATCTAGTGTGGCGAACTAGCTGCCCTAGTTACTTCAGTTGAGGTGGAAGCTTGATGTACAGGCTCTCGGGTGGATCATGTTCGACATGAGAAGACCGACGAGGAGGCCCGGTCCGAACGATCCATGGAGCCTATGACGACGAGGAGGACAGCGACAAGATGACCCGAAGGACATGTTTTCATGAGGTAAAACTTCTTTCAGAGTAGTTAACCTCTTTCATGTTTGCTAGTTAGGATTTAGCATCGATCCGGCATAGGGTTATTCTAGCACCGTTTTTAAATCGTTTGAAATTTTTTGTTCCACAAACGGCCACGGGTGATGGCCAGGGCGTTAACATAACCTTTCACTAAGATCACAATACCACAATAGTTTAATTCTAAACTACAATAGGATCTACTAAACACTAATAGATTAACTAAAAGTGTAGAATTATACCTCATGTGGCAACCCAAGAAATTTCTTGGGTTGCCCAAAGTGTTCAAAATATACACTTGGTCCATCCATGGTCTTTGTGAGGAGCTTGTGGTCTATTTTTGTGAAGGGGTATAATGTTTGGTGGTGGTTTTGAGGGTTGCCATGGGGGTAGAGACGGTGGAGGGAGCATGACGGAGGAGATGAAGAAAATGGTTGAAGTGAAGAAATGAATGATGAAGTCAAGAGTAGGAGCCATACCTCCCCCCCTCTCTCTCATTCTCTCTCATGGCAGGCCTCATGCCATCATATTGTCCCCCACTCGCTCTCCTCAATCATTTGTTCACTTTGCTTTTCTTTCTCTTTTCTTCTCACAAATAAATCACAAGTTACAAAATGCAAATGAACAAATATGAAACAAAATGCAACATGTCATGGTGCACTAAACATGTCTAATTAAAAATACGGATTTGGCTTAATCGTGATTAACAATGCATTAATCAAGTTTAATTAAAATTTGCATATAATTAATTATAAAATGCCCAAATCCAATAAATACCCTTTTTAAATAAATAAACCATATTAATCTCCAATTATTTTCCAAATATTGGTATATAATTATACCATTTTACGAAAACTCCAATTCGCAAATCGAATAGTTTTCGCGAAATATATTATTTTATTATTTAAATTCCAAAAATAATATTTTATTTTTCTGAAATGTTTCTGTAAGTCTACGGTAGCGCCCCGTCTTTTTGTGACACTTGTGGGGTTTTCATCCCATGACTCGCCAAGTTAATTATGAACCATATTTTCATTTTCAAATATGATTTATTCATTAGGAAAAGGGTATGGTTCAGATTGGAGCTAAGAGAGTTCATTCTCTTTTCTTATGCAAACTTTCTCACTAGCATTTTCCTTAAGTGTTCTTCTTCAACTTACCTCAAGCCATTCTTGTCTCATGAGTTGAGAATCCTATTGCTATGAGAGACAAAGCATTCCATCTACATTCTCTACATCGTCTACGACATCTAGTGTGGCGAACTAGGTGCCCTAGTTACTTCAGTTGAGGTGGGAGCTCGATGTACAAGCTCTCGTGTCACGACCCGAAAGTACGGAACATGACTGGCACTTAAACTACGAACGTCTCGAGGCGTACGTAATCTAAGTAAGCCGAAAACCCAGAAATCCAAACCAAGAAAAGTAGTAGAGTGAAGGAAAACCAACTTAAAACAAGTAGTTTTAAAAGCATAAGCCGAATTATGCGTTTTTTTTAAAAACATCAAGTATTTTATGAAAATTTCGGCAGAGTCTCCTTTGTAAATATTGGCCCCCAAACGGGATACAACATGAATAGTATACGAAATCAATAAAAGGCATCCCCAAGCGGGAGCTAGCTCTTCGTCAATCGACGGTCACAACCACACAAGCAATATAATATACAACGCCAAGGGCGAGGATCAAAACTCAAAAGAAACTCAAAACAACAAGAAATCCATAAAAAAAAATAACGTGCGACTCTAAAGTCGAAAGAATAACATCACTGGTCTCTATCTGAAATAAATACATGTTTGATTGATGGAACTTCTCGATACAACTGAATAATAATATACAATGTATAATGATGGGTACGATACAAATAAACCCACTTACTAGCAAGTCACCCGAAAGAAGCAGTGCCAGCAAAGCCGTAATGAAACCTGTACGGCAAAACCTGCAAGAAACTGGGGCACAACGGGGGTGAGTTGCCAACTCGTGAATAGAAAAATATCTACGAACAGAAACCGCATGAACAACGCAATCCTAGGTCAACGATCATAATATATCCTCAAATATATAACATGCAGCCTATAACAAAGGCTAGGGTACATATCTAACTCGAGTGTAATCCCATGTGCCCGTGTCAGTGCCTCAGGTAGCAATATATCATATGGATGATGTATGAATGCATGAAACAGAATGCATGTACTGAAGAAAACTGCTTTCATAAATTAGTGAGATTTCTGTATCTTTTTAAAATGAGGTATCATAATATAATCAGTATAAACAGTGCCGAGCATCGACACAAAACAAATATCCAAATATCTCGATATCTCTGTGTCGCAATCTCTGTACCTCAATATCTCAATCTCACTATCTAGGGCGCCGTCAGTCCAGACCGGCCCCTACCATCAATCTCAAGACCACGACGGTATCCTCCGGATATCCGACGCGTCGGGTAAAATCACCGGTCGGTAGTGCTCCCCTGCCAGGCTCAACGTCAACAACACGTTCCTCTTGCCCCGGGGTACCGCACCGGGCCCACCATGTACCCGAAACGGTTCCTCCACTCCTCGAATCGGGTCTCGAAATCCATCAGCAAACTCATGGCGGACGACTCATACATCATGGGAAAAACCGCACTTTTTATTTAAAAAGAGAGAAAGCAGTTTATATAAGTTTTGCGGTTTCCCCCCCACCCCCCCCCCCAAATCCAGAAAATCTCATGGAAATCCGAATCCAAAATATCAATAGCATATAAACCCATGAATATAGGCATGAGAATCCATGAATACGGCATAACAATGAATAACAGTATGCATGAAGTGACAAGTAATAACTACAATATCTAAGCTGGCATATAAGGTAAGTACACTAATATCATGTCAAACTACTAGCTATCAAGGTAAGTTAAGCAATAATATTTTCTAAGGTGTACGTGACATGGCAATTACCGATGAAGATGTGTGTGAGCCGGCAAGTAAGTGTACGTGGTACATACGCATCATCGGTAATGGTGCTGGTGTCCTAACAGCATAATATCAACAATGCAATATGAAATAACAATGTAAGTATGCGCTGCGGAGCGAGCAACCACAATGAGCGGGAGCTAAATATTAAAAAATGGAGCCATTTGAAATAACACGAATCGTAGCGTTTTGAAAATAAGGGCTACGGTAGTTTTAAGAAAGGATACGTCTTTTGAAATATCCGTAGATCTCTTGACCAGTCTTTTAAAATACCCACGATCCGCTAGTTTTGAAATAGGTAGGAGTCTAATCTAATCTAACAACTACACTAAACTATACGGCTGAACTAACAAGCTGAACTACAGATAAGGAAACCGCCTATCATCTGAGTCGATACATATACATACCTGTATATGTATAGTCGGTGATCCCGCCTCAATAATATCATATCCGATACCATATCTATAATCAGACATCCCAAGTCAAGAGTGCAGATCAAACATCAATATATAGCTCGTACGTAAATCCGTCGTACGGCATCCCCAAATCTGGGTACGGGTCAATATCAAACTCAACCATTCTATGCATATCACTATTCACATGGTATCGTCGTCCAAAGATCCGCTATAAACATCAGGACGTATCTCAAGTACGAATCCTGCCATATCATCGATATCATAATCTCAAATCCAATCTCATCGACTCATCCCAATCCCAAGTATCATCCTCAAATCCAGTATGTAAACACATAGTCCCATACCCATGTGAACACATAACAATATAACCCCATATAAGCATATAAGAAAGAAGAATGTATGCAAGTATGGGTGTGTGTGTGTAAATGTGGTGCAACCTCTACTCTAGGGTCTCGCAACACTAAACCTATCCAATCGCACATAAAATCTGTCTTTAACCAATAAACTCAACAATATATAATCAATATATATGTGTGTATACGTATTCGTATACATCACAACGAACTGCGGGGGTGCTATACGCCATCCACCCGACTTCTCCCCATAGATATAAATCTACTCACCTGGTCCTCGCTCGTCGGTGCCGACGTTGCCACGCGCTTGCTTGTCGTCTCGAAGTCTTCATAAGTGTACCTACATATCATAACGCACCGTATCGCATTAAAATCCGACTCATGACTAAAACGACACATGAATCTCATATAGGTCAAAACCTATGGCTGCTTTCACAAATTAACCCAAAAACCCTCGACGTCGGCGTACAAACGCCAAACCATCGAGAAAAATCCAAACACACTCATTTGCACGATCACAAGCACTAATTATAATACAAAATAGGTTAAAATTCACAAAAACCTCAAATTCACCTTAAAAGCCATTTTTCTGAAAATCTAGCAAGCAAAAATTACCTGTTTTAGTACAAAACTCGACGTTTAAACAAATCTAGCGGCCATAATACTTATTAAATATCTTAAATAAGTCATAAAAACAATTTCCACAATTTAATCTCATTAAATTCCATTAACCCCAAAATTCTAGTTTACAAAATACCCAATTTTTTAACAATTTATAGCAAAAATGCACAAACAACAATTTAGCTAGGATTTTCATGAACTAAAGGCATTAAACCACTCAATATAATATTTATAATGACATGAAACCTTAATTTAAATTTTATCTCACAAAAATATAATTATTTTAAAAACCTAGTTTACAACTTATATAAATATCACATTTTAAATCAACAAAAATGCAAACTAGCAACTTAATTTGATTTAGCATAACACTAATATGTCAAATACATCACACAACCGTAATCTCACAACACAAAACTCTAATTAGATTTTCACAAACCCTAATCTAAATCTTCTCTTGCAAACCCACATCTTTCAATTAAACCATAAATTAGCACCTAATAAGCTTCATTAAGGAATTAAACCAACAATTGAACAATGGGTCAAAAGTTATACCTCACAACCATGAATCAAACTTGAAATCTAGACCTCCAATTTGAAATCCTTGCACCAAGATCCATGCTAAAGAAGGCGAGGGAAAATGGGTAGGAGTCGGATTTGGATTTTAGCTTGATTTTTGATGGAATTTGGACATTTTTTTGAGGGGAAATGAGGTGGGGTTTTGGGGAGAAAATCTGGACAGCAAGAATGGGGGGGCTCGGCTGCAAGTAGATGGACAGAGGAGAGAGAGGGAGGTGGGGAAAATGATATCTAGTCAACCTAGTCAAAGTCCACTCTCATTTCTACATTTCCTTTTTCTTTTCTATTCTTCTCTTTTGCAACACAAGTGGGGAAAAGATTGAGGGAGGGGCTGCTGAATTCAGCCAAGAGAAAAGATAAATGGGAGTGTGTGAGTGTGGGTATGGGTGTGGGTTGATCGAAAATGATAAATACTATAGCCCCAAACATCCATTAATACTAAATTCACTATTTAAGCCTTTTTCTTCGATATTTTCTAACACCGTTTTGGCAAACCATTTCATTTCAAAAACAACATGATAAAATTTTGTTTAATGTGTTATGATGCACAAAATTTGTTTCAACTCATTCCAATTTGTAATTTTCCCTAATTAAATGTATTAGTGACGGCTTAAAATAATATTAAAATAATTAATTTCGGAAAATTTTTCAGAAAATTTGAAATTTCACCAGTGGCTCAATAAACACCAAATACTAGCAATTTCATAGCTAGAATAAGTATATTTAATTTTATAATAAAGATATTTGTATTTTGACTTTTTACAGAAAACCCCCTTAATTTACCGATTTTCCGAAATTTCACCAAAACGATTTTCAAAACGTTACAATCTTCCCCCCTTAAATAAATTCAGTCCCCGAATTTAAATTAAAACTCTCCCCCCAAATACTAAAACATCTAAGCCAAAACCATCAAGTCGTCGGGGCTCCAAAATCGTAAATACATAAAACAAATCGTAGCGCAGCGCATGCGCATGAAAAATGAGCATATAACACAAAATCAAAACTCCGTCAAGAATCCCGCAATCATCGGAGTCATGGAAAAGACACAAATGTCAAATCCAAGACAAAACCAATATGATATAACTCGAAACTACACACGTAAATATCAAATCTATATATGTAAATATCTGAAGGGAATGCATGCCAAATCTTCTTCAAATCGCTGTGCGATGCTCGCAGCACTGCACTGTGGCAGACGTCTATCATAAGAAAATAATCATATACATATATACCTTTTGTTTGAACTGTACGTTCCGCCATTTTGGGAAACAATTTGGAAGGGTTTTCTTGTTTTAAACGTTTCGTGCCATATCAGACACGTAGGTAAATACTGAGACTATAGCTCGTTTTTTGGAATTCCCTTCGATAGCTACCAATGCATGCAAAATACATTCAGGTACTGTCCTCTGACTAGTCCTGCTCAGTACGAAAACACATAGCAAATATCATAAAAACGTACTGCTCTATAAGAAATCAATCCCAAAATATGCATACGAATACAACGTGTGTCTGGTGCGCACGGGAATCAAAATCCATATATGTGCCAACATGTGCACAGAAACAAGATCTAAGTGCATCGGGTGTGCACGAAACATCTGTCATAGGCAACGTGGGTGCCTGACAGCAAAATCAGGTGCATCTGACATGCACGAAGAATCTCGATTTAGTGCATCTGGTGTGCACCAAAATCGCACCTCAAAACATGCGTCCAACATGCGCGAAAATCCAAATCTGGTGCATCCATTATGCACGAAATCATGAAATCTAATATCAAGCGCCAAACATGCGCATAATCAAATCAGGTGCACAAGATGCACAAAACAAATATCGAATATCACAATCGAAATCGAAGTCTAGTGCATCTAAGTGCACAACATACGTAACACTGCACTGCAAGCATATATGAACTATACCGAGTGCAAAAACCAAGTCGTGTGCGTACATACGCACAAAATCAACTCAACTGTATGAAACCCCTAAAATCATAAACATGCGAAACCAAGGCACGAAAATGATATCAAGTGCAACAACTGTATAAAAATCGTAAATACTCAGTAGGTGCAACCATGGCGCATGAAAACAAATATCATGGAACTCCATCATCAAAATCAATCATGCAAATAGACCGCCCAAAATACAGAAATCAAATATGGCGGAATAGTCCCGCTCAAGCACATCCTCCAAGAATCTCTGGCCAACTGTCGTGGTCACTCATAGCATGTCTCGTCGACGATCCTGAACTTTGGCCTGCCGATGTACGAAACATGACCACTCCTGGGTCCTAGTCTTCTCGTAATTCATTCTAGAATGGTCCTGTCGAGATCTCTCCCAAATTTCGTCTATGCCGAACCGTCCGGGAGTCATCGTCCTTTACTATATCTGTTTCTTATTCCGGAACGGCTGCATACTCATCGCGACTCCTTCTGGAAGGTATATCCAAGCACAATGCCTCGGCATGCGTATCGAATCTCTGATGTCAGCGGAGTGGAACGTCGTCTCATCAAGATCTCGTACGAACCTCTTGCTCCACTTTCTCTAATGTCGACTGCTTCGAACTTGTCTCATCGTGGCTGTATGGACTGAGCTCCTACGGCTATCCTCGCATCTGGAGTCTCCCAAGAAATGCATATCACCACCTGGCATCCTAATGAAGTCGAAACATTTGATCGATTCGTCAAAACCTCGTAATCCCCCAAGAGCTCAACATCTTGGGTACAGTATAATAGTATCGAGTACATACCACAGCATCGGTGGTCCAGCCGTAGAAGGGCAAACCCAAGCCTCACTAATGGTGCCGCAGAACTGCCGTAAACCCTAAGGTTCAAAGGCTTTCACACGGTCATTAAGTCGAGTTAGGGTTTCATTCTTCTAGAGGGTCCATAGAATTGCCTGCATGTCTTTCAGAATACTTTAAACCTGGAATAATAGGTTTCGGACATTCGATCGTCTCTGTCGACTCTCTACGTCTCCGCGTGAAGTTGTCTATAGCTGGAATCAATCTATCTGACGACCTCGCATCGGGGTAGGCGAACGAAGCACATGTCCTAGTCATTCATCCTCGGGTGATTAGCGACCTTCTATCATCTCTTAATACCACTCGTACTGCAATAGCTCCAACATCTGGGGTGATATCTCGTCGTTCGCAGCAATGACTGGCTCACTCGTCTGCACGCTGAACAGTGCCTCAATCATCAGGAGTAAGCAATATGCCAACGGTCATCAAAATCTGGTTGGCCTCTATCATTGGTTCGATCCTATGGTACTGATCGGCACATCTGAGTAATCTCATACAGCAATCCACCCAACGCTCGTGGCGCGAAAACACAATAAAAAGACACATCTCCGCAATCGTGTGTCGCCGGAATTACGCCCTGGTCAGTCCTCGTTCGTGACGAGCTCATGCTGACCGCAACTCTAGCCGTAGCTCTCCCTGCCCGTAATCGTGGCAGCAAAACCATAACTGGTACCGATGAGGCTAGATCAGGAATGAATATGATACTGAACAAGAAAATGTACATCCTAAGGCTTCTTAAGTAGAGTAGCGTATCGTAAGTATGCTGCGGAACATACCCACGGTACGTCACTCTACTTTAGTCACATGTTCCATCAACCAAGGGACATCCTACGCTTCGAAGGTAAAACCTAACGCTCTAATACAAACTTTGTCACGACCCGAAAGTACGGAACATGACTGGCACTTAAACTACGAACGTCTCGAGGCGTACGTAATCTAAGTAAGCCGAAAGCCCAGAAATCCAAACCAAGAAAAGTAGTAGAGTGAAGGAAAACCAACTTAAAACAAGTAGTTTTAAAAGCATAAGCCGAATTATGCGTTTTGTTTAAAAACATCAAGTATTTTATGAAAATTTCGGCAGAGTCTCCTTTGTAAATATTGGCCCCCAAACGGGATACAACATGAATAGTATACGAAATCAATAAAAGGAATCCCCAAGCGGGAGCTAGCTCTTCGTCAATCGACGGTCACAACCACACAAGCAATATAATATACAACGCCAAGGGCGAGGATCAAAACTCAAAAGAAACTCAAAACAACAAGAAATCCATAAAAAAAATAACGCGCGACTCTAAAGTCGAAAGAATAACATCACTGGTCTCTATCTGAAATAAATATATGTTTGGTTGATGGAACTTCTAGATACAACTGAATAATAATATACAATGTATAATGATGGGTACTATACAAATAAACCCACTTACTAGCAAGTCACCCGAAAGAAGCAGTGCCAGCAAAGCCGTAATGAAACCTGTACGGAAAAACCTGCAAGAAACTGGGGCACAACGGCGGTGAGTTGCCAACTCGTGAATAGAAAAACATCTATGAACAGAAACCGCATGAACAACGCAATCCTAGGTCAACGATCATAATATATCCTAAAATATATAACATGCAGCCTATAACAAAGGCTAGGGTACATATCTAACTCGAGTGTAATCCCATGTGCCCGTGTCAGTGCCTCAGGTAGCAATATATCATATGGATGGTGTATGAATGCATGAAACAGAATGCATGTACTGAAGAAAACTGCTTTCATAAATTAGTGAGATTTCTGTATCTTTTTAAAATGAGGTATCATAATATAATCAGTATAAACAGTGCCTAGCATCGACACAAAACAAATATCCAAATATCTCGATATCTCTGTGTCCCAATCTCTGTACCTCAATATCTCAATCTCACTATCTAGGGCTCCGTCAGTCCAGACCGGCCCCTACCATCAATCTAAAGACCACGACGGTATCCTCCGGATATCCGACGCGTCGGGTAAAATCACCGGTCGGAAGTGCTCCCCTGCCAGGCTCAACGTCAACAACACGATCCTCTAGCCCCGGGGTACCGCACCGGGCCCACCATGTACCCGAAACGGTTCCTCCACTCCTCGAATCGGGTCTCGAAATCCATCAGAAAACTCATGGTGGACGACTCATACATCATTGGAAAAACTGCACTTTTTATTTAAAAAGAGAGAAAGCAGTTTATATAAGTTTTGCGGTTTCCCCCCCCCCCCCCAAATCCAGAAAATCTCATGGAAATCCGAATCCAAATCATCAATAGCATATAAACCCATGAATATAGGTATGAGAATCCATGAATACGGCATAACAATGAATAACAGTATGCATGAAGTGACAAGTAATAACTACAATATCTAAGCTGGCATATAAGGTAAGTACACTAATATCATGTCAACCACTAGCTATCAAGGTAAGTTAAGCAATAATATTTTCTAAGTTGTACGTGACATGGCAATTACCGATGAAGATGTGTGTGAGCCGGCAAGTAAGTGTACGTGGTACATACGCATCATCGGTAATGGTGCTAGTGTCCTAACAGCATAATATAAACAATGCAATATGAAATAACAATGTAAGTATGCGATGCGGAGCGACCAACCATAATGAGCGGGAGCTAAATATTAAACAATGGTGCCATTTGAAATAACACGAATCGTGGGGTTTTGAAAATAAGGGCTACGGTGGTTTTAAGAAAGGATACGTCTTTTGAAATATCCGTAGATCCCTTGACCTGTCTTTTAAAATACCCACGATCCGCTAGTTTTGAAATAGGTAGGAGTATAATCTAATCTAACAACTACACTAAACTATACGGCTGAACTAACAAGCTGAACTACAGGTAAGGAAACCGCCTATCATCTGAGTCGATACATATACATACCTGTATATGTAAAGTCGGTGATCCCGCCTCAATAATATCATATCCGATACCATATCTATAATCAGACATCCCAAGTCAAGAGTGCAGATCAAACATCAATATATAGCTCGTACGTAAATCCGTCGTACGGCATCCCCAAATCTGTGTACGGGTCAATATCATACTCAACCATTCTATGCATATCACTATTCACATGGTATCGTCGTCCAAAGATCCGCTATAAACATCAGGACGTATCTCAAGTACGAATCCTGCCATATCATCGATATCATAATCTCAAATCCAATCTCATCAACTCATCTCAATCCCAAGTATCATCCTCAAATCCAGTATGTAAACACATAGTCCCATACCCTTGTGAACACATAACAATATAACCCCATATAAGCACATATGAAAGAAGAATGTATGCAAGTATGGGTGTGCGTGTGTAAATGTGGTGCAACCTCTACTCTAGGGTCTCGCAACACTAAACCTATCCAATCACACCTAAAATCTATCTTTAACCAATAAACTCAACAATATATAATCAATATTTATGCGTGTATACATATTCGTATACATCACCACGAACTGCGGGGCTGCTATACGCCATCCACCCGACTTCTCCCCGTAGATATAAATCTATTCACCTGGTCCTCGCTCGCCGGTGCCGACGTCGCCAAACGCTTTCTTGTCTTCTCGAAGTCTTCGTAAGGGTACCTACATATCATAACGCACCGTATCACATTAAAATCCGACTCATGACTAAAACGACACACGAATCCCATATAGGTCAAAACCTATGGCTGCTTTAACAAATTAACCCAAAAACCCTCGACGTCGGCGTACAAACGCCAAACCATCGAGAAAAACCCAAACACACTCATTTTCACGATCACAAGCACTAATTATACTATAAAATAGGTTAAAATTCACAAAAACCCCAAATTCACCTTAAAAGCCATTTTTCCGAAAATCTAGCAAGCAAAAATTACCCGTTTTAGTACAAAACTCGACGTTTAAACAAATCTAGCGTCCATAATATTTATTAAATATCTTAAATAAGTCATAAAAACAATTTCCACAATTTAATCTCATTAAATTCCATTAACCCCAAAATTCTAGTTTACAAAATACCCAATTTTTTAACAATTTATAGCAAAAATGCACAAACAACAATTTATCTAGGATTTTCATGAACTAAAGGCATTAAACCACTCAATATAATATTTATAATGACATGAAACCTTAATTTAAATTTTATCTCACAAAAATATAATTATTTTAAAAACCTAGTTTACAACTTATATAAATATCACATTTTAAATCAACAAAAATGCAAACTAGCAACTTAATTTGATTTAGCATAACACTAATATGTCAAATATATCACGCAACCATAATCTCACAACACAAAACCCTAATTAGATTTTCACAAACCCTAATCTAAATCTTCTCTTGCAAACCCACATCTTTCAATTAAACCATAAATTAGCACCTAATAAGCTTCATTAAGGAATTAAACCAACAATTGAACAATGGGTCAAAAGTTATACCTCACAACCATGAATCAAACTTGAAATCTAGACCTCCAATTTGAAATCCTTGCACCAAGATCCATGCTAAAGACGGCGAGGGAAAATGGGTAGGAGTCGGATTTGGATTTTAGCTTGATTTTTGATGGAATTTGGACATTTTTTTGAGGGAAAATGAGGTGGGGTTTTGGGTGGAAATTCTGGACAGCAAGAATGGGGGGGCTCGGCTGCAAGTAGGGGGAAAGAGGAGAGAGAGGGAGGTGGGAAAAATGATATCTAGTCAACCTAGTCAAAGTCCACTCTCATTTCTACATTTCCTTTTTCTTTTCTTTTCTTTTCTTTTGCAACACAAGTGGGGAAAAGATTGAGGGAGGGGCTGCTGAATTCAGCCAAGAGAAAAGATAAATGGGAGTGTGTGAGTGTGGGCATGGGTGTGGGGTGATTGAAAATGATAAATACTATACCCCCAAACATCCATTAACACTAAATTCACTATTTAAGCATTTTTCTTCGATATTTTCTAACACCGTTTTGGCAAACCATTTCATTTCAAAAACCACATGATAAAATTTTGTTTAATGTGTTATGATGCACAAAATTTGTTTCAACTCATTCCAATTTATAATTTTCCCTAATTAAATGTATTAGTGACGGCTTAAAATAATATTAAAATAATTAATTTCGGAAAAATTTTCAGAAAATTTGAAATTTCACCAATGGCTCAATAAACACCATATACTAGCAATTTCATAGCTAGAATATGTATATTTAATTTTATAATAAAGATATTTGTATTTTGACTTTTTACAGAAAACCCCCTTATTTTACCGATTTTCCGAAATTTCACCAAAACGATTTTCAAAACGTTACATCTCGGGTGGATCATCTTCGACATGAGTGGACTGACGAGGAGGCCCGATCCGAACGTTCCATGGAGCGTATGACGACGACGAGGACAACAACAAGAAGACACGAAGGACAAGTTTTCATGAGTTAAAACTTCTTTCCGAGTAGTTAAACTCTTGCATGTTTGCTAGTTAGGGTTTAGCATCGATCCGGCATAGGGTTATTCTAGCACCGTTTTTAAATCGTTTGAAATTTTTTGTTCCGCAAACGGCCATGGGTGATGGCCAGGGCGTTAGCATAACCTTTCAGTGGTATTAGAGCCAGGTTAAACCCTTTACTAGCTTGTTAGCAAGTGTTAGAATTTCGATAGTCGGAAAAACCTGAAAAGCGAAACACCAATACCCTATCTTTCTGTCGATTTTTTAAAAGTGTCAGAAAAATTATTTCAGATGTACTAAAATTAAGTGCAAGATATTCTAAGAATACAGAAGAAAATTCAACCCCTGAATCGGCAAGGCGACCGCCAAAGCGCGACAGATCGGTGGTTTTAGCCGCGGATCCACGGCCGAGTCAAGGCCGATTCAGTACATTTTTCATCTGTTATTTATTGTTTTTTGTGTATTCTTCTCTGGAATATTTTGTTTTTACCCATTGTTTTTGGTGTGCTGGTTTGCACTTAGGGTAGACACGGAAAATATATTTCGATCGAAATTCTAAATATTCTTGGCTAACCGGATCTTCTGTATTGCTTATATGTATTTTTAAACGTCAGCTAATTTCTATATGTCGGTTAGTTTGAGATTGCACATATCTATTGGTTTGTGTATATGAACTTTATTGGATTGTCGATGATGAATAGCCGGGAATGTGTGAAGAGAGTTGTTTTTTTCTTTCATTCAATGTAATTTGTAATTTGATGTAATATTATTTTGTGGGGCACATCCGAGTTGAGGTTGTAGCCGCCGTTGTATTATTTCTTTTACTTTTTTCTGCTCCTAGGATAGACCCAAGGTGGGGTGCACAAACAACCGGGTTTTTGAAGTGCCGAGTGGCCAACTCACTTTGCTGAGGGAGGTTGCTTCACTTCGGGAATTTGGCGGGTAGTTTGCCGCACCCGTAGGGGACTGGGGTGGGGTTTGGCTATTCATCACGACCGTGGAATCCGTCTTTTGTTACAGGCTTAAACGAAATGCGGTATTCCAAGTATATCCAATATGTTCATCTGTGATCTAGAATGCCTATTATTGCGTGAGATGAATGATAATTATATATATGCTATATATTAGACGTTGCTTATGTTTTGCATCCGCGCTAGTCCAGCCCCCGCTCTGGCGTTAGTTAACCTAACAGTGTAAGATGGGGCTTAGTGGCGAATGTGGATGGCATAATCGTACGTCATATTATCATTTCTTTCTGTAATGATAAGTGTAAATGATGGGACTGCATTATTAATGCAAAGCAAACAAACCAAAGTTGAATCGTTGGAACAAATTTTAAAACCACTCGGTTTTTCCCAAAACAGCAGACTTTTAAATGCGGAGCTTAAACCACTCCTTTTAAAAGCTATCAGGTTCCTTCGATTAAATCAAGTTCATCGCGTTCACGATTTTTCCAAAACCATCGTAGCCCTACGAGTAGTACTTAGTATTCGTGCTGCGTTTGTTGACTCCGTCAAGACGTAGTGTACGGTAGCTGAGTGGTGCTCGTTTGTAGCATTAGTTGTGATTGGTTAGGAAAGTTGTATAACCTTGTTGACCCCGTCAAGGGTTATGGGGTGGGTTTAATGCAATCAAGATAATGACGGGTTGAACTTGACTATGACTCTTTGATTTGTTGACTCCATCAAGGTCACTAGGGTCCTAGGGGCAAAAATCCACATCGGGAGTTTCTAAGGAAACTGAAACTTAATAGTTCTGCATACCATTTGGAGTGTGATAATGTTGGTAGGATTCCTTCAGGATTATCACACAATAATATTTGGATCCCGATCCTACTGTGAGTATCCGCTACTCCTCGGGAGATTTTTTTCACTGAACACAATCAATGCTATAAAACCATGTAGGTGTCTAGAACGGTGTTAGCGGGGCTACGCCTCCAGGGAAAAGAGGTTATGTAATTAAGGAACTTCACGAAAGAGTTGGAAAACCTCCCTCGAAGTACCAACACCATCCTGGTTGAAAGGTTAAGCAAGTATTGTAGGGTGAGATTAATCCTGACTAATTCTTCTTTTATGGTTTGAGGAAGGATTCAAGAAACAGTGGGATCCGTCCTGTTTAGATAAACTAAAAACCAATCTAAACTTTCAAGAGCATCATGCTCAGTGTTTTCTTCTCTCTCTTCTAATTGCAGCGACCAGGTGACCAGATTAGGTTACAGTTAGATAATAACATGACTGATTTTTACTATATTGACTGGCAAAGCTTTGTCCAGATGTCCATTACCTATGACAAGCTGGACCACCTTCTTACTATTTAAGCCCCGCCGTCCCATGTCCAGATTCCACCATCATGGATGATATCCGTATAATAAAGGAAAAAGACTGTGCGAATGCTAAGTGCCTCGTGTTGGCCTCAGTAGATGGAGTATACTAGAGGCAGCACGAGAAGATGGACTTAGCTTCCATCTTCCTCCATAACAAGATTTATATGGAGTGCAATCTCGTATCGCAAGATATGAGACCTCAAAGGAATTGCTTCAAGCGAGGTTGGCTGTCTGGTCATCTATAGGGGACCACGTCCCCATAATGATCAGCTATATTAAACAGCTCACAGACCTGGAGATCACGTTAGAGAACGAGTCATATGCTGACTTAATTCTACTATCCCTATCTTCTACTTACACCCAGGGGAAGAAAGTTATACTTCCAGTTTAGGGCACCCTGAAAGAAACAAGGGAGGAACCCGCTCTGCTTAATGGGGAATCTTTCTCTTCTGGATCCAAGGCGAATGACAAGAATGAGAAGAAGAAGACCTCCACAAAGCCGATAGGCGGTGTCAGTAAGGTAGAGGAAAAGGGAAGGGCAAAAGTTTTGGGGCCGACAGTAGAGAAGAAGGGATGTTCCTATTGTCACGGGAAAGGGCATTGGCGGAAGGAATGCAGGGCTTGGAAAGCCAGAATTCAGGATCCGAAGCATGTTGTGGCTTCAACTTCGGGTGTGTTTGTGGTTGAAAACTGTTAGTCAATTAACTCTAGTTCCTGGGTACTATATACCGGATCAGGATCTCATATATGTAATTCATTACAACCTTTGAGAAACCGTAGAGTTATCAGGGTCGCTGATATGACTCTCAGAGTTGCTAACGGAATGAGCATGGACGCTGTATCCGTAAGGGTTTATCACCTAGGATTGACAAGTGGGAAAATATTGATTTTTCTTATCTGTTTGTGTGTACCTAGTTTAGTTTGTAAGCGATGTTCTCCACATCCACCCTTATCAGAGTTTGATTAGGTTAGGTACACTAAAGGACGGTATATATGTGTTAAATCAAGCTCAGGTCTTCAACGTCCAGAACACAATTAAAAGAAAGTCTACAGAATTATATATGTATTTCTTATGGCATTATAGACAGGGTGACATCAATGAAACAAGATTGACGAAGTTACATAGAGAGGGATATTTGGACCCGTTCGAATATCAGTCTTATGCAACTTGTAAATCATGTCTCATTGAAAGATGACAAAGACTCCGCTCACTGAGAACGGAGTAAGAGCGAGCGAGCTCTTGCGACTCATACACAGCAATATGTGTGGTCCAAGGTCCACACATGGAAGAAGTGGTTATTCCTATTTCATTACTGTTACGGATGATTTCTCTAGGTATGGACATGTTTTCTTGTTGAAATATAGATCTGTGGCCTTTGAGAAATTCCGAGAATATAAAAATGAAGTGGAAAAACAAACAGGCATAAGTAACAAGACACTGAGATCTGATCGACGTGGTGAATACTTAAATGCCGAGTTTCTAGATTACATAAAAGAGAATGGAATTCTCTCTCAGCTTACTCCTCCATACACACCACAACACCACGGTTTATCGGAAAGGCGGAACAGAACCCTATTAGTTATGGTTCATTCCATGATGAGTAACGTTGAGTTACCACGATCCTTCTGAGGTTATGCACTAGAATCAACTGCATATCTTTTGAATAAGGTTCCTACCAAGACTGTGCCTACCACACCATATCAGATGTGGAGTGGGAAGAAACCCTATCTTCGGTACTTGAAGATATAGGGATGTCCAGCTTTTGTGAAAAAGCAGCATGCGGACAAGTTCAAGGCACGCTCAGTACTGTGTAGGTTTGTGGGATACCTAAAGAACTCCAAGGGGTATCTTTTCTATTATGCAGAGAAACAAAAGGATTTTGTTTCTCGTCATGCCCACTTTTTAGAAAATCAATTTTTTGTAAAAAGGATAGTGGGAGCGCAATAGAACTGGAAGAAATTCCAGAACTACAAACTATTACTGAAAGTATGGTAGAACTAGAGGTTTCAGAAGAACCGGACATCCCCCCACCACTCCACAGGAATAGTAGGCAGTCTCGTCCGTCCGAAAGATACTACGGTTTTCTCATGGACGGGGAAAGAGAGGATTGCATCATTGTATATGATGAGCCAACTAGCTTCCAGCAAGCCATTCAGAGCAGTGACTCGGTAAAATGGTTGGATGCATTGTGGACCGAAATGGAGTCCATCTGACACCAACAAAGTATGTACTTTGAATATTGCTCCAGAAGGGGTAAAACCCATAGGATGCAAATGGATCTTCAGAAAGAACATTGGTGTAGATGGACAGGTTGAAACCTCTAAGGCTAGACTTGGTACAAAAGGTTTTTCGTCAAAGACCTGGTTTAGGACTATGATGAAACCTTTTCTCCATTGTCTATGCTCAAATCCATTTGGATCTTTCTTTCCATTGCTACCTTCCATGATTGTAAGTTTTGGCAGATGGGCGTATAGACCGCTTTCCTAAAATGGGTATTTGGAAGAGTGAGTCTATATGGATCAGCCAAAGGGTTTCAATCAGAATGGGAACAGCAGGAAAGTGGGTAAGTTGCTTAAGTCCATTTATGGAATAAAGCAGGCATCGCGGAGTTGGAACATCTGTTTTGATGAGACGGTCAAAGAATTCGACTTTATCAAAAATCCTGATGAACCATGCATTTACAGTAAGATTGTGGGGAGAACTGTGGGATTCCTCGTCTTGAACGTGGATAACATTCTTTTGATAGGAAATGACATTCCTATACTACAACCAGTCAAAGGATTCTTGTCATTAAGGTTCTCCATGAAAGACCTGGGTGATACCTACTACATTGTGGGGATCCTGATCTATCTTGATAGATCAAAGAGGATAGTGGGACTTTCACAGTCAAGGTACATCAGCACCGTACTGAAAATATTTAGTATGGAATAATCTATGCGCGGTAGTCTACCGGCTTGTCACGGAATCACTCTCTCCAAAGTGATGTCTTCCAAAACTGATTTGTAAAGGGCTCGCATGTCGATTATACCCTACGCTTCTGCGGTAGACTCTATAATGTATGCGATATTGTATACCAGACCAAATGTTTCTTACGCACTCAGCGTGTCAATCCAGTATCGGTTAAACCCAGGCGAGAAGCACTGGATAGCAGTAATGAACATTCTTAAGTACCTGAGAAAGACTAAGGAGATGTTCTTGGTGTATGGCAGATAAGACCTCCTGATCGAGGCCTTTGTTGAATCCAGCTTCCAGAGTGATAAGGATGACTCCAAGTCCATGTCCGGTTATGTATTTACCCTTAATAGAGGGGCGGTCTGTTGGAAGAGCTCCAAGCAGAACACCGTTGCTAATTCAACAATGGAAACGGAGTATTTCGCTGCATGAGACGCCGCAAAAGAGACAGTCTGGATGGGGAAGTTCTTAACTGAACTTCACGTGGTTCCTTCCATTGTTAGTCCTATACTTTAGTATTGACAACAAACGATGCTATAGCTTTAGGGAAGGAACCCAAGTCCCATCAGAGATCCAGAAAAATCTTGAGACGGTACCACCTGATCAGGGAGATCGTTGATCGCCAGAAGATCGAGGTGAGGAGAGTAGATTCGAAGAACAACTCTGCAGATCCACTAACACAGGCCATCTCTCAGATACTGTTCGAGAGGCTATTCGAGATCATTGGTCTACGATACGCCAATATATGGCCTTAGTGCAAGTAGGAGATTGTTAGTGACATATGCCCTAGAGGCCAGTATTGTATCATACTGGTTCATATATTACTTAATGGAGGCTTGGGATATACATGGATATAGTAACAGTCTTGCTCAAATTGGTAGTATGCTACCTGGTTTGTTTCTATCTCAATATGTGCATGTGTTTCTTTGAGCATATCGCTTATACATTTGGTAGAGCCCTTAGGATCTTTGCTTGATTACCATCGTCGTGATGGCAGTCACACTAGTGGGGGCTGGGTAGTCTATAAGAACATCCTATACAGGTCCCTAGCCATAGGATTATCGAGACGGGGCATCGATACTTCAGAGTAGACTAGTGCATACGCTTCTCAGCAGGAGAGATGGTTTATCCCATAGCCATTAATATATAGTACTAGAGATAGTATGCAGGTGCTCATTAGGTTATGAGTACACTGGACAGGAATAGTTGGGAACTGCTGGTGGGCATTATACCTATCGTCGGGTCGCAGTACCTAGGTGACATGAGTACATCTTTGTCCGTCAACTTGACACTGATACTTCGCCTCGCGTGTGTTCCCACTGCACTTTGATTACTACCCTACCACGACTCAAAGGAGTCGTGCAAACAGGTAGTAGTTGGGTGCAGTCCCAAAGCACTTTGAGGAAGTTGCGGTTAGATAGGATTTATCTCTCCCGGTATTGGGGGTTGATATCGCGTTGTGTTCGGAGAGCCATTACACAAAGTCCTTAGCCGGGGCAAGCGAGATTTACTGGTAGGTATTCCAGTAGTTTCTCAGGGTGTTTTGGGCTACACTCCGGCACGACTTATTGCGCTATTAAGGGTATAACGATTACCGCCCCCTAGGCCCGATATGCGATACTCTTAGACGAACAGACCGGACTGTACGGAGATTGTCATAGACAGGCTCAGTAGGAGTTCGGATGAGTTTTCTCATCGGCCTTCTTAGCGACATATACATGGGGGCCGTTACGTACAGCTATTAACACGTGCGGTCTGTGGTTAAACCCACTGCCAGCGTACTGTCGAGTCTTTAGAGTCCTACACAGAGGGTTTCCCTACATCGAGCAAAATATGTAGAGGTCGTATGCTTTTATGACAGGGTTTGATCGCATACGTATACTTGTGCACAGATGAAGATTCAGACAGATAATACTAGTGGGTTTGGTTTAAGCCGGATCCTAGTATTATACTGATGGATTGTTTTCGTCTCTTTTGTATTCGTATTTTTCGGAATACGGATACGGGTATGTATATACAGATGAGGGGCAATTTTGTAAATTGTTCAAAGATGCTTCTAGAAGAGACACCTCATAATTGTATTTATAATTTTAGTTTAAATGATTATTCATTTTATGAGTGGAGGAAATGAGGTGTATTTTGCATAAATTAGAGCATGGCTTTTGGTGACACTTGTGGGGTTTTCATCCCATGACTCACCAAGTTAATTGTGAACCATATTTTCATTTTCAAATATGATTTATTCATTAGGAAATGGGTAGGTTCAGATTGGAGCTAATAGAGTTCATTCTCTTTTCTTATGCAATCTTTCTCACTTGCATTTTCCTTAAGTGTTCTTCTTTTACATACTTCAAGCCATTCTTGTCTCATTAGTTGAGAATCCTATGTTAGTGTATATGCCCTAGGGGCCATTATTGTATCATACTAGCTTGTATATTACTTAATGGAAGCTTGGGATATTCACGGTTATATATCAGTCTTGCTAAAAATGGTAGTATGCTACTTGGTTTGTTTCTACTTTAATATGTGCATATGTTTCTTGTAACGTATCATTTATATATATTAGTAGAGCCCATAGGATCTTTGCTTGATTACCAGCGTTGTGATGGCAGTGACACTGGTGGGGGCTGGGTAGTCTATAAGCAACATCCTATACAAGTCCCTGGTCGTTGGATTATCGAGACAGGGCATCGATATTCCGGAGTAGACCAGTGTGTACGCTTCTCATCCCAGTTGGGGAGATGGTCTGTCCCACAGCCATCAGTACGTCGTACTGGAGATAGTATACAGGTGCTCGTTAGGTTACGGGTACACCGGACAGGACACACAGAGGAACTGTTGGTTGGTATTATACCCGTCGTCAGTTAACAGTTCCCAGGTGACATGAGTACAGCATATTCCGCAGACTTGACACTGCTACTTCGCCTCGAGTGTGTGCCACTGTTCTTAGATTGCTACCCTACCGCGGCTCAATGGAGTCGTGCAAACAGGTAGCAGTTGGGTGCAGTCCCGAGCACTTGGAGGCAGCGGCGGTTAGACAGAATTCGCCTCTCCCGGTATTGGGAGTTGATATCGCGTTGTGTCAGAGAGCCATTACGCAAAGTCCCTAGCCAGGGCAAGCGAGATTTACTGGTAGGTTCCAGTAGTTTCTCAGGGTGTAATGGGCTACGCTCCGACACGACTTATACCGCTATTATGGGACTGACGCTTACCGCCACCTAGGCTCGATATGCGATGGTCTTAGACGAACAGACCGGACTGTACGGAGATTGTCACATCAGGCTCAGTAGGAGTTCGGATGGGTTTCCTCATCGGCCTTCTTATCGACATCTACCTGGGGACCGTTACGTACAGCTAGTGTCGCTTGTGGTCTGTAGTTAAACCCACTGCCAGCGTAGTGTCGAGTGTTTAGAGTCCCACACATAGAGTTTCCCTGCTCCATGCGAAACGATATAGAGGTCGTATGGTTTTACGACAAGAGTTCGGACGCGTACATGTGTTCACGCACGTACGACGTTCGGACAGTTTATACTAGCCGGCTTTGGTTTAAGCCAGATTCTAGTATCGGGTTATTGGATTTATACAGTCTAAAGTTTTTCCGTGTTTTCACGGATAGGAGGGGCGTTCTCGTAATTTGTCGGGAAGCTTCTAGAAGGATGATGACATGGAGGGTAAGGTGGCATTAGCATTTAATGCATTTGTGACTCACTTAGATGAATCATTCAAGTGAGTTAATGAAGCATTTATTGCTTAATGACTCACTTAATGATTCATTGCATATATTTAATGAAGCATGATGATAATGCATTTTGATTTATTCTTTTTGATTTTCTTATGCTTCATAATATATTAGAAGTGAGAAGTTTTTTCATTCATAACTTATGCTCACCTTCTCTCTCCTCAAGCTCTCTCTTGAAACCCTAATCCTCCCCTCTCATGTGTTGAGATCAAGGATTAGATAGACTAATTAATCCATAATCTCACTCTATATCACCTAGGTCACTTTGATTAGCAACTAAAGAAACCTAGTTACCTCAAGATTAGAGGTGAAGCTTGTAGTAGGAGCTCTCGGGTGGATCGTCTTTGACTCGAGGAGGCCATTGAGGTGCCGACGTTCCAAAGATCCTACGAGAAGTGGAGGACAGCGATGAAGACCCGAAGGACAAGTAACATGAGGTATAACTTCGAATATGAGTAGTTAAACCTTTCGTAGTTTGCTAGTAACGGTTTATATACGATCCACGTGCTCAAGTCCGTGTTACGAAGCTTTGATAATCGTTTTTCATATATTCCGCCTCCTCGCAAGCTCGTGGGGTGCGTGACATGGACTTACATCCTATAGTTATGAGAGACAAACCATTCCATCTGCATTCTCTACATAGTCTACGACATCTAGTGCGGTGAACTAGATGCCCTAGTTACTTCAGTTGAGGTGGAAGCTTGATGTACAGGCTATCGGGTGGATCATCTTCGACATGAGAGGACCGACGAGGAGGCCCGGTCCGAACGATCCATGGAGCCTATGACAACGAGGAGGACAGCGACAAGATGACCCGAAGGACATGTTTTCATGAGGTAAAACTTCTTTCAGAGTAGTTAACCTCTTTCATGTTTTCTAGTTAGGGTTTAGCATCGATCCGGCAAAGGGTTATTCCGGCGCCGTTTTTAAATCGTTTGAAATTTTTTGTTCCGCAAACGGCCACGGGTGATGGCCAGGGCGTTAGCATAACCTTTCACTAAGATCACAAAACCACAATAGTTTAATTCTAAATTACAATAGGATATACTAAACACTAATAGATTAACTAAAAGTGTATAATTATACCTCATGTGGCAACCCAAGAAATTTCTTCGGTTGCCCAAAGTGTTCAAAATATACACTTGATCCATCCATGGTCTTTGTGAGGAGCATGTGGTCTTTTTTTGGGAAGGGGTATAAGGTTTGGTGGTGGTTTTGTGGGTGGCCATGGAGGTAGAGACGGTGGAGGGAGGATGACGGAGGAGATGAAGAAAATGGTTGATGTGAAGAAATCAATGATGAAGTCAAGAGTAGGAGCCATACCTCCCTCTCTCTCTCATTCTCTCTCATGGAAGGCCTCATGCCATCATGTTGTCCCCTACTCTCTCTCCTCAATCATTTGTTCTCTTTGCTTTTCTTTCTCTTTTCTTCTCACAAATAATTCACAAGTCACAAAATGCAAATGAACAAATATGAAACAAAATGCAACATGTCATGGTGCACTAACCATGGCTAATTAAAAATATGGATTTGGCTTAATCGTGATTAGCAATGCACTAATCAAGTTTAATTTAAATTTGCATATAATTAATTATAAAATACCCAAATCCAATAAATACCCTTTTTAAATATATAAACCATATTAATCTTCAATTATTTTCCAAATATTGGTATATAATTATACCATTTTACGAAAACTCCAATTCGCAAATCGAATAGTTTTCGCGAAATATATTATTTTATTATTTAAATTCCAAAAATAATATTTTTTTCTAAAATGTTTCTGTAAGTCTTCGGCAGCGCCCCGGCCGTCAATCCGAGGCCAAACGCGGAAAAAAAACTTTTATGAACTGGCGCTAACGCAGACTTTCACCCGGATAGTGCCATTAACACTAAACTAGCAAACTACAAAGATGATAGAAAGGCTACACCGATCGATCCGTGTCCTTTGGTCTTTAGCCCTATCCTTAGCTCTTCGCGGCATCTCCCATCTCGCTCGATCTCCTGTCTCCTCGTCGAAGTGGCACCACATCAACGAATCTTTATACGGGCTCCCGTCTCTTTACCGAGGCAACTCGGACATGAAGTTTGCCAGCCGACATGTCCAAGATGAAGTAGAGAATGTGTAGGATTACTTTGTCTCAAGACACCCAATATTTCTTAACTCATGAGACATTATGGGTGGAGGAAGAAGATGAAGCCAAAAAGGGTGAGAGAAGCAACTCATGAAAAAAATTCTCATGGCTAAGTGTTGTGAGATCTTTTATACAAGCAAGAAACTCAAGAATAAAACCCAAGGGTTAAGCAAAACCTCTCACAAAACATATCATGAAAGAATAGTGTAGGGCTAGTCACTTAATGACTCACCCCATGAATCACCAAAACAATCATGCTTCATTTAAAGCTAAACATGACTCGCCCTCCACCTCATTAAACCATTAATCCAAATGGTTACTACAATAAAGAGGTGGCATCTTCTAGAAGTATCTTGTAATGAAATTACGAGAATACCCCTCAACCGTATATACATACCCGTATCCATATTCCGACTGAATACGAATACAATGAGACGAAAATATTCCTACACAATATAATACTAGGATCCGGCTTAAACCAAAGCCCACTAGTATTATCCGTCCAAATCATGACACGTGCACAAGTGCACGTGTATGTTCGAACCCTGCCATAAAACCATACGGCCTCCACAATGTTTCTCCCGAACATTGGAAACTATCTGTGGGGGACTCTAAAGACTCGTCAATACTCTGGCAGTGGTTTTAACCACAAGCACGTTAGTGGTACTAGCTGTTACGCCATGCTTCCCAATATACGGGAAGGGAACGCGACTGGTCCTCTACGTATTTACTCAGAAGCAAATACGCTAATGTAACTAAGCAATATAAAAGTAAATACACAAGAGACAAGAGATATAAACTGAACAGCAACTTTATTTATTAACATTCTTTTGTACAATGCATGAAAAGGAAATACAACTGAAATAAAGCAATGCCTAAACAATGGCATAACAGAAATGAAAAGTACTGAATGGAAAGTGTACAATGTCTAGAGCTCGGGGTCATCACTGAACCGGTCCAAGTCTTCAGCAGTGGGCTTGTTTTCTGACGAGTCCAAAACACCTGACGACATTCAAAGAAGAAAGAAATAGAATGTCGTCAGCGAACAGGTCGCTCGGTAAGTCCCAAAGATAAGGGAGGAATAGACAGAGGGTAAGAGAGATAGAGAGTAGCTTTTAATGTTGTATTATATTGTTGTAGTATTGTGTAAACGCTGTTGTTTGTATCTTGGTACAGAAGAATGCCAGTGTATACGAGAGGGGTCTCTATATGCTAGAGACCAGGGCAAACGGAATATAGAGTACAAGGCTCCGTTAGAAGGCGCGGAACAATGGCAATTGGATTCATGTTAGGTGTATTAAATCTTACCGTCTCGTGCCACTTTTAACACCTTCCGTACCAATCTACCCCTTAAACCCCGTAGTGTTTTGATTGTATTGTTGTGTTGTATTGTATAAATGGTATAGTTGAATGACTGACCAGAAACATGATATCAGTAAACGGATGTAACTGAAAAATCATGTAAATGGATTAATTGGAGAAGCATGTAAATGGAATGTATATCCATGGTTTGGTTCAGTCAAATTGTATAGATTGATAATTGGATTCATGGATTCATGGATTCATGTTGAATTGAAATATTGTAGATTGTAATTTGTAGATTGTAATTTGTAGATTGTAGATTGTACTTGAATCATATTCAAATCAGATTATAATAAGACTCAAACCGAGTTAGACAATTAGAAAAGTAAATTGAAGTCCTGATTGTTTTGATGTTATCGGAAACCACTGCACATAGGCGGCAGGATTTGTGTCTTTTTCAAACACGATTACCGTATTGATAAACCGTTGTTAAGTTGTCTACCTTAGATAGGCAAGCACCCACTTCTCCGGCTCCCTGAGGCTCAAGAGATTGGTCCCGCTTAAACCTATATTTACTAGGGTCCTTAGGGTAATTTATAGAACTTGAGGGGGTTTTATGTAAAAATACTTTTGTAAAGTTTTCAAAATACACCCCAAGTATTTATTAATCGTCTTTAGAGTTATAATGAATGTAGATTTTATATTGTGATATTTCTAGTGAAAATATCCTAATTCCATAATAAATGGTATTTATTTGTAATATTGATTATATGGAATTCATGGTATTTTAGTGTAAACTGATTCTTGTGACATTTTTAAAAAAAGATAGAATATTTATAATAATTCAAATTAGATATTTTTGAATTACATATACATATATTTATATGAAAATAAATTTTAATATATTTATTATATTCTAGAAATCTCGTTTTTCTTAAGATGTCGTTTTTAAATCTTTCGAGACCGAATGCTCCTTACGGAGGTCTGAATCTCGCACTACTAAGCCCGAGGATGTGCGATAATCCGCACCATCCCGAACGGGTTCCCCCAAATGAGTTGTAGCGGGGCTTTGCAAAGATTTGTATAAATACTAATCATTAGAAAACGGTTTTATTAAGTAAATGGTATTTAAATGAAATATTTTGTTATCCCGTATTCTAAATTCCCGAGGGTATCATGCTATGTTGCATATGAGTGTGTGAGGAGGTAGGTCGTTACCTCGTGATTTACTTAAAGATATAGCATGTTTTGTGATATTGAATGTAGAATCGAAACTATGTGGTATTTAAATGAAAATACGGTAAAATGAAATAGCCATTATTTTATGATATGAAACTTGATCAATTCGGTTGATTAGTGTTTAATAGTCAACATGAGAGAGTTTAAGCATAACTGTATTAACGAGAAGTAAAGTTTTATAAAGAAACCGAATCGGAAATCGGATTTGTTCCGATTCCGTCGGTTTTGTAAATTCGTAATTTTAGAAAAGAAAAGAGGGGTAGAAATGGGAACTTGCGGGTTTCGATCAATGATAAAAGGAAGGTGGATCGGGAGGAGTCGTCGGTGCGTCGTTTCGTCTCCGGGAGCTCCTAGGATCGTTGCCGGAAAATCCGCCGAAGAATTCGCCGGAGCTTCGTCTTTCGCTCACTTCGATTGCACACAAAAGTTTCTTGAAAATTCTAGAGAGTTGGCTCAGAGTTTGGGGGTGAGAGGGTAGAAGGTAGGGGTGATATTTATAGGGTTTGTCTAGGGTTAGGGTAGGTGAAAGGTTAAAATGAAAAATGTGATAAAATGTATTAAAAATATATTAAAAGTGGAGTAATTGGGGTTTTAAAAAAGCTATGGAAATGGTCTGAGGCTAAAATTTTGCAGGTGCATAGGGAATGTGAAAAGACAAAATTTTCATGTTGGAGTCGTCGCAGGAATCGGCCGACTCGGCCGTGACTCGGCCGTGACTCGGTCGGAGGACTGAGTCGGCCGAGTCAAGGCCGATTTGGCCGATTCCCGGTCGAGTCAGGCGGCCGGGATCCCCCCCGACGGTTCATCTAACCCCTGTCAATGTTACATTTTTGGGTGTAGTGGGGTTTTTGTGAGATATGCACGTATAAACCCTTGGTATTCAAAAGGTTTTAAAAAAATCAATGTTAAAAATAATGTGGGGGAATGGGATTTGAACTCTGGTGGCTTGGTTCAGCTGTGCACGGTATTACCAATGAGCCACAAGCTCCTTCTTGTAATTATGGAGCTAATTAATTACTTATAGTAATAACAGTAAATGTAAATACCCTAAGTATACATTAATTTTAAAGCAAATTTTTGTACACTAAAAATGGAGTTGTTAAATTCTTTTAACATGTAATTAAAAGCAAAATAATTACTTATATCTTATGCTCAGGCTAAAATACCCAGTTATGGATTTTGAAAAAAATATTTTGAAAAAATTTGTATAGGAAATTTAGGGTTGTTATATTCTACCCTCCTTATAAAAATTTCGTCCTCGAAATTTGTAAAAGGAAAGTGTAACAAACTCAAGGAAAGTTTGGTGTCTGGAGTACTTGATAGTGTATAAAAATAAGAAAGTGATACGAAGGTGAAAAAGACTTACCGGTGTTACCTTGACCTACAGTCTCGGCTTCTACGGCTTCTAATGTGAATGTCTGTCGCCGTGGTACATTCCTTCTAGCAAGAGGCACATTCTGTCTTTGGGGCCTGTTTCTCTGCCCTCTAGGCACGTCCCTCATTGCTTGTTGGAATTGGCGAGTAGGCTGTGCAGGTGGTGGAGCAGGTAGTGCATAACGAGGTGCAAGAGCCTGGATAGCTGGCCGCTGCAGGTAGTTGGTGGGTGTGTGAGTTGAGTTGCTATTGTAAGGACAGTTCCCAATCCCGTGGTTGGATGCGCCACAAATTAGACACATGCCTTTTTCACGCCTAATGTCCTTCCACAAGTGTCCCTTTCTTCTGCAGTAGTAGCAGAAATCTAGACTTGACTGGTTATTGGTTTCTTCTGGTCTCCTGGGTTCAAACGATGGCCTGGAAGAGGCTCCTCCTGCTATTTGAGTGGCAGAGTGTTTCAAACTGGTAGATTGGGGTCTGCCCCTCGACTTTATCACAGCCTCATAACTGCGGGCAGCTTTCAAGCATCTTCATGAGTCAGAAATTTCCCTGTAGCTAGTGCAGCCTGAATTTCTGTGTCCAAACCTTGTTGAAATCGACGGGCTCTGATCTCATCCGTCGGTATCAGGTGTGCCGCAAATCTATTACGGTCTTGTGTTAGCTGTGTAGTATGTGATACTAAAATTAGAAATACTGTGACATATCTTACCGACTGAGCATGGTGAATTCAGCGTCATACTCATCTACTGACTTATCCCACATCGAACCTTGTTGTAGATCAATGAACTGATGTTCCATGGCAAACCTGGCAGTCACAAGGAAGTACTTCGCATCGAACTTATCGCGAAAAGTCTTCCATTCAATAGGCTGATGAAGACGGCTCTCTTCCGCCTTCCAACAAACCCGTGCATTGCCCGTGAGTTGCAGCTTTGCAACTCGGACACCAGCTATTTCTGGCACTCGTGCTGCCGCCAGATCATCCTCTATGCTTTGTGCCCATTCCTCAGCTTCAAGTGGGCTTCCCTTTCCGGAAAACTGCTTGGGATGTAAAGCCCTGAATTGCTTTACCCCAGGTGCGTCAGTCTCGGGACGGTTCAGGAGTTGTTGTTGTCCCTCTAGGAGGCTGCGGATTGCCTCAAGCAGAACCGTTTGCTCGTTGAGTGGAGCAGGAACGGCAGGTGTGAGTGGTAGTGGTAGAGGTGTGTTGTTGACATTGGTGCTGGTGTTGTTCGGGGAATCAATAACCTTGGAGAAAAATTTAGGTGAGGGCAGATTCAAAGTATATGATTCAAGGAATATGAAATTGATAAGATTCAAGGAACATGGATTGTAAAGAAATTTTAGTTGCTGGTTCTTGTGTTATATTGCTTAGGTTTGTTCACGCAGAACAGAAATGCATAGTATGGTTCTATACAGCTCTGACCTGCATGGGCCACCAACAAAACCTGTCACGCCCCGCTTCCCAGTATACGGGAAGGGAACGAGACTGGTCCGCTACGTATTTACTCAGAAGCAAATACGCTAAGCGTAACTAAGCAATATAAAAGTAAATACACAAGTGACAAGAGATATAAACTGAACAGCAACTTTATTTATTAACATTCTTTTGTACAATGCATGAAAAGGAAATACAACTGAAATAAAGCAATGCCTAAACAATGGCATAACAGAAATGAAAAGTACTGAATGGAAAGTGTACAATGTCTAGAGCTCGGGGTCTTCACTGAACTGGTCCAAGTCTTCAGCATTGGGCTTGTTTTCTGACGATTCCAAAACACCTGACGACATTCAACGAAGAAAGAAATAGAATGTCGTCAGCGAACAGGTCGCTCGGTAAGTGCCAAAGATAAGGGAGGAACAGACAGAGAGTAAGAGAGAGAGAGAGTAGCTTTTAATGTTGTATTATATTGTTGTAGTATTGTGGTAACGCTGTTGTTTGTAGCTTGGTACAGAAGAATGCCAGTGTATACGAGAGGGGTCTCTATATGCTAGAGACCAGGGCAAACGGACTATAGAGTACAAGGCTCCGTTAGAAGGCCCGGAACAACGGCAATTGGATTCATGTTAGGTATCTTAAATCTTACCGCCTCGTGCCACTTTTAACACCTTCCGTACCAATCTACCCCTTAAACCCCGTAGTGTTTTGATTGTATTGTTGTGTTGTATTGTATAGATGGTATAGTTGAATGACTGACCAGAACCATGATATCAATAAACGGATGTAACTGAAGAATCATGTAAATGGATTAATTGGAGAAGCATGTAAATGTAATGTATATTCATGGTTTGGTTATGTCAAATTGTATAGATTGATAATTGGATTCATGGATTCATATTGAATTGTAATATTGTAGATTGTAATTTGTAGATTGTAGATTGTAGATTGTACTTGAATCATATTCAAATCAGATTATAATGAGACTCAAACTGAGTTAGACAATTAGAAAAGTAAATTGAAGTCCTGATTGTTTTGATGTTATTGGTAACCGCTGCACATGGGCGGCAGGATTTGTGTCTTTTTCAAGACGATTACCGTATTGATAACACCGTTGTTAAGTTGTCTACCTTAGATAGGAAAGCACCCACTTCTCCGGCTCCGTGAGGCTCAAGAGATTGGTCCCGCTTAAACCTATATTTACTAGGGTCCTTAGGGTAATTTATAGAACTTGAGGGGGTTTTATGTAAAAATATTTTTGTATAGTTTTCAAAATACACCCCAAGTATTTATTAATCGTCTTTAGAGTTGTAATTAATGTAGATTTTATATTGTGATATTTCTAGTGAAAATATCCTAATTCCATAATAAATGGTATTTATTTGTAATATTGATTATATGGAATTCATGGTATTTTAGTGTAAACTGATTCTTGTGACATTTTTAGAAAAAGATAGAATATTTATAATAATTTAAATTAGATATTTTTGAATTACATATACATATATTTATATGAAAATAAATTTTAATATATTTATTATATTCTAGAAATCTTGTTTTTCTTAAGATGTCGTATTTAAATCTTTCGAGACCGAATGCTCCTTGCGGAGGTCTGAATCTCGCACTACTAAGCCTGAGGATGTGCGATAATCCGTACCATCCCGAACGGGTTCCCCAAAATGGGTTGTAGCGGCGCTTTGCAATGATTTGTATAAATACTAATCATTAGAAAACGGTTTTATTAAGTAAATGGTATTTAAATAAAAAAATTTGTTTTCCCGTATTCTAAATTCCCGAGGGTATCGTGCTATGTTGTATATGAGTGTGTGAGGAGGTAGGTCGTTACCTCGTGATCTACTTAAAGGTATAGCATGTTTTGTGATATTGAATGTAGAATCGAAACTATGTGGTATTTAAATGAAAATACGGTAAAATGAAATAGTCATTATTTTATGATATGAAACTTGATCAATTCGGCTGATTAGTGTTTAATAGTCAACATGAGAGAGTTTAAGCGTAACTGTATTAACGAGAAGTGAAGTTTTATAAAGAAACCGAATCGGAAATAGGATTTGTTCCGATTCCGTCGGGTTTTGTAAATCCGTATTTTTAGAAAAGAAAAAAGAGATAAAAATGGGGACTTACGGGTTTCGATCAAAGATAAGAGGAAGGTGGATCGGGAGGAGTCGTCGGTGCGTCGTTTCGTCTCCGGGAGCTCCTAGGATCGTTGTCAGAAAATCCGCCGAAGAATTCGCCGGAGAATCGCCTTTCGCTCACTTCGATTGCACACAAAAATTTCTTGAAAATTCTAGAGAATTGGCTCTGAGTTTGGGGGTGAGAGGGTAGAGGGTAGGGGTGATATTTATAAGGTTAGGCTACGGTTAGGGTTGGTGAAAGGTTAAAATGAAAAATGTGATAAAATGTATTAAAAGTGGAGTAATTGGGGTTTTAAAAGAGCTATGGAAATGGTCTGAGACTAAAATTTTGCAGGTGCATAGGAAATGTGAAAAGACACAATTTTCATGTTGGGGTCGTCGCCGGAATCGGCCGACTTGGACGTGACTCGGCCGTGACTCGGTCGGAGGACTGAGTCGGCCGTGTCAAGGCCGATTTGGCCGATTCCCGGACGAGTCAGGCGGCCGGGATCCCCCCGACAGTTCATCTAACCCCTGGCAATATTACATTTTTGGGTGTAGTGGGGGGTTTTTGTGAGATATGCACGTGTAAACCCTTGGTATTCTAAAGGTTTTTAAAAAATCAATATTAAAAATAATGTGGGGTATGGGATTTGAACTCTGGTGGCTTGGTTCAGCAGTGCAAGGTATTACCAATGAGTCACAAGCTCCTTCTTGTAATTATGGAGCTAATTAATTACTTGAAGTAATAACAGTAAATGTAAATACCCCGAGTATACATTAATTTTAAAGCAAATGTTTTTACACTAAAAATGGAGTTGTTACATTCTTTTAACTTGTAATCAAAAGCAAAATAATTACTTATATCTTGTGCTCAGGCTAAAATAATGTTAGTTGTATGTATACCCTAGAGGCCAGTA
Organism: Agapanthus africanus; assembly: GCA_030015575.1. NCBI lineage: Eukaryota > Viridiplantae > Streptophyta > Magnoliopsida > Asparagales > Amaryllidaceae > Agapanthus > Agapanthus africanus. Next base: position 348,998,711 of record JASDDO010000031.1, on the reverse strand, counting down.
TTGTACAGATGATGTATATTATATTGGATGCTTGGACATATATAGAGAGGACTTTCTTGCTCGATATGATAGGATGTTATCTGATTGCTCTTTATCTTAACATGTATACTTGTCTCTTGATACTGTCTTATAGTTACATGTTGGTAAAGCCCTTAGGATGTGTACTTTACTACTAGTACTATGATGCAGATCATGCTAGTGGTGCCATGGTAGTCCATAAGTACATCCTTTAATGTTCCTAGTCGTAGGTGTATCGAGACAGGGCATCGATATACTAGAGTAGACTAGCGTATACGCTTCTCGACCCATGAGATGGGCGATGGATGATCCCATATCCATTGGTGTTTGACATCAGAGATGGTATACGGGTGCTCAGTGGAGACTGGGTACACTGGACGGACTCGCCGAGAACTCCCAGATGGTATTATACCTCATGTCAGATGGTAGTTCTCTGGTTACACTTGTGCAGGTTAGTCTGTAGACCCGAGATCGTCATAGAGTCTTGTGTGATTCCCACTGTGCTTTGATTTTCACCTTACCACGTCCAAGAGGGCATGCAAAACCGTGGTTTTTGGGTACAGTTCCGAGTCACATGGAGGCAATGAGCGATAGGAGGGGCTTCGTCTTTCCCGGTATTGGGGGTTGATGTTGCGCTGTGCTCGATTGGCCATAACAGGGAAGTCCCTGGCCAGGACTGATTTAGAGATTTACTGGAAAGTGTTACCAGTAGTTTCTCGACCCGTTATAAGCCTCATATCGGCACGACTTATCGGTTATTGGGGTCTGACGTTTACCACCCCTAGACTTGATATTGGACATATCAGACGAGGAGACCGGACTGTACGGGAAGTGTTACCGTTAGGCTTTTACAGGAGTTGGAGCGGGCTTGCTTGCTGATCTTCTAATCGCTCAATACCCGGGTAGCCGTTACGTCCAGCTAGTACCGCTGACGGCTTGTGGGTGCATGATGTGATCATCACCTACTGCCGGAGTATTGACGAGTCTTTAGAGTCCTACATAGAGGTTTTACTGGCTTAGGCAAAACGAAATAGGAGCACTTATGTGATATGTGCGGGACCGAGAATAATGCGTGTATGTGATACCGTATTCTATTCTCGCGACTTTTTGTATCGGTCGGTTATATGTGATATAGCCGGGTTATCGAATCAAGTGTTGATTCGATAAGTCGATACATTGGATGTTAGTCGGTTATATGAGATATAAACGGATTATTAAGTCAAGTGTTGATTTAATAATTTAGTGTATAATTGTATATATGATATACTAATTTACATTAACTAACATTTGTTCACTTAAGGTTTTTTTTCTCACATGTGCACAAATTTAATATATATGTGATATATATTAAAATGTGTTTTCTTTTTGTATCCTGGTTATTGATACATCATTCATGGGTGTGTAAGACATACACCATTCTATTTATTATGGTGGGTTATAATTATTTAAGGTAATTACAGAATTAGTGGAGATTTGGAAAGAGCATGAAGCTTGTAGAAGCTTGCTTTGCTTTGACAAAGTCCACTAACTTTGTCTTTACTTTACATTTTTGTTAACCCAACCATTAGGATTAGCCATGGTTATGTCTCTACATAAGTTAGTATATGATACTCACTCACTCATGGTTAGCTCACTTGACTTGATCATTATCTTTCTCTTATTATTTCTTCATGTTCTTCCTTGAGCTAAAAAGCTCTCTAAGGTTTGATCCAAAGTGAGAAACATTGTGAGAAAATAAATTCTAAAGTGAACCCACTTCCTATTTCTCCATCCTCTACTAGACTAGCACTTTAGTTTAGGGTGTTTGCTTCACTAATTCTCTAGTTAGTGAAGTAGTAGCTTGAGTTGGTATTCCCTCGATGTAGATCATCTTCGGCCTCGAAGACTTTAAGTAAGGACGCTTCTTTCGCCTCGTGAAGCCATGCAAGAGCCCGGGAGAACCATGATCGCAGTGAAGGGACTACAACAAGGAGCTTTAGAAGTGAAGGACCGATCTACAAAGGTTGTATTTCGTATTCACTTAGTGATAAATGTTATTTACTTGCATGTGTAACCCTAATTACCTAGCAAAGATCTTGTTTAGGGTTGTTCGGCATGGCTAAAATTTTAATCGGGCATGGTTGATGCCTTGTAGAACCTTGTTAGAGTGCCTAGTAACCCTACAGTGGTATCAGAGCCTAGCTAGAGAATTAGGCGACGTGTTTAGGAAGTTAAAACTCCGATCGAACCCCGTAACGTCAAAACGACCCACTCTCTGGACAAATTTTAAAAATGCGATTTTTTCTGTATTAAAAATACCTTAAAAAATCAGCAGTGAATTCTAAGCAGCGCTGTGAAAAACGATGAGCTAAACCGTACGGACCGCCGCGGAACCGCGGCAATACCTTGCTTGTTCCGCGGATCCGCGGCCGTACAGTCGGGTTTGACTTTTCGTTTTGCACAGTTATGACCGTATCTGATAGTGCTATTTTCTGGGTATTTTTAATCTGGCTCAAGTGTTGAGTGTTCTGGGGATTATTTTGAATTCGTTGATTCGATCGGAAAATTTAATTTCGTGCTCTTTCCGGATAATTTAGAAAGTATTAAAATGTTCGAACGGATATCATTAACTCGCTTTTTCCCGACACGAAAAACTTTCAAGTGTTGAATTTTTCTTGATTCTGAATCTTTCGGAAAAACGTGCAAGTAACGCGATGGACCCTCTAGAAGAACACAAACCTTAACTCGATTATGTGACCGTCTGAACCGCCTCTAAACCTTAGGGTTTGGGGCAGTACGGCGTGCCATATGTGAGGCTTTGGCTTGACCCTTCTACGGCTGGACCGTTGGTACTGTGACGTATTCTGGAATTTTTGAACTCCGCTCAAGTGTTGAGCTATTTAGGAAATCTTGGGTATTTGATTATTCGATCGGAAAGTTTAATACTGTCTATTTATCTGGAATGTGATACAATATCTGGAATTCATATATTTAGGCATGAAAGTCGAAGTATGTGATATTTCGGATTTACGATGTCTAATTAGATTGTGGATTCCAAATGTTGTAGTTTTGCACTTTCTTTTCTGCGACCGTAAGTGTAATATGTGATATCGCCGTTTTCGTTGCTATATGTCAACGACAATTGGGATGCGCATATTTACTTACGTTGATGACATGTATTGTTATGTGTTGCTGGATATGTTATATTGGATCGTCGCGTTTTTGAATAGCCGGGGGTTTTATGTGAGATGAGGGTTTTTATTTTCATTCATGTAAAATTCATTGTATGTAATATTCTTTTATTAGGGCACTTCCGGGATGAAGATGTTGTCACCATTGTATATTATTTACTTTTCCGCATTAGGCAGACCCAAGGAGGAGAGCACAAGTAACCGGGTTCTAGAGTCCAGTGGGAGACCAACTCGAGGAGTCGAGTCCGGGTCTCCTAACTCTAGAATTGGTAGGGTTGCTTGCCGCTCTCGTAGGGGTCTAGGGGTGTAGGTTTTGGCTATTTATCGCAACCGTGGAATCCATATTTTATAGAGGCTCATAATAAAACACGGACGTCCTAGTATATCCAATGTTTCATATGATTCTACTGCTGCGATATCTGTGATATGATCATTTGATATGTTGTGATAGATACTGTATATAGTATATATGATATATTATATAGATGTTACTTATGTTTTACACCCGCGCTAGCCCTGCCCCGCTCTGCCGTTAGTTACCTAACCTAATGGTACACGAGGGGACATCGAGGCAAATGTGGATGGCATAAGTGTACGTCGTATTTATCTGTGATGTTTAGGTGACTTAAATGATGGGACTTCATTAATGTGATTAATGAAAGAAAAGAAACCTAAAAGATGTTGTAGAATCAAATTTTCAAAAAGGGTAGCTACAGTTTTTGCTTTGCATAGCTATATATATGATATATCCTGCACCTTATTCGATGAGGAAAGAGCTGAGATCCCTTCACTGGGAGTGACCTCTTTAGCAAAACTGGCAGATGCTACAACACGCGGTTTATCTTTTGATTGCTTTTGCAGTTTTTTCTTTGCATAGCGATATATATGATATATCCTGCACCTTATTCCATAAGGAAAGAGTCGAGATCCCTTCACCGGGAGTGACCTCTTTAGCAAAACTAATAAAAGCCTCAAAATCACTCCGTTTTCAAAAATTCACTCGATTCTACAACGATATCAAGTTCATTACGCAATAGGTTTTTTAGAAAAACCTATCGTAGCCCTCCATCATTTCAGATAAGTTGTATATAGTATTCGTGCTGCATTTGTTGGCTTTCGTCAAGATGTAGTGTGCGGTAGCTATATGCTGCTTATCTGCTGCATATGATGCAATTGGATTATGGTAATCGTACGGCATTGTTGGCTTTCGTCAAGAGTCGTGCGGGTGGGTTTAATTCAGTCAAGAAATGTACGGGTTGAACTTGACTAGCGGAATATGATTTGTTGGCTTTCGTCAAGGTCATAGCACGTTAGGGGCAAAATATTATCTGGAATTTCAAGTGTTGAAATTTGCAATGAGATTGCATACCTTCTATGAGATAGTTGGATCCCGATACCCACTGCGAGTAATTGTTACTCATGGGAGAGTTTTACATAGGACAATTAGCCGATCAAGTAGGTGTCTAGAAAGGTGTCAACGGGGTTACGCCTCTGGGAAAATGATGTTTACTTTAATTAGGTCCGTGCGAAAGCACGGGGAACCTCCCTCAAAGTACCGACACTGGCCTGGCTGAAAGATTGGTGAAATTGTAGGGTGTAATTAATCCCGACTAGTCTTTTCTTTTAGGGTTTGAAGGAAGATTTGATAAAAACAGTGGGAGCCATCCTGATTAGATAAAATAATAACCAATTTGATCTTGCAAGAGCATACGCTAAAGTGTTTTTCTTCTCTCTCTCCAAGTAGCGACCATATCATGCCTTAATCAAGATAATAATATGGATGTATTGACCGAACCCGCATGTTATACTGTGCTGGGGAACGTTGGTTCCGTTCTTTCTTATAAGAGTTATAGGACTGAACAAGATATAGGGGAATACCAGGATTCCCATGCCACCCGAATGAAGAAAGTACATGTTGATGCATTTTCTTCGGGTGTGTTCGTTATAGAGAACTGTTACTCAGTTCACTCTACGTCCTGGCTATTAGATACCGGATCGGGATCCCATATATGTAATATGTTACATGGGCTACGTAAAGGTAGGGAACTGGGAGAGGGTGATCATTCCGTAAGATTAGGGAATGGTGCAAATGTTGCAGCCAAAGCAGTTGGCGAATATAACCTTGTGTTGCCAAATGGTAATACATTGGTTTTGAACGAATGCTATTACATTCCGACCCTGATATGCAATCTTATATCAGTTTCTTTATGAGCAAAGAAAGATATAATTTTGTAATACAGGATGATGTTATGAACATATTCCTGAATCAAAAGTTGATTGGACCAGGTTCGTTATTTAATGGCATATACGTTCTCCATCAAACTACATTCCTTAATATACAAAACACACACAAGAGGAAGAGTTCAGAAATGAACGAATCCTTCTTGTGGCATTGTAGACTTGGTCATATAAATGCGACACGGATAGCTAAGTTGCATAAGGATGGATATTTGAAACCGTTCGAATTTTCATCTTATGGCACTTGCCAGTCATGTCTCAAAGGCAAGATGACCAAAACTCCGTTTACGGGACACGGAGAAAGAGTTACTGAACTCTTAGGACTGATACATAGCGATGTATGCGGTCCCATGTCTACACATGCCAGGGATGGTTCTTTGTACTTCATTACATCCACTGACGATCTCTCAAGATACGGACATGTGTTCTTGATAAAACACAAGTCTGAAGCTTTTGAGAAATTTAGAGAATATAAACAAGAAGTCGAGAACAAAACCGGGAAAAGTATTAAAATCCTTCGATCTGATCAAGGAGGTGAATACTTGAGCAATGAATTCCTGGACTTCCTAAAAGAGAATGGGATTCTATCTCAGCTAACTCCTCCATATACACCACAGCACAATGGTGTATCGGAACGGAGGAACCGCACCCTATTAGATATGGTGCGCTCTATGATGAGCGCAGCTGAGTTACCTATTTCCTTCTGGAGGTATGCGCTAGCGACAGCCATACATCTATTGAATATAGCCCCCACCAAATCTGTGCCTACCACTCCATATGAGACATGGAAAGGGAAGAGACCATGTCTTAACTATGTTGAGATATGGAAAGGGAAGAGACCATGTCTTAACTATGTTGAGATATGGGGTTGTCCAGCCTATGTCAAACGACAAAATCCGGACAAACTCGAGGCACGGTCTGTTCTATGCAAATTTATAGGATATCCCAAGAATTCACAAGGGTATATCTTCTACCACACTGAGGAACAAAGGGTGTTTATTTCTCGGCATGCCACCTTTTTAGAAAAGGAATTTCTTACAAAAGAGATTAGTGGTCATGAGGTAGAACTGAAAGAGGTTCCAGCTACAAAAGCTGCAACATAAGATCTGGTGGAACCAGAGGATTCGGTAGTTCCCGATGAACCCCGGCCACTCTGCCGATCTAGTAGGGTTCCTCACCCACCTGAGAGATACTATGGTTTTCTCATGGATGGTGGGAGCGAGGATTGCATCATGGAGGATGATGACCCAACTAGCTTCGAGCAGGCCATCACGAGTGGGGACTCAGTGAAATGGCTTGATGCAATGCGGTTCGAGATGGAATCCATGTACACCAACAAAGTATGGACTTTGGAAGATGCTCCTGAAGGGGTAAAACCCATTGGGAGCAAGTGGATCTTCAAGAAAAAACTTGGTGTAGATGGGAAAGTGGAGACTTTCAAAGCTAGACTTGTTGCAATGGGTTTTCGTCAAAGACCAGGTGTGGACTATGACGAAACCTTTTCTCCAGTGGCTATGCTTAAATCCATCCGGATCATGCTTGCCATCGCTGCATATCATGGCTACGAAATCTGGAAAATGGATGTTAAGACAGCCTTTCTAAACGGTGATTTAGAAGAGAGCGTGTACATGACTCAGCCAGAGGGCTTCGTAGCTAGTGGGAGCAGCGGGAAGGTGTGAAAGCTGCTTAAATCCATTTATGGATTAAAGCAAGCATCACGGAGTTGGAACATCTGCTTTGACGTCGTTATCAAAGAGTTTGATTTCGTCAAAAACGTAGATGAACCTTGTATCTATAAGAAGGTGGCAGAGAGTAAGGTTGTCTTCCTCGTATTGTACGTGGACGACATACTCTTGATAGGAAATGACTTACCTATGCTGCAATCTGTCAAGCTCTTCTTATCACAAAGATTCTCAATGAAAGGTCTAGGTGATGCCTCCTGCATACTGGGAATTATGATCTATAGAGATAGATCTAAAAGGATATTGGGATTGTCCCAATCCAGGTACATTGACACCATACTAAAGAGGTTTAGTATGGATGAATCCTAGCGTGGGAACTTACATACTATCTCTGGACTCACTCTCTCCAAAGAGATGTCTCCCAAGACTGATTTGGAGAGAGCTCGCATGCAAGGGATACCCTATGCTTTGGCTGTAGGCTCTATCATGTACGCGATGCTATGTACCGAACCCGATGTAGAACACTCACTAAGTGTAGTGAGTAGGTATCAAGATGATCCTGGAGAGAGTCACTGGACAGCTGTGAAGAGCATTCTCAAGTACTTACGAAGGACTAAAGAGATGCTCTTGATGTATGGTAACGGAGAACTCCAAGTGGAGTCCTTTACCGATTCGAGCTTCCAGAGTGATAAAGACGACTCTAAGTCGCTCTCGGGGTTTGTCTTTACCCTTTACGGAGTGGCGGTTAGCTGGAAGAGTTCCAAGCAGGAAACCGTGGCAGACTCGACGATGGAGGCTGAATACATCGCTGCCAACGATGCTGCCAAAGAGGCTGTCTGGATCAAGAAGTTCATTACTGAACTTGGAGTGGTTCCATCCATTGAGCATCCAATACCTTTGTATTGTGATAACAATGGAGCGGTGGCTTTGGCTAAGGAACCCAGGTCCCATCAGCGATCCAGGCATATTCTGAGGCGGTATAACCTGATCCGGGAGATAGTAGATCGACGGGAGATCGAGGTCAGGAGGGTTGACACGAAGAACAACACTGCGGATCCACTCACAAAGGCCATTCCCCAGATATAGTTTGAGAGACTCTTCGGGATGATTAGTATGCGATACTACAACAGCTGGCCCTAGTGCAAGTGGGAGATTGTTAGTTGTATGTATGCCCTAGAGGCCAGTATTGTACAGATGATGTATATTATATTGGATGCTTGGACATATATATAGAGGACTTTCTTGCTCGATATGACAGTATGCTATCTGGTTGCTCTTTATCTTAACTTGTCTCTTGATACTGTCGTATAGTTACATGTTGGTAAAGCCCTTAGGATGTTTGTTAGTTATATGTATGCCTAGTGGATTCTTGGACATATATAGGGAGGACTTTCTTGCTCGACATGATAGTATGCTATGTGGTTACTCTTTACCTTAACGTGTACACTGATTGTCTCTCTGCAACATGTTGGTAAAGCCTTAGGATGTGTACTTGACTACCTGGACTATGATGAGGATCATACTAGTGGGGACAAGGTAGTCCATAAGTACATCCTTCAAGGTCCCTAGTTATGGGTGTATCGAGATGGGGCATCGATATACCAGAGTAGACTAGCTTATAGCTTCTCGACCCATATAGATGGGCGATGGAAGATCCCATATCCATTGGTGTTTGACATCAGAGATGATATACGGGTGCTCAGTGGAGACTGGGTACACTGGACGGATTCACCGAGAACTCCCAGATGGTATTATACCTCACATCAGATGGCAGTTCTCTGGTGACACTAGTGCAGGTTAGTCTATAGACCCGAGATCGTCATAGAGTCTTGTATGATTCCCACTGTGCTTTGATTTCCACCTTACCACGTCTAAGAGGACGTGCAAAACGGTGGTTTTTGGGTACAGTCCCGAATCACATGGAAGCAATGAGCGATAGGAGGGGTTTCGTCTCTCCCGGTATTGGGGGTTGATGTTGTGCTATGCTCGATTGGCCATAACAGGGAAGTCCCTGGCCAGGACTGGTTTAGAGATTTACTGCTAAGTGTTACCAGTAGTTTCTCGACCCGTTATTGTTGGAGATAGTGCCCTCATAGTCAATTATTGGATCACAGGCACGTGATTGCAATGATTGAGAGAGGACCTATGCTGGTAGGACAGTCTTACTCAAGATGATAGTATGCTATCTGGTTTATATTTATCATCGTGTACTGCTTTAGATGACCTTACAGGTCACTATTGCGCGTTGATAGAGCCCTTAGGATTCTTGCTTGACGGCCAGCAGTATGATGGCGATCATATACGTGGGAGCTGGGGTCTATCAGCACATCCTTAAAAGGTCCTTAGTCGTGGGAGTTTCGAGACAGGGCATCGATACTCCAGAGTAGACTAGTGTATACAGTCGAGACCCCGACGAGGGGCGGTGGTCGGTCTCACAAGCAACTGGTGTCAGTTGTTTCACCTAAGATGTATACAGGTGCTCATTAGGTTATGAGTACAGCGGACAGGACTCGCCGGTAACATGCTAGTTGGTCTTATACCTGACGTCAGATAGCAGTTCCCTGGTGACATGTGTACAGGTTAGTTCATCGACCTGAGATCGTCATTTGTCTCGTGTGAGTTCCCACTGTGCTTTGATTACTACCCTACCACGGCTCAAAGGAGTCGTGCAAACAGGTTTTAGTTGGGTACAGTCTCGAGCCACATGGAGGCTGTGAGCGGATCTGCAGGGGTTCGTCTCTCCCGGTATTGGGGATGAGGTCGCGCTGTGTCTAGGAGAGCCATTACACGAAGTCCTTGGCCAAGGCAGGAGATTTACTGGTAGGTATTCCAGTAGTATCTCAGGGTGTTCTGGGCTACACTCCGACACGACTTGTACCGCTTTTGGGGGTCTGACTTTTATCAATCCCCTAGGCCCGCCATGCGATGCTCATAGACGAACGGACCAGACTGTATGGATATTGTCACTGACAGGCTCAGTAGGGTGTCAGGATGAGTTCGCTCATCGACGTCCCTTTTGGTCAATACCTGGTAGCCCGTTACGTATGGCTAATACTTCTGACGTGCTAGTGGTTAAATCCACATCCAAAGTATTGACGAGTCTTTAGAGTCCCCCACAGACAGTTTCTCAAGTTTCGGGCGAAACGCTGTAGAGTCCGTATGGATATATGGCAAGGTTCGGTCATATACGTGCGGTATTGCACGGACCTTGATCGGACGGATAATACTAGCGGGCTTTGGTTTAAGCTGGATCCTAGTCTTGTACTGTGTAGAGTTTGTCTCATTGCATTTGTACTCGGTCGGAATAAAAATGCGGGTATGTATATACAGTCGCGGGGTTTTCCTGTAATTTATTACGGGATCAGTTTTCTGAAGTTTCCAGTTTGCTTTCCGTTTCGGCCATTTTTCCTTTGTTCTTTCTTTGGCTAAAAATTGGTGTGGATGGGCTTATTTGCAAATGTGCAAATTAGCAAAGTGGAGGGTGGTTTTTGCAAATTGTTGCTTCATGATGGTTCAACCATCACTTGACTCCATGGTTCATCATTGCTTGACTTTTGTTTTGATGAGATCGGTGATGGGTTTATGAGTGTGGACTTTGTTGTGATGATGATTCTTAATCATCACCTTTCTCTCTCTCTCTCTTGTATTATTGCTTCTCACCCCCTTGACAATTTCCTCTCTCTCTCTCTCTCATTCTTCAAGAGATGGGGGCCGGCCATTCTTGGAGGGGCTGTCCAAATTATTGGGGTGGGGTTTTTCATCCCTTTTGCTTGCGCAAAAACCCCTTAGCTCATCTCCAAAAGCGTATCTCCCTCCACCTTCACAAATGGCAACTTCTCCATAAACCCCATGAGACATATAGTTCTATACTATCCTACAGCATTCTTGGACACGTCGACTCGCCAATTTCGTGCCCGAGTTGCCTCGGTCCAGAGGTGGGAGCCCGTAAAAGAACCCGGCGATGTGGTGCCCTTCCGACGAGGAGATGTAGACCGGAGATTCTGCGGGGAGATCGGGATGACGACGAGAAGACCGAAGGACACGGATCGCTCGGTATATCTCTCTACCCCTTCTCTTGATAGCTAGGAGTAGGTTAATGGCCCGATCCGGGTTTTAAATTTCGCGGTAGCGCCGGTTCTAGTTTATAAAAAGTTTTATATTCCGCATTTTGGCCTTGTTCAGACGGCCGGGGCGCTGCCGTGCACTTACACTAGTATTAGAGCCACGCCATTAACCTAGTCTAGCTTGCTCTAACGTGTTTACAAGTTCGATCGATCGGATTTTCCAAAAACCGCATTTCCATGTCGCACTTTCTGTCGAATTTTTCCTTGCTCTAAAAATTATTTGGTATATTGGAAAAATACGTGCAGGGTTTTTTATGCATTCTGTGAAAATGTGGTCGGCTGATATTACTGTAGCGCGGCGGATCAGCGGCCAAAACCACGTTTGGACCGTGGATCCGCTGCCGTTTTGTGGCCAAACCGCACCAAATTTCTACAGTGGTTTTTGACATGGAAATAGGGTTTCTGGTATATTCTTTTTGGGCCCAGATTTATTTTGAGTGCTACAGTAGTGCTTGGGGCCCATTTCGGGAAATTTAGTCGATCGAAAATTTTAAACATGTTAGTTCAGAGTATTTACATTATATCTGCGACCGTGAATGTCATTTGATCGGTAAATCCTGTCTAACTGCTTTAGCCCTTTTAGACGGATTTGCGAACGTGACATTCATGTTGATGTTCTGTGTTGTGCCGTGATGTTGCGGATTTGTCGTGGTAGATAGCCTGGATGCAATATTAGTACAGTTTGGTTGTATATGTAAATTTGATATTGCAGGGCGAGCGTCCGACATGTGGACTGCCGTCACTGCCTGTTTGTATATTATTCTTTTGGGGCACGACCGGGCTGAGGTCGATGTACCCGTTGTATATTTTACTTTCTGTACTAGGATTACCCCACAGAGGGGTGCACGGGCAGCCGGGTTCTAGAGGGAAACGGGCCCGTATCTCATGGCGTTGAGACGGAGGGGGCTTCACTCTAGAATTGGCGGGCCATTCGCCGCACTCGTAGGGGGTATAGGTTTACCCAAGGAGGGGTGCCCAAGTTACCGGATTCCGTGAAGTGTCGCGTGGTCCATTCATATTGCTAAAGGGGGCTGCCTCGCTTCAGGTTTTGGCGTGTAACTTGCCGCGCCCGTAGGGGTCTGGGATTTCATTGTACAGGCTATCCACACGACCAGGGGAACGTCGGGTTTCAGTAGCGGCTGTATGAAACCCGGGGATCCCAGATATCTGTTTTGTTCTGTGATGCTTATTACATTTCTGTGATGTTACATTTTATCACTGTTAGTTGTATGTATGCCCTAGAGTCCAGTATTGTACAGATGATGTATATTATATTGGAAACTTGGACATATATAGAGAGGACTTTCTTGCTCGATATGATAGTATGCTAACTGGTTGCTCTTTACTTTAACATGTATACTTGTCTCTTGATACTGTCTTATAGTTACATGTTAGTAAAGCCCTTAGGATGTGTACTTGACTATCTGGACTATGATGCAGATCATACTAGTGGGGACAGAGTAGTCCATAAGTATATCCTTTAATATTCCTAGTCATAGGTATATCGAGACAGGGCATCGATATACCAGTGTAGACTAGCGTATACGCTTCTCGACCCATGAGATGGGCGATGGATGATCCCATATCCATTGGTATTTGACATCAGAGATGGTATACGGGTGCTCAGTGGAGACTAGGTACACTGGACGGACTCGCCGAGAACTCCAATATGGTATTATACCTCACGTTAGATGGCAGTTCTCTGGTGACACTTGTGCAGGTTAGTCTGTAGACCCGAGATCGTCATAGAATCTTGTGTGATTTCCACTGTGCTTTGATTTCCACCTTACCACGTCCAATAGGGCGTGCAAAACGGTGGTTTTTTGGTACAGTCCCGAGTCACATGGAGGCGATGATCGATAGGAGGGGTTTCGTCTCTCCCGGTATTGGGGGTTGATGTTGCGCTGTGCTCGATTGGCCATAACAGGGAAGTCCCTGGCCAGGGCTGATTTAGAGATTTGCTGGTAAGTGTTACCAGTAGTTTCTCGACCCGTTATGAGCCTCACATCGGCACGACTTATCGGTTATTGGGGTCTGACGATTACCACCCCTAGACATGATATGCGACTTATCAGAAGAGGAGACCGGACTGTACGGGAAGTGATACCGGCAGGCTTTTACAGGAGTTGGAGCGGGCTTGCTTGCTGATCTTCTGATCGCTCAATACCCGGGTGGCCGTTACGTCCAGCTAGTACCACTGACGGCTTGTGGGTGCTTGATGTGATCATCACCTTCTGCCGGCGTATTGACGAGTCTTTAGAGTCCTATACAGAGGTTTTACTGGCTCAGGCAATACGAAATAGGAGCGCATGTGTGATATGTGCGGGACCGAGAATGATGCGTGTATATGATACCGTATTCTATTCTCGCGACTTTTTGTATCGCAAGGTTATATGTGATATAGCCGGGTTATCGAATCAAGTGTTGATTCGATAAGTGGATACATTGGATGTTAGTCGGTTATATGCGATATAACCGGATTATTAAGTCAAGTGTTGATTTAATAATTTAGTGTATAATTGTATATTAGATATATACTAATTTACATTAACTAACATATGTTCACTTATGGATTTTTCTCACGTGTGCACAAATTTAATATATATGTGATATATATTAAAATGTGTTTTTCTTTTTGTATCATGGTTGAGGATACATCATACATGGGTGTGCAAGACATACACCATTCTATTTTTAAATGGTGGTTTGTATTTATTTAGGGTAATTACAAATTAGTGGAGCTTAGGTCAAAAGCATGAAGCTTGTAGTAGCTGGTGGATGCTTTGACAAAGTCCAGTAACTTTGTTTTACTTTAGATTTTTATTAACCTAACCATTTTGGATTAGCTAAGGTTATGTCTCTACTTGAGTTAGTATATGATACCCACTCACCATGGTTAGCTCACTCACTTGATCATTATCCTCATTTTTTTCTTTTGTTCATCTTCTTCTTCTTTGAACAAAAAGAAAAAGCTTACTAAGGTTTTAAAAAGAGAGTGATAGATTGTGAGAAACTAAATTCTAAAGTAAACCCACTTCCTATTTCTCCATCCTCTACTAGACTAGCACTTTAGTTTAGTGTGTTTGCTTCACTAATTCTCTAGTTAGTGAAGTAGAAGCTTGAGTTGGCATCCCCTCGACGTAGATCATCTTCGGCCTCGAATACTTCAAGCATGGACGCTCCTTTAGCCTCGTGAAGCCATGCAAGAGTCCGGGAGAACCACGATCGCAGCGAAGGGACTTCAACAAAGAGCTAAAGAAGTGAAGGACCGATCTACAATGGTTGTATTTCGTATTCACTTATTTGTAGATGCTATTAACTTGCATGCGAAACCCTAATTTTCTAGCAACGATCTTGTTTAGGGTTGTTAGGAACGGCTAAAATTTTAATCGGGCATGTTTGATGCTTTGTAGAACCATGTTAGAGTGCCTAGTAACCCTACAGTGGTATCAGAGCCTAGCTAGAGCATTAGGCGACGTGTACACGAAGTTAAAACTCCGAACGAATTCTGAATCGATGAAATAACCCCCCCTCTGGCCATTTTTTAAAAACTGTGTTTTTTCTGAATTAAAAATACCTAAAAAAATTCAGCATGGTTTTCTAAGAATTGCAGTGAAAAACGAGACGATGAACCGTACAAGCCGCCGCGGAACCGCGGCCGTACCGTTCTTGGGCCGCGGATCCGCGACAGTAAAGGGAAATCATGCACTCAGTTTTGCACAGTAATTTCTATTTCTGTGATTTATATTTTCTGGGTATTTTTATTTTGACTCAAGAGTTGAGTGTTCTGGAGATTATTTTGTAATCGTTGATTCGATCGGAATATTTAATTTCGTTATGTTTTACGGATATTTAGAAACTGTTAAAATGTTCGAACGGATATCATTAACTCATTATTTCCCGGCACGAAAAACTTTCAAGTGTTGAATTTTTTCTTGAGTTTAAATCTTTCAGAAAATCGTGCATGTAACGCGATGGACCCTCTAGAAGACAACAAACCTTAACTCAATTATGTGACCGTCTTGAACTGCCTTTTGAACCTTAGGGTTTGGGGCAGTACGACGTGCCACATGTGAGGCGTTGGCTTGACCCTTCTACGGCTGGACCGTTGCTACTGTGACGTATTCTGGAATTTTTTGAACTCCGCTCAAGTGTTGAGCTATTTAAGAAATTTTGGGTATTTGATTGTTCGATCGGAAAGTTTAATACTATTTATTTATCTGGAATGTGATACAATATGTGGAATTCGTATAGTTAGGCATGAAATGCGAAGTATGTGATATTTCGGATTTACGATGTCTAAAGAGAATATGGATTCCAAATGCTGTAGTTTTACACTTTCTTTTCTGCGACCGTAAGTGTAATATGTGATATCGCCGGTTTCGTTGATATATGTCAAGGATGTTAGTGTGTATGCCCTAGAAGGCCATTACTGTATCATACTAGTTTGTATATTACTTAATGGAAGCTTGGGATATTCACATGTATATAACAGTCTTGCTAAACATAGTAGTATGCTACTTGGTTTTTCTATCTTAATATGTGAGTGTACGTATTGATAGAGCTCTTAGGATCTTGCTTGACTACCAGCGTTGTGATGGCAGTCACACTAGTGGGGGCTGGGTAGTCTACAAGCACATCCTTATTCAGGTCCCTAGTCGTTGGATTATCGAGACAGACCATCGGTACTCCGGAGTAGACTAGTGTGTACGCTTCTCATCCCAGTTGGGGAGATGGTCTGTCCCACAGCCGTCAGTACGTCGTACTGGAGATAGTATACAGGTGCTCGTTAGGTTACGGGTACACCGGACATGACTCACAGGGATCTGTTGGTTGGTTTTATACCAGTCGTCAGTGAACAGTTCCCAGGTGACATGAGTACAGCGTAGTCCGCAGACTTGACACTGCTACTTCGCCTCGAGTGTGTCCCACTGTTCTTAGATTGCTACCCTACCACGGCTCAAAGGAGTCGTGCAAACAGGTAGCAGTTGGGTGCAGTCCCGAGCACTTGGAGGCAGTGGCGGTTAGACAGGATTCGTCCCTCCCGGTATTGGGAGTAGATATCGCGTTGTGTCAGAGAGCCATTACGCAAAGTCCCTGGCCAGGGCAAGCGAGATTTGCTGGTAGGTTCCAGTAGTTTCTCAGGCTGTAATGGGCTTCCCTCCGACACGACTTATACCGCTATTAGGGGACTGACGCTTGCCGCCCCCTAGGCCGGATATGCAATAGTCTAGGACGAACGGACCGGACTGTTTGGAGATTGTCACATCAGACTCAGTAGGAGTTCGGATGGGTTTCCTCATCGGCCTTCTTATCGACAACTACCTGGGGACCGTTACGTACAGCTAGTGCCGCTTGCGGTCTGTGGTTAAACCCACTGCCACCGTAGTAGTCGAGTCTCTAGAGTCCCACACAGAGAGTTTCCTATTCCAGGCGAAACGATATAGAGGTCGTATGGTTTTACGACAAGGGTTCGGACGCATACGTGCGTTTACGCGCGTACGACTTTCGGACAGTTTTTACCAGTCGGCTTTGGTTTAAGCCAGTTACTGGTATTCGGTTATTGGATTTTTACAGTCTAAAGTTTTTCCGTATTTTTGCGGATTGGAGGGGCGTTCTCGTAATTGTACGAGAAGCTTCTAGAAGTGGTGACTAAGGAGGTTTAGGTGTCATATGCAATGAATGAGGTTAGTGAGTCATGAGGGTGATTCATTCATGTCATTAAAGCACAATAAATGCTTAATGACTAATGATAATGAATCACCATTAGATATTTGTGAAGCATGCTTATTCATCATGTATTATTCTTTTCTTGATAAAAAAGAATGCTTCACATATATTATGATACTCAATAATCTCATCTCATTATTATCTACACATTCTCTCTCCTCAAGCTCTCTCTCTTCAAAAGACTAATCCTCCCCTCTCATGAGTTGAGTACAAGGGTTAGTAAGACTAAACAATCCATAACCATCACTCTATCTCAATCTATGTTCTTTGATTAGCAATCCAAGAAGGTTAGTTGCCTCAAGTTTAGAGGCTAAGCTTGGAGTTTTGCTCTCGGGTGGATCGTCTACTACTTCGAGAAGGCCGAGGAGAACAAGGAGTTCGTAAAGATGAAGGAGTTGGTTCATTAGGTATAATCCCTAAACACAGTAGTTTAGAAACACTTTGTGTTTGGTTATTTATAGTTTAGCTTCGATTCAAGCGGTTAGTCGATGTTCGTTCACTAAACAAGTTCGTTTTTGAAAATTCCGCCTCCCCACAAGTATTGGGTGTAGTACATCGACTTACAAACGACAATTGGGATGCACATATTTACTAACGTTGATGACATGTGATGTTATGTGTTGCTGGATATGTTATATTGGATCGTCGCGTTCTGAATAGCCGGGTTTTTTTTATGTGAGATGAGTGTTTTGATTTTCATTCATGTAAAATTAAATGTATGTAATATTCTTTTATTAGGGCACTTCCGGGATGAGGTTGATGTCACCATTTGTATATTATTTACTTTTCCGCACTAGGATAGACCCAAGGAGGAGAGCACAAGTAACCGGGTTCTAGAGTCCAGTGGGAGACCAACTCGAGGAGTCGGGTCCGAGTCTCCTAACCCTAGAATTGGAAGGGTTGCTTGCCGCTCTCGTAGGGGTCTAGGGGTGTAGGTTTGGATATTCATCGCGACCGTGGAATCCATGTTTTA
The DNA here is from genome assembly GCA_030015575.1 of Agapanthus africanus. Classification (NCBI taxonomy): domain Eukaryota; kingdom Viridiplantae; phylum Streptophyta; class Magnoliopsida; order Asparagales; family Amaryllidaceae; genus Agapanthus; species Agapanthus africanus. Next base: position 348,980,776 of record JASDDO010000031.1, on the reverse strand, counting down.
TAGAGGCTCAAAATAAAACACGGACGTCTTAGTATATCCAATGTTTTATATGTTTCTTTTTCTGCGATATCTGTGATGTGATCATTTGATATGTTATGATAAATACTGTATATAGTATATATGATATATTATATAGACGTTACTTTTGTTTTACACCCGCGCAAGCCCTGCCCCGCTCTGCCGTTAGTTACCTAACCTAACGTTGCACGAGGGGACATCGAATGCGGATGGCATAAGTGTACGTCGTATTTATCTGTGATGTTTAGGTGACTTAAATGATGGTACTTCATCAATATGATTAATGAAAGAAAAGAAACCTAAAAGATGTTGTAGAATCAAATTTTCAAAAAGGGTATCTACAGTTTTTTACTTTGCATAGCGATATATATGATATATCCCGCACCTTATTCGATGAGGAAAGAGCCGAGATCCCTTCACCGGGAGTGACCTCTTTAGCAAAACTGGTAGATGCTACAACACTCGGTTTGTTTTTGATTGCTTTTTGAGTTTTTCTTTGCATAGTGATATATATGATATATCCCACACCTTATTCGATGAGGAAAGAGCCAAGATCCCTTCAACCGGAGTGACCTCTTTAGCAAAACTAATGAAAGCCTCAAAATCACTCCATTTCAAAATTCACTTGATTCTATAACGATATCAAGTTCATTACGCAGTAGGTTTTCAGAAAAACCTGTCGTAGCCCTCCGTCATTTCAGATAAGTCCTACTTAGTATTCGTGCTACGTTTGTTGACCTCCGTCAAGGCGTAGTGTGCGGTAGCTAACCAGTATTTATCTGCTTATGCAAATGATACAGATTGGATTGGGGTAGTCGTACGACCTTATTGACCTACGTCAAGGGTCATGCGGGTGGGTTTGATTCAATCAAGAAATGACGGGTTGAACTTGACTTGCACCTTGTGGTTTGTTGACCACCGTCAAGGTCATGGGATGCTTGGGGCAAAATATTATCGGAAATTTCAAGTGTTGAAATTTGCAATGAGATTGCATACCTTATATAAGATAGTTGGATCCTGATACCCACTGCGAGTAATTATTACTCGTGGGAGAGTTTTACACAGGACAATTAGCCGATCAAGTAGGTGTCTAGAAAGGTGTCAACGGGGTTACGCCTCTGGGAAAAGGAGGTTTACTTTAATTAGGTCCGTGCGAAAGCACGGGGAACCTCCCTCAAAGTACCGACACTGGCCTGGCTGAAAGATTTGCGATATTGTAGGGTGTAATTAATCTCGGCTAGTCTTTCCTTTTAGGGTTTGAAGGATGATTTGATAAAAACAGTAGGAGCCATACTGATTAGATAAAATAATAACCAATCTGATCTTGCAAGAGCATACGCTAAAGTGTTTTCTTCTCTCTCTCTCTCCAGGTAGCGACCATATCATGCCTTAATAAAGATAATAATATGGATGTATTGACCGAACCCGCATGTTATACTGTGTTGGGGAATGTTGGTTCCGTTCTTTCTTATAAAAGTTATAAGACTGAACAGGATATAGGGGAATACCAGTATTCCCATGCCACCCGAATGAAGAAAGTACATGTTCATGCATTTTCTTCGGGTGTGTTCGTTATAGAGAACTGTTTTTCCATTTGCTCTACGTCCTGGGTATTAGATACCGGGTCAGGATCCCATATATGTAATCAGTTACATTGGCTTAGGAAAGGTAGAGAACTTGGAGAAGGTGATAAAGACATAAGGGTTGGAAATGGTGCAATTGTTGCAGCTAAAACCGTCGGAGAATATCACCTTGTGTTGCCAACTGGTAATACATTGATTCTGAACGAATGCTATTACATGCCGAACCTGATATGCAACATTATATCGGTTTCTTTGTTGAGTAAAGAGGGATATAATTTTGTATTACAGGATAATGTTATGAACATTTTCCTTAACCAAAAGTTGGTTGGATCAGGCACGTTGTGCAATGGCATTTATGTTCTAAATCAATCAACAATTCTGAGCATAACAAACACACACAAGAGGAAAAGTTCAGAACTGAACGAATCCTTCTTGTGGCATTGTAGACTAGGTCACATCAATACGACACGACTAGCTAAGTTGCATAAGGATGGATATTTGAAACCGTTCGAATTTTCATTTTATGACACTTGCCAGTCATGTCTCAAAGGCAAGATGACCAAAACACCGTTTACGGGACACGGAGAAAGAGTTACCGAACTCTTGGGACTGATACATAGTGATGTATGCGGTCCCATGTCTACACATGCCAGGGATGGTTCTTTGTACTTCATTAAATTCACTGACGATCTCTCTAGATTCGGATATGTGTTCCTGATGAAACACAAATCAGAAGCTTTTGAGAAATTTAGATAATATAAACAAGAAGTCGAGAACCAAACCGGGAAAAGTATTAAAATCCTTCGATCTGATCGAGGAGGTGAATACTTGAGCAATGAATTCTTGGACTTCCTAAAAGAGAATGGGATTCTCTCTCTGCTAACTCCTCCATATACACCACAGCACAACGGTGTATCGGAATGGAGGAACCGCACCCTATTAGATATGGTGCGCTCTATGATGAGTATAGCTGAGTTACCTATTTCCTTCTGGGGGTATGCACTGGAGACAGCAGCATACCTACTGAATAGGGTTCCTACCAAATCTGTGCCTACCACCCCATATGAGATATGGGAGGGGAAGAGACCACATCTTAATTTTATTAAGATATGGGGTTGCCCGGCTTATGTCAAAAGACAAAAACCGGACAAACTCGAGGCAAGGCCTGTTTTGTGTAAGTTTGTTGGATATCCCAAGCATTCGCGAGGGTATATCTTCTACCACAGTGAGGAAAAAACGGTGTTTGTTTCTTAACACGCCACCTTTTTAGAAAATGAATTTCTTGCAAAAGAGATTAGTGGCTCTGAGGTAGAACTGGAAGAGGTTCCAGCTGTACAAACCACAACAGAAGATTTGGTGGAACCAGAGGATTAAGGTAGTTCACGATGAACCCCATCCACTCCGCAGATCTAGTAGGGTTCCTCACCCACCTGAGAGATACTACGGTTTTCTCATGGATGGTGGGAGCGAGGATTGCATCATGGTTGATGATGACCCAACTAGCTTCGAACAGGCCATCACGAGTGGGGACTCAGTGAAATGGCTGGATGCAATGCGGTCCGAGATAGAGTCCATGTACACCAACAAAGTATGGACTTTGGAAAATGCTCCTGAAGGGGTAAAACCCATTGGGAGCAAGTGGATCTACAAGAAAAAACATGGTGTAGATGGGAAAGTGGAGACTTTCAAAGCTAGACTTGTTGCAAAGGGTTTTCGTCAAAGACCAGGTGTGGACTATAACGAAACCTTTTCTCCAGTGGCTATGCTTAAATCTATCCGGATCATGCTTGCCATTGCTGCATATCATGACTATGAAATCTGGCAAATGGATGTTAAGACCGCCTTTCTAAACGGCGATTTAGAAGAGTGCGTGTACATGACTCAGCCAGAGGGCTTCGTAGATAGAGGGAGCAGCGGGAAGGTGTGCAAGCTGCTTAAATCCATTTATGGATTAAAGCAAGCATCGTAGAGTTGGAACATCTGCTTTGACGTCGTTATCAAAGAGTTTGATTTCGTCAAAAACGTAGATGAACCTTGTATCTACAAGAAGGTGGCAGAGATTAAGGTTGTCTTCCTCGTATTGTATGTGGACGACATACTCTTGATAGGAAATGACATTCCTATGCTGCAATCAGTCAAGCTCTTCTTATCACAAAGATTCTCAATGAAAGATCTAGGTGATGCCTCCGGCATACTGGGAATTATGATCTATAGAGATAGATCTAAAAGGATACTGGGATTGTCCCAATCTAGGTACATTGACACCATACTAAAGAGGTTTAGTATGGAAGAATCGAAGCGTGGGAACATACCCACGATCTCTGGACTCACTCTCTCCAAAGAGATGTCTCCCAAGACTGTTTTGGAGAGAGCTCGCATTCAAGGGATACCCTATGCTTTGGCTGTAGGCTCTATCATGTACGCAATGCTATGTACCAGACCTGATGTAGCACACTCACTAAGTGTAGTGAGTAGGTATTAAGCTGATCCTGGAGAGAGTCACTGGACAGATGTGAAGAGCATTCTCAAGTATTTGCGAAGGACTAAAGAGATGCTCTTGGTGTATGGTAACGGAGAACTCCAAGTGGAGTCCTTTACCGATTCGAGCTTCCAGAGTGATAAGGACGAGTCTAAGTCGCACTCGGGATTTGTCTTTACCCTTTACGGAGGGGCGGTTAGCTGGAAGAGTTCCAAGCAGGAAACCGTGGCAGACTCGACGATGGAGGCTGAATACATCGCTGCCAACGATGCTGCCAAAGAGGATGTATGGATCAAGAAGTTCATTACTGAACTTGGAGTGGTTCCATCCATTGAGCATCCAATACCTTTGTATTGCGATAACAATGGAGCGGTGGCTTTGGCCAAGGAACCCAGGTCCCATCAGCGATCCAGGCATATTCTGAGGAGGTATCACCTGATCCGGGAGATAGTTGATCGTCGGGAGATCGAGGTCAGGAGGGTTGACACGAAGAACAACACAGCGGATCCACTCACGAAGGCCATTCTCCAGATACAGTTTGAGAGACTCTTCGGGATGCTTGGTATGCGATACTACAGCAGCTGGCCCTAGTGCAAGTGGGAGATTGTTTGTTGTATGTATGCCCTAGAGGCCAGTATTGTTCAGATGATGTATATTATATTGGATGCTTGGACATATATAGAGAGGACTTTCTTGCTCGATATGATAGTATGCTATCTGGTTGCTCTTTACTTTAACATGTATACTTGTCTCTTGATACTGTCTTATAGTTACATGTTAGTAAAGCCTTAGGATGTGTACTTGACTACCTGGACTATGATGCAGATCATACTAGTGGGGACAGAGTAGTCCATAAGTACATCTTTAAATGTTCCTAGTCGTAGGTATATCGAGACAGGGCATCGATATACCAGTGTAGACTAGCGTATACGCTTCTAGACCTATGAGATGGGCGATGGATGATCCCATATCCATTGGTGTTTGACATCAGAGATGGTATACGGGCGCTCAGTGGAGACTGGGTACACTGGACGGACTCGCCGAGAACTCCCAGATGGTATTATACCTCACGTCAGATGGAAGTTCTTTGGTGACACTTGTGCAGGTTAGTCTGTATACCCGAGATCGTCATAGAATCTTGTTTGATTCCCATTGTGCTTTGATTTCCACCTTACCAAGTCTAAGAGGGCGTGAAAAATGGTTGTTTTTGGGTACAGTCCCGAGTCACATGGAGGCGATGAGCGATAAGAGGGGTTTCGTCTCTCCCGGTATTGGGGGTTGATATTGCGCTGTGCTCGATTGGCCATAACAGGGAAGTCCCTTGCCAGGGCTGATTTAGAGATTTGCTGGTAAGTGTTACCAGTAGTTTCTCGACCAGTTATAAGCCTCACATCGGCACGACTTATCGGTTATTGGGGTCTGACGATTACCACCCCTAGACTTGATATGCAACATATCAGACGAGGAGACCGGACTGTACGGGAAGTGTTACCGGCAGGCTTTTACAGGAGTTGGAGCGGGCTTGCTTGCTGATCTTCTGATCGCTCAATACCCGGGTGGCCGTTACGTCCAGCTAGTACCGCTAACGGCTTGTGGGTGCTTGATGTGATCATCACCTACTGCCGGCGTATTGATGAGTCTTTAGAGTCCTACACAGAGGTTTTACTTGCTCAGGCAAAACGAAATAGGAGCGCATATGTGATATGTGCGGGACCGAGAATGATCCGTGTATGTGATACCGTATTCTATTCTCGCGACTTTTTGTATCACAAGGTTATATGTGATATAGCCAGGTTATCGAATCAAGTGTTAATTCGATAAGTGGATACATTGGATGTTAGTCGGTTATATGCGATATAACCGGATTATTAAGTCAAGTGTTGATTTAATAATTTAGTGTATAATTGTATATTAGATATACTAATTTACATTAACTAACATATGTTCACTTATGGATTTTTCTCACGTGTGCAAAAATTTAATATATATGTGATATATATTAAAATGTGTTTTTCATTTTGTATCATGGTTGATGATACATCATACATGGGTGTGCAAGACATACACCATTCTATTTTTAAATGGTGGTTTATATTTATTTAGGGTAATTACAAATTAGTGGAGCTTAGGTCAAAAGCATGAAGCTTGTAGTAGCTTGTGGATGCTTTGACAAAGTCCACTAATTTTGTTTTACTTTAGATTTTTATTAACCTAACCATTTTGGATTAGCTATGGTTATGTCTCTACATGAGTTAGTATATGATACTCACTCACCATGGTTAGCTCACTCACTTGATCATTATCCTCATTTTTTTCTTTTGTTCATCTTCTTCTTCTTTGAACAAAAAGAAAAAGCTTACTAGGGTTTTAAAAAGAGAGTGATAGATTGTGAGAAACTAAATTCTAAAGTGAACCCACTTCTTATTTCTCCATCCTCTACTAGACTAGCACTTTAGTTTAGGGTGTTTGCTTCACTAATTCTCTAGTTAGTGAAGTAGAAGCTTGAGTTGGCATCCCCCCGATGTAGATCATCTTCGGCCTCGAAGACTTCAAGAAAGGACTCTCCTTTAGCCTCGTGAAGCCATGCAAGAGTCCGGGAGAACCACGATCGCAGCGAAGGGAGTTCAACTAGGAGCTAAATAAGTGAAGGACCGATCTACAAAGGTTGTATTTCGTATTCACTTAGTTGTAGATGCTATTAACTTGCATGTGAAACCCAAATTTTCTAGCAACGATCTTGTTTAGGGTTGTTAGGCACGGCTAAAATTTTAATCGGGCATGTTTGATGCTTTGTAGAACCTTGTTAGAGTGCCTAGTAACCCTACAATCACGCCTTGAGCGAATATTATATATTGATATATATAATAGTAGATGTTGTATATGTTTTGCATCCGCACTAGTCCAGTTCCCGCTCTGTCGTTAGTTAAGTAACCTAATGGGTAATGACGGGACCCAGTGGCAAATGCGGATGACATATACGTACATCATTATTTTCTTTCTTTATTGTTGTGATCAATTGATGGGACTGCATTGATTCGGATCAATGCAAGCTAAACAAACCTATTTTGATGTTGTTGGAACAATTTTCAAAAAGCTGTTATTGCAAGGACGTTCTCTTTTGTTTTGCATAGTGGTATTCTGTTCTGAATATCCAGCACCTCAGTCGACGAGGCAAGGGCCGAGATCCCTTCACCGGGAGTGACCCCTTGGACAGAAGTTTGCGTCAGGGTAATAACTTCACTATAGCCGATTACTTTCGCTTTGCATCGTGGTATTCAGTTGGAATATCCTGCACCTCATTCTACGGGGAAAGAGCCGAGATCCCTTCACCGGGAGTGACCTCTTTAGCAAAGGTTTTCGTCACTATATTTTTATAAAAAGCTATCCGGTTCCTTCAACGATATCAAGTTCATTACGTTAAAGTTTTTTCGCCAAAAACCATTCGTAGCCCTCCGTCATTTCAGACGGGTAGCACTTAGTATTCATGCTATGTTTGTTGGCCTTAGTCAAGGCATAGTGTATGGTAGCTATTTGTTACTTTTCTGCAGCATAGATAGATGCGTTGGTTTAGGACAGTCGTACAGCCTTGTTGGCCTTAGTCAAGGGCTTGTACGGGTGGGTTCAAATTAACCTGGACAATGACGGGTAGAACTTGACATGTGACTTATGATTATTGGCCTTAGTCAAGGTCATAAGAGCATGGAGTAAAAATCACATCGGGGGTTTCTAAAGAAACTGAAACTTTCCAGATATGCGCATACCTTCTGGAGTGTGATAACATGAGTGGATTCCATCACATTATCATGCGATGATAGTTGGATCCCGATTCCCACTGATGAGTTGGTTTACTCCTCGGGTGATCGCGACTAATTCTTCTTTCAGGTTTGGAGAAGAATTTGACGTTACAGTGGGAGGTTTCCTGATTAGATAAATTGGTAACCATTCTGATCTAGGTTAGAGTGCACGCTGAGTGTTTCTTTTCTCTCTCTCTTTGGCAGTGACCATGGACCAACCCTAGACTATGACTCTGTGACCAAGTTGACCGAACATTCTTAACCACTGGCTTTTGGATTGTCGGAGTTGCATACCTCATTGCCACTCCTACTTTTACCCTTTTATCCAGGACACCCCGTATTACTACGAACGTCCACTTCTATTGGATAAAACCATCGTATGGTTATATACGAACTCGAAGGAATTTATTCGAGGATGGTTTCCGGTTCTGGAGAAAACGAGTAGGACTATTCAGTTGTCTTTTCCTTTTACCTTCTCTCAGGTTGCGAGTGCTCCTTTGATTAGGGGATAGTACACCCGTTACGCCTATTGGATAGTCTTCTTCCAAATATTAGGCTGGTGCCGAACGGTAGGGAATGAAGAAAGATGATTAGCCTAAGTGTGGTGTACAGAAGGTATTAAGTTAAGAAAAATAAATGGATTAGTAAGAGGGCAAAGTAAACTGCGACTGCTATTCATGACCAAACCAAGTATTTCATTACCACTCCCACTTCACCTTTGTATTTCTCCAGGACACTCCGTATCACTACGAAGATCCACAGTTATTTGGATACTCCATCGTATGGTTATATACGAACTCGAAAGGAACTTGTTCCAGTTCGGGGATGGATTCTAGTTCAGGAGAAATAGGAATAAGGTTTTATTCAGGTGTCTTTTTGTAGGGTTCCTAGGCACTCTTGTGAAGGTTCATAAGGCATCAAACATGCTCGGATAAAAATTTAGACGTGCCGAACAACCCAAAGCCGGGATCTTTGCTAGATTATTAGGGTTAAGCATGCAAGATAACAACTTTTTATCTAAGTGTGAGGGATTACAACCTTTGTAGTCCGCTCCTTCGCTTCACAAGCTCCGAGTAGAAGTCCCTTCGCCGTGATCCTCGATCTCCCGGACTCAAGAGAGGATCCATGACTCGAACGATCCATGCTAGCTTGAAGTGTTCCAAATCTCCGATGATCTACGTCGAAGTTTCAATAACTCAAGCTTTCTCACTCTAAAGAGATGAACACACTAATCTCATGGGCTAGATGAGATGAGGATGAAGGAGTAGTATTTATGCTTTCTTTTTAATTCACTTTCTCACAATTTATCATCACAAATGGAATTTCTAGTGACCTCAAAATCAAGAGAGAAGAAGAAGATAATGGAAAAGATAATGATAATTCCTTTTGTGATGAATAGAAAAGAAAATCATATGATTGATATATCAACCATGGTCAAGGATGAGTGGCTAAGAGTTTGTAGAGAATAAACTAGAGTTAGGGTTTGGTTAGGTTAAGTTATGAGTCATGCAAAAATATCAACCATAATATCTTAAGCATGACAAAAACAAAGCTTCTAGAAGGTGCAAGAAGAAGCTAACCCTAATCAAACCCTAATCCCTTTTAATCATCCTTAAACATGTTTAATAATAAATCATATCATGTCACTATAATATATATCACATATATATTATATATTTGCAACAAAAGAAAATAATACAATTAACATATATCGCATATATATCAATGTATCATCCAGTGAGAAAATGAAATAGTAAAGCAAGCCAATATTAGATAATGTAACACAATATATCATATATATTATTATACATTAAATCATCGAATCAACACTTGATCCGACGATCCGGCTATATCGAATATTACCGACTAATATATCATGTACCGATTCATCGAATCAACACTTGATCCGATGACCCGGTTCATATCTAAATATCGCGAGAATATAATACGGTATCTCATATTGCATTATTCTCGGTCCTGCACATATCACATATGTGCCTCTACTCCGTTTCGCCTGAGCCAAGAAACCTCTGTGTAGGACTCTAAAAAATCGTCAATACGCAGGTAGCAGGTGATGATCATATCAAACACCCACAAGCTGCAAGCGGTCAGCTAAACGTAACAGCCACCCAGGTATTGAGCGATCAGAAGATCAACAAGCTAGCCTGTGCGTTCTCCTGTGAATCCAATCAGTAACACTCCCGTACAGTCCGGTCTGTTCGTCTGATATGTCGCATATCAAGTCTAGGGGTGGTAAACGTCAGACCCCAGTAACCGATAAGTCGTGTCGATGTGTGGCTCATAACGGGTCGAGAAACTACTAGTAACACTTACCAGTAAATCTCTATATCAGCCCTGGCCAGGGACTTCCAGTTATAGCCAATCGAACACAGCACAACATCAACTCCATATACCGGGAGAGAAGAATCCCCTCCTATCGCTCATTGCCTCCATGTGATTCGGGACTGTACCCAAAAGCCACCGTTTTACACGCCCTCTTGGACGTGGTAATGTGGAAATCAAAGCACAGTGGGAATCACACAAGACTCTATGACGTTCTCGGGTCTACAGACTACCCTGTACCAGTGTCACCGGAGAACTGCCATCTGACGTGTGGTATATCACCATCTGGGAGTTCTCGGCGAGTCCGTCCAGTGTACCCAGTCTCTACTGAGCACCCGTACACCATCTCTGATGTCAAACACCGATGGATATGGGATCATCCATCGCCCATCATATGGGTCAAGATGCGTATACGCTAGTCTACTCTGGTGTATCGATGCCCTGTCTCGATATACCCTCGACTAGGAACAGTTATAGGATGTACTCATCGACTACTATGGCCCCACTAATATGATCTCATCATAATCCCAGTAGTCGAGTACAGATCCTAAAGGCTTTATCAACATGTGAGAGAAAAACAGTAAACCAATACAAGTCAACATGTTAAGATAAAGTGAAACCAAATAGCATACTATCATGACGAGCAAGAAAGTCCTCTCCATATATATCCAAGCATCCATTATAATATACATCATATGTACAACAATGGCCTCTAGGGCATATACATAACTAACAATCTCCCACTTGCACTAAAGCCAGCTGCTGTAGTATCTCATACCTAGCATCCCGAATAATCTCTCAAACTGTATCTGGGGAATAGCCTTCGTGAATGGATCCGCAGTGGTGTCCTTCGTATCTACTCTCCTGACCTCGATCTCCCGGCGATAAACTATCTCCCTGATCTGGTGATACCGCCTCAGAATATGTCTGGACTTCTGATGGGATCTGGGTTCCTTGGCCAAAGCCACAGCTCCATTGTTATCGCAATACAGAGGTATTGGATGCTCAATGGATGGAACCACACCAAGTTCACTAATGAACTTCTTTATCCGGACAGCCTCTTTGGCAGCATCGTTGGCAGCGATGTATTCAGCCTCCATCGTCGAGTCTGCAACGGTATCCTGTTTGGAACTCTTCCAACATATCGCCCCTCCGTTGAGGGTAAAGACAAATCCCGAGTGCGACTTAGAGTCGTCCTTATCACTTTGGAAGCTGGAATCGGTAAAGGACTCCACCTGGAGTTCTCCGTTACCATACACAAAGAACATCTCCTTAGTCCTTCGTAAGTACTTGAGAATGTTCTTCACGGCTGTCCAGTGACTCTTTCCAGGATCTGCTTGATACCGACTAACTACACTTAGTGAGTATGCTACATCGTGTCTGGTACATAGCATCGCATACATGATAGAGCCTACTGCCGAAGCATAGGGTATCCCTTGCATGCGAGCTCTCTCCAAATCAGTCTTGGGAGACATCTCTTTGGAGAGAGTGAGTCTAGAGATTGTGGGTTGGTTCCCACGCTTGGATTCTTCCATACTAAACCTCTTTAGTATGGTGTCAATGTACCTAGATTGGGACAATCCCAGTATCCGTTTAGATCTATCTCTATAGATCATGATTCCCAATATGCAGGAGGCATCACCTAGATCTTTCATTGAGAATCTGTGTGATAAGAAGAGCTTGACTGATTGCAGCATAGGAATATCATTTCCTATCAAGAGTATGTCATCCACGTACAATACGAGGAAGACAACCTTACCCTCTGCTACCTTTTTATAGATACAAGGTTCATCTATATTTTTGATGAAGTCAAACTCTTTGACTACAACATCAAAACAGATGTTCCAACTCCGCGATGCTTGTTTTAACCCATAAATGGATTTAAGCAGCTTGCACACCTTTCCGCTGCTCCCAATATCTACGAAGCCCTCTGGCTGAGTCATGTACACGCACTCTTCTAAATCACCGTTTAGAAAGGCGGTCTTAACATCCATTTGCCAGATTTCGTAGTCATGGTATGCAGCAATGGCAAGTAAGATCCGGATGGACTTAAGCATAGCCACTGGAGAAAAGGTTTCGTCATAATCCACACCTAGTCGTTGACGAAATCCCTTTGCTACAAGTCTAGCTTTGAAAGTCTCAACTTTTCCATCTACACCAAATTTCTTTTTAAAGATCCACTTGCTCCCTATGGGTTTTACCCCTTCAGGAGCATTTTCCAAAGTCCATACTTTGTTGGTGTATATGAATTCCATCTCAGATCGCATTGCATCCAGCCATTTCATAGAGTCACTACTCGTGATGGCCTGCTCGAAACTAGTCGGGTCATCATCATCCATGATGCAATCCTCGCTTCTACCATCAATGAGAAAACCGTAGTATCTCTCAGATGGACGAGAAACCCTACTAGATCGGCGGAGAGGCTGGGGTTCGTCGGGTACTACTGAATCCTCTGGTTCTACTAAATCTTCTGTTGCAATTTGTGCTTCTGGAACGTCTTCCAGCTCTACCTCTTTGCCACTAATTTCTTTTCCAAGAAATTCATTTTCTAAAAAGGTGGCATATTGAGAAACAAACACTTTTTGTTCCTCAGCGTGATAGAAAATATATCCTTGAGAATTCTTTGGATATCCCACAAATTTGCAAAGAACTGATCGTGCCTCGAGTTTGTCCGGATTTTGCCTTTTTACATAGGCTGGACAACCCCATATCTTAAACCTTTTAAAATACGGTCTCATTCCCCTCCATATCTCATATGGGGTTGTAGGCACTAATTTAGACGGAACTTGATTCAATAGGTATGCTGCTGTCTCAAGTGCATAACCCCAAAAGGAGATAGGTAACTCAGCAGTGCTCATCATAGAGCGCACCATATCTAATAGGGTGCGATTCCTCCGCTCCGATAAACCGTTGTGCTGTGGTGTATAAGGAGGAGTAAGCTGAGAGAGAATCTCATTCTCTTTTAGATAATCTAGGAACTCATTGCTTAAGTATTCTCCTCCTCGATCAGATCGAAGGATCTTAATACTTTTGCCCGTTTGTTTTTCTACTTCGTGTTTATATTCTCTGAATTTCTCAAAAGCTTCAGACTTGTGTTTCATCAGGAATACATGTCCGAATCTAGAGAGATCTTCAGTGAATGTAATGAAGTAGGAAGAACCGTTCCTGGCATGCGTAGACATGGGACCGCATACATCACTATGTATCAGTCCTAAGAGTTCATTAACTCTTTCTCCGTGTCCACTAAACAGAGCTTTGGTCATTTTTCCTTTGAGACATGAATGGCAAGTATCATAAGATGATAATTCGAACGGATTCAAATAACCATCCTTATGTCACTTAGCCAGTCGTGTCGTATTGATATGACCAAGTCTACAATGCCACAAGAAGGATTCGTTCATTTCTGAACTTTTCCTCTTGTGTGTGTTTTGTATATTGAGGACTGTATTCTGATTTAGAATGAATATGCGATTATGTAACGAGCCTGATGCAATCAACTTTTGATCTAGGAATATGTTCATAACATTATCCTTTACTACAAAGTTATATTCTTCTTTACTTAATAAAGAGACTGACATAATGTTGCACATCATGTTCGGTATATAATAGCACTCATTTAGAATCAGTGTATTACGACTTGGCAATACTAGGTGATATTCGCCAACTGCTTTGGCTGCAATACTAGCACCGTTTCCTACTTGAACGGAATGATCACCTTTTCCCAGTTCTCTACCTTTTCGTAGCCCATGTAACAATTTACATATGTGGGATCCTCATCCGGTATCTAATACCCAGGACGTAGGGTGAACTGAGAAACAGTTCTCAATAACTAACACACCCGAAGAAGATGCATCAATATGCATGTTCTTTTGGGCAGCTTGAGAATCCAGATATTCTCCTGTTTCATGTCCAGTCTTATAACTCTTATAAGAAAGAACGGGTCCAACGTTCCCCTGCTCAGTATAATAAGCGGGTTCAGTCAATACATCCATATTATTATCTTGATTATGGCCTGATATAGTCGCTACCTGGAGAGAGAGAGAAGAAAACACTTTAGCGTATGCTCTTGCAAGATTAGATTGGTTATTATCTTATCTAATCAGGATGTCTCCCACTGTTTTTATCAAATCTACCTTCAAACCCTAAAAGGTAAGATTAGCCGGGATTAATTACACCCTACAATTTCGTCAATCTTTCAGCCAGATCAGTATCGGTACTTTGAGGGAGGTTCCCCGTGCTTTCGCACGGACCTAATTAAAGTAAACCTCGTTTTCCCAGAGGCGTAACCCCGTTAACACTTTTCTAGACACCTACTTGAATGACTAATTGTCCTGTGTAAAACTCTCTCAGGAGTAACACTTACTCGCAGTGGGTATCGGGATCCAACTATCTCATAGGAGGTATGCAATCTCATTGCAAATTTCAACACTTGAAATTCCCGATAATATTTTGCCCCTAGCAACTCATGACCTTAACATGGTCAACAAATCATAAGTGCTAGCCAAGTTCAACCCGTCATTTCCCGATTGAATTAAACCCACTCGTACGACCCTTAACATGGTCAACAAAGTCGTACGACTACCCTAATCCAATCACATCACATGTTTTTAACAGATAAGCACTAATTAGCTACCGCACACTACGCCTTAACATGGTCAACAAACGTAGCATGAATACTAAATAGTCTTTATCTGAAATGACGGAGGGCTACGCAGGTTTTTCAGAAAACCTCGAGCGTAATGAACTTGATATCGTCGTAGAATCGAGTGTTTTTGAAAAGGAGTGTTTTTGAGGCTTTTCTTAGTTTCGCTAAAGGGGTCACTCCCGGTGAAGGGATCGTCGGCCCTTTCCTCATCGAATAAGGTGCAGGATATATCATATATACCGCTGTGCAAAACAAAACTCTAAAAGCAATCAAAAGACAAACCGAGTTTTGTATCATCTGCCAGTTTCGCTAAAGAGGTCACTCCCGGTGAAGGGATCGTCGGCTCTTTCCTCATCGAATAAGGTGCAGGACATATCATATATATCACTGTGCAAAGCAAAACTGTAGCTACCCTTTTTATAAAGTTTTGATTCTACAACATCTTTAGATTTCTTTTCTTTTTATTAATCTTATTAATAAAAATCCCATCAGCTTATGCTTCCTAAGCATCACAGAAGAAACGAAAGCAGTAATATTTATATATCAGCATATATATATATATTATAAGCATTCGTCTCAGGCAGTAATATGATCTCATCACAGAACATTGCAGCAGAAGAACATATATGAAATATTGGATATACTAGGACGTCCGTGTTTTCAATACGAGCCTGTATAAAACACGGATTCCACGGTCGCGACGAATAGCTAAACCCACATCCCAAGACCCCTACGAGAGCGGCAAGTAACACTGCCAATTCTAGGGTTAGGAGACCCGGTCTCGACTCCTCGAGATGGCCTCCCACTGGACCCTAGAACCCGGTTACTTGTGCTCCCCTCCTTGGGTCTACCTAATGCGGAAAAGTAAATAATATACAAGGGTGACATCAACCTCAACCTGGAAGTGCCCCAAATAAAAGAATATTACATTACAAATGAATTTTACATGAATGAAAATAAAAACCCTCATCTCACATAAAACCCCCGGCTATTCAGAACACGACGATCCAATATCACATATCACAGCAACACATAATATCACATATCATCAACGTAAGTAAATATGCGCATCCCAATTGTCGTTGACATATAGCAACGAAACCGGCGATATCACATATTACTCTTACGGTCACAGAAAAGAAAGTGTAAAACTACAATATTTGGAATCCACAATCACTTTAGACATCGTAAATCCGAAATATCACATACTCCGCATTTCATGCCTAACTCTATGAATTCCATATATTGTATCACATTCCAGATAAATAGACAGTATTAAAATTTTCGAACAGATAATCAAATACCCAAAATTTCCTAAAGTGCTCAACACTTGAGCGGAGTTCAAATAATCCCAGAATATGTCACAGTACCGGTGATCCAGCCGTAGAAGGGTCAAGCCAACGCCTTACATGTGGCACGCCGTACTGCCCCAAACCCGAAGGTTCAAAAGGCAGTTCAAGACGGTCACATAATCGGGTTAAGGTTTGTTGTCTTCTAGAGGGTCCACCGCTTAAATTGTACAATTTTTCCGAAAGATTTAAACCCGATAAAAATTCAATACTTGAAAGTTTTACGTGCCGGGAAAAAGTGAGTTAATGATATCCGTTCGAACTTTTTAACAATTTCTAAATATCTGGAAAAACAACGAATTTAAATTTTCCGATCGAATCTACGATTACAAAATAAACCCCAGATTAAACAACACTTGAATCATTTTTAAAAATAACCAGAAGCATCAACAAGCACCTACGGTTATTACCATGAAAACCACGTGTCACAATTCCAAGATTCCGCCGCGGAACCGCCGCGGGAAGCAGGTTCCCGCCGCGGTTCCGTCGCGGTTTGGTGGATTTGTGGGCCCATGTTTCATGGTAATTCTTAGAATTCCCTGCTGATTTTTTTACGTATTTTTAATTCAAAAAAATCCCAGATTTTGAAAAATTTCCAGAGAGGGGGAAAATTTTGTCGGTTCGGGTTCGATCGGAGTTTTAACTTCGTAAACATGTCGCCTGATGCTCTAGCTAGGCTCTGATACCACTGTAGGGTTTCTAGGAACTCTTGTGAAGGTTCATAAGGCATCAAACATGCTCGGATAAAAATTTAGACGCGCCGAACAACCCAATGCCGGGATCTTTGCTAGATTATTAGGGTTAAGCATGCAAGATAACAACTTTTTATCTAAGTGTGAGGGATTACAACCTTTGTAGTCCGCTCCTTCGCTTCACAAGCTCCGAGTAGAAGTCCGTTCGCCGTGATCCTCGATCTCCCGGACTCAAGAGAGGCTCCACGACTCGAACGATCCATGCTAGCTTGAAGTGTTCCAAATCTCCGGTGATCTACGTCGAAGTTTCAATAACTCAAGCTTTCTCACTCTAAAGAGATGAACAAAGTAATCTCATGGGCTAGATGAGATGAGGATGAAGGAGTAGTATTTATGCTTTCTTTTTAATTCACTTTCTCACAATTTATCATCACAAATGGAATTTCTAGTGAGCTCAAAATCAAAAGAGAAGAAGAAGATAATGGAAAAGATAATGATAATTCCTTTTGTGATGAATAGAAAAGAAAACCATATGATTGATATATCAACCATGGTCAAGGATGAGTGGCTAAGAGTTTGTAGAGAATAAACTAGAGTTAGGGTTTGGTTAGGTTAAGTTATGAGTCATGCAAAAATATCAACCATAATATCTTAAGCATGACAAAAACAAAGCTTCTAGAAGGTGCAAGAAGAAGCTAACCCTAATAAAACCCTAATCCCTTTTAATCATCCTTACACATGTTTAATAATAAATCATATCATGTCACTATAATATATATCACATATATATTATATATTTGCAACAAAAGAAAATAATACAATTAACATATATCGCATATATATCAATATATCATCCAGTGAGAAAATGAAATAGTAAAGCGAGCCAATATTAGATAATGTAATACAATATTTCATATATATTATTATACATTAAATCATCGAATCAACACTTTATCCGACGATCCGGCTATATCGAATATTACCGACTAATATATCATGTACCGATTCATCGAATCAACACATGATCCGATGACCCAGTTCATATCTAAATATCGCGAGAATATAATACGGTATCTCATATCGCATTATTCTCGGTCCTGCACATATCACATATGTGCCTCTACTCCGTTTCGCCTGAGCCAAGAAACCTCTGTGTAGGACTCTAAAGAATCGTCAATACGCCGGTAGCAGGTGATGATCATATCAAACACCCACAAGCTGCAAGCGGTCAGCTAAACGTAACAGCCACCCAAGTATTGAGCGATCAGAAGATCAAAAAGCTAGCCTGTGCGTTCTCCTGTGAATCCAATCAGTAACACTCCCGTACAGTCCGGTCTGTTCGTCTGATATGTCGCATATCAAGTCTAGGGGTGGTAAACGTCAGACCTCAGTAACCGATAAGTCATGTCGATGTGTGGCTCATAACGGGTCGAGAAACTACTAGTAACACTTACCAGTAAATCTCTATATCATCCCTGGCCAGGGACTTCCAGTTATAGCCAATCGAACACAGCACAACATCAACTCCCTATACCGGGAGAGACGAATCCCCTCCTATCTCTCATTGCCTCCATGTGATTCAGGACTGTACCCAAAAGCTACCGTTTTGCACGCCCTCTTGGACGTGGTAAGGTGAAAATCAAAGCACAGTGGGAATCACACAAGACTCTATGACGATCTCGGGTCTACAGACTACCCTGTACCAGTGTCACCGGAGAACTACCATCTGACGTGTGGTATATCACCATCTGGGAGTTCTCGCCGAGTCCGTCCAGTGTACCCAGTCTCCACTGAGCACCCGTACACCATCTCTGATGTCAAACACCGATGGATATGGGATCATCCATCGCCCATCATATGGGTCAAGATGCGTATACGCTAGTCTACTCTGGTGTATCGATGCCCTGTCTCGATATACCCTCGACTAGGAACAGTTATAGGATGTACTCATCGACTACTATGGCCCCACTAGTATGATCTCATCATAATCCCAGTAGTCGAGTACAGATCTTAAGGGCTTTATCAACATGTGAGAGAAAAACAGTAAACCAATACAAGTCAACATGTTAAGATAAAGTGAAACCAAATAGCATACTATCATGACGAGCAAGAAAGTCCTCTCTATATATATCCAAGCATCCATTATAATATACATCATATGTACAACAATGGCCTCTAGGGCATATACATAACTAACACTTTTATCTTTACCTTCTCTCGGGATGAGAGTGCTCCTAGGATTAGGAGAGTACACCCATTATGCTTATTGGATAGTCTTCTTCCAAACCATAGGCTGGTGCCGAACGGTATGGAAAGAAGAAAACCATTTAGTTTAAGAGGGTGTACAGAAGGTAATGACTAAAGACATATGAAGGGATTTGGAGAGATGGCAAAGAAATATACGGTTACAGTTGTGAATCTGGATAATGGTAGAGGCATTACTAGGAATACCCAGATACCCCTACGAAACATTCCAATGTTTCAGTTTCACTGTGTACTGTTAAAAGAAAACTGATTTCCCAATTAACCCTTGCTCCAGGGTATGTATTTACCAGGTATGATTCTCACATCTGTATGGTTTTACATATGATGAGTGAGAGCAAGTTATTAGGAATTAGGTGATTATCCTCATTATATCGAAATTCGTTGTAATTTGTGATATTTGAGGAAATCACCGGGGTTGTTTGCCGGACGGCAAATATTTGGTTTTGAATATCCGTTGTTATGCACCAATTTCAAATTGATATATCTGTACGTCTATTTTTATAGAGTGAGATATAACTTTTTGAAATTATGTCGATGACATTTACCTATATCAGTGGATGGTTAGGTAAGGAGCATTAAAACAGCGGTGTAATTCTTCTTTGCCATAAGTACAGTTTTCAACCTACGACACACAGGGATTGAGTTATTAAACTCAAGGGACTTATACAAAGTATTGTATGTTGTCCAGTATCCATGGGGACAGAGGGGTTGGTACTCATACTATATTCTGTTTACTTGTGACTTCTCTAGTTCTTAGACATGTGTTTCGTAGAAACACAAGGTCCACGTTTTGAGAAGTTATAGGTATAAAAGTAAAGTAGAGAACCAGATGGTGCGAGTATCAGGATTCTTCAAGTTGATCGAAGATGTAGATACTTGTGTATGGTATTCAGTTGATAGTAATGATTTTGAGAGAACTTGCTTCTCTTTCAGATTAGTCATAATTTGAAGCACTCCTAAGTTGAGTAATGTTGATCGGCCTCCTTCCATTTAGTTGACATGCACTGGAGACAGATGCATGATTTGAATCTGGTTCCAATTAAATCAGTGCCTCTGTTTCTATATTGGATATAGAACGGTTCATATCTTAACGATGTTAAGGTACGGGGAGTTGTCCGGCATATGCTTAAAACCAGACTCTGGATAACTCAAGGCACGTTTCCGTAATGGCAGTTTGTGGGTTGACCCGGGCTATGACGAGGGTTTACTTTCTACCATCTGGAAGATCAATAGTGATATTGTTCTTGACTAGCCACAGTTTTAACAAAAATGGATTTTTTCAGAAAACAGTAGTGGGAGTATGGTAGAACTGGAAGTGATTCTAGAACCGCAAACGATTACTGAAAATTTTATAAGTACCTAAAGATTCAATCTGATTTGACATTCCTTTAGCCACTCCGCAGATAAGGTGGGTAACCTCAGGCACCCGAGAGGTACTCCGGTAGCCTCAAGGACGGTGGCAGGGAGATTCTTGTTTACCCAGACTTGCCATTGCTGTTGTTCCAGACTGTGAGACCCGACAGGAGGATGAGTATAGCGTCGTTCTAGACTAGCTTTAGAAGTGCACGTGTATATGACTCTGCCAGAGGGTTGTCGTAGTCAGTGGGAGCAGCGGAAGCATTGGTGGACAAGTGGCTTATGTCTATTTATAGACTAGAGCAGAAATAGCGGAGATAGATCATCTATTTCTGATGTGACAGTCATAGGTTTGACTTCATCAGAATAGGGGATGGATCTGTTAAGAAGGTAGTAGGGTGTGATGTCCTGGTATTTGGATGACATACACAGAGTAGGAAGTGAAATTCCTATACTTCGATCGGTTATACTTTGGTTGTCACACAGTGGTTTCTCCACAAAGGGACTTGGATATTATATCAGACATTCTGGTTACTGGATCTATGGTTTTAGATCTAGATTTGGGTTTTTCCCAATTTGGGTACTTAGACAGCATTCTAAAGGTGTTTTAGAATGGACGACTCCTGGCACGGTAGTATACCTGCAGGTGATGGAGTCACCCTCTCTAAGGTGTCTTACAGACTAAAGGGGAGAGGGATATGCATGATTGGCAAATCACTTGCTTAGACAATTGAGTCAATCATGAGATGTCAAGTACCACACCAGATGTTGTTTTTGCAGTAGATGCAATAAATTGATATTGATCCAATCCTGGAGAAACATTCGGAAGCAGTTTTAGAATATAAGTGGATGTTCTGGGGAAATGATAACGACATCCTCCTTCGGGAGACAGTTATCATTCCAGGCTTCCAAGGTGACCTGGATGACAGAGTGACTGCCAGAGTCATAGTTTTCCCTCTGAAGAGGGGCAGTGTTTTGGACAGTTGATCTAAGCGGACACTGAGAGAGGCATTACGCAGGATACTGATTAAGTTCAGTCGATGATACAGTCTAAGAAGTTTGGATTTGGAGTTCATTTATGAACTAGGTCCCATCAGATATCCAGACATATTCTAAGACAGGTATTACTCATTTCGGGAGATGGCTTTCTCCGCGAGCTTGAGATAAAGAGAGACATAGAAAGAAACATCAGAGCGAATCCACTCACTGGGGCTATTCATCGAACGCATTAGTTTCACAAACGGGTTTTGTGAGACTGATTAGTAAAGAAGTTGGGTGTTCGGTATCACACGGGCTGTGAGTATGCGACATCGTAATAATTAGCCTTGAGTGCAAGTGGGAGATTGTTAGAGATAGTGCCCTCAGAGTCAATTATTGGATCACAGGCACGTGATTGCAATGATTGAGAGAGGACCTTTGCCGGTAGGATAGTCTTACTCAAGATGATAGTATGCTATCTGGTTTATCTTTATCATCGTGTACTGCTTTAGGTGACCTTACAGGTCACTATTGCGCGTTGATAGAGCCCTTAGGATTCTTGATTGACAGCCAGCAGTATGATGGCGATCATATACGTGGGAGATGGGGTCTATAAGCACATCCTTAAAAGGTCCTTAGTCGTGGGAGTTTCGAGACAGGGCATCGATACTCCAGAGTAGACTAGTGTATACAGTCGAGACCCCGACGAGGGGCGGTGGCCGGTCTCACAAACCACTGGTGTCAGTTGGTTCACTTAAGATGTATACAGGTGCACATTGGGTTATGAGTACACCGGACAGGACTCGCCGGGAACATACTAGTTGGTCTTATACCTGACGTCAAATAGCAGTTCCCTGGTGACATGTGTACAGGTTAGTTCATCGACCAGAGATCGTCATTTGTCTCGTGTGAGTTCTCACTGTGCTTTGATTACTACCCTACCACGGCTCAAAGGAGTCGTGCAAACAGGTTTTAGTTGGGTACAGTCCCGAGCCACATGGAGGCGGTGAGCGAATCTGCAGGGGTTCGTCTCTCCCGGTATTAGGGTTGAGGTCGCTCTGTTTCTAGGAGAGCCATTACACGAAGTCCTTGGCCAAGGCAGGAGATTTACTGGTAGGTATTCCAGTAGTATCTCAGGTTGTTCCAGGCTACACTCCGACACGACTTGTACCGCTTTTGGGGATCTGACTTTTACCAACCCCTAGGCCCGCCATGCGATGCTCATAGACGAACGGACCAGACTGTACGGATATTGTCACTGACAGGCTCAGTAAGGTGTCAGGATGAGTTCGCTCATCGACGTCCCTTTTGGTCAATACCTGGTAGCCTGCTACGTATGGCTAATACCTCTGACGTGCTAGTGGTTAAATCCACAGCCAAAGTATTGACGAGTCTTTAGAGTCCCCCACAGACAATTTCTCAAGTTTCGGACGAAACGCTGTAGAGGCCGTATGGATATATGGCATGGTTTGGTCATATACGTGCGGTATTACACGGATCTTGATCGGACGGATAATACTAGCGGGCTTTGGTTTAAGCTGGATCCTAGTATTGTACTGTGTAGAGTTTGTCTCATTGCATTTGTACTCGGTCGGAATAAAAATGCGAGTATGTATATACAATCGCGGGGTTTTCTTGTAATTTATTACGGGATCAGTTTTCTGAAGTTGCCTGTTTGCTTTCCGTTTCGGCCATTTTTCCTTTTTTCTTTCTTTGGCTGAAAATTGGTGTGGAGGGACTTATTTGCAAATGTGCAAATTAGCAAAGTGGAGGGTGGTTTTTGCAAATTGTTGCTTCATGATGGTTCAACCATCACTTGACTCCATGGTTCATCATTGCTTGACTTTTGTTTTGATGAGATTGGTGATGGGTTTATGAGTGTGGACTTTGTTGTGATGATGATTCTTAATCATCACCTTTCTCTCTCTCTTGTATTATTGCTTCTCACCCCCCCCTTGACAATTTCCTCTCTCTCTCTCATTCTTCAAGAGATGGGGGCCGGCCATTCTTGGAGGGGCTGTCCAAATTATTGGGATGGGGTTTTTAATCTCTTTTGCTTGCACAAAAACCCCTTAGCTCATCTCCAAAAGCATGTCTCCCTCCACCTTCACAAATGGCAACTTCTCCATAAACCCCTATGAGACACATAGTTCTACACTATCCTACAGCATTCTTGGACACGTTGACTCGCCAACTTCCTGCCCGAGTTGCCTCGGTCCAGAGGTGGGAGCCCGTAAAAGAACCCGGCGATGTGGTGCCCTTCCGACGAGGAGATGAAAACCAGAGATTCCGCGGGAAGATCGGGATTACGACGAGAAGATCGAAGGACACGGATCGCTCGGTATATCTCTCTACCCCTTCTCTTGTTAGCTAGGAGTAGGTTAATGGCCTGATCCGGGTTTTAAAGTCCGCGGTAGCGCCGGTTCTAGTTTATAGAAAAGTTTTATATTCCGCATTTTGGCCTCGTTCAGACGGTCGGCGCGCTGCCGTGAACTTACAGTTATGAGCCTCATATCGGCATGACTTATCGGTTATTGGGGTCTGACGTTTACCACCCCTAGACATGATATGCGACATATCATACGAGGAGACCGGAATGTACTGTAGTGTCACTGTCAGGCTTTTTGCAGGAGTTAGAGCGGGCTTGCTTGCTGATATTCTGATCGCTCAATACCCGGGTAGCCGTTACGTCCAGCTAGTACCGTTGACGGCTTGTGGGTGCTTGATATGATCATCACCTACTGCCGGCGTATTGACGAGTCTTTAGAGTCCTACATAGAGGGTTTACTGGCTCAGGCATAATGAAATAGGAGCGCATATGTGATATGTGCGGGACCAAGAATAATCCGAGTATATGATACCGTATTCAATTCTCGCGATGTTTGTATCGATCAGTTATATGCGATATAACCAGGTTATCGAATCAAGGGTTGATTCGATAAGTCGATACATTGGATGTTAGTCGGTTATATGTGATATAACCGGATTATTAAGTCAAGTGTTGATTTAATAATTTAGTGTATAATTGTATATGTGATATACTAATTTACATTAACTAACATTGGTTCACTTAAACATTTGTTTTTCTCACTTGTGCACAACTTAATATATATGTGATATATATTTATTTGTGTTCATTTTTGTATCATGGTTGTTGATACAACTTACATGGGTGTATAAGACTTATACCATTCTAATTATAGTGTTAGGTTTTTATATTTAAAGTAATTCTAAAATTAGTGGATAATGAGCTCACATGCATGAAGTTTCATGAAGCTTTGGGTTGCATTGACTTAGTCTACTAATTTTGTTTTACTTGAGATATTAATTAACCTAACCATTATAATGTAGCCATGGTTATGTCTTTACATGAGTTAGTATATGATACCCACTCACCCACGGTTAGCTCTCTCTCTTGATTAATTTTTCATTCTCATTTTTGAGCTCATCTTCTTCCTCCTTCAAATGCTTGCTAGGGTTTGATAAAGAGAGAGAAATATAGTGAGAAAAGAAATTCTAAAGTGTACCCATTTCCTATTTCATCATCCTCTACTAGACTAGCACTTTAGTTTAGTGTGTTTGCTTCACTAATTCTCTAGTCAGTGAAGTAGAAGCTTGAGTTCGTATTCCCTCGACGTAGATCATCTTCGGCCTCGATGACTTCAAGAAATACCGTTTCTATCTTCTCATGAAGCCGTCCGAGAGTCCGGGAGCACGATGATCGCAGCGAAGGGACTACTACAAGGAGCATATGAAGTGAAGGACCGATCTACAAAGGTTGTATTTCGTATTCACTTAGTCGTAAATGGTATTTACTTGCATGTGAAACCCTAATTATCTAGCAAAGATCTTTTTTAGGGTTATTCGGCACGGCTAAAATTTTAATCGGGCATGGTTGATGCCTTGTAGAACCTTGTTAGAGTGCCTAGTAACCCTACAGTGGTATCAGAGCCTAGCTAGAGCATTAGGTGACGTGTATACGAAGTTAAAACTCCGATCGAACTCCGTAACGACGAAATAGACCCCTCTCTGGACAAATTTTAAAAATGTGATTTTTTCTGTATTAAAAATACTCAAAAAAATCAACAGGGAATTCTAAGAGTTACTGTAAAATACAACATCCTAATTCCACCAAAGCGCCGTGAAACCTCGGCAATAGCTTGTTTGTGCGGCGGTTCCGCGGCGGAATAGTAGAATTAGGGTTAGTGTTTTGATCAGTAATATCCGTAGGTACTTGTACATTCTTCTGGGTATTTTTAATCTGACTCAAGTGTTGAGTGTTCTGGGGATTATTTTGTATTCGTTGATTCGATCGGAAAATTTAATTTCGTGTTTTTTCCGGGTAATTTTTAGAACGTGTTAAAAAGTTCGAACGGATATCAATAACTCACTTTTTCCCCTGCCGGAAAATTTCCAAGTGTTGGATTTTTCCGTAGTTTAAGAACGTCTAAATAGTGCATGTTACGCAATGGACCCTCTAGAAGACAACAAATCTTAACTCGATTATGTGACCGTCTTGAACTACCTTTTGAACCTTAGGGTTTGGGGCAGTACGGCGTTGCCACATGTGAGGCGTTGGCTTAACCCTTCTACGGCTGGACCATTGGTACTGTGGCATGTGATGGATGTTTTTAAACTAATTTCAAGTGTTGAGAACTATTAAGGAAAACTTGGGTGTTTGATTACTCGATCGGAAAGTTTAACATTGTCTATTTATCTGGAAGGTGATACAATATTTGGAATCCACAAGTAGTTATGAGATAAATAATTTGAATGTTATAAACATAGCAGTTTTGTCTCAAATGATCGGTTGCCACGGGATTTTGATGCGATTAAAAGTCCGTTGCAATCACGTACTGTACGCGGATACTCGCCGGGTAAACTTAATAGACAGCCACGCCCCAAAGCCCCGGCCAAGTGACTGTAGGAGAACCCCGTCGCCAAAAGCATCTGTTTGGGTGCTCGCGGCAGCGGTGTTCCGCTTTAGTGCACCTCGTCGATGGCATCTAGGGGTGCGGCCGTCTACTAAACTTTGCGACGAGCATTCGATCACATATCGGGAATCTTGTTGAATTGCCCGACTAGATATTGAAAAGTGTTTTCAATATAGAGACTAAAATACGGGGTTTATAATTGTTTGGCATGCGATGTCTAAGGAGGTTGCATTCCAACTGTTGTAGTTTTACACTTTCTTTTCTGCGACCGTAAGTGCAATATGTGTTATCGCTGGTTTCGTTGCTATTTGTCAACGACAATTGGGATGCGCATATTTACTTACGTTGATGACATGTGATATTATGTGTTGCTGGATATGTTATATTGGATCGTCGCGTTTTTGAATAGCCGGGGGTTTTATGTGAGATGAGGGTTTTTATTTTCATTCATGTAAAATTAAATGTATGTAATATTCTTTTATTGGGGCACTTCCGGGATGAGGTCGATGTCACCATTTGTATATTATTTAATTTTCCGCACTAGGATAGACCCAAGGAGGAGAGCTCAAGTTACCGGGTTCTAGAGTCCAGTGGGAGACCAACTCGAGGAGTCGAGTCCGGGTCTTCTAATTCTAGAATTGGAAGGGTTGCTTGCCGCTCTCGTAGGGGTCTAGGGGTGTGGGTTTGGCTATTCATCGCGACCGTGGAATCCGTGTTTTATAGAAGCTCAAAATATAACACGGACGTCCTAGTATATCCAATGTTTCATATGTTTCTTCTGTTGTGATATCTATGATGTGATCATTTGATATGTTGTGATAGATACTGTATATAGTATATATGATATATTATATAGACGTTGCTTATGTTTTACACCCGCGCTAGCCCTGCCCCGCTCTGTCGTTAGTCACTTAACCTAACGGTGCACGAGGGGACATCGAGGCGAATGCGGATGGCATAAGCGTACGTTGTATTTATCTGTGATGTTTAGGTGACTTATATGATGGGACTTCATTAATGTGATTAATGAAAGAAAAGAAACCTAAAAGATGTTGTTGAATCGAATTTTCAAAAACAGGTAGCTACAGTTCTTGTTTTGCATCGCGGTGTTCCTTGTAGAACATCCTACACCTTATTCGATAAGGAAAGGGCCGAGATCCCTTCACCGGGAGTAACCCCTTTAGCAATGACTGGCAGATGCTACACCCCTCGGCTTTGTCTTTTGATTGCTTTTCTAGTTCTTGCTTTGCATAGTGATATATATGATATATCCTGCACCTCATTCGACGAGGAAAGAGCCGAGATCCCTTCACCGGGAGTGACCTCTTTAGCGAAACTAGCAAAAGCCTCAAAATCACTCCATTTCAAAATTCACTCGATTCTACAACGATATCAAGTTCATTACGCAATAGGTTTTCAGAAAAACCTGACATAGCCCTCCGTGATTTCAGATAAGTCCTACTTAGTATTCGTGCTACGTTGGTTGACCTCCGTCAAGGCGTAGTGTGCGGTGGCTAACTAGTATTTATCTGCTTATGCATATGATGCAGATTGGATTAGGGTAGTCGTACGACCTTGTTGACCTCCGTCAAGGGTCGTGCGGGTGGGTTTGATTCTATCAAGAAATGACGGGTTGAACTTGACTTGCACCCTGTAGTTTGTTGACCTCCGTCAAGGTCATAGGATGCTTGGGGCAAAATATTATCGGGAATTTCAAGTGTTGAAATTTGCAAAGAGATTGCATACCTTCTATGAGATAGTTGGATCCCGATACCCACTACGAGTAATTGTTACTCCTGGAAGAGTTTTACACAGGACAAATTAGCCGATCAAGTAGGTGTCTAGAAAGATGTCAACGGGGTTACGCCTCTGGGAAAACGAGGTTTACTTTAATTAGGTCCGTGTGAAAGCACCGGGAACCTCCCTCAAAGTACCGACACTGGCCTGGATGAAAGATTGGCGAAATTGTAGGGTGTAATTAATCCCGGCTAGTCTTTCCTTTTAGGGTTTGAAGAAAGATTTGATAAAAACAGTAGGAACCATCCTGATTAGATAAAATAATAACCAATCTGATCTTGAAAGAGCGCACGCAGAGTGTTTTCTTCTCTCTCTCTCTCTCTCCAGGTAGCGACCATGTCACGCCTTAATCAAAGATAATAATATGGATGTATTGACCGAACCCGCTTGTTATACTGTGCTGGGGAACGTTGGTCCCGCTCCAACTTATAATTGTTATAAGACTGAGCAGTTAATTGGGGATTACCAGAATTCCCGTGCCGCCCGAACGGAGAAAGTGCATGCTGATACATCTTCTTCGGGTGTGTTCATTACCAAAAACTGTTTCTCAGTATCCTTTACGTCCTGGGTATGTGATACCGTATCAGGATCCCACATATGTAATTTGTTACATGGGCTACAGATAGGTAGAGAACTGAGAACGGGTAATAAGTTTCATGAGATAGAAACGGAGCAAGTGTTGCAGCCAAATCTGTTGGTAGTTACCACCCTGTATTACCAGAATGCATTGATTCTGAACGAATGCTATTAGATACCGAACCTGATATACAACATCATATCAGTCTCTTTATTAGTAAAGAAAGGATATAATTTTGTATTGTTGGATAATGTTTTGAACATTTCCTATATCAAGAGTTGATCGGTTCAGGTACGTTATCTAAAAGCATAGACGTTCTAAATCAAACCACAGTTCTTAACGTACAGAACACAAGAGGAAGAGTTCAGAAATGAACGAATCCTTCTTAAGGTATTGTAGACTGGGTCATATCAATGTGACCCGACTAGCTGAAGTTACATATAGATGGATATTTAAATTAGTTTGAATTTACATCTTGTGAAACTTGCCGGTCATGTCACAGAGATAAGATGACCATAGCTCTGTTTATAGGAAACAGAGAAAGAGTTAGTGAACTCTTAGGATGATACATGTTGATGTATGAAGGTCCCCTGTCTATACATGCCAAGACCGGTTCTTTGTAGTTCATTACATTCGCTAATGATCTCTCAAGATTCAGACATATGTTAATGTTGAAACACAAGTCCGAACCTTTTGAGATATTCACAGAATATAAGTTAGAAGTAGAGAACCAAAACGGGTATAAGTATTTTATCTTTTGATGTGATCAAGAAAGAGAATACTTGAGCACCGAATTGCTGGATTATTCTAAAGGAGAATGAGATTCTCTCTCAGCATTACTCCTCCGTATACACCACAGCACGTCGGTGTATCGGGGAGGAGCAATCACACCCTATGTGATAAGGTGTGCTCTATGATGAGTATTACTGAGTTGCCTATTTCCTTTTGGGGGTTATGCACTTGAGGAGCTGCATGCCTATTGAATGGCGTTCCAACCAAATCAGATGCCTACCACTCCATATAAGATATGGTAAGGGAAGAGCCCATCTCTTAAGTCAGTTAAGATTTGGGGTTGTCCGTCCTATGTCTAAAAGCATAATCCGGACAAGCTCGAGGCAAAGTCAGTTCTGTAGAAGTTTGTTGGATATCCCAAGCATTCGCAAGGGAATATCTTCTACCAAATCGAGGAACAAAAGATGTTTTGTTTCTCAGCATGCCACCATTGTGAAAGGGAATTTCTTATGAAGAAATGAGTCAACATGAGGTAGAACTGGAAGGAGTTCCAGCTATACAAACTGCAGCTGATGATTTGGTAGAACCAAAGGATTCAATAGTTTCTAACGAACCTCTGGCTCTCCGCCGATCTAGTAGGGTTTCTCACCCACCTGAGAGATACTTCGGTTTCTCTATGACAGTGGGAGCGAGGAATGCATCATGAGATGATGATCCAACTAGTTTCAAGCTGGCCATCAGGAGTGGGACTCTGTAAGAATGGCTGGATGTTTAACGATCTGAGATGGAATCCTCATACACCAACAAAGTATGGACTTTGGTTGCCTTATCTGAAAGGTTAAATCCCCATCAGGAGCAAGTATATCTTGAAAAGATTACTTGGTGTACATGGAAAAGTTGAGACTTTAAAAGCTATGCTTAAGTCCATCCAGATCCTACTTGCCACGGCTACATACCATGACAACGATATCTGGCGGTTGGGTGTCATGACTGCTTTTCTAAATGTTGATTTAGAAGAGAGCATCTATAAGTACACAGCTAGAGGGCTTCGTAAACAGTGGGAGCAGCGGAAACGTGTGCAAGATGTTTTATGTGATAAAGCAGGCATCGCGGAGTTGGAACATCTGTTTTGATGAGTTAGTCAAAGAGTTTGACATCATCAAAATGGTAGATGAACCTTGTATATACAAAAAGGTAGTAGAGAGTATGGTGGAGATCCTCGTAGAGTACATGGATAACATACTCTTGATAGGAAAAGAGTTTCCTATGCTACGCTCGCTCAATCTCCTCTTATCACAATAATTCTCCATATAGGATCAAGATGATACCTCCTAAATCCTGAAGTTTTGATCTATGAGATAGATCTAATTGGATGTTAGGATACTCACTAGTTATAGTGAGATGGTATCAATCGATCCTGGGGAGAATCACTGGAAAGGTTCCAGAGTGATAAGGACGACTGAAAGTCAGTCACAGGCATTGTCTTTAGCCTCAGTAAAGGGACGGTATGTTGGAAGAGTTCCAAGCTAGATATCATGGCATACTAGACGATAAAGGCTGGATACATCGCAACCAAAGATACTACCAAAGAGGCAGTTTGGTGTATATTAGTTCATGAGATGAACTTCGTTCCTACCAATGTGTGACAATGGAGTTGTGGCTTATGCCTAGGAACGCCCATCCCATCAGTGATCCAGACATATTCTAAGGCAGTATCACCTGATCATGGAGATGGTTGATCTCCAGGGGATCGAGGTTAGCAGAGTAGACTCAGAGGGAAACACAACGGATCCACTCACAAAGGCCTTTTTCCCAGAGAGAGACTATTATGGGATGGTTAAGTATGAGATACTTCAACCACTGTTATCAGATGGCCCTAGTGCAAGTGGGAGATTATTAGTTATATGTATGCCCTTGAGGCCATTACTATACATGAGATGTATATTGTAGTGGATGCTTGGACATATATAGGGAGGACTTTCTTGCTCGACATGATAGTATGCTATCTGGTTACTCTTTACCTTAACGTGTACACTGATTGTCTCTCTGCTACATGTTAGTAAAGCCCTTAGGATGTGTACTTGACTACCTGGACTATGATGAGGATCATACTAGTGGGGACATGGTAGTCCATAAGTACATCCTTAAAGGTCCTTAGTCGTGGGTGTATCAAGACGGGGCATCGATATACCAGAGTAGACTAGCGTATAGCTTCTCGACCCATATAGATGGCGATGGAAGATCCCATATCCTTTGGTGTTTGACATCAGAGATGATATACGGGTGCTCAGTGGAGACTGGGTACACTGGACGGATTCGCCGAGAACTACCAGATGGTATTATACCTCACGTCAGATGGCAGTTCTCTGGTGACACTAGTGCAAGTTAGTCTGTAGACCCGAGATCGTCATAGAGTCTTGTGTGATTCCCATTGTGCTTTGATTTCCACCTTACCACGTCCAAGAGGGCGTGCAAAACGGTGGTTTTTGGGTACAGTCCCGAGTCACATGGAGGCAATGAGCGATAGGAGGGGTTTCGTCTCTCCCGCTATTGGGGGTTGATGTTGCGCTATGCTCAAATGGCCATAACAGGGAAGTCCCTGGCCAGGGCTGGTTTAGAGATTTACTGGTAAGTGTTACCAGTAGTTTCTCGACCCGTTATGAGCCTCATATCGGCATGAATTATCGGTTATTGGGGTATGACGTTTACCACCCCTAGACATGATATGCGACATATCAGACATGGAGACCGGACTATACGGTAGTGTCACTGTCAGGCTTTTTGCAGGAGTTGGAGCGGGCTTGCTTGCTGATCTTCTGATCGCTCAATACCCGGGTAGCCGTTACGTCCAGCTAGTACCATTGACGGCTTGTAGGTGCTTGATATGATCATCACCTACTGCCGGCGTATTGACGAGTATTTAGAGTCCTACATAGAGGTTTTACTGGCTCAGGCAAAACGAAATAGGAGCGCATATGTGATATGTGCGGGACCAAGAATAATGCGAGTATATGATACCGTATTCAATTCTCGCGATGTTTGTATCGATCGGTTATATGCGATATAACTAGGTTATCGAATCAAGGGTTGATTCGATAAGTCGATACATTGGATGTTAGTCGGTTATATATGATATAACCGGATTATTAAGTCAAGTGTTGATTTAATAATTTAGTGTATAATTTTATATGTGATATACTAATTTACATTAACTAACATTGGTTCACTTAAGCATTTGTTTTTCTCACTTGTGCACAACTTAATATATATGTGATATATATTTATTTGTGTTCATTTTTGTATCATGGTTGTTGATACAACTTACATGGGTGTATAAGACTTATACCATACTAATTATAGTGTTAGGTTTTTGTCACGCCCCACTTCCCAGAGTACGCTAAGATGGGCACGTGACATAACCAACCATGCTACCTGTGGATAGGAAACATCCTTCCACAGTCACATTACGGCTGTAGAGATATCAAGAACAGGAATGTAAAGCTAACTATCTAGTACATGTCCATAAGCCAGAGTAAAAGAGTCAAGAAATAACAATATGCGGAAGCCAAAAGATACAATAAATGAAACACCTGGAAGTGAAACTACATACCGACAGAAACTTCACCGCTCGTCTAACAGCGGCAATACTGCTGATCAGTCTGCAACAAGGTAGAAGAATCTGGGCCATGCAAAACCCAGACGTCAGCGCGTTACGTCATCAAGCAATAAAATATAAGTAGGGTAACAGGCAATACAATTATAATTATGAATGAAAAGCAGATGTAACAGTAATGTAAAACAGAGCAGTGAAGGGTAGTGTGCAGTGAGTAACCTAAACTGGTCTGTTGGTTATCTACTCTCAAGTCTTTTGAAATCAAATTGATGAATCATCGATGTAACTCAATAGTATCTCGTGCATACCCGGGACCACGGTCCAGATTCTCGGGCTGAATCCGAGACATGCCGCTAGGCACTAAAACATGAAATATGTACAGATGAATGATGTCAGCAGCATCATCCCAAGGCTGGCCTAGCCTCTAAAACTGATCAGAACAGGTATCGAACTGTTGAGTTACAAGTCAGGTTTCACCATTGATTTCCCCATATCCCCAAATTATGTATGTCAAGTCAGGTATTCAGTAATCAAGAACTAATGCCAACACAGGATCAGGTAAGAGCAGGTTTGTCTGGATAGACAACAGGAACGGTCCGTAAGGACTACATGTCAGGTTTGTTGGCATTAGACCCAAGATCAAATAAAAGGTCAAGCCATGGTACATCAGGTCAAGTCAAGTAATGTATAAAGGTGTCATGCCACGTCAAGCGTTGTACGGTACCATGTCGTGTCAAGTAATAGTTGTAGCAAGTCATGTCAGGGTGTACGAGATATCATGTGGGTGCTCATAATCAAACTAGCATAATCATGGCATACAGAACAAGCATGTGTACTAATAGAAACAGCAAGCTGGAACATGTAACGTGAAATGCGATCAGGTATAGATTAAGGTATGTAGATGCACAGGTATCAGTTTGTATTTAGTAGATGGTTTCAACCTTACATGGATATATTAAAACACATATGGATGTTAAAATCATGTTAATAAGTGCTAAATACTCTAGAGATGCAATGATATATGAAATTACGTCCAGTGGATGCAACTGGGTATTCGGGTAGAAACTATTTAAGAGTGCTATGAGTTGTGCAGTTAATTAGTAAACAATTTAAAACACAGATATTGGTATACAATATGGTGCTCTAACGTGCATCAATTTATAATTTAAGATCCGAGTCTACCATGATATAATCTAACATCGAAAAGCAATATTGAAATACGGAAAGCCATAGATTCCATTTACAGTTCTAATCATGAAATAATTATATATTGATGTTATAGTAGCATGTAGCAAGATTAACTTGCCTCGGGGATCCACAGATGCGCGGCATGCAACAAGAATGCGATAAAATGACGGAAATCTCCATTGGGGCATTTCGTCGAACACCTTGCGCGCACAGATACGGAACAGAACCAGACAAAGCAAGAAGTAACCGCGTAGGTAGGGAATGTCCACTGGGTTGGTCGGTTCGTCGGCGACGGTCATGGCTTTGGCGAGACGGCCGGAAAGCAAGAAATAAAGAAAAGAGAAAGAAAGAAATAAGTAGAAAGAGAAGAAGAGGAATGAGGGGGTGTTAGTGTCACGACCCGAAGTACGGAACATGACCGGCACTTAAACTACGAACGTATCGAGGCGTACGTAATCTAAGTAAACCGAAAACCCAGAAATCCAAACCAAGAAAAGTAGTAGAGTGAAGGAAAACCAAGTAAAAACAAGTATTTTTAATAGCATAAGCCGAATTATGCGGTTTTTAAAAACATCAAGTATTTTCTGAAAATTTCGGCAGAGTCTCCTTTGTAAATACCCCAAACGGGATACAACATGAATAGTATATGAAATCAATAAAAAGGCATCCCCAAGCGGGAGCTAGCTCTTCGTCAATCGACGGTCACAACCACACAAGCAATATAATATACAACGCCAACGGCGAGGATCAAAATTCAAAGGAAACGCAAAACAACAAGAAACCACAGAAATATAACGCACGACTCTAAGGTCGAAGGAATAACATCACTGGTCTCTATCTCAAAATAAATACATGTTTGGTTGATGGAACTTCTAGATACAACAGAATAATAATATACAAGATATATAATGGGGGTACGATACAGGTAAACCCACCTACTAGCAAATCACCCGAAGGAAACTATGCCCGCAAGCCGTAATGAAACCTGTACGGCAAACCTGCAAGAAACTGGGGCACAACGGGGGTGAGTTGCCAACTCGTGAATAGAAAAACATCGACGGAAATAAATCGCATAATTAACGCAATCCTAGGTCAATGATCATAATATATCCTCAAATATAAGAATAACATGCAACCTATAACAAGGCTAGGGTAGATGTCTAACCCGAGTGTAATCTCATGTGCCCGTGTCAGTGCCTCAGGTAGCAATATATCATATGAATGAGGTATGAATGCATGAAAATAGAATACATGCAAATGAAGAACTGTTTTCATAGTTTAGTGAGATTTCCTTATTTTAAATAGGAGGTACCATAAATGAAACCAGCATAAAACAGTGCCCAGCATCGACACAAAACAAGTATCCAAATATCTCGATATCTCTGTGTCGTAATCTCTGTACCTCAAAATCTCAAAAATCTCAATGTCTCAATCACAATATCTAGGGCACCGTCAGTCCAGACCGGCCCCTACCATCTATCTCAAGACTACGACGGTATCCTCCGGATATCCGACGCGTCGGGTAAAATCACCGGTCGGTAGTGCTCCCCTGCCAGGCTCAACGTCATCAACACATTTCTTTTGCCCCGGGGTACCGCACCGGGCCCACCATGTACCCGAAACGGTTCCTCCACTCCTCGAATCGGGTCTCGAAATCCATCAGCAAACTCATGGTGGACGACTCATACATCATGGGAAAACCGCACTTTTTATTTTAAAAGAGAGAAAAGGTTTATTTATGTTTTTGCGGTTTTCCTCCAAATCCAGAAAATCTCATGGAATCCAAATCCAAAACCTCAATAACACGTAAAATAGTGAATATATGCATGAGAATCCATGAATGCGGCATAACAATGAATAACAGTATGCATGAAGTAGCAGGTAATAACTACAATGTCTAAACTATTAGCTAACAGGCTATGTCAAGCAATAATATTTTCTAAGGTGTACGTGACATGGCAATTACCGATGAAGATGTGTGTGAGCCGGCAAGTAAGTGTACGTGGTACATACGCATCATCGGTAATGGTGCTGGTGTCCTAACAGCATGATATCAATAATGGAGTATGAAACATAATATAAGCATGCGATGCGAAGCGAACCACAATAATGAGCGGGAGCTGAATACTAGACGCAACTATAACTAATCTGCATTAATCTAATATAAGTCCTACAAATGGTGCCTTTTGAAATAACACGAATCATGGGGTTTTGAATATAGGGGCTACGGTGTTTTTATGAAAAGTTACGTCTTTTGAAATATCCGTAGGATCCCTTGGGCTGTCCTTTAAAATACACATGATTCGTTAGTTTTTGAAATAGGTAAGAATCGAATCTAATCTAACAACTAAACTAAACTAAAGGTCTAAGCTAACCAGCTGGACTACAGGTAAGGAAACTGCCTAACATCTGAGTCGATACACATACATACCTGTATATATATTAGTCGGTGATCCCGCCTCAATAATATCATATCTGATACCATATCTATAATTAGACATCCCAAGTCAAGAGTGCGGATCAATCATCAAAGTACAGCTCGTACGTAAATCCGTCGTACGGCATCGCCAAATCTGGGTACGGGTTAATATCACATTCAATCACACTATTCATCTGGTATCTTCTTTATCAAATATCATGATCCGGGACAATGTCCTACGTCTAGTACAATACTGATACCGCCTAAGTATGCATACAGGTGTAAGAATTGCTACGTCAAAAGACCCGCTAAAACATCATGTCGTATCTCAATACGAACCAAATCACATCACCGATCTTCTGGCCTCAAGCCCAATATCATCGACTCATCTCAAATTCCAAATACTATCCTCAAATCCAGTATTTGAACACATAGTCCCATACCCATGTGAACATATAAATATATACTCCCATATACGCACATATAAAACAAAGAATGTATGCAAGTATGTGTGTGTGTGCGTGTGTGAGTGCGACCACTACTCTAGGGTTTCGCAACTACACTAAACCAATCCAAAAAAATACCAAATATCCATCTTATCATCAATAATCTCAACAACATATAATCAATATCTGTGTGTATACGTATTCGTATACATCACCACGAACTGCGGGGGTGCTATACGCCATCCACCCGACTTCTCCCCGTAGATATAAATCTACTCACCTGGTCCTCGTTCGCCGGTGCCGACGTCGCCACGCGCTTGCTTGTCGTCTCGAAGTCCACACGGGGTACCTACATATCATAACGCACCGTATCGTATTAAAATCCGACTCATGACCAAAACGACGCACGAATCCCACATAGGTCAAAACCTATGGTTGCTTTCACAGATCAACCCCAAAACCCTCGACGTCGGCGTACAAACGTCAAACCATCGAGAAAAACCCAAATACACTCATTTTCACATTCACGAACACTAATTTTGATATAAAATAGGTTAAAATTCACAAAACCCCAATTTCACTTAAAAAGTCATTTTTCCGAAAATCTAGCAAGCACAATTCGCCGTTTTTGTACAAAACTCGATGTATAAACGAATCTAGCGGCCACAATATTCACTAAATATCTTAAATAAGTCATAAAAACCATTTCCATAATTTAATCTCATAAATTTGCATAATTTCCAAAATCCTAGTTTGCAAAAATATCAAATTTAACACCCATTAAAGCAAAATTCACAATTCATCAATTAAGCTTGGTTTTGCATAAACCAAAGTCATTAAACCACTCATTATAATATTTATAATGACATGAAAACTTAATTATATTTTAATCTAAGCATTTGATAATTTTTCAAAAACTCTAGTTAGCAAAATAACTTAATTTAGACCTTTCCATGCAACAATATGAAACCTAACTACTAGTTTACTTTCTACAAATCCTAAGATGGTAAGCTACCCATCACAACCATACACCAATTTCACAATACCCTAACTTGCATTCAAACCCTTTTCTTGAATTTTCCAAACTTGCAATAAAACACAATTAAACATCTAAATTGTTAACATGGAAGCAATCAAAACAACAATATAAGTATAAGGTTAAAATTATACCTCACAATTTTTGAGATCTCCCATAAAATCTAGCCTCCTAAAATGCTCTCTAGCTCCAAGATCCATAGTAGATAGGTTAAGGAGAAATGGGTAGAGATTGGATTTGGATTTGGTCGAAATCTTGTGTTGATTTTTGAAGAAAAATGGAGAATTTTTGAGAGGAAAATGGATGAAGCATTTGGGGGAGGCTGCTCCTGCACTTGGAGAAAGGGTTCGGCCAAGTTGGAGTGGGGTTGTTGGTGTGGGGGTAATTTACCAAGTCAAGGGAATAAAAAAAATCCATACCTCTTTAGTTATCATTATTCTATTAATTTGTGTACTTGAGTAGAAAAGAATTGGTCAAGTGGTGAAGTGTGGGATGGCTGCAGACTTATTGGGCCGGCCATGAGGGAGAGGGGTGAGTGTGAGGGGTATGTGTATCAAATTTCCAAGAAAAACCCCTTCAAAACTCATATTTGCAAGTTTTAGCTTAAATTAATTATTTTTTTGTTCTCCATAATAAAAACCCATTAATACTTGAAATAAAATACTAAAAATTTATATTACAACTAGATTTTAATTAACATGATTTTAAAGATTAAAATTAGCCCATTTAAATTTTTATTTATCTCTAATTTAATATATTTTCTTACCTGCTTAAAATAATATTAAAATAATATTTTTTTCAGAAAATTTGAAATTTCACCAGTGGCTTAATAAACACCAAATACTAGTAATTACATAGCTAGAATATGTATATTTAATTTTATAATAAAGATATTTGCATTTTGACTTTTTACAGAAAACCCCCTTATTTTACCGTTTTTTTTTTCGAAATTTCACCGAAACGATTTTCAAAACGTTACAGTTAGGCTGCTGGTGATCAAGCTCTGGTCTTGGGGACAGAGGGAAGGGTGATGGCGATGATGGTTTGCCGTCGACGATGGGTAACGGTGAAGGCAATGGGATTCTCGGGTTGCTTGTTTGGGTCGTCGGGGATTAAGGTGTATAGTTTATGGTGTCGGGAGTTGGAGAAGGAGGTGACCGTGAAGACGACGGCAAGGTGAGGGCGATCAACGGTGACGGTTTCACGGTTGCTCGGGGTCATGGATTTAGTGCAGAGTTCTAGGGTTTGCCGGGTTTGGGTTGCAGGGAGTTCGGCTTGTGCGTTCATAGGGAGAAAGGGGATAGAGAGGCGGTCCAGGTGACAAGGGAAGGCCGACGAGGATGGTCGGCGATGAGGGTGACGACGACAGCGAAGGTGCAGGCATGGTGACGAGGTTGGGTTCGGCCGGGTTCGTCGTCAGGAAGATGAGTGGAGGATGGAGAGAAGATGAGAAGTGTGACGAGAAGATGAGGGTGACGAGATTTGGTGAGGTCGAAGGCGACGCCAAGGTGATGTAGGGTTCCTAGGCACGCCAATGAAGTCTCACAAGGCATCAACCATGCCAATTTAAATTTTATGAGTGCCGAGAAACCCTAATACGGATCGTTAACTAGAATTTTAGGCGAAACAGGAAACTAGTTAACGACTTAACTAAAAGTGAGAAGCTACAACCTTTGTAGATCCGGTTCTCCACTGCCCTAGCTCCACGTAGACGTCCTACTGCTGTCCAAGTCGGATCTCGGACTCTGGCATCGGCTTCATCGGAGAAATGAGCGGACTACTCGTCGGGTACGATGCCGAAGATGATCTACGTCGAGGTTACACAAGATCAAGCTCCAACTTCACCAAGTTGTGAAACTTGTGAAGAAAACACCCTATACTACTTGGCAAGAGGTAGAGGGTGAAGAAATAGGAGGTGGGTTCACTTTAGAATTTGATTTCTCACACTTTTGCTCAACATGCCATTAATGGTGGCAAGCTTTTTCTTTATCTCATGAAGAAGAAGAAGATGAAGATGATTATGATAAGAATTTAAAATGAAAAAGAAAATGAATACTTATCATAATGTAAACCATGGTTAGGTGTAGAGAATTTACTAAGGTTAGATGAATGGTTAGGGTTAAGCATGAAGACAAAATGGTCACTTTGGTCAAAGCTTCATGAAGCTTCAACAAGCTTTAAGAATGAAAGCAACCATTTTGTTTTCTTTTGCCATTTCTTTTTAATCCAAATTAAAAAGATAAAAGAATGAATAAATAAAAACCCTAACCATTTACTTAACCAAGGTTTAATTCTTTACACTTAACCAAATGAGCAAGTATCATCAAACATGATACAAACATGTGCACAAAAGTATATCACATATACAACTTGCACATCAAGTGAGAAAATCCATTTAAAGTGAACCAATACTAGTTAATGAAAAGTGATATATCAAATATATAATTATACATTAAATCATTAAATCAACACTTGATTTAACGATCCGGTCATATCGCATATAACCGACTAGTATCTTATGTATCGGCTTATCGAATCAATCCTTGATTCGATATCTAGGTTATATCGCATATAACCAATCGATACATTCATCGCGAGAATGGAATACGGTATCACATACACGCATTATTCTCGGTCCTGCACATATCTCATATGCGCTCCTATTTCATTTCGCTTGAGCCAGGAAACCTCTGTGTAGGACTCTAAAGACTCGTCAATACGCCGGCAGCAGATGATGATCATATCAATCACCCACAAGCCGCAAGCGGTCTGCTAAACGTAACGGCCACCCGTGTATTGATCGATCAGAAGATCGACGAGCTAGCCCGCTCACACTCCTGTGAATCCGACCAGTAACACTTACCGTACAGTCCGGTCTGTTCGTGTGATATGTCGCATATCAAGTCTAGGGGTGGTAATCGTCAGACCCCAATAACCGATAATTCGTGCCGATGTGAGGCTCATAACGGGTCGAGAAACTACTGGTAACACTTACCAGCATATCTCTGATCAGCCCTGGCCAGGGACTTCCCTATTACGGCCAACCGAGCACAGCGCAACATCAACCCCCAATACCGGGAGAGACGAAACCCCTCCTATCGCTCATTGCCTCCATGTGACTCGGGACTGTGCCCAAAAACCACCGTTTTGCACGCCCTCATGGACGTGGTAAGGTGGAGATCAAAGCACAGTGGGAATCACACAAGACTCTATGACGATCTCGGGTCTACAGACTAACCTGCACAAGTGTCACATGAGAACTGCCATCTGACGTGAGGTATAATACCATCTGGGAGTTCTCGGCGAGTCCGTCCAGTGTACCCAGTCTCCACTGAGCACCCGTATACTATCTCTGATGTCAAACACCAATGGATATGGGATCATCCATCGCCCATCCCATGGGTCGAGAAGCGTATACGCTAGTCTACTCTGGTATATCGATGCCCCGTCTCGATACACCCATGACTAGGGACCTTGAAGGATGTACTTATGGACTACCATGTCCCCACTAGTATGATCTGCATCATAGTCCAGGCAGTCAAGTACACATCCTAAGGGCTTTATCAACATGTAACTATAAGACAGTTTAAAGAGACTAGTATACATGTTAAGATAAAGAGTAACCAGATAGCATACTATCATATCGAGCAAGAAAGTCATCTCTATATATGTCCAAGCATCCAATATAATATACATCATCTGTACAATACTGGCCTCTAGGGCATACATACAACTAACAATCTCCCACTTGCACTAGGGCCAGCTGCTGTAGTATCGCATACCGAGCATCCCGAAGAGTCTCTCAAACTGTATCTGGGGAATGGCCTTCGTGAGTGGATCCGCCGTGTTGTTCTTCGTGTCAACCCTCCTGACCTCGATCTCCCGGCGATCAACTATCTCCCGGATCAGGTGATACCGCCTCAGAATATGCCTGGATCGCTGATGGGGCCTGGGTTCCTTGGCCAAAGCCACCGCTCCATTGTTATCGCAATACAAAGGTATTGGATGCTCAATGGATGGAACCACTCCAAGTTCATTAATGAACTTCTTGATCCAGACAGCCTCTTTGGCAGCATCGTTGGCAGCGATGTATTCAGCCTCCATCGTCGAGTCTGCCACGGTTTCCTGCTTGGAACTCTTCCAGCTAATCGCCCCTCCGTAAAGGGTAAAGACAAATCCCGACTGCGACTTAGAGTCGTCCTTATCACTCTGGAAGCTCGAATCGGTAAAGGACTCCACTTGGAGTTCTCCGTTACCATACACCAAGAGCATCTCTTTAGTCCTTCGCAAGTACTTGAGAATGCTCTTCACAGCTGTCCAGTGACTCTCTCCAGGATCAGCATGATACAAGCTCACTACACTTAGTGAGTATGCAACATCGGGTCTGGTACATAGCATCGCGTACATGATAGAGCCTACAGCCGAAGCATAGGGTATCCCTTGCATGCGAGCTCTCTCCAAATCAGTCTTGGGAGACATCTCTTTGGAGAGAGTGACTCCAGAGATCGTGGGCAAGTTCCCACGCTTGGATTCTTCCATACTAAACCTCTTTAGTACGGTGTCAATGTACCTGGATTGGGACAATCCCAATATCCGTTTGGATCTATCTCTATGGATCCTAATTCCCAATATGCAGGAGGCATCACCAAGATCTTTCATTGAGACTCTTTGTGATAAGAAGAGCCTGACCGATTGCAGCATAGGAATATCATTTCCTATCAAGAGTATGTCGTCCACGTACAATACGAGGAAGACAACCTTACTCTCTGCTACCTTCTTGTAAATACAAGGTTCATCTGGGTTTTTGACGAAATCAAACTCTTTGATAACGACGTCAAAGCAAATGTTCCAACTCCGCGATGCTTGCTTTAATCCATAAATGGATTTAAGCAGCTTGCACACCTTCCCGCCGCTCCCACTGTCTACGAAGCCCTCTGGCTGAGTCATGTACACGCACTCTTCTAAGTCACCATTTAGAAAGGTGGTCTTAACATCCATTTGCCAGATTTCGTAGTCATGATATGCAGCGATGGCAAGTATGATCCGGATGGATTTAAGCATAGCCACTGGAGAAAAGGTTTCGTCATAGTCCACACCTGGTCTTTGACGAAAGCCTTTTGCAACAAGTTTAGCTTTGAAAGTCTCCACTTTCCCATCTACACCAAGTTTTTTCTTGAAGATCCACTTGCTCCCAATGGGTTTTACCCCTTCAGGAGCAACTTCCAAAGTCCATACTTTGTTGGTGTACATGGATTCCATCTCGGACCGCATAGCATCCAGCCATTTCACTGAGTCCCTACTCGTGATCGCCTGCTCGAAGCTAGTTGGGTCATCATCCTCCATGATGCAATCCTCGCTTCCACCATCCATGAGAAAACCGTAGTATCTCTCAGGTTGTCGAGGAACCCTACTAGATCGGCGGAGAGGCTGAGGTTCATTGGGAGCTACTGAATCCTCTGGTTCAACTAAATCTTCTGTCGTAGTTTGTATTGCTAGAACCTCTTCCAGTTCTACCTCCTTGCCACTGATCTCTTTGTCAAGAAATTCCTTTTCTAAAAAGGTGGCATGTCGGGAAACAAACACTTTTTGTTCCTCGGTGTGGTAGAAGATATACCCGCGCGAATGTTTGGGATATCCAATAAACTTACACACAATGGACCTTGCCGCGAGTTTGTCCGGATTTTGCGTTTTTACATATGCCGGACAACCCCATATCTTAACATAATTAAGACAGGGTCTCTTTCCTTTCCATATCTCATATGGAGTGGTTGACACGGATTTGGTGGGAACCATATTCAATAGGTCTGC
Organism: Agapanthus africanus; assembly: GCA_030015575.1. Lineage (NCBI taxonomy): Eukaryota > Viridiplantae > Streptophyta > Magnoliopsida > Asparagales > Amaryllidaceae > Agapanthus > Agapanthus africanus. The sequence goes on along the minus strand of JASDDO010000031.1, from coordinate 348,936,724 downwards.
AGCTGTTTCCAGTGCATATCCCCAGAAGGAAATAGGTAACTCAGTTGTGCTCATCATAGAGCGCACCATATCTAATAGGGTGCGGTTCCTCCGTTCTGATACACCGTTGTGCTGTGGTGTATATGGAGGAGTCAGCTGAGAGAGAATCCCATTCTCTTTTAGGAAGTCCAGGAATTCATTGCTCAAGTATTCACCTCCTCGATCAGATCGAAGGATTTTAATACTTTTCCGGTTTGGTTTTCGACTTCTTGTTTATATTCTCTAAATTTCTCAAAAGCTTCTGATTTGTGTTTCATCAGGAACACATATCCGAATCTAGAGAAATCGTCAGTGAATGTAATGAAGTACGAAGAACCATTCCTGGCATGTGTAGACATAGGACCGCATACATCACTATGTATCAGTCCCAAGAGTTCAGTAACTCTTTCTCCATGTCCCGTAAACGGAGTTTTGGTCATCTTGCCTTTGAGACATGACTGGAAAGTGTCATAAGATGAAAATTCAAACAGATTTAAATATCCATCCTTATGCAACTTAGCCAGTCGTGTCGCATTGATGTGACCGAGTCTACAATGCCACAAGAAGGATTCGTTCAGTTCTGAACTCTTCCTCTTGTGTGTGTTTGTTATGCTCAGAACTGTTGATTGATTTAGAACATAAATGCCATTACACAACGTGCCTGATCCAACCAACTTTTGGTTACGGAAAATGTTCATAACATTGTCCTGTAATACAAAATTATATCCCTCTTTACTCAATAAAGAAACCGATATAATGTTGCATATCAGGTTCGGCATGTAATAGCATTCGTTCAGAACCAATGTATTACCAGTTGGTAATGCAAGGTGATATTCCCCGACAGTCTTAGCTGCAACAATTGCACCATTTCCAACTTTAATGTCTTTATCACCTTCTCCAAGTTCTCTACCTTTCCTGAGCCTATGTAACTGATTACATATATGGGATCCTGACCCGGTATCTAATACCCAGGATGTAGAGCAAATGGAGAAACAGTTCTCTGTAACGAACATACCCGAAGAAAATGCATCATCATGTACTTTCTTCATTCGGGTGGCATGGGAATCTTGTTATTCCCCTATGTCCTGTTCATTCCTATAACTCTTATAAGAAAGAACGGAACCAACGTTCCCCAGCACAGTATAACATGCGGGTTCGGTCAATACATCCATATTATTATCTTTATTAGGGCATGACATGGTCGCTACCTGGAGAGAGAGAGAAGAAAACACTTTAGCGTATGCTCGTGCAAGATCAGATTGGTTATTATCTTATCTAATCAGGATGGCTCCCACTGGTTTTTATCAAATCTTCCTTCAAACCCTAAAAGGAAAGACTAGCCGGGATTAATTACACCCTACAACTTCGTCGATCTTTCAGCCAGGCCAGTGTCGGTACTTTGAGGGAGGTTCCCCGTGCTTTCGCACGGACCTAATTAAAGTAAACCTCGTTTTCCCAGAGGTGTAACCCCGTTGACACCTTTCTAGACACCTACTTGATCGGCTAATTGTAATGTGTAAAACTCTCCCAGGAGTAACTCTTACTCGCAGTGGGTATCGGGATCCAACTATCTCATAGAAGGTATGCAATCTCATTGCAAATTTCAACACTTGAAATTCCCGATAATATTTTGCCCCTAGTGTCCTATGACCTTGACGTAGGCCAACAAACCATAGTGCGCTAGTCAAGTTCAACCCGTCATTTCCTGATTGAATTAAACCCACCCGCACGACCCTTAACGCAGGCCAACAAAGTCGCACGACTACCCTAATCCAATCTGCATCATATGCATAAGCAGATAAATACTAGTTAGCTACCGCACACTACGCCTTGACGCAGGCAAACAAACGTAGCACGAATACTAACTACTACTTATCTGAAATGACGGAGGGCTACGACAGGTTTTTCTGAAAACCATGAGCGTAATGAACTTGATATCGTTGTAGAATCGAGTGAATTTTGAAATGGAGTGTTCTTGAGGCTTTTCTAGTTTTGCTAAAGGGGTCACTCCCGGTGAAGGGATCGTCGGCCCTTTCCTCGTCGAATGAGGTGCGGGATATATCATATATATCACTGTGCAAAGCAGAAACTATAGAAGCAATCAAAAGACAAACCGAGTGTGTAGCATCTGCCAGTTATTGCTAAAGGAGTCACTCCCGGTGAAGGGATCTCGGTCCTTTCCTCATCGAATAAGGTGCAGGATATATCACATATACCGCTGTTCAAAGCAAGAACTGTAGCTACCTGTTTTATTTAAAATTTAATTCTACAACATCTTAGGTTTCTTTTCTTTCATTAATCACATTAATGAAGTCCCATCATTTAAGTCACTTAAACATCACAGATAAATACGACGTACACTTATGCCATCCGCATTCGCCTCGATGTCCCCTCGTGCACCGTTAGGTTAGGTAACTGACGACAGAGCAGGGAAGGGCTAGTGCGGGTGCAAAACATAAGTAACGTCTATATAATATATCATATATACTATATACTGTATCCATCAGAACAAATCAAATGATCACATCACAGATATCGCAGCAGAAAATATCATATGAAATATTGGATATACTAGGACGTCCGTGTTTTCAATACGAGCCAGTATAAAACACGGATTCCACTGTTGTGATGAATAGCCAATCCCACACCCCTAGACCCCTACGAGAGCGGCAAGCAACCCTACCAATTCTAAGGTTAGGAGACCCGGACTCGACTCCTCGAGATGGTCTCCCACTGGACCCTAGAACCCGGTTACTTGTGCTCCCCTCCTTGGGTCTATCCTAATGCGGAAAAGTAAATAATATACTCAACGGTGACATCTTCCGCTACCTGGAAGTGTCCTAATAAAAGAATATTAAATACAAGTTTTTACATGAATTAAAATGAAAAAACACTCATCTCACATAAAAACCCCCGGCTATTCGAACACGACGATCCAATATAACATATCCAGCAACACATAACATCACATGTCATCAACGTAAGTAAGTATGCATACCCGAATTTTCGTTGACATATAGCAACGAAACCGGCGATATTAACATACTACACTTACGGTCACAGAAAAGAAAGTGTAAAACTACAACAGTTGGAATCCGCAACCTCTTTAGACATCGCATGCCTAATCAAATGAAATACTTAGACATCACATGCCTAACAATTATAAACCCCGCATTTTAGTCTCATTATCGAAAACTCTTTTCAATATCAAGTGAGACTAAACCGCTAGATTTATAACATTCATTCAGTTATCTCATAACTGTTTGTGAATTCCAATTATTGTATCCCATTCCGGATAAATAGAAAATATTAAACTTTTCGATCGAACATTCGAACACCCAAGTTTTCCCGAAACCGATCAACACATGAAATAAGTTCAAAGACATTCACTTCATGCCTCAGTACCAACGGTCCAGCCGTAGAAGGGTCAAGCCAACGCCTCACATGTGGCGCGCCGTACTGCCCCAAACCCTAAGGTTCAAAGGGCAGTTCAAGACGGTCACATAATCGAGTTAAGGTTTGTTGTCTTCTAGAGGGACCATCGCGTTACTTGCACTACTTAGAACGTCATTAAACTACGGAAAAGTCCAACAATTGGAAATTTCCCGGTAGGGAAAAAATTGGGTATTTACATCCGGTCGAACTTTTTAACATATTCTAAAATATCCGGAAAACCACATAGACAAAGCTTGATAATCCGATCGAATCTACGATTCCCAATGCAACCCCAGAACACTCAACTATTGAGTCAAATTAAAAATTTCCATAAAACTCAGCATCATTAAATAGGAATTACTGTGCAAAGTTTGGAGGCAAATCTTTTCAAGTGGCCGCGGAACCGCAGCAGAAGCCAGGCTTCTGCCGCGGTTCCGCCGCACTATAGAGGCTTTATGAGGTAAATTTTGCACCGTAATTCTTAGAATTCCCTGCTGAATTTTTTAAGCATTTTTAATCTGGAAAAAACCCAGTTTGTAGAAAAAGTCCAGAGAGCGTGAAAAAAATAGGGTTTCGGGTTCGATCGGGTTTCAAACATCGTCTAAGCAACGCCTAAGGCTCTAGCTAGGCTCTGATACCACTGTAGGGTTCCTAGGCATGCTAATGAAGTCTCACAAGGCATCAACAATGCCAATTTCAAATTTTATGAGTGCCGAGAAACCCTAATACGGATCGTTAACTAGAATTTTAGGCGAAACAGGAAACTAGTTAACGACTTAACTTAAAGTGAGAAGCTACAACCTTTGTAGATCCGGTTCTCCACTTCCCTAGCTCCACGTAGACGTCCTCCCGCTATCCAAGTCGGATCTCGGACTCTGGCATCGGCTTCATCGGAGAAATGAGCGGACTAGTCATCGGGTACGATGCCGAAGATGATCTACATCGAGGTTACACAAGATCAAGCTCCAACTTCACCAAGTTGTGAAACTTGTGAAGAAAACACCCTATACTACTTGGCAAGAGGTAGAGGGTGAAGAAATAGGAGGTGGGTTCACTTTAGAATTTGATTTCTCACACTTTTGCTCAACATGCCATTAATGGTAGCAAGCTTTTTCTTTATCTCATGAAGAAGAAGAAGATGAAGATGATTATGATAAGAATTTAAAATGAAAAAGAAAATGAATACTTATCATAATGTAAACCATGGTTTGGTGTAGAGAATTGACTAAGTTTAGATGAATGGTTAGGGTTAAGCATGAAGACAAAATGGTCACTTTGGTCAAAGCTTCATGAAGCTTCAACAAGCTTCAAGAATGAATGCAACCATTTTGTTTTCTTTTGCCATTTCTTTTTAATCCAAATTAAAAAGATAAAAGAATGAATAAATAAAAATCCTAACCATTTACTTAACCAAGGTTTAATTCTTTACACTTAACCAAATGAGCAAGTATCATCAAACATGATACAAACATGTGCACAAAAGTATATCACATATACAACTTGCACATCAAGTGAGAAAATCCATTTAAAGTGAACCAATACTAGTTAATGCAAAGTGATATATCAAATATATAATTATACATTAAATCATTAAATCGACACTTGATTTAACGATCCGGTCATATCGCATATAACCGACTAGTATCCTATGTATCGGCTTATCGAATCAATCCTTGATTCGATATCTAGGTTATATCGCATATAACCAATCGATACATTCACCGCGAGAATGGAATATGGTATCACATACACTCATTATTCTCGGTCCTGCACATATCTCATATGCGCTCCTATTTCGTTTCGCTTGAGCCAGGAAACCTCTGTGTAGGACTCTAAAAACTCGTCAATACGCCGGCAGCAGATGATGATCATATCAATCACCCACAAGCCGCAAGCGGTCTGCTAAACGTAACGGCCACCCGGGTATTGATCGATCAGAAGATCGACGAGCTAGGCCGCTCACACTCCTGTGAATCCAACCAGTAACACTTACCGTACAGTCCGGTCTGTTCGTCTGATATGTCGCATATCAAGTCTAGGGGTAGTAATCGTCAGACCCCAATAACCGATAAGTCGTGCCGATGCGAGGCTCATAACGGGTCGAGAAACTACTGGTAACACTTACCAGCATATCTCTGATCAGCCCTGGCCAGGGACTTCCCTGTTACGGCCAACCGAGCACAGCGCAACATCAACCCCCAATACCGGGAGAGACGAAACTCCTCCTATCGCTCATTGCCTCCATGTGACTCGGGACTGTGCCCAAAAACCACCGTTTTGCACGCCCTCATGGACGTGGTAAGGTGGAGATCAAAGCACAGTGGGAATCACACAAGACTCTATGACGATCTCGGGTCTACAGACTAACCTGCACAAGTGTCACCTGAGAACTGCCATCTGACGTGAGGTATAATACCATCTGGGAGTTCTCGGCGAGTCCGTCCAGTGTACCCAGTCTCCACTGAGCACCCGTATACTATCTCTGATGTCAAACACCAATGGATATGGGATCACCCATCGCCCATCCCATGGGTCGAGAAGCGTATACGCTAGTCTACTGTGGTATATCGATGCCCCGTCTCGATACACCCACGACTAGGGACCTTGAAGGATGTACTTATGGACTACCATGTCCCCACTAGTATGATCTGCATCTTAGTCCAGGCAGTCAAGTACACATCCTAAGGGCTTTATCAACATGTAACTATAAGACAGTTTAAGGAGACTAGTATACATGTTAAGATAAAGAGTAACCAGATAGCATACTATCATATCGAGCAAGAAAGTCATCTCTATATATGTCCAAGCATCCAATATAATATACATCATCTGTACAATACTGGCCTCTAGGGCATACATACAACTAACAGGTTAGGCGCAGGCGTGGGTTAGAGCTCGACATGGGTTTTCTGGGATGAGGTTGAAGGCGTCGTCGGGGGAGAAGAGGGAGGTGATGAAGGAGATGAGGGAAAGGTGGAGGAGATGGAGACGAGAACGAGGATGGAGGTGGCGACTACGACGGCTAGGGTTCTCGTGCTCGAGGTTTTGAACGAGGGAGAAGAAGAAAGAGAGAAGGGAGGTGACGGGACTCTACGGGCGGTGAGCAGAATCGAGGAGCGAACAGTGTTCGCGAGAGGAGAGAGAGAGCGCGCGAGAGGAGAGAGAAAGAGAAGGGAGAGAGAGAAAGCTGGGGAGGAGGGAGGAGAGAGAAGGAGAAAAAGAAGAGAAAGGGAGGAAAAATAGTGCTCGTGGGGCCCAGGGGTTAGAAATAATGAACGCGATTGGTTGGGAAAAGATTTTGGGAAAGATAGAGAGAGGGACGTTGGGCCCGGTTGATAAATTTAAGCTTGTGATTGGCTGGGGAATAATGTTTGGTTAGGGAAAACTTTAAATGATTTTCTTTTAAAGATTGGAGAATCATTTCCTAGGCTGTAAATTAGTGGAGGGATATTGGGTTGTTTTAAAAATATTTTCTTAGGCTAAAAGGAATGTTGGCCGTTAAGAAAATATTAAAGAATTTTAAATAATTAGAATTTGGCGGGTTACAAAACATTTCGGAAATGCGCCCGGGTTGGGTCCAAAATTCAGATTTAAAATATCAAAAATATATGCAGCTTCCAAATTTCAAAATGAATGCCTAGTTAAAGAAAAAGCATACCCTCAAGAACGGATGGACGTACGTGCGTGTAGCCATCCAAACGTGTCCGTTTCACTGAACGGGACGAGAACATGATGCAAGGATGCTACCACAGGGTTAGGGGTATCGTGCAGGACATGAAATGCAATTTTAATTTATTTCACATGATTTAAACTGATATATGCAAAAGATGCGATATAGGATAAAATACCAGTATACACTAAATCATGAGATGTACTAGTCACGCAACAAGTCCAGATAATGTATAATAAGAGTCAAACATGTTCTAGCAAGCGGGTTGGGTCGAATGCCTAGTAACATGCAAAATACTATTCGCACCCAAACACGCTAAATCAGGAATATACCACGGATAAGTAAAATACTGAAACTGGAATTGGTATAGATGAACTCGGGTGTTACAGTTTTTATATTTAAAGTAATTCTAAAATTAGTGGATAATGAGCTCACATGCATGAAGCTTCATGAAGCATTGGGTTGCATTGAATTAGTCTACTAATTTTGTTTTACTTGAGATATTAATTAACCTAACCATTATAATGTAGCCATGGTTATGTCTCTACATGAGTTAGTATATGATACCCACTCACCCATGGTTAGCTCTCTCTTGATTAGTTTTTCATTCTCATTTTTGAGCTCATCTTCTTCCTCCTTCAAATGCTTGCTAGGGTTTGATAAAGAGAGAGAAATATAGTGAGAAAAGAAATTCTAAAGTGTACCCATTTCCTATTTCATCATTCTCTACTAGACTAGCACTTTAGTTTAGGGTGTTTGCTTCACTAATTCTCTAGTTAGTGAAGTAGAAGCTTGAGTTCGTATTCCCTCGACGTAGATCATCTTCGGCCTCGAAGACTTCAAGCAATACCGTTGCTATCTTCTCATGGAGCCGTCCGAGAGTCCGGGAGCACGATGATCGCAGCGAAGGGACTACTATAAGGAGCATATGAAGTGAAGGACCAATCTATAAAGGTTGTATTTCGTATTCACTAGTCGTAAATGGTATTTACTTGCATGTGAAACACTAATTATCTAGCAAAGATCTTGTTTAGGGTTATTCGGCACGGCTAATATTTTAATCGGGCATGGTTGATGCCTTGTAGAACCTTGTTAGAGTGCCTAGTAACCCTACAATGTGTACTTGACTACCAGGACTATGATGCAGATCATACTAGTGGGGCCATGGTAGTCCATAAGTACATCCTTTAATGTTCATAGTCGTAGGTGTATCGAGACAGGGCATCGATATACCAGAGTAGGCTAGCGTATACGCTTCTCGACCCATGAGATGGGCGATGGATGATCCCATATCAATTGGTGTTTGACATCAGAGATGGTATACGCGTGATAAGTGGAGACTGGGTACACTGGACGGACTCGCCAAGAACTCCCAGATGGTATTATACCTCACGTCAGATGGCAGTTCTCTGGTGACACTTGTGCAGGTTAGTCTGTCGACCCGAGATCGTCATAGAGTCTTGTGTGATTCCCACTGTGCTTTGATTTCTACCTTACCACGTCCAAGAGGGCGTGCAAAACGGTGGTTTTTGGGTACAGTCTCGAGTCATATGGAGGCAATGAGCGATAGGAGGGGTTTCGTCTCTCCCGGTATTGGGGGTTGATGTTGCGCTGTGCTCGATTGGCCATAACAGGGAAGTCCCTGGCCAGGGCTGATTTAGAGATTTACTGGTAAGTGTTACCAGTAGTTTCTCGACCCGTTATGAGCCTCATATCGGCACGACTTATCGGTTATTGGGGTCTGACGTTTACCATCCCTAGACTTGATATGCGACATATCAGACGAGGAGACCGGACTGTACGGGAAGTGTTACCGTTAGGCTTTTACAGGAGTTGGAGCGGGCTTGCTTGCTGATCTTCTGATCGCTCAATACCCGGGTAGCCGTTACGTCCAGCTAGTACCGCTGACGGCTTGTGAGTGCTTGATGTGATCATCACCTACTGCCGGCGTATTGACGAGTCTTTAGAGTCCTACATAGAGGTTTTACTGGCTCACGCAAAACGAAATAGCAGTGCATATGTGATATGTGCGGGACCGAGAATAATGCGCGTATGTGATACCGTATTCTATTCTCGCGACTTTTTGTATCGGTCGGTTATATGTGATATAGTCGGGTTATCGAATCAGGTGTTGATTCGATAAGTCGATACATTGGATGTTAGTCGGTTATATGAGATATAACCGGATTATTAAGTCAAGTGTTGATTTAATAATTTAGTGTATAATTGTATATATGATATACTAATTTACATTAACTAACATTTGTTCACTTAAGGTTTTTTTTCTCAAATGTGCACAACTTTAATATATATATGTGATATATATTAAAATGTGTTTTCTTTTTGTATCATGGTTGTTGATACATCATTCATGTGTGTGTAAGACATACACCATTCTATTTATTATGGTGGGTTATAATTATTTAAGGTAATTACAAAATTAGTGGAGATTTGGAAAGAGCATGGAGCTTGTAGAAGCTTGCTTTGCTTTGACAAAGTCCACTAACTTTGTCTTTACTTTAGATTTTTGTTAACCCAACCATTAGGATTAGCCATGGTTATGTCTCTACATGAGTTAGTATATGATACTCACTCACTCATGGTTAGCTCACTTGACTTGATCATTATCTTTCTCTCATTATTTCTTCATCTTCTTCTTTGAGCTAAAAAGCACTCTAGGGTTTGATCCAAAGTGAGAAACATTGTGAGAAAATAAATTCTAAAGTGAACCCACTTCTTATTTCTCCATTCTCTACTAGACTAACACTTTAGTTTAGGGTGTTTGCTTCACTAATTATCTAGTTAGTGAAGTAGTAGCTTGAGTTGGTATTCCTTCGACGTAGATCATTTTCGGCCTCGAAGACTTCAAGCAAGGATGCTTCTTTCGCCTCGTGAAGCCATGCAAGAGCCCGGGAGAACCATGATCTCAGCGAAGGGACTACAACAAGGAGCTTTAGAAGTGAAGGACCGATCTACAAAGGTTGTATTTAGTATTCACTTAGTGATAAATGTTATTTACTTGCATGTGTAACCCTAATTATCTAGCAAAGATCTTGTTTAGGGTTGTTCGGCACGGCTAAAATTTTAATCGGGCATGGTTGATGCCTTGTAGAACCTTGTTAGAGTGCCTAGTAACCCTACAAATACCCCTTTATGGATTTTGAAAAAAATATTTTGAAAAAATTTATATAGGAAATTTAGGGTTGTTACACTAGCTGTACGTAACGGCTGCCCATGTATTGAGAAGAAGGGAAGCCGATGAACGAACTCATCCTAGAACCCTACTGAGACTATCAGTGACAATATCCGTACAGTCCGGTCCGTTCGTCTAAGAGTATCGTATATCGGGCCTAGGGGGCTGGTAACGTCAGACCCCCAAAGCGGTATAAGTCGTGTCGGAGTGTAGCCCAGAACGCCCTGAGATACTACTGGAATACCTACCAGTAAATCTCCTGCCTTGGCCAAGGACTTCGTGTAATGGCTCTCCTAGACACAGCGTGATCTCACCCCCAATACCGGGAGAGACGAAACCCCTGCCAATCCTCTCACTGCCTCCATGTGGCTCAGGACTGTACCCAACTAAAACCTGTTTGTACGACTCCTTTGAGCCGTGGTAGGGTACTACTCAAAGCATAGCGGAAACTCATATGAGACAAATGACGATCTCAGGTCGATGAACTAACCTGTACACATGTCACCACGGAACTGCAATTTGACGCTAGGTATAATACCAACTAGCAGGTTCCCGCCGAGTCCTGTCCGGTGTACTCATAACCCAATGAGCATATGTATACATCTTAGGTGAACCAACTTACACCAATGGCTTATGAGACCGGCCACCGCCCCTCGTCGGGGTCTCGACTCTATACACTAGTCTACTCTGGAGTATCGATGCCCTGTCTCGAAACTCCCTCGACCAGGGACCACTTTTAAGGATGTGCTTATAGACTACCCAACTCTCACGTATATGATCGCCATCATACTGCTGGTAGTCAAGCAAGAATCCCAAGGGCTCTATCAATGTGTAATAGTGATCTGTAATGTCACCTAAAGTAGTACACGATGATAAAGAAAAACCAGATAGCATACTATCATCTCGAGTAAGACTGTCCTACCGGTATAGATCTTTCTCAATCATTGCAATCACGTGCCTGTGATCCAATAATTTACTTTTAGGGCACTATATCCAACAATCTCCCACTTGCACTTAAGGCTAATTATTGGGATGTCGCATACTCACAGCCCGTGTGATACCGAACACCCAACTCCTCTAGTGATCAGTCTCACAAAGCTTGTTTGTGAAACTATTGTGTTCGAGAAATAGCCTCAGTGAGTGGATCTGCCCTGATGTTTCTCTCTATGTCTCTCTTAATCTCAAGTTCGCGAAGAAAGCCATCTCCCGAATTGAGCAATACCTGTCTTAGAATATGTCTGGATATCTGATGGGCCCTAGTTCACTAATGAACTCCAAATCAAAACTTCTTAGACTGTATCGTCAACTGAACTTAATCAGTATCCTGCGCCATGCCTCCCTCAGTATCCTCTTGGACCACCTGTCCAAACTACTGCCCCTCGTCAGAGGAAAAACTATAACTTTGACAGTCACTCTGTCATCCAGGTCAACTTGGAAGCCTGGAATGATAACTGTCTCCCGAAGGAGGCTGTCGTTATCAAATCCCTAGACCATTCACTTATGTTCTAAAACTGCTTCCGAATGTTTCTCCAGGATTGGATTAATATCTTAACGTATTGCATCTTGTGCAAAAACAACATCTTGTGTGGTACTTGACATCTCATGATTGACCCAATTGCCTAAATAAGTGATATGCCAATCATGCACATCCATCTCCCCTTTAGTCTGTAAGACACCTTTAGAGAGGGTGAATCCATCACCTGTAGGTATACTACCGTGCAAGGAGTCGTCCATTCTAAAATACCTTTAGAATACTCTCTAAGTACCCATATTGGGAAACTACCCAAATTTAGATCTAAAACCATAGATCTAGTAACCAGAATGTCTGATATAATATCCATATCCTATGTGGAGAAACTGCTGTGTGACAACCATAGTATAACCGATCGTAGTATAGGAATTTCACTTCCTACTCTGTGTATGTTATCCAAATACCAGGACATCACACCCTACTAGCTTCTTAACAGATCCATCCCCTATTCTGATGAAGTCAAAGCCCATGACTATCACATAAAAAATAGATGATCTATTTCCGCTATACATGCTTTAGTATATAAATAGACACAAGCCACTTGTCCACTATGCTTCCGCTGCTCCTACTGACTACAACAACCCTCTGGCAGAATCATATACACGTGCACTTCTAAAGCTAGTTTAGAATGATGCTATACTCATCCTCCTGCCGGGTTTTATAGTCTGGAACAGCAATAATGGCAAGTCTGGGTAAACAAGAACCTCCATGTCACTGTCCTTGAGGCTACCGGAGTACCTCTCGGGTGGCTGAGGTTACCCACCAAATCTGCGAAGTGGACAAATAGAATGTCAAACCTAATTGAATCTTTAGGTCCTATTAAATTTTCAGTAATCGTTTGCGGTTCTGGAATCACTTCCAGTTCTACCATACCCCCACTATGCTTCCGCTGCTCCTACTGACTACAACAACCCTCTGGCAGAATCATATACACGTGCACTTCTAAAGCTAGTTTAGAATGATGCTATACTCATCCTCCTGCCGGGTTTTATAGTCTGGAACAGCAATAATGGCAAGTCTGGGTAAACAAGAACCTCCATGTCACTGTCCTTGAGGCTACCGGAGTACCTCTCGGGTGGCTGAGGTTACCCACCAAATCTGCGAAGTGGACAAATAGAATGTCAAACCTAATTGAATCTTTAGGTCCTATTAAATTTTCAGTAATCGTTTGCGGTTCTGGAATCACTTCCAGTTCTACCATACCCCCACTACTGTTTTCTGAAAAAAAATCCATTTTACTAAAACTGTAGCGAGTCAAGAACAATATCACTATTGATCTTCCAGATGGTAGAAAGTCAACCATCGTCATAGCCCGGGTTAACCCACAAACAGCCATTACAGAAACGTGCCTTGAGTTATCCAGAGTCTGGTTTTAAGCATAAGCCGGACAACTCCCCGTACTTTAACATCATTAAGATATGAATCGTTCTATATCCAATATAGAAACAGAGGCACTGATTTAATTGGAACCAGATTCAAATCATGCAGCTGTCTCCAGTGCATGTCAACTAAATGGAGAGAGGCCGATCAACATTACTCAACTTAGGAGTGCAACGAATTATGAGTAACCTGAAAGAGAAGCAAGTTCTCAACATCTTTACTATCAAATGAATACCAAACACAAGTATCTACATCTTCGATTATCTTGAAGAATCCCGATACTTGTATCACATGGTTCTCTTCTTTATTCTTGTACCTATAACTTCTCAAAAACTTAGACCTTGTATTTCTACGAAACACTGGTCTAAAAACTAGAGAAGTCACAAGTAAACAGAACATAGTACGAGAACCAACCCCTTTGTCCTTATGGACACTGGAAAACATACAATACTTTGTATAAGTCCCCTGAGTTTAATAACTCAAACTCTGTGCGTCGTTGGTTTAAAACTGTACTATGGTTAAGAACTATACCGCTGTTGAATGCTCCTTACCTAACCATCAACTGATATAGATAAATGTCACCGACATAATATCAAAATGTTATATCTCACTTTATGAAAATAAACGTACGGATATATCAGTTTGAAATTGGTGCATAACAACGTATATTCAAAACCATATATTTGTCGTCCGGCAAAAACCCAGGCGATTTCCTCAAATATCACCAATTACAACGAATTCCGATATAATGAGGATGATCGTTTAATTCCCAATAACTTACTCCCACTCATCATCTTTAAAGTCATACAGATGTGAGAATCATACCTGATAAATACATACCCTGGAGTAAGGATCTAATTGGAAAATCAGTTTTCTATTAACAACGCATAGTGAAACTGAAACATTAAAATGTTTTGTAGGGGTATTCGGGTATTCCTAGTAATGTCTCTTCCATTATCCAGATTCATGACTCTAACCGTATATTTCCTTGCCATCTCTCCAAATCCCTTTATTTGTCTTTACTCATTACCTTCTGTACACCCCCTTAGGCTAAATGGTTTTCTTCTTTCCATACCGTTCGGCACCAGCCTATGGTTTGGAAGAATACTATCCAGTAAGCATAATAGGTGTACTCTCCTAATCCTAGGAGTACTCGCAACCGGAGAGAAGGTGATGATAAAGGACAACTGAATAAACCTTATTCTTTTTCTCCTGAACTGGAGAAAAGAAAAGGTGAAGTAGGACTGGCGATGATATACTCGGTTTGGTCGTGAATGATAGCAGTCGCAATTTACTTTGCCCTCTTTCTAATCTCTTTATTTGTCTTTACTTATTTCCTTCTGTACACCCAACTTAGGCTAATTTTTTTTCTTCATTCCCTACATTTCGGCACCTGCCTATGGTTTGGAAGAAGACTATCCAATAAGCGTAATAGGTGTACCCTCGCCTAATTCTAGAAGCCCTCACAACCTGAGAGAAGGTAATAGGAAAAGACAAATTGAATAATCCTATTAAATATCTTCAGAACCAGAATCCATCCTCGAATCTGGAACAAGTTCCTTCGAGTTCGTATATAACTATACGATAGATTTATCCAATGGAAATGGATGTTCGTAGTGATACGGGGTGTTCTGGAGAAATGCAAAGGGTAAAAGGAGTGGCAATGATGTATGCAACTCAGACAATCCAAAAGCCAGTGTTTTAAGAAGGTTCGGTTAACTTGGTCATTGAATCATAGTTTAGGGTCGGGCCATGGTCGCTGCCAAAGAAAGAGAGAAAAGAAACACTCTGCGAGCACTCTAACCTAGATCAGAATAGTTATCACTTTATCTAATCAGGATGTCTCCCACTGTAATCTGAAATTCTCCTTCAAACCTGAAAGAAGAATTAGTCGGGATCACCCGAGGAGTAAACCAACACATCAGTGGGAATCGGGATCCAACTCTCATCGCATGATAACGTGAATGAATCCACTCATGTTATCACACTCCAGAAGGTATGCGCATGCCTGGAAAGTTTCATGTATGTTTGAAACTCCCAATATGATTTTTACCCCATGCTCTTATGACCTTGACGAAGGCCAACAAATCATAAGTCACATGCCAAGTTCTGCCCGTCATTTTCCAGGTTAATTTGAACACATCCGTACATACCCTTGACGAAGGCCAACAAGGTAATACGACTGTCCCAAACCAACGCATATATCTATGCAACAGAAAAGTAACAAGCAGCTACCATAAACTATGCCTTGACGAAGGCCAACAAACATAGCATGAATACTAAGTGCTACCCGTCTGAAATGAAGGAGGGCTACGGCTGGTTTTTGGCGAAAAACCTTTAACGTAATGAACCTGATATCATTGAAGGAATCTGATAACTTTTTACAAATATATAGTGGCGAAAACCATTGCTAAAGAGGTCACTCCCGGTGAAGGGATCTCGTCTCTTTCCCCGTAGAATGAGGTGCAGGATATTCCAAACTGAATACCACGATGCAAAGCAAAAAGTAATCGACTATAGTGAAGTTATTACCCTGACGCAAACCTCTGCCCAAGGGGTCACTCCCGATGAAGGGATCTCAGCCCTTGCCTCGTCGAATGAGGTGCTGGATATTCATAACCGAATACCACTGTGCAAAACAAAAGAAAACGTCCTTATAATAACAGCCTTTTGAAAATTGTTCCAACAACATCGAATAGGTTTGTTTTCCTTGCATTGATCAGAATCAATGCAGTCCCATCAATTAATCACACCAGAAAAGAACGAAAATAAAATGTACGTATATGCCATCCGCATTCGCCACTGGGTCCCGTCATTACCCGTTAGGTTACTTAACTAACGATAGAGCGGGGACTTGACTAGCGCGGGTGTAATACATATACAATATCTACTAGTAAATATATCAATATACAATAATCGCTCCAGGAGTGATAAATGCAACATCACAGAAAAGTAATAAGCATCACAGAACATTACAGATATTTGGGATCCCCGGGTTTCATTGAGCCGCAAGTGGGAACCCGACGTTCTCCTGGTCATGTGGATAGCCTGTGCAATGAAACCTAGACCCCTACGTGTGCGGCAAGTTACCCGCCAAAACCTGAAGCGAGGCAGCCTCCTTCAGCAAAGTGAATGGACCACCCAGCACTTCACGGAATCCGGTAACTTGAGCACCCCTCCTTGGGTCAACCTTTACCCTCTAGGAGTGCGGCGAATAGCCCGCCAATCCTATATTGAGGTCCCCTCCCTCTCAAAGCTATGAGATGCGGACCCAATGCCCTCCAGAACCCGGCTATCCGTGCACTCCGTCGCGGGGTAATCCTAGTACAGAAAAGAAAATATGTACAACGGGTACATCGACCTCAACCTGGTCGTGCCCCAAACAAATAATATACAAACAGGCAGTGACGGCAGTCCACATGTCGGACACTCGTCCCGCAATATCAAATGTACAAACAAATCCAAACTGCACTACCATTGCACACAGCTATCCACCACGAAAAATCCGCAACATCACAGCACAACACAGAATATCAACGCAAATGTCACGTTCACAAACCCGTCAAAAAGGACTATAGCAATTAGACGAGTTATACCTCTCTAATGACATTCACGGTCACAGATATAATGTAAGCACTGTAAATTAACATATTTAAAATCTCGATCAACAAAACTTCCCGAAGTGGGCCCTAAGTACAAATCCAGTACTCAAACAAAATCTGGGCCCAAACTAAATATTCCAGAAACTACGATTCCACATGAAAGACACCCGCAAGAAAAATGGTACACTGTTGCTCCAAAACGGCGGCGGAACCGCGGCCAACACAAGGGTTGTGCGGCGGTTCCGCGACGGTCTTGTAGGTTCAGTCGACCAAATATCTTCCAGAGTCTTAAAAAAGACTGCTCGATTTTCTGACATATCCAAAATAATTTTTATACCAGTTTAAAAATTCGACAGAAACTTTAACCATGGAAATGCGGTTTTGGAAATTTCGTTCGATCGATATTTTAAACATGTTAAAACAAGCTAGTAAAGGTTAATGGCATGGCTCTGATACCATGTAAGTCTACGGTAGCGCCCCGGCCGTCAATCCGAGGCCAAACGCGGAACAAAAACTTTTATGAACTGGCGCTAAAGCAGACTTTCACCCGGATCGTACTATTAACACTAAACTAGCAAACTACAAAGATGATAGAATGTTTATACCGATCGATCCGTGTCTTTTGGTCTTTAGCCACCATCCTTAGCTCCTCACGGCATCTCCGATCTCGCTCGATCTCCTGTCTCCTCGTCGAAGTTGCACCACGTCAACGAATCTTTATACGGGCTCCCGCCTCTATACCGAGGCAACTCGGACATGAAGTTTGCTAGCCGACATGTCCAAGATGAAGTAGAGAATGTGTAGGATTACTTTGTCTCAAGAGACCCAATGTTTCTCAATTAATGAGACATTATGGGTGGGGGAAGAAGATGAAGCCAAAAAGGGTGAGAGAAGCAACTCATGAAAAAAAATCTCATGGCTAAGTGTTGTGAGATCTTTTATGCAAGCAAGCAACTCAAGAATAAAACCTAAGGGTTAAGCAAAATATCTCACAAAACTTATCATGAAAGAATAGTGTATGGTGAGTCACTTAATGACTCACCCCATGAATCACCAAAACAATCATGCTTCATTTAAAGCCAAACATGACTCACCCTCCACCTCATTAAACTATTAATCCAAATGGTTAATACAATAATGAGGTGGCAACTTCTAGAACTATTTTGTAATGAAAATACGAGAATACCCCTCAACCGTATATACATACTCGTATCCGTATTCCGACTGAATACGAATACAATGAGACGAAAATATTCCTGCACAATATAATACTAGGATCTGGCTTAAACCAAAACCCACTAGTATTATCCGTCCGAATCATGACACGTGCACAAGTGCACGTGTATGTTCGAACCCTGACATAAAAGCATACGGCCTCTACAACGTTTCGCCCGAACTTGGGAAACTATCTGTGGGGGACTCTAAAGACTCGTCAATACTCTGGCAGTGAGTTTAACCACAAGCACATCAGTGGTACTAGCAATACGTAACGGCTACCCATGTATTGAGAAAAAAGGAAGCCGTTGAGCGAACTCATCCTGGAACCCTATTGAGCCTATCAGTGACAATATCCGTACAGTTCGGTTCGTTCGTCTATGAGAATCGCATATCGAGCCTAGGGGCTGGTAACGTCAGACCGCCAAAGCGGTATAAGTCGTGTCGGAGTGTAGCCCAGAACACCCTGAGATACTACTGGAATACCTACCAGTAAATCTCCTGCCTTCGCCAAGGAATTCGTGTAATGGCTCTCCTAGACACAATGCGATCTCGCCTCCAATACCGGGAGAGACGAAACCCCTGCCGATCCGCTCACTGCCTCCATGTGGCTCAGGACTGTACCCAACTAAAACTTGTTTGCACGACTCCTTTGAGCCGTGGTAGGGTAGTAATCAAAGCACAGTGGGAACTCACACGAGACAAATGACGATCTCAGGTCGATGAACTAACATGTACACATGTCACCAGGGAACTGCAATCTGACGCTAGGTATAATACCAACTAGCAGGTTCCCGGCGAGTCCTGTCCGGTGTACTCATAACCCAATGAGCACCTGTATACATCTTAGGTGAACCAACTTACACCAATGGCTTGTGAGACCGTCCACCGCCCCTCGTCGGGGTCTCGACTGTATACACTAGTCTACTCTGGAGTATCGATGCCCTGTCTCGAAACTCCCTCGACTAGGGACCACTTTTAAAAATGTGCTTATAGACTACCCAACTCTCACGTATATGATCGCCATCATACTGTTGGTAGTCAAGCAAGAATCGCAAGGGCTCTATCAACATGTAATAGTGATATATAATGTCACCTAAAGCAGTACACGATGATAAAGACAAACCAGATAGCATACTATCATCTCGAGTAAGACTGTCCTACCGGTATAGGTCCTCCTCAATCATTGCAATCATGTGCCTGCGATCCAATAATTGATTTTGAGGGCAATATATCCATCAGTTACAGGGTATAAGTAGATCCCAAAGTTAGGGATCCCTTTAAAGGGTGGTCCCGATGTCGGGGACACCTTGGAAGGGTTTTCGATGGCAGATACCTCCAATGAGGGTCCCCGTTTGCGGGTACCTCCCCAGGAGTGCCCGCTTGCGGGTACCACCTTGGGGGCTCAAAAGCGGGGATAATCCCCTTTCGGGGATGTCCCAAACGGACGGAAAAACCTCTTGCGGGGTTTCCCGATGCGTCGGTCTCCTTTGCTCGAATTCTATATTTTCTTGGGGTGAAAGACATGAGTTTTCACCCCAAGAGTTCTTACTTTCTTTTGTTCTTCAAGTTTGATGAAGAAAACTTTCCCCTCCTTTGTTATGTTTTGATCTTGGCTTCTTAAAGATGAGTTCTTTTCTATTCTAATGTGTTGATTTTAAAGATGGTAGAAAAGATGAGATAGATTCAAAAGGTAATATCTTTTTTTTTGTCTCTCTTTTGAGGAAAATGATGATTTGGAATCTCACCTCAAAAGAGGAGAGGGAGACCAAAAACATAGTATTTTTGTGGGAGAAGAAAAACTTATCATTTCATCATGTTGTTGGTTTTAAATACCCTTGCATATTTTTACTTAAGCCCTTGGGCTTTACAAAATTGGCTTTTGCCTAATTTTCTTACATATTTCCTATTTATTA
The DNA here is from genome assembly GCA_030015575.1 of Agapanthus africanus. NCBI lineage: Eukaryota > Viridiplantae > Streptophyta > Magnoliopsida > Asparagales > Amaryllidaceae > Agapanthus > Agapanthus africanus. The sequence continues at coordinate 348,916,764 of JASDDO010000031.1, read as the reverse complement.
CATTATATATCTATTTATTACATTTTAATTTTTTTCTTGAGATGGGGCGGGCTCCCATGTTTGGGCTTGACTTGTGCTCAGGGCCACTTGGATTGTGCCTGGGCATGTTTGTTTGCGCTCGGACCCACTTGTCTTGTGCTCAGGCCCGCTTGCTTGAGTGTTGAACTTGAATTTTTGACATTGACTTTTTCGACAAAGGGGTGTAATTTTTGACCCCAACAAATACATGTTGTACATGCATATTTATCTAATGCAAGGGACAAAGAACTTGACAATAGATTAGAAATAAGTCATTTTCGATCTCGAATTGAACTTCTGATTCATCATCGCCCATATTGGCAGAGTGCTTTTCACCCAAAAATAGTTGAATCGTAGACCAAGAACCATCACAAGGACCAAGCTATCTCCTAACTTGGATGTCCTCATTTTGAAGGGAATATATGCCATTACATATTGTAAATAAAGATGATGTGCTTGCCAACTAGCTCCAAAAGTGAAGAAGACAAAAGATCATACTCGTAGACGCAAATTTCAGAATGAGCATCAACATGGCATTTTGATAATTCTAGCTAGCATCCAAAACTAGGGCTAAATTTGTAATTCCTCCATTAATTGATCCCTGTCACATAATCCTCGATATCAACTTCCATTTTTGTCTTACATACATATTCTTTCCTTAGAAACAATAAAGAACAAAATTTGAAAAGAAAAACAACAATTGGTAGAATCTTTGAAATCCCACTGTTGAAAACTAATTAATTAGCATTTGCCTAGAAAACATTTGCAGCGACTATATTATTTAAGCATTTTGCATATTCAAGAGTATTTTGCTTAAATTTCCTCCAAGAAAATAAATGATTGTTTCATAAGAGGCTCCTTGGTGGGAAGATCCTGAAATTTCTATTTTAATAATTGCTGTAAATTGGGCCTAATCCGGCAAAAACCCGCAAATCAAATGGGCGAGCCCAACCAGGGACAGACCCAATCCTAGCCACCGAGCATGACTATGAGGCTGGTGGTCAAGGACGGAACCAGGTTTCATGTACTAGGGGGCTAAATAAAGGGTAATTCACTTAACCTCAATATAACCTATCCAAGCATATAAAACATTGAATATCGGTTAATTTATTTTAATAAAATCATGGATTATAATTTATGGATTTGTAAATTGTAAGTCGATGTAGTACACCCCAATACTTGTGGGGAGGCGGATTTTTCAAAAACGAACTTGTTTAGTGAACGAACATCGACTAACCGTTTGAATCGAAGCTAAACTATAAATAACCAAACACAAAGTGTTACTAAACTACTGTGTTTAGGGATTATACCTAATGAACCAACTCCTTCGTCTTTACGAACTCCTTGTTCTCCTCGGCCTTCTTGAAGTAGTAGACGATCCACCCGAGAGCAAAACTCCAAGCTTAGCCTCTAAACTTGAGGCAACTAACCTTCTTGGATTGCTAATCAAAGAAGATAGATTGATATAGAGTGATGGTTATGGATTGTTTAGTCTTACTAATCCTTGTACTCAACTCATTATAGGAGAGGATTAGTCTTTGAAGAGGGAGAGCTTGAGGAGAGAGAAGATGATGATAATAATGAAATGAGAATAGTGAGTCAAGAAGATATATATCAAGCATTTCTTTTAACAAGAAAAGAATAAGAAATGAATTTAGCAACCATGCTTGATAATATCTAGTGATGATTCATTATAATGACAAAAGACTTTTATGAATCATCAAGGTGACTCACTAATCACAATCATTTCATATGCCACCTTAACCTCCTTAGTCACCACCTTCTAAAAGCTTCCCGCACAATTACGAGAACGCCCCTCCTTTCCGCAAAAATACGGAAAAACTTAAGACTCTAAAAATCCAATAACCGGATACCAGTAACTGGCTTAAACCAAAGCCGACTGGTAAAAACTGTCCGAAAGTCGTACGTGCGTAAACGCACGTACGCGTCCGAACCCTTGTCGTAAAACCATACGACCTCTATATCGTTTCGCCTGGAATAGGAAACTCTCTGTGTAGGACTCTAGAGACTCGACTACTACGCTTGCAGTGGGTTTAACCACAGACCGCAAGCGGCACTAGCTGTACGTAACGGTTCCCAGGTAGTTGTCGATAAGAAGGCCGATGAGGAAACCCATCCGAACTCCTACTGAGTCTGATGTGACAATCTCCATACAGTCCGGTCCGTTCGTCCAAGACTATCGCATATCCGGCCTAGGGGGCGGCAAGCGTCAGTCCCCTAATAGCGGTATAAGTCGTGTCGGAGGGAAGCCCATTACACCCTGAGAAACTACTGGAACCTACCAGCAAATCTCGCTTGCCCTGGCCAGGGACTTTGCGTAATGGCTCTCTGACACAGCGCGATATCTACTCCCAATACCGGGAGGGACGAATCCTATCTAACCGCCACTGCCTCCAAGTGCTCGGGACTGCACCCAACTGCTACCTGTTTGCACGACTCCTTTGAGCCGTGGTAGGGTAGCAATCTAAGAACAGTGGGACACACTCGAGGCGAAGTAGCAGTGTCAAGTCTGCGGACTACGCTGTACTCATGTCACCTGGGAACTGTTCACTGACGACTGGTATAAAACCAACCAACAGTTCCCTGTGAGTCCTGTCCGGTGTACCCGTAACCTAACGAGCACCTATATACTATCTCCAGTATGACATACTGACGGCTGTGGGACAGACCATCTCCCTAACTGGGATGAGAAGCGTACACACTAGTCTACTCCGGAGTATTGATGCTCTGTCTCGATAATCCAACGACTAGGGACCTGAATAAGGATGTGCTTGTAGACTACCCAGCCCCCACTAGTGTGACTGCCATCACAACGCTGGTAGTCGAGCAAGATCCTAAGAGCTCTATCAATACGTATACTCACATATTAAGATAGAAAAACCAAGTAGCATACTACCATGTTTAGCAAGACTGTTATATATATGTGAATATCCCAAGCTTCCATTAAGTAATATACAAACTAGTATGATACAGTAATGGCCTTCTAGGGCATAAACACTAACAATCTCCCACTTGCACTAGGGCCATGTACTGGCATATCGAAGACCAATGATCTCGAGTAGCCTCTCGAACTGCGTCTGAGGTAGGGCCTTCGTGAATGGATCAGCAATGTTCTCTTCTGAAGCAACTCTCCGAACCTCGATCTCCTGACGATCAATGATCTCCCTGATCAGGTGATACCGCCTCAAGATGTGTCTGGACTTCTGATGGGACCTTGGTTCCTTCGCTAAAGCTATAGCTCCGTTGTTGTCGCAATACAGAGGTATTGGATCAACTATGGTAGGAACCACCTGAAGTTCTGTTAGGAACTTCTTCATCCAGACTGCTTCTTTTGCGGCATCGCAAGCAGCTATATACTCCGCTTCCATCGTCGAGTCAGCAACAGTGTCCTGCTTGGAGCTCTTCCAGCACACCGCCCCTCCATTGAGGGTAAAGACATAACCCGACATGGACTTGGAATCGTCCTTATCACTATGGAAGCCGGAATCAGCAAAGGCCTCCAACCTGAGGTCTTTTCCGCCGTAAACCAAGAACATCTCCTTAGTCCTCCTCAGGTACTTGAGAATGTTCTTTACTACTATCCAGTGTTTCTCCCCTGGCTTTGACTGATACCGGCTCACCACGCTTAGTGCGTAAGCTACATTTGGTCTGGTACACAACATCGCATACATTATAGAGCCTACCGCAGAAGCGTAGGGTATAATAGACATGCGTTCCCTTTCCAAATCATTCTTGGGAGACATCTCTTTGGAGTGGGTGATTCCGTGACAAGCCGGTAGATTACCGCGCTTAGAATCTTCCATACTGAATCTTTTCAGTACAGTGTCGATATACCTGGACTGCGAAAGTCCCAACATCCTCTTGGATCTATCACGATAGATCCGGATCCCCAGAATATAAGAGGCATCACCCAGGTCTTTCATGGAGAACCTGTGTGACAAGAATCCTTTGACAGATTGTAGCTTAGGAATGTCATTTCCTATCAATAGAATGTCATCCACGTACAAGACGAGGAATACGACACTTCTGGCTACAACTTTACTATATATGCACGGTTCATCTGGATTTTTGATAAAGTCATATTCTTTGACCGTCTCATCAAAACAGATGTTCCAACTCCGCGATGCCTGCTTTAGTCCTTAAATGGACTTAAGCAGCTTGCATACTTTCCCGCTGCTCCCACTCTGATTGAAACCCTCTGGCTGATCCATATAGACGCTCTCTTCTAAATTTCCATTCAGAAAAGCCTTCTTTACGTCCATCTGCCAGATTTCATAATCATGGAAGGCAGCAATAGCAAGAAGGACCCGAATGGATTTGAGCATAGCCACTGGAGAAAAAGTTTCGTCATGGTCCAAACCAGGTCTTTGACGAAAACCCTTTGCAACAAGTCTAGCCTTATAGGTTTCCACCTGTCCATCTACACCAATCTTTTTCTTGAAGATCCATTTGCATCCTATTGGTTTTACCCCATCTGGAGCAAAGTCCAAAGTCCATACTTTGTTGGTGTACATGGACTCCATTTCGGTCCGCATTGCATCTAGCCATCGTACCGAGTCGCCGCTCTGGATGGCCTGCTGGAAGTCAGTAGGTTCATCATCATCTATGATGCAATCCTCTCTATCCCCGTCTATGAGAAAACCGTAGTATCTCTCAGGCGGATGAGACGGCCTACTACTCCTGCGGAGGGGTGCGGGAATGTTCTGTTCTTCTAGAACCTCTGGTTCTACCAAACTTTCAGTAGCAGCTTGTGGTTCTGGAATTTCTTCCAGTTCTACTGCGCTCCCACTCTTCTGATTTTCTAAAAATTCAGTTTCTAAGAAGTGGGCATGACGAGAAACAAAAATCTTTTGTTCCTCTGCGTAATAGAAATAATATCCCTTGGAGTTCTTTGGATATCCCACAAGCTTACACTGTACTGAGCGTGTCTCGAGCTTGTCCGAATGCTGCTTTTTTACAAAAGCTGGACACCCCCATGTCCTAAAATGTTTTAGACAGGGTTTCTTCCCACTCCACATCTGATATGGTGTGGTAGGTACAGTCTTGGTTGGAACCTGGTTTAAAAGATATGCCGCTGATTCTAGCGCATAACCCCAGAAAGATCGCGGTAACTCAGCATTACTCATCATGGATCGTACCATATCCAATAGGGTTCGATTCCGTCTCTCCGATACACCGTTGTGCTGTGGAGTGTATGGAGGAGTAAGCTGAGAGAGAATTCCTTTCTCTTTTAGGTAACCTAGGAACTCGGCACTTAAGTATTCTCCACCTCGATCAGATCTCAGTGTCTTAATACTTTTGCCTGTTTGGTTTTCCGCTTCATTCTTGTATTCCAGGAATTTCTCAAAGGCCTCGGATTTATGCTTCATTAAGAAAACATAACCATACCTAGAGAAATCATTTGTAAAAGTAATGAAGTAGGAATAACCACCTCTCGCATGTGTAGACATTGGACCACATACATCGCTGTGTATGAGTCCTAAGAGCTCGCTCGCTCTTACTCCTTGTCCAGTGAATGGAGTCTTTGTCATCTTTCCTTTGAGACAAGATTGACAAGTGTCATAAGATTGATATTTGAACGAGTCCAAATATCCTTCTCTATGCAACTTAGTCAACCTTCTCTCATTGATGTGATCCAGTCTACAATGCCATAAGAAAGCTTTATTTAAATCTGGAGACTTTCTTTTTAGCGTGTTCTGGACATTGAAAATTTGGAGTTGGTTTAAAACATATATGCCGTTATTTAATGTACCTGACCCAATCAAACCATGATTAAGGTGGATGTTGACAACATCTCTTACAAACGTGAAATCATAACCTTTATTTGATAACAAGGAAACTGATATGATATTACAGGTTAAGCTTGGTACAAAATAACAGTTATGTAAAACCAAAATGTGTCCACTCGTCAATCCTAGGTGATAATCCCCGACGGACGCAGCTCCCACGCTAGCTCCGTTAGCAACCTTTAGGGTCATATCACCTTCCTTCAGCACTCTACGGTTTCTCAGTGCCTGCAATGAATTGCAAATATGAGATCCTAATCCGGTATCAATACCCAGGAAGTAGAGTTGATCGACAGACTATTCTCAATTACAAACACACCTGAAGTCGAAGCCACAGCTTGCTTCGGTTCCTGGTTCTTGGCGTTCCACGCCTTGCAATCCTTCTTCCAGTGCCCTTTCCTGTGACAATGGAAGCACTCATCCTGGCCAACTATCGGTACCGCAAACTTTTTCTTTCCCTCCCCTCCCACCTTACTAACACCTCCTCTAGGTCTGGGTGCGGCCTTCTTCTTCCTTCCTTTGGCCTTAGCCTTGGACCCGGAAGAAGATGTACCGCCAACAAACATAGCGGGTGTTTCCCTTGAATTCTTCAAGGTGCCCTCTGCACTCCTTAACATGTTCAGGAGTTCCGGAAGTTCAACTTCTTTTCTTTGAATGTTGAAGTTCAGGATAAACTGGGCGTAGGTGTGAGGAAGGGACTGGAGAATAAGGTCTGTATAGAGCTCATTATCCAAAGTCGTCCCAAGGTCTGCGAGCTCTTCTATATAGCCGATCATGTTTAGGACATGTTCTCCTACCGATGACCCGACAGCCAACCTCGCTCGAAACAAGTTCTTAGAGGTCTCGTATCTTGCTATACGAGATTGCTCTCCATAAAGTTCCTTTGTATGGAGAAATATGCCATCAAGGTCCATATCCTCGTGCCTCCTCTGATGTTCATTGTTCATCGAGGCAAGCACGATGCACTTGGCTTTCGCGCAATCTGAATCCTAGGTTTTGCTGATTTCCTTATCCGCATTACTGGATTTGGGACCAGGGACAGCAGGTGCCGTAGCGGTGAGGACGTGCCCCAATTTGTCATAGGTCAAAGCCATTTTGACATTCCGCAGCCAATCTTTATAGTTTGGCCCTGTCAGTATATTTTTCTCTAAAAGTAACTTAAGTCCAGTCATTTTCAGGGTCGCTGCAATTAGGAGAGAGAGAAGAAAACTCTTTAGTATGATGCTCTTGCAAGTTTAGAGTGGTTTTTAGTTTATCTAAACTGGATGGCTCCGACTGTTTCTCGAATCCTTCCTCAAACCATAAAAGAAGAATTAGCCAGGACTATTCTCACCATACAATACTTGCTTAACCGTTCAGCCAGGCTGGTGTCGGTACTTCGAGGGAGGTTTTCCAACGCTTTCGCGAAGTTCCTTAATTAAATAACCTCTTTTCTCTGGGGGCGTAACCCCGCTGACACTTTTCTGGACACCTACTAGGTTTATAGCATTGATCGTTAAGTGACGAATATCCTGATAAGTAGCATATACTCACAGTAGGATCGGGATCCAAATATCATCGTCTGATAATGCTGTTGGAATGCTACCAACATTCATCAAACTCAAAATGGTATGCATCTCTCTGCAAATTTCAGTTTCTTTAGAAATTCCCGATATTTATTTTTGCCCCATGCTCTTATGATCTTGACTAAGGGCCAACAAATCATAAGTCACATGTCAAGTTCTGCCCATCATTATCCTGTTGATTTGAACCCATCCGTATACTCTTGACTAAGGGCCAAACAAAGTAATACGACTGTCCCAAACCAACTCATCTATCTATGCAACAAATGAATACCCCAGCAGCTACCAATCATTATGTCTTGACTAAGGGCCAAAAAAACATAGCTTGAATACTACTGACCATTCATAAGAAATGACGGAGGGCTACGACTGGTTTTGGCGAAACCGTGAACGTAGTGAACTTGATATAACCGAAGGAACCTGATAGCTTTTAAAAGGAGTGCTTAAATCTCCGCATTTAAAAATATCTGTTTTAAAAATAACCGAGTGGTTTCTTTTTAAATTGTTCCAACGATTTAAACTTGGTTTATTTTCTTTGCATTATAGATAATGCGTCCCATCATTAACCTATCATTGCAGAAAACAACGAAAATATGACGTCCTCTTATGCCATCCGCATTCGCCACGGGGCCCCGTAATTACCCGTTAGGTTACTTAACTAACGACAGAGCGGGGGCTGGGCTAGCGCGGGTGCAAAACATAAGTGACGTCTAAAATAGCTACAATATATATAGATATTTTACATTCGTCTGACGCAATGATATACATTCAAGAACACAGATGAACTTAATTGGATTTGCAAGCAATCTGTATTTCTTTTGAGCCTGTAAGAAAAGACAGATTACACAGTTGTAATGAATAGCCGTTACCCCACCCAAGATCCCTACGGGTACGGCAAACTACCCGCCCGGCAGTTTGTGTACCCCACCTTGGATCTGTCCTAGGAGCAAAAACAGTAAAATGAAATAATACAACGGTGGCTACACCCGCAACCTGGATGTGCCCCGCAAAATAATATTACAACAAATTATATTTACAACAAATGAATTAAATAATAACCTATTGCAAAACTCCGGCTATACACCACAACAGTCCAATAACAGTTCATATGCACAAACAGATAAAACCATTACAGAAATGTGCAACCCCCTGCCAACCGACATACTAGCAGTTAGGGGAGGTTTACGAACACATTTATCAATCACAGATATAATCCAATATGCAAATACTGTACAATTTCGATCGATTAAACGCATTTAACATTGCTCCAATACTGCTCTGTAAACTGGAAACCTGAGCAAAATTAAAATATTCTAGAAAACCCCAAACACCAGAGAGGACCCACACATGAAAGATGAGTCCATGACTCGGCAACTCGGCCGCAGAACCGCGGCCGATCGGTGGGATCCACCGCGCTTCCGTGGCGCTTTAGCCGATTCATGGGCTCAAATTTCATGGGTGTTCTTCTGGACCCTTTTCAAGCTTTCTGAGCAACCCTGAAAAATTTTTAGACTTCATTTAAATTTCGACAGAAACTTGACATTTTAGGGTTTTCCGGCTTCGTTTTTCCGTTCGAAATTCGTACAAATTTGCAATTAAGTTATTTATTGTTTAGCGAGGCTCTGATACCACTGTAAGTCGATGTACTACACCCCAATACTTGTGGGGAGGAGGAATTTTCAAAAACGAACTTGTTTAGTGAACGAACATCGACTAACCGCTTGAATCGAAGCTAAACTATAAATAACCAAACACAAAGTGTTACTAAACTACTGTGTTTAGGGATTATACCTAATGAACCAACTCCTTCGTCTTTACGAACACCTTGTTCTCCTCGGCCTTCTCGAAGTAGTAGACGATCCACCCGAGAGCAAAACTCCAAGCTTAGCCTCTAAACTTGAGGCAACTAACCTTCTTGGATTGCTAATCAAAGAAGATAGATTGAGATAGAGTGATGGTTATGGATTGTTTAGTCTTACTAATCCTTGTACTCAACTCATGAGAGGGGAGGATTAGTCTTTGAAGAGGGAGAGCTTGAGGAGAGAGAAGATGATGATAATAATGAAATGAGAATAGTGAGTCAAGAAGATATATATCAAGCATTTCTTTTAACAAGAAAAGAATAAGAAATGAATTTAGCAACCATGCTTGATAATATCTAGTGATGATTCATTATAATGACAAAAGACTTTTATAAATCATCAAGGTGACTCATTAATCACAATCATTTCATATGCCACCTTAACCTCCTTAGTCACCACCTTCTAGAAGCTTCCCGCACAATTACGAGAACGCCCCTCCTTTCCGCAAAAATACGGAAAAACTTAAGACTGTAAAAATCCAATAACCGGATACCAGTAACTGGCTTAAACCAAAGCCGACTGGTAAAAACTGTCCGAAAGTCGTACGTGCGTAAACGCACGTACGCGTCCGAACCCTTGTCGTAAAACCATACGACCTCTATATCGTTTCGCCTGGAATAGGAAACTCTCTGTGTGGGACTCTAGAGACTCGACTACTACGCTGGCAGTGGGTTTAACCACAGACCGCAAGCGGCACTAGCTGTACGTAACGGTCCCCAGGTAGTTGTCGATAAGAAGGCCGATGAGGAAACCCATCCGAACTCCTACTGAGTCTGATGTGACAATCTCCATACAGTCCGTTCCGTTCGTCCAAGACTATCGCATATCCGGCCTAGGGGGCGGCAAGCGTCAGTCCCCTAATAGCGGTATAAGTCGTGTCGGAGGGAAGCCCATTACACCTTGAGAAACTACTGGAACCTGGAACCTACCAGCAAATCTCGCTTGCCCTGGCCAGGGACTTTACGTAATGGCTCTCTGACACAGCGCGATATCTACTCCCAATACCGGGAGGGACGAATCCTATCTAACCGCCACTGCCTCCAAGTGCTCAGAACTGCACCCAACTGCTACCTGTTTGCACGACTTCTTTGAGCCGTGGTAGGGTAGCAATTTAAGAACAGTGGGACACACTCGAGGCGAAGTAGCAGTGTCAAGTCTGCGGACTACGCTGTACTCATGTCACCTGGGAACTGTTCACTGACGACTGGTATAAAACCAACCAACAGTTCCCTGTGAGTCCTGTCCGGTGTACCCGTAACCTAACGAGCACCTGTATACTATCTCCAGTACGACGTACTGACGGCTGTGGGACAGACCATCTCCCCAACTGGGATGAGAAGCGTACACACTAGTCTACTCCGGAGTATCGATGCTCTGTCTCGATAATCCAACGACTAGGGACCTGAATAAGGATGTGCTTGTAGACTACCCAGCCCCCACTAGTGTGACTGCCATCACAACGCTGGTAGTCGAGCAAGATCCTAAGAGCTCTATCAATACGTATACTCACATATTAAGATAGAAAAATCAAGTAGCATACTACCATGTTTAGCAAGACTGTTATATACATGTGAATATCTCAAGCTTCCATTAAGTAATATACAAACTAGTATGATACAGTAATGGCCTTCTAGGGCATAAACACTAAAATAAATTACCGAAGATTGAATTATAAGGAGGTTTTCAAATTGATTATTTAAAAATTTTATCCTCTGTATGTGTGCTCTTCGCCTTTTACTCTTGTACTTGATCTTAGAAGGTAGTTGTTTGCTTGTTTTTATCTGTCTTATTTTTAAATTGTTTTTTAGAGAATATAATGGAGACCTTCTTAAACTTCTTTTTAATTACTGAAAAATTGAAAATCTGATCTGATATCTAAGTTTTTTACATTAATATTTATATCATAAATTATAAGAACTTTGATATTTAAGTTAAGTAGTATGTAGCAATAGGATTTAAATTGAATTTTTTTTATAACAGAATTAGATTATTTCGAACAACAGAATTAAATTACAATCATGATAATATATATGTTTCAAATAGTATATTTAGAAATAGAAAATAAGCTTAAAATTATTTTTCTATCCTACAATTTCGGAATAAAACTATTCATGACAAACTAAATTTATGCTCAACATAACATATTGATTCCAAAATAACTAACCTTCTAAAATTGGAGAGATATATCAAATATTTCTTAACATTCGACGGGGCAAGATTAGTGGTTCTATAGCAATTTTACCGAGCTTGGAGGTCGGGGTGGGCAATCGCCTCCTACCTCTATAGGTAGTTCCGACGCTGCTCATGGTCGGCTTGGATGCAGAAGCATGTGCTGTTTTTTCTGATACAAGAATTGAGCATAAGGATCTGAGCCCAAGAGCCCAGACCCAAGCTAATATGTCTAATTTATTACAACTTTTTTTATCTGTATTTATCTTATTTTATCTATTTAATGCCGCTTGAGATATGTTTACCCCATGGTTAACTCTCTAGATTATCACTTGAGATATGATTTCACCATAGTTCATCTTCTTCATTTCATTTTTGCTCTCTAGCTTTTCATGAGGTGAGAAAAGAAAAGGGTAAAGTGATTTCTAAAGTGAGCTAAATTCCTACTTCATCAACATACTCTCATCTAGCACATAAGTTTAGATTGTTTGCTCACTAATTCCTTGATTTGTGAAGAGGTAGCTTGAGTTAAAGTAAATTCAAGGTGGATCTTCTTAGGCCTCGAAGAAGACAAAGCAAGCTCGTTCCTTTCACCAAGTGGAGCCTAAGAAGAGTTCTAGGGAGCACTACTTGGAGCTAAGGTACTACTACTTGGAGCTTCAGAAGTGAAGGACCGGTTTATAAATGTTGTATTCTCTATTCATTTAGTGTAAATATTTTTTGCATGCTATCAAATCCTAATTCTCTAGTTTGATTCTATGTTAGTGTAGCTTAGCATCCCAGATTTTTTAAAATTGCATACTTGATACTTGATAAAACCTAGTGGTGGTGCTAAGACACACTTTCATGGTATCAGAGCTAAGCTAGAGCATTATGTTTGGTCTAAACGACCTAAAAGTGTTCGATCGGTATTTTCGAAACCCTAAAAACGATGTTTCTGTCTAAATTTTCAAAAGTTGAATTTTTCCAGATTAAAAATATGCAGAAAATTGTGCTGGGTTTTCTATGGATCCCCAAGAAAAACGAGTGCCCAACTTGACCAATTGGCCGCGCAACTGCTGCAGAACCATAGGTTTAGCCGTTGTTCCACGTCAGTATTGGTGAGTTAGGGATACATTCTTCTTGTGCTGCTCCGTAGTGATATTTGGCACTTTCCGGGTGTTTTTAATGCGACTCAAGTGTTGAGATCTCTGCGAATTTCATGGTATCAGAGCTAAGCTAGAGCATTATGTTTGGTCTAAATGACCTAAAAGTGTTCGATCGGTATTTTCGAAACCCTAAAAACGATGTTTCTGTCCAAATTTTCAAAAGTTGAAATTTTCCATATTAAAAATATGCAGAAAATTGTGCAGGGTTTTCTATGGAGCCCCAAGAAAAACGAGTGCCCAATTTGACCAATTGGCCGAGCAACTGCTGCAGAACCATAGGTTTAGCAGTGGTTCCGCGTCAGTATTGGTGAGTTAGGGAGACATTCTTCTTGTGCTGCTCCGTACTGATATTTGGCACTTTCCGGGTGTTTTTAATGAGAGTCAAGTGTTGAGATCTCTGTGAATTGTGGGTGTTTGATATATTGATCGAAATGTTTAACATCTTCTAGATATATATGATATGTGATACAATATTTGGAATCCACAATAAATAGTTTTGTGAAAACTAGTTTGTGTTTGTAAATCTCGCATTTTGTCTCTTTTGATCGATAGCTACGGAGTTTCGATTCAGATCAAAACTCCGTCACAATCTCGTATTGTACGTGGATAGTCACCGGGAAACACTACTAGATAGCCATGCCCCATAGCCTCGACCAAGTGACTGTAGGAGAACCCCGTTTCCAAAAGTATCGAGTCGGGTGCTCGCAGCCAAGGTGTTGCGCCCAAGTGCACTTCGTTGATGGCATCGTAGGTGCGGCAATCTACTAAAGTTACCGACGAGCATTCGATCATAACATTCGGGAATCCTGTTGAATTACCCGACCACTATTGAAAAGTGTTTTCAATCCGAGACATAAATGCAAGATTTATTGGGTTAGGCATGAAATCCGAGATATGAGATATTCTGGGTTTATGATGTTTATGGTTTGATGCGGATTCTAATTATTGTATGTTTCATTTCTTTTCTGCGACCGTAAGTGTAATATGTGTTGTATCGCCGATTTCGTTACTATACGTCAACGAATTTCGGGATACACATATTTACTTACGTTAATGACATGTGATGTCATGTGTTACTGTGATATGTTATATTGGATCGTCGTGATCGAATAGCCGGGTTTTTTTTGCTTCAGATGAGAGTTTTTCTATTTTCATTCATGTAAAAACTGTATGTAATATTCTTTTATTGGGACACTTCCGGGTTGAGGATGATGTCACCATTGATGTATAATATTTACTTTTCCGCATTAGGATAGACCCAAGACGGGGAGCACAAGTGAACGGGTTTTAGAGTCCAGTGGGAGACCATCTCGAGGAGCCGAGACTGGGTCTCCTAACTCTAGAATTGGAAGGGTCACTTGCCACTCTTATAGGGGTCTAAGGATGTGGGTTTGGTTATTTGTTCAAACCAGAATATTGCATTTTAATACCGCTCATTCATTATATATTTTTTGTATATATCGGTACTATTAACCGGTGTTTTCTCAGTAATACAGATTACAGGTATCCGTGACAAAAAACTGGAAATACGCTTAAAATATTACAGTTGTGAGCTGACACTGCAACCAGAACCGCAAACCGACCGATAATTCTTGGGTTTCTTTATGCAACATGCTTGTGTACACACTTTTCTATTTAAATGGACCAACACAATACAAGTTGTACACAAGTTGCACTAGGACCTAGTGGGGCAGCCATGAATCATGGCACAAGTGGGCATGGTGTGATGTGCATTAATGGTGTATTCAATGCATAAAGTGTTGATGAGATTCATAGCTACAAGTTTCCCTCCAAGCCCTGAGTGCATCCAAAGCCTTTACTAACCAAGCAAACAACATCAGAGTGATGCGGGGGACAAAACAAGCCAACAAACAAAGAACGAGACCCAGAGCTCGGATTTGACCCGAGATGAGCACCATTGTGGCCGGCTACTTTTTCCCCAAATGCCCCAGTTTTCTGTGGGCCCCCGTTGCTGCCTTGTCATCATATTTTTATTGTTTGTTTATTCAGTTTTTGAGCCTATAAAAGCAGAACTAGGCAGCAAGGATGAGGGTCTCACATTCTTTTGCTTCATTTTTGTTACTCTTTTGTTTTCTTTTTGGTTCTCTTGTACATAGCTTCCCCTTGAGTTCTTTGCCTTAACTTGATCTTGAAATCTCTTCATTGAGTTTGCAAGGTTAAGCTTTGGTTATTGATCTCAAGGGTTGTATCATTCTTCAAGTTTAATAAAGTTATCTCTTTGTGCCTTCATTCACCATGAGTTCTTTGCCTCTTCTTGATCTTGCAACCTCTTAGTTGAGCTTGCAAGTTTAAGATTAGGTTATTGAACCCATGTCTTGTATTTTGTTATATGGTTCTTAGTGTTACTTTCTTGCTCTTTTATTACTCGCTTTACATTCTTTCAATTTACATTTCATGCTTTACTTTCATGCAACTTTTATTCCATGCCCTTTACATACTCACTTGTATTGTTTTCTTTTCTTTTCTTTGTTTTTTCTTTTTGTGATGGTTTGTTAATATGGCGTTGTTAATATAATGTTTGTGAATATTTGTTGTTAGGAAAAGAAACCGATATTGTAAGTTAACGTTTCATTTCCCGTATTTTTCTATTTGAAACTCTGCCCAAACCTTACGCAAGCGCTCCGTTAGGCACCCTACCCTACCAAGGTAACGGTGATTCCTAACCGCGACTGGTTGCGTTCGGTTTGGCCGGAGGCGAAAGCAAGAGACAAGAACGGAAGGACAAGGGTCAATAAGCCGGATTCCACGAATACCGTGCTTAAGCACCCTAATCCACGTTGTTGCCGATTGCTCTAGCTTCATTGGTTGAGTTCGGCTCAAAGGACTTGAATACGGATTTCCTTAACTTACACCATCTTATCTAATCCTAACAAACGGTTACTTTGCAAATAACACTTAGGATAGATACAAACATTCCGCCTCGCACATTAACTTGTTACGACAAGAACATAAAACGCTCCGTCTCCCTGCGGACGACCTGTGCTCATCGTGGCTAGCTGCAAAGTGACACCGTCCTGATCACGGTTAAACTTTAGAACTTAAAACTCGGCACGCTGAAAGTGTCACGACCCGCAGGGTACGGAACGTGACTGGCACTTAAGTTTACGAAACGTCTAAAGGCGTCCGTAAAATAAGTAAGCCAAAGCCCAGAAAACAAAACCAATGAAGCAAAAGAGTGAAGAAAACCCAATCAATTGAAAGCGAGTTATCAAAATAAGTCATGTAAAACCCTTTTTAAAAACAATATCAATTTTTCCGAAAATTTCGGCAGAGTCTCCTTTGTAAATACTGGCCCCCAAAAATGGGTACAACAAAATATATACATGAATCCACAAAATAGGGCATCCCCAAGCGGGAGCTAGCTCTTCGCCATACGGCGGTCACAAATCCCACGCAATGTAAATGACAACAAGCATAATAAAGCATAAGGAAGCATGAAAAAGCAGCATGTCGGCTCAAGTGAGCTCGACCCCAAATACAGTATAAAATCCACAAACCTCACAGTCTCATCTCTAGGTCAATATACAATAATCTGGTAGAACAGTAGATGGAGTACACTAGATACAAGAATATACAAGGTGGTACAAAAAATAACATAACCCACCTATGAGCAAATCTCGAGCTCAGGCAAAAGAGGCAAAAGACAAGTGCGCCCGCCGCTACTGAACTGACGGAGCGGACCTGCAAAAGACTGTGGCACAACGGGGGTGAGTTGCCAACTCGTGAGTAATAAATAACATCTACAAAGGCTATCGTATGCATGCACACAAGCATCCTAGCATCTATAATACAGGTAAGACTGGATGCACTAGCAGGTGTGTATATAACATCAGTGTACTAATATGCATGCAACATGAATATCTGAGGTCTCAATAGGTATATATATAAGAAATATTTTATCTCTTTTTGTTTTTGAAACTCTTTTAGAATGCCAGCATAATGTCAATGAATCGACGAAAATCGGTGTCCAGCAACGACACCCAAAAAGCTGTCTCAAATCTCATAAATGTATCTCTGGCCTCAGCCGTCCGGCTGACCCATCTCAAATATCAATATCTCATCATCCAGCGGCCACGGTCGGTATCCTCTGGATATCCGCCGTCCCAAACAGTCACCGGTAGGTAATCCGTCCCCTGCCAGGCTCAACGTCATCACCACATTCCTCTTGCCCCGGGGTACCTTACCGGGCCCACCATGTACCCGTGCCGGTTCCTCCACTCCTCGACACGGATTTCCAAATCCACAGAAAACTCATGGTGGACGACACTTACATCACTAGAAAACCGCAATTTTACATATTTTAAAAATATAATAAGTTTAGAAATTTTGCGGCTTTCCCCCGAAATCCAGCAATATCATAAAATCTCCAGAAATCCACATAAGTGCATATATCAATGATAATGAATGCGTATGATATCAATAATCAAGTTGCGATGTGTGATTAATATATTAAGCATGAACAATTAATATGATGAAGTACATGCACATGAATTAGCAATACTACGGTTTCATTTTTAAGGAATTAAAGGCAATAGTACCAGTTTAAGTATCAATTAGTAAAAAGTTTCAATTTAAAAGTTATCTAGTGTGGTGGCATGGCAATTACCAGGGTGTGTGTGTAAACATGAATAGTGCTCGTGCTGCATATAAAAACCTGGTAATGGTGCATGTGTCCTACAATTGAGTTTGCGTATATGGATATAACATATTGATCTAATTGCAGCAATTATCATGCCAGTATTATTATTCTAATGTCACAAGTGATTATCCAATTTACTATTTTCCAGTTTACTAAATCTATCGGGCGACTTGCGCCATCCAAACGATCGTCCCCCGTAGATGTTAAATCTACTCACCGGGATCCCTGGCTAGCTGTGTCCAATCACCGCCTTTCCCTTTCGCGCCGCGTCTGAAGTTTCCGCGACCGAACCTGGAATTTACATCAATACCAAATATAAGGTTACACATTCAAGAACGACGCAAAACCCCCAACGAAACTACTAAAGTTCGCTAGCTAGGTACAACGTGCACAAAGTGCGCGGAACACACGCGAAAATCGCAAAAACTGCCAAAAAACGCCGATTTGGGTCACCCGGCAAAACTAAAACCCGACTACCCAAAAACCGCACTCACGCATCCTAAAAGTCGTAGGACAAGCCATTACAATCATCAAGATATCAAAAATAGTCCATCACATAATTTATATAAAAATCTAGTAAGCATATACATACCAAAAAATCGGTGCAACGTCGCCGATTTGCGACAAAACGACTACAATCTAGCATACTCACCCAAGCACACTACAAGCAATCCACACACACTAATTACAACACATTAACCATGCTCCAAAACCTATATTCCACAACCAAACCCTTTCTTGATTTTTAAAAAATAGCAATTGCAAATCAAAATCCACACTTGAAAAACTTAATTTAACACTACAAAAGCCCACTTAAGGAAATTAACCTCTTAGGTTAGGTTAGCAAAACACTAGATAACAATTTAGGTTCAATTAACTAAATAATGCTTTCTAAAACTTAATCAACTCACTAATCATGTTTCAAATACCATTTCCATACAAAATTCTTTTCTTGAAAAATCCTAAAAAGCAATTTCACACTTCTAAATTTAACCAAATTAGCATAATTGGAAACTATATCAACAAGATAACTATATAGGTTAGTTCATTAACAACTAACTTAACTATAAACAACTTAATTAACCACCATGGTTCAAAACCCTAGTTTAGACAAACTACTTCTTTTAAACTAGACTAGAAATAAGCTAACTTTTAACACTAACCATACAATTAAAGGAATTTTTAGCAAAAGAAAGCAACTTGATGAGAATTATACCTCTTGATCAATGGATCAAGCAAGAGAATTTGCTCCAAAAATGCCTCCTTTCCACATGTTTTCAACTATAATAGGTTTGAGAAGAGGTAGCACAAAGATTTGTTTTGGTTTTGTAAACAAATTTGTGGATTTAAATGGATTTTTGTAGCAATTTTGATGAAATTTTGGAGGAAATGAAAAGAGGAAGGTGAAGGGGGAGGGCTGCTGGAATTTTCGACCAGAAGAGGGATGGGGGAGGGTGTGGGCAAGTGGGGAAGGTCATGGGTCAAGTCTCCAAGTCAATGTATCATACTTTATTCAATTAAATTAAAATAAACCCAAAAAAAAACCCTTAAATCAACTCGAGAAACAACTAAAGAAAACAGATCAGAATTTTCTGGACGTGGTCATGGTTGGGCTGTCCTAGGGCTGAGGGAAATGAGAGAGGGGTTTTACAAAAGAAATTTTATGCAAAAAGGCCCCCTACAACTCAAAAATTGCAAGTTTTAGCCCAAATTTCAATAAATTCGTTTAAATTCATAAAAATTTGAAAAAAATCAAAATAAATTACTAAAAATTCATGTTATCACTAGAATATAATTATCATAATTTTAGAGATTAAAATTAGCCCGGAAAAATTTGTATTTATCGCTTATTTAATGTATTTTCTTACCGGCTTAAAATAATATTAAAAAAATGAAAAATAGGGAAAAATTTTTAAATGACCAAAATTTCATAATTAACTCATTAGCTACTAAAAACAAGTAATTACCTATCCATTTAAGGTATAATTATCCCTAAACTGCAAAATATCGAGAAAGACGGTTTTCGGAAAAATACCGAATTTTCACCGAATTTCAAGAAAACACCAAAACGACTTTTCAAGACGCTACAATCTTTCCCCCTTAAAGAAATTCGGTCCCCGAATTTAAAAATATAGCTACGCGTACCTTCAAAGAGATGGGGATATTTCTTCCTCATCTCGCCCTCGGTCTCCCAGGTAACCTCCTCGCTGCTTGGGCTACGCCAAAGGACCTTGACGGTTGGTATAACCTTCGACCTCAACTTCTTCACCTGCCGATCCAAGATGGCCACCGGCTGCTCTGCAAAAGAAAGGTCGCGCTCTAGATGGACTGTCGGGTGCTGAATCGCATGCGAAGGGTCGTGAAGGTACTTGCGGAGCATCGAAACATGGAAGACGGGGTGAACATCGGGAAAGCTCGGAGGAAGAGCCAAACGATACGCAACGGCGCCAACCCGCTCGAGGATCTCGAAGGGACCTACGAATCTAGGGCTAAGCTTCCCCTTTCGCCCAAAACGCATCACGCCCTTCATCGGAGAGACTTTCAGAAAAACATGGTCGCCAACTGCGAACTCTAATCTGCGACGGCGCCTGTCTGCATACGATTTCTGCCTGCTCTGAGCCGCTCTCATTCGGTCTCGGATCATCTGTATCTTCGCCGTCGTCTCCTCAACAAGCTGCGGCCCCAAAATGCTGCTCTCGCTGAGCTCTGTCCAACAAACGGGCGATCTGCATCTCCTCCCATACAATGCCTCGAAAGGTGCCATCTGAATAGTATCCTGGAAGCTGTTGTTGTAGGAGAACTCCACTAGAGGTAAATGATGATCCCAGCTACCACCAAAGTCTAAAACGCACGCTCTGAGCATGTCCTCGAGAGTCTGAATGGTCCGCTCTGACTGTCCGTCTGTCTGCGGATGAAACGCTGTGCTGAAGCTCAAACGAGTGCCCAAAGCCTCCTGAAGTCTCTGCCAAAGTCGGCTGGTGAACTGAGTGCCTCGATCTGACACGATACAAGTCGGTACGCCATGTAGTCGCACGATCTCGTCAATATAGAGCTGAGCATACTGAGCGAAGCTGAAAGTCGTCATCACTGGAAGGAAGTGAGCCGCTTTCGTCAATCTATCCACGATCACCCAGATGGAGTCGTACCCTCGACTGGTCCTGGGTAGACCCACAACGAAATCCATCGAAATCTGCTTCCATTTCCACTCTGGAATGGGTAACGGCTGTAGCTCTCCTGCGGGCCTCTGGTGCTCGGCCTTGACTTGCTGACAAGTCAGGCATCTCGAAACGAACTCCGCAATGTCCCTCTTCATCCCGTCCCACCAGTAGGTCTCTCTCATATCATGGTACATCTTGGTGGAACCGGGGTGGACACTATACACTGATCGGTGTGCCTCCTCAAGAATGTCGCGCCGCAATCCATCAGCATCTGGTACGCACAGTCTAGATCCATATCGTAAAATCCCCTGATCGTCAACCATGAACTCGGAAAATCTGCCCTGTCCCATCTGTGCCATGATCTCTGAGCAACGGTCGTCACTGCGCTGTGCCTCATATATACGGTCAAGCAACTGTGGGCGTGCACGAACATGCGCGAGCTGTCCCCCTGTCTGAGTGAACTCGAACTCAACTCGGCTGTCGCATAACATCTGCCAATCTGCTGACGACTGCCTCTGCACTGCGCGCAAAAAGGATAGACTACCCCCGGGCCTCCTACTCAACGCATCTGCCACCACATTCGCCTTGCCGGGGTGATATAAGATCTCGCAGTCGTAGTCTTTCACCAACTCCATCCAACGACGCTGTCTGAGGTTCAGGTCTCGCTGCTGAAATATGTACTTTAAGCTCTTGTGATCGGTGAATATCTGACATGACTCGCCGTAAAGGTAATGTCGCCAAATCTTCAGTGCAAAGACCACTGCAGCCATCTCCAAATCATGAGTGGGGTAGTTCTGTTCATGCTTCTTCAACTGCCGAGAAGCATAAGTGATCACCCGGCCATGCTGCATCAAAACGCATCCTAATCCTACTCGCGAAGCATCACAGTAGACAACAAATCCGCCTGATCCCGAAGGTAAAGATAATACCGGCGCCGTAGTCAAACATGTCCGCAGCTGCTGAAAACTGCGCTCGCACTCCTCCGTCCAGACGAAAGGAACTCCCTTCCGGGTCAAACCGGTCAACGGTGCAGCTATACGGGAGAAGTCCTGAACAAAACGCCTGTAGTAGCCCGCCAAGCCTAGAAAACTACGGATCTCAGTAACCGATGTAGGTCGGGGCCACTGCTGAACAGCCTCAATCTTCTCGGGTCTACACAAATGCCATCTCTCGTAACCACGTGACCCAAGAATCCGACGCTGTCCAGCCAGAAAGCACACTTGGAGAACTTCGCGAACAGCTGGTGCTCCCTCAGAGTCTGTAACGTAATCCGCAAGTGCTGCTCGTGCTCCTCTCTGCTCCGGGAGTACACCAAGATATCGTCGATAAACACGATGATGAACAAGTCAAGATACGGCCTGAATGTACGGTTCATCAAATCCATAAATGCTGCTGGGGCGTTGGTGAGTCCGAACGACATCACCAAAAACTCGTAGTGGCCATAGCGTGTACGGAAAGCTGTCCTCGGTATATCCTCCTGTCGAACTCGCAGCTGATGGTATCCTGATCGCAAGTCGATCCTCGAAAAATACCCCGCACCCTGAAGCTGGTCGAACAAATCATCAATGCACGGCAATGGATATCTGTTCCGAACGGTAACTTTGTTCAGCTGGCGGTAGTCGATACATAAGCGCAAACTTCCATCCTTCTTCTTGACAAACAGGACCGGAGCACCCCACGGAGAAACACTCGGTCGAATAAGCCCCTTGTCCAACAAATCCTGCAACTGATCCTTCAGCTCTCGAAGCTCTGCCGGGGCCATCCGATAAGGAGGTATAGAAATAGGCCCCGAACCGGGAATCAAATCAATGCAGAACTCAACATCGCGCTCAGGAGGTAGCCCCGGTAGCTCATCAGGGAAAACATCAGGGAACTCACAAACTACCGGGACCCGGTCCAACGGAACATCTGCAGCTCGAGTATCACAAATAGACGCTAAGAATCCCTGACATCCCTTCCGCAAGAGCTGACCAGCGCGAAGAGAAGAAATTAAGCTGGGAAGGGCGACACTGCGGTCTCCCTGAATAACAAGGACTGGCTCTCCCGGAAAGCTAAATCTGACTGCCTTCTCACGGCAGTCCACCGAAGCATAACAAGTGGCTAGCCAATCCATGCCCAGAAGCACATCAAAGTCCAACATATCGAGGAGTATCAAATCAACTGATGAATCCCTCTCCCCGATACGAACGGAACACAAACGAAATACAAACCGAGCGACAAACGACTCGCCTACCGGAGTAACAACAACAAGCGGCTGGTCTAACGACGACGACTCACGGCCCAACATCGGTGCAAAGTGTGTAGAGACGTACGAATGTGTAGAACCTAGGTCGAATAATACCCGTGCGTCGAAAGAACAAACTGGCAAAGTACCTGTCACGACGGCATTGGATGCCTGCGCATCCTGCGGTGTCAAAGCAAAAACTCGGGCCTGTCCTCCACCGATAGCGGGCTGACCTCGACCTCGGCCTCTGCCTCCTCGTCCTCTCTGAACAGGACCGCTGCGTCCACGGCCTCTCGGTGCACCTAACTGGCGTGGAGCATCGCCTGGGGTAGGAAGTAGGGCTCTCTGAGGAGGGGGTGGTGATGGTGGTAGGGTCACGTGCGGAACTGTCGCTGCTCCCTGTCGTCTCACCGGGCAGTCTCTGACAAGATGGTGCAAACTCCCGCACCCAAAACATCCTGGCGACGGCTGCTGCCCCTGGGAATAAGAACCATATAACTGTCCCCGCCCAAATCCTCTGCCAGGCCTATCTCTCAGAAAGAATCTGGCGCGCTGCCTCTGAGGCTGTACATCGGTGCGCATCCTCTTCGGCCCAGAAACGGACGGAGTCTGTGATATGCGTGCCTCCATCCGTAATGCCGTATCCCTAGCCGCTGAATAAGTGTCGTAGTGCTGGGCGCCAATGGCAAGGTATAGCTGGGCATCAAGTCCCTGTACGAACCTCTTCACCATCTTCTCCTCGGTATCCACCAAATACTGAGCATATCGGGACAACTGTGTAAACTGGATGTCATACTCAGACACCGTCATCCCAGGTGTCTTGACTAAGGCCTCGAAGCTGCGAGCTCTGGCGTCACGAACGCTCTCTGGAAGGAAACGGGCTAGAAAGACCGCTGTAAACTCGGCCCAAGTCATAGGCGGCAGATCTGCAGCTCGACCTCTCAAGACTGACTCCCACCACGTCTGCGCGAGACCCTCTAGTCGGAAACTCGCAAGGTCTACCCATCGATCATCCGAACATCTCAGCGAACGGCAGATCCTGGCTAAACTGTCAAGGAACGTCTGTGGGTCCTCCGCTGCCTCGGTGCCGGTGAATACTGGAGGTCTCAGCCTCATGAAATCCTGTAGTGAAACCGGGATGGTCACGGTGGTAGTAGTAGGAGCAGGTATCATGGTCGTCTGGGATGTAGTAGGTACGTCATCCGGCCTCGGTGTACGACTGGCTGCAACTAGGGATCCTACCATCTGACGCAGCTCCTGCATGCCTCCCATCATCTGTCGCAACTCCTCCATACCGGTCTCGAGCCTATCCATACGGCCTGGGGAAGGTGGATCGGTCTGTCCCTGCGGCGTAGGCATACCACCCTGCTCAGTCCTAGTCTCGGACGAGCCAGCTCGAATCTCGTCTCTGGCGGCAGCCCTCTGTGCCCTCGTAGCCTTCGGCGGCATAGTGGCTGTCACAGGAAAACGGATAGTAAGGACAATGCAATAGGATCATAGGATACATGGAATTGAAGAAGGAAATTTCCAAGCAAGTATCCTAAAGTCACTTAGGCGGAGTACCGTATCGTAAGTATGCCGCGGACATACGCACGCTACGTTACGCTGCTTAAGTCACTTACTCCATCTACCAAGGGTCATCCTACACTCACAAGGTAAAACCTATCGCTCTGATACCAACTTTGTCACGACCCGCAGGGTACGGAATGTGACTGGCACTTAAGTTTACGAAACGTCTAAAGGCGTCCGTAAAATAAGTAAGCCAAAGCCCAGAAAACAAAACCAATGAAGCAAAAGAGTGAAGAAAACCCAATCAATTGAAAGCGAGTTATCAAAATAAGTCATGTAAAACCCTTTTTAAAAACAATATCAATTTTTCCGAAAATTTCGGCAGTCTCCTTTGTAAATACTGGCCCCCAAAAATGGGTACAACAAAATATATACATGAATCCACAAAATAGGGCATCCCCAAGCGGGAGCTAGCTCTTCGCCATACGGCGGTCACAAATCCCACGCAATGTAAATGACAACAAGCATAATAAAGCATAAGGAAGCATGAAAAAGCAGCATGTCGGCTCAAGTGAGCTCGACCCCAAATACAGTATAAAATCCACAAACCTCACAGTCTCATCTCTAGGTCAATATACAATAATCTGGTAGAACAGTAGATGGAGTACACTAGATACAAGAATATACAAGGTGGTACAAAAAATAACATAACCCACCTATGAGCAAATCTCGAGCTCAGGCAAAAGAGGCAAAAGACAAGTGCGCCCGCCGCTACTGAACTGACGGAGCGGACCTGCAAAAGACTGTGGCACAACGGGGGTGAGTTGCCAACTCGTGGGTAATAAATAACATCTACAAAGGCTATCGTATGCATGCACACAAGCATCCTAGCATCTATAATACAGGTAAGACTGGATGCACTAGCAGGTGTGTATATAACATCAGTGTACTAATATGCATGCAACATGAATATCTGAGGTCTCAATAGGTATATATATAAAAAATATTTTATCTCTTTTTGTTTTTGAAACTCTTTTAGAATGCCAGCATAATGTCAATGAATCGACGAAAATCGGTGTCCAGCAACGACACCCAAAAAGCTGTCTCAAATCTCATAAATGTATCTCTGGCCTCAGCCGTCCGGCTGACCCATCTCAAATATCAATATCTCATCATCCAGCGGCCACGGTCGGTATCCTCTGGATATCCGCCGTCCCAAACAGTCACCGGTAGGTAATCCGTCCCCTGCCAGGCTCAACGTCATCACCATATTCCTCTTGCCCCGGGGTACCTTACCGGGCCCACCATGTACCCGTGCCGGTTCCTCCACTCCTCGAAACGGATTTCCAAATCCACAGCAAACTCATGGTGGACGACACTTACATCACTAGAAAACCGCAATTTTACATATTTTAAAAATATAATAAGTTTAGAAATTTTGCGGCTTTCCCCCGAAATCCAGCAATATCATAAAATCTCCAGAAATCCACATAAGTGCATATATCAATGATAATGAATGCGTATGATATCAATAATCAAGTTGCGATGTGTGATTAATATATTAAGCATGAACAATTAATATGATGAAGTACATGCACATGAATTAGCAATACTACGGTTTCATTTTTAAGGAATTAAAGGCAATAGTACCAGTTTAAGTATCAATTAGTAAAAAGTTTCAATTTAAAAGTTATCTAGTGTGGTGGCATGGCAATTACCAGGGTGTGTGTGTAAACATGAATAGTGCTCGTGCTGCATATAAAAACCTGGTAATGGTGCATGTGTCCTACAATTGAGTTTGCGTATATGGATATAACATATTGATCTAATTGCAGCAATTATCATGCCGGTATTATTATTCTAATGTCACAAGTGATTATCCAATTTACTATTTTCCAGTTTACTAAATCTATCGGGCGACTTGCGCCATCCAAACGATCGTCCCCCGTAGATGTTAAATCTACTCACCGGGATCCCTGGCTAGCTGTGTCCAATCACCGCCTTTCCCTTTCGCGCCGTGTCTGAAGTTTCCGCGACCGAACCTGGAATTTACATCAATACCAAATATAAGGTTACACATTCAAGAACGACGCAAAACCCCCAACGAAACTACTAAAGTTCGCTAGCTAGGTACAACGTGCACAAAGTGCGCGGAACACACGCGAAAATCGCAAAAACTGCCAAAACACGCCGATTTGGGTCACCCGGCAAAACTAAAACCCGACTACCCAAAAACCGCACTCACGCATCCTAAAAGTCGTAGGACAAGCCATTACAATCATCAAGATATCAAAAATAGTCCATCACATAATTTATATAAAAATTTAGTAAGCATATACATACCAAAAAATCGGTGCAACGTCGCCGATTTGCGACAAAACGACTACAATCTAGCATACTCACCCAAGCACACTACAAGCAATCCACACACACTAATTACAACACATTAACCATGCTCCAAAACCTATATTCCACAACCAAACCCTTTCTTGATTTTTAAAAAATAGCAATTGCAAATCAAAATCCACACTTGAAAAACTTAATTTAACACTACAAAAGCCCACTTAAGGAAATTAACCTCTTAGGTTAGGTTAGCAAAACACTAGATAACAATTTAGGTTCAATTAACTAAATAATGCTTTCTAAAACTTAATCAACTCACTAATCATGTTTCAAATACCATTTCCATACAAAATCCTTTTCTTGAAAAATCCTAAAAAGCAATTTCACACTTCTAAATTTAACCAAATTAGCATAATTGGAAACTATATCAACAAGATAACTATATAGGTTAGTTCATTAACAACTAACTTAACTATAAACAACTTAATTAACCACCATGGTTCAAAACCCTAGTTTAGACAAACTACTTCTTTTAAACTAGACTAGAAATAAGCTAACTTTTAACACTAACCATACAATTAAAGGAATTTTTAGCAAAAGAAAGCAACTTGATGAGAATTATACCTCTTGATCAATGGATCAAGCAAGAGAATTTGCTCCAAAAATGCCTCCTTTCCACATGTTTTCAACTATAATAGGCTTGAGAAGAGGTAGCACAAAGATTTGTTTTGGTTTTGTAAACAAATTTGTGGATTTAAATGGATTTTTGTAGCAATTTTGATGAAATTTTGGAGGAAATGAAAAGAGGAAGGTGAAGGGGGAGGGCTGCTGGAATTTTCGACCATAAGAGGGATGTGGGAGGGTGTGGGCAACTGGGGAAGGTCATGGGTCAAGTCTCCAAGTCAATGTATCATACTTTATTCAATTAAATTAAAATAAACCCAAAAAAAACCCCTTAAATCAACTCAAGAAACAACTAAAGAAAAGAGATCAGAATTTTCTGGACTTGGTCATGGTTGGGCTGTCCTAGGGCTGAGGGAAATGAGAGAGGGGTTTTACAAAAGAAATTTTATGCAAAAAGGCCCCCTACAACTCAAAAATTGCAAGTTTTAGCCCAAAATTCAATAAATTCGTTTAAATTCATAAAAATTTGAAAAAAATCAAAATAAATTACTAAAAATTCATGTTATCACTAGAATATAATTATCATAATTTTAGAGATTAAAATTAGCCCGGAAAAATTTGTATTTATCGCTTATTTAATGTATTTTCTTACCGGCTTAAAATAATATTAAAAAAATGAAAAATAGGGAAAAATTTTTAAATGAACAAAATTTCATAATTAACTCATTAGCTACTAAAAACAAGTAATTACCTATCCATTTAAGGTATAATTAGCCCTAAACTGCAAAATATCGAGAAAGACGGTTTTCGGAAAAATACCGTATTTTCACCGAATTTCAAGAAAACACAAAAACGACTTTTCAAGACGCTACAGAAAGCTTGCGATCAAATGGCGCCGTTGCCGGAAAGACGGTAACGTTTTTATTCTTGTTATTTCGGATTAATCATTGTACATCTCATTTATACTTTTAACACTATTTTCAAAACAACATAAAAACTTCAAAAACCAAATCCAAAACAAAAACTAACTAAACGAACCAATTTTTTTCTCTAGAAATTGGACTTGCTTGCACTCTGTAACTAAACAGAAAAGATAAACAATACCAGTGAGGCACTAGTGGAACAGTGGGAAAACAGAAGAAATTTGTAGCCCTATCTCATCTATTTAACCGACGACATACTGTTGGAGATAGTGCCCTCATAGTCAATTATTGGATCACAGGTACGTGATTGCAATGATTGCGGAGGACCTATACCGGTAGGACAGTCTTACTCGAGATGATAGTATGCTATCTGGTTTGCCTTTATCAGTCGTGTACATGATCAGGTGACTGATTACATGTTACACTTTGATAGAGCCCTTAGGATCTTGCTTTACTACCAACAGTATGATGGCGATCATATACGTGAGAGTTGGGTGGTTTATATGCATATCCTTAATTGTGGTCCCTAGTCGTGGGAGTTTCGAGACAGGGCATCGATACTCCGGAGTAGACTAGTGTGTACAGTCGAGACCCCGACGAGGGGCGGTGGCCGGTCTCACAAGCCACTGGTGTCAGTTGGATCACCTAAGATGTATACAGGTGCTCATTGGGTTATGAGTACACCGGACAGGACTCGCCGGGAATCTGCTAGTTAGTATTATATCTACCGTCAGATAGCAGTTCCCTGGTGACATGTGTACAGGTTAGTTCATCGACCTGAGGTCGTCATTTGTCTCGTGTGAGTTCCCACTGTGCTTTGATTTCTACCCTACCACGGCTCAAAGGAGTCGTGCAAACAGGTAGCTTTTGGGTACAGTCCCGAGCCATATGGAGGCACGTGAGCGGATCGGCAGGGGATTCGTCTCTCCCGGTATTGGGGGCGAGATCGTGCTTTGTCTAGGAGAGCCATTACACAAAGTCCATGGCCATGGCAGGAGATTTACTGGTAGGTACTCCAGTAGTATCTCAGGGTGTTATTGGGCTACACTCCGACACGACTTATACTCCTCTTGGGGGTCTGACGTTACTAGCCCCCTAGGCAGATATGCGATTCTCATAGACGAACGGACCGGACTGTATATACATTGTCACTGTTAGGCTCAGTAGGGTTTTCCGGATGAGTTAGCTCATCGGCATCCCTTGAGGTCAGTCCATGGGCAGCCGTTACGCATTGCTAGTGCCGCTGACGGTTTGTGGTTAAACCCACTGCCAGGGTACTGACGAGTCATTAGAGTCCCCCACAGACAGTTTCCCAAGTTCGGGCGAAACGTTGTAGAGGCCGTATGGTTTTATGGCAGTGTTCGGAAAATGCACGTGCGTTTACGCACGTGTTATTTTTCGGGCAGATGATACTGGTCGGCTTTGGTTTAAGCCGGATCCGAGTATTATATTGAGTAGGTATAATATCTTTGTCTCAGTTGCATTTGTATTCGGTCGTAATACAAATGCGGGTATATTTATACAGTTTCGGGGTTATCCTGAAAGTTGTTTCAGGATCACTTTTGGAAGTTGCCAGTTTCCAGTTTTCTATCAGCCGTCTTTTAACATTCGGTTAAAGACGGATTTTTCTTTTCTTGAGAAGAGTGTGGATTCTTCTAGAAGGTTCTAGATGAGGTGACTAGGATTAATTGGTGTTGAGTTTTCATTGGATGCTTTTAATGGTTCATTAATGCATGATGACTAGGTTTGTGAGTCATGCTTTAGCTTTAATGAGTTTTGTTAAGCTTAAAGATATTTTGTGAGAAGCTTCATGTCTTATGGTCACCACTTGCTCCTACCATCACCTCCCTCTTGCATATAAAGTGGCCGGCCCCCTCCTCTCTCTCATTGACTTGGTGGTTTTCATTTGTAGAAAAGATTATGATAGTATTTGGGGTGTATGGAATTTCACAGTTCATTTCATTCCATCACCCAATTCCCTCGGCAACTTCATTAACCGATCGTCCACGGATTTGGAAAAAGTGAGACAAAGTCATCTACTCATTCTCTACATCATTCTTGGTCGTCTCTTTTAGCAAACTTGACGATCGAGTTGCCTCAAGTCAGAGGCGGGAGCCCGTTTAAAGAATCGATGATATGGTGCCACCTCGACGAGGAGATCGGAGATCGACGAGATCGGAGCAGCCGCAACGGAGCGTGGGATGATGGTTAAAGAACGAAGGACTCGGATCGTTCGGTATAACCTTTCTACACTCTTTATAGTTTGTTAGTTTAGCAATAATGGCAGATCCGGGTTAAAGTATACGATAGCGCCAGTTAAAAGTTTTTTGTTCCGCATTTGGCGTCTGTAGACTGCCGGGGCGCTAGCGTAGACTTACAGTGGTATCAGAGCCTAACCATTTTGCTATGCTAACTTGTGCTAACGCGTTTAAAAGATCGATCGAACCGAAAATCGAAAACTACAAAAATCCATGCTCACAGTTTCTGTCGATTTCAAATGATCTCCTAAAATTTTTCTACATGTCTCAGAACACTGTGCAGGCTTTTCTAAGAACCACGACCAAATTTGGGCACGTGTCTCCACCAAACAGCCGCGGAAACGCGGCCAAACCCATGGTTTGGCCGCGCATCCGCGGCCACGTGGTGAGCACATGCTCCCAAATTTGTACAATGAGTTCTCTGTTGGATTTTGTGGTTTTTGGTAAATATCGTTTTGGCCCAGATTTTGTTACTGTTCACCAGTAAGTCGTGGGGCCCACTTTTTGATATTTGGTCGATCGAAATTTAAACACGTTAGTTTACAGTGCTTACATTATATCTCCGACCGGGAATGTCATTTGATCGGTAAACTGCGTCTGATTGCTATAGTTCTTTTAGACGGGTTTGCGAACGTGACATTCGCGTTGATGTTCTGTGTTGTGCTGTGGTGTTGCGGATTTGTCGTGGTGGATAGCAGTGTGCAATGCTAGTACAGGTTGAGTTTATTTGTACATTTGATATTGCGGGGCGAGAGTCCAACATGTGGACTGCCGTCACTGCCTGTTGTATAATATTCTTTTGGGGCACGACCAGGTTGCGGTCGATGTACCTATTGTACTATTTTTCATTACTGTACTAGGTTTTGCCCTGAGACGGAGTGCACGGATAGCCGGGTTCTGAGAAGCAACGAGTCCGCATCTCATGGCTTTGAGAGGCAGAGGGGCCCCACTCTAGAATTGGCAGACTATTCGCCGCACTCGTAGGGGGTACAGGTTGACCCAAGGAGGGGTGCCCAAGATTACCGGATTTCGTGGAGTGCTGGGTGGTCCATTCACTATGCTGTAGGGGGCTGCCTCACTTCAGGTTTTGGCGGGTAACTTGCCGCACCCGTAGGGGTCTAGGTTTCATTGCACAGGCTATCCACACGACAGGGGAACGTCGGGTTTCAGCAGCGGCTCTGTGAAACCCGGGGATCCCAGATATCTGTATTTTTCTGTGATGCTTATTACTTTTCTGTAATGTTGCATACTATCACGCCTGGAGCGATTATTGTATATTGGTTTATATACTATTAGATGTTGTATATGTTTTACACCCGCGCTAGTCCAGTCCCCGCTCTGTCGTTAGTTAAGTAACCTAACGGGTGATGACGGGACCCAGTGACGAATGCGGATGGCATATACGTACATTTTATTTTCGTTCTTTTCTGGTGTGATTAAATGATGGGACTGCGTTGATTTTGATCAACGCAAAGTAAAACAAACCTGTATACAGTTGTTGGAACAATTTAAAAGGTATTATTGCAAAGACGTTTCCTTTTGTTATGCATAGCGGTATTCAGTGGAATATCCTGCACCTCATTCGACGGGGCAAGGGCCGATATCCCTTCACCGGGACCGACCCCTTGGACAGAAGTTTGCGTCAGGGTAATAACTTCACTATAGTAGATTACAAGTTGCTTTTCATAGCGGTATTCAGTGGAATATCCTGCACCTCATTCCACGAGGAAAGAGCCGAGATCCCTTTACCGGGAGTGGCCTCTTTAGCAAAAGGTTTTCGCCACTATATTTTAAAAAAGGCTATCAGGTTCCTTCAGCGATATCAAGTTCACTACGTTAAAGGTTTTTCGCCAAAAACCAGCCGTAGCCCTCCGTCACTTCTTTTGGGTATTCAGTAGTATTCAAGCTATGTATTTTGACCAACGCCAAGGCATAGTGTTTGGTAGCTGCTGGGTATTCAATTGTTGCATAGATAGATGAGTTAGTTTGGGACAGTCGTTCTGCCATTTTGGCCAACGTCAAGGGCATGTGCGGGTGGGTTCAAATTGACAAGATAGTGACGGGTAGAACTTGGCATGTGACTTATGACATTTTGACCAACGCCAAGGTTATAAGAGCATGGGGCAAAAATCATATCGGAAGTTTCTAAAGAAACTGAAACTTGCCAAGTATGCGCATACCTTCTGGAGTATGAGTAACGTGGATGCATTCCATCACGTTATCATGCGATGAGAGTTGGATCCCGATTCCCACTGATGAGTTGGTTTACTCTTCGGGTGATCCCGATTGATTCTTCTTTAGGTTTGGAGGAGAATTTGACAGGACAGTGGGAGGTTTCCGGATTAGATAAAGTGATGACCATTCTGATCTAGGTTAGAGTGCATGCAGAGTGTTTCTTTTCTCTCTCTCTTTGGCAGCGAACTTTGACCGACCCTAGAGTATGACTCAGTGACCAAGTTGACCGAACCTTCTTAAAATACTGGCTTTTGGATTGTCTATGTTGCATAAGTCATTGCCACTCCTTCTTCTACCCTTTGAATTTCTCAGAACACCCGTATTACTACGGATATCCACTTCCATTGGATAGATCCATCGTATGGTTATATACGAACTCGAAGGGATTTCTTCGAGGATGGATCCAGGTTCAGGAGAAATAGAATTGGTTTATTCAGTTGTCTTTTATTATCACCTTCTCTCAGGTTGCGAGAGCTCCTTAGTTTAGGAGAGTACACCTATTACGCTTATTGGATAGTCTTATTCCAAACCATAGGCTGGTGCCGAAAGGTAGGGAATGAAGAAAACCAATTAGCCTAAGTAGGGTGTGCAGAAGGTAATATGTAAAGACAAAATAAAGGGACTAGAAAGAGGGCAAAGTAAATTGCGACTGATATCATTCACGACCAAAACCGCGTACTTCATCGCCACTCCTATTTCACCTTTAAAAGAATAAGGTATTATTCAGTTGTCTTTTATCATCACCTTCTCTCGAGATGCGAGTACTCCTTGGTTTAGGAGGGTACACCTATTATGCTTACTGGATAGTCTTCTTCCAAACCATAGGCTGGTACCGAACGGTAGGGAAGGAAGAAAACTATTTAGCCTAACGATGGTGTACAGAAGGTAACGACTAAAGACAAATAAAGGGGATTTGGAGAGATGGCAAAGAGATATACGGTTGAAGTCATGAAATGGATTATGGAAGAGGCATTGCTATGAATACCAGGATACCCCTACGAAACATTTTCATGTTTCAGTGCATTGTTAAAGAAAAACTGTTTTCCCGATTAGACACTTACTCCAAGGGTATGTATTTACCAGGTTTCATTCTCATATCTGTATGGTTTTACAGATGATGATTGGGAGTAAGATATTGGGAATAAGGTAATTATCCTCATTATATCGGAATTCATTGTAATTGGTGATATTTGAGGAAATCGCCAGGGTACAGTTTTCAACCTACGACGCACAGGTTTTGAGTTGCTTAACTCAGCGGACTTATACAGAGTATTGTATGTTGTCCAGTGTCCATCAGGACAAAGGGGTAGGTCCTCGTACTATGTTCTGTTTACTTATAACTTCTCTAGTATTTAGACGAGTGTTTCGTAGAAATACAAGGTCTAAGTTCTGAGAAGTTGTGGGTATAAGAATAAAGTAGAGAACCAGGTATCACAAGTATCGGGATTCTTCAAAGAGATCGAAGATGTAGATTCTAGTGATTGGTATTCAGATGATAGTGATGGTTTTGAGAAACGTGTTTCTCTTTCAGGTTACTCATAATTGGATGGATTCCTAAGTTGAGTAATGCTGATTGGCCTTTTTCCATCAAAGATGATATGCACTGGAGACAGCTGCATGATTTGAATATAGTTCCAATTAAATAAGTGCCAAAGTTTCTATATTGGATATAGAATGGTTCGTACCTTAAAAGTTGTTAAGGTACGGGGAGCTATCCAGCTTATGCTTAAAACCAGACTCTGGATAACTCAGGGCACGTTTCTGTAGTGGCTGTTTATGGGTTGACCCTGGCTATGACGAGGGTTGATATTCTACTATTTGGAAGATCAATAGTGATATTGTTCTTGACTCGCCACAGTTTTAGTAAAATGGATCTTTTTCAGAAAACAGTAGTGGGAGTATGGTAGAACTGGAAGTGATTCCAGAACCGCGAACGATTACGGAAAATTTAATAGGACCTATACATTCAATCAGGTTTGACATTCCAATAGCCACTCCGCAGATATGGTGGGTAACCTCAGACACCCGAGAGGTACTCCAGTAGCCTCAAGGACGGTGACAGGGAGGTTCTTATCTACCCAGACTTGACACTACTGTTGTTCTAGGCTGTGAGACCCGGTAGGAGGGTTGTCGTAGTCAGTGGGAGCAGCGGAAGCATAGTGGGCAAGACACTTATATCTATTTATAGACTTGAGCAGTTATAGCGGAGATAGATCATCTAATTTTGATGTGACAGTCATAGGTTTGACTTCAATCAGAATAAGGGATGGATCTGTTAAGAAGGTAGTAGGGTGTGATGTCATGATATCTGGTTGAACTGTGGTCGTCACACAGTTGTTTCTCCAGACAGGATATGGATATAATATTTGACATTCTGGTTTCTAGATCTATGGTTTTAGATCTGGATTTGGGTTGTTTCCCAATGTGGGCATTTTGACAGATATTCTAATGGTTTTTGGAATAGTTGACTCCTAGCATGGTGGTGTACCTGCAGGTGATGGAGTCACCCTCTCTAAAGGTGTCTTACAGACTAAAGGGGAGAGGGATGTGCATGATTGGCAGATCACTTGCTTAGGCAATTGAGTCAATCATGAGATGTCAAGTACCACACCAAATGTTGGTTTTGCACTAGATGCAATAAGTTTGTATTAATCCAATCCTGGAGAAACATAAGGAAGCAGTTTTAGAACATAAGTACATGTTCTACGGATTTGATGACGGCAGCCTCCTTCGGGAGACGGTTATCATTCCAGGCTTCAAAGGTGACATGGTTGACAGAGTGATTGTCAGAGTTATAGTTTTTCCCTCTGACGAAGAGGGACAGTATTATGGACAGGTGGTTCAAGAGGATACTGTGGGTGGCATGGTGCCAGATACTGATTAGGTTCAGTGATCGATACAGTCTAAGAAGTTTGGATTTGGAGTTCATTTATGAACTAGGTCCCATCAGATATCCAGACATATTCTAAGACAGGTATTACTCAATTCGGGAGATGGCTTTCTCCGCGAATTTGAGATTAAGAGAGATATAGAAAGAAACTTCAAGGCGGATCCACTCACTAAGGCTATTTCTCGAACACAATAGTTTTACAAATGGGCTTTGTGATACTGATTAGTAGAGGAGTTGGATGTTCGGTTTCGCACGGGCTGTGAGTAGTCGACATCGCAATAATTAGCCTTGAGTGCAAGTGGGAGATTGTTGGAGATAGTGCCCTCATAGTCAATTATTGGATCACAGGTACGTGATTGCAATGATTGCGGAGGACCTATACCGGTAGGACAGTCTTACTCGAGATGATAGTATGCTATCTGGTTTGCCTTTATCAGTCGTGTACATGATCAGGTGACTGATTACATGTTACACTTTGATAGAGCCCTTAGGATCTTGCTTTACTACCAACAGTATGATGGCGATCATATACGTGAGAGTTGGGTGGTTTATATGCATATCCTTAATTGTGGTCCCTAGTCGTGGGAGTTTCGAGACAGGGCATCGATACTCCGGAGTAGACTAGTGTGTACAGTCGAGACTCCGACGAGGGGCGGTGGCCGATCTCACAAGCCACTGGTGTCAGTTGGATCACCTAAGATGTATACAGGTGCTCATTGGGTTATGAGTACACCGGACAGGACTCGCCGGGAATCTGCTAGTTAGTATTATATCTACCGTCAGATAGCAGTTCCCTGGTAACATGTGTACAGGTTAGTTCATCGACCTGAGGTCGTCATTTGTCTCGTGTGAGTTTCCACTGTGCTTTGATTTCTACCCTACCACGGCTCAAAGGAGTCGTGCAAACAGGTAGCTTTTGGGTACAGTCCCGAGCCATATGGAGGCACGTGAGCGGATCGGCAGGGGATTCGTCTCTCCCGGTATTGGGGGCGAGATCGTGCTGTGTCTAGGAGAGCCATTACACAAAGTCCATGGCCATGGCAGGAGATTTACTGGTAGGTACTCCAGTAGTATCTCAGGGTGTTATTTGGCTACACTCCGACACGACTTATACTGCTCTTGGGGGTCTGACGTTACTAGCCCCCTAGGAAGATATGCGATACTCATAGACGAACGGACCGGACTGTATATACATTGTCACTGTTAGGCTCAGTAGGGTTTTCCGGATGAGTTCGCTCATCGGCATCCCTTGAGGTCAGTCCATGCGCAGCCGTTACGCATTGCTAGTGCCGCTGACGGTTTGTGGTTAAACCCACTGCCAGGGTACTGACGAGTCATTAGAGTCCCCCACAGACAGTTTCCCAAGTTCGGGCGAAACGTTGTAGAGGCCGTATGGTTTTATGGCAGGGTTCGGAAAATGCACGTGCGTTTACGCACGTGTTATTTTTCGGGCAGATGATACTGGTCGGCTTTGGTTTAAGCCGGATCCGAGTATTATATTGAGTAGGTATAATATCTTTGTCTCAGTTGCATTTGTATTCGGTCGTAATACAAATGCGGGTATATTTATACAGTTTCGGGGTTATCCTGAAAGTTGTTTCAGGATCACTTTTGGAAGTTGCCAGTTTCCAGTTTTCTATCAGCCGTCTTTTAACATTCGGTTAAAGACGGATTTGTCTTTTCTTGAGAAGTGTGTGGATTCTTCTAGAAGGTTCTAGATGAGGTGACTAGGATTAATTGGTGTTGAGTTTTCATTGGATGCTTTTAATGGTTCATTAATGCATGATGACTAGGTTTGTGAGTCATGCTTTAGCTTTAATGAGTTTTGTTAAGCTTAAAGATATTTTGTGAGAAGCTTCATGTCTTATGGTCACCACTTGCTCCTACCATCACCTCCTTCTTGCATATAAAGTGGCCGGCCCCCTCCTCTCTCTCATTGACTTGGTGGTTTTCATTTGTAGAAAAGATTATGATAGTATTTGGGGTGTATGGAATTTCACAGTTCATTTCATTCCATCACCCAATTCCCTTGGAAACTTCATTAACCGATCGTCCACGGATTTGGACGAAGTGAGACAAAGTCATCTACTCATTCTCTACATCATTCTTGGTCGTCTCTTTTAGCAAACTTGACGATCGAGTTGCCTCAAGTCAGAGGCGGGAGCCCGTTTAAAGAATCGATGATGTGGTGCTACCTCGACGAGGAGATCGGAGATCGACGAGATCGGAGCAGCCGCAACGGAGCGTGGGATGATGGTTAAAGAACGAAGGACTCGGATCGTTCGGTATAACCTTTCTACACTCTTTACAGTTTGTTAGTTTAGCAATAATGGCAGATCCGGGTTAAAGTATACGATAGCGCCAGTTAAAAGTTTTTTGTTCCGCATTTGGCGTCTGTAGACTGCCGGGGCGCTAGCGTATACTTACACATACCTCCAAGATCCGAGCTCGCCGGCCCAATCTTCTCCTTCTGACTCCAAACTTGCCTATGTGCTCCAGTGTTCTGTTTTTGTCCCATTTTTATTGTTTGTTTTTTATAATTTTTAGTGTGCAGGTATTTGGGCATTCATATCGCCTTTTCGCACTAATATCCGTTTTTCCGACATTTTATATTTTTGCGGATTTGCGAACTGCAAGCATGGGGAGCAAAGTGTACATTCAAGGCTAAGGTGATTGCGAAGTACAGTGCAAAAGATCCGGGTAGTTTGACCCGCGTAAGAGAACTTTCAAGCAAACCGGATTCACTTCAACGGGGGTTTCTTAACCCGGATATTTATCGGTACGTATTTTACTAACACCTTCTTCTCAAATCCGTTGCATCCAATATAATATCTTTACAGGATTCTTTGCAAGTTCGCTAGCAAACGCTAAAAGTGACTGACCCGTATTTGTTGTAGTGCCGAGCTTAAACATAAAAAACGATTGTTTGGTTCTTTGAATAATTTTTTTTATTGAATTGCGCCTTGCATACATTAATACGGACTTAAGGGCAAGCGAATCCCAAAACATACGGTAAAGGATTTCATCACCTTTTTCGTGGCCCACAAATCACGAAACGAGCATAACATTTACCCGCACAAATTTTAAAAGAAATTAGACTTTAAGCCTTTAAGGACTTCACGCTCACTAGGAGAGGTTAACTGTGTTTAGAACACCGCTTAACGGTATATCGTTTACGGGATGTCTAGGAAAGTGTTCACGGCGAAACCGCCAAAAAAGAAAGGGTATAATTAAGGACCTTTGCGAAAGCGTCGGAAAATCTCCCCTTATTTATGCAATTACCTGACCTCGTGATCAGTATATCTTGAGCCCGTTTCTCGACACAGTTTTACTTCGACAATCAAGTTCTTGAGCAGGTCTAGTTGACCTAGGTGAACCCTAGAACGATTAGCTGGGTGGTATTTTTGTGTCGTGATTGTTTTTTTCCATATTCTTTTTGTGTGTATATTTCATTCTTTTAACTAACTAAAAAATAAAAAAAAACCACATTCTTTTTCCCCTACTTTTCTCTTCTTCTTCTTCCTCTCTTCATATCATGGGTACCCCACCTAGAAAAACTCTTGCCGAACTTTGGTACCCACAACCAGACATTACTTCCTACGGTTCTTGCTTTGGTCGAATTTCAAACGATCCATCCATGCCCAAAATTTCTTTGAATGATCGGATAAACGCGTCTAGGACAAACAATTGGACTCCGCAATCTACTTTGTATCAACCGTTTCAAACATTCACCCCTTCTTACGTTGATACCCCTTTTGAGAGTCCGGTTGTAACTCCGAAACCCATGTCTAATGCTGAACATATTGAACAATCTTGTAGCCGATCTTTCTCCCCTTTCAACACTTCCAGTTCTTGGGATCAACAATTCCATTCACCTTCTTATCCAATTGTTGATCCAACTTCTGTCCAACCATTCAATTTCTATCCATCCTACCCAACTGTTGCACCTTCCCTAGACATTGCTTCTACACAGCCATTTGGGAGTTTCCAGTATCAAAACAACTTTGAATCTTTTACTGAAACCCTTTCACAACCCATGTCTAGTCTGGAAAAGTCGTTGGATGAATTTCGTGTAGCGTCATACGAACAGATGATGGATTTGAATGCGTCCATGGCCGCCCTCATACAACCTAGTGACCCGGTAGCTAGTTTCCAACTAGCTCCACATTTTCCATTGTATGATGAGGCGGTTAGACAGGTTGAGAATTTGAGTCGAGAGAGTGAGCTGTATACCCTTCCAAATAAAACCTACCTGTTTCAACTTGAATCCCAAAACTCCGGTTTTGAATGTCTATCTAGTGTTCCAAATGATTCATCGATTGAAGATAGAACAGATAATGAGTTGTGCGATTTTGTAGTGTTTGATTTGCCCGATTGTGAAGGGTCCATTTTGAGTGAAACCGCACCCAATCCTTTTGACCTCTACACCTCCATCTTAGAACCAGAATCGATTGAAATCCATGCTTTTAATGAGGTGTTTGAGAAAATTGATTTTCACTTGATTGAGGATATTGACGCTGGGAATGTTTTGGATGATGAACCCGCCACTTTGGATGAATTTTTCTCTCCAATTCATCATCCCGAGTCATTAACTGTTTTTCCCGAACTCCATATGCGTCTCGATTTTGATGAAATTTGCATGGATGAAATAAATTTTGAGGAGACTTTTGAGGATATCTTTGAGGATGAACCGGATTTAATTGATGAGTCGAATTTTCCAATTCATCCTATCGCTTTCATTGACTGTGTACACCCTCTTGAACCTTTAACCGACGACCTTCCTCAATCACTCCCCTCCATCCTTTCCATCGTTCCGACCTTGCATGAAACCGTTTCACTTTCATTTCCAGTGTCTGGTTTACCAAGTTCGGCTTACCCATGGTTTCTCACGAATCTTGAGGTATTTGACCCCATTTCTTGACGGGTTAATAGATTAGCACAAACACTTCTTACACATCGTTCATCACAAATTGTGATAATCTATTCACTCCATTTTCACCCTCAAGTTCGTATTCCGTTTCTTTTTCCCTTCCGCCATTCTTCTTCTCATATATCGGGACCATATACCACTTCTACCCGTATATGGTCTCGCGTATTCTCCATTTCTTTCCTTTCCGTATTCTTTCACCAACCACACCATTATAACGATAAAATTTTTAAATGGTTGGTGTTAACTTTTGGACAGTGTAAGGCCTTGTATAGATTAATACTGTTCTTTCCTCCCTAATCCTGAACTTCAACGCTTAACAGTCGAAACAATATTTTACTTATGTTTGGGGGGGACTCTTTTTGTGTATATATTTTTGGTTTTTTTTTGTATATAATTTGTTTTTGGGAGCGCCGACAATTTTGACCCTCTTTGTGTAGCCTGATAGTGAGGGCACTGTCAAGTTTATGTTTGGGGATGTGCTCGGTAAGCTTTCTACCTTCGCATTCATTTGTAAATTTTTCATTTGCATACTTATTTTAAAAACCCAAAAAAATCGAATTTTTTTCCAAAAATATAAAAACTTTGTCGTCAAGTTAACTAATAGAGTAACTTAGATTTTTATTTCAAAAGTTTAGTTGATACGTTAGAAATAACTAAATCCAAGGCTCAGGAATTGAAAAATTTAAAAATAACCCTCATTCTGTTTAACTTTGGTAATTATACGTCCTTACAGTTTTTTTTGAGAAATAGGTAATCTTGAGTTCAGTTCTTTAGTTAAGTCGAGATGAAGGGAAAGTATTGAATCTTTACTGAAGGATAAGTCTGAAAAATAGTTTCTATTCTTGAGTCCAAATTTAGAAAGTATATACCCTACAAACTGCACATACACGCACCTTGAAACTTGGGATAGTAGAGAATACCTAGAAATACTCTTGCCTAAAAGCCCAGTATAAAAGAAAAAACGGTATTTAAAGCTAAACACCAAAAGAGCATCAGTGAAAAATATCCGGTCTTGAAGAAGAAAAAAGAAGAAAAAGAAGAAAAAAATAAATTAAGTCAAGACCTGGAAACTGCTATTTACGCTTTAAGCTTACACATTCAGTAATCGGCCGTTAGTGCCGCAAGAAGAATTAATAGTCGCATGAAAGGTGCGTGAGCAACACCGTCCATCATTAAATGAAAAGAATTAGTATTAGGTATTAGGGCAAGGGTACTATAGCTTGAATTGAATTCTTAAATGTAGGGGTGAATAATTTAAACACATGTAGGGGTATACGATCGATGTTTGAATTAAAGATAGAAATAAAGAATAAGACTTATGTTTTCTGTAAAGTTGATAAAAATCCCTGATTTAAGACCACACTTTTAGAAGGAAAACTCAGGAGATACCAACATCTTTCTAAACTTTTTTGGAACGTATAGGATCCGAGGTTAAATAAATAGAAGGTGTGAAACATAAGGGTATGATATTTCTAACTTAGGATAATAGAATTTCTAACTTAGATACTAAACTGTAAGTCGATGTAGAACACCCCAATGCTTGTGGGGAGGCGGAATTTTCAAAAACGAACTTGTTTAGTGAACAAACATCGACTAACCGCTTGAATCGAAGCTAAATGATAACTAACTTAAAACATAGAGTTTCTATGCTACTATGTTTAGGGATTATACCTAACGAATCGTGTCCTTCGTCTTTGCGAACTCCACCTCCTCCTCAGCCTTCTCGAAGTAGTAGACGATCCACCCGAGAGCTTTACTCCAAGCTTAGCCTCTAAACTTGAGGCAACTAAACTTCTCTAAGTGCTAATCAAAGAAGCTAGGTGTAATATAGAGAGGGTTATGGATTAAGTAGTCTAACTAATCCTTGTACTCAACACATGAGAGGGGAGGATTAGGGTTTGAAGAGGGAGAGCTTGAGGAGAGAGAAGATGATAATAATTCTCAAGTGAGAATAGTAAGTTATCATAATATATATGAAACTTTAAAATTCATCAATAAAAGAAAAACAAATGATGAATAATCAAGTTTCATAAATATCTAATGGAGATTCATAACCATGACTCATTAAGCATTTATTGTGCATTAATGATATGTATGAATCACTCTCATGACTCACTAAACCCAATTAATGCATATGACACCTAAACCTCCTTAGTCACCATCTTCTAGAAGCTTCTCGCACAATTACGAGAACGCCCCTCCTTTCCGCA
This sequence comes from Agapanthus africanus, assembly GCA_030015575.1. Lineage (NCBI taxonomy): Eukaryota > Viridiplantae > Streptophyta > Magnoliopsida > Asparagales > Amaryllidaceae > Agapanthus > Agapanthus africanus. The sequence goes on along the minus strand of JASDDO010000031.1, from coordinate 348,874,234 downwards.
AAAATACGGAAAAACTTTAGACTGTATAAATCCAATAACCGGATACCAGTAACTGGCTTAAACCAAAACCGACTGGTAAAAACTGTCCGAAAGTCGTACGCGCGTAAACGCACGTATGCGTCCGAACCCTTGTCGTAAAACCATACGACCTCTATATCGTTTCGCCTGGAGTAGGGAAACTCTCTGTGTGGGACTCTAGAGACTCGACTACTACGCTGGCAGTGGGTTTAACCACAGACCGCAAGCGGCACTAGCTGTACGTAACGGTCCCCAGGTAGATGTCGATAAGAAGGCCGATGAGGGAACCCATCCGAACTCCTACTGAGTCTGATGTGACAATCTCCATACAGTCCGGTCCGTTCGTCCAAGACTATCGCATATCGGGCCTAGGGGGCGGCAAGCGTCAGTCCCCTAATAGCGGTATAAGTCGCGTCGGAGGGAAGCCCATTACACCCTGAGAAACTACTGGAACCTACCAGCAAATCTCGCTTGCCCTGGCCAGGGAATTTGCGTAATGGCTCTCTGACACAGCGCGATATCAACTCCAAATACCGGGAGGGACGAATCCTTTCTAACCGCCACTGCCTCCAAGTGCTCGGGACTGCACCCAACTGCTACCTGTTTGCACGACTCCTTTGAGCCGTGGTAGGGTAGCAATCTAAGAACAGTGGGACACACTCGAGGCGAAGTAGCAGTGTCAAGTCTGCGGACTAGGCTATACTCATGTCACCTGGGAACTGTTCACTGACGACTGGTATAAAACCAACCAACAGTTCCCTGTGAGTCCTGTCCGGTGTACCCGTAACCTAACGAGCACCTGTATACTATCTCCAGTACAACGTACTGACGGCTGTGGGACAGACCATCTCCCAACTGGGATGAGAAGCGTACAAACTAGTCTACTCCGGAGTATCGATGCTCTGTCTCGATAATCCAACGACTAGGGACCTGAATAAGGATGTGTTTGTAGACTACCCAGCCCCCACTAGTGTGACTGCCATCACAACGCTGGTAGTCAAGCAATATCCTAAGAGCTCTATCAATACGTATACTCACATATCAAGATAGAAAAACCAAGTAGCATACTACCATGTTTAGCAAGACTGTTATATACATGTGAATATCCCAAGCTTCCATTAAGTAATATACAAACTAGTATGATACAGTAATGGCCTTCTAGGGCATAAACACTTACAATCTCCCACTTGCACTTAGGGCCATGTACTGGCATATCGAAGACCAATGATCTCGAGTAGCCTCTCGAACTGAATCTGAGGTAGGGCCTTCGTGAATGGATCAGCAATGTTCTCTTCAGAAGCAACTCTCCGAACCTCGATCTCCTTTCGATCAATGATCTCCCTGATCAGGTGATACCGCTTTAAGATGTGTCTGGACTTCTGATGGGACCTTGGTTCCTTCGCTAAAGCTATAGCTCCGTTGTTGTCGCAATACAGAGGTATTGGATCAACTATGATAGGAACCACCTGAAGTTCTGTTAGGAACTTCTTCATCCAGACTGCTTCTTTTGCGGCATCGCAAGCAGCTATATACTCCGCTTCCATCGTCGAGTCAGCAACGGTGTCCTGCTTGGAGCTCTTCCAGCACACCGCCCCTCCATTAAGGGTAAAGACATAACCCGACATGGACTTGGAATCGTCCTTATCACTCTGGAAGCCGGAATCAGCAAAGGCCTCCAACCTGAGGTCTTTTCCGCCGTAAACCAAGAACATCTCCTTAGTCCTTCTCAGGTACTTGAGAATGTTCTTTACTACTATCCAGTGCTTCTCCCCTGGGTCTGACTGATACCGGCTTACCACGCTTAGTGCGTAAGCTACATCTGGTCTGGTACACAACATCGCATACATTATAGAGCCTACCGAAGAAGCGTAGGGTATAATAGACATGCGTTCCCTTTCCAAATCAGTCTTGGGAGACATCTCTTTGGAGAGGGTGATTATGTGACAAGCCGGTAGATTACCGCGCTTAGAATCTTCCATACTGAATCTTTTCAGTACAGTTTCGATATACCTGGACTGCGAAAGTCCCAACATCCTCTTGGATCTATCACGATAGATCCGGATCCCCATAATGTAAGAGGCATCACCCAGGTCTTTCATGGAGAACCTGTGTGACAAGAATCCTTTGACAGATTGTAGCATAGGAATGTCATTTTCTATCAATAGAATGTCATCCACGTACAAGACGAGGAATACGACACTTCTGGCTACAACTTTACTATATATGCACGGTTCATCTGGATTTTTGATAAAGTCATATTCTTTGACTGTCTCATCAAAACAGATGTTCCAACTCCGCGATGCCTGCTTTAGTCCATAAATGGACTTAAGCAGCTTGCATACTTTCCCGCTGCTCCCACTCTGATTGAAACCCTCTGGCTGATCTATATAGACGCTCTCTTCTAAATTTCCATTCAGAAAAGCCGTCTTTACGTCCATCTGCCAGATTTCATAATCATGGAAGGCAGCAATAGCAAGAAGGACCCGAATGGATTTGAGCATAGCCACTGGAGAAAAAGTTTCGTCATAGTCCAAACCAGGTCTTTGACGAAAACCCTTTGCAATAAGTCTAGCCTTATAGGTTTCCACCTGTCCATCTACACCAATCTTATTCTTGAAGATCCATTTGCATCCTATGGGTTTTACCCCATCTGGAGCAAAGTCCAAAGTCCATACTTTGTTGGTGTACATGGACTCCATTTCGGTCCGCATTGCATCTAGCCATCGTACCGAGTCGCCGCTCTGGATGGCCTGCTGGAAGTCAGTAGGTTCATCATCATCTATGATGCAATCCTCTCTATCCCCATCTATGAGAAAACCGTAGTATCTCTCAAGCGGATGAGACGGCCTACTACTCCTGCGGAGGGGTGCGGGAATGTCCTGTTCTTCTTGAACTTCTGGTTCTACCAAACTTTCAGTAGCAGTTTGTGGATCTGGAATTTCTTCCAGTTCTATTTCGCTCCCATTTATTTCCTTTTCTAAAAACAGATGTTCCAGAAAATGGGCACTACGAGAAACAAAAACCTTTTGTTCCTCTGCGTAATAGAAATAATATCCCTTGGAGTTCTTTGGATATCCCACAAACAAACATTTTACTGATCGTGCCTCGAGCTTGTCCACATGCTGCTTTTTAACAAAAGCTGGACATCCCCAAATCTTCATATGCTGAAGATGGGGTTTCTTCCCAGTCCACATCTGATATGGAGTGGTAGGCACAGTCTTGGTAGGAGCCCTGTTCAGAAGATATGCCGCTGATTCTAGCGCATAACCCCAGAAAGATCGCGGTAACTCAGCATTACTCATCATGGATCGTACCATATCCAATAGGGTTCGATTCCGTCTCTCCGATACACCGTTATGCTGTGGAGTGTATGGAGGAGTAAGCTGAGAGAGGATTCCTTTCTCTTTTAGGTAACCGAGAAACTCGGCACTCAAGTATTCACCACCTCGATCAGATCTTAGTGTCTTGATACTTTTGCCGGTTTGGTTTTCTACTTCATTCTTATACTCTTGGAATTTCACAAAAGCCTCGGATTTATGTTTCATCAGATAAATGAATCCGTATCTTGAGTAATCATCCGTGAAAGTAATGAAATAGGAAAAACCACCTCTTGCATGTGTAGACATTGGACCGCATACATCGCTGTGTATGAGTCCTAAGAGCTCACTCGCTCTTACTCCTTGTCCAGTAAATGGAGTCTTTGTCATCTTTCCTTTGAGACAAGATTGACAAGTGTCATAAGTTTGATATTCGAACGAGTCCAAATATCCTTCTCTATGCAACTTAGTCAACCTTCTCTCATTGATGTGACCCAGTCTACAATGCCATAAGAAAGCTTTATTTAAATCTGGAGACTTTCTTTTTAGTGTGTTCTGGACATTGAAAATTTGGAGTTGGTTTAAAACATATATACCGCTATTTAGTGTACCGGACCCAATCAAACCATGATTAAGGTGGATGTTGACAACATCTCTTATAAACGTGAAATCATAACCTTTATTTGATAACAAGGAAACTGATATGATATTACACGTTAAGCTTGGTACAAAATAACAGTTATGTAAAACCAAAATGTGTCCACTCGTCAATCCTAAGTGATAATCCCCGACGGACGCAGCTCCCACGCTAGCTCCGTTAGCAACCTTTAGGGTCATATCACCTTCCTTCAGCACTCTACGGTTTCTCAGTGCCTGCAATGAATTGCAAATATGAGATCCTGATCCGGTATCCAATACCCAGGAAGTAGAGTTGATTGACAGACAATTCTCAATTACAAACACACCTGAAGTCGAAGCCACAGCTTGCTTCGGTTCTTGGTTCTTGGCGTTCCACGCCTTGCAATCCTTCTTCCAGTGCCCTTTCCTGTGACAATGGAAGCACTCATCTGGCCAACTACCGGTACCGCAAACTTTTTCTTTCCCTTCCCTCCCACCTTACTAACACCTCCTCTAGGTTTGGGTGCGGCCTTCTTCTTCCTTCCTTTGGCCCTTTGCCTTGGACCCGGAAGAAGATGTACCGCCAACAAACATAGCGGGTGTTTCCCTTGTATTCTTCAAGGTGCCCTCTGCACTCCTTAACATGTTCAGGAGTTCCGAAAGTTCAACTTCTTTTCTTTGAATGTTGAAGTTCAGGATAAACTGGGCGTAGGTGGAAGGAAGGGACTGGAGAATAAGGTCTGTATAGAGCTCATTATCCAAAGTCGTCCCAAGGTCTGCGAGCTCTTCTATATAGCCGATCATCTTTAGGACATGTTCTCCTACCGATGACCCGACAGCCAACCTCGCTCGAAATAAGTTCTTAGAGGTCTCGTATCTTGCTATACGAGATTGCTCTCCATAAGGTTCCTTTGTATGGAGAAATATGCCATCAAGGTCCATATCCTCGTGCCTCCTCTGATGTTCATTGTTCATCGAGGAAAGTACGATGCACTTGGCTTTCGCGCAATTTAAATCCCAGGTTTTGCGGATTTCCTTATCCGCATTGCTGGATTTGAGACCAGGGACAGCAGGTGCCGTAGCGGTGAGGACGTACCCCAGTTTGTCATAGGTCAAAACCATTTTGACATTCCGCGGCCAATCTTTATAGTTTGGCCCTGTCAGTATATTTTTCTCTAAAAGTAACTTAAGTCCAGTCATTTTCAGGGTCGCTGCAATTAGGAGAGAGAGAAGAAAACTCTTTAGCATGATGCTCTTGCAAGTTTAGAGTGGTTTTTAATTTATCTAAACTGGATGGCTCCCACTGTTTCTCGAATCCTTCCTCAAACCATAAAAGAAGAATTAGCCAGGACTATTTTCACCGTATAATACTTGCTTAACCGTTCAGCTAGGCTAGTGTCGATACTTCGAGGGAGGTTTTCCAACGCTTTCGCGAAGTTCCTTAATTAAATAACCTCTTTTCTCTGGGGGCGTAACCCCGCTGACACTTTTCTGGACACCTACTTGGTTTATAGCATTGATCGTTAAGTGATGAATATCCTGATAAGTAGCATATACTCACAGTAGGATCGGGATCCAAATATCATCGTCTCATAATATTGTAGGAATGCTACCAACATTCATCAAACTCCAAATGGTATGTATCTCTTTGCAAATTTCAGTTTCTTTAGAAATTCCCGATATAAGTTTTTACCCCATGCTCTTATGACCTTGGCTTTGGTCAAAGTGTCATAAGTCACATGTCAAGTTCTACCCGTCATTATCTTGTCAATTTGAACCCATCCGTATATACCCCTGACTTTGGTCAAATGGTAATACGACTGTCCCAAACCAACTCATCTATCTTATGCAACAAATGAAAACCCAGCAGCTACCAAACACTATGCCTTGACTTTGGCCAAAATGCATAGCTTGAATACTACTGAATACCCAAATGAAATGACGGAGGGCTACGAATGGTTTTGGCGAAACCGTGAACGTAGTGAACTTGATATAACCGAAGGAACCTGATAGCTTTTAAAAGGAGTGGTTAAGGCTCCGCATTTAAAAATATCTGTTTTTAAAATTAACCGAGTGGTTTCTTTTAAATTGTTCCAACGATTAAAAAACTTTGGTTTATTTTCTTTGCATTATAGATAATGCGTCCCATCATTAACCTATCATTGCAGAAAACAACGAAAATACAACGTCCTCTTATGCCATCCGCATTCGCCACGGGGTCCCGTCATTACCCGTTAGGTTACTTAACTAACGACAGAGCGGGGGCTGGGCTAGCGCGGGTGTAAAACATAAGTGACGTCTAAATAGCTATCATATATAGATATTTTACATTCGTCTGACGCAATGATATTCATTCCAGATCACAGATGAACTTAATTGGATTTGCAAGCAATCCGTGTTTGTTTTGAGCCTGCAACAAAATACGGATTACACAATTGTGATGAATAGCCATTACCCCTCCCATGACCCCTACGGGTGCGGCAAACTACCCGCCCGGCAGTTTGTGCACCCCACCTTGGGTCTGTCCTAGGAGCAAAAACAGTAAAATGAAATAATACAACGGTGGCTACAACCGCAACCTGGATGTGCCCCGCAAAATAATATTACAACAAATTACATTTACATCAAATGAATTAAATGATAACCCCGGCTATACATCACAACAGTCTAACACAGTTCATATGCACAAACAGATAAAATCCATTTCAGAAATGTGCAACCCCCTGCCAACTGACATACTAGCAGTTAGGGGAGGTTTACGAACACATTATACAAACACAGATATAATCCAACAAGCAAATACTGTATAATTTCGATCGATTAAACACTTTTAATTTTTCTCCAATACTGCTCTGTAAATCTGAAACCTGAGCAAAAATAAAATATTCCAGAAAATCCCAAATCACACAGAGAAGCAACACAGGGAATTTGGGTTCCTGACTCGGCAACTCGGCAGCGGAAGCGCGGCGGATCGGTGGGATCCGCCGCGGTTCCGCGGCTCGGTAGACGATTCAGGACCCCAAATTTCTTAGGTGTTCTTCTGGTGTCTTTTTAAGCTTTCTGAACCTCCCTGAAAAAATATTGGACTTCATTTAAAATTCGACAGAAACTTGAGATTTTGGGTTTCTCCGGCTTCGTTTTTTCCGTTCGAAATTCATACAAATTTGCAAGTAAATTATTTATTGTTTAGCGAGGCTCTGATACCACTGTAAGTCGATGTAGAACACCCCAATGCCTGTGGGGAGGCGGAATTTTCAAAAACGAACTTGTTTAGTGAACAAACATCGACTAACCGCTTGAATCGATGCTAAACGATAACTAACTTAAAACATAGAGTTTCTATTCTACTATGTTTAGGGATTATACCTAACGAATCGTGTCCTTCGTCTTTGCGAACTCCGCCTCCTCCTCGGCCTTCTCGAAGTAGTAGACGATCCACCCGAGAGCTTTACTCCAAGCTTAGCCTCTAAACTTGAGGCAACTAAACTTCTCTAAGTGCTAATCAAAGAAGCTAGGTGTAATATAGTGAGGGTTATGGATTAAGTAGTCTAACTAATCCTTGTACTCAACACATGAGAGGGGAGGATTAGGGTTTGAAGAGGGAGAGCTTGAGGAGAGAGAAGATGATAATAATTCTCAAGTGAGAATAGTAAGTTATCATAATATATATGAAACTTTAAAATTCATCAATAAAAGAAAAAGAAATGATGAATAATCAAGTTTCATAAATATCTAATGGTGATTCATAATCATGACTCATTAAGCATTTATTGTGCATTAATGATATGTATGAATCACTCTCATGACTCACTAAACCCAATTAATGCATATGACACCTAAACCTCCTTAGTCACCATCTTTTAGAAGCTTCTCGAACAATTACGAGAACGCCCCTCCTTTCCGCAAAAATACGGAAAAACTTTAGACTGTATAAATCCAATAACCGGATACCAGTAACTGGCTTAAACCAAAGCCGACTGGTAAAAACTGTCCGAAAGTCGTACGCGCGTAAACGCACGTATGCGTCCGAACCCTTGTCGTAAAACCATACGACCTCTATATCGTTTCGCCTGGAGTAGGGAAACTCTCTGTGTGGGACTCTAGAGACTCGACTACTACGCTGGCAGTGGGTTTAACCACAGACCGCAAGCGGCACTAGCTGTACGTAACGGTCCCCAGGTAGATGTCGATAAGAAGGCCGATGAGGGAACCCATCCGAACTCCTACTGAGTCTGATGTGACAATCTCCATACTGTCCGGTCCGTTCGTCCAAGACTATCGCATATCGGGCCTAGGGGGCGGCAAGCGTCATTCCCCTAATAGCGGTATAAGTCGTGTCGGAGGGAAGCCCATTACACCCTGAGAAACTACTGGAACCTACCAGCAAATCTCGCTTGCCCTGGCCAGGGACTTTGCGTAATGGCTCTCTGACACAGCGCGATATCAACTCCCAATACCGGGAGGGACGAATCCTTTCTAACCGCCACGGCCTCCAAGTGCTCGGGACTGCACCCAACTGCTACCTGTTTGCACGACTCCTTTGAGCCGTGGTAGGGTAGCAATCTAAGAACAGTAGGACACACTCGAGGCGAAGTAGCAGTGTCAAGTCTGCGGACTATGCTGTACTCATGTCACCTGGGAACTGTTCACTGACGACTGGTATAAAACCAACCAACAGTTCCCTGACGACTGGTATAAAACCAACCAACTGTTCCCTGTGAGTCCTGTACGGTGTACCCGTAACCTAACGAGCACCTGTATACTATCTCCAGTACAACGTACTGACGGCTATGGGACAGACCATCTCCCAACTGGGATGAGAAGCGTACACACTAGTCTACTCCGGAGTATCGATGCTCTGTCTCGATAATCCAACGACTAGGGACCTGAATAAGGATGTGCTTGTAGACTACCCAGCCCCCACTAGTGTGACTGCCATCACAACGCTGGTAGTCAAGCAAGATCCTAAGAGCTCTATCAATACGTATACTCACATATCAAGATAGAAAAACCAAGTAGCATACTACCATGTTTAGCAAGACTGTTATATACATGTGAATATCCCAAGCTTCCATTAAGTAATATACAAACTAGTATGATACAGTAATGGCCTTCTAGGGCATAAACACTAACAACTATACGAGTAGAATTGACGTTAACTTATGAAACTATCTTGACGGGATTTTGTGGGTGTAATCCGCTGAAAACCCTCAGGAGGCAACACTTCTCATACTAGGGACACCAAGTGGTTTAACGGCTTGTTGCACATGCTCAGTGCAATCGCGTTCCCTACGAATGTGATGCTAGGATTTTATTTTGCTCGGGACGAGGAAAAGATAAGTTTGGGGGTATTTGTTCATACCAGAATATTGCATTTTAATACCGCTCATTCATTATCTATTTTTTGTATATATCGATACTATTAATCGGTGTTTGCTCAGTAATACAGATTACAGGTATCCGAGACAAAATACTGGAACTACACTTAAAATCACAGATATTACAGTTGTGAGCTGATACGGCAACCAGAACCGCAAACCGACCGATAATTCTTCGGTTTCTTTATGCAACATGCTTGTGTACACACTTTTCTATCTAAATAGACCAACACAATACAAGTTGTACACAAGTTGCACTAGGACCTAGTGGGGTAGCCATGAATCATGGCATAAGTGGGCATGGTGTGATGTGCATTAATGGTGCATTCAATGCATAAAGTGTTGATGTGATTCATAGCTACAAGTTTCCCTCCAAGCCCTGAGTGCATCCAAAGCCTCTACTGAGCAAGCAAACAACATCAGAGTGATGTGGGGGACAAAACAAGCCAACACACAAAGAACGAGACCCAAAACTCAGATTTGACTCGAGATGAGCACCATTGTGGTCGGTCACTTTTTCCCTAAATGCCCCCAGTTTTCTGTGGGCCCCCCTTGCCACCTTGTCATCACATTTTTATTGTTTGTTTATTCAGTTTTTGAGCCTATAAAAGCAGAACTAGGCAGCAAGGATGAAGGTCTCACATTCTTTTGCTTCATTTTTGTTACTCTTTTGTTTTCTTTTTGGTTCTCTTGTACATAGCTTCCCCTTGAGTTCTTTGCCTTAACTTGATCTTGCAACCTTTTCATTGAGCTTGCAAGGTTAACCTTTGGTTATTGATCTCAAGGGTCGTATCATTCTTCAAGTTTAATAAAGTTCTCCTTTTGTGCCTTCATTCACCATGAGTTCTTTGCCTCTTCTTGATCTTGCAACCTCTTAATTGAGCTTGCAAGTTTAAGATTAGGTTATTGAACCTTTGCTTGTATTTCGTTCTATGGTTCTTAGTGTTACTTTCTTGCTCTTTTATTACTTGCTTTACATTCTTGCAATTTACATTCCATGCTTTACATTCATGCAACTTTTATTCCATGCCCTTTACATACTCGCTTGTATTGTTTTCTTTTCTTTTCTTTTTCTTTTTGTGATGGTTTGTTAATATGGCGTTGTTAATATGATGTTTGTGAATATTTGTTTTTAGGAAAAGAAACCGATATTGTAAGTTAACATTTCGTTTCACATTTCCTTTTCCCGTATTTTTCTATTTGAAGCTCCGCCCAAAGCTTACGCAAGCGCTCCGTTAGGCACCCTACCCTACCAAGGTAACGGTGATTCCTATCCGCGACCGGTCGTTCGGTTTGGCCGAAGGCGAAAGCAAGAGACAAGAACGGAAGGACAAGGGTCAATAAGCCGGATTCTACGAATACCGTGCTCAATCACCCTAATCCACGTTGTTGCTGATTGCTCTAGCTTCATTGTTTGAGTTCGGCTCAAAGGACTTGAATACGGATTTCCTTAACTTACACCATCCTATCTAATCCTAACAAATGGTTACTTTGCATATAACACTTAGGATAGATAGAAACATTATGCTTCGCGCATTAACTCGTTGCGACAGGAACATAAAACTCTCCGTCTCCCTGCGGACGACCCGTGCTCATCGCGGCTAGCTGCAAAGCGACATCGTCCTGATCGCGGGTAAACTTTAGAACTTAAAACTCGACACGCCGAAAGCTTGCGATCATTATTAATCACGACCGTGGAATCCGTGTTTTTCATTACAGCCTGAATTTAAAATACGGACCGCCTAGTATATCCAATATTTCATATGTTGACTTCTGCTGCCTGAGTTTTGTGATGTGATCATATAATTGCCTGAGATGAATGCTATATATATGATATATATAATAAACGTTTCCTATGTTTTGCACCCACGCTATTCCAACCTCCGCTCTACCTTTAGTTAAGTAACCTAACGGTGCATGACGGTGCTCCGTGGCGAATACGGATGGCATAAGCGTACGTTCTATTTTCATTTCTTCTGTGATGTTTAGGAAATATAAATGATGGGACTTCATTAATGAGAATAATGAAAAGAAAAGAAACCTACAGATGTTGTAGAATCAAATTTTTTTAAAAAGTAGATATAGTTATTGCTTTGCATAGCGGTATTCCATTATGAATATCCAACACCTCATTCGATGAGGAAAGAGCTGAGATCGCTTCACCGGGAATGACCTCTTTAGCAAAAACTAGCAAATGCTACAACCCACTTGGTTTGTTTTGAAATCTACACGATTTTAAAAGCGGAGCTTAAACCACTCCATTTCAAATCACTCGATTCTACAGCGATATCAAGTTCATTATGATAAAGGTTTTCTTCAAAACCAGTCATAGCCCTCCGTCTTTTCAGATAAGTACTATTTAGTATTCGTGCTGCGTTTGTTGACCATAGCCAAGGTGTAGTGTATGGTAGCTGAATAGTGCTTATCAGCAGCATATGATGCGATTGGATTAAGGCAGTCGTACGGCTTTGTTGACCATAGCCAGAGGTCGTATGGGTGGGTTTAATTCAATCAGGAAATGACGGGTCAAGACCCAAAAATTTGGTCCGTAACCGGCACTTAAACTACGTAACGTCTACAGGCGTACACAACTTAAGTAATCCGAAACCCAGAAATCTAAACCACCTAAAACTGGATAATCGGAGGAAAAAAAACTTGGTTTAAAACATTCGGAAAATCTCAAGTAAAATCTTTAACTTTAGTTTTCTTTCTTGAAAATTTCGGCAGCACCTCCTTTGTAAAAACTAGCCCCGAAAACGGGTACAACATAGAATATAAATAAAGCATCCCAAACGGGAGAAACTCACGCCCAACGGCGGAGACAACCATCACAAGCATATATACGACGCCGAAGCGAAGAAAAATAAAGGAAAACTGCATAAAGAAGTAAAACTTTTACAATAAGACAGGCTCCCACGAGCACGGTGATTGATTCGAATTTTCCGGTGTGTAGGTAGAAAATGTATAGAAATCACAACTAAAAATATTTTGACCGCAATCAATAACGGTGTCGTATATAGTGCGTTAGTAAGTGCGGATCGTCCACATGGATTATGTGATTCGTTCATATTTGTTTTATTTGAATTGAAAATTAAAGAGAAAAGAAAAGAAAACGATTCAAGATTTATATCAATGAATTTCAAGGTTTGTCTAGATCTAATCAAAAATCAAGAAACCATTAAAATCAAGAATTGATAGAATTCCATTCGCGTTAAGTTTCAAGAATTGAAGTGAGGCCCGTAGGAGTCGATTAAATCTATAGATGTGACGAAGACTAGCAATTACTTTTTCTTATCCATTAACGAATTGATGCTAGATCGATGATGATTTATTGAGGTTTAAGGATCTTGCGAGTTTCCTCATCTCATCCTTTGTCCTTTCAATGAATCTCATTCATAAGCTAGCTTCTAGTAAATCAAATGATCGATCGTTGATCTCTAGTTCCGAGCGAAAATAATCAAGAAAGCATTTCGCGTCGAAACTAGATCATCGATCATTTGATTTTCAAGAATTTACAAACGTTATAGGACTTAAGAAATGTTTCAAGATTTGTCAACTTCATCATCTATTGATTCTTTCGACTCCTCCACGAGCGGAGTTTTACTCAAGTATCATCACAAAGAACACATTCAAGAATCTAGATTGAATCATTATGCTTGAATTGAAAATATAAGAAAGATAAAATAATTTCACCTTTATTTATCGACAAATTCAATACAAATCTCTTGAAATCTACAAGAGTAAGGAACTAGATCGTCGATTTTGGCGTCGCTCGGCTCCTTGAGTCGCGGATTGGCTTTGATCACTTGCTTCCGATGTAGTCCGGCTTCGCTTCTAAAGGCTTTGAAGGATTCTTGCTTTGATTGAACTCAATGATCTTGAACTTTTGGCTTTTTAATTGGATTAGGGTTAGGGTTTTGAGGCACAAGTTGTGTCACTCAACTTGTGGGCAGAATTGTTGAATAACCTTTAGAAGTGAAGCCTAGGGTCCCTTTTATAGCCTTAAGAGTGGTTAGCTTCCTTTGTAAGCTTGGATTAGGTTAGCTTCCCTTGTAAGCTTAGTTTAGGTTAGCTTCACTCATAAGCATGGTAGTTAGGAGGAAGGTTCTAGACTTAGTTAGTTAGGGTTAGCTTCCTTCATAAGCTTGTAGGTTAGGGAGAAGCTTCTAGGCTTTAAGGTGATTAAGGGGGAAGCTTGGAGTGTTTAGCTTAACAAAGAGCCTTTGCTGTACTGATAGATCTTTCGGGAGTTCTATGGAAATTCAGTGGCTGGAATGAATGTACACATTGGCATAAGAGTTCTGCAGTCTTGGGAGAGATCTTTTTGGAAAGGGTGATCCCGTGACAAGCCGGTAAATTACCGCGCTTGGAATCTTCCATACTGAATCTTTTCAGTATGGTGTCAATGTACCTGGACTGTGAAAGTTCCAACATTCTCTTAGATCTATCACGATAGATCTGGATCCCCAGAATGTAGTTGGCATCGCCCAGGTCCATTATGGAGAACCTCTGCGACAAGAATCCTTTGACTGACTGTAGCAAAGGAATATCATTTCCTATTAGGAGAATGTCATCCACGTACAAGACGAGGAATATCACAGTTCTCCCTACAATCTTACTGTAAATGCATGGTTCATCTGGGTTTTTGATAAAGTCGAATTCCTTGACAGTATCATCAAAGCAGATGTTCCAACTCCGCGATGCCTGCTTAAGTCCATAAATGGACTTGAGCAACTTGCACACTCTACCGCTGCTCCCACTCTGAATGAATCCCTCTTCCTGATCCATATAGACGCACTCTTCCAAATTTCCATTTAGGAAAGCCGTCTTTACGTCCATCTTCCAGATTTCATAATCGTGGAAGGCAGCAATGGCAAGAAGGATCCGAATGGATTTCAGCATAGCTACTGGAGAAAAGGTCTCGTCATAGTCCAAACCAGGTCTTTGACGAAAACCCTTTGCAACAAGTCTAGCTTTATAGGTCTCAACCTGCCCATCTGCACCAATCTTCTTTCTGAAGATCCCTTTGCAGCCTACGGGTTTTACCCCTTCTGGAGCAAAGTCCAAAGTCCAAACTTTGTTGGTGTACATGGACTCCATTTCGGTCCGCATTGCATCCAGCCATTTTACCGAGTCACCGCTCTGAATGGCTTGCTGGAAGCTTGTAGGCTCACCATAATCCATAGTGCAATCCTCTCTATCCCCGTCTATGAGAAAACCGTAGTATCTCTCGGGCGGATGAGACTGCCTACTACTCCTGCGGAGTGGCGCTGAGATGTCCGGTTCTCTTGAAACTTCTGGTTCCTTCAAGCTTTCAGTAAGAGCTTGTGGTTCTGGAATTTCTTCCAGTTCAATTGCGCTCCCACTTATCTGATTTTCTAAAAATTCAGTTTCCAAGAAGTGGGCATGCTGAGAAACAAAAACCTTTTGTTACTCTGCGGAATAGAAAAGATACCCCCTGGAGTTCTTTGGGTATCCCACAAACTTACAAAGTACTGAGCGTGCCTCGAGCTTGTCCGCATGCTGCTTTTTTAAAAAAGCTGGACACCCCCATGTCTTAAGGTACTTGAGACAGGGTTTCTTCCCACTCCACATCTGATATGGGGTAGTAGGCACAGTCTTGGTTGGAGCCTTGTTCAAGAGATATGCAGCAGTTTTTAGCGCATAACCCCATAAAGATCACGACAACTCAGCCTTACTCATCATGGAACGAACCATATCCAATAGGGTTCGATTCCGCCTTTCCGATACACCGTTGTGTTGTGGTGTGTATGGAGGAGTAAGCTGAGAGAGAATTCCATTCTCTTTTAAGTAGCCCAGAAACTCGGCACTCAAGTATTCACCACCTCGATCAGATCTCAGTGTCTTGATACTTTTGCCTGTTTGTTTTTCAAATTCATTCTTGTATTCTTGAAATTTCTCAAAGGCCTCGGATTTGTGCTTCATCAAGAAGACATGCCCATACCTAGAGAAATCATCTGTGAAAGTAATGAAGTATGAATAACCACTTCGCGCATGTGTAGACATTGGACCACACACATCACTGTGTATGAGTCCCAAGATCTCGCTCGCTGTTTCTCCGTGTCCAGTGAACGGAGTCTTTGTCATCTTTCCCATGAGACAAGATTCACAAGTGGCATAAGACTGATACTCAAACGGATTCAAGTATCCCTCTTTATGTAACTTTGTTAACCGTGTCTCATTAATGTGACCCAGTCTACAATGCCATAAGAAAGCCTGATTTGTATCCGGAGACTTTCTTTTAAGTGTGTTCTGGACACTGAAGATCTGAGCTTGATTCAATACGTATATTCTGTTTTGTAATGTACCTGACCCAATCAGAACTAGATTTAGGTGGATGTTGACTACATCGCTTACAAAAGTAAAATCATATCCTTCCTTAGAAATTAAGGATACAGATATGATATTACAAGTCGCACCTGGTACATAAAAACAGTTACGCAGAATCAATATCTGCCCAGTTGTCAGTCCTAGATGATATTCCCCTACGGATTCAGCATACATGCTCATTCCGTTAGCAACCCTGAGAGTCATATCACCTTTCCTGATAACCCTACGGTTTCTTAGAGCCTGTAATGAATTACAGATATGAGATCCTGATACGGTATCCAATACCCAGGAAGTAGGGTTAACTGACATACAGTTCTCTATTACAAACACACCCGAAGCCGAAGCCACAACATGCTTCGAATTCTGGCTACTGGCTTTGCAAGCCCTGCAATCCTTCTGCCCATGTTCATTCCCGTAACAATAGGAACGGCCCTCTTTTACTTCATCCATTCCCGAAACTTCTTCCCTTCCCTTTTCTTTCTACTTCCCTGGTTTCCTTCAGGGTAGTAGGTAGGGACTGTTGAACTAAGTCAGCATCTGACCCGTTCTTCAACGTGGTCTTCAGGTCCGGGAGCTCAAAAGAGCTGGTCTCTGTAAGGACGTTGCCCCTTACAGATGACCCGATAGCCAACCTCGCTGGAAGCAATTCGCTCGAGGTCTCATATCTTGCGATACGAGATTGCTCTCCATATAAATCTTTGTTGTGGAGGAAGATAGAAACTAAGTCCATCTTCTCGTGCTGCCTCTGGTATGTACCATCAACTGAGGCTAACACGAGGCACTTGGCTTTCGCACAGTCTTCTTCCGATGTCCTATGGATATCAAAATCCGTGACAAGGGGAATTGGACCTGAGACGGCAGGGGTTGGATCAGTCAAGAGGTGTCCCAGCTTGTTATGGGCAATGGACATCTGGACAGACCTTTGCCAGTCATAACAGTCAGATTCAGTCATTTTATTATCTAGATGTAACCTAGGTGCGGTCACTGGGTCGCTGCAATTAAGAGAGAGAGAAGAAAACACTTAGCATGATGCTCTTGCAAGTTTAGATTGGTTTTTAATTTATCTAAACAGGATGGCTCCCACTGTCTCTCGAATCCCTCCTCAAACCACAAAGGAAGAATTAGTCAGGATCAATCTCACTGTACAATACTTGCTTAACCGTTCAGCCAGGCCAGTGTTGGTACTTCGAGGGAGGTTTTCCAACGCTTTCGCGAAGTTCCTTAATTAAGTAACCTCTTTTCCCTGTGGGCGTAGCCCCGCTAACACCTTTCTAGACACCTACTTGCTTTATAGCATTGATCGTTAAGTGAAAAAAGTTCCCGAGGAGTAGCATATATATACTCACAGTAGGATCGGGATCCAAATATCATCGCGTGACAAAACTGAAGGAATCCTACCAGAATCATCACACTCCAAATGGTATGCAGCGCTAGCAAGTTTCAGTACTTTTGAAACTCCCGATGTGGATTTTTGCCCTATGCTCTTATGGCCTTGACGAAGGTCAACAAATCATAAGTCACATGTCAAGTTCTACCCGTCATTATCCAGGTTAATTTGAACCCACCCGTACTTACCCTTGACGAAGGTCAACAAGGTAATACGACTGTCCCAAACTAACGCATCTATCTATGCTACATATGAACACCCAACAGCTACCAATCACTATGCCTTGACGAAGGTCAACAAACATAGCTTGAATACTATTGAATATCCATACGAAATGATGGAGGGCTACGAATGGTTTTGGCGAAACCGTGAACGTAGTGAACTTGATATAATCGATGGAACGAGATAGCTTTTAAAAGGAGTGGTTCAAGCTCCGCGTTTAAAATGCTGGTTTTTGAAAAGAACCGAGTGGTTTTCAAAGTGTTCCAACGACTTTTACTTGGTTTATTTTCTTGCATTAATTCCAATGCGTCCCATCATTTAATCCTACCATTGCAGAAAACAACCAAAATATGGCGTACGCTTATGCCATCCGCATTCGCCACGGGGTCCCGTCATCACCCGTTAGGTTACTTAACTAACGACAGAGCGGGGGATGGACTAGCGCGGATGGAAAATATAAGCAACACCTAAATAGTTATCATATATAGATATATAGCAATGATAGCCATTACAGATCACAGATGAACACTTTAGATATACTAGGAACCCGCAACTCGTTCGAGCCTGCAACGAAAAGCGGATTACACGGTCGCGATGAATAGCCAAACCCCACCCTAGACCCCTACGGGTGCGGCAAACTACCCACCAAGTTCCCAAAGCGAAGCAACCTCCCTCAACCAGTGAGTAGGCCACTCGGCACTTCGAGATACCCGGTAGTTTGTGCACCCCTCCTTGGGTCTATCCTAGGAGCAAAAACAGTAGAAAGAAATTATACAATGACGGCTACAACCCCGACCCGGTTGTGCGTCCAAACAAATAATATTACATCAATTTATAAATTTTACAATGAATGAAAGAAAAAAGAAATTCTCATCACACATCCATTCCCGGCTATTCATCCGCGACAATCCAACGAGTTCATATACACAAACCATCAACATTTCAGATCACAGATATGTATAACCCCCACTAATCGACGTATAGCGATTAGCGGATGTTCAATACATATATCACATCACAGAAAATATTCATTAGCCAAAGTGTACGGAATATCGATCAAAATACGGATTTGTAACCACCCCAAAAGTCATTTTGTTCTCTGGAAAATCTGGGTAGAAACAACATGTATTAAAAATCCCAAAACAATCAAATAAGAACACTGCAGCAAAACGGAGTCGCGGCCGAGTCAACTCGGCCGCGGATCCGCGGCCAAACCTATGGTTTGCCCGCGTTTCCGCGGTGAGTTGGCCGAGTCAGAGGCTCAGTTTTGCTGTGTGTTCTATAAAAACCCTGAGACGAATTTTCATGTATGTTAAATTATTTTTACAGCAGTATAAAAATTCGACAGAAACATGGTTTTTCCCGGACTTGTTTTGTGATTTTTTCCGATCGATATTCTTAACACTTTACTAACTTGCTAGTTTATGTTTAGCCTGGCTCTGATACCACTGTAAGTCCACGTTGGTCACCCCGGTTCTTACGGGGAGGCGGAAACGGTGAAAAACAATAATTTTGGCGCAAGGCAACATGGACTCAAAAGCAAGGATCTTGGCTAAACTAGAAACTAGCAAACAAGTAGAGGTTTTAACTACTATGCTGTAGAAAATATACCTCACGAAACCGGTCCTTCGGGTCTTCTCTCCACTGTCCGGCTCGTCCATCCACGCTCCGAGAGTCGAACCGGATCTAGGTCACCTCCGCGGCCTTCTTTAATCGAAGACGATCCACCCTAGAGTTGTACACCGAGCTCCACCTCAAGCCGAGGCAACTAGGGAAACGAGATCGCTAATCTGGATGCCCTAGGTTGTGTAGAAGAGATAGATGGAAGTGTTTGTCTATGTGGATTCTTTTTCTCTCAACACATGAGATCAAAAGAATTATCAAGAGGAGGAAGATGAGTGAGAAAAACTAGCAACCATGGAACTTTTCTTTTCTTCTCACTTCAAGAGAGAGAATGAGAAGAGAATAATGAAAAGATTAACTAAAGCAAATGAACCATGGTTGCAATAATACACAAAAACCATCATTACTAATCCTATCATGATAAAGTTGATGCTACATTGAATTGACCATTTTCATAACTCAAGAATTAAAAAGAAAATCAAAGAAGAGTGTAGACCTCTCTTGAAGGTCAATGGTCAACACGGTCAACGGGTCAACAAAGTCAAGAGAGGTCTAAGTGGTCAAATGGTCAATGCAATTAGCCATCACTAATCTATCACTAAAAGGATTAGTAAACAATGTCTCCGGCTCATAACGGTTTTGACCAAACGAATTGCCAAAACCCTAATGAGCCTGCCACATTACGGTTTTGGCCGAACCAACTGCCAAAACCCTAATGGGGCACCTCCTCCTTTATCGCTCCTCAAAACTGTGCATACACACCTGCATCCGCATTCCATAGAATGCGAATGCACAGAAGACAAAACAAATCCATCCGTGCAATACTAGGATCTGGGTTAAACCAAAGCCCACTAGTATTGCCTGCCCGAACAGCATACGCACACAAGTGCACGTAAGTGATCATAGCTCTACCGTAAAACCATACGGCCTCTACACGTTTCGCTCAGTGCAGGGAAACTCTCTGTGTGGGACTCTAAAGACTCGACACTATGGTGGCAGTGGGTTTAACCACAGACCGCAAGCGGCACTAGCTGTACGTAACGGTCCCCAGGTAGATGTCGATAAGAAGGCCGATGAGATAAACCCATCCGAACTCCTACTGAGCCTGTATGTGACAATCTCCGTACAGACCGGTCTGTTCGTCTGATACATCGCATGGCGGGCCTAGGGGGGCGGTGAACGTCAGTCCCCTAATAGCGGTACAAGTCGTGTCGGAGTATAGCCCAGAACACCCTGCGATAACACTGGAAACCTACCAGTATATCTCGCTTGCCCTGGCCAGGGACTACTTGTATAATGGCTCTCCTAGACACAGCGCGATGTCAACCCCCAATACCGGGAGAGACGAATCCTGTCTAACCGTCACTGCCTCCAAGTGCTTCGGGACTGCACCCAACTACTACCTGTTTGCATGACTCTTTTCAGCCGTGGTAGGGTAGTAATCTAAGTACAGTGGGAACACACTCGAGGCGAAGTGACAGTGTCAAGTCAGCGAACTAAGATGTACTCATGTCACCTGGGAACTGATAACTGACGATAGGTATAATACCAACCAACAGTTCCCGACGAGTCCTGTCCAGTGTACTCGTAACCTAACGAGCACCCGCATACTATCTCAAGTATGACGTACTGACGGCTGTGGGACAGACCATCTCCCCCGCTGGGATGAGAAGCGTATACGCTAGTCTACTCCGGAGTATCGATGCCCTGTCTCGATAGTCCTACGACTAGGGACCTGTATAAGGATGTGCTTATGGATTACCCAGCCCCCATGAGTATGACTGCCATCACAACGCTGCTAATCAAGCAAAGATCCTAAGGGCTCTCCTAATATGTATAAGCGATATGCTAAAAGAAACACATGCACATATTGAAGTAGAAACAAACCAAGTAGCATACTACCATTTTGAGCAAGATTGTCTATACAACTGTGAATATCCCAAGCTTCCATCAAGTAATATACAAGCTAGTATGATACAGTAATGGCCTCTAGGGCATATACACTAACACTTTTGTGGTGTGATCAATTGACGGGACTGCGTTGATTCAGATCAATGCAAGGAAAACAAACCTATTCGATGTTGTAGGAACAATTTTCAAAAAGCTGTTATTACAAGGACGTTCTCTTTTGTTTTGCACAGTGGTATTCGGTTATGAATATCCAGCACCTCATTCGACGAGGCAAGGGCCGAGAACCCTTCATCGGGAGTGACCCCATGGACAGAGGTTTGCGTTGTTAGTTATGTATATGCCCTAGAGGCCATTGTTGTACATATGATGTATATAATGATGGTTGCTTGGAAATATAGAGAGAGGACTTTCTTGCTCGACATGATAGTATGCTATCTGGTTTCACTTTATCTTAACATGTTGACTTGTATTGGTTTACTGTCTTACTCTCACATGTTGATAAAGCCCTTAGGATATGTACTCGACTACTGGGACTATGATGAGATCATACTAGTTGGGCCAGGGTAGTCAACGAGTACATCCTATAACAGTTCCTAGTTGAGGGAGTAACGAGACAGGGCATCGATACTCCAGAGTAGACTAGCGTATAAGCATCTTGATCCATATGATGGGCGATGGATGATCCCATATCCATCGGTGTTTGACATCAGAGATGGTGTACGTGCGCTCAGTGGAGACTGGGTACACTGAACGGAATCGCCGAGAATTCCTGGATGGTATTATACCTATTGTTAGATAGCAGTTCTCCGGTGACACTGGTACAGGTTTGTCTGTAGACCCGAGATCGTCATAGAGTCTTGTGTGATTCCCCCTGTGCTTTGATTTCCATCATGCCACGTCTAAGAGGGTGTGCAAAACGGTGGCTTTTGGTTACAGTCCCGAATCACATAGAGGCAATGAGCGATAGGACGGGTTTCTTCTCTCCCGGTATAGGGAGTTGATGTTGTGCTGTGTTCGATTGGCTATAACTGGAAGTCCCTGGCCAGGGCTGATTTGGAGTGCTGCTGGTAAAAGTTATCAATAGTTTCTCGACCTGTTATGAGCCTCATATCGACACAACTTATCAGTTACTGGGGTCTGACGTTTACCAACCCTAGACTTGATATGCGACATATCAGACGAAGAGACCGGACTGTACGGTAGCGTTACTGATTGGATTCACAGGAGAATGTACAGGCATGCTTGTTGATCTTCTGATCACTCAATACCTTGGTGGCTGTTACGTTTAGCTGACCGCTTGCAGCTTGTGGGTGTCTGATATGATCATCACCTACTGCCGCCGTATTGACGATTCTTTAGAGTCCTACACAGAGGTTTCCTGGCTCAGGAAAAACGGAGTAGGAGCACATATGTGATATGTGCGGGACTGAGAATAATACGATATGAGATACTGTGTTCTATTCTCGCGATATAGGATATCGGCCGGGTATATGTGATATAGCCGGGTCATCGGATCAATTGTTGATTCGATGAATTGGTACATGTTATATTAGTCGGTTATATATATATAGCCGGATTATCGGATCAAGTGTTGATTCGATAATTTAATGTATAATTATATATGTGATATATTACATTACGTTAACTAATATAAGCTCTCTTTATTGATTCATTTTCTTACGGGATAATACATTGATATATATGTGATATATGTTAATTGTATTATTTTCTTTTGTTACAAAATATATTGTATATGTGATATATAATATTGTAACAAGTTAGGGTTACAAATGCAACAATGATTTAGAGATTAAACTTAGTTAGGGTTTGGATTAGGGTTAGCTTTTGGGTTAGCTTTTCATGAAGCTTCATGAAGCTTTCCTTTGCCTTTAGCTTTGATATTATTTGTAGATATTTGTTAACCCAATCCAAACTATTAACTCTAGTTTATTCTCTACAAGGGTTAACCCCTTCAGGCTTAACTCATGGTTGAATATGTAACCACAACAATAATTCATTATTTATCACAAAAGGATTAGCTCTTCTTCTTTCTTCTTCTTCCTTGTTGAAAAGCTTCACTAGCTTTTTAAAAGTGGTGAATAAAACTGAGATATTGAAAACAAAAGAGAGAAAAATTCCTACTTCATCATCCTCATCTATTCTAGCCACTTAGATTAGGGTGTTCACTTCTCTAATAAGTTGTTTAGTGAAGTGTAAGCTTGGGTTAGAGATTCTTCAAGGTAGATCATCTTAGATCAAGAAGACTTCAAGCAAGATGCATCATTCACCTCTTGGAGCCTCACAAGAGTCGGAGTTCTTGATGATCGCAGCGAAGGGACCTCAACACGGAGCTTATGAAGCGAAGGAACGGACTACAAAGGATGTAATCCCAAACTCTTAGTAGTAAAGTTGTTTACTCATGTAATGTTTATGCCTAATCTCTAGTTAAGATCCTTGATTTGGTTGTTTGGCACTTGAAAAATTTGATTTTGGCATGGTTGATGGCTTATAGAACCTTTTTCTAGTGCCTAATAACCCTACAGTGGTATCAGAGCCTAGCTAGAGCATTAGGCGAAATGTATACGAAGTTAAAAGTCCGATCGAACCCCGAAACATCATATATGACCCCCTCTTTGGAAATTTTTTAAAAAGATGGTTTTTTCCTTATTAAAAATACTCAGAAAATTAAGCAGGTGATTCTATGGATATTTGAGAAACACGACTCCCTGAATCCATCAAGCCACTGCGGAACCGCGGCCAAACCAAGCTAATCGCGACGGTTCCGCGGCAGAACATGAGGATTGAGGGATCGTACTTCAACAGATGATCCGTAGGTATTACATCATGCTTTTGGGAATTTTTAATATTACTCAAGTGTTGAGTTTTCTGGAGATCTTTAGTATTCGTTGATTCGATCGGAAAGTTTAATATCGTTTAGTTTTTTGGGTAATTTAGAACGTCTTAAAAGGTTCGAACGGATATCAATAACTTACTTTTTCCCATGTCGGAAAACTTTCAAGTGTTGGATTTTTCCAGAATTTAAAACTTTCGGGATAATCATGCAAGCGTATCTGTGGACCCTCTAGAAGAACGTAACCTTAACTCGATTATGTGACTGTCAAAGCTGCCACTGAACCCTAGGGTTTGTGGTAGTTTAATGTTGCTACATGTGAGGCGTTGGTTTGACCCTTCTACGGCTGGTTCATTGGGGCTGTGACATGTTCTGGAACTTTTTGAACTCTGCTCAAGTGTTGAGCTATTTGGGAAATCTTAGATATTTGTTTATTCGATCGGAAAGTTTAACATTGTCTATTTATCTGGATTGTTATACAATATGTGGAATTCATTTAGTTAGGCATGAAATCCGTAATATGTGATATTTCGGGTTTACGATGTCTAAGGAGTTTATGGATTCCAAATGTTGTAGTTCTTCACTTCCTTTTCTGCGACCCTAAGCGTAGTATGTGGGGTATTGCCGGCTTCGTTGCTATACATCAACGACAATCGGGATACGCATACTTACTTACGTTGATGATATGAGATATTATGTGCTGCTGTGATATGTTATATTGGATTGTCGTGTTTTGAATAGCCGAGGTTTTATGTGAGATGAGGGTTTTTATTTTCATTCATGTAAAATTCATTGTATGTAATATTATTTTGTTGGGGCACTTCCGGGTTGAGATTGTTGTCACCTTTGTATATTATTTACTTTTCCGCATTAGGTAGACCCAAGGAGGGGAGCACAAGTAACCGGGTTCTAGGGTCCAGTGGAAGGCCATCTCGAGCAGTCGAGACCGGGACTCCTAACCCTAGAATTGGCAGTTTTACTTGCCGCTCTCGTATGGGTCTAGGGATGTGGGTTTGGATATTCATCGCGACCGTGGAATCCGTGTTTTATAGACGCTCGATATAAAACACGGACCTCCTTGTATATCCAATATTTCATATGTTTCTTCTGCTGCTGATGTTCTGTGATAAGATCATATTACTGCCTGAGACGAATGCTTATACTATATATATATGATGATATATAAATATTACCGCTTTCGTTTCTTCTGTGATGCTTAGGAAGCATAAATGATGGGATTTATTAATGAGATTAATAAAAGAAAAGAAACCTAAATGATGTTGTAGAATCAAATTTTCAAAAAGGGTAGCTACAGTTTTTTGCTTTGCATAGTGGTATATATGATATACCCTGCATATTATTCGATGAGGAAAGAGCCGAGATGCCTTCACCGGGAGTGATCTCTTTAGCAAAACTGGCATATGCTACAAACTCACGGTTTAGTTTTTGATTGCTTATATAGTTCTTGCTTTGCACCGCGGTATATATGATATACCCTGCAACATATTCGATGAGGAAAGAGCCGAGATCCCTTCACCGGGAGTGACCTGTTTAGCGAAACTAGGAAAGCCTAAAAAATACTCATTTTCAAAATCACTTGCTTCTACAACGATATCAAATTCATTACGCTCATGGTTTTCAGAAAAACCTGCGTAGCCCTCCGTCATTTCAGATAAGTATTACTTAGTATTCGTGCCACGTTTGTTGACTATGTTAAGGCGTAGTGTGCGGTAGCTAATTAGTGCTTATCTGTTAAAACATGAGATGTGATTGGATTAGGGTAGTTGTACGACTTTGTTAACTATGTTAAGGGTCGTGCAGGTGGGTTTAATTCAATCGGGAAACGTCGATTGTTGGAGATAGTGCCCTCAGAGTCAATTATTGGATCACAGGCACGTGATTGCAATGATTGAGGGAGGACCTATCCCGGTAGGACAGTCTTACTCAAGATGATAGTATGCTATCTGGTTTATCTTTATCATCGTGTACTGCTTTAGGTGACCTGACAGGTCGCTATTACACGTTGATAGAGCCCCTAGGATTCTTGCTTGACAGCCAGCAGTATGAGGGAGATCATATACGTGGGAGCTGGTAGTCTATAAGCACATCCTTAAAAGGTCCCTAGTCGTGGAGTTTCGAGACAAGCCATCGATACTCCAGAGTAGACTAGTGTATACAGTCGAGACCCCGACGAGGGACGGTGGCCGGTCTCACAAGCCACTGGTGTCAATTGGTTCACCTAAGATGTATACAGGTGCTCATTGGGTTATGAGTACACCGGACATGACTCGCCGGGACATGCTAGTTGGTCTTATACCTGACGTCAGATAGCAGTTCCCTGGTGACATGTGTACATGTTAGTTCATCGACCTGAGGATCGTCATTTGTCTCGTGTGAGTTCTCACTGTACTTTGATTACTACCCTACCACGCTCAAAGGAGACATGCAAACAGGTTTTAGTTGGGTGCAGTCCCGTGCCACATGGAGGCAGTGAGCGGATCTTCGGGGGTTCGTCTCTCCCGGTATTGGGGTTGAGGTCGCGCTGTGTCTAGGAGAGCCCTTACACGAAGTCCTTGGCCAAGGCAGGAGATTTACTGGTAGGTATTCCAGTAGTATCTCAGGCTGTTCTAGGCTACACTCCGACACGACTTATACCGCTTTTGGGGGTCTGACTTTTACCAACCCCCTAGGCCCGCCATGCGATGCTCATAGACAAACGGACCGGACTGTATGGATATTGTCACTGACAGGCTCGGTAGGGTGTAAGGATGAGTTCGCTCATCAACGTCCCTTTTTGGTCAATACCTGGTTTCCCGTTACGTATAGGCTAATACCTCTGACGTGCTAGTTGTTAAATCCACAACCAATGTATTGACGAGCCTTTAGAGTCTCCCACAGACCAGTTTCTCAAGTTTCGGGCGAAACGCTGTAGAGGCCGTTTGGAGATATGGCAGGGTTCGATCAGATACGTGCGGTATTGCACGGATCAGGATCGGACGGTTAATACTAGCGGGCTTTGGTTTAAGCCGGATCCTAGTATTGTACAGTGTAGACTTTGTCTCATTGCATTTGTATTCGGTCGGAATACAAATGCGGGTATGTATATACAGTGGCGAGGGTTTCCTATAATTTATTGCGGGATCAGTTTTCTAAAGTTGCCAGTTTGTTTTCCGTTTCGGCCATTTTCCTTTGTATCTTTTCTTGGCTGAAATTTGGTGGAGGAGGGCTTATTTGCAATTGTGCAAATAAGGCTTGTGGAGGGTGGTCTTTGCATTTTGTTGTGTCATGATGGTTGCACCATCCCTTAACTTCTTGACTTCTTCATGATTGCTTGACTTTGTGATGAGATGATTGGTTGATGGAGTGTGGGTTTTAGTGGGTGATCATTTCTTTTTCATGATAACCCTTTTCTCTCTCTTGTTTTTGGCTCACTCCTTTTTTGATACACTCCCTCTCTCATTCTTTCCTCTCCATTCACTTTGGCCGGCCAAGCAAGAGGGAAGGGCTGCCAATATTTTAGGAGCGGGATTTTGCTCTCTTCATGCTTGCAAAATCCCCATGTTCATCTACAAAAATTCACATCTCATTCCTCCACTCAAAAGGCAACTCCTAGTAAAACCCCAATGAGACATAGCACTACACTGTTCTACAACAATTCTTGGGCACGTCGGCTCGCCAACTTCGTGCCCGAGTTGCCTCGGTCCAGAGGTGGGAGCCCGTAAAAGAACCCGGCGATGTGGTGCCCTTCCGACTAGGAGTTGAAGACCGGAGATTCCGCGGGGAGATCGGGACGACGACGAGAAGACCGAAGGACACGGATCGCTCGGTATACCTCTCTACCCCCTTCTCTTGTTAGCTAGGATTAGATTAATGGCCCGATCCGGTATTTTTGTGCGCGGTGGTGCCGGTTTACAAGTTCGTAAAAAGTTTCGTTTCCGCATTCCGGCGTCGGATTGACGGCCGGGGCGCCGCCGTGCACTTACACTGGTATCAGAGCCACGCCATTAACCTAGTCTAGCTTGGTCTAATGTGTTTACATTTCTGATCGAACAAAATTCCAAAACCGCATTTTCAAAAGCATCAGTTCTCTGTCGAAATTTTTTTGGCTCCAAAATTTTTTCAGGTTGTTGCAGAATACTGTGCAGGAAATTCTAAGACTTCTGTGGAAAAATGGTGGTGTAACACTGTAGAACGACCGCGAAACCGCGGCCAAACCCCTGTTACGGCCGCGGTTCCGCCGCAGCACAGTGCCTTCACTGCACCATTTTTGCACAGTGATCTTTTTCATAGAAATTGGGGTTTTGGAACATTCTTTTTGGGCCCAGATTTTTTGTAAGTGCTACAGTAGTGCTTGGGGCCCACTTGGGTATATTTGATCGATCGAAAATTTTAAACACATTAGTTCACAGTATTTACATTATATCTGCGACCGTGAATGTCACTCGAGCGGTAAATCCTGTCTAACTGCTATAGCCCGGTTAGACGGATTTGCGAACGTGACATTCACATTGATGTTCTGTGTTGTGCTGTGATGTTGCAGATTGGTCGTGGGGGATAGCCTGGATGCAATGCTAGTACAGTTTTGGTTGTATTATGTACATTTGATATTGCTGGGCAAGCGTCCGACATGTGGACTACCGTCACTGCCTGTTTGTATAATTCTTTTGGGGCACGACCGGGTCGAGGTCGATGTACCCGTTGTATGTATATTTCACTTTCTGTACTAGGATTACCCTAAGGTGGGGTGCACCGATAGCCGGGTTCTAGAGGGCAACGGGCCCGCATCTCATGGAATTGAGACGGAGGGGGCTTCACTCTAGAATTGGCGGGCTATTCGCCGCAATCGTAGGGGGTACAGGTTGACCCAGGAGGGGTGCCCAAGTTACCGGATTCCGTGAAGTGCTGGGTGGTCCATTCACGTTGCTGAAGGGGGCTGCCCCGCTTCAGGTTTTGGCGGGTAACTTGTCACGCCCGTAGGGCTCTAGGATTTCATTGCACAGGCTATCCACACGACCAGGGAAACGTCGGGTTTCAGTAGCAGCTCTATGAAACCCGGGGATCCCAGATATCTGTATTGTTCTGTGATGCTTATTACATTTCTGTGATGTTGCATTTTATCACGCCTTGAGCGAAATATTATATATTGATATATATACTAGTAGATGTTGTATATGTTTGGCATCCGCGCTAGTCCAGTCCCCGCTCTGTCGTTAGTTAAGTAACCTAACGGGTAATGACGGGACCAGTGGCGAATGCGGATGGCATATACGTACATCATTATTTTCGTTCTTTATTGGTGTGATCAATTGATGGGACTGCGTTGATTCGGATCAATGCAAGCTAAACAAACCTATTCTGATGTTGTTGGAACACCTTTTCAAAAAGCTGTTATTGCAAGGACGTTCTCTTTTGTTTTGCATCGTGGTATTCAGTTGGAATATCCTGCTCCTCAGTCGACGAGGAAAGGGCCGAGATCCCTTCACCGGGAGTGACCCCTTGGACAAAAGTTTGCATCAGGGCAATAACTTCACTATAGTCGTTTACTTTTGCTTTGCATAGTCGTATTCAGTTAGAATATCCTGCACCTCATTCTACAGGGAAAGAGCCGAGATCCCTTCACCGGGAGTGACCTCTTTAGCAATGGTTTTCGTCACGATATTTTTAAAAGCTATCCGGTTCCTTCAACGATATCAAGTTCATTATGTTAAAGGTTTTCGCCAGAAACCATTCGTAGCCCTCCGTCGTTTCATATGGATAGTCAATAGTTTTCAAGCTGTGTTTGTTGGCCAAAGTCAAGGCACAGTGATTGGTAGCTATTGGGTATTCATATGCATCATAGATAGATGCGTTGGTTTGGGGCAGTCGTATAGCCTTGTTGGCCAAAGTCAAGGGCTTGTGCGGGTGGGCTCAAATTAACCTGAAAAATGACGGGTAGAACTTGACATGTGACTTATGATATGTTGGCCAAAGTCAAGGTCATAAGAGCATGGGGTAAAAATCCACATCGGGAGTTTCTAAAGAAACTGAAACTTGCCAGATATGCGCATACCTTCTGGAGTGTGATAACGTGAGTGGATTCCAACACGTTTTCATGCGATGATAGTTGGATCCCGATTCCCACTGATGAGTTGGTTTACTCCTCGGGTGATCCCGACTAATTCTTCTTTCAGGTTTGGAGGAGAATTTGACGGTACAGTGGGAGGTTTCCAGATTAGATAAATTGGTAACCATTCTAATTTAGGTTAGAGTGCACGCTGAGTGTTTCTTTTCTCTCTCTCTTTGGCAGCGACCTTTGACCCGACCCTAAGACTATGACTCAGTGACCAAGATTAACCGAACCTTCTTAAACACTGGCTTTTGGATTGTCAGAGTTGCAAACCTCATTGCCACTCCTACTTTTACCCTTTTCTCCAGGACACCCCGTATTACTACGAACGTCCACTTCCATTGGACAAAACCATCGTATGGTTATATACGAACTCGAAGGAATTTATTCGAGGATGGTTTCCGGTTCTGGAGAAAACGAATAGGACTATTCAGTTGTCTTTTCCTTTTACCTTCTCTCAGGTTGTGAGTACTCCTTGGTTTAGGAGATAGTACACCTATTACGCAAATTGGATAATCTTCTTCCAAACCATAGGCAGGTGCCGACCGGTAGGAAATGAAGAAAACCAATTAGCCTAACGATGGTGTACAGAAGGTATTAAGTAAAGACATATCAAGGGATTAGAAGGAGGGCAATGTAAATTGCGACTGCTATTCACGACCAAACCAAGTATTTCTTTGCCAATCCTAAATCACCTTTGTATTTCTCCAGGACACTCCGTATCACTACGAAGATCCACAGTTTATTGGATACTCCATCGTATGGTTATATACGAACTCGAAAGGAACTTGTTCCAGTTCGGGGATGGATTCTGGTTTAGGAGAAATAGGAATAAGGTTTATTCGGTTGTCTTTTATCTTCACCTTCTCTCGCATTGCGAGTGCTCCTAGGATTAGGACAGTACACCCATTATGCTTATTGGATAGTCTTCTTCCAAACTATAGGCTGGTGTCGAACGGTAGGGAAGGAAGAAAACCATTTAGCCTAAGAGGGTGTGCAGAAGGTAATGACTAAAGACATATAAAGGGATTTGGAAAGATGGCTAAGAATTACACGGTTACAGTTGTGAATCTGGATAATGGAAGAGGCATTACTAGGAATACCGGGATACCCCTACGAAATATTTCAATGTTTCAGTTTCGTTGTGTACTGTTAAAAGAAAACTGGTTTCCCAATCAAATCTTGCTCCAGGGTATGTATTTACCAGGTATGATTCTCACATCTATATGGTATTACAGATGATGAGTGGGAATAAGTTATTGGGAATTAGGTGATCATCCTCATTATATCGGGATTGGTTGTAATCGGTGATATTTGAGAAAGTCACCTGGGTTGTTTGCCAGACGGCAAATATTTGGTTCTGAATATCCGCTGTCATGCACCAATTTCAAATTGATATATCTGTACGTCTATTTTTTAGAGTGAGATATATTTTTTTGAAATTATGTCGATGACATTTACCTATATCAGTGGATGGTTAGGTAAGGAGCATTAAACATCGG
This sequence comes from Agapanthus africanus, assembly GCA_030015575.1. NCBI lineage: Eukaryota > Viridiplantae > Streptophyta > Magnoliopsida > Asparagales > Amaryllidaceae > Agapanthus > Agapanthus africanus. The sequence goes on along the minus strand of JASDDO010000031.1, from coordinate 348,842,950 downwards.
TGTAATTCTTCTTAACCATAAATACAGTTTTCAACCTACGACACATAGGGATTGAGTTATCAGACTCAAAGGACTTATACAGAGTATTGTATGTTGTCCAGCGTCCATAAGGACAGAGGGGTTGGTTCTCGTACTATATTTGGTTTACTTATGACTTCCCTTGTTTTTAGACAGGTGCTTCGTAGAAACACAAGGTCCGAATTTTGAGAAGTTATAGGTATATGAATAAAGTAGAGAACCAGGTATTGCGAGTATCGGGATTCTTCAAAGTGATCGAAGATGTAGATACTTGAGTATGGTATTCAGTTGATAGTAATGATTAAGAGAACTTGCTTCTCTTTCAGGTTACTCATAATTGGAAGCACTCCTAAGTTGGGTAATGCTGATTGGCCTCTTTCCATTTAGTTGACATGCACTGGAGACAGCTGCATGATTTGAATCGGGTTTAATTAAATCAGTGCCTCTGGTTCAATATTGGATTTAGAACAGTTCATATCTTAACGATGTTAAGGTACGGGGAGTTGTCCGGCTTATGCTTAAAACCAGACTCTGGATGACTCAAGGCACGTTTCTGTAATGGTTGTTTGTGGGTTGACCCATGCTATGACGAGGGTTGACTTTCTACCATCTGGAAGATCAATAGCGATATTGTTCTTGACTCGCCACAGTTTTAATAAAATGGATTTTTTCAGAAAAAAGTAGTGGGAGTATGGTAGAACTGGAAGTGATTCCAGAACTGCAAACGATTACTGAAGATTTGATAAGAACCTAAAGATTCAATCTGGTTTGACATTCCATTGGCCACTCCGCAGATAAGGTGGGTAACCTCAGGCACCAGTGAGGTACTCCGGTAGCCTCAAGGAAGGTGACAGGGAGGTTCTTGTTTACCCAGACTTGCCATTGTTGTTGTTCCAGGCTGCGAGACGCGGCAGGAGGATGAGTATAGCGTCGTTCTAAACTAGCTTTAGAAGTGTACGTGTATATGACTCTACCAGAGGGTTGTTGTAGTCGGTGTGAGCTGCGAAACCATTGGCGGACAAGTGTCTTATGTCTATTTATAGACTAAAGCAGATATAGCGGAGATAGATCATCCATTTCTGACGTGACAGTCATAGGTTTGACTTCATCAGAATAGGGGATGGATCTGTTGAGAAGGTAGTAGGGTGTGATGTCCTGGTATTTGGATGACATACACAGAGTAGGAAGTGATATTCCTATACTACGATCGGTTATACTTTGGTTGTCACACAGTGGTTTCTCCACATGGGACTTGGATATTATATCAGACATTCTGGTTACTGGATCTATGGTTTTAGATCTAGATTTGGGCAGTTTCCCAATCAGGGTACTTAGACGGCATTCTAGAGGTGCTTTAGAATGGACGACTCCTGGCATGGTAGTGTACCTGCAGGTGATGGAGTCACCCTCTCTAAAGGTGTCTTACAAACTAAAGTAGAGAGGGATGTGCATGATTGTTAGATCACTTGCTTAGGCAATTGAGTCAATCATGAGATGTCGAGTACCACACGAGATGTTGTTTTTGCAGTAGATGCAATAAGCCGATATTGATCCAATCCTGGAGAAACAATCGGAAGCAGTTTTAGAACATAAGTGGATGTTCTAGGGATATGATAACAACAGCCTCATTTAGGAGACAGTTATCACTCCAGGCTTCTAAGGTGACCTGGACGACAGGGAGGTTGTCAGAGTTATAGTTTTCCTTCTGACGAGGGGCTGTATTTTGGACAGGTGGTCCAGGTGGATACTGTGGGAAGGATGGCGCAGAATACCGATTAAGTTCAGTTGACGATACAGTCTAAGAAGTTTGGATTTGGAGTTCATTTATGAGCTAGGTCCCATCAGACATCCAGACACATTCTAAGACAGGTATTGCTCATTTCGGGAGATGACATTCTCCGCGAACTTGAGATATAGAGAGACAAAGAAAGAAACATCAAGGCGGATCCACTCACTGATGCTATTCCTAGATCGTAATAGTTTCGCAAACGGGTTTTGTGAGACTGACTAGTAGAGGAGTTGGGTGTTCGGTATCACACGAGCTGTGAGTATGCGACATCGCAATAATTAGCCTTGAGTGCAAGTGGGAGATTGTTGGAGATAGTGCCCTCAGAGTCAATTATTGGATCACAGGCACGTGATTGCAATGATTGAGGGAGGACCTATCCCGGTAGGACAGTCTTACTCAAGATGATAGTATGCTATCTGGTTTATCTTTATCATCGTGTACTGCTTTAGGTGACCTGACAGGTCACTATTACACGTTGATAGAGCCCCTAGGATTCTTGCTTGACTGCCAGCAGTATGAGGGCGATCATATACGTGGGAGCTGGTAGTCTATAAGCACATCCTTAAAAGGTCCCTAGTCGTGGAGTTTCGAGACAAGGCATCGATACTCCAGAGTAGACTAGTGTATACAGTCGAGACCACGACGAGGGGCGGTGGCCGGTCTCACAGGCCACTGGTGTCAGTGGGTTCACCTAAGATGTATACAGGTGCTCATTAGGTTATGAGTACACCGGAAAGGACTCGCCGGGAACATGCTAGTTGGTCTTATACCTGACGTCAGATAGCAGTTCCCTGGTGACATGTGTACAGGTTAGTTCATCGACCTGAGGATCGTCATTTGTCTCGTGTGAGTTCCCACTGTACTTTGATTACTACCCTACCACGCTCAAAGGAGACGTGCAAACTGGTTTTAGTTGGGTGCAGTCCCGAGCCATATGGAGGCAGTAAGCGGATCTTCAGGGGTTCGTTTCTCCCGGTATTGGGGGTGAGGTGGCGCTGTGTCTAGGAGAGCACTTACACGAAGTCCTTGGACAAGGAAGGAGATTTACTGGTAGGTATTCCAGTAGTATCTCAGGGTGTTCTGGGCTACACTCCGACACGACTTGTGCCGCTTTTGGGGGTCTGACTTTTACCAACCCCCTAGGCCCGCCATGCGATGCTCATAGACAAACGGACCGGACTGTATGGATATTGTCACTGACAGGCTCGGTAGGGTGTAAGGATGAGTTCGCTCATCGACGTCCCTTTTTGGTCAATACCTGGTTTCCCGTTACGTATAGGCTAATACCTCTGACGTGCTAGTTGTTAAATCCACAACCAATGTATTGACGAGCCTTTAGAGTCTCCCACAGACCAGTTTCTCAAGTTTCGGGCGAAACGCTGTAGAGGCCGTTTGGAGATATGGCAGGGTACGATCAGATACGTGCGGTATTGCACGGATCAGGATCGGACGGTTAATACTAGCGGGCTTTGGTTTAAGCCGGATCCTAGTATTGTACAGTGTAGACTTTATCTCATTGCATTTGTATTCGGTCGGAATACAAATGCGGGTATGTATATACAATGGCGAGGGTTTCCTATAATTTATTACGGGATCAGTTTTCTAAAGTTGCCAGTTTGTTTTCCGTTTCGGCCATTTTCCTTTGTATCTTTTCTTGGCTGAAATTTGGTGGAGGAGGGCTTATTTGCAATTGTGCAAATAAGGCTTGTGGAGGGTGGTCTTTGCATTTTGTTGTGTCATGATGGTTGCACCATCCCTTGAATTCTTGACTTCTTCATGATTGCTTGACTTTGTGATGAGATGATTGGTTGATGGAGTGTGGGTTTTAGTGGGTGATCATTTCTTTTTCATGATAACCCTTTTCTCTCTCTTGTTTTTGGCTCACTCCTTTTTTGATACACTCCCTCTCTCATTCTCTCCTCTCCATTCACTTTGGCCGGCCAAGCAAGAGGGAAGGGCTGCCAATATTTTTGGAGTGGGATTTTGCTCCGTTCATGCTTTCAAAATCCCCAAGTCCATCTACAAAAATTCACATCTCATTCCTCCACTCAAAAGGCAACTCCTAGTAAAACCCCAAAGAGACATAGCACTACACTGTTCTACAGCAATTCTTGGGCACGTCGGCTCGCCAACTTCGTGCCCGAGTTGCCTCGGTCCAGAGGTGGGAGCCCGTAAAAGAACCCGGTGATGTCGTGCCCTTTCGACGAGGAGATGAAGACCGGAGATTCCGCGGGGAGATCGGGACGACGACGAGAAGACCGAAGGACACGGATCGCTCGGTATATCTCTCTACCCCCTTCTTTTGTTAGCTAGGATTAGATTAATGGCCCGATCCGGGATTTTTGTGCGCGGTGGTGCCGGTTTACAAGTTCGTAAAAAGTTTCATTTCTGCATTCCGGCGTCGGATTGACGGCCGGGGCGCCGCCGTGCACTTACAACGGGTTGAACTTGGCAAACAATTATGATTTGTTGACTATGTTAAGGTCATAAGTTGCTAGGGGTAAAAGCATTATCGGGAATTTCAAGTGTTGAAATTTGCAATGAGATTGCATACCTCCTATGAGATAGTTGGATCCCGATACCCACTGCGAGTAAGAGTTACTCCAGGGAGAATTTTACACAGGACAATTAGCCGATCAAGTAGGTGTCTAGAAAGGTGTTAACGGGGTCATGTCTCTGGGAAAACGAGGTTTACTTTAATTAGGTCCGTGCGAAAGCACGGGGAACCTCCCTCAAAGTACTAACACTAGCCTGGCCGAAAGATTGGTGAACTTGTAAAGTGTAATTAATCCCGTCTAGTCTTACCTTTTAGGGTTTGAAAGAATATTTGATGAAAGCAGTGGAGCCATCCTGATTAGATAAGATAATAACCAATCTAATCTTGCAAGAGCATACGCTAAAGTGTTTTCTTCTTTCTCTTTCCAGGTAGCGACCCTGTCAGGCCTTAATCAAGATAATAACATGGATGTATTGACTGGACCCGCTTTTTATACTGAGCAGAGGAACGTTGGTCGCGCTCCAACTTATAATTGTTATAAGTCCGAGCAGGGAATAGGAGAATATCTGGATTCTTACGCCACCCAAATGAAGAATAAGCATGTAGATGCATCTTCTTCAGGTGTGTTAGTTATCGAGAACTGTTTCTCAGTTCACTCTACGTCCTGGATATTAGATACCGGATCGGGATTCCATATATGTAATATGTTACATGAGCTAAGAAAAGGTAGGGAACTGGGAGAGGGTGATCATTCCGTAAGAGTAGGGAATGGTGCAAATGTTGCAGCCAAAACAGTTGGCGAATATCACCTTGTGTTACCAAATGGTAATACATTGATTCTGAACGAATGCTATTACATTCCGACCCTGATATGCAATATTATATCAGTTTCTTTATTGAGTAAAGAAGGATTTAATTTTGTAGTACAGGATAATGTTATGAACATCTTCCTGAATCAAAAGTTGATTGGATCAGGCTCGCTAAATAATGGCATATATGTTCTAAATCAAACTACAGTACTTAATGTAGAAAACACACACAAGTGGAAGAGTTCAGAAATTTACAAATCATTCTTGTGGTATTGTAGACTAGGTCATATCAATGCGACACGGCTAACCAAGTTGCATAAGGATGGATATTTGAATCCGTTCGAATTTTCATCTTATGACACTTGCCAGACATGTCTCAAAGGCAAGATGACCAAAACTCCGTTTAGTGGACACGGAGAAAGGGTTACAGAACTCTTGGGACTGATACATAGCGATGTATGTGGTCTCATGTCTACACATGCAACGAATTGTTCTTCCTATTTCATTACATTCACTGACGATCTCTGAAGATATGGACACGTGTTCCTTTTGAAACACAAGTCTGAAACTTTTGAGAAATTCAGAAAATATAAGAACGAAGTAGAGAACCAAACGGGCAAAAGTATTAAGATCCTTCGTTCAGATCGAGGAGGAGAATACTTGAGCAATGAGTTCCTAGATTATCTAAAAGAGAATTGGATTCTCTCTCAGCTTACTCCTCCCTATACACCAAAGCAAAACGGTGTATTGGAGCGAAGGAATCACACCCTATTAGATATGGTGCGCTCTATGATGAGCAATGCCGAGTTGCCTATTTCCTTTTGGGGTTATGTGGATGAGACAGCAGCATACCTATTGAATCAAGTTCCATCTAAATCTGTACCTACCACACCATATGAGATATGGAGTGGGAAGAGACCATATCTTAAACGAGTTAAGATATGGGGTTGTCCGGCCTATGTCAAAAGGCAAAATCCGGACAAACTCGAGGCACGATCAGTTCTTTCCAAGTTTGTGGGATATCTTAAGAATTCCCAAGGATATATTTTATACCATGCTAAAGAACAAAAAGTGTTTGTTTCTCAATACGCCACCTTTTTAAAAAAGGAATTTCTTGTAAAAAAAATTAGTGGCGAAGCGGTAGAGCTGGAAGAAGTTCCAGCACCACAAACTACAACTGAAGATTTGGAGGAACCAGAGGATTCAGTATTTCCCGATGAACCCCAGTCTCTCCGCCGATCTAGTAGGGTTCTTCATCCACCTGAGAGATACTACGGTTTTCTCATAGACGGTGGAAGTGAGGATTGCATCATGGAAGATGATGACCCGACTAGCTTCGAGCAGGCTATCACGAGTGGTGACTCTGTGAAATGGTTGGATGTAATGCGATCTGAGATGGAATACATGTACACCAACAAAGTTTGGACTTTGGAAGTTGCTCCAGAAGGGGTAAAACCCATTGGGAGCAAGTGGATCTTTTTGAAGAAACTTGGTGTAGATGGAAAAGTTGAGAGTTTCAAAGCTAGACTTGTTGCAAAGGGTTTTCGACAACGACCAGGTGTGGATTATGACGAAACCTTTTCTCCAGTGGCTATGATTAAGTCCATCGGGATCTTACTTGCCATTGCTGCTTACCATGACTACGAAATATAGCAAATGGATGTTAAGACCGCCTTTCTAAATGGTGATTTAGAGGAGTGCGTGTACATGACTCAGCCAGAGGGCTTCGTAGATAGTGGGAGCAGCGTAAAGGTGTGCAAGCTGCTTAAATCCATTTACGGGTTAAAGCAGGCATCGCGGAGTTGGAACATCTGTTTTGATGTTGTAGTCAAAGAGTTTGACTTCATAAAAAACATAGATGAACCTTGTATATATAAGAAGGTTGTAGAGAGTAAGGTTGTCTTCCTCGTATTGTACGTGGATGACATACCCTTGATAAGAAATGATGTTCCTATGCTGCACTCGGTCAAGCTCTTCTTATCATATAGATTCTCAATGAAAGATCTAGGTGATGCCTCCTGCATTTTGGGAATCAAAATCTATAGAGATAGATCTAAAAGGATAGTGGGATTGTCCCAATCCAGGTACATTGACACCATACTATAGAGGTTTAGTATGGATGAATCCAAGCGAAGGAACCAACCCACGATCTCTGGACTCACTCTCTCCAAAGAGATGTCTCCCAAGACTGATTTGGAAAGAGCTCGCATGCAAGGGATACCCTATGCTTCGGCAGTAGGCTCTATCATGTACGCGATGCTATGTACCAGACCCGATGTAGCATACTCACTAAGTGTAGTGAATAGGTATCAAGCAGATCCAGGAGAGAATCACTGGACAGCTGTGAAGAACATTTTCAAGTACTTGAGAAGGAATAAGTGTAAGTCTACGGTAGCGCCCCGGTCGTCTGTCCGAGGCCAAAATGCGGAAACGAAAACTTTTCTTTGACTAGAAACCGGCGCTACCGCGGGCTATAAACCCGGATCAGACCATTAACCTACTACTAGCTAACTGGAGAAAGGGTAGAGAGCTATACCGATCGATCCGTGTCCTTCGGTCTTTGGCCACCATCCCAAGCTCCTCGCGGCATCTCCGGTCTCGATCTTCTCGTCGGAAAGGGCGCCACATCGAGAAGTCTTTTTACGGGCTTCCGCTTCGTCCGATGCAACTCGGGCACGAAGTGTTCTAGCCGACATGTCCAAGGTGTTGTAGAGAATGTTTGTGATCACTTTTTCTCTTTGCATCCATGGCTTGGATGGAAGTTGAAGGTGTTGCCATTGGAGGAAGATAATGAGGTAGAGGAAGAAGAAGAAGAAGAGAATGCTTTTTTATCTTTTCTTTTCTTTTGTTGTCATGAATGATAATGAGAGTGAGAGAGTGTGAAAGAAAAATACAAGACCAAACACATATATGGCAGCCCCTCTCTCTCTCCTCTCATGAAATCAAGCACAAAACAATCCATTAATGTGACATATTTGCAAGAAAAGAGACCATGACTCATGATACAAGTCCATGTCACATTAATGCATTTTCATGATGATTTATAGCTCCGTAGGAACTCACACGAGACAAATGACGATCTCAGGTCGATGAACTAACCTGTACACATGTCACCAGGGAACTGCTATCTGACGTCAGGTATAATACCAACTAGCATGTTCCCGGCGAGTCCTGTCCGGTGTACTCATAACCCAATGACCACCTGTATACATCTTAGGTGATCTAACTGACGCCAGTGGATTGTGAGACCGGCCACCGCCCCTCGTCGGGGTCTCACCTGTATACACTAGTCTACTCTGGAGTATGGATGCCCTGTCTCGAAATCTCCCACGACTAGAGACCTTTTAAGGATGTGCTTATAGACCCCAGCTCCCATCATATTGCTGGCCGTTAAGCAAGAATCCTAAGGGCTCTATCAACGCGCAATAGTGACCTGTAAGGTCACCTAAAGCAGTACACGATGATAAAAATAAACCAGATAGCATACTATCATCTTGAGTAAGACTGTCCTACCGGTATAGGTCCTCCCTCAATCATTGCAATCACGTGCCTGTGATCCAATAATTGACTCTGAGGGCACTATATCCAACACTAAGGAGATTTTCTTGGTGTATGGTAACGGGGAACTCCAGGTGGAGTCCTTTACCGATTCAAGCTTCCAAAGTGATAAGGACAACTCTAAGTCACAATCGGGATTTGTCTTTACCCTAAATGGACGGGCGGTTTGTTGGAAAAGTTCCAAGCAAGAAACCGTGGCAGACTCGACGATGGAGGCTGAATACACCGCTGCCAACGATGCTGCCAAAGAGGCTGTCTGGATGAAGAAGTTCATTACTGAACTTGGTGTGGTTCATTCCATTGAGCATCCAATACCTTTGTATTGCGATAATAATGGAGCTGTGGACTTGGACAAGGAACCCAGGTCCCATCAGAAATCCAGACATATTCTGAGGCGGTATCACCTGATCCGGGAGATAGTAGATCGCCGCGAGATCGAGGTCAGGAGAGTTGACACGAAGGACAACACTGCGGATCCACTCACGAAGGCCATACCTCAGATACAATTTGAGAGACTCTTCGGGATGTTGAGTATGAGATACTACAACAGCTGGCCTTAGTGCAAATGGGAGATTGTTAGTTATGTATATGCCCTAGAGGCCATTGTTGTACATATGATGTATATAATGATGGATGCTTGGATATATATAGAGAGGACTTTCTTGCTCGACATGATAGTATGCTATCTGGTTTCACTTTATCTTAACATGTTGACTTATATTGGTTTATTGTCTTACTCTCACATATTGATAAAGCCCTTAGGATATGTACTCGAATACTGGGACTATGATGAGATAATACTAGTGGGGCCAGGGTAGTCAACGAGTACATCCAATAACAGTTCCTAGTTGAGGGAGTATCGAGACAGGGCATCGATACTCCAGAGTAGACTAGCGTATACGCATCTTGACCCATATGATGGGCGATGGATGATCCCATATCCAGCGGTGTTTGACATCAGAGATGGTGTACGGGTGCTCAGTGGAGACTGGGTACACTGAACGGACTCGCCGAGAACTCCTAGATGGTATTATACCTATTGTCAGATAGCAATTCTCCGGTGACACTGGTACAGGTTAGTCTGTAGACCCGAGATCGTCATAGAGTCTTGTGTGATTCCCACTGTGCTTTGATTTCCATCATACCACGTCTAAGAGGGCGTGCAAAACGGTGGCTTTTAGGTATAGTCCTGAATCACATGGAGGCAATGAGCTATAGGAGAGGTTTCGTCTCTCCCGGTATAGGGAGTTGATGTTGTGCTATGTTCGATTGGCTATAACTGGAAGTCCCTGGCCAGGGCTGATTTAGAGTGCTGCTGGTAAGAGTTATCAGTAGTTTCTCGACCTGTTATGAGCCTCACATCAACATGACTTATCAGTTACCGGGGTCTGACGTTTACCACCACTAGACTTGATATGCGAAATATCAGACGAAGAGACCGGACTGTACGGTAGTGTTACTGATTGGATTCACAGGAGAATGCACAGGCTTGCTTGTTGATCTTCTGATCACTCAATACCTGGGTGGCTGTTACGTTTAGCCGACCGCTTGCAGCTTATGGGTGTTTGATATGATCATCACCTACTGCCGGCGTATTGATGATTCTTTAGAGTCCTACACAGAGGTTTCCTGACTCAAGAAAAACGGAGTAGGAGAACATATGTGATATGTGCGGGACCGAGAATAATACGATATGAGATACCGTATTCTATTCTCGCGATATGTGATATCGGCCGGGTATATGTGATATAGCCGGGTCATCGGATCAAGTTTTGATTCGATGAATTGGTACATGTTATATTAGTCGGTTATATGTATATAGCTGGATTATCGGATCAAGTGTTGATTCGATAATTTAATGTATAATTATATATGTGATATATTACATTACGTTAACTAATATAAGCTCGCTTTATTGATTCACTTTCTCACGGGATAATACATTGATATATATGTGATATATGTTAATTGTATTTTTTTCTTTTGTTACAAAATATATTGTGTATGTGATATATAATATTGTAACAAGTTAGGGTTACAAATGCAACAATGATTTAGAGATTAAACTTAGTTAGGGTTTAGATTAGGGTTAGCTTTTCATGAAGCTTCATGAAGCTTTCCTTTGTCTTTAGCTTTGATATTTTTTGTAGATATTTGTTAACCCAATCCAAACCATTAACTCTAGTTTATTCTCTACAAGGGTTAACCCCTTCATGCTTAACTCATGGTTGAATATGTAACCACAACAATAATTCATTATTCATCACAAAAGGATTAGCTCTTCTTCTTGCTTCTTCTTCCTTGTTGAAAAGCTTCACTAGCTTTTTAAAAGTGGTGAATAAAAGTGAGACATTGAAAACAAAAGAGAGAAAAATTCCTATTTCATCATCCTCATCTATTCTAGCCACTTAGATTAGGGTGTTCACTTCTCTAATAAGTTGTTTAGTGAAGTGTAAGCTTGGGCTAGAGATTCTTTAAGGTAGATCATCTTAGATCAAGAAGACTTCAAGCAAGATGCATCATTCACCTCTTGAAGCCTCACGAGAGTTGGATTTCTTGATGATCGCAGCGAGGGGACCTCAACACGGAGCTTATGAAGCGAAGGAACGGACTACAAAGGTTGTAATCCCAAACTCTTAGTAGTAAAGTTGTTTACTCATGCAAAGTTTATGCCTAATCTCTAGTTAAGATCCTTGCTTTGGTTGTTTGGCACTTTAAAAATTTAATTTTGGCATGGTTGACGCCTTGTAGAACCTTGTTCTAGTGCCTAATAACCCTACATACGTCAGGGAAATAATTTCACTATAGTCGATTACTTTTTTCTTTGTATCGCGGTATTCAGTTGGAATATCCTGCACCTCATTCTACAGGGAAAGAGCCGAGATCCCTTCACCGGCAGTGACCTCTTTAGCAAAGGTTTTCGCAACTATATATTTGTAAAAAGCTATCTGGTTCCTTCAACGATATCAAGTTCATTACGTTAAAGGTTTTTCGCCAAAAACCATTTGTAGCCCACCGTCATTTCAAACGGGTAACACTTAGTTTTCATGCTATATATGTTGACCTTCGTCAAGGCATAGTGTATGGTAGCTATTTATTATTTTCTGTAGCATAGATAGATGCGTTGGTTTAGGACAGTCATACTACTATTTTGTCCTTCGTCAATGGTTTGTACAGGTGGGTTCAAATTAACCTGGATGATGACGGGTAGAACTTGACATGTGACTTATGATATGTTGGCCTTCGTTAAGGTCATAAGAGCATGGGGTAGAAATCACATCGGGAGTTTCTAAAGAAACTAAAACTTGCCAGGCATGCGCATACCTTCTGGAGTGTGATAACTTGAGTGGATTCCATCAGGTTATCATGCGATGATAGTTGGATCCCGATACCCACTGATTAGTTGGTTTACTCTTCGGGTGATCCCGACTAATTCTTCTTTCAGGTTTGGTGGAGAATTTTAGGATACAGTAGGAAACATCCAGATTAGATAAAGTGATTAACCACTCTGATCTAGGTTAGAGTGCATGCTGAGTGTTTCTTTTCTCTCTCTCTTTGACAGCGACCATGGCCGACCCTAGACTATGACTCAATGACCAAATTGACTGAACTTTCTTAAAACACTTGCTTTTGGATTGTCTGAGTTGCATATATCATTGCCACTCCTTATTTTACCCTTTGCATTTCTCCAGAACACCCCGTATCACTACGAATATCCACTTCCATTGAATAAATCCATCGTATACTTACATACGAACTCGAAGGAACTTGTTCCAAATTCGAGGATTGATTCTGGTTCTGGAGAGATTGAATAGGAATATTCAGTTGTCTTTTCCTTTTACCTTCTCTCATGTTATGAGGGCTCCTAGGATTAGGAGAGGGTACACCTATTACGCTTATTGGATAATCTTCTTCCAAAACATAGGCAGGTGTCGAAAGGTAGGGAATGAAGAAAACCAATTAGCCTATGTGTGTTGTACAGAAGGTTGTGAGTAAAAACAAATAAAGGGATTAGAAAGAGAGCAAAGTAATTTGCGACTGCTATTATTCACAACCAAACCAAGTATTTCTTCGCCGCGCCTATTTCATCTTTGTATTTCTCCAGAACACACCATATCACTACCAAGATCAACAGTTATTGGATATTCCATCGTATGGTTATATACGAACTTGAAGGAACTTGTTCCAGTTCGGGGATGGACTCTGGTTCAGGAGAAATAGAATAAGGTTTTATTCAGTTGTCTTTTATCTTTATCTTCTCTCAGGTTGCGAGTGCTCCTAGGATTAGGACAGTACACCTATTACGCTTATTGGATAGTCTTCTTCCAAACCATAGGTTGGTGCCGAACGGTAGGGATGGAAGAAAATCAATTAGCCTAAGTATGATGTGTAGATGGTAATGAGTAAAGACAAATAAAGGGATTTAGAAAGATGGCAAAGAAATGTACGGTTACAGTCATGAATCTGATAATGGAAGAGGCAATACTAGGAATACCCAGATACTCCTTCGAAACATATTCATGTTTCAGTTTCACTATGCGTTGTTAATTGAAAACTGATTTTCCAATTAGATTCTTACTTGAGGGTATGTATTTACCATGTATGATTCTCACATCTGTATGGTTTTACAGATGATAAGTGGGAGTAAATTATTGGGAATTAGGTGATCATCCGCATTATATCGGGATTCGTTGTAATTGGTGATATTTGAGGAAATCGCCTGGGTTTATTTGCCGGACGGCAAATATTTGGTTTTGAATATCCGTTGTTGTGCACCAATTTCAAACTGATATATCTGTACATTTATTTTATAAAGTGAGATATAAATTTTTGAAATTATGTCTATGACATTTACCTATAGTTGTTGATGGTTAGGTAAAGAGCATTCAACAGCGGTGTAATTCTTCATAACCATAGTTCAGTTTTCAACCTACGACGCATAGGGTTTGAGTTATTCAACTCAGGGGACTTATACAAAGCATTGTATATTGTACAGTGTCCATTAGGATAGAGGGGTTGGTCCTCATACTATATTCCGTTTACTTATGACTTCTCTAGTTTTTAGACAAGTGTTTCGTAGAAATACAAGTTCTAAGTTTTGAGAAGGTATAGGTATAAGAGTAAAGTAGAGAACCACATGTTGCAAGTATCAGGATTCTTCAAGGTAATCAGAGATGTAGATACTTGTGTTTGGTATTCGGTCGATAGTAATGATTTTGAGAACTTGCTTCTCTTTTTCAGATTACTCATAATTGGATGCACTCCTAAGTTGAGTAATGCTGATTGGCCTCTCTCCATTTTTGACATGCACTGAAGACAGCTGCATGATTTGAATCTGGTTCCAATTAAATCTGTGCCTCTGTTTCTATATTGTATATAGATTGGATCATATCTTAATTATGTTAAGGTATATGGAGTTGTCCGGTTTATGCTTAAAACCAGACTCTGGATAACTCAAGGCACGTTTTTGTAATGGCTGTTTATGGGTTAACCCGGGTTATGACGAGGGTTAACTTTATACCATCTGGAAGATAAATAGTGATATTGTTCTTGACTCGCCCCAGTTTTAGTAAGATGTACTTTTTCAGAAAACAGTAGTGGGAGTATGGTAGAATTGGAAGTGATTCCAGAACCGCAAACGATTACTGAAAATTTAATAGGACCTAAAGATTCAATCGGGTTTGGCATCCCATTAGCCACTCCGCAGATATGGTGGGTAACCTCATGCACCCGAGAGGTACTCCGGTAGCCTCAAGGACGGTGACATGGAGGTTCTTGTTTACCCAGACTTATCATTGCTGCTGTTCTAGACTGTGAGACCAGGCAGGAGGATGAGTATAGCGTCGTTCTAAACTAGCTTTAGAAGTGCACGTGTATATGACTCTGCCAGAGGGTTGTTGTACTCAGTGGGAGCAACGGAAGTATAGTGGACAAGTAGCTTATGTTTATTTATAGACTAGAGCAGATATAGCGGAGATAGATCATCTATTTTTGATGTAACAGTCATAGATTTTGACTTCATCAGAATAGGGGATGGATCTGTTAAGAATGTAGTAGGGTGTGATGTCCTGGTATTTGGATGACATGCAAGTAGTCGGAAGTGAAATTTCTATACTACGATCGGTTATACTATGGTTGTCACACAGTGGTTTCTCCACAAAGGATATAGATATAATATCAGACATTCTGGTTACTAGATCTATGGTTTTAGATATAGATTTGGATAGTTTCACAATCTGGGTACTTAGACAGTTTTTTAAAGGTGCTTTAGAATGGAAGACTCCCGGCATGGTGGTGTACCTGCAGGTGATGGAGTCACCCTCTCTAAAGTTGTCTTACAGACTAAATGGGAGAGGGATGTGCATGATTGGCATATCACTTACATAGGCAATTGAGTTGATCATGAGATGTCAAGTACCACACCAGATGTTGTTTTTGCACTAATGACAATAAGTTGATATTAATCCAATCTTGGAGAAACATTCGGAAGCAGTTTATGAGCATAAGTGGATGTTCTAGGGATTTGATAACGACAGCCTCCTTCGGGAGATAGTTATCATTCCAGACTTCCAAGGTGACCTTGATGACAGAGTGACTGTCAGAGTTATAGTTCTTCCCTCTGACGAGGGGCAGTACTTTGGACAAGTGGTCCAAGTGGATACCGAGGGAGGTGTGGCGCAGGATACTGATTAAATTCAGTTGAAGATACAGTCTAAGAAGTTTACTGGATTTGGAGTTCATTTGTAAACTGGGTCCCATCAGATATCCAGATATATTCTAAGACAGGTATTGCTCATTTCGGGAGATGGCTTTCTCCGCAAACTTAAGATAAAGATAGACATAGAAAGAAACATCAAAGCGAATCCACTCACTGAGGCAATTTCTCGAAAGCAATAGTTTTACAAACGAGCTTTGTGAAACTGATTAATAGAGAAGGTGGGTGTTCGGTATCACACGGGCTGTGAGTATGCGACATCGCAATAATTAGCCTTAAGTGCAAGTGGGAGATTGTTGGCTATAGTGCCCTCAAGTTAATTATTGGATCGCAGTCACGTGATTGCAATGATTGAGGGAGGACCTGTACCGGTAGAATAGTCTTACTCGAGATGATAGTATGCTATCTGGTTTGTCTCTATCATTATGTACATGCTTTAGGTTACATTACAGATCACTATTACACGTCGATAGAGCCCATAGGATTCTTGCTTGACTACCAGCAGTATGATGGCGATCATATACATGAGAGTTGGGTTGTCTATAAGCACATCCTTAAAGTGTCCCTAATCGTGGGAGTTTCGAGACTGGGCATCGATACTCCGATAGTACACTAGTGTATACGGATCGAGACCCCGACGAGGGGCGGTGGCTGGTCTCACAAGCCATTGGTGTCAGGTTGTTCACTTAAGATAGTATACAGGTGCTCATTGGGTTATGAGTAAGCCGTACGGAATCGCAGGGGCACTGCTGATTGGTAGTATACCTATCATCAGGAGCAGTTCCCTGGTGACATGAGTATAGCTTAGTCCGTTTACTTGACACTGCTACATTGCTTCAAGTGTGTTCCCACTGTTCTTTGATTGCTACCCTACCACGGCTCAAAGGAGTCGTGCAAACAGGAAGTAGTTGGGTGCAGTCCCGAAGCACTTAGAGGCAGTGGCGGTTAGACAGGATTCGTCTCTCCCGATATTGGGGGTTGATATCGCGCTGTGTTTAGGAGAGCCATTACACAAAGTCCTTGGCCAAGGCAAGTGAGATTTACTGGTAGGTATTCCAGTAGTTTCTCAAGGTGTTCTGGGCTATACTCCGATACGACTTATACCGCTATTGGGGATCTGACGTTTACCATCCCCCTAGGCCTGATATGCGATACTCATAGATGAACATACCGGATTGTACGAAGATTGCCACAGATAGGCTCAGTAGGGTTTCAGGACGAGTTCGCTCGTCAGCTTCCCTTTAACTCAATACATGGGCAGCCGTTAAGTACAGCTAGTGGCACTGACGTGCTTGTGGTTAAACTCACTGCCAGCGTATTGACGATTCTTTAAAGTCCCCCCCAGATAGTTTCCCATGTTCGGGAGAAATGTTGTAGAGGTCGTATGGTTTTATGGCAGGATTCGATCAAATACGTGCACTTGTGCACGGATCATGATCGGACGGATCGTACTAGTGGGCTTTGGTTTAAGCCGGATTCTAGTATTAGATTTGTTGGATTGCTTTCGTCTCATTGCATTCGTATTCAGTCGGAATACGGATGCAGGTATGTATATACAGGTGAGGGGTATCCTTGTGATCCGTCACGAGTTTACTTTAGAAGATACCATTCTATTTATTGTTATAAACATTTTGATTAATGTTTATTATGTGGAAAATGTGAGTGCAAGTTTTGTCCATATGCATCAATTCATGCCACATGCACATGGTGACTCATGGTCTTGATTTATGTGACCATTTATTGTGACATGGATTGATTTTGGGGCTAATTATGATTAGTGGGGATATTTTGGAGAGAGAGGGGCTGCCATGTGATGGCTTGGGGTTTGATTTTGAGTAATTGATATATCTCTCTCTCAAAAAATATCACAAACAACACACAAGTCTTTCTCTTGCTTCTTTTTCTTGAGCTCACATTCTCCTCTAATGGCTTCTTCTTCAACATCCACCCATTCTTCTCATGAGTTGAGAATCCATGGGTGTCCTGAGACAATGTTATCACACACATTCTCTACTTCACCTTGGACATGTCGGCTCAAACTTCATGTCCGAGTTGCTTCGGTTTGAAGCGGGAGCCCGTAAAAGTTTTTCTAGACGTGGTGCCACTTCGATGAGGAGACCGGAGATCGAGGGAGATCGGAGATGCCGCGAGGAGCTAAGGATGGTGGCTAATAACCGAAGGATACAAATCGATCGGTATAGCCATTCTAACTTCTTGTAGTTAGCTAGTTTTGTGTTAATGCTACGATCCCGGTAAAAGTCTGCGTTAGCGCCAGTTTTATAAAAGTTTTTGTTCCGCATTTGGCCTCGGATTAACGGCCGGGGCACTATCATAGAATTACACTTCTTTCCCTTGGCTTTCTCCATGGATCTAGAAGAGGAAGCTTCACCAACAAGTAGAGTGGGTGTTTCCCTGGATTTCTGCAAGGTGCCCTCAGCACTCCTCAACATGTTGAGGAGTTCCGGAAGTTAAACTTCTTTACCTTGAATATTAAAATTCAAGATAAACTGGACATAGGTGGATGGGAGGTACTGCAGAATCTAGTCTGTATACAGCTCGTTCTCCAACATGGTCCCCAAGTCCACAAGCTCCTTAATGTAGCCGATCATCTTAAGGACGTGGTCCCCTACAGATGACCCGATAGCCAACTTCGCCTGAAATAATTTCTTTGAGGTCTCGTATCTTGCGATACGAGATTTCTCTCCATATAATTCCTTGGTATGGAGGAATATGGATTCAAGATCCATATTCTCGTGCCGCCTCTGGTGTTCATTTTCCATAGAGGCTAGTACGAGGCACTTGGCTTTCGCACTGTCAATTTCCCAGGTCTTACGGATTTCCTTATCCACGAAGCTGGAATCTGGACCTGGGGCGGCGAGGGCTTTACTATTAAGAATATAGCCAAGTTTGTCATATGTGATTGCCATCTTGACATTCCTGAGCCAATCGTTATAGTTTGGCCCCATCAATATGTTTTTATCTAATAGTAGCTTAAGACCAGTCATCTTGGTCGCTGCAATTAGGAGAGAGAGAAGAAACACTTTAGCATGATGCTCTTTCAAGTTTAGATTGGGTTTTAGTTTATCTAAACAGGATGGCTCCCACTGTTTCTCGAATCCTTCCTCAAACCATAAAAGAAGAATTGGTCAGGATTAATCTCACCGTACAATTCTTTCTTTACCTTTCATCCAGGTCAGTGTCGGTACTTCGAGAGAGGTTTTACGATGCTTTCGCGAAGTTCCTTAATTAAATAACATTTTTTCCTTGGAGGCGTAGCCCCGCTAACACCTTTCTAGACACCTACTCGGTTTATTGCATTGATAGTTAAGTGAAAAATCTCCCGAGGAGTAGCGTATACTCACAGTAGGATTGGGATCCAAATATCATCGTGTGATAAAGTATAATGTATCCTACTAAAATTATCACACTCCAAATGGTATGCAACACTAGCAAGTTTCAGTTTTCTTTAGAAACTCCCGATGTAGATTTTTGCCCCATGCTCTTATGACCTTGACGAATACCAACATATCATAAGTCACATGTCAAGTTCTGCCCGTCATTGTCCAGGTTAATTTGAACCCACCCGTACGTACCCTTGACGAAGGCCAAAATAGTAGTGTGACTGTCCTAAACCAACGCATCTATCTATGCTACAGATGAATATTCAGCAGCTTCCAATCACTATTCCTTGGCAAAGGACAAAATACATAGATTCAATACTACTGAATATCCAACCGAAATGACAGAGGGCTACAAATGGTTTTGGCAAAACCGTGAACATAGTGAACTTGATATAATCGAAGGAACCTGATATCTTTTAAAAGAATTAGTTTAAGCTCCGCATTTTAAAAGTTTTGCTGTTTTGAAAAAACTGTGTGGTTTTAAAATTCTTCCAACGATTCAGATTTGGTTTGTTTTCTTTGTATTAATGTAATGCAGTCCCATCAATTAACCTACCATTGCAGAGAAAAACGAAAATACAAAGTACACTTATGCCATCTACATCCGTCACTGGGCCCCATCTTACACCGTTAGGTTAGATAATTAACGCCAGAGCTGGTGGCTGAACTAGCGCGGATGTAAAACATAAGCAATGTCTATTATAGGCATTCCAGATCACAGATGAAAATATTAGATATACTAGGAATTCCACGTTTCATTTAAGCTTGTAACGAAAAATGGATTCTAAAGTCGTGATGAATATCCAAAACCCCACCATAGACCCTTACGGGTGCGGCAAACTACCCGCAAAATACCCGAAGTGAAGTAACCTCCTTCTGAAAAATGAGCAGGCCACTCGGCATATCAAAGTACCCGGTAGTTTGTGCACCCCACTTTGGGTCTTATCCTAGGAGCAATAAACAGTAAATGAAATAATACAACGGTGGCTACAAACTCAACCCGGATGTGCCCCACGAAAAAATATTACATCAAATTACAATTTACATTTGAATGAAAGAAACTCTGATCTCACATCCCCGGCTATTCATTCATGACGATCCAACAATATTCATATACACAAACCAATCATCTCAGATATGTGCAACCCCCAACTAACCGACATATAGCAATTAGCGGAAGTTTACGAACACATATATCACTACTTGAAACATTAAATGACGTTAAAACTGCGACTTCAAAACACCCCGTATTGCCACAGTAAGTAATTAACATCATATTCAAAATTGGCAAAAGCAAACAACACCTGAAACCCTAGATCCAAACAACAAGAACACAGAATAAAAAACGAAGCATTCCCTCTCTGGAAAACCGGAGAGGTCGGATTTTTGGTCTATGTGGCCTGCCAAAATCCAAGGGAATTGTCTCTTTTTTGGTGTGTGTTCATTTTACAAGTAAAGTAGAATCTGCAATTGTTTAAAAAAAATTTAGAGCCTCGTGAAAAATCCAAAGAAACTAGGATCTATGTTTCGATG
The DNA here is from genome assembly GCA_030015575.1 of Agapanthus africanus. NCBI lineage: Eukaryota > Viridiplantae > Streptophyta > Magnoliopsida > Asparagales > Amaryllidaceae > Agapanthus > Agapanthus africanus. Next base: position 348,822,630 of record JASDDO010000031.1, on the reverse strand, counting down.
TTTTGGGGTCATTTCGGTTTCGTAGTTTTACTTCTCGTTTAATTTGTTAGTTATGGTTTAGTTGGCTCTGATACCATTGTAATTCGATGCCACGCACCGCACGTGTTCGCGGGGAGGAGGAGTTTGCCAAAAAAAACGAATTTTTATATACTTCGTAACATCGACTAAACTACATGATCGATACTAAACCGTAACTAACACACAAGCTAAGAGGTTTAACTACTATGTGAGAAAGTTATACCTTAAGTTACTTGTCCTTCTTCTACTCGTCGTCCTTATCCTCGTCGTGAGCTCCTCGAAGTGAGAATGGATCGCGCATCTTCGTCGGCTTCTCAAAGTCGAAGAAGATCCATCCGAGAGTGTCTACCTTGAGTTTTCACCTCCAAGATGAGGTAACTAGGATACTTGGTGTGCTAAAATAAGATGCCAAGAGTGTGTAGAGAGTGATTAAGGATCTATTTGTCTCACAAACCCTAGGATTCTCAACTCATGAAACAATTAGGGTTTGAGAGGAGATGAAGAAAGCTTGAGAGGAAAGAGAATGCATTTGTGATAATGAATAATGAATATGGATCATTTGGAGACTATATGGCAAATAAAAATATCTCACACAAATATCTCATAAATATCTAAGAGTCATTTGCCACAAATGAGTCCAAGAAAGTCAACAAGAAGCCATGTTCAATTTCACTAAAATACCATACATTTCCACCTCACAAATTCCACCTCATTAAGCATTTAACCTAAATGCTCAATCATGTAATGAGGTGTTTTCATCTTGTTGCAAACTTGAGTAATTACAATAATGCCCCTCTCAACCGTATATACATACCCATATTCGTATTTAAAGAAATATGAATACAATGAGAAAAAACTAATCAAATAATCAAATACAAGGATCTGGCTTAAACCAAGGCCCACTAGTATTGTCCGCCCGATCATACGCGCATAAGTATATGTATGTGATCGAACCCTATCGTAAAACTATATGACCTCTACATCGTTTCGCCCGAAGAAGGGAAACCCTCTATGTGGGGCTCTAAAGACTCGACAGTACGCTGGCAGTGGATTAAACCATAAGCACGTCAGCTGTACTAGAGGCACGTAACGGCTACCCAGGTATCTGTCGATAAGAAGGCCGACGAGCAAACTCATCCGAACTCCAACTGAGTCTGTCTGTGGCAATTTCCGTATATTCTAGTCTGTTCGTCTAAGAGTATCGTATATCGGGCCTAGGGGGCGGTAAACGTTAGACCCCTAATAGCGCAATATGTTATGTCGGAGTGCAGCCCAAAACACCCTGATAAACTACTGGAGTACCTACTAGTAAATCTTGCTTGCCCTGGCCAGGGAATTTGCGTAATGGCTTTCCGAACACAGCGCAACATCAACCCCCAATACCGAGAAAGACGGATCCTATCTAACCGCTACTGCCTCCAAGTGCTTCGGGACTGCACCCAACCTCTACCTGTTTGCACGACTTAATAGAGCCGTGGAAGGGTAGTAATCTAAGAACAATGGGAACACACCTGAGGCGAAGTAGCAGTGTCAAGTCAACGGACTATACTGTACTCATATCACCTAGGAACTTCTGTCTGATGATAGGTATAGTACCAACCAGCAGTAGCCCATGAGTCCGTCTAGTGTAACTCATAACCCAATGAGCACCTGCATACTATCTCCAGTACGACGTACTGATGGCTGTGGAGGCCGGCCATCTCCCCAGCTGAGACGAGAAGCGTATACACTAGTCTACTCTGGAGTATCGATGCCCTGTCTCGATAATCCTATGACTAGGGACCTGTATAAGGATATACTTGTAGACTGCCTAGCCCCCACTAGTGTGACTGCAATCACAACGTTGGTTGTCAAGCAAAGATCCTAAAGGCTCTACAAATATATATTAGCGATACATTAAAAGAAACATACACACATATTAAGATATATACAAACCAAGTAGCATACTACCATATTGAGCAAGACTGTCACAAATTTGTGTATATATCCCAAGCTTCCAAAATGTAATATACAGACCAGTACTATACAATAATGACATCTAGGTCATATCACACTAACAGTCTTGGTAGTCAGGCCCCTACATGTATGATCGCCATCATAATTCTGGTAGTCAAGCAATGATCCTACGGGCTTTATGAACATGTATTAATGATACGTAATAACAAGTAAAATATATACACATGTTAAGATAAAGAAAAACCAAATAGTTTACTATCATGTCGAGAAAGATTCTCCTTTACATACATATGTCCAAGCATCCACTATATATACATATACAATAATGGCCTCTACAGCATACATATCTAACAATCTCCCACTTGCACTAAAGCCTATAATTGGCGTATCGAATATCCAACGTCTGCTTTAGGGCCAGTTGTTAGCATATCACATACCCAACATCTCAAAAAGTCACTCGAACTGCGCTTGAGGAAGTGCCTTGGTGAATGGATCCACCGTGTTCTCTTTTGTGCTTACTCTCCGCACTTCGATCTCCCGGATATTTACGATAGCCTTGATTAGGTGATCCGCCTCAAGATGTGTCTAGATTTCTGATGGGACCGTAGTTCCTTCGCTAAAGCTATTGCCCTATTGTTGTCGCAATACAAAATTATTGGATCAATAATGGACGAAACCACCTCAAGTTCAGTAATGAGCTTATTTTGTTAGCTATAGTGCCCTTAAGTCAATTATTATAATCGCAGGCACGCGATTGTGATGATTACTGGAGGATCTATACGGGTAGAATAGTCTTACTCAAAATAATAGTATGCTATCAGGTTTGTCATTATCATCATGTAAATGATTTATATGGTATTACATATCACTATTACATGTTGATAGAGCCTATAGGATTCTTGCTTGACTACCAGTATTATGATGGCGATCATATATGTAGGAGCTGAGTGGTCTATAAACACATCCTTAAATATCCCTAGTCGAGAGAGTATCGAGACTGGGCATCAATTCTCCGGAGTAGACTAGTGTGTACTTATCGAGACCCCGACGAGGGGCGGTACCCGGTCCCACTAGCCATTAGTGTCAGTTAGTCACCTAAGATAGTATACAGGTGCTCATTGGGTTATGAGTTGTTCAGTTGAAAATATTGCACATTTGATATAACATTTTTCCTTACTTCTGTTAATAGCTTAAAGGCGTTTATTGAAAATATAAAACATATGAGGGTTTATCTATAAAATTATTATTATCATATGTTTCTACATTATAATTAACATTATGAAGGAAAATATATGCATATAATATTTTGGTAATTAAAATATTCATATCATATCAAATATTCTAATCAAGATTCTTAAAAGATATAATATCATACAAATGGTTAGAATAATATTTCAAAATATATGCAAAATATTTTAGTAATTAAAATATGCATATCATATCAAATAATCTTAATCAAATTTCTTAAAGATTTATTACCATATAAAATGATTAAGATTATATCTCTAATATAACAAATATTACTAACATTATTCATGGAGATATTCTGCAGATATAGCTCAGGTCGGGAAATCGAGATTTTCAAGACGTCAGGATAAAAAATCTGCCAAAACCATAGAATCAATATTGGCAGAGACTCAGAGAAATATTTGTAGAATCCAGACATGAAAAAAATCTTCACGTGTCAACATGTAGAAACCCCAGAAATTTGGAACCTTAACTCCCCCAAACCGTCGCCCAACCGCGGCCAATAGCCCAAATATGCGGTGGATTCACGGCCAACTAATGGCCGTAGGATCTGTGATTTTTGAAATTGGATCTTGATGGCATATCTAAACCTATGAGATCTAGGATTTCTGATTTGAGGGCTATATAAAGGACCGATGGGTAAAATTAAAATCTATCACCTTTAACACGAAGCAAATCACCGTCAGGAGCAAGAGATCCATGACAGGTCCACGATTCGACGTGATAGAGCGACATAAATATCGACGAAGCCTCTACTCCCTACGAGGCAGAGATCGAGAGCAACTTTATCTTGTAATCTAAATTCGTAGGATTTGTACTTGTAACGTTGATTAATAGAGGTAGATCATTTGCTTGATTATTTCGCATTTACTTTCTGCATCTAAATTCTGCATTTAAATTCTGGATTATGATTTCCTTCTCTATCCTTTCTTCTTCTTCTCAAACCATGAGCGAGTAATTCTCCGTTTGTTGGGGTTCTTAGAATTAAGGTAAATCAGTGGAAGAAAAATATTATTACTCCTTTTATATCTTATAAATTTTATAAACTTTATCAAAAGAATTGTTAACATCCTAATCGGGCGCGCTATCAATTTATTGATAGTCTTGACCGCGATTTGAGATTAGATTAACAATTGTTTTGGTAAAGTCTAGACATGAATAGAGATCCATGTAAAAATAAGGGTTAAGAGTGGGAACCCTGTTCCCTCCAAAAACCCTAATCTACATGCACCAACTATCAATCTAGTTTTAAATCTATTAAAAGATAAAAGGAGTAATCTTTAATTAATCATCCATCACTACTAAATTCTAGGAACCCCACAAGCCTTTTTCCTATAAAATCTATATCTGTATTTAAAATAGATCTTATCGACGTATATAAGCAAGCTTTTTGCTTTTTAAAATTATTCTCCCTCTTTTTAATCAACTCGTCTAAAGCAAGATAAAAGTTCCATATTTCCCTAAGGACGACTCGTACTCATCTCGGCTAGCTACACGTGACGCCGTCTTGATTGCGGTAACTACAAACACTTCTTCACAACAAATCAAATGGCGCCGTTGCCGGAGATATGTGCGTAATGTTTTTCTTGCTATTCGGGATGAATTCTTATTCGATCTATATCATAAAAAATTAAAAACAGCAAATTGTATATTTAACGCTTAGTGTGCGACTTTTTGCGAGGAAATCTGGAGTCACTGGAATGAGGAATTTGAGATTCAGAGACTTTCAAACAGGACCAGAGGAGCAAAGGAGGTACTGTAGGAAAATTTGGCAGAAGACCCCTCCATTGCGCGCCGGAACTGTGGCAACAAAGTGTTTTTGGCGGCGGAACCGTGACGGCTTTGGAGAATTGTGCCCCCAAAATTTTCTGGTATATTCCTCATATCTTTTTCTCTCCTGTAAATATCCAATAATTTGATTTTCTGCAGGATTCTTTGCAAAATATCGCCGCACAAAAATCTTTTTCGTGTTTTGTTATTGGTTTGTATTTGCATACTTATAACCAGACTTTAAGGGGAAAGAACAAAATTCAGATTAGGTGGGGATTTCATCACCCTTCCTAGGCCCCACAAATCATAAAAAAGATATCCGCATAACCCTACATTAATTAAAAAAATATCTAGATCAAGACTCTAAGGACCGTCGCGCTCAATTAGGACAGAGGAGGGTCGTAGGTAATCTATCGCTTATCCACATTTGTCTTGTGGTATTTAGGCAAGTATGACTAAGGAAAGTGGTTACTTAATTAGGCCCGCTATTTTCGGTGATTCGTATATTGGATACCTCCCACTTACATGGCACTTATCTGGCCACAAGAGCGATAAAGTGGTGGTCGAGAATTGATCCTGCGACTTCTCCTTTGGAAGTCTAGGTGCGGTCTAGTGCTTGACCTAGGTGACCGTAGTTCTAGGGTTGATTGTGCATTTTTGTGATTTGTCAAGTCAAGCTTCACGTCCGGCACTTTTTCAAAACAAACCATTTAAATTGTTCTCACACACGCTGACACGCGCGCTAAACCAGCTTAGTGCATGATCAGCTTGACACGGGATTCTAGCACCCGTCTTGTCCGCGTTTCTGCTATCGACTCCGAAGTCGGTACTTCTTCAACTTCCTTTTCTCCTCCACCCACCACATCGACCGAGATAGACGATTCTCCATCAAATTTTACCAACACGCTCCTTCCACCACCCGTAGGTGCGCAGAATCCACCGCGCATCTCTCTCCAAGAGAGATACTACTCGATACGCGGTCCTCTTCTTACTTGTCTATCTATTTCACCAGCCAATGGGGATAGTTTTGAAATTAAACCCCACTTCATTAATCTGTTGCCTAAATTTCACGGGCTAGAATCCAAAGACCCTTACTTTTGAAAGTCGACCTTAGCACCACCAAGAGGTTCTAAAGGCATCAAGCATGCCAAATTTTAAATTTTATTAGGTACTATGTTAGACTAACAAGATCTTTACTAGATTATTAGGGTTTGCCATTATGATGTGTTAAACTAAAGGTAAGATAAGAGCATACAACCATTTTAGTTCGAGTCCTTCTCTTCAATAGCTCCGTGTAGTTGTCCCGTGACTCCAGTAGGTTGTACTTGAGGCTATGGACGATCGTCCTCCGATGACCTTCGTGCCAAAGATGATCCACACGATGTACCTCCACCTCAAGCTACCTATACACTAAACACTTTAGCGTAGTAGACGCGCTACACTCGATCGCTAGTCAAGTGTAGGATGGTGAAGTAGGGGATGTTAAAAGCTTAGAAGTTTGTGTTCAAGCTTCATGATTCACATCTCATGTGAGGGTTGAAGCTTGAACCATGGCAATTGAGGAAGAAGATGAAGTTAGAGAGCAACCATAGGAGAAACTCAAGTGTCACGACCCAAAATTTTGGCCCATAACCGGCACTTAAACTACGTAACGTCTACAGGCGTACGCTACTCAAGTAAGCCGAATCCCAGAAATCTAAACCACCCAAATCTGGAACAACGGAGAAAAACATAGTTTTAAAATTTGGAAAATCACAAGTAAAATCTCTAACTCTAGTTTTCCTTCTTGAAAATTTCGGCATCACCCCCTTTGTAAAAACTAGCCCCGAAAACGGGTACAACACAGATAATATATAAAGCATCCCAAATGGGAGCAAAATCACGCCCAACGGCGGAGACAATCACCACAACATGTATACGACACCGAAGTGAAGAAATATCAAAGAAATGGCTGCAATAAGAAGTAAACTTTCCCAAAACAAACCGGCTCCCACGAGCACGGCACCCGTAGTCACCAAAAATAATACAACACCGAATCCTCACAAGTCGTCCCTAAGTCATATACAAACAGTGGTAGATGGAGAATACTAGATCCAAAAAAAAGATACCCAATGTACAGGCAGATAACCGCAAACCCACCTAAAAGCAAAGGCCTCACAGCCTAACGTAGCGGTATCCGCAAAAGTAGAGATGATGAGACACCCTGCCGCGACTACTCAGAGGGAAAGTCCTGCAAAACACTGTGGCACAACGGGGGTGAGTTGCCAACTCGTGAATAGTAAATAACATCATACTGTAATCGCAGGTATGCACGAACAGCGATCTATCTATCACATGTAATCCGATAGCATAAGTATGATAAGTGAATATGCGACAATCATGTAAAGGTACATCATCAGGGTATTACAACTACATGAAACAATGCATAACAACAATAATCCTGAGTGTGTGGGATGATACAATAAAATCTCATGCAAAATCATCAGCATGGAAAAACACCAGTGTCCCACACTGACACATCAAATCCTAAATCCTCAGGCACCGCATCCACAGATCGGCCCTCACATCCTGTAAGTCTCATGGAACCTGAGTGTCACACATCGACACCCAAAACATCATGAAAACATATCCCTATGTGTATATATATATATGTATATAAGTATGAGGATATCAACCCCATATATCCACCGACGATACGTAAAAATCATGAAAACCTGAGTGTCTAACACCGACACTCGAAACATCATGAAACCCGTGTATAGAATCGACACGTAAATTCTCATAACTCAGGTGTTGTCACCATGACTGGCCCTGACGATATGTCGTACATCACTCCGGTCGGAATCCCCACGATAACCGCCGAGTCCAAATACAGTCACCGGTAGGTACTTGCCCACCTTCCAGGCTCATCGTCTGTACCACGAACATCTTGCCGAGGGGAACCGTACCGGGCCCCACAATGTACCCGCACACGGCCCACTTACTCCTTGTATCGGGTATATATCACAAATCTAAGAACCGAGAAATCTCATGGTGGACGCATCAAATATCATATCAAGAGAAACCGGGTTTTCAAACAATAAATAGTTTCTTGAAAATACCCCGACGGTTCTCAAACCCATAAATCATATGAAATCCATATCTCAATGTGTAAATCCATATAAAACTGATATACGCAACATAAAACATCAATATGAGCATATAAAAGGAAAACCGCTCTTTTAAACGAATCCAGCTTTAAAAATATATCTTGTGGTTCCCAAAATCCTCCGAAAAACAAGTGCAGCATCATATGAGGTGTACATGTAAGTGTAGTAAGGTTTAAGTATCTACATGTAAGCAAGTATGTATGATGCATTTCATAAGCGCAATGGTCAATAACTCAATATCACATATCATACTAATATCACTTGGGGTACATACAACTATAGCGAAAATATGCGGGTGTACATGTCAATATGAGTGCATGATATACATGTAGCTGTAACAAACTATGTGGGTGTACATGTCCATATGTATGCAAGATGTACAAGTAGCTATAGTAAGGTATACGTGAAATGGATTAAAAGTTACTATCTTAACTATCCATGTCCAATACAAAAATCACGTATGTAGGTGTCAACAATATCTCATATGCACAATGGGATAAGGGCTACTACCTCAACTATCCCTATCCACTACCGTATCACGTATATAGGTGGTTTGTGCGTGTCATGGAAATTACTGACGATGTGGGTGTAGCATACAATTTGGTGCTCGTGCAACATGAACCGTCAGTAATGTGTTATATCTAAAGGTACGAGTCAAGTACAACAAATAATGCTATGCAATGACATTCATATATAATTAACTAATATGCAAATACATGCAGCTATCATATCCTATCAGCCCCGACACATAACGCCATACGGGCGATTTCACTGTAGATGTTAAATTTACTCACCAATGGTCTCCAGCTATGAAAATCCGACCACCTGCTTCCCTTTGTTCGCAGCGTCCGAAGTCCCGGCTTGCGACGCTATATTTCCAAAACCATAAGAAATAGTGCAAACATCTCAGAAATGGACCAAAATAACGTAAAACTACGTATTAAATAACGAACCAACACTAAACTAACTCGCGAGTGTACGTCTAGTGGCTAACGTGCGTAACAATACCACAAAACCTACCCAAGTACAGCAGCTGCACAAGATCACGAATCGTGTTGCAACACGTAACACGCGGACTCCAAACACTAGATTATAGGTAAACGATCCCAGATTTTGTATACTGCAATTACTAAAAAAGTAAACAGTACCAAACAACCCTAACCAACAGCAGACAACTACCCACAGATGCCAAACCCCAGCATCATCCTACAAAGCCGGCGTCGCCGGAGTTCGCCAAAGAGGTCGCCAGCCCCGGCCGGTGGGGTGGTCCTCGTGTCTCAGGTGGTGCTCCAGGGTAAGTAGTACATCACTATAAATTTGTTTGATTTTTCTGTAAAAAACCCAGGTCACAGCAGGTACAGAGTCTCTAAAAAGATACTAAAAACTATGATATCGCACTAATCGATATAAAATGTGTTCTACGCCACAACCAACGAGCTAAACAACATAAAAACTCCTAATTAACTGTGTAGGGATTATACCTATCAATTTTAGCTCACAAAATCCAATCTTTCCTAGCTCCAAGTGATCCAAGAGCAAAAACCACGACTTTTAGAATTTTTGTGATATATTTGGGAATTTTGAGGATTTATTGAATTTAGATTGGTGCAAAATAGAAGAGAATTGATCAAGAGCAGTAGAGAAAGAGAGGGATTTGGCCAAGTAAGGAAGAATGGAGTTGTGTGGAGTGTTCTAGCTCATTTCATCAATAAATGCACATAAATGCATTCACACACACACATGCACACATGCATGCACCTTGAATTCTTTTCTTTTCTTTTCTTTTAATCTAAATTCTAATTCCAAAAAAATATCGAGATAATGTGAGAAGGTTTTGGTTTAACTCAAACTTAATTGTTGAGAAGTTCACTTAACAGAAATTTCCCAAAATGTGAATACCGTATTAAAATAATATTAAAATTGGGAAAAATTCAAATTCAACCAAAATGTCCCATATACCCCCAAAGCTTGCGCACTAGCTATATTTTAGCTAAACTAGGTGTTGGCAAGTCTATATGGTCGTTTGAACACAGTCGAGTTAAAACGGAAAATACCGACAATTTAACCATAAAACGGAAAAATTCGCATAACGATTCCTAAAACGTTACAATCTCCCCCCTTATAGAAATTCGGTCCCCGAATTAAAATTTCATACTAAGCATACCTTCATAGAGGTGAGGGAATTTATTCCGCATCTCGCTTTCGGCCTCCCAAGTGATCTCCTCACTAGTAGGGCTACGCCATAGAACCTTCACAGACGACAAGACCCTTGACCGAAGTTTCTTCACCTGCCGATCCAAAATAACTACCGGCTGCTCGGTGAATGAAAGATCGCGCTCAAGCTGGACCGTCTCGTGCTGAATCATGTGAGAAGGATCATGAAGGTCTCTACGAAGCATCGACACATGGAACACAGGGTGAACATCCGAAAAACTAGGCGGGAGCGCGAAACGATAAGCAACAGAACCCACTCGCTCAATGATCTCGAAAAGACCTATAAATCTGGGACTGAGCTTCCCCCTCTTCCCAAATCGCATAACGCCGTTCATCAGAGAAATCCTTATTAATACATGATCCCCCACTGCGAACTCAAGTCTGCGACGACGACGGTCGGCATAAGACTTTTGCCTGCACTGGGCTGCTCTCATCCTTTCCTGAATCAGCTGGATCTTCTCCGTGGTCTTCTGAACTAGCTGGGGTCCAAAAACCAGACTCTCACTAAGCTCGGTCCAACAGACTGGCGATCGACACTTCCTACCATATAAAGCCTCAAAAGGTGCCATCCGAATAGTCTCCTGAAAGCTGTTGTTGTAGGAGAACTCAATCAACGACAAGTGACGATCCCAACTGCCACCAAAATCAAGCACACATGCACGGAGCATATCCTCCAGAGTCTGAATAGTCCGCTCCGACTGACCATCGGTCTGCGGATGAAAAGAGGTGCTAAAACTCAACCGGGTACCCAAAGCTTCCTGAAGCTTCTGCCAAAGACGGCTAGTAAACTGGGTGCCTCTGTCGGATACTATGCATGTGGGAACACCGTGCAAACGCACAATCTCATTTATATACAGCTGCGCATACTGAGTATAACCGAAAGTGGCCTTTACTGGAAGGAAGTGAGCCGCTTTCGTCAACCGGTCAACAAATACCCAAATGGAGTCATACCCTTTACTAGTCCTGGGTAGACCCACAATGAAGTCCATGGAAATCTGCTCCCATTTCCACTCCGGAATGGGTAAAGGCTGCAACTCTCCAGCCGGTCTCTGATGCTCAGCCTTGACTTGCTGACAAGTCAGGTACCTCGAAACGAAGTACGAAATATCGCGTTTCATCCCTTCCCACCAGTAAAAGTCTCTCAAGTCACGGTACATCTTGGTGGAACCTGGATGAACGCTAAAGGCCGACTGATGTGCCTGCTCTAGGATCTCGCGTCTCAACCCATTAGAATCTGGTACACACAAGCGAGTCTCGCATCGTAGCACACCCTGGTCATCAATCATGAACTCCTAAACTGTACCCTATCGAACAAGCTCAAGAATCTCCGACAAACGGGCATCACTGGGTTGCGCCTCACGGATACGATCAACTAGTAGTGGACGGGCGCGGACATGAGCAAACTGTCCCCCAGTGGATGTGAACTTGAACTGCACTCTACCATCACACAAGAGCTGCCAATATGCAGACGACTATCGCTGAACTGCGTTCAACTGGGACAAGCTACCCCCGGGCCTACGACTCAAAGCATCAGCCACCACATTCTCCTTGCCCGGGTGATAAAGGATCTCACAATCATAATCCTTCACTAGCTCCATCAATCGGCGTTGTCTTAGATTCAGATCCCGCTGCTGGAAGATATACTTCAAGCTCTTGTGATCCGTGAAGATCTGACACGACTTCCCAAACAAGTAGTGTCTCCAAATCTTCCACGCAAAGACCACCGCGGCCATCTCAAGGTCGTGAGTTGGGTAATTCTGCTCGTGCTTCTTCAGCTGCCTAGAAGCATACGCAACCACTCTATCATGCTGCATCAAAACACAGCCGAGCCCCACTCTAGAAGCATCACAATAAACAACATAGCCGCCTGATCCAGAAGGTAAAGAAAGAACTGGTGCTGTCGTCAACCGAGTCTTCAACTGCTGAAAACTCTGCTCGCACGCATCAGTCCAAAGAAAATGAACTCCCTTCCGGTTCAGTCTCATCAGCGGTGCAGGGATACTTGAGAAATCCTGCACAAAACGGCAATAATAACCAGCTAAGCCCAAAAAGCTGCGGACCCCAGTCACCGATACAGGTCTGGGCCAAAGCTGTACAGCCTCGATCTTCCTCGAGTCCAGAAGAATACCATCACCAGTCACCACATGCCCTAGGAAGTCAACACTATTAAGCCAAAATGCGCACTTTGAGAATTTAGCATACAGCTGGTGCTCTCTCAATATCTGCAAAGTAATCCTCAAGTGCTGCTCATGCTCTTCACGACTCCTAGAGTAGACCAGTATGTCATCAATAAACACTATAATAAACTGGTCGAGGAACGGCCAGAATATCCGGTTCATCAGATCCATGAACGCTGCTGGCGCATTGGTGAGTCCGAACGACATCACCAAAAACTCATAATGCCCATAGCGCGTACGAAAAGAAGTCTTCGGAATGTCATCATTCCGAACCCGCAACTGATGATAACCCGAACTCAAATCAATCTTAGAAAAATGTTTCGCACCCTAGAGCTGATCAAATAAATCGTCAATGCGAGGTAAAGGATACTTGTTCCGTACCATAACTTGGTTCAACTGACGATAATCTACACATAGCCTCAAACTGCCGTCCTTCTTCTTGACGAACAGAATAGGAGCTCCCCACGGCGAAACACTCGGACGCACAAGTCCCAAATCAAGCAACTCTTGCAATTGATCTTTAAGCTCTCTAAGCTCTGCCGGAGCCATCCGTTAAGGCGGTATGGAAATAGGCTCCGTACCCGGAATCAGATCAATGCAGAACTCAATATCGCGCTCTGGCGGCAACCCAGGTAACTCATTGGGAAAGACATCAGGAAACTCTCGCATGGTAGAAACCTGGTCCAACGACTCCACTATCGCTCTAGTATCATGAATGAAAGCCAAAAATCCCTGACATCCCCTCCTCAAAAGCCGACTAGCACATAGAACAGAAATCAAACTGTGAGGGGCGGCACCACGGCCCCCCTGCACAACAAACACTGACTCACCGGGAAAAAAAATCTAACTGTCTTCTCGCGGCAGTCCACGGACGCATAGCAAGTAGCTAGCCAGTCCATGCCCAACAGAATATCGAAGTCCAACATCTCAAGGAGGATCAAGTCGACAGACAGATCTCTGTCTCCTAAACGGACAACACACGATCAGAACACGTGTCGCGCAATAAAAGACTCTCCCACAGAAGTGGTCACGACAATCGGCTGATCCAGCAAACATGACTCTCGGCCTAACCTCGGCATGAAGTGCGTAGAAACATACGAATACGTAGATCCCGGATAAAAAAAGAACATGTGCATCATAAGAACATACAGAAAGGGTACCTGAAACCACAGCATTGGACGCCTGAGCGTCCTGGTGAGTCAAGGCAAAAACCCGAGCCTGTCCTCTACCGGCTACCGGCTGCCCACTGCCTCCGCCACCTCGACCTCTCGGTACAAAACCTCCGCGAACACGACCTCTCTGAACATGAGTCTGACGCGGCGCAACAACAGGAATAATAGGCAACGCTCTCTAAGGCGGAGAAGGTAGTATGGTAACCTGGGGTACTGCTAGCCCTCTCTGACGCACCACGGTACAATCTCTCACTAGGTGCTGTAAACTGCCACATCCAAAACACCCACGTGTCGACGGCTGGCCCTCCTGGGAAAAAGTACTGAACAACTGGCCACGTCCCACGTCTCTGCTACCCCAGTGTCTGATCAAACTCTGTCTCGTAATCTAAACCTCTGCCTCCTGGATGCTATCCCAATACGAGCCCTCTTCGGTTCTGGAACAACCGATGACTCAGACAGACGCTCCTCCACCAATAGGGCTGCATCCACAGCTTCCGCATACGTGTCGCAATGCTGAATTCTGATGGCTAGGAACAACTCGGTAAGTAGGCCTCGAACAAACCTCTTTACCCTCATCTCCTCAGTCGCCAACAAGTACGGAGAATACACCGACAGCTCGGTAAACAGCACATAATATTTAGACACCGTCAGCCACGGAGTCTGACGTAACAACTCAAATTTGTGCGCTCGTGCATCCTTGACGCTCGGTGGAAGAAAACGGGCAAGAAATGACGTCATAAACTCAGCCCAGGTCACAGGAGCAAGACCCGCGGCTCTGCCCTTCTCCAAGGACTAACACCACTTCTGGGCTAGACCCTCCAGATGAAAACTGGCGAACTCCACCCATCTCTCATCGGAGCATCGGAGCGAACGACAAATCCTGGCCATCCGGTTGATGAACGACTGCGGATCCTCAGTATCATTTGTGCCAGTAAACACCGGAGGCCTCAGCCTCATAAAATATGTCAGTGACACAGTAATAACCTCCAGAGCTGTAACTGCGACTACCGGAACCGTAGGTACCATCGTGGTCCCTGCAACGGGTAGAACAACTGCCTGCCCCTGTGCTCGAATGGTCTCTACTAAAGTCCCCACTATCTGGCGCAGATCCTGCATACCAGCTCTAATCATAGCCATGTGCTCCGGTACAACAGGCGTACTGCCCTGGTCAGTCCTCGCCTCAGACGAGTCAACTCTGACCTCAGCCCTTGGGGCCGCTCTCTGTGCCATCGTAGTCTTTGGCGGCATATAGGCTGGAAATTGAAACAAGATTCGATAAGGAAACAGGAACCGAATCACAAAGATGTATATCATCACAGAGGAATATCAACCGATAAGTCCTAAGGCAACTTAGGCGGAGTACCGTGTCGTAAGTATGCCGCGGAACATACACACGCTATGTCACTCTGCTTAAGCTACTTACTCCATCATACCAAGGTCATCCTACACTCCGAAAGGTAAAACCTAGCGCTTTGATACCAACTTTGTCACGACCCAAAAATTTGGCCCGTAACCGGCACTTAAACTACGTAACGTCTACAGGCGTACGCAACTCAAGTAAGCCGAAACCCAGAAATCTAAACCACCCAAATCTGGATCAACGGAGAAAACAACAGTTTTAACATTTGGAAAATCAAAAGTAAAATCTCTAACTCTAGTTTTCCTTCTTGAAAATTTCCGCAGCACCTCCTTTGAAAAAACTAGCCCCAAAAACGGGTACAACACAGATAATATATAAAGCATCCCAAATGGGAGCAAAATCACGTCCAACGGCGGAGACAATCCCAACAACATGTATACGACGCCGAAGCGAAGAAATATCAAAGAAAAGGCTGCAATAAGAAGTAAACTTTCCCAAAACAAACCGGCTCCCACGAGAACGACACCCAAAGTCACCAAAAATAAAACAACACCGAATCCTCACAAGTCGTATCTAAGTCATATACAAACAGTGGTAGATGGAGAATACTAGATCCAACAAAAAGATATCCAATGTACAGGCAGATAACCGCAAACCCACCTAAAAGCAAAGGCCTCACTGCCTAACGTAGCGGTATCCGCAAAAGTAGAGATGATGAGACGCCCTGCCGCGACTACTCAGAGGGAAAGTCCTGCAAAACACTGTGGCACAACGGGGGTGAGTTGCCAACTCGTGAATAGTAAATAACATCATACTGTAATCGCAGGTATGCACGAACAGCGATCTATCTATCACATGTAATCCGATAGCATAAGTATGATAAGTGAATATGCGACAATCATGTAAAGGTACATCATCAGGGTATTACAACTACATGAAACAATGCATAACAACAATAATCCTGAGTGTGTGGGATGATACAATAAAATCTCATGCAAAATCATCAGCATGGAAAAACACCAGTGTCCCTCACTGACACATCAAATCCCAAATCCTCAGGCACCGCATCCACAGTTCGGCCCTCACATCCTGTAAGTCTCATGGAACCTGAGTGTCACACATCGACACCCGAAACATCATGAAAACATATCCCTCTGTGTATATATATATGTATATAAGTATGAGGATATCAACCCCGTATGTACACCGACGATACGTAAAAATCATGAAAACCTGAGTGTCTAACACCGACACTCGAAACATCATGAAACCCGTGTCTAGCATCGACACGTAAATCCTCATAACTCAGGCGCTGTCACCACGACTTGCCCTGACGATATGTCATACATCACTCCGGTCGGTATCCCCACGATAACCGCCGAGTCCAAATACAGTCACCGGTAGGTACTTGCCCACCTTCCAGGCTCATCGTCTGTACCACGAACATCTTGCCGAGGGGAACCGTACCGGGCCCCACCATATACCCGCACACGGCCCACTCACTCCTCGTATCGGGTATATATCACAAATCTCAGAACCGAGAAATCTCATGGTGGACGCATCAAATATCATATAAAGAGAAACAGGGTTTTCAAACAATACATAGTTTCTTGAAAATACCCCCACGGTTATCAAATCCATAAATCATATGAAATCCATATCTCAATGCATAAATCCATATAAAACTGATATACGCAACATAAAACATCAATATGAGCATATAAAGGGAAAACCGCTCTTTTAAACGAATCCAGCTTTAAAAATATATCTCGCGGTTCCCAAAATCCTCCGAAAAACAAGTGCAGCATCATATGAGGTGTACATGTAAGTGTAGCAAGGTTTAAGTATCTACATGTAAGCAAGTATGTATGATGCATTTCATAAGCGCAATGGTCAACAACTCAATATCATATATCAAAACAATACCAATTGGGGTACATACAACTATAGCGAAAATATGCGGGTGTACATGTCAATATGAGTGCATGATATACATGTAGCTGTAACAAATTATGTGGGTGTACATGTCCATATGTATGCAAGATGTACAAGTAGCTATAGTAAGGTATACGTGAAATGGATTAAGAGTTACTATCTTAACTATCCATGTCTAATACAAAAATCACGTATGTAGGTGTCAACAATATCTCATATGCACAATGGGATAAGGGCTACTACTTCAAATATCCCTATCCACTACCGTATCACATATGTAGGTGGTTTGTGCGTGTCATGGCAATTACTAACGATGTGGGTGTTCCATACAATTTGTTATATCTAAAGGTACGAGTCAAGTACAACAGATAATGCTATGCAATGACATTCATATATAATTAACTAATATGCAAATACATGAAGCTATCATATCATATCAGCCCCGACGCATAACGCCATACGGGCAATTTCCCCGTAGATGTTAAATCAACTCACCAATGGTCTCCAGCTATGAAAATCCGACCACCTGCTTCCCCTTGTTCGTAGCGTCTGAAGTCCCCGCTTGCGACGCTATATTTCCACAACCACAAGAAATAGTGCAAACATCTCAGAAATCGACAAAAATAATGTAAAACTACGTATTAAATAACGCACCAACACTAAACTAACTCGCGAGTGTACGTCTAGTGGCTAACGTGCGTAACGATACCACAAAACCTACCCAAGTACAGCAGCTGCACAAGATCACGAGTCGTGTCGCAACACGTAACACGCGGACTCAAAACACTAGATTATAGGTAAACGATCCCAAATTTTGTATACTGCAATTACTAAAAAAGTAAACAGTACCAAACACCCCTAACCAACAGCAGACAACTACCCATAGAAGCCAAACCCCAGAACTATCCTACAATGCCGGCGTCGCCGGAGTTCGCCAAAGTGGTCGCTGGCCTCGGCCGGTGGGGTGGTCCTCGTGTCTCAGGTGGTGCTCCAGGGTCACTTGTACATCACTATAAATTTGTTTGATTTTTCTGTAAAAAAACCCAGGTCACAGCTGGTACAGAGGCTCTAAAAAGACACTAAAAACTACGATATCGCACAAATCGATATAAAAAGTGTTCTACGCCACAACCAACGAGCTAAACAACATAAAAACTCCTAATTAACAGTGTAGGGATTATACCTATCAACTTTAGCTCACAAGATCCAAGCTTTCCTAGCTGCATGTGATCCAAGAGCAAAAACAAAGACTTTTAGAATTTTTATGATATATTTGGGAATTTTGAGGATTTATTGAGTTTAGATTGGTGCAAAATAGAAGAGAAATGATCAAGAGCTATACAGAATGAGAGGGATTTGGCCAAGTGAGGAAGAATGGAGTTGTGTGGAGTGTTCTAGCTCATTTCATCAATAAATGCACATAAATGCATTCACACACACACATGCACACATGCATGCACCTTGAATTCTTTTCTTTTAATCTAAATTCTAATTCCAAACAAATTTCTAGATAATGTGAGAAGGTTTTGGTTTAACTCAAACTTAATTGATGAGAAGTTCACTTAAAAGAAATTTCCCAAAATGTGAATACCGCATTAAAATAATATTAAAATTGGGAAAAATTCAAATTGAACCAAAATGTCCCATATATCCCCAATGCTTGCGCACTAGCTTTATTTTAGCTAAACTAGGAGCTGGCAAGTCTATATGGTCGTTTGAACACAGTCGGGTTAAAACGGAAAATACCGACAATTTAACCCTAAAACGGAAAAATTCGCATAACGATTCCTAAAATGTTACATCAAGAAAATGGCTAAGTGTTGTGAATGATACTAGAATCAATAGCAACCCTTGACCGCCGCTCATTCAAGCATGGAATTTTGCAATATAAAATTGCAACCATGCTTGAATAGTGAGTCAAGATGAATAAAAAAATGTAAATCCTATGCTTGCAACCATGCTCTCATTTTCCACCTCATTTCTATTTTCAGAAAATATAATTTTATGCCATGCTTCATTATATATATATATATATATATATATATATATATATATATTAATATAGTGTAAGTCGACGTTGTACACCCCGCGAGTTGCGGGGAGGCGGAAATATGAAAAACAATCTTTTTCTTTAAACTAACATCGACTAACCGAAAAGAATCTTTGCTAAACTATAAATAACACTAACATAGGAGTAATAAGCTACTATGAAAGAAGATTATACCTAATGAACCAAGTCCTTCTTCTTCTCGTTAACCACCTCCTCGTCGGCCTCCTCTTGGTAATAGACGATCCACCCGAGAGCTTCTACTCCAAGCTTTGCCTCTAACTTGAGGAAACTAGGTTACTCCAATTGATAATCAAAGTCACCTAGGGAATATAGAGTGTGATTATGGATTAATGAGTCTTGCTAATCCTTGATCCCAACACATGAGAGGTTAGGATTAGGGTTTGAAGAGAGAGAGCTTGAGGAGAGAGAAGGTGAGAGTGAGAATGAATTGAAATAATATATCATTTTGAATATATGAAGCATAATCATTTATTAAATGAATAAATGAAATGATTTATCAACAATGCTTCATTTATTCATTATAAGTGATTCCTCTCATGAGTCATTATTCATTAAATGCACCATTAACTACATGAATGAATCACACAAATGAGTCACTAAATCAATAAATGCAAATGTAACCTTAGCCGCCAAGTCATCATCCTTCTAGAAGCTTCTCGACAAATTACGAGAACGACCCTCCTATCCGTGAAAACACGGAAAAACTTTAGACTGTATAAATCCAATAATCCGATACTAGAATCTGGCTTAAACCAAAGCCGACTAGTAAAAACTGTCCGAACATCGTACGTGCGTAAAAACACGTATGCGTCCGAACCCTTGTCATAAAACCATAAGACCTCTATATCGTTTTGCCCGAAGCAGGAAAACTCTCTGTGTGGGACTCTAAGGACTCGACTACTACGCTGGCAGTGTGTTTAACCACAGACCTCAAGCGGCACTAGCTGTACGTAACGGTCCCTAGGTAGATGTCGATAAGAAGGCCGATGAGGAAACCCATCCGAACTCCTACTGAGCCTGATCTGACAATCTCCGTACAGTCCGGTCTGTTCGTCTCGGACCATCGCATATCGGGCCTAGGGGGGCGGCAAGCGTCAGTCCCCTAAAAGCGGTATAAGTCATGTCGGAGCGAAGCCCATTACACCTTGAGAAACTACTGGAAAACCTACCAGTAAATCTCGCTTGCCCTGACCAGGGACTTTGCCTAATGGCTCTCAGACACAGCGCGATATCAACTCCTAATACCGGGAGAGACGAATCCTGTCTAACCGCCACTGCCTCCAAGTGCTTCGGGACTGCACCCAACTGCTACCTGTTTGCACGACTCCTTTCAGCCGTGGTAGGATAGCAATCTAAGAACAGTGGGAACGCACTTGAGGCGAAGCAGCAGTGTCAAGTCTGCGGACTATGTTGTACTCATGTTACCTGGGAACTGTTAACTAACGATGGGTATAATACCAACCAACAGTTCCCCGCGAGTCCTGTCCGGTGTACCCGTAACCCAACGAGCACCTATATACTATCTCCAGTACGACGTACTGATGGCCGTGGGACAGACCATCTCCCCAACTGGGATGAGAAGCGTACACACTAGTCTACTCCGGAGTATCGATGCCCTGTCTCGATAATCCTACGACTAGGGACCTGAAAAAGGATGTGTTTGAAGACTACCCAGCCCCCACTAGTGTGACTGCCATCACAACGCTGGTAGTCAAGCATGATCCTAAGGGCTCTATGAATACGTACACACATATTAAGATAGATAAAACCAAGTAGCATACTACCATGTTTAGCAAGACTGTTAATATAACTGTGAATATCCCAAGCTTCCATTAAGTAAATACAAGCTAGTATGATACAATAATGGCCCCTAGGGCATATGCACTAACATATATATATTATGAAGAATAATTAGTGAGCAAATGATATTAGTTAAGATATAATTATATCACATATAATATATATCACATTATTAAATCAACACTTTATTTAATTATCCGGTTATATCACATATGACCGATTAATATCATTCATCTGTATATCACATTATCAAATCAACACTTGATCCGACAATCTAGTTATATCACATATAACTGAACCGATAACAGATAACTGCCAGATTACAATACGGCATCACATACACGTATTTAATCAGGACTACACACATATCACATATGTGTCCTACTTCGTTTTACTTGAACCAGGGAACTTCTGTGTGGGACTCTAAAGACTCGTTAATATGCCAGCAGTAGGTGATGATCATATCAGTAACCCACAAGCCATTAGCGGTACTAGCTGGATGTAACGGCTACCCGGGTATTGAGTGATATGAAGATCAACAAGCAAGCGTGTCCATAGTCTGCATGAATCCTATAAGTAACACTATCGTTCAGACCGGTCTCTTCGTCTAATATGTCGCATATCAATTCTGGAGTGGTAAACGTCAGACCCCAGTAACGTGATAAGTAATGCCGATGTCTGGCCTATAACGGTTCGAGAAACTACTAAAAACACTTATCAGTAAATCTCATAAGTATCCCTAAACAGGGACTTCCAGTTATAACCAATCGAGCATAGCACAACATCAACCCCTAATACCGGGAGAGACGAAACCCCTATTATCGCTCATTGCCTCCATGTGACTCGGGACGGTACCCAAAATCCACCTGTTTGCACGTCTCCTTTGAGCGTGGTAGGGAGGAAATCAAAGCACAGTGGGAGTCACACAAGGCTCAATGATGATCTCGGGTCTACAGACTAACCTATACCAGTGTCACCAGAAGACTCCTATCTAACGATAGGTATACTACCACTTAGGTGTCCTCGGCGAGTCCTGTTCGGTGTACCTATTCTCAAATGAGCACCTGTGTACAATCTTTGATGTCACACACCAATGGTTGTGGGAACAACCATCGCCTTCTACGGGACAAGAAACGTAAACACTAGTCTACTCTGGAATATCAATGCCTTAGTCTCGATATTCCCTTTACTAGGAACTTATTAAAAGATGTACCTTTAGACCACCCTGACCCCCTAGTATGATCTCATCATAGTCGTGGTAGTCAAGTACATATCCTAAGGGCTTTATCAACATGTAAGGGACAGACAGTGTAAATACCAGTCTACATGTTAAGATAAAGGTAACCTGATAGCATACTATCATGTCGAGCAAAATATTCCTCTATATATATGTCCAAGCATCCACTATATCAACAATAATGGCCTCTAGGGCATACATATTCCTAACAATCTCCCAATTGCACTAAGGTCAGTTGTTGTAGTATCTCATACCCAACGTCCCAAAAGACTCTCAAATAGATCAGGGGGATGCACTCGGTGAGTAGATCCACTGTGTTATACTCTGTGTCAACTCCCCTGACCTCGATCTCCCAGAGATCAACTATTTCCCTGATCAGGTGATACTGTCTAAGAATATGTATGGATCGCTGACGTGACCTGGGTTCCTAGGGCAAAGCCACAACTCCATAGTCATCACATTAAACATGTATTGGATGCCTAATGGTAGGAACCAAGTTCATCCGAACTTTTTCATCCAGACAACCTTTTTGGCAGCATCGTTGGTAGCGATGTAATTAGCCTCTATCAACGAGTCTGTTACGGTATATAGCTTGGAACCCTTCCAACATACCGTCTCTCCACTGAGGGTGAAGGCAAAACCCGAGACTGACTTTCAGTTGTCCTTATCACCCTGGAAGCTCGAATCGGTAAAGGACTCCATTTGGAGTTCTCCGTTATCATACACCAAGAACATCTCTTTAGTCCTTCTCGAGCACTTAAGAATGTTCTTCAGCTTTCCAGTGAATTTCCCAAAGATCTTTTCGATACTTATTCACTACACCTAGTGAGTAAGCTATATCTATTCCGGGACATAACATCACATACATGATTGACCCGTCTGCCAAAGCATAGGGTATCTCTTGTATGCGAGCCCTCTCCAAATCAGTCTCGAGAGACATCTCTTTGGAGAGAGTGATTCCTGAACAAGCGGGTACATTACCTGCATAGAATCATCCATACTAAACCCCTTTAGCATGGTGTCTATGTACCTAGATTGGGACAATCCCAAATCCATTTAGATCTATCTCTATAGATCTATATTACCAGGATGTAAGAGACACCAGTTAGATCTTTCATGAAGAACCTATGTGATAAGAGGTGCTTGACCGAGTGTAGCATAGGAACACTCTTTCCTATTAAGAGTATGTCATCCCCGTACAATACGAGGAAGACAACAATATTCCCTACAACCTTCTTATTTATACATGTTTCATCTACCTTTTTGATGAAGTCAAACTCTTTGACAACTTCATTAAAACAGATGTTCTATCTCCGCGATGCCTGCTGTAACATTTAAGAAAATATAAAATATTATTTTGGAAATTTAATATTAAAATAATATATTTCGCGAAAACTACCCGATTTGCGAAATTTGGGTTTTCGTAAAATGGTATAAATATATCCAATATTTGAAGATTAAAATGTTTTATTCATTTAAAAATATATTTATTGGATTGGGCTATTTTATAACTAATTATATGCAGTTTAAAAATTAAACCCGATTAGTCAACTACTAATCGCGATTAGGCCAAATCTGTGCTTCTACTATTTTCCATAGCTAGTGCACCATGTCATGTTGCATTTTGTTGCATGTTGTCGCATTTGTGTTGTTTTATGTGTATTATGTGTATTTTTGTGAGAAAGGGGTTAAAAGGAGAATGATTGGAGAGAGAAAGTGAGACATGAGTGTGAGAGGATGAGAATAAGAAGAGAGAGAGAGAGGGCTGCCTCATTCATTCTTCCCCCATCATTTTTCTTCTCCTTCTTCATCTTCAAGCTTTCTCATTTTACCCTCATGACCCATCTCAAAATCTCATCAAAACCCTATACACCCTTCACAAAAATTGATCCCCACCTCATCCTAAACACATTGGACCAAGCAAAGTTGGATTTTGAAGACTTTGGTGTAAGTTGATGTATTACACCCCATGAGTTGCGGGGAGGCAGAAATATGAAAAACAATCAATTTCTTTAGATTAACATCGACTAACCGAAAGGATCTTTGCTAAACTATAACTAACACTAACATAGGAGTTGTTAACTACTATGGAAGAAGATTATACATAATGAACCGTGTCCTTCTTCTTCTCGTTATCCAACTCCTCGTCGGCCTCCTCTATGTAATAGACGATCCACCCGAGAGCTTCTACTCCAAGCTTTGCCTCTAATCTTGAGGTAACTAGGTTTTTCTAGTTGCTAATAAAAGTCACCTAGGTGATATAGAGTATGGATATGGATTAATTAGTCTTGCTAATCCTTGATCTCAACACATGAGAGGGTCGGATTAGGGTTTGAAGAGAGAGCTTGAGGAGAGAGAAGGTGAGGATAATAATGATAATGAAATAATGATCCTTCTTGAATATATGAAGCATAATCATTTATCAAAATAAATAAATCAAATGATTAATTATCATGCTTCATTTATTCATTATGTGTGATTCATTACATGAGTCATTAACCATTTAATGCATCATTAATGACATGAATGAATCACACAAATGAGTCACTAAATCAATAAATGCTTATGCCACCTAAACCCTCAAGTCATCGTCCTTCTAGAAGCTTCTCGCCAAATTACGAGAACGCCCCTCCTATCCATGAAAACACGGAAAAACTTTTGACTGTATAAATCCAATAATCCGATACAAGAATCTGACTTAAATCAAAGCCGGCTAGTAAAAACTGTCCGAACATCATATGTGCGTTTAAACACGTATGCGTCCGAACCCTTGTCGTAAAACCATACGACCTCTATATCGTTTAGCCTGGAGCAAGGAAACTCTCTGTTTGGGACTCTAAAGACTCGACTACTACGCTGGCAGTGGGTTTAACCACAGACCGCAAGCGGCACTAGCTGTACGTAACGGTCCCCAGGTAGATGTCGACAAGAAGGCCGATGAGGAAACCCATCCGAACTCCTACTGAGCCTGATGTGACAATCTCCATACAGTCTGGTCTGTTCGTCTAGGATTATCGCAAATCGGGCCTAGGGGGCGGCAAGCGTCTGTCCCCTAAAAGCGGTATAAGTCGTATCGGAGCGTAGCCCATTACACCTTGAGAAACAACTGGAAAACCTACCAGTAAATCTCACTTGCCCTGTCTAGGGACTTTGCGTAATGGCTCTCCAGACACAGCATGATATCAACTCCCAATACCGGGAGAGACGAATCCTGTCTAACCACTACTGCCTCCAAGTGCTCGGGACTACCCAACTGCTACCTGTTTGCATGACTCCTTAGGGTAGCAATCTAA
This sequence comes from Agapanthus africanus, assembly GCA_030015575.1. Classification (NCBI taxonomy): domain Eukaryota; kingdom Viridiplantae; phylum Streptophyta; class Magnoliopsida; order Asparagales; family Amaryllidaceae; genus Agapanthus; species Agapanthus africanus. The sequence goes on along the minus strand of JASDDO010000031.1, from coordinate 348,797,230 downwards.
GAACAGTGGGACACACTCGAGGCGATGTAGCAGTGTCAAGTCTGCGGACTATGCTGTACTCATTTCACCTGGGAACTGTTAACTGACGATGGGTATAATACCAACCAACAGTTCCCTACGAGTCCTGTCCGGTGTACCCATAACCCAACGAGCACCTGTATACTATCTCCAGTACGACATACTGATGGCTGTGGGACAGACCATCTCCCCAACTGGGATGAGAAGTGTACACACTAGTCTACTCCGGAGTATCGATGCCCTGTCTCGATAATCCTACGACTAGGGACCTGAAAAAGGATGTGCTTGTAGACTACCCAGCCCCCACTAGTATGACTGCCATCACAATCCTGGTAGTCAAGCAAGATCCTAAGGGCTCTATCAATATGTACACACATATTAAGATAGATAAAACCAAGTAGCATACTTCCATGTTTAGCAAGACTGTTAATATAACTGTGAATATCCCAAGCTTCCATTAAGTAATATACAAGCTAGTATGATACAATAATGGCCCTTAGGGCATATACACTAACAATCTCCCACTTGCACTTGGGCTATGTACTGGCGTATCGAAGACCGATCATCTCGAGTAGCCTCTCGAACTGAATCTGAGGTAGGGCCTTTGTGAATGGATCAGCAGTGTTATCCTCTGTAGCAACTCTCCGGACCTCGATCTCCAGGTGATCTATGATCACCCTGATCAGGTGATACCGCCTTAAGATGTGTCTGGACTTCTGATGGGACCTGGGTTCCTTCGCTAAAGCTATAGCTCCGTTGTTGTCGCAATACAGCGGTATTGGATCAACAATGGTAGGAACCACCTGAAGTTCTATAAGGAACTTCTTCATCCAGACCGCTTCTTTTGCGGCATCGCAAGCAACAATATACTCCGCTTCCATCGTCGAGTCTGCTACGGTGTCCTGCTTGGAGCTCTTCCAGCACACCGCCCCTCCATTGAGGGTAAAGACATAACCTGACATGGACTTGGAGTCATCCTTATCACTCTGGAAGCCAGAATCAGCAAAGGCCTCGATCTTGAGGTCTTTTCCGTCGTAAACCAAGTACATCTCCTTAGTCCTTCTCAGGTACTTGAGAATGTTCTTTACTGCTATCCAGTTTTTCTCCCCTGGGTCTGACTGATACCTTCTTACCACGCTTAGTGCGTAAGCTACTTCTGGTCTGGTGCACAACATCGCATACATTATAGAGCCTACCGCAGAAGCGTAGGGTATAATAGACATGTGTTCCCTTTCCAAATAAGTCTTGGGAGACATCTCTTTGGAGAGGGTGATTCCGTAACAAGCCAGTATATTACCGCGCTTATAATCTTCCATACTGAATCTTTTCAGTATAGTGTTGATATACCTGGACTGCGAAAGTCCCAACATCCTCTTGGATCTATCACGATAGATCCGGATGCCCAGAATGTAAGAGGCATCACCCAGGTCTTTCATGAAGAACCTGTGTGACAAGAATCCTTTGACAGATTGTAGCATAGGAATGTCATTTCCTATCAATAGAATGTCATCCACGTACAAGACGAGGAATACGACAGTTCGTGCTACAATTTTACTATATATACACGGTTCATCTGGATTTTTGATAAAGTCATATTCTTTGACCGTTTCATCAAAACAGATGTTCCAACTCCGCGATGCCTGCTTTAGTCCATAAATGCACTTAAGCAACTTGCACACTTTCCCGCTGCTCCCACTCTGATTGAAGCCTTCTGGCTGATCCATATAGACGCACTCTTCTAAATTACCATTTAGAAAAGTTGTCTTTACGTCCATCTGCCAGATCTCATAATCATGGAAGGCGGCAATAGCAAGAAGGACCCGAATGGATTTGAGCATAGCCACTGGAGAAAAAGTCTCGTCATAGTCCAAACCGGGTCTTTGACGAAAACCCTTTGCAACAAGTCTAGCCTTATAGGTTTCCACCTGTCCATCTACACCAATCTTTTTCTTGAAGATCCATTTGCATCCTATGGGTTTTACCCCACCTGGAGCAAAGTCCAAAGTCCATACTTTGTTGGTGTACATGGACTCCATTTCGGTCCTCATTGCATCTAGCCATCGTACCGAGTCCCCTCTCTGGATGGCCTGCTGGAAGCTAGTAGGTTCATCATCATCAATGACGCAATCCTCTCTATCTCCATCTATGAGAAAACCGTAGTATCTCTCAGGCGGATGAGACGGCCTACTACTCCTGCGGAGGGATGCGGGAATATCCTTTTCTTCTTGAACTACTGGTTCTACCAAAATTTCAGTAGTAGTTTGTGGTTCTGGAATTTCTTCCAGTTCTATTTCGCTCCCACTTGTTTCCTTTTCTAAAAACTGATGTTCTAGAAAATGGGCATTACGAGAAACAAAAACCTTTTGTTCCTCTGCGTAATAGAAATAATACCTCCTGGAGTTCTTTGGATATCCCACAAACTTACACTGTACCGATCGTGCCTCGAGTTTGTCTGCTTGCTGCTTTTTAACAAAAGCTGGACATCCCCATATCTTTAGATACTGAAGATAGGGTTTCATCCCACTCCACATCTGATATGGCGTGGTAGGCACAGTTTTGGTAGGAGCTATGTTCAAAAGATATGTTGCTGATTCTAGCGCATAACCCCAGAAAGATCGCGGTAACTCAGTATTACTCATCATGGAACGTACCATATCCAATAGGGTTCGATTCCGTCTCTCCGATACACCGTTATACTGTGGAGTGTATGGAGGAGTAAGCTGAGAGAGAATTCCTTTCTCTTTTAGGTAACCTAGGAATTCGACACTTAAGTATTCACCACCTCGATCAGATCTTAGTGTCTTGATACTTTTGCCGGTTTGGTTTTCTACTTCATTCTTATACTCTTGGATTTTCTCAAAAGCCTCGGATTTATGTTTCATTAAGAAAATGAATCCGTACCTAGAGTAATCATCCATAAAAGTAATGAAATAGGAAAAACCACCTCTTGCATGTGTAGACATTGGACCACATACATCGTTGTGTATGAGTCCTAAGAGCTCGCTCGCTCTTACTCCATGTCCAGTGAATGGAGTCTTTATCATCTTTCCTTTGAGAAATGATTGACAAGTGGCATAAGTTTGATATTCTAACGAATCCAAATATCCTTCTCTATGTAACTTAGTTAACCTTGTCTCTTTGATGTGACCTAGTCTACAATGCAATAAGAAAGCTTTATTTAATTATGGAGACTTTTTTTTAGTGTGTTCTGGACATTGAAAATCTGTAATTGGTTTAAGACATATATACCGTTATCCAGCGTACCGGACCTAATCAAACCATAATTTAGGTGGATGTTAACAACATCGCTTACAAACGTGAAATCATAACCTTCTTTTGATAAAAATGAAACTGATATGATATTACACGTTAAACTAGGTACACAAAAACAGTTATGCAAAACCAAAATATGTCCACTCTTCAATCCCAGGTGATAATCCCCTACGGACACAGCTCCCACGCTAGCTCCGTTAGCAACCTTCAGCACTCTACGGTTTCTCAGTGCCTGGAATGAATTGCATATATGAGATCCTGATCCGGTATGCAATACCTACGAAGTATAGTTGATTGACAGACAATTATCAATTACAAACACACCTGAAGTCGAAGCCACAGCTTGCTTCGGTTCCTGGTTCTTGGCGTTCCACGCCTTGCAATCTTTCTTCCAGTGCCCTTTCCTATGACAATGGAAGCACTCATCCTAGGCCACTACTTCCACCGCAATCTTTTTCTTTCCCTTCACTCCCACCTTACTAACACTTCCTCTAGGTTTGGTGGGGGCCTTATTCTTCCTTCCTTTGGCCCTAGCCTTGGACCCGGAAGAAGAAGCACCGCGAACAAACATAGCGGGTGTTTCCTTTGCCTTCTGCAAGGTGCCCTCTGCACTCCTCAACATGTTAAGGAGTTCTGGAAGTTCAACTTCTTTTCTTTGAATGTTGAAATTCAGAATAAACTGGGCGTAGGTGGAAAGAAGGGACTGGAGAATTAAGTCTGTATAGAGCTCGTTCTCTAAAGTCGTCCCGAGATCTACGAGCACTTCTATGTAGCCAATCATCTTTAGGACATGTTCTCCTATAGACGATCCGACGGCCAACCTCGCCTGAAATAGGTTCTTCGAGGTCTCGTATCTTGCTATACGAGATTGCTCCCCATACAGATCCTTTGTATGGAGAAATATGGATTCAAGATCCATATCCTCGTGCTTCCTCTGATGTTCAATATTCATCGAGGCAAGCACGACGCACTTGGCCTTCGCACAATCTAACTCCCAGGTTTTGTGGATTTTCTTATCCGCATTACTGGATTTAGGACAAGGGATAGCAGGTGCCTTAGTGGTAAGGGCATACCACAATTTGTCATAAGTCAAAGCCATGTTGACATTCCGCAGCCAATCTTTATAGTTTGGCCCTGTCAGTATATTTTTCTCTAAAAGTAACCTAAGGCCTGCTATGTTTTTGGGTCGCTGCAATGAGAGAGAGATGGAACACTTTAGCATGATGCTCTTGCAAGTTTAGAGTGGTTTTTAATTTATCTAAACTGGATGGCTCCCACTGTTTCTCGAATCCCTCCTCAAACCAAAAAGGAAGAACTAGCCAGGACTATTCTCACCGTACAATACTTGCTTAACCGTTCAGCCAGGCCGGTGTCGGTACTTCGAGGGAGGTTTTCCAACGCTTTCGCGAAGTTCCTTAATTAAATAACCTCTTTTCTCTGGGGGCGTAACCCCGCTGACACCTTTCTCGGCAACTACTTGGTTTATAGCATTGATCGTTAAGTGACGAATCTCCTGATGAGTAGCATATACTCACAGTAGGATCGGGATCCAAATATCATCGTGTGATAATGCTGAAGGAATCCTACCAACATTCATCACAGTCCAAATGGTATGCATCTCATTGCAAATTTCAGATTCTTTAGAAATTCCCGATATAAATTTTTGCCCCATGCTCTTATGACTTTGGCGTTAGGTCAAAATGTCATAAGTCACATGTCAAGTTCTACCCATCATTATCTTGTTAATTTGAACCCATCCGTACATATCGTTGACGTTTGGACAAAATGATAATACAACTGTCCCAAACTAACTCATCTATCTATGCAACAAATGAATACCCAGCAGCTACCAAACACTATGCCTTGGCGTTAGGTCAAAATACATAGTTTGAATACTACTGAATACCCAAATGAAATGACGTAGGGCTACGAATGGTTTTGGCGAAACCGTGAACGTAGTGAACTTGATATGACCGAATGAACCTGATAGCTTTTAAAAGGAGTGGTTAAAGCTCCGCAATTAAAATATCTTCTGTTTTAAAAATAACCGAGTGGTTTCTTTTAAACTGTTCCAACGATTCAACTTCGGTTTATTTTCTATGCATTAATAATAATGCGTCCCATCAATTAACCTATCATTGCAGAAAACAACGAAAATACAACGTCCTCTTATGCCATCCGCATTCGCCACTGGGTCCCGTCATCACCCGTTAGGTTACTTAACTAACGACAGAGCGGGGGCTGGGCTAGCGCGGGTGAAAAACATAAGTGACGTCTAAATAGCTATCATATATAGATATTGTACATTCGTTTGACGCAATAATAGGCATTCCAGATCACAGATGAACATTATTGGATATACAAGCAATCCGCGTTTCTTTTAAGCCTGCAACGAAAGACGGATTACACAGTTATGATGAATAGCCATTATCCCACCCTAGACCCCTACGGGTACGGCAAACTACCCGCCAAGTACCCGAAGTGAAGCGGTCTCCCTAAAAAACGTGAGCAGGACACTAAACACTTCAAAGTACCCGGTAGTTTGTGCACCCCACCTTAGGTCTATCCTAGCAGCAAAAACAGTAAAATGAAATAATACAACGGTGGCTACAACCGCAACCTGGATGTGCCCCGCAAAATAATATTACAACATATTACAATTACATCGAATGAATGAATATTAAAACCCATCTCAAACCCCGGATAATCATCACAACAATCAAATCAAGTTCATAATCACAAACAGTAAAATCATTACAGAAATGTGCAACCCCCTGCCAACCGACAAACTAACAGTTAGGGGAGGTTTACGAACACATTATACAATTCACAGATATAATCTAATTAGCCAAACATCGTATAATTTCGATCGAGCAAACACATTAGATTCTACTCCAAAAACTTCTCTGTGTACCTGAGACTTGAGCAGAAAATAATCATTCCAGAAATAACAAAATAACCATAGAAGAATTCTGGGGAAATTTGTGTTGAATCGGCCCCAACTCAGCAGCGAATCCGCGGCCGATCGCTTGGATCGGCCGCTGTTCCGTGGCGTCGTGGCCGATTCAGGAACCCAATTTTCTCCAGAATTCATATATTTTCCTACATGTATTTTTAGAGGTCCCTGAAAAATTTTTAGACCTCATTTTAAATTCGACAGAAACTTGGTGATTTCGATGTTTTTTCCGGTTCGTTTTGCATTCGAAATTCTAACGACTTTGCTAATAAGTTAGTTATTGTTTAGCGAGGCTCTGATACCACTGTAAGTCGATGTATTACACCCCACGAGTTGCGGGGAGGCGGAAATATGAAAAACAATCTAGTTCTTTAGATTAACATCGACTAACCGAAAGGATCTTTGCTAAACTATAACTAACACTAACATAGGAGTTGTTAACTACTATGGTAGAAGATTATACCTAATGAACTGTGTCCTTCTTCTTCTTGTTATCCACCTCCTCGTCGGCCTCCTCTATGTAATAGACGATCCACCCGAGAGCTTCTACTCCAAGCTTTGCCTCTAATCTTGAGGTAACTAGGTTTCTCTAGTTGCTAATCAAAGTCAACTGGGTGATATAGAGTATCGATATGGATTAATTTGTCTTTCTAATCCTTGATCTCAACACATGAGAGGGTAGGATTAGGGTTTGAAGATAGAGAGCTTGAGGAGAGAGAAGGTGAGGATAATAATGATAATGAAATAATGATCCTTCTTGAATATATGAAGCATAATCATTTATCAAAATTAATAAATCAAATGATTAATCATCATGCTTCATTTATTCATTATGTGTGATTCATTACATGAGTCATTAACCATTTAATGCATCATTAATGACATGAATGAATCACACAAATGAGTCACTAAATCAATAAATGCTTATGCCACCTAAACCCTCAAGTCATCATCCTTCTAGAAGTTTCTCGCCAAATTACGAGAACGCCCCTCCTATCTGTGAAAACACGGAAAAACTTTATACTGTATAAATCCAATAATCCGATACTAGAATCTGGCTTAAACCAAAGCCGGCTACTAAAAACTGTCCGAACATCGTACGTACGTTTAAACACGTATGCGTCCGAACCCTTGTCGTAAAACCATACGACCTCTATATCGTTTCTCCTGGAGCTGGGAAACTCTCTGTGTGGGACTCTAAAGACTCGACTACTACGCTGGCAGTAGGTTTAACCACAGACCGCAAGCGGCACTAGCAGTACGTAACGGTCCCCAGGTAGATGTCGAAATGTAGGCCGATGAGGAAACCCATCTGAACTCCTACTGAGCCTGATGTGACAATCTCCGTACAGTCTGGTCTGTTCGTCTAGGACTATCGCATATCGGGCCTAGGGGGCGGCAAGCGTCAGTCCCCTAAAAGCGGTATTAGTCGTGTCGGAGCGTAGCCCATTACACCTTGAGAAACTACTGGAAAACCTACCAGTAAATCTCGCTTGCCCTGGCCAGGGACTTTGCGTAATGGCTCTCCAGACACAGCGCGATATCAACTCCCAATACCGGGAGAGACGAATCCTGTCTAACCACTACTGCCTCCAAGTGCTCGGGACTGCACCCAACTGCTACCTGTTTGCACGAATCCTTTGAGTTGTGATAGGGTAGCAATCTAAGAACAGTGGGACACACTCGGGGCGAAGTAGCAGCGTCAAGTCTGCGGACTATGCTGTACTCATGTCACCTTGGAACTGTTAACTGACGACGGGTATAATACCAACCAACAGTTCCCTGCGAGTCCTGTCCGGTGTACCCGTAACCCAACGAGCACCTGTATACTATCTCCAGTACGACGTACTGATGGCTGTGGGACAGACCATCTCCCCAACTGGGATGAGAAGCGTACACACTAGTCTACTCCGGAGTATCGATGCCCTGTCTCGATAATCCTACGACTAGGGACCTGAAAAAGGATGTGCTTGTAGACTACCCATCCCCCACTAGTGTGACTGCCATCACAACACTGGTAGTCAAGCAAGATCCTAAGGGCTCTATCAATACGTACACACATATTAAGATAGATAAAACTAAGTAGCATACTACCATGTTTACCAAGACTGTTAATATAACTGTGAATATCCCAAGCTTCCATTAAGTAGTATACTGGCTAGTATTATACAATAATGGCCCCTAGGGCATATACACTAACATTTGCGATGCTAGGGTTTTTCTTGAGTTGCCCAAATGAGGTATAATTTCTTTCATTTAGGTTAGTTTTAGTTTCTTGCACCCTAGTTGAGTTTAGAATGTGATTTGGTTAGGGTATATGATGTTTGGAAAATTCAAGAGAAGGGTTAGGGTGTTTGTGTGGATTTTGTGTTGTTTAGGGGCTGTTACAAGACTTGAGTGGTGTTTTTATGACCTAGAACAAAAAATAGAACCCAAACACGAACTTAGATCTTTCCGACATCGGTTAATTGACAGTTGTGAATGTATATGGGAATTTGGAGTAACCCGAAGACACTAAAATTTATTTAGCAAACACAGAAAGGTGAGCAGGTGATCTAGAAGCTAACCCCAAGACCCGAGGCCCCCATTCTTCTCCCAAGCCGCAAATAAATTCCTCCAGGCCGCAATTTGCAGCCTGGTCGTGGTGAAATTGTGTGATGCTTTGTCCATAGCTCCTATATCTTCTAATTAGACTAACCCTGTATGCAAAATTCCCTAATTTGGCCTAGGGTGAAATCTCGGAGAGTTTTTCCTAGGTTGTTGTTTTCGTGTTTTTGCGATTCTGAAACTTGGGTTTTGATATTTGATATTGTATTTTTTCATTAGATGTTTGTACGTCAAGGACGAGGGATAATTGGTTGTTTTGCATGCGTAGGCTAGGTTCTAACCTATGAGCACACCGTGTGCCGTATTGGTTTTCCGGATTTCATTTTAATAGCATTGCGACTATGTATATATTATAGGAACCTTCTGGTGGATTTCGAGACGATGAAGTATATCGATTACGGCTGAACATCGAGTTCCGCAGGTGAGTAGATCTATATCTACAGGGGAATTCGGGTGGATGGCGTATAGCACCCCCGCAATTTTTTGATGGAAACCGATATATAGAATATGGTTAAGGAAACCTAGATTACAAAACTAAGGATAGGGTTAAAAATATAGTTAGAGATGATATGAATGATTGAATATTTATGTCTAGAAATGTGAAGAAAGCTATAGTGATATGACTCTTTGACATGATATGATAGAAATGATGTCTCGAATTGATATATGAGGATATAAAAAGATAATGTGAACCACGATATATAGATAGGTAGTGCACGAGAATAAGTAGGAGATTATGAGTAGCATGACATGAGATTAATAAGGTAGAATGTATATAAATAAAATTAACTTGATATAAGACGACTTAATGTGATGAAAAGAATATACGATGTGATATGATGACTTGATTGATATGCCGGTATACGGATGCGTGTCGATACGAGATGATTGATACCATTGCCGGTCCCCTGATATGAGATTGTTATGGATGTAACATGGGATATAGGCATATAGATATAAATAATGTTTTGAATCATGAGTGATATGCCGTACGAGACGTTATGTCCGTACACTCGTTGTCATATAGGTTGATAGGATCCCTAATGGTTAAATGCCGCCGTACGATGATTTGGCGTACGTGATGAGTTTTATGATGATTGATCTGTACCCTTGACTAGAGGATGTTGTACGATTGATTATACCGTACGTGATATTGTTAGGCTGGATGCCGATGGATAAATTCACCGAATCGGATATATTATATATACGTATACATATTAGCATTTTGCGTACGATGTACCTTATGCCACGTTCATGTCATTCTCATTGCATTACATATACCTGTGCTAGTACCCTTACACCATTATCGATGATGCGTATGTTACACTTACACAGATTGGCCAGCTCACACACTTCATCATCGATAATTGCTATATCACTCACACAGTAGAATTGCTACATCATGCCATTATATTGTTATGCTCACATTATGATGATATGCCCATGCTCACATCACTGTTCCATGTTGCATGATATACGGATATGCCTACATTCTATTATATGCCGCATACATCATGCTTTACGATTATACGCATTGAGATACGGTGTTTTTATGAGATTTCTCGATTTGAGAACCGTGGTTATTTCAAAAGAAAGTATGTATTATTTTAAAAACCCGGTTTCTCTTGATATGATATTTCGAGACGTCCACCATGCGTTTGCTTGGTTCTGAGACGTGTGATATGTGAAACACGATTCGAGATATTGGATGATCCGTTTGCGGGTTCATGGTGGACCCGGTATGGCTCCCCGGGGCGAGAAATGATTTTTGTGGTGTAGACAATGAGCATAGAAGGGAGGTCACTATCTACCAGTGATTGGTTGGACCTGGCGGTTATCCGGAGGATACCGACTGTAGTCGAGAGTTGGATATGGGCCAATCCGTACTGCCGGAGCCCGAGGGCTGATCCCGCAGACGGAGCCCGTGGGCCGATCCGGACTGACGGAGCCCGAGATATGAGGATTTACGTATCGATGTTAGACACGGGTTTCATGATGTTTCGAGTGTCGATGTTGGACACTCAGGTCCCATGATTTTGATGTGTCGTTGATGGACACACGGATTGATATCCTCCTATTTTCATGCATATTCATTTATGATATTTACATGCATGATGTTGTTGTGTCATTGATGGACACCTAGATGTTATCCACATGCAGATAGGCATTGATTATATTGTTGCCACATATGTAGATACGGTCACCCTAGATATCATAATATTACCTTTATGATATAGTTGACCTAGGAAGTCGTTATTTTATTCAATTTCTACCTGATGATGTTTTCTACGCAGGAGTTGGCAACTCAACCCTGTTGTGCTACAGTTCTTGCAGGTTGACCGCATGGATCAGTAGCGGCATCGCTGGCACACAGCTGCTTTCGTGTGTTTTGCTTTGGTAGGTGGTATATGTTGGATCGTACCACTCTTGTATTTATTATTCCTGTTGTATCTAGTTAACTTCATCAATCAGAAACTAGTATTTGTATAAGTAGAAATACTTAGCAAGACTTGTAGTTGCGAGACTTGAGCGATGGATTATATTTTCGCTTGGTGGGTTGATTTCTTGCTTTACATTATTCTTTGTGTTGATCTTCGCTGTTGGGCGTCGTATACTTTTATTCTGTCTTGCGTTGTTGTGATTCCGCCGATTGGCTAAGAGTTAGCTCCCGCTTGGGGATGCCTTTCATATTATCTTGTATTTGTGGTTTTGGATCAAAATATACAAAGGAGGTGCTGCCCAAATTTTTAAAAGATGAAACATATTTTTCAACTAGCATAATCCACTTGCATTTTTCATGTTCTATTATTTATGCATTAAGAAAACATTTGATTTCATTATACCATTATTTCAAAACTTCACCTCTTTTATTTTCTTTAAAAAGGTTTAGATTTCTGGGTTTCGGCTTACTTGGTTTACGTTACGCCTTAAGACGTGGCATGATTAAGGTACCGGTCACGAACTAGATTTTCGGGTCATTACAAATTTGGTATAAGAGCACTAGGTTTAATCTTGGTTCAATTCTATGTTTGACTATGCGGAGTCTAGCGCGTATATATATTTCGGAACCTAGGCTTGACCTTACGGAACTTAGACTTAAACAGGGGGGTATTAGACCCGAACTTTCGTTTCATAGGCTGACCCTGATTGATGGAGTAGTTTGCTTAAGTAGAGTGACGTACCGTACGTATGTTCCGCGACATATTTACGATACGATATTCCACTTAAGAAACCTTAGGATGTACATATTTTGAGATTTGTGGTTCTCTTCGTTCCCTTGATCATGCATCCATTTGAGATCCTTGATTCTATTCGTTTCTATGATCATGCTCTCACTGATTCCGTTCCTCCTTATGATCATGTATCCATTATGGATCTATTGATTCCTTCCATTCCTTTGATCTATTTTCGTCGATATATGATTGAGGTTCCTGTCACCATAGGGTGAGCACATATTGAGCTGCTGCTAGTGATGTGGTCAGGGCGAGCTCGTCATGGACGAGGACTGACCATTGTGTTTTCTGGTGACATGGGAATGTCTCGATGTAGTGTTTATGTTGTGACCTCTCGTTTGAGGCCAGTGTTCGGTTTTGTACCGTATGATCGGGCCACTGTTAGAGGCTGCCTGTTGTGAGAGGACTGTTGATGTATAGCCTACCTCAGAGATTGTGATGTCGTCTACCTTGCAGATAGATGACCCAGCTGTTGCTGAGATTAATGGGATGTCGCTTCGAGAGCTTATGAGCTGAGATCGCTGGAGCTTCCAGAAATGATGCGACAGAAGATAGCTTGTCTATCTTGAGTTAAGAGACGAAGGTGATTCGTCAGATTTGATGCACTGACGCAGGCTCAGTTGAGTTGAAGATTTCCACTGTGGAGAATCTTATTCAGATCTAGTGTAGATCCATCCAGAGATGATGTGGTTCGTTGGATGATCCGTTAGGAGATCAGTAAGTGGACCAGCTTCGGATAGAGGACCTCACCCAGATGCGTTGTGAGTTGATCGATAATGGATGAGTATGGAGTATTCCTCCGATGGTTGGGACGAGTTCTCGAGGATGTGTTCGGCTAGATATCTTCTACAGAGAGATGAAAACACCGAGTTCATAATTTTGATTCCCTGTGAGAGACTCCGGATTGACTGTAGCCGAGAACAATTGCAGTACGCAGATAGCTTGACGTGACGTCGAAGTGGACGATAATAAAGACGAGTGGAAAAAGAGGTTAGTGCGAGATGCTGACGAGCTGTTGTTACTCCCCATTGAGATTAGAGATCTGATAGGTATACAGAGACGTTGGGGTACGACCAGTTCCTAAGGAAAAGCTATGTTGAGAACGCAGATGTCCAGAAAGCGAGAAAAGATTATGCAAGAGTACTAGCCTCCGTATAGTTCGGCATAGGCGAGATCGGAAGAGACCTTGAGCAGGTTGCTTCCAGGACACTGCTGCGATAAGATTTGCACCCAGGATCAGTTGTGTCTCGTGTAATCAGAGGGCCAGAAGCCGACACCAGTGACGTGCTGCTTTACGAGTGGTCATGCAAATTGGCCGAGAGATGACCAGAGGAGTGCCAGAGCTAAATCGTTTCCGTTAGCACACCTGACCGGGCCGACGAGCCGATGGATTGCGAGATCGGTAATCGACAGAGAAATAAGGACCCAGAGATAGCAGACACCAGACCATGAGCAGGTGGCAAGCAGATGTTCTTGCTCTTCCAATTTTGGGCGCACCAACATTTTTCGACATTGTAAGAGGTGTACCTCAATGTCATTTGTTGCGATTTTCGTTTGTGATCCCAGTATCATGCTTATATCGCTTGAATTTGAGTTTTGATGATTGGGTTTCATGATATTGTTTTTGTGCACCATGGGTGCACCTACTAGGTATTACATTTTTGTGCATAGTTATTGCACTTGATTTATGTTTTTACATCGCTGCATCGGTTTGCAATTTGTGCATATCAATTGCACTTGATATTGATTTTGTATCTTGGATGCACGTGTTTATGATTTCGTGGATTTCATACGGTAGATTTGATTTTGTGCATGTGGTACGCATTCGATTTGGTTTTTGCGCTCGGTAAAGCTTGCATGTGCTTGCTGCATCGATACAGATTTTGTGCATATAGTTGCACACGTTTTTTATTTTTATACACCTTGATACACTCGGTGATGCTTTTTATATGCATTTGAGTAATTAATGCGTTTCCGTGCACTTGTTGCACCCGATTTGTATTTTGTGCAATTGTTGCAGTAGGTTTTTACGCTGTGCATTTGTTGCACTGTATTTGTATTTCTTGCATTCGTTTCACTTTATTTGTATTTCGTGCACTGGATGCACTGTATTTTGTATTTCCTGCACTGGAAGCACTGTATTTTGTATTTCATGCACTGGGTGCACCGTATTTTGTATTTCGTGTATTGGATGCACTGGATTTATATTTCATGCACTAGATGCACCAGATTTGTATTTTGTGCATTTCTTGCACCAGATTCGTATTTCATGTGTTTGTTGCACCGGGTGGGTTTTTCGTGCATTGGTTACACTGCATTTATACTTTGTACATTGGTTGCACCCGATTTACGTCTTTGAGCATTTGTTTTACCATATTTATGTTTTTGTGCGCGTCGCACTTGACGTTCATTTTTCATGCGCTATACCGCACTGGGCATTTATTTGGACTTGACGCGCTTGGGTTGGATTTTTGCGCATATGAGGCGCTTGATATTGGATTTTGTGCGCATCAGATGCACTTGAGTGAGATTCTACTCGTGCATGTTGGATGCCCTTGATTTAGATTTTTTCCGTGCATATTGGATGCGATTTTATTCTTGCATGTCCGATGCCCTTGATTTAGATTTCATGTATGCATGATGAATGCACTTAATTTGGATTTTCGTGCATGATTGGGCGCATGATATGAGATGTGATTTTGTGCACACCGGATGCACTCGAATGGGATTTTCATTTGTGCATGTTAGTTGCACTGGGTTGAGATTTTCGTCCACTATAGATGCACTTAATGTTATTATCGTGCACACCCGTTGCGCTGGACAGATGCTTTCGTGCACACCCGTTGCACTTAGTTTTGCTTTCGTGCATATTGTGGCACTTGTATTTGGATTTGATTTCCATGCGCACCAGACGCACATGATTATTGGTTATGCCTTTTGGGGATGATTTTGCTCTTGAGCACTTTGTTTTCATGATGGGCACTATACTATATAGTAGCCGAACATGACTGATCTGAGGACAGTACCTGAGTATTTTGCATGCATTAAAAGTTTAACAAGAGGTTTTCAAAAAGGAGCTATAGTCTCGCTATTTCCTACGTGTCCGCGACCGACACGAACGTTTATAAAGGAAAACCTTTTGTGATATTTTTTTAAAGAACGGAACGTATATTTTAGCAAAACCTATATGAACATATATTTATTACCTTACAAATGAACGTCCCTAACTTGTGCCGTGAGTTACGCAACACAGGGCGATTCAAAAAAGAACTTGCATGCATTTTATTCAGTGTTTAGAAGATTTTTTTCAAGGATGCGTACTTTATATGTATTATAGTATTTGACTAGTGTGAATTGGATTTCAGTATTGGATTTCGAGATCAGTATCTCCATTGTAACTCCGATGATTGCGTGACGCTTGACGGAGTTCGGTTTTGAGTTTCGTACTCGTTTTCAGGCGCACACGATGCGCTGTAATATTTCTATATCTTCCGTGATTTCGGAGCCCCGTTGATTTGAGTTGATTATTGAAATGTTTTAGCTTTTGGCGGTTTAAATTTAAATTCGGGGACCGAATTTATTTAAGGGGGGAAGATTGTAACATTTCAGAAAATATAAAATATTATTTTTGAAATTTAATATTAAAATAATATATTTCACGAAAACTACCCGATTTGCGAAATTTGGGTTTTCGTAAGATGGTATAAATATATACCAATATTTGTGAAATAATTGGAGATTAAAATTATTTATTCATTTAAAAATATATTTATTGGATTTGGAAATTTTTTAATTAATTATATGCAGTTTAAAAATTAAACCCGATTAGTGCACTACTAATCGCGATTAGGCCAAATCCGCGTTTCTACATTTTCCCATGGCTAATGCACCATGTCATGTTACATTTTGTTACATGTTGTCGCATTTGTGTTGTTTTATGGGTATTAAGTGTATTTTTGTAAGAAAAAGAGAAATGGGTTAAAAGGAGAATGATTAGAGAGAGAGAAAGAGTGAGACATGAGTGTGAGAGGATGAGAATAAGAAGACAGAGAGAGAGAGGGCTGACTCATTCATTTTCCCCCCAGTATTTTTCTTCTCCTTCTTCATCTTCAAGCTCCCTCATTCTACCCTCATGACCCATCTCAAAATTTTCATCAAACCCTATACTCCCTTCATAAAAGTTGATCTCCACCTCATCCTTAACACATTCGACCAAGCAAAGTTGGATTTTGAAGACTTTGGGTAGCTAGGGTTTTTCTTGAGGTCCCCAAATGAGGTATAATTCCTTACATTTAGCTTAGTTTTAGTTTCTTGCACCCTAGTTTACTTTAGAATGTGATTTGGTTAGGGTATGTGATGTTTATAACATTCAAGAGAAGGATTTGGGTGTTCATATGGATTTGGTGATGTTTAGGGGATGTTACAAGACTTGAGTGGTGTTTTTATGATCTAGAACAAAAAAATAGAACCCAAACACGAACTTAGATCTTTCCGACATCGGTTAATTGACAGTTGTGAATGTATATGGGAATCTAGAGTAACCCGGAGACATTAAAATTTATTTAGCAAACACAGAGAGGTGAGCAGGTGATCTAGAAGCTAACCCCAAGACCCGAAGCCCCCATTCTTCTTCCAGGCCGCAAAATAAATTCCTCCAGGCCGCAATTTGCGGCCTGGTCATGGTGAAACTATGTGATGCTTTGTCCATAGCTCTTATATCTTCTACTTAGACTAACCCTGTATGCAAAATACTCTAGTTTGGCCTAGGGTGAAATCTAGGAGTGGTTTTCCTGGGTTGTTGTTTTCGTGTTTTTGCGATTCTGAAACTTGGGTTTTGGTATTTGATATTGTATTTGGTGGTTGGATGTTTTTACGTCAACGATGAGGGATAATTGGTTGTTTTGCATGCGTAGGCTATAGGTTCTAACCTATGACCGCACCGCGTGCCGTATTGGTTTTCCGAATTTGATTCTAATAGCATTGCGACTGTATATATATTGTAGGTACCTTCGCGTGGATTTCGAGATGATGAAGCACATTGACTATGGCTGAACAAGGAGTTCCGCAGGTGAGTAGATCTATATCTACGAGGGAGGTCGGGTGGATGGCGTATAGCACCCCCGCAAGTTTTTGATGGAAACCGATATATAGAATATGGTTAAGGAAACCTAGATTAGTAAACTAAGGATAAGGTTAAAAAGATAATTAGAGATGATAAGAATGATTGAATATTTATATCTAGATATGAGATGAAAGCTGTAGGGATGTGACTCTTTGACATGATATGATAGAAATGATGTCTCGAATTGATATATAAGGTTATGAAAAGAGAATGTGAACCACGATATATAGATAGGTAGTGCACGAGAATTAGTAGGAGATTTAGAGTAGCATGACACGAGATTAATAAGGTAGAATGTATATATATAAACTTGACTTAATATAAGACGACTTAAAGTGATGAATAGAATATACGATGTGATATGATGACTTGATTGATATGTCGGTATACAGATGCGAGTCGATAAGAGATGATTGATACCTTTGCCGGTCCCCTGATATGAGATTGTTATGGATGTGACCTGGGATATAGGCATATAGATATATATAATGTTGTGAATCATGAGTGATAATGTTAGTGATATGTATGCTCTAGAGGCCATTACTGTACATACGATTATATTGTAGTGGATGCTTGGACATATATATGGAGGACATTCTTGCTCGACAAGATAGTATGCTATCTGGTTGCTCTTTATCTTAACATGTACTCTGATTGTCTCTGTTTCATATGTTGAGAAAGCTCTTAGGATGAGTACTTGACTACCAGGACTATGATGTAGATCATACTAGTGGGGACAGTGTAGTCGCTAAGTACATCCTTCAAATGTTCCTAGTCGTAGGTGTATCGAGACAGGCCATCAATATACCAGAGTAGACTAGCGTATGCTTCTCGACCCATGTAGATGGGCGATGGATGATCCCATATCGATTGGTGTTTGACATCAGATACAGTATACAGGTGCTCAGTAGAGACTGGGTATACTGAACGGACTCGCAGAGAACTCCCAGATGGTATTATACCTCACGTCTGATGGCAGTTCTCTGGTGACACAGGTACAAGTTAGTCTGTAGACCCGAGATCGTCATAGAGTCTTGTGTGATTCCCACTGTGCTTTGATTTCCATCATACCACGCCCAAGAGGGCGTGCAAAACGGTGGCTTTTTGCTACAGTCCCGAATCATATGGAGGCAATGAGCGATAGGAGGGGTTTCGTCTCATCCGGTATAGGGAGTTGATGTTGCGCTGTATTCGATTGGCTTTAACTGGAAATTTCTGGCCAGGGTTGCTGAGATTTACTGGTAAGTGTTATCAGTAGTTTCTCGAACTGTTACGGACCTCATATCGACATGACTTATCGGTTACTGGAGTTTGACGTATACTACCCCTAGACTGGATATGCGACATATCAGACGAAGAGACCGGACTGTACGGGAGTGTTACTGATTGGATTCGTAGGAGAATGTACAGTCTTGCTTATTGATCTTCTGATCGCGCAATACCTGGGTAGTTGTTACGTTTAGCTGACCGCTTGCAGCTTGTCGGTGTTTGATATGTTCATCACCTACTGCCGGCGTATTGATGATTCTTTAGAGTCCTACACAGAGGTTTCCTGGCTCAGGAAAAACGGAGTAGGAGCACATATGTGATATGTGAGGGACCGAGAATAATACAATATGAGATACTGTATTCTATTCTCGCGATATGAGATATCGGCCGGGTATATGTGATATAGCTGGGTCATCGGATTAAGTGTTGATTCGATGAATTGGTAGATGTTATATTAGTTGGTTATATGTATTATAGCCGGGTTATCGGATCAAGTGTTGATTCGATAATTTAATGTATATTATATATGGTATATATTATATTACATTAACTAATATAAGCTCGCTTTATTAATTCATTTTCTCATGGGATAATACATTGATGTATATGTGATATATGTTAATTGTATTATTTTCTTTTGTTATAAAATATATTATATATGTGATATATAATATTGTAACATGTTAGGGTTACAAAGGCAACGTGTTTTGTAGAGTTAAAACATGGTTAGGTTTTGGATTAGGGTTAAGAATGCATGAAGCTTCATGAAGCTTCCATGAAGCTTTTTGTCACTTGCTTTGATTTTTTATGTAGATATTTCTTAACCCAACCCAAACCCTTTACCCTAGTCTATTCTGTACAAGGGTTAAGCCTTCATGCTTAACTCATGGTTGATTTGTAACCACAGCAATAATTCATTATTCATCACAAAAGGATTTGCTTCATCTTCTTCTTCTTGGTTCATGAAGAAAACCTTCACTAGCTTTTTCATTTGTGATGTTTATAAGTGAGAAATTGAAAACAAAAGAGTGCAAAATTCCTACTTCATCATCCTCATCTATTCTAGCCACTTAGATTAGGGTGTTTGCTTACTAATACTTGATTAGTGAAGCAGGTGCTCGGGTTTGAGATTCTTCAAGGTAGATCATCTTGGATTAGTGAAGTCTTCAAGTAAGAAGCATCATTCTTTTCATGGAGCTTCTCAAGAGTCCGGGTACTTGATGATCGCAGTGAAGGGACCTCAACACGGAGCTTATGAAGCGAAGAAACGAACTACAAAGGTTGTAATCGCTATCTCTTTACTTCTTTTTATGTGATCCAAACTTGTTAACCTAGAAATTCTAGCATGATTCATTGTTTGCTTGCTTTGCACCTCTCTAAAATTTTAAAGTGACATGTGTGATGCTACCAAACCCTAGACTAGGTGCAAGGGAAGCCCAACAGTGGTACCAGAACCAAACTAGAATTCTAGATACGGTGTTATAACAATTACGAAAACGAAAATCACTTCAAAAAATGATATTATGAATACCCTATTTTGCTCTCTGTAAATTTTCAAAAAAGTCATTTAAAATTTTTTCAAACGGGTGCAGAATGGTCTCTGGAGTAAAATATGAACACAGGTGAAATACAGGGGGGGTTCCTCTATTTTGGACCGGCCACCATAAAGTAAATTCCGGCCAGGCCGGACCTACCACCTCCTTTGGCTCCCGTATTGCTCCTGTGCTCATTTGACTCCATTTTGGGTTTCCTGGTATTGTTTATTTTGCCCAATTTTCATGTGATGATTAGTTTGACTTGGGGCTAATTTGTAGTGTTTCGTAGTTGTATTATTTAACACTGTATTGGTAACCTTGACTATTTTTAACAGTTCGAACGAACATCGAGCACCACACTTTCTACCCCGCTGAAATTTCCAAGTGTTGTAATTCTCCTAAGTTAACTTTATATTCAAAAGTCGCGCAAGTATCCTATGGAACCTCTAGAAGATCATAATAACCTTAACTCGATTCTATGCCCACGGAACCGCCAACGAACCTTCGGGTTTACCGTAGTTCCGTGGTGTTATAGGTGAGGCGTTGGTTAACACTTTGTACGGCTGGACCATAGATACTGTGGCGCGATTTTGGGTATTTGTAACTTTGCTCAAGTGTTGAGCTCTTGGGGTAAAACGTGGGTGTATGTTGATTCGATCGAAACGTTAAACATCGTCATGATATTCTAGAATGTGATACAATATTTGGAATCCATAAATATAGTTATGAGATAACTAGTTTGAATGTTATAAATCTAGCAGTTTAGTCTCATTTGATCGGTTGCCACGGGATTTTGATGCGATCAAAAGTCCGTCGCAATCATGTAGCATACGCTGATACTCTCCGGGTAAACTTAATAGATAGCCACGCCCCATAGCCCCTACCAAGTGACTGTAGGAGAACCCCGTCGCCTAAATCATCCGTTCGGGTGCTCGTGGAAGCGGTGTTCCTCCTTAGTGCACTTCGTTGACGGCACCGAGGGGTGCGGCCGTCTACTAAAGTTTCCGACGAGCATTCGATCAGAATGTCGGGAATCTTGTTGAATTGCCCGACTATATATTGAAAAGTGTTTTCGATATTGAGACTAAAATGTGGGGTTTATAATTGTTAGGCATGCGATGTCTAAGGAATTCATTTGGTTAGGCATGAAATCCAAAGTATGAGATACTTTGGGTTTATGATGTCTAAGGAGGTTGCGGATTCTAACTGTTGTAGTTTTACACTTTCTTTTCTGCGACCGTAAGTGTAATATGTGGTGTATCGCCGGTTTCGTTGCTATATGTGAACGACAATTAGGATACACATATTTTACTTACGTTGATGACATGTGATGTTATGAGTTGCTTGGATATGTTATTTTGGATCGTCGTGTTTTGAATAGCCGGGGGTTTTATGTGAGATGAGAGTTTTTCATTTTCATTCATGTAAAATTCATTGTATGTAATATTCTTTTATTGGGGCACTTCCGGTTTGAGGATGATGTCACCATAGTATATTATTTACTTCTCCGCATTAGGATAGACCCAAGGCGGGGGCACAAGTAACCGGGTTCTGGAGTCAAGTGGAAGACCATCTCGAGGAGTCGAGACCAGGTCTCCTAACTCTAGAATTGGCAGTGTTACTTGTCGCTCTCGTAGGGGTCTAGGGATGTGGGTTTGGCTATTCATCGCGACGTGGAATCCGTGTTTTATACAGGCTCGCATTGAAACATGGAAATCCTAGTATATCCAATATTTCATATATGTTCTTCTGCTGCATTGTTCCGTGATGAGATCATATTACTGTCTGAGACGATGTTTATATTATATATATGAGATATATATTATATATTATTAATTTCTTTTCATATCTAATGCTTGTGAAGCATAATAAAATGGGACTTCATTAATGTGATTAATGAAATAAAAGAAAGCTAAAGATGTTGTGGAATCGAATTTTTCAAAAAAAATGTAGCTCTAGTTTTTTCTTTGCATAGCGGTGTTCCTTGTAGAACATCCAGCACCTTATTCGATAAGGAAAGAGCCGAGATCCCTTCACCGGGAGTGACCTCTTAAGCAATAACTGGCAGATGCTACAACTCTCGGTTTTGTCTTTTGATTGCAGTTCTAGTTTTTGATTTTCATAGTGGTATTTGTGAAATATCTTGCACTTTATTCGATAAGGAAAGAGCCGACGATCCCTTCACTGGTTGTGACCTCTTTAGCAAAACTAGTAAAGGCCTCAAAAACACTCCATTTAAATGATTTGATTCTACAACGATATCAAGTTCATTACGCAAAGGGTTTTCTTAAAAACCTGTCGTAGCCCTCGGTCATTTCAATTAAATACTAGTTAGTATTCGTGCTACGTTTGTTGATTATGTTAAGGCGTAGTGTGCGGTAGCTGATTAGTGCTTATCTGTATAAGTATATGATGCGATTGAGTTAGGGTAGTCGTACGACTTTGTTGACTATGTTAAGGGTCGTGCGGGTGGGTTTAATTCAATCGGAAAATGACGGGTTGAACTTGACTAGCACTTATGATTTGTTGATTATGTTAAGGTCATATAGCTGCTAGGGGTAAAATATTATCGGGAATTTCAAGTGTTGAAATTTGCAATGAGATTGTTGTAGGGTTACTAGGCCCTCTAACAAGGTACTACAAGGCATCAACCATGCCCGATTAAAATTTTAGCCGTGCCTAACAATCCTAAACAAGATCTTGGCTAGACTATTAGGCTATCGCATACAAGTAAATAACTTTTACTACTAAGTGAATACGAAATACAACCTTTGTAGATCGGTCCTTCACTTCTAAAGCTTCTTGTTGTAGTCCCTTTGCTGCGATCATGGTTCTCCCGGGCTCTTGCATGGCTTCACGAGGCGAAAGAAGCGTCCTTGCTTGAAGTCTTCGAGGCCGAAGATGATCTACGTCGAGGGAATACCAACTCAAGCTTCTACTTCACTAACTAGAGAATTAGTGAAGCAAACACCCTAAACTAAAGTGCTAGTCTAGTAGAGGATGGAGAAATAGGAAGTGGGTTCTCTTTAGAATTTTATTTCTCACATTCTTTCACTCTCTTTTCAAAACCCTAGCAAGCTTTTTCTTTTTGCTCAAAGTACAAGAAGATGAACAAAAGAAAAAGATGAGGATAATTATCAAGTGAGTGAGCTAACCATGGGTGAGTGAGTATCATATACTAACTCATGTAGAGACATAACCATGGCTAATCCAAATGGTTAGGATAAGAAAAATCCAAAGTAAAGACAAAGTTAGTGGACTTTGTCAAAGCAAAGGAAGCTTCTACAAGCTTCATGCTCTTTCCAAATCTCCACTAATTTTGTAATAACCTTAAATAAATATAACCCACCATAATAAATAGAATGGTGTATGTCTTACACACCCATGAAAGATGTATCATCAACCATTTTAATATATATCTCATATATACTAAAGTTGTGCACATGTGAGAAAAATCCTTAAGTGAACAAATGTTAGTTAATGTAAATTAGTATATCATATATACAATTATACACTAAATTATTAAATCAACACTTGACTTAATAATCCGGTTATATCTCATATAACCGACTAACATCCAATGTATCGACTTATCGAATCAACACTTGATTCGATAACCAAGCTCTATCACATATAACCGTCCGATACAAAAAGTCGCAAGAATAGAATATGGTATCACATACACGCATCATTCTCGGTCCCGCACATATCACATCTGTGCTCCTATTTCGTTTTGCCTGAGCCAGTAAAACCTCTATGTAGGACTCTAAAGACTCGTCAATACGCCGGAAGTAGGTGATGATCACATCAAGCACCCACAAGCCGTCAGCGGTACTAGATGGACGTAACAGCTACCCGGGTATTGAGCAATCAGAAGATCAGCAAGCAAGCCCTCTCCAACTCCTGTAAAAGCCAAACGGTAACACTTCCCGTACAGTCCGGTCTCCTCGTCTGATATGTCGCATATCAAGTCTTGGGGTGGTAAACGTCAGACCCCAATAACCGATAAGTCGTGCCGATGTGAGGCTCATAACGGGTCGAGAAACTACTGGTAACTCTTACCAGTAAATCTCTAAATCAGCCCTGGCCAGGGACTTCCCTGTTATGGCCAATCGAGCACAGCGCAACATCAATCCCCAATACCGGGAGAGACGAAACCCCTCTTATCGCTCATTGCCTCCATGTGACTCGGGACTGTACCTAAAAACTACCCTTTTGCACGCCCTCTTGGACGTGGTAAGGTGGAAATCAAAGCATAGTGGGAATCACACAAGACTCTATGACGATCTCGAGTCTACAGACTAACCTGCACAAGTGTCACCAGAGAACTGCCATCTGACGTGAGGTATAATACCATCTGGGAGTTCTCGGCGAGTCCGTCCAGTGTACCTAGTCTCTACTGAGCACCCGTATATTATCTCTGATGTCAAACACCAATGGATATGGGATCATCCATCGCCCATCTTTATGGGTCGAGAAGCTATACTCTAGTCTACTCTGGTATATCGATGCCCCGTCTCGATACACCCATGACTAGGGACCTTGAAAGATGTTCTTATAGACTACCAAGTCCCTACTAGTATGATCCGCATCATAGTCTAGGTAGTCAAGTACACATCCTAAGGGCTTTACCATCATGTAAATATAAGACAGTATCAAGAGACAAGTATACATGTTAAGATAAAGAGCAACCAGATAGCATACTATCATGTCGAGCAAGAAAGTCCACTCTATATATGTCCAATCATCCAATATAATATACATCATCTGTACAATATTGGCCTCTAGGGCATGCATATAACTAACAATCTCCCACTTGCACTAGGGCCAGCTACTGTAGTATCGCATACAAAGCATCCCGAAGAGTCTCTCAAACTGTATCTGGGGAATGGCCTTCGTGAGTGGATCCGCTGTGTTGTTCTTCGTGTCAACCCTCCTGACCTTGATCTCCCGGCGATCAAATATCTCCCGGATCAGGTGATACCGCCTCAGAATATGCCTGGATCGCTGATGGGACCTGGGTTCCTTGGCCAAAGCCACCGCTCCATTGTTATCACAATACAAAGGTATTGGATGCTCAATGGATGGAACCACTCCAAGTTCAGTAATGAACTTCTTGATCCAGACAGCCTCTTTGGCAGCGATGTATTCAGCCTCCATCGTCGAGTCTGCCACGGTTTCCTGCTTGGAACTCTTTCAGCTAACCACCCCACCGTAAAGGGTAAAGAAAAATCCCGAGTGCAACTTAGAGTCTTCCTTTTCACTCTGGAAGCTCGAATCGGTAAAGGACTCCACTTGGAGTTCTCCGTTACCATACACCAAGAGCATCTCTTTAGTCCTTCGTAAGTACTTGAGAATGCTCTTCACAGCTGTCCAGTGACTCTCTCCAGGATCATCTTAATACCTACTCACTACACTTAGTGAGTATGCTACATCGGGTCTGGTACATAGCATCGCGTACATGATAGAGCCTACAGCCGAAGCATAGGGTATCCCTTGCATGCGAGCTCTCTCCAAATCAGTCTTGGGAGACAACTCTTTGGAGAGAGTGAGTCCAGAGATCGTGGGTATGTTCCCACGCTTGGATTCTTCCATACTAAACATCTTTAGTATGGTGTCAATGTACCTATATTGGGACAATCCCAATATTCATTTAGATCTATCTCTATAGATCATAATCCCCAGTATGCAGGAGGCATCACCTAGATCTTTCATTGAGAATCTTTGTGATGAGAAGAGCTTGACCGATTGCAGCATAGGAATGTCATTTCCTATCAAGAGTATGTCGTCCACATACAATACGAGGAAGACAACCTTACTCTCTGCCACCTTCTTGTAGATACAAGGTTCATCTACGTTTTTGACGAAATCAAACTCTTTGATAACGACGTCAAAGCAGATGTTCCAACTCCGCGATGCTTGCTTTAATCCATAAATGGATTTAAGCAGCTTGCACACCTTCCCGCTGCTCCCACTAGCTACGAAGTCCTCTGGCTGAGTCATGTACACGCTCTCTTCTAAATCACCGTTTAGAAAGGCGGTCTTAACATCCATTTGCCAGATTTCGTAGTCATGATATGCAGCGATGGAAAGCATGATCCGGATGGATTTAAGCATAGCCACTGGAGAAAAGGTTTTGTCATAGTCCACACCTGGTCTTTGACGAAAACCCTTTGCAACAAATCTCCACTTTCATATCTACACCAAGTTTTTTCTTGAAGATCCACTTGCTCCCAATGGGTTTTACCCCTTCAGGAGTATCTTCCAAAGTCCATACTTTGTTGGTGTACATGGATTCCATCTCGGACCACATTGCATCCAGCCATTTAACCGAGTCCCCACTCGTGATGGCCTGCTCGAAGCTAGTTGGGTCATCATCAACCATGATGCAATCCTCGCTCCCACCATCCATGAGAAAACCGTAGTATCTCTCAGGTGGGTGAGGAACCCTACTAGATCGGCGGAGAGGCTGAGGTTCGTTGGGAACTACCGAATCCTCCGGTTCAACCAAATCTTCTGTCGTAGTCTGTATTGCTGGAACCTCTTCCAGTTCTACCTCCTTGCCACTAATCTCTTTTTCAAGAAATTCCTTTTCTAAAAAGGTGGCATGTCGAGAAACAAACACCTTTTGTTCCTCGGTGTGGTAGAAGATATACCCGCGGAATGTTTGGGATATCCAATAAACTTACACAGAATGGACTTGCCGCGAGTTTGTCCAGATTTTGTGTTTTTACATATGCCGGACAACCCCATATCTTAACATAATTAAGACATGGTCTCTTTCCTTTCCATATCTCATATGGAGTGGTTGGCACAGATTTGGTAGGAACCATATTCAATAGGTCTGCAGCTGTTTCCAGTGCATACCCCCAGAAGGAAATAGGTAACTCAGCTGTGCTCATCATAGAGCGCACCATATCTAATAGGGTGCGGTTCCTCCGTTCCGATACAACGTTGTGCTGTGGTCTATATGGAGCAGTCAGCTGAGAGAGAATCCCATTCTCTTTTAGGAAGTCCTGGAATTCATTGCTCAAGTATTCACCTCTTCGATCAGATCGAAGGATTTTAATACTTTTCCTGGTTTGGTTCTCGACTTCTTGTTTATATTCTCTGAATTTCTCAAAAGTTTCTGATTTGTATTTCATCAGGAACACATACCCGAATCTAGAGAGATCGTCGGTGAATGTAATGAAGTACGCAGAACCATTCCTGTCAAGTGTAGACATGGGATCGCATACATCACTATGTACGAGTCCCAAGAGTTCCGTAACTCTTTCTCCGTGTGCCGTAAACGGAGTTTTGGTCATCTTGGCTTTGAGACATGACTGGCAAGTGTCATAAGATGAAAATTCAAACGGATTCAAATATCCATCCTTATGAAACTTAGCTAGTCGTGTCGCATTGATGTGACCCAGTCTACAATGCCACAAGAAGGATTCGTTCATTTCTGAACTCTTCCTCTTGTGTGTGTTTGTTATGCTCAGAACTGTTGATTGATTTAGAACATAAATGCCATTGCACAACGTACCTGATCCAACCAACTTTTGGTTTAGAAAAATGTTCATAACATTATCCTGTAATAAAAAATTATATCCTTCTTTACTCAACAAAGAAACCGATATAATGTTGCATATCAGGTTCGGCATGTAATAGCATTTGTTCAGAATCAATGTATTACCAGTTGGTATTACAAGGTGATATTCCCCGACGGTTTTAGCTGCTACAATTGCACCATTTCCAACCCTTATGTCTTTATCACCTTCTCCAAGTTCTCTACCTTTCCTAAGCCCATTTAACTGATTACATATATGGGATCCTGACCCGGTATCTAATATCCATGACGTAGAGCAAATGGAGAAACAGTTCTCTGTAACGAACACACCCGAAAAAAATGCATCAACATGTACTTTCTTCATTCGGGTGGTATGGGAATCCTGGTATTCCTTTATATCCTGTTCAGTCTTATAACTTTTATAAGAAAGAACGGAACCAACGTTCCCCAGCACTGTATAACATGCGGGTTCGGTCAATACATCCATATTATTATCTTTATTAAGGCATGATATGGTCTCTACCTGGAGAGAGAGAGAAGAAAACACTTTAGCGTATGCTCTTGCAAGATCAGATTGGTTATTATTTTATCTAATCAGGATGGCTCCCACTGTTTTTATCAAATCTTCCTTCAAACCCTAAAAGGAAAGACTAGCCGGGATTAATTACACCCTACAACTTCGCCAATCTTTCAGCCAGGCTAGTGTCGGTACTTTGAGGGAGGTTCCCCGTGCATTCGCACGGACATAATTAAAGTAAACCTCGTTTTCCCAGAGGCGTAACCCCGTTGACACCATTCTAGACACCTACTTGATCGGCTAATTGTCCTGTGTAAAACTCTCCCATGAGTAACAATTACTCGTAGTGGGTATCGGGATCCAACTATCTCCTAGAAGGTACGCAATCTCATTGCAAATTTCAACACTTGAAATTCCCGATAATATTTTGCCCCTAGCGTCCCATGACCTTGACGCGGGCCAACAAACCATAGTGCGCTAGTCAAGTTCAACCCGTCGTTTCTTGATTGAATTAAACCCACCCGCACGACCCTTAGCGCAGGCCAACAAAGTCGCACGACTACCCTAATCCAATCTGCAACATATGCATAAGCAGATAAATACTAGTTAGCTACCGCACACTACGCCTTGACGCAGGCCAACAAACGTAGCACGAATACTAAGTAGGACTTATCTGAAATGACGGAGGGCTACGACATGTTTTTCTGAAAACCTATTGCGTAATGAACTTGATATCGTTGTAGAATCTAGTGAATTTTTGAAATGGAGTGATTTTGAGGCTTTCAATAGCTTTGCTAAAGAGGTCACTCCCGGTGAAGGGATCTCGGCTCTTTCCTTATGGAATAAGGTGCAGGATATATCATATATATCACTATGCAAAGCAAAACTCCAAAAGCAATCAAAAACAAACCGAGTGTTGTAGCATCTTCCAGTTTTGCTAAAGAGGTCACTCGCGGTGAAAGGATCTCGGCTCTTTCCTCATTGAATAAGGTGCAGGATATATCATATATATCGCTATGCAAAGCAAAAACTGTAGGTATCCTTTTTGAAAATTTGATTCTACAACATCTTTTAGATTTCTTTTCTTTCATTAATCATATTAATGAAGTCCCATCATTTAATTCACCTAAACATCACAGATAAATACGACGTACACTTATGCTATCCGCATTCGCCTCGATGTCCCCGCGTGCACCGTTAGGTTAGGTAACTAACGGCAGAGCGGGGCAGGGCTAGCGTGGGTGTAAAACATAAGTAACGTCTATATAATATATCATATATACTATATACATTATTTATCACAACATATCAAATGATCACATCACAGATATCGCAGCAGAAGAAACATATGAAACATTGGATATACTAGGACGTCCGTGTTTTATTTTGAGCCTCTATAAAACACGGATTCCACGGTCGCGATGAATAGCCAAACCCACACCCCTAGACCCTGACGAGAGTGGCAAGAAACCCTTCCAATTCTAGAGTTAGAAGACCCGGACTCGACTCCTCGAGTTGGTCTCCCACTGGACTCTAGAACCCAGTTAGTTGTGCTCTCCTCCTTGGGTCTATCTTAGTGCGGAAAAGTAAATAATATACAAATGGTGACATCAACCTCATCCCGGAAGTGTCCTAATAAAAGAATATTACATACATTTAATTTTACATGAATGAAAATAAAAACCCTCATCTCACATAAAACCCCCAGCTATTCAGAAACGCGACGATCCAATATAACATATCCAGCAACACATAACAACACATGTCATCAACGTAAGTAAATATGCGCATCCCAATTGTCGTTGACATATAGCAACGAAACCGGCGATATCACATATTACACTTACGGTCGCAGAAAAGAAAGTGTAAAACTACAACATTTGGAATCCACAATCTCTTTAGACATCGTAAATCCGAAATATCACATATTTCGCATTTCATGCCTAACTATATGAATTCCAGATATTGTATCACATTCCAGATAAATAGACAATGTTAAACTTTCCGATCGAATAATCAAACACTCAAGAATTTCCAAATAGTTCTCAACACTTGAGGGGAGTTTAAAAACATCCATCACATGCCACAGTAACAATGGTCCAGCCGTAGAAGGGTCATGCCAACGCCTCACATGTGGCAACGCCGTACTGCCCCAAACCCTAAGGTTCAAAAGGCAGTTCAATACAGTTACATAATCGAGTTAAGGTTTGTTGTCTTCTAGAGGGTCCATTGCGTAACTTGCACGATTTATACGTTCTTAAACTACGGAAAAAATCCAACACTTGGAAATTTCCCGGGTCGGGAAAAAGTGAGTTATTGATATCCGTTCGAACTTTTTAATACTTTCTAAATATCCGGAAAACATAACAAAATTAAATATTCTGATCGATTCAACGAATACAAAATAATCCCCAGAACACTCAACACTTGAGTCAATTTAAAAATATCCAGAAATTAGCAATTTTTCCTACAGATATTACTGTGTCAAAAGGAGGCAGTAAGCCTTCTGTACGGCCGTGGATCTGTGGCACAAGTAGGGTATTGCCGCGGTTCCGCGGCCATTTGTACGGATTACTGTCTCATTTTTCACAGTGTTGCTTAAATTTCCCTTCTGAATTTTTAGGTATTTTTAATACAGAAACATCTCAGTTTTTAAAAAAATGTCCAGAGAGGGGTTTAAATTGACGTTTCGGGTTTCGATCGGGGTTTTAACTTCGTATACACATCGCCTAATGCTCTAGCTAGGCTCTGATACCACTGTAGGGTTACTAGGCACTCTAACAAGGTATTACAAGGCATCAACCATGCCCGATTAAAATTTTAGCCGTGCCTAACAACCTTAAACAAGATCTTGGCAAGACTATTAGGCTATCACATGCAAGTAAATAACTTTTACAACTAAGTGAATACGAAATACAACCTTTGTAGATCGGTCCTTCACTTCTAAAGCTCCTTGTTGTAGTCCCTTCGTTGCGATCATGGTTCTCCCGGGCTCTTGCATAGCTTCACGAGGCGAAAGAAGTGTCCTTGCTTGAAGTCTTCGAGGCCGAAGATGATCTACGTCGAGAGAATACCAACTCAAGCTTCTACTTCACTGACTAGAGAATTAGTGAAGCAAACACCCTAAACTAAAGTTCTAGTCTAGTAGAGGATGGAAAATAGGAAGTGGGTTCTCTTTAGAATTTTATTTCTCACAATCTTTCACTCTCTTTTCAAAACCCTAGCAAGCTTTTTCTTTTTGCTCAAAGTAGAAGAAGATGAACAAAAGAAAAAGATGAGGATAATTATCAAGTGAGTGAGCTAACCATGGGTGAGTGAGTATCATATACTAACTCATGTAGAGACATGACCATGGCTAATCCCAATGGTTAGGTTAAGAAAGATCTAAAGTAAAGACAAAGTTAGTGGACTTTGTCAAAGCAAAGCAAGCTTCTACATGCTTCATGCTTTTTCCAAATCTCCACTAATTTTGTAATTACCATAAATAATTATAACCCACCATAATAAATAGAATGTTGTATGTCTTACACACCCATGAAAGATGTATCATCAACCTTGATACAAAATGATAACACATTTTAATATATATCTCATATATACTAAAGTTGTGCACATATGAGAACAATCCTTAAGTGAACAAATGTTAGTTAATGTAAATTAGTATATCATATATACAATTATACACTAAATTATTAAATCACCACTTGACTTAATAATCCGGTTATATCTCATATAACCGACTAACATCCAATGTATCGACTTATCGAATCAACACTTGATTCGATAACCCGGCTATATCACATATAACCGACCGATACAAAAAGTCGCGAGAATAGAATACGGTATCACATACACGCATCATTCTCGGTCCCGCACATATCACATATGCGCTCCTATTTCGTTTTGCCTGAGCCATTAAAACCTCTATGTAGGACTCTAAAGACTCGTCAATACGCCAGCAGTAGGTGATGATCACATCAAGCACCCACAAGCCGTCAGCGGTACTAGTTAGACGTAACGGCTACCCGGGTATTGAGCGATCAGAAGATGAGCAAGAAAGCCCGTTCCAACTCCTGTAAAAGCCAAACGGTAACACTTCCCGTACAGTCCGGTCTCCTCGTCTGATATGTCGCATATCAAGTCTAGGGGTGGTAAACGTCAGACCCCAATAACCGATAAGTCATGCCGATATGAGGCTCATAACGGGTCGAGAAACTACTGGTAACTTTTACCAGTAAATCTCTAAATCAGCCCTGGCCAGGGACTTCCCTGTTATGGCCAATCGAGCATAGCGCAACATCAACCCCCAATATCGGGAGAGACGAAACCCCTCCTATCGCTCATTGCCTCCATGTGACTCTGGAATGTACCCAAAAACCACCCTTTTGCATGCCCTATTGGACGTGGTAAGGTGGAAATCAAAGCACAGTGGGAATCACACAAGACGCTATGACGATCTCGGGTCTACAGACTAACCTGCACAAGTTTCACCAGAGAACTGCCATCTGAAGTGAGGTTTAATACCATCTGGGAGTTCTCGGCGAGTCCGTCCAGTGTACCCAGTCTCCACCGAGCACCCGTATATCATCTCTGATGTTAAACACCAATGGATATAGGATCATCCATCGCCCATCTATATGGGTTGAGAAGCTATACGCTAGTCTACTCTGGTATATCGATGCCCCATCTCGATACACCCACGACTAGGGACCTTGAAGGATGTACTTATGGACTACCATGTCCCTACTAGTATGATCCGCATCATAGTCTAGGTAGTCATGTACACATCCTAAGGGCTTTACCATCATGTAACTATAAGACAATATCAAGAGGCAAGTATACATGTTAAGATAAAGAGCAACCAGATAGCATACTATCATGTCGAGCAAGAAAGTCCTCTCTATATATGTCCAAGCATCCAATATAATATACATCATCTATACAATACTGGCCTCTAGGGCATACATACAACTAACAATTGCATACCTCCTATGAGATAGTTGGATCCTGATACCCGCTGGGAGTAAGAGTTACTCCTGGGAGAATTTTACACATTACAAATAGCCGATCAAGTAGGTGTCTAGAAAAGTGTTAACGGGGTTATGCCCTTAGGAAAACGAGGTTTATTTTAATTAGGTTTGTGCGAATGCACGGGGAACCTCCCTCAACGTACCGGCACTGGCCTGGCTGGAAGATTGGCGAACTTGTATGGTGTAATTAATCCCTGCAAGTCTTTCCTTTTAGGGTTTGAAGGAAGATTTGACTAAAATAGTGGGAGCCATCCTGGTTTGATATATTAATAACCAATCTAATCTTGCAAGAGCATACGTTGAGTGTTTTCTTCTCTCTCTCTCTCCAGGTAGCGACCATGTCACTCCTTAATCAAGATAATAATACAGATGTATTGACCGAACCCGCTTATTATATTGAGCTAGGGGAACATTGGTCCCACTCCAACTTATAATTGTTATAAGATCGAGCAGGAAATAGGGGTTTACCAGAATTCCCGTGCCACCCAAACGAAGAAAGTTTATGTTGATGCATCTTCTTCGGGTGTGTTCATTACAGAGAACTGTTTCTCAGTATCCTTTACGTCCTGGGTATGAGATACCGGATCAGGATCTCAAAAATCTAATTTGTTACATGGGCTACAGATAGGTAGAGAACTGAGAAAGGGTGATAAGTTTCAAGAGTTGGAAATGGTGCAAGTGTTGCAGCCAAGTTTATTGGCAGTAATCACCCTGTATTACCAAATTCATTGATTCTGAACGAATGTTATTAGATACCGAACTTGATATACAATATCATATCATTCTCTTTATTAAGTAAAGAAGGATATAATTTTGTATTGTTGGATAATATTTTGAACATTTCCTATATCAAGAGTTGATCGCTTCAGGCACGTTATCTAAAAGCTATACGTTCTAAATCAAATTATAGTTCTTAACGTACATAACACACACAAGAGGAAAAGTTCAGAAATGAACAAATCATTCTTAAGGTATTGTAGACTAGGTCATATCAATGCGACCCGACTAGCTAAGTTACATAGAGATGCATATTTAAATCAGTTTAGATTTACATCTTGTGAAACTTGCCAGTCACGTCTTAAAGATAAGATGACTATAGCTCCGTTTATTGGAAACAGAGAAAGAGTTGGTGAACTCTTGGGATTGATACATGATAATGTATGTAAGGTCCCATGTCTGCACATGCCAGGACCGGTTCTTTGTACTTCATTACATTCACTAATTATCTCTCAAGATTCGGACATATGTTCCTGTTGAAACAAAAGTCTGAACCATTGAGATATTCAAATAATATAAGTTAGAAGTAGAGAACCAAAACGGGTATGAGTATTATGTCCTTTGATGTGATCATGGAGGAGAATACTTGAGCACGGAATTCCTGGACTATTCTAAACGAGAATGATATTCTCTCTCAGCATTACTCCTCCGTATACACCACAGCACCTCGGTGCATCGGGGCGGAGCAATCACACCCTATGTGATATGGTGTGCTCTATGATGAGTACTATTGAGTTGCCTATTTCCTTTTGGGGGTTATGCTCTTGAGAAGCTGCATACCTATTGAATAGGGTTCTAATCAAATCAGGTGCCTACCACTCCATATGTGATACGACATGGGAAGATCCAATCTCTTAAGGATGTTAAGATTTGGGGTTGTCCGGCCTATGTCAAAAGAAAAATCCGGACAAACTCGAGGCAAGGTCAGTTCTGTGGAAGTTTGTTGGATATCCTAAGCATTTGCAAGGGAATATCTTCTACCCCAGTGAAGAATAAAAAGTGTTTTGTTTCTCAGCATTCCACCTTTGGGAAAGGGAATTTCTTGTGAAGAAATTAGTGGTAATGAGGTAGAACAGGAAGGAGTTCCATCTATACAAACTGCAGCTGAGGATTTGGTAGAACCGAAGGATTCAATAGTTACCAACGAACCTCAGTCTCTCTGCCGATCTAGTAGGGTTCCTCACCCACCTGAGAGATACTTCGGTTTTCTCTATGACAATGGGAGCGATGATTGCATCATGAGATGATGACCCAACTGGTTTCGAGCAGTCCATCAAGAGTGAGGACTCTGTGAGAATGGCTGGATTCTAAGTGATCTGAGATGGAATCCATATACACCAACAAAGTATAGACTTTGGTTTCTTTATCTGAAGGGTTAAATCCCCAACAGGAGCACGTATATCTTGAGAAGATTACCTGGTGTACATAGAAAAGTTGAGACTTTCAATGCAATGCTTAAGTCCATCCTGATCCGACTTGCCACTTCTATATACCATGACTACGATATCTGGCGGTTGGGTGTCAGGACTGCTTTTCAAAATTGTGATTTGGAAGAGAGCGTCTAT
The DNA here is from genome assembly GCA_030015575.1 of Agapanthus africanus. NCBI lineage: Eukaryota > Viridiplantae > Streptophyta > Magnoliopsida > Asparagales > Amaryllidaceae > Agapanthus > Agapanthus africanus. The sequence goes on along the minus strand of JASDDO010000031.1, from coordinate 348,761,776 downwards.
AAGTACACAGCCAGAGGGTTTCATAGAAAGTGGGAGCAACGGAAACGTGTGCAAGTTGTTTTATGGGATAAATCAGGCATCGCGGAGCTGTAACATCTGTTTTGATGTGGTAGTCAAAGAGTTTGACTTCATCGAAATGGTAGATGAACCTTGTATATACAAAAAGATAGTAGGGAGTATGGTGGTGTTCCTCGTATTGTACGTGGAAGATATACTCCTGATAGGGAAGGAGTTTCCTATGCTACGCTCGGTCAATCTCCTCTTATCACAAGGATTCTCCATATAGGATCAAGGTGATACCTCCTAAATGTCAGTCACAGGCATTGTTTTTACCCTCAGTGGAGGGACGGTATGTTGGAAGAGTTCCAAGCTAGATACCGTGGAAAACTAGACGATTAAAGGAAAGATACATCGTTACCAAGGATGCTACCAAAGAGGCAGTCAGGATATATATAAGTTCATGAGATGAACTTCGTTCCTACCATTGTGTGACAATGGTGTTGTGGCTTCTTCCTAGGAACCCCCGTCCCATCAGAGATCCAGACATATTCTTAGACAGTATCACCTGATCATGGAGATGGTTGATCTCCAGGGAGATCGAGGATAGGAGAGTAGATACAGAGAACAACAGCGGGGATCCACTCACAAAGGCCTATTTCCCCGTAGAGACTTTTATGGGATGGTTGAGTATAAGATATTTCAACCACAACTGATTGTTGGGTATGTGATACCACAACAGATGGTCCTAGTGCAAGTGGGAGATTATTAGTAATATGTATGCCCTAGAGGCCATTACTGTACATACGATGTATATTGTAGTGGATGCTTGGACATATATATTGAGGACTTTCTTGCTCGACGTGATAGTATGCTATCTGGTTGCTCTTTATCTTAACATGTACTCTGATTGTCTCTATGTTACATGTTGATAAAGCCCTTAGGATGGATACTTGACTACCAGGACTATGATGTAGATCATACTAGTGGGGACAGTGTAGTCGCTAACTACATCCTTCAAATGTTCCTAGTCGTAGGTGTATCGAGACAGGGCATCGATATACCAGAGTAGACTAGCGTATGCTTCTCGACCCATGTAGATGGGCGATGGATGATCCCATATCCATTGGTGTTTGACATCAGAGACAGTATACGGATGCTCAGTAGAGACTGGGTATACTGAACGGACTCGCCGTGAACTCCCAGATGGTATTATACCTCACGTCAGATGGCAGTTCTCTGGTGACACTGGTACATGTTAGATTGTAGACCCGAGATCGTCATAGAGTCTTGTATGATTCCTACTGTGCTTTGATTTCCATCATACTACGTCCAAGAGGGCGTGCAAAACCGTGGCTTTTGGGTACAGTCCCGAATCACATGGATGCAATGAGCGATAGGAGGGGTTTCGTCTCTCCCGGTATAGGGAGTTGATGTTGCGCTGCGTTCGATTGGCTATAACTGGGAATCCGTGGCCGGAGTTGCTGAGATTTACTGGTAAGTGTTATCAGTAGTTTCTCGAACTGTTATGGACCTCATATCGACATGACTTATCGGTTACTGGGTCTGACGTATACCACCCCTAAACTGGATATGCGACATATCAGACGAAGAGACCGGACTGTATGGGAGTGTTACTGATTAGATTCGCAGAAGAATGTACAGGCTTGCTTGCTGATCTTCTGATCGCTCAATACCCGGGTAGCTGTTACGTTTAGCTGACCGCTTGAAGATTGTGGGTGTTTGAAATGATCATTACCTACTGCCGGCGTATTGATGATTCTTTAGAGTCCTACACAGAGGTTTCCTGGCTCATTCAAAACGGAGTAGGAGTCCATATGTGATATGTGCGGGACCAAGAATAATACGATATAAGATACCGTATTCTATTCTCGCGATATGAGATATCGGCCCGGTATATGTGATATAGCCGGGTCATCGGATCAAGTGTTGATTCGATGAATTGGTACATGTTATATTAGTTGGTTATATGTATTATAGCCGGATGAAGTGTTGATTCGATAATTTAATGTATATTATATATGAGATATATTATATTACATTAACTAATATACGCTCGCTTTATTGATTCATTTTCTCACGGGATAATACATTGATGTATATGCGATATATGTTAATTGTATTATTTTCTTTTGTTACAAAATATAATATATATATGATATAAAATATGTAACATGTTAGGGTTACAAATGCAACTTGTTTTGTAGAGTTTAAACATGGTTAGGTTTTGGGTTAGGGTTAAGAATGCATGAAGCTTCCATGAAGCTTCATGAAGCTTTGACTTTTGTCACTTGCTTTGATTTTTTGTGTAGATATTTCTTAACCCAACCCAAACCCTTTACCCTACTTTATTCTCTACAAGGGTTAAGCCTTCATGCTTAACTCATGGTTGATTTGTAACCACAACAATAATTCATTATTCATCACAAAAGGATTTGCTTCATCTTGTTCTTCTTGCTTCATGAAGAATACCTTCACTAGCTTTTTCATTTGTGATATTTATAAGTGAGAAATTGAAAACAAAAGTGTGCCAAATTCCTACTTCATCATCCTCATCTATTCTAGCCACTTAGATTAGGGTGTTTGCTTTACTAATACTTGATTAGTGAAGCAAGTGCTTTGGTTTGAGATTCTTCAAGGTAGATCATCTTTGATTAGTGAAGTCTTCAAGCAAGGTGCATCATTCTCTTCATGGGGCCTCTCTATAGTCCGGGTAATTGATGATCGCAGTGAAGGGACCTCAACATGGAGCTTATGAAGCGAAGGAACAGACTACAAAGGTTGTAATCCCTATCTCTTTACTTCTTTGTATGTGATACAAACTTGTTACCCTAGAAATTCTAGCATGATTCATGGTTTGCTTGCTTTGCACCTCTCTAAAATTTTAAAGTGGCATGTGTGATGCTACCAAACCCTAGACTAGGTGCAAGGGAAGCCCAACAGATAGGCCATACAAGACGTTATGTCCGTACCCTCATTGTCATATAGGTTAATAAGATCCCTAATGGTTTCATGCCTCCGTAAGATGATTTACCGTACGTGATGAGTTTTATGATGATTGACCGTACCCTTGACTAGAGGATGCCGTACGATGGATTATACCGTACGTGATGTTGTTAGGCTAGATGTCGATGGATAGATTCACTGACTCGGATATATTGTAGATACATATACCTATTAGCATTTCGCGTATGATGTACCTTATGCCACATTCATATCATTCTCATTGCATTACATATACCTATGCTAATACACCTACACCATTATCGATGATGCGTATGTTACACTTACACAGATTGGCCGGCTCACACACTTCATCATCGATAATTGCTATGTCACTCACACAGTAGCTTTGCTACATCATGCCACTATATTTCTATGTCACATTATGATGATATGCCCATACTCACTTCACTGTTCCATGTTGCATGTTATATGGATATGCTTACATCTTATATGTCGCATACATTATGCTTTATGATTATACACATTGAGATATATTGTTTTTATGAGATTTCTGAATTTGAGAACCGTGGTTATTTCAAAAGAAAGTATGTAATGTTTTAAAAACTTGGTTTCTCTTGATACGATATTTCGAGACGTCCACCAAGTGTTTTCTCGGTTCTAAGACCTGCGATATGTGAAAACCGATTCGAGGAGTTGGGTGATCCGTTTGCGGGTTCATGGTGGACCCGATATAGTTCTGTCACGACCCAAAATCAAAATTGGCCCGTGACGGTCCTAATACTACGCAACGCCTAAAGACGTAACGCAGTAAAAGAAAGCCAAAACCCAGAAATCTAAACCAAGAAAATATGGAAAAGATAATATAAGTTTTTGAAACCCTTGAAATCGCAAACCAAATTCTTTAAAAGTTCTACTTTCTATCTTTAAAATTTTGGCAACACCCCTTTTGTAAAAACTGGCCCAAAGGCGGAAAACAATTACATCATAAATATACGACGCCGTAGCGAAGAAATAAGAGACAATAGGAAGGAAACTGTATATAAAAGACAACAAATCCACAAATATTATACAACAACGTCCTCACCAAGTCTCTAAGTCAACAACATAATAGTAGATGGAGAGTACAAGATACAACGAATGTACAATATGAAATACAGATAATCATCCAACCCACCTAAGCAAAATAGTAAACTGTGAGCCGATGCGATATCTGTAGCAAAAGATGATAGCTGAATAGCGGAATAGCCTGCCTCGACTACTCTGGGGAACAACCTGAAACACCTGTGGCACAACGGGGGTGAGTTGCCAACTCGTGAATAGTAGATAACATATGCAGGTAATCGCAGGAATGTATGTACAGCATGAATCTAAGATATGCGATTACAGTAATAACATGTCATGCAAATGCTGAATAATGGAAAGTACACTAGCAGGTACAATCAATATGTGAAGCAATAATAACATGACAATAGTATGCAATAACTATGCAATAGGGATATGAGAATGCAAATATGCAGCTATCTTGTAGGGTACACTAACAGGTACTCCTAATGTATGAAACTGTGCATAAAAATAGATAAGTGAGGTATGGGGTGGAATATGTCATTTCCCCGGAAACCTGACATCGTAGCAGGATCACAATCCATCAAGACACTCAAATCCCAAATCCTCAAATCAGCCCCCAAGTTGGGCTCTCATATCATGTAAGTCTCACATCTCCTCAATGTACAATATCGAATAGATCTCCTATATCCCGAATGTACAAATCAACAATCTCATAGGTATTCCGTATCCAATCTCAATGAATCACCTAATATCCCAAATCACATCTCAAGTAAGATTCTAGCATCCTAAATAAATATATATATATATATATATATATATATATATATATATATATATTTGCAGAAATAAATATGATGGGGGAAATACACATATATTAGCGTCCCATTCCACCAATATTGGTGTAAGGGTATATATAACATCGGCTAAATCCCCTGTTATATATACAAAGGAGTTAAAGAAATATCATGAAAACCATGTGCCAAGCATCGACACAGAAATCCTGATCACGTATCATACGCTATCCCGAAAGCACGAGTGCCTAGCTCTGACCCTCGCCTTTCGACGTATGCATACGTACATGACTCCCAACGGTGTCTCCGTGATCCCCCGCCGAGTCATGGGTACTGTCACCGGTAGGTACTCGCCCGCCTCCAGGCTCAATCGGCAAAGTCCATCGATCTTCTTGCCGAGGGGAACCATACCGGGCCCCACCATGTACCCTCATACGGCAACCACACCTCGTATGGAGTATACAATCAGAACCGATAAATCTCATGGTGGCTGCGCGAATATCATATCAAGGAAACCGGGTTTTTCAATGTATGCATAATTTCATGAACTCCCGCAGTTCCCAAATCCAGAAATCATCATGTGAAATCAAAATAACAATGCGCAAATCCAGGAATACATATATGCGATATATCTGAAATGCGAGCATATAAATGAAAATATGTAGCTGAAACCAGATGTATGCGAAATCAATAATGTACAGCTAAGTATAGGTGTCTACCTATAAGTAAAAGAAGTCGTATACCCCCCTGGGTATAAGTAGAATATGAAGGATACCCCCTGGGTATAAGTAAAATATGTGCAAGGTATACCTGTAGCTGTATCGCAAGGTGTAGATGTACCTATCACTAAGGGTAAAATACACTATAGGTATACCGATAAGCTAGATGTCATGTATGATAAGCAATATAGTATCTATAAGGGGTGGTGTGTGACAAGGCAATTATTGACGGTGTGTTGTAGCATACAATCCGTGCTCGTGCAACATGAACCGTCAATAATGTGTGCAGTGTCCTACGGCTGCTAGTCACAGTACAACTATATCAAGGAAATAAGGTAAGGCGTAATTCTAACAATGACGTAGAATATGCGACATGTATTTGAATCCTAGCCCAGACGCATAACGCCATACGGGCGATTCCCCTGTAGATGTTAAATCTACTCACCTACGCTCCACGCTAGGTGAATCCTACCATCTGCTCCCCCTGTAGCAGTGTCCGTGGTCCCTGCCTGCAAACCTACAAATAAGACATGGAAATCCTATATAAGCCAAATATTCCGCAAAACGCGATATCGAACAAAAACGAGAAACTTGCGTCGCGAACTAAACGCGCGTGTGCACGATACGCTGAATCGTGTGTATACGCGTCTAAAACCATTGCGATACGCTGGATCACAAAACCCACTCACGTATCGCGCGTATCGCGCAAACACAACGGACATGCAATACGATATATGATCCCAGATTTTATTACAGGTCAAAACTTACAAAACTAGACATACCACATGCCTAGAAATAACAGCAGACTCCTACCCAAGCAAACTACACCCAAAAACTCCCACATCTGGCTGCAAATTGTGGTCAGAATGGTTAAACCGACGGCCTGGGTAGGGGGTTAGGGGTTCGTGCTCAGGAGGTGTGGTCAAGGTATATCTAGTGTGCTCCAGTTTTCTCAATTTTGTTCTGAAGGGTCCGGGTCAATAGCAGATCTCAGATTGCCAAAATATCGCATAAAAACACCAACTTTGCACAAAGATCAAACCCTATGGTATTTTAGTGAAATCTGGGTTATTTCTCAGTTGAAGTGACCCTAATAACACTAAAATAAGCTAGGTTAACTAACACAATCATCACATAATCAATATTCCACACAAATCACCATAATCTAGCACTAAACTCTTAATTAACACAAACCGACACGAACTATCACACAACTAAGCAAACTAGGAATTGGTGTTCAGAAAATATACCCTCTGGAACCCTAAGAAGCAAGTGAAGAAGTGAATGAGGGAAGAAGAGGGCTTGCTACAACTGCTGGGCTTCTGCTGCTGCTGCCAGAGCTGCTGCTGATGCAGTTGCTGCTACTGCTGTTGTTGATATTGTTGCTGTTGCTGTGGCTGCTTCTGGGGCTGCTGATGCTGATGGTGCTGAAGGTGTGTGTGTGTTGTGAGTTTGAGAGTGAGAGGATGAGAGAAATGAGTGAGAATGAAAGAACACCAACAAGTCAACCCCCTCCTCTTTCTCTCTCTTCATTAAATGAAGGCATGGGCAAGCCATCATGCCTCATAATGCACTCTCTCTCTCTCTCTCACCAAGTCAACACAAAGCAATCATTTAAAAACCCTTTTTAAATTCATTTTATTTTTGAAAAGAACCATATACAAATAAAAACCCAAAAGCACCTATTACAATATTAAACTAGATTAGGGAATGGTTAGTTCACCATGTTGCTAATCATGGTTAAACCCCCAAAACAACCCTAGTTATCATGCACAAGTGTGTGCAAGTCTAGGAAAAATCTAATAAAATACTCAATAAATAGGATAAAATATTTGAAACTTAATTTGGTAAACTTTTTATTAAAAACCATACAATAAAATATAATTAGCTACAAAACACAATCTAAGGTGTTACAGGTTCCCGGGGCGAGAAATGGTTTTTGTGGTGTAGACAATGAGCCTGGCAGGGAGGGTACTACATACCGGTGATTGGTTGGACCTGGAGATTATCCAGAGGATACCGACCGGAGTTGACAGATGGATATGGGCTGATCCGAACTGCCGGGGCCCGAGGGCCGATCCCGCAGATGGTGCCCGTGGGCCGATCCGGAATGACGGAGCCCGAAATATGAGGATTTACGTGTCGATGTAGGACATGGGTTTCATGATGTTTCGAGTGTCGATGTTAGACACTCAGGTTCCATGATTTTGATGTGTCGTTGATGGACACACGGATTGATATCCTCATATTTTCATGCATATGCTTTTATGATATTTACATGCGTGATGTTGTTGTGTTATTGATGGACACATAGATGTTATCCACATGCAGATAGACATTGATTATATTGTTGGCACATATGCAGATATGGTCACCCTAGATATCATAGTATTATCTTTATGATATAGTTGACCTAGGAAATTGTTATTTTATTCAATTTCTACCTGATGATGTTTTCTACTTAGGAGTTGGCAACTCACCCCCGTTGTGCCACAGTTCTTTCAGGTTGACCGCATGGATCAGTAGTGGCATCGCAGGCACACAGTCGCTTTCGGGTGTTTTGCTTTGGTAGGTGGTACATGTTAGATCGTACCACTCTTGTATTTATTATTCTTGTTGTATCTAGTTAACTCCATCAATCAGAAACTAGTACTTGTCTAACTAGAAAGACTTAGAAAGACTTGTAGTTCGGAGACTTGAGCAATGGGTTATATGTTCGCTTGGTGGGCTGATGTCTTGCTTTACATTATTCTTTGTGTTGATATTCACCGTTGGGCGTCGTATACTTTTATTCTGTCTTGCGTGGTTGTGATTCCGCCGATTGTCGAAGAGTTAGCTCCCGCTTGGGGATGCCTTTTATATTATCTTGTATTTGTGGTTTTGGATCAAAATATACAAATGAGGTGCTGCTCAAATTTTTAAAAGAATGTTTTTCAACTAGCATAATCCACTTGCATTTTTCATGTTTCATCATCTATGCATTAATAAAACATTTGTTTTCATTATACCATTATTTCAAAACTTCACCTCTTTTATTTTCTTTAAAAACGTTTAGATTTCTGGGTTTCAGCTTACTTGATTTACGTTACGCCTTTAGACGTAACGTGATTCAGGTGCCGGTCACGAACTAGATTTTCAGGTCGTGACACCTGCTTCAACCCGTAAATGGATTTAAGCAGCTTGCACATGCTTCCACTGTCTGCGAAGCCCTCTGGCAGTGTCATATACGCTCTTTTCTAAACCACCATTTAGAAAAGATGTTTTACCGTGCAGTCTGCCAGATTTCGTAGTCATGGTATGCAGCAATGGCAAGTCGGATCCTGATGGACTTAAGCATAGCTTTGAAAGTCTCAATTTTTCCATCTACACCAAATTATCTTTCTCAAAGATTCTCTTGCTCCCGATGGGTTTTACCCCTTCAGGAGCAACTTCCAAAGTCAACACTTTGTTGGTGTACATGGATTCAATCTAAGATCGCATAGCATCCAGCCATTTCACAGAGTCCCTACTCGTGATGGACTGCTCGAAACTAGTTGGGTCATCATCTTCATGATGCAATCCTCTCTCCCACCGTCTACATGAAAACTGTAGTATCTCTCAGGTGGATGAGGAACCCAACTAGATCTACGGAGTGGCTGCGGTTCGTCGGGGACTATAGAATCCTCCGGTTCCAACAAATCGTAAGTTATAGTTTGTGTTTGCTGGAACTACTTCCAGTTCTACCTCTTTGTCACTAATTTCTTTGACAAGAAATTCCTTTTCTAAAAAGTTGGCATGTCGAGAAACAAAACATCTTTTGTTCCTCGGTCTGGTTGAAGATATTCTCTCGCGAATGGTTGGGATATCCTATAAACTTGCACATAACTGACCTTGGCTTGAGCTTGTCCGGATTTTGCTTTTCAGCATTGTCCAGACAACCCCATATCTTAACTCGTTTAAGTGATGGTCCCTTCCTATTCCATATCTCATATGGAGTGGTAGGCAACGGATTTGATCGGAACTCTTTTCAATAGATATGCATCTTCTCAAGTGCATGTCCCTGAAAGGAAATATGCAACTCAGCAGTACTCATCATAGAGCGCACCATATCTCATAGGGTGTGATTCCTCCACCCAATATACGGTTGTGCTGTGGTGTATACGGAGGAGTAAACTGAGAGAGAATCTCATTCTCTTTTGAATGGTCTTTGAATCATATGCTCCAATATTCTTCTCCCCGATCATATCGAAGGATTTGAATACCTTTACTCATCTGGATCTTATCTTCGTACTTATATTCCTTGAAATTCTCAAAAGACTCAGATTTGTGTTTCAACAAGAACACATGTCCGTATCTTGAGAGAACATCGGTGAATGTAATATAGTATGCGGAACCATCCCTAGCATATGTAGACATAGGACCACATACATCACCATGTATCTATCCAAGAGTTCAGTAGCTCTTTCTTCGTTTCTAGTAAATGTTGATTTGGTCACCTAATCTTTGAGACATGACTCGCAAGTTTCATAAGATATAAATTCGAATGGATTCAAATATGCATCCTTATGGAACTTTAGCTAGTTTTGTTTCATCAATAACCCTGTCTACAATACCACAAGAAGACTTCGTTCATTTCTGCACTGTTCCTCTTGTGTGTGTTCTGTATGTTTAGAACTGTAGTTTGATTCAGAATGTGTATACTGTTATACAATGTACCGTACCCAATCAACACTTGATTAAGGAAAATATTCACAATATTTTGGTACGGAATAACAGTCGCTTAGAATCAATATATTACTAGTTGGTAATACTAGGTGATATTTGCCAACTGCTTTGGCGGCAACAATTGCACCATCCCTACTACTAGATATATATCACCCATTCCCAGTTCTCCACCTTTCTCTAGCCAATGTAACAAATTACATGTGTGGGATCCTGATCCGGTATCCCATACCCATACCGTAGAGTAAACTGAGAAACAGGTTTTGGTAATGAACACACCCGAAGACAATGCATCAACATGCTTTTTCTTCGTTTGGGTGGCGTGGGAATCCAAATATTCCTTTATTCCTTGCTCAGACTTATGACAACCATAAGATCGAGCGGAACCTAGACCTGTATAATAAGTAGGTACGCTCAATACATCCATATTATTATCTTGATTAAGGCTTGTCATTGGTCGCTACAAAGAGAGAGAGAAGGATAATCACTTTGCGCGCTCTATTTGCAAGATTAGATTGGTTATTTTATCTAATCAGGATGGCTCCCACTGTTTTTATCAAATCTTCATTCAAACCCTAAAAGGTATGATTAGCCGAGATTAATTACACCCTACAAGTTCTGTTGGAGATAGTGCCCTCAGATTCAATTATTCGATCACAGGCACGTGATTACAATGATTGATGGAGTACCTATCCCGATAGGACAGTCTTACTCATGATGATAGTATGCTATCTGGTTTACCTTTATCATCGTGTACTGCTTTAGGTGACTTGACAAGTCGCTATTACACGTTGATAGAGCCCCTAGGATTCTTGCTTGACCACCAGCAGTATGAGGGCGATCATATACGTGGGAGCTGGTAGTCTATAAGCACATCCTTAAATGGTCCCTAGTCGTGTGAGTTTCGAGATAGGGCATCGATACTCCAAAGTAGACTAGTGTGTACATTCGAGACCCCGACGTGGGGCGGTGGCCGGTCTCACAAGCCACTGGTGTCAGTTGGTTCACCTAAGATGTATACAGGTGCTCATTGGGTTATGAGTACACCGGACAGGACTCGCCGGGAACATGCTAGTTGGTCATATATCAGACGTCAGATGGCAGTTCCCTGGTGACATGTGTACAGGTTAGTTCATCGACCTGGGGATCGTCATTTGTCTCGTGTGAGTTCCCAGTGTACTTTGTGTTGGAGATAGTGCCCTCAGATTCAATTATTCGATCACAGGCACGTGATTGCAATGATTGATGGAGGACCTATCCCGGTAGGACAGTCTTACTCGAGATGATAGTATGCTATATTGTTTACCTTTATCATCGTGTACTGCTTTAGGTGACCTGACAAGTCGCTATTACACGTTGATAGAGCCCCTAGGGTTCTTGCTTGACCACCAGCAGTATGAGGGTGATCATATACGTGGGAGCTGGCAGTCTATAAGCATATCCTTAAATGGTCCCTAGTCATGTGAGTTTCGAGACAGGGCATCGATACTCCATAGTAGACTAGTGTATACAGTCGAGACCCCGACGAGGGGCGGTGGCCGGTCTCACAAGCCACTGGTGTCAGTTGGATCACCTAAGATGTATACAGGTGCTCATTGGGTTATGAGTACACCGGACAGGACTCGCCGGGAACATGCCAGTTGGTCATATACCAGACGTCAGATGGCAGTTCTCTGGTGACATGTGTACAGGTTAGTTCATCGACCTGGGGATCGTCATTTGTCTTGTGTGAGTTCCCACTGTACTTTGATTACTACCCTACCACGGCTCAAAGGAGTCGTGCAAACAGGTTTTAGTTGGGTACAGTCCCGAGCCACATGGAGGCAGTGAGCGTATCTTCAGGGGTTCGTCTCTCCCGGTATTGGGGGTGAGGTCGTGCTGTGTCTAGGAGAGCCATTACACGAAGCCCTCGGCCGAGGCAAAGAGATTTACTGGTAGGTATTCCAGTAGTATCTCAGGGTGTTCTGGGCTACACTCCGACACGACTTGTACCGCTTTTGGGGGTCTGACTTTTACCAACCCCCTAGGCCCGCCATGCGATGCTCATAGACGAACGGACCGGACTGTACGGATATTGTCACTGACAGGCTCAGTAGGGTTGTCGGGCTGAGTTCGCTCATAGACGTCCCTTTTAGTCAATACCTGGTAGCCCGTTATGTATTGGCTTATACCTCTGACGTGCTAGTGGTTAAATCCACAACCAAGGTGTTGACGAGTCTTTAGAGTCCCCCATATTCAGTTACTCAGCTTTCGGGCGAAAGGTTGTAAAGGCCGTATGGAGATATGGCAAGGTCCGATCAGATACGTGCGGTATTGCACGGATCAGGATCGGGCAGTTTGTACTATAGGCCGTATGGATATATGGCAGGGTTCGATCAGATACGTGCGGTATTGCACGAATCAGGATCGAACGGATATTACTGGCCGGCTTTGGTTTAAGCCGGATCCTAGTATAGTACAGTGTAGATTTTGTCTCATTGCATTTGTATTTCGGTCGAAATACAGATGCGGGTGTGTATGCACAGTATCGGGGTTTTCCTGAAATTTATTACGGGACCAGTTTTCTGGAGTTGCCAGTTTGCTTTCCGTTTCGGCCGATTTCCATTGTTCTGTTCATTGGCCGAAGATTGGTGGAGGAGGGCTTATTTGCATTTGTGCAAATAAGCAATTGTGGAGGGGTTCTTTGCATTTTGTTGTATCATGATAGCTTTTCATTGACCTTGACTTCTTGACTTCTTCTTGTCATGATGGCTTGACTTTTGGCTCATCATGGTTGTTGATGATGAGGTTGGTGGAGTGTGGGTTTGGGTTAGTAATCATCTCTTGTTATCATGACCTTTCTCTCTCTCCCTTGCATTATGGTTGTGGCTATCCTCTTTCTTTTTTGAGGGACTCTCCATTCTCTCCACTCACTTGCATTGGCCGGCCACATTATTGTGGGGGCTGTCCCAAATTTTTGGTGGGGATGTTTGGCTCATTTCATGTTGCAAAAATCCCACAAGTCCAATCCAAAAAGCCCCAAGTTCAATTTCTCCACAAAAGGCAATTCCACAAACCCCAAAATGAGACTTGCTCACTAGATATTCTACAGCAAACCTTGGGCACGTCGACTAGCCAGCTTCGTGCCCGAGTTGCCTCGGCATTGAGGTGGGAGCCCGTAAAAGAAGTAGGCGATGTGGTGCACTTCCGGCGACGAGGAGGAGACGGGACATTCCGCAGGAGATCGGGACGACGACGAGAAGACCGGAGGACTCGGATCTGTCGGTATATCTCTCTTCCCTTTCTTGTAGATAGCTAGGACTAGTTAGTGGTTCGATCCGGGTATTAGTGCGCGGCGGTTTTCCAGTTCGAGAAAATTAAAGTTTATCACCGCTTCCGCATTTGGCCGTCGGATTGACGGCCGGGGCGCCGCCGTGCACTTACAGTGGTATCAGAGCCTCGCCATTAACTTAATCTAGCTTGGTGTAATGTGTTTTTCTGTTTCGATCGATCGAATGTTCCAAAACTACATTTTTGTTAGCATCAGCTTCTGTTGAAATTTTTTGGTCTCGAAAAATTTTTCAGGTTGTAAAATATTGATGTACTGGAAAATCTAAGAGCTCTGTAAAAATTCGATGAATTGACTCCACAGTGGGAGCACGGAACCGCCGCAAATACCCCCTTCCCGCCGCTGTTCCGCCGCGTACTGTGGAGATCCCTGCACCAAATTTCTACAGTGTCTTTCTGGGGTTAAAATTGGGGTTTTGGAATATTAATATTGGGCCCAGAATTTCTTGATGTGCTACAGTAGTACTTTGGGGCCCACTTGTTAAAGTTTGATTGATCGGATATTTTAAACACATTATTTCACAGTATTTACATTATATCTGCGACCGTGAATGTCACTTGATCGGTAAATCCGGTCTAACTGCTATAGCCCGGTTAGATGGATTTGCGAACGTGACTTTCACGTTGATGTTCTGTTTTTGCTGTGATGTTGCGGATTGGTCGTGGGGGATAGCCTGGATGCAATGCTAGTACAGTTGTGGTTGTATTATGTACATTTGATATTGCGGGGCGAGCGTCCGACATGTGGACTGCCGTCACTGCCTGATTGTATTATTATTTTGTGGCACGGCCAGGTTGCGGTCGATGCACCCGTTGTATGTATACTTCACTTTCTGTACTAGGATTACCCCAAGGTGGGGTGCACGGATAGCCGGGTTCTAGAGGGAAACAAGCACGCATCTCATGGCATTGAGACGGAGGGGTTTCACTCTTGGATTGGCGGGCTATTCGCCGCACTCGTAGGGGGTACAGGTTGACCCAGGAGGGGTGCCCAAGTTACCGGATTCCGTGATGTGCCGGGTGGTCCATTCACGGTGCTGAAGGGGGCTGCCTCGCTTCAGGTTTTGGCGGGTGACTTGCCGCGCCCGTAGGGGTCTAGGATTTCATTGCACAGGCTATCCACACGACCAGGGGAACGTCGGGTTTCAGTAGTGGCTTTGTGAAACCCGGGGATCCCAGATATCTGTATTGTTTCTGTGATGCTGTACATTTCTGTGATGTTGCATTTCTTTCACGCCTTGAGCGAATATAATATATTGGTATATATATTAGTAGATGTTGTATATGTTTTACATCCGCGCTAGTCCAGTCCCCGCTCTGTCGTTAGTTAGCTAACCTAACGGGTAATGACGGGACCCAGTGGCGAATGCGGATGGCATATACATACATCAATATATTTTCGTTCTTTGTGGTGTGATCAATTGATGGGACTGCGTTGATTCGGATCAATGCAAGTTAAAAACAAACCTAATCTGATGTTGTTGGAACACTTTTCAGAAAGCTGTTATTGCGAGGACGTTCACTTTTGTTTTGCATTGTGGTATTCAATTAGAATATCCTGCTCCTCACTCGACGAGGAAAGGGCCGAGATCCCTTCACCGGGAGTGACCCCTTGGACAAAAGTTTGCGTCAGGGCAATGACTTCACTATAGCCGATTACTTTTGCTTTGCACCAAGGTATTCAGTTGGAATATCCTGCACCCCATTCTACGGGAAAAGAGCCGAGATCCCTTCACCGGGAGTGACCTCTTTAGCAACGGTTTTCGTCACTATATTTTTAAAAGCTATCCGTTCCTTCGACGATATCAAGTTCTTTACGTTAAAGGTTTTCGCCAGAAACCATTCGTAGCCCTCCATCATTTCAGTTAAATATTCGGTAGTATTCAAGCTATGTATTTTGACCTCACGCCAAGGCATAGTGATTGGTAGCTGCCGGGTATTTATCTGTTGCATAGATAGATGCGTTGGTTTGGGACAGTCGTACTACTATTTTGGCCTACGTCAAGGGTATGTACGGGTGGATTCAAATTAACCTGGATAATGATGGGCAGAACTTGACATGTGACTTATGATATTTTGACCTCACGCCAAGGTCATAAGAGCATGGGGCAGAAATCACATCGGGAGTTTCAAAAGAACTGAAACTTGCCAGATATGCGCATACCTTCTGGAGTGTGATACCGTGAGCGGATTCCGTCACGTTATCATGCGATGATAGTTGGATCCCGATTCCCACTGATGAGTTAGTGTACTCCTCGGGTGATCCCGACTAATTCTTCTTTTTGGTTTGGAGGAGAATTTGACGGTACAGTGGGAGGTTTCCAGATTAGATAAATTGGTAACCATTCTGATCTAGGTTAGAGTGCACGCTGAGTGTTTCTTTTCTCTCTCTCTTTGGCAGCGACCATTGACCCGACCCTAAGACAATGACTCAGTGACCAAGTTGACCGAACCTTCTAAAACACTGGCTTTTGGATTGTCAGAGTTGCAAACCTCATTGCCACTCCTACTTTTACCCTTTTCTCCAGGACACCCCGTACTACTACGAACGTCCACTTCCATTGGACAAAACCATCGTATGGTTAGATACGAACTCGAAGGGATTTATTCGAGGATGGTTTCCGCTTCTGGAGAAAACGGATAGGATTATTCAGTTGTCTTTTCCTTTTACCCTCTCTCAGGTTACGAGTACTCCTTGGTTTAGGGGTAGTACACCTATTACGCAAATTGGATTGTCTTCTTCCAAACCTTAGGCTGGTGCCGACCGGTAGGGAATGAAGAAAACCAATTAGCATAACGATGGTGTGCAGAAGGTATTAAGTTAAGACAAAGCAAGGGATTAGTAAGAGGGCAAAGTAAATTGCAACAGATATTCATGACCAAACCAGGTATCTCTTCGCCAATCCTAAGATCACCTTTGTATTTCTCCAGGACACTCCGTATCACTACGAAGATCCACAGTTTATTGGATACTCCATCGTATGGTTATATACGAACTCGAAAGGAACTTGTTCCAGTTCGGGGATGGATTCTGGTTCAGGAGAAATAGGAATAAGTTTTCTTCAGGTGTCTTTTATCCTCACCTCCTCTCGCATTGCGAGTGTTCCTAGGATTGGGACAATACACCCATTATGCTTATTGGATAGTCTTCTTCCAAACCGTAGGCTGGTGCCGAACGGTAGGGAAGGAAGAAAACCATTTGGCCTAATGGGTGTGCAGAAGGTAAAGACTAAAGACATATGAAGGGATTTGGAGAGGTGGCAAAGAATTATACGGTTACAGTCGTGAAACTGGAAGAGGCATTACTGGGAATACCAGGATACCCCATCGAAACATTTCAATGTTTCAGTTTCACTGTGTACTGTTAAAGGAAAGCTGATTTCCCGACTAGATACTTACTCCAGGGTATGTATTTACCAGGTATGATTCTCACATCCGTATGGTTTTACAGATGATGAGTGGGAGTAAGTTGTTGGGAATTGGGTGACTATCCTCATTATATCGGGATGCGTTGTAATCGGTGATACTTGAGGAAGTCACCTGGGTTGTTTGCCGGTCGGCAAATATTTGGTTTTGAATATCCGCTGTTATGCACCAATTTCAAATTGATATATCTGTATGTCTATTTTCATAGAGTGAGATATACCCTTTTGAAATTATGTCTACGACATTTACCTATATCAGTGGATGGTTAGGTAAGGAGCATTAAACAGCGGTGTAATTCTTCTTAACCATAAGTACAGTTTTCAACCTACGACACACAGTGAATGAGTTATCAGACTCAAGGGACTTATACAGAGTATTGTATGTTGTCCAGGATCCATCAGGACAGAGGGGTTGGTCCTCGTACTATATTCGGTTTACTTATGACTTCTCTAGTTTTTAGACTGGTGTTTCGTGGAAACACAGGGTCCGAATTTTAAGAAGTTATAGGTATTTGAATAGAGTAGAGAACCAGGTGTAGCAAGTATCAGGATTCTTCAAAGTGATCGAAGATGTAGATACTTGTGTATGATATTCAGTTGATAGTAATGATTAAGAGATCTTGCTTCTCTTTCAGGTTATTCATAATTGGAAGCATTCCTAAGTTGAGTAACGCTGATCGGCCTCCTTCCATTTAGTTGACATGCACTGGAGACAGCTGCATGATTTGAATCTGGTTCAATTAAATCAGTGCCTCTGTTTCTATATTGGATATAGTACAGTTCATATCTTAACGGTGTTAAGGTACGGGGAGTTGTCCGGCTTATGATTAAAACCAGACACTGGACAACTCAAGGCATGTTTCTGTAATGGTTGTTTGTGGGTTGACCCAGGCTATGACGAGGGTTGACTTTCTACCATCTGGATGAACAATAGCAATATTGTTCTAGACTCGCCACAGTTTTATTAAAAATGGATTTTTTTCAGAAAAACAGTAAGTAGGAGTATGGTAGAACTGGAAGTGATTCCAGAACCACAAACGATTACTGAAGATTTGATAAGGAACCTAAAGATTCAATCTGGATTGACATTCCATTGGCCACTCCGCAGATTTGGTGGGTAACTTCAGGCACCCGAGAGGTACTACGGTAGCCTCAAGGACGGTGACAGGAAAGTTCTTGTTTACCCACAATTACCATTGCTGTTGTTTCAGGCTGCGAGACCCGGCGGGAGGATGAGTATAGTGTCATTCTAAACTAGTTTTAGAAGTGTACGTCTATATGACTCTGCCAGAGGGTTGTCGTAGTCAGTGGGAGCAGCGGAAGCATTGGTGGAAAGGTAGCTTATGTCTATTTATAGACTAAAGCACCAGTAGCGGAGATAGATCATCTATTTCTGACATGACAGTCATAGGTTTGACTTCATCAGAATAAGGGATGGATCTGTTGAGAAGGTAGTAGGGTGTGATATCCTGGTATTTGGATGACATAAACAGAGTAGGAAAAGAAACTCCTATACTACAATCGGTTATATTTTGGTCGTCACACAGTGGTTTCTCCACAAAGGACTTGGATTTTATATCAGACATACTGGTTACTAGATCTATGGTTTTAGATCTAGATTTGGGTGGTTTCCCAATTAAGGGTACTTTGACAGCATTCTAAGAGTATTTAGAATGGACGACTCCATGCACGGTAGTGTACCTGCAGAAGATGGAGTCACCCTCTCCAAAGGTGTCTTACAGACTAAAGGGGAGAGGGACGTGCATGATTGGCAGATCACTTGCTCAGGCAATTGAGTCAATCATGAGATGTCAAGTACCACACCAGATGTTGTTCTTGCACTAAATGCAATAAGTTGACATTAATCCAATCCTGGAGAAACAGTCGGAAGCAGTTTTAGAACATAAGTGGATGTTCTAGGGATATGATAACAATAGCCTCATTCAGGAGACAGTTATCATTCCAGGCTTCCAAGGTGACATGGACGACAAGGAGGTTGTCAGAGTTATAGTTTTCCTTCTGATGAGGGGCAGTATTTTGGACAGGTGGTCCAAGGCAATACTGAGGGAGGCATGGCGCAGGATACTGATTAAGTTCAGTTGACAATACAGTCTAAGTAGTTTGGATTTGGAGTTCATTTATGAGCTATGTCCCATCAGACATCCAGACACATTCTAAGACAGGTATTGCTCTTTTCGGGAGATGGCTTTCTCCGCGAACTTGAGATATAGAGAGACATAGAAAGAGACATCAAGGCGGATCTACTCACTAAGGCTATTCCTCGAACGCAATAGTTTCGCAAGCGAGCTTTGTGAGACTGACTAGTAGAGGAGTTGGGTGTTCGGTATCACACGTGCTGTGAGTATGCGACATCGCAATAATTAGCCTTGAGTGCAAGTGGGAGATTGTTGGAGATAGTGCCCTCAGATTCAATTATTCGATCACAGGCACGTGATTGCAATGATTGATTGAGGACCTATCCCGGTAGGACAGTCTTACTCGAGATGATAGTATGCTATCTGGTTTACCTTTATCATCGTGTACTGCTTTAGGTGACCTGACAAGTCGCTATTACACGTTGATAGAGCCCCTAGGGTTCTTGCTTGACCACCAGCAGTATGAGGGCGATCATATACGTGGGAGCTGGCAGTCTATAAGCATATCCTTAAACGGTCCCTAGTCGTGTGAGTTTCGAGACAGGGCATCGATACTCCATAGTATACTAGTGTATACAGTCGAGACCCCGACGAGGGGCGGTGGCCGGTCTCACAAGCCACTGGTGTCAGTTGGATCACCTAAGATGTATACAGGTGCTCATTGGGTTATGAGTACACCGGACAGGACTCGCCGGGAACATGCCAGTTGGTCATATACCAGACGTCAGATGGAAGTTCCCTGGTGACATGTGTACAGGTTAGTTCATCGACCTGGGGATCGTCATTTGTCTTGTGTGAGTTCCCACTGTACTTTGATTACTACCCTACCACGGCTCAAAGGAGTCGTGCAAACAGGTTTTAGTTGGGTACAGTCCCGAGCCACATGGAGGCAGTGAGCGTATCTTCAGGGGTTCGTCTCTCCCGGTATTGGGGGTGAGGTCGTGCTGTGTCTAGGAGAGCCATTACACGAAGCCCTCGGCCGAGGCAAGGAGATTTACTGGTAGGTATTCCAGTAGTATCTCAGGGTGTTCTGGGCTACACTCTGACACGACTTGTACCGCTTTTGGGGGTCTGACTTTTACCAACCCCCTAGGCCCGCCATGCGATGCTCATAGACGAACGGACCGGACTGTACGGATATTGTCACTGACAAGCTCAGTAGGGTTGTCGGGCTGAGTTCGCTCATAGACGTCCCTTTTAGTCAATACCTGGTATCCCGTTATGTATTGGCTTATACCTCTGACGTGCTAGTGGTTAAATCCATAACCAAGGTGTTGACGAGTCTTTAGAGTCCCCCACATTCAGTTACTCAGCTTTCGGGCGAAAGGTTGTAGAGGCCGTATGGAGATATGGCAAGGTCCGATCAGATACGTGCGGTATTGCACGGATCAGGATCGGGCAGTTTGTACTATAGGCCGTATGGATATATGGCAGGGTTCGATCAGATACGTGCGGTATTGCACGAATCAGGATCGAACGGATATTACTGGCCGGCTTTGGTTTAAGCCGGATCTTAGTATAGTACAGTGTAGATTTTGTCTCATTGCATTTGTATTTCGGTCGAAATACAGATGCGGGTGTGTATGCACAGTATCGGGGTTTTCCTGTAATTTATTACGGGACCAGTTTTCTGGAGTTGCCAGTTTGCTTTCCGTTTCAGCCGATTTCCATTGTTCCGTTCATTGGCCGAAGATTGGTGGAGGAGGGCTTATTTGCATTTGTGCAAATAAGCAATTGTGGAGGGGGTCTTTGCATTTTGTTGTATCATGATAGCTTTTCATTGACCTTGACTTCTTGACTTCTTCTTGTCATGATGGCTTGACTTTTGGCTCATCATGGTTGTTGATGATGAGGTTGGTGGAGTGTGGGTTTGGGTTAGTAATCATCTCTTGTTATCATGACCTTTCTCTCTCTCCCTTGCATTATGGTTGTGGCTATCCTCTTTCTTTTTTGAGGGACTCTCCATTCTCTCCACTCACTTGCATTGGCTGGCCACATTATTGTGGGGGCTGTCCCAAATTTTTGGTGGGGATGTTTGGCTCATTTCATGTTGCAAAAATCCCACAAGTCCAATCCAAAAAGCCTCAAGTTCAATTCCTCCACAAAAGGCAATTCCACAAACCCCAAAATGAGACTTGCTCACTAGATATTCTACAGCAAACCTTGGGCACGTCGACTAGCCAGCTTCGTGCCCGAGTTGCCTCGGCATTGAGGTGGGAGCCCGTAAAAGAAGTAGGCGATGTGGTGCACTTCTGGCGACGAGGAGGAGACGGGATATTCCGCAGGAGATCGGGACGACGACGAGAAGACCGGAGGACTCGGATCTGTCGGTATATCTCTCTTCCCTTTCTTGTAGATAGCTAGGACTAGTTAGTGGTTCGATCCGGGTATTAGTGCGCGGCGGTTTGCCAGTTCGAGAAAATTAAAGTTTATCACCGCTTCCGCATTTTGCCGTCGGATTGACGGCCGGGGCGCCGCCGTGCACATACACTTTGATTACTACCCTACCACGGCTCAAAGGAGTCGTGCAAACAGGTTTTAGTTGGGTACAGTCCCGAGCCACATGGAGGCAGTGAGAGCATCTTCAGGGGTTCGTCTCTCCCGGTATTGGGGGTGAGGTCGTGCTGTGTCTAGGAGAGCCATTACAAGAAGCCCTCGGCCGAGGCAAGGAGATTTACTGGTAGGTATTCCAGTAGTATCTCAGGGTGTTCTGGGCTACACTCCGACACGACTTATACCGCTTTTGGGGGTCTGACTTTTACCAACCCCCTAGGCCCGCCATGCGACGCTCATAGACGAACGGACCGGACTGTACGGATATTGTCACTGACAGGTTCAGTAGGGTTGTCGGGCTGAGTTCGCTCACAGACGTCCCTTTTAGTCAATACCTGGTAGCCCGTTACGTATTGGCTTATACCTCTGACGTGCTAGTGGTTAAATCCACAACCAAGGTGTTGACGAGTCTTTAGAGTCCCCCACATTCAGTTACTCAGCTTTCGGGCAAAAAGTTGTAGAGGCCGTATGGAGATATGGCAAGGTCCGATCAGATACGTGCGGTATTGCACGGATCAGGATCGGACAGTTTGTACTATAGGCCGTATGGATATATGGCAGGGTTCGATCAGATACGTGCGGTATTGCACAGATCAGGATCTAACGGATATTACTAGCCGGCTTTGGTTTAAGCCGGATCCTAGTATAGTACAGTGTAGATTTTGTCTCATTGCATTTGTATTTCGGTCGGAATACAAATGCGGGTGTGTATGCACAGTATCGGGGTTTTCCTGTAATTTATTATGGGACCAGTTTTCTGGAGTTGCCAGTTTGCTTTCCGTTTCGGCCAATTTCCTTTGTATCGTTCATTGGCCGAAGGTTGGTGGAGGAGGGCTTATTTTCATTTGTGCAAATAAGTATTTGTGGAGGTGTTCTTTGCATATATTTGTATCATGATAGCTTTTCCTTGACCTTGACTTCTAGCTTCATCATGCCTTGACTTTTGTAGGACATGATGGTTGATGATGTTTGTTGTTGAGTGTGGGTTTATTTTTGTGATGATTCTTTTTGCATGATAGCCTTCTCTCTCTCTCCATTGTATTATTGGATGGCTCTCTCATTCTATCACACTACTCCCTCATTCTTTCTCTCCCCCTCACCATGATGGCCGGCCACTATGCATTGGGGCTGTCCAAAATTTTGAGGGTGGGTTTTTAGCTCATTTCATGTTGCAAAAACCCCACAAGATCAATCTAAAAAGCTCCAAGTTCAATCCCTCCACCAAAAGGCAATTCCTACAACCCCAAATGAGACTTCTTCTCTAGATATTCTACAGCAAATCTTGGGCACGTCGACTAGCCAGCTTCGTGCCCGAGTTGTCTCGGCATTGAGGTGGGAGCCCGTAAAAGAAGTAGGCGATGTGGTTCACTTTCGGCGACGAGGTGGAGACCGGAGCTTCCGCAGGAGATCGGGACGACGACGAGAAGACCGGATGACTTGGATCAGTCGGTATATCTCTCTTCCCCATCTTGTAGTTAGCTAGGACTAATTAATGGTTCGATCCGGGTGTTTAGTGCGCGGCGGTTTGCCAGTAAGTTCGCAAAATTAAAAGTTTATCACCGCTTCCGCATTCCGGCGTCGGATTGACGGCCGGGGCGCCGCCGTGCACTTATAGTGGTATCAGAGCCTCGCCATTAACTTAGTCTAGCTTGGTTTAATGTGTTTTGCATTTCCGATCGACCAAAACTCCAAAATCCGCTTTTTTGCTTGCATCAGTTTTCTGTTGAAATTTTTTGGTGTCGAAATTTTTTTCAGGTTACAGAAAAGTGATCTACTAGAAAATATAAGAGTTCTGTAAAAATTCGATGCAACAACTCCACAGTAGGAGCGCGGAACCGCGGCCAAACACCCCTTTGGGCCGCGGTTCCGCCGCACAATGATGTGTTCGCTGCACCAAATTTGTCCAGTATCTTTCTGGGGTGAAAATACGGGTTTTGGAATAATAACATTGGGCCCAGAATTTCTTGATGTGCTACAGTAATGCTTGGGGGCCCACTTGTTAAAATTTAATTAATCGGATATTTTAAACACATTATTTCACAGTATTTACACTATATCTGCGACCGTGAATGTCACTTGATCGGTAAATCCTGTTTAACTGCTATAGCCCGGTTAGATGGATTTGCGAACGTGATTTTCACGTTGATGTTCTGTTTTTGCTGTGATGTTGCGGATCGGTCGTGGGGGATAGCCTGGATGCAATGCTAGTACAGAGTTTGTTGTATTATGTACATTTGATATTGCGGGGCGAGCGTCCGACATGTGGACTGCCGTCACTGCATGATTGTATTATTATTTTGGGGCACGACCAGGTTGCGGTCGATGTACCCGTTGTATGTATATTTTTACTTTCTGTACTAGGATTACCCCGCGGAGGGGTGCACGGATAGCCGGGTTCTGGAGGGCAACAAGCCCGCATCTCATGGCATTGAGACGGAGGGGGCTTCACTCTAGGATTGGCGGGCTATTCGCCGCACTCGTAGGGGGTACAGGTTGACCCAGGAGGGGTGCCCAAGTTGCCGGATTCCGTGAAGTGCTGGGTGGTCCATTCACGGTACTGAAAGGGGCTGCCTCGCTTCAGGTTTTGGCGGGTGACTTGCCGCGCCCGTAGGTGTCTAGGATTTCATTGCACAGGCTATCCACACGACCAGGGGAACGTCGGGTTTCAGTAGTGGCTCTGTGAAACCCGGGGATCCCAGATATCTGTATTGTTCTGTGATACTGTACATTTCTGTGATGTTGCATTTCTTATCACGCCTTAAGCGAAATATAATATATTGGTATATATATATTAGTGGATGTTGTATATGTTTTACATCCGCGCTAGTCCAGTCCCCGCTCTGTCGTTAGTTAACTAACCTAACGGGTAATGACGGGACCCAGTGGCGAATGCTGATGGCATATACGTACGTCATATTATTTTCGTTCTTTGTGGTGTGATCAATTGATGGGACTGCGTTGATTCGGATCAATGCAAGTTAAAAACAAACCTAATCTGATGTTGTTGGAACACTTTTCAAAAAGCTGTTATTACAAGGACGTTCACTTTTGTTTTGCATCGTGATATTCAGTTGGAATATCCTGCTCCTCAGTCGACGAGGCAAGGGCCGAGATCCCTTCACCGGGAGTGACCCCTTGGACAAAAAGTTTGCGTCAGGGCAATGACTTCACTATAGCCGATTACTTTTGCTTTGCACCGTGGTATTCGGATGGAATATCCTGCACCCCATTCTACGGGGAAAGAGCCGAGATCCCTTCACCGGGAGTGACCTCTTTAGCAACGGTTTTCGTCACTATATTTTAAAAAGCTATCCGTTCCTTCAACGATATCAAGTTCTTTACGTTAAAGGTTTTCGCCAGAAACCATTCGTAGCCCTCCGTCGTTTCAGACGGGTAGTACGTAGTATTCATGCTATGTTTGTTGGCCTTCGTCAAGGCATAGTGTATGGTAGCTGCGTGTTGCCTTTCTGCAGCATAGATAGATGCGTTGGTTTGGGACAGTCGTATAGCCTTGTTGACCTTCGTCAAGGGCTTGTACTGGTGGATTCAAATTAACCCTGGATAATGACGGGTAGAACTTGACATGTGACTTATGATTTGTTGACCTTCGCCAAGGTCATAAGAGCATGGGGCATAAATCACATCGGGAGTTTCAAAAGAACTGAAACTTGCCAGATATGCGCATACCTTCTGGAGTGTGACACCGTGAGCGGATTCCGTCACGTTATCATGCAATGATAGTTGGATCCCGATTCCTACTGATGAGTTAGTTTACTCCTCGGGTGACCCCGACTAATTCTTCATTTAGGTTTGGAGGAGAATTTGACGGTACAGTGGGAGGTTTCCAGATTAGACAAATTGGTACCCATTCTGATATAGGATAGAATGCACGCTGAGTGTTTCTTTTCTCTCTCTCTCTGGCAGCGACCATTGACCCGACCCTAAGACAATGACTCAGTGACCAAGTTGACCGAACCTTCTTAACACTGGCTTTTGGATTGTCAGAGTTGCGAACCTCATTGCCACTCCTACTTTTACCCTTTTCTCCAGGACACTCCGTACTACTACGAACGTCCACTTCCATTGGACAAAACCATCGTATGGTTAGATACGAACTCGAAGGGATTTATTCGAGGATGGTTTCCGGTTCTGGAGAAAACGGATAGGACTATTCAGTTGTCTTTTCCTTTTACCTTCTCTCAGGTTGCGAGTACTCCTTGGTTTAGGAGTAGTACACCTATTACGCAAATTGGATAGTCTTCTTCCAAACCTTAGGCTGGTGCCGACCGGTGGGGAATGAAAAAAACCAATTAGCCTAACGATGGTGTACAGAAGGTATTGAGTTAAGACAAAGCAAGGGATTAGTAAGAGGGCAAAGTAAACCGCGACTGCTATTCGCGACCAAACCAAGTATTCCTTCGCCAAACCTAAATCACCTTTGTATTTCTCCAGGACACTCCGTATCACTACGAAGATCCACAGTTTATTGGATACTCCATCGTATGGTTATATACGAACTCGAAAGGAACTTGTTCCAGTTCGGGGATGGATTCTGGTTCTGGAGAAATAGGAATAAGATTTATTCTGTTGTCTTTTATCCTCACCTCCTCTCGCTTTGCGAGTGCTATTAGGATTAGGGCAGTACACCCATTATGCTTATTGGATAGTCTTCTTCCAAACCATAGGCTGGTGCCGAACGGTAGGGAAGGAAGAAAACCATTTGGCCTAAAGGGGTGTGCAGAAGGTAATGACTAAAGACATATGAAGGGATTTGGAGAGGTGGCAAAGAATTATACGGTTACAGTCGTGAATCTGGAAGAGTCATTACTAAAAATACCGGGATACCCCATCGAAACATTTCAATGTTTCAGTTTCACCGTGTACTGTTAAAGGAAAACTGATTTCCCGATTAGACACTTGCTCCAGGGTATGTATTTACCAGGTATGATTCTCAAATCTGTATGGTTTTACAGATGATGAGTGGGAGTAAGTTATTGGGAATTGGGTGATCATCCTCATTATATCGGGATTCGTTGTAATCGGTGATATTTGAGGAAGTCACCTGGACTGTTTGCCAGTCGGCAAGTATTTGTTTTTGAATATCCGCTGTTATGCACCAATTTCAAATCGATACATCTGTATGTCTATTTTTATAGAGTGAGATATATCTTTTTGAAATTATGTATGTGACATTTACCTATATCAGTGGATGGTTAGGCAAGGAGCATTAAACAGCGGTGTAATTCTTCTTAACCATAAGTACAGTTTTCAACCTACGACACACAGTGATTGAGTTATCAGACTCAAGGGACTTATACAGAGCATTGAATGTTGTCCAGGGTCTATCAGGACCGAGGGGTTGGTCCTCGTACTATATTCGGTTTACTTATGACTTCTCTAGTTTTTAGACAAGTGTTTCGTGGAAACACAGGGTCTGAATTTTGAGAAGTTGTAGGTATTTGAATAAAGTAGAGAACCAGATATTGCAAGTATCGGGATTCTTCAAAGTGATAGAAGATGTAGATACTTGTGTATGGTATTCAGTTGATAGTAATGATTAAGAAATCTTGCTTCTCTTTCAGGTTACTCATAATTGGAAGCATTCCTAAGTTGAGTAGCGCTGATCGGCCTCCTTCCATTTAGTTGACATGCACTGGAGACATCTGCATGATTTGAATCTGGTTCAATTAAATCAGTGCATCTGGTTCTATATTGGATATAGAACAGTTCATATCTTAACGTTGTTAAGGTACGGGGAGTTGTCCGGCTTATGCTTAAAACCAGACACTGGACAACTTAAGGCACGTTTCTGTAATGGCTGTTTGTGGGTTGACCCAGGCTACGACGCGGGTTGATTTTCTACCATTTGGAAGATCAATAGCGATATTGTTCTAGACTCGCCACAGTTTTATTAAAAATGGTTTTTTTCAGAAAAAGGTAGTGGGAGTATGGTAGAACTGGAAGTGATTCCAGAACCACAAACGATTTCTGAAGATTTGATAAGGAACCTAAAGATTCAATCTGGATTGACATTCCATTGGCCACTCCGCAGATTTGGTGGGTAACCTCAGGCACCCGAAAGGTACTCCGGTAGCCTCAAGGACGGTGACAAGGAGGTTCTTGTTTACCCACACTTTCCATTGCTGTTGTTCCAGGCTGCGAGACCCGGCTGGAGGATGAGTATAGCGTCGTTCTGAACTTGCTTCAGAAGTGTACGTGAATATGACTCTGCCAGAGGGTTGTCGTAGTCAGTGGGAGCAGCGGAAGCATTGGTGGAAAGGTAGCTTATGTCTATTTATAGACTAAAGCAGTTATAGCGGAGATAGATCATCAATTTCTGATGTGACAGTCATAGGTTTGACATCATCAGAATAGGGGATGGATCTGTTGAGAAGGTAGTAGGGTGTGATGTCATGGCATTTAGATGACATACACAGAATAGGAAAAGAAACTCCTATACTACGATCGGTTATACTTTGGTCGTCACACAGTGGTTTCTCCACAAAGGGATATGGATTTTGTATCAGACATACTGGTTACTAGATCTATGATTTTAGATCTAGATTTAGGTGGTTTCCCAATCTGGGTACTTAGACAGCATTCTAAGAGTATTTAGAATGGACGACTCCTGGCACGGTGGTGTGCCTGCAAGTGACGGAGTCACCCTCTCTAAAGGTGACTTACAGACTAAAGTAGAGAGGGATGTGCATGATTGACAGATCACTTGCTTAGGCAATTGAGTCGATCATGAGATGTCAAGTACCACACCAGATGTTGTTCTTGCACTAGATGCAATAAGTTGACATTGATCCAATCCTGGAGAAACAGTCGGAAGCAGTTTTAGAACATAAGTGAATGTTCTAGGGATATGATAACGACAGCCTCATTCGGGAGACAGTTATCATTCCAGGCTTTCAAGGTGACATGGACGACAAGGAAGTTGTCAGAGTTTTAGTTTTCCTTCTGATGAGGGGCAGTATTTTGGACAGGTGGTCCAAGGCAATACTGAGGGTGGCATGGCGCAGGATACTGATTAAGTTCAGTTAACGATACAGTCTAAGAAGTTTGGTTTTGGAGTTCATTTATGAGCTAGGTCCCATAAGACATCCAGACACATTCTAAGACAGGTATTACTCATTTTGGGAGATGGGTTTCTCCACGAAATTGAGATATAGAGAGAAATAGAAAGAGACTTCAAGTCGGATCCACTCACTAAGGCTATTCCTCGAACGCAATAGTTTCGCAAGCGAGCTTTGTGAGACTGACTAGTAGAGGAGTTGGGTGTTCGGTATCACACGTGCTGTGAGTATGCGACATCGCAATAATTAGCCTTGAGTGCAAGTGGGAGATTGTTGGAGATAGTGCCCTCAGATTCAATTATTCGATCACAGGCACGTGATTACAATGATTGATGGAGGACCTATCCCGATAGGACAGTCTTACTCATGATGATTGTATGCTATCTGGTTTACCTTTATCATCGTGTACTGCTTTAGGTGACCTGACAAGTCGCTATTACACGTTGATAGAGCCCCTAGGATTCTTGCTTGACCACCTGCAGTATGAGGGCGATCATATACGTGGGAGCTGGTAGTCTATAAGCATATCCTTAAATGGTCCCTAGTAGTGTGAGTTTCGAGATAGGGCATCGATACTCCAAAGTAGACTAGTGTGTACATTCGAGACCCCGACGTGGGGCGGTGGCCGGTCTCACAAGCCACTGGTGTCAGTTGGTTCACCTAAGATGTATACAGGTGCTCATTGGGTTATGAGTACACCGGACTGGACTCGCCGGGAACATGCTAGTTAGTCATATACCAGACGTCAGATGGCAGTTCCCTGGTGACATGTGTACAGGTTAGTTCATCGACCTGGGGATCGTCATTTATCTCGTGTGAGTTCCCACTGTACTTTGATTACTACCCTACCACGGCTCAAAGGAGTCGTGCAAACAGGTTTTAGTTGGGTACAGTCCCGAGCCACATGGAGGCAGTGAGCGCATCTTCAGGGGTTCGTCTCTCCCGGTATTGGGGGTGAGGTCGTGCTGTGTCTAGGAGAGCCATTACACGAAGCCCTCGGCCGAGGCAAGGAGATTTACTGGTAGGTATTCCAGTAGTATCTCAGGGTGTTCTGGGCTACACTCCGACACGACTTGTACCGCTTTTGGGGGTCTGACATTTACCAACCCCCTAGGCCCGCCATGCGATGCTCATAGACGAACGGACCGGACTGTACGGATATTGTCACTGACAGGCTCAGTAGGGTTGTCGGGCTGAGTTCGCTCACAGACGTCCCTTTTAGTCAATACCTGGTAGCCCGTTACGTATTGGCTTATACCTCTGACGTGCTAGTGGTTAAATCCACAACCAAGGTGTTGACGAGTCTTTAGAGTCCCCCACATTCAGTTACTCAGCTTTCGGGCAAAAAGTTGTAGAGGCCGTATGGAGATATGGCAAGGTCCGATCAGATACGTGCGGTATTGCACGGATCAGGATCGGACAGTTTGTACTATAGGCCGTATGGATATATGGCAGGGTTCGATCAGATACGTGCGGTATTGCATAGATCATGATCGAACGGATATTACTAGCCGGCTTTGGTTTAAGCCGGATCCTAGTATAGTACAGTGTAGATTTTGTCTCATTGAATTTGTATTTCGGTCGGAATACAAATGCGGGTGTGTATGCACAGTATCGGGGTTTTCCTGTAATTTATTACGGGACCAGTTTTCTGGAGTTGCCAGTTTGCTTTCCGTTTCGGCCAATTTCCTTTGTATCGTTCATTGGCCGAAGGTTGGTGGAGGAGGGCTTATTTGCATTTGTGCAGATAAGTATTTGTGGAGGTGTTCTTTGCATATATTTATATCATGATAGCTTTTCCTTGACCTTGACTTCTAGCTTCATCATGCCTTGACTTTTGTAGGACATGATGGTTGATGATGTTTGTGGTTGAGTGTGGGTTTATTTTTGTGATGATTCTTTTTGCATGATAGCCTTCTCTCTCTCTCCATTGTATTATTGAATGGCTCTCTCATTCTATCACACTACTCCCTCATTCTTTCTCTCCCCCTCACCATGATGGCCGGCCACTATGCATGGGGGCTGTCCAAAATTTTGAGGGTGGGTTTTTAGCTCATTTCATGTTGCAAAAACCCCACAAGATCAATTTAAAAAGCTCCAAGTTCAATCCCTCCACCAAAAGGCAATTCCTACAACCCCAAATGAGACTTCTTCTCTAGATATTCTACAGCAAATCTTGGGCACGTCGACTAGCCAGCTTCGTGCCCGAGTTGCCTCGGCATTGAGGTGGGAGCCCGTAAAAGAAGTAGGCGATGTGGTGCACTTCCGGCGACGAGGTGGAGACCGGAGCTTCCGCGGGAGATCGGGACGACGACGAGAAGACCGGAGGACTTGGATCATTCGGTATATCTCTCTTCCCCATCTTGTAGTTAGCTAGGACTGATTAATGGTTCGATCCGGGTGTTTAGTGCGCGGCGGTTTGCCAGTAAATTCGAAAAATTAAATGTTTATCACCGCTTCCGCATTCCGGCGTCGGATTGACGGCCGGGGCGCCGCCGTGCACTTACAAGTTCGCCATTCGTTCGGCCAGGCAGGTATCGGTACTCTGAGGGAATTTCCCCGTGCTTTTGCACGGACCTAATAAAATAAACCCCATTTCCCTAGAGGCATAACCTCATTGACACCTTTCTAGACACCTACTTGATTAGCTAATTGTAAAGTGCAAAACTCTCCCTGGATTAACTCTTACTGGCAGTGGGTATCAGGATCCAACTATCATATAGAAGGTATGCAATCTCATTGCAAATTTCAACACTTGAAATTCTCGATAATGTTTTTACCCCTAGCGTCCTATGACCTTGACGCAGGCCAAACAACCCATTGGGCGCTAGTCAAGTTCAACCCGTTCATTTCTTGATTGAAATTAACCCACACATACAACCCTTGACGCAGGCCAAAAAATGCCGTATGACTACCATAATCCAATCGCATCACATGCTAGCAGATAAGCACTTATCAGCTACCGCACAGTACGCCTTGACGCAGGCCAACAAATGTAGAACGAATACTAAAATAGTAATTTTCTGAAATGATGGAGGGCAACACAGGTTTTTAAGAAAACCATGAGCGTAATGAAGTTGATATCGATGTAGAATCTAGTGATTTTGAAAATGAGTGTTTTTGAGGCATTTGCTAGTTTTGCTAAAGAGGTCACTCCCGGTGAAGGGATCTCCTCTCTTTCCTCATCGAATGAGGTGCGGGATATTCAGGAATACCACTATGCAAAGCAAGAACTAGTGAAGCAATCAAAAGACAAAGCCGAGTGGGTTGTAGCATTTGCTAGTATCGCTAAAGAGGCCACTCCCGGTGAAGGGATCTCGGCTCTTTCCTCATCGAATAAGGTGCTGGATATTCATCAAGGAATACCACTATGTAAAGCAAAAACTAGAGCAACCCTTTTTGAAAATTTGATTCTACAACATCTTTTGGTTTCTTTCTTTTAATTAATCACATTAATGAAGTCCCATCATTTAATGTTTCGTAAACATCATAGAAAATTGAAACAAAAATAGAACGTACGCTTATGCCACCCGCATTCGCCACGGGGCCCCGTCATGCACCGTTAGGTTACATAACTACTGGCAGAGCGGGGGCTGGACTAGCACGGGTGCAAATCATAAGCAAAGTTTATTATATATCATATATATAATAGTACATTCGTCTCATGTAGTTATATGATCAACATCACAGAATCAAGCAGCAGAAGCAACATATGAAATATTAGATATACTAGGATGTCCGTGTTTTAAATATAGCCAGTAATGTAAAACACAGTCGTTATGAATAGCCAAACCCACATCTCATAGACCCCTATGAGAGCGGCAAGTAACCCTACCAATTCTAGAGTTAGGAGACCCGGTCTCAACTCCTTGAGATGGTCTCCTACTGGACCCTAGAACCCGGTTACTTGTGCTCCCCGCCTTGGGTCTATCCTAATACGTAAAAGTAAATAATATACAATAGTAGTGACATCATCCTCAACCCGGATGTGCCCCGATAAAAGAATATTACATACCGTTTTTGCATGAACGAAAATAGAAACCCTCATCTCATATAAAAACCCCTGGCTATTCTTTCACGACGATCTAATAAATCATATCCACAGCAACACATGATATCACATATCATCAACGTAAGCAAATATGCGTATCCCTAAAACTTGTTGACATATAGAAACGAGATTGGGATACCCACATATTACACTTACGGTCGCAGAAAAAGAAACAGAAAAATACAATAATTAGAATCTGCAATTTCCTCAGACATCATAAACCTGGAATATCTCATATTCCGGATTTCATGCCTAACTTATAAAACTTGCATTTTAGTCTCAAAGTGAAAACACTTTTCAAATGGTTGTCTTATAATTCAACAAGATTCCCGGCTTAGTGATCGCATACAATACACAATTGCGACGGAGTTTTGATCTGAATAAAAATTTCGTGGCAATCGATCAATTGAGACTAAACAGCTAGCTTTACAATATACTAACTAATTTTCATAAAACTAATTAATCCGGATTCTAATAATTGTATCACACACAATACAAAGCTTGTAAAGTAATCACGACATTAGAATTCCGCACGCAATTAGCAAACTTAACCAAATTTTCCAAGACTTGAAAAATCCAAGGAGCTAAAGTTCCAAACCGATCGTTTTAAGCTAATCCGGGAGTCGAAAAGAACTCGAAACCCGCCCGAATATTCTCGGAGGTGAAGATCACAAAATTAACTGTCGAATGGGGGCCTCGAGGGGGGGTACCATCCCCAGGGAAAACAACGAAGTTTCCCCCTAGGGTAGGCAAACCCGAGAGCACCCAGTTGGGGTGCTCTCGGGTCACCCACCACCAAGGCCACTTTGTGGTGGTCTTGGGGTGTTGGTCCGGCCTCTGGTCCCCCCGGGGTGCTCATGCTTCACCACGCGGCTTCTCGGTTCAAACCGTGAGCCCACGGGGTGTGCAAACAACCTAAAACATTATTTTTGAAACTGTTTTTATCGGCAGTTTTTGCGCGACAAAAACGACGGATTTCTAACGTCGCTACAAGTTATCCTAATATTCTAGCTTGGCTCTGATACCATGAAAGTCGACCTTAGCAACACCATGAGGTTCTAGAGGCATCAAGCATTCCAAATTTTAAATTTTATTACGTGCTAAGTTAGACTAACAAGAATTTTACTAGATTATTAGGGTTTGCATTTATGATGTATTAAACTAAAGATAAGATAAGAGCATACAACCTTTGTAGTTTGAGTCCTTCTCTTCAATAACTCCGTGTAGTAGTCCCGCGACTCCGTTAGGCTCCACTTGAGCTTATGGACGAGCTTCCTACGATGACCTTCGTGCCGAAGATGATCCACGCGAAGTCCCTCCACTTCAAGTTACCTCTACACTAAACACTTTAGCGTAGTAAACACGCTACACTCGATCGCTAGTCAAGTGTAGGATGGTGAAGTAGGGGATGTTAAAAGCTCACATGTTTGTGTTCACGCTTCATGATTCACATCTCATGCGAGGGTTGAAGCTTGAACCATGGAAATTGAGGAAGAAGATGAAGCTAGAGAGAATCCATGTGAGCAACTCAAGAAAATGGCTAAGTGTTGTGAATGAGACTAGAATGAATGGCAACCCTTGACCCCCACTCATTCAAGCATGGAATTTTGCAATATAAAATTGCAACCATGCTTGAATAGTGAGTCAAGATGAATAAACAAATGTAAATCCCGTGCTTGCAACCATGCTCTCATTTTCCACCTCATTTCTATTTTCACAAAATAGAATTTTATTCCATGCTTTGTTATTATATATATATATATATATCATATATATTAATATATATATTATGAAGAATAATTAGTGAGCTAATTATATTAGTTAAGATATAATTATATCACATATAAAATATATCACATTATTGAATCAACAATTGATTTAATAATCTGGTTATGTCACATATGACCGACTAATATCATTCAGCTGTATATCACATTACCAAATCAACACTTGATTCGACGATCTGATTATATCATATATAACCGAACCGATAACAGATAAGTGCCAGATTACAATACGGCATCACATACACGTATTTAATCAGGCCCACACACATATCTCATATGTGTCCTACTTTGTTTCGCTTAAACCAGGGAAATTCTATGTGGGACTCTAAAGACTCGTCAATACGCCAGTAGTAGGTGATGATCATATCAGTCACCCACAAGCCGTTAGCGGTACTAGCTGGACGTAACGGCTACCCGTGTATTGAGCGATATGAAGATCAACAAGCAAGCTTGTCCATAGTCTCCATGAAGCCTATCGGTAACACTATCGTACGGTCCGGTCTCTTCGTCTGATATATCGCATATCATGTCTAGCATGGTAAACCTCAGACCCCAGTAACGTGATAAGTCATGCCAATGTTGTTGGATATATGTATGCCCTATAGGCCATTATATGTGTCACGACCCGAAAGAGCACGTGACTGGCACTTGAACCATATGAAGCCTATAGGACTCCATCTGATCCAAGTAAGCCAAAAGCCCAGAAATCTAAAACCATTTTGAAGAATAAATAAAGAAAACTGGTTTAAAGAAGTGAAGAAATACAGGTTTGAAATCAAGGTTTTTAAATAACTAAGCCGAATGTGCATTTTAAAAACGGTACAGTCTTTTCTAGAAATTTCGGCAGAGTTTCCCTTGTAAAACTGGCCCCGAATGGGGTAAAACGATAATAACAAGATATAACATGATAAAGGCATCCCCAAGCGGGAGCTAGCTCTTCGTCAATCGACGGTCACAACCAAGCAATGATATAATAATATACAACGCCAAGTGGCGAGGATCAAATCCAAAGAAAGCTCAAAAGCAACAAGAAACCGCAATACTACAAAGCGCGACTCTAAGATCGAAATATACAACACTGATATCTAGGTCTGAAAGAATATACAAGTTTTGGTTGATGGACAATTTCTAGATACAAAGAATAAATTAAATACAAAGGTGACTCCTGATACGAAGGAATCCACCTACCAAAGCAAATCACCCGCAAGAAGGAAATATGCCAGAAATGCCGCAATAGAACCTGTACGGCATAACCTGCAAGAGCTGTGGCACAACGGGGGTGAGTTGCCAACTCGTGAATAGAAACATCTACAAGGATAAATCGAATGCAAGACATAATCCTAAGTCAACGATCAGTAAAATATCCACAAGAGTACATCTGAGTGTAATAAGGTGGCAAGGTAACATCTAATCATGTATATAGTGCCAGGTACTCAGGTAACAACATGTCATCAGTGTAAGGTATGTCTGCATGAAGTATCAATGAAGAAATATCAATAATATCAATACACATATATTAGCGTCCCATACCACTAATATTGGTGTAAGATAAGTGTAAATCCAGTCTGTATATGAACCAAGTCTGTATATATGTGGAACCCGTCCACCTGTCACCCACTGACAGTAAGCATCATGTATGCAATGTGAGGATATAACCAAAATCATGGAAAACTCATCATGAAACCCGTGCCAAACACCGACACGTAAATCCTCATCCGTATGGGGCTCCGTCTGCGGATATCGGCCCTCGGCCCCGGCAGTATGAGTCAACCCATGTCCATCTCTGGGCTCCGTCTGCGGATATCGGCCCGTCGGCCCCGGCAGTATGCCCATCTCTCGGCTCCAGGCGGTATCCCCCGGATATCCGCCGAGCTCAGGTAAAATCACCGGTAGGTACTCGCCCGCCTCCAGGCTCAATCGGCATAACCCATCGATCATCTCGCCGAGGGGAACCATACCGGGCCCACCACGAACCCGCAAACGGTACATCACCTCCTCGAATCGGGTTTCAAGCACACGTCTCAGCACCGAGAAAACGCGTGGTGGACGCACCGAAATATCATATCACGAGGTACCGGGTTTTCATAAAGTGCCTCTTTTCTTAAATAACCCCACGGTCCTCAAAAACCAGAAATCACATGAAAATCCAACATCCAGCAGTAAATCCAATGCGATGTACTATGCAATCAATCCATGATATATGCGACATGTAAAGAGAGTAATCATATCGGAAATCATGCAACATGGAATAGGAATGCGCATATGTCAAAGGAAGCATCATATCACGAATGTAATAGTACTACCGTGTAGTGACATGGCAATTATCGATGATGAAGTGTGTGAGCCGGCAAATAGTGTACGTGAAACATACGCATCATCGATAATGGTGCTGGTGTCCTAACAGCATGATAATAACCTGGTAATGAACATATGCCAGCAATGCGAATAGTATGAATATGCGGAAATCTAGTAATCAACAGCACAGTGAAGTATCTACTATGCAACTACATCTAAGTATCCTGTCAATCAGGAGGGGTAGGTGTGGAAACCACCTAAAACTGAGTCTAAGTATATATGTAGATATATAGTCGGTGATCCCGCCTCAATGTCATATCGTAAGATATCCTCTAGCTATGAGTGCGGATCTATCATCAATATCAGCTCGTACGGTAATCATCGTACGGCATTCCCAAAAGCTGGGTAGGGGTCAACATCTCACTGTCTCATCACATAACAATTATCACCATCATCAGATCATATAGTCTGGAGTACTACTCTATGTCTAGTACAAACGGTAACATCGGTAAAGTATGCATGCGGGGGTAAACACACATCCCAAGCCCGCAAGAATCACAAGTCATACCCCACATATGAATCGTATCAAATCACCGATCCCAGGGCACCAAGCCCACAATATCGACTCATCTCCAAAGTCGTCACATATCATCAATCACAGTGTAAGTACATGTGAAAAGCAAGGGTATATGTATAGGGTAATTCTATCCTAGGGTTCGCGACTATGAACTATACTAGTCACTTCTAACCCTACATATCCAAAATACACCTAATATCACAATACCATATAATAAGCTATCTACGGACTGCGGGGGTGCTA
Source organism: Agapanthus africanus (assembly GCA_030015575.1). Classification (NCBI taxonomy): domain Eukaryota; kingdom Viridiplantae; phylum Streptophyta; class Magnoliopsida; order Asparagales; family Amaryllidaceae; genus Agapanthus; species Agapanthus africanus. Next base: position 348,724,022 of record JASDDO010000031.1, on the reverse strand, counting down.
TACGCCATCCACCCGACTTTCCCCCGTAGATATAATCTACTCACCTTGCATCATCATTTGCGGACATCACCATGCATTTGCTTGTCGTCCGAAGTCTTCATGGGTACCTACACATCAAAATATCGTATATGCGCATTAAAACCAAATCCAATCTAAAACGGCGCATAAACTCCAAAACGATACGATAAGGGGCCTATAGGTGAGAACCTATGGCACGCCTTCAAAACCATCCATAATCCTCTATATCGTCGTATAAACGACAATAGTCGAGGCAAAACACATTCCACCATTTCCAATCCAAAAATACGGAATACGGAAACACGAATCCAAAACGACAACATAGGATATATGTCCCAGATTTCACCCTAGATAGAATCTGTCAAAACTAGAAGTACCCAGGGCCAAGAATTGATGAAATGGGGTTGTGCACAGAAAACGAGGAGATTCCTCACTGGTCTGGCCGCAATTTGCGGCCAGAATGGAGGTTTTGGCGGCCGGAAAGTGGAATGGGGAGCTAGGGTTTTAGGGTTGGCTTCCTGGGTGCCTGCACATGTCACTTTCCACTCAATTTTATTTTAGGGCATCTCGGGTGATAGCAGATTCCAATTAACCTTCACAGATTACACAATTTCCCCGATATCGGTTTCTAAAATCCGTATTCTGGTCCTAGCATCAGGTTAGGGTCTCAATTCAAACACTAGGGTGTTGGTATAATCTTAACTGAGCTCAATTTCATAATGCAACACCAATTCACTCAAACCCTAACTAGGTTTCTCTCAAATCCATAATATCACACAATATCGATAAAATCTTGACATGGGGTTATAGGAAAGGCTATAATTAAGCAAATGGTTCAGAAATTACCTTCATTAGCAACTCAAGAAAATTCTTGAGTTGCCCTCTAGTGACCAAATCCATGCTTCTTTAGCTCCATGTGTAGATCTAGGGATTTTGGACATTTTTAATGAAAGGAGATTGGGGTTTTGGTGTGTTTTTAGAGATGATTCATGGCTTGAGGAGGGGAGGGAAATGGAGAAGGGGCAGCAGCAGCAACTATGGGAGAGAGGGGAAGAAATGAGAAGGAGAAACAAGGCTAAGGGTTAAGGTCAAAGTCCACCTCTCTCTCTCACCTACCCTCATCATTGCATTTTCTTTTCTTTTCCCTTTTCTTTTAAAACCCAACCCTTCTCACACCAATAGTAAACCCAAATGAAAACCATGGCTAGAAAAATACACAAGTGTAGAAAAAGTGATATGTGCAAGTTTTGCACAAAATTGCCAAAAAACCCAATTAGCGATTTTAATCGCGATTAGCACTAAACTAGTGTCAAACTAATCACAAAAACTTAAAAATGTCATAATTCACTAATTTACCCTATTTTAGAATTTTCCATAATTTTTCTAACATTTTTCCTATTTATTTGCATTTAATATTAAAATAATCAATAAAATAATATTAAATTATAAAAATTCCCAAAATTAATATTTTATATTTTTGAAGATGTTACAATATGATACTGTATGTGTGTGTGTGTGTGTGTGTGTCTATGTATATATATATATATATATATATATATATATATATATATATTCAGGGGACATTCTTGCTCGACATGATAGTATGCTATCTGGTTGCACCTCTTATCTTGACTTGTCCATTTGATCATGCTTTCATTCATTTGGTACATGTTGATATAGCCCTTAAGATGATGCAGGACTACTGAGATTATGATGCGGATCATACTAGTGGGACATGTGTTGTCTGTGAGCATATCCTTGAATTGATCCTAGTCATAGGTGTATCGAGACGGGGCATCGATATCACCAAAGTATACTAGCGTATACGTTACTTGTCCCATAAGATGGGCGATGGATGATCCCATATACATTCGTGTGGTGACACCAAAGATCGTATACGGGTGCTCAGTGGAGACTGAGTACACTGAACGGACTCGCCGAGAACTCCTATGTGGTATTATATCTATCGTCGGATAGCAGTTCTCAGGTGACACTGGTACAGGTTAGTCTGTATACCCGAGATCGACATAGAGTCTTATGTGTCTCCCACTGTACTTTGATCTCCACCCTACCACGGCTCTACTGAGTCATGCAAACAGGTGGATTTTGGGTACAGTCCCGAGGCACATGGAGGCAATGAGTGATAGGAGGGGTTTCGTCTCTCTCGGTATTGGGGCTTGATATTGTACCATATACGATTGGCTATAACAGAAAGTCTCTGGCCAGGGATGCTGAGATTCACTGATAAGTGTTATCTGTAGTTCCTCGATCTGTTATGAGCCATATACCGACATGAATTATCGGAGTTATTGGGGTCGACGATGCCATCCCTAGACCTGATATGCAGCATATTTGAAGAAGAGACCGGACTGTACGGTAAGTGTTTCCAGTTAGCTCGACGGGAGTTTTAGCAGGTTTTCTTGTCTTTCTTCTGATCGCTCAATACCTAGGAGCCGTTACGTACTGCTGGTGCCACTGACGGTTTGTGGGCATGTGATGTGATCACTGCCTACTGCTAGCGTATTGACGAGTCTTAGAGTCCCCCAAACGAGTCTCCTAGCTCAGGCGAAATGATTTGGGTTGCATATGTGATATGCGCGGGAGCTCGATTAAATGCGTGAATTGGATACCGTATTTTATTCGGGCATTTACTATTGGACGGGTCGTATGTGATTTGACCGGTTTATTAAAACAAGTGTTGATTTAATATTAAGTCCATTAGTTCATTTATTAAAACCTATTTCTTATGATGCATGCATAAGTGTATGTATATGTTCATATGGATGCAAGCATGCAAGCATACATGTATCATGGTTGATGATGCATTGGTGGTGGCAATGCAAGACTCACATGGTAACAATTTTTAAATATTTTGTTTATTTGAGAAAAGCAAAATGGGATTAAAATCATGGTTGACTATTCAATTCTCTTGAGTTGACAAAGTCAATGGTTTCTTTTGCCCATGGTTTTGGCCCATGGTTTTGCTTAAACTCAAGTTACAAAATATCTAGATATTTTGTAACCAAGGTTTGGCATGACAACTCTCTCTTACTCTCTTGAGTTTATAGTGGGTGATCATATTATTCTCTTGAGTTTTGTTTTGTGACATCTCCTTCTACTTCTCTCTCCTCAAAGCTCACTAGGGTTTCAAAAGAAAGAGAAAGGATTAAAAAGAAAAAGGTTTTTAATTGAGATCCAAACCCAAATCACCATTCTACTTTAGTCTTGCCCACTAGTGTGGAGTGTTAGCTTCTTCTTCATCCTTGATCAAGAGAATCTTGGAGCTTGGTGCAAAGTGACTTGGTGGTGGATCATCGTAGACATGGAAGGACACAAGCCAACCGGTTCAAACCTCAATCGATCCAAGGAGTCTAGGAGGAGGTCTACAAAGGTTGTATTCTCTCCCACTTAGTGTTAGACACTTGTAGTATATGATACTAGCATGTTGTTACTCTATCTTTCTATTTCGATTCATGGATGGAATTGTTTAGCACCCTCTAAAATTTTTGTTATAACATGTGTGATGCAACCCTAAACCTGGTGTGGTGCTACAGAATCCCTACAGATGTATGGCCTATAACGGTTGGAGAAACTACTGATATCACTTATCAGTAAATTTCATAAGCAGTCCTGGCCAGGGACTTCCAGTTATAGCCAATCGAGCATAGCGTAACATCAACTCCCAATACCAGGAAAGACAAGACCCCTCCTATCGCTCATTGCCTCCATGAGACTCGGGACTGTACCCAAAATCCACATGTTTGCACGTCTCCTTTGAGTGTGGTAGGGAGGAAATCAAAGAACAGTAGGAGCCGCACAAGACTCTACGACGATCTCGGGTCTACAGACTAACCTGTATCGGTGTCACCAGATGAAAGCTATCTGACAATAGGTATACTACTACACAGGAGTCCTCGGGGAGTCCTGTTCGGTGTACCCATTCTCCAATGAGCACCTGTGTACAATCTTTGATGTCACACACCAATGGTTGTGGGATCAACCATCGCCTTCTAAGGGACAAGAAACGTACACACTATTCTATTCTGGAATATCGATGCCCTCGTCTCGATATTCCCTCGACTCGGAACATATTAAAGGATGTACTTTTGGACCACCCTGGCCCCACTAGTATGATCTCATCATAGTCCTGGTAGTAAAGTACATATCCTAAGGGCTTTATCAACATCTAAAAGACAGACAGTATAAATACCAGTCTACATGTTAAGATAAAGGTAACCTGATAGCATACTATCATGTCGAGAAAGAAAGTCGATTATATATATGTCCAATCATCCACTATATCAACAATAATGGCCTCTAGGGCATACATATTCCTAACAACGTTTTCATAATTAAATTCGAAAACCTATGCCTAATGATGGGCACTTCACAACCTTCAGTGGTTGCTATGAGATTACGTCTTCTCCCATTTACCTTGTACGATCTAGCAGAAAAATGGCTTTATAACACTGCCGCACACTCTATTGCCAATTGGGATGAATTCGTTATAGTATTCCTCAAGAAATTTAACCCAATCATAAGACTGCCCGTGTTCGAAGCGAGATTAACCAGTTTACCCAGCTTCCCAACAAACCATTTAGTAAATGTTTTGAACTGTTTAATGATCTGCTTGTCCAATGTCCTCATCATGGAATCAATAGATAGGACCTTTGCTGAATTATACATGAAGGTATTAATCTAGTGACAAAGCAGATGCTTGAAACCATTAGTCAATGCCATTTCATGTCTAAAGACGATAGTGAAGCTTGGCAATTCCTGGAAGATCTCGCTGAACAAACTTTAGAGTGGGAAAGAATTAGACCATCATCATCTTTATCTATGGCAGGTATCCATCAGCTCGATGTTTCCATCGTAGTAAAAGCAGAAATGGTCATGATCCAAAAGAAACTCGAAGCTATAGAAAACAAATTTTCTTCAGCCTCCCTAAACCAAGTAATGCTCCCCAAAACCGTGTGTGGTTGGTCTTATAACCCATCACATTTAACGGAAGAATGTCCTTTGAATCCTCCATTTTAAGGTCATGAACACACTAATCCTGCTTTTCAGCAGCGACCTAGAAACTTTCCTTATTCTTCCACATTTAATCAGGGAGATAGGAATCACCTTAATTTTGCTTGGAACCAAAACAAAAATCAAACTCAATATACGTTCCCAAGACAAAATAACTGTCAAAGGGTTCCTCCATAGCAACAACAGCCACCACTACAGAGTCGGCACCCCTTTCATCCGCAAACTTTTCAAAATCTAGCCAACAATTCTGCACCTATTAATGATTCATTCCAAACGGCTGGTACCGAAAAATTCTCCGCACTCGAACGAAGCTTGGACACGTTTATCAAACAGTCCACGCAAACGACGGTTAATTTAACGTCTTCTATCTAAACGTTAGTGTAGCACACTGCCTCCCACGGTGAGAGCATAAAATCAATAGAAGCGCAACTTGCATAGTTAAATGTCGCAATGAGTGAGATAGAGAGGGATACTTCCATCACAACCTCTACCAAATCCCGGCCACTCACAAAGTTATAATGTGAGTGCCGTAACCACGTTGAGATCGGAAAGAGTATTAAACAATCAAGTGGATGAACATGTTGGTGACATTGATGTCAATGATATTAATGATACCCTGGCTTCTACTTCTTCTACTCATATTTCGTCTAGTTCACCAACTTCTTCCGAGCGTATTCTCCGTTTTCCACTGGGCTCGAAGCCTCCGCCCACTTCCTCGAGTCAACCTAAATCGATCCTAAATCCAATTCTGGGATTGATTCCATCCCCACATACTTCTCTACAAATAGTAGACCAAACTCTTATTAATAAAGTTCCCTATCCAAAGAGATTAAGGGGCAACAGTCCAGGTCCCCAAACGGAGAAGATTGTGGAAATTTTTAAGTAAGTTAACATAAATGTTACCTTCCTAGATGCTATCCAACAAGTTTCATCTTATGCGAAAATTCTAAAGGATTTGTGCACTAGGAAAAGGAAAATTCAAGTACCTAAAAAGTTTTCCTAGCAAGTAATGTGAGCACTGCTTTTACCCAACAATTACCCAAGAAACGAAAAGACCCCAGGAGTCCTACAATATCTATTGCTATTGAGAGTAAAAATATCAATCGTGATCTACTCGATTTAGGTGCTAGTGTTAACTTGCTTCCGTATTCTTTTTATGAGAAATTAGGGATTAGAGAGCTAAAACCGGCGAACTGCAATCTTCATATGGCCGATCGATATATCACCCAACCTAGGGGTGAGTTAGAGAATGTGTTAATAAATGTCAGGTAATTTATATTCCCTGTGGACTTTATCGTTATAGTTACACAGCTTATAGCAAATCCACGAAACCAAATTCCGGTGATTTTAGGTCGACCTTTTCTAGCGACTTCCAACGCTGTAATTAATTGTCGTAACGGCTCTATCAACCTATCCTTCGGGAAGATGTCAATTGAGCTTAACATTTATAAGTTGGGAAGTGAACCCTCCGAACCCTATGCTCAAGTATGTTCTGTATAAAGGATAGATTCCGACAGTAACAAATTTGAACAGCTTCACGATACCGATTTTTACTCCGCTAGTATGTTTTTGTTTGATCCTGCTATTTATTATACACATACGGACCCTTCTATTGAGCTGTCCGGGTCAACATCTAATGCTAAATATGAAAATTTTATGGAGTCCGAGTATAATCCCGTTCTTTCCTATGAGATTATTATTCCGGATATCGACGAAAGATTTGAATAAATCTTCGCTGAAGAACTCACATTCTTAGAAGACTTGGGTGTTGTAATAAATCAACCCCCACTCAAAGAAGTTGAACCGCCACCCTACTATCCACCATCATTGTTTCGTCTCTACAAACCGGGACGTACACCCGTTCTATTACACCTCCTATCTCCTCCCTACTTCTTCACGTCTGTAGGTGACATGTTCTTCTACCAACCTTGGTGTTACATTGATAAAAAATTTGAATGGTTGGTGTTGACTTTTGGTCTCTGTAAATCTTTATATTGACCAATAACTTTACCCCCCTCTTTATAACTTTAGAATGCTTAATATTGTTGATATCCTACTATATGCACTTTCATACATCTTGAAACTTGGGATAGTAGAGAATACCTTTAAATGCTCTTATCTAAAAACCTTACTATGAAAAAACAATATAAGTGGTGAAGAAAAAAAATGAACATTGGTTTTGTAATTACCAATGCAGCATAAAAAAATATAGCGAGGGTGCTTTATCACGTAGTGACTCAGACCAACTGGTTTGGGAGTCACTCCTAAGCCTTAGATGTTGCAAGACGAGGATAATAAGGCCTTAATGAGCGAGCACATTTTATAATCGGTCGGTTAGTTCCTCAAGAAGTATTAACGGTCGCATGAAGAATGTGTGAGCAATTCCACCTAAAATATTCACCGACTAAAAAGTATTAAGGAAGATGGACAAGAGTATGATAGTTTGAATTGGATTCTCTAAGTGTAGGAATGACTTTTACACACACGTATGGGTATTTGATCGATGTTTGGAAGAAAGGCAGGGAGAAAGACTGAAGGCGATGTTTTATTAAGGGATGATGTGATTTCCGACATCTTTTCTTGACCATTAAGATAGGGCTCATGGCAACTGAAAAGCTAGTATAGTTAGAAACTCTTATTTTCAAGTTCTTTCTTTTATATTTCTTATCTTTGTACATAACTTTCATCTTCTTTCTTTTATTATGGGATTTTGTGAGTGTAATCCGCTGAAAACCCTCAGGAGACAACACTCCTTCTACTAGGGACACTTAGAGGTTTAACGGCTTGTTGCAATCGTGTGGCCTATGAAATTATGCTACTTAGATTTTTCTTTTTCTCCCTTTCTTGAATACCTAGTTTGCTCGAGATGATCAAAGTTAAGTTTGGGGGTACTTGTTCAGCTGAAAATATTGCAGATTTGGTATAATATTTTTCCTTACTTTTGTTAATAGCTTAAGGTGTTTATTGTAAATATAAAACAAATGAGGGTTTATCTGTAAAATAATTATTATCATAAGTTTCTACATTATAATTAACATTATGAAGGAAAATATATGCATATAATATTTATATAATATTTTTGTAATTAAAATATGCATATCATATCAAATATTCTAATCAAGATTCTTAAAAGATATAATATCATATGATTGGTTAGAATAATATTTCAAAATATATGCATAATGTTTTAGTAATTAAAAGATGCATATCATATCAAATAATCTTAATCAAATTTCTTAAAGATTTATTACCATATAAAATGATTTAGATTATATCTCTAATATAACAAATATTACTAACATTATTATGGAGATATTGTGCAGACTTAGCTCAGGTCGAGAAATCGAGATTTTTAAGATGTCATGATAAAAAATCTACCAAAACCGTAGAATCAATATTCGCAGAGACTCAGAGAAATATTTGTAGAATACAGACATGGAAAAAATCTCCACGTGTCAACATGTAGAAGCACTAGAAATTTGGAACCCTAACTCCCCCATCGCCTCCCAACCGCTGCCAATAGTGAAAGTCTACCCTAGCACCACCGTGATGTTTTAGTAGCATCAAGCATGCCAAATTTAAATTTTATTTGGTGCTAAGTGTTTGTTATATGTATGCCCTAGAGGCCGTTACTGTACATATGAAGTATATTATAGTGGATGCTTGAACATATATAGGGAGGACTTTCTTGCTCGACATGATAGTATGCTATTTGGTTGGTCTTTATCTTAACATGTGCACTTATTGTCTCTCTCTCACATGTTGATAAAGCCCTTAGGATGTGTATTTGACTACCAGGACTATAATGGAGATCATACTAGTGGGGCCAAAGGTAGTCCACAAGTACACCCTATAACAGTTTCTAGTCGTTGGAGTATCGAGATAGGGCATCGATACTCCAGAGTAGACTAGCGTATACGCTTATCGCCCCAGATGATGGGCGATGGATGATCCCATATCCATTGGTGTTTGACATCATAGAAGGTATACGGGTGCTCAGTGGAGACTGGATACACTGGACGGACTCGCCAAGAACTCCTAGATGGTATTATGCTTATCGTCGGATAGCAGTTCTCAGGTGATACTGGTACAGGTTAGTCTGTAGACCCCAGATCGTCATAGAGTCTTGTGTGATTCCCACTGTGCTTTGATTTCCACCATACCACGGTCAGGAGATCGTGCAAAAAGGTGGTTTTTGGGTACAGTCCCGAGTCACATGGAGGCAATGAGCGATAGAAGGGGTTTCGTCTCCTCGGTATTGGGAGTTGATGTTGCGCTATGTTCGATTGGCCATAACAGGAAATCCCTAGCCAGGGTTGCTGAGATTTGCTGGTAAGTGTTATCAGTAGTTTCTCGAACCGTTATGGACATTGCATCGGCATGACTTATCAGGCTATTGGGGTCTAACGTTATACCACCCCCAGACTGTGATATGTGACATATCAGACGAAGAGACCGGACTGTACGGTAGTGTTAGTGATTGGATTCGTATGAGTACGAGTAGGCTTGCTTGTTGATCTTCTGATCGCTCAATACCCGGGTGGCCGTTATGTTTAGCAAACCGCTTGGGCCTTGTGGGTGTTTGATATGATCATCACTTACTGCCGGCGTATTGACAAGTCTTTAGAGTCCTACATAGAGGTTTCTTAGTTCATGTGAAAAGGAGTAGGTGCACAAATGTGATATGTGCGGGACCGAGATTGATATGATATGTGGTACCGTATTCCAGTCTCGTGACATGTGATATCGGTCGGTTATATATGATATAGCCGAGTTATCGGATCAAGTGTTTATTCGATAAGTTGATTCATTTGATATTAGTCAGTTATATGTGATATATCCGGATTATTAAATCAAGAGTTGATTTAATAATTGAATGTATAATTATATATTTGATATATTACATTACATTAACTAATATTAGCTCACTTAAGTATTCATTTTTCTCACTTATGATACATTGATATATATATATGTGATAAATGTTAAATGTATTGTTTTATTTTTGCACACAAGATATATATTGTTGTGTCATGCTAGGTTACACATGCAACATGTAAGTATGAGACTCACACAATGCTAGGTTAATGTTAGGGTTTTATTTGTTTTAAGCAAATTCAAACATTTGGAATTAGTCATCGTTCAAACCTTGTAGAAGCTTGTAGGTTTCATTGACTTAGTCCACTTGTTTGTCTAAATTAAGATATTTTTTAACCCAACCCCTTAACTCATAGCTATGGTTTAGTCTCTACAATGGTTAGTGCATGACATACACTCAGCATGGTTGCATTTCTAACATCATGAGTTCATTCTCTCTTCTTCAATCTTCATCTTCTTCATGAGCTAAAAAAAAAGCTTTCTAGGGTTTGGAGATGAGAAGAAATATTATGAGAAAAATACATCTAATGTGAGCCCACTTCCTACTTCATCATCCTCTACAATTAGCCATTTAGTTTAGGGTGTTTGCTTCACTAATCTACAATTATTGAAGAGGTAGCATGAGCTCGAGTCTCCTCGACGTAGATCATCTTCGGCCTCGAAGACATTGAGCAAGCTTGTTCGTTTCTTTAAGTGAACCCTCTCTAGAGTCTGGGAGTTCACCTTTCGCAGCGAAGGGACTACAACATGGAGCTATTGAAGTGAAGGACCGATCTATAAAGGTTGTATTCCTTGTTCACTTCTTTGTAAAGTTGTTTGCATATCAATTCGTCGGATTTTCTAGTTTCGATTCTAGAGTTAGGGTTATCTAGAATGGCAAAAATTTAAATATGGCATGGATGATGCCTCCCGAAACCTTGCTTCCATGCTAGACAACCCTGCAGTGGTATCAAAGCCATCCTAGAAAATTAGACGATGTTTTCTCGGATTACGAAACCGAAACTACTCCGAAAAACCCGATACAAAAACTTGGTTTCTGTCGAATTTAAAAAGTCTTCAAAAAATTTTTTAAACAACTGCAGAATATTGTATGAGATATGACATGAACACCATGAAAATTTGAGAGGGTTTTGTGCAAATTTCGCCTGCCACATCATTCTAAAAACCGGCCTCCTCTGCCCAATTTTGGAGTTTTGACTTCAAATTTTTAGGGTGTTCCAGTCTCTGGGTTTTAGGGTTTCAGGTGTTGTTTGTTTTTGTTAAATTTTCATGTGATGTTAACTTTCTGCAAAGGCAATTCGGAGTATTTCGTAGTTGTAATTCTAACATGTATTCGGGTTATTTAGATGTTAAAAAGTTCGAACGGATATCAATAACCCAATTTTTCCCCCGCTGTAAATTTTTCAAGGGTTGGATTTTTTCCGAGTTTAAAATTTTCAGAAAATCTTGCAAGCGATTCTGTGGACCTTCTAGAAGAACGAAACCTCAACTCGATTCTGTGACCGTCAGAACCTCCATCAAACCCTAAGGTTTGTGGTAGTTCAGCAGTGCCACAGGTGAGATATTGGTTGACCCTTCTACGGCTCGTTCATAGGAGCTGTGGCATGTTCTGGGTGCTTTTTTAGACTCCGCTCAAATGTTGAGCTTGTTGGGAATTTTTGGGTCCTTGCTTTTTCGATTGAAAAGTTTAACTTCGTCTAGCTATTTGTGATTGTGATATAATATTTGGAATCCACATAATTAGTTATGAGATAACTAGTTTGAATTTTATAAATCTAGCTGTTTAGTCTCATTTGATCGGTTGCCACGGAATTTTGATGTGGATCAAAAGTCCGTCGCAATTACATAGTATACGCGGATACTCGCCGGGTAACCTTACTAGATAACCATGCCCCATAGCCCCGACCAAGTGACTGTAGGAGAACCCCGTCGCCAAAAGCATCCGTTGGGGTGCTCGCGGTCGCGGTGTTCCGCCTTAGTGCACTTCGTCGACGGCATCCGGGGATGCGGCCGTGTACTAAAGTTTCCGACGAGCATTTGATAAGGTTATCGGGAATCTTGTTGAATTACCCGACATGCTATTGGAAAGTGTTTTCAATATCGAGACTAAATTGCGGGGTTTATAATTGTTAGGCATATGATGTCTAAGGAATTCATTTGGTTAGGCATGAAATCCAATGTATGTGATACATTGGGTTCATGATGTCTAAGGTGGTTGCGGATTCCAACTGTTGTAGTTTTTCACTTTCTTTTCCGCGACCGTAAGTGTAATATATGATGTATCGCCGGTTTCGGTGCTATATGTCAACGACAACTGGGATACGCATATTTACTTACGTTGATGACATGCGATGTTATGTGTTGCTTTGATATGTTATATTGGATCGTCGTGTTTTGAATAGCCGGGGGTTTTATGTGAGATGAGAATTTTTATTTTCATTCATGTAAAATCCATTGTATGTAATATTCTTTTATTGGGGCACTTCCGGGTTGATGATGATGTCACCATTGATGTATATTATTTACTTTTACGCATTAGGATAGACACAAGGTGGGGAGCACAAGTAACCAGGTTCTAGGGTCTAGTGGGAGACCATCTCGAGGAATCGATACCGGGTCTCCTAACTCTAGAATTGGGAGGGTTGCTTGCCGCTCTCATAGAGGTCTAGGGATGTGGGTTTAGCTATTCATCACGACCGTGGAATCCGCGTTTTTACTGGCTCAAATAAAACACGGAATTTCTAGTATATCCAATGTTTCATATGTGATTCTTCTGCTGTTGATATTCTGTGATGTGATCACTTGATATGTTCTGAGACGAATGCCTTTATTATATATATGAGATATAATTAATATTGCTGCTTTCGTTTCATATGTTATGTTTGGGAATCATAATAAATGGGACTTCATTAATGAGATTATTGAAATAAAAGAATCCTAAAGATGTTGTAGAAACTTGTTTTAAAAACTGATAGCTCTAGTTCTTGCTTTGCATAGCGGTATTCCTTGTAGAATATCCAGCACCTTATTCGATAAGGAAAGAGCCGAGATCCCTTCACCGGGAGTGACCACTATAGCGAAACTAGCAGATGATACAACCCACTTGGTTTGTCTTTTGATTGCTTCTATAGTTATTGCTTTGCATAGTGATATTTGTGAAATATCCTGCACATTATTCGATAAGGAAAGAGCCGAGATCCCTTCACCGGGAGTGACCTCTTTAGAAAAACTAGTAAAAGCCTAAAAAACACTCATTTTTCAAATTCACTCGATTCTATAACAATATCAAGTTCATTACGTAAAGAGTTTTCTTTAGTATTCGTGCTGCGTTTGTTGACCTTGTGTGATACTGGTATTATACTTATCGTAGCCCCCCGTCATTTCGGATAAGTAGTATTTAGTATTCGTGCTGCGTTTGTTGACCTTGTCAAGGCGTAGTGTGCGGTAGATGATTAGTGCTTATCTGCTAGCATATGATGTGATTGGATTAGGGTAGTTGTGCGGCCTTATTGACCTTGTCAAGGGTCGTGCGGATGGGTTTAATTCAATCAAGAAATGACGGGTTGAACTTTACATGCGGTCTATAGTTTGTTGACCTTGTCAAGGTCATAGATCGCTTGGGGTAAATATTATCTGGAATTTCAAGTGTTGAAATTTGCAATGAGATTGCATACCTTCTATGAGATAGTTGGATCTCGATACCCACTGCGAGTAAGAGTTACTCCTGGGAGAATATTGCACATTACAATTAGCCGATCAAGTAGGTTTCTAGAAAGGTGTTAACGGGGTTACGCCCCTAGGAAAATGAGGTTTATTTTAATTAGGTCCATACGAAAGCACGGGGAACCTCCCTCAAAGTACCGGCACTGGCCTGGCCGAAAGACTGGCGAACTTGTAGAATGTAATTAATCCCGGCTAGTCTTACCTTTTAAGATTTGAAGGAAGATTTGACTAAAACAGTAGGAGCCATCCTTATTAGATAAAATAATAACCAATCTAATCTTGCAAGAGTGCACGCAGAGTGTTTTCTTCTCTCTCTCTCTCCTGGTAGCGACCATGTCACGCCTTAATCAAGATAATAATATGGAAGCATTGAACGAACCTGCTTATTATATTGAGCTAGGGAACGTTGGTTCTTCTCTATCATATAACTGTTATAAGTTCCGAGAAGGAAATAGGGGAATATCCGGATTTCCATGCGACCCAATCGAGGAATAAGCATATTGATGCATATTCTTCGTGTGTGTTCATTACCAAGAACTGTTTCTCAGTATCCTCTACGTCCTATGTATGAGATACCGGATCAGGATCCCACATATGTAAGAGTTACATGGGCTACAGAAAGGTAGAGAACTGGGATTGGGTGATATGTCTCTAAGACTAGAGAATGGTGCAATTGTTGCAGCCAAGTCAGTTGGCAGATATCACCTTGTATTAATACATTGATTCTGAACAAATGTTATTGGATACCGAACCTGATATACAACATTACATCGGTTTCTTTATTAAGTTAAAAAAGGATATAATTATGTATTGGAGGATAATGTTGTGAACATTTTCCATAATCAAGAGTTGATTCAATCAGGCACGTTATATAATAGCATATATCTTCTAAATCAAAACAACAGTTCTGAGTATGTAGAACACACACAAGAAGAGTAGTTCAGAAATGAACGAATCCTTCTTGTGGAATTATAGACTAGGTCATATCAATGCGACACGACCAGCTAAGCTACATAAGGATGAATATGAGAATCTGTTCGAATTTTTATCTTATGATACTTGCCAGTCTTGTCACAAAGGTAAAGTGACCAATACTCCTTTTACTCGAAACAGAGAAAGAGTTATTGAACTCTTGGGATAGATACATGATGATGTATATGGTCCTATGTTTACAAATGCCAGGGTTGGTTCTTTGTACTTCATTACATTCATCGACTATCTTTCAAGATTTCGACATGTGTTCCTGTTGAATCACGAGTCTGAAACTTTTAAGAAATTCAAGGAATATAAGCTTGAAGTTACGAACCAAACAGGTAGAAGTATTAAGTCCTTCGATGTGATCGAGGAGGAGAATACTTGCGCATAGAATTCTTGGAGTTTCTAAAAGGAGAATGTGATTCTCTCTCATCTTACTCCTTCGATTACACCACAGCACAACGGTATATAGGGGCGTAGGTATCGCACCCTATGAGATATGGCGCTCTCTATGATGAGAATTACCGTGTTGCATGTTTCCGTTTTGGAGTTATACACTTGAGAAGCTGCATACCTATTGAATGGGGTTCCATCCAAATTAGGGCCTACAACTACATATGAGATATGGAATGAGAAGAGACCTTGTCTCAAATGAGTTAAGATATGGGGTTGTCCGGCCTATGTTGAAAGACAGAATCCGGACAAGCTCGAGGCAAGGTCAGTAATGTATATGTTTGTTAGGATACCCAAAAATTTGTGAGGGAATATCTTCTACCAATCTGAGGAGCAAAAGGTGTTTTGTTTCTCAGCATGCCACCTTTTTAGAAATGGAATTTCTTGTGCAGAAATTTATGGTCGTGGGGTAGAACTGGAAGGTGTTCCAGCTAGACAAACTAACAACTGATGATTTGGTGAAACCAAACTATTCAATAGTCTCCAACGAACCTCAGCCTCTCCGCGAATCTGGTAGGGTTCCTTATCCACTTGAGAGATACTACGGTATTCTCGATGATAGTGGGAGCGAGGATTGCATCATGGTAGTTGATGGCCCAACGAGGTTCAGGCGGGCCATCATGAGTGGCGACTCTGTGAAAAGGCTGGATGCTATACGATCAAAGATGGAATCCATGTACACCAACAAAGTATGACTATGCATGTTGCACCTGAAGGGGTAAAACCCATTCGGAGCAAATAGATCTTGAGAAGATTCTTGGTGTAGATGGAAAAGTTGAGACGTTCAAATCTATGCTTATGTCCATCAGGATCAATGGAAGTATCGCGGAGTTGGAACATCTATTTTGATGTGACAGTCAAAGAGTTTGACTTCATCAAAATTGTAGATGAACCTTGTATATACAAGAAGGTTGTAGAGAGTATGGTTGTCTTCCACGTATTGTACGTAGATGATATACTCTTGATAGGAAATGGTATCCTATGCTACACTCGTTCAAGCTCCTATTATAACGAGGATTCTCAATATAAGATCTGGATGATACTTACTACATCTTGTGGAGAATGATCTATGGTGATAGATCTAAGTGGCTATTGGGAGTGTCCTAAATCCAGGTACATTAACACGGTACTAAAGGGGTTTAGTATGTAGGATTCTAAGCGTGGTGGTCCGTCCACCTACTCAGGAATCACTCTCTCCAAAAAGATTTCTCCCAAGACTTATTTGGAGAGAGCTCGTGTGCAAGGGATGACCTATGTTTCGGCATTAGGCTTTATCAAAGTATGCGATGTTATGTACCAGACCAGATGTAGATGACTCACTAGGTGTAGTGATCAGGAATCAATCGGATCTTGGGTGAATCACTGAAAAGCTATGGAGGACATTCTTAAGTACTTGAGAAGCACTAAAAGAATGTTTTTGGTTCGAGCTTCCAGAGTGATAAGGTCGACTAATAGTCAGTCACAGGCATTTTCTTTACCGTCAGTTGAGGGACGCTTTGTTGGAAGAGTTCCAAGCTAAAAACCGTTACATACTAGACGATAAAGGCTGAATACATTGCTACCATTGATGCTGCCAAAGTAGCTGTCTGGGCATTTCTTGTTCATGAGATGAACATGTTAGGAATATGTATGCCCTAGAGGCCATTATAGTACATGTGATGTATATTATAGTGGATGCTTGGACATATATATAGAGAACCTTCTTGCTCGACTGATAGTGTGCTTACTCTTTATCTTAACATGTTGACTGGTATTCTATACTGTCTTGCTCTCGCATGTTGATAAAGCCCTTAGGATATGTACTTCACTACCAGGACTATGATGATATCATACTAGTGGGGCCAGGGTGGTCCAAACGTATATCCTTTAATCAGTTCATAGTCGTGGGAATATCGAGACTAGGGCAGCGATTTTCCAGAGTAGACTAGTGTGTACGTTTCTTTTCCCTTAGAGGGCGATGGTTGATCACACAACCATTGGTGTGTGACATCAAAGATTGTACAAATATGCTCATTGGAGAATGGGAACACCGAACGGACTCGCCGAGGACTCTTAGTTGGTAGTATACCTATCGTCAGATAACAGTCCTCCAGTGACACTGGTAAAGGTTAGTCTCGTCATAGAGTCTTGTGTGAATCCCACTGTGCATTGATTTCCTCCCTACCACGGCTCAAAGGAGTGATGAAAACAGGTGGATTTTGGGTACAGTCCCGAGTCACATGGAGGCAATGAGCGATAGGAGGGGTTTCGTCTCTCCCGGTATTGGGGGTTGATGTTGCGCTATGCTCGATTGGCTATAACTGGAAGTCGCTGGCCAGGGCTGCTGATGAGATTTACTGATAAGATTTATCAGTAGTTTGTCAAACCGTTATAGGCCAAACATCGGCATGACTTATCACGTTACTGGGGGCTGATGTTTAACACCGATAGACACGATATACGACATATCAGACGAAGAGACCGGACTGTACGGTAGTGTTACTGATAGGCTTCATGGAGAGTTTGGACGAGCTTGCTTGTTGATCTTCATATCTCTCAATACCCGGGTAGTCGTTGCGTCCAGCTAGTACCGCTGACGGCTTGTAGGCGACTGATCTGATCATCACCTACTACTGGCGTATTGACAAGTCTTTAGATTCCCACACAGAAGTTTACTGGTTCAAACGAAACGAAGTAGGACACATATGTGATATGTGTGTGGGCTTGATTAATACAAGTATGTGATACCGTATTGTAATTTATCAGTCAGGTTATATGTGAAATAACCGGATTATCGAATCAAGTGTTGGTTTGATAATGTGATATTCAGATTAATAATATTAGTCGGTTATATGTGATATAACCGGATTATTAGATCAAGTGTTGATTTAATAATGTGATATATATTATATGTGATATAATTATATCTTAACTAATATCATTAGCTCATTAATTGCTTTATATATATATATATATTATATGAAGCATGGCATGTTTTTCTACTTTTAGAAAATAGAAAAATGAGGTGTAAATTGTGGAGATATTTGTGGTATGGTTCAAGGCATCGGTTTATATGTTTTTATATTACTCTTGACAAACTATTCCAGGATGGTTGAAATTTTAATTGCATTTTTATTCTATGCTTGAATGAGTGAGGAGAGAGATGATTCATATTATTCATTCTACACTTGCTTCATAGTTCACGCCTTAGCCATTTTTCTTGAGCTCTTTTCTTCTCTTGCTCTCTACAATTTTCTTCACCTCACCTCCAAGCTCAAAACCTTCACATGAGATGTGAATCATTGAGCTTGTGAGACCTTAGTGAGCTTTACTTATCCCCTACTTCATCATCCCAAACCAAACTAGCTATTTGGTGTGGTGTGTTTCCTACACTAAAAGTGTTTAGTGTAATGAAAAGCTTGTGCTTGTGGACTTCGGGTGGATCGCCTTTGGCGCGAAGATCACGAAGGTGGTTCGTTCAACTTAGAGAGGATCCTTGAAGAGTCGTGCGGACTTCATCCCGGAGCTTTTGAAGAGAAGGACACGAACTACAGAGGTTGTATGCTCTTAAACTTTCTCTTAAGCTTAATCACATCACAAAGGAAAACCCTAAATTTCTAGTAATGATCTTGGTAGTCTAACTTAGCACCTAGAAAAATTAAAATTTGGCATGCTTGATTCCTCTTGATCCCCTTGACGGTGCTAAGGTCGACTTTCAATGTATCAGAGCCAAGCTAGAACATTAGGATTACTTATAGCGACGTTAGAAATTCGTCGTTTTTATCGCCCAAAAACTGCCGACAAAAACAATTTCGAAATTTATGTTTTAAGTTGTTTGCACACCCCACGGGCTCACGGTTTGAACCGAGAAGCCGCGGGATAGAGAGTGCATGCCCCGGGGACCCTCCGGGGGGACCGAACGGCTGGGCCCACTCCCTAAGGCCACCAAAAGGTGGTCTTGGCGGTGGGGACCCGAAACTACCCCACTTGAGGCAGTTTTGGGTCTGCCTCACCCCCTGGCCACCTCGTGGTGGCCTCGGGGGTGGGGTACCCCCTCTAGGCCCCCAACTCGGAGTTAATTAGTGGGTCTACGCTCGCGTAAAGATTCGGGCGGGTTTCGAGTTCGTTTCGACTCCCGGATTGGCTTAAAACGATCGGTTTTCAAACTATTAGCTCACTGTTTTTTCAAGTGTTGGAAAAATTGATTTAAGTTTGCTAAATGCGTACGGAATTCTATTGTCGCGGTTTCTTTAAAAGCTTTGTGATGTGTGATACAATTATTAGAATCCGGATTATTTAGTTTTATGAAAAATAGTTAGTAAACCTAGCCGTTTAGTCTTAATTGATCGATTGCAACGAAGTTTTGATTCGGATCAAAACTCCGTCGCAATTGCATATTGTACGCGATCACCTAGTCGGGAATCTTGTTGAATTATCCGACACATTATTGAAAAGTGTTTTCAATTTGAGACTAAAATGCATGTTTTACATGTTAGGCATGAAATTCGGAACATATGATATTCCGTGTTTATGATGTCTAAGGATAATGCAGATTCTAATCATTGTAGTTTTCTTTTTCTTTTCTGCGACCGTAAGTGTAATATGTGGGGTATCCCGATCTCGTTGCTATATATTAAAGAGTTTTCGGGATATGCATATTTACTTATGCTGATGACATGAGTTGTTATGTGTTGCTTATGATATGATTTATTGGATCGTCGTGATTGAATAGCCGAGGGGTTTTATGTGAGATGAGAGTTTTTATATTTTCATTCATGTAATATTCTTTTATTGGGAAACTTCTGGGTTGAGGATGATGCCACAATTGTTGTATATTATTTATTTTTCCGCATTAGGATAGACCCAAGGTGGGGAGCACAAGTAACCGAGTTCTAGGGTCCAGTTGGAGACCATCTCAAGGAGTTGAGATCGGGTCTCCTAACTCTAGAATTGGCAGGGTAACTTGCCGCTCTCGTAGGGGTCAAGGGATGTGGGTTTGGCTATTCATCACGACTGTGAAATCTGTGTTTTACATTATTGGCTAAATTTAAAACATGGACATCCTAGTATATCCAATATTTCATATATTGCTTCTGCTGCTTATTTCTGTGATGTTGATCATATAACTGCGTGAGATGAATGTAATATTATATATATGATATATAATAAACGTTGCTTATGTTTTGCACCCGAGCTAGTCCAGCCCCCGCTCTGCCGGTAGTAAAGTAACCTAACGGTGCATGACGGGCCCCATGGTGAATGCGGATGGCATAAGTGTACGTTACATTTTTCTGTAATGTTTAGAAAACATTAATTGATGCGACTTCATTAATGAGATTAATGAAAAGAAAGAAAACAAAAGATTTTGTAGAATAAAATTTTCAAAAAGGGTGGCTCTAGATTTTTCTTTGCATAATGGTATTCCTTGATGAATATCCAGCACATCATTCGATGGGGAAAGAGCCGAGATCCCTTCACCGGGAGTGACCTCTTTAGCGAAAATAGCAAATGCTACAACTCACCCGGTTTTGTTTTTGGTTGCTTATGTAGTTCTTGCTTTGCATAGTGGTATTTCTGAATATCCTGCACCTCATTCGATAAGGAAAGAGCTGAGATCCCTTCACCGGAAGTGACTTCTTTAGCGAGACTAGCAAAAACCTCAAAAACACTCCTTTTCAAAATCATTAGATTCTACAACGATATCAAGTTCATTACGCTCATTGTTTTCTTAAAAACCTGCGTATCCCACCGTCATTTCAGGTAAGTACTATTTAGTATTCGTGCTACGTTTGTTGATCTTAGCCAAGGCGTAGTGTGCGGTAGCTAATTAGTGCTTGTCTGCGGCATGTGATGTGATTGGATAAGGATAGTCGGGCGGCTTTGTTGACCTTAGCCAAGGGTCGCACGGGTGGGTTTGATTCAATCAAGAAATGACGAGTTGAACTTGGCTAGCACTTATGATTTGTTGACCATAGCTAATGTCATATGTTGCTAGGGGTAAAAACCATTATCGGGAATTTCAAGAGTTGAAATTTGCAATGAGATTGCATACCTTCTATATGATAGTTGGATCCCGATACCCACTGCGAGTAAGAGTTACTCCTGGGAGAATTTTGCACTTTACAATTAGCCGATCAAGTAGGTGTCTAGAAAGGTGTCAACGGGATAATACCTCTGGGAAAACGAGGTTTATTTTAATTAGGTCCGTGCGAAAGCACGGTGAACCTCCCTCAAAGTACCAACACTGGCCTGGCCGAACGATTAGCGAACTTGTTGGTGTAAGTAATCCCGGCTAATCTAACCTTTTAGGGTTTGACGGAAGATTTGATAAAACCAGTGGGAGCCATCCTGATTAGATAAGATAAATACCAATCTAATCTTGCAAAGAGCGCACGCTAACGTGTTTCCTTCTATCTCTCTCCAGGTAGCAACCAATGCCACGCCTTAATCAAGAATAATATGGATGTATTGACCGTACTCTCCTTTTATACAGGGATAGGGAACGTTGGTCCCACTCTATCTTATGAATTTCATTTGTCTGAGAAAGGGATAGGGGCATGTCAGGATTCCCCCGCCACCCGTACGAAGAAACAGCATGTTGATGCATCTTCTTCGGCTCTGTTCGTTACCGAGAACCGTTTCTCGGTTTGTTCTATGTCCTGGGTATTGGATACCGGATCAGGATCCCACGTATGTAATTTGTTACATGGGCTAAAGAAAGGTAGAGAACTGGGAAAGGGTGATAAATCCCTAACAGTAGGGAATGGTGCAATTGTTGCAGCCAAGGCAGTTGGCGATTATTACCTTGTATTACCAACTGGTAATACATTAATTCTGAACGACTGTTACTACGTACCAAAGATGATGTGCAACATTATATCTCTTTCTTTACTTACTAAAGAAGGATATAACCTCACATTAGAGGACAATGTTATGAACATTTTCCAGAATCAAGTGTTGATTGCATCTGGTACGTTATGTAACGGTATATACGTTCTTAATCAAAGTACAGTCCTTAACGTACAGAACAAAAAAATGAGGAAAAGTTCAGAAATGAACGAAGCCTTCTTGTGGCACTATAGACTAGGTTATATCAATGCGACAAGACTGGCTAAGTTGCATAAAGATGACGAAAATTTCCAGTCATGTCTCAAAGGCAAGATGAAGAAAACTCCGTTTACTGGACACAGAGAAAAAGCTACTGAACTCTTAGGACTGATACATAGTGATGTATGCGGTCCTATGTCTACACATGACAGGAATGATTTTTCGTATTTTATTACATTCACCGATGATGTCACGACCCGAAGTTCGACTCGTGACCGGCACTTAACCACGTAACGTCTACAGGCGTAACACGATTAAGTATGCCGAAAACCCAGAAATCAAAACCATTAAAAGTAGTGAGTGTTGAAAACATTTGTTCAAAGACATTTGGAAAACCTTAAGTTGTTTAATAATATTCTTTAAAGTTTCAGTTATTATCTTAAAAAATTTTGGCAGCATTTCCTTTGTAAAACTAAACCCGAATCCGGGTACAAGACAAAATATGAGTAAAAATGATATACAGTGATATAAGGCATCCCAAACGGGAGCAATCACGTCCAACGGCGGAAACAAACACCACAAGAGTAATATACGACGCCGTAGCAAAGAAATGAGCAATAAGTGAAAAACATCACAGAATGATAAACTGCATAAGTAAATTCGGCCCACACGAGCTCGACACCAGAATACAAATAATATACATCATCGTCCTCACACTGGTCTCTAAGTCAATACATAAAGGTAGATGGAGAATACTAGATACAAAAGTATGGGTACAATGTAAATAACCAGATACCACAACCCACCTAACAGCAAACAGCTCGCGCACCAACTGTAGTGGTATCTGTAGCCAAAAGATACAAGAAAGCAGCCTGACGCGACTACTCTGAGGGGCAACCTGCAAACACTATGGCACAACGGGGGTGAGTTGCCAACTCGTGAATAGAAGATAACATATAAGGGTAATCGCGAGCATGCACGTACTGCGCTACTCTATCATATGCCAGCAGATGATATCTATATGCGATAAGCAATATGTGCAATAATCATGCAAGTGCTCTATCAGGTAATACGACTACAGGATGAGATGCAAAATAATGAATGCTGAGCATGGGAAATATAGCATCTACACGGAATGTCAACGTGGAAAATATCATCGGTGCCCATCAATGCACCCAGATCCCAATAAACTTAGGCGTGGGCACTCTCATCGGCCCTCAAATCCTGTAAATCTATGAGAATCACGAGTGCCCAACATCGGCACTCAAAATATCATGAAATAATCGTGTTCAGCATCGACATGCAAATCCTCATATATCGTGCTCCGTCAGTCCGGATCAGCCCACGGCTCCGTCTGCGGTATCGGCCCTCGGCCCCGGCAGTACGAGTCATTCCGTATCCATCTATCGACTTTGGTCAGTATCCTCCAGATAACCGCCAGGTCCAACAAATTACCGGTAGGTAGTAGTCCCACTGCCAGGCTCACCGTCTAGGTACACAGCAGATCCGTTCTCGCCCCGGGGTACCATACCGGGTCCACCATGTACCCGTAATCGGCTTCGTCCACTCCTCGAATCGGGTTTCACATGTTACTCTAGCACCGAGAAAACACATGGTGGGTGCACTGAAATAGCATATCAAGAGAAACCGGGTTTTCAAAACAGTGCATCTTTTCTTAAATAACCCCACGGTCCTCAAATCCAGAAATCACATGAAAACCAAGGCCAATGCGTAATCCATGCGATGTAATATATGCCTCATAAGTCATACTGTGAAGAAAACGGGGAAACCGCTCTTTAAGTAGATTAAGTTTTAAAAGGTGTCATGCGGTCCCCAGTTTTTACCCAAAAATCAGCTTATCTAGGTAGGTACAGTTTGGATATGCATAAGTCTGGATATGCAAATGAGTTTGTGTACAAATAGCATAATCATGTCAAGTCAGATGTGAGATGGGCTACAATATAATGATCATGGCAATTCTATAATGTGAGTGTCATGGCAATTACTAACGGTGTGTGTAACATGCAGATTAGTGCTTGTGCAACATGAACCGTTAGTAACAGTGCGGTGCTTTATAAATTCTAAGTTCATATACATGCAGCAGGGAATGCGATATGCAACAAATAGTATCCATGAGCAGTCAATGTAGGTAAATGCAATAAGCTGCTACAAGGTCCTAATAACCCTGACGCATAACGCCATGCGGGCGATTTCCCCGTAGATGTTAAATCTACTCACCGTAGTCTAGCGCTAAGTGTAGCCGACGACTTGTTTCCCTTCTTCGCGGCGTCCGTCGTACTCGCCTGCGAACCTAGAATTTCACAAAGTGGTACACATAAGCTCAAATATACAAAAACACGACATTAAAACCAAACTAGAAACCCATGTCGCGAACCAAACGCGTGTGTGCACGATACGCTAAAACGTTTGATTACGCGCCAGAAGCTACCCCGACACGTCGCGATATGCAGAAAACCCCAAACCCACCCACGTATCACACGTGTCGCAAAGGTTAAAAACATAGGAAATAGGGTAATTGATCCCAGATTTTCCTACAGAAATAATTTAACAAAGTTGCATAAACCATAAGTCTTAGAATACCAGCAGACACCTACAGAGCAAAACCCAAACCCCATGTCCCCCATCTGGCCGCAAATTGCGGCCAGAACGAATTTTCCGGCGGCCAAGAGGTTGAATTTGGGGGTCGTGTTCTTGATATGTGATCAATATCTAATAACTATACTCCAGTTAACTCAGATTTATTCTGAAATTACTGGGTCAACAAAAGATTGCTGGAAGCTAGAATTTTGCTTAAAAACGATAATTTTGCATCAAACGGAAACCTGAGGGTATTTTAGTGAAATAGGGGTTAAGCTAGGTTAACATGGCCCTAACAACACCTAATTAAGCTAGGCTAGCTATCAAAATCACCACCATGCCAAAACTTCACACAAAATGCCTTTTTAGCATTAAAACACACATTAAACGCTAATCGAAGCTAATCAATACACAAGATTAGCAAGCAAGAGAGTTAAGCCTAAGAGTTATACCTCATTTGACCCTAGGTGCAAGGAGGAGGAGAAGAAGAAGAGAGGAAGCTGCAGCTGTTGCCTGCCTCTCCTGCTTGTGTTGCTGCTGTTTTTGCTGTTGTTGTTTTTGCTGAAGCTGGAGCTGCTGATGCTGATGCTGGAGCTGCTAATGTTGTTGCTGGAGCTGCTGATATTGCTGCTGCTGTGGAGGCTGCTGCGATGTGTGTGTGTGTGTATGAGAGTGGGAGTGAGAGAGTTGTGTGTGAGGAAAAGAGTTTAGAAAAATACAAAGATAACCATGCTAGTCAACCTTTCTCTCTCACTACCTCTCTCTTCATTAAATGAGGCATGGCAAGGCCATCATGCCACATCATGCACCCTCTCTCTCACTAAGTCAACATATTCAAATCATTTCAAATATATATAATAAAACAACCTTTAAATAAAACTACCAATTAACTTAATTAAAACCCCCATGACTTAATTTCCATGTCTTAACCCACCATGGTTGCTAACCATGGTTTAGCCCCATTTTAACCCTAGTTTACATGCACAAGTGTGTCCAAGCCTAGGAAAAATCTAATAAAATATTCATTAAATTTGGAAAAATATTTGAAAATCAATTTGGTAAACTTTTTATTAAAAACCCTTTATTAAAATATAATTAGCCACTAAACATATCCTATAGTGTTACAATCTCCCCCCTTAAAGAAATTCGTCCTCGAATTTAAAAATATAAAGCTACGCATACCTTCGAAGAGATGAGGGAACTTCTTTCGCATCTCGCCCTCGGCCTCCCATGTGATCTCTTCACCATTCGGCCTGCGCCAAAGCACCTTCACTGACGGCAAGACCTTCGATCGAAGTTTTTTCACCTGCCGGTCCAATATCACGACTGGCTGCTCGGTGAACGAAAGAGCACGCTCTAGCTGAACGGTCTGATGCTGAATCATGTGCGAAGGGTCATGTAGGTATCTGCGAAGCATCGACATGTGGAACACGGGGTGAACATCTAAGAAGTCGGGTGGAAGAGCCAAACGATATGCTACTGCGCCCATACGCTCGAGGATCTCGAAAGGACGTATGAATCTGGGGCTAAGCTTCCCCTTCCGTCCAAACCTCATCACTCCCTTCATCGGAGATACCCTCAGAAAAAAGTGATCTCGAACTGCGAACTCTAATCTGCGGCGGCGTCTGTCAACATACGATCTCTGCCAGCTCTGAGCTGTCCTCATCCTGTCTCGAATCAGCTGTATCTTCTCGGTCGTCTCCTGTACGATCTGTGGCCCCAAAATACTGCTCTCACTGAGCTCTGTCCAACAGACGGGCGATCTACATCTCCTCCCATACAGAGCCTCGAAAGGTTCCATCTGAATAGTATCCTGGAAACTATTGTTATAGGAGAACTCCACTAAGGGCAAATGATGATCCCAGCTACCTCCAAAATCTAATACGCACGCTCGGAGCATGACCTCGAGAGTCTGAATAGTCCGCTCTGACTAGTCGTCCGTCTGCGGATGAAATGTTGTGCTGAAACTCAAGTGGGTGCCCAAAGCCTCCTGAAGCATCTGCCATAGTCGGCTGGTAAACTGGTGCCTCTGTCGGACACGATACACGTCGGGACTCTATGCAGTCGTACAATCTCGTCGATGTATATCTGGGCATACTGAGAAAAACCGAAAGTAGTCTTTACTGGCAGGAAGTGAGCCGCTTTCGTTAAACGATCCACGATCACCAGATGGAGTCATACCCTCGACTAGTCCTGGGTAGACCCTTGATGAAGTCCATAGAAATCTATCCCATTTCCACTCCGGAATGGGTAACGGCTGTAGCTCTCCCGCGGGCCTCTGGTGCTCGGCCTTGACTTGCTGACAAGTCAGGCATCTCGACACGAAATCTACGATGTCCCTTTTCATTCCGTCCCACCAATAAAGATCTCTCATATCATGGAACATCATGGTGGAACCTGGATGAACACTGTACACTGATCGATGTGCCTCCTCAAGAATCTCACTCCGCAGTCCCTCAGCATCTGGTACGCACAGTCTAGTCCCAAATCGCAGTATCCCCTGATCATCGAACACGAACTCGGAAAATCTGCCCTGTCCAATCTGTGCCCTGATCTCTGAACAACGGTCATCACTGTACTGTACCTCATGTATACGATCAAGCAACTGCGGGCGTGCACGAACATGCACAAGCTGTCCTCCGATCGGCGTGAACTCGAACTGCACTCGGCTGTCGCATAGAGTCTGCCAATCCGCCGACGAATTCCTCTGTACTGCACTCAAACAAGATAGACTACCATCGGGTCTCCTGCTCAAAGCATCCGCCACTACATTTGCCTTGCCCGGGTGATACAAGATCTCGCAATCGTAGTCCTTTACTAGCTCCATCTAACGGCGCTGTCTGAGATTAAGGTCTCGCTGCTGAAATATATACTTTAAGCTATTGTGATCAGTGAATATCTGGCACGACTCACCGTATAGGTAATTTCGCCAGATCTTAAATGCAAAGACCACTGCAGCCATCTCCAAATCGTTAGTGGGGTAGTTCTGTTCATGTCTCTTCAACTGCCGCGAAGCATACGCGATCACCCTGTCATGCTGCATCAACACGCATCTTAGCCCTACTCGAGAAGCACCACAATAGACCATAAATCCGCCCGATCCTGTAGGCAATGATAACACCGGCGCCGTAGTCAGTCGAGTCCGTAGCTGTTGAAAACTGTTCTCGCAATCCTCCGTCCAATCGAAAGGAACTCCCTTCCGGGTCAACCCGGTCAAAGGTGTAGCAATACGGGAGAAATCCTGTACAAATCGCCTGTAGTAACCGGCCAGTCGTAGAAAGCTGCGAATCTCCGTAACTGATGTGAGCCTGGGCCAACGCTGAACGGCCTCGATCTTCCTCGGGTCTACACATATACCGTCTCGTGAAATCACGTGACCCAAGAAGTCTACGCTGTCCATCCAGAATGCACACTTGGAGAATTTCGCGAAAAGCTGGTGTTCTCTCAAAGTCTGCATTGTAATCCGCAGGTGCTGCTTGTGCTCCTCTCTACTCCGGGAATATACCAGAATATCGTCAATGAATACGATGATGAACAAGTCAAGATACGGCCGGAAAATACGGTTCATCAAGTCCATGAATGCTGCTGGTGCGTTGGTGAGTCCGAACGACATCACTAAAAACTCATAATGGTCGTAGCGCGTGCGGAAAGCTGTCCTCGGAATGTCCTCCTGTCGAACTCGCAGCTGATGATAGCCCGATCGTAAATCGATCATCGAAAAATATCATGCCCCTTGAAGCCGGTTGAACAAGTCGTCGATGCGTGGCGAAGGATATCTGTTCCGCACGGTAACCCTGTTCAGCTGGCGGTAGTCGATACACAAACGCAAATTGCCGTCCTCCTTCTTGACGAACAGGACTGGAGAACCCCAAGGAGAAACACTGGGTTGAATAAGTCCCTTATCCAGCAAATCTTGCAACTGACCCTTCAACTCTCTAAGTTCCGCCGGGGCCATCCGATAAGGCGGTATAGAAATAGGCCCCGTACCGGGAATCAAATCAATACAGAAGGCAATGTCGCGCTCAGGTGGTATCTGGTTATTTACATTGTACCCATACTTTTGTATCTAGTATTCTCCATCTATCTTTATGTATTAACTTAGAGACCAGTGTGAGGAGGAGGATGTATATTATTTGTATTCTGGTGTCGAGCTCGTGTAGGCCGACTTTACTTATGCAGTTTATCATTCTGTGATGTTTTTCACTTATTACTCATTTCCTCGCTACGGCGTCGTATATTACTCTTGTGATGTTTGTTTCCGCCGTTAGGCGTGATTGCTCCCATTTGGGATGCCTTATTTCACTGTATATCATTTTTACTCATATTTTGTCTTGTACCCGGATTCGGGGTTAGTTTTACAAAGGAAATGCTGCCAAAGTTTTTAAGATAATAACTCAAACTTTAAAGAATATTATTAAACAACTTAAGGTTTTCCAAATGTCTTTAAACAAATGTTTTCAACACTCACTACTTTTAATGGTTTTGATTTCTGGGTTTTCGGCTTACTTAATCGCGTTACGCCTGTAGACGTTACGTGGTTAAGTGCCGGTCACGAGTCGAACTTCGGGTCGTGACAAAGTTGGTATCAGAGCGTAGGTTTACCTTTCGGAGTGTAGGATGACCCTGGTATGATGGAGTAGGTAGCTGAAGCAGAGTAGCGTAGCGTGTGAATGTTCCGCGGCATACTCACGAAACGGTACTCCGTCTAGGCGACCTTAGGACTTATTGATTTAATTTCCTTCTTGAGTATATACATTCTGGCGATTCGATTTCCGTATCCTTATCGAACCCTGTTTCCTTTTCAGCCATTATGCCGCCAAAGACTACGAGGGCGCAGAGAGCGGCCGCGAGGGCCGAGATTCGAGTTGACTCGTCCGAGATGAGGACTGACCCGGGTAGTACACCGGTTGTACCCGAGCAGGATGTTCCTCCTACGACAGATCAGATCGCCATGCTAGGGGCTGGTATGCAGGAGATGCGCCAGACAGTGGGATCCAGTATGCAGGAGATGCGCCAGATGATGGGATCGCTAGTTGAGACACTTCGAGCGCAGCGACCAGAGGTAGTTCCACCCATTACAGGGACCGCGATGGTACCTACGGTGCAAGATGTTGCCCCTACAGCTATGGAGGTCTTTACTGTATCGCTATCGGAGTTTATGAGGTTGAAGCTCCGGTCTTCACAGGTACTGATGAAGCCGAGGACCCACAGTCTTTCATTGATAGGATGGCCCGGATATGCCGTTCCCTCATATGCGCAGATGCGAGATGGGTAGAGTTCACGAGCTTTCGCCTGGAAGGTCTTGCGCAGAAATGGTGTGAATCGGTCGAGAAGGGTAGAGCAGCAGGTCTTTCTCCTATGACCTGGACAGAGTTCGTGACGATATTCCTTGCTCGCTTCCTTCCACTGAGTGTCAGAGATGCTAAAGCGCGCTGGTTCGAGTGCTTACGCCAGACTCCAGAGATGACAGTGGCAGAGTACGATTTACTATTTACCGAGCTATCAGTTTATGCCCCATATCTAGTGGCTACTGAGGAGATGCGAGTCAAGAGATTTTTCCGAAGCTTGCTTACACCACTGTTCCTTGCGATCAGTGCCCAGCATTGCGAGACTTAAGCAGCAGCTGTAGATGCAGCCTTATTAGTTGAGGAGCGCCTTGCTGAGACTTCGGTAGTTCCAGAGCCGAAGAGAGTTCATGCGGATACATCGGCACAGAGACAACCTTTTTGGCGCCGTGACAGACGTTTTGCAGGTGGCAGGGATTTAGGGCGAGGCCGGTTGTTCAGCTCCTATCCTCAGGAGGGTCAGCGGTCATCGTCGGGATGTTTCCGCTACGGGAGTTCTTATCATCGTGTACGAGATTGTCGTGAAATACCCCGGAGGGAGGCAGCTGCACCGCATGTCACATTACCACCTTCACCACCCCAGAGGGCATTGCCTATTGTACCTACTGTTGCTCCGCGCCAGTTTCATGCACAGAGAGGTCATGGTCGCGGAGGATTTTCTCATAGAGGACGAGGTGACCGAGGCAGAGGGCAGCCAGCTGCCGGCAGGGGACAGTTAGTCGCAGGTGGAAGACAGGCACAGGTTTTTTCTTTGACGCATCAGGACGCGCAGGCGTCCAATGCGGTGGTCTCAGCTATCCTTCCAGTATGTTCTGTTGATGCACACGTGTTGTTCGATCCCAGATCCACGCACTCGTACGTATCCACACACTTTGTGCCGAGTTTGGGTAGAGAGTCTGGTTTGCTTGATCAGCCGCTGGTTGTGACTACTCCTGTAGGAGAGTCGTTTGTTGCAAGGCACGTGTTCCGATCCTGTGTTGTCCGTATTGGCGATAAAGAGTTGCCTGTCAACATGATCCTTCTTGAGATGTTGGACTTCGACGTTCTTTTGGGCATGGATTGGTTAGCCACATGCTATGCGTCTGTGGACTGCCGCGAGAAGACAGTGATCGCACACTTTTGGCGTGTCGGATGTTCAAAGTTCTAAAGTTTATCGCGATCAGGACGGTGTCGCTATGCAGCTAGCCGGTTGAGCATGGGTCGATCCACAGGGAGATGGTTGTATTTCCGTTCTTGTTTTAGACGAGTCAATAAAGAATTTGTATGAGTTTGTTCAATCTAACCTATGTGTATTATTTGCAAGTATAAAATTGTTAAGAAAATATACGAAAGTGTAAGCTAAAGATATCCGTACTCAAAACCTTTGAGCCGAGTCTTGAGCAATTGAAGCTAGAGCAATCGGCAACAACATGGATTAGGGGATTTAAGCAAGGTATTCGTGGAATCCGGCTTTTTTGCCCTTGTCCTTCCGTTCTTGTCTCTTGCTTTCGCCTCCGGCCAAACCGAACGCAACCGGTCGAGATTAGGAAAACCTTGTTAGGGTAGGGTGCCTAACGGAGCGCTTGCGTAACGTTTGGGCGGAGTTCAATGGAAAATAACGGGAAAAGCAAACGAGCAAAGAAACGTTAACTTACAATACCGTATTGATTCTTAACAACGATAATTACAACCATTCACAAAATGAATAAAAAGAGAGAACAAAAAGAAAAGGGAAAAGAAAAGATTACAAGTAAGTAAGTGCATGAATTTAAATTGCAAGAAAGTAAAGCAAGGTAATAAAAAGCAAGTAATAAAAAGCAAGAAAGAAAACTAGAAACTAGAACTCAAGACAAGTATGGGATCAATAGCCAACCCTTAAACTTGCAAGCTCAATCAAGAGGTTGCAAGATCAAGAGAAGGGTAAAGAACTCATGTGAAATGAATCACTAATTCCATAAGAAGATACAACCCTTGAGATCAATAACAAACCCTTAAACATTCAAGCTCAATGAAGAGGTTGAATGATCAAGAGAAAGCAAGAATCTCAAGGGGAAGCTAAACAAACAAGAATGATACAAAAACCCTCATCTTCATTTAACATCCACTTAATGCTCTCACTACATTTTCATGGAGGAAAGATGAAGAAGAAGAAGAAGAAGAACAAAGCTATACTAAAAGAGGCTAAAGAAATTAACACCTTGGCATGGCTCAGATCTGGGGTATTTATAGGCAGGGAAATGGAAACCTAGGGAAACAATGTGGCTCAAAATGAAAGTACAAATATGCCCCTAAAATTTGACACCCTGCAGACACTATACGGCCGCGGTTCCGCGGCCATAAAGAGGGCTTAGGCCATCATCTTTTGTCGTGTGCCCTGGTTCCCTTTTTACTTGTGTTTGCCAACTTTAAACAGCACAAAATCTTCCAGAATATCTTCAGATTTCTTTGTCCAAGATTGCTTCTTTTCTTTACTTTTGACTTCTATCTCCCTCGAGCTCCGCACACCCATTGATTCTTGTGCAGCCCCCCTCGTGCTCTGTGCTTGTCCGAGACACGAATGACCACTGTCATATGTCTTGTCTCTGGAACTGGTACTCGGCACTGGACGGATATGGATGACCGGAACCCGGCTTTTATCTGCTGTCAACAGATGTTCTGTATTTTGACGTAACTGTGGAGATTTTGTCTTGACTTGCAATATTTGGACTGGAAACCTGTAATCTATAAATATGTAACAAACAAAGATTAAAAGCACCTACCTATAAACACACGAGCATAAGAATGGGCGGTATAAAATGCAGTATTCTGTTATGAACAAATACCCCCAAACTTAACTTTTGCTCGTCCCTAGCAAAACCAATTATTCACAAAAATAAAATCCTAACCGCATTTTCGCAGGGAACGCGATTGCACTGAGCGTGTGCAACAAGCCGTTAAACCTCTAGGTGTCCCTAGTAGGAGGAGTGTTGTCTCCTGAGGGTTTTCAGCGGATTACACCCACAAAATCCCGTCAAGCTAGTGTCATAAATTAACATCGACTCTACTCCTACAGTTTAATATTTACGTTAGAAACTCTATCATCCTAAGTTAGAAATATCCAACCCTTGTTTTTCACACCTCCAATCTATTTAACCTTGGATCCTATACGTTCCAAAAAAGTTTAGAAAGATGTTGGTT
This sequence comes from Agapanthus africanus, assembly GCA_030015575.1. Taxonomy (NCBI): domain Eukaryota; kingdom Viridiplantae; phylum Streptophyta; class Magnoliopsida; order Asparagales; family Amaryllidaceae; genus Agapanthus; species Agapanthus africanus. Next base: position 348,690,819 of record JASDDO010000031.1, on the reverse strand, counting down.
CTCCTGAGTTTTCCTTCTAAAGCGTGTGGTCTCAAATCAGGGATTTTTTTATCAACTTTACAGAAAATATAAGTCTTATTCTTCATTTCTATCTTTTATTCAAACTTCGATTGTATACCTCTACGTGTGTGTAAATTTGCACCCCTACACTCGAGAATTCAATTCAAGCTATAGTACCCTTGCCATAATACATAATACTACTTCTTTTCATTAAGGATGGACGGATTTGCTCACACACCTTTCATGCGACTATTAATGATTCTTGAGGCACTAACGACCGATTACTGAATGTGTAAACTTTAAAGCGTAAATAGCAGTTTCCAGGTCTTGACTTTATTCTATTTTTCTTTTTCTTTTTCAAGACCGGATATTTTTTTTCAATATGCTCTTTTGGTGTTTAGCTTTAAATACCGTTTTTTTCTTTCATACTAGGATTTCAGGAAAGAGTATTTCTAGGTATCCTCTACTATCCCAAGTTTCAAGGTGCGTGTAAGTGCAGTTTGTAGGGTATATACTTTATAAATTTGAACTCAAGAAAAGAAACTATTTTTCAGACTTATCCTTCAGTAAAGCTTCAATACTTTCCCCTCATCTTGACTTCACTCAAGAACTGAACTCAAGATTACCTATTTCTCAAAAAAACTGTAAGGACGTATGCTTACCAAAGTTAGACAGAATGAGCGTTATTTTTAGGATGTTCAATTCCTAAGCCTAGAATTTAGTTATTTCTAACATATCAACTAAACATTCAGAATAAAAATCAAAGTTAGCCTATTAGCTAACTTGACGACAAAGTTTTTATATTTTTGGAAAATTTTCGTTTTTTGTGGGTTTTTAATAAGGTATGCAAATGCAAAATATACAAATGAATGCGAAGGAAGAAAGCTTACCGAGCACACCCCCAAACATAAACTTGACAGTGCCCTCACTGTCAGGCTACAACAAGAGGGTCAAAATTGTCGGCGCTCCCTAAAAAAAATTATATACAAAACAAAAAGGAAAACAAAAATATATACAAAAAAAGTGTCCCCCCCAAACTTAAGTAAAACAGTGTTTCCACTGTTAAGCGTTGAAGTTCAGGATTAGGGGGGGAAAGAACAGTATCAAGCTATACAAGGCCTTACACAGGCCAAAAGTGAGCACCAACCATTCAAAAATTTTGTCTCTATAATGTGCTGGTTGGTGAAAGAATGCGGAGAGATAAGAAATGGAGAATACGCGAGACCGTATGGAGATAGAAGTGGGATACGGTCTCGGTATATGGGAAGAAGAATGGTGGAAGTGAGAAAGAAATGGAATACGAACTTGAGGGTGGAAATGGATTGAATAAATTAGTACAATCTGTAGTGATCGATGTGAAAAGATGGATTGTACTAAATCTATCAATATGGCGAGAAATTGGGTCAAATCCTTCAAGATTCGTAAGAAGCCATGGGTACGCCGAACTTGGTAAACCAGACACAGGAAGTGAAAATGATACGGTTTCTTGCATGGTCGGAACGATGGAAAGGGTGGGGGGAAGTGATTGAGGAAGGGTATCGGGTAAAGGTTCAGGAGGGTGTACACAGGCAATGACAGGGACAGGATGAATTGGAAAATCCGACTCATCAAGCAAAACTGGTTCATCCTCAAACTATCCTCAAAATTCATCTTATCCATGCAATTTTCATCAAAATCCAAACGCATATGGGGTTCGGGAAAAACATTTAATGACTCGGGATGATGATTTGAAGAGACAAACTCAACCAAATCTATGGGTTCATCATCCAAAATATTCCCAGCGTCAATATCCTGAATCAAGTGAAAATCAATATTCTCAGACACCTCATCAAAAGCATGGATTTCAATCGATTTTGGTTCTAAGATGGAGGTGTAGAGGTCAAAAGGATTGGGATTGGTTTCACTTGGAAAGGACCCTTCACAATCAGGTAAATCAAACACTACGAAGTCACACAACTCATTATCTGTTCTATCTGTAATCAATGAATCAGTTGGAACACTAGATAGATATTCAAAACCGGAGTTGTGGGAGTCAAGATGAATTGGGTAGGCTTGATTCGGAAGGGGGTACATCTCACTCTCTCCACTCAAATTCTCAGCCTGTCCTACCGCCTCTTCATACATTGAAAAATTTGGAGCTAGTTGAAAACTAGCTACCGGGTCACTAGGTTGTATGAGGGCGGCCATGGACGCATTCAAATCCATCATCTGTTGGCTTGACGCTACCCTAAAGTTTTCCAACGACTGTTCCAGACTAGACATGGGTTGTGAAGGGGTTTTAGTAAAACATGCAAAGTTGTTTGGATACTGAAAACTCCCAAATGGCGGTTCTGAAGCTATGTCTAGGGAAGGTGCAAAAGTAGGGTAGGATTGGTAGGAATTGAATGGCTGGACAGGAGCAGGATCAACATTTGGATAAGAAGGTGAATGGAATTGTTGATCCCAAGAATTTGAAGTGGTGAAAGGAGTGAAAGATCGGCTACGGGATTGTTCAATACGTTCAGCGATGGACAAAGGACGACTTGCAAAAGGGGTATCAACATAAGCGGGTGCGGGAGGTTGAAAAGGTTGATACAAAGTGGAATGAGGAGTGCAAGTGTTTGTCCTAGACGCTGCTATGCGATCTTTCAGTGAAACTTTAGGCATGGAGGGGTCGTTCGATGTTCGGCCAAAGCAAGAACCGTAAGAAGTAATGTCCGGTTGTGGGTACCAAAGTTCGGCAAGAGTTTTGCGAGGTGGAGTACCCATGATATGAAGAGAGAAGGAAAGAAAGGCAGAGAAAAGGAGGGCAAAAAGAATGTGATATATATATATATATATATATATATTTTTAGCTATTAACAGAAGAATAAAAAAGAATATGGACAAAAACAATCACGACACAAAAATACCACACACCTAATCGTTGTAGGGTTCACCTAGGTCAACTAGACCTGCTCCAGAACTTGATTGTCGAAGTAAAACTGTGTCGAGAAACGGGCTCAAGATACACTGATCACGAGGCCAGGTAAGTGCAGAGATAAGGGGAGGTTTTCCAACGCTTTCGCGAAGTTCCTTAATTAAATAACCTTTTCTCTTTTGGCGGTTTCGCCGTTAACACTTTCCTAGACACCCCGTAAACAATATACCGTTAAGCGAGGTTCTAAACACAGTTAACTTCTCCTAGTGAGCGCGAAGTCCTTAAGGCTTAAAGTCTAATTTCTTTTAAAATTTGTGCGGGTAAACGTTATGCTCAAGTTCGTGATTTGTGGGCCACGGAAAAGGTGATGAAATCCTTTACCGTATATTGTGGGGTTCGCTTGCCCTTAAGTCCGTATTAATGTATGCAATGCGCAATTCAATAAAAATTCTATAAAGAATCAAACAATCGTTTTTTAGTTTAAGCGCGTCACTGCAACAAATACGGGTTAGTCAATTTTTAGCGTTTGCTAGCGAACTTGCAAAGAATCCTGCAAAGAATAGTATATTGGATGCGTCGGATTTGAGAAGAAGGTGTTAGTAAAATACGTACCATTAAGTTTTGGGTTAGGAAACCCCCGTTGAATCAAATCCGGTAAGCTTGAAAAGTTCGCTTGCGCGGGTCAAACTACCCGGATCTTTGGCACTGTACTTTGCAATCACCTTAGCCTTGAACGTACACTTTGCTCCCCACAATCGCCGTTTGCAAATCCGTAATAATCTGCAGACTTGCTCACAAAAATTATCAAAAAAAAAAGATTTTTTTTTATAAATATATACAAAAAGAATATTAACCCGAATAACAAGAAAGAAAATACGCTACCGTCTCCCCGGCAACGGCGCCATTTGATCGCACGCTTTTGGTGTGTCGGATGTTCAAAGTTCTAAAGTTTACCGCGATCAGGACGGTGTCTCTATGCAGCTAGCCGGTTGAGCATGGGTCGATCCACAGGGAGATGGTTGTATTTCCGTTCTTGTCTTAGACGAGTCAATAAAGAATTTGTATGTGTTTGTTCAATCTAACCTATGTGTATTATTTGCAAGTATAAAGTTGTTAGGAAAATATACGAAAGTGTAAGCTAAAGATATCCGTACTCAAAACCTTTGAGCCGAGTCTTGACCAATTGAAGCTAGAGCAATCGGCAACAACGTGGATTAGGGGATTTAAGCGCGGTATTCGTGGAATCCGGCTTTTTTACCCTTGTCCTTCCGTTCTTGTCTCTTGCTTTCGCCTCCGGCCAAACCGAATGCAACCGGTCGAGGTTAGGAATCACCGTTACCTTGTTAGGGTAGGGTGCCTAACGGAGCGCTTGCATAACGTTTGGGTGGAGTTCAATGGAAAATAACGGGAAAAGGAAACGAGCAAAGAAACGTTAACTTACAATACCGTATTGATTCTTAACAACGATAATTACAACCATTCACAAAATAAACAAAAAAGAGAGAACAAAAAGAAAAGGGAAAAGAAAAGATTACAAGTAAGTAAGTGCATGAATTTAAATTGCAAGAAAGTAAAGCAAGGTAATAAAAAGCAAGTAATAAAAAGCAAAAAAGAAAACTAGAAACTAGAACTCAAGACAAGCATGGGATCAATAGCCAACCCTTAAACTTGCAAGCTCAATCAAGAGGTTGCAAGATCAAGAGAAGGGTAAAGAACTCATGTGAAATGAAGCACTAATTCCATAAGAAGATACAACCCGTGAGATCAATAACAAACCCTTAAACATTCAAGCTCAATGAAGCGGTTGAATGATCAAGAGAAAGCAAGAATCTCAAGGGAAAGCTAAACAAACAAGAATGATACAAAAACCCTCATCTTCATTTAACATCCACTCAATGCTCTCACTACATTTTCATGGAGGAAAGATGAAGAAGAAGAAGAAGAAGAAGAAGAAGAAGAACAAAGCTACACTAAAAGAGGCTAAAGAAATTAACACCTTGGTCTGGCTCAGATATGGGGTATTTATAGGCAGGGAAATGGAAACCTAGGGAAACAATTTGGCTCAAAATGAAAGTAAAAATATGCCCCTAAAATTTGACCCCCTGCAGACACTATACGGCCGCGGTTCCGCGGCCTAAGCATGCTTAGGCCGCGGTTCCGCGGCCATAAAGAGGGCTTAGGCCATCATCTTTTGTCGTGTGCCCTTTTTCCCATTTTCCTTGTGTTTGCCAACTTTAAACAACACAAAATCTTCCAGAATATCTTCAGATTTCTTAGTCCAAGATTGCTTCTTTTCTTTACTTTTGACTTCTATCTCCCTCGAGCTCCGTGCACCCATTGATTCTTGTGCAGCCCCCCTCGTGCTCTGTGCTTGTCCGAGACACGAATGACCACTGTCTTATGTCTTGTCTCTGGAACTGGTACTCGGCACTGGACGGATATGGATGACCGGAACCCGGCTTTTATCTGCTGTCAACAGATGTTCTGTATTTTGACGTAACTGTGGAGATTTTGTCTTGACTTGCAATATTTGGACTGGAAACCTGTAATCTGTAAATATGTAACAAACACAGATTAAAAGCACCTACCTATAAACAAACGAGCATAAGAATGGGCGGTATAAAATGCAGTATTCTGTTATGAACAGACAGTTAGATTTTGTTTTCCCGGAGAGTCGGTCTTTGTTGTGCAGGGGGACCGTGGTGCCGCCCCTCATAGTTTGATTTCTTATTTTCATGCTGGACAGCTTTTGAGGAAGGGATGTCAGGGATTTCTCGCCCATGTTTGCGATATTAGAGCTACAGAGGTTCCGTTGGATCAGGTTCCGGTTGTTAGCCAGTTTCCTGATGCATTCCCTGACGAGCTTCCTGGGCTACCGACTGAGCGCGACATTTCCTTCTGTATTGATTTGATTCCCGGTACGGGGCCTATTTCTATACCGCCTTATCGGATGGCCCCAGAGGAACTTAGAGAGTTGAAGGGTCAGTTGCAAGATTTGCTGGATAAGGGACTTATTCGACCCAGTGTTTCTCCTTGGGGTGCTCTAGTCCTGCTCGTTAAGAAGAAGGACGGCAGTTTGCGTTTGTGTATCGACTACCGCCAGCTGAACAGGGTTACCATGCGGAACAGATATCCTTTACTACGCACCGACGACTTGTTTCCCCTTTTTCGCGGCGTCCGTCGTACTCGCCTACGAACCTAGAATTTCACAAAGTGGTACACATAGGCTCAAATCTACTAAAACACGACATTAAAACCAAACTAGAAACCCATGTCGCGAACCAAACGCGTGTGTGCGCGATACGCTAAAACGTGTGATTACGCGCCTGAAGCTACCCCGACACGTCGCGATACGCAGAAAACCCCAAACCCACCCACGTATCACACGTGTCGCGAAGGTTAAAAACATAAGAAATAGGGTAATTGATCCCAGATTTTCCTACAGAAATAATTTAACAAAGATGCATAAACCATAAGTCTTAGAATACCAGCAGACACCTACAGAGCAAAACCCAAACCCCATGTCCCCCATCTGGCCGCAAATTGCGGCCAGAACGAATTTTCCGGCGTCCAAGAGGTGGAATTTGGGGGTCGTGTTCTGGATATGTGATCAATATCTAATAACTATACTCCAGTTAACTCAGATTTATTCTGAAATCACTGGGTCAACAGCAGATTGCAGGAAGCTAGAATTTTGCTTAAAAACGATAATTTTGCATCAAACAGAAACATGAGGGTATTTTAGTGAAATAGGGGTTAAGCTAGGTTAACATAGTCCTAACAACACCTAATTAAGCTAGGCTAGCTATGAAAATCACCACCATGCCAAAACTTCAGACAAAATACCATTTTAGCACTAAAACACACATTAAACGCTAATCGAAGCTAATCAATACACAAGATTAGCAAGCAAGAGAGTTATACCTCACTTGACCCTAGGTGGGAGGAGGAGAAGAAGAAGAAGAGAGGAAGCTGCTGCTGTTGCCTGCCTCTGCAGCTGGTGTTGCTGTTGTTTTTGCTGTTGTTGTTTTTGCTAAAGCTGGAGCTGCTGATGCTGATGCGGGAGCTGCTAATGTTGTTGCTGGAGCTGCTGATGTTGCTGCTGCTGTGGAGGCTGCTGGGATGTGTGTGTGTGTGTGTATGAGAGTGAGAGTGAGAGAGTTGTGTGTGAGGAAAAGAGTTTAGAAAAATACAAAGATAACCATGCTAGTCAACCCTTCTCTCTCACTACCTCTCTCTTCATTAAATGAGGCATGGCAAGGCCATCATGCCCCATCATGCACCCTCTCTCTCACCAAGTCAACATATTCAAATCATTTCAAATATATATAATAAAACAGCCTTTAAATAAAACTACCAATTAACTTAATTAAAACCCCGATGACTTAATTTCCATGTCTTAACCCACCATGGTTGCTAACCATGGTTTAGCCCCATTTTAACCCTGGTTTACATGCACAAGTGTGCGCAAGACTAAGAAAAATCTAATAAAATATTCATTAAATTTGGAAAAATATTTGAAAATCAATTTGGTAAACTTTTTATTAAAAACCCCTTATTAAAATATAAGTATCCACTAAACACATCCTAAGGTGTTACAGATGATCTCTCATGGTTCGGACATGTGTTCTTGTTGAAACACAAGCCTGAAGTTTTTGAGAAATTCAAGGAATATAAGTGCGTAGTTGAAAACGAGATGGGCAAAAGTATTAAAATCCTACATTATGATCGGGGAGGAGAATACTTGAGCGGCGAATTCCGAGACTATCTAAAAGATAATGGGATTCTCTCTCAGCTCGCTCCTCCGTATACACCACAGCACAACGGTGTATCGGAGCGGTGAAATCGCACCCTATTAGATATGGTGCGCTATATGATGAGTATTGCTGAGTTACCTATTTCTTTTTGCATAGATGCGCTTGAGACAGCTGCATACCTATTGAATAGAGTTCCGACCAAATCAGTGCATAACACTCTATATGAGACATGGAATGGGAAGAGACCTACTCTTAAACGAGTTAAGATATGGGGTTGTCCGACCTATGTTAAAAAAGCAAAATCCGGACAAGCTCGAGACAAGGTCTGTTTTGTGCAAGTTTGTTGGATGTCCAAAGGATTCCTATGGATATATCTTCTACCATACTGAGGAACAAAAGGTGTTTGTTGCTCAACATACCACCTTTTTGGAAAAGGAATATCTTGTGAAAGAAACTAGTGGCAATGAGGTAGAACTGTAAGATGTTCCAGGAGTACAAACCATAACTAACGATTTGATGGAACCAGACGATCCAATAGTACCCAACGAACTCCAGCCACTCTGCAGATTTAGTAGGGTTCCTCATCCACATGAGAGATACTACGGTTTTCTTGTAGACGGTGGGAGCAAGGATTGCATCATGGAAGATGATGACCAGACTAGTTTCGAGCAGGCCATCACGAGTGGGGACTCTGTGAAATGGCTGGATGCCATGAGATCCGAGATGGAATCCATGTACACCAACCAAGTATGGACTTTGGAAATTTGCTTCTGAAGGGGTAAAACCCATTGGGAGCAAGTGGATCTTCAAAAAGAAGATTGGTGTAGATGGAAAAGTCGAGACTTTCAAAGCTAGACTTGTAGCAAAAGGTTTTCGTCAACGACCTGGCATCGACTATGATGAAACCTTTTCTCCTGTCGCTATGCTTAAGTCCATTAGGATCCTACTTGCCATTATTGCATACCATGACTACGAAATCTGGCAAATGGACGTCAAGACAGCTTTTCTAAATGGTGATTTAGAAGAGAGTGTGTACATGACACAGCCAGAGGGCTTCATAGACAGTGGGAGCAGCAGAAAGGTGTGCAAGCTGCTTAAATCCATCTACAGATTAAAGCAGGCGTCGCGGAGTTGGAACATCTATTTTGATGAAGCTATCAATGAGTTTGACTTCATCAAAAATGTATATGAACCTTGTATATATAAGAAGGCTGTAGAGAGTAAGGTGGTCTTCCTCGTATTGTACATGGATGACATACTCTTGATAGGGAATGATATTCCTATGCTACACTCGGTCAAGCTATTCTTATTACTCAAGTTCTCCATGAAAGATCTTGGTGATGCCTCCTGCATCCTGGGGATAAAGATCGATAGAGATAGATCTAAACGGATTTTGGGATTGTCCCAATTCAGGTATATTGACACCATACTAAAGAGGTTTAGTATGGAAGATTCCAAGTGAGGTAATTTACCTGCTTGCTCAGGAATCACACTCTCCAAAGAGATGTCTCCCAAGACTGATTTGGAGAGAGCTCGCATGCAAAGGATACCCAATGCTTCGGCAGTAGCCTCTATCATGTATGCATTGTTATGTACCATACCGGATGTAGATTACTCACTAGGCGTAGTGAGCAGGTATCAATCAGATCCTGGGGAGAACCATTGGACAGCTGTGAAGAACATTCATAAGTACTTGAGAAGGACTAAAGAAATGTTCTTGGTGTATGGTAACGGTAAACTACAGGTGGAGCCCTTTACCGATTCAAGCTTCCAGAGTGATAAGGACGACAGTCAGTCGGTCTTGGGTTTTGTTCTTACCCTCAATGGAGGGGCGGTGTGCTGGAAGAGTTCCAAGCAAGACACCGTAGCAGACTCGATGATGGAGGATGAATACATCACTGCCAACGATGCTGCCAAAAAGGCTGTCTGGATGAAGAAGTTCATTGCTGAGTTTGGTGTGGTTCCATCCATTGAGCATCCAATAACTATGTATTGTGATAACAATGGAGCGGTGGCTTTGGCCAAGGAATCTAGGTCCCATCAGAAATCCGGACATATTCTGAGGCGGTATCACCTGATCAGGGAGATAGTAGATCACCGGGAAATCGAGGTCAGGAGAGTTGACATGAAGGACAACGTAACGAATCCACTCACGAAGGCCCTACCCCAGATACAGTTTGAGAGACTTTTTGGGTTGTTGGGTATGTGATACTACAACACATGGCCTTAGTGCAAGTGGGAGATTGTTAGGAATATGTATGCCCTAGAGGCCATTATTGTACATGTGATGTATATTATAGTGGATGCTTGGACATATATATAGAGGACTTTCTTGCTCGACATGATAGTGTGCTGTCTAGTAACTCTTTATCTTAACATGTTGACTGGTATTCTATATTGTCTTGCTCTCGCATGTTGATAAAGCCCTTAGGATATGTACTTGACTACCAGGACTATGATGAGATCATACTAGTGGGGCCAGGGTGGTCAAAAAGTACATCCTTTAATCAGTTCCTAGTCATGGGAATATCGAGACTAGGGCTTCGATATTCCAGAGTAGACTAGTGTGTACATTTCTTGTCCCTTAGAGGGTGATGGTTGATCCCACAACCATTGGTGTATGGCATCAAAGATTGTACATAGGTGTTCATTGGAGAATGGGTACACCGAACGGACTCGCCGATGACTCCTAGTTGGTAGTATACCTATCGTTAGATAGCATTCCTCCGGTGACATTGGTACAGGTTAGTCTGTAGACCCGAGTTCGTCATAGAGTTTTGTATGGCTCCCACTGTGCTTTGATATCCACCCTACCACGGCTCAAAGGAGTCGTGCAAACAGGTGGATTTTTGGTATAGTCCGAGTCACATAGAGGCAATGAGCGATAGGAGGGGTTTCGTCTCTTCCGGTATTGGGGGTTGATGTTGCGCTATGCTCGATTGGCTATAACTGGAAGTCCCTGGCCACGGCTGCTGATGAGATTTAATGATAAGAGTTATCAGTAGATTCTCAAACCGTTATAGGCCAGACATGGGCATGACTTATCACGTTACTGGGGGCTGACGTTTACCACCCCTAGACATGATATGCGACATATCAGATGAAGAGACCGGACTATACGGTAGTGTTACTTATAGGCTTCATGGAGAGTTTGGACGAGCTTGCTTATTGATTTTCATATCGCTCAATACCCGGGTCGCCGTTACGTCCAGCAAGTACCGCTGACGGCTTGTAGGTGACTGATGTGATCATCACCTACTGCTGGCGTATTGACGAGTCTTTAGTGTCCCACACAGAAGTTTACTGGTTCAAACGAAACAAAGTAGTACACATATGTGATATGCGTGTGGGCCTGACTAAATACAATTATGTGATAACGTATTGTAATATGGTAGTTATCTGTTATCGGTCCAGTTATATGTGATATAACCGGATTATCGAATCAAGTGTTAGTTTGATAATGTGATATTCAGATTAATGATATTAGTCGGTTATATGTGATATAACCGGATTATTAGATCAAGTGTTGATTTAATAATGTGATATATATTATATATGATATAATTATAACTTAACTAATATCATTACCTCACTAATTGCTTTATATATATATATATTAATGTATATTTGATATATATAAATATATATATATATATATATATTATTATATAAAGCATGGCATTTTTTTCTCTTTTTAGAAAATAGAAAAATGAGGTGTAAATTGTGGAGATATTTGTGGTATGGTTCAAGGCATGGGTTTGTATGTTTTTATATTACTCTTGACTCACTATTCAAGCATGGTTGCAATTTTAATTGCATTTTTATTCCATGCTTGAATGAGTGAGGATAGAGATGATTAATATTATTCATTATACACTTGCTTCATAGTTCATGCCTTAGCCTTTTTTCTTGAGCTCTTTTCTTCTCTTGCTCTCTACAATTTTCTTCACCTCACCTCCAAGCTCAAAACCCTTACATAAGATGTGAATCATTGAGCTTGTGAGACCTTAGTGAGCTTTACTTATCCCCTACTTCATAATCCCACACCAAACTAGCTATTTGGTGTGGTGTGTTTCCTACACTAAAGTGTTTAGTGTAGTGAAAAGCTTGTGCTTGTGGACTTCGGGTGGATCTTCTTTGGAACGAAGATCACGAAGGTGGTTCGTTAAACTTGGAGAGGATCCTTGAAGAGTCGCGTAGACTTCATCCCGGAACTTTTGAAGAGAAGGACATGAACTACAAAGGTTGTATGCTATTAAACTTTCTCTTAAGCTTAATCACATCACAAAGGAAAACCCTAAAATTCTAATAATGATCTTGGTAGTCTAACTTAGAACCTAGAAAAATTAAAATTTGGCATCCTTGATGCCTCTTGAACCCCTTGACGGTGCTAAGGTCGACTTTCAGAATAAGGTTCCAACCATTGAGCGTCCAATAACTGTTATTGTAACAACAATGGAGTTGTGCCTTTGGCCTAGGAATTCCGGTCCAATCAGCGTTCCAGGCATATTCTGAGGCAAGTATGACCTGATCAGGGAAATGGTTGATCTCCATGGGATCGAGGTAAGGAGAGAAGATTTTGAAGTTAACACAGCGGATCCACTCACCAAGGCCTGCTTTCCTAAATACTATTTGAGAGATTTTAGGATTGTTGAGTATGGGATACTACAACCACTGCTAAATTGTAGGGTATTGGATACTACAGCAGATGGTCTTAGTGCAAGAGGGAGATTGTTAGTTATATGTATGCCCTAGAGGCCATGACGATACATGTGATGCATATTGTAGTGGATGCTTGGACATATATAGGGAGGACTTTCTTGCTCGACATGATAGTATGTTATCTAGTTGCTCTTTATCTTAACATGTACACTTATTGTCTCTCTCTCACATGTTGATTAAGCCCTTAGGATGTGTACTTGACTACCCGGACGATGATGGAGATCATACTAGTGGGGCCAAGGGTAGTCCACAAGTACACCCTATAACAGTTCCTAGTCGTGGGAGTGTCAAGATAGGGCATCGATACTCCAGACTAGACTAGCGTATACGCTTCTCGACCCATATGATGGGCGATGGATGATACCATATCCATTGGTGTTTGACATCAGAGAAGGTATACGGGTGCTCAGTGGAGACTGGGTACACTGGACGGACTAGCCGAGAACTCCTAGATGGAATTATACCTATTGTCAGATAGCAGTTCTCTAGTGACAATGGGACAGGTTAGTCTGTAGACCCGAGATCGTCATAGAATCTTGTGTGATTCCCACTGTGCTTTGATTTCCACCATACCATGGTCAAGAGATCGTGCAAAAAGATGGTTTTTGGGTACAGTCCCGAGTCACATGGAGGCAATGAGCGATAGGAGGGGTTTCGTCTCTCCCGGTATTGGGAGTTGATGTTGCGCTATGTTCGATTAGCCATAACAGGAAATCCTTGGCCAGGGTTGGTGAGATTTACTGGTAAGTGTTATCAGTAGTTTCTCAAACCGTTATGGACCTTGCATCGGCATGACTTATCAGGCTATTGGGGTATGACATTATACCACCCCCATGCTGTGATATGCGACATATCAGATGAAGAGACCGGACTGTACGGTAGTGTTATTGATTGGATTCGCAGGAGTACGAGTAAGCTTGCTTGTTGATCTTCTGATCGCTCAATACCTGGGTGGCCGTTACATTTAGCAGATCGCTTGTGGCTTGTAGTTGTTTGATATGATCATCACCTACTGCCGGCGTATTGACGAGTCTTTAGAGTCCTATACAGAGGTTTCCTGGTTCATGCGAAACGGAGTAGGAACACATATGTGATATGTGCGGGACCGAGATTGTTATGATATGTGATACCGTATTCCATTCTCGCGATATGTGATATCGGTCGGTTATATATGATATAGCCGGGTTATCGGATCAAGTGTTGATTCGATAAGTTGATTCATTTGATATTAGTCGGATATATGTGATATAGCCGGATTATTAAATCAAGAGTTGATTTACTAATTTAATGTATAATTATATATTTGATATATTACATTACATTAACTAATATTAGCTCACTTATGTATTCATTTTTCTCATTTTTGATACATTGATATATATGTGATATATGTTAAATGTATTGTTTTCTTTTTGCACACAAGATATATATTATTGTGTCATGCTAGGTTACACATGAAACATGTAAGCATGAGACTCACACCATGCTAGGTTAATGTTAGGATTTTATTTGTTTTAAGCAAATTCATACATTTGGAATCAATCATGGTTCAAAGCTTGTAGAAGCATGTAGGTTTCATTGACTTAGTCCACTTGTTTGTCTAGGTTAAGATATTTTTTAACCCAACCCCTTAACTCATAGATATGGTTTAGTCTCTACAATGGTTAGTGCATGACATACACTCACCATGGTTGCATTTCTAACCTCATGAGTTCATTCTCTCTTCTTCAATCTTCATCTTCTTCATGAGCTAAAAAAAAAAGCTTTCTAAGGTTTGGATATGAGAAGAAATATTGTGAGAAAAATAAATCTAAAGTGAGCCCACTTCCTACTTCATCATCCTTTATTATTAGCCATTTAGTTTTTGGTGTTTGCTTCACTAATCTACAATTAGTGAAGAGGTAGCATGAGCTCGAGTCTCCTCGACGTAGATCATCTTCGGCCTCGAAGATATTGAGCAAGCTTGTTCGTTTCTTCATGTGAACCCTCTCTAGAGTCCAGGAGTTCACCATTCGCAGTGAGGAACTACACCATGGAGCTATTGAAGTGAAGGACAGGTCTACAAAGGTTGTATTCCTTGTTCACTACTTTGCAAAGTTGTTTTCATATCAATTCGTCAGATTTTCTAGTTTCGATTCTAGGGTTAGGGTTAGCTAGAATGGAAAAAATTTAAATATGGCATGAATGATGCCTCCAGAAACCTTGCTGCCATGCTAGACAACCCTGCACTAAGTTATACTAACAAGATCTATACTAGAATATTAGGGTTTGCTTTGATGATATATACTACTAAAGAGAAGGAAAAGAACTTATACCCTCGTAGATCGAGACCTTCTCATATTTTTCTCCAGGTTGTGGTCCATGCGACTCAACTAGGCTCCTCTTCGAGTTGAACGGGCCTCCTTTTTGATCTTCACGCTGAAGACTATCCGTCCGAAGTCCCTCTAGCTTAAGCCACCTCTACACTAAACTCTTTTTGTGTAGGAAACACACTACACTTGATCGCTAGTCAAGTGTAGGATGATGAAGTAGGGGTTTTGAAAGCTCACAAATGATCTCACAAGCTCAATGATTCACATCACATGTGAGGGTTTTGGGCTTGGAGATGAGGTGAGAAAGATGTAAAGATCAAGAGAGAGCAAGAGCTCATGAAAGAAAATAGCTAAGGCATGAAAATAACTAAGTGAACAATGAATGACGAATCTCTCTCCTCACTTATTAAAGCAGGGAATAAATTGCAATTCTAAACTGCAAACATGCTTGAATAGTGAGTCAAGACCAATACTATATCATAAAAACCCATGCCTTAACCATACCCAAAATATCTCTACAATTACACTTCATTTTTCTATTTTCTTAAAATAGAAAATCAAGCCATGCATCATTTAATAATATATATATTTATATATATCGAATATACATATATATATATATATTAATAAAGCTATTAGTGAGCTAATAATATTAGTTAATATATAATTATATCAACTATAATTTATATCAAATTATTAAATCAACACTTGATTTAATAATCTGGTTATATCACATATGACCGACTGATATCATTTATTTGTCCATCACATTATCAAATCAACACTTGATTCGATAACCTTATTATATGACATGTAACCTAACTGATAACAGATTACTGCCAGATTACAATATGATATCACATAAATCAGGCCCACGCATATATCAACATATGCGCCCTAGTTCATTTCGCTTGAACCAGAAAACTTTTGTGTGGGAATCTAAAGACTCATCAATACACCAGTAGCAGGTGATGATCACATCAGTCACCCACAAGGCGTCAGCAGTACTAGCTGGACATAACGGCTACCCGGGTATTGAGCAACAAGCAAGCTCGACCAAACTCTCCACGAAGCCTATCTATAACACTACAGTATAGTCTGGTCTCTTTGTCTGATATATCGCATATCATGTCTAGGGGTGGTAAACGTCAGACCCCAGTAACATGATAATTCATGCCGATGTCTTGCCTATAACGGTTCGAGAAACTACTAATAACTCTTATCAGTAAATCTCAGCTGCAGCCCTGGCCAGGGACTTCTAGGTATAGGCAATCGAGCATAGCGCAAAATCAACCCCCAATACCGAGAGAGACGAAACTCCTATTATCGCTCATTGCCTCCATGTAACTCGGGACTGTACCCAAAATCCACCTGTTTGCACGTCTCCTTTGAGCATGGTAGGGAGAAAATCAAACCAAGGTGGGAGTCACACATGGCTATATGACGATCTCGGGTCAACAAACTAACATGTACCAGTGTCACCAGAGGACGGCTATCTGACGATAGGTATACTACCTACTGGGAGTCCTCGGCGAGTCCTGTTCAGTGTACCCATTCTCTAATAAGCACCTGTGTACAATCTTTGATGTCACACACCAATGGTTTGAAAGGTTACACTAGCTCCCTGGCCAACCTCTGTGGCCAAATGCGGATTTTTTTTTATTGCGATACAAAACTTGGCGCTAGAATAACACTAAACCGGATCTTTACCATAAACCTAGTTAGCTAGTTGGGGTTCTATCTACTATGATAGAATGTATACCTAAACAAAACGAGTCCTTCGGGACTTTGATCCTCTTCGTAAGCTCCTCGATGGATTTATGGATCGTGCTTGAACTCCGGCCTCCTTGTGTCAACGATGATCCATCCGAGAGCTCCAACCTTGAGCTAAACCTCTAACTTAAGGAAACTAGAATACTTAGCTTGCTAATCTAAGAAGACTAGAGTGTGAAGAGTGTGATTTTAGTGGATTAGTCTTACAAGCCCTTGATTCTCAACACATGAGACATTAGGGTTTGAGAGAGGAAGAAGGAGAGAACCATGAAAAAGGATGAGAGTAAGAATAATGAAGAGAGCTCTCATATGAGGAAAAATAATAATAAGTTTTATTAAGATAATTGTAATGGTTCATTTTATTTTACCATTATCATGTCACAATTAATGCTAAGAAAAATATCTTGTGCTCAACAAAAATATCTAAGTCAACAATGATCAACAAGTCAAATGGTCAAACCAATTAACCATGACACATTTATCTCTAATAAAGATTAGTAAACAATTTTCTCTATCTCATTATGGTTATAATCATGTCAATGGTCAAAATCCTAATGAGGTGTCTCATTCTCTGTCCCTCTCAACCGTATATACATACCCGCATCCATGTTCCGAGAAACACGAATACAATGAGACGAAGCCAATCGAATAATCAAATACTAGGATCCGGCTTAAACCAAAGCCCACTAGTATTTTCCGCTCGAGCACAACACGCGTACAAGTACATGTATGCGATCGAACCCTGTCGTACAACCATACGACCTCTACTCGTTTCGCCCGAAGCTGGGAGACCCTCTGTGTGGGACTCTAAAGACTCGACAGTACTCTGGCAGTGGGTTTAACCACAAGCACGTCAATGACACTAGCTGTACATAACGGCTACCCAGGTACTGTAATTCCACGTTGCTCATCCCGGTTCTTACGGGGAGGCGGAAACGACGAAAAACAATAATTTGGCGCAAGGCGACATGGATTTAGAGCACGGATCTTTGCTAAACTAGAAACTAGTAAACTACAAGAGGCTATAAATACTATGCTGTAGAAAGTATACCTCACGAAACCGGTCCTTCGGGTCTTCATTCTGCTGTCCCGCTCGTCCATCCAAGCTCCAAGTGTCGATCCGGACCTTGGGCACCTCCGCGGCCTTCTTGAGTCGAAGACGATCCACCCGAGAGATGTACACCGAGCTCCACCTCGAGCCGAGGCAACTAGGGCAAAGTGATTGCTAGTCTAGAAGCCCTAGGATGTGTAGAGAAGATGTAGGGATGTGTTTGTCAAGTGGAATCCTTTTTCTCTCAACACATGAGGTCAAAGGAAGAATCAAGAGGAGGAAGAAGGAGGAGCAACCATGGAAATGTTTCTCATTTCTTTTCTATGAGAGAGAATGAGAATGAACAAATGTAAAGCTTAACCAAGAGAAAACACAACCATGGTTGCAATAATGCAAAACACTATCATTACTAATCCCATCAAGATAAAGTTGATGGCTACAAATGACATGACCATTATCATAACAAAAAATAAAAAGAATACTTTAGACCTTTCAAGAAGATCCTAGTCAACTTTGGTCAAACGGTCAACAAAGTCAAGATGGTCAAATGGTCAATGTAATTAGCCATAACATAATTATCAATAAAAGGATTAGTAAATAATGTCTCCGGCTCATAACGGTTTTGACCAAACGAATTGTCAAAAACCCTAATGAGTGTGCCACATTACGGTTTTGGCCGAACCATCTGCCAAAACCCTAATGGGGCACCTCCTCCTTCATTGCTCCTCAAAACTGTGCATACACACCCGCATCCGCATTCCGTAGAATGCGAATGCACAGAAGACAAATCAAATCCATCTGTGCAATACTAGAATCCGGCTTAAACCAAAGCCCACTAGTATTGCCTGCCCGAACACCATACGCACACAAGTGTACACAAGTGATCGCAGCCCTGCCGTAAAACGATACGGCCTCTACACATTTCGCCCAGTGCAGGGAAACTCTCTGTGTGGGACTCTAAAGACTCGACACTACGCTGGCAGTGGGTTTAACCACAGACCGCAAGCGGAACTAGCTGTACGTAACGGTCCCCAGGTAGATGTCGATAAGAAGACCGATGAGGTAAACCCATCCGAACTCCTACTGAGCCTGTATGTGACAATCTCCGTACAGTCCGGTCTGTTCGTCTGATACATCGCATGGCGGGCCTAGGTGGGCGGTAAACGTCAGTCCCCTAATAGCGGTACAAGTCGTGTCGGAGTGAAGCCCAGAACACCCTAAGACAACACTGGAAACCTACCAGTATATCTCGCTTGCCCTGGCCAGGGACTACTTGTGTAATGGCTCTCCTAGATACAACGCGATGTCCACCCCCAATACCGGAAGAGATGAATCCTGTCTAACCGTCACTGTCTCCAAGTGCTTCGGGACTGCACCCAACTACTACCTGTTTGCACGACCCCTTTGAGCCGTGGTAGGGTAGTAATCTAAGTACAGTGGGAACACACTCGAGGCGAAGTGACAATGTCAAGTCTGTTGACTAAGCTGTACTAATGTCACCTGGGAACTGATAACTGACGATAGGTATAATACCAACCAACAGTTCCCGACGAGTCCTGTCCAGTGTACTCGTAACCTAACGAGCACCCGCATACTATCTCAAGTACGACGTACTGACGGCTGTGGGACAGACCGTCTCCCCCGCTGGGATGAGAAGCGCATACGCTAGTCTACTCTGGAGTATCGATGCCCTGTCTCGATAGTCCTACGACTAAGGACCTGTATAAGAATGTGCTTATGGATTACCCAGCCCCCACGAGTGTGAGCGCCATCACAACGCTGGTAATCAAGCAAAGATCCTAAGAGCTCTACTAATATGTATATAAGCGAAATGCTAAAAGAAACACATGCACGTATTAAAGTTAAGACAAACCAAGTAGCATACTACCATTTTGAGCAAGATTGTTTATACAACTGTGAATATCCCAAGCTTCCATCAAGTAATATACAAGCTAGTATGATACAGTAATGGCCTCTAGGGCATATACACTAACAATCTCCCACTTGCACTAAGGCCATGTACTGGCGTATCGAAGACCTATCATCTCGATCAGCCGCTCGAACTGAGTCTGGGGTAGGGCCTTCATGAGTGGATCTGCAGTGTTGTTCTCCGTATTTACTCTCTTCACCTCGATCTCTCGGCGATCAACGATCTCCCTGATCAGGTGGTACCGCCTCAAAATGTGCCTGGACTTCTGATGGGACCTGGGTTCCTTCGCTAAAGCTATTGCGCCGTTGTTGTCGCAATACAGCGGTATTGGATCAACAATGGTAGGAACCACCTGAAGCTCCGTGAGGAACTTCTTCATCCAGACAGCTTCCTTTGCGGCATCGCAAGCAGCTATGTACTCCGCTTCCATAGTTGAGTCTGCAACGGTCTCCTGCTTGGAACTCTTCCAGCAAACCGCCCCCCCATTGAGGGTAAAGACATAACCCGACATGGACTTGGAGTCATCCTTGTCACTCTGGAAGCTGCAGTCAGCAAAGGCCTCGAGCTGGAGGTCTTTTCCGCCATACACCAAGAACATCTCCTTAGTCGTTCTCAGGTACTTGAGAATGTTCTTTACCGCTATCCAGTGTTTCTCCCCTGGGTTCGACTGATACCGGCTTACAACGCTCAATGTGTATGCTACATCTGGTCAGGTACATAACATCGCATACATTATAGAGCCTACCGCAGAAGCGTAGGGTATAATAGACATGTGATCCCTTTCCAAATCAGTCTTGGGAGACATCTCTTTGGAGAGGGTGATCCCGTGACAAGCCGGTAAATTACCGCGCTTGGAATCTTCCATACTGAATCTTTTCAGTATGGTGTCGATGTACCTTGACTGTGAAAGTCCCAACATCCTCTTAGATCTATCACGATAGATCTGGATCCCCAGAATGTAGTTGGCATCGCCCAGGTCCTTCATGGAGAACCTCTGCGACAAGAATCCTTTGACTGACTGTAGCATAGGAATATCATTTCCTATTAGGAGAATGTCATCCACGTACAAGATGATGAATACTACAGTTCTCCCTACAATCTTACTGTAAATGCATGGTTCATCTGGGTTTTTGATAAAGTCGAATTCTTTGACAGTATCATCAAAGCAGATGTTCCAACTCCGCGATGCTTGCTTAAGTCCATAGATGGACTTTAGCAACTTGCACACTCTACTGCTGCTCCCACTCTGAATGAATCCCTCCGGCTAATCCATATAGACGCACTCTTCCAAATTTCCATTTAGGAAAGCCGTCTTTACGTCCATCTGCAAGATTTCATAATCGTGGAAGGCAGCAATGGCAAGAAGGATCCGAATGGATTTTAGCATAGCCACTGGAGAAAAGGTCTCGTCATAGTCCAAACCAGGTCTTTGACGAAAACCCTTTGCTACAAGTCTAGCTTTATAGGTCTCAACCTGCCCATCTACACCAATCTTCTTTCTGAAGATCCATTTGCAGCCTGCGGGTTTTACCCCTTCTGGAGCAAAATCCAAAGTCCAAACTTTGTTGGTGTACATGGACTCCATCTCGGCCCGCATTGCATCCAGCCATTTTACCGAGTCGCCTCTCTGGATGGCTTGCTGGAAGCTAGTAGGCTCACCATAATCCATGGTGCAATCCTCTCTATCCCCGTCTATGAGAAAACCGTAGTATCTCTCGGGCGGATGAGATTGCCTACTACTCCTGCGGAGTGGCGCTGGAATGTCCGGTTCTCCTGAACCTTCTGGTTCTACCAAGGTTTCAGTAACAGCTTGTGGTTCTGGAATTTCTTCCAGTTCTATTGCGTTCCCACTTATCTGATTTTCTAAAAATTCAGTTTCCAAGAAGTGGGCATGCTGAGAAACAAAAACCTTTTGTTCCTCTGCGGAATAGAAAAGATACCCCCTGGAGTTCTTTGGGTATCCCACAAACTTACACAGTACTGAGCGTGCCTCGAGCTTGTCCGCATGCTGCTTTTTTACAAAAGCTGGACATCCCCATGTCTTAAGTTACTTAAGACAGGGTTTCTTCCCACTCCACATCTGATATGGGGTGGTAGGCACAGTCTTGGTTGGAGCCTTGTTCAACAGATATGCTGCTGTTTCTAGCGCATAACCCCAGAAGGATTACGGTAACTCAGCCTTACTCATCATGGAACGAACCATATCCAATAGGGTTCGATTCCGCCTTTCCGATACACCGTTGTGTTGTGGTGTGTATGGAGGAGTAAGCTGAGAGAGAATTCCATTCTCTTTTAAGTAGCCCAGAAACTCGGCACTCAAGTATTCACCACCTCGATCAGATCTCAGTGTCTTGATACTTTTGCCTGTTTGTTTTTCAACTTCATTTTTATATTCCTGAAATTTCTCAAAGGCCTCGGATTTGTGCTTCATCAAGAAGACATATCCATACCTAGAGAAATCGTCTGTGAAAGTAATGAAGTATGAATAACCACTTCGCGCATGTGTAGACATTAGACCACACACATCACTGTGTATGAGTCCCAAGAGCTCGCTCGCTCTTTCTCCGTGTCCAGTAAACGGAGTCTTTGTCATCTTTCCCATGAGACAAGATTCACAAGTGGCATAAGACTGGTACTCGAACGGATCCAAGTATCCTTCTTTATGTAACTTTGTCAACCGTGTCTCATTAATTTGACCCAGTCTACAATGCCATAAGAATGCCTGATTTAATTCCGGAGACTTTCTTTTAAGTGTGTTCTGGACACTGAAGACCTGAGCTTGATTCAAAACGTATATACCATATTTTAATGTACCTGACCCAATCAGTACTTGATTTAGGTGGATGTTTACTACATCGCTTACAAAAGTAAAATCATATCCTTCCTTAGAAATCAAAGATACAGATATGATATTACAAGTCGCACCTGGTACATAAAAACAGTTACGCAGAATCAATATCTGCCCAGTTGTCAGTCCTAGATGATATTCCCCTACGGATTCAGCATACATGCTCATTCCGTTAGCAACCCTGAGAGTCATATCACCTTTCCTGATAACCCTACGGTTTCTCAGAGCCTATAACGAATTACAGATATGAGATCCTGATCCGGTATCCAATACCAAGGAAGTAGGGTTAACTGACATACAGTTCTCTATTACAAACACACCCGAAGCCGAAGCCACAACATGCTTCGAATTCTGGCGACTGGCTTTGCAAGCCCTGCAATCCTTCTGTCCATGTTCATTCCCGTAACAATAGGAACATCCCTCTTTTACTGCATCCATTCCTGAAACTTTTGCCCTTCTCTTTCTTTTTACTTCCCTGGTTTCCTTCAGGGTAGTAGGTAGAGAGTGTTGAACTAAGTCAGCATCTGACTCGTTCTTCAACGTGGTCTTCAGGTCCGAGAGCTCAAAAGAGCTGGTCTCTTTAAGGACGTTGCCCCCTACAGATGACCCGATAGCCAACCTCGCTGGAAGCAATTCGTTCGAGGTCTCATATCTTGCGATACGAGATTGCTCTCCATATATAACTTTGTTATGGAGGAAGATAGAAGCTGAGTCCATCTTCTCGTGCTGCCTCTGGTATAAACCATCAACTGAGGCTAACACGAGGCACTTGGCTTTCGCACAGTTCCTTTTCGATGTCTCGCGGATATGAATATCCGTGACAGGGGAAACTGGACCTGAGACGGCAGGGGTTGGATCAGTCAAGAGGTGTCCCAGCTTATCATGGGCAATGGAAATCTGGACAGACCTTTGCCAGTCATAACAGTCAGATTCAGTCATTTTATTTTCTATATGTAACCTAGGTGCGGTCACTGGGTCACTGCAATTAAGAGAGAGAGAAGAAAACACTCAGCATGATGCTTTTGCAAGTTTAGATTGGTTTTTATTTTATCTAAACAGGATGACTCCCACTGTCTCTCGAATCCCTCCTCAAACCATAATGGAAGAATTAGTCAGGATCAATCTCACCGTACAATACTTGCTTAACCGTTCAGCGAGGCCAGTGTCGGTACTTCGAGAGAGGTTTTCCAACGCTTTCGCGAAGTTCCTTAATTAAGTAACCTCTTTTCGCTGTGGGCGTAGCCCCGCTAACACCTTTCTAGACACCTACTTGGTTTATAGCATTGATCGTTCAGTGAGAGATTTCCCGAGGAGTAGCATATACTCACAGTAGGATCGGGATCCAAATATCATCGCGTGATAAAACCGAAGGAATCCTACCAGAATCATCACACTCCAAATGGTATGCAGCGCTAGCAAGTTTCAGTGCTTATGAAACTCCCGATGTGGATTTTTGCCCCATGCTCTTATGACCTTGACGAAGGTCAACAAATCATAAGTCACATGTCAAGTTCTACCCATCATTATCCAGGTTAATTTGAACCCACCCGTACATACCCTTGATGAAGGTCAACAAGGTAATACGACTGTCCCAAACCAACACATCTATCTATGCTACATATGAACACCCAACAGCTACCAATCACTATGCCTTGACGAAGGTCAACAAACATAGCTTGAATACTACTGAATATCCATACGAAATGACGGAGGGCTACGAATGGTTTTGGCGAAACCGTGAACGTAGTGAACTTGATATAGTCGATGGAACGAGATAGCTTTTAAAAGGAGTGGTTCAAGCTCCGCGTTTAAAATGCAGGTTTTTGAAAAGAACCGAGTGGTTTTCAAAGTGTTCCAACGACTTTTACTTGGTTTATTTTCTTGCATTAGTTCTTTTAATGCGTCCCATCATTTAAACCTACCATTGCAGAAAACAACCAAAATATGATGTACGCTTATGCCATCCGCATTCGCCACGGGGCCCCGTCATCACCCGTTAGGTTACTTAACTAACAACAGAGCGGGAGCTGGACTAGCGCGGATGCAAAACATAAGCAACACCTAAATAGTTAATATATATAGCAATGATAGACATTACAGATCACAGATGAACACTTTGGATATACTAGGAATCCGCGATTCGTTCGAGCCTGCAACGAAAAACGGATTACACGGTCGCGATGAATAGCCAAACCCCACCCTAGACCCCTACGGGTGCGGAAAACTACCCGCCAAGTACCCAAAGTGAAGCAACCTCCCTCAACACCGTGAGTAGGCCACTCGGCACTTCGAGATACCCGGTAGTTTGTGCACCCCACCTTGGGTCTATCCTAGGAGCAAAAACAGTAAAAAGAAATAATACAATGACGGCTACAACCCCGACCCGGTTGTGCGGCCAAACAAATAATATTACATCAATTTACAAATTTTACAATGAATGAAAGAAAAAGAAACTCTCATCTCACACCCATTCCCGGCTATTCATCCGCGACAATCCACCGAGTTCATATACACAAACCATCAACATTACAGATCACAGATATGTATAACCCCCACTAATCGACGTATAGCGATTAGCGGACGTTCAATACATATATCACATCACAGAAAATAGGCATTGATACCACTGTAAGTCCACGTTGCTCATCCCGGTTCTTACGAGGAGGCGGAAACGACGAAAAACAATAATTTGGCGCAAGGCGACATGGACTTAGAGCACGGATCTTTGCTAAACTAGAAACTAGTAACTTACAAGAGGCTATAACAACTATGCTGTAAAAAGTATACCTTACGAAACCGGTCCTTCGGGTCATCATTCTGCTGTCCCGCTCTTCCATCCAAGCTCCAAGTGTCGATCCGGACCTTGGGCACATCCGCGGCCTTCTTGAGTCGAAGACGATCCACCCGAGAGATGTACATCGAGCTCCACCTCGAGCCGAGGCAACTAGGGCAAAGAGATTGCTAGTCTAGAAGCCCTAGGATGTGTAGAGAAGATGTATGGATGTGTTTGTCAAGTGGAATCCTTTTTCTCTCAACACATGAGATCAAAGGAAGAATCAAGAGGAGGAAGAAGGAGGAGCAACCATGGAAATGTTTCTCATTTCTTTTCTATGAGAGAGAATGAGAATGAACAAATGAAAAGCTTAACCAAGAGAAAACACAACCATGGTTGCAATAATGCAAAACACTATCATTACTAATCCCATCAAGATAAAGTTGATGGCTACAAATAACATGACCATTATCATACCAAAAAAATGAAAAAGAATACTTTAGACCTTTCAAGAAGATCCTAGTCAACTTTGGTCAAACGGTCAACAAAGTCAAGATGGTCAAATAGTCAATGTAATTAGCCATAACAGAATTATCAATAAAAGGATTAGTAAATAATGTCTCCGGCTCATAACGGTTTTGACCAAACGAATTGTCAAAAACCCTAATGAGTGTGCCACATTACGGTTTTGGCCGAACCATCTGCCAAAACCCTAATGGGGAACCTCCTCCTTCATTGCTCCTCAAAACTGTGCATACACACCCGCATCCGCATTACGTAGAATGCGAATGCACAGAAGACAAATCAAATCCATCTGTGCAATACTAGAATCCGGCTTAAACCAAAGCCCACTTGTATTGCCTGCCCGAACACCATACGCACACAAGTGTACGTAAGTGATCGCAGCCCTGCCGTAAAACCATACGGCCTCTACACATTTCGCCCAGTGCAGGGAAACTCTCTGTGTGGGACTCTAAAGACTCGACACTACGCTGGCAGTGGGTTTAACCACAGACCGCAAGCGGAACTAGCTGTACGTAACGGTCCCCAGGTAGATGTCGATAAGAAGGCCGATGAGGTAAACCCATCCGAACTCCTACTGAGCCTGTATGTGACAATCTCCGTATAGTCCGGTCTGTTCGTCTGATACATCGCATGGCGGGCCTAGGGGGCGGTAAACGTCAGTCCCCTAATAGCGGTACAAGTCGTGTCGGAGTGAAGCCCAGAACACCCTGAGACAACACTGGAAACCTACCAGTATATCTCGCTTGCCCTGGCCAGGGACTACTTGTGTAATGGCTCTCCTAGACACAGCGTGATGTCAACCCCCAATAACGGGAGAGACAAATCCTGTCTAACCGTCACTGTCTCCAAGTGCTTCGGGACTGCACCCAACTACTACCTGTTTGCACGACTCCTTTGAGCCGTGGTAGGGTAGTAATCTAAGTACAGTGGGAACACACTCGAGGCGAAGTGACAGTGTCAAGTCTGCGGACTAAGCTGTAATCATGTCACCTGGGAACTGATAACTGACGATAGGTATAATACCAACCAACAGTTCCCGACGAGTCCTTTCCAGTGTACTCATAACCTAACGAGCACCCGCATACTATCTCAAGTATGACGTACTGACGGCTATGGGACAGACCGTCTCCCCCGCTGGGATGAGAAGCGCATACGCTAGTCTACTCTGGAGTATCGATGCCCTGTCTCGATAGTCCTACGACTAGGGACCTGTATAAGAATGTGCTTATGGATTACCCAACCCCCACGAGTGTGAGCGCCATCACAACGCTGGTAATCAAGAAAAGATCCTAAGGGCTCTACTAATATGTATATAAGCGATGTGCTAAAAGAAACACATGCACATATTAAAGTAGAGACAAACCAAGTAGCATACTACCATTTTGAGCAAGATTGTTTATACAACTGTGAATATCCCAAGCTTCCATCAAGTAATATACAAGCTAGTATGATACAGTAATGGCCTCTAGGGCATATACACTAACAGGTACATGTCGAAAGGAAGGCCGACGAGCAAAGTCGTCCGAACTCCTACTGAGCCTATCCGTGACAATTTCCGCATAGTCCGGTCTCTTCGTCAAAGAGTATCGCATACCGGGTCTAGGGGGTGGTGAACGTCAGACTCTAATAACCCGATAAATCGTGCCGATGTGGCTCAGGACCAATCCGGGAAACTACTGATCAACCTATCAGTAAATCCCAACTGCCTTAGCAAAGGTCTTATGGTCCTGACCAATCGATCACTGTGCGATATCAACTCCCAATACCATGAGAGACGAATCCCCAACAATCGCTCACTGCCACCATGTGGCTCGGGACTGAACCCAACCAAAACCTATTTGCACGACTCAGTAGAGCCGTGGTAGGGTAGTGATCAAAACTCAGTGGGAACTCTCACGAAACAGATGCCGATCTCAGGTCCAAAGACTGATCTGTACACATATCACCTGAGAACTTCCATCCGACGATCGGTATAGTACCATCTAGAAGTTCTCGGCGAGTCCGTCCAGTGTACTCACCCCTAGTGAGCACCTGTATACGATCTTTGGTGCATCAGACCAATGGATGCAGGACCAACCATCCCCCGACGGGGCTAGAAACGTATACACTAGTCCACTCTGGAGTATCAATGCCCAGTCTCGAAACTCACGCGACTAGGGACCATTTAAGGATGTGCTAATGGACTACCCTGCTCCTAAAAGTATGATCGCCATCACAACGCAGGTAGTCAAGCAAGATCCTAGGGGCTTTATCAACATGTAACCGCATTATATGATAACGAGTATAACATATACCATGTTAAGATAAAGACAAACCATAATAGTATACTACCGTATCGAGTCTTCATCAATATGTGCAAGCTAGATATAACAACAATAGAAATACACATATCTTGACAAAGACGGGCCAAATAATATACTATAAAACTGAGCAAGATTGTCCTGTACATTCATATCCCTAGCATCCATATATATACATATACAATACTGGCCTCTAGGGCATATATATCCAACAATCTCCCACTTACACTAAAGTCCAGTAATTGGCGTACCGAATACCCAACGTCTGCACTAAGGCCAGCTGCTGGCGTACCGCATACCCAACTTATCAAAAAGTCGCTCGTACTGCGCTTGAGGGAGGGCCTTTGTAAATCACCGC
The DNA here is from genome assembly GCA_030015575.1 of Agapanthus africanus. Taxonomy (NCBI): domain Eukaryota; kingdom Viridiplantae; phylum Streptophyta; class Magnoliopsida; order Asparagales; family Amaryllidaceae; genus Agapanthus; species Agapanthus africanus. The sequence continues at coordinate 348,662,571 of JASDDO010000031.1, read as the reverse complement.
CATGTTCTCTTTTGTATCCGCTCTCCGGACCTCGATCTCCTGGCAATCTATGATCTCCCTGATCAGGTGATACCGCCTTAAGATGTGCCTGGATTTCTGATGGGAATGTGGTTCCTTCGCTAAAGCTATAGCCCTATTGTTATCGCAATATAAAGGTATTGGGTCAACAATGGACGGAACTACCTGAAGTTCAGCTATGAACTTCTTTATCCAGACTGCTTCTTTTACGGCATCACTTGCAGCAATGTATTCAGCCTCCATCGTCGAGTCTGCAACGGTGTCCTGTTTATAGCTCATCCAACACACCGCCCCTCCGTTGAGGGTAAACACAAAACCCGAGACAGACATGCTGTCATCCTTATCACTCTAGAAGCTTGAGTCGGTAAAGGACTCGACCTTGAGGTCTCCATTACCGTAAATCAGGAACATCTCCTTAGTCCTTCTCAGGTACTTGAGAATGTTCTTCACTGCTGTCCAGTGGTTCTCACCTGGGTCTGACTGATACCGGCTCACCACGCTTAGCGCGTAAGCTACATCTGGTCTTGTACATAGCATCGCATACATTATAGATCCTACCGCGGAAGCGTTGGGTATAGTGCTCATGCGAACCCTCTCCTCGCCAGTCTTGGGAGACATCTCCTTAGAGAGGGTGATTCCGTGCAATGCGGGTATATTGCCACGCTTGGACTCTTCCATACTAAATCTCTTTAGTATGGTCTCTATGTACCTGGACTGCGAAAGTCCCAATAATCTCTTAGATCTATCTTTGTAGATCTTGATCCCCAGAATGTATGAGGCATCACCTAGGCCTTTCATGGAGAACCTTTGTGATAAGAATAGCTTGACCGATTGTAGCATAGGAATGTCATTTCCTATCAAAAGAATTTCGTCCACGTACATGAATAGGAACACGACAGTTCGTCCTACAATCTTCTTATAAATACATGGCTCATCATAGTTCTTGATGAAGTCAAAGTGCTTGACTGTCTCATCAAAACAGATGTTCCAGCTCCACGATGCTTGCTTTAAACCATAAATAGATTTAAGTAGCATGCACACCATCCCGCTACTCCCACTGTCTACGAAACTTTCCGGTTGATCCATATAAACGGACTCTTCTAAACTTCCGTTCAGAAAAGTCATTTTTACGTCCATCTGCCAGATCTCATGGTCATGAAAAGCAGCAATGGCAAGTAGCATCCGAATGGATTTGAGCATAGCCACTGGAGAAAAGGTTTCGTCAAAGTCCAGACCTGGTCTTTGACGAAAACCTTTTGCAACGAGTCTAGACTTATAGGTTTCTACCTGCCTATCTACACCAAGTTTCCTTTTGTAGATCCATTTGCATCCAACGGGTTTTACCCCAGGTGGAGCAATATCCATGGTCCATACTTTATTGGCGTACATGGAATCCATTTTGGATCGCATAACATCCAGCCACTTATCAGAGTCCCTACTTATAATGGCCTGCCTGAAACTGGTAGGATCATCTTCTTCTAAGATGCAATCCTCTCGATCCCCGTCTATGAGAAAACCGCAGTATCTCTCGAGCGGATGAGAAATCCTACCAGATCTGCGGAGTGGCTGAGGTTCGTCTGGGGCTATTGAATTCTCTGGTTCTATCATATCTTCAATTTCAGTTTGTGGTTGCTGAATTTCTTCCAGTTATACCGAACTCCCACTTGTTTCTTTTGCAAGAAATTGCCACTGTAAAAAGATGGCGTTACGAGATACAAACACCTTCTGTTCCTTAGTGTGGTAGAACAGATATCCTATTGAATTTTTAGGATATCCAACAAATTTGCATAAAACAGAACGTGCCTCCACTTTTTCCGGATTTTGTACTTTTACATAGGCCGGACAACCCCATATCTTAATGCGTTTAAGATATGGCATTTTGCCATTCCATATCTCGAATGGTGTGTTCGGCACGGATTTAGAAGAAACGTCATTCAATAGATATGCCGCTGTCAAAAGCGCATGTCCCCAAAATGAAAGAGGCAACTCAGCATTACTCATCATGGAGCGAACCATATCCAATAGGGTACGATTCCTCCGCTCCGATACACCATTGTGCCGTGGTGTATAAGGAGGAGTATGCTGAGAGAGAATTCCATTCTCTTTTAAGTAATCTAGGAATTTCGTGCTTAAGTACTCCCCTCCCCTATCAGACTAGAGGATCTTAATACTTTTTCCTGTTTGGTTTTCCACTTCGTTTCAAAATTCTTTGAATTTCTCAAAAGCTTCAGATTTGTGTTTCATATGATACACATACCCGAATCTAGAGAGATCGTCAGTGAATGTGATGAAGTACGAGATCCCACCCCTTGCATGTATGGACATCGGACCACACACATCACTGTGTATGAGTCCCAAGAGCTCTGTTGCTCTTTCTCCATGTCCGGTGAACGGATATTTGGTCATCTTTCCTTTGAGACAAAACTGACAAGTTTCATAAGATGAAAATTCGAACGTATTCAAGAGTCTATCTTTATGTAACTTACTCAGTCTTTTCTCTCCGATATGACCAAGTCTACAATGCCACAAGTAGGATTCGTTCGTATCTGAACTTTTCCTCTTGCGTGTGCTTTGTACATTGGGAACTGTATTCTGATTTAGAACATAGATACCATTACACAGTGTACCTTCTGCAACCAGTACATTATCAAGGTAAATGTTCATGATATTTCTATCAAGAACAAAGTTATATCCATTTTTATCAAGTAAAGAAACTTATATGATGTTGCAAACCATGGAACGTACATAGTAGCAATTGTTCAAAATCATAGTATTTCCATTTGGCAACACTAGGTGATATTCACCGACGGCTACAGCATTATCTTGTGCTCTGTTTCCTACCCTGAGGGACATATCACCAGGTCCAACTATCCTACTTTTTCTCAGTCCCTGCAATAAATTACAAATATGAGATCCTGATCCGGTATCTAGTACCCAAGAGGTAGGACTGACCGAAAAGCGGTTCTCAATTACAAGAATTCCTGAAGAAGACACAATAGTATGTTTCTTCTTCGATGGGGTCTTCAAGTAATTCAAACAATCCTCTTTCCCTTGCTCACACTCATGACTGTTGTCATAAGTTAGAGCCGAACAGACGTTCCCCAGCCCCGAATAAGAATTCGGATCGGTGAAGCGATACATTTTATTATCTTGATTAGGATGTGAAATGGTTGCTACCTGGAGAGAGAGAAAAGAAACACTCAGCGTGCGCTCTTGCAAGATTAGATTGGTTATAAATTTATCTAACCAGGACGGCTCCCACTGTTTCCTCAAATTCTTCTTCGAACCCTAAAAGAAGAACTAGTCAAGATTTAATCGCACGTCACAATAATTGCTTAACCTTTCTGCCAGGCTGGTGCTGGTACTTTGAGGGAGGTTTTCCAACACTTTCGTGAAGTTTCTTAATTATATAACCTCTTTTCCCTGGAGGCGTAGTCCCGCTAACACCGTTCTAGACACCTACTTGGTTTATAGCATTGATTGTTAAGTGAAATAATCTCCCAAGAGTAATCCTACTCATCAGTGGGATCGGGATCCAACTATCATTGTGTGATGCACTAGATGGAATCCACTCTAGTCACCATACTAAAGAAAGTATGCTGAATCTGCAAGTATCCTGTTTGTTTGAAACTCCCGATGTGGTTTTTTCCCATAGGTCCCAAGTGACCTTGACTGAGTCAACATATCAAAGGATCCTAGTCAAGTTCAACCCGTCATTATCTTGATTGCATTAGACCCACCGGTATGAGTCCTTGACTGAGCCAAAATGATCGCACGAATATTCTAACCAATCTCTTTATTTGCTACAGAAAAATATTACATAGCTACTGAACACTACGCCTCGGCTGAGAACGAAATACGTAGCACGAATACTAAGCAATACCAATCCGAAATGACGGAGGGCTACGGCTGGGTTTTTGGCGAAAAGCCCGTTAACGTAATGAACTTGATATGGTTGAAGGAACCTGAGTAGTTTTACAAATATATATAGTGGCGAAAATTTTTGCTAAAGAGGTCACTCCCTGTGAAAGGATCTCTGCCATCGTCGAATGAGGTGCAGGATATTCCAAAATGAATACCATGATGCAAAGCAAAAATAATCGACTATAGTGAAGTTATTACGTTGATGCAAACTTTTACTCAAGGGGTCACCCCCGATGAAGGGATCTCGGCCCTTGCCTCATCGAATGAGGTGCTGGATATTCATAACCGAATACCACTATGAAAAGCAAAAGAGAACGTCTGTAATGTCATTTTTTTTAAAACATAGTTCTAACAACATCTTTTAGGTTTATTATCTTGCATTAATCAAAATTAATGCGGTCCCATCATTTTAATCCTATCACACTAGAAAAGAACGAAAATACAATGTACGTATATACCATCCGCATTCGCCACTGGGCCCCGTCATCACCCGTTAGGTTACTTAACTAACGACAGAGCAGGGGCATGACTAGCGCCGGTGCAAAACATATACAACATCTGCTAATATATATATAAGTATATATAACATTCGTCCCAGGCATGATAATAAGCAACATCACAGAATCTCAGCAAACAATACAGAAAGGTGGATAATCTTGGAGCCCCGGGTTTCATTTTGAGCCGCAAATAAAACCCGACTTTCCTGGTCGTGTGGATAGCCTGTGCAATGAAAACCTGTACCCCCTACGAGTGCGGCGAATAGCCCGCCAATTCTAGAATGAAGCCCTTCCTTCTCAACGCCATGAGATGCGGGCCTGTTGCCTTCTAGAACCCGGCTATTCGTGCACTCCACCGTAGGGCAATCCTAGTATAGAAAAAGAAAATAATATGTACAAATGGTGACATCAACCTCAACCCGGTCGTGCCCTAAAATAATATACAACCTGGCAAAGACGGCAGTCCACATGTCGGACGCTCGCCCTGTAATAACAAATGTACAAATGAATATAAAATGTACTTCTAACATTGCACCACATGCTATCCACCACAACAATCCAACCACAATCTCAACACAATCACAGACACATCAACGTGAATGTCACGTTCGCAAATCCGTCTAAAAGAACATATAGCAGATAGACGGGTTTACCGATCAAATGACATTCACGGTCGCAGATGCTAAACTAAGTACTGATAACAAAATACGTATTTTAAAATTTCGATCGACTAAACCTTTCCAAGTGGGCCCTAAGTTCTAATCCAGTACTGAAACAAATCTGGGCCCAAAAAATAAACATTCCAGAAACCATAATTCCAAACAAAAGAACCCCAGAAGAAATATTGAGCACAGAAGCCCCAATACCGCAGCGGAACCACGGCTAATTTGGGATTTGCGTGGCGATTCCGTGGTGTGTTAGAGGGATCATGGGCCCAAATTCCTTGAGGGTTCTTGTCACGAGCCAAAATTTAGCACGTGACGGCCTTTAAACTACGTAACGTCTCCAGGCGTAACGTAATTCAAGTAAGCCAAAAACCAAGCAATCTAAACCATCAAAAGTAGTAAGTGATAATAATATTGTTAAAACTTTTGAAATCTCAATCAAAATTCTTTAAATTCCAAATTTACTTCCTTTAAAATTTGGCAGCACCTCCTTTGTAAAACAAGCCCCCATAAAGGGTACAGCATAAAGATATAAGTAAAGCATCCCCAAACCGGAGCAAATCCACGAGCAAAGGCGAAAAACAACCACCACAACAGATATATGACGTCGTAGCGAAGAAAAAGACGATATAAAGTGAACAGCATGAAAATCTCCAAGTCACAAATAATATACAATATCGTCCTCACAACTCGTCTCTAAGTCAATACATGAAAATGGTAGATGGAGAGTACTGGATACAATGAATATACAATGAGCAACATCGGATAACCGCAAAACCCACCTAGCAAAACTGCACACAGTCAGCCGTAGCGGTATCCGCTGCAAAAGATGATACGATAGGAAGAAAAACCCTGCCTCTGACTGCTCTGAAGGACAACCTGTACAACCCTGTGGCACAACGGGGGTGAGTTGCCAACTCGTGAATAGTAAATAACATATGCAGGTAATCTCAAGTATGCACGTACTGCGCTAATCTATCACATCCAAGCTGATAGAAATAAATAGCAATATGTATATGCAAGAGTCATGAAAGGTACTCTATCAGGTACTACTAATACATGAAGCAATACATATCAAATAAATGCGGAGTATGGAATAAAACACGTCATCCTCACATAGGGCACATGGGCCCCTCACATCTCACATCGGGCGCATAGGCCCCTCACATCGGTAACATAGGCCCCTCAAATCGGGCACATAGGCCCCTCATATCGGGTACATAGCCCCTAATCTCGATCATAATATCGGCCACTAATCTATAATGAATAAGAATACTTGCACAGATCATTATGATGATATATATATTATAGGTATACATATATAACAGCGTCCCATACCACTGATATATATATATATATATATATATATATATATATATATATATTAGATGTACATATAACAGCGTCCCATACCACTGATATATATATATATATACATGTATATATATCAGCGTCCCATACCACTGATATATATACACAGGAGTAAAACAATCCAGAAAACATCATATGAAATCCATATATCAATGCGAAATCCATGAATATAATATATGCAACATGAAACAGTAATATGAGCATATAAAGGAAAAACAGCTATTTAACTGCAACAGGTTATTAAGTATATCATGCGGTTCCTAATTTCTCCGAAACCAAACGCAACATCATATAAAGGTGAACATGTAGCTATAGCCAGCTATACGTAACCATGTCGGTATAGCAAGCTATGTGTATCTACCTATCAGTAATGATGTAATACCCTCCAGGTATATGTGTAAGTATGTATGAAAGAGGTACATGTAGTTATGTCTCATATGTGTATATACCTGTCACAAATGGTACAATATCATATAGGTATATGGGTAACTAGCATGTAGGCATGTCAAGCCATATGTGTAAGCATGCAGGTATACATGTATGCTATATGTCATATGCGCAATGGAATATGAATCAATGTCTCAATGTCCCTAACCAATACAATCTCACGTATGTATAATTGTTGTGCGTGTTATGCCAATTATTGACGGTGTGAGTGGCATACAATCAGTGCTCGTGCAACATGAACCGTCAATAATACTGCAGTGTCCAAAGGGTACAAGTCCAAGCACAACAAGTAATAATATGCAATGAAGTTTTATGCACAATCTCTATATATGTGTGCAATATAAACATGCGACTAATATCATATCATATCTAGCCCTGACGCATAACGCCATGCGGGCGATTCCCCTGTAGATGTTAAATCTACTCACTGATGATCCTCGGGCTAAGTAAAGCCAACCACTCACTTTCCCTTCTTCGCAGCGTCCGAAGTCCCCGCCTGCGTCGCTAAGATCATTGAACAACATAACAAGTGTATATTAGCAATCGGCCAATAACACGTACTAACTACGTTTGACCGACGCATCAACTCCAAATATACTCTCAAGTGTTCGTCTAGTGGCTAACGGGCGTAGCGATACTACGAAACTAACCTAAGAGCAACAGATACACAAAGACACGAACCGTATCTGTAACACCCGAGCCCAATGCTACTATTTTCAGTTACTATTTGAGCGTAATGTGGTACTCATTTCGCTTATCTTTCTTGATTGTTATTTATGTAAATTTTACCCGGCAAATTCATTTCTGCATATAACAATTTATGGCATCTAAAATAAAATTAAAAATATCCATCTTGGCCTACTTGATACCCCTAACCCTGTTGTAGCGTCCGTGCATCGTGTTCTCGTCCCGTTAAGTGAAACGGGCGAGTTTGGACGGCTACGTGCACGTACGTGTGTCCGTTTTGGGGGTATGCTTTTTGATCATAAAACACTTCATTTTCACTTTTGGATCCCGCTTAAAATCCTATTATTTCAATTTCAAATTTTTGGACCCGACCCGGGCGCGATTTGGAAATGTTTTATTTTGCGCCAAAATCCCAAATTTTAATATATTTTAACCTCTCGTATATTTCATTTCCTTAACCATCTCATATATTTGTAACTGTTTAAGATTTTAAAATTCTTAAATCTTTTTAGTAAAATCCTTCCTTCTCAACCAATCGCATCCTCCCCTTTTACCCCGTGGGCCCCAACTTCTCTCTCCTCTCTCTCTCTTCCATCTCTCTCTCTCTCCCTTAAATCTCCCTCTATCTCTCTCTCCCCCGTCTCTCTCTCTCTCTCATCTCTCTCTCTCTCTCTTATATTTAAACCCTATTTCTCCTTCCTCCTTTTTCTTTTCTCAACAGCGTTAACCCATACAACCCCAGCTACCGCCGCCTCCTTCACCTCGCCGCCGACCTCCCCACGACCTCGTCACCACCACCCCATAACCTTCATCCTAACCTCCTTCGCTTCTCATCTTCCCTTCCTATCCCCGAGAACCCACGACCTGAACACCTGCAACCCCCGAGCAACCCTGGAACCCTTCATCACCGGCGACCCGACGTCGCCACCACCCGACCTCGTCTTCCTCATCTCCCTCTCCGATCCCTAACGCCACAAACCACCACCACCATCAACCTCACCACCTTCCCGACCCCAAACAACAGCCACCCAGGAAACCCCACCGCCGACGACTGCCCTCGTCGTCGCCTCCCGCAATCATCCTCGCCTCCTCGCCCTTTCATCTTCACTGCACCCTCCTTCCTCCTTCTTTCAACCCCGTGCACCCTGCACTTGCTCCCGCGGCCATCTGCACATTACCCTGCACTTGTTTGCGCCACCGGATCTGTCGCCGCCGGCGGTTTCGCCTCCGTGCCCCGGCCTTCGTACAACCCCCGTAAGCCTTCTCTCCACCATCCTTCCTCTCTTCTCCTTTTTCCTTCCATTCTTCCCTTCTCTTGTTCCACTCATCATTTTCCATTATTTCATGTTTACTGTTTTCTTGATTTGCCGGAATCCGACGATGCCGATGACGTATCCCGACGTTCCAGCGAGGTACCCCCGACCCGTGTGTGTAGGGTTCCTAGGCACTCTTGTGAAGGTTCAAAAGGCATCAAACATGCCCGGATAAAATTTTAGACGTGCCGAACAACCCAAAGCCGGGATCTTTGCTAGATAATTAGGGTTAAGCATACAAGATTACATCTTTTAAGCTAAGTGTGAGGGATTACAACCTTTGTAGTCCGCTCCTTCGCATCACAAGCTCCGAGTAGAAGTCCCTTCGCCGCGATCCACGATCTCCCGGACTCAAGAGAGGCTCCACGACTCGAACGATCCATGCTAGCTTGAAGTGTTCCAAATCTCCGATGATCTACGTCGAAGTTTCAATAACTCAAGCTTTCTCACTCTAAAGAGATGAACACACTAATCTCATGGGCTAGATGAGATGAGGATGAGAGAGTAGTATTTATGCTTTCTTTTTAAATCATTTTCTCATAATTTAACATCACAAAATGAATATCTAGTGAGCTCAAAATCAAGAGAGAAGAAGATGAGCATGGAAAAGATAATGATAAATCCTTTTGTGATGAATAGAAATAAAAGTATATGATTGATGTATCAACCATGGTCAAGGATGAGTGGATAATAATGTGTAGAGAATAAACTAGAGTTAGGGTATAGTTCGGTTAGATAATGTGTCATCAACAAATATCTTAACCATGACAAAAGAAATTGCTTCTAGAAGGTGCATGAAGCAACTAACCCTAATCAAACCCTAACCTCATTTAATCATCCTTAAACATGTTTAACAATAAATCATATCATGTCACAATAATATATATCATATATATATTATATATTTGCAACAAAAGAAAATAATACAATTAACATATATCGCATACATATCAATGTATCATCCAGTGAGAAAATGAAATAATAAAGCGAGCCAATATCAGATAATGTAATACAATACCATATATATTATTATACATTAAATCATCGAATCAACACTTGATCCGACGATCCGGGTATATCGAATATTACCGACTAATATATCATGTACCGATTCATCGAACCAACACTTGATCCGATGACCCGGTTCATATCTAAATATCGCGAGAATATAATACGGTATCTCATATCGCATTATCCTCGGTCCTGCGCATATCACATATGTGCCTCTACTCCGTTTCGCCTGAGCCAAGAAACCTCTGTGTAGGACTCTAAAGAATCGTCAATACGCCGGTAGCAGGTGATGATCATATCAAACACCCACAAGCAGCAAGCGGTCAGCTAAACGTAACAGCCACCCAGGTATTGAGCGATCAGAAGATCAACAAGCTATCATGTGCGTTCTCCTGTGAATCCAATCAATAACACTCCCGTACAGTCCAGTCTGTTCATCTGATATGTCGCATATCAAGTCTAGGGGTGGTATACGTCAGACCCCAGTAACCGATAAGTCGTGTCAATGTGTGGCTCATAACGGGTCGAGAAACTACTAGTAACACTTACCAGTAAATCTCTATATCAGCCCTGGCCAGGGACTTCCAGTTATAGCCAATCGAACACAGCACAACATCAACTCCCTATACCGGGAGAGACGAATCCCCTCCTATCACTCATTGCCTCCATGTGATTCGGGACTGTACCCAAAAGCCACCATTTTGCACGCCCTCTTGGACGTGGTAAGGTGGAAATCAAAGCACAGTGGGAATCACACAAGACTCTATGACGATCTCGGGTCTACAGACTACCCTGTACCAGTGTCACCGGAGAACTGCCATCTGACGTGTGGTATATCACCATCTGGGAGTTCTCGGCGAGTCCGTCCAGTGTACCCAGCCTCCACTGAGCACCCGTACACCATCTCTGATGTCAAACACCGATGGATATGGGATCATCCATCGCCCATCATATGGGTCAAGATGCGTATACGCTAGTCTACTCTGGTGTATCGATGCCCTGTCTCGATATACCCTCGACTAGGAACAGTTATAGGATGTACTCATCGACTACCAAGGCCCCACTAGTATGATCTCATCATAGTCCCAGTTGTCGAGTACAGATCCTAAGGGCTTTATCAACATGTGAGAGAAAAACAGTAAACCAATACAAGTCAACATGTTAAGATAAAATGAAACCAAATAGCATACTATCATGACGAGCAAGAAAGTCATCTCTATATATATCCAACATCCATTATAATATACATCATATGTACAACAATGGCCTCTAGGGCATATACATAACTAACAATCTCCCACTTGCACTAAGGCCAGCTGCTGTAGTATCTCATACCTAGCATCCCGAATAATCTCTCAAACTGTATCTGGGGAATAGCCTTCGGGAATAGATCCGCAGTGTTGTCCTTCGTATCTACTCTCCTGACCTCGATCTCCCGGCGATCAACTATCTCCCTGATCAGGTGATACCGCCTCAGAATATGTCTGGACTTCTGATGGGATCTGGGTTCCTTGGCCAATGCCACAACTCCATTGTTATCGCAATACAGAGGTATTGGATGCTCAATGGATGGAACCACTCCAAGTTCAGTAATGAACTTCTTGATCCAGACAGCCTCTTTGGCAGCATCGTTGGCAGCGATGTATTCAGCCTCCATCGTCGAGTCTGCAACGGTATCCTGTTTGGAACTCTTCCAACATACCGCCCCTCCACTGAGGGTAAAGACAAAACCTGAATGCGACTTAGAGTCGTCCTTATCACTTTGGAAGCTGGAATCGGTAAAGGACTCCACCTGGAGTTCTCCGTTACCATACACCAAGAACATCTCCTTAGTCCTTCGTAAGTACTTGAGAATGTTCTTCACTGCTGTCCAATGACTCTCTCCAGGATCTGCTTGATACCGACTCACTACACTTAGTGAGTATGCTACATCGGGTCTGGTACATAGCATCGCATACATGATAGAGCCTACTGCCGAAACATAGGGTATCCCTTGCATGCGAGCTCTCTCTAAATCAGTCTTGGGAGACATCTCTTTGGAGAGAGTGAGTCCAGAGATCGTGGGTTGGTTCCCACGCTTGGATTCTTCCATACTAAACCTCTTTAGTATGGTGTCAATGTACCTGGATTGGGACAATCCCAGTATCCGTTTAGATCTATCTCTATAGATCATGATTCCCAATATGCAGGAGGCATCACCTAGATGTTTCATTGAGAATCTCTGTGATAAGAAGAGCTTGACTGATTGCAGCATAGGAATATCATTTCCTATCAAGAGTATATCATCCACGTACAATACGAGGAAGACTACCTTACCGTCTGCTACCTTCTTATAAATACAAGGTTCATCTATATTTTTGATGAAGTCAAACTCTTTGACTAAAACATCAAAACAGATGTTCCAACTCCGCGATGCTTGCTTTAACCCATAAATGGATTTAAGCAGCTTGCACACCTTTCCGCTGCTCCCACTATCTATGAAGCCCTCTGGCTGAGTCATGTACACGCTCTCTTCTAAATCACCGTTTAGAAAGGCGGTCTTAACATCCATTTGCTAGATTTCGTAGTCATGGTATGCAGCAATAGCAAGTAAGATCCGGATGGACTTAAGCATAGCCACTGGAGAAAAGGTTTCGTCATAATCCACACCTGGTCGTTGACGAAAACCCTTTGCTACAAGTCTAGCTTTGAAAGTCTCAACTTTTCCATCTACACCAAATTTCTTTTTAAAGATCCACTTGCTCCCTACGGGTTTTACCCCTTCAGGAGCATTTTCCAAAGTCCATACTTTGTTGGTGTACATGGATTCCATCTCAGATCGCATTGCATCTAGCCATTTCACAGAGTCACCACTCGTGATGGCCTGCTCGAAACTAGTCGGTTCATCATCATCCATGATGCAGTCCTCGCTTCCACCATCAATGAGAAAACCGTAGTATCTCTCAGGTTGACGAGAAACCCTGCTAGATCGGCGGAGAGGCTGGGGTTCGTCGGGTACTACTGAATCTTCTGGTTCCAACAAATCATCAGTTGCGGTTTGTGGTGCTGGAACCTCTTCCAGTTCTACCTCTCTGCCACTAATTTCTTTTGCAAGAAATTCCTTTTCCAAAAAGGTGGCATGTTGAGCAATAAACACTTTTTGTTCCTCAGCGTGGTAGAAAAAATATCCTTGAGAATTCTTTGGATATCCCACAAATTTGCAAAGGACTGATCGTGCCTCGAGTTTGTCCGGATTTTGTCTTTTGACATAGGCCGGACAACCCCATATCTTAACTCGTTTAAAATATGGTCTCTTCCCACTCCATATCTCATATGGTGTGGTAGGTACAGATTTAGACGGAACTAGATTCAATATGTATATGGCTGTCTCAAGAGCATACCCCCAGAAGGAAATAGGTAACTCAGCATCGCTCATCATAGATCGCACCATATCTAATAGGGTCCGATTCCTTCGTTCCGATACACCGTTGTGCTGTGGTGTATAAGGAGGAGTAAGCTGAGAGAGAATCCCATTCTCTTTTAGATAATCTAGGAACTCATTGCTTAAGTATTCTCCTCCTCGATCAGATCGAAAGATCTTAATACTTTTGCCCGTTTGGTTCTCTACTTCGTGCTTATATTCTCTGAATTTCTCAAATGCTTCAGACTTGTGTTTCAATAGGAACACATGCCCGTATCTAGAGAGATCGTCAGTGAATATAATAAAGTAGGAAGAACCGTTCCTGGCATGCGTAGACATGGGACCGCATACATCACTATGTATCAGTCCTAAGAGTTCAGTAACTCTTTCTCCGTGTCCACTAAACGGAGCTTTGGTCATTTTTCCTTTGAGACATGAATGACAAGTATCATAAGATGATAATTCGAACGGATTCAAATAACCATCCTTATGTAACTTAGCCAATCGTGTCGCATTGATATGACCAAGTCTACAATGCCACAAGTAGGATTCGTTCATATCTGAACTTTTCCTCTTGTGTGTGTTTTGTATATTCAGGACTGTATTCTGATTTAGAATGAATATGCCATTATGTAACGATCCTGATGCAATCAACTTTTGATCTAGGAATATGTTCATAACATTATCCTTTACTAGAAAATTATATCCTTCTTTACTTAATAAAGAAACTGAAATAATGTTGCACATCATGTTCGGTATATAATAGCACTCATTTAGAATCAGTGTATTACGACTTGGTAATACAAGGTGATATTCGCCAACTGCTTTGGCTGCAACATTTGCACCGTTCCCTACTTGAACGGAATGATCACCTTTTCCCAGTTCTCTACCTTTACGTAGCCTATGTAACTGTTTACATATGTGGGATCCTGATCCGTTATCTAATACCCAGGATGTAGGGTGAACTGAGAAACAGTTCTCAATAACTAACACGCCTGAAGAAGATGCATCAACATGCATGTTCTTTTGGGCGGCTTGAGAATCCAGATATTCTCATGTTTCCTGTTCAGTCTTATAACTCTTATAAGAAAGAACGGGTCTAACGTTCCCTTGCTCAGTACAATAATCGGGTTTAGTCAATACATCCATATTATTATCTTGATTATGGCCTGACATGGTCGCTACCTGGAGAGAGAGAGAAGAAAACACTTTAGCGTATGCTCTTGCAAGATTAGATTGGTTATTATCTTATCTAATCAGGATGTCTCCCACTGTTTTTATCAAATCTACCTTCAAACCCTAAAAAGGTAAGATTAGCCGGGATTAATTACACCCTACAATTTCGTCAATCTTTCAGCCAGATCAGTGTCGGTACTTTGAGGGAGGTTCCCCATGCTTTCGCACGGACCTAATTAAAGTAAACCTCGTTTTCCCAGAGGCGTAACCCCGTTAACACTTTTCTAGACACCTACTTGAATGACTAATTGTCCTGTGTAAAACTCTCCCAGGAGTAACACTTACTCGCAGTGGGTATCGGGATCCAACTATCTCATGGGAGGTATGCAATCTCATTGCAAATTTCAACGCTTGAAATTCCCGATAATATTTTTCCCCTTAGCGATCTATGACCTTGACTAAGTCAACAAACCATAAATCGCAAGTCAAGTTCAACCCGTACATTTCTTGATTGAATTAAACCCACCCGTACGACCCTTGACTGAGTCAACAAGGCCGTGCAAATACCCTAATCCAATCACATCTCTTGTTTTAGCAGATAAACACTACTTAGCTACCGTACACTACGCCTTGACTAAGTCAACAAACATAGCACGAATACTAAATAATATCTATCTGAAATGATGGAGGGCTACGCAGGTTTTTTCAGAAAAACCATGAGCGTAATGAACTTGATATCGTCGTAGAATCGAGTAATTTTTGAAAAGGAGTGTTTTTGAGGCATTTCTTAGTTTCGCTAAAGGGGTCACTCCCGGTGAAGGGATCGTCGGCCCTTTCCTCATCGAATAAGGTGCAGGATATATCATATATACCGCTGTGCAAAGCAAAACTCTAAAAGCAATCAAAATACAAACCGAGTTTTGTAGCATCTGCCAGTTTCGCTAAAGAGGTCACTCCCGGTGAAGGGATCGTCGGCTTTTTCCCCATCGAATAAGGTGCAGGATATATCATATACATCACTATGCAAAGCAAAACTGTAGCTACCCTTTTTATAAAGTTTTGATTCTACAACATCTTTAGGTTTCTTTTCTTTTTATTAATCTCATTAATAAAATCCCATCAGCTTATGCTTCCTAAGCATCACAGAAGAAACGAAAGCAGTAATATTTATATATCAGCATATATATAGTATAAGCATTCGTCTCAGGCAGTAATATGATCTCATCACAGAACATTGCAGCAGAAGAACATATATGAAATATTGGATATACTAGGACGTCCGTGTTTTCAATACGAGCCTGTATAAAATACGGATTCCACGGTCGCGACGAATAGCCAAACCCACATCCCAAGACCCCTACGAGAGCGGCAAGTAACACTGGAAATTCTAGGGTTAGGAGACCCGGTCTCGACTCCTCGAGATGGCCTCCCACTGGACCCTAGAACCCGGTTACTTGTGCTCCCCTCCTTGGGTCTACCTAATGCGGAAAAGTAAAAAATATACACTGGTGACATCAACCTCAACCTGGAAGTGCCCCAAATAAAAGAATATTACATTACAAATGAATTTTACATGAATGAAAATAAAAACCCTCATCTCACATAAAACCCCCGGCTATTCAGAACACGACGATCCAATATAACATATCACAACAACACATAATATCACATATCATCAACGTAAGTAAATATGCGCATCCCAATTGTCGTTGACATATAGCAACGAAACCGGCGATATCACATATTACACTTACGGTCACAAAAAAGAAGTGTAAAACTACAACATTTGGAATTCACAATCACTTTAGACATCATAAATCCGAAATATCACATACTCCGCATTTCATGCATAACTCTATGAATTCCACATATTGTATCACATTCTAGATAAACAGACAGTATTAAACTTTTCGAACAGATAATCAAATACCCAAAATTTCCTAAAGTGCTCAACACTTGAGCGGAGTTCAAATAATCCCAGAATATGCCACAATATTGGTGATCCAGCCGTAGAAGGGTCAAGCCAACTCCTCACATGTGGCACGCCGTACTGCCCCAAACCCGAAGGTTCAAAAGGCAGTTCAAGACGGTCACATAATCGAGTTAAGGTTTGTTGTCTTCTAGAGGGTCCACCGCTTAACTTGTACAATATTTACGAATGATTTAAACCCGATAAAAATTCAACACTTGAAAGTTATACGTGCAGGGAAAAAGTGAGTTAATGATATCCGTTCGAACTTTTTAACAATTTCTAAATATCTGGAAAAAAAACGAATTTAAATTTTCCGATCGAATCTACGATTACAAAAGAAACCCCAGAATACTCAACACTTGAGTCAGAATAAAAATACCCATAAAATAGATACCAGAAACATATGAATTACTGTGCAAAAATAAAGCCCTGATCACTTTAAACTGCCGCGGATCCGCGATCCAAGCGAGGTATGGCCGCGGTTCTGCGGCGGTTTGTACGGATCAGTGGCTCAAAATTCACAGAAATTCTTATTTTTATCTGCTGTATTTTTCAGGTATTTTTAATTCAGAAAAAACCCAGATTTCAAAAAATTTCCAAAGAGGGGGTTATTTTCGTCGGTTCGGGTTCGATCGGAGTTTTAACTTCGTTAACACATCGCCTAATGCTCTAGCTAGGCTCTGATACCACTGTAGGGTTCCTAGGCACTCTTGTGAAGGTTCAAAAGGCATCAAATATGCCCGGATAAAATTTTAGACGTGCCGAACAACCCAAAGCCGGGATCTTTGCTAGATAATTAGGGTTAAGCATACAAGATTACATCTTTTAAGCTAAGTGTGAGGGATTACAACCTTTGTAGTCTGCTCCTTCGCTTCACAAGCTCCAAGTAGAAGTCCCTTCGCCGCGATCCACGATCTCCCGGACTCAAGAGAGGCTCCACGACTCGAACGATCCATGCTAGCTTGAAGTGTTCCAAATCTCCGATGATCTACGTCGAAGTTTCAATAACTCAAGCTTTCTCGCTCTAAAGAGATGAACACACTAATCTCATGGGCTAGATGAGATGAGGATGAGAGAGTAGTATTTATGCTTTCTTTTTAAATCATTTTCTCATAATTTATCATCACAAAATGAATATCTAGTGAGCTCAAAATCAAGAGAGAAGAAGATGATCATGGAAAAGATAATGATAAATCCTTTTGTGATGAATAGAAATAAAAGTATATGATTGATGTATCAACCATGGTCAAGGATGAGTGGCTAATAATGTGTTAAGAATAAACTAGAGTTAGGGTTTGGTTGGGTTAGATAATGTGTCATCAACAAATATCTTAACCATGACAAAAGAAATTGCTTCTAGAAGGTGCATGAAGCAACTAACCCTAATCAAACCCTAACCTCATTTAATCATCCTTAAACATGTTTAACAATAAATCATATCATGTCACAATAATATATATCATATATATATTATATATTTGCAACAAAAGAAAATAATACAATTAACATATATCGCATATATATCAATGTATCATCCAGTGAGAAAATGAAATAATAAAGCGAGCCAATATCAGATAATGTAATACAATATATCATATATATTATTATACATTAAATCATCGAATCAACACTTGATCCGACGATCCGGCTATATCGAATATTACCGACTAATATATCATGTACCGATTCATCGAACCAACACTTGATCCGATGACCCGGTTCATATCTAAATATCGCGAGAATATAATACGGTATCTCATATCGCATTATCCTCGGTCCTGCGCATATCACATATGTGCCTCTACTCCGTTTCGCCTGAGCCAAGAAATCTCTGTGTAGGACTCTAAAGAATCGTCAATACGCCGGTAGCAGGTGATGATCATATCAAACACCCACAAGCTGCAAGCGGTCAGCTAAACGTAACAGCCACCCAGGTATTGAGCGATCAGAAGATCAACAAGCTAGCCTATGCGTTCTCCTGTGAATCCAATCAGTAACACTCCTGTACAGTCCGGTCTGTTCGTCTGATATGTCGTATATCAAGTCTAGGGGTGGTATACGTCAGACCCCAGTAACCGATAAGTCGTGTCGATGTGTGGCTCATAACGGGTCGAGAAACTACTAGTAACACTTACCAGTAAATCTCTATATCAGCCCTGGCCAGGGACTTCCAGTTATAGCCAATCGAACACAGCACAACATCAACTCCCTATACCGGGAGAGACGAATCCCCTCCTATCGCTCATTGCCTCCATGTGATTCGGGACTGTACCCAAAAGCCACAGTTTTGCACTCCCTCTTGGACGTGGTAAGGTGGAAATCAAAGAACAGTGGGAATCACACAAGACTCTATGACGATCTCGGGTCTACAGACTACCCTGTACCAGTGTCACCGGAGAACTGCCATCTGACGTGTGGTATATCACCATCTGGGAGTTCTCGGCGAGTCCGTCAAGTGTACCCAGTCTCCACTGAACACCCGTACACCATCTCTGATGTCAAACACCGATGGATATGGGATCATCCATCGCCCATCATATGGGTCAAGATGCGTATACGCTAGTCTACTCTGGTGTATCGATGCCCTATCTCGATATACCCTCGACTAGGAACAGTTATAGGATGTACTCATCGACTACCAAGGCCCCACTAGTATGATCTCATCATAGTCCCAGTAGTCGAGTACAGATCCTAAGGGCTTTATCAACATGTGAGAGAAAAACAGTAAACCAATACAAGTCAACATGTTAAGATAAAGTGAAACCAAATAGCATACTATCATGACGAGCAAGAAAGTCATCTCTATATATATCCAAGCATCCATTTTAATATACATCATATGTACAACAATGGCCTCTAGGGCATATACATAACTAACAGTGTGGTTCCACTGTTCGTCGTTTGGGTTCATTCCGCGAACCGTGCGCCCGTCGCGAGTTTTCCCCGCCGACGTTTATCGTTCCGTATTCCCGGTTCGCGACCCGTCGAGGAAAGTACCCCTTGCCACATGATATACAATATTTACATAAATATTATGACACCCTAAACCTTTAAATTTAACTTTGGTACAATCATTTCTCATTTCCATGTACAATATTGTTATATATCATTTTATCTTTAAACTTGGAACCTACAGTTTGCAATTGAACCTAATAACCACATTTACCTGTTTAATCACATTTTTAATATTAACATGGCTTATGGATTTTATCTCTATAATTTTGTTCCATTCGGACACTCGCATTCATTTTAACATGTAATACCTGTATTGAACCTTTATATAAATCATTGCACCTCTAAAATTGCTTAAACTTGTTAACATGATTAAAAGGCCATAATTGTCTTACTGCATGCTTATATGATTGAAATCATATCTGTGACACAATTGATAATGGTATTGCTAATTGAATGGAACTGCCTATTGCTTACTTCATTGCTTGTCTCATCCTGTTGATACCCATGCTTGATTATATAACTGATTGTGAGCACACCTGTGATATCGCTTGCTTCTTGACCTGTCTTGCTACCTACACATTTATTGACCCGACATGGTACCGTATACTGCTTGACTTGACCTGATGTACCATGACCTGATCCGTTACCTGATCTTGTGTCTAATGCCAACAAACCTGACATGTAGTCCTCAGGGACCATTCCTGTTGTCTATCCAGACAAAACTGTTTACCTGATCATGTGTTGGCATTAGTTTCTTGATTTCGGGATACCTGACTTGACTTGCACATATAACTTGGGGGTATGGGGAAATCAAAGGTGAAGCCTGACTTGTAACTCGACAGTTCACTACCTGTCCTGAGTGTACACATTCCCGTTTTGTGCCTCGCGGCATGTCTCGGTTTCGGCCGAGAATATTGTGGCCGTGGTCCCGGGTATGTACGGGATACTATCAAGTGTACACACTCCTGTTTTGAGCCTAGCGGCATGTCTCGGCTGCAGCCGAGAATATTGTGGCCGTGGTCCCGGGTACGTACGGGATACTATTGAGTTACATCGATGATTCATCAATTTGATTTCAAAGACTTTAGAACAGAGAACCTGATAGCACAGTTTAGTTTACCCACTCCACACTACCCTGCACTGCTATGATTCATATTATTGTTACTCTTCCTTATTCCATGTTTATATTCGCATTGCTGTTTATTATGTTATTACTTGATGACTTGACGCGCTGACGTCTTGGTTTTGCATGGCCCAGATTCTTCTACCCTGTTGCAGACTGATTAGGTGTTTTGCCGCTGTTAGACGAGCGGTGAGGTTCCTGTCGGTATGTTTTTTCACTCCAGGTGCTTCATTTATTGTATCTTTTGGCTTCCGCATATTATTATCTCTTGACTCTTTTATTCTGGCTTATGGACATGTACTAGATAGTTAGTTTACTTTCCTGTTCTTGATATCTCCACAGCTGTAATGTGACTGTGGAAGGGATTTTTCCTATCCACAGGTAGCATGGTTGGCTAAGTCACGTGCCCACTTTAGCGTACTTTGGGAAGCGGGGCGTGACATGGTTCTTTTGGTATCGGAGCATAGGTTAGTCGGGTTGATTCTTTTGTAGTTGGGTATTGTACCCAATACACGAACCAGAATACCCGTGTTTAGGAAACATGTCCTGCCACCTTGCCGTTTTACCATTCTTGAATCACATTCTTCCTGATTATATCTTTTACGATGTGCAAACTTCTTTTGCATATCGACTCGAAACCTGATTCCTTGGTATCTCTAGGACTTAGGCGACTTGGGTGGAGTTATGTAATTGTGGCTATGATACCGCGGCATAGTTACAATGCGGCACTCTGTTTAAGTATCTTGGAGTTCTAGCCTTGATCTATATTTCGAATCTATCATCATGCAAATGTTGGGTGTTTTCTTTGGCCGGTAAGAATTTGAAGACGTACCAAGGAGTGTGGACGAAGCCGCCATGCTTGGAGTGATAAGAGGAATGCCGGAGAATCAAAAGAGACAGACCAAGCTGATCCAGCAGCAAGCGGAATCGTTTCAGGAAGGTTTGCAGATCGTTCAGCAGTCTGTGAACAATGTTGGAGCTAAGTCAGTTGACCGAGTAGGGACAGTAGCAGATTTCAGGCGTTTGGATCCATCTACATTTACTGGTCTGGAGGAGCCGTTGCCAACGGAGCAGTGGCTAGTTGACACAGAAAACTTGCTGGTTGCGGCACAGATTCCAGATGAGAAAGGAGTTGATGTGGTACGCATTCAGTTAGCGGATTACGCCCAAGAATGGTGGCTTGTGGAGGAGAACCATTTGCCCAAGCCGATCAAGTAGGCGGATTTTCCAAAGAGTTTCCTGGAGAAGTTCTTCCCGCGGACTGCACGGGAGGAAATGGAAGAGAAATTCATCGGGCTAAAGCGGAATGGAGCACCCGTAGATGTGCATGCAGCAGAATGGACGAGACTCGGTAGATTCGCTGGACCATTGGTTGCCAACGATGCAGACAGGGCACGGAGGTTCATGCGCAGCTTGGACGTGGACATCTAGAGGCAGATTGTCTCCCTGGGTTTGACCACTTTCTCACAAGTACTTGCGGCAGCCGAGAGCAGCAGAGTTTATCTGGGATGAAGGGGAGTTTGCAGCAGACAGCAGTTACGGTAAGGAAGCAGCAGTTCTGTCGAGCCAGTCGAGTTTAGGGCTAGGCCGACAAATGGTATTCTTGCAGCAATGGAAGTTGATTTAAGTGAAGAGCTGGCTGTTGTTCGTGTTTTTTTTGGACGTATTTGAAGATATATCGGGTTTACCGCCGAAGCGAGACGTGGAGTTTGCAATTGATCTTATTCCCGGTGCAGCGCCAGTATCCAAGGCATATTATCCAATGGCACCAGTAGAGTTGGAAGAAGTCAAGAAATAGGTTGCTGAATTGCTTAAAAGGGGTTAGATTCGAAGCAGTAACTCGCCTTGGGGAGCTCCAGTTCTTCTAGTAAAGAAGAAGGATGGCACAAGAAGGATGTGCATCGACTATCGAGAATTAAACCGGGTGACTATTAAGAGCAAGTACCCTATCCCTCGCATTGGAGAACTTTTTGAGCAGCTTAGTGGCGCGAGGGTATTCTCGAAGCTTGATTTGCGATTCGGATATCATCAGGTCCGAGTGAAAACAGAAGATATTTGCAAGACGGCGTTCCGAACTCGGTATGGACATTACGAGTACTTAGTGATGCCCTTCGGAGTAACGAGTGCGCCGGCAATATTCATGGATTTGATGAACCGAATCTTTTCACCGTTCTTGGATCAGTTTATCGTGGTTTTTATTGACAATATCCTTGTTTACTTGAAGAGTTTTGAAGAGCATGCTGAGCACTGCAGACTTTGAGACAAGAGAAGTTATTTGCGAAGATGAGTAAGTGGGAGTTTTGGCCGGAAGAAGTAAAGTTTTTGGGGCATGTTGTGTCTGGCGATGGAATTGTCGTCGATCCAGAAAGGATTGCAGCAGTTCGAGACTGGCCGATTCCAAAGAATGTTGCGGATATAAGAAGTTTTCTTGGACTCGCCGGAAATTACAGGAGATTTGTGGAGAACTTTGCTCGTCTGGCGGAGATGTTAACCAAGCTTACGCACAAGGAGGTACCTTTCATATGAACGGACAAGTGTGTGTTAGCTTTTGAGACGTTGAAGCAGAAGTTGGTAACCGCCCCTATTCTGACCGTGCCAGACAATTCCGGAAGATTGGTGATTCACAGCGACGTATCTGGGAAAGGATTGGGATGTGTTTTGATGCAGCATGGTAAGGTTGTAGCATACGCATCGAGACAGTTGAAGACCCATGAGAAAAATTACCCAACTCATGACTTGGAGCTTGCGGCTGTGAACTTCGCTTTGAAGATTTGGAGACACTACCTTTTGGGCGAAAGGGTCGAAGTTTTTACTGATCATAAGAGCTTGAAGTATGTGTTCACACAGAAGGAGTTTAATACGAGGCAGCGTAGATGGTTGGAGCTGATGGTTGACTACGATCTTGATCTTATGTACCATCCAGGGAAGGTTAATGTCGTGCCGGATGCGCTTAGTCGGTTACCAGCAATTCAGGTGTTAACTACGTAGAAGGAGCTCGTTGCAGATTTTCGAAGATTTGACTTGGAGGTTGTTCTACCGCATTCTACGGGACAGTTGATGCAGCTGCAAGTACAGTCATCGTTGATCGAGAGTATTAAAGCAGCACAATCGCAGGACCCTAGACTGCAAATGTTTCGAGAACAGGTTGAAGCCGGACTACTAACAGATTTATTGATCCACGAAGATGGTACGTTGAGGTATGTTAGCCGTTTGTGTATACCAAAGGGAGACACTCGTGAAGAACTTATGAAGGAGGCACACAGTTCAGCTTATTCTGTACATCCAGGAGGCACAAAGATGTACAGAGTTATTCGACAGCATTTCTGGTGGGAAGGCATGAAACGGGAGATTACTCGCTTTGTGGCGAAGTGCTTGGTGTGTCAGCAAGTTAAGGCTGAACATCAAAGGGTTGCCGGTTTATTGCAACCACTACCGATTCCTCAGTGGAAGTGGGAACATATAACCATGGATTTCGTGACGGCTTTACCGCGAAGTCCAAAAGGCAACAATGTTGTATGGGTGATTGTTGATCGATTGACCAAGGCAGCTCACTTCATTCCTTTTCGGGTTGGTCAATCAACTGCGACTTTGGCAGAGCGGTACATGCAAGAGATTGTAAGATTGCATCCAGTACCGTTGAGCATCGTGTCCGATCGGGACACTCAGTCTTATCACACTTTTGGCAGAGTTTACAGGAAAGTTTGGGGACTCGATTGAAGTTTAGCACAGCCTTTCATCCTCGAACTGATGGTCTATCGGAGAGAACGATCCAAACTCTTGAAGACATGTTGAGAGCATGCATGTTGGACTTCAAGGGTTCTTGGGAGGATCATCTACATTTGGTGGAGTTTTCTTACAACAACAGTTTTCAGGCAACTATCCAGATGGCTCCATTTGAAGCTTTGTATGGTCGTAAGTGTCGTTCACCTGTTTGTTGGGACGACGTCGGTGAACGAAGATTTTTGGGACCAGATTTGGTTGTGCAGATAGTTGAGAAGGTTAACACTATCAGAAATCATATGAAGGCAGCTCAAGACCGACAGAAGAGTTGGGCAGACACGTTAAAAGACCTCTAGAGTTCGCCGTGGGTGATTTGGTGTTCTTGAAGATATCACCGACTAGAGGGGTGATTCGTTTTGGAAGTCGAGGAAAGCTTAGTCCTCGATTCGTTGGACCCTTTGAGATCTTGGAGCGTTGGTGAGGTAGCGTATCGTTTGGCGTTACCGCAATCCTCGGCGAATGTGCACGATGTGTTTCACGTATCTCAACTCCGTAGGTATGTTCGAGATGAAACGCACGTATTGGATCATTCGGAGCTAACAGTACGAGAAGACTTGACTTTTGAGAAGCGACCGATTGAAATTGTGGATCGAGGGGAAAAGGTTCTTAAGAACAAGGTGATCCCTCTTATGCTTGTTTTTTGGGGTAATCGCTCGGATGGAGAGTCCACTTGGAAACGAGAAGATGAAATCCGGCAGAAGTTCTTCACCTTTTCTTGTAGTCTTTCTATCTTCGTGTTTTTGGAATTTCGAGGACGAAATTCTTTTGCAGTTGGGTATAATGTAACACCCGAGCCCAATGCTACTATTTTCAGTTACTATTTGAGCGTAGTGTGGTACTCATTTCACTTATCTTGCTTGATTGTTATTTACTGTAAATTTTACCCGGCAAATTCATTTCTGCATATAACAATTTATGGCATCTAAAATAAAATTAAAAATATCCATCTTGCCCTACTTGATACCCCTAACCCTGTTGTAGCGTCTGTGCATCGTGTTCTCGTCCCGTTCAGTGAAACGGGCGAGTTTGGACGGCTACGTGCACGTACGTGTGTCCGTTTTGGGGGTATGCTTTTTGATCATAAAACACTTCATTTTCACTTTTGGATCCCGCTTAAAATCCTATTATTTCAATTTCAAATTTTTGGACCCGACCCGGGCGCGATTTGGAAATGTTTTATTTTGCGCCAAAATCCCAAATTTTAATATATTTTAACCTCTCGTATATTTCATTTCCTTAACCATCTCATATATTTGTAACTGTTTAAGATTTTAAAATTCTTAAATCTTTTTAATAAAATCCTTCCTTCTCAACCAATCGCATCCTCCCCTTTTACCCCGTGGGCCCCAACTTCTCTCTCCTCTCTCTCTTCCATCTCTCTCTCTCTCCCTTAAATCTCTCTCTATCTCTCTCTCCCCCATATCTCTCTCTCTCTCATCTCTCTCTCTCTCTCTCTTATATTTAAACCCTATTTCTCCTTCCTCCTTTTTCTTTTCTCAACAGCGTTAACCCATACAACCCCAGCTACCGCCGCCTCCTTCACCTCGCCGCCGACCACCCCACGACCTCGTCACCACCACCCCATAACCTTCATCCTAACCTCCTCCGCTTCCTCCTCTTCCCTTCCTATCCCCGAGAACCCACGACCCGAACACCTGCAACCCCCGAGCAACCCTGGAACCCTTCATCACCGGCGACCCGACGTCGCCACCACCCGACCTCGTCTTCCTCATCCCCATCTCCGATCCCCAACGCCACAAACCACCACCACCATCAACCTCACCACCTTCCCGACCGCAAACAACAGCCACCCAGGAAACCCCACCGCCGACGACTTCCCTCGTCGTCGCCTCCCGCCATCATCCTCGCCTCCTCGCCCTTTCATCTCCACCGCACCCTCCTTCCTCCTTCTTTCAACCCCGTGCACCCTGCACTTGCTCCCGCGGCCATCTGCACATTACTCTGCACTTGTTTGCGCCACCGGATCTGTCGCCGTCGGTGGTTTCGCCTCCGTGCCCCGACCTTCGTACAACCCCCGTAAGCCTTCTCTCCACCATCCTTCCTCACTTCTCCTTTTCCTTCCATTCTTCCCTTCTCTTGTTCCACTCATCATTTTCCATTATTTCATGTTTACTGTTTTCTTGATTTGCCGGAATCCGACGATGCCGACGACGTATCCCGACGTTCCAGCGGAGTACCCCCGACCCGTGTGGTTCCACTGTTCGTCGTTTGGGTTCATTCCCTGAACCGTGCGCCCGTCGCGAGTTTTCCCCGCTGACGTTTATCGTTCCGTATTCCCGGTTCGCGACCCGTCGAGGCAAGTACCCCTTGCCACATGCTATACAATATTTACATATATATTATGACACCCTAAACCTGTAAATTTAACTTTGGTACAATCATTTCTCATTTCCATGTACAATATTGTTATATATCATTTTATCTTTAAACTTGGAACCTACAGTTTGCAATTGAACCTAATAACCACATTTACCTGTTTAATCACATATTTAATATTAACAAGGCTTATGGCTTTTATCTCTATAATTTTGTTCCATTCGGACACTCGTATTCATTTTAACATGTAATAGCTGTATTGAACCTTTATATAAATCATTGCACCTCTAAAAGTGCTTAAACTTGTTAACATGATTAAAAGGCCATAATTGTCTTACTGCATGCTTATATGGTTGAAATCATATCTGTGACACAATTGATAATGGTATTGCTAATTGAATGAAACTGCTTATTGCTTACTTCATTGCTTATCTCATGCTGTTGATACCCATGCTTGATTATATAACTGATTGTGAGCACACCTGTGATATCGCTTGCTTCTTGACTTGTCTTGCTACCTACACATTGATTGACCCGACATGGTACAGTATACTGCTTGACTTGACCTGATGTACCATGACCTGATCCGTTACCTGATCTTGTGTCTAATGCCAACAAACCTGACATGTAGTCCTCATGGACCATTCCTGTTGTCTATCCAGACAAACCTGTTTACCTGATCATGTGTTGGCATTTGTTTCTTGATTTCGGGATACCTGACTTGACTTGCACATATAACTTGGGGTTATGGGGAAATCAAAGGTGAAGCCTGACTTGTAACTCGACAGTTCACTACCTGTCCTGAGTGTACACATTCCTGTTTTGTGCATAGCGGCATGTCTCGGTTTCGGCCGAGAATATTGTGGCCGTGGTCCCGGGTATGTACGGGATACTATCGAGTGTACACACTCCTGTTTTGTGCCTAGCGGCATGTCTCGGCTGCAGCCGAGAATATTGTGGCCGTGGTCCCGAGTATGTACGGGATACTATTGAGTTACATCGATGATTCATCAATTTGATTTCAAAGACTTTAGAACAGAGAACCTGATAGCACAGTTTAGTTTACCCACTGCACACTACCCTGCACTGCTCTGATTCATATTATTGTTACTCTTGCTTATTCCATGTTTATATTCGCATTGCTGTTTATTATGTTATTACTTGATGACTTGACGCGCTGACGTCTGGGTTTTGTATGGCCCAGATTCTTCTACCCTGTTGCAGACTGATTAGGAGTTTTGTCGCTGTTAGACGAGCGGTGAGGTTCCTGTCAGTATGTAGTTTCACTCCAGGTGCTTCATTTATTGTATCTTTTGGCTTCCGCATATTATTATCTCTTGACTCTTTTATTCTGGCTTATGGACATGTACTAGATAGTTAGTTTACTTTTCTGTTCTTGATATCTCCACAGCCGTAATGTGACTGTGGAAGGATTTTTTCCTATCCACAGGTAGCATGGTTGGCTATGTCACGTGCCCACTTTAGCGTACTTTGGGAAGCGGGGCGTGACAGTATCGGATAACCTAATGCGTGTAATCGAAACACTAGAAACTAGCAAAGTGGTTCCAGATTTTGCTACACAAATATTTTGTAAAAGTTGCACATACCACAAGACCACACACAACCCCAAACACCCCCTGACCAAAATACAACCCTCATCCCCCACTCTGGCCGCAAATTGCGGCCAGAACCAATAAATCTGCGGCCATCTTGAAAGCGATGGGGCTTAGGTTTTTATGGTGGGTTCTAGGTCACAACACTAGGTCACTGTGATGCGACCTTTTCCAACAAATACCTGCTTTGATAGCAGATCATCCGAGACCCAAATCTACACTAAAAATACGATATTTGCACGAAACGAAACTTTACGGGTTCTAACTGAAACTTACAAGCTACAAAACATTAAAAAGTCATAATTAACAGATATAGATCATTACCTACTCCCACAAGATCAAAGATCCTAGCTTTCAAAGTTCTAAGGGATCCTAGAGGCAAAACAATGTTTATGAAGTGATTCGGGTGAGATTTTGTGATGTTTGTGAAGATTTTGTGATGGAAGTGATAAGGCTTCAGTTTAAGGGTTGAGGGAAAGTGGAAATAATGAGAAAAAGAAAGAGAGTGGGTGAGAATGAGAGTGTGTGAGGTGAAAAGAGAGAGAGGTG
The DNA here is from genome assembly GCA_030015575.1 of Agapanthus africanus. Classification (NCBI taxonomy): domain Eukaryota; kingdom Viridiplantae; phylum Streptophyta; class Magnoliopsida; order Asparagales; family Amaryllidaceae; genus Agapanthus; species Agapanthus africanus. The sequence continues at coordinate 348,633,733 of JASDDO010000031.1, read as the reverse complement.
AGTGTAGGGTAAGATAAGTCCTTGTGCTTACTCTCTCCCCCTCACCTCCTTTAATGCCCATTAATGCCCTCCATGATTCACCTTGCCACCTCCTCCCATCTAAACAAATATCTTACACAAATATCTAGGGTTAGGGTTAAGGTTTAAATAAGGATTAGGATTTGGTTAAGTTGTCATGGTCACTAACTAGATTAGCACAAGCAAACCCTCACATTAACGTGCACACATGTATGCAAGCCCAAAATAATTAATAATAAAATATTAATTAATTGTTATAAAATGTGAGGAACCCAAATCGGTAAACTTTTTACAGAAAACCCGCATTATCGCTTAATTAACACTAATCGCAAATCTAAGGTGTTAGAGTTCTTAAAAAAGCCTGCACGATTTTCTGAGACCATAAAATTGATTTTTTGACCACTTTTAAAATTCGACAGAAACTAAAAAAATGGAATTTTGGTTTTGTAAAATTCATTCGATCGTTATTCTAAACACGTTGAAACTATCTAGTATAGGTTTTCAAACCTGGCTCTAATACCATGAAAGATTACACTAGCGCCCCGGCCAACCCCCGTGGCCAAATGCTAAACAAAAATTTTATAACGATAAAAAACTTGGCGCTAGAATAACACTAAACCGGAGCTTTACCATAAACCTAGTTAGCTAGTTAGGGTTCTATCTACTATGATAGAATGTATACCTAAAGAAAACGAGTCCTACGGGTCTTTGATCCTCTTCTTAAGCTCCTCGATGGAATTATGGATCGTGCTTGAACTCCGGCCTTATAGTATCAACGATGATCCACCCGAGAGCTCCAACCTTGAGCTAAACCTCTAACTTGAGGTAACTAGAATACTTAGCTTGCTAATCTAAGAATACTAGAGTGTGAAGAGTGTGATTTTAGTGGCTTAGTCTCACAAGCCCTTGATTCTCAACACATGAGACATTAGGGTTTGAGAGAGGAAGAAGGAGAGAACCATGAAAGAGGATGAGAGTAAGAATAATGAAGAGAGCTCTCATATGAGGAAAAAGAATAATAAGTTTTATTAAGATAATTGTGATGGTTCATTTGATTTGACCATTATCATGACACAATTAATGAGAAGCAAAATACCTTGTGCTCAACAAAAATATCTAAGTCAATAATGGTCAACAAGTCAAATGGTCAAACCAATCAACCATGACACAATTATCTCTAATAAAGATTAGTAAACAATTTCCTCCATCTCATTATGGTTTTAATCAAGTCAATGGTCAAAACCCTAATGAGGTGTCTCCTTCTCTGTCCCTCTCAACCGTATATACATTCCCGCATCTGTGTTCCGAGAAACATGAATACAATGAGACGAAGCCAATCGAATAATCAAATACTAGGATCCAGCTTAAACTAAAGCCCACTAGTATTGTCCGCTCGAGCACCACACGCGTACAACTACACGTATATGATCGAACCCTGTCGTACAACCATACGACCTCTACTCGTTTCGCCCGAAGTTGGGAAACCCTCTGTATGGGACTCTAAAGACTCGACAGTACTCTGGCAGTGGGTTTAACCACAAGCATATCAGCGGAACTAGCTGTACTTAACGTCTAACCTGGTAGCTGTCGAAAGGAAGGCCGACGAGCAAACTCGTCCGAACTCCAACTGAGCCTATCTGTGACAATATCCGCACAGTCTGGTCTCTTCGTCAAAGAGTATCGCATACCGGGTCTAGGGGGTGGTGAACGTCAGACCCTAATATCCTGATTATTCGTGCCGATGTGGCTCAGGACCAATCTGGGAAACTACTGATCAACCTATCTGTAAATCCCAACTGCCTTGGCCAAGGTCTTATGGTCCTGAAAAATCGATCACTGTGCGATATCAACTCCCAATACCAGGAGAGACGAATCCCCAACAATCGCTCGCTGCGTCCATGTGGCTCTGGCTGAAGCCAACCAAAACCTGTTTGCACAATTCAGTAGAGCCGTGGTAAGGCAGTGATCAAAACTCAGTGGGAACTCACACGAGACAAATGTCGATCTTAGGTCCAAAGACTAACCTGTACACATGTCACCTGAGAACTTCCATCTGACGATAGGTATAGTACCATCTGGAAGTTCTCGGTGAGTCTGTCCAGTATACTCACCCCTAGTGAGCACTTGTATACGATCTTAGGTGCATCACACCAATGGCTGCAGGACCAACCATCCCCCGACGGGGCTAGAAACGTATACACTAGTATACTCTGGAGTATCAATGCCCAGTCTCGATACTCACGCGACTAGGGACCATTTAAGGATGTGCTTATAGACTACCCTACTCCGACAAGTATGATCGCCATCACAACGCAGGTAGTCAAGCAAGATCCTAGGGGCTTTATCAACATGTAACCGCAATATGTAATAACGAGTATGACATATGCCATGTTAAGATAAAGACAAACCATAATAGTATACTATTGTATCGAGTCTTCATCAATATGTGCAAGCTAGATATAACAACAATAGAAATAAATACACATATCCTGACAAAGACAGGTCAAATAATATACAATAAAACTGAGCTATATTGTCCTGTACATACATATCCCTAGCATCCATATGTATACATATACAATACTGGCCTCTATGGCATATATATCTAACATGGTTGTGGGATCAACTATCGCCCCTAAGGGACAAGAAATGTACATGCTAGTCTACTTTGGAATATCGATACCCTAGTCTCGATATTCCCCGACTAGGAACTAATTAAAGGATGTACTTTTGGACCACCCTAGCCCCACTAGTATGATCTCATCATAATCGTGGTAGTCAAGTACATATCCTAAGAGCTTTATCAACATGTGAGAGTAAGACAGTAAAGAATACTATTCAACATGTTAAGATAAAGAGTATCCAGATAGTATACTATCAAGTCGAGCAAGAAAGTCCACTATATATATGTCCAAGCATCTATTATAATATACATCAATGTACAATAATGGCCTCTAGGGCATACATATTCTTAACAAATAGCCCATATATGTTGTGGATCCACGGCCAACTAATGGCCGTAGGATCCGTGATTTTGGAAATTGGATCTTGATGGCATATCTAAACCTATGAGGTCTAGGGTTTTTAATTTGAGGGCTATATAAAGGACCGAGGGCTAAAGTTAAAATCTATCACCTTTAACACGAAGCAAATCACTATCAAGAACAAGAGATCCACGACAGGTCTGCTATTCGACGTGATAGAGCGAGATGAATATCTACGAAGCATCTACTCCTTACGAGACAGAGATTGAAAGCAACTTCTTCTTCTAAACTAAATTCGTAGGATTTGTACTTTTTGCTGGGTTCCTTAGCATCCTCCCTATGTTCTCTAAGGCATCTAGTATGCAATTTTAAAATTTTTAGTGTGCTAAGAAATCCATAATCGAGAATCTAACTAGAGGATTATGGTAGTTATACATGTAAACAACTTTACACTAAGTTAAATGGGAATACAACCTTTGTTGACCGGTCCTTCACTTCAAAAGCTCCATGTAGTGGTCCTATTGCTCTGAGTAGTGGTTTCCCGGACTCTCCTTTGGCTCCACTAGGTGAAAGGAACGAGCTTGCTCAAGGATCTTCGAGGCCGAAGATGATCTACGTCGAAGAATCTCTAACTCAAGCCACCTCTTCACTAATTTGATGAACTAGGGAAGAAACAACCTATACTAAATGGCTAGTTTGGTATAGATTGGTGAAGTAGGAATTTTTCTCACTATAGAATATTTTCTCTCTCTTTCTTTTCTTTTCTCATTCAAAACTAGAGAGCAAGTGAAAGAGATGAAGAAAATGATCCAGTGATCCAAGTGTGAACCATGGGTGAGAAAATATCTAATATAACTCAAGTAGAGACTAAAACCATGGCTAAAGATAATGGTTAGGTAAATAAATATCTAGAGTAAAACAAAATTAGTGGATTTTAGTCAAAGCTTCTCTATGCTTCCATAAGCATCTTATCCATGCTAATTTCCACCTAATTTTTATTTTTACCTTAATATTTAAAAACCTAAATTATCTCTAGTTAGGTATGAGTCTCACACACCCATGTCCAATGTATCATCTAACATGACACAAAATAAATACATTAGCATATATCACATATATATTAAATGTATAATGAGAAAACATTTTCTTAAGCGAGATAATATTAGTTAATGTATATCAATATATCAAATATATAATTACACATTAAATTATTAAATCAACACTGGATTTAATAACCTGGATGTATCACATACAACCGACTAATATCTTTTATATGCATATCACATATACATAAAACATATCATTTAATCAACACTTGATTCAACAATCCGGTTATATCCCATATAATCTATATAACGAGATTAGAACACTGTATCAAATACACGTATTAATCTCGGTCCCGCACATATCACATATGTGCTCTACTTCGTTTCGCATGAGCTAGGAAACCACTGTGTAGGACTCTAATGACTCGTCAATACGCCGGTAGCAGGTGATGATCATATCAGTCCCCCACAAGCCATCAGCGATACTAGCTGGACGTAACGAATACCCGGGTATTGAGCGACCAGAAGATCAACAAGCAAGCCTGTCCATACTCCTGTGAACCCAATAAGTAACACTATCGTACAGTCCGGTCTCTTCGTCTGATATGTAGCATATCGAGTCTAGGGATGATAAACGTCAGACACCAGTAAATTGATAATTCATGCCAATGTGAGGCTCATAACGGGTCAAGAAACTACCGATAACACTTACCAGTAAATCTCCGTATCATCCCTGGCCAAGGACTTCATGTTATGTCCAATCGAGCACAGCGCAACATCAACCCCCAATACCGGGAGAGACGAATCCCCTCCTATCGCTCGTTGTCTCCATGCGACTCGGGACTGTAGCCAAAAACCACCGTTTTACATGCTCTCTTGAACGTGGTAAGGTGGAAATCAAAGCACAGTGGGAATCACACAAGATTTTATGACAATCTCGGGTCTACAGACTAACCTGTACCAGTGTCGCCAGAGAACTGCTATCTGACGTTGGGTATAATACCATCTAGGATTTCTCAGCGAGTCTTGTTCATTATACAGAGTCTCCACTGAGCACCCGTATACCAACTTTGATGTCAAACACCAATGGATATGGGATCATCCATCGCCCATCATATGGGTCAAGAAACGTATACGCTGGTCTACTCTGAAATATCGATGCCCCGTCTTGATACAGCCTCGACTAGGAACAATTAAAGGATGTACTTGTGGACTACCCTGGCCCCTCTAATATGATCTCCGTCATAGTCCTAGTAGTCAAGTCCATATCCTAAAGGCTTTATCAACATGTAACAGAGAGATAATACAAGTACACATGTTAAGAAAAGACCAACCAGATAGCATACTATCATGTCGAGCAAGGAAGTCCTCTCTATATATGTCCAAGCATCCACTATAATATACAATCATGTACAATAATAGCCTCTACGACATATATACAACTACCAATCCACCACTTGCACTAAGGCCAGTTGTTGTAGCATCGCATACCCAACATCCCTTAATGTTTTTCTAGGGAAAGGCCTTTGTGAGTGGATCCGCCGTGTTATTCTTCCTTTCAAATCTCCTGACCTCAATCTCCCGGAGATCAACCATCTCCCTGATCTGGGGATACCGCCTAAGATTATTTGTGGATCACTAATGGGACCAGGGTTCTTAGGATAAAGCCACAACTCCATTGTCACCATAATGGTAGGAACCTCACCAAGTTCATCTCATGAACATGTTTATCCAGACGGCCTTTTTAGTAGCATCGTTGGTAGCGATGTATTCAGTCCTTGATCATCGAGTCTGCTACGATATCTATCTTGGAACTCTTCCAACATACCATCCCTCCACTGAGGGTAAAGATAAATCCCGAGACTGTCTTACAGTCGACCTTATCACACTGGAAGCTTGAATCGGTAAAAGACTCCATCTGGAGTTCACCATTACCAAATACCAAGAACATTTCTTCAGTGCTTCTCAAGTACTTAAGAATGTTCTTCACAGCTATTCAGCGTTTCTCCCTAGGATCTGATTGACACCTACTCACTACACCTAGTGAGTAGATACATCCTCTTAGATCTATCTCTATAGATCTTAATCACTGGATGTTGGAGGCATCACCCAGATCCTCCATGGAGAAACATTGTGATAAGAGGAGCTTGACCGAGTGTAGCATAGGAACACCATTTCCTATCAAGAGTATGCCATCCATGTACAATACGAGGAAGACAACCTTACCCTCTACAAACTTCTTGTATATATAAGGTTCATCTACCTTTTTGATGAAGTAAGACTCTTTGACTGCCACATCAAAACAGAAGTTCCATCTCCGCGATGCCTGCTTATTCGTAAATTGATTTAAGCAACTTGCACACCTTCCGCTCCTCCCACTGTCTACAAAGCCCTCTGGCAGTGTCATGCACACGCTCTCTTCTAAATCACCATATAGAAAAGCGGTCTTGACATCAATCTTCCAGATTTCGTTGTCATGGTATGCAGCGATGGCAAGTAGGATCCGGATGGACTTAAGCATAGCCACTGGAGAAAAGATTTCATCAAAATCCACACCTGGTTATTGACGAAAACCTTTTGCAACAAGTCTAGCTTTGAATGTCCCAACTTTTCCATCTACACCATGAATCTTCTCAAGATCCACTTGCTCCCGATGGGTTTTACCCCTTCAGGTGCAACTACCAAAGTCCATATATTGTTAGTGTATATGGATTCCATCTCAGATCGCATAGAATCCAACCATTTCACAGAGTCCCTACTTGTGTCCTGCACGAAACTAGTTGGGTCATCATCTTCCATGATGCAATCCTCGCTCGCACTGTCATTGAGAAAACCGTAGTATCTCTCAGGCGGATGAGGTACCCTACAAGATCTGCGGAGAGGCTGAGGTTCGTCGAGAAATATTGAATCCTCTGGTTCTACCAAATCATCAGATGTTAGTTTGTCAAGCTGAAACTTCTTCCAGTTCTACTTCATGACGGCTAATTTCTTCAATAAGAAAATTCCTTTTCTAAAAAGGTAGCATGCTGAGAAACAAAACACCTTTTTCCCCTAAGTGTGGTAGAAGATATACCCTCGCGAATGTTCGGGATATCCAACAAACTTATACAGTACCGACCATGCCTCGAGTTTGTCCGGATTTTGGTTTTCAACATAGGCCGGACAACCCCATATCTTAAGTCGTTTAAGAGATGGTCTCTTCCCATTCCATATCTCATATGGAGTGGTAGGCACTGATTTGGATGGAACACTATTCAATAGGTATGCAGCTTCTAAAGAGATTAATCCTCAAAAGTAAACAGGTGACTCAGCGTTACCCATCATAGAGCGCACCATATCTCATAGGGTGTGATTCCTCCCCCAATACACCGTTGTGCTATGGTGTATATGGAGGAGTAAGACGAGAGATAATCCCATTTTCTTTTAAATAATCCTGGAACTCCGTGCTCAAGTATTCTCCTCCCCGTTCAAATCGAAGGACTTTAATACTTCTGCTCATTTGGTTCTCTACTTTGCATTTATATTCTTTGAATCTCTCAAAAGCTCCAGATTTGTGTTTCAAGAAGAACACATGTCCGTATCTAGAGAGATCATTAGTGAATGTAATGAAGTACAAGAAACCATTCCTGGCATGTGTAGACATAGGACCGCATACATCACTATGTATCAGTCCCAAGAGTTCAGTAGCTCTTTCTCCGTGTCCAGTAAATGGAGTTTTGGTCATCTTGCCTTTGAGACATAACTGGAAAGTTTCACAAGATGTAAATTCGAACGGATTCAAATATCCATCCTTATGTAACTTAGCTAGTCGTGTTGTTAGTTATATGTATACCCTAGAGGCCATTACTGTACATACGATGTATATTGTAGTGGATACTAGGACATATATAGGGAGGACTTTCTTTCTCGACATGATAGTATGCTATCTGGTTGTACTTTATCTTAACATGTACTCAGATTGTCTCTATGTTACATATTGATAAAGCCCTTAGGATATGTACTCGACTACTGGGACTATGATGGGATCATACTAGTGGGGCCACGGTAGTCGACGAGTACATCCTATAATAGTTCCTAGTCGTGGGTGTATCGAGACAGGGCATCGATGCACCAGAGTAGACTAGCGTATACGCATCTTGACCCATATGATGGGCGATGGATGATCCCATATCCATCGGTGTTTGAAATCAAGGATGGTGTACGGGTGCTCAGTGGAGACTGGGTACACTGGACGGAATCGCCGAGAACTCCCAGATGGTATTATACCATACGTAAGATGGCAGTTCTCCGGTGACACTGGTACAGAGTAGTCTGTTGACCCGAGATCGTCATAGAGTCTTGTGTGATTCCCACTGTGCTTTGATTTCCATCATACCACGTCCAAGAGGGCGTGCAAAAAGGTGGCTTTTGGGTACAATCCCGAATCACATGGAGGCAATGAGCGATAGGAAGGGATTCGTCTCTCCCGGTATAGGGAGTTGATGTTGTGCTGTGTTCGATTGGCTATAACCGGAAATCCCTGGCCAGGGTTGCTGAGATTTACTGGTAAGTGTTATCAGTAGTTTCTCGAACTGTTATAGACCTCATATCGACACGACTTATCAAGCTACTGGGGTCTGACGTTTACTACCCCTAGGCGAGATATGCGACATATCAGACAACGAGACCGGACTGTACGGGAGTGTTACTATTTGGATTCACAGGAGAATGTACAGGCTTGCTTGTTGATCTTCTGAGCGCTCAATACCTGGGTGGCTGTTACGTTTAGCTGACCGCTTGCAGCTTGTGGGTGTTTGATATGATCATCACCTACTGCCGGTGTATTGACGATTTTTTAGAGTCCTACACAGAGGTTTCTTGACTCAGGCAAAACGGAGTAGGAGCACATATGTGATATGTGCGGGACCGAGGATAATGCGATATGTGATACCGTATTATATTCTCGCGATATTTGATATCAGCCGGGTCATCGGATCAAGTGTTGATTCGATGAATCGGTACGGATAAATATTAGTCGGTTATATGCGATATAGCCGGATTGTCGGATCAAGTGTTGATTCGATAATTTAATGTATAATAATATATATGATATATTAAATTATATTAACTAATATTTGCTCACTAAAAGATTCTTTTTCTCACTCGGGTAATACATTGATGTATATGCGATATATGTTAAATGTATTATTTTATTTTGTTACGATAAATATTATATATGTGATATATAATATTGTAACATGATATGATAACTAATGCAACTTGTTTAGTAGAGATTAAACATGGTTAGGTTTTGATTAGGGTTAAGGTTTTCTAGAAGTTTCTAGAAGCATTCTTTTTTTTGTTTTGGAAAGGATATTTTGCTAGATATTTCCTTAACCTAACCAAACCTTTAACCTTAGTCAAATCTCTACAAGGGTTAGTTTGACCATGGTTGCATTATTCATCATATCATTTCTTTTTCTATTCATCACAAAAGGTTTAAAAAAAGATTTATTGTTCATCTTCTTCTTCCTTGAGTTCTTCTTGAAAAGTTTTCTTGCTTTGATAAAAGTGATGAATAAATATGAGAAAAAGATAAATAAAGAGAGCAAAAATCCTACTTCATCATCCTCATCTTCCTTTGCCATTTAGATGAGGATGTTCACATCATTTCATGAGTGTTAGCTTGTGTTAACGGAACTTCAAGGTAGATCATCTTAGTATCGAAGATCGGAAGCAAAGGTTGCATCTTTCTCTTTGTGGAACCTCTCGAGAGTCCGGAACCCGATGATCGCAGCGAAGGGACCACAACACGGAGCATATGAAGTGAAGGACCGGATCTACAAAGGTTGTAATCCCTCTCACTTAGTGGTAAAGTGTTTAGCATGCTTGTTTTTGCCTAATCTCTAGTTTAAAGTTCCGTATTCGGGTTGTTCGGCACGGCTAATTTTTTAATCGGGCATGGTTGATGCCCCGTAGACCCTTGTGCGCGTGCCTAGCAACCCTACAGTGGTATCAGAGCCAAGCTAGAGCTTTAGGCGAAGTCTAGACGGAGTTTGAAGTCCGATCGAACCGATACCCCAATATTTCCATGCTCTCTGGACATTTTCTGAATTTGTGGATTTTTGAGAATTAAAAATATGCAGAAAAATCAGCAGGTATTTCTAAGAATTACTGTGAAGTTCGAGCACCTAAGTCCACCAAAGCGCGGCGGAACCGCGGCATTAGCATGCTAATGCGGCGGTTCCGCGGCCGTTTAGTCTCTTCATGCATCGAATTTTGCACAGTAACTCCTACTTTGCAGTGCTGGTTTTCTTGGGAATTTTTAATATTTATTCAAGAGTTGAATTTTCTGGGTTGTATTGGGAGTTCGTAGATTCGATCAGATTGTCTAATTTTGTCTATGTGTTTTTCGGGATAATTTTTAGAAACTGTTAAAAAGTTCGAACGAATATCAATAACTCACTTTTCCCCTGTCGGAAAATTTTTCAAATGTTGGATTTTTTTCTCGTGTTTAAGAATGTTCTAAGTCGTGCAAGTAACTCGGTGGACCCTTTAGAAGACAACAAACCTTAACTCGATTATGTGACCGTCTTGAACTGCCTTTTGAACCTTAGGGTTTGGGGCAGTACGGCGTGCCACATGTGAGGCGTTGGCTTGACCCTTCTACGGCTGGACCATTGGTACTGTGGCATGTGATGGATGTTTTTTTAAACTGATTTCAAGTGTTGAGATATATTGGGGAAATCTTGGGTGTTTGATGATTCGATCGGAAAGTTTAACTTTGTCTATTTATCTGGAATGTGATACAATATTTGGAATCCACAGGTAGTTATGAGATAACTAATTTGAATATTATAAACATAGCAGTTTAGTCTCAGATGATCGGTTGCCACGGAATTTTGATGTGATCAAAAGTCCGTCGCAATCACGTAGAGTACGCGGATACTCGTCGGGTAAACTTAATAGACAGCTACGCCCCATAGCCCCGACCAAGTGACTGTAAGAGAACCCTGTCGCCGAAAGCATCCGTTCGGGTGCTCGCGGCAGCGGTGTTCCGCCTTAGTGCACTTCGTCGACGGCATCCAGGGGTGCGGCCGTCTACTAAAGTTTGCAACGAGCATTCGATCAGGACGTCGGGAATCCTGTTGAATTGCCCGACTTGACATTGAAAAGAGTTTTCGATGATGAGACTAAAATGCGGGGTTTATAAATGTTAGGCATGCGATGTCTAAAGAATTCATTTGGTTAGGCATGCGATGTCTAAGAAGGTTGCGGATTCCAACTGTTGTAGTTTTACACTTTCTTTTCTGTGACCGTAAGCGTAGTATGTGGTGTATCGCCGGCTTCGTTGCTATACATCAACGACAATCGGGATACGCATACTTGCTTACGTTGATGATATGAGATATTATGTGTTGCTGTGATATGTTGTATTGGATCGTCGCTTTTGAATAGCCGGGGGTTTTATGTGAGATGAGAGTTTTTCCTTTTTCATTCATGTAAAATTCATTTGTATGTAATATTCTTTTATTGGGGCACTTCCAGGTAGCGGAAGATGTCACCGTTGTGTATTATTTACTTTTCCTCATTAGGTAGACCCAAGGAGGGGAGCACAAGTAACCGGGTTCTAGGGTCCAGTGGGAGACCATCTCGAGGAGTCGAGACCGGGTCTCCTAACCCTAGAATTGGCAGTGTTGCTTGCCGCTCTCGTAGGGGTCTAGGGATGTGGGTTTGGCTATTCATCGCGACCGTGGAATCCGTGTTTTATACAGGCTCGTATTGAAAACACGGACCTCCTAGTATATCCAATATTTCATATATGTTCTTCTGCTGCAATGTTCTTTGATGAGATCATATTACTACCTGAGACGAATGTTTATATTATATATATGAGATATATGTTATATTGCAGATTTCGTTTCAAAAAGAGAAGCTTGCGAAGCATAATTAAAATGGGACTTCATTAATGAGATTAATGAAACTAAAAGAAGCCTAAGATGTTGTAGAAACTTGTTTAAAAACTGGTAGCTCTTGTTCTTGCTTTGCATAGCGGTGTTCCTTGTAGAACATCCAGCACCTTATTCGATAAGGAAAGGACCGAGATCCCTTCACCGGGAGTGACTCCTTTAGCGATAACTGGCAGATGCTACAACCCTCGGTTTGTCTTTTGATTGCTCCTATAGTTCCTGCTTTGCATAGTGATATTTGTGAAATATCCTGCACCTTATTCGATGAGGAAAGGGCCGACGATCCCTTCATCGGGAGTGACCCCTTTAGCAAAACTAGAAAAGCCTCAAAAACACTCCATTTAAAATCACTCGATTCTACGACGATATCAAGTTCATTACGCAAAGGGTTTTCTGAAAAACCCGTCGTAGCCCTCCGTCATTTCAGATAAGTACTTCATAGTATTCGTGCTGCGTTTGTTGACCTTGTCAAGGCGTAGTATGCGGTAGCTATTTATGCTTATCTGCATAAGCATATGATGCGATTGGATTAGGGTAGTCGTGCGACTTTATTGACCTTGTCAAAGGTCGTGCGGGTGGGTTTAATTCAATCAGGAAATGACGGGTTGAACTTGACTTGCGGTCTATGGTTTGTTGAGCTTGTCAAGGTCATAGATCGCTTGGGGTAAAATATTTTTGGGAATTTCAAGTGTTGAAATTTGCAATGAGATTGCATACCTTCTATAAGATAGTTGGATCCCGATGCCCGCTGCGAGTAAGAGTTACTCCTGGGAGAGTTTTACACATTACAATTAGCCGATCAAGTAGGTGTCTAGAAAGGTGTTAATGGGGTTACGCCTCTGGAAAAACGAGGTTTACTTTAATTAGGTTCGTGCGAAAGCACGGGGGACCTCCCTCAAAGTACCGACACTGGCCTGGCTGAAAGATTGGCGAACTTGTAGCGTGTAATTAATCCCGGCTAGTCTTTCCTTTTAGGGTCTGAAGGAAGATTTGATTAAAACAGTGGGAGACATCCTGATTAGATATATTAGATAACCAATTTAATCTTGCAAGAGCATACGCTGAGTGTTTTCTTCTCTCTCTCTCCAGATAGCGACCATATCACGCCTTAATCAAGATAATAAAACGGATATATTGACCGAACCCGCTTGTTATACTGAGCTGGGGAACGTTGGTCCCGCTCCAACTTATAATTGTTATAGGACAGAGCAGGAAATTGGGGAATACCAGATTTCCCGTGCCGCCCAAACGAAGAAAGTGCATGTTGATGCATCATCTTCGGGTGTGTTCATTACATAGAACTGTTTCTCAGTATCCTTTACATCCTGGGTATGTGATACCGGATCAGGATCCCGTATATGTAATCTGTTACATGGGCTACAGATAGGTAGAGAACTGAGAACGGGTGATAAGTTTCATGAGACAGAAAACGGTGCAAGTGTTGCAGCCAAGTCTGTTGGTCACTGTCACCCTGTATTACCAGAATACATTGATTCTGAACAAATGTTATTAGATACCGAACCTGATATACAAAATCATATCAGTCTCTTTATTAGTAAAGAAAGGATATAATTTTGTATTGTTGGATAATGTTTTGAACATTTCCTATATCAAGAGTTGATCGGTTCAGGCACGTTATCTAAAAGTATTGTCGTTCTAAATCAAACTACAGTTCTTAGTATACGGAACACACACAAGAGGAAGAGTTCAGAAATGAACGAATCCTTCTTGAGGTATTGTAGACTAGGTCATATCAATGCGACCCGACTAGCTAAGTTACATATAGATGCATATTTAAAATTAGTTTGAATTTACATCTTGTGAAACTTGCCGGTCATGTCACAAAGATAAGATGACCACAGCTCTGTTTATTGGAAACAGAGAAAGAGTTAGTGAACTCTTGGGATTGATACATGTTGATGTATGTAAGGTCCCCTGTCTACACATGCCAAGATCGGTTCTTTCTACTTCATTACATTCTCTGATAATCTCTCAAGATTCAGACATATGTTTCTGTTGAAACACAGGTCCGAACCTTTTGAGATATTCACAGAATATAAATTAGAAGTAGAGAACCAAAATACGGGTAAAAGTATTATGTCCTATGATGTGATCAAGGAGGAGAATACTTAAGCACGGAATTCCTGGACTATTCTAAAGGAGAATGAGATTCTCTCTCAGCATTACTCCTCCGTATACACCACAACACGTCGGTGTATCGGGGTGGAGCCATAGCACCCTATGTGATATAGTGTGCTCTATGATGAGTACTATTGAGTTTCCTATTTCCTTTAGGGAGTTATGCACTTGAGAAGCTGCATACCTATTGAATAGGGTTCAAATCAAATCAGTTGCCTACCACTTCATATGTGATATGGAAAGGGAAGAGCTATATCTTAAGCTTGTTAAGATTTGGGGTTGTCCGGCCTATGTCTAAAAGCAAAATCCGGACAAGCTCGAGGCAAGGTCTGTTATGTACAACTGGAAAGGTTCCAGCTATACAAAATGCAGCTGATGATTTGGTAGAACCAAAGGATTCAATAGTTTCCAACGAACCTCAGCCTCTCCGCCGATCTAGTAGGGTTCTTCACCCACCTGAGAGATACTTCGGTTTCTCTATGACAGTGGGAGCGAGGATTGCATCATGAGATGATGACCCAACTAGTTTCGAGCTGGCCATCAGGAGTGGGACTCTGTAAGAATGGCTGGATGCTTATCGATCTGAGATGGAATCCTTATACACCAACAAAGTATGGACTTTGGTTGCTTTATCTGAAGGGTTAAATCCCCATCAGGAGCAAGTATATCTTGAGAAGATTACTTGGTGTACATGGAAAAGTTGAGACATTCAAAACTAGACTTGTTAAAGGTTTGCATCATAGACCAGGTATGGATTATGTTAAAACCTTTTCTAAGGATCTATGCTTAAGTCCATCCAGGTCCTACTTGCCACGGCTACATATCATGACTACGATATCTGGTGGTTGGGTGTCATGACTGCTTTTCTAAGTGATGTTTTAGAAGAGAACATCTATAAGTACACAGCCAGAGGGCTTCGTAGACAGTGGGAGCAGCGGAAACGTGTGCAAGATGTTTTATATGATAAAACAGGCATCGCGGAGTTGGAACATCTGTTTTGATGTGCTAGTCAAAGAGTTTGACTTCATCAAAATGGTAGATGAACCTTGTATATACAAAAAAGGTAGTAGGGAGTATGGTGGTGATCCTCGTAGAGTACGTGGATGACATACTCTTGATAGGGAAGGAGTTTCCTATGCTACGCTCGGTCAATCTCCGCTTATCACAACGATTCTCCATATAGGATCAAAGTGATACCTCCTAAATCCTGGGTTTTTGGATCTATGAGATAGATCTAATTGGATGTTAGGATTCTCACTAGTTGTAGTGAGATGGTATCAATCGATCCTGGGGAGAATCACTGGAAAGGTTCCAGGGTGATAAGGACGACTGAATGTCAGTCGCAGGCATTGTCTTTACCCTCAGTGGAGGGACGGTATGTTGGAAGAGCTCTAAGCTAGATACCGTGACATACTAGACGATTAAAGGCAAGATACATCGTTACCAAAGATGCTACCAAAAGAGGCAGTCTGGATATTTATAAGTTCATGAGATGAACTTCGTTCCTACCATTGTGTGACAATGGAGTTGTGGCTTTAGCCAAGGAACTTCCGTCCCATCAGAAATCCAGATATAATTCTTAGGCAGTATCACCTGATCATGGAGATGGTTGATCTCCAGGGAGATCAAGGTTAGGAGAGTAGACATAGAGGACAACAGCACGGATCCACTCACGAAGGCCTTTTTCCCAGTAGAGACTTTTATGGGATGGTTGAGTATGGGATACTTCAACCGCAGCTAATTGTTGGGTATGCGATACCATAACAGATGGCCCTAGTGCAAGTGGGAGATTGTTAGTTATATGTATGCCCTAGAGGCCATTACTGTACATACGATGTATATTGTAGTGGATGCTAGGACATATATAGGGAGAACTTTCTTGCTCGACATGATAGTATGCTATCTGGTTGTACTTTATCTTAACATGTACTCAGATTGTCTCTATGTTACATGTTAATAAAGCCCTTAGGATATGTACTCGACTACTGGGACTATGATGAGATCATACTAGTGGGGCCACGGTAGTCGACGAGTACATCCTATAATAGTTCCTAGTCATGGGTGTATCGAGACAGGGCATCGATGCACCAGAGTAGACTAGCGTATAAGCTTCTTGACCCATATGATGGGCGATGGATGATCCCATATCCATCGGTGTTTGACATCAAGGATGGTGTACGGGTGCTCAGTGGAGACTGGGTACACTGGACGGACTCGCCGAGAACTCCCAGATGGTATTATACCATACGTCAGATGGCAGTTCTCCGGTGACACTGGTACAGAGTAGTCTGTTGACCCGAGATCGTCATAGAGTCTTGTGTGATTCCCACTGTGCTTTGATTTCCATCATACCACGTCCAAGAGGGCGTGCAAAAAGGTGGCTTTTGGGTACAGTCCCGAATCACATGGAGGCAATGAGCGATAGGAGGGGATTCGTCTCTCCCGGTATAGGGAGTTGATGTTGTGCTGTGTTCGATTGGCTATAACCGGAAATCCCTGGCCAGGGTTGCTGAGATTTACTGGTAAGTGTTATCAGTAGTTTCTCGAACTGTTATAGACCTCATATCGACACGACTTATCAAGCTACTGTGGTCTGACGTTTACCACCCCTAGGCGAGATATGCGACATATCAGACGACGAGACCGGACTGTACGGGAGTGTTACTATTTGGATTCACAGGAGAATGTACAGGCTTGCTTGTTGATCTTCTGAGCGCTCAATACCTGGGTGGCAGTTACGTTTAGCGGACCGTTTGCAGCTTGTGGGTGTTTGATATGATCATCACCTACTGCCGGCGTATTGACGATTCTTTAGAGTCCTATACAGAGGTTTCTTGACTCAGGCAAAACGGAGTAGGAGCACATATGTGATATGTGCGGGACCGAGGATAATGCGATATGTGATACCGTATTATATTCTCGCGATATTTGATATCAGCCGGGTCATCGGATCAAGTGTTCATTCGATGAATCGGTACGGATAAATATTAGTCGGTTATATGCGATATAGCCGGATTGTCGGATCAAGTGTTGATTCGATAATTTAATGTATAATAATATATATGATATATTAAATTACATTAACTAATATTTGCTCACTAAAAGATTCTTTTTCTCACTCGGGTAATACATTGATGTATATGCGATATATGTTAAATGTATTATTTTATTTTGTTACGATAAATATTATATATGTGATATATAATATTGTAATATGATATGATAACTAATGCAACTTGTTTAGTAGAGATTAAACATGGTTAGGGTTTGATTAGGGTTAAGGTTTTCTAGAAGTTTCTAGAAGCTTTCTTTTTTTGTTTTGGAAAGGATATTTTGCTTGATATTTCCTTAACCTAACCAAACCTTTAACCTTAGTCAAATCTCTATAGGGGTTAGTTTGACCATGGTTGCATTATTCATCATATCATTTCTTTTTCTATTCATCACAAAAGGTTTAAAAAAGATTTATTGTTCATCTTCTTCTTCCTTGAGTTCTTCTTGAAAAGCTTTCTTGCTTTGATAAAAGTGATGAATAAATATGAGAAAAAGATAAATAAAGAGAGCAAAAATCCTACTTCATCATCCTCATCTTCCTTTGCCATTTAGATGAGGATGTTCACATCATTTTATGAGTGTTAGCTTGTGTTAACGGAACTTCAAGGTAGATCATCTTAGTATCGAAGATCGGAAGCAAAGGTTGCATCTTTCTCTTTGTGGAACCTCTCGAGGGTCCGGAACCCGATGATCGCAGCGAAGGGACCACAACACGGAGCATATGAAGTGAAGGACCGGATCTACAAAGGTTGTAATCCCTCTCACTTAGTGTTAAAGTGTTTAGCATGCTTGTTTTCACCTAATCTCAAGTTTAAAGTTCCGTATTCGGGTTGTTCGGCACGGCTAATTTTTTAATCGGGCATGGTTGATGTCCCGTAGACCCTTGTGCGCGTGCTTAGCAACCCTACACGTGTCACATTGATACTACCTAGTCTACAATGCCATAAGAAGGACTCGTTCATTTCTGAACATTTCCTCTTGTGTGTGTTCTGTACATTAAAAATTGTGGTTTGATTTAGAATGTATATGCTATTACTTAACGACCCTGATCCAATCAACTTTTGATTCAGAAAAATGTTCATAACATTGTCCTGCAATACAAAATTATATCCTTCTTTACTTAATAAAGAAACTGATATAATATTGCATATCAGGTTCGGTATGTAATAACATTCGTTCAGAATCAATGTATTACTATTTGATAATACAAGGTGATATTCACCAACTGCTTTGGCTGCAATATTTGCACCATTCCCTACTCTTACAGAATGGTGACCTATTCCCAGTTCTCTACCTTTATTTAGCCCATGTAACATATTACATATGTGTGATCCCAATCCGGTATCTAATACCAAGGACATAGATTGTACTGAGAAATAGTTCTCGGTAACTAACACACCCGAAGAAGATGAATCAGCATGATCATTCCTCGTTTGGCTCGCGTGGGAATCCGGATATTCCCCGATTTCCTTCTTAGACTTATAATAATTATAAGATAGACCAGAACCAACGTTCCCTAGCTCTGTATAACAAATGGGTTCGGTCAATACATCCAGATTATTATTTTGATTAAGGTGTGATATGGTTGCTACCTGGAGAGAGAGAGAAGAAAACACTCTGCGTATGCTCTTATAAGATTAGATTGGTTATTATTTTATCTAATCAGGATGGCTCCCACTGTTTTTATCAAATCTTCTTTCAAATCCTAAAAAGTAAGACTAGACGGAATTAATTACATTCTACATGTTCTCCAATCTTTCGGCCATGCTAGTGTCGGTACTTTGAGGGAGGTTCCCCGTTCTTTCGCACGGACCTAATTAAAATAAACTTCGTTTTCTCAGAGGCGTAACCCCGTTTCAATCTTTCTAGTCACCTACTTGATCGGCTAATTGTAAAGTGAAAAACTCTCCCAGGAGTAACTCTTACTCGCAGTGGGTATCGGGATCCAACTATCTCATAGAAGGTATGCAATCTCATTGTAAATTTCAATACTTGAAATTCCCGATAATGTTTTTCCCTTAACGTCCTATGACCTTGACGAAGGCCAAGAAACCATAGGCCGCTAGTCAAGTTCAACCCGTACATTTCATGATTGAATTAAACCCATCCGTACGACCCTTCACGAAGGCCAGCAAAATCGCACGACTACTCTAATCCAGTCGAATCATATGCAGTAGATAAGCACTAATAAGCTACCGCACACTACGCCTTGACAAAGGCCAACAAACGCAGCAAGAATACTAAATAGTACTTATCTGAAGTGACGGAGGGCTACGACAGGTTCTTAAGGAAACCTTTTGCGTAATGAACTTGATATCGTTGTAGAATCGAGTGATTTTGAAAAGGAGTGTTTTTTAGGCTTTTGCTAGTTTCGCTAAAGAAGTCACTCCCGGTGAAGGGAGCTCGGCTCTTTCCTCATCGAATGAGGTGCTGGATATTCACCAAGGAATAACACTATGCAAAGCAAGAGCTAGATAAGCAATCAAAAGACAAAACGGAGCGGGTTGTAGCATTTGCTAGCTTTTGCTAAAGAGGTCACTCCCACTGAAGGGATCTCGGCTCTTTCCTCATCGAATAAGGTGCTGGATATTCATCATGGAATACCACTATGCAAAGCAAAAACTAGAGCTACCCTTTTTGAAAATTTGATTTGAGAACATCTTTAGGTTTCTTTCTTTTTCATTAATCTCATTAATGATGACCCATCATTTATGCTTCCTAAGCATCACAGATAAAGAAACGAAAATACTTATATAACGTACGCTTATGCCATCCGCATTCGCCACGGGGTCCCGTCATGCACCGTTAGGTTAGATAACTAACGGCAGAGCGGGGGCAGGACTAGCACAGATGCAAAACATAAGCAACGTTTATTATATATCATTTATATAATATAAAGCATTCGTCTCAGGCAGCTATATGATCTCATCACAGAACATTGCAGCAGAAGTCAATATATGAAATATTGGTTATACTAGGAGGTCCGTGTTTTAAATTGAGCCAGTAAAAAACATGGATTCCACGGTCATGATGAATAGCCAAACCTACATCTCTATACCCCTACGAGAGCGGCAAACAACCTTACCAATTCTACAGTTAGGAGACCCGGTCTCGAATCCTTGAGATGATCTCCCACTGGACTCTAGAACCCGGTTCCTTGTGCTCCCCGCCTTGGGTCTATCCTAATGAGGAAAAGTAAATAATATGCATCAATG
Organism: Agapanthus africanus; assembly: GCA_030015575.1. Taxonomy (NCBI): domain Eukaryota; kingdom Viridiplantae; phylum Streptophyta; class Magnoliopsida; order Asparagales; family Amaryllidaceae; genus Agapanthus; species Agapanthus africanus. Next base: position 348,613,328 of record JASDDO010000031.1, on the reverse strand, counting down.
GTGACAGCATCCTCAACCCAGAAGTTTCTGAATAAAAGAATATTACATACAACTTTTTACATAAATGAAAATGAAAAACTCTCATCTCACGCAAAAAAAAAACCGGCTATTCAAACACGACGATTCAATATAACATATCACATCAACACATAACATCACATGTCATGAACGTAAGTAAATATGCATATCCCAATTTTTGTTGACGTATAGCAACGAAACTGGCGTTACACCACATGTTATACTTACGGTCGTAGAAAAGAAAGTGAAAACAACAACAATTGGAATCCGCAACCACCTTAGACATCATAAACCCAAAATATATCACATACTTCGGATTTCATGCCTAACCATATGAATTCCTTAGACATCATAAACCCTGAATATCTCATATTCCGAATTTCATTCCTATCCTTATAAATCCAGCATTTTAGTCTCAATATTGAAAACACTTTTCAATAACCAGTTGGGTAATTCAACAAGATTCCCGACAACCTGATCGAATACTTGTCGGAAACTTTAGTAGACGACCGTACCCCCGATGCCGGTGACGAAGTGCACTTAGGCGGAACACCGCGGCCGTGAGAACCTAGGAGGATGCTTTTAGCAACGGGGTTCCCCTACATTCACTTGGTCGGAGCTTTTGGTCGGAGCTTTGGGGCGTGGCTATCTAGTAAAGTTACCTGGCGCGTATCCGCGTACACTACGTGATTGCGACAGAATTTTGATCCATATCAAAATCCCGTGGCAACCGATCAAATGAGACTAAATTGCTAGGTTTACAAAATTCAAACTAGTTTTCACAAAACTAATTATTGTGGATTCAAAATATTGTATCAAATATCAATATGAAACCCGAAACGATGTTAAAATTACGAATACGAAACACTGCGAATTGCCACTACAGAAAAGATAACATCACATGCAATCTTGGCAAAAACAAACAATACCTGAAACACCAAACTCTAGAGACTGAACACCAAAGAAAATCGAAACCCAAACTCCTATAAAAAACCGTCCAGGCCGGGTTTTGGCAAGGTTTCGCCGGCCAAAATCCGGTGAAATGGGCTCGTTTTTCTCTGGTGTCCTTATTACATCACATGTAACAATCTGCACTTAAATAATTTTCAGAAAACTTTTTAAAAACAAAAAAACTAGGGTTTGATTTCAAGGTTTTGGTGTTGTTTCGGTTTCGTAATTCTACTAATATCGTCTAATTCTCTAGCTCGGCTCGGATACCAATGCTGGGTTCTTTAGAATCCTCACTATATTTTCTAAGGCATCAGCATGCAATTTTAAAAAAATTAGTGTCTAAGAAACCCATAACCAAGGATCTATCTAGAGGATTAGGGTTATTAAACATGTAAACAACTTTACACTAAGTGAAATGGATACAACCTTTGTAGACCGGTCCTTCACTTCTAAAGCTCCGTGTTGTAGTCCCTTTTCTCCAAGTAGTGGTGTCCCGGACTCTCCTTTTGCTCCACTAGGTGAAAGGAACGAGCTTGCTCACGGATCTTCGAGGCCGAAGATGATCTACACCGAAGAATCTCTAACTCGAGCAACCTCCACACTAATTTGATTAACTAGTGAAGAAACAATCGATACTAAATGGCTAGTTTGGTATAGATTGGAGAAGTAGGAATTTTGCTCACTTTAGAATAATCTTTCTCTCTTTATTTTCTTTTCTCAATCAAAGCTAGAGAGCAAGTGAAGGAGATGAAGAAAATGATCAAGTGAACCATGGGTGAGAAAATATCTCATATAACTCATATAGAGACTAAAACCATGGATAAAGATAATGGTCAGGTAAATAAATATCTAGAGTAAAACAAAATTAGTGGACTTTAGTCAAAGCTTCTCCATGCTTCCACAAGCATCTTAGCCATGCTAATTTCTACCTAATTTTAATTTTTCCCTTAATATTTAAACACCTAAATTATCTCTGGTTAGGTATGAGTCTCACACACCCAAGTTCAATGTATCATCTAGCATGACACAAAATAAATATATTAATACATATCACATATATATTTAATGTATAAAAAGAAAACATTTTCTTAAGTGAGCTAATATTAGTTAATGTATATCAATATATCAAATATATAATTACACATTAAATTATTAAATCGACACTTGATTTAATAATCCGGTTGTATTACATACAACCGACAAATATCTTTTATATGCATATCACATATACATATAACATATCATTGAATAGACACTTGATTCAACAATCCGGTTATATCCCATATAACCTATATCGCGAGATTAGAATACCGTATCACATACACGTATTAATCTCGGTCCCGTACATATCACATATATGCCCTACTTCGTTTCACATGAACTAGGAAACCTATGTGTAGGACTCTAATGACTCGTCAATATGCCGACAGTAGGTGATGATCATATTAGTCACCCACGACCCATCAGCGGTACTAGCTAGACGTAACGGCTGCCCGGGTATTGATCGATCAGAAGATCAACAAGCAAGCTTGTCCATACTCCGGTGAATCCAATAAGTAACACTACCGTACAGTCCGGTCTCTTCGTCTGATATGTCGCATATCGAGCCTAGGGGTGCTAAACTTCAGACCCCAGTAACTTGATAAGTCATGCCGATATGAGGCTCAGAATGGATCGAGAAACTACCGATAACACTTAACAGTAAATATCTATATCATCCTTGGCCAGGAACTTCCTGTTATGGCCAATCGAGCACAGTGCAACATCTGTAAGTCTACGCTAGCGCCCCGGCCGTCTACAGACGCCAAATACGGAACAAAAACTTTTAAACTGGCGCTATCGTATACTTTAACCCGGATCTGCCATTATTGCTAAACTAACAAACTGTAAAGAGTGTAGAATGGTTATACCGAACGATCCGAGTCCTTCGTTCTTCAACCATCATCCCACGCTCCGTTGCGGCTGCTCCGATCTCGTCGATCTCCGATATCCTCGTCGAGGTGGCACCACATGATCGGTTCTTTAAACGGGCTCCCGCCTCTGACTCGAGGTAACTCGATTGTCAAGTTTGCTAAAAGAGACGACCAAAAATGATGTAGAGAATGAGTAGATGACTTTGTCTCACTTCGTCCAAATCCGTGGACGATCGGTTAATGAAGTTGCCGAAGGAATCGGGTGATGGAAAGAAATGGACAGTGAAATTCCATACACCGATAAAACCAATCATAATCTTTTTCTAGCAAATGAAAAACCTCAAGTGAGAGAGTGAGAGAGGGCAAGCCATATATAGCAAGAGGGAGGTGACCATAGGAGAGGGGGGTGACCACAAGAGAAACCTTCTCACTTTAAAAATATCTTTATGAAAACAAGAAGCTTTAATGATAAAGGATGAATCACTTAAACACCTCATCAAGCATTAATGAACCATTAAATGCAACCAATGAAAACTTAACACCAATTAATCCTAGTCACCTCATCTAGAACCTTCTAGAAGAATCCACACTCATCTCAAGAAAAGACAAATCCGTCTTTAACCGAATGTTAAAAGACGGCTGATAGAAAACTGGAAACTGGCAACTTTCAAAAGTGATCCTGAAACGACTTTCAGGAAAACCCCGAAACTGTATAAATATACCCGCATTTGTATTACGACCGAATACAAATGCAACTGAGACAAAGATATTATACCTACTCAATATAATACTCGGATCCGGCTTAAACCAAAGCCGACCAGTATTATCTGTCCGAAAAATAACACGTGCGCAAACGCACGTGCATTTTCCGAACCCTGCCATAAAACCATACGGCCTCAACAACGTTTCGCCCGAACTTGGGAAACTGTCTGTGGGGGACTCTAATGACTCGTCAGCACCCTGGCAGTGGGTTTAACCACAAACCGTCAGCGGCACTAGCTATGCATAACGGCTGCCCATGGACTGACCTCAAGGGTGGCCGAGGAGCGAACTCAAGGGAGACCGATGAGCGAACTCCTCCGAAAACCCTACTGAGCCTAACAGTGACAATGTATATACAGTCCGGTCCGTTCGTCAATGAGTATCGCATATCCGCCTAGGGGCTAGTAACGTCAGACCCCCAATAGCAGTATAAGTTATGTCGGAGTGAAGCCCAATACACCCTGAGATACTACTGGAGTACCTACCAGTAAATCTCCTACCATGGCCATGGATTTGTGTAATGGCTCTCCTAGACACAGCACGACCTCGCCCCCAATACCGGGAGAGATGAATCCCCTGCCGATCCGCTCACGTGCCTCCATATATGGCTCGGGACTGTACCCAAAAGCTACCTGTTTGCACGACTCCTTTGAGCCGTGGTAGGGTAGAAGTCAAAGCACAGTGGGAACTCACACGAGACAAATGACGACCTCAGGTCGATGTACACATATCACCAGGGAACTGCTATCCGACGATAGGTATAGTACTAACTAGCAGATTCCCGGTGAGTCCTGTCCGGTGTACTCATAACCCAATGAGCACCTGTATACATCTTAGGTGATCCAACTGACACCAGTGGCTTGTGAGACCGGCCACCGCCCCTCGTCGGGGTTTCGACTGTATACACTAGTCTACTCCGGAGTATCGATGCCCTGTCTCGAAACTCCCACGGCTAGGGACCACAATTAGGGATATGCATATAAACTACCCAACTCTCACGTATATGATCGCCATCATATTGTTGGTAGTAAAGCAAGATCCTAAGGGCTCTATCAAAGTGTAACATGCAATCAGTCACCTGAACATGTACACGACTGATAAAGGCAAACCAGATAGCATACTATCATTTCGAGTAAGACTGTCCTACCGGGATAGGTCCTCCGCAATCATTGCAATCACGTACCTGCGATCCAATAATTGACTATGAGGGCACTATCTCCAACAATCTCCCACTTGCACTCAAGGCTAATATTGCGATGTCGACTACTCACAGCCCGTGTGAAACCGAACATCCAACTCCTCTACTAATCAGTTTCATAAAGCCCGTTTGTAAAACTATTGTGTTCGAGAAATAGCCTCGGTGAGTGGATCCGCCTAGAAGTTTCTTTCTGTATCTCTCTTAATCTCAAGTTCGCGGAGAAAGCCATCTCCCGAATTGAGTAGTACCTATCTTAGAATATGTCTGGATATCTGATGGGACCTTAGTTCATAAATGAACTCCATATCCAAACTTCTTAGACTGAATCGATCACTGAACCTAATCAGTATCGGGCACCATGCCACCCACAGTATCCTCTGGAACCACCTGTCCATAATACTGTCCCTCGTCAGAGGGAAAACTAAAAACTCTGATAATCACTCTGTCATCCATGTCACCTTTGAAGCCTGGAATGATAACCGTCTCCCGAAAGAGGCTGCCGTTATCAAATCCGTAGAACATGTACCAATGTTCTAAAACTGCTTCCTTATGTTTCTCCAGGATTGGATTAATACAAACTTATTGCATCTAGTGCAAAACCAACATTTGGTGTGGTACTTGACATCTCATGATTGACTCAATTGCCTAAGCAAGTGATCTGTCAATCATGCACATCCCTCTCCCCTTTAGTCAATACGACACCTTTAGAGAGGGTGACTCCATCACCTGCAGGTACACCACCATGCAAGGAGTCAACTATTCCAAAAACCATTAGAATATCTGTCAAAGCACCCACATTGGGAAACTACCCAAATCCAGATCTAAAACCATAGATCTAGAAACCAGAATGTCAAATATTATATCCATATCCTGTCTGGAGAAACAACTGTGTGACGACCACAGTACAACCGATCGTAGTATAGGAATTTTACTTCCCACTCGGTGTATTTCATCCAGATACCATGACATCACACCCTACTACCTTCTTAACTGATCCATCCCTTATTCTGATTGAAGTCAAACCCATGACTGTCACATCAAAATTAGATGATCTATCTCCGCTATAACTGCTCAAGTCTATAAATAGATATAAGCATCTTGCCCACTATGCTTCTGCTGCTCCCACTGACTACGACAACCCTCCTACCGGGTCTCATAGCCTGGAACAACAGTAGTGTCAAGTCTTGGTAGATAAGAACCTCCCTGTCACCGTCCTTGAGCCTACCGAAGTACCTCTCGGGTGTCTGAGGTTACCTACCATACCTGCGGAGTGGCAATTGGAATGTCAAACCTGATTGAATGTATAGGTCCTATTAAATTTTCCGTAATCGTTCGCGGTTCTGGAATCACTTCCAGTTCTACCATACTCCCACTACTGTTTTCTGAAAAAGATCCATTTTTACTAAAACTGTGGCGAGTCAAGAACAATATTACTATTGATCTTCCAAATGGTAGAATATCAACCCTCGTCATAGCCGGGGTCAACCCACAAACAGCCATTACAGAAACGTGCCCTGAGTTATCCAGTGTCTGGTTTTAATCATAAGCTGGACAACTCCCCGTACCTTAATATCTTTTAAGGTACGAACTATTCTATATCCAATATAGAAACTTTGGCACTTATTTAATTGGAACCAGATTCAATCCATGCAGCTGTCTCCAGTGCATATCAACTTAATGGAAAGAGGCTAATCAGCATTACTCAACTTAGGAATCCATCCAATTATGAGTAACCTGAAAGAGAACCACGTTTCTCAAAACCATCACTATCATCTGAATACCAATCACAAGAATCTACATCTTCGATCTCTTTGAAGAATCCCGATACTTGTGATACCTGGTTCTCTACTTTATTCTTATACCCACAACTTCTCAAAACTTAGACCTTGTATTTCTACGAAACACTCGTCTAAATACTAGATAAGTTATAAGTAAACAGAACATAGTACGAGGACCTACCCCTTTGTCCTGATGGACACTGGACAACATACAATACTCTGTATAAGTCCGCTGAGTTAAACAACTCATAACCTGTGCGTTATAGGTGGAAAACTGTATCCTGGCGATTTCCTCAAATATCACCAATTACAACGAATTCCGATATAATGAGGATAATTACCTAATTCCCAATATCTTACTCCCACTCATCATCTGTAAAACCATACAGATATGAGAATGAAACCTGGTAAATACATACCCTTGGAGTAAGTGTTTAATCGGGAAAACAGTTTTTCCTTTAACAATGCACTGAAACATGAAAATGTTTCGTAGGGGTATCCTAGTATTCATAGCAATGCCTCTTTCATAATCCAATTCATGACTTCAACCGTACATCTCCTTGCCATCTCTCCAAATCCCCTTATTTGTCTTTAGTCGTTACCTTCTGTACACCATCGTTAGGCTAAATGGTTTTCTTCCTTCCCTACCGTTCGGCACCAGCCTATGGTTTGGAAGAAGACTATCCAGTAAGCATAATAGGTGTACCCTCCTAAACCAAGGAGTACTCGCATCTCGAGAGAAGGTGACGATAAAAGACAATTGAATAATACCTTATTCTTTTTAAAGGTGAAATAGGAGTGGCGATGAAGTACGCGGTTTTGGTCGTGAATGATATCAGTCGCAATTTACTTTGCCCTCTTTCTAATCCCTTTATTTTGTCTTTACATATTACCTTCTGCACACCCTACTTAGGCTAATTGGTTTTCTTCATTCCCTACCTTTCGGCACCAGCCTATGGTTTGGAATAAGACTATCCAATAGGCGTAATAGGTGTACTCTCCTAAACCAAGGAGCCCTCGCAACCTGAGAGAAGGTGATAATAAAAGACAACTGAATAAACCAATTCTTTTCCTCCTGAACCTGGATCCATCCTCGAAGAAGTTACTTCGAGTTCGTATATAACCATACGATGGATCTATCCAATGGAAGTGGATATCCGTAGTATACGGGTGTTCTGAGAAATTCAAAGGGTAAAAGAAGGAGTGGCAATGACTTATGCAACTCAGACAATCCAAAAGCCAGTATTTTAAGAAGGTTCGGTCAATCTGGTCACTGAGTCATAGTCTAGGGTCGGTCAAAGGTCGCTGCCAAAGAGAGAGAGAGAAAAGAAACACTCTGCGTGCACTCTAACCTAGATCAGAATGGTCATCATTTTATCTAATCCGGAAACCTCCCACTGTCTTGTCAAATTCTCCTCCAAACCTAAAGAAGAATCAATCGGGATCACCCGAAGAGTACACCAACTCATCAGTGGGAATCAGGATCCAACTCTCATCGCATGATAACGTGATGGAATGCATCCACGTTACTCATACTCCAGAAGGTATGCGCATACTTGGCAAGTTTCAGTTTCTTTAGAAACTCCTGATATAGTTTTTCTTGCCCCATGCTCTTATGACCTTGACGTATGCCAACAAATCATAAGTCACATGTCAAGTTCTGCCCGTCATTATCTTGTTAATTTGAACCCACCCGTACATACCCCTGACGTATGCCAACAAGGTAATACGACTGTCCCAAACCAACTCATCTATCTATGCAACAAATGAATACCCAGCAGCTACCAAACACTATGCCTTGACGTATGCCAACAAACATAGCTTGAATACTACTGACCATCCATAAGAAACGACGGAGGGCTACGGCTGGTTTTTAGTGAAAAACCTTTAGCGTAGTGAACTTGATATCGCTGAAGGAACCTGATAGCTTTTTAAAATATAGTGGCGAAAACCTTTTGCTAAAGAGGTCACTCCCGGTAAAGGGATCTCGGCTCTTTCCTCGTGGAATGAGGTGCAGGATATTCCACTGAATACCGCTATGCAAAGCAACATGTAATCGACTATAGTGAAGTTATTACTCTGACGCAAACTTCTGTCCAAGGGGTCGGTCCCGGTGAAGGGATATCGGCCCTTGCCTCGTCGAATGAGGTGCTGGATATTCCACTGAATACCGCTATGCATAACACAAGAAAACGTCTTTGCAATAACACTTTTTAAATTGTTCCAACAACTAAAACAGGTTTGTTTTACTTTGCATTGATCAGAATCAATGCAGTCCCATCATTCAATCACACCAGAAAAGAACGAAAATAAAATGTACGTATATGCCATCCGCATTCGTCACTGGGTCCCGTCATCACCCGTTAGGTTACTTAACTAACGACAGAGCGGGGGCTGGACTAGCGCGGGTGTAAAACATATAAAACATCTAATAGTATATAAACCAATATACATAATCGCTCCAGGCGTGATAGTATGCAACATTACAGAAAAGTAATAAGCATCACAGAACAATACAGATATCTGGGATCCCCGAGTTTCACAGAGCCGCTGCTGAAACTCGACGTTCCCCTGTCGTGTGGATAGCCTGTGCAATGAAACCTAGACCCCTACGGGTGCGGCAAGTTACCCGCCAAAACCTGAAGCGAGGCAGTCCCCACAGCATAGTGAATGGAACACCCGGCACTTCACGGAATCCGGTAAATTGAGCACCCCTCCTTGGGTCAGCCTGTACCCCCTACGAGTGCGGCGAATAGTCTGCCAATTCTGAAGTAGGGTCCCTCTGCCTCTCAAAGCCATGAGATGCGGACCCGTTGCTTTCCCGAACCCGGCTATCCGTGCACTCCGTCGCGGGGTAAAACCTAGTACAGTAATGAAAAATAGTACAATAGGTACATCGACTGCAACCTGGTCGTGCCCCAAAAGAATATTATACAACAGGCAGTGACGGCAGTCCACAAGTTGGACGCTCGCCCCGCAATATCAAATGTACAAATAAACACAAACTGTACTACCATTGCACACTGCTATCCACCACGACAAATCCGCAACATCACTGCACAACACAGAACATCAACACGAATGTCACGTTCGCAAACCCGTCTAAAAGAACTATAGCAATCAGACGCGGTTTACCGATCAAATGACATTCCCGGTCGGAGATATAATGTAAGCACTGTAAACTAACGTGTTTAAATTTCGATCGACCAAAGTCCAAATATCAAAAAGTGGGCCCCACTGCTTACTGGTGAACAGTAACAAAACCTGGGCCAAAATGACATATACCAAAAACCAACACAGAACACACTGACCAAATTTGGGAGCACGTGCTCCCCACGTGGCCGCGGATGGGCGGCCAAACCATGGGTTTGGCCGCTCTTCCGCGGCAGTCTGGAGGGATCACGACCCCAAATTTTGTCGTGGTTCTTAAATATGCCTGCACGGATTTTTAAGACATCCAGAAATCAATTTTGAGACCGTTTAAAATTAACAGAAACTGTCGGGCATAAAAATTATGATTTTTGCAATTTTCGATTTCCGGTCGGATCGATGTTTTAAACGCGTTAGTACAAGTTAGTATAGCAAAATGGTGAGGCTCTGATACCACTGTAAGTCTACGCTAGCGCCCCGGCCGTCTACAGACGCCAAATGCGGAACAAAAACTTTTAAACTGGCGCTATCGTATACTTTAACCCGGATCTGCCATTATTGCTAAACTAACAAACTGTAAAGAGTGTAGAATGGTTATACCGAACGATCCGAGTCCTTCGTTCTTCAACCATCATCCCACGCTCCGTTGCGGCTGCTCCGATCTCGTCGATCTCCGATATCCTCGTCGAGGTGGCACCACATGATCGGTTCTTTAAACGGGCTCCCGCCTCTGACTCGAGGCAACTCGATCGTCAAGTTTGCTAAAAGAGACGACCAAGAATGATGTAGAGAACGAGTTGATGACTTTGTCTCACTTTGTCCAAATCCGTGGACGATCGGTTAATGAAGTTGCCGAAGGAATCGGGTGATGGAAAGAAATGGACTGTGAAATTCCATACACCGATAAAACCTATCATAATCTTTTTCTAGCAAATGAAAAACCTCAAGTGAGAGAGTGAGAGAGGGCAAGCCATATATAGCAAGAGGGAGGTGACCGTAGGAGAGGGGGGTGACCACAAGAGAAACCTTCTCACTTTAAAAATATCTTTAAGAAAACAAGAAGCTTTAATGATAAAGGATGAATCACTTAAACATCTCATCAAGCATTAATGAACCATTAAATGCAACCAATGAAAACTTAACACCAATTAATCCTAGTCACCTCATCTAGAACCTTCTAGAAGAATCCACACTCATCTCAAGAAAAGACAAATCCGTCTTTAACCGAATGTTAAAAGACGGCTGATAGAAAACTGGAAACTGGCAACTTTCAAAAGTGATCCTGAAACGACTTTCAGGAAAACCCCGAAACTGTATAAATATACCCGCATTTGTATTACGACCGAATACAAATGCAACTGAGACAAAGATATTATACCTACTCAATATAATACTCGGATCTGGCTTAAACCAAAGCCGACCAGTATTATCTGTCCGAAAAATAACACGTGCGCAAACGCACGTGCATTTTCCGAGCCCTGCCATAAAACCATACGGCCTCTACAACGTTTCGCCCGAACTTGGGAAACTGTCTGTGGAGGACTCTAATGACTCGTCAGCACCCTGGCAGTGGGTTTAACCACAAACCGTCAGCGGCACTAGCTATGCATAACGGCTGCCCATGGACTGACCTCAAGGGTGGCCGAGGAGCGAACTCAAGGGAGACCGATGAGCGAACTCCTCCGAAAACCCTACTGAGCCTAACAGTGACAATGTATATACAGTCCGGTCCGTTCGTCAATGAGTATCGCATATCCGCCTAGGGGGCTAGTAATGTCAGACCCCCAATAGCAGTATAAGTTATGTCGGAGTGAAGCCCAATACACCCTGAGATACTACTGGAGTACCTACCAGTAAATCTCCTACCATGGCCATGGATTTGTTTAATGGCTCTCCTAGACACAGCACGACCTCGCCCCCAATACCGGGAGAGACGAATCCCCTGCCGATCCGCTCACGTGCCTCCATATGGCTCGGGACTGTACCCAAAAGCTACCTGTTTGCACGACTCCTTTGAGCCGTGGTAGGGTAGAAGTCAAAGCATAGTGGGAACTCACACGAGACAAATGACGACCTCAGGTCGATGAACTAACCTGTACACATGTCACCAGGGAACTGCTATCCGACGATAGGTATAGTACTAACTAGCAGATTCCCGGCGAGTCCTGTCCGGTGTACTCATAACCCAATGAGCACCTGTATACATCTTAGGTGATCCAACTGACACCAGTGGCTTGTGAGACCGGCCACCGCCCCTCGTCGGGGTCTCGACTGTATACACTAGTCTACTCTGGAGTATCGATGCCCTGTCTCGAAACTTCCATGACTAGGGACCACAATTAGGGATATGCATATAAACTACCCAACTCTCACGTATATGATCGCCATCATACTGTTGGTAGTAAAGCAAGATTCTAAGGGCTCTATCAAAGTGTAACATGCAATCAGTCACCTGAACATGTACACGACTGATAAAGGCAAACCAGATAGCATACTATCATTTCGAGTAAGACTGTCCTACCGGGATAGGTCCTCCGCAATCATTGCAATCACGTACCTGCGATCCAATAATTGACTATGAGGGCACTATCTCCAACAACATCAACCCCCAATACCAGGAGAGACGAATCCCCTCCTATCGCTCATTGCCTCCATGTGACTCGGGACTGTACCCAAAAACAAATGTTTTGCACACTGTATTGAACGTAGTAAGGTGGAAATCAAAGCACAGTGGGAATCACACATGACTCTATAACGATCTTGGGTCTACAGACTAACCTGTACCGGTGTCACCAGAGAACTACAATCTGACGTTGGGTGTAATACCATCTAGGAGTTCTCGGCAAGTCCTGTTCAGTGTACCCAGTCTCCACTGAGCACCCGTATACCATATTTGATGTCAAACACAAATGAATATAGGAACATCCATCGCCCATCATATAGGTCAAGAAACGTATACGCTAGTCTACTCTGGAATATCGATGCCCTGTCTCGATACACCCTCGACTAGGTACAATTAATGGATGTACTTATAGACTACCCTAGCCCCACTAGTATGATCTCCATCATAGTCCTGGTGGTCAAGTCCACATCCTAAGGGCTTTATCCACATGTAACAGAGAGACAGTACAAGTATACATGTTAAGATAAAGAGCACCCAGATAGCATACTATCATGTCGAGCAAGAAAGACCTCTCTATATATGTCCAAGCATCCACTATAATATACAATGATGCCTCTAGGGCATACATACAACTAACACTTGTAACATTGATTAATAAAGGTATATCATTTTCTTGATTATTTCGCATTTACTTTCTGCATCTAAATTCTGCTTTTAAATTCTGCATTATGATTTCCTTCTCTATCCTTTCTTCTTCTTTTCAAATCATGAGCGAGTAATTCTCCGCTTGTTGAGGTTCGTTGTATTAGGGTAGATCAATGGATGAAAAAAATATTATAACTCCTTTTACATCTTATAAGGTTTATAAACTTTATCAAAAGAATTGTTAACATCCTAATCGGGCGCGTTATCAATTTATTGATAGTCTTGACCACGATTTGAGATTAAATTAAAAATTATTTTGGTAAAGGCTAGACATGAATAGAGATCCATGTAAAGATAAGCGTTAAGAGTGAAAACCCTATTCCTTTTAAAACCCATAATCTACATGCATCATCTATCGATCTAGTTTTAAATCTATTAAAAGATAAAAGGGGTAATCTTTAATTAATCATCCATTACTACTAAATTCTATGAACCCCATAAGAATTTTTCCTATAAAATCTACATCCATATTTAAAATAGATCTTAAATCTATTCTCCCTCATTTTAATCAACTCGTCTAAAGAAAGATAAAAGTTCTACGTTACCCTGAGGATGACCCGTACTCATGTCGACTGGCTACACGCGACGTCGTCTTGATTGCGGTAACTATAAACATTTTTTCACAACCAATCTTGATTACACTTGACGGATTTGCCGGGAACATGCTAGAAGGTATTATACCAATTGTCAGATACCAGTTCTTAGATGACATGTCTACAGGTTAGTCTGTTGACCTGAGATCATCATTTGTGTTGTGTGAGTTCGCATTCTGCTTTGATTACCACCCTACCACGGCTCAAAGGAGTCATGCAAACAGGTTTTAGTTAGGTACAGTCCCGAGCCACATGTAGGCTGTGAGCGGATCGTCGGGGATTCGTCTGTTCCGGTATTGGTGGTTGATGTCGCGCAGTGCACGGGTGGCCATCACTTGAAATCCTTGGCTAAGGTAGACGAGAATTACTGATTTGGATCAGTAGTTTCTCAGTGGGTGATGGGCTTCATACCGACATGAAATATCGCGTTATTAGGGGTCTGACTTTATCTACCCCTCTAGACTCGATATACGATACTCTTAGACGAACTGACCGGACTATACGGAGATTGTCACGGACAGGCTCAGTAGGGGTTCAGATGAGTTTGCTCATTGGCCTTCCTTTCTCTCAATACCTGGGAAGGCGTTACGTATATTTAGTGCCGCTGACGTGCTTTTGGTTAAACCTACTACCAATGTATTGACGAGTCTTTAGAGTACATACATTGGGTTTCCTTGGTTCTTGCAAAATGATGTAGTAACTGTATTGGATACATTCAAAGTTCCGATCGATTAATTGTACTATGTACCCGGACTTTCGATAGGACGGTTGATAATACTAGCCGGCTCGGGTTTGAGCCGGATTATTAAATCAAGTATTGATTTTGTTAGTGTATATGCCCTAGAGGCCATTACTGTATCATACTAGATTGTATATTACTTGATGGAAGCTTGGGATATTCACCCTGTATTGACAATCTTGCTCAAAATAGTAGTATGCTACTTGGTTTGTTTCTGCTTTAATGTGTGCATGTGTTTCTTTTAGCATATCGCCTTTACACATTAGTGGAGCCCTTAGGATCTTTGCTTGAATACCAGCGTTGTGATGGAAGTCACACTCGTGGGGGGCTGGGTAATCCATTAGTACATCCTTATACAGGTCCCTAGTCGCAGGACTATCGAGACAGGGCATCGATACTCCGGAGTAGACTAGCGTATGCGCTTCTTATCCCATCTTAGGAGACGGTCTGTCCCACAGCCGTCAGTACGTCATACTTGAGATAGTATGCGGGTGCTCGTTAGGTTACGAGTACACTGGACTGGACTCGTCGGGAACTGTTGGTTGGTATTATACCTATCGTCAGTTATAAGTTCCCAGGTGACATGAGTACAGCTTAGTCCGTTGACTTAACACTGTCACTTCGCCTCTAGCGTGTTCCTACTGTACTTTGATTAGTACCCTACCACGGCTCAAAGGAGTCGTGCAAACAGGTAGTTTTTGGGTGCAGTCCTGAAGCACTTGGAGGCAGTGACGGTTAGACAGGATTCGTCTCTCCCGGTATTGGTGGTTGATATTGCGCTGTGTCTAGGAGAGCCATTACGAAAAGTCCCTGGCCAGGGAAAGCGAGATAGACTGGTAGGTTTCCAGTGTTATCTCAGGTGTTCTGGGCTACACTCTGGCACGACTTGTACCGCTAGTAGGGGACTGACGTTTACCGCCCCCTAGGCCCGCCATGCGATGTTCTCAGACGAACAGACCGGACTGTACGGAGACTGTCACATTCAGACTCAGTAGGAGTTCAGATGGGTTTACCTCGTCAGTTTTCTTATCGGCATCTACCTGGGGACCGTTACGTACAGCTTGTGCCGCTTGCGGTCTGTGGTTAAACCCACTGCCAGCGTAGTGTCGAGTCTTTAGAGTCCCACACAGAGGGTTATTCGCCTTTAGGAAAAATGAGTAGAGGTCGCATGGTTTTGCGACAGGGTTCGTTCACATCCGCGCACTTGTGCACGTTTGGTGTCTGGACAGCTTATACTAGCGGGCTTTGGTTTAAGCCGGATCCTATTATATGATTTGGGATTGGTTTTATCTCATTGTATTCGTGTTCCACGGAACACGGATACGGGTGTGTATGCACAGTTGACTGAGGCAGAGGCAGAGGACTTTCATTAGGGTTGATGACTATTGTCATTTTCTTAACCCTAATGTTTATGTGTGAAATATGATTTATTAATATTAGTTAATTATAATTGTGCATGCTTAGGGTTGTTGACCATTTGACTATACTTGACTTGTTGACCTAGGTTGACAAGTTGACCATCATCATTCCATATGAAAGATGCTCTTTGATCCTTGCAAAAGCATTTAATGTAAAATGATAATGGTCATTTCTTGATTAACCGTGACAATTATCTTTAGCTAATTATCTATATTTCATAATTCACATATATGTGAGAAGGTTGGATTATTCTTCTCATTCTATCATTCTCATTTTCTCTCCTCCTCTTCCTCTCTCTCTAGCTCTCCCCTCTAATGAGTTGAGAACCCTTTGAGCTTGAGATAAAACCCTAAAAAATACTCTCTGCTCTTTCTAAGGTCCTAGGTTTAGCACACCAAGCACCTTAGTTACTTCTAGTTTGAAGTTGGAGCCAAAGGTTAAGGCCCTCGGGTGGATCATTCTTCGGCAAGAGAAGGCGACAAGGAGAACCCGTTCTTTCACTCCAAGGAGCAAGAATAGAAGGACTTGAAGACCTAGGTATAACCCCTTTTCCGAGTAGCTATGACTTTTAGCTTGTTAGTTAGTTTTGTTTAGCAAAGATCCCTCCTTTTGCATAGTCCATGTTGCCTAGTGTTGTAAAAATCCGATTTTTCATAACGTTTCTGCCTCCCCGCAAGCACCGGGGTGGGAAACGTGGACTTACAGTGGTATCAGATCCTAGCTAAACACAAACTAACTAGTTAGCAAAGTATCTAGAACTTCGATCGGAAAAAATCGCAAAACATTTTTCCAAAACCCTAAGTTTCTGCCGATTTTTAAACCTGCTCTAAAAATAATAAATCATACTTTAAAAATTGGCTCAGGGTTTTTACAGAACAGCCAAGAAAAACGAGCCAGCGAGTCGACCAACTCACCGCAGAACCGCGGCCGAGTTGACTCGGCCGTGGGTCGTTTTTCCTGCAGTGTTCTTCTGTTGCTGTTTTGGGATTTTTAATATAGTTTGTTTCTACCCAGATTTTCTAGAGAACAGGTTAGTTTTTGGGGTGGTCACAAATCCGTATTTTTGATCGAACTTCTTTACACTTTGGCTAATAGGTTATATCTGTGATGTGATATATATATTGAACGTCCGCTAATCGCTATACGTTGATTAGTGGGGGGTTATACATATCTGTGATCTGTAATGTTGATGGTTTGTGTATATGAATTCGTTGGATTGTCGTGGATGAATAGCCGGGGGGTTATGAGATGAGATTTTTCTTATTCTTTCAATTCTTGTAATATGTAAATTGATGTAGTATTATTTGTATGGCCGCACAACCGGGTCGGGGTTGTAGCCGTCATTGTATAATTTCTTTTTACTGTTTTTGCTCCTAGTATAGACCCAAGGTGGGGTGCACAAACTACCGGGTACCTCGAAGTGCCGAGTGGCTGATTGATAGTGGTTCTGCGTGTTCAAGTTTTAGTTTAAATACCGTAATCAAGACGGTTTCGCTTGTAGCTAGCCGGTTGAGTACGGGTCGTCCGCAGAGAGATGGGAGTCTTTTTCTATGTGTTTTAACGAGTTAAGTCCGAGAGTTCAGATTTGTTTGTGATTATCTAAATGTTAAATGGATAATTAAAGAGAGCTTGTTAGGGTTAGGATTAGGTTAGTTTGAGTTAGGAGTCTCCACATCTTTCGTTGCCCCCCTTAATATCGGTGTTACGGTAATCGGCAACAACGGGGATTAGCACGACTAGGAAGGACTTTGCGAGTATAAGCTAGGCTTTCCAACGCATAAGGTCTTCCTTTTGGTGCTTGTCCGTCCGTTCTTGGCTCTTAGCCATAACCTCCGGTTAATTCAACCACAACCGGTCTCACTACGGAATCACCGCTATCATGAAGGATAGGGTGCCGTAAGGAGCGGATTGTGGTTCAATTAACGGGAGTCGAATTAAGCTGTTGGGCAAGGAAAGAGTGAGAGAGATTTCCTTCTCTCAAACTTCCCTTATCCTACCCTAACAAGTATGAACTACTCACACATCATGATACGGGAAAATAAAAAAAAAACAAAAAAGGAAGATAGAAAGAAAGAGATTAGAAGAATACGACTAGCTATTTGCAACCTCACCTTGGCGAGGATCGAGCGTAAGCATCATGGTCGTTTTAAGGATAAAGAAAAAGAGAGAAGAAAGAAACACAAGAAATAACAACAACTAGTTAACAAATTAAAATTACAACAATTATAGAAAAAGCAAGACAAGCATGATAATAAAATGATCTTCTTTATTCACCATTCTTCACTCACAAGCTCACTACAAGTTTAATGGAGAAGAGATGAGAAGAAGAAGAACATGTAATCTAAAACCTAGAAAAAGAATACAAGATTATGGACCCTTTCCTTCTCAAAGTTCTGGGCTATTTATAGGCTGGAGAATGGAAATCTAGGGCAACCACCAGAACACATATACAAAGACCCAAATACCCCCCAGAGCCCATGCTCTGACTCCACAGAGTGGCCGCGGATCCGCGGCCTAAGCCTCCCTATGCCACGGATCCGCCGCACTCTGGTGGAGTTAGGGCATGGGATTTTTGGTTCTTCTCTGGTTTGCTGTGTACTTTATTCTGGCATATGTATTTTCTCAAATTGTCTTCAAAATTTTTCCAGAATTTCTGTTGAGGGAAAGGTGGACTTTTTGTGGATGTTTTTGTCATGATTGCCTCGAGCTCCGCATAGATTTCTTGGATCTTGTGCTGCCATTGAGCCTTGTGCATGAAAACGACATTGATTTGACATTTTGTCTATTAAACTGGTATCTGGCAACATACGGATGAAGAGCGGAGATCGTGTTTTCTCAGTGGTTGGCAGGAACCCGGATTTTGTCGTGTTTTTCATGAATTTCACCGTTTTAGAACCGAGAACCTGTATCCTGCAATTGACTAGCAAACACGGCTCAAGAGTATATACCGATATGTAATGTGATAAAAATTGGGCGGTATGAAAATGCAAAAATCTGATATGAACAAATACCCCCAAACTTATCATTTGCTCGTCCCGAGCAAAGCCAATTTATTCACAAAAAATTTCCTAACCTCACTTTCGCAGGGAACGCGATTGCACTGAGCATGTGCAACAAGCCGTTAAACCTCTTGGTGTCCCTAGTAGGAGGAGTGTTGTCTCCTGAGGGTTTTCAGCGGATACTACCCATAAAATCCGGTCAAGTTGGTTTTGTAAAATAACTAAGATTCAAACTCTAAAGTTTTGTTTTAGAAAATAACAATTCTATAATCCTAAGTCTAGACCATCCAACCTTTATTTTTCACATCTCGCTTCTTATTTAACTACAGATTTTATATGTCTTTACGTGCAGTGCAAATAGTGTCGTTAAGTTCCCGAAAGATCGAATAAAGTCATCATGTCGCACAATAAAGCCCAGATAACAATTTTAGAAGGATCACATAAGTTTTATAAAGAGTTAAGCATTTTTCAAGTTTCGTTTTCCAGTAAGGTTTCAACTTCAGAATTTTTATCTTCCTTAACAGGAAACTAAGTCGTATTCTTCACTCCACCTTTTTCTTGTTTTCATTTCATACACACCTCTGTGAACGTGCAATAGTCTTTATCACAGAATAAAACCTTCATATCTCCGCTAAATTTTTTTATAAAAGCCTGTCTTTTATCAAGATTATTCTCACACAAAGAACCGTTAGGAATTTTAACTCGGAGAGAACACTTGCTTGACTTTGTTTTAAACTGGACTTTCTAGGCTTCTTAGCGAGCTTTGGGCCAATGCACCCAAACCAGTTGGTTTTAGGGCATTAGGTGTAGAAACACCCCAGCGGACTTAATTACTCAAGTTACCTAGGTCCAAAAACAAAAGACAGTTTGGCGTGAAAATCAGATGATTTAATACGAACGGAGACATAACCGGTAGTTCAATTATTTTTTATTTTTTTTTGGATAAAAGACGTGTTTAGTGGGTTCGGTGTGTAATCATTCCAATCAAGTTTCAGATGGTTTATTTTTCAGACTTAGTTCCAATTACGGCATCAATAACATTCCTTCATATTCTCTTTACTTCATAAACTATTCTTAACATTACTTATTTCAGAACAAACCTATTTGATCCTCAGAAAATCATTTATCTGTTTAAAAGTTTTTCAACATAAAAGACTTGTCATCTAATTCCCAAAAACTCACGACACGTGTAGTGTGATGTAAAGACGTATATCAGCTATAGTTAACTTCAAAGGAGAGTTATCTTTCAGGTTTTCAGAATCTAAACATAAGATTTAGTTATTCCTATCTTTTCAAACAAAAACCGTCGAAATGTTGAATCAGAGTTTTTCCACCAGCTAACTTGACAGAAAAGTTTTTATATTTTTAGAAAATTTTCAGATTTTTATGGATTTTATGGATTTTAATATGCAGATGCAAAATATACATATGAATGCGAAGGTAAGAAATGCGTACCGAGCGTACCCCCAAACTTAAACTGGGCAGTGTCCTCACTGTCGTTGCATGAAGAGATCATTTGAGGGGTCAAAATTGTCGGTTAGCGATACACAAATTTTTATTTGTTTTTGTTTTTAAAGAAAAGAAAAAGAATATACACAAATATATACAAAATGGTTTATACATACCCCCAAACTTATTTGGAACAGTGTCCACTGTTCTTGGCTGGATAACCGAAGTTTGGAGGTAGGCAGAGGAAGATTAGACAGGGTAAATCGGCTCCTGTAAGAACAGGAGCTCCTCTGTTGGTTCGGCGCTAAGGTACGGTTTGCATCGGTGTCCGTTTACTTTGAAAAGTGAACCGTCCTTTGGATTTTCCAAATCCACAGTGCCCTGCAGATACACATTCCGCACAAAATACGGCCCTTTCCAGCGAGATCTGAGCTTTCCTGGATGGAAGTGAAGTCGGGTGTCGTAAAGCAGTACCTGCTGACCAGGTACGAAGGTTTTGTGCAAAAGGTGTTTATCGTGAAACACCTTCGTTCGGTTCTTAACAACAACCGCGTTATCGTAAGCCTCATCCCTAAGCTCGCTCAGTTCGTTCAACTGCAGCTTCCGATGGCTGCCCGCATCTTTGAGAGATAGATTCAACTCCTTTATCACCCAAAATGCGCGATGCTCTATTTCGACAGGTAGGTGGCAGGCTTTTCCGTACACAAGCCGATAGGGAGACATGCCAAGGTCGGTCTTATAAGCGGTGCGAAATGCCCAAAGGGCATCAGTGAGTTTTAGCGACCAATCCTTACGGTTCTTGGAAACCGTCTTCTCCAGTATCTGCTTGATTTGCCGATTCGAAACTTCGGCCTGCCCGCAGGTTTGGGGGTGGTAGGGCATGGATAGCTTATGATTAATGGAGTATTTCCGCATCAAGGCCTCGAAAGTCTTATTGCAGAAATGACTTCCATTGTCGCTAATGATCGCTCGGGGGTGCCCAAACCGGGAGAAACTGTTTTCTTTAAGGAACCTAACGACAACCTTGTTGTCGTTAGTCCGGTTGGGCACAGCCTCGACCCATTTAGAGACGTAATCAACAGCGAGAAGGATGTACAAGTTCCCAAAAGAGCTGGGAAACGGCCCCATGAAGTCTATCCCCCAAACATCGAAAATCTCCACAACCAAGATCGGTTGGAGCGGCATCTCGTTCCTCCGGGATATCCGGCCCATGTGTTGGCACGGGGAGCAAGTCTTGCAATAGTCATGAACGTCTTTGAAGAGTTGTGGCCAGTAGAAACCACATTGCAAGATCTTCTCAGCTGTCTTTCTGGGGCCAAAATGCCCGCCACACGCTTGATCGTGGCAAAATGACAGCACACTCTTGAATTCCTCATCAGGGACACACCGACGAATAATCTGGTCGGGACAGTACTTGAACAAATAGGGTTCGTCCCAGTAAAAGTGTTTTACTTAGGATAAGAAGCGAAGTCTGTCCTGACTCTACCATTCAGTCGGTAGTAATCCCGTGGCCAAATAGTTCACATTATCTGCGAACCAGGGTTCGCAAGATACTGTCAAGAGCTGTTCATCCGGGAAAACGTCGTTGATCGGAATTGGAAGCGAAGGCGAAGAAGGAAGTCGTGAGAGATGGTCGGCAACTACGTTTTCACATCCTCTTTTGTCCTTAATGACAAGGTCAAACTCTTGAAGCAAGAGGATCCAACGTATTAACCGAGATTTTGCATCTTTCTTCGCAAAAAGATGGCGCAGAGCTGAATGGTCTGTGTAGACAATGACTGGAGAGCCGATGAGGTAGGGCCTGAACTTTTCTAAAGCAAATACAACAGCTAAGAATTCCTTCTCAGTTGTTATATAGTTGAGTTGGGCGTCGTTCAGGGTTCGGCTCGCGTAATAGATTACGTGCGGCATTTTGTTGATGTGTTGTCCAAGGACAGCACCAATGGCAAAGTCGGATGCATCGCACATAATCTCGAATGGGTGCGTCCAGTCAGGTGAAGAAAGAACGGGAGCAGAAGTGAGTGAGCGTTTTAGTGACTCGAATGCAGTCACACAGCTCGAGTTGAAGTCGAATGGCGTATCCTTGGCCAGCAAAAGAGTCAAGGGCATAGCAATCTTGCTAAAGTCCTTGATAAACCGTCTATAGAAACAGGCATGGCCAAGGAAGGCTCGGATATCTCTGACGCATCGGGGAGGAGGCAGATTGGAAATGACCTCAATCTTCGCTTTGTCAACCTCTATGCCATTTTGCGAGATGATATGTCCTAAGACAATACCTTCGCGCACCATGAAGTGGCATTTCTCCCAATTCAAAGTGAGATTCTTGTCCTTACATCGGGTAAGGACAGCGTCAAGATACAGCAAACACTCGTTGAAGGAATCGCCGAAGATGGAGAAATCATCCATGAAAATCTCCAGAAATTTTTCCACCATGTCTGAGAAGATTCCCATCATACACCGCTGGAAGGTAGTGGGCGCATTGCATAACCCAAAGGGCATGCGTCGATATGCAAACGTGCCGAAAGGACAAGTGAATGTGGTCTTGTCCTGGTCTTTTTCGGCGATGGGAATCTGATTGTAGCCGGAGTAGCCATCAAGAAAGCAGTAGTATTCGTGTCCGGCCAATCGTTCAAGCATCTGGTCAATAAAAGGTAACGGAAAGTGGTCTTTCCGCGTTGCGGCGTTGAGTTTTCTGTAATCAATGCATACTCGCCACCCAGTTTGGGTGCGAGTAGGGATTAACTCGTTCGCCTCGTTGGTTATGACCGTGATGCCCGACTTCTTGGGGACAACGTGGATGGGGCTAACCCACTGGCTATCAGAGAAAGGGTAAATGATACCACTATCTAGACATTTTACGATCTCCTTCTTCACAGCCTCTTTCATGACTGGATTGAGACGTCTTTGTGGATCCCGGGCTGGTTTGGCATCATCCATCAGATGAATATGATGCTCAACGATAAGGGGACTAATCCCCTTGATGTCCGCCATGGACGAGCCAAAAGCTTGCCTGTTGCTGTGTAAGACCGCTAGAAGGGCTTTCTCTTGCTCGGGAGCTAGAGAAGCCGAAATGATGACAGGGAGGGTCTCGTTCTCACCTAAGTAAGCGTACTTAAGGTGAGACGGAAAAGGCTTGAGTTCGAGCGATGGAGGTGAAACGATTGAAGGCAAGATTGGTGCAGAGGTCTCGAACTCAAAGGACTCCAGCAAAGGTTCAAAGCGAGTGTAGGCGACCGAGTCGGATGGTTCAGGTAACTCATCCGAAAATTCGAAAGATTCAAACTCGGGTTTTGCGCGGTTAAGATCGTTCGAGAACGTAAAACACTCGTAGTCGTTGTCGGGCGCAGAAACAGCAGCAGGTTCGAAGAGAAACGCACTAGTGGCGTCAAGATTATCGTGATCAAACAGAAACTCCTCGAATTCACACTCTTCTGCGGTGATCTCCTGGATCGAGCAGACGTCCAGTATATGAGCATTAGGTTCGGCAGGCTGATTCCCTAACCTAAAAATGTTGAGTTCAATCGTCATTTTTCCAAAAGAGAGGTTCATAGAACCATTGCGACAATTGATCACAGCATTTGAGGTTGCAAGAAATGGGCGACCGAGTATCACCGGAATTTGATTCCGGGGGTTAGCTACAGGCTGTGTGTCTAATACAATGAAGTCAACGGGGAATATGAAGTCCCCGACTTTTATTAACACATCCTCTAGCTCACCCCTAGGATGGGTGATCGATCGGTCGGCCATTTGGAGAGTGCAGTGCGTGGGTTTTAGCTCTCCGACGCCTAATTGCTCGTATACTGAATACGGAAGCAGGTTAATACTGGCACCAAGATCAAATAGTGCGCGGTTGATGTTCTTATCCCCAATGGTAATTGAAATCGTAGGACAGCCAGGGTCCTTCCGTTTTTGTGGTAAAGATTGGGTAAGGGCATCACTCACAGCACTGGCCAAGAAAACTTTCTTTGGTACCTGAGACTTCCTCTTTTTCGTGCACAAGTCCTTTAAGATTTTTGCGTAGGACGGGACTTGTTGGACAGCATCTAAAAGAGGAATGTTAATGTTAACCTGCTTAAATAACTCCAGAATCTTCTCCATTTGAGAATTTTGTTTATTAGACCTCAACCGGTTTGGAAATGGAACATTTTTAAAATTGGTTGAGTCTAATGCTGGAGGAGGAGATTGTGGAGTTGGAACGGATCCCAGAACAGGTGTTTTCGTGGAGTGAGAAGTGGGTCCGTTCATAGCAGAAGAAGAAGCAGAAGGAGAGCCTTTTGAAGAATGGAGAATATGCTCAGAAGACGAAGAAGCAGGAGAAGAAGAAGAAGCAGAAGAAGAAGAAGTGGCCGGGGTGTCTTCGTTGATCCGTGTGCCGATGTTGTTTTGCAGCATTCTTCCCGATCTCAATGTGGTCACGGCACTCACATTATGGTTCTGTTGTTCAAGAGCAACATGTGCGTTATGTGGGTGACCGGGATTTGGGAGTGGTTGGGACGGGAACTTCCCCTTCTCTCGCTCGCTTAAGGCCGCGTTCAGCTGTGCAATCTGGGCCTCGATGGTCTTGATGCTTTGCCCGTGTGCGGCAGTGTATTGCACTAAGGACTGAATGGAAGACTGGATGTTGGCGGTGGACTGAGTCGATTGTTTAACGAACGCCTCCAGACTTCGTTCGAGCGAGGAAACCTTATCGTTGTTTGACGGAACAAAGTTGTTTGGTTGAAAAGAATTGTTGGGTGCAAAGTTGTTCGTCTGATTTTGGAAAGGTTGGGGTTGGAAGGGCTGCTGAAACTGAGTTTGTTGTTGCGCTTGTTGTTGCGGCGGAGGGGCCCTTTGGAAATTGTTGCCCTGGAATTGATTCTGATTCTGATTCCAGGCGAAATTGGGGTGGTTCCTCCAACCGGAATTGTAAGTGGAAGAGTATAGATCAGTCCTCGGTCTTTGCTGGAATGCATTAACCTGATCCTGTCCTTGCGATGGTGGATTGTAAGGACACTCTTCGGTCAAGTGAGAAGGATCAGAACAACAAGCGCAGATGGTACGAAGGGGGAGAACAGGGGCAGGAGCAGAAAATTTGCTCTCTATCGCTTCAAGCTTTCTTGTTATTGCAGCCATTTCAGCTTTCATCGCAATAGAGACATCAAGTTGGTGAATTCCTACCCTAGACTGACCGGTAGAAGTGGAGGTAGAAGAAGAAGAAGTCGTTCTGGTGCTCTCCCACTGTAGCGTTTGCTCCGCAAGGTCGTCAAAGAACTGCCTGCTTCCTCGTCAGATTTCGATAGGAAGTGGCCCTGACAGATTGTTTCCAACAACTGCTTCGTTGCTGGGTTCAGGCCCTCGTATATGGTTTGGCAGAGTTGCCATTTCTCTATACCGTGGTGAGGACACTGAACAAGAAGGTCTTTGTACCGGTCAAAGCACTTCCAGAAGGGTTCAGAAGGAAGCTGGGAGAATTGGTTGATTTCATTTCGAATCCTTGCGGTTTTATGATTCGGATAGAATTTTTTTAGAAACGCTTTAACAAACTCGTCCCAGCTGGTGATTGAGTGGGAAGCGGTGCTATACAGCCATTTTTCAGCGAGATAGCATAAAGTGAACGGAATGACCCGTAGACGTATAGCATCGTCCGACAGCTGGGTGGTTTTCATCATGGCCCAGACGTTTTGAAATTTGTTGATGAACATATAGGCATCTTCAGATTCAAGCCCATGAAAACGTGGAAGCATGTTGATGAAGTGGGGCTTAATTTCAAAGTTGTCCCCATTGGCCGGAGGAAAAGAAAGGCAGGTGGGAAGTGCAGAACGGGTGGGATAGAAACGATCCTGGAGCGCGATTCGCTGCGGCGCTACAACAGGCGGAGGTAGTGGGAGATTGGTCTCCGTAGGAGGTGGAACCAATCCAGCGGTGGTCAAAGAGATGTTCGGATTAAATCCTGACATCGCGGAAGAAGAGGTTGGTGAAGGTGAAGGTGAAGATGTATGAACAGAATTCCGGTCAACATCGGAGTTGGCCGGCAAGGGAAGGGGTGAAAGAGGAGTGGACGGAGTTTCGACTTCGGAGTCGATCGCGTAGTCGGTAGCGACTAACGTAACGCGGACTAGACGGGCGCTAGTGTCCCGAGTCCAAGCGGACATACACTAAACGAGTTTAGTATAGTCAAAGCGGAGAAGGTGAGGGTAAGAAAACGTCAATGGAGAAAACGATGGGTGGAGGGTAAAAAAAAATGGATTTGGCGACAAAGGGCAAGTTTTTATAAAAATTTTTGGGTTTTTCTTTTTTTTTTGTTTTGTTTTTAGAAAGAGATTTACAGAAATATGTACGGACTTACGGCTTTAAGTAATCACAAACAAGATATGCACAATCTCACCTAGATCTACGGTCGCCTAGGTCAACTAGACCTGCTCCTAACTGTTCCAGAGGGCTAGAAAAAGGACCTCAAACCGCCTCTTCTCCGTCTAATGCGGCCAGATAAGTGCCAGGTAAGTGGGAGGTTGTCCAACGCTTTCGCGAAGTTTCTTAATTAAATAACCACTTGCCTTCGTCACACTTGCCTAGGCACCGCAAAAGTCAGATAGGATAAACGGCCGATGCCTGTAACTAGTCCTCTGTCCTAATGAGCGCGAAGTCTTTAGGGCTGAAGTCTAGTATTTTTTAATTTTACAATGGTCAATGCATATGCTTTTTGTGATTTTTGGGGTCCTGGGAAGGGTGATGAAATCCCTACCCAATCTGAATTGGTTTCAAGCCCCTTAAGTCCGTATTAAGAAATGCAAAGCAGTAACAAATCAACTGCAAACAATTTTTATTTTTTAGCGCGGCGCAAAGAATCCTGCACAAGAACAGTTTATTGGAAGGGGGAGAAGAGTTTGCGCAAAGAAATCTGCAGAAAACACAGTTTATTGGACTCCAGATGAGTGGGAGAGAGGAGAGAGACTTACAGAGAGATTTTGGCAGCACAAAGGCACCAAACGGCCGCGGTTCCGCGGCCTAAGCCTCCTTATGCCGCGGTTCCGCGGCTATGTGGGGGAATTGGAGCTTCAAATTTTTTGTGTGGGCTTCTGTGCTTGTCCTCTGCTTGTCTGGATTTGCTGAATCTTTAGTTGCTCACTGTATCTGCTCCAGATTTTCACAGTAGACCGTTTGCTTCGTTTTGATCCGTCGCGGTGTAGCCGCGAAATGTGGGTCTATCTTCCCACGTCTTTGGCACTGAACTCGAACTCCGTATTTTCAACGTCTTGGCCACTGAACTCGAACTTTGTATTTTCCTGCACACTTGCACAAAAACTAATCAAGAATAACAAGATGGTTTCTTTTACAAAGTATATTTTTTTTTGTTTTGCTTTTTGGTTAAATTTACAAGTTAACCCGAAATTACACAAGGAAATAAACTAACGTCTCCCCGGCAATGGCGCCATTTGATTGATAGTGGTTCTGCGTGTTCAAGTTTTAGTTTAAATACCGCAATCAAGACGGTTTCGCTTGTAGCTAGCCGGTTGAGTACGGGTCGTCCGCAGGGAGATGGGAGTCTTTTTCTATGTGTTTTAACGAGTTAAGTCCGAGAGTTCAGATTTGTTTATGATTATCTAAGTGTTTAATGGATAATTAAAGAGAGCTTGTTAGGGTTAGGATTAGGTTAGTTTGAGTTAGGAGTCTCCACATCTTTCGTTGCCCCCCTTAATATCAGTGTTACGGAAATCGGCAATAACGGGGATTAGCACGACTAGGAAGGACTTTGCGAGTATAAGCTAGGCTTTCCAACGCATAAGGTCTTCCTTTTGGTGCTTTTCCGTCCGTTCTTGGCTCTTAGCCATAACCTCCAGTTAATTCAACCACAACCGGTCTCACTACGGAATCACCGCTATCATGTAGGATAGGGTGCCGTAAGGAGCGGATTGTGGTTCAATTAACGGGAGTCGAATTAAGCTGTTGGGCAAGGAAAGAGTGAGAGAGATTTCCTTCTCTCAAACTTCCCTTATCCTACCCTAACAAGTATGAACTACTCACACATCATGATACGGGAAAATAAAACAAAACAAAAAAGGAAGATAGAAAGAAAGAGATTAGAAGAATACGACTAGCTATTTGCGACCTCACCTTGGCGAGGATCGAGCGTAAGAATCATGGTCGTTTTAAGGATAAAGAAAAAGAGAGAAGAAAGAAACACAAGAAATAACAACAACTAGTTAACAAATTAAAATTACAACAATTATAGAAAAAGCAAGACAAGCATGATAATAAAATGATCTTCTTTATTCACCATTCTTCACTCACAAGCTCACTACAAGTTTAATGGAGAAGAGATGAGAAGAAGAAGAACATGTAATCTAAAACCTAGAAAAAGAATACAAGATTATGGACCCTTTCCTTCTCAAAGTTCTGGGCTATTTATAGGCTGGAGAATGGAAATCTAGGACAACCACCAGAACACATATACAAAGACCCAAATACCCCCAAGAGCCCATGCTCTGACTCCACAGAGTGGCCGCGGATCCGCGGCCTAAGCCTCCCTATGCCGCGGATCCGCCGCACTCTGGTGGAGTTAGGGCATGGGATTTTTGGTTCTTCCCTGGTTTGCTGTGTACTTTATTCTGGCATATGTATTTTCTCAAATTCTCTTCACGATTTTTTCAGAATTTCTGTTGAGGGAAAAGTGGACTTTTTGTGGATGTTTTTGTTATGATTGCCTCGTGCTCCGCGTAGATTTCTTGGATCTTGTGCTGCCATTGAGCCTTGTGCATGAAAACGACATTGATTTGACATTTTGTCTCTTAAACTGGTATCTGGCAACATACGGATGAAGAGCGGAGACCGTGTTTTCTCAGTGGTTGGCAGGAACCCGGATTTTGTCGTGTTTTTCATGAATTTCACCGTTTTAGAACCGAGAACCTGTATCCTGCAATTGACTAGCAAACACGGCTCAAGAGTATCTACCGATAAGCAATGTGATAAAAATTGGGCGGTATGAAAATGCAAAAATCTGATATGAACAGTGGCCTACTCACGTTGTTGAGGGAGGTTACTTCACTTCGGATATTTGGCGGGTAGTTTGCCGCACCCGTAGGGGTCTAGGGTGGGGTTTGGCTATTCATCGCGACCGTGTAATCCGTTCTTCGTTACAGGCTCGTACGAATTGCGCATTCCTAGTATATCCAATGTATTCATCTGTGATCTGGAATGGCTATCATTGCATGTGACGAATGTTTATATATATCTATATGATATCTATTAAGGCGTTGCTTATATTTTGCATCCGCGCTAGTCCAGCCCCCGCTCTGTCGTTAGTTAAGTAACCTAACGGGTGATGACGGGACCCCGTGGCGAATGCGGATGGCATAAGCGTACGTCATATTTTTGTTGTTTTCTGCAATGGTAGGATTAAATGATGGGACACATTGGAATTAATGCAAGAAAAAAAATAAACCAAGTAACAGTCGTTGGTACACTTTCAAAGCCACTCGGTTCTTTTCAAAACCAAATTTTTAATGCGGAGCTTGAGCCACTCCTTTTAAAAGCTACCTTGTTCCATCGATTATATCAAGTTCACTACGTTCACAATTTCGCCAAAACCATTCGTAGCCCTCCGTGGTTTCACATGAATGGTCAATAAGTATTCAAGCTATGTTTGTTAGCCAAAGTCAAGGCATAGTGATTGGTAGCTATTGGGTATTCATGTGCAGCATAGATAGATGTGTTGGTTTGGGGCAGTCGTTCTACTTTGTTGGCCAAAGGCAAGGGTATGTGCGGGTGGGCTCAAATTAATCTGGAGAATGACGGGTAGAACTTGACATGTGACTTATGATTTGTTGGCCAAAGTCAAGGTCATAAGAGCATGGGGCAAAAATCCACATCGGGAGTTTCAAAAGAACTGAAACTTGCTAGCGCTGCATACCATTTGGAGTGTGATGATTCTGGTAGGATTCCTTCAGTTTTTTCACGTGAAGATATTTGGATCCCGATCCTACTGTGAGTATATGCTACTCCTCCGGAACTTTCTCACTTAACGATCAATGCTGTAAACCAAGTAGGTGTCTAGAAAGGTGTTAGCGGGGCTACGCCTACAGGGAAAAGAGGTTACTTAATTAAGGAACTTCGCGAAAGCATTGGAAAACCTCCCTCGAAGTACCGACACTGGCCTGGCTGAACGGTTAAGCAAGTATTGTACGGTGAGATTGATCCCGGCTAATTCTTCTTTTATGGTTTAAGGAGGGATTCGAGAGACAGTGGGAGCCATCCCGTTTAGACAAATTAAAAACCACTCTAAACTTGCAAGTGCATCATGCTAAAGTGTTTCTTCTCTCTCTCCTAATCGCAGCGACCATTTATCATGACTGGACTTAAGTTACTTCTAGATAAAAAACATACTGACAGGGCCAAACTATAAAGATTGGCTCAGAAATGTCAAAATGGCAATCACTTATGACATGGTGGGGTATCTTCTTACCACCAAAGCGCCCCTGTCCCAAGTCCCAAAACCAGCGTCGTGGATAGGGAAATCCGCAAGACCTGGGAAATCGACTGCGCGAAGGCCAAGTGCCTCGTGCTTGCCTCTATGGACAATGAACATCAGAGGAGGCACGAGAATATGGATCTCGAATCCATATTTCTCCATACAAAAGAACTGTATGGAGAGTAATCCCGTATCGCCAGATACGAAGTGTCGAAGAAGTTGTTTTCGGCGAGATTGTCCGTCGGATCATCGGTAGCGGAACACGTGCTTAAGATGATTGGCTACATAGAGGAGCTCGCGGACCTTGGGACCACGTTGGAGAATGAGCTCTATACAGACTTGATTCTCCAGTCCCTTCCTTCCACTTACGCCCAGTTCATCCTGAATTTCAACTTGCAAGAAAAGGAAGTTGAACTTTCAGAGCTCCTCAACATGCTGAGGAGTGCAGAGGGCACCCTACAGAAAGGTAGGGAAACATCCACTTTGTTTGTAGGAGGATCTTCTTCTTCTAGGTCCAGGGCGAAAGCCAAGGAAAAGAAGAAGAAAGCCCCCACCAAACCAAGGGGCGGTGTTAGTAAAGTGGATATGAAGGGAAAGGAAAAAGCAACAAAGGTAGCGGGGAAGCTTGTAGATAAGGAAGAGTGCATTTACTGTCACAAGAGTGGACACAGCAAGAAAGATTGCAGGGCTTGGAAGGCCAGAACACAGGTTCTGAAGCAAGTTGCGGCTTCAGCTTCAGGTGTGTATGTTATTGAAAACTGTCTATCAATAAACTCTACATCCTGGGTATTGGATACCGGATGAGGATCTCATATCTGTAATTCTTTGCAGGCGTTGAGAAAGCGTAGGTTTTTGAAGGCAGGTGACATGACCCTCAAAGTTGCAAATGGATCTAGCATGGATGCTGAAGCCGTGGGGGACTATCACCTGAGAATGTCAGATGGACATGTTTTGGTTTTACGTAATTGCTTTTTTGTACCCAATACAACTTGTAATATCATTTCTGTATCTTTAATTTCCAAAGAAAGTTATGAATTTGCGTTTCTAAGTAATGTTGTAAACATTCAACTTAATCAAGTTCTGATTGGGTCAGGTACATTGAGCAATGGTATATACGTATTAAACCAACCACAGATTTTCAATGTCCAGAATAAACACAAAAGAAAGTCTCCGGAAACAAATCAGACTTTCTTATGGCATTGTAGACTGGGTCACATCAATGAGAGAAGGTTGACGAAGTTACATACAGAAGGATATTTGGATCCGTTCGAATATCAATCATATGCAACTTGTCAATCCTGTCTTAAAGGAAAGATGACAAAGACTCCGTTCACTGGACACGGAGTGAGAGCGAGCGAGCTCTTGGGACTCGTACACAGCGACGTGTGCGGTCCAATGTCCACGCATGCACGAAGCGGTTATTCTTACTTCATTACTTTTACATATGACTTTTCAAGGTACAGATATGTCTTCTTAATGAAACATAAATCCGAAGCCTTTGGAAAATTCCAGGAATATAAGAATGAAGTAAAAAAACAAACAGGCAAAAGTATCAAGACACTAATATCTGATCGAGGTGGTGAATACTTGAGTGCCGAGTTCCTGGATTACTTAAAAGAGAATGGAATTCTCTCTCATCTTACTCCTCCATACACTCCGCAACATAACGGTGTATCGGAGAGACGGAACCGAACCCTATTGGATATGGTACGGTCCATGATGAGTAACGCTGAGTTACCGCGATCATTCTGGGGATATGCACTAGAATCAGCTGCATACCTTTTGAACCGAGTTCCAACTAAGACTGTGCCTACTACACCATATCAGATGTGGTGTGGGAAGAGACCCTATCTTAATCACATTAAGAAATGGGGATGTCCAGCTTTTGTCAAAAAGCAGCATGCGGACAAGCTCGAGGCACGCTCAGTACAGTGCAAGTTTGTGGGATATCCAAAGAACTCCAAGGGATATTTCTTCTATTGCGAAGAGGAACAAAAGGTTTTTGTTTCTCGTCATGCCCACTTCTTGGAAACTGAGTTTTTGGAAAATCAGATAAGTGGGAGCGCAGTAGAACTGGAAGAAATTCCAGAACCACGAGCTATTACTGAAAGCTTAGTAGAACCCTGGGGTTTGAAAGATCAGGAAATTCCTACGCCGTTCCGCAGAAGTAGTAGGCAGTCTCATCCGCCCGAGAGATACTACGGTTTTCTCATAGACGGGGATAGAGAGGATTGCATCATTGATAGTGATGAGCCGACTAGCTTCCAGCAGGCCATTCAGAGCGTTGACTCGGTAAAATGGCTGGATGCAATGAGGACCGAAATGGAGTCCATGTACACCAACAAAGTATGGACGTTGGACATTGCTCCAGATGGGGTAAAACCCGTAGGATGCAAGTGGATCTTCAAAAGGAAGATTGGTGTAGATGGACAGGTTGAGACCCATAAAGCTAGACTTGTTGCAAAGTGTTTCCGTAAAAGACCTGGCTTGGACTATGACGAAACCTTTTCTCCAGTGGCTATGCTGAAATCCATTCGGATCCTTCTTGCCATTGCTGCCTTCCACGATTATGAGATTTGGCAGATGGACGTAAAGGCCGCTTTTCTAAATGGAAATTTAGAGGAGTGTGTCTATATGGACCAGACACAGGGTTTCATTCAGAGTGGGAGCAGCGGAAAGGTGTGCAAGTTGCTTAAGTCCATCTATGGACTAAAGAAGGCATCGCGGAGTTGGAACATCTGTTTTGATGAGACGGTCAAAGAATTTGGATTTATCAAAAATCCAGATGAACCATGCATCTATAGTAGATTTGTAGCGAGAACTGTAGTATTCCTCATTTTATATGTTGATGACATTCTCTTGATAGGAAATGACATTCCTATGCTACAATCTGTCAAAGGGTTCTTGTCACACAGGTTCTCCATGAAAGACCTGGGTGATGCCTCTTACATTCTGGGGATCCGGATCTATCGTGACAGATCCAAGAGGATATTAGGACTCTCACAGTCCAGGTACATCGACACCATACTGAAAAGATTCAGTTTGGAAGATTCCAAGCGCGTTAATCTACCGGCTTGTCACGGGATCACCCTCTCCAAAGAGATGTCTCCCAAGACTGATTTGGAAAGGGATCGCATGTCAATTATACCCTACGCTTCTGCGGTAGGCTCTATAATGAATGCGATGTTGTGTACCAGACATGATGTAGCTTATGCACTGAGTGTGGTAAGCCGGTATCAGTCAAACCCTGGAGAGAAACACTGGATAGCGGTAAAGAACATTCTCAAGTACCTGAGAAGGACTAAGGAGATGTGCTTGCTGTATGGCGGAAAAGACCTCCAGATCGAGGCCTTTGCTGACTCCAACTTCCAGAGTGACAAGGATGATTCCACCTCCATGTCGGGTTATGTCTTTACCCTCTATGGAGGGGCGGTGTGTCGGAAGAGTTCCAAATAGGAAACCGTTGCTGACTCGACGATGGAAGCGGAATATATCGCTGTTGCAGTTGCCGCAAAAGAAGCCGTCTGGATAAGGAAGTTCCTAACAGAACTTCATGTGGTTCCGTCCATTGTTAATCCAGTACCACTGTATTGCGACAACAACGGGGCTATAGATTTAGCGAAGGAACCCAGGTCCCATCAGAAGTCCAGGCACATCTTGAGGCGGTATCACCTGATCAGGGAGATCGTGGGTCGCCAGGAGATCAAGGTTCGAAGAGTTGCTACGGAAGATAACACAGCTGATCCATTCACCAAGGCCTTACCCCAGACTTAGTTCGAGCGGCTGATCGAGATGATAGGTCTTCGATACGCCAGTACATGGCCTTAGTGCAAGTGGGAGATTGTTAGTGTATATGCCCTATAGGCCATTACTGTATCATACTAGATTTTATATTACTTGATGGAAGCTTGGGATATTCACCTTGTATTGACAATCTTGCTCAAAATAGTAGTATGCTACTTGGTTTGTTTCTGCTTTAATGTGTGCATGTGTTTCTTTTAGCATATCGCCTTTACACATTAGTGGAGCCCTTAGGACCTTTGCTTGATTACCAGCGTTGTGATGGCAGTCACACTCGTGGGAGCTGGGTAATCCATAAGCACATCCTTATGCAGGTCCCTAGTCGCAGGACTATCGAGACAGGGCATCGATACTCCGGAGTAGACTAGCGTATGCGCTTCTTATCCCAGCTTGGGAGACAGTCTGTCCCACAGCCGTCAGTACGTCGTACTTGAGTTAGTATGCGGGTGCTCGTTAGGTTACGAGTACACTGGACAGGACTCGTCGGGAACTGTTGGTTGGTATTATACCTATCGTCAGTTATCAGTTCTCAGGTGACATGAGTACAGCTTAGTCCGTTGACTTGACACTGTCACTTCGCCTCTAGCGTGTTCCTACTGTACTTTGATTAGTACCCTACCACGGCTCAAAGGAGTCGTGCAAACAGGTAGTTTTTGGGTGCAGTCCCGAAGCACTTGGAGGCAGTGACGGTTAGACAGGATTCGTCTCTCCCGGTATTGGGGGTTGATATCGCGCTGTGTCTAGGAGAGCCATTACACAAAGTCCCTGGCCAGGGCAAGCGAGATAGACTGGTAGGTTTCCAGTGTTATCTCAGGTGTTCTGGGCTACACTCCGGCACGACTTGTACCGCTAGTAGGAGACTGATGTTTACTTCCCCCCTAGGCCCGCCATGCGATGTTCTTAGACGAACATACCGGACTGTACGGAGACTGTCACATTCAGGCTCAGTAGGAGTTCAGATGGGTTTACCTCGTCAGTCTTCTTATCGGCATCTACCTGGGGACCGTTACTTACAGCTAGTGCCGCTTGCGGTCTGTGGTTAAACCCAGTGCCAGCCTAGTGTCGAGTCTTTAGAGTCCCACACAGAGGGTTATTCGCCTTTAGGCAAAATGAGTAGAGGTCGCATGGTTTTGCGACAGGGTTTGTTCACATCCGCGCACTTGTGCACGTTTGGTGTCCGGACAGCTTATACTAGCGGGCTTTAGTTTAAGCCGGATCCTAGTATATGATTTGGGATTGGTTTTATCTCATTGTATTCGTGTTCCTCGGAACACGGATACCGGTGTGTATGCACAGTTGACTGAGGCAGAGGCAGAGGACTTTCATTAGGGTTGATGACTATTGTCATTTTATTAACCCTAATTTTTATGTGTGAAATATGATTTATTAATTTTAGTTAATTATAATTGTGCATGGTTAGGGTTGTTGACCATTTGGCTATACTTGACAAGTTGACCATCATCATTCCATATGAAAGATGCTCCTTGATCCTTGCAAAAGCATTTAATGTGAAATTAATGGTCATTTCTTGATTAACCATGACAATTATCTTTAGCTAATTATCTATTTTTCATAATTCACATATATGTGAGAAGGTTGGATTATTCTTCTCATTCTTTCATTCTCATTCTCTCTCCTCCTCTTCCTCTCTCTTTAGCTCTCCCCTCTCATGAGTTGAGAACCCTTTGAGCTTGAGATAAAACCCTAAAAAATACTCTATACTCTTTCTAAGGTCCTAGGTTTAGCACACCAAGCACCTTAGTTACTTCTAGTTTGAAGTTGGAGCCAAAGGTTGAGGCCCTTGGGTGGATCTTTCTTCGGAAAGAGAAGGCGACAAGGAGAACCCGTTCTTTCACTCCAAGGAGCAAGAAGAGAAGGACTTGAAGACCTAGGTATAACCCCTTTTCCGAGTAGCTAAGACTTTTAGCTTGTTAGTTAGTTTTGTTTAGCAAAGATCCCTCCTTTTGCATAGTCCATGTTTCCTAGTGTTGTAAAAATCCGATTTTTCATAACGTTTCCGCCTCCCCGCAAGCACCGGGGTGGGCAACGTGGACTTACAGATTTAATAATTTATTTATATGTATTTCGATATGTATATTCTAGTATTATGTTCTTTATGTTATTCTCTCTCTTCAGGTATTCGTATTTCAGTACGAATACAGATATGTATATACAGTAGAGTGCAATCCTTATTTATACAAGTAACATTCTAGAAGGTGGACATCTCATTTAGTTTTTTATCCATTTATTTTAAAGGGAAATGATGTGGAAAATCAAGATAGGAGAGTATGGTGAGAGCAATGCTTGAATAGTGTTGCACAAATGAATTGTTAATTCATTTGTGCAAACTATTCAAGAATGGGTTGATTTTACAATTTAAAGAATTGGTTTTACAAAACCTTGCTATGAGAATTTCTCTCTCTATGGATGACTCATTATTTTTTGAGATGAGGAAACACTCTCACCATCATCCTTCACTCTCCTCTCTAGTTTCTTGAGTTCCTTCACCTTTATTCTTAACCTCCTTTCTACAATCTCATGAGTTGAGAATCAAAAGAGGAGGTGAGATGCATACACTCATGGAACACTTCACTACATTCCAGGCACTCTAGATTAGCTTCCTAGAGTCCTTAGATGCTTCACTTGATCATTGGTGTGAAGCTAGAGCTAGGGGCTATATCCCTCCGGTGGATCATCTTCGACGGAGGAACACCGGCAGCCAAGTTCAGTCGAGCACGCCTCAAGTAGCTAATGAAGATGGTAGAAGACCGACGGACACGGTTCATTCGATATAAGCATCTCTAACCTTGTATTTTAGCTCTTGTAGTTTACTAGTATAGGTTTATAGTTCGATTATAGACGGGTTCGTTAGCGCCAAATTTTTTAAACGTCATTTTTTTCTGCATCGGCCACGGTAGATGGCCAGGGCGCTATCGTAACCCAACATGGTCAGAACCATCCTATAAACCATTACTAGCTAGTTTGCACTAGGTTAAAATGTCGACCGACCCATTTTTCCGAAACGTTTTTCCATTTCAACATGCCCGCTACCTATTTTAAAACCTGTTCAAAAAAATACTTCAGAGTGTCTTAAAAATACGTGCAGGCATTTGTAGGGGACCGCAAGAAATTTAGACGCTTGAACCATCAAATTGGCCACGGAAGTACCGCAATACTTTCCTATTTGCGGTGGTTCCGCGGTCGTATTGTGGCCAACGTGGGCCAAATTTCTCCTCGCACTCTTATACATGGAAATATGATTTTTGGGATATCTGGTTTTGGCCCAGATTTGTTTGAGTGCTGGATTACATTTGGAGCCAATATGAAAAGGTTAAGTCGAAATTTTAATTATGTGTTTATGAGTGCATGTGAATATATTTATGACCATGAATATCATTGAGCAGTACAACCCGACTAGTTGCTATATGTTCAACTAGATGGGTTTGCGAACGTGATATTCATGTTGATGTTCTGAGTTGTGCTGATATTGTGGTTGGATTGTCATGGTGGATAGCCTATGGTCCAATGATAGTAGTACAATTCAGATTCATTTGTATATTCGTTATTGCGGGATGAGCATCCGACATGTGGATTGTCGTCTCTGCCAGATTGTATATTCTTTTATTGGTGGACGACCGGGTTGAGGTCGATGTCGCTATTGTATATATTCTTTTCTTTTCTGTACTAGGATTACCCTACGGTGGAGTGCTCGAATAGCCGGGTTCTAAAGGGAAACAGGCCCACATCTCATGGCGTTGAGATGGAGGGGCCCTTACTCTAGAATTGGCGGGCTATTCGCCGCACTCGTAGGGGGTATAGGATGACCCACGGAGGGATGCTCAGGTTACCGGATTCCATAAAGTGTTGGGTGGACCATTCACTATGTTGATTGGGGTTGCCTCACATCTGGGATTGGCGGGTAACTTGCCGCGCTCGTAGGGATCCAGATGTTCATTGCACGGGCTATCCACACGAACAGGAACATCGGGTCTCATTTGCGGCTTAAATGAAACCCGAGGCACCAAGATTATCCACCATTCTGTGTTGTTTGTTGATGTTCTCTGAAATTTCTTATATCATGTCTGGGAAGAATGTTATATATATATTTATATATACTGGTAGATGTTGTATATGTTTTGCATCAACGCTAATCCAACCCCCGTGTAACGTTTTGAAAATCGTTTCGGTGAAATTTCGGAAAATCGGTAAAATAAGGGGGTTTTCTGTAAAAAGTCAAAATATAAATATCTGTTTTATAAAATTAAATATACATATTCTAGATATGAAATTGTTAGTGTTTAGTGTTTATTGAGCCACTGGTAAAATTTCTAATTTTCTGGAAAAAATTTCCGAAATTAATTATTTTAAGCTGTTAAAAATACTTTAAATTAGCGATAAATACAAATTTGAATAGGCTAATTACATGCTATAGAACATTGACAACTAAAATCTAGTTTGTAATATAAATTTTTAGCAATTTATTTCATGTTCTAATTGGTTATAATTAAGGGAAAACTAAAATTTAAATAATTTAACTAAAACTTGCAATTTGGAAACTTGAGGGGTTCTTTTTGCAAGAATTTTTCTTTGCAACCTCACACATTCCTCATCCCTCAACCATGGTCGGCCCCACAATCTTTAACATCAGCCCACTTTCTCCCCCTCTCTTGTTGTCCTCATCCATGTGAAGAAATGGGTTAAAATAAGGGCTTTTATATATAGTAAAGTAGGTGGGGGGTATTATGGTAATTTGGGAGGTCTTTGACTTGGAAATTTTTCACCAATTCTCTCACCCTTTCCCCATTCCTCCCTTGGACGAAATCTGAACTGCAGCAGCCCCATTTTTCCCCCATGTTCCCATCTCTTTTGGCCTCAAATTTCATCTCAAAACACATAAAAAAAATCCACAATTTCTTCACAAATTCAAAGCAAATCCTAATTCTATCCCTCCTCACACCCAAATTGGTTTAAAGCATGGAGAACGGAGGTGTCTTTGGTGGCTAGAGCAACCTAGGGTTTCAAACTTGGAGGTATAATTTCTATCTAATGGTTAAATTGTAGCTTGTATATGCTAAATTAGTTATTTAAAGTGTGAAATTGTTATTGTTGCTAGTTTATAAAAAAATCAAGGGAAGGGGTTGATTTTGGAAATGGGAATTGAAGCATTGCATGTGGATTATTTGAGTGTGGTAGATTGCTTGTAGTGTGGATTGGTTGTTCATGCTAGATTGTAGTCTTTTTGTCGCAAATCCGCGATGGTTGCGTCAATTTTCTAGTTTTCATGCTTACTAGTTTTTTTTTAAAATTGAATTAGAATGTGAGATTAAAAATATGGTTAGGGTTTTTATCACATTATTAACATTATAAATTGTGGTTTAATATTTTAGTATATGCAAATCGAAGCTAGATTGTTGTTTGGGCATTTTTCCTATAAAATTGTTAAAATTG
Source organism: Agapanthus africanus (assembly GCA_030015575.1). NCBI lineage: Eukaryota > Viridiplantae > Streptophyta > Magnoliopsida > Asparagales > Amaryllidaceae > Agapanthus > Agapanthus africanus. Next base: position 348,573,338 of record JASDDO010000031.1, on the reverse strand, counting down.
GATAATTGCAAACTAAAATTTTTGAATTTTTATAAATTAGTGTCATAAAAATATAGAAGAGGTTTATATGACCTAATTAAGATATTTAGTGAATATATTGGGCATTAGTTTTGTTAAAACATCAAGTTTCGAATTAAAACGAAAACTTTTGCTAACTAGTTTTTTGAGAAATAAAACGAATTGATTAATTTTATTGTTTTGATGATTTAAATCCTATTTCATATATAATTAGTGATTTGTGAAACCATGATTGGTACGTATGATGTTTTTCTCGATGGTTGGCGTTTGTACACCAACGTCGAGGGTTTTGGGTTGATTTGTGAAAACAACCGTAGACTTTGACCCACGTGAGATTCAGGTGTCATTTTGGTTTTAAATTGGATTTTTATGCGGGACGATACGTTGTGACATGTAGGTATCCATGTGGACTTCGAGATGACAACAAGCGCGTGGTGACGTCGGCACCGGCTAGCAAGGACCAGGTGAGTAGATTTATATCTACGGGGAGAAGTCGGGTGGATGGCGTATAGAACCCCCGCTGTTCGTGGTGATGTATACGAATACACATACACACATATATATTAATTATATTGTTGAGTTTATTGATGATAAAGATAGATTTTAGGTGTGATTGGATAGGTTTAGTGTTGCGAGACCTAGAGTAGAGGTTGCACCACATTTACACACACACATACTTGCATACATTCTTCTTTCATATGTGTCTTTATGGGGTTATATTGTTATGTGTTCATATGGGTATGGGACTATATATTCACATACTGGATTTGAGGATAGTATTTGGGATTTGAGATGAGTCGATAAGATTTGATTGAGACCGCGAGAACAGTGATATGGCAGAATTCGTACTTGAGATACGTCCTGATGTTATAGCGGATCTTGGGACAACGATACATGTGAATAGTGTTATACATTGAATGGTTGGCTTGTGATCGTGATATGATATAAGATATGTTAAGATATTCATAATAGGTCGCATTAGGCGATGTATACCTCTTTATGACGATATATGAAGATGATATCGGTTTGTATGAGGCTGTAGATCAACAGTCAGATCATGATTAATTTGATGAATGTGATACTGCCCTGTACCCAGATTTGGGGATGCCGTATGACAGATTTACGTACGAGCTATAAATTGATGTTTGATCCGCGCTCTTGATGTAAGAATATTTGTTTATAGATATGGTATCGGATGTGATATTATCGAGGCGGGATCACCGACTATTATATATATATATATATGTATATATATATATATATATGTATCGACTCAGGTGTTAGGCGGTTTCCTTACCTTCAGTAGCCAGTTAGCTTAGCCCTTTAGTTTAGTGTAGTTGTTAGACTAGATTTATATTAAATATAGATTGTTATCTTTGTGTCTAGTATTTAGCTCCCGCTCATTATTGTTGTTCGCTCCTCATCGCATGTTTATATTATGTTTCAATTTCTATTGTTGATATCATGCTGTTAGGACACCAGCACCATTACCGATGACGCGTATGTACCACGTACACTTACTTGCCGGCTCACACACATCTTCATCGGTAATTTCCATGTCACGAACACTTTAGAAAATACTATTTCATTTGACATAGGTTGTTAGCTAATAGTTTAGACATGATATTAATAAACTTGCCTTATATGCTAGTTTAGACATTGTAGTTATTACTTGCTACTTCATGCATACTGTTATTCATTGTTATGCCACATTCATTGATTCTCATGCCTATATTCATGGTTTTACATGCTATTGATGATTTGGATTCGGATTGAGATTTTCTGGATTTGGGGTGAAAACCGTAAAACTTATATAAACTTCTTTTCTCTCTTTTTAAATAAAAAGTGTGGTTTTCCCATGATGTATGAGTCGTCCACCATGAGTTTGCTGATGGATTTCGAGACCCGATTCGAGGAGATGGAGGAACCGTTTCGGGTACATGGTGGACCCGATGCGGTACCCCGCGGCAAGAGGATCGCAGATGATGGCGTTGAGCCTGGTATGGGACCACTACCGACCGGTGATTTTACCCGACGCGTCGGATATCCGGAGTATACCGTCGTAGTCTTGAGATGGATGGGAGGGGCCGGTCTGGACTGACAGCGCCCTAGATATTGAGATTGAGACATTGAGATTTCGAGATATTGAGGTAATGAGATTTGATGATACAGGCCAGTCCGGATAGCCGGAGCCTGAGATTTTGAGATATTGGGATTTATGTTTTGTGTCGATGCTAGACACTGTTTATGCCGATTTCATTATGATACCTCATTTTAAAAATACAGAAATCTCACTGAGTTATGAAAGCAGTTTCTTCAGTACATGTATTCTGTTTTCATGCTTTCATACATCATCCATATGATATATTGCTATCTGAGGCACTGACACGAGCACTTGGTATTACTGTTGTTTAGAGGTATACCCTAGCCATTGTTATAGGCTACTGGTTATATATTTGAGGATATATATTGATTGTATGACCTAGGATTGCGTCATACATGCGATTTCTGTTCGTAGATGTTGTCTATTCACGAGTTGGCAACTCACCCCCGTTGTGCCACAGTTTCTTGCAGGTTTTGCCGTATAGGTTTCATTACGGCTTTTCTGGCACTGCTTCTTTTCGGGTGACTTGCTAGTAGATGGGTTTATTTGTATCGTACCCATCATTATACTTTGTATATTATTATTCTGTTGTATCTAGAAGTTCCATCAACCAAACATGTATTTATTTCAGAGATAGAGACCAGTGATGTTTATTCTTTCGACCTTAGAGTTGCGTGATCAGTCGAAAATACTGCATCTTTTAACCGGCAATTTCCCTACCATTTGCATTCATATCGAAGTGTTCGGCATTCATATCGCACATATTAGAAAATCAGTCGTTAAATATCAGATTACATGTGTTAGACTTTAAAACCGGCACTATAAAGGAAATTGACGGCATTTCATAGCATGGCATCATTCCTATATATCGCAACTTATGTTTCGAAGTCTATACAGGAAAATCCAGAAGAATGGTCAATTTACAAAACAAAGACTGCTAAAGAATACGCCAACTCAAGAATTTTGAATCTGGTATTGATCTAAAAAGAATTCAGAGAATAAACAAATCAGAGAATAATCCCAAAGATAGAAGGAAGCAACACTATAAGCTTGAAGCCATGAGGCTCCAACAGAGCCGCGGAACCACGGCAGGAGCCGGCTTGCGCCGCGGTTCCGCGGCGGCTTGTCCACGTCACCACTCCAAACTTTCTTCATAACTCCTACATCAGCTTCAACACTTCAGAAAGACATTACATTCTCCAGAAAGCCCTAGAAGCTTCTGCCAGTTCAGCAAACCTAGGGTTCCTAACTAAACACCCCTAGCTTCCTTAACAAGCTTCAAATTAAACTCTATTAAGGACCTAGAACCTTCCCCTAACCTCCTAGCTTAGGGTAGAAGCTAATCCCCTAACTAACTACTTCTAGAAGCTTCTTCCCCTAACTAACTTTTGGAGGGAAAACTCAAATTTGAATTCCTAGACCTATGGTTTAGGAAACCTATAAATAGACCCCAAGGCTCACTTGAAAGGGCTAATTTTTGGTTGTTGAAAGCTAACTTCTTCTTCAACCTTCATCTTTCCCAAAATCCACCCACAAATCTAGTGACAAGGCTTGTGTCAAAACCCTAACCCTAATCCAATCTAGAAATACCCAATTCAAGATCCATGGAGGTCAAGCAAAGCAAGTCTTCAAGCAACCTTTAGAAGCAAAGCCGGTATTCAACGGAGCACGAGATAGAAGCGATCCAAGACTCAAGAAGCAGAGCGATGCAAGATTCAACGAGCGAAGTTCCTACCTCATGTAAATCTCGAGAGTTGTAACTACTTGTTGTTGTAATAAAGGTGAAGATTCTTTAACTTGTTTACATTTCAATTCGAGCATTATGATTCATTTAGATTCTTGAATATGTACTTTGTGATGATGCTTGGATAAAACTCCGCTCGTGGAGGAATCGAAACAATTGTAAAATGATGATGTTGATGAATTGTTAAACGTTTTCTTAAGTCTTAAAGAAATTGGAAATTCTTGAAAATCGATGATCTAGATCGATGCGAATGTGTTCTTGATTCCTTTCGCATGATCTAGAGATCGATAATTGATCATTCGACTTTCAAGAAGCTATCTAGTGAATGTTATTCATTGAAAGGACAAAGGATAGGATGAGGAACACTAATTCCTCGCAAGATCCTTGATCCTCGATGAATTCGACATCGATTTAGCATCAATTTGTTACTAGATAAGAAATCGTAATCTTGAATCTTCATCACATCTACAATTTACTCGATTCCTACGAGCTTTACTTCAAATCTTGAAACCCTAAAGTGATTGGAATTCTATCAAAACTCGATTCTCTATTTTTATCATTTTCTTGATTTTTGATTAGAATAGTGACACTTGAAACCCATCGATAAAAATCTTGAATCATGTTTTCTTTTCTTTTTTATTAACTTTTCAATTCAAACAAATCAAACATACAAACGAATTGCACAATCCCTGTGGACGATCCGCACTCGCTAACGATCTACATCTGACACCGTAGTTGATTGCGGTCAAATAATTCTTTGATTATGAATTTTATTCATTTTCTAAATACCGACACAAAGAAACTCTTCGAGTTACACACACAAACGAGAATTCGAATCAATCAAATGGCGCCGTTGCCGGGGATCGCGTGCTAATTCGTTTTATATTGAAATTTGAATTGAAAGATTTATTCCATTGTAATTTTTGTGATCAAAATTCTCGCAAAACCCTAAACGATTTGTTGTGGTTCATTGTAAAGAGATCAGGAGCTTGCTGTGAAATTGGAATTTTTTTTGGAGAATTCCAGAGTGCTGAGGGAGTCTACAGAGCCTCTCTGGAAAAATTTTGTGCAGTGTTCCTATTATACGGCCGCGGATGGGCGGCATTAAGCAGCTATTGCGGTGGAACCGCGGCCTCTTCAAGGCATCTCTGCATAAAAATTCTCAGGTAACTTCTTACTTTCTTATCTCCTTCTAAAATCTGCTCCAATTAACATTTTGTGCAGGTTTCTTTGCAAATAAATCGCAGCGCGCAAATAGCAAAATTAAATTGTGCTTGTTTTGATTCTTGTGGTTGTTTGCATAATTAATACGGACATTAAGGGGCAAAGACCAAATCCAGATTAGGTGGGGGAGTTCATTACCGTTCCTAGGCCCCGAAAATCACAAAACTTGCATCCGCATTGACCCACATTAACTAAAAAAGATCTAGAGATGACTCTAAGGACCGTCGCGCTCACTTAGGACAGAAGAAGGCCGTGGGTAATTCATTGCTTATCCGCGTTTTCTTGTGGTGTCTAAGGCAAGTGTGTCGAAGGCTAGTGGTTATTATATAGGCCCACTACTTACGTAGTGGAGTACCTTCCCACTTACCTGGCACTTACCTGGCCACAGGGGGACAAAGAGGCAGTGGAGGATTTTATCCTACGACTTGTCTTCTGGCAGTTAGGAGCGGTCTAGAGATCTGACCTAGGCGACCAATAGAACTAGGGTTTTGTGTGTTGCATTTGTTGTGTTGCATCATATTTTCAAAAATCCGTCCAATTTTCAAAACAAACACCGCATTCTTTCAGCATTCCCCTAATTATAAGTCACGCTGCCACTTGTACTAACCCTTTTTAGTGCAAGATAGGCTGGACACGGGATTCTAGTGCCCGTTAAGTCCGCGTTTCCCCGATCGACCCTAAAGTCTGTATTTCTACATTTACCCTTTCTTTTACCCACCACCACACCCACTTCGATGGATCCGTCTCCATCAAACTTCTTTTCCACTACTCTGCCGCCGTCCGTTGTTGCGCAGAATCCACCTCGCATCTCTCTCCAAGAAAGATGCTATCCTACACGAGGCCCCCTTTCCACCTGTCTTTCCATTCCACCAGCCAACGGGGAAAATTTTGAAATTAAACCCCAATACATCAACCTTCTACCCAAATACCACAGTCTCGAGACTGAGGACGCATACGCGTTTATCACGAAATTTGAAAATGTATGCGCAATGATGGGTACTTCACAGCTTTCTGTGGATGCTATGTGTCCACGTCTTCTTCCATTTACCTTATGCGATATAGCCGAGAAGTGGCTGTATAACACTACCGCACACTCCATTACGAATTGGGAAGAATTCGTTGCAGCATTCCTTAAGAAATTCTACCCTAATCACAAGACAGCTCGAGTCCGCAGCGAAATAAATCAATTCACTCAGCTTCCAAATGAACCATTTTCAAAATATCTTGACCGCTTCAAGGATCTGTTGGTTCAATGCCCACATCACGGAATCCCGAGATGGGAACTGTGCCGAATAATATATGAGGGCAGTAACCCTAACACTAAACAGAGTCTTGAAAACATTTGTCAAGGAAATTTTATGAACAAAGACGATGGGGAATCTTGGAAATACTTAGAAGATTTCGCTGAAAAATCTTTACAGTAGGAAAGTCCATCATTTACGGGTGGCAATAACCAATCAGATGTTTCCATAGGAGTTAGAGCTGACATTTCAGCTATACACAAGAAACTCGAGACTATGGAAAACAAATTTTTAGCTGCCTCCCTTAATCAAATGTCACTTCCCAAAACTGTATGTAGCTGCTGTTCTGATCCTTCTCATTTGACGGAAGAACGTCCACAAAATTCTCCGTTTCAAGGTCATGAGCATACCAATGCCACATTTCAAAGACCTAGAAACGATCCATTTTCTTCCACATATAATCAGGGTTAGAGGAATCACCCTAATTTTGCTTGGAACCAATCACAATCTCAAAACACGGTTCCAACCCAAAACAATTTCCAAAGGGTCCCTCCACCACAACAGCAACCACAACTTCAATTGAGTCAGCACCCCTTCCAAGCACATAACTTTCAAAATCCGGTCAACACACCCGCACCGTCTAGTCCTTTACAGTTGACCGGGACCGATGAATCCTCTTCATTCATAAACTTGCTTCTAACAAATCTCATGCAAGTATCGGCTGAAATAAAGACTTCTGTCGATGATATAAAGAAAAACTCAGCGTCCCAAGCTGAGAGTATTAAATCGATGGAAGCAGAAATTTCACGATTAAAAGCCGAAATGAGTGCAAGAGAGAAAGGGAAACTTCCAGCTCAACCCTTATCCAATCCTGGCTATTCACATCATGTGAATGCAATCACCACGTTGAGATCTGGAAGAGTGCTTGACAATCACGTTGGGGAAGGGATTGATGATACTGAAAAAGCTATCAATGATACCCCGGCTGAGACCTTTCCTTCCACTTCTACTTCAGACCCCAGTTCTTCTACCCCACCACCTTCTTCCGAGCCTATTCTTCGTTTCCCAAAAGGCTCGCCACTTCATCCCACCTCTTCTACTCCTCCACGGACGATCCCCACTTCTATTCTGGGATCGGTTCGACACACACTTCCTTCTCCTATGATGGACCCAGCGCTTATTGCTAAAGCACCTTATCCTAATCGGTTAAGGGCTAACACACCAAGTCCACATATGGAGAAGATCACTGAGATGTTTAAACAGGTTAACATCAACATCCTTCTTCTAGATGCTATCCAACAAGTCCCCGCATATGCGAAAGTTCTTAAAGACCTGTTCACTAGGAAGAGGAAGAAACAAATGCCCAAGAAGATATTCATAGCAAAGACTGTAGAAACGGCTTTCCCCCAGCAATTACCTAGGAAACGTAAGGATCCTGGCTATCCTACGATTTCCATCTCTATTGGGGAGAAACACATCAACCGTGCTCTACTAGACCTTGGCGCAAGTGTTAACCTGCTTCCTTTCTCAGTCTATGAGCAGTTAGGGATCAGAAAGTTGAAACCATCTCCTTGGACTCTCCAGATGGCTGACCGATCAATCACCAAACCTAGGGGTGAACTGGAGGATGTGTTAATAAAAATCGGGGAATTCATATTCCCTGTGGACTTTATTGTAATTGATACACAGCCTGTAGCGAACCCACGGAATCAAATTCCGGTGATTTTAGGTCGCCCCTTTTTGGCCACTTCCAATGCAATAATCAACTGCCGTAATGGTTCTATGACCCTATCCTTCGGGAATAGGACAATTGAACTGGACATTTACAAGTTAGGAAGTGTACCCTCCGAACCTACTGCTCATGTCTGTTCTGTCGACTTAATGGATGTCGACAGCAGCGAATTTGATGATCCTCATGATACTGATCTTCACTCTTTTCATACGTTGTTGTTTGACCCAACTATGTATCATACACACTCTTCCACTGAGTTGTCCGGGTCAACAACTAACACTGATTATGAAATGCCTTTAGAATCTGAAGATCACCCCGTGCTTTGTGATCACATTATTATTCGGGGTATTGATGAAACTTTTGAGGAAATCTTCGCTGATGAACTCGCATTTTTGAATGACACGGGTGTTGAGATGAATCATCTCCCAAACAATGAAATTGAACCTCCACCCCTTCTTCTGGACTATAAAAAGGATGCGAGCAATCCATCACATTCACTGCATCGTCTCTCCAAAATGAGACGCACACACACTCTCTTCCACCACTTAACTTTTTCCCACTTCTTCTTCCACCAACCAGAGCACTGCATTGATAAAATTTTGAATGGTTGGTGTTAACCTTCGGTCTTTGCAAAGCTTGGCATCGACCAATGATTTTTGACCCCTTCATGTGATTTTCAAAAGATTAACATTGCATAACACAAGTTTGGGGGGGGGGGCATTTTTCTGGCTCTTGAAAAGAAAATTTTTACAAAATTTTGAGCCAAAAATAAGTTTGGGGGAGGTTATTCACTTAAATATTTTGCCCCCACTAATAAATTCCTCCCAAGATTACAGGTTTTTCGAGATTTAGCTGATGGCAACAGTGAGGACACCGTTGAAAACAAGTTTGGGGGAGGTTTGTGCTTATTTTCGCATCATTTGCATCATACTTTGCATAAGCACAAAACATTTTTTTCAAAAACCTATAAAAATTTAAAAATTTTCAAAATCCATAAAAATTTAAAATCTTCAAAATACAAAAATATTTTAATATTTTAACATTTTTTTTACATAAATAAGATAACGAAAGTTTTGATAGTGAAAAATTACATCCATAAGATTAGAAAAATTTAAGAAAACCAAGAAAATTAGAAGTTTTCTTATACGAACTAGCAATAAATAGTTATGAGCCGTTGTCCCAAGGGTTAGTAAGATGAAGGACGTCATTAATCTGAGGATAAAAATAAGTCTGAAAAATAGTTTCTATTCTGGAAGCCAAACATTTTGAACGTTGATACCTTGCTATTCGCACTTACACACGTCTTAAAGCCTGGGATAGTAGAGGATACCTTGAAATGCTCTTGTCTTAAAACCAAAAGTATGAAGGAAATAAAAAAATGAAGAAAATATAAAGTGGTGAGAAAAATGGACACTGGTTTTGTTATCGCCAAGGCAGCAATAAAAAAATATAGCGAGGGTGCCTCTTCACCAAGTGCCCTAAGGCCAACTGGTCTGGGAGTCACTGCTAAGCATTAGGTGGTGCAAGACGAGGAAAATACACCAAGTAAGCAAGCACAGGAGTAATCGGTCGGTTAGTACCTCAAGAAATATTAACGGTCGCATGAAAGTGTGTGAGCAAATCTCATCTAAATATTCATTAATTAAAAAGTACTGAGGCTGATAGGCAAGAGTGTGATAACTTGATTTGAATTCTCCGGGTGTAGGGATGTCTTTACACACACGCAGGATTATATGATCGATATTTGGAAGAAAGATAGGAATGAAGAATAAGACGATGTTTTATTGAGGGAGGACGTAATTTCTGACATCTTTTCAAGACTATTAAGATAGGGCTCATAACAACCGAAAAGCTAGCTTTGTTGGAAACCCTAATTTTCAAAGCTTTTCTTTTATAATTCTTTTCTTTAAATGTAATATTCATGATCTTTCTTTTATTATTGGATTTTGTGGGTGCAATCCGCTGAAAACCCTCAGGAGACAAAACTCCTCCTACTAAGGACACCTAGAGGTTTAAAGGCTTGTTGCACGTGCTCAGTGCAATCGTGTTGCCTACGAAAGTGTGCTAGTTAGTTTTTTCTCTTTCTTTATTTTCTCCTTCTCCTTTTAATAAAAAGTTCTCTCGAGACGATCGAAAATAAGTTTGGGGGAATTTGATCAGTCAAAAATACTGCATCTTTTAACCGGCAATTTCACTACCATTTGCATTCATATCGAAGTGTTCGGCATTCATATCGCACATATTAGCAAATCAGTCGTAAAATATCAGATTACATATATCAGACTTTAAAACCGGCACTATAAAGGAAATTGACGGCATTTCATAGCATGGCATCATTCCTATATATCGCAACTTGTGTTTCGAAGTCTATGCAGGAAAATCCAGAAGAATGGTCAATTTACAAAACAAAGACTACAAAAGAATACGCCAACTCAAGGATTTTGAATCTGGTATTGATCTAAAAAGAATTCAGAGAATAAACATATCAGAGAATAATCCCAAAGATAGAAGGAAGCAACACTGCAAGCTTGAAGCCATGAGGCTCCAACAGAGCCGCGGAACCGCGGCAGGAGCCGGCTTGCGCCGCGGTTCCGCGGCGGCTTGTCCACGTCACCACTCCAAACTTTCTTCATAACTCCTACATCAGCTTCAACACTTCAGAAAGACATTACATTCTCTAGAAAGCCCTAGAAGCTTCTGCCAGTTCAGCAAACCTAGGGTTCCTAACTAAACACCCCTAGCTTCCTTAACAAGCTTCAAATTAAACTCTATTAAGGACCAAGAACCTTCCCCTAACCTCCTAGCTTAGGATAGAAGCTAATCCCCTAACTAACTACTTCTAGAAGCCTCTTCCCCTAACTAACTTTTGGAGGGAAAACTCAAATTTGAATTACTAGACTTAGGGTTTAGGAAACCTATAAATAGATCCCAAGGCTCACTTGAAAGGGCTAATTTTTGGTTGTTGAAAGCTAACTTCTTCTTCAACCTTCATCTTTCCCAAAATCCACCCACAAGCCTAGTGACAAGGCTTGTGTCAAAACCCTAACCCTAATCCAATCTAGAAATACCCAATTCAAGATCCATGGAGATCAAGCAAACCAAGTCTTCAAGCAACCTTTAGAAGCAAAGCCGGTATTCAACGGAGCACGAGATAGAAGCGATCCAAGACTCAAGAAGCCGAGCGATGCAAGATTCAACGAGCGAAGTTCCTACCTCTTGTAAATCTCGAGAGTTGTAACTACTTGTTGTTGTAATAAAGGTGAAGATTCTATAACTTGTTTACATTTCAATTCAAGCATTATGATTCATTTAGATTCTTGAATATGTACTTTGTGATGATGCTTGGATAAAACTCCGCTCGTGGAGGAATCGAAACAATTGTAAAATGATGATGTTGATGAATTGTTAAACGTTTTCTTAAGTCTTAAAGCAATTGTAAATTCTTGAAAATCGATTGATCGATGATCTAGATCGATGGGAATGTGTTCTTGATTCCTTTCGCACGATCTAGAGATCGATAATTGATCATTCGACTTTCAAGAAGCTATCTAGTGAATGTTATTCATTGAAAGGACAAAGGATAGGATGAGGAACCCTAATTCCTCGCAAGATCCTTGATCCTCGATGAATTCGACATCGATTTAGCATCAATTTGTTACTAGGTAAGAAATCGTAATCTTGAATCTTCATCACATCTACAATTTACTCGATTCCTACGAGCTTTACTTCAAATCTTGAAACCCTAAAGTGATTGGAATTCTATCGAAACTCGATTCTCTATTTTTATCATTTTCTTGATTCTTGATTAGAATAGTGACACTTGAAACCCATCGATAAAAATCTTGAATCATGTTTTCTTTTCTTATCTATTAACTTTTCAATTCAAACAAATCAAACATACAAACGAATCGCACAATCTCTGTGGACGATCCGCACTCGCTAACGATCTACATTTGACACCGTAGTTGATTGCGGTCAAATAATTCTTTGATTGTGAATTTTATTCATTTTCTAAATACCGACACAAAGAAACCCATTCGAGTTACACACACAAACGAGAATTCAAATCAATCATCACGCGTTGTATTTCTATGGATTTCTTGTTGTTTTGAGTTTCTTTTTGAGTTTTAATCCTCGCCCTTGGCGTTGTATATTATATTGCTTGTATGGTTGTGACCGTCAATTGACGAAGAGCTAGATCCCTCTTAGGGATGCCTTTTTATTCATTTCTTATACTATTCATGTTGTATCCCGTTTGGGGGCCAGTATTTACAAAGGAGACTCTGCCGAAATTTTCAGGAAATATTTGATGTTTTTAAAAAAACGCATAATTCGGCTTATGCTATTAAAACTACTTACTTTAAGTTGGTTTTTCCTTCACTCTACTGCTTCTTTGCTTTTGATTTCTGGGTTTTGGCTTACTTAGATTACGTACGCCTCGAGACGTTTCGTAATTTAAATGTCGGTCATGTTCCGTACCTTTCGGGTCGTGACAAAGTTGGTATCAGAGCGTTAGGTTTTACCTTCGGAGCGTAGGATGACCCTTGGTTGATGGAATAGGTAACTAAAGTAGAGTGGCGTACCGTGGGTATGTTCCGCGGCATATTTACGATACGCTACTCCACTTAAGAAGTCTTAGGATGTACATTTCTTTGTTCAGTATTATATTCATTCCTGATCTAGCCTCATCGGTACCAGTTACGATTTGCTGCCGCGATTACGGGCAGGGAGAGCTACGGCTAGAGTTGCGGTCAGCACGAGCTCGTCACGAACGAGGACTGACCAGGGCGTAATTCCGGCGACACACGATTGCGGAGATGTGTCTTTTTACTGTGTTTTCGCGCCACGAGAGTTTGGCGGATCGCCTTTACGAGATTTCTCGGACATGCCGATCAGTACGAGAGGATTGAGCCACTGATAGAGGCCAGCCAGATTTCAATGACAGTTGGTGTATGGATTATTCATGATGATTGAGGCACGGTTCAGCGTGCAGATGAATGAGCCAGTTGCTGCTGCGAATGACGAGATATCGCCCCAGATGTTGGAGCTATTGCAGTACGAGTTGTACTAAGAGATGATAGAAGGTCGCTAGTCACCAAGGAGGAATGACTAAGACATGTGGTTCGCTCGCTACCCCGATGCGAGGTCTTAAGATAGATTGATTCCAGCTAGAGACGACTTCACGCGGAGACGTTGAGAGTCGACAGAGACGGTCGAATGTCAGCAACCTATAATTCCAAGTTTAAAGTATTCGGAAAGACATGCAGGCAATTCTATGGACCCTCTAGAAGAATGAAACCCTAACTCTACTTAATGACCGTGTGAAAGACTTTGAACCTTAGGGTTTGCGGAAGTTCCGCGGCGCGATTAGTGAGGCTTGGGTTTGCCCTTCTACGGCTGGACCATCGATGTTGTGGTACGTACTCGATACTATTATATTGTACCCAAGATGTTGAGCTCTTGGGGGATTATGATGTTTTGATGAATTGATCGGATTGTTCGACTTCATTCGGATGCTAGGTGGTGAGATGCATTCTTGGTTGACTCCAGATACGAGGATAGCCGTTGGAGCTCAGTCCATGCAGCCACGACGAGACGAGTCCGAAGCAGTCGACATTAGAGAAAAGTGGAGTAAGAGGTTCATACCAGATCTCGATAAGATGACGTTCCACTCCGCCGACATCAGATATGTGATACGCATGCCGAGACGTTGTGCTTGGGTATACCTTCCAGAAGGAGTCGCGATAAGTATGCAACCGTTCCGGAGCAAGAAACTGATATAGTAGAGAACGATGACTTCCGGACAGTTCGGCAGAGACGAGATTTGGGAGAGACCTCGACAGGACCTTTCTGGGATGAATTACGAGAAGACTTGGACCCAGGAGTGGTCATGTTATGCACACCGGCAGGCCAGAGTTCATGATCGTTGACGAGACATGCTATGAGTGACCATGACAGTTGGCCAGAGATTCTTAGAGGATGTGCTTGAGCAAGACTATTCCGCCATATTTGATTTCGGTATTTTGGGCGGTCCATTTGCATGATTGATTGTGATGGTTGAGTTTCATGATATTTGTTTTCATGCACTATGGTTGCACCTACTGAGTATTTACGATTTTTACACAGATGTTGCACCTGATATCGTTTTCGTGCCTTGGTTTCTCACGTTTATGATTTTATGGGTTCCATACAGTTGAGTTGATTTTATGCGTATATACGCACACGATTTGGTATTTTGAACTCGGTATGATTCACATATGCTTGTATTGCAGTGATACGCATTTTGTGCACTTAGATGCACTGGAATTCGATTTCGATTGTGATACTCGATGTTTGTTTTGTGCACCTTATGCACCTGGTTTGGATTTTCGCGCATATTTAGCGCATGTTTTGAGAAGCGATTTTGGTGCACACCAGATGCACTAAATCGAGATTCTTCGTGCGTGTAAGACGCACCTGTCCTTACTGTCAGGCACACACGTTGCCTATGACAGATGTTGTGTGCACACCCGATGCACTTAGATGTTGTTTCTGTGCGCATGTATGACACATATATGGAATTTTATTTCCGTGCGCACCAGACGCACATAGCATTTATATGCATATTTTGGGATTGATTTCTTATGGAGCAGTACGTTTTTATGATGATTGCTATGAGTTTTTGTACTGAGCAGGACTAGTCAGAAGACAATACCTGAATATATTTTGCATGCATTGATAGTTATTGAAGGGATTTCCAAAAAGCGAGCTATAGTCTCAGTATTTACCTATGTGTCTGATATAACACGAAATGTTTAAAACAAGGAGACCCTTCTAAATTGTTTCCAAAACGGCGGAACGTACATATTAAACAAAAGATATATATATATATATATATATATGTAGTTATTTTCTTACAATAGACGTCTGCCACTGTGCAGTGCTGCGAGCATCGCACAGCGATTTGAAGAAGATTTGGCATGCATAGCTTCCAGATGTTTTAATGATGTATATCATATTGATTTTCATTTTGGATTTAGACATTGTGTCTTCACCATCACTCCGATGATTGTGGGATGCTGGATGGAGTTTTGATTTTGAGTTACATACTCATTTTTCAAGCGCATGCGCTGCGCTACGATTTGTTTTATGTACTTATGGTTTCGGAGCCCCGACGACTTGATGATTTCGCAGAAATGTTTTAGTATTTGGGGGGAGTTTTAACTTAAATTCGGGGACCGAATTTCTTTAAGGGGGGAAGATTGTAACGTTTTGAAAATCGTTTCGGTGAAATTTCGGAAAATCGGTAAAATAAAGGGGTTTTTTGTAAAAAGTTAAAATATAAATATCTTTATTATAAAATTAAATATACATATTCTAGCTATGAATTGCTAGTGTTTAGTGTTTATTGAGCCACTGGTAAAATTTCTAATTTTCTGAAAAAAAATTCCGAAATTAATTATTTTAAGTTGTTAAAAATACTTTAAATTAGCGATAAATACAAATTTGAATAGGCTAATTACATGCTATAGAACCTTGACAACTAAAATCTAGTTTGTAATATAAATTTTTAGCAATTTATTTCAAGTTCTAATTGGTTATAATTAAGGGAAAACTAAAATTTAAATAATTTAACTAAAACTTGCAATTTGGTAACTTGAGAGGTTCTTTTTGCATGAAATTTTCTTTGCAACCTCTCACATTCCTCACCCCTCAAACATGGCCGTCCCCACTATCTCTAACATTAGCCCACTTTCTCCCCCTCTCTTGTTGTCTTCATCCATGTGAAGAAATGGGTTAAAATAAGGGTTTTTATATATAGTAGAGTAGGTGGGGGTATTATGGTAATTTGGTAGTGCTTTGACTTGGAAATTTTTCACCAATTCCCTCACCCTTTGCCCATTCCTCCCTTGGCCGAAATCTGAACTGCAGCAGCCCCATTTTTCCCCCATGTTCCCATTTCTTTTGGCCTCAAATTTCATCTTAAAACACATTAAAAAAAATCCACAATTTCTTCACAAATTCAAAGCAAAT
Source organism: Agapanthus africanus (assembly GCA_030015575.1). Taxonomy (NCBI): domain Eukaryota; kingdom Viridiplantae; phylum Streptophyta; class Magnoliopsida; order Asparagales; family Amaryllidaceae; genus Agapanthus; species Agapanthus africanus. The sequence continues at coordinate 348,557,262 of JASDDO010000031.1, read as the reverse complement.
CCTAATTCTATCCCTCCTCACACCCAAATTGGTTTAAAGCATCGAGAAAGGAGGTGTCTTTGGTGGCTAGAGCAACCTAGGGTTTCAAACTTGGAGGTATAATTTCTATCTAATGGTTAAATTGTAGCTTGTATATGCTAAATTAGTTATTTAAAGTGTGAAATTGTTGTTGTTGCTAGTTTATAAAAAAATCAAGGGAAGGGGTTGATTTTGGAAATGGTAATTGAAGCATTGCATGTGGATTATTTGTGTGTGGTAGATTTCTTGTAGTGTGGATTGGTTGTTCATGCTAGATTGTAGTCTTTTTGTCGCAAATCCGCGATGGTTGCGTCAATTTTCTAGTTTTCATGCTTACTAGTTTTTTTCAAAATTGAATTAGAATGTGAGATTAAAAATATGGTTAGGGTTTTTATCACATTATTAACATTATAAATTGTGGTTTAATATTTTAGTATATGCAAATCCAAGCTAGATTGTTGTTTGGGCATTTTTGCTATAAAATTGTTAAAATTGGATAATTGCAAACTAGAGTTTTTGAATTTTTACAAATTAGTGTCATAAAAATATAGAAGTGATTTATATGACCTAATTAAGATATTTAGTGAATATATTGGGCATTAGTTTTGTTAAAACATCAAGTTTCGAATTAAAACGAAAACTTTTGCTAACTAGGTTTTTGAGAAATAAAACAAATTGATTAATTTTAATGTTTTGATGATTTAAATCCTATTTCATATATAATTAGTGATTTGTGAAACCATGATTGGTACGTTTGATGTTTTTCTCGATGGTTGGCGTTTGTAGACCGACGTCGAGGGTTTTTGGTTTGATTTGTGAAAACAACCGTAGGCTTTGACCTACGTGAGATTCAGGTGTCGTTTTGGTTTTAAATTGGATTTTTATGCGGAACGATACGTTGTGACATGTAGGTACCCCCATGTGGACTTCGAGACGACAACAAGCGCGTGGTGACGTCGGCACCGGCTAGCAAGGACCAGGTGAGTAGATTTATATCTACGGGGATATGTCGGGTGGATGGCGTATAGCACCCCCGCTGTTCGTGGTGATGTATACGAATATGCATACACACATATATATTAATTATATGGTTGAGTTTATTGATGATAAAGATAGATTTTAGGTGTGATTGGATAGGTTTAGTGTTGCGAGACCTAGAGTAGAGGTTGCACCACATTTACACACACACACATACTTGCATACATTCTTCTTTCATATGTGTCTTTATGGGGTTATATTGTTATGTTTTCACATGGGTATGGGACTATATGTTCACATACTGGATTTGAGGATAGTATTTGGGATTTGAGATGAGTCGATAAGATTTGATTGAGACCGCGAGAACGGTGATATGACAGGATTCGTACTTGAGATACGTCCTGATGTTATAGCGGATCTTGGGACAACGATACATGTGAATAGTGTTATACATTGAATGGTTTGCTTGTGATCGTGATATGAGATAAGATATGTTAAGATATTCATAATAGGTCGCATGAGGCGATGTATACCTCTTTATGACGATATATGATGATGATATCGGTTTGTCTGAGGCTGTAGATCAGCAGTCAGATCATGATTAATTTGATGAATGTGATACTGACCTGTACCCAGATTTGGGGATGCCGTACGACGGATTTACGTACGAGCTATAGATTGATGTTTGATCCGCGCTCTTGACGTGGGAATATTTGATTATAGATATCGTATCGGATGTGATATTATCGAGGCGGGATCACCGACTAATATATATATATATATATATATATATATGTATGTATGTATGTATGTATGTATGTATGTATCGACTCAGGTGTTAGGCGGTTTTCCTTAGCTTCAGTAGCCAGTTAGCTTAGCCCTTTAGTTTAGTGTAGTTGTTAGACTAGATGTATATTAAATATCGATTATTATCTTTGTGTCTAGTATTTAGCTCCCGCTCATTATTGTTGTTCGCTCCGCATCGCATGCTTATATTATGTTTCATATTCTATTGTTGATATCATGCTGTTAGGACACCAGCACCATTACCGATGACGCGTATGTACCACATACACTTACTTTCCGGCTCACACACATCTTCATCGGTAATTGCCATGTCACGAACACTTTAGAAAATACTATTTCATTTGACATAGGTTGTTAGCTAATAGTTTAGACATGATATTAGTATACTTGCTTTATATGCTAGTTTAGACATTGTAGTTATTACTTGCTACTTCATGCATATTGTTATTCATTGTTATACCGCATTCATGGATTCTCATGCTTATATTCATGGTTTTACATGCTATTGATGATTTGGATTCGGATTGAGATTTTCTGGATTTGGGGGGAAAACCGCAAAACTTCTATAAACTTCTTTTCTCTCTTTTTAAATAAAAAGTGCGGTTTTCCCATGATGAATGAGTCGTCCACCATGAGTTTGCTGATGGATTTCGAGACCCGATTCGAGGAGATGAAAACAACCGTTTCGGGTACATGGTGGACCCGGTGCGGTACCCCGGGGCAAGATGATCGCAGATGATGGCGTTGAGCCTGGCTGGGGAGCACTACCGACCGGTGATTTTACCCGACGCGTTGGATATCCGAAGGATACCGTCGTAGTCTTGAGATGGATGAGAGGGGCCGGTCTGGACTGATGGCGCCCTAGATTTTGAGATTGAGACATTGAGATTTCGAAATATTGAGGTACTGAGATTTGATGATACATGCCAGTCCGGATAGCCGGAGCCTGAGATTTTGAGATATTGGGATTTATGTTTTGTATCGATGCTAGACACTGTTTATGCTGATTTCATTATGATACCTCATTTTAAAAATAAAGAACTCTCACTGAGTTATGAAAGCAGTTTCTTCAGTACATGTATTCTGTTTTCATGCATCCATACATCATCCATATGATATATTGCTATCTGAGGCACTGACATGAGCACTTGGTATTACTGTTGTTTAGAGGTATACCCTAGCCATTTTTATAGGCTGCTGGTTATATATTTGAGGATATATATTGATCCTATGACCTAGGATTGCGTCATACATGCGATTTCTGTTTCTAGATGTTGTCTATTCACGAGTTAGCAACTCACCCCCGTTGTGCCACAGTTTCTTGCAGGTTTTGCCGTACAGGTTTCATTACGGCTTTGCTGGAACTGCTTCTTTTCGAGTGACTTTCTAGTAGGTGAGTTTATTTGTATCGTACCCATCATTATACTTTGTATATTATTATTCTGTTGTATCTAGAAGTTCCATCAACCAAACATGTATTTATTTGAGAGATAGAGACCGGTGATATTTATTCTTTTGACCTTAGAGTCGCGCGTTGTATTTCTACGGATTTCTTGCTGTTTTGAGTTTCCTTTTGAGTTTTGATCCTCGCCCTTGGCGTTGTATATTATATTACTTGTGTGGTTGTGACCGTCGATTGACGAAGAGCTAGCTCCCGCTTGGGGATGCCTTTTTATTCATTTCGTATACTATTCATGTTGTATCCCGTTTGGGGGCCAGTATTTACAAAGGAGACTCTGCCGAAATTTTCCGGAAATATTTAATGTTTTTAAAAAAATGAATAATTCGGCTTATGCTATTAAAACTACTTGCTTTATGTTGGTTTTTCCTTCACTCTACTGCTTCTTTGGTTTTGATTTCTGGGTTTTGGCTTACTTAGATTACGTACGCCTCGAGACGTTTCGTAATTTAAGTGCCGGTCATGTTCCATACCTTTCGGGTCGTGACACCCCGCTCTGCCGTTAGTTAAGTAACCTAACGGTGCATGACGGGGCCCCGTGGAGAATGCGGACGCATATACGTACATTGTATTTTCGTTCCTTTTTCTGGTGATATTGTTTAATTCATGGGACTGCGTTAACTTTGATTAATACAAGGAAAAACAAACTTAAATGATGTTGTTGAAACCAATTTTTGAAAATTGTTATTACATAAGTTTCGTTTTGCTTTGCACAGCGGTATTTGGTTATGAATATCCAGCACCTCATTCGACGAGGCATGAGCCGAGATCCCTTCATGGGGAGTGACCACAAGGGCAAAAGTTTGCGTCATTGTAATAACATCACTATAGTCGATCCTTTTGCTTAGCATCATGGTATTTAGTTAGGAATATCCTGCATCTCATTCAATGAGGAAAGAGCCGAGATCCCTTCACAGGGAATGACCTCTTTAGTAAAAGTTTGCGCCACTATATACTTGTAAAACCATTTGGGTTCCTTCAACGATATCAAGTTAATTACGTTAAATCTTTTTCGTCAAAAACCAATCGTAGCCCTTGATTTATCTGTCAAAAATATTTCTAAACCGCAATCAAGAACGGCGTCGCTTGGTAGCAAGCCGGTGAGTACGGGTCGGTCCACAGACATGTTGTGAATTTTCTAATCGCTCAAACGAGTTAATTCCGATGGGAGTCGGATTGATTTATTCTAAAAACTAAATCTATCTATACTAAGATTATCTAGATCTAAATCTTGGTAGGGTTAGGTTTAAGAATGGTTTGGAAATGTAAATAAATCTCAACGCTTTCTATACCCAAATGAAGATCTATGAGGAGTTATGGTAATTATCAATAAAAAGGATTAGATCCATTCGGGAAGGTGTTCCTTCCTCTAGGATCTTGTCCTTCCTTCATCGATCCTTACCCTAACCTCCATGGAAAACACGCGCAACCGGGCCTTTATACAACGGTATCACCGCTACCTCGAGGGATAGGGTGCCGTAGGGCGCGGGGTGTGCATGTATGCATGGAGTCCTATGAAAAAGTATGACGGGCAAGAAAGGGATGAGAGATCTCATCTCTCAAAAGCCTTCCCCAAAGCTAACCCTAACAAGCGAGGAGACTACTCGCTCATTAGGAAATTGAATAACATTTATTTAGGGCAAAGAATGAAAAATTACCTAGGGCAAGAATTGAAATTACCTACTTACTTTACAGATGGCTCTCTCCAAACATCAACACAGGGTTGTCAGATCTGAATTCATGATATGAAAAGAGGCATCGATGCTCTCCAAAAGAATTCTAAATTTTATTCATAGAAAGAGGAATAGGGAGGCATAGCCTTTACAATGATTTAGAGTTCCTATTTATAGAGGATAGGAAATCCTAGGTTACAATTGATTCCCACATCTGCTATTACCAAAATGACCCTAAGTTGACTAGTCAGAGCCACTTTAAATTATAGTAAAATTTCCCCTTCCTGATCGCTCTAGCCCGCCTCGGAACCGCGGCCCGAGGCCTGGTTTGGCCGCGGTTCCGCGGCCAAAAGGGAGAAGTGGGCTTTTTAATTTCTGGTGTAGGCTCCTGGATTTCTGGGCTTTCTGTTTATTCAGTTCTTTTCTCCATTTTACTTCTTGGTCTTCTCCAGATCTTCCAGTGAATACTTATAGTGGGATTTTAACCGTTTGCTTTGAAATCTTGGACCTTGCGCTGCCTTTGTACTCTGTAAACTGATCTTTATGTAGGCTTGATCAAGATCCTTCTATTTGTTGGTTGTAGTTCCACTTTTACATCGTCTTTTACCTTTTTCACTGTTTTAGATCCAAGAACCTGTAACCTGTAATATGTAGCAGACATGCGTCAAAAGCACCTGTTTATTTATAAAACGAATAAGAATGGGGAATATAATAATGCAATATTATGGTATGAACAAATACCCCCAAACTTATCTTTTGCTCGTCCTCGAGCAAACTTATTTTTATTCTCTACAAAAACCTAACCGCACTTTCGCAGGGAAACGCGATTGCACTGAACTCGTGCAACAAGCTGTTAAACCTCTAGGTGTCCCTAGTAGGAGGAGTGTTGTCTCCTGAAGGTTTTCAGCGGATTATACCCACAAAATCCTGTCAATTTGGCTTTTTCGACTTTTGTTCTCCAATTAGGGTTTCTAACAAGGAATTCTATTATCTTCGACTTGCAAATTATCAACCCATATTCTTCACACTTCCTCATCATCTAACTTAAGATTATATATGTTCTATAGACTTACTTAGCTTTCGGCATCTCTTAAGTTTTCCTTCTAGGGTTCCATCTCCACTTAGGAATTTCTATCAACTCTACTAAAGATACATGTTCTATTCTTCACTCCATTCTCTCATCTAAACTCCAATCATATATCCCTACGTGTGTGTATTTATCACCCCTACACTTGGAAATTCAAATCAAGCAATCATACCCTTATCCGTTGTCCAAAGTACTCATTAGTTGGTGAATTTAATTGAATTTTGCTCACAAATCATTCATGCGTCTGTTAATACTTCTTGAGAAACCAACAACCGATTACAAGATGCGTTTGCACTTTAAAGCGTACTTCCTAGTCTTGTAACACCCAAGGCTTTAGCAGTGACTCCCAAACCAGTTGGTCTAAGGCAATAGGTGATGAAGCACCCTCGCTAAATATTTTTCTATTTTTGCAGCCTTAAGTAATCACAAAAACCAGTGTTCATTTTTTTTTATTTATTCACTTTTTTTTCTTTTATTTTCTTCGTACTAAAGACTTTAGACAAGAGCATTTCAAGGTCTCCTATACTATTCCAAGTTTCAAGGTGCGTGTTAGTGCAATTTGTAGGGTATACATTTTCAGAACCTAGACTTAAGCTAGGAATTATTTTTCAAACTTATACTCTAATAAAAATATCAATACTTTTCCTTTGCTTTGACTTAGCCCAAGAAGTGAACTCAAAATTTGCCTATTTCTAAATAAGCTACAAAGACATATACTATCTACCGTTAAACTTTAAGGAATGTTATTTTTAGGGTCTTTAATTTACTAAGTCTAAGATCTAGTTGTTCCTAGCCAGTTAACCTATTTTTCAAACTCAAATCAAATATGGCCAAAATTGAATACATTAATTTTTATGATTTTTGAAATTTTTCAATTTTTATGGGTTTTTAAAATAAGTATGCAAATGCAAAAATATACATATGAATGCGAAGGAAGAAGACTTACCGAGCATACCCTCAAACTTAAACTTGACAGTGTCCTCACTGTCATGCTACACCAAGAGGGTCAAAATGCCGGCACTCCCCTGTTTATTTATTTATAAATCTGTTTATATTTTTTAATGTTTTGATTTTTTTTATTTTTTATAGAAAAAGAAAACAAAAATATATATACATATATACAACAAGGTTCCCCCCAAACTTAAGCTTGGCCTTACACAAGCCAAAGGTTAGCACCAACCATTCAAAAATCTTATCGTGGTAATGGTAGAGTTGGTGAAAGGAGAGAGTGGAAAGAAGAGAAATGAGAAGCACACGAGACCGTGTGAAGATAGTAGCGGTATACGGTCTCGGTGGACGAGAAGAGGGGCGGAAAAGAATAAGAAGTGTAGTACGATCTTGAGGGTGTAAATCGAGTGAATAAATTAGCGCAATTTATGATGATCGATGTATTAAAAGTGATTGTGCTAACCTATCAACCCGTCGAGCAATGGGGTCAAATCCCTCAAGATTCGCAAGAAAGCATGAGTACGTCGAACTTGGTATAGGAGATGAAAGCGTAACGGTCACTTGCACGGTCGGAACAATGAAAGGTAGGGAAGGGAGTGAATTAGGGATAGTCTCATTCTCACCGTAGTAAACTGTCTCGAATTTGAAAGATTCCATCAATGGTTCGAAACGACTATAAGCAACCGAGTCTGATGGTTCAACTAACTCATCTGAAAATTCAAAGGACTCAAACTCGGGCGGTGAGTCATCAACATCGTCCGAAAAAGTGAAACACTCGTAAGTGTTATCGGCTGTAAGAACTGTGTCAGATTCAAAGGGAAATTTTTCAAGGTCACAGTCTTCAAGCGTGATCTTTTGTGTGGTCGGAACGATAGAAAGGAGGGAGGGTGATATAACAGTTAAAGGTTCAAGAAGATGAATTGGAAAATCTGACACATCAAACAAAAATGGTTCAACATGAATATTATCCTCAATACTCTCCTCAATACTATCCTCATAATTCTCCTCAATATTTAGCTCAGCCATGCCATTATCATCAAAATCAAGACGCATATGAAGTTCGGGAGAAACATTTAATGACTCGGGATGATGAATTGGACATAAAATATCAATCAAATCTACGTGTTCATCATCCAAAATATTCCCGGCGTCTATATCCTCAATCAAGTGAAAATCAATATTTTCTGACACCTCATCAAAAGCATGGATATTTATCGATTTAAGTTCTAGAGTGGAGGCGTAAAGATCGAACGGATTAAGTGTGGTTTCACTCGAAAGGGGTTCTGCACAATCTGGCAAATCAAGAACTACAAAATCACACAACTCGTTTTTATTTTCAACTGGTGAATCATTTGGGACAATCGATGGAGAACCGGAGTTGTGGGCTTCAATTTGGTAAGGGTAGGTCTGATTTGGGAATGTGTAGAACTCACTCGCTCCTCTCAAATTCTCACTCTGTCCAACCGCCTCCCCATACATTGAAAAATTTAGAGCTAGTTAGAAACTAGCAGCCTGTTCACTAGGTTGCATAAGGGCGGCCATGGACGCTTCCACATTCCTAGTCATTTTGTTTGTTGCTGCAATATAAGATGCCAACGACTGTTCCAAACTAGACATGGGTGGTGAAGGGGTTTCGGTAAAAGATTCGAAATTGTTTGGATACGTGAAACTCCCAAAAGGCTGTGTAGAAACAGGGTCTAGTGAAGGTGGGAAAGTCGTGTAGGACTGGTAAGAAGTGGATGGTTGGACAGGATTATGATCAACATGTGGATAAAAAGGTGGATGGACTTGTTGATTCCTAGAACAAGATGAGGGGAGAGGGGTTAAAGATCGGCTACGAGATTGTGCAATGTGCTCAGTAATAGACATCGGCTTAGGAGTTACAACAGGACTCGAAAAAGTGGTATCAACATACGAAAGTGGTGAAGGTTGACATGGTTGACACAAAGTGGGTTGCGACGTCGAACTGTTTCTCCTAGACGCTTCTATTTGTTCTTTCAAAGAAATTTTGGGCACGGAGGGATCTTCCTTAAATCGACCGAAAAAAATGACGTACAAAGCAAAGTTAGGTTCGGGATACCAAAGTTCGGCAAGAGATTTGTGATGTGGGGTGCCCATGATGTCAGAAGGAGAAGAGAAAGAAGGTGGGTGTAAGTGGGGTGCAAGGATTTCTTAGCGACAAAATTTTGCAAGTTTTTAAAAAAAAAATCCTTTTTCTTTTTTCTCTTTATTTAAAACTGTTTGCAAAAAGATTTTCGAGAAAAGAGTTAAGACACACTTTCGGTCAACCAAAAATGCACAATCAGGCCTAGATCTAGGGTCGCCTAGGTCAGCTAGACAGCTCTTAACTGTTCCAAAGGGCTAGAAATAGGACCTCAAACCGCCTCTTCACCGCCAATTGCGGCCAGGTAAGTGCCAGGTAAGTGGGAGGCTCCCCGATACAAGTAGCGGTCCTAATTAAGTAACCACTTGCCTTAGACACACTTGCCTAGACACCGCAAAGTCAGGTTAGGATAAACGGTCGATGCCTATAACTAGTCCTCTGTCCTATTGAGCTCGAAATCCTTAGGGATGAGTCTAGTATTTTTTAATTAAGAATGGTCAATGCAAATGCCTTATGTGATTTCTGGGGTCCTGGGAAGGGTGATGAAATCCCCACCCAATCTGAATTGGTCAAAAGCCCCTTAAAATCCGATTAAAAATATGCAAAACAGTAAATCACTTGCAATCAATGAATTTTTTATTGCAATTTGAGAAAAGATATGCAAAACAGAAAAGATTTCTTGCAATCAATTTTTATTTTAAACGCGCGCAAAGAATCCTGCACAAAATTTGTTATTTGGAAGGGAAAAGATTTTTAAAACGCAAAGAATCCTGCAGGAGATTTTTCAGAAGATATATTAGAGATTTGCAGAGGAGGAGATCAGAAGAGTTGCAGGTTGTTTTTTTTTTTGACCGCGCTTCAGCCTCTTTTGGGGAACCGATCTGTCACCTCCACCGCGGAACCGCCGCGAATAGCCCCTCTGACCGCGGATCCGCCGCTGGTTGGTCGCTTCGGCATTTTTTTTTGTCACCAGAGCTCCGCGGTTCTTCTTGTTGACTCGGTCCTCCAAATTTCTTCTGTTATCTGTTGTGATAATTCTCTGTTTGTTCGGATTTGATATTTGCTGTTTTGATCTCTGTAGATTTCCAGATCCGAATTTGTTCGTAGATCCTACAAAATTCACACAAAAATACCCTTTCCAAAAATAACAGATGATATATTTTTATATTTTTTATGATTTTTCAGATTTTTTAATTTTAGATTAACCCGAAATTGCAAAAAGGAAATAACACGCCATCCCCGGCAACGACGCCATTTGATTTACCTGTCAAAAATATTTCTAAACCGCAATCAAGAATGGCGTCGCTTGGTAGCTAGCCGGTGAGTACGGGTCGGTCCACAGGGATGTTGTGAATTTCCTAATCGCTCAAAGGAGTTAATTCCGATGGGAGTCGGATTGATTTATTCTAAAAACTAAATCTATCTATACTAAGATTATCTAGATCTAAATCTTGGTAGGGTTAGGTTTAAGAATGGTTTGGAAATGTAAATAATTCTCAACGCTTTCTATACCCAAATGAAGATCTATGAGGAGTTATGGTAATTATCAATAAAAGGGATTAGATCCATTCGGGAAGGTGTTCCTTCCTCTAGGTTCTTGTCCTTCCTTTATCGATCCTTACCCTAACCTCTATGGAAAACACGCGCAACCGGCCTTTATACTATGGTATCACCGCTACCTCGAGGGATAGGGTGCCGTAGGGCGCGGTGTGTGCATGTATGCATGGAGTCCTATGAAAAAGTATGACGGGAAAGAAAGGGATGAGAGATCTCATCTCTCAAAAGCCTTCCCCAAAGATAACCCTAACAAGCGAGGAGACTACTCGCTCATTAGGGAATTGAAGAACATTTATCTAGGGCAAAGAATGAAAAATTACCTAGTGCAAGAATTGAAATTACCTACTTACTTTACAGATGGCTCTCTCCAAACATCAACACAGGGTTGTCAGATCTGAATTCATGATATGAAAAGAGCCATCGATGATCTTCAAAAGAATTCTAAATTTTATTCATAGAAAGAGCCATAGGGAGGCATAGCCTTTACAATGATTTAGAGTTCCTATTTATAGAGGATAGGAAACCCTAGGTTACAATTGATTCGCACATCTGCTCTTACCAAAATGACCCTAAGTTGACTAGTCAGAGCCACTTTAAATTATAGTAAAATTTCCCCTTCCTGATCGCTCTAGCCCGCCGCGGAACCGCGGTCCGAGGCCTGGTTTGGCCGCGGTTCCGCAGCCAAAAGGGAGAAGTGGGATTTTTAATTTCTGGTGTAAGCTCCTGGATTTCTGGGCTTTCTGTTTATTTAGTTCTTTTCTCCATTTTACTTCTGGGTCTCTCCAGATCTTCCAGTGAATACTTGTAGTGGGCTTTTAACCGTTTGCTTTGAAATCTTGGACCTTGCGCTGCCTTTGTACTCTGTAAACTGATCTTTATGTAGGCTTGATCAAGATCCTTCTATTTGTTGGTTTTAGTTCCACTTTTACATCGTCTTTTACCTTTTTCACTGTTTTAGATCCAAGAACCTGTAACCTGTAATATGTAGCAGACATGCGTCAAAAGCACCTGTTTATTTATAAAACGAATAAGAATGGGGAATATAATAAAGCAATATTATGGTATGAACAACCCTTCATCATTTCATATTAGTATTGCTTAGTATTTGAGCTACGTATGTCATGCTCAGCCGAGGCGTAGTGTTCGGTAGCTATGTATGGCTTTTCTGTTGCATGGTATTGCGATTGGTTAGGACAGCCGTACGGTCATTTTGGCTCAGTCAGCGGGTAGGTTTAACGCAAACAAGATAATGACAGGTTGAACTTGACTAGGACCCTTGGATATGTTGGCTCAGTCAAGGTCACTTGGGTCCTAGGGGTAAAAACCACAACGGGAGTTTCAAATATACAGGAAACTTGCCGGGCATGCGTATACCTTCTGGAGTGTAGTGACTTGAGTGGCTTCCATCAAGTTATCATTCGATGATAGTTGGATCCCTATTCCCTCTGATGAGCAGGTGTTACTCCTCGGGTGATTTTAGATGATCCCAAATAATTCTCCTTTTAGGGTTTGAAAAAGAATTCGAGAAACAGTGGGAGCCATCCTGATTAGATAAAGTGATTAACCAATCTAATGTAGGTTAGAGTGCATGTTGAGTGTTCCTTTTCTCTCTCTCTCTTTGGTAGCAACCATGACCTGACCCTAAACTCTTGAACCAAGTTAACCGGACCTTCTTAAAACACTTGGGCTTTTGGATTGTCATTAAGTCGCATATATCATTGCCACTCCCACATCCCCTTTGCATTTCTCTAGAACACTACGTATCACTACGAAGATCCATATTTCTTGGATATTACATCGTATAGTTACATACGAACTCGAAGGAACTTGTTCCAGTTCGAGGATGGATTCTGGTTCTGGAGAAATTGAATATGATTATTCAGTTGTCTTTTCTCTTTACCTTCTATCAGGTTGTGAGGGCTCCTGGTGTAAGGAGAGTACACCAATTACGCTTATTGGATATTCTTCTTCAAAACCATAGGCAGGTGCCGAAAGGTAGGGAAGTAAGAAAACCAATTAGCTTAAGTGTGGTGTACAGAAGGTAATAAGTAAAGACATATGAAGGGATTAGAGTGAGGGCAAATGAAATTGCGACTACTATCATTAAAGACAAAACCGTGTATACCCCTGCCACTCCTACATTCCCTTTGTATTTCTCCAGAACACTCAGTATCACTACGAAAATCCGCATTTCTTGGATATGACATCATATAGTTACATACGAACTCGAATGAACTTATTCCAGTTCGAGGATGGTTTCCGGTTCGGGAGAAATTGAATAGGATTATTCGGTTGTCTTTTCTCTTTACTTTCTCTCGGGTTGTGAAGCTCCTAGTGTTAGGAGAGTAGACCTATTGCATTTATTGGATAGTCTTCTTTCAAACCATAGGCTTGTGCCGAAGGATAGGGAAGGAAGAAAACTAATTAGCCTAAGTATGGTGTATAGAAGATAATAAGTAAAGACATATAAAGAGATTGCAGTGAGGGCAAGGAAATATACGGTTACTGTCATGAATCTGGATAATGGAAGAGGCATTACAATGTATACCCGGATACCCCTTCAAAATATTTTTATGTTTCAGTTTTACCGTGCGGTGTTAATTGAAAACTGTTTTCACAATTAGATTCTAACTCCAGGGTATGTATTTACCAGATTTGATTCTCACATCTGTATGGCGTTACAGATGCTGAGTGGGAGTAAGATATTGGGAATTGGGTGATTATAACCTCAATATATCAGAATTCTTTGTAATTGGTGATATTTGAGGAAATCACCTGGGTTTTGCCTAACGGCAATTATTTGGTTTTGAATATCCGTCGTTATGCACCAGTTTCAAACTGATATATCTGTATTCTTATTTTGTAAAGTGAGAAATAACTTTTTGAAATTATGTTTATGACATTTACCTATATCAGTTGATGGTTAGGTAAGGTGCATTCAACAACGGTGTAATTCTGTTGGATATAGTGCCCTCATAGCAATTATCATAGTCGCGGACAGATGATTATGATGATTGAAGCAGGACCTATATCGATAAAATAGTCTTACTCAAGATGATAGTATGCTATCTGTTTTATCTTTATCATCATGTTGATAGAGCCCATAGGATTTTTGCTTGACTGCCAGCATTGTGATGGTGATCATATTTGTGGGAGCTGGGGTCTATCAGCACATCCTGAAATGTCTATAGTCGTAGGAGTATCAAGACCGGGCAACGATACTCCAGTGTAGACTAGTGTATACTGATCGAGACCCCGACGAGGGGCGGTGGCCAGGTCTCACAAGCCATTGGTGTTAGTTTATTCACCTAAGATAGTATGCAGGTGCTCATTGGGATATGAGTACACTGGACGGACTCACTGGGAACCTGCTAGTTGGTATTATACCTCTTGTCAGATAGCATTTCCCAGGTGACATGTGTACAGGTTAGTCTATCGACCTGAGATCGTCATTTGTCTCGTGTGAGTTCCCACTGTGCTTTGATTACTACCATACCACGGTTCAAAGTAGTCGTGCAAACAGGTTTTAGTTAGGTACAGTCCCGAGCCACATGGAGGCAGTGATCGGATCGTCGGGGATTCGTCTCTCCCGGTAATGGGGGTTGAAGTCGCATTGTGTACGGGTGGCCATCACCAGAAATCCATGGCCATGGTGAACGAGAATTACCGATCCAGGATCGATATTTTCTCAGGTGGTGATGGGTTACATGCCGACACTAAATATCGTGTTGCTAGGGGTCTGACTTTATCCACCCCCTAGACTCGATATGCGATACTCTTACATGAACAGACCGGACTGTACGGATATTGTCACTGTCAGGCTCAGTAGGGGTTCAGGATGAGTTTGCTTGTCAGCCTCTCTTTCGCTCAATACCTGGGTAGCCGTTAAGTATAGCTAGTGCCGCTGATGTGCTTGTGGTTAAACCCACTGCCAGCGTATTGACGAGTCTTTAGAGTCCCACACAGAGGGTTTTCACGGTTCAGTCGATATGGTGTACATGAGGTATGTTTGTATATACAAGTGTCCGGTTAAATATGTGCACATGCTGCGCAGACTTTAATCGGACAGTTGATAATACTAGCGGTTTAGGATTAAGCCAGATTATTAAATCAGGTTTTGATTTAATAATTTACATATGTATTTATATATATTTATTCTAGTATTATTGTTCGCTATTCTTTTTCACTCTTGCCTATTCGTATTTTGGTACGAATACGCGTATATGTATTTCGATACATGTACCGGAAAGTATTCCGTATTTTATACAGAATAGCATCTAGAAGGTGCCACCTCATTTGTATGAATTTCCATTTATGGAAATTCATTTGTTTAACAAATGAGGTGAAGGGTGTGAGGTGGCACAAGCATGGGTTTGTGCATGTTCAAGGCATGGAACAAAGTATGGTTGTTATTATTTTATTGAAATTGACTAAATGGAAATGATATTTTTTTATGATGGGAATGAGATAGGGGGACCGGCCACTATGTGGTGGGGGGTTCATTTCATTTGTTGGATGATTAATTTGCACACTAGCTCACTCTCTCATGCTCTAAAAATACTTAACCATTTTCGTTCATGCCAAGTCTTCATCACCTCCTTCTTCATCTTCTATGGTTGCTCCATGAGCACTTTGGTTAGAGAGAAAAATGTAGTGACACTTCCATACACCTCGACTCTCCATCGCTAGCAACTTTGGAGCGTCGGTTGCTTCGTTCGACGAAGCTGGAGCTTGCGTCGTTTCCCTCGGGTGGATCATCGGAGATGGAGGAAGACCGGCGACGAAACCAAATCAAAGAATCACTAGGAGCTTGGAATGAAGACCGAATGACTCGGATCAACTCGGTATAACAATTCTAACTCTTAGTTTAGTTTGCTAGTTTAGGGTTTAAAGTCGATCCGGGATTCGGGTAGCGATAGCGCCGGTTTCAGAAATTTTTGTTTCGCATTTTGGCCCGTTTCCATGGCCGGGGCGCTGCCGCGACTCAACATGGTATTAGAGCCACACTTTAAACCCCTTAATAGCTTGTTTAAACGTGCTTAAAAGATCGATCGACGGAATTTACCGAAATCACGATTCCATTTTCATAGTTGCTGTCGATTTTCAAAAGTGGTCAAAAAATTATTTCAGGCATCTTAAAAATCCGTGCAGGCGATTTTAAGGGTACAGAAAAAATTTGAGCTCCTGAAGCCTCCAAACCGCCACGGAACCGCCGCACTTACCCCCTATTGGCGGTGGTCATGCGGTCGTTTAGCGGCGACGGGCTTCCAAATTTTTTCTTTAGCCCCCTGACTTGGAATTGTGATTTTTGTGATATTCTGTTTTGGCCCAGTTTTCTGTGCAGTGCTGTTATTGCTATTGGGGCCAATTTGGAAATTTAGTCGATCGATATTTTAAGTGGGCGTTCAACAGTACATACATTTCTATCTGCGACCGTGAATGTAATTTGATCGGTAAACTCGTCTAATTTCTATATGTCTTTTAGACGGGTTTACGAACGTGATATTCACGTTGATGTTTTGTGTTGTGCTGTGATGTTAGTTGGATCGTCGTGGTGGATAGCCAGTGGAGCAATGATAGTACAGTTTTAATTTCATTTGTACATTTGATATTGCGGGGCAAGCGTCCGACATGTAGACTGCCGTCACTGCCAGTTTGTATATTATTCTTTTGGGCACGACCGGGCTGAGGTTGATGTCACCCTTGTATATTATTTTATTTTCTGTACTAGGATTACCCTGAGGTGGAGTGCACGAATAGCCGGGTTCTAGAGGGCAACTGGTCCGCATCTCATGGCGTTGGGACGGAGGGGACCATACTCTAGAATTGGCGGGCTATTCGCCGCACTCGTAGGGGGTATAGGTTGACCCAGGAGGGGTGCCCAAGTTACCGGATTCCGTGAAGTGTTGGGTGGCCCATTCACGTTGTTGAAGGGGGCTGCCTCACTTCTGTTTTTGGCCGGTAACTTGCCGCGCTCGTAGGGGTCTAGCTTTTCATTGCACAGGCTATCCACATGACAGGGAACGTCGGGTCTCATTTGCGGCTCAAATGAAACCCGGGGCTCCAGATTATCCACCATTCTGTGTTACTTCTGTGATGTTTCTGTGATGTTGCTTATATCATGCCTGGGACGAATGTTATATATATATTTATATATACTAGTAGATGTTGTATATGTTTTGCACCCGTGCTAGTCCAGTCCCCGCTCTGTCGTTAGTTAAGTAACCTAACGGGTGATGACGGGACCCAGTGGCGAATGCGGATGGCATATACGTACATTTTATTTTCGTTATTTTCTGGTGTTATTAATTGATGGGGCTGCATTGATTCTTATCAATGCAACGATAAAACAAACCTATATATGATGTTGTTGGAACCAAGTTTTTAAAAAACTGACATTACAGACGTTTTCTTTTGCTTTGCATCGCGATATTCATTTGGAATATACTGCACCTCATTCGACGAGGCAAGGGCCGAGATCCCTTCATCGGGAGTGACCCCTTGTGTAAAAGTTTGCGTCAACGTAATAACTTCACTATAGTCGTTTCCTTTTGCTTTGCATCGTGGTATTCAGTTTGCAATATCCTGCACCCCATTCGACGGGGAAAGAGCCGAGATCCCTTCACCGGGAGTGACCTCTTTAGCAAAATTTTTTGCCACTATATATTTATAAAACCACTCGGTTCCTTCAACGATATCATGTTCATTACGTTAAAGGTTTTCACCAAAAACCAGCCGTAGCCCTCCATCATTTCAGAAGAGTATTGCTTAGTATTCGTGCTACGTATGTTGACCTAGTCAAGGCGTAGTATTCGGTAGCTCTGTAGTACTTTTCTGTAGCATGGATATGCGATTAGTTAAGACAGTCGTACGGTCATGTTGACCTAGTCAAGGGCTCATACGGGTGGGTCTAATTAATCCTGGATAATGACGGGTTGAACTTTACTTGTGACTTATGATATGTTGACCTAGTCAAGGTCATAAGCCGCTTGGGGTAAAAATCATATCGGGAGTTTCAAACATACTGGAAACTTGCCAGGCTTGCGCATACCTTCTGGAGTGTGGTGATTTGAGTGGCTTCCATCAAGTTATCATGCGATGATAGTTGGATCCCGATTCCCACTGATGAGTAGGATTACTCCTCGGGTGATTCCGACTATTTCTCCTTTTGGGTTTGGAGGAGAATTCGAGGAAAATGTGGGAGCCATCCAGATTAGATAAAATGATTAACCATTCTAATCTAGGTTATAATGCACGCCGAGTGTTTCTTCTCTCTCTCTCTCTGGCTGCGACTATGACCAGACCTTTGACTAAAACTCATGAAACCAAGTTGACCGAACCTTCTTAAAACACATTGACTTTTGGAATGTCACGGTGTCGCATAGATCATTGCCACTTCTATATCACCTTTGCATTTCTCCAGAACACCTCGTATCACTACGAACATCCACTTCTATTGGATAAATCCATCGTATGGTTATATACGAACACGAAGGAATTTTTTCGAGGATGGATTCCGGTTCTGGAGAGATTGAATACGATTATTCGGTTGACTTTTCCCTTTACCTTCTCTCAGGTTGTGAGGGCTCCTAGGATTAGAAGAGGGTACACCTATTGCTTATTGGATAGTCTTCTTCCAAACCATAGGCCGGTGCCGAACGGTAGGGAAGGAAGAAAACCAATTAAGCTTAAGTGTGATGTACAGAAGGTAATAAGTAATGACATATAAAGGGATTAGAATAATGGCAAAGGAAATTGCGACCACCATCATTCACGACAAAAACCGTGTATACCCCTGCCACTCCTACATCCACTTTGCTTTTCTCTAGGACACTTCGTATCACTATGGATATCCACTTCCATTGGATAAATCCATCGTATGGTTATATAAGAACTCGAAGGAACTTTTTCAAGGATGGATTCTGGTTCTGGAGAGATTGGATAAGATTATTCAGATGTCTTTTCACATTACCTTCTTTTAGGTTGCGAGGGCTCCTAGGATCAGGAGAGTACACCTATTACGCTTATTGGATAGTCTTCTTCCAAACCTTAGGCTGGTGCCGAAGGGTAGGGAAAGAAGAAAACCAATTAGCCTAAAGAAGGTGTACAGAAGGTAATAAGTAAAGACATAATAAAGGGATTGGAGTGAGGGCAGGTAAGTATATGGTTACTATCGTGAATCAGGATAGTGGAAGAGACATTACTTGGAATACCAGTTAAACCCTTCGAAACATTTTCATGTTTCAGTTTCACTTTGCGATGTTAATTGATAATTGTTTTCCCAGTTGGAATCTAACTCCAGGGTATGTATTTACCAGATCAGTTTCTCACATCTGCATGTTACTACATATGGTGAGTGAGAGTAAGATATTGGAAATTAGGTGATTAGATCCTCATTATATCGGAATGCGTTGTAATTGGTGATATTTGAAGAAATCATCTGGAATTTGCCGGATGGCAAATGTTTGGTTTTGAATATCCGTTGTTATGCACCAATTTCAAACTGATATATCCGTTCATTTATTTTATAAAGTGAGATATAACTTTTTGATATTATGTCTATGACATTTACCTATATCAGTTGGTGATTAGGTAAGGTGCATTCAACAGCAGTGTAATTCTTCTTAACCATACTACAGTTTGTCAACCTACGACGCATAGGGTTTGAGTTGTTGAACTCAGGGGACTTATACAAAGTATTGTATGTTGTCCAGTGTCCATTAGGACAAAGGGGTTGGTACTTGTACTATATTCTGTTTACTCATAACTTCTCTAAGTTCTAGACATGTATTTCGTTGAAATGCAAGGTCTAGATATTGAGAAGTTATAAGTATAAGAATAAAGTACAAAACCATTTGTTGGAAGTATCAAGATTCTTCGAAGTAGTCGAAGATGTAGATACTTTTGTTTGGTATTCCAGTGATAGTAATGGTTTTGAGAACTTGCTTCTTTTTCGGGTTACTCATATATGGATGCACTCCTAGATGAGTAATGCTGATTGTCCTCTTTCCATTTGATTGATATGCACTGGAGACAGCTGCATGTTTTGAATCTGGTTCAAATTAAATTAGTGCTTTTGTTTCTATATCAGATATATATAGAATCAATTTATATCTTAACGATGTTAAGGTATAGGGAGTTGTCCGGCTGATGCTTAAAACCAGAATCCAGATAAACTCGAGGCGCGTTTCGGTAATGGCAGTTTGTGGGTTATCCCGGGCGTTGACGAGGGTTAACTTTCTACCATCAGGAAGATCAATATTTATATTGTTCTAGACTCGCCACAGTTTTAATAAAATGGATTTTTTCAGAAAAACAAAAGTGGGAGTATTGTAGAACTGGAAGTGTTTCCAGAACCACAAACGATCACTGAAAATTTAATCGAACCTAAGGATTCAATTAGTTTCGACATTCCATTAGCCACTCCGCAGATTTGGTGGGTATCCTCAGGCACCCGAGAGGTACTTCGGTCTTCTCAGAGACGGTGACAGGGAGGTTTTTGCTTACCCAGACTTACCATTGCTGCTGTTCTGGACTGTAAGACCCGGCAGGAGGATGAGTATTGCGTCGTTCTGAACTAGCTTTAGAAGTGTACGTATATATGACTCTGCCAGAGGGTTGTTGTAGTTAGTGGGAGCAGCGGAAGCATAGTAGGAAAGTAGCTTATGTCTATTAATAGACTAAAGCAGGTATAGCGAAAACAGATCATCTAATTTTGATGTGACAGTCATAGTCTTTGACTTCGTCACAATAGGAGATGGGTCTGGTAAGAAGGTAGTAGAGAGTGATGTCCAGGTATTGGGATGACATGCACTTGATAGGAAGAGTTATTCCTTTACTACGATCAGTTATACTGTGGTTGTCACAAAGTTGTTTCTCTACATAGGATATGGATATAACATCAGGTTTTCTGGTTACTAGATCTATGGTTTTAGATCTAGATTTGGGAAATATCCTAATCTGGGTACTTTGACATTATTCTAAAGGTATTTTAGAATGGACGACTTCTGGCATGGTGGTGTACCTGCAGGTGATGGAGTCACCCTCTCTAAAGGTGTCTTATAGACTAAAGGGGGGGGGGGGTGATCTGCATGATTAGCATATCACTTGCTTAGGTAATTGACTTAATCATGAAATGTCAAGTACCACACCAGATATTGCTTTTGCACTAGATGCAATATGCAGATATATTAATCCAATCCTGGAGAAACATTGGGAAGCAGTTATTGAACATAAGTGAATGTTCTAGGGAAATGATTACGGCAGCCTCCTTGAGGAGACGGTTATCATTTCAGGCTTCCAAGGTGACCTGGATGACAGAGTGACTGTCAGAGTTATAGTTTTTTCCCTCTTTTGAGGGACAGTATGTTGGACAGGTTGTCCAAGCGGATACTGAGGAAAGGCATGGCCCAGGATACTAATTAAATTCAGTGGACGATATAGTCTAAGTAGTTTTCTAGATTTGGAGTTCATTTGTGAACTGGGTCCCATCAGATATCCAAACAAATTCTAAGACAGGTATTGCTCATTTCGGGAGATAACTTTCTCCGCGAAGTTGAGATATAGAGATATGGAAAGAAACATTGGAGCGGATCCACTCTCTGAGGCTATTTCTCGAACGCAATCATTTTCGCAAACAGGCTTTGCGAAACTGATTAGTAGAGAAGTTGGGTGTTTGGTATCACACAGGCTGTGAGTATGCGACATCGCAATAATTGGCCTTAAGTGCAAGTGGGAGATTGTTGGATATAGTGCCCTCAAGGAAATTATCATAGTCGCGAAGAGATGATTATGATGATTGAGTCAGGACCTATACCGATAAAACAGTCTTACTCAAGATGATAGTATGCTATCTGTTTTGTCTTTATCATCATGTTGATAGAGCCCATAGGATTTTTGCTTGACTGCTAGCATTATGATGGCGATCATGTTTGTGGGAGCTGGGGTCTATAAGTACATCCTTAAATGTCCCTAGTCGTACGAGTATCAAGACTGGGCATCGATACTCCAGTGTAGACTAGTGTATACTGATCGAGACCCCGACGAGGGGTGGTGGCCAGGTCTCACAAGCCATTGGTGTTAGTTTATTCACCTAAGATAGTATGCAGGTGCTCATTGGGTAATGAGTACACTGGACGGACTCGCCGGGAACCTGCTAGTTGGTATTATACCTATTGTCAGATAGCAGTTCCCAGGTGACATGTATACAGGTTAGTCTGTCGACCTGAGATCGTAATTTTTCTCGTGTGAGTTCCCACTGTGTTTTGATTACTACCCTACCACGACTCAAAGGAGTCAGGCAAACATGTTTTATTTGGGTACAGTCCCGAGCCACATGGATGCAGTGATCGGATCGTCGGGGATTCGTCTCTCCCAGTATTGGGAGTTGATGCCGCATTGTGTACGGGTGGCATCACCAGAAATCCATGGCCATGGTGAACGAGAATTACCGATCCAGGATCGATAGTTTCTCAGGTGGTGATGGGTTACATGCAGACACTAAATATCGTGATGTTAGGGGTCTGACTTTATCTACCCCCCTCGACGCGATATGCGATAATCTTAGACGAACAGACCGGACTGTACGGATATTGTCACTGTCAGGCTCAGTAGGGGTTCAGGATGAGTTTGCTCGTCGGCCTCCCTTTTGCTCAATACCTCGGCAGCCGTTACGTATAGCTAGTGCCGCTGACGTGCTTGTGGTTAAACCCACTGCTAGCGTATTGATGAGTCTTTAGAGTCCCACACAGATGGTTTTCACGGTTCAGGCGATATGGTGTACATGAGGTATGTTGGTACATACATGTGTCCGGTTAAATATGTGCACATGCTGCGCAGACTTTAATCGGACGGTTGATAATACTAGCGGCTTAGGATTAAGCCAGATTATTAAATCATGTTTTGATTTAATAATTTACATATGTATTTATATATATGTATTCTAGTATTATTGTTCGCTATTCTTTTTCTCTCTTGGCTATTCGTATTTTGGTACGAATACCCGTATATGTATTTCGATACATGTACCGGAAAGTATTTCATATTTTATACGGAATAGCTTCTAGAAGGTGCCGCCGCATTTGAATGAATTTCCATTTATGGAAATTCATTTGTTTACCAAATGAGGTGGAGGGTGTGAGGTGGTACAAGCATGGGTTTGTGCATGTTCAAGGCATGGAACAAAGTATGGTTGTTATTATTTTATTGAAATTGACTAAATGGAAATGATATTTTTTTATAATAGGACTGACAGAGGGGGGACCGGCCACTATGTGGTGGGGGGTTCATTTCATTTGTTGGATGATTAATTTACACACTAGCTCACTCTCTCACTCTCTCATGCTCCAAAAATACATAGCCATTTTCGTTCATGCCAAGTCTTCATCACCTCCTTCTTCATCTTCTATGGTTGCTCCATGAGCGCTTTGGTTAGAGAGAAAAATGTAGTGACACTTCCATACACCTCGACTCTCCATCTCTAGCAACTTTGGAGCGTCGGTTGCTTCGTTCGACGAAGCTGGAGCTTGCACCGTTTCCCTCGGGTGGATCATCGAAGATGGAGGAAGACCGGCGACCAAACCATATCAAAGAATCACTAGGAGCTTGGAATGAAGACCGAATGACTCGGATCAACTCGGTATAACAATTCTAACTCTTAGTTTAGTTTGCTAGTTTAGGGTTTAAGGTCGATCCGGGATTCGGGTGGCGGTAGCGCCGGTTTCAGAAATTTTTGTTCCGCATTTTGGCCGCGTTTCGATGGCCGGGGCGCTGCCGCGACCCAAGAAATTCTTCTAAACCATAGTACAGTTTTCAACCAACGACGCACAGGGTTTGAGTTCATAAATTCAGAGAACTTATACAAAGTATTGTATGTTGTCCGATGTCCATTAGGACAAAGGGCTTGGTACTAATGCTATATTTTATTTACTTATGACTTCTCTAGTTTTAGACAAGTATTTTGTTGAAATACAAGGTCCAAATTTTGAGAAAGTTATAGGTATAAGAATAAAGTAGGGAACCATATGTTGCAAGTATGAGGATTCTTCAAGGTGATCGAATATGTAGATACTTTTGCTGGGTATTCCGTAGTAAGTAATAGTTTTTGAGAACTTGCTTCTCTTTCAGGTTACTCATACGTGGATGCGTTCCTTGATGAGTAATACTGCTTGGCCTTTATCCATTTTGACGATATGCACTGGAAACAGCTGCTTGATTTCGAATCTGTTTCCAATTAAATTACTGTCTTTGTTTCTATATTGGGTATAGAATGGATTCATATCTTAATGATGTTATGGTATATGGAGTTGTCCGGCTTATGCTTGAAAACAAATGAGAGCTAAATTCCTACTTCATCATCCTCATATATTCTTCCCACTTAGATTAGGGTGTTTGCTTTGCTAATACTTGATTAGTGAAGCAAGAGCTTGGGTTTGAGTTTCTTCAAGGTAGATCATCTTCGAAATGGAAGACTTCAAGCAAGCATGCATCATTCGTCTTGTGGAGCCTCTCTAGAGTTCGGGAGTTCATGGATCGCGGTGAAGGGACTACTACTTGGAGCTTATGAAGCGAAGGAACGGACTACAAAGGTTGTAATCCCTTTCTCTTAGAAGTAAAGTTGTTTACTTGTTCTTTGTTTCGCCTAATCTCTAGTCTGCGATCTTGCTTGGGTTGTTCGGCACATGAAAAATTTGATTTTGGCATGGTTGATGCCTTGTAGAACCTTTTTCTAGTGCCTAATAACCCTACAGCAGTATCAGAGCCAAGCTAGAGCTTTAGGCGAAGTCTAGACGTAGTTTAAAGTCCGATCGAACCCCGAAACGTCGCATTTTACCCCCTCTCTGGAAATTTTTTAAAATGTTGTTTTTTTTTGTATTAAAAATTCTCAGAAAATCAAGCAGGTAATTGTATGGATAACAGTGAAATTCGAAACCCTGATTCCCTCAAATAGCGGCGGAACCGCGGCCATAATGGCCTTTTAGCGGGGGTTCCGCGGCCGTACTTGGGAATTATGGTTAGAAATTTCTATGGGCAATCCGTAGCTATTACCAAGTGCTTCTGGGAATGTTTAATATTACTCGAGTGTTGAGTTTTCTAGAGATCTTTAGTATTCGTTGATTCGATCGGAAAGTTTAACTTCGTTTAAGTTTTTTTTCCAGGTAATTTAGAACGTGTTAAAAAGTTCAAACGGATATCAATACCTCACTTTTTTCCGACACGGAAAACTTTCAAGTGTTGGATTTTTTCACGAGTTTAAAATTTTCGGAAAATCATGCAAGTGTATCTGTGGACCCTCTAGAAGAATGTAACCTTAACTCGATTATGTGACCGTCAAAACTGCCACATGAACCATAGGGTTTGTGGTTGTTTAGCGTTGCTACATGTGAGTCGTTGGTTTGACCCTTCTACGGCTGGTTCATTGGAGCTGTGACATGTTCTGGGTTTTTTGAACTCCGCTCAAGTGTTGAGCTATTTGGGAAATCTTGGGTGTTTGTTTATTCGATCAGAAAGTTTAACATTGTCTATTTATCTGAATTGTGATACAATATTTGGAATCTACAAGTAGTTATGAGATAACTAATTTGAATGTTATAAATCTAGCAGTTTAGTCTCAGATGATCGGTTGCCACGGGATTTTGATGCGATCAAAAGTCCGTCGCAATCACGTAGCGTACGCGGATACTCGCCGGGTAAACTTAATAGACAGCCACGCCCCATATCCCCGACCAAGTGACTGTAGGAGAACCCCGTCGCCAAAAGCATCCGTTCGGGTGCTCGCGGCAACGGTGTTTCGCCATAGTGCACTTCGTCGACGGCATCGAGGGTGCGGCCGTCTACTAAAGTTTTCGACAAGCATTCGATCAGGATGTCGGGAATCTTGTTGAATTTCCCGACTAGATATTGAAAAGTGTTTTCGATATTGAGACTAAAATACGGGGTTTATAATTGTTAGGCATGCGATGTCTAAGGAATTCATTTGGTTAGGCATGCGATGTCTAAGGAGGTTGCGGATTCCAAATATTGTAGTTTTACACTTTCTTTTCTGCGGCCGTAAGTGTAATATGTGGTGTATCGCCGGTTTCGTTGCTATACAGCAACGACAACTGTGATACGCATATTTACTTACGTTGATGATATACGATATTATGTGTTGCTGTGATATGTTATATTGGATCGTCGTGTTTGAATAGCCGGGGGTTTTATGTGAGATGAGAGTTTTTCTTTTCCATTCATGTAAAATTCATTGTATGTAATATTCTTTTATTGGGGCACTTCCGGGCTAAGGATGATGTCACCGTTGTATATTATTTACTTTTCCGCCTTAGGATAGACCCAAGACGGGGAGCACAAGTAACCGGGTTCTACGGTCCAGTGGGAGACCATCTCAAGGAGTCAAGACCGGGTCTCTTAACTCTAGAACTGACAGGGTTGCTTGCCGCTCTCGTAGGGGTCTAGGGATGTGGGATTGGCTATTCATCGCGACCGTGGAATCCGTGTTTTATACAGGCTCGTATTAAAAACACGGACCTCTTAGTATATCCAATATTTCATATACGTTCTTCTGCTGCAATGTTCTGTGATGAGATCATATTACTGCCTGAGACGAATGTTTATGTTATATATATAAGATATATATTATATTTTGTTGATTTCGTTTCATATCTGATGCTTGTGAAGCATAATAAAATGGGACTTCATTAATGAGATTAATGAAATAAAAGAAACCTAAAGATGTTGTAGAAACTTGTTTAAAAACTGGAAGCTCTAGTTCTTGCTTTGCATAACGGTATTCCTTGTAGAATATTCAGCACCTTATTCGATAAGGAAAGAGTCGAGATCCCTTCACCGGGAGTGACCTCTTTAGCGAAACTAGCAGATACTGCAAACTCGGTTTGTCTTTTGATTGCTTCTATAGTTTTTTCTTTGCATAGTGATACATATGATATATCCCGCACCTTATTCGATAAGGAAAGAGTCGACGATCCCTTCACCGGGAGTGACCTCTTTAGCAAAACTAGAAAGGGCTAAAAAACATTCCATTTAAAATCACTCGATTCTACAACGATATCAAGTTCATTACACAAAGGGTTTTCTTAAAAACCTGTCGTAGCCCTCCGTCATTTCAGATAAATAATAGTTAGTATTCGTGATGCGTTTGTTGACCTCTGTCAAGGCATAGTATGCGGTAGCTGATTAGTGCTTATCTGCATAAGCATATGATGTGATTGATTTAGGGTAGTCGTGCGACCTTGTTGACCTCTTTCAAGGGTCGTGCGGGTGGGTTTACTTCAATCAGGAAATGACGGGTAGAACTTGACTTGCAGCCTATGGTTTGTTGACCTCTGTCAATGTCATAGGATGCTTGGGGAAAAATATTATCGGGAATTTCAAGTGTTGAAATTTGCAAAGAGATTGCATACCTCCTATGAGATAGTAGGATCCCGATACCCGCTGCGAGTAAGAGTTACTCCTGGGAGAGTTTTACACATTACAATTAGCCGATCAAGTAGGTGTCTAGAAAGGTGTCAATGGGGTTACGCCCCTTGGAAAATGAGGTTTATTTTAATTAGGTCCGTACGAAAGCACGGGGATCCTCCCTCAAAATACCGGCACTTTCCTGGCTGAAAGATTTGCGAACTTTTAGCGTGTAATTAATCCCGGCTAGTCTTTCCTTTTAGGGTTTGAAGGTAGATTTGACAGAAACAGTGGGAGACATCCTGATTAGATATATTAATAACCAATCTAATCTTGCAAGAGAATACGCTGAGTGTTTTCTTCTCTCTCTCTCCAGGTAGCGACCATGTCACACCATAATCAAGATAATAATACGGATGTATTGACCGAACCCGCTTGTTATACTGCGCTAGGGAACGTTGGTCCCGCTCCAACTTATAATTTTTGTAAGATCGAGCAGGAAATTGGGGATTACCAGAATTCCCGTGCCGCCCAAACAAAGAAAGTGCATGCTGATGCATTTTCTTCGGGTGTGTTCATTACCGAGAACTGTTTCTCAGTATCCTTTACATCCTGGGTATGAGATACCGGATCAGGATCCCACAAATGTAATATGTTACATGGGCTACAGATAGGTAGAGAACTGAGAACGGGTGATAAGTTTCAAGAGTTGGAAACGGTGCAATTGTTGCAAGCCAAGTCTGTTGGCAGTTATCACCCTGTATTATCAGAATACATTGATTCTGAATGAATGTTATTAGATACCGAACCTAATATACAACATCATATCAGTCTCTTTATTAGTAAAGAAGGATATAATTTTGTATTGTTGGATAATGTTTTGAACATTTCCTATATTAAGAGTTGATCGGTTCAGGCACGTTATCTAAAAGTATAGACGTTCTAAATCAAACTACAGTTCTTAACGTACAGAACATACACAAGAGGAAGAGTTCAGAAATGAACGAATTCTTCTTGACGCATTGTAGACTAGGTCATATCAATGCGACCCGGCTAGCTAAGTTTCATAGAGATGCATATTTAAATTTATATCTTGTGAAACTTACCCGTCAAGTCAGAAAGATAAGATGACCGCTGCTCCGTTTATTGGAAACAGAGAAAGATTTAGTGAAGTCTTGGGATTGATACATGATGATGAATGTACGTCCCCTGTCTACAGATGCCAGGACTGGTTCTTTGTACTTCATTACATTCACTGATTATCTCTCAAGATTCGGACATATGTTCCTTTTGAAACACAAGTCTGAACCTTTTGTGAAATTCAATGAATATAAGTCAGAAGTAGAGAACAAAAACGGGTATAAGTATTATGTCCTTTGATGAGATCAGGGAGGAGAATACTTGAGCATAGAGATCCTGGACTAATCTAAAGGAGAATGAGATTCTCTCTCAACATTACTGATTGATAAGAAATTCTCGTTTGTGTCGTGTGTAACTCGAATGAATTTCTTTGTGTCGGTATTTAGAGAATGAATAAAATTCACAATCAAAGAATTATATTTGACCGCAATCAACTACGGTGTCGGATGTAGATTGTAAGTGAGTGCGGATCGTCCACAGGGATTGTGCGATTCGTTTCTACATTTGATTTGTTTGAATTGAAAAGTTAATCGAAAAGAAAAGAAAACTTGATTCAAGATTTTATCGATTGATTCAGGTGTCACTAGTCTAATCAAGAATCAAGAAAATGGTAAACAATCGAGAATTGGGTTTCGATGATATTTCCAAACAAATGTCAAGAATCTAAATGAGGCTCGCAGGAATCGATCGGATCTATAAACGTGATGTAATCTCAAGATATCGTATTCTTGTCCTTCGAAGAATTGATACTAGATCGATGATGATCGACGAGAGTTAGGGCTTTCTCGTGAAACTAGGGTTTCATCATTTAACCCTTGTTCTTTCGTCGATATCATTCACATTCTAGCCTCTAGCAATTTCAAGAAACGATCGTAACACCCCAATTTCGAGCGATATCAATCAAGAAAGCATCGCAACGAAACTGGGTCGTCGGTTCTTGAACTTGCTAGGGTTTACAAAACTCGTAGGAATCAAGAATCGTTTTAAGATATATTAAATCATCATTCTATTGATCGTCTCGACTCCTCGACGAGCGGAGTATTACTCAAACATCACAACAAGAACTACAATTATAAATTGAGATCGAATCATGATGCAAGAATTTAAAGAAAACAAGATAAAAGAATTTCAACTTTTACTTATATCAACAATTTCATTACAGACGCTCAAGAACTACAAGAGGAAGAACTCGATTGTTGAATTGGCTTCGCTTTTCTCCGTGAGTCGTGGATCGGCTTGGACCACTTGCTCTGTTGAAGATCGGCTCCGCTCATAAAAGGTTGAAGGGCTTCTTGCTTGATTTGGTACTCGGGATCTTGGCTTTTGGATTGGAATTAGGGTTAGGGTTCCACACAAGTCTTGTCACTAGACTTGTGGAAGAAAATGAAGAAAGGGGTAAAATGAAAAAGGCTCTAGTTTGATACTAGATTGGATTGGATTTCTAAGTATCTCCCTTTAACCCTAGGTCTAGGCTTCTATTTATAGACTTCCCATAACCTAGGTTTAGGTTTGAAATTACAATTCCCTCCAAAATTTTGTTGAGGAGTTTCTAGAAAGAGTTTGTTAGGAGCTAGCTTAGGCTTTAAGCTAGGATTAATTAAGCTTAGAAACCCTAGTTTGCTGAACTGCAGAAGCCTCTGGAGTCTTCTGGAATTTGACATGTCTTGCTGAAGTGTTGCCACTGGGAGAAGCATTGTGCACTAAATTTTGATGGCTGACGTGGCGGCGCTGCCGCGGAACCGCGGCGCAAGCCGGCTCTGGCCGCGGTTCCGCGGCCATTTTGGCTCATTGTGACTTCAAAACTCCTTTGTTGCTTTGGGCTTCCTTTGGGGTATGTATCTGATATGTTGATTTTTGTTTTGCCTTTGGATTGCTACCAGATCTCAAAACATGGAGTTGGTGTAATGTTTGATCAGCACCATGTAAATTTTTGGCCCTTCTTATGGATTTTCCTGCAAATTCTTGAGACAAGTGTTGCACAATATAGGGATAATGCGATGCCATGAAATGCAGTCAATTTTCTTTATAGTTCCGGTTTTAGAGTCTAACACATGCAATCTGATATTTAACGGCTGATTTGCTAATATGTAAAATATGAATACCGTACACTTATAAATGAATGCAAATGATAGGAAAATTGCCGGTTAAAAGATGCAGTATTTTCGACTGATCAAATTCCCCCAAACTTATTTTCGATCGTCTTGAGCGAACTGTTTTATTAAAAGGAGAAAATAAAGAAAGAGAAAAACTAACTAGCACACTTTCATAGGCAGCACGATTGCACTGAGCACGTGCAACAAGCCTTTCAACCTCTAGGTGTCCCTAGTAGGAGGAGTGTTGTCTCATGAGGTTTTCAGCGGATTGCACTCACAAAATCCAATAATAAAAGAAAGATCATGAATATTATATTTAAAGAAAAAGAATTGTAAAAGAAAAGCTTTGAAAATTAGGGTTTCAAACTAAGCTAGCTTTTCGGTTGTCATGAGCCCTATCTTAATGGTCATGAAAAGATGTCGGAAATCACGTCCTCCCTCAATAAAACATCGTCTTATTCTTCATTCCTATCTTTCTTCCAAACATCAATCATATCAACCTGCGTGTGTGTAAAGACATCCCTACACCCGGAGAATTCAATTCAAGCTATCATACTTTTGCTCATCAGCCTCAGTACTTTTTAATTAATGAATATTTAGACGAAATTGCTCACACACTTTCATGCGACCGTTAATACTTCTTGAGGTACTAACCGACCGATTACTCCCGTGCTTGCTTACTTGGTGTATTTTCCTCGTCTTGCACCACCTCAGGCATAGCAGTGACTCCCAGACCAGTTGGCCTTAGGGCACTAGGTGAAGATGCACCCTCGCTATATATTTTTTTATTGCCCTTGGTGATAACAAAACCAGTGTCCATTTTTCTCACCACTTTATATTTTCTTCATTTTTTTTTATTTCCTTCATACTTTTGGCTTAAAGACAAGAGCATTTCAAGGTATCCTCTACTATCCCAGGCTTTAAGATGTGTGTAAGTGCGAATAGCAGGGTATCAACGTTCAAAATGTTTGGCTTCCCGAATAGAAACTATTTTTCAGACTTATTTTTATCCTCAGATTAGTGACGTCTTTCATCTTACTAACCCTTGGGACAACGGCTCATAACTACTTATTACTAGTTCGTATAAGAAAACTTCAAATTTTCTTGGTTTTATTAAAAATTTTCTAATCTCATGGATGTAATTTTTCACTATCTAAACTTTCATTATCTTATTTATGTACAAAAACTGTTTAAATGTTAAAATATTTTTATATTTTGAAAATTTTAAATTTTTATGGGTTTTTAAATTTTTAAATTTTTATAAGTTTTTAAATAAATGTTTTGTGCTTATGCAAATGATATGCAAATGATGAAAAAATAAGCACAAACCTCCCCCAAACTTGTTTTCAACAGTGTCTTCACTGTTGCCAACAACTATATCTAGAAAACTTGTAAGTCTGGGAGGAATTATTAGTGGGGGAAAAATATATAAGTGAAGAACTTCCCCCAAACTTATTCTTTTCACTCACCTTCATTCAAAAAATGATGCAGTGATATACTGGACATGAAGGTGAGACGGAGGAATTTTAATCAAGATAAACTGGCTCCTGTAAGAGCAGGAGCTCCTCTGTGGGGTCAGTGGAAAATACGGCTTTAGTCTATGTCCATTCACTTTAAAAAATGTGCCGTTTTTAACATTTTCTACTTCTACTACCCCATGCGGGTATACAGACCGCACAACAAAAGGTCCCTTCCACCGAGATCGGAGCTTACCCGCGTGAAAGTGTAGTCGTGAATCATAAAGAATGACTTTTTGACCTTATGTAAATGTTTTCCTCAAAATGTTTTTATCGTGAAAAACCTTAGTCCTATTCTTTACGATTACAGCGTTATCATAAGCTTCATCGCGGAGTTCGCTTAGCTCATTTATTTGCAGCTTCCGAAAGTTGCAAGTTTGGTTTAGATCAAAATTAATTTCCTTAATAGCCCACAATGCTTTATACTCAATCTCGACAGGTAAGTGACATGCTTTCCCAAACACTATCCTATATGGAGACATCCCTAGGTCGGTTTTAAATGCAGTTCGGAATGCCCATAGAGCATCCGTCAGTTTGGTCGACCAGTCTTTTCTATTTTTAGCAACAATCATCTCCAGGATAAGTTTGATTTGTCTGTTTGAGATTTCAGCCTGCCCGCTTGTTTGGGGATGATAGGGTGTAGAAAGTCAGTGGTTGATTGAGTATTTCCGCATCAGTGTCTCGAAAGACCTGTTGCAGAAATGTGTCCCATTATCGCTAATAATAGCGCGTGGGTGTCCAAATCGTGAAAAGATATTCTCTTTCAAGAACTTAATGACAACTTTCCTGTCATTAGTGCGACATGGAATGGCTTCAACCCACTTTGAGACATAATTAACCGCCAGCAGTTTGTACAAATTCCCAAAGGAGTTGGGAAAGGGACCCATAAAATCAATGCCCCAAACATCGAATATTTCAACAACCAGAATGGGTTGCTGAGGCATTTCATTTCTCTGGGAGATTCTACCCGTGTACTGACATTGTGTACAGGTTTTGCAATGGTCAAATGCGTCCTTGAATAAGGTCGGCCAATAAAATCCACATTGCAAAACCTTCTCCGCCGTCTTTTTAGGACCGAAGTGACCCCCACAGGCCTGATCATGACAAAAAGAAAGAACACTCTTGAACTCTTCTTTCGGGACACACCGGCGGATGATCTGATCAGGACAATATTTAAACAAGTATGGACCATCCCAGTAAAAGTGTTTTACTTGAGATAGAAAACGGTATTTGTCCTGTTTTGACCAATCGCTGGGTATAAGTCCCGTGACAAGATAGTTCACGATATCCCTGAACCATGGTTCATTGGATACGCTTAAGAGTTGTTCGTCAGGAAACGAGTCATTGATTGGCAGGGTCACAGGGGAAGAAGAGATGCGTGAAAGATGGTCAGCTACTATGTTTTCACATCCTTTCTTATCTTTGATAAAAAGATCAAATTCTTGTAACAGAAGGATCGAACGTATTAGTCGACCTTTTGCATCTTTCTTCGCCAGAAGATGTTTTAAGGCGGAATGGTCGGTATACACAACTATAGGTGAGCCAATTAAGTAAGGCCTGAATTTTTCTAACGCAAATACAACCGCTAAAAGTTCCTTTTCGGTGGTTGTATAATTAATTTGTACATCATTCAGGGTCTTACTTGCATAGTATATCACGTGTGGCATCTTTTCGATGTGCTGTCCTAAGACTGCACCTACTGCAAAATCAGATGCGTCACACATCAACTCAAAGGGGTAGTCCCAATTTGGCGATGATAGCACGGGGGCTAAAGTGAGTGAGTGTTTAAGTGAGTCGAAAGCTGTGTCACAGTCCGAGTCAAAATGGAAGGTTGTTTCCTTGGCCAGGAGAAGAGTTAAAGGTCTAGCAATTTTGCTAAAGTCCTTAATGAATCTCCTATAAAAGCCCGCATGGCCAAGGAAAGATCGAATATCTTTGACGCTTTTGGGATGAGGGAGATTTTGAATGACATCTATCTTAGCTCTGTCAACCTCAATGCCTTTCTGTGAAATGACATGTCCAAGCACAATTCCTTCTTGGACCATGAAATGGCATTTTTCCCAGTTCAAAGTCAAGTTCTTCTCTTTGCAACGAGTAAGAACAGCGTCAAGATTCGCTAGGCAATCAGAAAAAGAGTCTTCAAAAATCGAGAAATCGTCCATAAAGATCTCCAGAAAATTCTCTACAATATCAGAGAATATCCCCATTATACACCGCTGAAAAGTAGCGGGAGCATTGCATAACCCAAAGGGCATGCGACTGTAAGCAAAGGTACCGAAAGGACAAGTAAAAGTGGTTTTATCTTGATCCTTTTTGGCGATGGGGACCTGATTATAGCCTGAGTATCCGTCCATAAAACAATAATACTCTCGTCCCGTTAAGCGTTCCAGCATTTGATCAATGAATGGTAGAGGAAAGTGGTCTTTCCTCGTGGCAGCATTGAGTTTTCTATAATCGATACATACACGCCACCCAGTTTGGGTGCGTGTCTGAATCAACTCATTTGCCTCATTGGCTATAACAGTGATGCCGGATTTCTTAGGAACGACATGTATAGGACTCACCCATTGGCTATCGGAGATGGGGTATATGATACCATTATCTAGGCATTTGACGATCTCTTTCATTACAGCTTCCTTCATGACGGGATTTAACTGTCTCTGTGGTTCTCGGGTTGGTCTGGCATCATCCATCACATGTATATGATGTTCTACTATCAAGGGACTAATCCCTTTGATGTCCGCCATACTCCAACCAAACGCCTCTTTGTTAGATCTCAATACCGACAGAAGTGCATTCTCTTGCTCTAAGGCTAGAGAAGCGGATATTATAACCAGTAAAGACTCCTTCTCACCTAAATAAGCATATTTAAGATGAGAAGGTAAAATTTTGAGATCTAATTCAGGCGGAGAAATGATAGAAGGAGGGATCATTGAGTGATTTTTGGATTTACAAAGAAGCTCAGAGCCTGTGAAAGATACAGACTCGGGTGGAGAAAAGTCAGAAGTGCAGGACTCAAGTGTAGGTAAAGTGTCCTCACTAAGATCATGTGTAAATTCAAACAGAGATGTGGTAATGTCATCGAGATCAGTAAAGCAAAGTTCCTCAGCTCCACAACTATCGGGAGCGATCTCGTGGACAGAGCACACATCTAAAATATGAGCAGAGGGTTCTGATGGCTGACTTCCAACCTGGTAGATGTTTAGTTCAATGGTCATATTTCCAAATGATAAATTCATTGAACCGTTTCTACAGTTTATAACAGCGTTGGAAGTGGCAAGGAAAGGACGATCCAGAATCACCGGAATTTAGCCCCGGGGGTTTGCTACAGGCTGTGTGTCGAGCACAATGAAGTCTACTGGGAAAACAAATTCCCCGACCTTTATCAACACATCCTCTAATTCACCCCTTGATTTGGTGATTGAACGGTCTGCCATTTGGAGAGTGCAGTGAGCAGGTTTCAGCTCTCCAATCCCTAATTGCTCATAGACAGAATATGGAAGTAGGTTAACACTTGCGCCAAGGTCTAAAAGAGCACGATTTATGTTTTTACCCCCAATAGAAATCGATATTGTAGGACACCCTGGGTCCTTTCGTTTCTTTGGTAGCTGGGGAATAAAAGCAGTGCTAATATTATTAGACATAAAGACCTTCTTTGGCACTTGAGTCTTCCTCTTCCTAGTGCACAAGTCTTTAAGAATTTTCGCATAAGCGGGGACTTGTTGAATCGCGTCTAGGAGAGGAATGTTGATGTTAACCTGTTTGAATATTTCCATAATTTTCTCCATATGAGGACTCGTTCTATTACCCCTTAACCGATTCGGGTAAGGAGCTTTCGCAATAAGCGCCGGGTCCATCATAGGAGAAGGAAGAGGGGGTAGATGAGATCCCAAAAGAGGTGTGGGGACCGTCTGTGGAGAACTATAAGGGTTGGGTTGAGGTGTTGAGCCTAGTGGGAAATGGAGAATAGCATCGCGAGAAAGTTGTAGGGTAGAAGAAGAAGGATCAGAATTAGAAGTGTGTGTGTGAGGAAAGGTCTCAGCCGGGGTGTTAATGATAGGATTTTCAATATCATCAATTCCTTCCCTGACATGATTGTTCAGCACTCTTCCTGATCTCAACGTTGTGACGACATTTACATTGTAATGACCAGGATTCTGTACGGGTTGAGAGGGAAGTTTCCCTTTTTCTCTCGCACTCATCTCGGCTTTAAGTCGTGCTATTTCAGCTTCCATCGATCTGATACTCTCAGCTTGAGACGCTGAGTTTTTCTTTATCTCACTGAAGGAAGTTCTAACCTCAGCCGAAACCTCTATGAAATTTGACAAAAGTGATTTCATGGTTTGAGTGAATTGAGAGAGTTCGTCAGAACCGGTCAACTGCATAGGATTAGACTGTGCAGGCGTGTTGACCTGGTTGTGGAAATTTTGTGACTAGTAGGGGTGCTGAGTAAGTTGAAGTGGTTGCTGTTGTGGTGGAAGAGCCCTTTAAAAATTATTTTGGCTTGGAACCGTGTAGATTGTTGTTGGTTACAAGAAAAATTCGGGTGATTCCTCCAACCCTGATTGTACGTGGAAGAATATGGATCATTTCTAGGTCGTTGAAATGCGGCATTTGTATGCTCGTGACCTTGAAACGGACATTCTTCCGTCAAGTGAGACGGATCAGAACAACAGCCACATACAGTTTTGGGGAGCGACATTGGGTTTAGGGAGGCTGCAGAAAATTTGTGTTCCATAGCGTCGAGCTTCTTTTGCATTGCTGCCATCTCAGCTCGAACACCTATGGACACATCTATTTTGTGTACGCCACTCCTGTTCAATGGTTGGGTTCCACTCTCCCACTGTAGTGATTTTTCAGCGAACTGTTCTAAAAACTTCCAAGCTTCCCTATCATCCTTAGTCATAAAGGTACATTGACACATGTTTTCAAGGTTCTGTTTAGTGTTTGAGTTAATGCCCTCATATATGATTCGGCAAAGATCCCATCTCGGGATGCCGTGATGAGGACATTGAACCAATAGATCCTTGAAACGTTCAAAGCATTTAGAGAATGGTTCAGTAGGGAGTTGGGTAAATTGGTTCAGTTCGCTACGGATTCGAGCTGTCTTTTGCATTGGGTAAAATTTCTTAAGGAATGCCGCGACGAATTCTTCCCAATTCGTGATAGAGTGTGTAGTAGTGTTATATAGCCACTTCTCGGCTATATCGCACAAAGTAAATGGAAGAAGTCGTAGACGCATAGCATCCACTGAAAGTTATGACGTACCCATCATTGCGCATACGTTTTCAAATTTGGTAATGAAAACGTAAGCTTCCTCAGTCTCGAGTCCGTGGAATTTGGGTAAAAGGTTGATGTATTGGGGTTTAATCTCAAAGTTATCCCCATTGGCTGGTGGAATGGATAAGCAGGTCGAAAGAGGACCTCGCAATGGATAACACCTCTCTTGGAGAGAAATGCGGGGTGGATTCTGCGCACCAACGGACGGCGGCAGATTAGGGTTAAAGAAGTTCGATGGAGGTGGATCCATCGATGTGGGTGTGGTAGTGGGTAAAGAAGAAGTAATTGGAGAAATATAGACTTCAGAGTCGATAAAGGGTACGCGGACTAAACGGGCACTAGAATCCCGTGTCCAGCCTATCTTGTACTAAAAAGGGTTAGTACAAGTGGCAGCGTTGGCTTATAATTAGGGGTAATGAATGAATGAATGCGGTGTTTGCTTTGAAAAAGGGACGGATTTTTGAAAAAATGGTGCGACACAACAAATGCAGCAACACAAAACCCTAATTCTAGGG
The DNA here is from genome assembly GCA_030015575.1 of Agapanthus africanus. NCBI lineage: Eukaryota > Viridiplantae > Streptophyta > Magnoliopsida > Asparagales > Amaryllidaceae > Agapanthus > Agapanthus africanus. The sequence goes on along the minus strand of JASDDO010000031.1, from coordinate 348,519,673 downwards.
GTCGCCTAGGTCAGATCTCTAGACTGCTCCTAACTGCCAGAAGACAAGAAGCAGGATAAAATCCTCCACTGCCTCTTTGTCTCTCCTGTGGCCAGGTAAGTGGGAGGTTCTCCACTACGTAAGTAGTGGGCCTAATTAAGTAACCACTAACCTTCGACACACTTGCCTAGACACCACAAGAGAAACGCGGATAAGCAATGAATTTCCCACGGGCTTCTTCTGTCCTATGTGAGCGCGACGGTCCTTAGAGTCATCTCTAGATATTTTTTAGTTAATTTGGGGTAAATGCGGATGCAAGTTTTGTGATTTTCGGGGCTTAGGAAGGGTAATGATCTCCCCACCTAATTTGGATGTGGCCATTCCCCTTAATATCCATATTTAGAATGCAAACAACCAAGAAACAAAAACACGCACAATTTAATTTTGCTATTTGCGCGCTGCGATTATTTGCAAAGAAGCCTGCAGAAATTTGTTAATTGGAGCAGATTGAGAGAGAGATAAGAAAGTGTAGAAGATACCTGAGGAAAAATTGCACAGCGACCCCTTCGGAAAGCCGCGGAACCGCCGCAAATGTCTCCTTATACCGCGAATCCGCCGCCGTATGTACTTCTCACTGCGCCAAATTTCAACAGCAAGCTTCTGTTGATTTCTACAACTCTCTGGAAATTTCCAAAAGATTTCTTCAATTGCACAACAGCTCCAGATTTCCTTGCAATGAACCATAACAAATCGTTTAGGGTTTTGCACGAATTTTGATCTCAAAATAACTATGGAATAAATCTTTCAATTCAAATTTCAATATAAAACGAATTAGCGCGTAATCCCCGGCAACGGCACCATTTGATTGATAAGAAATTCTCGTTTGTGTCGTGTGTAACTCGAATGAATTTCTTTGTGTCGGTATTTAGAGAATGAATAAAATTCACAATCAAAGAATTATATTTGACCGCAATCAACTACGGTGTCGGATGTAGATTGTAAGTGAGTGCGGATCGTCCACAAGGATTGTGCGATTCGTTTCTATGTTTGATTTGTTTGAATTGAAAAGTTAATCGAAAAGAAAAGAAAACATGATTCAAGATTTTATCGATTGATTCAGGTGTCACTACTCTAATCAAGAATCAAGAAAATGATAAACAATCGAGAATTGGGTTTCGATGATATTTCCAAACATATGTCAAGAATCTAAATGAGGCTCGCAGGAATCGATCGGATCTATAAACGTGATGTAATCTCAAGATATCGTATTCTTGTCCTTCGAAGAATTGATACAAGATCGATGATGATCGACGAGAGTTAGGGCTTTCTCGTGAAACTAGGGTTTCATCATTTAACCCTTGTTCTTTCGTCGATATCATTCACATTCTAGCCTCTAGAAATTTCAAGAAACGATCGTAACTCCCCAATTTCGAGCGATATCAATCAAGAAAGCATCGCAACGAAACTGTGTCGTCGGTTCTTGAACTTGCTAGGGTTTACAAAACTCGTAGGAATCAAGAATCGTTTTAAGATATGTTACATCATCATTCTATTGATCGTCTCGACTCCTCGACGAGCGGAGTATTACTCAAACATCACAACAAGAACTACAATTATAAATTGAGATCGAATCATGATGCAAGAATTTAAAGAAAACAAGATAAAAGAATTTCACCTTTTATTTATATCAACAATTTCATTACAGACGCTCAAGAACTACAAGAGGAAGAACTCGATTGTTGAATTGGCTTTGCTTTTCTCCGTGAGTCGTGGATCGGCTTGGACCACTTGCTCTGTTGAAGATCGGCTCCGCCCATAAAAGGTTGAAGGGCTTCTTGCTTGATTTGGTACTTGGGATCTTGGCTTTTGGATTGGAATTAGGGTTAGGGTTTCACACAAGTCTTGTCACTAGACTTGTGGAAGAAAATGAAGAAAGGGGTAAAATGTAAAAGGCTCTAGTTTGATACTAAATTGGATTGGATTTCTAAGTATCTCCCTTTAACCCTAGGTCTAGGCTTATATTTATCGACTTCCCATAACCTAGGTTTAGGTTTGAAATTACAATTCCCTCCAAAAGTTTGTTGAGGAGTTTCTAGAAAGAGTTTGTTAGGAGCTAGCTTAGGCTTTAAGCTAGGATTAATTAAGCTCAGAAACCCTAGTTTGCTGAACTGGCAGAAGCCTCTGGAGTCTTCTGGAATTTGACATGTCTTGCTGTAGTGTTGCCACTGGGAGAAGCATTGTGCACTAAATTTTGATGGCTGATGTGGCAGCGCCGCCGCGGAACCGCGGCGCAGGCCGGTTCCGGCCGCGGTTCCGCGGCCATGTTGGCTCTTTGTGGCTTCAAAACTCCTGTGTTGCTTTGGGCTTCCTTTGGGATATGTATCTGATATGTTGATTTGTGTTTTGCCTGTTGGATTGCTACCAGATCTCAAAACATGGAGTTAGTGTATTGTTTGATCAGCACCATGTAAATTTTTGGCCTTTCTTCTGGATTTTCCTGCAAATTCTTGAGACAAGTGTTGCACAATATAGGGATAATGCGATGCCATGAAATGCAGTCAATTTTCTTTATAGTGCCGGTTTTAGAGTCTAACACATGCAATCTGATATTTAACGGCTGATTTGCTAATATGTAAAATATGAATACCGTACACTTATAAATGAATGCAAATGATAGGAAAATTGTCGGTTAAAAGATGCAGTATTTTCGACTGATCAATTACTCCTCTGTATACAACACAGCACGTCGGTGTATCGGGGCGGAGCAATCGCACCCTATGTGATATGGTGTGCTCTATGATGAGTACTACTGAGTTGTCTATTTCCTTTTGGGAGTTATGCACTTGAGAAGCTGTATACCTTTTGAATAGGGTTCCAATCAAATCAGATGCCTACCACTCCATATGTGATATGGTATGGGAAGAGCCCATCTCTTAAAGATTAAGATTTGGGGTTGTCCGGCCTATGTCTAAAAGCAAAATCCGAACAAGCTCAAGGCTAAGTCGGTTCTGTGGAAGTTTGTTGGATATCCCAAGCATACGCAAGGGAATATCTTCTACCTAACCGAGGAACAAAAGGTGTTTTGTTTCTCATCATGCCACCTTTGAGAAAGGGAATTTCTTGTGAAGAAATTGGTGGTCATGAGGTAGAACTGGAAGGAGTTCCAGCTATACAAACTGCAGCAGATGATTAGGTAGAACCAAAGAATTCAATACTAACCAACGAACCTCAGCCTGTCCGCCGATCTAGTAGGGTTCCTCACCCACCTGAGAGATACTTCGGTTTTCTCTATGACAGTGGGAGCGAGGATTGCATCATGAGATGATGACCCAACTAGTTTCGAGCAGGCCATCAGGAGTGGGGACTCTGTAAGAATGGCTGGATGCTAAGCGATTTGAGATGGAATCCTTATACATCAACAAAGTACGGACTTTGGTTGCTTTATCTGAAGGGTTAAATCCCCATCAGGGGCAAGTATATCTTGAGAAGATTACTTGGTGTACATGGAAAAGTTGAGGTATTCAAAGCTATGCTTAAGTCCATCCAGATCCTATTTGCCATTGCTACATACCATAACTACGATATCTGGCGGTTGGGTGTCATGGCAGCTTTTCTAAATAGTGATTTAGAAGAGAGCATCTATAAGTACACAGCCAGAGGGCTTCGTAGACAGTGGGAGCAGCGGAAACGTGTGCAAGTTTCTTTATAGGATAAAGCAGGCATCACGGAGTTGGAACGTATGTTTTGATGTGGTAGTCAAAGAGTTTGACTTCATAAAAATGGTAGATGAACCTTGTATATACAAAAAGGTAGTAGAGAGTATGGTGATGATCCTCGTATTATATGTGGATGACATACTCTTGATAGGGAAGGAGTTTCCTATGCTACGCTCGATCAATGTCCTCTTATCACAAGGATTCTCCATATAAGGATCAAAGTGATACCTCCTAAACTCTAGGTTTTATATCTAGGAGATAGATCTAAATGGATGTTAGGATTCCCGCTAGTTTTAGTGAGATGGTATCAATCGATCGTGGGGAGAATCACTGGAAAGGTTCCAGGGTGATAAGGACGACTGAATGTCAGTCATAGGCATTGTCTTTACCCTCAGTGGAGGGACGGTATTGTTGGAGATAGTGCCCTCAGAGTCAATTATTGGATCACAGGCACGTGATTGCAATGATTGAGGGAGGACCTATGCCTGCAGGACAGTCTTACTCAAGATGATAGTATTCTATCTGGTTTATCTTTATCATCGTGTACTGCTTTAGGTGACATTACAGATCACTATTGCACATTGGTAGAGCCCTTAGGATTCTTGCTTGACGGCCAGCAGTATGATGGCGATCATATACGTGGGAGATGGGGTCTATAAGCATATCCTTAAAAGGTCCCTAGTCGTGGGAGTTTTCGAGACAGCGCATTGATACTCCAGAGTAGACTAGTGTATACAGTAGAGACCCCGACAAGGGGCGGTGGACGGTCTCACAAGCCATTGGTGTCAGTTGGTTCACCTAAGATGTGTTGGAGGTAGTGCCCTCAGATTCAATTATTCGATCACAGGCACGTGATTACAATGATTAATGGAGGACCTATCCCGATAGGACAGTCTTACTTGTGATGATAGTATGCTATCTGGTTTACCTTTATCATCGTGTAATGGTTTAGGTGACCAGACAAGTCGCTATTACACGTTGATAGAGCCCCTAGGATTCTTGCTTGACCACCAGCAGTATGAGGGCGATCATATACGTGGGAGCTGGCAGTCTATAAGCATATCCTTAAATGGTCCCTAGTCGTGTGAGTTTCGAGACAGGGCATCGATACTCCAGAGTAGACTAGTGTATACAGTCAAGACCCCGACGAGGGGCGGTGGCCGGTCTCATAAGCCACTGGTGTCAGTTGGATCACCTAAGATGTATACAGGTGCTCATTGGGTTATGAGTACACCGGACAGGACTCGCCGGGAACATGCTAGTTGGTCTTATACCAGACGTCAGATGGCAGTTCCCTGGTGACATGTGTACAGGTTAGTTCATCGACCTGGGGATCGTCATTTGTCTCGTGTGAGTTCCCACTGTACTTTGATTACTACCCTACCACGGCTCAAAGGAGTCGTGCAAACAGGTTTTAGTTGGGTACAGTCCCGAGCCACATGGAGGCAGTGAGCACATCTTCAGGGGTTCGTCTCTCCCGGTATTGGGGGTGAGGTCGCGCTGTGTCTAGGAGAGCCATTACACGAAGCCCTCGGCCGAGGTAAGGAGATTTACTGGTAGGTATTCCAGTAATATCTCAGGGTGTTCTGGGCTACACTCCGACACGACTTGTACCGCTTTTGGGGGTCTGACTTTTACCAACCCCCTAGGCCCGCCATGCGATGCTCATAGACGAACGGACCGGACTGTACGGATATTGTCACTGACAGGCTCAGTAGAATTTTCTGGCTGAGTTCGCTCACAGACGTCCCTTTTAGTCAATACCTGGTAGCCTGTTACGTATTGGCTTATACCTCTGACGTGCTAGTGGTTAAATCCACAACCAAGGTGTTGACGAGTCTTTAGAGTCCCCCACATTCAGTTACTCAGCTTTCGGGCAAAAAGTTGTAGAGGCCGTATGGAGATATGGCAAGGTCCGATCGGATACGTGCAGTATTGCACGGATCAGGATCTGACAGTTTGTACTACAGGCCGTATGGGTATATGACAGGGTTCGATCAGATACGTGCGGTATTGCACGGATCAGGATCGAACGGATATTACTAGCCGGCTTTGGTTTAAGCCGGATCCTAGTATAGTACAGTGTAGATTTTGTCTCATTGCATTTGTATTTCGGTCGGAATACAAATGCGGGTGTGTATGCACAGTATCGGGGTTTCATGTAATTTGCTACGGGACCAGTTTTCTGGAGTTGCCAGTTTGCTTTCCGTTTCGGCCAATTCCTTTGTATCGTTCATTGGCCAAAGATTGGTGGAGGAGGGCTTATTTGCATTGTTGCAAATAAGTATTAGTGGAGGAGTTCCTTGCATATTCTTGTGTCATGATAGCTTTTCCTTGACCTTGACTTCTAGCTTCATCATGCCTTGACTTTTGTAGGACATGATGGTTGATGATGAGTGATGGTTGTTGGTTGAGTGTTGGATTATTTTGTGATCATTGTTTTTTCATGATAACATTGTTTTTTCCTCTTGCATTGTTGATCAAGCCAAAAAAACTCTCATTCTCTCATTCCCCATTTAGTCATGGCCGGCCACTCTCATGGTGGGGCTGTCCAAACATTTTGGTGTGGGATTTTGCTTCATTTCATGTTGCAAAAATCCCACAAGATCAATCTCAAAAGCTCCAAGTTCAATTCCTCCACCAATGGCAACCTCCACTACCCCAAAATGAGACACAAGTTCTACTACACATTCTACAACAAATCTTGGGCATGTCGACTAGCCAGCTTCGTGCCCGAGTTGCCTCGGTATTGAGGTAGGAGCCCATAAAAGATGCAGACGATGTGGTGCCCTTCCGGGGAGGAGGCTACGACCGGAGTTTCCGCAGGAGATCGGGACGACGATGAGAAGACCGGAGGACTCGGATCACTCGGTATATCTCTAACCCGTCTTGTAGTTAGCTAGGACTAGTTAATGGTTTGATCCGGGTTTTTAGTGCGCGGTGGTGCCGGTTTGCTAAGTTCGCAAAATTAAAGTTTATCACCGCTTTCGCATTTTGGCCTCCGCTTCCGCATTCCGGCGTCGGTTTGACGGCCGGGGCACCGCCGTGCACTTACAGTGGTATCAGAGCATCGCGATTAACTTAGTCTAGCTTTGTCTAATGTGTTTTGCTTTTCCGATCGACAAAAATTCCAAAATCTGCATTTTTGTTCACATCAGTTTTCTGTTGAAAATTTTTGGTGTCGAAAATTTTTTTAGGTTACAGAAAAGTGATCTACTAGAAAATATAAGAGTTCTGTGAAAATTCGATGCGCTAACTCCACTGTAGGAGCGCGGAACCGCGGCCAAACACTCCTTTGGGCCGCGGTTCCGCCGCACTATTTTGGGTTCCCTGCACCAAATTTCTACAGTATCTTTCTGGGATGAAAATAGGGGTTTTTGGAATATTAATTTTGGGCCCAGAATTTCTTGATGTGCTACAGTAGTACTTGGGGGCCCACTTGTTAAAATTTGATCGATCGGATATTTTAAACACATTATTTCACAGTATTTACATTATATCTGCGACCGTGAATGTCACTCGATCGGTAAATCCAGTCTAACTGCTATAGCCCGGTTAGACGGATTTGCGAACGTGATTTTCACGTTGATGTTCTGTGTTATGCTGTGATGTTGCGGATTGGTCGTGGGGGATAGCCTGGATGCAATGCTAGTACAGTTGTGGTTGTATTATGTACATTTGATATTGCGGGGCGAGCTTCCGACATGTGGACTGCCGTCACTGCCTGATTGTATTATTATTTTGGGGCACGGCCAGGTTGCGGTCGATGCACCCGTTGTATGTATATTTTACTTTCTGTACTAGGATTACCCCAAGGTGGGGTGCACGGATAGCCGGGTTCCAAAGGGCAACGGGCCCGCATCTCATGGCATTGAGACGGAGGGGGCCTCACTCTAGGATTGGTGGGCTATTCGCCGCACTCGTAGGGGGTACAGGTTGACCAAGGAGGGGTGCCCAAGTTACCGGATTCCGTGAAGTGCTGGGTGGTCCATTCACGGTACTGAAGGGGCTGCCTCGCTTCAGATTTTGGCGGGTGACTTGCCGCGCCCGTAGGGGTCTAGGATTTCATTGCACAGGCTATCCACACGACCAGGGGAACGTCGGGTTTCAGTAGTGGCTCTGTGAAACCCGGGGATCCCAGATATATGTATTGTTCTGTGATGCTGTACATTTCTGTGATGTTGCATTTTCTATCATGCCTTGAGCGAAATATAATATATTGGTATATATATTAGTAGATGTTGTATATGTTTTACATCCGTGCTAGTCCAGTCCCCGCTCTGTCGTTAGTTAGCTAACCTAACGGGTAATGACGGGACCCAGTGGCAAATGCGGATGGCATATACGTACATCAGTATATTTTCGTTCTTTGTGGTGTGATCTATTGATGGGACTGCATTGATTCTGATCAATGCAAGTTAAAAACAAACCTAATCTGATGTTGTTGGAACACTTTTCAAAAAGCTGTTATTGCAAGGACGTTCATTTTTGTTTTGCATCGTGGTATTCAGTTGGAATATCCTGCTCCTCAGTCGACGAGGCAAGGGCCGAGATCCCTTCACCGGGAGTGACCCCTTGGACAGAATTTTGCGTCAGGGCATTAACTTCACTATAGCCGATTACTTTTGCTTTGCACCGTGGTATTCAGTTGGAATATCCTGCACCTCATTCTACGGGGAAAGAGCCGAGATCCCTTCACCGGGAGTGACCTCTTTAGCAAAGGTTTTCGTCACTATATTTTTAATAGCTATCCGTTCCTTCAACGATATCAAGTTCATTACGTTAAAGGTTTTCGCCAGAAACCATTCGTAGCCCTCCGTCGTTACATATGAGTGGTCAATAGTATTCAAGCTGTGTATGTTGGCCAAAGTCAAGGCACAGTGATTGGTAGCTATTGGGGCATTCATATGCAGCATAGATAGATGCGTTGGTTTTGGACAGTCGTACTGCCATTTTGGCCAAAGTCAAGGGTATGTACGGGTGGGTTCAAATTAACCTGGAGAATGACGGGCAGAACTTGACATGTGACTTATGATATGTTGGCCAAAGTCAAGGTCATAAGAGCATGGGGCAGAAATCACATCGGGGTTTTCAAAAGAACTGAAACTTGCCAGATATGCGCATACCTTCTGGAGTGTGACACCGTGAGCGGATTCCGTCACGTTATCATGCGATGATAGTTGGATCCCGATTCCCACTGATGAGTTGGTATACTCCTCAGGTGATCCCGAATAATTCTTCTTTCAGGTTTGGAGGAGAATTTGACGGTACAGTGGGAGGTTTCCAGATTAGATTAATTGGTAACCATTCTGATCTAGGTTAGAGTGCACGCTGAGTGTTTCTTTTCTCTCTCTCTTTGGCAGCGACCATTGACCCGACCCTAAGACAATGACTCAGTGACCAAGTTGACCGAACCTTCTTAACACTGGCTTTTGGATTGTCAGAGTTGCAAACCTCATTGCCACTCCTACTTTTACCCTTTTCTCCAGGACACCCCGTATTACTACGAACGTCCACTTCCATTGGACAAAACCATCGTATGGTTAGATACGAACTCGAAGGAATTTATTCGAGGATGGTTTTCGGTTCTGGAGAAAACGGATGGACTATTCAGTTGTCTTTTCCTTTTACCTTCTCTCAGATTGCGAGTACTCCTTGGTTTAGGAGATAGTACACCTATTACGCAAATTGGATAGTCTTCTTCCAAACCTTAGGCTGGTGCCGACCGGTAGGGAATGAAGAAAACCAATTAGCCTAACGATGGTGTACAGAAGGTATTGAGTTAAGACAAAGCAAGGGATTAGTAAGAGGGCAAAGTAAATTGCGACTGCTGTTCACGACCAAACCAAGTATTCCTTCGCCAATCCTAAATCACCTTTGTATTTCTCCAGGACACTCCGTATCACTACGAAGATCCAAAGTTTATTGGATACTGCATCGTATGGTTATATACGAACTCGAAAGGAACTTGTTCCAGTTCGGGGATGGATTCTGGTTCAGGAGAAATAGGAATAAGATTTATTCAGGTGTCTTTTATCTTCACCTTCTCTCGCATTGCGAGTGTTCCTAGGATTAGGACAGTACACCCATTATGCTTATTGGATAGTCTTCTTCCAAACCATAGGCTGGTGCCGAACGGTAGGGAAGGAAGAAAACCATTTGGCCTAAAGGGGTGTGCAGAAGGTAATGACTAAAGACATATGAAGGGATTTGGAGAGGTGGCAAGGAATTACACGGTTACAGTTATGAATCTGGATAATGGAAGAGGCATTACTAGGAATACCAAAATACCCCTACGAAACATTTCAATGTTTCAGTTTCACTGTGTACTGTTAAAGGAAAACTGATTTCCCAGTTAGACACTTGCTCCAGGGTATGTATTTACCAAGTATGATTCTCACATCTGTATAGTTTTACAGATGATGAGTGGGAGTAATTTATTGGGAATTAGGTGATCATCCTCATTATATCGGGATTCGTTGTAATCGTTGATATTTGAGGAAATCACCTGGGCTGTTTGCCGGTCGGCAAATATTTGGTTTTGAATATCCGTTGTTATGCACCAATTTCAAATCGATATATCTGTACGTCTACTTTCCTAGAGTGAGATATACCCATTTGAAATTATGTCTACGACATTTACCTATATCAGTGGATGGTTAGGTAAGGAGCATTGAACAGCGGTGTAATTCTTCATAACCAAAGGTACAGTTTTCAACCTACGACACGCAGTGAATGAGTTATCAGACTCAAGGGACTTATACAGAGTATTGTATGTTGTCCATGGTCCATCAGGACAGAGGGGTTGGTCCTCGCACTATATTCGGTTTACTTATGACTTCTCTAGTTTTTAGACAGGTGTTTCTTCGAAACACAGGGTCCGAATTTTTGAGAAGTTATAGGTATTTGAATAAAGTAGAGAACCAGGTATCGCAAGTATCGAGATTCTTCAAAGTGATCGAAGATGTAGATACTTGAGTATGGTATTCAGATGATAGTAATGATTAAGAGATCTTGCTTCTCTTTCAGGTTATTCATAATTGGAAGCATTCCTAAGTTGAGTAACGCTGATCGGCCTTTTTCCATTTAGTTGACATGCACTGGAGACAGCTGCATGATTTGAATCTGATTCAATTAAATCAGTGCCTCTGGTTCTATATTGGATATAGTACAGTTCATATCTTAACGATGTTAAGGTACGGGGAGTTGTCCGGCTTATGATTAAAACCAGACTCTGGATAACTCAAGGCACGTTTCTGTAATGGCTGTTTGTGGGTTGACCCAGGCTATGACGAGGGTTGATTTTCTACCATCTGGAAGAACAATAGCGATATTTTTCTATACTCGCCACAGTTTTATTAAAAATGGATATTTTCAGAAAACAGTAGTGGGTGTATGGTAGAACTGGAAGTGATTCCAGAACCACAAACGATTACTGAAGATTTGATAAGGAACCTAAAGATTCAATCTGGATTGACATTCCATTGGCCACTCCGCAGATAAGGTGGGTAACCTCAGGCACCCGAGAGGTACTCCGGTAGCCTCAAGGACGGTGGCAGGGAGGTTCTTGTTTACCCACACTTGCCATTGCTGCTGTTCCAGGCTGCGAGACCCGGCAGGAGGATGTGTATAGAGTCGTTCTGAACTGGCTTCAGAAGTGTACGTGTATATGACTCTGCCAGAGGATTGTCGTAGTCAGTGGGAGCAGCGGAAGCATTGGTGGACAGGTAGCTTATGTCTATTTATAGACTAAAGCAGATATAGCGGAGATAGATCATCAATTTCTGATGTGACAGTCATAGGTTTGACCTCATCAGAATAGGGATGGATCTGTTGAGAAGGTAGTAGGGTGTGATGTCATGGTATTTGGATGACATACACAGAATAGGAAAACAAACTCCTATACTACGATCGGTTATACTTTGGTCGTCACACAGTGGTTTCTCCACATGGGACTTGGACATTATATCAGACATACTGGTTACTAGATCTATGGTTTTAGATCTAGATTTGGGTGGTTTCCCAATTAAGGGTACTTAGACAGCATTCTAAGAGTATTTAGAATGGACGACTCCTGGCACGGTAGTCTACCTGCAGGTGACGGAGTCACCCTCTCTAAAGGTGTCTTACAGACTAAAGGGGAGAGGGATGTGCATGATTGGCAGATCACTTGCTCAGGCAATTGAGTCAATCATGAGATGTCAAGTACCACACCAGATGTTGTTCTTGCACTAGATGCAATAAGTTGACATTGATCCAATCCTGGAGAAACAGTCAGAAGCAGTTTTAGAACATAAGTGGATGTTCTAGGGATATGATAACGACAGCCTCATTCGGGAGACAGTTATCATTCCAGGCTTCCAAGGTGACCTGGACGACAAGGAGGTTGTCAGAGTTATAGTTTTTGCTTCTGACGAGGGGCAGTATTTTGGACAGGTGGTCCAAGGCAATGCTGAGGGAGGCACGGCGCAGGATACTGATTAAGTTCAGTTGACGATATAGTCTAAGAAGTTTGGATTTGGAGTTCATTTATGAGCTAGGTCCCATCAGACATCCAGACACATTCTAAGACAGGTGTTGCTCATTTCGGGAGATGGGTTTCTCCGCGAACTTGAGATATAGAGAGACATAGAAAGAGACATCAAGGCGGATCCACTCACTAAGGCTATTCCTCGAACGCAATAGTTTCGCAAGCGAGCTTTGTGAGACTGACTAGTAGAGGAGTTGGGTGTTCGGTATCACACGTGCTGTGAGTATGCGACATCGCAATAATTAGCCTTGAGTGCAAGTGGGAGATTGTTGGAGGTAGTGCCCTCAGATTCAATTATTCGATCACAGGCACGTGATTACAATGATTGATGGAGGACCTATCCTGATAGGACAGTCTTACTCGTGATGATAGTATGCTATCTGGTTTACCTTTATCATCGTGTACTGCTTTAGGTGACCTGACAAGTCGCTATTACACGTTGATAGAGCCCCTAGGATTCTTGCTTGACCACCAGCAGTATGAGGGCGATCATATACGTGGGAGCTGGCAGTCTATAAGCATATCCTTAAATGGTCCCTAGTCGTGTGAGTTTCGAGACAGGGCATCGATACTCCAGAGTAGACTAGTGTACACAGTCGAGACCCCGACGAGGGGCGGTGGCCGGTCTCACAAGCCACTGGTGTCAGTTGGATCACCTAAGATGTATACAGGTGCTCATTGGGTTATGAGTACACCGGACAGGACTCGCCGGGAACATGCTAGTTGGTCATATACCAGACGTCAGATGGCAGTTCCCTGGTGACATGTGTACAGGTTAGTTAATCGACTTGGGGATCGTCATTTGTCTCGTGTGAGTTCCCACTGTACTTTGATTACTACCCTACCACGGCTCAAAGGAGTCGTGCAAACAGGTTTTAGTTGGGTACAGTCCCGAGCCACATGGAGGCAGTGAGCGCATCTTCAGGGGTTCGTCTCTCCCGGTATTGGGGGTGAGGTCGCGCTGTGTCTAGGAGAGCCATTACACGAAGCCCTCGGCCGAGGCAAGGAGATTTACTGGTAGGTATTCCAGTAGTATCTCAGGGTGTTCTGGGCTACACTCCGACACGACTTGTACCGCTTTTGGGGGTCTGACTTTTACCAACCCCCTAGGCCCGCCATGCGATGCTCATAGACGAACGGACCGGACTGTACGGATATTGTCACTGACAGGCTCAGTAGGGTTGTCTGGCTGAGTTCGCTCACAGACGTCCCTTTTAGTCAATACCTGGTAGCCCGTTACGTATTGGCTTATACCTCTGACGTGCTAGTGGTTAAATCCACAACCAAGGTGTTGACGAGTCTTTAGAGTCCCCCACATTCAGTTACTCAGCTTTCGGGCAAAAAGTTGTAGAGGCCGTATGGAGATATGGCAAGGTCCGATCGGATACGTGCGGTATTGCACGGATCAGGATCTGACAGTTTGTACTACAGGCCGTATGGGTATATGGCAGGGTTCGATCAGATACGTGCGGTATTGCACGGATCAGGATCGAACGGATATTACTAGCCGGCTTTGGTTTAAGCCGGATCCTAGTATAGTACAGTGTAGATTTTGTCTCATTGCATTTGTATTTCGGTCGGAATACAAATGCGGGTGTGTATGCACAGTATCGGGGTTTCATGTAATTTGCTACGGGACCAGTTTTCTGGAGTTGCCAGTTTGCTTTCCGTTTCGACCAATTTCCTTTGTATCGTTCATTGGCCAAAGATTGGTGGAGGAGGGCTTATTTGCACTGTTGCAAATAAGTATTAGTGGAGGGGTTCCTTGCATATTCTTGTGTCATGATAGCTTTTCCTTGACCTTGACTTCTAGCTTCATCATGCCTTGACTTTTGTAGGACATGATGGTTGATGATGAGTGATGGTTGTTGGTTGAGTGTTGGAATTATTTTGTGATCATTGTTTTTTCATGATAACATTGTTTTTTCCTCTTGCATTGTTGATCAAGCCAAAAAAATTCTCTCATTCCCCATTTAGTCATGGCCGGCCACTCTCATGGTGGGGCTGTCCAAACATTTTGGTGTGGGATTTTGCTTCATTTCATGTTGCAAAAATCCCACAAGATCAATCTCAAAAGCTCCAAGTTCAATTCCTCCACCAATGGCAACCTCCACTACCCCAAAATGAGACACAAGTTCTACTACAAATTCTACAGCAAATCTTGGGCACGTCGACTAGCCAGCTTCGTGCCCGAGTTGCCTCGGTATTGAGGTGGGAGCCCGTAAAAGATGCAGACGATGTGGTGCCCTTCCGGCGAGGAGGCGACGACCGGAGTTTCCGCAAGAGATCGGGACGACGACGAGAAGACCGGAGGACTCGGAGCACTCGGTATATCTCTAACCCGTCTTGTAGTTAGCTAGGACTAGTTAATGGTTCGATCCGGGTTTTTAGTGCGCGGTGGTGCCGGTTTGCTAAGTTCGCAAAATTAAAGTTTATCACCGCTTCCGCATTTTGGCCTCCGCTTCCGCATTCCGGCGTCGGTTTGACGGCCGGGGCGCCGCCGTGCACTTACAAGATGTATACAGGTGCTCATTGGGTTATGAGTACATCGGACAGGACTCGCCGGGAACATGCTAGTTGGTATTATACCTGACGTCAGATAGCAGTTCCCTGGTGACATGTGTACGGGTTAGTTCATCGACCTGAGATCGTCATTTGTCTCGTGTGAGTTCCTACTGTACTTTGATTACTACCCTACCACGGCTCAAAGGAGTCGTGCAAACAGGTTTTAGTTGGGTACAGTCCCGAGCCACATGGAGGCAGTGAGCGGATCGGCAGGGGTTCGTATCTCCCGGTATTGGGGGTGAGGTCGCGCTGTGTCTAGGAGAGCCATTACACGAAGTCCTTGGCCAAGGCAGGAGATTTACTGATAGGTATTCCAGTAGTATCTCAAGGTGTTCTGGGCTATACTCCGACACGACTTGTACGGCTTTTGGGGGTCTCACTTTTACCAACCCCCTAGGCCCGCAATGCGATGCTCATAGACGAATAGACCGGACTGTACGGATATTGTCATTGATAGACTCAGTAGGGTGTCAGGATGAGTTCGCTCATCGACCTCTCTTTTGGTCAATACCTGGTAGTTCGTTACGTACGGCTAATACCTCTGACGTGCTAGTGGTTAAATCCACAGCCAAAGTATTGACGAGTCTTTAGAGTCCCCCACAGACAGTTTCTCAAGTTTCGGGCGAAACGCTGTAGAGGCCGTATGGATATATGGTCGGGTTCGATCATATACGTGCGGTATTGCACGGATCATGATCGGACGGATAATACTAGCAGGCTTTGGTTTAAGCCGGATCCTAGTATTGTACAGTGTGGATTTTGTCTCATTGCATTTGTATTTGGTCATAATACAAATGCGGGTATGTATATACAGTCGCGGGGTTTTCCTGTAATTTATTATGGGATCGCTTTTTTGAAGTTGCCAGTTTGCATTCCGTTTCGGCCATTTTCCTTTGTTTCTTTCTTTGGCTGAAAATTGATGGAGGGGCTTATTTGCAAATGTGCAACTTAGTAATTTGGAGGGTTGTTTTTGTGATGATAGCTTCATAATGGTTCTAGCTTCCATTGACTTCTTTTTCCATCATTGCTTGATGAGATGGTTGATGAGGAGGAGACTTTGTTGTGATTGGATTGATTTGGCTAGTTGAAGTGAGGTTTGCCTTTTTGGCTTATGGTCACCATTTGTTTGCTCCTACACTCACCTCCCTTCATAACCTCCTCTCCCCTTTTGTTTTTGGCCGGCCACTATTGTGGAGGTGGGGGATTCATTTTTGAGTGTGGGAAATATTGTTCTCATTCTTGGCTTGCAACAAAAATTCCTTACCCTCTCAAAAGTTCATTTTGATCTCCACCTCCAAAATGGCAACCTTTTATAACCTCATGAGACATAGTGATCTACATATATTCTACAGCAATCTTGGACACGTCGTCTTGCCAACTTCGTGTCCGAGTTGCCTCGGTCAAGAGGTGGGAGCCCGTAAAAGGACTCGGTGATGTGGTGCCCTTTCCGACGAGGAGATCGAGACCGGAGATTCCGCGAGGAGATCGGGATGGTGGCAGAAGACCGAAGGACATGGATCACTCGGTATAGCTCTCTACCCTTTCTCTAGTTTGCTAGCATTAGGTTAATGGCCCGATCCGGGTTTAAAAGTACGCGGTAGCGCCGGTTTAAAAGATTAAAGAAAAGTTTCGTATTCCGCATTTTGGCTTCGGAATGACGGTCGGGGCGCTGCCGTGCACTTACAGGTATGTTGGAAGAGTTCCAAGCTAGATACCGTGACATACTAGACGATTAAAGGCTAGATACATCGTTACCAAGGATGCTACCAAAGAGGCAGTCTGGATATAGATAATAGTACATGAGATCAACTTAGTTCCTGCCATTGTGTGACAATAGAGTTTTGGATTTTGCCAAGGAACTCCGTCCCATCAGAGATCCAGACATATTCTAAGGCAGTATCACCTGATTATGGAGATAGTTGATCTCCAGAGAGATCGAGGTTAGGAGAGTAGACACAGAGGACAACAGCGCGGATCCACTCACAAAGGCCTATTTCCCAGTAGAGACTTTTATGGGATGGTTGAGTATGAGATACTTCAACCACAGCTGATTGTTGGGTATTCGATACCACAACAGATGGCCCTAGTGCAAGTTGGAGATTGTTAGTTATATGTATGCCCTAGAGGCCATTACTGCACATACGATATATATTGTAGTGGATGCTTGGACATATATAGGTAGGACTTTCTTGCTCGACATGATAGTATGCTATCTGGTTTCTTTTTATCTTAACATGTACTCTGATTGTCTCTATGTTACATGTTGATAAAGCCCTTAGGATGAGTACTTGACTACCAGGACTATGATGCAGATCATACTAGTGGGGACATAGTAGTCGCTAAGTACATCCTTCAAATGTTCCTAGTCGTAGGTATATCGAGACAGGGTATCGATATATCAGAGTAGACTAGCGTATGCGCTTCTTGACCCATATGATGGGCGATGGATGATCCCATATCCATTGGTGTTTGACATCAGAGAAGGTATACGGGTGCTCAGTGGAGACTGGGTACGCTGGACGGACTCGCCGAGAACTCCCAGATGGTATTATACCTCACGTCAGATGGCAGTTCTCTGGTGACACTGGTACAGGTTAGTCTGTAGACCCGAGATCGTCATAGAGTCTTGTGTGATTCCCACTGTGCTTTGATTTCCATCATACAACGTCCAAGAGGGCGTGCAAAATGGTGGCTTTTGGGTACAGTCCCGAATCACATGGAGGTAATGAGCGATAGGAGGGGTTTCGTCTCTCTCGGTATAGGGAGTTGATGTTGCGCTGTGTTCGATTGGCTATAACTGGAAATCCCTGGCCAGGTTTGCTGAGATTTACTGGTAAGTGTTATCAGTAGTTTCTCGAACTGTTATGGACCTCATATCGACACGACTTATCAAGCTACTGGGGTCAAACGTTTACCACCCCTAGGCGAGATATGCGACATATCAGACGAAGAGACCGGACAATACGGGAGTGTTACTGATTGGATTCGTAGGAGAATGTACAGGCTTTCTTGTTGATCTTCTGATCGCTCAATACTTCGGTGGCTGTTACGTTTAGCTGAACGTTTGCAGCTTGTAGGTGTTTGATATGATCATCACTTACTGCCGGCGTATTGACGATTCTTTAGAGTCCTACACAGAGGTTTCCTTGATCAGGCAAAACGGAGTAGGAGCACATATATGATATGTGCGGGACTGAGAACAATACGTGTATGTGATACCGTATTAGATTCTCGCGATATGTGATATTGGCCGGGTATATGAGATATAGCCGGGTCATCGGATCAAGTGTTGATTCGATGAACTGATACAGATTATATTAGTCGGTTATTTGTGAAATAGCAGGATTATCGGATCAAGTGTTGATTCCATAATTTAATGTATAATTATATATTTGATATATTATATTACATTAACTAATATTAGCTCACATGGAGATTCTTTTTCTCACTTGGATAATACATTTATATATATGTGAAATATGTTAATTGTATTATTTTATTTTGTTACAATAAATATTGTATATGCGATATATAATATTGTAAGTTAGGGTTACAAATGCAACATGTTTTGTGGAGCTTAAATATGGTTAGGGTTTGGATTAGGGTTAAGCTTGCATGAAGCTTCCAAGAAGCTTCTTGAAGCTTTGACTTTGACTTGTGATATTTTGCATAGATATTTCTTAACCGAACCCAAACCCTTTACCCTAGTTAAATCTCTACATGGGTTAAGTCTTCATTCTTAACCCATGGTTGCATTTCTAACCACACACAAGATTCATTATTCATCACAAATTGAGTTGCTTCTTCTTCTTCCTTTTTGTTGAAAAGCTTTCTAGCTTTTGGTAAAGTGATGAAAATGAGTGAGAAATTGAAAAAAAATGAGAGCTAAATTCCTACTTCATCATCCTCATCTATTCTTGCTACTTAGATTAGGGTGTTTGCTTTGTTAATACTTGATTAGTGAAGCAAGAGCTTGTGTTTGAGTTTCTTCAAGGTAGATCATCTTCGAAATGGAAGACTACAAGCAAGCATGCATCATTCGACTTGTGGAGCCTCTCTAGAATTCGGGAGTTCATTGATCACGGCGAAGGGACTACTACTTAGAGCTTATGAAGCGTAGGAACGGACTACAAAGGTTGTAATCCCTTTCTCTTAGAAGTAAAGTTGTTTACATGTTCTTTGTTTCGCCTAATCTCTAGTTTACGATCTTGCTTGGGTTGTTCGGCACATGAAAAATTTGATTTTGGCATGGTTGATGCCTTGTAGAACCTTGTTCTAGTGCCTAGTAACCCTACAATGCTTAGAACCAGAATCCAGATAAACTCAATGCACGTTTCAGTAATGGCAGTTTGAGGGTTTTCCCGGGTTTTGACGAGGGTTAACATTCTACTATTTGGAAGATCAATAGTTGTATTGTTCTTGACTCGCCACCAGTTTTAGTAAAATGAATTCTTTTCAGAAAAAATTAGTGGGTGTATGGTAGAATTGGAAGTGATTCAGAATCACAAACGGTTATTGAAAATTTAGTAGAACCTGAAGATTCAATTGATTTCGACAATCCATCAACCACTCCGCAAAGTTGATGGGTAACCTCAGGCACCCGAGAGGTACTTCGGTCTCCTCAAAGACGGTGACTAAGAGATTTTTGATTACCCAAACTGTAACATTTCAGAAAAATAATACATTATTTTTGGAATTTAAATAAATTAAACAATGAATATTATGGATATCTTAAAAGCATAGAGATTTGCTTTAAATGAAATGGTATAATTATATGCTGATAGTTTGGAAAATTTTTGGAAATCATTAGGAATTATTAGTTTTGAAGGTATTTATTTGATTTAGACATTTCATGAATTATTATACAATAAATTATATACATGTTTAATGCTAAACTTGATTAATATTTTCTAATTATGCATTAATATGCATATGGCATGCAACATGACATGTTGCAAAGACATGTTACATTTTAAATAAACCATGGCTTCATCTTGTTATATAAATGTTTTGTTTTGAAATGAAAATAAGAGGGGGGGGGGGGTAGACCATGAGGTGACTTGTGTCATGGTGAGAGAGAGGCTAAGAGAGAAAGAGATAGAAGTTTCTATACTCTTGGCTCATTTCTTTCTTCATCTCATTTCCTCTTCTCCATCTCCTTCATCTCCTTCTCCCCTTTCTCCACCTCCTTTACCACCATGGCTTCACCCCAAAAACTCAAACAAAACCTTATACCTCCTTCACAAAAAATGAGTACAAGCTCACTATAAAACCCTATAGAGGCATCAAGTCAAGATTTTGAGCACTTTGGGCAACTCAAGAATATTCTTGAGTTGCCAAATGAGGTATTCCTACACCATTAGCTTAGAATTTAAGTTTATTTAACTCCTATAGTAGTTTTGAGTTGATAAATTGAAGTTTAGTGATCATGGAAATTTCCAAGAAGTGGTTTTAGGGGATTTGTGGAGTTATAAAGGTGTAATTAAGGTTTAGTCATGACTACAACCTCTCTAGTGTCAATTTAGACCAACACTAAGTGCAGAAAACCCAAAACTTGAGTTTAGATCTTTCTAATGTCGGTTTGTGAAAATTTTGAGGACTAAAGGGAATCTGAAGCAATTTGGGATGTTCATAAGAAAATCAAACAACCTTAGTGACTTAGTTAGACCACTAGAGGACCACCATAGAAAGACAAGACTAAACCTTCATAGTCTGGCCGGCGACACCGCGTATATTAGCAATCTCGCCGGGACAATTTTGGCTATTGATGTTGGGGTTTTGCCTGTAGCTCACACACCTTTTGATTTAGCCAATGAAATGTTAATTTGGTCCCTTTTCACCTGAGCAAAAATCTGTAAGTGATTTCCTTAGTTGCTGATTTTGTTTTTCCAATTTCTACAACTTGGTTTTGGTATTTGAATTTGGATTTGGTCGCTGGACGTTTGTTCGTCAACGACGAGGGTTTTATGATTGTTTTTGCATGCGTAACTTATAAGTTCTAACCGATGAGCACTTCACATGCCTTGTCGGTTTTTGAATTGGATTTTGATGCGATACGATGTGTTATGATATGTAGATACCTTCGCGTGGACTTTGGGATGATAAGGGGGAGCATGGCATCATCGACTTTGGTAAGCGAGGATCGAGATGAGTAGATATATATCAACGGGAGAAGTCGGGTGAATGGTGTATAGCACCCCCACAACCGTAGAATAGGATATTCGTATATGTGTTTATATATGTTTATGCAATACTTAGGTACCTAGCAAATAGGGTTACTAGGAGACTATAAGTTAAATTAAGCGTACTTGTAGGATAGTTTACAACTAGTTTAGTTCCTTAGTCGTGAGTCATCGGTTTACTTTATCGCGCGCGCAAACACACACTTAACATGATATGTGTGTGTGTGTGTATACATATATGGGTATGTTATATATATATATACATATATATATATATATACTATACATATATGTGTATGATGAGGATATGATGTATTATATTGTTTGAGTCGATACGATAGAGCAGGATGTCAAGAGATAATTGATATTTGATTTTGGGATGAGATATTGTTTATGATGCGATATATTAGCAGATCGTTGGGCGTTGTTTACATGCATGCGATAGCATGTGACTTGATGATATAATAGATTATACGTGACATTAAATCCATACAATGATATTGATATTGATATTGTACGACGTTTGATACCGTACGAACTATATGATATATATATATGATATTTGACTCATACCCTCGATTTCGAGGATGCCGTACGATGGACTTTACCGTACGAGATATATATGATGATTGATCTGCACTTTTGACTTGAGGATGTCGTACGTTAGATATTACCATACGTGATGCTATGAGGCTGGATCGCCGACTATTAGATATATCGACTCGGTTAAGCTTCCGAATTCCTTGTTTCTTTCAACTCGGTTCATAGTTTAGTCTTTAGTTACTTAGATAATGTTAGCTTAGGATCAAGTCTTACCTATTTTCAAAACTGACGAATCGTAGGCATTTTCAAAAGATAAACCGAGTGACGCTGCGAATTTTCAAAAGGCATCTCTTTCTCAAAACGTCGTAGTCCCTACTTTTCTAAAAATAATGATTCATGCTATTTAAACACGATAAACGTTATGGCTCCTATATAGGTTTATATACCTTGTTGTTGCTTTTACTATTTACTTTCTGCTATGATCTCGTCTGCTAGGACATCTGCACCATTACCGATGATGCGTATGTTGCACGTACACTTGCTTGCCGGCTCACACACTTCAGCATCGGTAATTGCCATTGTCACGACCCGCAGGGTACGGAACGTGACTAGCACTTAAGTTACGAAACGTCTCAAGAAGTCCGTAAAATAAGTAAGCCAAAGCCCAGAAACCAAAACCAAATAAGCAAAAGAGTGAAGGAAAGCCAATCAATTGAAAGCGAGTTTATCAAATAAGTCATATCAAACCTTTTTAAAAACAATATCAATTTTTCCGAAAATTTCGGCAGAGTCACCTTTGTAAAAACTGGCCCTCAAAATGGGTACAACAAGAATAAATATAAATACAACAAATCAGGCATCCCCAAGCGGGAGCTAGCTCTTCGCCACAAGGCGGTCACAAATCCCACGCAATGTAAATCAGCAATGTGCGTAATAAATATAAAAAGCACAAGTAAAACAGCACGTCGACTCAAGTGAGCTCGACCCCAAAATACAGCATAAAAAGTCCACAAATCTCACAGTCTCGTCTCTAGATCAATATACAACAATACTGGTAGATACAGTAGATGGAGTAATCTAGATACAAAGAATATACAAGGTGGTACAAAAATAATAATACAACCCATCTACGAGCAAAAGCCTCGAGTCCTGGCAGAAGAGGCAAAAGAAGCGGTGCGCCCGCCGCTACTGTGCTGACGGAACGGACCTGCAAGAGACTGTGGCACAACGGGGGTGAGTTGCCAAATCGTGAGTAATAAATAACATCTATAGAGGCTATCGCAAGTATGCACACAAGCATCCTAGCATCTATAATACAGGTATGGCAGGATATAATAGCAGGTATGTATGCAATATGAATATACTCGTGATCTTCATGTGTAAATATAAGAAATCATCTTTTTCCTTTAGGCATCTCTTTTGAAATATCAGCACAATACCAATAGAATCAACCAGAATCCGTGTCCAGCAACGACACCTCAAAACTGTCTCAAATCTCATATATCCATATCGTAGTATCTCTGGCGTCAGCCGTCCGGCTGACCCATCTCAAATATCAATATCTCATCATCTCGCGGCCACGGTCGGTATCCTCTGGATATCCGCCGTGCCAAAACAGTCACCGGTAGGTAGTCCATCCCCTGCCAGGCTCAACGTCAACAACACGATCCTCTTGCCCCGGGGTACCTTACCGGGCCCACCATGTACCCGTGACGGTTCCTCCACTCCTCGACACGGATCTCGAAAACCACAACAACTCATGGTGGACGGCACTTTACATCACTAGAAAACCGCAACTTTTTATATTTTAAAAGATCATAAGTTGTAAATTTTGCGGCTTTCCCCGAAATCCAGAAATATCATAAATCTCAATAAATCATCATAAGTGCATATGTCAATGATAATGAATGCATATGGTATCAATAACCAAGTTGCAATGTATGATTAATAAACTAGGCATGAACAATTGATGTAATGGTATACATGCACATGAATAGCAATTCTACAATGTTATTTTAAGGATTTATTGCAATAGTACAGGTTTAAGTATCAAATATGGTGACAACATTCTAGATTATAAGTTATCTAGTGTCGTGGCATGGCAATTATCAGGGTGTGTGTGTTCGCATGAATAGTGCTCGTGCTGCATATAAAAACCCTGGCAATGGTGCAGGTGTCCTATAGAATGGGTTCGCATATGTCTGACAATATAAAGCATGGATGTAGCAAGATGTTACGCAAGCATTTACTCCTAATTACTAATATCACTAGAAATATTTAAACTACTTAAACTATCGGGCGACTTGCGCCATCCGAACGATAGTCCCCCGTAGATGTTACATCTACTCACTGGAATCCCCAGCTAGCTATGTCTAATCACCGCCTTTCCTTTTCGTGCCGCGTCCGAAGTCTCCGCGACCGAACCTGGAATTTGCACCAATACAAAACATAAGGTTACATATCATGAAACGACGCAAATCCCAACGAAAACATCAACGTTCACGAGTTAGGCACAACGTGCACAAGGTGTGCGGAACACACACGAAAATCACAAAAACTAACTATAATCGTTGTTTTGGGCTCCCGGCAAAACTAAAACCCGATCATACAAAATTCCGCACTCACACATCCTAAATGTCTAGGATATGCTAAAAATATAATCAAGTTATCATAAATAATTCATCACATAATTTTATATAAAAACTAGTAAGCACAAAAGACTTCCAAATTCGTGCATCTTCGCGGATTAGCGACAAAAGACTCCAATCTAGCATAAACATCTAACCGCATAACTAGTTAGCCACAATCACTTTGATTACAACCCAATACAATGCTTCAAATCCTATTATTCCATAAACCACCCTTTCTTGATTTTCCAAACTTAGCAAAAACCAACCCAAACTATACACGATATACTAATTTAACACTAATTTGAAGTCCAAAAGACAAGTTAACCACTTAGATTAGGCTAACAAAATAACTAGATAACAAAATAGATTTAATTAACCTACTAATAATTTCTAAAACCCTAGCTTAAATCAAAATACTCTCTTTTAAAACCTAGATTAGAAATTTGCTAAGCTTTTAACACTAAAACCACTTAATAAAAGGAATTTAACCAAAAGAATTTAATTAGGTAGAAATTATACCTCAAGATCTATGGATCAAGCATGGTGATTTTCCTCTAAAAATGCCTCATTTCCATATGTTTTCAACTAAATTAGGCTTGAGAAGAGATAGCACAAGGTTTTGTTAGAGTTTTGTGATGGAATTTGTGGATTTTGATGGTATTTTAATGGATTTTGATGGAAATTTTGAAGCAAAAGAGAAGGGAAATTTGGGGGGAAAGAAAGGGGCTGTGTGCAGGTGGGGTTTCGGCCATGGGTAATTGGGGTGGAGTGAGGGAGAGTTATGTGGGATTTTCCAAGGTCAAAGCTCTCATATCTCACTAAAAACCCATACCCAAATTACTATATTTAAATCCCACTCAAAACAATTCATTCACAAGACTTAAAAGTCAAAAAGAGGGGTATGGGGCTGCTGCAGCAGTGGTAGGGCCGGCCTTGGGGAGTAGGGATGAGTGGGAGTGAATACAAAAAGGTTCTATGCAAAAAAGACCCCCCACAAGTTCATATGTGCAAGTTTTAGTTCAAAAAAATTATATTTTTGTTTTCCATCATAAAATCCCATTAAAACTTGAAATAAAATACTAAAAATTTATATTACAACTAGATTTTAATTAACATGATTTTAAAGATTAAAATTAGCCCAAAGAAATTTGTATTTATCGCTAATTTAATGTATTTTCTTACCGGCTTAAAATAATATTAAAAATTGAAAAATTAGGGAAAAATTTTAAACGACCAGAATTTTATAAGTAACTCATTAGCTACTAAAAACTAGCAATTACCTATCCAAATTAGGTATAATTAGGCCTAAACTGCAAAATAACAAAAAAGACGATTTACGGAAAAATACCAAATTTTCACCAATTTTCGTGAAAATACCAAAACGACATTTCAAGGCGTTACAATCTTCCCCCCTTAAAGAAATTCGGTCCCCGAATTTTAAAATATAACTACGCGTACCTTCATAGAGATGGGGTTATTTCTTCCTCATCTCGTCCTCGGTCTCCCAGGTGACCTCCTGGCTGCTCGGGCCACGCCAAAGAACCTTGACAGTCGGTATAACTTTCGATCTCAATTTCTTCACCTGCCGATCCAGGATGATCACCGGCTGCTCTGCAAAAGAAAGGTCGCGCTCTAGCTGGGTGGAAGAGACAAACGATATGCAACTGCGCTGACACGCTCGAGAATCTCGAAGGGACCCACAAATCAGGGACTAAGCTTTCCTTTTCACCAAAATCGCATCACGCCCTTCATCGGAGAGACCCTCAGAAAAACATGATCGCCAACAGCGAACTCTGGCCTGCGACGGCGCCTGTCTGCATACGATTTCTGCCTACTCTGAGCCGCTCTCATCCGGTCTCGGATCAACTGTATCTTCGCTGTCGTCTCCTCAACAAGCTGCGGCCCCAATATACTGCTCTCGCTGAGCTCTGTCCAACAGACGGGCGATCTGCATCTCCTCCCATACAATGCCTCGAAAGGTGCTATCTGAATAGTATCCTGGAAGCTGTTGTTGTAGGAGAACTCCACTAAAGTTAAATGATGATCCCAGCTACCTCCGGAGTCTAAAACGCACGCTCGGAGCATTTCCTCAAGAGTCTGAATAGTCCGCTCTGACTGGCCGTCTGTCTGCGGATGAAAAGCTGTGCTGAAACTCAAACGGGTGCCCAATGCTTCCTGAAGTCTCTGCCATAGTCGGCTGGTAAACTGGGTGCCTCTGTCGGACACGATACATGTCGGGACTCCATGCAGTCGTACAATCTCGTCGATGTATATCTGGGCATACTGAGCAAAACCGAAAGTGGTCTTCACTGGCCGGAAGTGAGCCGCTTTCGTCAATCGATCCACGATCACCCAAATGTAGTCGTACCCTCGACCTGGTCCTGGGTAGACCCACCACAAAGTCCATCGAAATCTGCTCCCATTTCTACTCCGGAATGGGCAAAGGCTGCAACTCTCCCGCGGGCCTCTGGTGCTCGGCGTTGACTTGCTGACAAGTCAGGCATCTCGATACGAAGTCTGTGACGTCCCTCTTCATCCCGTACCACGAGTAAAAATCTCGCAAATCGTGGTACATCTTGGTGGAACCCGTATGAACGTTGTATGTCGATCTATGTGCCTCCTCAAGAATCTCACGCCGTAGCCCCTCGGAATCTGGTACGCACAATCGAGTCCCAAATCGCAGTACTCCCTGATCATCGATCACAAACTCGAAATCTCTTCCCTGCCTAATCTGCTCCATGATCTCTGAAAGACGGTCATCGCTGGGCTGTGCCTCTCGAATACGGTCAAGTAACTGCGGACGTGCACGAACATGCGCAAGCTGTCCCCCTGTCGGAGTGAACTCGAACTCAACCCGGTTGTCGCATAAAGTCTGCCAATCTTCCGACGACTGCCTCTGTACTGCGCGCAAACAAGATAGACTACCCCCGGGCCTCCTGCTCAAAGCATCCGCCACTACATTAGCCTTTCTCGGGTGATACAAAATCTCGCAATCATAGTCCTTTACTAGTTCCATCCAACGGCGCTGTCTGAGATTCAGGTCTCGCTACTGAAATATATACTTTAAGCTCTTGTGATCAGTGAATATCTGACACGAATCGCTGTATAGGTATTGTCGCCAGATCTTAAGTGCAAAGACCACTGCAGCCATCTCCAAATCGTGAGTGGGGTAGTTCTGTTCATGACTCTTCAACTGCCGTGAAGCATACACGATCACCCTGTCGTGCTGCATCAATACGCACCCTATCCCCACTCGTGAAGCGTCACAATAAACCACGAATCCGCCTGATCCTGAAGGCAAAGATAATACCGGCGCCGTAATCAAACAAGTCCGTAGCTGCTGAAAACTGTGCTCGCACTCCTCCGTCCAAACGAAAGGGACTCCCTTCCGGGTCAATCCGGTCAAAGGTGCAGCAATACGGGAGAAATCCTGAACGAATCGCCTGTAGTAGCCAGCCAGGCCTAAGAAACTGCGGATCTCCGTAACTGATGTCGGCCTGGGCCACTGCTGAACGGCCTCAATCTTCTTCGGGTCCACACATATGCCATCTTTCGTAATCACGTAACCCAAGAATCCGACGCTGTCCAACTAGAATGCACACTTGGAAAATTTTGCGAAAAGCTGGTGCTCCCTCAAAGTCTGCAACGTAATCCGCAAGTGCTGCTCATGCTCCTCTCTGCTCCGGGAATATACCAAAATATCGTCGATAAACACGATGATGAACAAGTCAAGATACGGCCTGAATGTACAGTTCATCAAATCCATGAATGCAGCTGGGGCGTTGGTGAGTCCGAACGACATCACTAAAAACTCATAGTGGGCATAACGCGTACGGAAAGCTGTCTTCGGTATATCCTCCTGTCGAACTCGCAGCTGATGGTACCCTGATCGCAAGTCGATCCTCGAAAAATACATCGCACCCTGAAGCTGGTCGAACAAATCATCAATGCGTGGGAACGGATATCTGTTCCGCACGGTAACCTTGTTCAGCTGGCGGTAATCGATACACAAACGCAAACTGCCGTCCTTCTTCTTGACAAACAGGACCGGAGCACCCCACAGAGAAACACTAGGTCGAATAAGCCCCTTACCTAACAAATCCTGCAACTGATCCTTCAGCTCTCGAAGCTCCGCCAGGGCCATCCGATAAGGCGGTATAGAAATAGGCCCCGAGCCGGGAATCAAGTCGATGCAGAACTCAACATCGCGCTCAGGCGGTAGCCCATGCAGCTCATCAGGGAAAACATCAGGGAACTCACAAAAAATCTGGACCTGGTCCAACGGAACCTCTGCAGCTCGAGTATCACAAATATACGCTAATAATCCCTGACATCCCTTCCGCAAGAGCTGACCAGCGTGAAGAGAGGAAATCAAGCTGGGAATGGTGACACTGCGGTCTCACTGAATAACAAGGACTGGCTCTCCCGGAAAGCTAAATCTAACTGCTTTCTCACGGCAGTCCACTGAAGCATAACAGGTGGCTAGCTAATCTATGCCCAGAAGCACATCAAAGTCCAACATATCGAGGAGGATCAAATCAACCGACGAATCCCTCTCCCCGATACGAACGGAACACAATCGAAACACAAAACGAGCGACAATCGACTCGCCTACCGGGGTAATAACAACAAACGGCTGATCTAACGACGACGACTCACGGCCTAACATCGGTGCAAAGTGTGTAGATACGTATGAATGTGTGGAACCTGGGTCGAATAATACCCGCGCATCGAAAGAACAAACTTGCAAGGTACCTGTCACAACAGCGTTGGATGCCTGTGCATCCCGCGGTGTCAAAGCGAAAACTCGGGCTTGACCCCTACCAATAACTGGCTGTCCTCGGCCTTGGCCACGGCCTCCTCATCCTCTCTGGATCGGACCGCCACGTCCACGGCCTCTGGGTGCATCGAACTATCGTGGAGCATCGCCAGTGATAGGAAGTAGGGCTCTCTGAGGAGGGGGTGGTGATGGTGGTAGGGTAACATGTGGCACTGTCGCCGCTCCCTGTCGTCTCGCTGGACAGTCCCTGATACGATGGTGCAGACTCCCGCACCCATAACATCCTGGCGATGGCTGCTGTCCCTGTGGATATGAACCATATAACTGACCCCGTCCAAATCCTCTGCCAGGCCCATCTCTCGGAAAGAATCTGGAGCGCTGCCTCTGCGACGGCACATCGGTGAGAATCCTCTTCGGCCCAGAAACAGCCGAAGTCTGTGATATGCGTGCCTCCATCTGTAAAGCCGTATCCATAGCAGCTGAATAAGTGTCGAAGTGCTGGGCGCCAATAGCAAGAAATAGCTGGGTGTCAAGTCCCTGCACGAACCTCTTCACTATCTTCTCTTCGGTATCCACCAAATACGGAGCATATCGAGATAACTGTGTGAACTGGACGTCATACTCAGACACCGTCATCCCTGGGGTCTTGATCAAGGCCTCAAAACTACGAGCTCTGGCGTTACGAACGCTCTCTGGGAGGAAACGAGCTAGAAAGACTGCTGTAAACTCGGCCCAAGTCATAGGCGGTAGACCTGCAGCTCGACCTCTCAAGACTGACTCCCACCATGTCTGCGCAAGGCCCTCTAGTCGGAAACTCGCAAGCTCTACCCATCGATCATCCGAACATCTCAGCGAACGACAGATCCTGGCTAAACTGTCAAGGAACGTCTGTGGGTCCTCCGCTGCCTCGGTGCCGGTGAATACTGGAGGTCTCAGCCTCATGAAATCCTTTAGCGAAACCGGAATGGCCACGGTGGTAGTAGTAGGAGCAGGTATCATAGTCTTCTGGGATGTGGTAAGTAGGTCCTCCGGCCTCGGTGCACGACTGGCCGCTACTAAGGACCCCACCATCTATCGCAACTCCTGCACGCCTCCCATCATCTGTCGTAACTCCTCCATACCGGACTCAAGCCTATCCATACAGCCTGGGGAAGGCGGATCGGTTTGTCCCTGCGGCGTAGGCATGCCACCTTGCTCAGTCCTCGTCTCGGACGAGCCAGCTCGAATCTCGTCTCGGGCGGCAGCCCTCTGCGCTCTTGTAGCCTTCGGCGGCATAGTGGCTGTTATAAGAACAGGATGATAAGAACAGTGCAATAGAATTATAGGATACACGGAATTGAAGAAGGAATTTCAAGCAAGTATACCCTAAAGTCACCTAGGCGGAGTACCGTATCGCAAGTATGCCGCGGACATACGCACGCTACGTTACCCTGCTTAAGTCACTTACTCCATCTACCAAGGGTCATCCTACACTCAGAAAGGTAAAACCTATCGCTCTGATACCAACTTTGTCACGACCCGCAGGGTACGGAACGTGACTGGCACTTAAGTTACGAAACGTCTCAAGACGTCCGTAAAATAAGTAAGCCAAAGCCCAGAAACCAAAACCAAATAAACAAAAGAGTGAAGGAAAGCCAATCAATTGAAAGCGAGTTTATCAAATAAGTCATATCAAACCTTTTTAAAAACAATATCAATTTTTCCGAAAATTTCGGCAGAATCTCCTTTGTAAAAACTGGCCCCCAAAATGGGTACAACAAGAATAAATATAAATACAACAAATAAGGCATCCCCAAGCAGGAGCTAGCTCTTCGCCACAAGGCGGTCACAAATCCCACGCAATGTAAATCAGCAATGTGCGTAATAAACATAAAAAGCACAGGTAAAACAGCACGTCGACTCAAGTGAGCTCGACCCCAAAATACAGCATAAAAAGTCCACAAATCTCACAGTCTCGTCTCTAGATCAATATACAACAATACTGGTAGATACAGTAGATGGAGTACTCTAGATACAAAGAATATACAAGGTGGTACAAAAATAATAATACAACCCACCTACGAGCAAAAGCCTCGAGTCCTGGCAGAAGAAGCAAAACAAGCGGTGCGCCCGCCGCTACTGTGCTGACGGAACGGACCTGCAAGAGACTGTGGCACAACGGGGGTGAGTTGCCAACTCGTGAGTAATAAATAACATCTATAGAGGCTATCGCAAGTATGCACACAAGCATCCTAGCATCTATAATACAGGTATGGCAGGATATAATAGCAGGTATGTATGCAATATGAATATACTCGTGATCTGCATGTGTAAATATAAGAAATCATCTTTTTCCTTTAGGCATCTCTTTTGAAATATCAGCACAATACCAATAGAATCAACCAGAATCCGTGTCCAGCAACGACACCTCAAAACTGTCTCAAATCTCATATATCCATATCGTAGTATCTCTGGCCTCAGCCGTCCGGCTGACCCATCTCAAATATCAATATCTCATCATCTCGCGGCCACGGTCGGTATCCTCTGGATATCCGCCGTGCCAAAACAGTCACCGGTAGGTAGTCCATCCCTTGCCAGGCTCAACGTCAACAACACGATCCTCTTGCCCCGGGGTACCTTACCGGGCCCACCATGTACCCGTGACGGTTCCTCCACTCCTCAACACGGATCTCGAAAACCACAGCAAACTCATGGTGGACGACACTTTACATCACTAGAAAACCGCAACTTTTTATATTTTAAAAGATCATAAGTTGTAAATTTTACGGCTTTCCCCGAAATCCAGAAATATCATAAATCTCAATAAATCATCATAAGTGCATATGTCAATGATAATGAATGCATATGGTATCAATAACCAAGTTGCAATGTATGATTAATAAACTAGGCATGAACAATTGATGTAATGGTATACATGCACATGAATAGCAATTCTACAATGTTATTTTAAGGATTTATTGCAATAGTACAGGTTTAAGTATCAAATATGGTGACAACATTCTAGATTATAAGTTATCTAGTGTCATGGCATGGCAATTACCAGGGCATGTGTGTTCGCATGAATAGTGCTCGTGCTCCATATAAAAACCCTGGCAATGGTGCAGGTGTCCTATAGAATGGGTTCGCATATGTCTGACAATATAAAGCATGGATGTAGCAAGATGTTACGTAAGCATTTACTCCTAATTACTAATATCACTAGAAATATTTAAACTACTTAAACAATCGGGCGACTTGCGCCATCCGAACGATAGTCCCCCGTAGATGTTATATCTACTCACTGGAATCCCCAGCTAGCTATGTCCAATCACCGCCTTTCCTTTTCGTGCCGCGTCCGAAGTCTCCGCGACCGAACCTGGAATTTGCACCAATACAAAACATAAGGTTACATATCATGAAACGACGCAAATCCCAACGAAAACATCAACGTTCACGAGTTAGGCACAACGTGCACAAGGTGCGCGGAACACACACGAAAATCACAAAAACTAACTATAATCGTCGTTTTGGGCTCCCGGCAAAACTAAAACCCGATCACACAAAATTCCGCACTCACACATCCTAAATGTAATAGGATATGCTAAAAATATAATCAAGTTATCATAAATAATTCATCACATAATTTTATATAAAAACTAGTAAGCACAAAAGACTTCCAAATTCGTGCAACTTCGTGGATTAGCGACAAAAGACTCCAATCTAGCATAAACATCTAACCGCATAACTAGTTAGCCACAATTACTTTGATTACAACCCAATACAATGCTTCAAATCCTATTATTCCATAAACCACCCTTTCTTGATTTTCCAAACTTAGCAAAAACCAACCCAAACTATACATGATACACTAATTTAACACTAATTTGAAGTCTAAAAGACAAGTTAACCACTTAGATTAGGCTAACAAAATAACTAGATAACAAAATAGATTTAATTAACCTACTAATGATTTCTAAAACCCTAGCTTAAATCAAAATACTCTCTTTAAAAACCTAGATTAGAAATTTGCTAAGCTTTTAACACTAAAACCACTTAATTAAAGGAATTTAACCAAAAGAATTTAATTAGGTAGAAATTATACCTCAAGATCTATGGATCAAGCATGGTGATTTGCCTCTAAAAATGCCTCATTTCCATATGTTTTCAACTAAATTATGCTTGAGAAGAGATAGCACAAGGATTTGTTAGAGTTTTGTGATGGAATTTGTGGATTTTGATGGTTTTTTAATGGATTTTGATGGAAATTTTGAAGCAAAACAGAAGGGAAATTTGGGGGAAAAGAAAGGGGCTGTGTGCAGGTGGGGTTTCAGCCATGGGTAATTGGGGTGGAGTGAGGGAGAGTTATGTGGAATTTTCCAAGGTCAAAGCTCTCATATCTCACTAAAAACCCATACCCAAATTACTATATTTAAATCCAACTCAAAACAATTCATTCACAAGACTTAAAAGTCAAAAAGAGGGGGATGGGGCTGTTGTAGCAGTGGTGGGGCCGGCCTTGGGCAGTGGGGGTGAGTGGGAGTGAATACAAAAAGGTTCTATGCAAAAAAGACCCCCCACAAGTTCATATTTGCAAGTTTTAGTTCAAAAAAATTATATTTTTGTTTTCCATCATAAAAACCCATTAAAACTTGAAATAAAATACTAAAAATTTACATTACAACTAGATTTTAATTAACATGATTTTAAAGATTAAAATTAGCCCAAAGAAATTTGTATTTATCGCTAATTTAATGTATTTTCTTACCGGCTTAAAATAATATTAAAAATTGAAAAATTGGGGAAAATTTTTAAACGACCAGAATTTTATAAGTAACTCATTAGCTACTAAAAACTAGCAATTACCTATCCAAATTAGGTATAATTAGGCCTAAACTGCAAAATAACAAAAAAGACAATTTACGGAAAAATACCAAATTTTCACCAATTTTCGTGAAAATACCAAAACGACATTTCAAGGCGTTACAGCCATGTCATGCACACTGTAACAACCATTATTCCATTGTATACACTGATAATTGTAGCTAAGTAGCATTCTTTAGCATTCCTGATATCATATGCTAGTTTAGATCTTGTATTTCTTACATTGATGCCGCATGCATTCGCATACATACATTCTAGTTATGGACTGGTCATTTGGCTTACGCCGGTATTCATTATCTCATTATATACTCATGATTGTTAGATTTCGGTTTTTCCATGAGATTTCTGGATTTGGGGAAACCGCATATGAATGTGAAAACATATACTAAATTTTAAAAGAAAATGCGGTTTCTCGTGATATGATGTGTGGCGTTCACCATGAGTTTTCTCCGTTATTGAGCCACGTATGTATATATACCCGATTCGAGGAGAGAGGAGGCATCGTCTGCGGGTACATGGTCGACTCGGTGCAGTACCCCGGAGCAAGAAGATCATATAGAGAGACATTGAGGCCGGCAGGCGAGCACTACCGACCGATGATATTTGGCTCGGCGGACATCCGGGGGATACCGACCGTAGTCGTGCGATTAGATGATATAGGGCTGATCCGGACAAATGGAGCCTGAGATATGAGATTTTTGTGTCGCTGATGGACAAGGTTTTCGTGATGTTTTCGAGTGTCTTGGTGATTGATCATCTTCGTGTGTATTTGGAAATATTTCAAAACCAATGAAATTTATACCGCAATCAATAACGGTGTCTATTGTAGTTTCGTTAGCGAGAGCGGATCGCCCACTGAGAAAGTGTGATTTGTTCGAAATCGTTTTATTTGAGTTGAAAAGAAAAGATAAAAGAAAATGATTCAATATTCATGAGATTTTAGTTTCAAGAATCATAAAGAAATATATATCTGAAATCAAAAATTAATAAAAATCAAGAAAATGTCCAAACCAATTGAATTCTCAAGATTTGAAAAATAGCTTATAGGAATCGATCAAATTGATAGTGATGATGAATACTAAAGATTACGAAATCTTATCTATTGACGGTTTGTTGCTAGATCGATGACGATCAACGAGGTTTAGGGATCTATTGAAGAAACTAGGGTTTCTCCTTCATCATCCCTTGTCCTTTCATTGATTATCATTCAAATTCTAGCCTCTAGCAAATTAAATCACCGATCGTTGATCTCTAATTTGGAGCGAAAACATTCAAGAAAGCGATCTCGCTCAAATTAGGTCTTCGATG
Organism: Agapanthus africanus; assembly: GCA_030015575.1. Classification (NCBI taxonomy): domain Eukaryota; kingdom Viridiplantae; phylum Streptophyta; class Magnoliopsida; order Asparagales; family Amaryllidaceae; genus Agapanthus; species Agapanthus africanus. Next base: position 348,484,580 of record JASDDO010000031.1, on the reverse strand, counting down.
ATTTAATTTCCTAAAGTTTACAAAACTCATATTACTTACACTAGTAAAATAGGGGGTTGCCCCTACGGATATTGGAATTCGTAGGGGCAGATTTAACTTGGCCCTACGGATTAATCCGTAGGGCTAAAAGGTTGCCCCAACGGGCACAGACGTCCAAGAATAAAAATATTAATTCTTAATTTGGTGTTTGCCCCTACGGAGCCGCAAACAAAGGACCTACGGGTATATCCGTAGGGGCAAGTAAGTATCGATTTAAGAAAACCCCAGATCGATCGCCTACACTCGCTTTCTCTCTCTCTCTCGATCGCGCGCGAAAAAAATCCCCAAATCGCCACGCCGTCGTCTCCACCGTCGTTCTCCTCGTCGCCACCGTCGGTTTTGTCGCCACCGCAGTTCTCGTCGCCTCCGCGGTTCAGGTCGTCGCCACCGCCGTTCAGGTCGTCGCCCCAGCCCCAGCAGCAGCCGTTCAGGTGAGTAAATCTCGAGGTAAATTAAAGAATTTTTGGATTATTTTGGGCTTAGGGTTCGTGGCTGGGTCTGGGGTTGCACGCGCGAGTTGGGGTTGGGCAGGGGTCGCGGTCGCGGTCGGGGTCGGGGTCGGGGTAGGGTTAGGGTTGGGGTTCGGCTGCTGCTGGGGTGGGGCTGGGGTTAGGGTTTGCCTTAGGGTTGGTGTTGGGGTTTAGCTGGCCGCGCGGGGGTTAGGGTTAGGTTGGGGCTGGGCTGGGGCTGGGGGCTGGGGCTGGATTGGGGTTAAGTGGTGAGGAGTTGGAAAAAAACAAGAAAATGAAAGAGTAATGAATGTGAGAAATTAAGAATGAGAACAATTGCACAACAAATTTGTTGACAAGAAAATGAGAGAGTAATGAATGTGAGAAATTAAGAATGAGAACAATTGCACAGAAAAAGCTATGCTTGACTAGGGGGGATGGTTCTATGTGCTTTCAGAAAGCAACTTAGGGTTAGGGTTAGGTGGATTGATGACAACAAAATACCATAATTTATAACTATATTACTCATATAATGTGTATGTCATGTGAAAGCTAGATGAAGGTCGAGGCAAGCACAACAAATTTGTTGGATGGGACAATGTCAATAGGAGCTCAATGCTATTTGGAAAAATAATAATTCAAAGACATAGTGGAGTTTCCGATTGGTGGCATGGACTAGTTTGATGTATGTAGTTGGTTTGATTTATGAAAAAATGGGGAGACAACATGCATGTATGCATATAGGTAACATCTGCCAATATGCCATATCCAGACCGCAATCTATTTTTGCCTATTGGCTAATATGAAAATATCGGCCCGTGTATATGACATAATCAAAGTTGTTAAATCTTGATACGGTTTGTGTTTCGTTTTTTTATTTATCAGTTCTATCAATGTTGCGTATAACGCTTTATGATATCAGTATTCTACATTTGTAGTTTTAATTGTTGATTGTTATAGATGAATACCATTGCAATAATAGTTTTTGGTTGATGAATGCTATTGCAATGTAGGATGATCAGTTCTATCAATCTTGATCTCAATGGTTTAAAATCATGTTACACATACAACACGAATGCACAACAAACGCATAATTAGAGAGCGACATGAGATATTCAGGTTAAAACCAATATATGATACTCGATGATAATATGAAACCTTCATATTCCCATCGATACTCATATATAAAACTAAAAGCGCCACTTAGTCCCCGTCTATCGGTTAACATACGTGCGATGCTCGTCATGGCCTAGAACTATACGAAGGTTGTTAAATATCAGACAGTATAGCTCGATACTAACAACCGTCGTATAGTCTACCCGACGAGAAAATTCAATCGTATGGTAACCCATAGATTTGTCCCGTGTGGACAAGTTAAGAATATATAAAGCAAACACCTTCATTCACTTGTGTTTTCATCCGTTTCGAGATATTTCGTCGGTACCTTTCCGCTGGTTCTCCGTGTACAAAGATAGATTAGATGTTCATTTCAACGTTGTTTCACAGCTTTGAAATGATTATCTATTTTATTACAGTGTACTCGGAGAACAGCGGGGAGGTGCTGCCGAAATTTACTCGAAACGATCGAAAGCACAAGTGAAGGGCGTTCGTTCTGTACATTCTTAACGGGATAGAAGCCTACCCCCGACAGCCGGAACACATACATACAACAAGAATACACAACAAACGCCTAATTAGAGAGCGATTCGAGATGTTCGGGTTAAAACCAATATATGATACTCGATGATAATATGAAACCTTCATATTCCCATCGATACTCGTATATGAAACTAAAAGCGCCACTTAGTCCCCGTCTAGCGGTTAACATACGTGCGATGCTCGTCGTGACCTAGAACTATACGAAGGTTGTTAAATATCGGACAGTATATCTCGATACTAACAACCGTCGTATAGTCTACGCGACGAGAAAATTCAATCGTATGGTAACCCATAGATTTGTCCCGTGTGGACAAGTTATGAATGTATAAAGCAAATGCCTTCATTCACTTGTGTTTTCATCCGTTTTGAGATATTTCGTCGGTACCTTTCCGCTGGTTCTCCGTGTACAAAGATAGATTAGATGTTCATTTCAACGTTGTTTCATAGCGTTGAAATGATTATCTATTCTATTACAGTGTACTCGGAGAACAGCGGGGAGGTGCTGCCGAAATTTACTCGAAACGGTTGAAAGCACAAGTGATGGGCGTTCGCTCTATACATTCTTAATGGGATAGAAGCCTACCCCCGACAGCCGGAACACATACATACAAACGCATAATTAGAGAGCGATGCGAGATGTTCGGGTTAAAACCAATATATGATAATATGAAACCTTCATATTCCCATCGATACTCATATATGAAACTAAAAGCGCCACTTAGTCCCCGTCTATCGGTTAACATAACGTGCGATAATTTATTCTTTTCAACGACAAACGCACACACAAAGCATATACATGGATTTTCTCCTTTGTCAGTAACTATCCCGTTCTTATATTTCTCAATATAGTCAGCATAACCTACAATTTATATGTTATTCAGTCTAACATGGCCCATGAGTACGTCAGAGTTAAGGACTCCCTGTGGATGGCGACCCCCGAGGCAGAGAGAGCGGCCCTCCTATCTACTCCGGCGTTTGCGAGAGTCGACGTAGAGACATGGCCTCTATTGTGCGCTTATTTCGACTCCCAACGCAAACAGGTATGTATTTTAAATTTAATTCATTATTTATGATATAATTTATTTCTTTGTGTTTCTTAATTAGAAAACTAAATGTTAATGCGTTGTGCAGAAACAGGCCGCTCAGAATACGGAGAACAGGAAGTCGGCGAAGAGGGGTCGCCCCACTTACACAGGTGGCTCGAGGAACATTACTCGAGCCATGGAGTTATCGGTAAATTAAGAGTTATTCTCTAATATTCTGCAATATTAAGAGTCATTCTCTAATATTTCTAATATTAAGAGTTACTTTCTAATATTGCAGACATCTCGGACCGTGGCGTCAGGTGGTACACCGAGCGTGCTGTCCGCATATCTTGCCGTCCACGGCACCTCGACAGATCCCGCCACGGGCGAGCTTCGATATCCCGACGTCGCTACCCAGGAGTACTGCGTAAGTGTTAATATTTTTTCTACCCAAATTTGAAATTTTAGTTTTGGAAGGTTCAAGTTTAAATTTTATACTTATACTTTACTGCTTAATGTGGGTGTAGGAGCGGGTGGTTGTGCAGGCCCAGGCCTCGGGGATCGATTTTACCGGACAGAACGATCCGAGGCTGCTGACCCCAGTTCTGGACGCCGCACACGGAGGGCACCACGGTGGTTGGGAGAGAGGCCGGGGATTGGGCCCTAGCAGGGCCCATATGAGGTTGGACTCCACCCCGGCGGTTACTTCCTCCGTCTCCAGTGACCGGCATGTCCATCAGGAACTGGATAGCTTGAGGGCCACCGTTCAGGAGTTGAAGGAGATGCTGGTATGTATACTACTTTATAGTAAAATATCATTTCATATTATATACATATCAACATATCCATAATTAGTACGTAGCTTGAGCTTATTTGGTTTTAGACTTAAGTTTGATTAATCATACATACATATGTAATTAAAATAAACAACGCTTTTCCAAACTACATATCCAAACAGAGTTTCGAAATAACTTAATAATGATACGAATTCGAATAATACACAGTTCTTACACGCTTCTTACACACGTTATGTCCAGACGCGACAGGGTAGATCGGCCGAGCCTCTACATGCATCTCCTTCGGCTGCGGCTCCGCAAGCCACTACATCGGCTGCGGTTCCGCAGACAGCTCCTGTAGCTCCACCGCCCACTCAGACTCCCGCAGCCGCGGCTCCGCAAGCGACTACCTCGACGGCGGCTGCACAGACCACATCGCCAGCTCCACATGCCGCTCAGACTCCCGCTCGCGACGAATTGCAGAGTTTATTGACCGAGGAGAAGGCGCGCGTTATTCTATCGTTATTCAGAGGTGGAGCTGGACCGAGCTAGGGTAGATTTTTGGTTCTTATTTTTTGAAACATGTATTTATTTATATCATACACATTGTACTACATTTTGAAACGATATTGATATTGGTTTGTATTTATATCATATTCAGTTTTTGGGTTTCTTTTGTATATTATATATATGCGTGAGATGTGATTATGAATACTGCAATATATGATTTGATTGATGTATATATTATTGTGCATAGGGCGGGGAACAATCAAGCAGCCCATTTTTAAAAAAAAATACAGACAATATGTACCTACGGATTAATCCGTAGGCCCACATGTTACCCCTACGGATATATCCGTAGGGGCAACATATCAGCAGTAACTGATATTTCCCCCCTGATCTCAGTGCTAGGGGGTTGGGAATGCCCCTACGGACATAGAGGTAGGGGCCACTTCCTCTCCCCTACGGCGTTATCCGTAGGGGCAAAATATCAGGATTCCTGGTATTTTGCCCCTACGGACACGTACCTACGCACATATCCGTAGGGGGTAGTATATGGACCTAAGGACATATCCGTAGGTACAAGTAATATATTAAAAAAAACCGTAAATAATATAAAATCTTATACCCTACGGCTTCATCCGTAGGGGCAACAGAACCTACACATATATCCGTAGGGGCAAGAATTTGCCCGTAGGGGCAAGTTCAGGGCCTCAACTTGCACCTGCGGCCTTTACACCTACGGGGTATTTTTCGCCCCTACGCATATATCCGTAGGGGCAGGGGGTTGCCCCTACGGATAAATCCGTAGGGGCAACCCATATTATCCGTAGGGGCAACCCCTATTTGTAGTAGTGTTAAGAATCATTCAAGAATTTCATCACCATCATCTACCTATTCTCTCGATTCCGCTACAAGCGGAGATTTCACTCAAACATCATGAAAACGGAAAGAATCAAGAATCGGTAACTTTTCATAATGCAAGAATGTAAAGAAAAGCAAGATTTATAATTTTCACCTTTATTAATCGACGATTAGGTACACATTCACTCAATGGTTACAAGATTTGAGGAGGTAACTAGATCCGCCGAAATTAGCTTCCTATCGATCTTCTTGAGTCGCGGATCATCGTGGATCTCTTGCTCGGATGATGATCGGCGTTGCTTCAAAGGATCGTTGATGGCTTGCTTGATTCGCTTCTCGATGGATCTTGATTTGGCTTTGGATTTGGATATTAGTTAAGGTTTTGGATTACAAGTTGTGTCACTCAACTTGTGTGTGAATTGATGTATAATGATCAACAACTCAACAACCTTTGTAATGAAGCCCTAGGTCCCCTTTTATAGTTTTTCCTTTATCTTCTCCTAGAAGCTTGGTTGTTATGAAGCTTGCATAGGAAGCTAGGTAGGTACCAAGCTTACACTAGAAGATTGGCTGTTGTAGAGAAGCTTCTGGAGATTTCTAGGGACTTTGAAGCATCTTGAGGAAGTTTTGCCGTTAAAAAAGAGCCTCTGCAAAAAGTTCCCACCGCCGACGAGTCAGATCGGCCGCGGATCCGCGACGGATCGGCCTGACTCGGCCGCGGATCCGCGGCCAGATAGTGGACTCAGTGCTTCAAATCTTCAGGGTATTCTGGTGTTGGCTTTAGGGTTGTATCCTGATGTCTGGAATCTTAAAGGTCTTTCTTGTTTACTGCCAGATCTTAAGTCATGGACTTGCTACAATTTATCAACACTTTTGTGATTCTGGCTCTTTAACCTGGAGAATTTCCTGCACACAATCTCGAGACAAGTGTTTAAATATACAAAGATCATGCGTGTAGTAATAAACATACAATTTCCCTCATAATGCCGGTTATAATGTATAACACATGTTATTTGATATTTCGCAGACAAATTGCTAATATGTGCTATATTTATACCAAACACCTTTAGCTGATTAGAAAAAGTAGGGAATTTGATGTGTTAAGAATGCTATATTTTCGACTGATCAAATTCCCCCAAACTTAATTTTGATCGTCTCGAGCAAACATCTTTTATTTTTAAGAGAAGGAGAAAATAAAGAAAAACTAACTAGCACACTTTCGTAGGCAACACGATTGCAATGAGCACGTGCAACAAGCCTTTAAACCTCTAGGTGTCCCTAGTAGAGGAGTGTTGTCTCCTGAGGGTTTTCAGCAGATTGCACCCACAAAATCTAATAATAAAAGGAAGACTGTGAAAGTTACATGTAAAGATAAGAATTGTAAAAGAAAGACTTTGTAAATTAGAGTATCCAACTATACTAGCTTTTCGTTTATCAAGAGCCCTATCTTAATAGTCATGAAAAAATGTTAGAAATCGTATCATCCCTCAATAAAAGATCATCTTTATTCTTCATTCCTACCTTTCTTCCAAACATCGATCATATACCCCTACGTGTATGTAAAAGACATCCCTACACTCGAACAATTCAATTCAAGCTGTCATACTCTTGTCCATCTGCCTCAGTATTTTTTAATTTGATGAATATTTAGATGGAATTGCTCACACATTTTTCATGCGACCGTTAATACTTCTTGAAGTACTAACCGACTGATTACTCATGTGCTCGCTGATTAGGAGTATTTAATATTTTCCTCGTCTTGCACCACCTATGGCTTAGTAGTGACTCCCAAACCAGTTGGTCTAAGGCACAAGGTGATGAAGCACCCTTGCTATATTTTTTTATTGCTTCCTTGGTGATAAAAAACCAGTGTTCATTTTTCTTTTCACCATTTTATCTTTTTATGCTTCATTTATTATTTCCTTCATACTTTGGTTTTTAGACAAGAGCATTTCAACGTATCCTCTACTATCCCGAGTTTCAAGACGTGTGTAAGTGCGTATAGTAGGGTATCAACGTTCAAATGTTTGACTTCCAGAATAGGAACTATTTTTCAGACTTATTTTTATCTTCAAATCAGTGACATCTTTCGTCTTACTAACCCTTGGGACAATGGCTCATAACTACTTATTACTAGTTCATTTAAGAAAACTTCTAACATTCTAGGTTTTCTTAAACTTTTCTAATCTTTTGGATGTAATTTATTACTATCGAATCTTTTATTATAAAATTAAATATTAATTATTTTTTTATATATGTTTTGTGCTTATGCAAAGTATGATGCAAAGTGATGCACAAATAAGCACAAACCTCCGCCAAACTTGTTTACAACAGTGTCCTCATTGTTTCCATCTGCTGGATCACAAAAACCTGTAAGCTTGGGAGGAAATTTATTAACGGGGGCAATAAAATATGAACATGAAATTCTCCCCCAAACTTATTCTTTTCACTCACCTCCATTCTAAAGATGACACAGTATTTTACAAGACATGGAGGTAAGACGGAGGAATTTTAATCAAGATAAAGTGGCTCCTGTAAAATTAGGAGCTCCTCCGTGGGGTCAGTGGAAAAATACGGTTTTAATTTATGTCCATTTACTTTGAAAATTGTACCGTTTTCAACATTTTCAACCTCAACTGCCCCGTGCGGGTATACATACTGCACAACAAAAGGTCCTTTCCACCGAGATCGTAGCTTACCCGCATGAAGATGGAGTAGTGAATCATAAAGAAAGACTTGTTGACCAGGTGTAAAAGTTTTTCTCAAAATGTTTTTATCGTGAAATACCTTAGTCCGATTCTTTACAATTACAGCATTATCATAAGCTTCACACGGAGTTCGCTTAGCTCGTTTAATTGCAGCTTCCAAAAGTTGCAGGCTTGATTTAAGTCAAGGTTAAGTTCTCTAATGGACCACATTGCTTTGTGCTCAATCTCGACCGGAAGGTGACAAGCCTTTCCAAACACTAGTCTGTTAGTAGACATCCCTAGATACGTTTTATATGCAGTTCGGAACGCCCAAAAAGCATCCGTCAATTTGGTTGACCAATCTTTTCGATTTTTAGAAACAGTTTTCTCCAAAATTTGTTTGATTTGTCTGTTTGAAACCTCAGCTTGCCCGCCCGTTTGGGGATGATAGGGTGTCAAAAGTTTGTGGTTGATTGCATATTTCCGCATCAAAGTCTCGAAAGACCGATTACAGAAATGCGTCCCGTTATCACTAATGATAGCACGTGGGTGTCCAAATCGCGAAAAGATGTTTTCATTTAAGAACTTAATGACAACCTTTTTGTCATTAGTGCGACAAGGAATAGCTTCCACCCATTTCGAGACGTAATCAGCCGCACACAATATGTACAAATTCCCAAAGGAGTTGGGAAAAGGACCCATAAAGTCAATACCCCAAACGTCGAAAATTTCAACCACTAAGATGGGATGAAGTGGCATCTCATTTCTCCAGGAAATCCTACCCGTATGTTGACACTGTGCACAGGTTTTGCAATGATCAAATGCATCTTTGAATAAAGTTGGCCAATAAAAACCGCATTGCAAAACCTTTTCCGCCATCTTTCGAGGACCAAAATGACCCCCACATGCATGATCATGACAAAAAGATAGAACACTCTTGAATTCATCGTTAGGGACACATCTGCGAATGATATGGTCAGGACAATACTTAAACAGATAGGGTTCATCCCAGTAAAAGTGTTTTACTTGGGATAGAAATCGATGTTTGTCCGGTTTTGACCATTCGCGGAGAATAAGTCCCGTAGCAAGATAATTCACAGTATCCCCGAACCAAGGTTCAGTGGATACTTTTAAGAGTTGTTCGTCTGGAAAAGAATCATTGATCGGCAGGGTCACAGGTGAAGAAGAGATGCGCGACAGATGGTCGGCTACAACATTTTCACATCCTTTCTTATCTTTAATAACAAAATCAAATTCTTGTAATAGAAGGATCCAACGTATTAGCCTACTTTTAGCATCCTTCTTAGCCAAAAGATGTTTCAAGGCAGAGTGGTCAGTGTACACAACAATTGGTGAGCCAATCAAGTAAGGCCTGAATTTTTCTAATGCAAATACAACTGCCAAAATTTCTTTTTCGGTAGTTGTATAATTAATTTGAGCATCATTCAGGGTCTTGCTTGCATAATAGATCACGTGTGGCATCTTTTCAATGTGATGTCCTAAGACTGCACCAACTGCAAAATCTGATACATCACACATAAGCTCAAAAGGGTGGTTCCAATCTGGAGAAGATAGAACAGGGGTTATAGTGAGAGAGTTTTTAAGTGACTCAAATGCAGCCTCATAATCCGAGTCAAAGTGAATGGTTGTGTCCTTGGCCTAGAAAAGAGTTAAAGGTCTAGCAATTTTGCTAAAATCCTTAATGAATCTCCTGTAAAAGCCTGCATGGCCAAGAAAGGATCGTATATTCTTGACGCATTTGGGATGAGGAAGGTTTTGAATGACATCTATTTTGGCTTTGTCCACCTCAATGCCTTTCCGTGAAATGACATGTCCAAGCACAATTCTCTCTAGGACTATGAAGAGGCATTTTTCCCAATTCAAGGTTAAGTTCTTCTCCTTACAACGAGTAAGAACTGTGTCAAGATAAGATAAGTAGTCAGCAAAAAAATCTCCGAATATCGAGAAATCGTCCATTAAAATCTCCAGAAAATTCTCGACCATGTCCGAGAATATCCCCATCATACACCGCTGAAATGTAGCGGGAGCATTGAATAACCCAAAGGGTATGCGTCTATAAGCAAAAGTACCAAAAGGACAAGTAAATATGGTTTTATCTTGATCCTTTTTGGCAATAGGGACTTGGTTATAGCCAGAGTATCCGTTCATGAAGCAGTGATATTCACGTACAGCTAAGCGGTCCAGCATCTGAACAATGAAAGGTAGAGGAAAGTGGTCTTTCTTCGTTGCGGCATTGAGTTTTCTATAATCAATACATACACGCCACCCAGTTTGAGCGCGTGTCTGGATTAACTCATTTGCCTCATTTGTTATGACCGTGATGCCAGATTTCTTAGGGATGACATGAATTGGACTTATCCATTGGCTATCGGAGATTGGGTAAATGATACCACTATCAAGGAATTTGATGATTTCTTTCTTCACCGCATCCTTCATGACGGGGTTCACCCGTCTCTGTGGTTCTTGGGTTGGCTTTGCTTCATCCATCAGATGTATATGATGTTCAACTATTAAGGGACTAATCCCTTTGATGTCAGCCATAGTCTAACCAAACTCCTGCCTATTAGATCTCAATACCGTCAAAAGCGCATTCTCTTTCTCTGGGGCTAGAGAAGCTGATAGATAACAGGTAAAGACTCATTCTCACCTAAATATGCATATTTAAGATGAGAAGGTAATAATTTAAAATCTAATGTTGGCGGAGAAATAATAGAAAGTGAGGTCAAAGAATGATATTCGGAGTCACAAAGAAGCTCGTAGCCTGCAAAAGATACAGACTCGGAAAGTAATGAATCAAGAGTTTCAGACTCAGGAGTGGAAAAAGTGTCCTCACTAAGATGTGCAAGATCAAACATTGATGTGCTAGTGTCCTCAAGATTTTCAAAACAAAGTTCATCAACTTTGTAACTTTCGGGAGCAATCTCGTGGACATAACAGACATCAAGTATGTGAGCAGAGGGTTCAGACGGCTAACTTCCAATTTTATAGATGTTCAGTTCAATTGTCATTTTTCCAAAAGATACGTTCATAGAACCATTTCGACAGTTAATGACAGCATTGGAAGTGGCAAGGAATGGTCGACCCAAAATCACCGGATTTTGGTTCTGTGGGTTTGCTACAGGTTGTGTATCGAGAACAATAAAGTCCACAAGGAATATGAGTTCCCCGACTTTTAACAACACATCCTCCAGTTCATCCATAGGTTTGGTGATTGATCGGTTTGCTATTTGGAGAGTGTGATTGATAAGTTTCGGATTGTTTGGTTGGAAAATTGTAAAGAGAAATCACAACCAAATTTTTTTTGACCGCAATCAATAACGGTGTCGATTGTAGCGCGTCAGTAAGTGCGGATCGTCCACAGGGAAAGTGTAATCGTTCGTGTTTCGATTTAGATGAGTTGAAACTTTAAAGAAAAGAAAACAAACAACAATTCATGATTTAAAGATTTGAAGTTCAAGAATTAGAAAAATATAGTCTAAATCAAGAAACGATAAAATCAAGAATTGAGAATTTGTGATGATTTCCAAATCAAATATCAAGAATCGAAATGAGGCTCGTAGGAATCGATCGGATCTATAGATGTGATGAAATCTAGCGATTACGTATTCTTATCCATCGATGAATTGATACTAGATCGATGATGATCAACGAGAATTAGGGATTTCTTATGAAACTAGGGTTTCATCATTTATCCCTTGTTCCTTCGTCGATATCATTCACATTCTACCCTCTAGTAAATTCAAGAATCGATCGTGGATCCCTAATTTCAAGCGATCACAATCAAGAAAGCATCGCACCGAAACTAGGTCGTCGATTCTTCAATTTACAAGAGTTTACAAACTCGTAGGACTTAAGAATCGTTTTAAGATTTGTTACATCATCATTCTATTGATCGTCTCGACTCCTTTACAAGCGGAGTTTTACTCAAACATTATCACTTTGAGAAGTGGAGTTTTACTCAAACATTATCACCCCACAGTTGATTATAGCTTTTAATCTTGCAATTTCTGCTTCTATCGATTTAATAGTCTCGCTTTGAGAAGTGGAGTTTCTCTTTATATCATCGACGGAAGTCTTTATTGTTAAAAGAAAGTTCATGAATGAAGAGGATTCATCAGTACCAGTCAACTGCAAAGGATTAGACGGTGCAGGTGTGTTGACCGGATTTTGGATGTTTTGTGCTTGGAAGGGGTGCTGACTCAATGAAAGTGGTTGCTGTTGTGGTGGAGGAGCCCTTTGAAAATTATTTTGGTTTGGAACCGTGTTTTGATTTTGTTGTTGGTTCCAAGCAAAATTAGGGTGATTCCTCCAACACTGATTATATGTGGAAGAATATGGATCGTTTCTAGGTCTTTGAAATGCGGCATTGGTATGCTCATGACCTTGAAACGGACATTCTTTCTTCAAGTGAGAAGGATCAGAACATCATCCACATACAGTTTTGGAGAGTGACATTTGATTTAGGGCGGCAGCTAAAAATTTGTTTTCCATATTGTCGAATTTCTTGTGTAAAGCTGAAATTTCAGCTCTAACTCCTATGGAAACATCCGATTGGTTATTGCCACCCCTAGACGATTGACTCACACCCTCCCACTGTAAAGATTTTTCAGCCAAATCTTCTAGGAATTTCCAGGCTTCCCCATCATCTTTGGTCATGAAGTTGCCTTGACACATTAATTCAAGGGTCTGTTTTGTGTTAGGATTAATGCCCTCATATATGATTCTGCACAGTTCCCATCTAGGGATTCCGTGATGTGGACATTGAACTAACAGATCCTTAAAGCGTTTAAGACATTGTGAAAATGTTTCATTTGGAAGCTGGGTGAATTGATTGATTTTGCTACGGACTCGAGCTGTTTTATGATTCGGGTAGAATTTCTTAAGGAATGCTTTGACGAATTCTTCCAAATTTGTAATGGAATGTGCGGTTGTGTTATACAGCCACTTCTCGGCTATATCGCACAAGGTGAATGGGAGAAGGCGAAGACGCATATCATCCACAGAAAGCTGTGAAGTACCCATCATTGGGCACATATTTTCAAATTTGGTGATAAAGACATATGCGTCTTCAGACTCGAGACCGTGATATTTGGGTAGAAGGTTGATGTATTAGGGTTTAATCTGAAAATTGTCCCCGTCGGCTGGTGGAATGGAGAGACAGGTCGAAAGAGGACCTCATGTAGGATAGCACCTTTCTTGGAGAGAGATGCGGGGTGGATTTTACGCATCAACGGACGGCGGCAGAGTAGTGGTAAAGAAATTCGATGGAGAATCGTCCATCGAAATGGGTGTGGTGGTGGGTAAAGAAGAGGTAAATGTAGAAATACCGACTTTTGGGTCGATCGAGGGGAAACGCGGACTAAACGGGCACTAGAATCCCATGTCCAGCCTATCTTGCACTAAAAAGGGTTAGTACAAGTGGCAGCGTAAATTTATAATTAGGGGAATGAATGAATGCGGTGTTTGTTTTGAAAAATATAAGGATTTTTGAAAAAAGTGATGCGATCACAACAAATGCAACAAGCAAAACCCTAATTCTAGTGGTCACCTAGGTCAAAGCTCTAGACCGCTCCTAACTGCCAAAAGAAAAGTCGCAGGATCAATCCACCACTGCCTCTTTGTCTCTCCTGTGGCCAGGTAAGTGCCAGGTAAGTGGGAGGTTCTCCACTACGTAAGTAGTGGGCCTAATTAAGTAGCCACTAGCCTTCGACACACTTGCCTTAGACACCACAAAAGAAACGCGGATAAGCAATGAATTAACCACGGCCTTCTTCTGTCCTAAGTGAGCGCGACGGTCCTTAGAGTCATCTCTAGATATTTTTTAGTTAATGAGGGTAATGCGGATGAAAGTTTGTCATTTTTTTGGGGCTTAGGAAGGGTAATGAACTCCCCACCTAATCTGGATTTGGCCGTGCCCCTTAATTTCCGTATTAATATGCAAACAACAAAAAAATCAAAAACGCGCACAATTTATTTTGCTTTTTGCGGCGCTGCGATTTATTTGCAAAGAAACCTGCAGCAAATTGTTATTTGGAGCAGACATGGAAGGAGAATAGAAAGTTGAAAATTACCAGAGAACTTTGGTACAGTTTTCCTATAGGGCCGCCGCGGTTCAGCCGCAGGAGACGTTTTAGACGGCGCTTCCGCGGTTCGATTATGGGATCACTGCACAAATTTTTCACAACAGGCTCCTGTTCACTTACACAGCTCTCTAGAATGCCCTGAAATTTTTTTCCACGGCTCCACAAATTCCAGATTTCCTCGCAACAAATCACAACAACACATTTAGGGTTTGTACGAATTTATATCTAAAAATATAGATGGAATAAACTTTTCAACTCAAATTTCAAAATACGAACAATTAGCGCACTATCCCAGGCAACGGCGCCATTTGATTGATACGTTTCGGATTGTTTGGTTGGAAAATTGTAAAGAGAAATCACAACCAAAAATATTTTGACCGCAATCAATAACGGTGTCGATTGTAGCGCGTTAGTAAGTGCGGATCGTCCACAGGAAAAGTGTAATCGTTCGTGTTTCGATTTAGATGAGTTGAAACTTTAAAGAAAAGAAAACAAACAACAATTCATGATTTAAAGATTTGAAGTTCATGAATTAGAAAAATCTAGTCTAAATCAAGAAACGATAAAATCAAGAATTGAGAATTTTTGATGATTTCCAAATCAAATATGAAGAATCAAAATGAGGCTCGTAGAAATCGATCGGATCTATAGATGTGATGAAATCTAGCGATTACGTATTCTTATCCATTGATGAATAAATACTAGATCGATGATGATCAACGAGAATTAGGGATTTCTTGTGAAACTAGGGTTTCATCATTTATCCCTTGTTCCTTCGTCGATATCATTCACATTCTAGCCGCTAGTAAATTCAAGAATCGATCGTGGATCCATAATTTCGAGCGATCACAATCAAGAAAGCATCGCACCGAAACTAGGTCGTCGATTCTTCAATTTACAAGAGTTTACAAACTCGTAGGACTTAAGAATTGTTTTAAGATTTGTTACATCATCATTCTATTGATCGTCTCGAAACCTTTACGAGCGGAGTTTTACTTAAACATTATCACAATGCAAATATTCAAGAATCTAGATTGAATCATAATGCTCGAATTCAAAAGATAAGCAAGATAAAAGAATTGTCACCTTTATTATATCAACAATTAGTTACAACTCTCAAGAACTACAATAGGAAGGAACTTTGATCGTTGAATTTGGCGTCGCTCGGCTCCTTGAGTAGCGGATCGGCTTTGATCACTTGCTCGGATGAATATCGGCTTCGCTCCAAAAGGATTTCGGCTTCTTGCTTTGATTGAACTCAGAATTCTTGATCTTGGATTGGAATTAGGGTTAGGGTTTTGAGGCGCAGGTCGTGTCACTCAACTTGCGGGGAATGGTTAATGAACCCAATTTGGTGATTAATGAACAACCCTTAACCTTAGATCTAGGCTCCCTTTTATAGACCTTGTAACCCTAGATCTAGGATTCAAAATTTGAATTTCCCTCCAAAAGTTTGTTAGCTAGAGAGGCTTCTAGAAGTAGTTTGTTAGAGGGAAGCTTCTAGGCTCTAGGTTGTTAGTTGGCTTGCTTTGGAAGCTTGGAGGTTGATTAGCTTAATCATGATTAGCTTGCTTAATCATCCTTGCTGATCTGGAGAAGCTTCTGGAGTTCTGTAGAAATTTCAGTGGTTTTCTGAGATGTAGGCACAGAGAGAAGAATATTGGAGCTGAGCAGAGATGATTTCATCATTAAAGGGCCGCGGATCCGCCGCGCCAATGGGGTTCGGGCCGTGGATCCGCGGCCCAATAGTAGCTGTAGTGCATGAATTTCTGTGTTCTGCTTTCTTTTGACTTCAGGAATATTCTCTGATGTGTTGAATCTTGTAATTAGTCCTTGATCATTGCCAGATCTCTAGACTTTGAGTTGGCGTATTTTATCAGCATTATTTTCACAATTTTAGCTCGGTTTCTGGAATTTCCTGCACAGACTTCGAAACAAGTGTTGCGCTACACAAGAATGATGCAATGCCATGATAAACATTCAATTTCCCTTAAAGTGCCGGTTTTAAAGTATAACACATGCAATCTGTTATTTTACTACTGTTTTGCTAATATGTGCATTATGAATGCCAAACACCTCTAGATGAATGCAAATGACAGGGAAATTGACGTGTTAAAAATACATTATTTTCGACTGATTAGAGTGCAATGAGCTGGTTTCAACTCTCCAATCCCTAACTTCTCGTAAACAGAATATGGAAGCATGTTAACACTTGCTCCAAGGTCAAGTAAAGCACGGTTAATATTTTTACCCCTAATAGAAATCGAGATTGTAGGACATCTTGGGTCCTTACGTTTCTTTGGTAACTGTGGGGTAAAAGCAGTGCTAACATTGTTTGTCATGAATTCCTTTTTTGGCACTTGATTCTTCCTCTTCCTAGTGCACAAGTCCTTTAGAATTTTCGAATAAGCAGGGACTTGTTGAATAGCATCTAGTAGAGGGATGTTGATTTAACCTGTTTAAACATTTCCATAATCTTCTCCATATGTGGACTCAATTTGTTTCCCCTTAACCTATTCGGATAAGGACCTTTAGCAATAATAGCTGGGTCCAACATTGGAGAAGGTGTGTGTGTGTGGAACTGATCCCAGAATAGGAGTGGGGATCGTCTTTGCTGGATGATCGCACGCTTTTGGCGTGTCGGATGTTCAAAGTTCTAAAGTTATAACCACGATAAGGACGGTGTCGCTATGCAGCTAGCCGGTTGAGCACGGGTCGATCCACAGGGAGATGGTTGTATGTCCGTTCGAGTTTTAGACGAGTCAATAAAGAATGTGTATATGTTTGTTCAAATCTAACCTATGTGTTTTATATGCAAGTATAAAGTTGTTAAGAAAAAGATACGAAAGTGTAAGCTAAAGAAATCCGCACTCAAAACCTTTGAGCCGAGTCTTGACCAATTGAAGCTAGAGCAATCGGCAACAATGTGGATTAGGGTACTTAAGCACGGTATTCGTGGAATCCGCCTTATTGACCCTTGTCCTTCTATTCTTGTCTCTTGCTTCGCCTCCGGCCAAACCGAACGCGACCGATCACGGTTAGGAATCATCGTTACCTTGGTAGGGTAGGGTGCCTAACGGAGCGTTTGTGTAACGTTTGGGCGGAGTTCAAAGGAAAATAACGGGAAAAGGAAATGAGCAATGAAACCTTAACTTACAATATTGTATTTATTCTTAACAACAACATATTACAACCATTCATAAAACGAACCAAAAAGAGCAAAAGAAAAGATAAATAATGAAAAGAAAATATTACAAGCAAGTAATTAAAAGTGCATGGAATTTAAGTGCATGAAAGTAAATGAGCAAGAAATGAAACTAGGAACCATAGAACCCAAAACAAGACATGGGTTCAATAACCAAATCTTAAACTTGCAAGCTCAATTAAGAGATTGCAAGATCAAGAAAATGCAAAGAACTCATGGAGAATGAAGCACAAAAGAGAGAACATTATTGATTCCAAAATGATACAACCCCTTGAGATCAATGACCAATGCTTAAACTTGCAAGCTCACTTAAGAGGTTGCAAGATCAAGTTAAGGTAGAGAGCTCAAGGGGAAGTTAAGCAAAAGAATGATACAAAAATAACCTCATCTTCATTTAACATCCACTCAAATGCTCTCACAACAATTTCATGGAGGAAAAAATGAAGAAGAAGAAGAAGTAAACTAAAAACTAACAAAAAGTGGGCATGAAAAAGAACCTCCTTGGCTTGGCAAGTTCTGGGCAATTTATAGGCAGGGAACTAGAAACCTAGGGCAACAATCTGCCTCCTTATAAAATTACCAAACAGCCCCTAAAAGATCTCCTACTGAGGAGACCATACGGCCGCGGATCCGCGGCCTAAGCGTGCTTATGCCGCGGAACCGCGGCCCTATAGACGAATTGGCTCTTCATCTTTTGTCGGTTTCCCTGGTTTTGTGTACTCTTCAGTGTGGTATATGTTGTTTCCCAGAATCTCTTCATAATATTTCCAGAATTCCAGCAGAACAAAAGGTGATGTGATGTGGATCTTTTTCCATGATTTCCTCGAGCTCCGCGTAGATATATTGGATCTTTTGTTGACATTGAGCTTTGTGCATGAAAATGACATCGATTTGCCATTTTTTCCCTTAAACTGGTGTGCGGCAACATACGGATAGAGAGCGGAGACCTGTGTTTTATCTGTGGTTGGCAGTAATCCGGAATTTGTCGTACTTTTCCATGAATTTCACTGTTTAGAGCTGAGAACCAGTATTCTGCAAATATGTAGCAAACACTGATTAAAAGCACCTGCCTATAAACAAACGAGCGTAAGAATGGGCGGTATAAAATGCAATATTCTGGTATGAACAGATACCCCCAAACTGAACTTTTGCTCGTCCCGAGCAAAACCAATTATTCACAAAAAAGTCATAACCGCACTTTCCCAGGGAACGCGATTGCACTGAGCACGTGCAACAAGCCGTTAAACCTCTAGGTGTCCCTAGTAGGAGGAGTGTTGTCTCCTGAGGGTTTTCAGCGGATTACACCCACAAAATCGCGTCAAGATAGTGTCATAAGTTAACATCGATTCTACTCCTACAGTTTAGTATTTACGTTAGAAACTCTATCATCCTAAGTTAGAAATATCCAACCCTTATTTTTCACACCTCCTATCTATTTAACCTTGGATCCTATACGTTCCAAAAAAGTTTAGAAAGATGTTGGTTCTCCTGAGTTTCCCTTCTAAAGTGCAGCCTCAAATCAGGGATTTTTATCAACTTTACAGAAAACACAAGTCTTATTCTTTATTTCTATCTTTTATCCAAACATCGATTATATACCCCTACGTGTGTGTATATTTGCACCCCTACACTCAAGAATTCAATTCAAGCTATAATACCCTTGCCCTAATACCTAATACTACTTCTTTTCATTTAATGATGGACGGTGTTGCTCACACACTTTTCATGCGACTATTAATGCTTCTTGAGGCACTAACGGCCGATTACTGAATGTGTGGACTTTAAAGCGTAAATAGCAGTTTCCAGGTCTTGACTTTATTCTATTTTTCTTTTTATTTTTCTTTTTCTTTTTCAAGACCGGATATATTTTTCAATATGCTCTTTTGGTGTTTAGCTTTAAATACCGTTTTTTCTTTCATACTAGGCTTTCAGGCAAGAGTATTTCTAGGTATCCTCTACTATCCCAAGTTTCAAGGTGCGTGTAAGTGCAGTTTGTAGGGTATATACTTTCTAAATTTGAACTCAAGAAAAGAAACTATTTTTCAGACTTATCCTTTAGTAAAGCTTCAATACTTTCCCTTCATCTTAACTTAACTCAAGAACTGAACTCAAGATTACCTATTTCTCAAAAAAAAACTGTAAGGACGTATACTTACCAAAGTTAGACAGAATGAGGGTTATTTTTAGGATTTTCAATTCCTAAGCCTAAAATTTAGTTATTTCTAACATATCAACTAAACTTTCAGAATAAAAATCTAAGTTATCCTATTAGCTAACTTGACGACAAAGATTTTATATTTTTGGAAAATTTTCGATTTTTGTGGGTTTTTAATAAGGTATGCAGATGCAAAATATACAAATGAATGCGAAGGAAGAAAGCTTACCGAGCACACCCCCAAACTTAAACTTGATAGTGCCCTCACTGTCAGGCTATACCAAGAGGGTCAAAATTGTCGGCGCTCTCCCTAAAAACAAATTATATACAAAACAAAAAGGAAAACAAAAAATATATACAAAACAAAAAGGAAAACAAAAAATATATACAAAAAAAAAGGGTCCCCCCCAAACTTAAGTAAAACAGTGTTTCCACTGTTAAGCGTTGAAGTTCAGGATTAGGGGGGAAAGAGAACAGTTTCAAACTATACAAGGCCTTACACAGGCCAAAAGAGAGCACCAACCATTCAAAGATTTTATCTCTATAATGTGCTAGTTGGTGAAAGAACGCGGAGAGGTAAGAAATGGAGAATACGCGAGACCGTATGGAGATTGAAGCGGGATACGGTCTCGGTATATGAGAAGAAGAATGGCGGAAGGGAGAAAGAAGTGGAATACGAACTTGAGGGTGGAAATGGATTGAATAAATTAGTACACTCTGTAATGATCGATGTGAAAAGATGGATTGTACTAATCTATCAATATGGCGAGAAATTGGGTCAAATCCCTCAAGATTCGTGAGAAACCATGGGTACGCCAAACTCGGTAAACCAGACATATGAAATGAAAGTGAGACGGTTTCTTGCAAGGTTGGAACGATGGAAAGGATGGAGGTAGGTGATTGAGGAAGTTTATCGGTTAAAGGTTCAGGAGGGTGTACACAGTCAATGAAAGGAACAGGATGAATTGGAAAATCCGACTCATCAATTAAAACTGGTTCATCCTCAAAAATATCCTCAAAATTTTCCTCAAAATTCAGCTTATCCATGCAAATTTCATCAAAATCAAGACGCATATGGGGTTCGGGAAAAACAGTTAATGACTCGGGATGATGAATTGGAGAGAAAAACTCTGCTAAATCTACAGGTTCATCATCCAAAATATTCCCAGCGTCAATATCATCAATCAAGTGAAAATCAATATTCTCAGACACCTCAACAAAACCATGGATATTAATCAATTCAGGTTCTAGAGTGGAGGTGTAGAGGTCAAAAGGATTGGGTGTGGTTTCACTCGAAAAGAACCCTTCACAATCGGGCAAATCAAACACTACAAAGTCACACAACTCATTATCTGTTCTATCTTTAATCAATGAATCGTTTGAAACACTAGATAGACATTCAAAACCGGAGTTGTGGGATTCGAGTTGAAACGGGTAGGCTTGATTCGGAAGGGGGCACATCTCACTCTCTCCACTCAAATTCTCAACCTGTCCTACCGCCTCTTCATACATTGGAAAATTTGGAGCTAGTTGCATTGGAAAATTTGGAGCTAGTTGAAAACTAGCTACCGGGTCACTAGGTTGTATGAGGGTGGTCATGGACGCATTCAAATCCATCATCTGTTGGTACGACGCTGCCCTAAAGTTTTCCAAAGACTGTTCCAGACTAGACATGGGTTGGGAAGGGGTTTCAGTAAAAGATTCAAAGTTGTTTGGATACTGAAAACTCCCAAATGGTGGTTCAGAAGCAATGTCTAGGGAAGGTGTAAAAGTCGGGTAGGACTGGTAGGAATTGAATGGTTGGATAGGAGTAGGATCAACATTTGGATAAGAAGGTGAATGGAATTGTTGATCTCAAGAATCTGTGGTGGTGAAAGGAGTGAAAGATCGGCTACATGATTGTTCAATACGTTCAGCGATGGACAAAGGACGACTTGCAAAAGGGGTATCAACATAAGAGGGTGGGGGAGGTTGAAAAGGTTGATACAAAGTGGATTGCGGAATGCAAGTGTTTGTCCTAGACGCTTCTATGCGATCTTTCAATGAAATTTTGGGCATGGAGGGATCGTTCGATGTTCGGCCAAAGCAAGAACCGTAAGAAGTAATGTCTGGTTGTGGGTACCAAAGTTCGGCAAGAGTTTTTCTAGGTGGAGTACCCATGATATGAAGAGAGAAAGAAAGAAAGGAAGAGAAAAGGAAGGGAAAAAGAATGTGGATTTTTTATTTTTATTAAAAGAAAAAAAAGTTTGTTTTTGTAGTTTTTTAAAAATTGTTTGTTTAAAAGAATACGGAATTATTGGACTAAAATTTACAATCATAATCACAATATGCACAAACACACCTAGAGCTAGGGTCACTTTGGTCAGCTAGACAGCTCCTAACTGTTCCAAAGGGCTAGAAATAGGACCTCAAACTACCTCTTCTCCGCCAATTGCGGCCAGGTAAGTGCCAGGTAAGTGGGAGGCTCCCCACTACGTAAGTAGTGGTCCTAATTAAGTAACCACTTGCCTTAGAAACACTTGCCTAGACACCGCAAAGTCAGGATAGGATAAACGGCCGATGCCTACAACCAATCCTCTGTCCTATTGAGCGCGACGTCCTTAGGGCTGAGTCTAGTATTTTTTATTAGCTCAAGGTAATGCGTATGCAATTAGTGATTTATGGGGTCTTAGGAAGGGTGATGAAATCCCCACCCAATCTGAATTGGAGTTCAAGCCCCTTAATGTCCGTATTAGTATATGCAAATCGATTAACAAACAAAATCTAAAACAAAAAAAAATTATTTTGCGGCGGCGCAATTCTGTGCAAAGAAACCCTTCTCTGTACACCCTAATAAAAACCTATGTTTCTTGATCTGATTACTGTACTTAATCCAGATTAGCCTGCACACTTGCACAAAAAAATTATCAAAAATAACAAAAAGATTTTTTTTTTATTTTTATTTACAATTTTATATATATACAAAAAGAATATTAACCCGAATAACAAGAAAGAAAATACGTTACCGTCTCCCCGGCAACGGCGCCATTTGATCGCACGCTTTTGGCGTGTCAGATGTTCAAAATTCTAAAGTTATAACCGCGATCAGGACGGTGTCGCTATGCAGCTAGCCGGTTGAGCACGGGTCGATCCACAGGAAGATGGTTGTATGTCCGTTCGAGTTTTAGATGAGTCAATAAAGAATGTGTATATGTTTGTTCAAATCTAACCTATGTGTTTTATATGCAAGTATAAAGTTGTTAAGAAAAAGATACGAAAGTGTAAGCTAAAGAAATCCGCACTCAAAACCTTTGAGCCGAGTCTTGACCAATTGAAGCTAGAGCAATCGGCAACAACGTGGATTAGGGTACTTAAGCACGGTATTCGTGGAATCCGGCTTATTGACCCTTGTCCGTCCGTTCTTGTCTCTTGCTTTCGCCTCCGGCCAAACCGAACGCAACCGGTCGCGGTTAGGAATCACCGTTACCTTGGTAGGGTAGGGTGCCTAACGGAGCGCTTGCGTAACGTTTGGGCGGAGTTCAAAGGAAAATAACGGGAAAAGGAAATGAGGAATGAAACCTTAACTTACAATATTGTATTTATTCTTAACAACAACATATTACAACCATTCACAAAACGAACCAAAAAGAGCAAAAGAAAAGATAAATAAAGAAAAGAAAAGATTACAAGCAAGTAATTAAAAGTGCATGGAATTTAAGTGCATCAAAGTAAATGAGCAAGAAATGAAACTAGGAACCATAGAACCCAAAACAAGACATGGGTTCAATAACCAAATCTTAAACTTGCAAGCTCAATTAAGAGGTTGCAAGATCAAGAAAAGGCAAAGAACTCATGGAGAATGAAGCACAAAAGAGAGAACATTATTGATTCCAAAGTGATACAACCCCTTGAGATCAATGACCAAAGCTTAAACTTGCAAGCTCACTTAAGAGGTTGCAAGATCAAGTTAAGGTAGAGAGCTCAAGGGGGAAGCTAAGCAAAAGAATGATACAAAAATAACCCTCATCTTCATTTAACATCCACTCAAAAGCTCTCACAACAATCTCATGGAGGAAAGAATGAAGAAGAAGAAGAAGTAAACTAAAAACTAACAAAAAGTGGGCATGAAAAAGAACCTCCTTGGCTTGGCAAGTTCTTGGCAATTTATAGGTCGGGAACTGGAAACCTAGGGCAACAATCTGCCTCCTTATAAAATTACCAAACAGCCCGTAAATGATCTCCTACTGAGGAGACCATACAGCCGCGGATTCGCGGCCTAAGCGTGCTTATGCCGCGGAACCGCGGCCCTATAGCGGAATTGGCTCTTCATCTTTTGTCAGTTTCTCTGGTTTTGTGTACTTTTCAGTGTGGTATATGTTGTTTCCCAAAATCTCTTCACAATATTTCCAGAATTCCAGCAGAACAAAAGGTGATGTGATGTGGATCTTTTACCATGATTTCCTCGAGCTCCGCGTAGATATATTGGATCTTGTGTTGACATTGAGCTTTGTGCATTAAAATGACATCGATTTTCCATTTTGTCCCTTAAACTGGTGTGCGGCAACATACGGATAGAGAGCAGAGACCCGTGTTTTATCTGTGGTTGGCAGTAATCCGGAATTTGTCGTACTTTTCCATGAATTTCACTGTTTAGAGCTGAGAACCAGTATCCTGCAAATATGTAGCAAACACTCATTAAAAGCACCTGCCTATAAACAAACGAGCGTAAGAATGGGTGGTATAAAATGCAATATTCTGGTATGAACAGTGGACTAGAAGAAATATGCTGAGGGTTCGAGCCTTGAGGAAAACGAAGAATTGGCTCGCAAGAAAATGGTGGGGTAGATAAAGTAGGATTAGAAGTAGAAGTGGATGTGGAAGGAAAAGTGGAAGTGAAAGACGGGGTGTTATTGATTAATTCTTCATGATTATCAATCTCTTCCCCGACTTGATTATTCAGCACTCTTCCAGATCTCAACGTTGTAATGGCATTCACATTGTAATGTTGTGAATGCCCAGGATTCGGTAGGTGTTGAGACGGAAGTTTCCCTTTCTCTCTAGCACTCATTTCGGCTTTTAATTGTGCAATTTGTGCTTCCATCGATTTTATACTCTCAGCTGGGGAGGCGAAGTTTTTCTTTATATCATCGACAGAAGACTTCATCTCAGCCGAAACTTGCATGAAATTTGTCAGAAGCAAATTCATGGTTTGTTCGAGTGAAGAGGAGTTATCAGTACCAGTCAATTGCACAGAATTGTTATATGGTGCAGAAGTGTTGATAGGATTTTAAAAATTTTGTGATTGATAAGGGTGCTGACTCAGTTGTAGTGGTTGCTGTTGTTGTGGAGGGACCCTTTAAAAGTTGTTTTGATTTGGAACCGTGTTTTGAGTTTGTTGTTGGTTCCAAGCAAAGTTAGGGTGATTCCTCCAACCCTGATTATAAGTGGAAGAATACGGATCGTTTCTAGGTCTTTGTTGGAAAGCAACATTGGTATGCTCTTGACCTTGAAACGGAGAATTTAAAGGACATTCTACCATAAGATGAGATGAATCAGAACAGCATCCACATACAGTTTTGGAGAGTGACATCTAATTTAGGGAGGCAGCTAAAAAATTTATGTTCCATAGCTTCGAGTTTCTTTTGCATTCCTTCCATTTCAGCTCTAACTCCCATGGAAACATCAAGTTGATCAATGCCACCCCTAGACGACGACTGGTTTACACTCTCCCACTGTAAAGTTCATTCAGCGAAATCTTCTAAAAATCTCCAGACTTCACCATCATCTTTATTGATGAAGGTGCCTTGACACATGGATTCAAGGGTCTGCTTTGTTGTAAGATTAATGCCCTTATATATATTATTCTGCACAGATCCTATCTAGGAATTCCGTGATGAGGACATTGAACTAACAGATCCTTAACGCGTTCAAAACACTTCGAGAATGGTTAATTTGGAAGCTGGGTAAATTGATTTATTTCGCTACGGACTCGAGCTGTCTTATGATTGGGATAGAATTTCTTTAGGAAAGCTGTTATGAATTCTCCCCAGTTTGAAATAGAATGTGCGGCTGTGTTATAAAGCCACTTCTCGGCTATATCGCACAAAGTGAATGGGAGAAGACGTAGACGGATAGCATCCACAGAAAGCTGTGAAGTACCCATCATAGCGCATATATTTTCGAATTTGGTAATAAAGACGTATGCGTCTTCAGACTCGAGACCGTGATATTTAGGTAGAAGATTGATGTATTGTGTTTTGATTTCAAAATTGTCCCCATTGGCTGGTGGAATGGTTAGAAAGGTCGAAAGATGAACTCGCATAGGGTAACATCTCTCTTGGAGAGAGATGCGGGGCGGATTCTGCGCACCTGCGGATGGTGGCAGAGTAGTGTTAAAGAAGTTCGATGGAGAACCGTCCATCGAAGTGGATGCGGTAGTGGGTGAAGAAAAAGTATACGTAGAATTACCGACTTCGGAGTCGATAGGAGAAACGCGGACAAGACGGGCACTAGAATCCCGTGTCCAGCCGAGCATGCACTAAATGGTTTAGCACAAGTGGCAGCGTTATGATAATTAGAGAAAAGTTTGGATTGGTGTTTGTTTTGAAAAAAATACCGATTTTTGAAAAATCACACAAAAAATGCACAAGCAACCCTAAATCTAGTGGTCACCTAGGTCAAGTCTCTAGACCGCTCCTAGACTTCCAGAAGACAAGTCGCAAAATAGATCCTCTACCGCCTCTTTTCCCCTTCTGTGGCCAGGTAAGTGGGAGGTTCTCCACTACGTAAGTAATTGGCCTAATTAAATAACCATTTTCCTTAGACACACTTGCCTTAGACACCACAAGAGAAACGCGGATAAGCAATAGATTACCCACGACCTCCTTCTGTCCTACTTGAGCGCGACGGTTGTTCAGTTGATAAAACTGCACATTTAATATGACATTTTTCCTACTATTATTATATAATAAAAGGTGTTTATTATAATATATGATACATATGAGGTTTTATCTGTAAAAATACTATTTTCATGTGTTTTTATATTATAAATAACATTTTGTAGGAAAAAGTAAGCATATAATATCCTTGTAACATTTGGCCCATTTAAATATGCTTACCTTATTAATACCTTTGACCAATTCTTAATGGTTAAGTTAATATCTTAATAAAACAAACTCTACTAATATTGTTTGTTGAGTTATTGTGCAGAATTTTCAGGGCTGAAATCAAGGAAATCAAAGTTGACAAATCAAATCTACAAAAGATATTCAAGAAACTAATTCTGGTAGAAATGTAGAAAAGATTTTCAAAGTCTAGATACTCAAAAGATTACCAAGTGTTACAGATATGAAGCTACAAAAATTATAGGCCATGATCTCACCAAAAGGGGGAGGATCCGCGGCCAAACCTATCCAATGGCCGCGGTTCTGCCACGGATTTGAAGAGTTGAGATATGGGATTGTGGTGGTTAGGATCGTAACAACTAGTTTCCATATTAGGAAACTAGGGTTCTGGCTCCGTGACTATAAATAAGGACCGAGAGCCTCTTGGAAAAATTATCAAGCCGACGAGATCACGAAGTCCAAGACGGCTCACGCATCCAGGCTGATCATTAACTGTTCGTCTACCTCCTTGGAAGAGATCGAGAAGCAAACTAGTCATTGTAATCATTTTCTAAGGATTCAAGTGTAATGAATATTGTTGATTAATAAAGGTAGCTTTCTTTTTCTTATTCTATTTCTTCGTAGTTAAATTATGTAATTTCTTTCCATCTCTTTTTCTCCCAACATGCGCGAGTAATTCTCCGCTTGTTAGGGTTCGTAGGATTAGGGTAGGCTAATGGATGATGAACATCCATAAACCCTTTTTAAGTCCTATAAAGTTTATGAACTTTATCAAAAGAATCATTAACATCCTAATCGGGCGCGCTAAGAATTCTTTGTTAGTTCCGACCGCGATTAGAGATTAGATTAATGATTGTTTTGGTAAAGGCTAGATATGAACGGAGTTCCGTGTTGAGATAAGAGTTAAGAGTGGGATTCCTTTTCCCTCCAGAAACCCTAATCTACACGCATCACCGTCGTTCTAGTTTTAAATCTATTAAAGGATAAAAATGGTAACTTTTTATTAATCGTCCATGACTACTAAATCCTAACGAACCATACAAGCCCTCTTATTATATTAACTACATCCTTAAAATAATCTAGATCTATAATTTTGCATTCTTGCTTAACGTAGATCTAGAAACCATTCTTCAAAATTCTTTATCCCTCCTCTCTTTCTCTACGTATCTAAAGTAAGAGTAAAAGATTCAACGTTTCCCTAAGGACGACCCGTACTCACCTCGGTCTAGCTACGCGCGACACCGTTCTGATTGCGGTTACACTACAAACACTCTTTTTCAAACAATCAAATGGCGTCGTTGTCCGGGATACGTGCGTAATTTTTTATTCATACTATTTGTGTTGAATTCTTAGACGATTCATATCATTATTAACACAAAACTGCAAATTGCATATTTAACGATTTGTGCGTGAATTTTTGCAAGGATATCTGGAGGCACAGACTTTAGGAAACAGGAGATCTAGGGTTCCGAACTTCTCTGGTATCTTTCTTAACTCCTTCTCTCTCCTCAAATCCAATAAAATCTATTTTCTACAGGATTCTTTGTAAAATAGCGCCGCTCAAAAATCTTTTTGCAAAAGTTTTGTGATTGGTTTTGTTTTGCATATTTTAATACGGACTTTAAGGGGCAAAGACCAAATCAAGATTAGGTAGGGATTTCATCACCCTTTCTAAGCCCCACAAATCACAAACCGAGCATCTGCATCAACCCTACAATAATTTAAAAAATATCTAGACCAGACTCTAAGGACTGTCGCGCTCATTAAGGACAGAGGAAGGTCGTGGGTAATCTATCGGTTATCCGCATTACTTTTGTGGTGACTAGGCAAGTGTGTCCAAGGCGAGTGGTTACTTAATTAGGACCACTAGTTTCATAGTGGGGAGCATCCCACTCACCTGGCACTTACCTGGCCACAAGAGTAGTAAAGAGGTGGTGGAGGATTGATCCTGCGGCTTGTCCTTTGGAAGTCTAGGAGCGGTCTAGAGACTGGACCTAGGTGACCTTAGTTCTAGGTTGCTTGTGCACTTTAGAGTGATTTGTCTTAAAGTCCCACTTTTTCAAAACAAACCAATTTTAAATCACACACACGCTGCCACTTGCACTAAACCCGCTTAGTGCATGCTCGGCTGGACACGGGATCCTAGTGCCCGTCTTGTCCGCGTTCCTGCTACCGACGCCGAAGTCGGTACTTCTTCATCTTCTTTTCCCCCACCACACACGACCGAGATGGACGGCACTCCATCAGATTATAACACCACGCTGCCACCGCCCGTAGGTGCGCAGAATCCACCACGCATCTCTCTCCAAGAGAGATGCTATCCTATCCGTGGTCCCCTTCCTACTTGTCTATCTCTTCCACCACCTAACGGGGATAATTTTGAAATTAAACCCCACTACATCAATCTGCTGCCCAAATTTCACGGGCTTGAGTCGAAAGACGCGTACGTTTTCATCACAAAATTCGAAAACGTATGCGCAATGATGGGTACTTCACAATTGACTTTAGATGCTATGCGCTTACGTCTTCTCCCATTCACACTGTGCGACTTGGCAGAAAAATGGCTTTACAATACTGCCGCACACTCTATCACTAATTGGGATGAATTCGTCATAGCATTTCTTAAGAAGTTTTACCCAAACCATAAGACTGCACGTGTTAAGAGCGAGATCAACCAGTTCACTCAGCTTCCCAATGAACCATTTTGGAAGTGCTTTGAACGTTTCAAAGATCTGCTTGTCCAATGTCCTCATCATGGAATCAATAGATGGGATTTATGTCGGATTATATATGAGGGCATTAATCCAGCGACAAAGCAGATGCTTGAAACAATGTGTCAATGCAATTTCATGTCTAAAGACGACGGTGAAGCTTGGAAGTATCTGGAAGACCTCGCTGAACACACTTTGCAGTGGGAAAGCGTAAGACCACCTTCATCTAAGGGAGGTGTTCACCAGCTCGATGTTTCCATCGCAGTGAAAGCCGAAATGGCAGCGATGCAGAAGAAACTCGACGCTATTGAGAGCGGATTCTCATCAGTTTCCCTAAATCAGGTTACGCTTCTTAAGACCGTCTGTGGTTGCTGTTCGGATCCTTCACACTTAACGGAAGAATGTCCTATGAATGCATCGTTTCAAGCGAATGCTGCTTTTCAGCAGCGACCTAGAAATGACCCTTATTCTTCCACGTACAATCAAGGTTGGAGGAATCATCCTAACTTTGCTTGGAATCAAAACCAACAAAGCAATTATCAAAGACCTCCTCCACAGCAACCACAACCACAGAATCAGCCCCCCTTTCAGTCACAGAATTTCCAAAATCCGGCCAACATTTCTACACCACAAGTGGCCTGTACTGACAACTCACTTGCACAAACTTTGGATATGTTCATTAAACAATCCATGCAAATTTCGGCTGAGATGAGGTCTTCTATTGATACCATAACGAAAAACTCCGCCTCCCATGGTGAGAGTATTAAATCATTAGAAAACCAAATCGCACAGTTAAACGCCGCAATGAGTGCGAGAGAGAAAGGGAAACTCCCATCTCAACCCATACCTAATCCTGGCCACTCACAAAGTTATAATGTGAGTGCTGTTACCACGTTGAGATCGGGAAAAGTGCTGAATAACCTAGTGGGTGAGCAATGTGATGATAGTGACACCAATGATACCCCAGCTTCTTCTTCTTTCCCTAATTCGTCTAATCTCCCACCTTCACCCGAGCCTATTCTCCGTTTTCCCCAAGGCTCGAACATTTCGCCAAATCTATCTAAGTCGATTCCCACTCCAATTTTAGGATCGAATCCATCCCCACAGTCTTCTCTACAAACGTTAGACCCAAAACTTATTGATCAAGCATCTTATCCAAACAGGTTAAGGGGCAACAGACCAAGTCCACAAATGGAGAAGATTGTGGAAATTTTTAAGCAAGTTAACATAAACATTCTTCTCCTAGATGCTATTCAACAAGTTCCGTCATATGCGAAAATCCTAAAGGACATGTGCACTAGGAAGAGAAAAGTTCAAGTACCTAAAAAAGTTTTCCTTGCCAGTAATGTGAGCACAGCTTTTACACAACAACTTCCCAAGAAACGAAAGGACCCCGGAAGTCCTACAATTTCAATTTCTATTGGGGGTAAAAATATCAATCGTGCTCTACTCGATTTAGGTGCTAGTGTTAACTTACTTCCATATTCTGTTTATGAGCAATTAGGGATCGGAGAGCTAAAACCTGTGCATTGCACTCTTCAGATGGCCGAACCTAGGGGTGAGCTAGAGGATGTGTTAATTAAAGTCGGGAAATTCATATTTCCTGTGGACTTTATCTTTATTGATACACAACCTGTGGCAAACCCACGCAATCAAATCCCGGTGATACTCGGTCGACCCTTTTTGGCCACTTCCAACGCAGTAATCAATTGTAGAAACGGCTCTATGACCCTATCCTTTAGAAAGAAGTCAATTGATCTTAACATTTACAAGTTGGGAAGTGAACCCTCCGAACCCTATGCTCATGTGTGTTCTGTCGAATTAATGGATGTCGACAGTAGCGAATTTGATCAACCTCATAATTCTGACTCTTTTCATATGTCGTTGTTTGACACGGACTCTTCCACCGAGTTATCCGGGTCAACATCTAACGCTGATGAGGAACTTTTTATAGAGTCGGACGATCCCCCCATTTTTTCTGATGACATTATTCTTCGGGGGTATCGATGAAAGCTTTGAGGAAATTTTCGCTGATAAGCTCGTATTTTTACAAGACACGGGTGTTGAGATAAATCAAATCCAAGATGAAGAAATTGGACCTCCACCCCTTCTTTTGGACAATCAGGATAATGCGAGAAATCCATCATTACTATCACTGTGTCGTCTCTCCAAATTGAGACGCGATTCTTTTCCATTACACCTCTTATCACCTCCCCACTTCTTCTTGTCGAAAGGTGACATGTTCTTCCACCAACCTTGGTGCTTCATCGATAAAAATTTTGAGTGGTTGGTGTTGACCTTCGGTCTTTGCAAAGCTTGGCATTGACCAATAACCTCGATCCCCTCGTGTGATTTTAAAAGATTAAAATTGTTTAACTCATGTTTGGGGGAGGTGGTATATTTTGGCTCTTGAAAGAAAATGATTTTTACAAAATTGTGAGCCTAAAATAAGTTTGGGGGAGGATTTTCACTTTCATATATTCTTGCCCCCATTAATAATTTCCTCCCAAGTCTACAGGTTTTTGAGCTTAACGGATGACATCAGTGAGGACACTGTTGAAAACAAGTTTGGGGGAGGTTTGTGCTTATTTACGCATCAATTTGCATCATACTCTGCATAAGCATAACATTTTCAAAAAAAAAATTTTAAAAAAAATTTCTTTTATAACAAAAGAGTAGAAAGTGAAAAATTACATCCAAAAGATAGGAATAGTTTAAGAAAACCAAGAAAATTATAAGTTTTCTTAAACGAACTAGTAATAAGTAGTTATGAGCTATTGTCCCAAGGGTTAGTAAGATGAAGGAAGTCACTAATCTGAGGATAAAAATAAGTCTGAAAAATTGTTTCTATTCTGGAAGCCAAACATTTGAATGTTGATACCCTACTATATGCACTTACACACGTCTTGAAACTCGGGATAGTAGAGGATACCTTGAAATGCTCTTGTCCAAAAGCCAAAGTATGAAGGAAATAAAAAAAATGATGAAGAAAATATAAAAATGGTGAAAAGAAAAAAATGAACACTGGTTTTGTTATCGCCATGGCAGCAATAAAAAAAAATATAGCGAGGGTGCCTCTTCATCAAGTGCCCTAAGGCCAACTGGTCTGGGAGTCACTGCTAAGCCTTAGGTGGTGCAACACGAGGAAAATATTATCACCGAATCAGCAAGCACATGAGTAATCGGTCGGTTAGTACCTCAAGAAGTATTAACGGTCGCATGAAAATGTGTGAGCAAATCTAAATATTCATCAAGTTAAAAAGTACTGAGGTAGATGGACAAGAGTATGATAGCTTGAATTGAATTCTCAGAGTGTAGGGATGTCCATTTCACACACGTAGGGGTATATGATCAATGTTTGGACGAAAGGTAGGAATGAAGAATAAAGACGATGTTTTATTGAGGGATGATGTGATTTGTAACATTTTTCATGACTATTAAGATAGGGCTCATAACAACTGAAAAGCTAGTGTAGTTGGAAACTCTTATTTTCAAAGTTTTTCTTTTATGATTCTTATCTTTATATGTAAATTTCACCATCTCTCTTTTATTATAGGATTTTGTGGGTGTAATCCGCTGAAAACCCTCAGGAGACAACACTCCTCCTACTAGGGACACCTAGAGATTTAACGGCTTGTTGCACGCGCTCAGTGCAATAGTGTTGCCTACGAAAGTGTGCTTAGTTTTCTCCTTTCTTTTGCTCTTTCTCTTGAATAAACTAGTTTGCTCGGGACGATCAAAGATAAGTTTGGGGGTATTTGTTCAGTTGATAAAACTGCACATTTAATATGACATTTTTCCTACTATTATTATATAATAAAAGGTGTTTATTATAATATATGATACATATAAGGGTTTATCTGTAAAAATACTATTTTCATGTGTTTATATATTATAAATAACATCTTGTAGGAAAAAGTAAATATATAATATCCTTGAAACATTTGGCCCATTTAAATATGCTTACCTTATTAATACCTTTGACCAATTCTTAATGGTTAAGTTAATATCTCAATAAAACAAACTCTACTAATATTGTTTGTTGAGTTATTGTGCAGAATTTTCAGGACTGAAATCAAGGAAATCAAAGTTGGCAAATCAAATCTACCAAAGATATTCAAGAAACTAATTCTGGTAGAAATGTAGAAAAGATTTTCAAAGTCTAGATACTCAAAAGATTACCAAGTGTTACAGATATGAAGCTACAAAAATTAGAGGCCATGATCTCACCAAAAGGGGGCGGATCCGCGGCCAAACCTATCCAATGGCCGCGGTTCTGCCACGGATTTGAAGAGTTGAGATATGGGATTGTGGTGGTTAGGATCCTAACAACTAGTTTCCATATTAGGAAACTAGGGTTCTGGCTCTGTGACTATAAATAAGGACCGAGAGCCTCTTGGAAAAATTATCAAGCCGACGAGATCACGAAGTCCAAGACGGCTCACGCATCCAGGCTGATCATCAACTGTTCGTCTACCTCCTTGGAAGAGATCGAGAAGCAAACTAGTCATTGTAATCATTTTCTAAGGATTCAAGTGTAATGAATATTGTTGATTAATAAAGGTAGCTTTCTTTTTCGTATTCTATTTCTTCATAGTTTAATTATGCAATTTCTTTCCATCTCTTTTTCTCCCAACATGCGCGAGTAATTCTCCGCTTGTTAGGGTTCGTAGGATTAGGGTAGGCTAATGGATGATGAACATCCATAAACCCTTTTTAAGTCCTATAAAGTTTATGAACTGTATCAAAAGAATCATTAACATCCTAATCGGGCGTGCTAACAATTCTTTGTTAGTTCCGACCGCGATTAGAGATTATATTAATGATTGTTTTGGTAAAGGCTAGATATGAACGGAGTTCCGTGTCGAGATAAGGGTTAAGAGTGGGATTCCTTTTACCTCCAGAAACCCTAATCTACACGCATCACCGTCGTTCTAGTTTTAAATCTATTAAAGGATAAAAAAAGGGCAACTTTTAATTAATCTTCTATGACTAGTAAATCCTAACGAACCCTACAAGCCCTCTTATTATATTAACTACATCCCTAAAATAATCTAGATCTATATTTTTGCATTCTTGCTTAACGTAGATCTAGAAACCATTCTTCAAAATTCCTTATCCCTCCTCTCTTTCTCTACACATCTAAAGTAAGAGTAAAAGATTCAACGTTTCCCTGAGGACGACCCGTACTCACCTCGGTCTAGCTACGCGCGACACCGTTCTGATTGCGGTTACACTACAAACACTCTTTTTCAAACAATCAACGGTCCTTAGAGTCAAGTCTAGATATTTTTTTTAGTTAATGAGGGTGATGTGGATGCAAGTTTGTGATTTTTAGGGCTTACGAAGGGTAATGAAATCCCCACCTAATATGAATTTGGTCTTTGCCCCTTAATTTCCGTATTAAAAATGCAAATAACCAAGATCAAACACGCAACAATTTTTTCCTTTTTCCGGCGCTGTGAATTTTTGCAAAGAATCCTGCAGAAATTGGTTAATGGACAGAGCAGGGAAGAGATAAGAAAGACAGAAGTATACCTGAGAAGTTTGAAACAGTGAAGCCTTCAACTCACCCGAATTCCGCCGCAAAAAGCTTACAAATACCGCGAATCTGCCGCGAGATGAGGAGATCCCTGCACAAAAATTTCCACAGATGCTTCTTTTCCCTCTCTGAACTCTATCAGATACTCTGAAAATTTTTCCTCTCGCTCCAGAGATTCCAGATCTCCTTGCAACAATTCACAACAAATCATTAAACACTTGATGCGATTTTGATCTAAAAAATCTGATGGAATAATAAATTTTTCCAACTCAAATTACAAAAATGAACAAATTAGCACACTATCCCCGACAACGACGCCATTTGATTGATCATCTTCGTGTGTATTTGGAAATGTTTCACAACCAAAGAAACTTATACCGCAATCAATAACGGTGTCTATTGTAGTTTCGTTAGCGAGAGCGGATCGTCCACTAAGAAAGTGTGATTTGTTCGAAATCATTTTATTTGAGTTGAAAAGAAAAGATAAAAGAAAATGATTCAATATTCATGAGGTTTTAGTTTCAAGAATCATAAAGAAATAGATCTAAAATCAAGAATTAATAAAAATCAAGAAAATGTCCAAACCAATTGAATTCTCAAAATTTGAAAAGTAGCTTGTAGGAATCGATAAAATTGATAGTGATGATGAATACTAAAGATTACGAAATCTTATCTATTGAGGGTTTGTTGCTAGATCGATGAAGATCAACGAGGTTTAGAGATCTATTGAAGAAACTAGGGTTTCTCCTTCATCATCCCTTGTCCTTTCATTGATTATCATTCAAATTCTAGCCTTTAGAAAATTAAATCACCGATCGTTGATCTCTAATTTTGAGCGAAAACATTCAAGAAAGCGATCTCGCTCAAATTAGGACTTCGATGATTCAATTTCCTAAATTTTACAAAACTCATAAGACTTAAGAATCGTTCAAGAATTTCATCACCATCATCTACCTATTCTCTCGATTCCGCTACAAGCGGAGATTTCACTCAAACATCATGAAAAAGGAAAGAATCAAGAATCAGAAACTTTTCATAATGCAAGAATTTAAATAAAAGCTAGATTTATAATTTTCACCTTTATTAATCGACGATTAGGTACACATTCACTTAATGGTTACAAGATTTGAGGAGGTAACTAGATCCACCGAAATTAGCTTCACATCGATCTTCTTGAGTCGCGGATCATCGTGGATCTCTTGCTCGGATGATGATCGGTGTTGCTTCAAAGGATCGTTGATGGCTTGCTTGATTCGCTTCTCGATGGATCTTGATTTGGATTTTAGTTAGGGTTTTGGATTACAAGTTGTGTCACTCAACTTGTGGGTGAATTGATGTATAATGATCAAAAACTCAACAACCTTTGTAATGAAGCCCTAGGTCCCCTTTTATAGTTTTTCCTTTATCTTCTCGTAGAAGCTTGGTTGTTATGAAGCTTGCATAGGAAACTAGGTAGTTACCAAGCTTACACTAGAAGAATGGCTGTTGTAGAGAAGCTTCTAGAGATTTCTAGGGACATTGAAGCGTCTTAAAGAAGTTTGGCATTTAAAAGAGAGCCTCTGCAAAAAGTTCCCACCACCGACGAGTCAGATCTGCCGCGGATCCGCGGCGGATCGGCCTGACTCGGCCGCGGATCCGCGGCCATATAGTGGACTCAGTGCTTCAAATCTTCAGGGTATTCTGGTGTTGGCTTTAGGGTTGTTTCCAGATGTTTGGAATCTTATAGTTCTTTCTAGTTTACTGCCAGATCTCAAGTTATGGACTTGCTGCAATTTATCAGCACTTTTGTGATTCCGGCTCTTTAACCTGGAGAATTTCCTGCACACAATCTCGAGACAAGTGTTTAAATATACAAAGATCATGCGTGTTGTAATAAACACACAATTTCCCTCATAATGCTGGTTATATTGTATAACACATGTTATTTGATATTTCGCAGACGTATTGCTAATATGTGCTATATTTATACCAAACACCTTTAGATGATTAGAAAAAGCAGGGAAATTGATGTGTTAAGAATGCAATATTTCGACTGATCATTTGGCACTCAGGTTTATCATGATTTTTGTATGTCGATGATGGACATACACATTGATGATGCATTCATGCATAACATACACGATATGTAGTTACTTTATGACACGGACACGAGTACTTGACCTTACACATTTGCTTATATTATTACTTATACTCCTACTCGCTGTTACTGTGTTATTACTATTATTGTATTTTACTGTATGACCTAGGAGTTAGTCATACATTCGGTTTCTACTCGGTGATGTATTCTACTCATGAGTTGGCAACTCACCCCCCGTTGTGCGACAGTTTCTTGCAGGTTTAGCCGTACTGGTTCCATAGCAGCTTCGCTAGCACATAACTTTCTTCCGAGTGATTGCTTTGGTAAGTGGATCGACTTTTATCGTGACCACCATTTGTATTTTTATAATTATTCAATTGTATCTAGTTAAAGCTCTATCAACTAGATTATGTATATTTAGTAGACTTACAAACCACAGTTTGTATATTCTTTCACCCTTAGAGTTGCGGTTATGTATTATTCTTTATTCCTGGTTTTCTTGATGATGCATGTTTTCTTTATTTTCTTTCTGAGTTTTGATCCTCACCTTCGGTGTTGTATATTTATATTAGTTGCGTGGTTGTTTCCGCCAATTGGCGAAGAGCTAGCTCCCGCTTGGAGATACCTTTTATTATATTGCTTCTACCGTTTTCGGGTTAAAGATTACAAAGGAGGTGTTGCCCAAATTTTGAATGACTAAAGGGTTTTCAAGTTAGATACAAATATAGTGTTTTCATATATTTCTACTTATGTTTATATAAGAATAAACTTGATTTCAGTAGACCTTATTTCAAAACTTCACCTCCACTATTTTCCCTAAAAAGGTTTAGATTTCTGGGCTTTTGGCTTACTTGAATTAGGTGGAGTCCTATAAACTTCATGTGGTTCAAGCGCCAGTCACAATCCATTTCCGAGTTGTGACACAAACTTGCCACTACTGCTGTTCTAGACCATGAGATCTGGCAGGAGGATGAGTATAACTTCGTTCTAAATTAGCTTTAGAAGTGCACGAGTATATGACTCTGCCAGAGGGTTGTTGTAGTCAGTGGGAGAAGTGGAAGCATGGTGGGCAAGTAGCTTATGTCTGTTTATAGACTAAAGCGGGTATAGTGGAGAAACATCATCTATTTTTGATGTGACAGTCATAGAATATGACTTCCACAGAATAATAGATGGACCTGGGAAGAAGGTAGTAGGGAGTGATATCCTGGTATTTGGATGACATGCTCTTGATAGGAAGTGATATTCCTATACTACGATCGGTTATACTGTGGTGGTCACAAGGATTTTCTCCACATAGGATCTGGATAAAATATCAGGGATTCTGGTGACTGGGTCTATAATTTTAGATCTAGTTTTGGAAAGTGTCCCAACTCGGGTACGTTGACACTATTCTAAAGTGTTTTAGAATAGACGACTCCTGGCGTGGTAGTGTACCCGCAGGTGATGGAATCACCAACTCTAAAGAGATGTCTTTCAGACGGATGCGGAGAGGGATTTGCATGATTGGCATATCACTTGCTTAGGTAATTGAGTCAATCATGAGATATCAACCGCACCAGATATTGTTTTTGCACCGTCTGTAATAAACATATATTGATCCAATCCTATAAAATCATTGGGAAGTAGTTATGAACATAAGTGGATGTTCTTGGGATATGGTAACGGCAGCCTCCTTCAGGAGGCGCTTATCATTTCAGGCTTCCAAGGTGACATGGATGACAGAGTGACTGTCAAAGTTATAGTTTTCCCTCCTTTGAGGGGAAGTATGTTGGACAGATGGTACAAGCGAATACTGTGGAAGGCATGGGGCAGGATACTGATTAAATTCAGTGGATGATACAGTCTAAGAAGTGTTTTGGATTTGGAGTTCATTTATGAACTGGGTCCCATCAAATATCAAGACAAATTTTAAGACAGGTATTGCTCAATTCGGGAGATAGTCTTTCTCCGTGAAGTTGAGATATAGAGAGATAAAGATAGAAACATTGGAGCGGATCCACTCACCGAGGCTATTTCTCGAACGCAATAGTTTCACAAACGGACTTTGTGAGTTAGTAGAGAAGTTTGGTGTTCGGTATCACACGGGTTGTGAGTATGCGACACTGCAATAATTAGCCTTAAGTGTAAGTGGAGATTGTTGGCTATAGTGCCCTCAAGTCAATTATTGTAATCACAGGCACGTGATTTTGGTGATTGAGGGAGGACCTATACAAGTAGAACAATCTTAATCAAAATGATAGTATGCTATCTGGTTTATCTTTATCATAATGTACATATTTTATGTGGTATTACAGATCACTATTACATGTTGATAGAGCCCACAGGATTCTTTCTTAACCACTAGTATTATGATGGCGATCATATACGTTGGAGCAGGGTGGTCTATAAGCACATCCTTAAATGTCCCTAGTCGAGGGAGTATAGAGACTCGGCATCGATATTCCGGAGTAGACTAATGTGTACTTATCGAGACCCCAATGAGGGACGGTGGCCAGTCTGACAGGCCATTGGTGTCAGTTAGTCACCAAAGATAGTATACAGGTGCTCATTGGGTTATGAGTACACTAGACGGACTCGCCAGGAACACGCTAGATGGTATTATACCTATTGTCAAATAGCAGTTCTCAGGTGACATGTGTACAGGTTAGTCTGTCGACCTGAGAACGTCATTTGTCTCGTATGAGTTCCCACTGTGCATTGATTACTACCCCACCACGGCTCAAAGGAGTCGTGCAAACAGGTTTTAGTTGGGTATAGTCCCAAACCACATGGAGGCAGTGAACAGATCGTCGGGGATTCATCTCTCCCGGTATTGGGGGTTGATGTCGCGCAGTGCACGGGTGGCCATCACCAGAAATCCTTGACCAAGGTAGACGAGAATTACTGATTTGGATCAGTAGTTTCTCAGTAGGTGATGGGCTTCATACCGACAAGAAATATCGCGTTATTAAGGGTCTGACTTTATCCACCCACCTAGACCCGATATACGATACTTTTAGAAGAACAGACCAGACTGTACACGGAAAGGCTCAGTAGGGATACGGATGAGTTTGCTCGTTGGCCTTCCTTCCACTCAATACCTGGGTAGCCGTTACATACAGCTAGTGTCGCCGACGTGCTTGTGGTTAAACCCACTGCCAGCGTTTTGACGAGTCTTTAGAGTCCTACATAGAGGGTTTCTCTGGTTCTGGCGAAATAATGTGGTAGCCGTATTGGATACGTGCAGGATTTCGATCGACTGATTGTACTATGTACCCGGACTTTCAATCGGACAGTTCATAATACTAGCCGGCTCGGGTTTGCGCCAGATTTTTAAATCTGGTATTGATTTAATAATTAACGTATATGTATTTCGATATGTATATTCTAGTATTATATTCTTTGTGTTATTCTATCTCTTCAGGTATTCGTATTTTGGTACGAATACAGGTATATATATACATTAAAGTGTAATCTGTATTTGTACAGATAATATTCTAGAAGGTGGACACCTCATTTAGTTTTTATCCATTTATTTTAATGGGTAATGAGGTAGAAAATCAAGAGAAGGGAGTATGGTGAGAGCCATGCTTGTATAGTGTTGCACAAATGAATTGTTAATTCATTTGTGCAAACTTTTCAAGCATGGGTTGATTTTAAAATTGAAAGAATTGGTTTTACAAAACCTTGCTATGTGAATTTCTCTCTCTATGAATGGCTCATTATTTTTTGAGATGAGGAAACACTCTCACCATCATGCTTCACGCTCCTCTCTGGTTTCTTGAGTTCCTCCACCTTCATTCTTAACCTCCTCTCTACAATCTTGTGAGCTGAGAATCAAGAGAGGAGGTGAGATTGATACACTCATAGAACACTTCACTACATTCTAGGCACTCTAGATTAGTAACCTAGAGTCCCTAGTTGCATCACTTGATCATTGGCGTGAAGCTAGAGCCAAGAGCTACATCCCTCGGGTGGATCATCTTCGACGGAGGAAGACCGGCGGCCAAGTTCAGTCGAGGATGCCTCAAGGAGCTAAGTAAGATGGTAAAAGACCGAAGGACATGGTTCATTCGGTATAACCATTTCTTACCTTGTATTTTAGCTATTGTAGTTTGCTAGTATAGGTTTATGGTTCGATTCTAGACGGGTTCGTTAGCGCCAAGTTTTTTAAACATCATTTTTCTTCCGCATCAGCCACGGTAGATGGCCAGTGTAGAGTGTTTTTCGTCACCCCATTGAGATAGGAATACGCATCGCTTGTCAGGCGTACTACATATTTCCCATGCTTAGGGTAGGCGGGTGTTTATTAATTGTGGGGATCTGAATCTCCTGCAGCTGTGGACTAAACTGCCGTTAATATCCCTTCGCCTTTGGAGCGAAGAAACCTCCGATTGACGGGTCAAACTGGTCATGCGAACTCAATGTGTAGTGTGTGTGTGTTGTTCATTGAGAGGTTTTGGATATTTCGGGGGCCCCGCAGAGTTTACGGGGGTAAGTATCGTGGTGTGTGGGAAAAAGTAGGGTGAGGAGAAACTTAAAGATTCTAGGGAGCTGGGCGTTGGGCACTGGGCGCTTGAGCACTGGCACTAGCGCCTCACGTCCCCGGGAAGTCGTCGTTGGGCGCCAGCGCCTCATGTGCCCGGCATGGAAAGAAGGGGATTTTAGCCCTGGAAATAGGAGTTAAACTCCGAAAGTGGATCTTTATTTAAGGAGTTAAACTCCAACAGATCTTGAATGGAGTTAAACTCCTAGAAATCTTTGGAAATGATCAAAGAGGACCCCTTTTTTCTCCCCTTTGGCCCTGGATCTTCTTTTAGGCCATGGATCTTCCAAAGGTGGGATTTTTGGAGATGGGACTCCTTCTTCTTCTTCTCGGTTGGCCGGATCTTGGAGAAAAGGGGGGTGAGATTTAAAAATCTCCCATTTATGAGATCTGATAGAAGACCTGAGCTCCCCTTCATTGGTTTGATGGTGCAAAACTGTTTATTTTGGAAAAGGAAGAGTTAAACTCTTGATTTAATTCAAAATAGGGAGAAGGTTTTAAAATCTTGAGGAAGGGGAAGGACACACATAAACCCTAAATTTTTGAGAGAGTGAAAAAGTTATCATTGATTTTTTCATCATGTTGTCCTTTTAGGTTACACACTTTTCATATAGCCCCTTGGGCTTTGCCAAATAGCACTTGTACCACCCCATGCCTTATGTTCTTATTTCTTTATTGCACATAAGCCATGGGATTTACAAAATTTTGGCTTTCTGCCAACTTTACATATATATATTTCAAAAAATTATATTTAGACTAATTTATTTCCTCCTTTTTGGCATGGAGCCGGCCCCTTCCATGCTTGGTCTTAACTTGGGCTTGGGCTCGGGCCCACTTGACTTGGGGTTGACCTTGGTTTTGACTTGGTCAACAGGGGTGTAATTTTTTACCCCAACAAAGTGTCCCCCATCAATAAATGCACACCACATATATGGGTTGTATGCCTGAAATCGATGGATCTTCTTTCGAGTGGAAGTTGACATGATTTGGTTCCTGTTTTGACGACGTGGAGGTCGATGCTACCCTTTTTACGATGTGGATGGTCGGTACTGCCATTTTTGCGACGTGGACGGTCGGTTCCGCCATTTTAGTGACGTGGACGGTCGATGCTGCCATTTTTACGACGTAGACGGTCATATCTGCCATTTTAGCGACGTGGACGGTCAGTGCTGCCATTTTTGCGACGTGGACGGTCGGTTCTACCATTTTAGCGACGTGGATGGTCGGTTCTGCCCTTTTTACGACTTGGACGGCCAGTGCTACCATCTTCGCGATGTGGACTGTCCGTTCTGCCATTTTAGCGACGTAGACAGTCGGTGCTGCCATTTTTCCGACGTAGAAGGTCGGTTCTGCCATTTTAGCGACGTGGACGGTCGGTTATGCTATTTTAGCAATTTGGACGGTTGGTTCTGCCCTTTTCGCGACTTGGATGGTCGATGCTGCAATTTTTACGACGTGGACGGTCGGTTCTGCCATTTTAGCGACGTGGACGGTCGGTTCTGTCATTATAGTGACGTGGACATCGGTTCTGCCCTTTTTGCGACTTGGAAGGTCGGTGCGGGCATTTTTATGACGTGGATGGTCGGTTCTGCCATTTTAGTGACATGGAAGGTCGGTTCTGCCCTTTTTACGACTTGGAAAGTCAGTTCTACCCTTTTTGTGACTTGGATGGTCGGTGCTGCCATTTTTACGATGTGGACGGTCGATTCTATCATTTTAGCGACATAGACGGTC
The DNA here is from genome assembly GCA_030015575.1 of Agapanthus africanus. Classification (NCBI taxonomy): domain Eukaryota; kingdom Viridiplantae; phylum Streptophyta; class Magnoliopsida; order Asparagales; family Amaryllidaceae; genus Agapanthus; species Agapanthus africanus. The sequence goes on along the minus strand of JASDDO010000031.1, from coordinate 348,441,421 downwards.
GGTTCTGCCCTTTTTGCGACATGGACGGTTAGTACTGCCGGGTGGGACTTTGATTTGATCAGTTTGATTTCTGGCTTATTTGGTGGGATTTTTTAATTTTAGAGGAACTTGGAACTTGGAATTTGTTTGGAATCAGTATTGCTGCACTGAAATAATGCCAGGAGCAAATGATCATTTGCCCGGGGAGGACTTAATATTTGGTTTTATGGGTCGGCATCACCATTGTTGCACTCGAATAATGCAAGGAGCAACTCATCATTTGCCCTTGGGAAAACTTGGGATTTGGGTTTTGGGTCGGCATCAGCACCGCTAACACTGAAGCAATGCCAGGAGCGACTAATCATTTGTCATTGCCCGTTAGGGAGCGATGGCATAGGAGACAGGTTTAGATCTCTATCACCTAAGACTTTTCAATTTTATGAGACGTAAGGGTCTCATAAAAGCATTTTCTCCCTACGAGTCGAGAGGATCTCGCAGGTGTATGTTCTCCTTAGGAATCGCGAGGATTCCTAAGTGTGTTGCTCCTTTGTGAATCGTAAGGATCTCACGCAGGGATTTTCTCCTCACAAGGTCGAAAGGACTTTGCGAGTGTATTTTATCTCTTTTCATGAGTTTGCGCCCTTTTGGGTTTTCACAAACTCGCCGTCATTCCTGCTATTTTTACTTACGGACCCCTTTCGTGTTTTCATCCGTGCCCGTTTTGCTTGTGGACATACCAGTTTTTTTTGTCGGTGGGAATTTAAAAGTAGTCTCGCCAGCAGGACTTAGGAGAGATAGTGATCGTTTATGCCCGTGGATTGTATACGGTTTTACAGGATGTATGATCCAAACCGTAGGGTCGATGTGCTCAATTCATCTGCGACTTGGAGCATTCATGTATATTGTTTTTTGAGATATCGACCATTGATGGGTGGCATGGGCATTTCTTCCTTGGCACTTGTTAGTTTGTATGATCCTCCATCAAACACTTTCTCGATGACGTATGATCCTTCCCAGTTTTGCTCGAATTTTCCTATAGCATGTCGATTGGGGATGATCGGCCTTTTCAGTACCAACACCAATTCTCCTTTCTTGAAGGCGCGGAGATGCGTCATCTTGTCATAGGCCCGTGACATTTAGGCTCGGCATAGCTACAAATTTTTATGCACCGCGAGCCTCCTTTCTTCGAGGGTGTCAAGCTCTTCGAGCCGAAGGAGGATGTTTTCCTCCTCCGTCAACTCGTGTTGGACGGCCATTCTCAGGCATGGAACTTCGACTTTGAGCGGGATGATTGCTTCCACTCCGAAGAGTAGTGAGTATGGAGTTCACTGAGTTGGAGTGCGATGTGTGGTACGATATGACCACAACGCCTCGTGAAGTTTGAGATTCCAGTCTCTCTTGTTAGCTGAAGAATTTTTCCTCAAGATCTTGCATAGAGTTTTATTGAAGACTTCAGCTAGCCCATTAGCCCTTAGATTATAGATGGAGGAGTATCTCCAGTCTATCTTGTGCTGAGTAGCAAACCTTGAGATATTGAAGCTCTTGAAAGAAGGCCCGTTTTCAGAAATGATCCTTCTTGGTGTACCGAAGCGGTATAGAATATTATGTTTGAAGAATGTCAGAATATCTTATGTTTTGACTTCTTTTAGTGGGACAACTTCAGCCCATCTAGAGAAGTAGTCTGTCGCAGCCAATATGAATCGATGACCTTTGGATGATGGAGGATTAATTGGGCCAACTATGTCGGTGCCCCAAACTTCGAAAGACCACGATGCCACCGTAGGATGCAACGGATTGGGATGCTTATGAATGAAATCACCATGAATTTGGCAGAGATGGCAATTCTTTGCATGCTCTTCGCAATCCCTTATCATGGTGGGCCAATAATATCCAAGCCGTTTGATCTGAAGCCGCATTTTGGGGCCGGATTGGTGAGCCACGCAGACACCCGAGTGAACATCTTTCATGACTTTTAGGGCTTCAGCCGATGACAAACATCTGAGCCTTGGTCATACGATCTGCGGTATAGCGTATTATTTACCAACACGTATAGAAGAGCTCTCTTCTTCAGCTGAATTCTCGCAGATTTTCCTTCGGGCAGCTTGTCGTATCGGAGGTATCCTATGAAGGGCTCTCTCCAATCTGTCTCCTCTTGAATGATCAAAATATCTTCGGTAGGATTGCTCTTTTGTTCTGCACTTTCCACCTCTCGTAAAGAGACTGGGGGCAGAATTTGCCGGCTCCTGACTATTATCAGAATTTCATCCATATCGGGATCAGCCAGCTCCTTGGCTAAGTGAGCGAGTACGTCAACTTTTCCATTCAATGCTCTAGACACTCTCATTAGTTCAATGTGAGTGAACCGTTTCATGAGTTCTACCACTCGGCTTCTATATCGAGCTAACTCGGGCTTGTATATCTTATAGTCGTCGCTTACTTGGTTGATGACAAGCTGGGAGTCACCGCAAACCCGTAGCCGGAGGATTTCCATTTCTATGGCGAGCTCTAGACAAGCTATCAGAGCTTCGTACTCAGCCTCGTTGTTTGTGCGAGGCTCGGTGAGAGAAAAAGAACATCGTAGGGTTCCCATCAATGGCATGATGAACACCAATCCTAGCCCTGCCTCAATTTGCGGGAAGCTTGATTTTCCGGAGCTCCTCATTGATGAGGCTCCATCGAAGTAGAACTCCCAACATGGTTCATCTTCCTCTTGTTGCAGCACTTGTTCGTCGGGTAACTCGGAATTGAGCGGTGATGTAACATTTCAGAAATAAAAAATATTATTTTTGGGATTTAATATTAAAATAATATATTTTACGGAAACTATTCGATTTGCGAATTTGGGGTTTCGTAAAATGGTATAAATATATACCAATAATTGGGAAATAATTGGAGATTAAAAAGATTTATTCATTTAAAAATATATTTATCGGATTTGGCATTTTTATAATTTATTTTATATGCAGTTTGAATTAAAATTTGATTAGTGCACTACTAATCGCGATTAGGCCAAATCCGTCTTTTTAATTAATCATGGCTAGTGCACCATGACATTTTGCATTTTTGTTGCATGTTGTTTCACTTTTATTTGTTGATATTTGGCTTTAAAAGAAAAGAAAAAGAAAGACAATTATTGAAGAGAGTGAGAGAAGGGACCAAATGAAGGCATGTGAGCATGCCATGAGAGAGAGAGAGAGAGGATGACATGGCACCCTTCGACCTTTCCTTCATCTCACCCTCATTTGTTTCTTCAACTTCTTCATCATCTTCATCTCCTTCCTCATCCTTCCTCCACCTCCTCTACATCCATGGATCACCGCAAAAACCTTGCTAAAACCGCACACACCCTTCATTAAAAATGATCCCACCTTTCTACAAACCCCATTGATGCTTCAAAGTTGTATTTTGAAGACTTTGAGCAACTCAAGAATTTTCTTGAGTTTCCAAATGAGCTATTTCTTTCACAATAGGTGTAGTAATTGATTTCCTTTAGCTTCTATTTTAGTTTAGAATGGATTAAGTGAGGTTTAGTGATCTTGGAAAATTCCAAGTTGAGCTTAGGGTTTGATTTGAATTGAGATGGTGCAATTGAGCTTTAGTAGTGACCTTAAGCCCCGATAGTGTTAATCTTGTAGACTAAAATAGAGATAAAACCCCAAGACTTGGACATCAGAAACTTTTCGTGTCGGTTTGTGAGTATTGTGTGCGTACAGGAAATCTAGAACAATTTGGGAACTTTTTAAAACAATCAAACAACCCCAGAGACCTAGATGGACCCCTATAAGACCACTATCAAAAGACGAGACCCAAACTCCAAGATAAAACTGAGCATGCCGGATTTGGGGGTGATGTCGCCGGGTCATTTGGGGGTTTTGTTGTTAAAATTGGTTCTATAGCTCACATACCGCATATACTACCCCACTGTATTGCTTGTTTAGCCAAATTTTACCTGAGACTAAATCTGGAACCATTTTCTTGGATTGTTGTTTTGGTTTTGTGACTTTTAATGACTTGAACTTTGGATATTGTGTTTTGTCTCGGTCACTTGACGTTTGTACATCGATATCGGGAGTTGTTGGGTTATTCTTGCATGCGTAGATCATAGGTTTTAACCTATGTGTGATTCGTGTGCCGTTTCGATTTTCGTGTGCGATTTCTATTTACGATACTATGTGTTTATATATGTAGGCACCCTCATGTGGACTTTGAACAACAAGGAAGAGCATGGCGATATCGACTTCGGTAAGCAAGGATCAAGGTGAGTAGATTTATATCTACAGGGGAAGTTGGGTGGATGGCATATAGCACCCCCGAAACCATTGATATGTGATGTATAATTTGAAGACAAGATATGCCAGGCCTTAAGGTTATAGTTAGTGGTTTTAGGGAGAAATGATATGATAGAAAGGATGTCTCTAATAGATATATATATAGAATATGGTTGGAGAAACTATGTGAGAAACTTATGGATATGGTTAAAAGAGTTAGTAGGCGATTAGATGAAATGATACGAGCGGATACAATTGATATAAGATATGAAACAAGATGTATAAGGATATGACATGAGATCGATAAACATGATAAGATTGAGATAGATGTGTTATGAGACTGGTAAAATGAGATATATATATATATACATATACATACATATATATATATACATATACATACATATATATATATATATACATATACATATACATATATATATATATCACGTCACATTATATATATATAAGATTACTTGATGTGAGATATTGAGTTGATGAAAAGAGAATGTGACGTGAGATATATATATATATATATATATATATATATATATATATATATATATAATTATGATAATAATGAGTGATATACCGTACGAGACGTTAGATCCGTACCCTCATTGTCATATAGGCTGGTAGAATCCCTAATCGTTTAATGCCGCCGTACGATGGATTACCGTACATGATGAGTTTTACTTGATGATTGATCCATACCCTTTACTAGATGATGCCGTACGATGGTTATACCGTGCGTGATGTTATGAGTCTGGATAGCCAATTGATAGATTCATCGACTCGGATATGTTATAGATATCTTAATCCCTAGGTAGATGTTAGATTAGATATATATCTTTTACGATGCGGCGCTTAGGGTTTACTTTATGCTAAATTTATGATATTCTCAATGCATGGTATGCACCTGTGCTTCCATTATCGTTATGATATCATCTGCTAGTACACCTGCACAATTATCGATGATGCGTATGTCACACTTACACAGATTTGCCGGCTCACACACTTTCATCATCGATAATTGCTATGTCACTTACACAGTAAAGTTTTATATCATGCTATTACCCTTGATTGTTTAGTAGTATCACATGACTCGTTTGCATGATATACTGATATCACATCACTATTCTATGTTGCATGATATACTGATATGCTAACATTTCTGTTCTATGTAGCATACATCATGCTTTACGATTATACGCATTGAGATGATGTTTTCATGAGATTCTGGATTTGAGAACCGTGGTTATATTTCAAAGAAAATTATTGATTGTTTTAAAATCCGTTTTCTCTTGATATGATATTTCGAGGCGTCCACCATGAGTTTTCTCAGTTCTGAGTTATGAGTATACCCGATTCGAGGAGCGGTAGGTATCGTCTGCGGGTACATGGTGGACCCGGTGAGGTACCCTAGGGCAAGAAGACTCATATAGTTAGGCGGTGAGCTTGGCAGGGGAGCACTACATACCGGTGATTGGTTGGACCCGGCGGTTATCCGGAGGATACTGACCAGAGTCGTGAGATGGATATGAGGGCCGATAAGAGTATGCGGCACCTGAGGGCCGATTTGAGGATGCGGCACCTGAGATATGAGGATTTGCGTGTCGATGCTGGACACGGGTTTTCATGATGTTTCGAGCGTCGATGTTAGACACTCAGGTTCCATGATTTTGATGTGTCGTTGATGGACACACGTTGGTTGATATCCTCATATTTACATGCATATGCTTTCATGATGTTGTGGTGTCATTGATGGACACGTGGATGATATCCACATGCATACATGCATTGATTATTGTTGGCATATACGCAGACACGGTCACCCAAGATATCACAGTATTACCTCCAAGATATAGTTAACCTAGGAAATCATTGGTTTATTCGATTTCTACCTGCTGATGTTTTCTACTCACGAGTTGGCAACTCACCCACGTTGTGCCACAGTTCTTGCAGGTTTAACCGTATGGATCATTAGCGGTATCACTGGTACAGCTTGCATTTGGGTGATTTGCTATGGTAGGTGGGACATATTGGATCGTGTCCACTCTTGTATTATTATTTCAGTTGTATCTAGTCAACTCCATCAATCAGAAAACTAGTATTTGTATATTAGTAAGACTTAGAAAGACTTGTGGTTGCGAGACTTGGAGCGAGGGATTTTATGTTCGCTTATTGGGGATTTGAAGTCTTGCTTTATTCATATTATCCTTTTGTGTAGATCTTCGCTGTTGGGCGTCGTATACTTATTTTGCTTGCTTGCGTGGTTATGATTCTGCCATTTGGAGAAGAGCTAGCTCCTGCTTGGGGATGCCTTTTATATTGATATGTATATGTGGTTTCGGTTCAAAATCTACAAGGGTGGCGTTGCCTAAATTTTTAAAGACGAAAAACCTTTTCAATTTTTGTATACTCTACTTACATTTCCTTATATCATTAGTTATGCATTTATAGATAAACTTTATTTCATTATAACTTTGTTTCAAAACTTCACCCACACTATTTTCCATAAAAGGTTTAGATTTTTCTGGGCTTCGGCTTACTTGAATTACGCTACGTCTTTAGACGTTTTGTGATTTAAGTGCCGGTCACGAACTAAATTTTGGGTCGTGACAAAGTTGGTATCAGAGCGTTAGGTTTAACCTTGTTTTGAGTCTGGGTTTGACTATGTGGAGTCAGGGCGTATATATTTCGGAACCTAGGCTTGACCTTACAGAACTTAGACTTGAACTGGGGGATATTAGACCCGAACTTTCGTTATATAGGTTGACCCTGATTGATGGTGTAGGTGACTCAAGTAGAGTGATGTACCGTGCGTATGTTCCGCGGCATACTTACGATACGATACTCCGCTTAAGTGATTTTAGGATGTACATATCTTGAGACCTGTGATTTTTTTCATCCACATGATTATACATCCATTTGAGATCCTTGATTCTATTCGTTCCAATGATCATACTCTCATTGATTCCGTTCCTTCTTATGATCATGTATCCATTTTGGGATCTGTTGATTCCTTTCGTTCCTTTGATCTATTTTCATCGATACGTGCTTGAGGTTCCTGTCACCATGTTTGAGCGCAGATTGAGCTACTGCTAGTGATGCGGTTAGGGAGAGCTCATCATGGACGAGGACCGACCATCGTGTTTTTTCTGGTGACATGGGAACGTATCGATTTAGGGTTTGTGTAGTGACCTCTCATTTTATACGAGTGTTCGGTTTTACACCGGATGATCAGGCCATTGATAGAGGCTGTCATAAGGAGAGGACTGTTGATGTACAACCTATCTCAGAGATCGTGATGTTGTCTACCGTGCGGACGGATGCTCTTGCTGAGATTGATGGGATGTCGCTTCTAGAGTTTATGAGCTGAAACCATTGGAGCTTTCAGGAAGATATGTGAAAGGAGATAGCTAGTATATCTCGAGTTGAGCGACTGATATAATTCACCAGATTTGATGTGCCGATGCAGACTCGGTTGAGTTGAAGATTTCCAGTGTGAAGGATTTTATTCAGATCTAGAGTAGATCGATCAAGAGAGGACGTTGTTCGTCGGATAACCCGATGTGAGATCAGTAAGTTGACCAGTTTCAGATAAAAGGACCTCATCCAGATGCATTGTAAGATGATCGACAATGGACGAATATAGAGTATTACTCCGATGATTGGGATGAGTTCCCGAGGACGTGTCTGGCTAGATATATTTTACAGAGTGATGAAGATACCGAGTTCTTAATGTCGAGCCCGTGCGAGAGACTCCGGATTGACTGTAGCCAAGAACAATTGCAGTACGCAGATAGCATGACGTGACGTCGAAATGGACGATATAAAGACAAGTTGAACAAGAGGTTCGGGAGAGATGTTAACGAGCTTTTGTTACTCCCCGTTGAGATAAGAGATCTGGTATGTATACAGAGGCGTTGTGATATGGCTAGTTCCCAAGGAAATGCTGTGCTGAGAATGCAGATGTCCAGAAAACAAGAAAAGATTATGAAAGGGTACCAGCCTCCGTACAGTTCGGCATAGATGAGATCGAAAGAGACCTTGAGTCGGTGTCTACCAAGAAACTGCTGCGATAAGATTTGCACCGAGGATCAGTTGTGTCATGTGTATTCAGAGGGCCATAGGTTGATGCCAGTAACATGCTGCTTTACGAGTGGTCATACTAATTAGCCGAGAAATGACATGAGCAGTGCCAGAGCGGAATCGTTTCTGTTAGTACACCTGACCGGGACGACTATGCCGATAGATTACGAGATTGGTAATCCACGGAGAAAATGAGGATCCAGAGACAGAGCACGCCAGACCGTGAGCAGGAGGCAGGCGGATGTTCTTGTTCTGTGAGTTTTGGGCGCACCGGCTTTTTTCAACATTGTAGGAGGTATACCTCAATTTCATTTATTGTGATTTGTGTTTTTTGATTCGAATATCATGTTTATATAGCTTGGATTTGAGTTTTTATGATTGAGTTTCATGACATTGTTTTCGTGCACCATGGCTGCACCTATTGGATATTTTTTCTGGTGCACAGTTATTGCACTTGATTTATGTTTATACACTGCTACATAGGTTTGCGATTTGTGCATATCTATTGCACTTGATATCAGTTTTGTGCCTTGGCTGCACGTACTTATGATAGTGGATTTCGATACAATCGATTTGGTTTTTTCACTCGGTATAGATCGCATGTGCTTGCAGTGCATTGATACGTTTTTTGTTCACGCAGTTGCACACGTTTATGATTTTATGCACCTTGGTACACTTGGTGTTGTTTAATACGCATTTGAGATATTGTTGAGCTTACGTGCATTTGTTGCACCGGATTTATACTCCGTGCATTGTTGCACCAGATTTACGTTTTCGTACGCTTTGCTGCACTGAATGTTTTGTGCGGACCTGACGCACTTGGTTTGGATTTTCGCGCATATGAGGCTCATGATATGAGATTTTATGCACACCGGATGCACTTGATTGAGATTTTATTCGTGCATATTAGTTGCACTGGATTGAGATTTTCGTGCACTCTAGATGCGCTTGATATTGTTGTCATGCACACCTGTTGCACTTGACAGATATTTTCATGCACACCCGTTACGCCTTTTGAGGCTGATTTTGCTTTTGAGCACATTGTTTTCATGATGGGTACTATATTATGTAGTAGCCGAACAGGACTGATCTGAGGAAAGTACCTGAGTATTTTGCATGCATAAAAAGTTTAACAAGAGGTTTTCAAAAAGGAGCTATAGTCTCGCTATTTCCTACGTGTCCGCGAGCGACACGAACGTTTACAAAGGAAAACCTTTTGGGATATTTCAAAATGGCGGAACGTATATTTGAGCAAAACATATATATGAACGTATATTTATTACTTTACAAATGAGTGTCCGTCACTTGTGCCGTGAGTTACGCATCACACGGCGATTCAGAAAAGATTTTGCATGTGTTTTATTCAGTTTTAAGAGATTTTTCAAAGGATGTGTACTATATATATTATAGTATTCGACTAGTGTATATTGGATTTCAGTAGTAGATTTCGAGATATGTATCTCCATTGTAACTCCGATGATTGCGTGACGCTTAGCGGAGTTCGACCTTGAGTTTTATACTCGTTTTCATGCGCACACTATGCGCTGTGGTATTTCTGTATCTTTCGTGATTTCGGAGCCCCGTTGTTTTGAGCAGATTATTGAAATGTTTAAGTAATTGGGGATTTAAATTTAAATTCGGGGACTGAATTTATTTAACGGGGGAAGATTGTAACATTTCAGAAGTATAAAATATTATTGTTGGGATTTAATATTAAAATAATATATATCGCGAAAACTATTCGATTTGCGAATTTAGGGTTTTCGTAAAAAGGTATAAATACATATCAATAAATGGGAAATAATTAGAGATTATAATAATTTATTCATTTAAAAAAATATTTATCGGATTTGGCATTTTTATAATTTATTTTATATGAAGTTTAAATTAAAATTTGATTTGTGCTCTACTGTCACGACCCGAAATGGCACGTGACTGGCACTTGAATCATATAAAGTCTATAGGACCCCATCTAATTCAAGTAAGCCAAAAATCGCAGAAATCTAAACCATTTAAAAGAAGAAAGAAGGAAAAGTTTAGCTTTAATGCTTTAAATAACATAAGCCGAAGTATGCATTTTTAAAATCATCAAGTTCTTTCAAAAATTTCGGCAGAGTTTCCATTGTAAATACTGTCCCCAAAAGGGTACAACATGCATAATATCAATAAAGGCATCCCCAAGCGGGAGCTAGCTCTTCGTCAATTAACGGTCACAACCATGCAAGCAATATAATATACAACGCCGAAGGACGAGAATCAAAACTCAAAAGGAAACTCAAAATCATCAAGAAAACCATAATAATACAACGCGCAACTCTAAGGTCGAAAGAATATACACTGGTCATCTAAGTCAATCAAATATACAAGCCTGGTTGATGGAGTCTTACTAGGTACAACTGAATATAAATAAAAGGTACAATGGTGGTCAAGCTGCAAGTGAACCCACCTACCAAAGCAATCACCCGGAATGAAAGCAGTGTGCCAGCAAAGCCGCAACAAAACCTGTACGGGAAAACCTGCAAGAACTGTGGCACAACGGGGGTGTGTTGCCAACTCGTGAGTAGAAAACATCACATAGCAGAAATCGTATGTATGACTCAGTCCTAGGTCAATACGATCAGTAATATACATCCTCAAAGATAATATAGCCTGAAGCATAATATAAAGGCAATGGTAAACATCTATGCATAAGTGTAATCCCATATGCTCGTGTTAGTTCCTCAGATAGCAACATATCATAAATATGAGGTATGAATGTGTAATAATGAAAACAGAAGACATCATGAATGAGAAAACTGTTTTCTTAATATAGTGTGCTTTCTATATAAACATTTAAGTATCATCAATGAAATCATCAGAAAATCAGTGTCAAGTATCGACACAAAATATATGTCTTAAATCCCAATATCTCAATATTTCAGGCTCCGGCTATCCGGACTGGCCTGTATCATCAAATCTCAATATCTCAGGCTCCGGCTATCAGGACTGGCCTGTATCATAAATCTCAATAAAATCACTGGACAGCAATGCTCCCCTATCATAGGCTCAAACGCCATCCTGTGCGATCTTCTCGCCCCGAGGTACCGCAACGGGTCCACCATGCACCCACAGACGGTTCATATCCTCCTCGAATCGGGTGTATAATATCACTCAAGAGCCGAGAAAACTCATGGTGGACATATCACAATCATAACATGAGAAAGCCACACTTTTATCTTTCAAAATGATAATTAAGTTTATTAAATCTTGCGGTTTCTCCAAATCCAGAAATCTCATGGAAAATCCGAAATCCAAAATGAAAAGTCAATAATAATGAATACTGGGCTACGGCAATCCGGACTGGCCCTTATAATATTGCATGACTAATGAATATAAAAATATGCACGAAATATCAAGCAATGAATCCAATATGAACTAACATATAAAACAATAACATATAGGAACTATCAGCTACCAAGCTATGTCAATGAAATAATATTCTCTAAAGTGTACGTGACATGGCAATTACCGATGATGATGTGTGTGAGCCGGAAAGAAAGTGTATGTGGAGCATACGCATCATCGGTAATGGTGCCGGTGTCCTGACAGCATGGTTTCCAAATCACTAAAGTACACTATAAACATGCAATGCGATGATAACAACATAATAAATGGCAAATGAATAGTAAATGCAACAATAATATGCGGAACATGAATAATAATGTAACAATAAAGAATCTACATTTCTATATATGTGTCATACGGTTTTGCCATTTGAAATAATACGAATCATGGTGTTTTGAAAATAAGGGCTACGCTGTTTTTTAAGAAAAGGTACAACCTTTGAAATATTCGTAGAATCTCTTGGCCTGTCTTTAAAATACTCACGAATCGTTAGTTTTGAAATAGGTATGACTCGAGTCTAGTCTAACATCTACAAGTAAACTACAGGACTAAACTAACAGACTAATTGAAGGGTAAGGAAAACCACCTAAGACTGAGTCGATATATGCATATATATAATAGTCAGTGATCCCGCCTCAAAAGTATCCCATACGATACACTATATAATATGTCATCCTCGAGTCAAGAGTGCGGATCTATCATCAATAAATAGCAGGTACGGTAAATCCGTCGTACGACATCACAAATCTGGGTACGGGTCAAACTCACATTTATCTCAATATTCAACTGGTATCCTTATCATAACATATCATGAACCTGGGGTATTGATCTAAGTCTAGTACAATACTAATACCATCTACATATATATATGCGTGTGTATGAAACACAACGCCCAAGGACCCTCTATAATATCATGTCTGTAACCCTTCGAAAATCGTTTAGGCAGTTTTTCTGTAATCGGCTAATTTTTCGGCTTTTTCCGTAAAAAGTTAAAATAGATATTTTTCATTGCAGACCTAATTATACAAAATTTAGATAAGATATTACTATAATTTTGTCACTAAAATGTCACTTAAAATTTTCTAGTTAAATAAAAAAAAATTGTAATTAATTATTTTTTTATTATTTTAAGCTTTTAAAAATACATTAAATTAGTGATAAATACAAATTTAATTAGGTAAATTACACACTTAGGAAATATTATAAAATAAAATTTAGTGTTAATAAAATTGTATCATGACTTTGCATGATTTTAGTTCTATGGTTCAAGAATTTAATCAAAAAATGAATTTAAATGAGGTTTTTTGTGTAAAATTGATGTGAGAGCATTAAATGAACTTGTGAATGACATTTTGTGTAGAATTTTCCACACTTCTCCTCACTCTCCTCCTCTCTTTACCTCAGGCTGAAACCTTGAGCTGCAGCCCCCCATTTTCCCCCTCACTTCATGCTTCTAAAATCATGATAAAATCAAGAAAAATCCAAAAAATTATACCATTTTCTTCATAGATTCAAACCAAAACCCTAATCCATCCTTTCCCTAACCCTAATTAGTTAGAGAAGCGGAGAAAGGAGGCCACTTTGGATGCTTAGTGCAAGTTGGGGATTCACTTGGGAGGTATAAATCCTAAACTAGTTGTTAATTTGTAGTTTAATAAAGCTAGTTTAGTATTTTGAAGTGATTAATTTCATTGTAATGGTTAGTTTTGAAATTTCAAGAAAGGGATTTGATTTTGAAATAGGGTTTGTAGCATGGTTGATGGATTAAGTTAGGGCTTTGGTTATCTAATTGGTTAGAGTGGTTAATCGTGCGATGTTACGCTCGCTAAATCGATAAATTTCGATGTTTGCATTGTATCGGTATGCTTTTTGCTTACCAGATTTTTATAAAAATTAGAATGCGATCAAATTGCGTTATGTTAGCGATATAATTAGCTTCGTATAGGACTATTAGAGTGCGCGAACGTGGGGTTTCGTCTAGTCGGGTTGTAGTTTTGCCGATTTCCCCGAAATGACGATTCTAGTTAAAGATTAGCGATTTTCGTGCGTTTTCCCGCGCACCGAGTGTATGCTATGTTTAATTCGAGAGCGTCGATAATTGTATATTGTGACTTGCATCGTTTTAGGTTTTGTAATCTTATGCAAGGTGTTGTACAAATATAGGATCGGTCGGGGAAACATCGGACACGACACGTAAAGGCAAGGCGGTGGTCGGATCGGATTAGCGAGGATTTCAGGTGAGTAGATGCATTCATCTATGGGGGAATCGTCTGAATGGCGCGAGGCGCCCCCCTAGTTAGGATTACCCTACTTTTTGCAAGATTTATTTTGTTAGCTAGCTTATCCATTCATGTACACTGCATACCCTTATAGCGAACAGTATATTAAATTGCTTGGACATTCATCTATACTTATGCGATATCACTTCGTAGGACACGAACACCGTTACCATTGGCATCAGCTGCACGCGCACTATTCATGTGACACACACGCCTTTGGTAATTGCCATGCCACGTGCACTATAGAACCTGTTTAACTTAGTATCGCCAGTTGCATTCATACATGATATATGAAATTGCATAGCTTGCTTATACCTCGCATTATCATCATATTTACATAGATTCTATCCAAAATTCACATCATATACATTGATATCATAGACATTTATCATATTTAACATGTGGACACTATGATTTTCTTGAGGATTTCTGTTTTTCTGTGATTTCTGGATTTTTGGGGAAAAACCGCAAGAATTTAACAAAAGCTTGTATTTATCATTTTTAAAACAAAGTTGCGGTTTTCTCGTGATGTATGTGCCATCCACCATGAGTTTTCATGTTTTCTGTTGGATTTCGAGACCCGATTCGAGGAGTGGATGAACCGTCTCGGGTACATGGTGGGCCCGGTATGGTACCCCGGGGCAAGAAGATCGAGTTGTAGACGATGAGCCTGGCAGGGGAAGACTACCTACCGATGATGTCTGGCGCGGCAGATATCCGGAGGATACCGACCGTTGTCATGAGATTTATGATATGGGCCGATCCGGATTGACGGAGCCCGATATTGAGACAGATATGATTCCTATTTGGTGTCGATGCTTGACACGAGTTTTCAGATGATTTCTTGATGGTACTTAGCTATTATACAGATATTCATTTTCTAAAGTTAAGAATTCAATACCCTTAGCATTTAAAACACTTAAAGACTTAATAATGACATTGCATACCTGTGCATGCATACTAGAGATATTATATCACATATGGACATGCATGTTGTGGTGCATTGCGTGTATTCTTACGATTGACTTATTAGATGTTATATTCTACTCACGAGCTGGCAACTCACCCCCGTTGTGCCACAGTGTCTTGCAGGTCGGACTCATCAGTCTTGTAGCGGCGGCTATCTTATTATCAGCTCCTTTTGCGCAGACTCGCGACATCGCCCGTAGGTGGGTTGCGAGCACACTTTATTTCTTTTGCTTTATCATTGTATCTAGTATTCTCCATCTACCACTTTATTTGTATATGCGACCTAGTGATGAGACTGAGAGATTTGTATATTTGTGGTTTCTTTTGGGTCGAGCTCACTTGAGCCGGCGTTGTGTTTTCTGATATTTTGCGTTTCTTTATGCTCTTTTCTTGATATGGTTATTATATTGCATGTGGTTGTGATCCGCATTGGGCGAAGAGCTAGCTCCCGCTTGGGGATGCCATTTTATGATTACAGGTTTATTATCTTGTTGTACCCATTTTGGGGGATAGAAAATACAGGGGAGACTCTGCCGAAATTTTCTTAAATCTATGATGTTTTTAAAAAGGGATTCTATGCAACTTAGTTGATTTAAAAACCGTTTTCATTTAAGGTTTTCCTTCACTCTCTTTTGTTTTTGGGTTAGATTTTCTGGGCTTTGGCTGACTTAGGTTACGGTACGCCTTTAGACGTCTCGTAATCTAAGTGCCAGTCACGTTCCGTACTTTCGGGTCGTGACAAAGTTGGTATCAAAGCGTAGGTTTTACCTTTCTGAGTATAGGACGACCTTGGTAGATGGAGTAGGTGACTTAAGCAGAGTGGCGTAGCGTGGGTATGATCCGCGGCATACTTACGATACGGTACTCCGCCTAAGTAACCTTAGGACATAATTGCTTGTATTTCCTTTCTTGATTCCTTGCATTCCTTGATTCAATTGCAATGTCCTTATCAGTCCTGTTTCTTATTCCAGTTTCGATGCCGCCAAAGACTACGAGAGCTCAACGGGCTGCCGCTAGGGATGAGATTCGAGCGGGCTCGTCTGCGGCGAGGATCGAGCAGGAGGATACGCCTATCCCTCAGGGTCATACTGATCCGCATTATCCTGACCGTATTGCTAGATTAGAGGCCGGCATGCTAGAGTTGCGACAGATGATGGGATCTTTAGTTGAGTCCAGCCGGGCACAGAGATCCGAGGACGTTCCTTCCACCGCACAGACCACGATCGTACCTGCTGCACAGATGGTCACTCCTGCTGCTACTACGGAGACTATCCCTATTTCACTACAGGAGTTCATGAGATTGAGACCTCCAGCTTTTACCGGTACAGATGCGACAGAGGACCCACAGGCTTTTCTTGATAGGATGGCTCAGATTTTCCGTTCGTTGAGGTGTTCTGATGATAGATTGGCGGAGTTTGTGAGTTTTCGTCTGGAGGGTCTTGCCCAGACATGGTACGATTCAGTAGAGAGAGGCTGAGCTGCAGGTCTGCCTTCTATGACCTGGGATGAGTTTACAGCTGCATTTCTTGCCCGTTTTCTTCCGGAGAGTGTCCGAGATGCTCGAGCCCGTAGTTTTGAGTCTTTGCGCAAGACCCCTAGGATGACGGTGTCGGAGTATGATATACAGTTTACCCAGTTGTCTCGATATGCTCCGTACCTAGTCGACACAGAAGAGAAGAGAATAAAGAGGTTTGTGCGAGGGCATGATACACAGCTATTCCTCGCCATCGGCACCCAGCACTTTGATACATACACAGCCGCGATGGATGCAGCCTTACTTTTGGAGGAGCGTATTTCTGAGACTCCGGTCGTTTCTGGGCCGAAGAGGATCCGTACTGATACGCCAGCTCACCGGCAGATGGGCAGACACCGCGATAGATTATTTCCGGGAGATGGTGGAGGCAGAGGATTGAGACGAGGTCAGTTATTTGGTTCATATCCACAGACCCAGCAGTCGTCTCCAGGATGTTTTCGGTGCGGAAGTCAGTACCACCGTGTCAGAGACTGTACCATGGGACGCCAGGGCGCGGCGACAGTTCCGCATGTGACTTTACCACCCTCACCACCTTCTCAGAGAGCTTTACTTCCTACTCCTGATGATGCTTCACGCCAACCAGATGCTTCTAGAGGCCGTGGGCGCGGCGGTCCGGTTCAGAGAGGACGAGGCGACAGAGGCAGAGGCCGAGGTAGAGGCAGAGGACAGCCAGCTATTAGTGGTGGGCAGGCCCGAGTGTTCGCGTTGACTCCTCAGGATGCACAGGCATCCAATGCCGTCGTGACAGGTACTCTGCCAGTATGTTCTTTTGATGCACGGGTATTATTTGATCCAGGCTCCACACATTCCTATGTATCCACGTATTTTGCACCGAGGTTGGGCCGAGAGTCTTCTCCGTTAGATCAGCCGCTTGTCGTTATTACCCCGGTAGGCGAGTCTTTTGTTGCCCGTTTTGTGTACCGATCGTGTTCCGTTCGTATCGGGGACAGAGATTCTTCAGTTGATTTGATTCTCCTCGATATGCTTGACTTTGACGTTCTTCTTGGTATGGACTGGCTAACAACCTGTTATGCATCCGTGGACTGCCGTGAAAAGGCAGTCAGATTCAGTTTTCCTGGTGAGCCGGTTCTTATTATTCAGGGAGATCGTAGTGCTACCCTTCCCAGCATGATTTCATCTCTTCGCGCTGGTCAGCTCTTAAGGAAAGGGTGTCAGGGATTCTTAGCATATGTTTGTGATACTAGCTCCACAGAGGTTCCGTTGGACCAGGTCCTAGTTGTGAGAGAGTTTCCTGATGTATTCCCTGACGAGCTGCCTGGTCTGCCACCAGAGCGCGAGATTGAGTTCTGTATTGACTTGATCCCTGGCACGGGGCCTATCTCTATACTGCCTTATCGGATGGCCCCGGCGGAGCTGAGAGAGCTAAAGGATCAGTTACAGGACTTGCTGGACAAAGGGCTTATCAGACCGAGTGTGTCACCTTGGGGTGCTCCCGTCTTGTTTGTTAATAAGAAGGACGGAAGTATGCGTTTATGCATTGATTATCGTCAGCTGAACCGGGTTACTGTGCGGAACAGATATCCCCTACCCCGCATTGATGACTTATTCGATCAGCTCCACGGTGCAGGGTTCTTCTCGAAGGTTGATTTATGATCAGGTTATCACCAGTTGCGGGTTCGGAAGGAGGATATTCCGAAAACCGCTTTCCGTACTCATTATGGTCATTATGAGTTTTTGGTGATGTCGTTCGGGCTCACCAATGCCCCGGCAGCATTTATGGATTTGATGAACCGTGTATTCAGGCCGTATCTCGATCAGTTCATCATTGTGTTCATTGAAGACATCTTGGTTTATTCTCGGAGCCCGGAGGAGCATGAGCAGCACTTACGTATCACATTACAGACTTTGAGGGAGCATCAGCTGTTCGCCAAATTCTCCAAGTGCGCATTCTGGCTAGACAGTGTCGACTTCTTGGGTCATGTGGTGACGAGAGACGGTATTTGTGTGGACCCGAAGAAGATCGAGGCAGTTCAGCGTTGGCCTAGACCAGTATCAGTTACAGAGGTTCGCAGCTTTCTAGGTCTGGCCGGCTACTATCGACATTTCGTCCAGGATTTCTCCCGCATTGCTGCATCTTTGACCGGGTTGACCCGGAAGGGGGTTCCTTTTGATTGGACCCAGGCATGTAAGGATAGCTTCCAGCAGTTGAAGACTCGTCTGACTACTGCACCAGTGTTAGCATTGCCTTCAGGATCAGGCGGGTTCGTGGTATATTGTGATGCTTCTCGAGTGGAGCTGGGATGTGTATTGATGCAGCACGACAGAGTTATCGTGTATGCTTCTCGGCAGCCGAGGAAACACGAGCAGAACTACCCCACACATGATTTAGAGATGGCTGCAGTGGTATTTGCACTTAAGATCTGGAGACATTACCTATACGGTGAGTCGTGCCAGATATTCACTGACCATAAGAGTTTGAAGTATATCTTCCAACAGCGAGACCTGAACCTGAGACAGCGCCGTTGGATGGAGTTGGTGAAGGATAATGACTGCGAGATTTTATACCATCCGGGCAAGGCGAATGTGGTGGCAGATGCTTTGAGTAGGAGGCCCGGAGGTAGCTTATCTTGTTTGAGCGCAGTACAGATGCAGTCGACGGCGGATTGGCAGGTTTTATGTGATAGCAGAGTGCAGTTCGAGTTTACTCCTACAGGGGGACAGCTGGCCCATTTCAGAGCATGCCCACAGTTACTTGACCGTATCCACGAGGCACAGTCCGGCGATGCCCGTACATTAGAGATTATTGAGCAGATTCGGCAGGGCAGAGTTTCCGAGTTCATGATTGATGATCAGGGGATACTTCGATTTGGGACTCGACTGTGTGTGCCAGATTCAAAGGGACTGAGGCATGATATTCTCGAGGAGGCACATAGATCAGTATACAGTGTGCATCCGGGTTCCACCAAAATGTACCGTGATTTGAGAGAGGTTTACTGGTGGGACGGGATGAAGAAGGATATTACAGACTTTGTGTCGAGATGCCTGACTTGTCAGCAAGTCAAGGCCGAGCACCAGAGGCTAGCCGGCGAGTTACAGCCTTTACCCATCCCTGAGTGGAAGTGGGAGCAGGTCTCCATGGACTTCATTGTGGGTCTACCCAGGACCAGTCGAGAGTATGACTCTATTTGGGTGATTGTGGATCGACTGACGAAAGCGGCTCACTTTTTGCCAGTGAAGACCACTTTTGGATTTTCTCAGTACGCCCAGGTTTATATTGATGAGATAGTGCGACTACATGGTGTTCCGACTTGCATCGTGTCCGACCGTGGCACCCAGTTTACCAGCCGATTGTGGCAGAAACTTCAGGAAGCATTGGGCACCCGATTGAGTTTTAGCACAGCCTTTCATCCGCAGACTGACGGTCAGTCGGAGCGTACTATTCAGACTCTTGAGGACATGCTCAGAGCTTGTGTTTTAAATTTCGGTGGTAGCTGGGATCGTCATTTGCCTTTGATCGAGTTTTCCTACAATAATAGCTTCCAGGAGACGACTCAGATGGCACCTTTCGAGGCTTTATATGGGAGGAGATGTCGATCGCCTGTGTGTTGGACAGAGCTTAGGGAGAGCAGTATTTTAGGGCCACAGATTGTACAGGAGACGACCGAGAAGATACAGCTGATTCGAGACAGGATGAGAGTAGCACAGAGCAGGCAGAAATCATATGCTGACAGGCGCCGTTGCCGACTCGAGTTCGCTGTTGGCGATCATGTTTTCCTGAAGGTCTCTCCGATGAAAGGTGTGATGAGATTTGGGCGGAAAGGGAAACTGAGTCCTTGATATGTTGGTCCTTTCGAGATCCTAGAGTGTGTTGGTCCAGTCGCTTATTGGTTAGCTCTTCCGCCCAGCTTCCCCGATGTTCACCCCGTATTCACTGTCTCGATGCTCCGCAAGTACCTTCATGATCCTTCCCAGGAGATTCAGCACCAAACGATCCAGTTAGAGCATGATCTTTCTTTCACCGAGCAGCCGGTGGTCATTTTGGATCGGCAGGTGAAGAAATTGAGGTCGAAGGTTATACCGTCCGTCAAGGTTCTTTGGCGTGGCCCGAACAGCGAGGAGGTCACCTGGGAGACCGAGGTCGAGATGAGGAAGAGATATCCCCATCTTTTTGAAGGTACGCGTAGTTAAATTATAAATTCGGGGACCGAATTTCTTTAAGGGGGGAAGATTGTAACCCTTCGAAAATCGTTTAGACAGTTTTTCGGTAATCGGCTAATTTTTCGGCTTTTTCCATAAAAAGTCAAAATAGATATTTTTCATTGTAAACCTAATTATACAAAATTTAGATAAGATATTACTATAATTTTGTCACTAAAATGTCACTTAAAATTTTCTAGTTAAATAAAAAAAAAATTGTAATTAATTATTTTTTTTATTATTTTAAGCTTTTAAAAATACATTAAATTAGTGATAAATACAAATTTAATTAGGTAAATTACACAATTAGGAAATATTATAAACTAAAATTTAGTGTTAATAAAATTGTATCATGACTTTGCATGATTTTAGTTCTATGGTTCAAGAATTTAATCAAAAAATGAATTAAAATGAGGTTTTTTGTGTAAAATTGATGTGAGAGCATTAAATGAACTTGTGAATTACATTTTGTGTAGAATTTTCCACACTTCTCCTCACTCTCCTCCTCTCTTTACCTCAGGCCGAAACCTTGAGCTGCAGCCCCCCATTTTCCTCCTCACTTCATGCTTCTAAAATCATGATAAAATCAAGAAAAATCCACAAAATTATACCATTTTCTTCATAGATTCAAACCAAAACCCTAATCCATCCTTTCCCTAACCCTAATTAGTTAGAGAAGTGGAGAAAGGACGCCACTTTGGAGGCTTAGTGCAAGTTGGGGATTCACTTGGGAGGTATAAATCCTAAACTAGTTGTTAATTTGTAGTTTAATAAAGCTAGTTTAGTATTTTGAAGTGATTAATTTCATTGTAATGGTTAGTTTTGAAATTTCAAGAAACGGATTTGATTTTGAAATAGGGTTTGTAGCACGGTTGATGGATTAAGTTAGGGCTTTGGTTATCTAATTGGTTAGAGTGGTTAATCGTGCGATGTTACGCTCGCTAAATCGATAAATTTCGATGTTTGCATTGTATCGGTATGCTTTTTGCTTACTAGATTTTTATAAAAATTAGAATGCGATCAAATTGCGTTATGTTAGCGATATAATTAGCTTCGTATAGGACTATTAGAGTGCGCGAACACGGGGTTTCGTCTAGTCGGGTTGTAGTTTTGTCGATTTCCCCGAAATGACGATTCTAGTTAAAGATTAGCGATTTTCGTGCGTTTTCCCGCGCACCGAGTGTATGCTATGTTTAATTCGAGAGCGTCGATAATTGTATATTGTGACTTGCATCGTTTTAGGTTTTGTAATCTTATGCATGGTGTTGTACAAATATAGGATCGTTCGGGGAAACATCGGACACGGCACGTAAAGGCAAGGCGGTGGTCGGATCGGATTAGCGGGGATTTCAGGTGAGTAGATGCATTCATCTATGGGGGAATCGTCTGAATGGCGTGAGGAGCCCCCCTAGTTAGGATTACGCTACTTTTTGCAAGATTTATTTTGTTAGCTAGCTTATCCATTCATGTACACTGCATACCCTTATAGCGAACAGTATATTAAATTGCATGGACATTCATCTATACTTATGCGATATCACTTCGTAGTACACGAACACCGTTACCATTGGCCTCTGCTGCACGCGCACTATTCATGTGACACACACGCCTTTGGTAATTGCCATGCCACGTGCACTATAGAACCTGTTTAACTTAGTATCGCCACTTGCATTCATACATGATATATGAAATTGCATAGCTTACTTATACCTCGCATTATCATCATATTTACATAGATTCTATCCAAAATTCACATCATATACATTGATATCATAGACATTTATCATATTTAACATGTGGACATTATGATTTTCTTGAGGATTTCAGTTTTTCTGTGATTTCTGGATTTTTGGGGAAAAACCGCAAGAATTTAACAAAAGCTTGTATTTATCATTTTAAAAACAAAGTTGCGGTTTTCTCGTGATGTATGTGCCGTCCACCATGAGTTTTCATGTTTTCTGTTGGATTTCGAGACCCGATTCGAGGAGTGGATGAACCGTCTCGGGTACATGGTGGGCCCGGTATGGTACCCCGGGGCAAGAAAATCGAGTTGTAGACGATGAGCCTGGCAGGGGAAGACTACCTACCGGTGATGTCTGGCGCGGCGGATATCCGGAGGATACCGACCGTTGTCGTGAGATTTATGATATGGGCCGATCCGGATTGACGGAGCCCGATATTGATACAGATATGATTCCTATTTGGTGTCGATGCTTGACACGAGTTTTCAGATGATTTCTTGATGGTACTTGGCTATTATACAGATATTCATTTTCTAAAGTTAAGAATTCAATACCCTTAGCATTTAAAACACTTAAAGACTTAATAATGACATTGCATACCTGTGCATGCATACTAGAGATATTATATCACATATGGACATGCATGTTGTGGTGCATTGCGTGCATTCTTACGATTGCCTTATTAGATATTATATTCTACTCACGAGCTGGCAACTCACCCCCGTTGTGCCACAGTGTCTTGCAGGTCGGACTTATCAGTCTTGTAGCGGCGGCTATCTTATTATCAGCTCCTTTTGCGCAGACTCGCGACATCGCCCGTAGGTGGGTTGCGAGCACACTTTATTTCTTTTGCTTTATCATTGTATCTAGTATTCTCCATCTACCACATTATATTGTATATGCGACCTAGTGATGAGACTGAGAGATTTGTATATTTGTGGTTTCTTTTGGGTCGAGCTCACTTGAGCGGGCGTTGTGTTTTCTGATATTTTGCGTTTCTTTATGCACTTTTCTTGATATGGTTATTATATTGCATGTGGTTGTGATCCGCTTTGGGCGAAGAGCTAGCTCCCGCTTGGGGATGCCATTTTATGATTACAGGTTTATTATCTTGTTGTACCCATTTTGGGGGATAAAAAATACAGGGGAGGCTCTGCCGAAATTTTCTGAAATCTATGATGTTTTTAAAAAGGGATTCTATGCAACTTAGTTGATTTAAAAACCGTTTTCATTTAAGTTTTTCCTTCACTCTCTTTTGTTTTTGGGTTAGATTTTCTGGGCTTTGGCTGACTTAGGTTACGGTACGCCTTTAGACGTCTCGTAATCTAAGTGCCAGTCACGTTCCGTACTTTCGGGTCGTGACAATGTCGTATCTCATAATACGAACCAAAACATATCACCGATCTCATGGCACCATGCCCAATCTCATGGACTCATCTCCAAATACCATATACTATCCTCATCATCCATGTATATGTATACATATATATATATATACACACACACACACACATACACAGTCCCATGCCTGTGTGTGTGTGTATACATATCCCCATATACGCACAAGTAATAAAAGTATGCAAGTGTGTGTGTGTGTGCGCGTGTATGCAAATTACTACTCTAGGGTCCGCGACTAATAAACTAACTAAACACTAACTTACAAGTACACTATACTAACCCAAATTCATTTCATATCACATCCGTATATATATATATATATATATATATATATAATATAATATAATTATAACGCATTCGCGTTCTATATTACGAAACTGCGGGGTGCTATACGCCATCCACCCGACTTCCCCCGTAGATATATATCTACTCACCTTGATCCTCGCTTGCTGGTGTCGATGACGCCACTCTCTCCTCGTCGTCTCGAAATCCACGTGGGGGTACGTACATGTCAACATATATCGTGTCGCATAAATATCCAATTCAAAACCGAAACGACACTCTAAAAGCCTATCGGTTAGAACCTACGGACTACGCATGCAAGAATAACCAACAACTCTAGACGATTGACGTATAAACGTGAATCGACCGAGTCAAACCCAAATACTAAAATCCAAGTTAAAACGAAACCGTAAAACAATGAAACAACTCAAGAAAATGGTCCCAGATTTTACCCTACGTGTAATTAGCCAATTTTGCATTAGGGAGGGGTCTATTTTACTGGAGATAAAGCCCTGGACCAAGGACGAATCAATTTGGAAGTACTAAGGCCACAATTTGCAGTCCAAATGCTTAAATCTATGGCCTGGGTAGGGTGTTTGAGGCTAGGGTTTCAGTGGTAGCTTCCTAGGTGCCTGCATGACTCCCTGTGTTTGCTAAATAATTCCTAGTGTCCCCGGGTGTTAGTAGATCTCTAAATAAGCTCACAATTTCCACAAATTCCCGATATCGGGGTTTTTATGTTTGGGGTTTGGGGTTTAAGTCTATGGTTTAGTCCATAATACCATCACTACAGGGGTCGTATAGCCTCTACTAATCTCAATTACACCATTACAACTCACAAATCCCTCATACCCTAACTAGGAATTTCCAAACCCCACTAAACAACATTTAAACACTTCTAAACATATATGGAAGCTAAAGTGAATGTAATACTACTCTAATGGTGGAGAAATTAGCTCATTTGGCAACTCAAGAAATTTCTTGAGTTGCCCCAAGTGACCAAAATCCTTGCTTCTAGTGAGCTTGTGCACATTTTTAATGATGTCGGGATGATGTTTTGATGAGTTTTTAGTGGTGAAGTGAGTTGGTAGAGGGGAGAGGAGAAGGGGGCTGCCATGGTTGAGAGAGGAGAGAAAAATATGAAGAAATAATGAAGGGGAGAAATGCCAAGACTTAGGTTGACCCCTCACCACCCCTCTCTCTCTCTTGCCTATACCTCATATTCTAATCTTTTCTTTCCTTTTTCTTTTCTCTGTTTTCTTTTATCTTTTCTTTTCTTTTAAAACCCCAAAACAAATAACCATACACAAAAGAATCATGGTAGGAAAAATGTAACAAGCGTAAAAAAATGACATGGTGCATGTCATGTGCACAAATCCGGTTTAATGCTAGATTAGCGATATTTAATCGCGATTAGCATTATAATAGTGTATAATTAATTATAAAAATTCAGAATTTTTCTAAATCACATAAAACACCTCATTTCAGAAATTCCTATAATTTTCCAAATATTTTCCACTTTATCGGTATTTAATTATACCGCATTATTAAAATATTCATAATATTTATTATTAAATTATAAAAATTCCCAAAAATAATATTTTATTTTTTCTGAAATGTTACATCTACTAATCGCGATTAGGATAAATCCGTCATTTCAATTAATCATGGCTAGTGCACCATGACATGTTGCATTTTTGTTGCATGTTGTTTCATTTGTATTTGTTGATATCTAGCATTAAAAGAAAAGAAAAAGAAAGACAATTATTGAGGAGAGTGAGAGAGGGGACCAAATGATGGTATGGGAGCATGCCATGAGAGAGAGAGAGGATGGCCCAGTACCCTTTGACCTTTCATTCATCTCACCCTCATTTGTTTCTTCAACTCCTTCGTCATCTTCATCTCCTTCCTTATCCTCCCTCCACCTCCTCCACCTCCATGAATAACCTCAAAAACCTTGCTAAAACCCCACACCCCTTTCATTAAAAATGATCCTCACCTCTGTAGAAACCCAATGGTTGCTTCAAAGTTGGATTTTGAAGATTTGAGCAACTCAAGAATTTTCTTGAGTTCCCAAATGAGGTATTTCTTTCACCATTAGTGTAGTAATTGATTTCCTTTAGCTTCTATTTTAGTTTAGAATAGATTAAGTAAGGTTTAGTGATCTTGGAAAATTCCAAGTTGGGCTTAGGGTTTGATTTGAATTGAGATGGTGCAATTGAGCTTTAGTAGTGACCTTAAACCCCGGTAGTGTTAATCTTGTAGACTAAAACTGAGATAAAACCCCAAGACTTAGACTTTAGAAACTTTTCGTGTCGGTTTGTGAGTATTGTGAGCCTACAGGAAATCTGGAACAATTTAGGAACTTTTTAAGACAATCAAACAACCCAGAGACCAAGATGGACCCCTATAAGACCACTATCAAAAGACGAGACCCAAAATCCATGATAAATCCGAGCAGGCCGGATTTAGGGGTGATGTCGACGGGTCATTTGGGGGTTTTGGTGTTAGAATTTGTTCTGTAGCTTACATACCCCATATACTACCCCACTGTATTGCTTGTTTAGCCAATTTTTACTTGAGACTAAATCTGGAACCATTTTCTTGAGTTGTTGTTTTGGTTTTGTGACTTTTATTGACTTGAACTTTGGATATTGTGTTTTGTCTCGGTCACTTGACGTTTGTTCGTCGATATCGGGAGTTGTTGGGTTATTCTTGCATGCGTAGACCATAGGTTTTAACCTATGTGTGATTCGTGTGCCATTTTGATTTTCATGCGCGATTTCTGTTTATGATACTATGTGTTTATATATGTAGGCACCCTCATGTAGACTTTGAACAACAAGGAAGAACGTGGAGACATCGACTTCGGCAAGTAAGGATCAAAGTGAGTAGATTTATATCTACAGGAGAAGTCGGGTGGATGGCATATAGCACCCCCGCAACCATTGATATGCATAATTTGAAGACAAGATATGCCACGACTTAAGGTTATAATTAGTGGTTTTAGGGAGAAATGATATGATAGAACGGATGCCTCGAATTGATATATATAGAATGTGGTTGGAGAAACTGTTGGATATAGTGCCCTCAGAGTCAATTATTGGATCACAGGTACGTGATTGCAATGATTGAGGGAGGACCTATACCGGTAGAACAGTCTTACTCAAGATGATAGCATGCTATCTGGTTTATCTTTATCATGCTGTACTGCTTTAGGTGACCTTACAGGTCACTATTGCGCGTTGATAGAGCCCTTAGGATTCTTGCTTGACAGCAAGCAGTATGATGGCGAACATATACGTGGGAGCTGGTAGTCTATAAGCACATCCTTAAAAGGTCCCTAGTCGTAAGAGTTTCGAGACAGGGCATCGATACTCCAGAGTAGACTAGTGTATACAGTCGAGACCCCGACGAGGGGCGGTGGCCGGTCTCACAAGCCACTGGTGTCAGTTGGTTCACCTAAGATGTTTACAGGTGCTCATTGGGTTATGAGTACACCGGACATGACTCGCCGGGAACATGCTAGTTGGTCTTATACCTGACGGTAGATAGCAGTTCCCTGGTGACATGTGTACATGTTAGTTCATCGACCTGAGATCGTCATTTGTCTCGTGTGAGTTCCCACTGTACTTTGATTACTACACTACCACGGCTCAAAGGAGTCATGCAAACAGGTTTTAGTTGGGTACAGTCCCGAGCCACATGGAGGCAGTGAGCGGATCTGCAGGGGTTCGTCTCTCCCGGTATTGGGGGTGAGGTCGCGCTGTGTCTAGGAGAGCCATTACATGAAGTCCTTGGCCAAGGCAGGAGATTTACTGGTAGATATTCCAGTAGTATCTCTGGGTGTTCTGGGCTACACTCCGACACGACTTGTACCGCTTTTGGGGGTCTGACTTTTACCAACCCCCTAGGCCCGCCATGCGATGCTCATAGACAAACGGACCAGACTGTACGGATATTATCACTGACAGGCTCAGCAGGGTGTGAGGATGAGTTCGCTCATCGACGTCCCTTTTGGTCAATACCTGGTAGCCCGTTACGTATGGCTAATACCTTTGACGTGCTAGTGGTTAAATCCACAACCAAAGTGTTGACGAGTCTTTAGAGTCTCCCACAGACAGTTTCTCAAGTTTCGGGCGAAACGCTGTACAGGCCGTAAGGAGATATGGCAGGGTTCGATCATATACGTGCGGTATTGCATGGATCGTGATCGGACGGATTATACTAGCGGGCTTTGGTTTAAGCCGGATCCTAGTATTGTACAGTGTAGATTTTGTCTCTTTGCATTTGTATTCAGTCGGAATACAAATGCGGGTATGTATATACGGTCGCGGGGTTTTCCTGTAATTTATTACGAGATCAGTTTTTTGAAGTTGCCAGTTTGCATTCCGTTTCAGCCAGTTTTCCTTTCTTCCTTTCGTTGGCTGATATTTGATGGAGGGGCTAATTTGCAAATATGCAAATTAGCAATTGTGTAGGGTTTATTTGTAAATGATGGATTATGATGGATATAGCATCTTTTCTTTTTCTAGTGATCATGGTTTTGCATTAATGATTAAGGATTTGAGATTGGATTGATTTGGATTATGATGTGAGGCTTGCTTTTGGGTTATGGTCACCTTTTCCTTTTCCTACACTCACCTCCCTTGTTGATTTTTCCCTCCACCATATTGGTATATGCCGGCCACATTCTTGTGGGGATAGGAGAGATTTTTTTGTGTGGGGAAATTTCTTCATCTCATTCTTTGCTTGCTACACTATTCCTCACCTCTCTCCAAAGTTCATATTTCTTCACCTCCATCATTATGGCAACTTCTCAACTCCAATGAGACAAAGCTTTCTACACTTCATCTACAGTATTCTTAGGCACGTCGACTCGCCAACTTCGTGTCCGAGTTGCCTCGGTCCATAGGTGGGAGCCCGTAAAAAGAATCGGCAGTGTGGTGCCCTTTACGACGAGGAGATGAAGACCGGAGATTCCGCGAGGAGATCAGGATGGAGGCCAAAGACCGAAGGACACGGATCGCTCGGTATATCTCTCTACCCTTTCTCTTTTGCTAGCATTAGGTTAATGGCCCGATCCGGGTTTATAGTACACGGTAGCGCCGGTTTTCTAGTTTTGAAAAAGTTTCGTTTCCGCATTTTGGCCTCGGAATGATGGCCGGGGCGCTGCCGTGCACTTACACTGGTATCAGAGCCACGCCATTAACCTAGTCTAGCTTGCTCTAACGTGTTTACAAGTTCCATCGAACGGATTTTCCAAAAACCGCATTTTCATGTCGCACTTTCTGTTGAATTTTTCCTTGCTCTAAAAAATATTTGGTATATTGGAAAAATACGTGCAGGGTTTTTTGAGAATTCTGTGAAAATTTGGTCGGCTGATATTACTGTAGCGCGGCGGATCAGCTGCCAGAACCATGTTTTGGCCGCGGATCCGCCGCCTTTTTGTGGCCAAACTACACCAAATTTCTACAGTGGCTCTCTGACATAGAAATAAGGTTTCTGGTATATTCTTTTTGGGCCAAGATGTTTTTGAGTGCTACAGTTGTGCTTGGGGCCCACTTCGGGAAATTTTGTCGATCGAAAATTTTAAACATGTTAGTTCACAGTATTTACATTATATCTGCGACCGTGAATGTCATTTGATCGGTAAATCCTGTCTAATTGCTATAGTTCTTTTAGACGGATTTGCGTATGTGACATTCACGTTGATGTTCTGTGTTGTGCTGTGATGTTGCGGATTTGTCGTGGTGGATAGCATGGACGCAATGTTAGTACAATTTGGTTATATATGTATATTTGATATTGCGGGGCGAGCGTCAGACATGTGGACTGCCGTTACTGCCTGTTTGTATATTATTCTTTTGGGGCACGACCGGGCTGAGGTCGATATACCCGTTGTATATATTTTACTTTCTGAACTAGGATTACCCCGCGGTGGGGTGCACGGATAGCTGGGTTCTAGAGGGCAACGGGCCCGCATCTCATGGCTATGAGACGGAGGGGGCTTCACTCTAGAATTGGCGGGCTATTCGCCGCACTCGTAGGGGGTACAGGTTGACCCAAGGTGGGGTGCCTAAGTTACCGGATTCCGTGAAGTGACGGGTGGTCCATTCATGTTGCTGAAGGAGGATGCCTCGATTCAGGTTTTGGAGGGTAACTCGCCGCGCCCGTAGGGGTCTAGGATTTCATTGCACAGGCTATCCAATCGACTAGGGGAACGTCGGGTTTCAGTAGCGGCTCTATGAAACCCGGTGATCCCAGATATCTGTATTGTTCTGTGATGCTTATTACATTTCTATGATGTTGCATTTTATCACGCCTTGAGCGAATATTATATATTGATATATATACTAGTAGATGTTGTATATGTTTTGCATCCGCGCTAGTCCAGTCCCCGCTCTGTCATTAGTTAAGTAACCTAAAGGGTGATGACGGGACCCAGTGGCGAATGCCGATGGCATATACCAACATCATTATTTTTCGTTCTTTGTGGTGTGATCAATTGATGGGACTGTGTTGATTCGGATCAATGCAAGCTAAACAAACCTATTCTGATGTTGTTGGAATAATTTTCAAAAAGCGGTTATTGCAAGGACGTTCTCTTTTGTTTTGCACAGTGGTATTCGGTTATGAATATCCAGCACCTCAGTCGACGAGGCAAGGGCCGAGATCCCTACACCGGGAGTGGCCCCTTGGACAGAAGTTTGCGTCAGGGTAATAACTTCACTATAGCCGATTGCCTTTTGCTTTGCATCATGGTATTCAGTTGGAATATCCTGCACCTCATTCTACGGGGAAAGAGCCGAGATCCCTTCACCAGGAGTGACCTCTTTAGCAAAGGTTTTCACCACTATATTTTTATAAATAGCTATCTGGTTCCTTCAACGATATCAAGTTCATTACGTTAAAGGTTTTTCGCCAAAAACCATTCGTAGCCCTACGTCATTTCAGAAAGGTAGCACTTAGTATTCATGCTATGTATGTTGGCCTTCGTCAAGGCATAATGTATGGTAGCTATTTGTTACTTTTCTGCAGTATAGATAGATGCGTTGGTTTGGGACAATCGTACTACTATTTTGGCCTTCGTCAAGGGTATGTACGGGTGGGTTCAAATTAACCTGGATAATGACGGGTAGAACTTGACATGTGACTTTTGATATGTTGGCCTTCGTCAAGGTCATAAGAGCATGGGGTAAAAATCACATCGGGAGTTTCTAAAGATAACGTGAGTGGATTCCATCACATTATCATGCGATGATAGTTGGATCCCGATTCCCACTGATGAGTTGGTTTACTCCTCGGGTGATCCCGACTAATTATTCTTTCAGGTTTGGAGGAGAATTTGACGTTACAGTGGGAGGTTTCCTGATTAGATAAATCGATAACCATTTCGATCTAGGTTAGAGTGCACGCTGAGTGTTTCTTTTCTCTCTCTTTTTGGCAGCGACCATGGCCCGATCCTTGACTATGACTCAGTGACCAAGATTAACCGAACGTTCATAAACACTGGCTTTTAGATTGTCAGAGTTGCATACATCATTGCTACTCCTACTCTTACCCTTTTCTCCAGAACATCCCGTATTACTATGAACGTCCACTTCCATTGGATAAAACCATCGTATGGTTATATACAAACTCGAAGGAACTTGTTCCATATTCGAGGATGGTTTCCGGTTCTGGAGAAAACGAATAGGACTATTCAGTTGTCTTTTCCTTTTACCTTCTCTCAGGTTTTCGAGTGCTCCTTGGATTAGGGGATAGTACACCCGTTACGCTTATTGGATAGTCTTCTTCCAAACCTTAGGCTGGTGCCGAACAGTAGGGAATGAAGAAAGCCGATTATCCTAAGTGTGGTGTACAGAAGGTATTAAGTAAAGACAAATAATGGGATTATTAAGAGGGCAAAGTAAACTGCGACTGCTATTAACGACCAAACCAAGTTTTCATTACCACTCCTACTTCACCTTTTTATTTCTCCAGAACACTCCGTATCACTACGAAGATCCACAGTTATTTGGATACTCCATCGTATGGTTATATACGAACTCGAAAGGAACTTGTTCCAGTTCGGGGATGGATTCTGGTTCAGGAGAAATAGGAATAAGGTTTATTCAGGTGTCTTTTATCTTTACCTTCTTTCGGGTTGCGAGTGCTCCTAGGATTAGGACAGTACACCCATTACGCTTATTGGATAGTCTTCTTCCAAACCATAGGCTGGTGCCGAAAGGTAGGGAAGGAAGAAAACCATTTAGCCTAAAAGGGTGTGCAGAAGGTAATGACTAAAGACATATGAAGGGATTTGGAGAGATGGCAAAGAAATATATGGTTACAGTTGTGAATCTGGATAATGGAAAAGGCATTACTAGGAATACCCGGATACCCTTACGAAACATTTCAATGTTTCAGTTTCACTGTGTACTGTTAATAGAAAACTGATTTCCCAATTAGACCTTGCTCCAGGGTATGTATTTACCAGGTATGATTCTCACGTCTGTATGGTTTTACAGATGATGAGTGGAGTAAGCTGTTGGGAATTGGGTGATCATCCTCATTATATCGGGATTCGTTGTAATCGGTGATATTTGAGGAAATCACCTGGGTTGTTTGCCGGACGGCAAATATTTGGTTTTGAATATCCGTTGTTATGCACCAATTTCAATTGACCTATCTGTACGTCTATTTTTATAGAGTGAGATATAACTTTTTGAAATTATGTCTATGACATTTACCTATATCAGTGGATGGTTAGGTAAGGAGCATTAAAACAGTGGTGTAATTCTTCTTAACCATAAGTACAGTTTTCAACCCACGACACACAGGGATTGAGTGATTAGACTCAGGGGACTTATACAAAGTATTGTATGTTGTCCAGTGTCCATCAGGACAGAGGGGTTGGTACTCATACTATATTCTGTTTACTTGTGACTTCTCTAGTTCTTAGACATGTGTTTCGTAGAAATGCAAGGTCTAAGTTTTGAGAAGTTATAGGTATAAGAGTAAAGTAGATAACCGGGTCTTGCAAGTATCGGAATTCTTCAAGGTGATCGAAGATGTAGATACTTGTGTATGGTATTCAGTTGATAGTAATGATTAAGAGAATTTGCTTCTCTTTCAGGTTACTCATAATTGGAAGCATTCCTAAGTTGAGTAACGTTGATCGGCCTCTTTCCATTTAGTTGACATGCACTGGAGACAGCTGCATGATTTGAATCTGATTCCAATTAAATCAGTGCCTCTGTTTCTATATTGGATATAGAATAGTTAATATATTAACATTGTTAAAGTACGGGGAGTTGTCCGGCTTATGCTTAAAACCAAACTCTGGACAACTCAAGGCATGTTTCTGTAATGGCTGTTTGTGGGTTGACCCAGGCTATGATGAAGGTTGACATTCTACCATCTGGAAGATCAATAGTGATATTGTTCTTGACTCGTCACAGTTTTAATAAAAATGGATTTTTTCAGAAAACACTAGTGGAAGTATGGTAGAACTGGAAGTGATTCCAGAACCGCAAACGATTACTGAAAATTTGATAAGAACCTAAAGATTCAATCTGGTTTGACATTCCATTGGCCACTCCGCAGATATGGTGGGTTAGCTCAGGCACCCGAGAGGTACTCCGGTAGCCTCAAGGACGGTGATAGGGAGGTCCTTGTTTACCCAGACTTGCCATTGTTGTTGTTCTAGACTGTGAGACCCGGCAGGAGGATGAGTATAGCGTCGTTCTAAACTAGCTTTAGAAGTGCACGTGTATATGATTCTGCCAGAGGGTTGTCGTAGTCAGTGGGAGCAGCGGAAGCATATTGGACAAGTAGCTTATGTCTATTTATAGACTAAAGCAGAGATAGCGGAGATAGATCATCTGTTTCTGATGTGACAGTCATAGATTTGACTTCATCAGAATAGAGGATGGATCTGTTAAGAAGGTTGTAGGGTGTGATGTCCTAGTATTTGGATGACATACACAGAGTAGGAAGTTAAATTCCTATACTACCATCGGTTATACTTTGGTTGTCACACAGTGGTTTCTCCACATAGGACTTGGATATTATATCAGACATTCTGGTTACTAGATCTTTGGTTTTAGATCTAGATTTGGGTAGTTTCCCAATCTGGGTACTTAGACAGCATTCTAAAGGTGTTTTACAATGGATGACTCCTGGCATGGTGGTGTACCTGCAGGTGATGGAGTCACCCTCTCTAAAGGAGTCTTACAGACTGAAGGGGAGAGGGATGTACATGATTGGCAGATCACTTGCTTAGACAATTGAGTCAATCATGAGATGCCAGGTACCACACTAGATGTTGTTTTTGCAGTAGATGCAATAAGTTGATATTAATCCAATCCTGGAGAAACGATCGGAAGTAGTTTTAGAACATAAGTGGATGTTCTAGGGATCTGATAACGGCAGCCTTCTTCGGGAGACGGTTATCATTCCAGGCTTCCAAGGTGACCTGGATGACAGAATGCCTATCAGAGTTATAGTTTTCCCTCTGACGAGGGGCGGTATTTTGGACAGGTGGGCCAGGCGGATACTGAGGGAGGCATGGCGCAGGATACTGATTAAGTTCAGTTGACGATACAGTCTAAGAAGTTTGGATTTGGAGTTCATTTATGAACTAGGTCCCATCAGATATACAGACATATTCTAAGACAGGTATTGCTCATTTCGGGAGATGGCTTTCTCCGTGAACTTGAGATAAAGAGAGACTTAGAAAGAAACATTAAAGCGGATCCACTTACTGAGGCTATTCCTCGAACGCAATAGTTTCGCAAACGGGCTTTGTGAGACTGATTAGTAGAGGAGTTGGGTGTTCGGTATCACACGGGCTGTGAGTATGCGACATCGCAATAATTAGCCTTGAGTGCAAGTGGGAGATTGTTGGATATAGTGCCCTCAGAGTCAATTATTGGATCACAGGTACGTGATTGCAATGATTGAGGGAGGACTTATACCGGTAGAACAGTCTTACTCAAGATGATAGTATGATATCTGGTTTATCTTTATCACCCGGTACTGCTTTAGGTGACCTTACAGGTCACAATTGCGCGTTGATAGAGCCCTCAGGATTCTTTCTTGACAACCAGCAGTATGATGGCGATCATATACGTGGGAGCTGGTAGTCTATAAGCACATCCTTAAAAGGTCCCTAGTCGTGGGTGTTTCGAGACAGGGCATCGGTACTCCAGAGTAGACTAGTGTATACAGTCGAGGCCCCCACGAGGGGTGGTGGCCGGTCTCACAAGCCACTGGTGTTAGTTGGTTCACCTAAGATGTATACAGGTGCTCATTGGGTTATGAGTACACCGGACAAGACTCGCCGGGAACATGCTAGTTGGTCTTATACCTGATGTCAGATAGCTGTTCCCTGGTAACATGTATACATGTTAGTTCATCGACATGAGATCGTAATTTGTCTCGTGTGAGTTCCCACTGTACTTTGATTACTACCCTACCACGGCTCAAAGGAGTCGTGCAAACAGGTTTTAGTTGGGTACAGTCCCGAGCCACATAGAGGCAGTGAGCAGATCTGCAGGGGTTCGTCTCTCCCGTTATTGGGGGTGAGGTCGCGCTGTGTCTAGGAGAGCCATTACACGAAGTCCTTGGCCAAGGCAGGAGATTTACTGGTAGATATTCCAGTAGTATCTCAGGGTGTTCTGGGCTACACTCCGACACGACTTGTACCGCTTTTGGGGGTCTGACTTTTTACCAACCCCCTAGGCCCGCCATGTGATGCTCATAGATGAACGGACCGGACTGTACGGATATTGTCACTGACAGGCTCAGTAGGGTGTCAAGATGAGTTCGCTCATCGACGTCCATTTTGGTCAATACCTCGTAGCCCGTTACGTATGGCTAATACCTCTGACGTGCTAGTGGTTAAATCCACAACCAAAGTGTTGACGAGTCTTTAGAGTCCCCCACAGACAGTTTCTCAAGTTTCGGGCGAAATGTTGTAGAGGCCGTATGGAGATATGGCAGGGTTCGATCATATACGTGCGGTATTGCATGGATCGTGATCGGACGGATTATACTAGCGGGCTTTGGTTTAAGCCGGATCCTAGTATTGTACAGTGTAGATTTTGTCTCTTTGCATTTGTATTCGGTCGGAATACAAATGCGGGTATGTATATACGGTCGCGGGGTTTTTCTGTAATTTATTACGGGATCAGTTTTTTGAAGTTGCCAGTTTGCATTCCGTTTCAGCCAGTTTTCCTTTCTTCCTTTTGTTGGCTAATATTTGATGGAGGGGCTAATTTGCAAATATGCAAATTAGCAATTGTGGAGGGTTTATTTGTAAATGAGGGATTATGATGGATATAGCATCTTTGCTTTTTCTAGTGATCATGGTTTTGGTTTAATGAGAAAGGATTTGAGATTAGATTGATTTGGATTATGATGTGAGGCTTGCTTTTGGGTTATGGTCACCTTTTTCCTTTTCCTACACTCACCTCCCTTGTTGATTTTTCTCTCCACCATATTTGTATAGGCCAGCCACATTCTTGTGGGGATAGGAGAGATTTTTTTGTGTGGGGAAATTTCTTCATCTCATTCTTTGCTTGCTACAATATTCCTTACCTCTCTCTAAAGTTCATATTTCTTCACCTCCATCATTATGACAACTTCTCAACCCCAATGAGGCAAAGCTTTCTACACTTCAGCTACAGTATTCTTGGACACTTCGACTCACCAACTTCGTGTCCGAGTTGCCTCGGTTCAGAGGTGGGAGCCCGTAAAAAGAATCGGCAGTGTGGTGCCCTTTCCGACGAGGAGATGAAGAGCGAAGATTCCGCGAGGAGATCGGGATGGAAGCCGAAGCCCGAAGGACACGGATCGCTCGGTATAGCTCTCTACCCTTTCTCTTTTGCTAGAATTAGGTTAACATCCCGATCCGGGTTTATAGTACGCGGTAGCGCCGGTTTTCTAGTTTTGAAAAGTTTCGTTTCCGCATTTTGGCCTCGGAATGACGGCCGGGGCGCTGCCGTGCACTTATAGAAACTATGTGAGAAACTTATGGATATGGTTAAAAGAGTTAGTAGGCGATGACATGAGATGATACGAGCAGATACGATTGACATAAGATATGAAACGAGATGTATAAGGATATGACATGAGATCCATGAACATGATAAGATTGATATAGATGTGTTATGAGACCGGTAAAATAAGATAAATATATATATAAGATTACTTAATGTGAGTTATTGAGGTTATGAAAAGAGAATGTGAGGTGAGATATTTATATATATAATTATGATAATAATGAGTGATATACCGTACGAAACATTAGATCCGTACCCTCATTGTCATATAGGCTGAAAGAATCCCTAATCGTTTAAAGCCACCGTACGATGGATTACCGTACGTGATGAGTTTTACCTGATGATTGATCCATACCTTTGAGTAGATGATGTCGTACGATGGTTATACCATACGTGATGTTATGAGGCTGGATTGCCGATTGATAAATTCATCGACTCGGATATGTTATAAATATCTTAATCCCTAGGTAGAAGTTAGATTAGATACATAAATTTTACGATGCGGCGCTTAGGGTTTACTTTCTGCTACATTTATGATATTCTCATTGCATGGTATGGAGATGTGCTTCCATTATCGTTATGATATCGTCTGCTAGTACACCTGCACAATTATCGATGATGTGTATGATACACTTACACAGATTTGCTGGCTCATACACTTTCATCATCGATAATTGCTATGTCACTTATACAGTAAAGTTCTATATCATGTTATTACCCTTGATTGTTTAGTAGTATCACATGAATCGTTTGCATGATATATTGATATCGCATCACTATTCTATGTTGCATGATATACTGATTTGCTCACATTTCTGTTCTATGTTGCATACATCATGCTTTACGATTATACGCATTGAGATGTTGGTTTCATGAGATTCTGGATTTGAGAACCATGGTTATATTTCAAAGGAAATTATGTATTGTTTTAAAAACTCGGTTTCTCTTGATATGATATTTCGAGACGTCCACCATGAGTTTTCTCGGTTATGAGGTATGAGTATACCCGATTCGAGGAGTGGTAGGCACCGTCTGCGGGTATATAGTGTTGGATATATGTATGCCCTAGAGGCCATTATATGATAGTGTATGTACCGGTATGTGTGTGTGTGTGTGTATATATATATATTCTGGGAACATTCTTCCTCGACATGATAGTATGCTATCTGATTGTACCTTTTATCTTAACATGTTCATTTGATCGTGCTTTCATTCATTTGGTACATGTTGATATAGCCCTTAGGATATGCAGGACTACTGATATTATGATGCGGATGATACTAGTGGGACATGTGTAGTCTATGAGCATATCCTTGAAATGTTCCTAGTCATGGGTGTATCGAGACGGGGCATCGATATTACTAGAGTAGACTAGCGTATACGTTGCTTGTCCCATATGATGGGCGATGGATGATCCCATATCCATTGGTGTGGTGACAGCAAAGACCGTATACGGGTGCTCAGTAAGACTGAGTACACTGAACGGACTCGCCGAGAACTCCTATGTGGTATTATATCTATCGTCGGATAGCAGTTCTCAGGTGACACTGGTACAGGTTAGTCTATTGACCCAAGATCGTCATAGAGTCTTGTGTGCCTCCCACTGTACTTTGATCTCAACCCTACCACGACTCTACTGAGTCGTGCAAACAGGTGGATTTTAGGTACAGTCCTGTGGCACATGGAAGCAATGAGCGATTTGAGGGGTTTAGTCTCTCCCGGTATTGGGGTTTGATGTTGCACCATGTACGATTGGCTATAACAGGAAGTCCCTGGCCAGAGCTGCTGAGATTTACTGATAAGTGTTATCAGTAGTTTCTCGATCTGTTATGAGCCGTATACCGGCATGACTTAATGGGTTATTGGGGTCGACGATACCATCCCTGGACTCACATATGCAGCATATTTGATAAAGAGACCGGATTGTACGGTAAGTGTTACCAGTTGGCTCGACGGGAGTTTTAGCAGGTTTGCTTGTGTTTCTTCTGATCACTCAATACCTGGGAGCCGTTACGTACAGGTTGTGCCATTGACGGTTTGTGGGCATGTGATGTGATCACTTCCTATTGCTAGCGTTTTGACGAGTCTTAGTGTCCCACAAAGGGATCTCCTAGCTCAGGCGAAAAGATGTGGGGGTACATATATGATATGCGCAGGAACTCGATTAAATGCATGTATTGGATACCGTAATTTAATCGGGCGTTTTCTATTGGACGGGTCGTATGTGATATGACCAGGTTATTAAATCAAGTGTTGATTTAATATTAAGTCCATTAGCCCATTTATTAAAAACTATTTCTTTATGATGCATGCATGAGTGTATGTATATGTTGATATGGATGCACACATGCAAGCATACATGTGTCATGGTTGATGATACATTGGTGGTGGCAATGCAAGACTCACATGGTAACATTTTTAGATATTTTGTTTATTTGAGAAAAGCAAAATAGCAACATAATCATGGTTGACTATTCAACTCTCTTGAGTTAACAATAGTCAATGGTTTTTAGCCCATAGTTTTGTAGCCCATGTTTTTGCTTAACCTCAAGTTACAAAATATCTAGATATTTTCTAACCAAAGTTGAGCATGGATGACTCTCACTTACTCTCTTGAGTTTAGAGGGAGTTATCATATTATTCTCTTGAGTTTAGTTTGAGTCATCTCCTTCTTCCTCTCTCTCCTCAAAGCTCTCTATGATTTTAAAAAAAGAGAAAGAATTAAAAAGAAAAGATTTTGTAGTGAGATCCAAACCCACATCACCATTCCACTTTACTCTAGCCCACTAGTGTGGAGTGTTTGCTTCATCTTCATCCTTGATCAAGTGAAGTTTGGAGCTTGGTGCAAAGGGACTTCGTGGTGGATCATCGTGGACTTGGAAGGACACAAGCCAACCGGTTCAAATCTCAATCGATCCAAGGAGTCTAGGAGGAGGTCTACAATGGTTGTATTTTCTCCCCACTTAGTGTTAGACACTTTCTAGTATGTGATACTATAGTTTGTTACTCTATTTTTCTAGTTCGATTCATGTTTGGAATTGTTTAGCACCCTCTAAATTTTTGTTATAGCATGTGTGATGCAACCCTAAACCTAGGATGGTGCTAGAGAATCCCTACAGTGGTATTATAGCCAAGCTAGAAACTTAAACGATTCTGAATATATTACGAAACCGAAACAACTCCGAATTAATAAAAACTGAAACTCTCAAAATAGCTTCTCTATCGATTTTTTAAAGTGCTCGAAATTTTTTTCAAACAACTGCAGAATCTTACTAGTAATGCACTGAGAACACAGAACAAATTTGAGGCAATTCCCTCCGAATTTCGCCGAGCACCAACCCCTAAAATACGGCGTCCCCTGCCCCTTTACCTCCAAATCGCCTCAAATTTTTTCTGTGCTCTGATGTCTAGGTTTTGGGGTTTCAGGTGTTGTTTGTTTAAGCCAAAATTTCATGCGATGCTAATTTTGCTTAGGGGCTTATTCGGAGTGTTTCGTAGTCGTATATTTTAACATTGTATTGGTAACTTGGACGATTTTTGACAGTTAGAGCGAACATCAATCACCCCCTATTACGCTCGCTGAAAATTTCCAAATGTTGGAATTTTCCAAGTTAAATATATTTGAATGTTCGTGCAAGTAACCCTATGGACCCTCTAGAAGAACAAAACCCTAACTCGATTATATGACCATGGAACCGCAGTTAAACCTTAGGGTTTTCCATAGTCCTGTGGCGCCATAGGTGAGGCAAGGGTTGACCCTTCTACGGCTGGTCCATAGACACTGTGTCACGTTTTTGGATATTTTAGCTTTGCTCAAGTGTTGAGCTCTCGGGGTAATTTAAGGGTGTTTGCTGAGTCGATCAAAACATTTAACATTATCTAGATATTTGTGATGTGATGCAATAATTGGAATCTACACTAATTAGTTTTGTGAAAAGTAATTAGTTCCGTGTAAATCTAATATTTCGGTCTCGGTAGAATCGGGAATTTTGTTGAATTACCCAGCTTCTTTTGAAAAGGTGTTTTCATAGTTGAGACCTAAACATAAGATTTGCATTGTTAGGCATGAAATCCTGAATATGTGATATTCCGGGTTTTTGATGTCTAAAGGCAGTGTAGATTTCAATTGTTGTAGTTTTTCACTTTCTTTTCTGCGACCGTAAGTGTAGTATGTGGTGTATCGCCGGTTTCGTTGCTATACATCAACGACAATTGGGGTACGCATACTTACTTACATTGATGATATGTGATATTATTTGTTTCTGAGATATGATATACAAGATTGTCGCGAATGAATAGCCGGGGGTTTTATGTGAGATGAGGGTTTTTCTTTTCATTCATGTAAAATTAAATGTATGTAATATTATTTTATTGGGGAACTTCCGGATTGAGGATGATGTCACCATTGTTGTATATTATTTACTTTTCCGCATTAGGATAGTCCCAAGAAAGGGAGCACAAGTGACCGGGTTCTGGGGTTCAGTGGGAGGCCATCTCGAGGAGTCGAGAACGGGTCTCCTAAACTCTAGAATTGGAAGGGTCACTTGCCGCTCTCGTAGGGGTCTAAGGGTGTGGGCTTGGTTATTCATTGCGGCCGTGGAATCCGTATTTTCTATTGTTGGCTAAATATAAAATACGGACCTCCTAGTATATCCTGTATTTTCATATATGTGCTTTTGCTGTTGATATTCTGTGATGTGATCACTTTATATGCTGAGACGAATGATGTATTATATATATGATATATAATAAATGTTGCTTATGTTTTGCATCCGCGCTAGTCCCGCCCCATTATGCCGTTAGTTAAGTAACCTAACGGTACATAACGGGACATTGTGGCGAATGCGTATGATATAAGTGTACGTTCTATTTCCGTTTCTTTTCTGTAATAGCTTAAGGACTTAAATAATGGGACAACATTAATAAGATTAATGTAAAAAAAAAAGAAACCTAAAAATATGTTGTAGAATCATATTTGAAAGCTACTCAGCTTTTTGTGAAAAAGCAAAGTTTTCAAATTGCGGAGCTTAAGCCACTCCTTTTTTAAAACCATTGGATTCTACAACAATATCAAGTTCAAAGAGTTAAAGGTTATCTTAAAAAGTATTCGCAACCCTCCATCATTTTAGGAAGTAGAGTACTTAGTATTCGTGCTACCTATGTTGATTATAGTCAAGTCATAGTGTACGGTAGCTAAGTGATGTTTTCCTACATAGCATAAGATGCGATTAATTAGGACATTCATGTGATTATGTTGATTATAGTCAAGGGTCATGCGAGTGGGTCTTATTATTCATGAAATGGCGGTTAGAACATGACCAGTACTTATGATATGTTGATTATAGTCAAGGTCATAAGTTACTAAGGGAAAAAATCATATCAGAAATTTCAAGTGTTGAAATTTGCAATGAGATTGCATACCTACTATATGTGTTGGATATATATATGCCCTAGAGGCCTTCATTGTATAGGATACTGGGGATATGTATGTACATAACAGTCTTGCTTAATATGATAGTACACTATTTGTGTTAGTGTATATGCCCTAGAGGCCATTACTGTATCATACTAGTTTGTATATTACCTGATGGAAGCTTGGGATATTCACCTTGTATAAACAATCTTGCTCAATATAGTAGTATGCTACTTGGTTTGTTTCTTCTTTAATGTGTGCATGTGTTTCTTTTAGCATATCGCCTTTACACATTAGTGGAGCCTTTAGGATCTTTGCTTGATTACCAGCGTTGTGATGACAGTCACACTCGTGGGGGCTGGGTAATCCACAAGCACATCCTTATGCAGGTCCCTAGTCGTAGGACTATCGAGACAAGGCATCGATACTCCGGAGTAGACTAGCGTATACGCTTCTCATCCCAGCTTGGGAAACGGTCTGTCCCACAGCCGTCAGTACGCCGTACTTGAGATAGTATGCGGGTGCTCGTTAGGTTACGAGTACACTGGAAAGGACTCGTCGGGAACTGTTGGTTGGTATTATACCTATCGTCGGTTATCAGTTCCCAGGTGACATGAGTACAGCTTAGTCCGCTGACTTGACACTGTCACTTCGCCTCGAGTGTGTTCCCACTGCACTTTGATTACTACCATACCACGGCTCAAAGGAGTCGTGCAAACAGGTAGTTTTTGGGTGCAGTCCCGAAGCACTTGGAGGCAGTGACGGTTAGACAGGATTCGTCTCTCCCGGTATTGGGGGTTGACATCGCGCTGTGTCTAGGAGAGCCATTACACAAGTAGTCCCTGGCCAGGGTAAGCGAGATATACTGGTAGGTTTCCAGTGTTATCTCAGGGTGTTCTGGGCTACACTCCGACACGACTTGTACCGCTATTAGGGGACTGACGTTTACCTCCCTCCTAGGCCCGCCATGCGATGTATCAGACGAACAGACCGGACTGTACGGAGATTG
The DNA here is from genome assembly GCA_030015575.1 of Agapanthus africanus. Taxonomy (NCBI): domain Eukaryota; kingdom Viridiplantae; phylum Streptophyta; class Magnoliopsida; order Asparagales; family Amaryllidaceae; genus Agapanthus; species Agapanthus africanus. Next base: position 348,397,859 of record JASDDO010000031.1, on the reverse strand, counting down.
TCACATTCAGGCTCAGTAGGAGTTCAGATGGGTTTACCTCGTCAGTCTTCTTGTCGGCATCTACCTGGGGACCGTTACGTACAGCTAGTGCCGCTTGCGGTCTGTGGTTAAACCACTGCCAGCGTAGTGTCGGGTCTTTAGAGTCCCACACAGAGGGTTATTCGCCTTTGGGCAAAACAGAGTAGAGGTCGCATGGTTTTGCGGCAGGGTTCGTTCTCATCCGCGCACTTGTGCACGGTTGGCTTCCGGACGGATATTACTAGCGGGCTCTGGTTTGAGCCAGATCCTAGTATATGTTTTGGGGTTAGTTTTATCTCATAGTATTCATGTTCCTCGGAACACGAATGCGGGTGTGTATACACAGTTGATTGAGGCTAAGGAAGAGGTTTTTCATTAGGGTTTTGGAACGGGTGCGTATGCACAGTTGACAGTCGTCTTTTTCCAAACCCTAATGAATATGTGATATATCAATTAATAATATTAATTGAATGAAATTGTGTCATGGTTGGGTTTGTTGACTTGTTGACCAAGGTTGACTTGTTGACCATGGTTGAAACATTGACTATCATCATTACACATCAAAGATGCTCTTTGATTCTAGCAAAAACCATTTAATGTGAAATGATAATAGTCTTATCAAACCTTCCATCAACTTTTTCATTTAGATTAATTTTATTAATTTGATATTTCACTTAATATGTTATGGTTGTAAAAAAACCATCTCATTCTATCATAACCATTTTCTCTCCTCTATTCTTCTTCTTCCTCCTCTAGTTCAAGGAGAACAATTCTCATGTGTTGAGAAACAACTCCTTGAAGATAAAACACCCAAAGCTACTCTCTATTCGCTCTAAGGTTGAAGGTCTAGCAAGCCAAAGATCTTAGTTCTCTCAAAGTTCGAGAAAGGAGCTCAAGGAAGAAACCCTCAGGTGGATCCATCTTTGACAAGAGTAGGCGACGAGGAAAGCACCATCCGACCACCATCAAGAGTCAAGAAGAAGGAGTTCAAGTTGAGGTATAAGCCCAAACCGAGTAGACAACTCTCTAGTTTGGTTGCTAGTATGTAGTTTAACCAAGATCCGTTTTCGTAGTCCATGTTACCCAGACCCTTAAAATCTTTTTTCACCATTTCCGCAAGCCCGAAAGAACCGGGAGAGATAACGTGGACTTACAGTGGTATCAGAGCCTAACTAAACATACCTTAGCATGTTAGCAAAGTATTTAGAATATCGACCGAAAGAAAAAACCGCAAAACACCCCTGAAAACCCTAGTTGCTGCCGATTTTTTTTCTACTCTAAAAATAAAAAATCATGTCTTAAAATCGGCTCAGGCTTTTCTATAAACAGGCAAGAAAAGCGATCGCACGAGCCGACCAACTCGCCGCGGTTCCACGACAGAAGCTTGCTTCTGCCGTGGATCCGCGGCCGAGTTGACTCGGCCGTGGATCGTTTCTCCTGCAGTTTGTTTCTCGGGGTATTTTGTGATTTTTGGGATGGTTTGTTTCTGCCCAGATTTTCCAGAGAACAAGTTTGTTTTTGGGGTGGTTACAAATCCGTATTTTAGTCGATTTTCTGTAGACCTTGGCTAATGGGTTATATCTGTAATGTTTTATATGTATTGAACGTCTGCTAATCGCTATACGTCGATTAGTGGGGGTTATACATATCTGTGATCTGTGATGTTGATGGTTTGTGTATATGAATTCGTTGGATTGTCGCGGATGAATAGCCGGGGGGAATTGTGAGATGAGAGTTTTGTTTATCTTTCAATTCTTGTAATATGTAAATTGATGTAATATTATTTGTATGGCCGCACAACCGGGTCGGGGTTGTAGCCGTCATTGTATAATTTCTTTTTACTGTTTTTGCTTCTAGTTTAGACCCAAGGTGGGGTGCACAAACTAACGGGTACCGCGAAGTGCCGAGTGGCCTACTCACGTCGTTGAGGGAGGTTGCTTCACTTCGGATACTTGGCGGGTAGTTTGCCGCACCCGTAGGGGTCTAGGGTGGGGTTTGGCTATTCATCGCGACCGTGTAATCCGCTCTTCATTACAGGCTCGTACGAATTGCGGATTCCTAGTATATCCAATGTATTTATCTGTGATCTGGAATGGCTATGATTGCATATGATGAATGTTTATATATATCTATATGATATCTATTTAGGCGTTGCTTATGTTTTGCATCCGCGCTAGTCCATCCCCCGCTCTGTCGTTAGTTAAGTAACCTAACGGGTGATGACGGGACCCCGTGGCGAATGCGGATGGCATAAGCGTACGTCATATTTTCTGCAATGGTAGGATTAATTGATGGGACACATTAAAATTAATGCATGAAAAATAAACCAAAGTAAAAGTCGTTGGAACACTTTCAAAAACCACAAGGTTTCTTTTAAAAATAACTTTTAAACGCGGAGCTTAAACCACTCCTTTCAAAAGCTATCTCGTTCCATCGATTATATCAAGTTCACTACATTCACGGTTTCGCCAAAACCATTCGTAGCTCTCCGTCGTTTCACATGGATGGTCAATAGTATTCAAGCTATGTTTGTTGGCCAAAGTCAAGGCATAGTGATTGGTAGCTATTGGGTATTCATGTGCAGTATAGATAGATGTGTTGGTTTGGGACAGTCGTACTGCCTTGTTGGCCAAAGTCAAGGGTAGGTGCGGGTGGGTTCAAATTAACCTGGAGAATGACGGGTAGAACTTGACATGTGACTTATGATTTGTTGGCCAAAGTCAAGGTCATAAGAGCATGGGGCAAAAATCCACATCGGGAGTTTCAAAAGAACTGAAACTTGCTAGCGCTGCATACCATTTGGAGTGTGATGATTCTGGTAGGATTTCTTCAGTTTTGTCACGCAATGATATTTGGATCCCGATCCTACTGTGAGTATATGCTACTCCTCGGGAAAATTCTCGCTTAACAATCAATGCTATAAACCTTGCAGGTGTCTAGAAAGGTGTTAGCGGGGCTGCGCCTCCAGTGAAAAGAGGTTATTTAATTAAGGAACTTCGCGAAAGCGTTGGAAAACCTCCCTCGAAGTACCGACACTAGCCTGGCTGAACGTTTAAGCAAGTATTGTACGGTGAGATTGATCCTGACTAATTCTTCCTTTTTGGTTTCAGGAGGGATTCGAGAGACAGTGGGAGCCATCCTGTTTAGAAAAATTAAAAACCACTCTAAACTTTCAAGAGCATCATGCTAAAGTGTTTCTTCTCTCTCTCCTAATTGCACCGACCAAACAACATGACTGGACTTAAGTTACTACTAGATAAAAACATACTGACAGGGCCAAACTACAAAGATTGGCTCAGGAATATCAAAATGGCAATCACTTACGACAAGTTGGGGTATCTCCTTACCACCAATGCTCCCCCCGTCCCAGGTCCCACCTCTAGTGTCGCGGATAAGGAAATCCGTAAGACTTGGGAGATTGATTGCGCGAAGGCCAAGTGCCTCGTGCTTGCCTCTATGGACAACGAACACCAGAAGAGGCACGAGAATACGGACCTTGAATCCATATTTCTTCATACAAAAGAACTGTATGGGGAGCAATCCCGTATCGCCAGATACGAAGTCTCGAAAAAGTTGTTTTCGGCGAGATTGGCCATCGGATCACCGGTAGCGGAATACGTGCTTAAGATGATTGGCTTCATTGAGGAGCTCGCGGACCTTGGGACCACGTTGGAGAATGAACTCTATACGGACTTGATTCTTCAGTCCTTTCCCTCCACTTACGCCCAGTTCATCCTGAATTTCAACTTGCAAGAAAAGGAAGTTGAACTTTCAGAACTCCTCAACATGCTGAGGAGTGCAGAGGGCACCCTACAGAAAGGTAGGGAAACATCCACTTTGTTTGTAGGAGGATCTTCATCTTCTAGGTCCAAGGCGAAAGCCAAGGGAAAGAAAAAGAAAACCCCCGCCAAACCAAGGGGCGGTGTTAGTAAAGTGGATACGAAGGGAAAGGCAAAAGAAACAAAGGAATCAGGAAAGCTTGTAGGAAAGGAGGAATGCTTTTACTGTCACAAGAGTGGACACTGGAAGAAAGATTGCAGGGCCTGGAAGGCCAGAACACAGGATCTGAAGCGAGTTGCGACTTCAGCTTCAGGTGTGTATGTTATTGAAAACTGTCTATCAATAAACTCTATTTCCTGGGTATTGGATACCGGATCAGGATCTCATATCTGTAATTCTTTGCAGGCGTTGAGAAACCGTAGGGTTTTGAAGGCAGGTGATATGACCCTCAGAGTTGCAAACGGAGCTGGCATGGATGCTGAGTCCGTGGGGGACTATCACCTGGAGTTGTCAGATGGACACGTTTTGGTTTTGCGTAATTGTTATTTTGTACCAAATGCAACTTGTAATATCATTTCTGTATCTTTAGTTTCTAAAGAAGGTTATGAATTTGCGTTTGTAAGTAATGTTGTAAACATTCGCCTTAATCAAGTTCTGATTGGGTCAGGTACATTAAACAATGGAATATACGTATTAAACCAACCACAGATTTTCAATGTCCAGAATACACACAAAAGAAAGTCTCCGGAATCAAATCAGGCTTTCTTATGGCATTGTAGACTGGGTCACATCAATAAGAGAAGGTTGACGAAGTTACATACAGAAGGATATTTGGATCCGTTCGAATATCAATCATATGCAACTTGTCAATCCTGTCTCAAAGGAAAGATGACAAAGACTCCGTTCACTGGACACGGAGTAAGAGCAAGCGAGCTCTTGGGACTCGTACACAGCGACGTGTGCGGTCCAATGTCTACGCATGCACGAAGCGGTTATTCTTACTTCATTACTTTTACGGATGACTTTTCAAGGTACGGTTATGTCTTCTTAATGAAACATAAATCCGAAGCCTTTGGAAAATTCCAGGAATATAAGAATGAAGTGGAAAAACAAACATGCAAAAGTATTAAGACACTAAGATCTGATTGAGGTGGTGAATACTTAAGTGCCGAGTTCCTGGATTACTTAAAAGAGAGTGGAATTCTCTCTCAGCTTACTCCTCCATACACTCCGCAACATAACGGTGTATCGGAGAGACGGAACCGGACCCTATTGGATATGGTACGTTCCATGATGAGTAACGCTGAGTTACCACGATCATTCTTGGGATATGCACTAGAATCAGCTGCATACCTTTTGAACCGAGTTCCAACTAAGACTGTGCCTACTACACCATATCAGATGTGGTGTGGGAAGAGACCCTATCTTAATCATATTAAGACATGGGGATGTCCAGCTTTTGTCAAAAAGCAGCATGTGGACAAACTCGAGGCACGCTTAGTACAGTGCAAGTTTGTGGGATATCCAAAGAACTCCAAGGGATATTTCTTCTATTGCGAAGAGGAACAAAAGGTTTTTGTTTCTCGTCATGCCCACTTCTTGGAAACTGAATTTTTGGAAAATCAGATAAGTGGGAGCGCAATAGAACTGGAAGAAATTCCAGAACCACGAGCTATTACTGAAAGCTTAGTAGAACCAGAGGGTTCGAAAGATCAGGACATTCCTACGCCGCTCCGCAGGAGTAGTAGGCAGTCTCATCTGCCCGAGAGATACGGTTTTCTCATAGACGGGGATAGAGAGGATTGCATCATTGATAGTGACGAGCCGAGTAGCTTCCAGCAAGCCATTCAGAGCATTGACTCGGTAAAATGGCTGGATGCAATGCGGACCGAAATGGAGTTCATGTACACCAACAAAGTATGGACATTGGACATTTCTCCAGATGGGGTAAAACCCGTAGGATGCAAGTGGATCTTCAAAAGGAAGATTGGTGTAGATGGACAGGTTGAGACCTATAAAGCTAGACTTGTTGCAAAGGGTTTCCGTCAAAGATCTGGCTTGGACTATGACGAAACCTTTTCTCCAGTGGCTATGCTGAAATCCATTCGGATCCTTCTTGCCATTGCTGCCTTCCACGATTATGAGATTTGGCAGATGGACGTAAAGACCGCTTTTCTGAATGGAAATTTAGAGGAGTGTGTCTTTATGGACGAGCCAGAGGGTTTCGTTCAGAGTGGGAGCAGCGGGAAGGTGTGCAAGTTGCTTAAGTCCATCTATGGACTAAAGCAGGCATCGCGGAGTTGGAACATCTGTTTTGATGAGACGGTCAAAGAATCTGGCTTTATCAAAAATCCAGATGAACCATGCATCTATAGTAGATTTGTAGAGAGAACTGTATTATTCCTTGTTTTATACGTGGATGACATTCTCTTGATAGGAAATGACATTCCTATGCTACAATCTGTCAAAGGGTTCTTGTCACACAGGTTCTCCATGAAAGACCTGGGTGATGCCTCATACATTCTGGTGATCCGGATCTATCGTGACAGATCCAAGAGGATATTAGGACTTTCACAGTCCAGGTACATCGACACCATACTGAAAAGATTCAGTATGGAAGATTCCAAGCGCGGTAATCTACCGGCTTGTCAAGGGATCACCCTCTCCAAAGTGATGTCTCCCAAGACTGATTTGGAAAGGGATCGCATGTCTATTATACCCTACGCTTCTGCGGTAGGCTCTATAATGTATGCGATGTTATGTACCCGACCAGATGTAGCTTATGCACTGAGTGTAGTAAGCAGGTATCAGTCAAACCCTGGGGAGAATCACTGGATAGCGGTAAAGAACATTCTCAAGTACCTGAGAAGGACTAAGGAGATGTTCTTGGTGTATGGCGGAAAAGACCTCCAGATCGAGGCCTTTGCTGACTCCAGCTTCCAGAGTGACAAGGATGATTCTAAGTCCATGTCGGGTTATGTCTTTACCCTCTATGGAGGGGCGGTGAGTTGGAAGAGTTCCAAACAGGAAGCCGTTGCTGACTCGACGATGGAAGCGGAATATATCGCTGCTGCAGATGCCGCAAAGGAAGCTGTCTGGATGAAGAAGTTCCTCACGGAGCTTCAGGTGGTTCCTACCATTGTTGATCTAATACCGCTGTATTGCGACAACAACGGAGCTATAGCTTTAGCGAAGGAACCCAGGTCCCATCAGAAGTCCAGGCACATCTTGAGGCGGTATCACCTGATCAGGGAGATCGTGTGTCGCCAGGAGATCGAGGTTCGGAGAGTTGCTATGGAAGATAACACTGCCGATCCATTCACAAAGGCCTTACCCCAGACTCAGTTCGAGCGGCTGATCGAGATGATAGGTCTTCGATACGCCAGTACATGGCCTTAGTGCAAATGGGAGATTGTTAGTGTATATGCCCTAGAGGCCATTACTGTATCATACTAGTTTGTATATTATTTGATGGAAGCTTGGGATATTCACCTTGTATAAACAATCTTGCTCAATATAGTAGTATGCTACTTGGTTTGTTTCTGCTTTAATGTGTGCATGTGTTTCTTTTAGCATATCGCCTTTACACATTAGTGGAGCCCTTAGGATCTTTGCTTGATTACCAGCGTTGTGATGGCAGTCACACTCGTAGGGTCTGGGTAATCCACAAGCACATCCTTATGCAGGTCCCTAGTCGTAGGACTATCAAGACAGGGCATCGATACTCCGGAGTAGACAAGCGTATACGCTTCTCATCCCAGCTTGGGAAACGGTCTGTCCCACAGCCGTCAGTACGTCGTACTTGAGATAGTATGCGGGTGCTCGTTAGTATGCGGGTACACTGGACAGGACTCGTCGGGAACTGTTGGTTGGTATTATACCTTTCGTCAGTTATCAGTTCCCAGGTGACATGAGTACAGCTTAGTCCGCTGACTTGACACTGTCACTTCGCCTCGAGTGTGTTCCCACTGCACTTTGATTACTACCCTACCACGGCTCAAAGGAGTCGCAGTCTCAATGAAGTAGTCCCTTATTAGGCTCTCAAACAGGTAGTTTTTTGGTGCAGTTCCGAAGCACTTGGAGGCAGTGACGGTTAGACAGGATTCGTCTCTCCCGGTATTAGGGGTTGACATCGCGCTGTGTCTAGGAGAGCCATTACACAAGTAGTTCCTGGCCAGGGCAAGCGAGATATACTGGTAGGTTTCCAGTGTTATCTCAGGGTGTTCACTCCGACACGACTTGTACCGCTATTAGGGGACTGACGTTTACCGCCCCCAAGGCCCGCCATGCGATGTATCAGAAGAACAGACCGGACTGTACGGAGATTGTCACATTCAGGCTCAGTAGAAGTTCAGATGGGTTTACCTCGTCAGTCTTCTTGTCGGCATCTACCTGGGAACCGTTACGTACAGCTAGTGCCGCTTGCGGTCTGTAGTTAAACCCACTGCCAGCGTAGTGTCGAGTCTTTAGAGTCCCACACAGAGGGTTATTAGCCTTTGGGCAAAACAGAGTAGAGGTCGCATGGTTTTGCAGCAGGGTTCGTTCTCATCCGCGCACTTGTGCACGGTTGGCGTCCCGACGGATATTACTAGCGGGCTCTGGTTTGAGCCAGATCCTTGTATATTTTTTGGGGTTAGTTTTATCTCATAGTATTCATGTTCCTCGGAACACGAATGCGGGTGTGTATACACAGTTGATTGAGGCGGAGGAAGAGGTTTTTCATTAGGGTTTTGGAACGGGTGCGTATGCACAGTTGACAGTCGTCTTTTTCCAAACCCTAATGAATATGTGATATATTAATTAATAATATTAATTAAATGAAATTGTGTCATGGTTGGGTTTGTTGACTTGTTGACCAAGGTTAACTTGTTGACCATGGTTGAAACATTGACTATCATCATTACACATCAAAGATGCTCTTTGATTCTAGCAAAAACCATTTAATGTGAAATGATAATAGTCTTATCAAACCTTCCATCAACTTTTTCATTTAGATTAATTTTATTAATTTGATAATTCACTTAATATGTTATGGTTGTAAAAAAACCATCTCATTCTATCAAAACCATTCTCTCTCCTCTATTCATCTTCTTCCTCCTCTAGTTCAAGGAGAACAATTCTCATGTGTTGAGAAACATCTCCTTGAAGATAAAACACCCAAAGCTACTCTCTATTCTCTCTAAGGTTGAAGGTCTAGTAAGCCAAAGATCTTAGTTCTCTCAAAGTTCGAGAAAGGAGCTCAAGGAAGAAACCCTCAGGTGGATCCATCTGTGACAAGAGTAGGCGACGAGGAAAGCACCATCCGACCACCATCAAGAGTCAAGAAGAAGGAGTTCAAGTTGAGGTATAACCCCTAACCGAGTAGACAACTCTCTAGTGAGGTTGCTAGTGTGTAGTTTAGCCAAGATCCGTTTTCATAGTCCATGTTACCCAAACCCTAAAAATCGTTTTTCATCATTTCCGCAAGCCCGAAAGAACCGGGAGAGGTAACGTGGACTTACAACTTGGTTTGTTTTTATCTTAACGTATGATATGTTTTACTTGGTATTTATATATATACGTGTTGATGAAGCCCATAGGGTGTATGCTTGACTTCCGGCGTTATGATGGCAGTCATACTAGTGGGAGCTGGATAGTCAATAGGCACATCCTTCGAAGTCCCTGGTCACAGGAGTATCGAGACTGGGCATCGATACTCTGGAGTAGACTGGTGTATACATATCTAGACCCCGAGGAGGGGCGATGGATTGGTCCCGCAACCATTGGTGGAGTGCACCTAAGATTGTATACAGATGCTCATTGGGTGTGAGTACACCAGACATGACTCGCCGAGAACTGACTGGATGGTATTTATACCTAACGTCAGACAGCAGTTCTCAGGTAACATGTGTGAAGATAGTCCGTTGACTTAAAGTCATCATTTGTCTCGTGTGAGTTCCCACTGTGCTTTGATTACTACCCTACCACGGTTCAAAGGAGTCGTGCAAACTGGTTTTAGTTGGGCACAGTCCCGAGCCACGTGGAGGCAGTGAGTGACTGTTAGGGATTCGTCTCTCCCGGTATAGGGAGTTGATATCGCACGGTGATCGGTTGGTCATTACCATAAGTCCCTGGCCAGGGCTGATTGAGAATTACTGATAAAATGATCAGTAGATTCTCGGATGGTGATAGAGCCATACCGACACGACTTGTACGATTATTAGGGGTCTGACGTTCACCACCTCCCTAGACCATACATGCGATACTCTTAGACGAACAGACCGGACTGCACGGATATTGTCACGCACAGGCTCAGTAGGAGTTCGGATGGGTATCCTCACTGGCCTTCTTATCGACATCTACCTGGGGACCGTTACATACAGCTAGTGCCGCTTGCGGTCTGTGGTTAAACCCACTGCCAGCGTAGTAGTCGAGTATTTAGAGTCCCACACAGAGTTTTCCCAACTCCAGGCGAAATGATATAGAGGTCGTACGGTTTTACGACAAGGGTTCGGACGAATACGTGTTTAAACGCACGTACGACATTCGGACAGTTTTTACTAAACGGCTTTGGTTTAAGCCAGATTCTAGTATCGGGTTATTGGATTTATACAGTCTAAAGTTTTTCCGTGTTTTCACGGATACGAAGGGCGTTCTCGTAATTATCCGAGAACCTTCTAGAAGGAGGGTGACTAAGGAGGTTAAGGTGGCATTTTCATTAATTGCTTTTGTGACTCATTTATATGATTCATTATATCATTAAATGCATCATTAATGATCTAATGACTCACATAATGAATCACTCTTCTTGAATAAATGAAGCATGGTGAATAATCATTTAATTGATTTTATTTGATAATTCATTATGTTTGATATATTCAAGTGAAAAGCTTTTCTCTTCTCATTATCATCTCCACCTTCTCTCTCCTCAAGATCTCTCTCCTTCCCCAAACCCTAATCCTACCACTCATAAGTTGAGTACAAGGATTAGTAAAGACTAAACACTCCATAACCTAACTCTATATCATCTTAGTTACTTTGGTTAGCAACTAGAGAAACAAAGTTACCTCAAGTCTTGAGGTGTAGCTTGGATTAGGGTACTCGGGTGGATCATCTATCACGGATAGGAGGCCAAAGAGGACATAGAGATCACAAAGACGAAGGACTAGAATCGTTTGGTATAATCTCTTCACATAGTAGCTTAGAACTCTATGCTTATTGTTAAGTATTGTTTAGAAAAGATCTTCGGTTAGTCGATGTATGCTACAAAAGAAGATCGTTTTTCATATTTCCGCCTCCCCGCAACTCGTGGGGTGTTGCAAATCGACTTAAAGTGGTATCAGAGCCTCACTAAACAATAATTAACTCACTTGCAAAGTCGTATGATTTTCGAACGGAAAACAAACCGGAAAATACACCGATATTGCATAGTTTCTGTCGATTTTTATATGAGGTCAAAAAATTTTTCAGGGACCTTCATAATGACCAGCATGAAAATATAAGAACACACAAGAAAAATGCGCTCCTAAATCGGCCAAAGAGCCGCGGGACCACGGTCGATCCCACCGATCCGCCGCCGATCCGCGGCCGAGTTGGGGCCGATTCAGCCCAGTTTTCTTCTGTGCATCTGTTGTGATATTTTGTATTTTCTGGTATTTTTATTTTCTGCTCAGGTTTCAAATTTACAGAGAAGATTTGGAGTAGAATTTAAATTGTTTAATCGATCGAAATTATACGATGTTTGCTTGTTTGATTATATCTGTTTTGTATTATGCGTTCGTAAACCTCCCCTAACTGCTAGTATGTCGGTTGGAAAGGGGTTGCACATATCTGTGATGTTATTTATAACTATTTGTGTATATAAACTGTATTGGACTGTTGTGATGAATAGCCGGGTTTTGTGATGGGTTATTGTATTAATTCATTCGATGTAATTGTAATAAGTTGTAATATTATTTTGCGGGGCACATCCAGGTTGCGGTTGTAGCCACCGTTGTATTATTTCTTTTTACTGTTTTTGCTCCTAGGATAGACCCAAGGTGGTGTGCACAAACTACCAGGTATTTCGAAGTGTTTAGTGGCCTACTCACATCGTTGAGATAGGCCGCTTCACTTCGGGTACTTGGCGGGTAGTTTGCCGTACCCGTAGGGGTCTAGGGTGGGGTAATGACTATTCATCACAACTGTGTAATCCGTCTTTTCTTACAGGCTCAAAAGAAACGCGGATTGCTTGCAAATCCAATATTGTTTATCTGTGATCTGGAATGCCTATTATTGCGTCTGACGAATGTACAATATCTATATATGATAGCTATTTAGACTTCACTTATGTTTTACACTCGCGCTAGCCCAGCCCCCGCTCTGCCGTTAGTTAAGTAACCTAACGGGTGATGACGGGACCCCGTGGCGAATGCGGATAGCATAAGAGGACGTTGTATTTTCGTTGTTATCTGTAATGATAGGTTAAAGATTGGACGCATTATTTTTTAATGCAAAGAAAAATAAAACCTAAACTGAATCGTTGGAAAAATTTCTAAAAACCACTCGGTTTTCTTGAAAAAGCAAAACTTTAAATGCGGAGCTTAAACCACTCCTTTTAATAAAAGCTATCTTGGTTCCTTCGATCAAATCAAGTTCACTACGTTAACGGTTTTTTGCCAAAAACCAGCCGTAACCCTCCGTCGTTTCAAATAGACAGTACATCGTATTCATGCTATGCTTGTTGGCCTACGTCAAGGCATAGTGTATGGTAGCAGTGTGTGCCTATTTGTTGCATAGATAGATGCATTAGTTTAAGACAGACGTACACCTTGTTGGCCTACGTCAAGGGCTTGTACGATGTACTTAAATTGATCAGGACAACGACGGGTAGAACTTGACTTGCGTCTTATGACTTGTTGGCCTACGTCAAGGTCTATAAGAGCTTGGGGTAAAAATCACATCGGGAGTTTCAAACATAAAGGAAACTTGCAGATTAAGCATACCTTCTGAAGTGTGGTGACTAGAGTGGCTTCCATCTAGTGCATCATGCAATAATAGTTGGATCCCGATCCCACTGATGAGTAGGATTACTCTCGGGAAACATTCTCACTTAACAATCAATGTTATAAACCAAGTAGGTGTCCAGAAAGGTGTTAGAGGGGCTACGCCTCTAGGGAAAAGAGGTTATTTAATTAAGGAACTTCACGAAAGCGTTGGAAAACCTCCCTCGAAGTACCAACACCATCCTGGCTGAAAGGTTAAGCAAGTATTGTGACGTGTGATTAAATCCTGACTAGTTCTTCTTTTAGGTTTTGAAGAAGGATTTGAGGAAACAGTGGGAGCCATCCTGTTTAGATAAACTAATAACCAATCTAAACTTGCAAGAAGCATATGCTAAGTGTTTTCTTTTCTCTCTCTAGCAGCTACCATGACAGGATTAAAACTATTACTTGAGAAAAATATACTGATCGGACATAACTATAAAGATTGGCTAAGGAACGTCAACATTGCGCTGACTTATGACAAAGTAGCATATGTTACCACCGTTGTTCCTCCTCTTATCCCTGGACCAGATTCCTCAGTTGTGGACAAGGAAGTTCGCAAAACTTGGGATCTGGATTGTGAGCGAGCTATGTGTATCGTGCTGGCGTCTATGAACAATGAATTCCAGAAACAGCACGAGAGTATGGATGTTGTATCCATCTTCCTCCATGTAAAGGATTTATATGGAGAACACTCCCGTATCGCAAGGTACGAGACCTCAAGGAAACTCTTCCAGATGAGGTTAGCTCCAGGATCGCCTGTAGGAGAGCACGTCCTCAAAATGATCAGCCTCATTGAGGAACTCGCAAACCTAGGATGCGTGCTAGAGAATGATTTGTATATCGACTTGATTTTGCAGTCCCTTCCCCACACCTTCTTTCAGTTCGTGCTTAGCTTCAACATGCACGAAATGGAAGCTGATCTTCCAAAGCTCCTCAACATGTTGAGGGTAGCAGAGACTTCCTTGAAAAAGGAGAAGACCCCCGTTCTGTATGTTGGCCAATCATCCTCTTCTAAATCTAAAGCGAAAGCTAGAGGGAAGAAGAAGATGAAAGCCACCAAACCGAAAGGTGGGATCAAGAAGGTGCAGGGAAAGAACAAGGCAGGAAGGGTGAAAGCGGATATAAACGAATGCTTTTATTATCACAAGCAAGGGCACTGGAAGAAGGACTGTATGACCTTCAAGGCAAAGGACACGACGCAAGCCGTTGCTTCTGCTTCAAGTGTGTTCGTAATCGAAAATTGTCTTTCAGTAAACTCTACATCATGGGTACTTGATACCGGTTCTGATTCTCACATCTGTAATTCATTGCAGGATCTGAGAAGTAGTAGAGTACTGGGGGCAGGTGATATGACTCTCCGGATGAGCAATGGAATGCATGTAGATGCTGTTGCAATAGGGGAATATCACCTAGGGTTGACTAGTGGGCACGTTTTGGTGTTGTACAACTGTTTTTGTATTCTCAGTATACTGTGTAATATTATATCAGTATCTTTGTTGTCTAATAAAGGATATAATTTTGCGTTTGAAAGTAATGTCATGAACATTCTCCTAAATCAAGAACTGATTGGGTATGGCACACTGGAAAATGGCATATACATACTTAATCAACCTCGAATTTTCAATATTCAAAACGCACATAAAAGAAAGGCTCCAGATTAAAATCAAGCCTTCTTATGGCATTGTAGACTTGGTCATATAAACGAAACAAGGTTGACTAAGTTACATAAAGATGGATATCTAGATCCGTTTGAATATTCATCATATGCAACTTGTCAATCATGTATCAAAGGAAAAATGACCAAATCTCCGTTCTCCGGAGACGGAGCAAGAGCTACTGAACTCTTGGGACTTGTACACAGTGATGTATGTGGTCCAATGTCTACACATGCGCGAAGCGGTTGATTGTAAAAGAATTCTTGTTTGTGTAATTGGGAAATTGTAAAGAAATCACAACCAAAATATTTTGACCGCAATCAACTACGGTGTCGGATGTAGATTGTAAGTGAGTGTGGATCGTCCACAGGGACAGTGTAATCGTTCGTCTTTTGAATTAGATGAGTCGAAACTTTAAAGAAAACAAAACAAAACAATTCATGATTTATATTTGAAGTTCAAGAATTAGAAAATATAGATCTAATAACAAGAAAAAGATAGAATCAAGAATTGATAGTTTGTAGATTTCCAATCCAAATGTCAAGAATCGAAATGAGGCTCGTAGGAATCGATCGGATCTATAGAAGTGATGAAATCTAGAGATTACGTATTCTCATCCTTCGATGGATTGATACTAGATCGATGATGATCAACGAGAATTAGGGATTTCTAGTGAAACTAGGGTTTCATCAATTATCCCTTGTTCATTCGTCGATATCATTCACATTCTAGCCTCTAGTAAATTCAAGAAACGATCGTAGAACCCTAATTTCGAGCGATCACAATCAAGAAAGCATCGCTACGAAACTAGGTCATCGATTCTTGAACTTGCTAGGGTTTACAAAACTCGTAGGACTCAAGAATCGTTTAAAGATTTGTTATATCATCATTCTATTGATCGTCTCGACTCCTTAACGAGCGGAGTTTTACTCAAACATCATCACAAGAACTACAATCATAAATTGAGATCGAATCATGATGCAAGAATTTAAAGAATGCAAGATTCAAGAATTTCACCTTTTATTTATATCAACAATTTCGTTACATTCGCTCAAGAACTACAAGAGGAAGAACTCGATCGTCGATTTGGCTTCGCTCGTCTCCGTGAGTCGCGGATCGGCTTGGATCACTTGCCCGATTGAAGATCGGCTTGGCTCCTAAAAGGTTGAAGGCTTCTTGCTTGATTAGTACTCAAGATCTTGAATTTGGAGTGGAATTAGGGTTAGGGTTTCGCACAAGCCTTGTCACTAGACTTGTGGAAGAAGATGAAGAATTGAAGAAGACTAAAGATTAATGAAGAATTAGCTAACTAAAGAACAACCTCAACCCTTAGATCTAGGTTCCTATTTATAGCCATCTAAACCCTAGATCTAGGATTTGAATTTTAAGTTTCCCTCCAAAAGTTTGTTGAGGAAATTTGAATTTCCCTCCAAAAGTTAGTTAGAAGAGAAGCTTATAGATGTGATTAGTTAGGAGGGAGCTTCTAGAAGAGGTTGGTTAGTAGCTTAATTAGGATTAGCTTTGCTTAATGATCTTTGCTGATCTGGCAGAAGACTCTGGAGAATTCTGGAATTTGACGTGTCAAAATGAGGTGTAGGCCTTGAGATAGGAGTTTTGCACTGAAAATTGAGCGATGATGTGGCAATACCGCCGCGGAACCGCGGCGCAAGCCGGCTCCCGCCGCGGTTCCGCGGATCTTTGGGGGCTTCATGGCTTGAAACTTCAATGGTAATTCTTGGGCTGTCTTATGGGCCTTTATCTGATATGTTGAATTTTATAATTCCTTCTGTATTGCTACCAGATCTGAAATCATTGAGTTGGCGTATTTTTGATCCGCTCTTTTGGCTTTGCTCCTGCAATTTCCTGCACAAATCTCGATACAAGTGTTGCGCAAATACAGAGATGATGCGATGCCATGAAATGCAGTCAATTTCCCTTAAAGTGCCGGTTTAAAAGTCTAACACATGAAATATGATATTTAACGACTGATTTGCTAATATGTGAAATATGAATACCGAACACTTCTAAATGAGTGCAAATGATCGGGAAATTGCCGTGTTAAAAATACATTATTTTCGACTGATCAAATTCCCCCAAACTTAATTTCGATCGTCTCGAGCGAACTGTTTTATTAAAAAGAGAAGGAGAAAATAAAGAAAGAGAAAAAAACTAACTAGCACACTTTCGTAGGCAACACGATTGCACTGAGCACGTGCAACAAGCCTTTAAACCTCTAGGTGTCCCTAGTAGGAGGAGTGTTGTCTGCTGAGGGTTTTCAGCGGATTGCACCCACAAAATCCAATTAATAAAAGGAAGATCATGAATATTACATTTAAAGACAAGAATTGTAAAAGGAAAGCCTTGAAAATTAGGGTTTCCAACTAAGCTAGCTTTTCGGTTGTCATGAGCCCTATCTTAATGGTTATGAAAAGATGTCAGAAATCACGTCCTCCATCAATAAAGCATCGTCTTATTCTTCATTCCTATCTATTTTCCAAACATCGATCATATAACCCTGCGTGTGTGTAAAGGACATCCCTACACCCGGAGAATTCAATTCAAGCTATCATACTCTTGCCCATCAGCCTCAGTACTTTTTAATTAATGAATATTTAGATGAGATTGCTCACACACTTTCATGCGATCGTTAATACTTCTTGAGGTACTAACCGACCGATTACTCCTGTGCCTTCTTACTTGGTGTATTTTCCTCGTCTTGCACCACCTCAGGCATAGCAGTGACTCCCAGACCAGTTGGCCTTAGGGCACTAGGTGAAGAGGCACCCTCGCTATACATTTTTATTTCCCTCGGTGATAACAAAACCAGTGTCCATTTTTCTCACCACTTTATATTTTTATTCATTTTTTTCTTTTTATTTCCTTCATACATCGGCTTTAAGACAAGAGCATTTCAGGGTATCCTCTACTATCCCAGGCTTCAAGACGTGTGTAAGTGCGAATAGCAGGGTATCAACGTTCAAAATGTTTGGCTTCCAGAATAGAAACTATTTTTCAGACTTATTTTTATCCTCAGATTAGTGACGTCCTTCATCTTACTAACCCTTGGGACAACGGCTCATAACTACTTATTACTAGTTCGTATAAGAAAACTTCTAATTTTCTTGGTTTTCTTAAATTTTTCTAATCTCATGGATGTAATTTTTCACTATCTAAACTTTCATTATCTTATTTATGTACAAAAAATATTTTTATATTTTGAAATTTTTTAAATTTTTATGGTTTTCAAAAAAATGTTTTGTGCTTATGCAAAGTGATATGCAAATGATGCGAAAATAAGCACAAACCTCCCCCAAACTTGTTTTCAACAGTGTCCTCACTGTTGCCTTCCGCTAAATCTCGAAAAACCTGTAAGCTTGGGAGGAATTTATTAGTGGGGGCAAAATATTTAAGTGAAGATCCTCCCCCAAACTTATTTTTGGCTCAAAATTTTGTAAAAATTCTTTTTAGGAGCCAGAAAAACATACCCCCCCAAACTTGAGTTATGCAATGTTAATCTTTGAAAATCATATGAGGAGGTCAAAAATCAGTGGTCGATGCCAAGCTTTGCAAAGACCAAAAGTTAACACCAACCATTCAAAAATTTTATCAATGTAGTGCTCTGGTTGGTGGAAGAAAGAGTGGGGAAAGGTTAAGTGGTGGAATAGAATGTGTGTGCGTCTCATTTTGGAGAGATGATGCAGTGAATGTGATGGATTACTCGCATTCTTATTACAGTTCAGAAGAAGGGGTGGAGGTTCAATTTCATTGATTGGGAGATGATTCATCTCAACACCCGTGTCATTCAAAAATGCGAGTTCATCAGCGAAGATCTCCTCAAAAGTTCCATTAATACCCCGATGAATAATATCGTCACAAAGTGCGGGGTGATCTTCAGACTCTAAAAGCAGTTCATAATCAGTGTTAGTTGTTGACCCGGACATCTCGGTGGAAGAGTCCGTATGTGTATGATACATAGTTGGGTCAAACAATAACGTATGAAAAGAGTCAAGATCAGTATCAAGAGGATCATCAAATTCGCTGCTGTCGACATCCATTAAGTCGACAGAACAGACCTGAGCAGTAGGTTCGGAGGGTACACTTCCCAACTTTTAAATGTTTAGCTCTATCGACCTATTCCCGAAGGATAGGGTCATAGAACCATTACGACAGTTGATGGTAGCATTGGAAGTGGCCAAAAAGGGGCGACCTAAAATCACCGGAATTTGATTCCGTGGGTTCGCTACAGGCTGTGTATCAATTACAATAAAGTCCACAGGGAAGATAAATTCCCCGATTTTTATTAACATATCCTCCAGTTCACCCCTAGGTTTGGTGATTGATCGGTCATCCATCTGGAGAGTGCAATGGGTTGGCTTCAACTCTCCGATACCTAGTTGCTCATAAACTGAGTATGGAAGCAAGTTAACACTAGCGCCAAGGTCTAGTAGAGCACGGTTGATGTGTTTTTCCCCAATAGAAATGGAAATAGTAGGATATCCAGGATCCTTACGTTTCCTCGGTAATTGTTGGAGGAAAGCCGTATCTACTGTTTTGCCATGAAAATCTTCTTGGGCACCTGAGTCTTCCTCTTCCTAGTACACAAGTTCTTAAGAGTTTTCGCATAGGACGGAACTTGTTGGATAGCATCTAAGAGAGGGATGTTGATGTTAACTTGCTTAAAAATGTCCATAATTTTCTCAATATGTGGACTCGGTGTGTTAGCCCTTAGCCGATTAGGATAAGGTGCTTTAGCAATAAGCGCTGGGTCCATCATAGGAGAAGGAAGTGTGTGTGGACCCGATCCCAAAATAGAAGTGGGGATCGTCCATGGAGGAGTAAAAGAGGTGGGCTGAAGTGGCGAGCCTTTTGGGAAATGAAGAATAGGCTCGGAAGAAGATGGTGGGGTAGAAGAACTGGGGTCAGAACTAGAAGTGTGTGTGTGAGGAAAGGTCTCAGCCGGTGTGTTATTGAATGATTTATCAGTATCATCAAACTCTTCCCCAACGTGAGTGTCAAGCACTCTTCCAGATCTCAACATGATTGCATCCACATGATGTAAATAGCCAGGATTGGGTAAAAGTTGAGCTGGAAGTTTCCCTTTCTCTCTTGCACGCATTTCGTCTTTTAATTGTGCAATTTGTTCTTCCATCGATTTGATATTCTCATTTTGAGAGACAATGATCTTTATCACATTCTCGACGGAAGATTGCAAACTTGCCGTCCCTTGGATGGATTGTTTCATGAAAGTATCCAAGGTTTGTGCTAGTGCAGAGGTATTATCTGTACCGGTCAATTGCAAAGAGTTTTCATATGGTGCAAAAGTGTTGGCCGGATTTTGGAAATTTTGTGATTGGAAGGGATGCTGACTCAATTGAAGTTGTGGTGGAGGGTCCCTTTGGAAATGATTCGTGTTTGGAACCGTGTTTTGAGATTGTGATTGGTTCCAAGCACAGTTAGGGTGATTCCTCCAACCCTGATCATATGTGGAGGAAGATAGATCGTTTCTAGGTCTTTGAAATGCTCATGACCTTGAAACGGACATTCTTCCGTTAAGTGAGACGGATCAGAACAGCATCCACATACAGTTTTGGAGAGTGATATTTGACTTAGGGCGGCTAAGAATTTGTTTTCCATAGTCTCAAGTTTCTTTTGCATAGCTGAAATGTCAGCTCTAACTCCTATGGAAATATCATTGCCATCCCTAGATGATTGACTCACACCCTCCCACTGTAAAGATTTTTCTGCGAAATCTTCTAAAAAATTCCAGGCTTCCCCATCATCTTTAGTCATAAAGTTGCCTTGACACATTGATTCAAGGGTCTGTCTTGTGTTAGGATTAATGCCCTCATAAATGACTCGGCACAGTTCCCATCTAGGGATGCCGTGATGTGGACATTAGACTAACAGATCCGTGAAACGTTCAAGACATTTTGAAAATGTTTCATCTGGAAGCTGGGTGAATTGATAGATTTCGCTACGGACTCGAGCTGTCTTTTGATGTGGGTAGAATTTCTTAAGGAATGCTTTGACGAATTCATCCCAATTTGAAATGGAATGTGCGGTAGTGTTATATAGCCACTTCTCGGCTAAATCGCACAAGGTGAATGGGAGAAGACGAAGACGTAAAGCATCCACAGAAAGCTGTGAAGTACCCATCATTGCGCATACATTTTCAAATTTCGTGATAAACACGTATGCGTCCTCAGACTCGAGACCGTGAAATTTTGGTAGAAGGTTGATGTATTGGGGTTTTATTTGAAAATTTTCCCCGTTGGCTGGTGGAATGGAAAGACAAGTTGAAAGTGGACCTCGTGTAGGATAGCATCTCTCTTGGAGAGAGATGCGAGGTGGATTCTGCGCACCAACGGACGGCGGCAGGGTAGTGGAAAAGAAGTTCGATGGAGACGGATCCATCGATGTGGGTGTGGTGGTGGGTAAAAGAAAGGGTAAATGTAGAAATACCGACTTTAGGGTCGATAAAAGGAAACGCGGACTTAACGGGCACTAGAATCCCGTGTCCAGCCTATCTTGTACTAAAAAGGGTTAGTACAAGTGGCAGCGTGAATTTATAATTAGGGGAATGAATGTGATTGGTGTTTGTTTTGAAAAATGATACGGACTTTTGAAAAAATGATGCAACAAAATAAATGCAACACACAAAACCCTAAAATCTAGTGGTCACCTAGGTCAAACTCTAGACTGCTCCTAACTGCCAAAAGACAAGTCGCAGGATCAATCCTCCACTGCCTCATTGCCCCCCTGTGGCCAGCTAAGTGCCAGGTAAGTGGTAAGGTACTCCACTACGTAAGTAGTGGGCCTAATTAAAAACCACTAGCCTTCGACACACTTGCCTTAGACACCACAAGAAAACGCGGATAAGTAATGAATTACCCACGGCCTTCTCTTGTCCTAAGTGAGCGCGACGGTCCTTAGAGTCATCTCTAGATATTTTTTAGTTAATTGGGGTAAATGCGGATGCAATTTTGCGGTTTTCGGGGCCTAGGAAGGATAATGAACTCCCCACCTAATCTGGATTTGGTCGTGCCCCTTAATATCCGTATTAATATGCAAACAACCAAAAATCAAAACACGCACAAATTTTAATTTTGCTTTTGCGGCGCTGCGATTATTTGCAAAGAAAACTGCACAAAATGTTAATTGGAGCAGATTTTTGGAAGGAGATAAGAAAGATTGAGATTACCTGAGAATTTGGTGCTGTGACTCAGCAAGGGGGCCGCGAAACCGCCGCAGTTGCACGCTAGGGCCGCGGAATCGCGGTGATATGAGTAGATCACTGCTCCAAAATTTTTCTGCAAGCTTCTGTTCACTCCCTAAGCTCTCTGGAATGCTCAGAAAAATTTTATCCAAGCTCCAATGATTCCAGAACTCCTCGCAATCAAATCACAACACACGTATTAGAGTTTGTGCGAGTTTAGATCACAAAATTTACATGGAATAAAATTTTCAACTCAAATTTCAAAATACGAACAATTAGCGCACTATCCCCGACAACGGCGCCATTTGATTGTAAAAGAATTCTTGTTTGTGTAATTGGGAAATTGTAAATAAATCACAACCAAAAATATTTTGATCGCAATCAACTACGGTGTCGGATGTAGATTGTAAGTGAGTGCGGATCGTCCACAGGGACAGTGTAATCGTTCGTCTTTTGAATTAGATGAGTCGAAACTTTAAAGAAAAGAAAACAAAACAATTCATGATTTATATTTGAAGTTCAAGAATTAGAAAATTTAGATCTAATAACAAGGAATAGATAGAATCAAGAATTGATAGTTTGTAGATTTCCAATCCAAATGTCAAGAATCG
This sequence comes from Agapanthus africanus, assembly GCA_030015575.1. Taxonomy (NCBI): domain Eukaryota; kingdom Viridiplantae; phylum Streptophyta; class Magnoliopsida; order Asparagales; family Amaryllidaceae; genus Agapanthus; species Agapanthus africanus. The sequence continues at coordinate 348,375,574 of JASDDO010000031.1, read as the reverse complement.
AAATGAGGCTCGTAGGAATCGATCGGATCTATAGAAGTGATGAAATCTAGAGATTACGTATTCTCATCCTTCGATGGATTGATACTAGATCGATGATGACCGACGAGAATTAGGGATTTCTAGTGAAACTAGGGTTTCATCAATTATCCCTTGTTCATTCGTCGATATCATTCACATTCTAGCCTCTAGTAAATTCAAGAAACGATCGTAGAACCCTAATTTCGAGCGATCACAATCAAGAAAGCATCGCAACGAAACTAGGTCATCGATTCTTGAACTTTCTAGGGTTTACAAAACTCGTAGGACTCAAGAATCGTTTAAAGATTTATTACATCATCATTCTATTGATCGTCTCGACTCCTTAACGAGCGGAGTTTTACTCAAACATCATCACAAGAACTACAATCATAAATTGAGATCGAATCATGATGCAAGAATTTAAAGAAAGCAAGATTCAAGAATTTCACCTTTTATTTATATCAACAATTTCGTTACATTCGCTCAAGAACTACAAGAGGAAGAACTCGATCGTCGATTTGGCTTCGCTCGTCTCCGTGAGTCGCGGATCGGCTTGGATCACTTGCCCAATTGAAGATCGACTCGGCTCCTAAAAGGTTGAAGGCTTCTTGCTTGATTAGTACTCAAGATCTTGAATTTGGAGTGGAATTAGGGTTAGGGTTTCGCACAAGCCTTGTCACTAGACTTGTGGAAGAAGATGAAGAATTGAAGAAGACTAAAGATTAATGAAGAATTAGCTAACTAAAGAACAACCTCAACCCTTAGATCTAGGTTCCTATTTATAGCCATCTAAACCCTAGATCTAGGATTTGAATTTTAAGTTTCCCTCCAAAAGTTTGTTGAGGAAATTTGAATTTCCCTCCAAAAGTTAGTTAGAGGAGAAGCTTCTAGATGTGATTAGTTAGGATGGAGCTTTTAGAAGAGGTTAGTTAGGAGCTTAATTAGGATTAGTTTTGCTTAATGATCTTTGCAGATCTGGCAGAAGACTCTGGAGAATTCTGGAATTTGACGTGTCAAAATGAGGTGTAGGCCTTGAGATAAGAGTTTTGCACTGAAAATTGAGCGATGATGTGGCAATACCGCCGCGGTTCGGAACCGCGGCGCAAGCCGGTTCCCGCCGCGGTTCCGCGGCACTTTGAGGGCTTCATGGCTTGAAACTTCAATGGTAATTCTTGGGCTGTCTTATGGGCCTTTATTTGATATGTTGAATTTTATAATTCCTTCTGTATTGCTACCAGATCTGAAATCATTGAGTTGGCGTATTTTTGATCAGCTCTTTTGTCTTTGCTCCTGCAATTTCCTGCACAAATCTCGATACAAGTGTTGCGCAAATACAGAGATGATGCGATGCCATGAAATGCAGTCAATTTCCCTTAAAGTGCCGGTGTAAAAGTCTAACACATGAAATCTGATATTTAACGACTGATTTGCTAATATGTGAAATATGAATACCGAACACTTCTAAATGAGTGCAAATGATCGGGAAATTGCCGTGTTAAAAATACATTATTTTCGACTGATCAGCGGTCACTCCTACTTCATCAGTTTTACTGATGACTTCTCTAGGTATGAACATGTGTTCTTAATGAAACATAAATCAGAGGCCTTTGAGAAGTTTAAGGAGTATAAAAATGAAGTAGAGAAACAAACTGGTAAAAGCATCAAGACACTTCGATCTGATCGAGGTGGAGAATACTTAAGTACCAGTTTCCTTGAATACTTAAAAGAGAATAGAATTCTCTCTCAGCTTACTCCGCCTTATACACCTCAGCATAATGGTGTATCAGAAAGGAGGAATCGCACGCTATTAGATATGGTGCGTTCAATGATGAGTAGTGCTGAGTTACCACTTTCCTTCTGGGGATTTGCTCTAGAATCAGCAGCATACTTATTGAATAGAGTTCCAACTAAGTCTGTGCCTACTACTCCATATGAAATGTGGAGCGGGAAGAGACCATATCTTAAGTACATCAAGATATGAGGATGTTCGGCATATGTTAAAAAGCATAAACCGGACAAGCTCGAGTCACGATCGGTTTTATGCAAGTTTGTAGGATACCCCAAACATTCAAGGGGGTACATGGTCTACCACACTGAAAAACAAAAGGTGTTTGTCGCTCGCCACATTGTCTTCTTAGAGAACGAATTTCTTGCAAAAGAAATTAGTGGGAGTGCGGTAGAGCTGGAAGAAATTCCAGAACCTCAAACTGCTACCGAGGACTTAGAAGAACCTCATATTTCAATAGAACATGACGAACCAACGCCACTCCGCAGATCTAGTAGGCTTTCTCATCCTCCAGAGAGATACTATGGTTTTCTTCTAGATGGGGATCGAGAGGATTGCATCATCAATGATGATGAACCTACTAGTTTTCAGCAGGCTATCACGAGTATTGACCCAATGAAGTGGCTGGATGGTATGAGATCCGAAATGGAATCCATGTACACCAATAAAGTATGGACTTTAGAAGTTGCTCCTCCTGGGGTTAAACCAGTTGGATGCAAATGGATCTTCAAAAAGAAGATTGGTGCACTTGGACAAGTGGAAACCTATAAAGCTAGACTCGTTGCAAAAGGTTTTCGTCAAAGACCAGGACTGGACTATGATGAAACCTTTTCACCTGTAGCTATGCTTAAATCCATTCGGATCCTTCTTGCCATTGCTGCCTTCCATGACTATGAAATCTGGCAGATGGACGTAAAAACAGCTTTTCTAAATGGACATTTAGAAGAGAGTGTTTACATGGATCAACCAGAAGGTTTCTTTGAAAGTGAGAGCAGCGGAAGGGTGTGCAGATTGCTTAAATCCATTTATGGATTAAAGCAAGCATCGCGAAGTTGGAACATCTGCTTTGATGAGACAGTCAAAGAGTTTGACTTTATCAAAAATGTAGATGAACCATGTATTTATAGGAAGATTGTAGAAGGAGCAGTAGTCTTCCTCGTTTTGTACGTCGACGACATACTACTGATAGGGAATGATGACCCTATGCTACAATCAGTAAAGCTCTTCTTGTCACAGAAATTCTCCATGAAAGACTTGGGTGATGCAACCTACATTTTGGGCATTAAGATCTATCGTGATAGATCTAATAGAATGTTGGGACTTTCACAGTCCAGGTATATTGACACTAAACTAAAGAGATTTAGTATGGAAGATTCCAAGCGCGGTAACATGCCCGCTTGTCACGGGATCACCCTCTCCAAAGAGATGTCTCCAAAGACTGATGAAGAGAGGGATCGCATGAGCATTTTACCCTATGCTTCGGCGGTAGGATCTATAATGTATGCGATGTTATGTACAAGACCGGATGTAGCTTACGCACTTGGTGTGGTAAGCAGGTATCAGTCCGACCCAGGTGAGAAACATTGGATAGCGGTTAAGAACATTCTCAAGTACCTGAGAAGGACTAAGGAGATGTTCTTGATTTACGGTAATGGAGACCTCCAGGTAGAGGCTTTTACCGACTCCGGCTTCCAAAGTGACAAAGATGATTCTAAATCCATTTCGGGATTTGTGTTTACCCTCAATGAAGGGGCGGTATGTTGGAAGAGTTCCAAACAGTATACCGTCGCAGACTCAACTATGGAGGCTGAGTATATAGCTGCTAGTGAAGCCGCAAAAGAGGCTGTCTGGATGAGGATGTTCATTTCTGAACTTCAGGTAGTTCCGTCCATTGCCAATCCAATACCTTTGTATTGTGATAACAATGGGGCCGTAGCATTGGCAAAGAAACCCAGGTCCCATCAGAAATCCAGGCATATCTTAAGGCGTTTTCACCTGATCAGGAAGATCGTTGATCGTCGGGAGATCAAGGTACGGAGAGTGGATACAAAAGACAACACGGCAGATCCATTCACAAAGGCCATTCCTCAAGTTCAGTTCAATAGGCTATTTGAGAAGTTGGGCATGCGGTACTCCAGCAACTGGATATAGTGAAGAAAGTGGTGTTAGGTCCACGTTACCTCTCCCGGTACTTTCGGGGTTGCGGAAACGGTAAAACAAAAAATTTTCTGGACTTGGCAACATGGACCGTAAAAGCCGGATCTTTGCTAAACAATACACTAGCATCCTAACTAGAGATTTATCTACTCGGTTAGGGGTTATACCTCAACTTGAAATCCTTCTCTTCTTCTTGTTCTTCTCCTTGCCTGCTCCAAGGGTTGATCCGGACTTTGGTCACTCAACTTGAACTCCTTCTCTTCTTGTTGTTCTTCTCCTTGCTTGCTCCGAGGGTTGATCCGGACTTTGGTCACCTCCGCGGCCTCCTTGAGTCGAAGACTATCCACCCGAGAGATGTGCAACGAGCTCCACCTCGAGCCGAGGTAACTAAGGCAAAGAGATTGCTAATCTAGAAGCCCTAGGTTGTGTAGAAGTGATGAAGGGATGGTTTTTTCTTTGTGGGATCTATATCTCTCAACACATGAGATCAAAAGATTAATCAAGAGGAGAAAGAAGAAGGAGGAGCAACAACCATGGTTCATTTCTTTTCTTCTCACTTGAAAAAACAAGAGAGAGAAATGAGAAAGAAATTATGATACAAAGAAAAGTAACCATGGTTGCAATAATGAAAAAACAACATCATTACTAATCCCATCAAGATAAAGTTTGATGGCTACATTGAAATGACCATTATCATAATCCAAAAGAAAAAGAAAATGAAAAGAAGAATGTAGATCCCTCTTGAAAGTCAAGGGTCAACACGGTCAACCGGTCAACAAAGTCAAGAGAGGTCAACGGGGTCAAATGGTCAATGCAATTAGCCATCATAAAATTATCACTAAAAGGATTAGTAAATGATATCCGCGGCTCATAATGGTTTTGACCAAATGAACTGTCAAAACCCTAATGAGTCCGCCTCAAAATGGTTTTGACCGAATCAACTGTTAAAACCCTAATGAGCCTGCCACATAACGGTTTTGGCCGAACCAACTGCCAAAACCCTAATGAGGCACCTCCTCCTTCACCGCTCCGGAAAACTGTGCATACACACCTGCATCCGCATTCCGTAGAATGCGGATGCGCAGAAGACAAAACAAATCCATCCGTGCAATACTAGGATCCGGCTTAAACCAAAGCCCACTAGAACTGTCTGCCCGAACACCATACGCACACAAGTGTACGTAAGTGATCGTAGCCCTGCCGTTAAACCATACGGCTTCTACACGTTTCGCTCAGTGCAGGGAAACTCTCTGTGTGGGACTCTAAAGACTCGACACTACGCTGGCAGTGGGTTTAACCACAGACCGCAAGCGACACTAGCTGTACATAACGGTCCCTAGGTAGATGTCGATAAGAAGGCCGATGAGGTAAACCCATCCGAACTCCTACTGAGTCTGTATGTTACAATCTCCGTACAGTACGGTCTGTTCGTCTGATATATCGCATGGTGGGCCTAGGGGGGCGGTAAACGTCAGTCCCCTAATAGAGGTACAAGTCGTGTCGGAGTGAAGCCCAATATACCCTGAGATAACACTGGAAACCGACCAGTATATCTCGCTTGCCCTAGCCAGGGACTACTCGTGTAATGGCTCTCCTAGACACAGCGCGATGTCAACCCCCAATACCAGGAGAGACGAATCCTGTCTAACCGTCACTGCCTCCAAGTGCTTCAGGACTGCTCCCAACTACTACCTGTTTGCACGACTCAGTAGAGCCGTGGTAGGGTAGTAATCAAAGAACAGTGGGAACACACTCGTGGCGAAGTGACAGTGTCAAGTCAGCGGACTAAGCTGTATTCATGTCACCTGGGAACTGATAACTGACGATAGGTATAATACCAACCATCAGTTCCCGACGAGTCCTGTCCAGTGTACTCGTAACCTAACGAGCACCCGCATACTATCTCAAGTACGACGTACCGACGGCTGTGGGACAGACCGTCTCCCGTGCTGGGATGAGAAGCGCATACGCTAGTCTACTCCGGAGTATCGATGCCCTATCTCGATACTCCCAGGACTAGGGACGTGTATAAGGATGTGCTTGTAGATTACCCAGCCCCCACGAGTGTGATCTCCATCACAACGCCGGTAATCAAGCAAAGATCCTAAGGGCTCTACTAATGCGTATAGGTGATATAATAAATAAACACACATGTACACATTAAAGCAGAGACAAACCAAGTAGCATACTACTATATTGAGCAAGATTGTCTGTACAACTGTGAATATCCCAAGCTTCCATCAAGTAATATACATACTAGTATGATACAGTAATGGCCTCTAGTGCATATACACTAACTATCTCCCACTTGCACTAAGGCCATGTACAGGCGTATCGAAGACCTATCATCTCGATTAGCCGCTCGAACTGAGTCTGGGGTAAAGCCTTCGTGAATGGGTCCGCTCTGTTGTCCTTTGTGTCCACTCTCCGCACCTCGATCTTCTGGCGATCAATGATCTCCCTGATCAGGTGATACCGCCTTAAGATGTGCCTGGATTTCTGATGGGACCTTGGTTCCTTCGCTAAAGCTATAGCCCCATTGTTATCGCAATACAAAGGTATTGGGTCAACAATGGACGGAACCACCTGAAGTTCACTAATGAACTTCTTTATCCAGACCGCCTCTTTTGCGGCATCGCTTGCAGCAATGTATTCAGCCTCCATCGTCGAGTCTGCGACGGTATCCTGCTTGGGACTCCTCCAACATACCGCCCCTCCGTTGAGGGTAAACACAAAACCCGAGACGGACTTGCTGTCATCTTTGTCACTATGGAAGCTTGAATCAGTAAAGGACTCGACCCTTAGGTCTCCATTACCGTAAACCAGGAACATCTCCTTAGTCCTTCTCAGGTACTTGAGAATGTTCTTCACTGCTGTCCAGTTGTCCTCCCCTGGGTCTGACTGATACCGGCTTACCGCGCTCAGCGCGTAAGCTACATCTGGTCTTGTACATAGCATCGCATACATTATAGATCCTACCGCCGAAGCGTAGGGTATAGTGCTCATGCGAACCCTCTCCTCGTCAGTCTTAGGAGACATCTTCTTGGAGAGGGTAATTCCGTGCAATGCGGGTATGTTACCGCGCTTGGAATCCTCCATACTAAATCTCTTTAGTACGGTCTCTATGTACCTGGACTGCGAAAGTCCCAGTAGTCTCTTGGATCTATCTCTATAGATCTTGATCCCCAGAATGTATGAGGCATCCCCCAGGTCCTTCATGGAGAACCTTCGTGACAAAAATAGCTTGACCGATTGTAGCATAGGAATATCATTTCCTATCAAAAGAATGTCGTCCACGTACAAGACTAGGAATACGACAGTTCGTCCTACAATCTTCTTATAGACACAGGGTTCATCTTCGTTCGTGATGAAATCAAATTCCTTGGTTACCTCATCAAAACAGATGTTCCAGCTCCGCGATGCCTGCTTTAATCCATAAATGGATTTAAGCAACTTGCACACCTTTCCGCTGCTCCCACTGTCTACGAAACCTTCTGGTTGATCCATGTAAACGCACCCTTCCAAACAACCGTTTAGGAAAGCCGTTTTAACATCCATCTGCCAGATTTCATAGTCATGGAAGGCAGCAATGGCAAGTAGGATCCGAATGGATTTGAGCATAGCCACCGGAGAAAAAGTTTCATCATAGTCCAAACCAGGTCTTTGACGAAAACCTTTTGCAATGAGTCTAGTTTTATAGGTTTTGACCTGCCCATCTACACCAATTTTCCTTTTGTAGATCCATTTGCATCCAACGGGTTTTACCCTAGGTGGAGCAATATCCAAGGTCCACACTTTCTTGGCGTACATGGACTCCATTTCGGATTGCATTGCTTCCTGCCACTTATCAGAGTCCCTACTGATAATGGCCTGCCTGAAACTGGTAGGGTCATCTTCTTCCAAGATGCAATCCTCTCGATCCCCGTCAATGAGAAAACCGTAGTATCTCTCGGGCGGATGAGAAATCCTACCAGATCTGCGGAGTGGCTGAGGTTCGTTTGGGGTTATTGAATCTAGCGGTTCCTCCAAATTTTCAGTTACATTTTGTGGTCGCTGAATTTCTTCCAGTTCTACCGAACTCCCACTAGTTTCTTTTGCAAGGAACTCCCTTTCTAAGAAGGTAGCGTGGCGAGATACAAACACCTTCTGTTCCTCAGTGTGGTAGAACAGATATCCTAGTGAGTCTTTAGGATATCCCACAAATTTACACAGAACTGACCGTGCCTCTAGCTTGTCCGGTTTCTGCGTTTTCACATAGGCCGGACAACCCCATATCTTAATTAACTTAAGACAAGGTTTCTTACTGCTCCATATTTCATACGGAGTTTTAGGCACAGATTTGGACGGAACTTGATTCAAAAGGTATGCCGTTGTCTGAAGCGCATGTCCCCAAAATGAAAGAGGTAACTCAGCACTACTCATCATGGAGCGAACCATATCCAGTAGGGTACGATTCCTCCGCTCCGAAACACCGTTGTGCTGTGGTGTATAAGGAGGAGTAAGCTGAGAGAGAATACCATTCTCTTTTAAGTAATCTAGGAATTCCGTGCTTAAGTACTCCCCTCCTCCATCAGACCGGAGGATCTTAATACTTTTGCCAATCTGGTTCTCTACTTCTTTTCTGAATTCCTTGAATTTCTCAAAATCTTCAGATTTGTGTTTCATCAGATACACATATCCGAACCTAGAGAGATCGTCAGTGAATGTGATGAAGTAGGAGAACCCACCCTTTGCATGTGTAGACATCGGACCACATACATCACTGTGTATGAGTTCCAAGAGCTCTGCTGCTCTTTCTCCATGTCCGGTGAACGGAGATTTGGTCATCTTCCCTTTGAGACAGGACTGACAAGTTTCATAAGATGAAAACTCGAACGCATTCAAGAGTCCATCTTTATGCAACTTACTCAGTCTTTTCTCTCCGATATGACCAAGTCTACAATGCCACAAGTAGGATTCATTCGTATCTGAATTCTTCCTCTTGCGTGTGTTTTGTATATTGAGAACTGTATTCTGATTTAGAACGTAGATACCATTACACAGTGTACCCTCTGCAACCAGTACCTTATGAAGGTAAATGTTCATGATATTCTTTTCAAGAACAAAGTTATATCCATCTTTATCGAGTAAAGAAACTGATATGATGTTGCAAACCATGGAGGGTACATAGTAGCAATCGTTCAAAATCATAGTCTTGCCATTTGGCAATACTAGGTGATATTCACCGACGGCTGCCGCATTAACTTTTGCTCCGTTCGCTACTCTGAGCGACATATCACCCGGTGCAACTTTCCTACTTTTTCTCAGTCCCTGCAATAAATTACAGATATGAGATCCTGATCTGGTATCAAGTACCCAGGAGGTAGGGCTGACCGTAAAACAGTTCTCAATTACAAGAACACCTGAAGTAGATGCAAAACCATGCTTCTTCTTCAACTGGGTATCCTGGAAATCCATACAATCCCCTTTCCCATTCTCATACTCATGACTGTTGTCACAAGTTAGAGCTGAACCAACTTTCCCCAGTCCCGAATAAGAATTCGGATCGGTCAAGCGATACATTTTATTATCTTGATTAGGGCGTGAAAAGGTTGCTTCCTGGAGAGAAAGAAAAGAAACACTCAGCGTATGCTCTTGCAAGATTAGATTGGTTTATTAATTTATCTAACCAGGATGTCTCCCACTGTTTACTCAAATTCTTCTTAAAACCTTTTTAAAAGAAGAACTAGCCGGGTTTTAATTCACGTCACAATACTTGCTTAACCTTTCAGCCAGGCTAGTGTCGGTACTTCGAGGGAGGTTTTCCAACGCTTTCGCAAAGTTCCGTAATTAAAGAACCTCTTTTCCCTGGGGGTGTAGCCCCGCTAACACCTTTCTAGACACCTACTAGTTTTATAGCATTGATCGTTAAGTGAAATAATCTCCCGAGAGTAATCCAACTCATCAGTGGGATCGGGATCCAACTGTCATTGTGTGATAACCTAGATGGAATCCACTCTAGTCACCACACTCCAGAAGGTATGCTAAATCTGCAAGTTTCAGTACTTTTGAAACTTCCGATGTGGTTTTTGCCCCTAGGACCCAAGTGACCTTGACGAATAATCAACAAATCAAAAGGTCCTAGTCAAGTTCAACCCGTCGTTATCCAAGATTGCATTAGACCCGCCCGCATGATCCTTGACGAATAATCAACAAAATCATGCGACCGTCCTAACCAATCGCACCTATCAGTGCAACAGAGAATTATTACTCAGCTACCGTTCACTGTGTCTTGACGAATAATCAACAAACGCAGCACGAATACTAAGTATTAATTATCTGAAACGACGGAGGGCTACGGCTGGGTTTTTGGTGAAAAACCCGTTAACGTAATGAACTTGATATCGTTGAAGGAACGTGATACACCTTTTTTGAAAATATAGTGGCGAAAACTTTTGCTAAAGAGGTCACTCCCTGTGAAGGGATCTCGGCTCTTTCCTCGTCGAATGAGGTGCAGGATATTCCAAACTGAATACCTCGATGCAAAGCAAGAATAATCGACTATAGTGAAGTTATTACCATGACGTAAATTTTTGTCCAAGGGGTCACTCCCGATGAAGGGATCTCGGCCCTTGCCTCGTCGACTGAGGTGCTGGGCATTCATAACCGAATACCTCGATGCAAAACAAAAATTGAACGTCCTTGCAATAACAGCTTTTTGAAAAACTTGTTCCAACAACGTCTTTTAGGTTTATTTTCTTGCATTAGTTCTTTTAATGCGTCCCATCATTTAAATCCTACCATTGCAGAAAACAACCAAATTATGACGTACGCTTATGCCATTCGCATTCGCCACGGGGCCCCGTCATCACCCGTTAGGTTACTTAACTAACGACAGAGCGGGGGCTGGGCTAGCGCGGCTGTAAAACATAAGCAACGTCTAAATAGTTATTTTATATAGCAATATAGCAATGATAGCCAATCCAGATCACAGATGAACACTTTGGATATAGTAGGAACCCGCGATTCGTTCGAGCCTACAACGAAAAGCGGATTACACGGTCGCGATGAATAGCCAATACCCCACCCAAGACACCTACGGGTGCGGCAAACTACCCGCCAAGTACCCGAAGCGAAGCAACCTCCCTCATCGCCGTGAGTAGGCCACTCGGCACTTTGAGATACCCGGTAGTTTGTGCACCCCCTCCATGGGTCTATCCTAGGAGTAAAAACAGTAAAAAGAATTATACAATGACGGCTACAACCCCGACCCGGTTGTGCGTCCATACAAATAATATTACATCAATTTACAAATTTATTACATGAATGAAAGAAAAAGAAACTCTCATCTCACATCCACCCCGGCTATTCATCCGCGACAATCCAACGAGTTCATATACACAAACCATCATCAACACAGATCACTGATATGTATAACCCCTACTAATCGACGTATAGCGATTAGTAGACGTTCAATACACATATAACATTACAGAGATAACCATTAGCCAAAGTCTACAGAATATCGACCAAAAATACGGATTTATGAGCCCCAAAAACAAATTTTGCTTTCTGGAAAATCTGGGGAGAAAAGTCATATACCAAAAATCCCAAAATACCCCTCTAAGAAAACTGCAAGAAAACGATTCCCCAACAGAGCCAACGCCGCCGCGGTTCCGCGGCATAAGCAAGCTTATGCCGCGGAAACGCGGCGATTTGGATGAGTTGGGGGATGAAATTTCTCCAGTTTTCTAACAAAAGCCTGAGCCGTTTTTTAGTGTATAAATTTTTAATTTTGGAACAGTTCTAAAATTCGGCAGAAACTGAATTTTCCGGGGTAATTTTGCGGGTTTTCGTCCGGTTGATATTCTTAATACTTTGCTAACATGCTAGGGTGTGTTTAGTTAGGCTCTGATACCACTGTTAGGTCCACGTTACCTCTCCCGGTACTTTCGGGGTTGCGGAAACGGTAAAACAAAAATTTTTCTTGACTTGGCAACATGGACCGTAAAAGCCGGATCTTTGCTAAACAATACACTAGCATCCTAACTAGAGATTTATCAACTCGGTTAGGGGTTATACCTCAACTTGAAATACTTCTCTTCTTCTTGTTCTTCTCCTTGCTTGCTCCAAGGGTTGATCCGGACTTTGGTCACTCAACTTGAACTCCTTCTCTTCTTGTTGTTCTTCTCCTTGCTTGCTCCGAGGGTTGATCTGGACTTTGGTCACCTTCGCGGCCTCCTTGAGTCGAAGACGATCCACCCGAGAGATGTGCACCGAGCTCCACCTCGAGCCGAGGTAACTAGGGCAGAGAGATTGCTAATCTAGAAGCCCTAGGTTGTGTAGAAGTGATGAAGGGATGGTTTTTTCTTTGTGGGATCTTTATCTCTCAACACATGAGATCAAAAGATTAATCAAGAGGAGGAAGAAGAAGGAGGAGCAACAACCATGGTTCATTTCTTTTCTTCTCACTTGAAAAAACAAGAGAGAGAAATGAGAAAGAAATTATGATACAAAGAAAAGTAACCATGGTTGCAATAATGAAAAAACAACATCATTACTAATCCCATCAAGATAAAGTTTGATGGCTACATTGAAATGACCATTATCATAATCCAAAAGAAAAAGAAAATGAAAAGAAGAATGTAGATCCCTCTTGAAAGTCAATGGTCAACACGGTCAACCGGTCAACAAAGTCAAGAGAGGTCAACGGGGTCAAATGGTCAATGCAATTAGCCATCATAAAATTATCACTAAAAGGATTAGTAAATGATATCCGCGGCTCATAATGGTTTTGACCAAACGAACTGTCAAAACCCTAATGAGTCCGCCTCAAAATGGTTTTGACCGAATCAACTGTCAAAACCCTAATGAGCCTGCCACATAACGGTTTTGGCCGAACCAACTGCCAAAACCCTAATGAGGCACCTCCTCCTTCACCGCTCCGGAAAACTGTGCATACACACCTGCATCCGCATTCCGTAGAATGCGGATGCGCAGAAGACAAAAAAAATCCATCCGTGCAATACTAGGATCCAGCTTAAACCAAAGCCCACTAGTACTGCCTGCCCGAACACCATACGCACACAAGTGTACGTAAGTGATCGTAGCCCTGCCGTAAAACTATACGTCTTATACACGTTTCGCTCAGTGCAGGGAAACTCTCTGTGTAGGACTCTAAAGACTCGACACTACGCTGGCAGTGGGTTTAACCACAGACCGCAAGCGGCACTAGCTGTACATAACGGTCCCCAGGTAGATGTCGATAAGAAGGCCGATGAGGTAAACCCATCCGAACTCCTACTGAGTCTGTATGTGACAATCTCCGTACAGTCCGGTCTGTTCGTCTGATACATCGCATGGCGGGCCTAGGGGGGCAGTAAACGTCAGTCCCCTAATAGCGGTACAAGTCGTGTCGGAGTGAAGCCCAATACACCCTGAGATAACACTGGAAACCTACCAGTATATCTCGCTTGCCCTGGCCAGGGACTACTCGTGTAATGGCTCTCCTAGACACAGCGCGATGTCAACCCCCAATACCGGGAGTGACGAATCCTGTCTAACCGTCACTGCCTCCAAGTGCTTCGGGACTGCTCCCAACTACTACCTGTTTGCACGACTCAGTAGAGCCGTGGTAGGGTAGTAATCAAAGAACAGTGGGAACACACTCGAGGCGAAGTGACAGTGTCAAGTCAGCGGACTAAGCTGTACTCATGTCACCTGGGAACTGATAACTGACGATAGGTATAATACCAACCATCAGTTCCCGACGAGTCCTGTCCAGTGTACTCGTAACCTAACGAGCACCCGCATACTATCTCAAGTACGACATACCGACGGCTGTGGGACAGACCGTCTCCCGTGCTGGGATGAGAAGCGCATACGCTAGTCTACTCCGGAGTATCGATGCCCTATCTCGATACTCCCACGACTAGGGACGTGTATAAGGATGTGCTTGTAGATTACCCAGCCCCCACGAGTGTGATCGCCATCACAACGCCGGTAATCAAGCAAAGATCCTAAGGGCTCTACTAATGCGTATAGGTGATATAATAAATAAACACACATGTACACATTAAAGCAGAGACAAACCAAGTAGCATACTACTATATTGAGCAAGATTGTCTGTACAACTGTGAATATCCCAAGCTTCCGTCAAGTAATATACATACTAGTATGATACAGTAATGGCCTCTAGGGCATATACACTAACAAGTGGGTACTCATTGTGCCAATTATAGGCCCTAGTGCAAGTAGGAGATTGTTGGATATATATATGCCCTAGAGGCCTTCATTGTATAGGTTACTTGGAATATGTATGTACATAACAATCTTGCTTAATATGATAGTACGCTATTTGGTTTGTCTTTATCTTAACGTATGATATGTTTTACTTGGTATTTATATATATACGTGTTGATGAAGCCCATAGGGTGTATGCCTGACTTCTGGCGTTATGATGGCAGTCATACTAGTGGGAGCTGGATAGTCAATATGCACATCCTTAGAAGTCCCTGGTCGCAGGAGTATCGAGACTGGGCATCGATACTCCGGAGTAGACTGGTGTATACATATTTAGACCCCGAGGAGGCGCGATGGATTGGTCCCGCAGCCATTGGTGGAGTGCACCTAAGATTGTATACAGATGCTCACTGGGTGTGAGTACACCGGACATGACTCGCCGAGAACTGACTGGATGGTATTTATACCTAACTTCAGATAGCAGTTCTCAGGTGACATGTGTGCAGATAGTCCGTTGACTTAAAGTCGTCATTTGTCTCGTGTGAGTTCCCACTGTGCTTTGATTACTACCCTGCCACGGTTCAAAGGAGTCATGCAAATAGGTTTTAGTTGGGCACAGTCCCGAGCCATGTGGAGGCAGTGAGTGACTGCTAGGGATTCATCTCTCCCGGTATAACGAGTTGATATCGCACGGTGATCGGTTGGTCATTACCATAAGTCCCTGGTCAGGGTTGATTGAGAATTACTGATAGATTGATCAGTAGATTCTCAGATGGTGATAGAGCCATACCGAAACGACTTGTACGGTTATTAGGGGTCTGACGTTCACCACCTCCCTAGACCATAAATGCGATACTCTTAGACGAATAGACCGGACTGCACGGATATTGTCACGCACAGGCTCAGTAGGAGTTCGGATGGGTATCCTCACCGGCCTTCTTATCGACATCTACCTGGGGACCGTTACGTACAGCTAGTGCCGCTTGTGGTCTGTGGTTAAACCCACTGCCAGCGTAGTAGTCGAGTCTTTAGAGTCCCACACAGAGTTTTCCCAACTCCAGGCGAAATGATATAGAGGTCGTACGGTTTTACGACAAGGGTTCGGACGAATACGTATTTAAACGCACGTACGACATTCAGACAGTTTTTACTAGACGGGTTTGGTTTAAGCCAGATTCTAGTATCAGGTTATTGGATTTATACAGTCTAAAGTTTTTCCGTGTTTTCACGGATACGAAGGGCGTTCTCGTAATTATCCGAGAAGCTTCTAGAAGGAGGGTGACTAAGGAGGTTAAGGTGGCATTTTCATTAATTGCTTTTGTGACTCATTTATATGATTCATCATATCATTAAATGCATCATTAATGATCTAATGACTCACATAATGAATCACTCTTCTTGAATAAATGAAGCATGGTGAATAATCATTTAATTGATTTTATTTGATAATTCATTATGTTTGATATATTCAAGTGAGAAGCTTTTCTCTTCTCATTATCATCTCCACCTTCTCTCTCCTCAAGCTCTCTCTCCTTCCCCAAACCCTAATCCTACCACTCATGAGTTGAGTATAAGGATTAGTAAAGACTAAACACTCCATAACCTAACTCTACATCATCTTAGTTACTTTGGTTAGCAACTAGAGAAACAAAGTTACCTCAAGTCTTGAGGTGTAGCTTGGATTAGGGTACTCGGGTGGATCATCTATCACGGATAGGAGGCCAAAGAGGACGTAGAGATCACAAAGACGAAGGACTAGAATCTTTTGGTATAATCTCTTCACATAGTAGCTTAGAACTATATGCTTATTGTTAAGTATTGTTTAGAAAAGATCTTCGGTTAGTCGATGTATGCTACAAAACAAGATCGTTTTTCATATTTCCGCCTCCCCGCAACTCGTGGGGTGTTGCACATCGACTTACAATATGATAGTAAAATCCCGATCCCGTTGTGAGCAATAGTTGCTCCCGGGTGAGTTTTGCACTTTACAATTAGCTAACTCATTAGGTGTCTAAAAAGGTGTCAACGGGGCTACGCCTATGGGAAAATGAGGTTTATTTTAATTTGGTCCGTGCAAAAGCACGGGGAACCTCTCTAAGAAGTACCGGCACTGGCCTGGCTAAACGGTTAGCGAAGTAGTTGAATGTAATTAATCCTGACTAATATTTTCCTTTTAAGGTTTGATGGAAAATTTGATAAAAGTAGTGGGAGACATCGATTAGATAAGATAATAAACCAATCTGATCTTTGCAAGCGCTTTCGCTGAGTGTATTCTTTTCTCTCTCCTAATGGTAGATAACCATGACTGGACTTAAGCTACTGTTAGAGAAAAATAAGCTTACCGGACCGAATTATAAAGATTGGCTGAGGAACTTTAACATTGCTCTCACATATGATAAAATATCATATTTCCTCATTGCCACAACCCTGCCAAAACCAGGCCCTGAATCTTCTGTTGCGGATAGGGAAATCCGTAAAACATGGGATATTGACTGTGCCACCGCCAAATGCCTCGCACTTGCTGTAGGGTTACTAGGCACTAGAACAAGGTTCTACAAGCCATCAACCTTGCCAAAATCAAAATTTTCAAGTGCCGAACAATCCTAACCAAGATCTTAGACTAGTGATTAGGCGATACAATGAGCAAGTAAACAACTTTACTTCTAAGAGTTAGGGATTACAATCTTTGTAGTCCGTTCCTTCACTTCATAAGCTCCATGTTGAGGTCCCTTCGCTGCGATCATCAAGTACCCGGACTCTAGAGAGGCTCCATGAAGAGAAAGATGCAAGCTTGCTTCCGATCTTCAATAACTAAGATGATCTACCTTGAAGAAACTCAAACCCAAGCTCTTGCTTTGCTAATCAAATATTAGCAAAGCAAACACCCTAACCTAAGTGGATAGAATAGATGATGATAATGAAGTAGGAATTTAGCACTCTTTTGTTTTCAATTTCTCACTCATTATCATCACATGTTAAAAAGCTAGAAATCTTTTTTAAGAGGAAGAAGAAGAAGAAATCTATTTGTGATGAATAATGAGATCATTGTGTGAGGTTAGAATTGCAACCATGGGTTAAGAAAGAAGACTTAACCATTGTAGAGAATTAACTATGATAAAGGGTTTGGGTTGGGTTAAGAAATATCTATACAAAATATCATAAGTCAAAGTCAAAGCTTCAAGAAGCTTCTTGAAAGCTTCATCCAAGCTTAACCCTAATCCAAACCTTAACCATATTTAAGCTCAACAAAACATGTTGCATTTGTAACCCTAACTTGTTACAATATTATATATCACATATATAATATATTTTGCAACAAAAGAAAATAATACAATTAACATATATCGCATATATATCAATGTATTATCCCGTGGGAAAAAGAATTAATGAAGCGAGCTTATATTAGTTAACGTAAAGTAATATATCTGATATATAATTATACATTAAATTTTCAAATCAACACTTGATCCGATAACCCGGCTATATTTATATATAACCGACTAATATAACATGTACCAATTCATCGAATCAACACTTGATCCGATGACACGGTTATATCACATATAGCCGGCCGATATCTCATATCGCGAGAATAGAATACGGTATCTCATATTATATCATTCTCGGTCTCGCACATATCACATATGTGCTCCTACTCCGTTTTGCCTGAGCCAGGAAACCTCTGTGTAGGACTCTAAAGAATCGTCAATACGCCGACAGTAGGTGATGATCATATCAAACACCCATAAGCTGCAAGCGGTCAACTAAACATAAAAGCTACCCAGGTATTGAGCAATCAGAAGATCAACAAGCAAGCCTGTACATTCTCCTGCGAATCCAATCAGTAACACTCCCGTACAGTCCGGTCTCTTCGTCTGATATGTCGTATATCTAGTCTAGGGGTGGCAAACGTCAGACCCCAGTAACCGATAAGTCGTGTCGATATGAGGTCCATAACAGTTCGAGAAACTACTGATAACTCATACCAGTAAATCTCAGCAACCCTGGCCAGGGATTTCCAGTTATGGCCAATCGAACGCAGCACAACATCAACTCCTAATACCGGGAGAGACGAAACCCCTCCTATCGCTCACTGCCTCCATGTGATTCGGGACTGTACCCAAAAGCCACCGTTTTGCACCCTCTCTTGGACGTGGTATGATGTAAATCAAAGCACAGTGGGAATCACACAAGACTCTATGACGATCTCGGGTCTACAGACTAACATGTACCATTGTCACCAGAGAACTGCCATCTGATGTGAGGTATAATACTATCTGGGAGTTCTCGGCGAGTCCGTCCAATGTACCCAGTCTCCACTGAGCACCCGTATACCTTCTCTGATGTCAAACACCAATGGATATGGGATCATCCATCGCCCATCATATGGGTCAAGAAGCGCATACGCTAGTCTACTTTGGTATATCGATGCCCTGTCTCGATACACCCACGACTAGGAACAATTGAAGGATGTACTTAGCGACTACACTGTCCCCACTAGTATGATCTGCATCATAGTCCTGTTAGTCAAGTACTTATCCTAAGGGCTTTATCAACATGTAACATAGAGACAATCAGAGTACATGTTAAGATAAAGAGCAACCAGATAGCATACTATCATGTCGAGCAACAAAGTCCTCCATATATATGTCCAAGCATCCACTACAATATACATCGCATGTACAGTAAGGGCCTCTAGGGCATACATATTACTAACAATCTCCCACTTGCACTAGGGCCATCTATTGTGGTATCTCATACCCAACAATCAGCTGAGGTTGAAGTATCTCATACTCAACCATCCCATAAAAGTCTCTCGTGGGCAATAGGCCTTTGTGAGTGAATCCGCGTTGTTGTCCTCTGTATCTACTCTCCTGATCTCGATCTCCCTGGAGATCATCCATCTCCATGATCAGGTGATACTGCCTAAGAATATGTCTGGATCACAGATGGGACGGGGGTTCCTAGGCATAAGCCACGACTCCATTGTCATACAATAGTAGGAACGAAGTTCATCTCATGAACTAGTGTACATCCAGACTATGTCTTTGGTAGCATCCTTGGTAGTGATTTATCCTGCCTCTATCGTCTAGTATGTCACGGTATCTAGCTTGGAACTCTTCCAACATACCGTCCCTCCACTGAGGGTAAAGACAATGCCTGTGACTGACATTCGGTCGTCCTTATCACCCTGGGACCTTTCCAGTGATTCTCCCCAGGATCTATTGATACCATCTTACTACAACTAGTGAGAATCCTAACATCCAATTAGATCTATCTCATAGATCCAAAACCCATGATTTAGGAGGTATCACTTGATCCTTTATGGAGAATCCTTGTGATAAGAGGAGATTGACCGAGCGTAGCATAGGAAACTCCTTCCCTATCAAGAGTATGTCATCCACGTACTATACGAGGATCACCACCATACTCCCTACTACCTTTTTGTATATACTAGGTTCATCTACCATTTTGATGAAGTCAAACTCTTTGACTATCACATCAAAACAGACGTTCCTACTCCGCGATGACTGATTTATCTCATAAAACAACTTGCACACGTTTCTGCTGCTCCCACTGTCTACGAAGCCCTCTAGCTGTGTACTTATAGATGCTCTCTTCCAGATCACTATTTAGAAAAGCAGTCCTGACACCCAACTGCCAGATATCGTAGTCATGGTATTGAGCAATGGCAAGTAGGATCTGGATGGACTTAAGCATAGCTTTGAAAGTCTTAACTTTTCCATGTACACTAAGTAATCTTCTCAAGATATACTTGCTTCTGATGGGGATTTAACCCTTCAGATAAAGCAACCAAAGTCCAAACTTTGTTGGTGTATATAGATTCCATCTCAGATCGCTTAGCATCCATCCATTCTTAAAGAGTCCCCACTCTTGATGGCCTGCTCGAAACTAGTTGGGTCATCATCTCATGATGCAATCCTCACTCCCACTGTCATAGAGAAACCGAAGTATCTCTCAGGTGGATGAGGAACACTACCAGATCGGTGGAGAGGCTGAGGTTCGTTGGAAACTATTGAATCCTCCGGGTTTACCAAATCATCGGCGGCAGTTTGTATGGCTGGAACTCCTTCCAGCTCTACCTCATGACCACTAATTTCTTCACAAGAAATTCCCTTTTTCTCAAAAGGGTGGCATGCCGAGAAATAAAACACCTTTTCTTCCATAGTTCGGTAGAAGATATTCCCTTGCGAATGCTTGGGATATCCAACAAACTTCCACAGAACTGACCTTGCCTCGAGTTTGTCCGGATCATGCATTTAGACATAGGACAGACAACCCAAAATCTTAACTTCCTTAAGAGATGGGCTCTTCCCATACCACATCACATATGGAGTGGTAGGCAACTGATTTGATTGGAACCCTATTCAATAGGTATGCAGCTTCACAAGTGCATAACTCCCAAAAGGAAATAGGCAACTCAGTAATACTCATCATAGAGCGCACCATATCTCATAGGGTGCGATTCCTACGCCCCGATGCACCATCATGACGTGGTGTATACGGAGGTGTAATGCTAAGAGAGAAACTCATTCTCCTTTATAATAGTCCAGGAATTTCGTGCTCAAGTATTCTCCTTCTTGATCAAATCAAAGGACATAATACTTATACCCGTTTTGGTTCTCTGCTTCTGAAGTATAAAGAACTAGTCCTGGCAAGTGTAGATAGGAGACCTCATACATCATCATGTATCAATCTCAAGAGTTCACCAACTCTTTCTCTGTTTCCAATAAATGGAGCTGTGGTCATCTTATTCTTTGTGACATGACTAGCAAGTTTCATAAGATGTAAATTCAAACAGATTTAAATATGCATCTCCATTTAACTTAGCTAGTCGGGTCGCATTGATATGACCTAGTGTACAATTCCTCAAGAAGTATTTGTTCATTTATGAACTTTTCCTCTTATGTGTGTTCTGTACGTTAAGAACTGTGGTTTGATTTAGAATGTATATGCTTTTAGATAGCGTGCCTGAACCGATCAACTCTTGATATAGGAAATGTTCAAAACATTATCCAACAATATAAAATTATATCCTTCATTACTAATAAAGAGACTGATATGATATTGTACATCAGGTTCGGTATCTACTAACATTCGTTCAGAATCAATGTATTCTGGTAATACAGGGTGATAACTGCCAACGGACTTGGCTTGAAACAATTGCACCGTTTCCAACTCTTGAAACTTATCACCCGTTCTCAGTTCTCTACCTATCTGTAGCCCATGTAACATATGACATATATGGGATCCTGATGCGGTATCTCAAACCCAGGACATAAAGGATAGAGAGAAAACAGTTCTGTGTAATGAACACACCCGAAGACGATGCATCAACATGTACTTTCTTCGTTTGGGTGGCACAGGAATTCTGGTAATCCCCAATTTCCTGCTCGATCTTATAACAATTATATGTTGGAGCGGGACCAACGTTCCTTAGCGCAGTATAACAAGCGGGTTCGGTCAATACATCCGTATTATTATTTTGATTAAGGCGTGACATATTCGCAACCAGGAGAGAGAGAAAAGAAAAACACTCAGCGTGCGCTCTTGCAAGATTAGATTGGTTATTAATATATCTAATCAGGATGTCTCCCACTGTTTTAGTCAAATCTTCCTTCAAACCCTAAAAGGTAAGACTAGCCGGGATTAATTACACTCTACAAGTTCGCCAATCTTTCAGCTAGGTCAGTGTCGGTACTTTGAGGGAGGTTCCCCGTGCTTACGCACGGACCTAATTAAAATAAACCTCGGTTTCCCATGGGCTTAACCCCGTTAACACCTTTCTAGACACCTACTTGATCGGCTAATTGTAATGTGTAAAACTCTCCCAGTAGTAACTCTTACTCGCAGTGGGTATCGGGATCCAACTATCTCATAGGAGGTATACAATCTCATTGTAAATTTCAACGCTTGAAATTCCCGATAATATTTTACCCCTGGCACTTATGACCTTGGCTATGGTCAACATATCATAAGTACTAGTCAAGTTCTATCCGTCATTTCGTGGTTAATTAGACCGACCCACATGACCCTCGGCTATGGTCGACATAATCATGTGACTGTCCTAACTAATCGCATCATATGCTGTATAGGAAAAACATCACTTAGCTATCGTACACTACGCCTCGGCTATAGTCGACTTACGCAACACGAATACTAAGTACTCTATTTCCGAAAATGACGGAGGGCTACGCAGGTTTTAAGGAAAACCATGAGCGTAATGAACTTGATATCGTTGTAGAATCGATTGATTTTGAATGGAGTGTTTTTGAGGCCTTTACTAGTTTTGCAAAAGTGGTCACTCCCGGTGAAGGGATTGTCGGCTCTTTCCTCATCGAATAAAGTGCGGGATATATCATATATATCACTATGCAAAGCAAAAACTATAAAAGCAATCAAAAGAAAAACCGAGTGTGTAGCATCTGCTAGTTTTGCTAAAGAGGTCACTCCCGGTGAAGGGATCTCAGCTCTTTCCTTATCGAATAAGGTGCTCGATATTCTACAAGGAATACCGCTATGCAAAGCAAGAACTAGAGCTACCAGTTTTTAAACAAGTTTCTACAACATATTTAGGTTTCTTTTATGTCATTAATCTCATTAATGAAGTCCCATTTTATTATGCTGCACAAGCATCACATTTGAAACGAAATCAGCAATATAACATATATCTCATATATATATAATATAAACATTCGTCTCAGGCAGTAATATGATCCCATCACAGAATATTGCAGCAGAAGAACATATATGAAATATTGGATATACTAGGAGGTCCGTGTTTTAATACAAGCCTGTATAAAACACGGATTTCACGGTCGTGATGAATAGCCAAACCCACACCCCTAGACCCCTACGAGAGCGACAAGCAACACTGCCTGATCTAGAGTTTGGAGACCCGGTCTCGACTCCTCGAGATAGTCTCCTACTGGACCTAGAACCCGGTTACTTGTGCTCCCCGCCTTGGGTCTATCCTAATGCGGAAAAGTAAATAATATACAATGGTGACATCATCCTCAGCCCGGAAGTGCCCCAATAAAAGAATATTCCATACAAATGAAATTTACATGAATGAAAAAGAAAAACTCTCATCTCACATAAAAAAACCGGCTATTCAAAACACGACGATCCAATATAACAAATCACAGCAACACATAACATCTTATATCATCAACGTAAGCATGTATGCGTATCTCGATTGTCGTTGATGTATAGCAACGAAGCCGGTGATACACCACATACTACGCTTACGGTCACAGAAAAGAAGGTGTAAAACTACAACATTTGGAATCCACAATCACTTTAGACATCTTAAATCCGAAATATCACATACTTCGCATTTCATGCCTAACTATATGAATTCCACATATTGTATCACATTCCAGATAAATAGACAATGTTAAACTTTCCGATCGAATAAACAAACACCCAAGATTTCCCAAATAGCTCAACACTTGAGCGGAGTTCAAAAATCCCAGAACATATCACAGCCCCAATAAACCATCCGTAGAAGGGTCAAACCAATGCCTCACATGTGGCAACGCTAAATAACCAAAAACCTTAGGTGGCAGTTTTGACGGTCATATAATCGAGTTAAGGTTACGTACTTCTAGAGGGTCCACAGATACGCTTGCATGATTTCCCGAAAGTTTTAAACTCGTGGAAAAATCCAACACTTGAAATTTTTTCGACAGGGGAAAAAGTGAGTTATTGATATCCGTTCGAACTTTTTAACACGTTCTAAATTACCCAGAAAAACATAAACGAATTTAAACTTTCTGATCGAATCAACGAGTTCCCAATATCTCCCAGAAAGCTCAACACTTGAGTAGAATTAAAAATTCCCAGAAGCATGAAAAAGTACACAAGAATAAAGCCCTGAAGTATTAGCCCCTAACTCCTAAGGGTGGCCGCGGAACCGCCGCCAAATGCATGGTTTGGCCGCGGTTCCGCGGTCCCTTGAGGGAGTTATGGCTTCGTACTTCACAGTAATTCTTGGAATTCCCTGCATGATTTTCTGAGTATTTTTAATATGAAAATTTCAACTTTTGAAAAAATTTCCAGAGAAGGGGTTCATATCGGGGTTTCGGGGTTCGATCGGATTTTTAACTTCGTCTAGACAACGCCTAATGCTCTAGCTTGGCTCTGATACCACTGTAGGGTTACTAGGCACTAGAACAAGGTTTTACAAGACATCAACCATACCAAAATCAAAATTTTCAAGTGCCGAACAACCCTAACAAAGATTTTAGACTAGAGATTAGGCGAAACAATGAGCAAGTAAACAACTTTACTTCTAAGAGTTAGGGATTACAACCTTTGTAGTCCGTTCCTTCACTTCATAAGCTCCTTGTTGAGGTCCCTTCGCTGCGATCATCAAGTACCCGGACTCTAGAGAGGCTCCATGAAGAGAAAGATGCAAGCTTGCTTCTGATCTTCAATAACTAAGATGATCTACCATGAAGAAACTCAAACCCAAGCTCTTGCTTTTCTAATCAAGTATTAGCAAAGAAAACACCCTAATCTAAGCGGCTAGAATAGATGAGGATGATGAAGTAGGAATTTAGCTCTCTTTTGTTTTCAATTTCTCACTTATTATCATCACATATCAAAAAGCTAGAAAGCTTTTTCAAGAGGAAGAAGAAGAAGAAATCTATTTGTGATGAATAATGAAATTATTGTGTGAGGATAGAATTGCAACCATGGGTTAAGAAAGAAGACTTAACCATTGTAGAGAATTAACTATGGTAAAGGGTTTGGGTTGGGCTAAGAAATATCTACACAAAATATCATAATTCAAAGTCAAAGCTTCAAGAAGCTTCTTGAAAGCTTCATCCAAGCTTAACCCTAATCCAAACCCTAACCATATTTAAGCTCCACAAAACATGTTGTATTTGTAACCCTAACTTGTTACAATATTATATATCACATATATAATATATTTTGCAACAAAAGAAAATAATACAATTAACATATATCGCATATATATCAATGTATTATCCCGTGAGAAAAAGAATCAATGAAGCGAGCTTATATTAGTTAACGTAAAGTAATATATCTCATATATAATTATAAATTAATTATCGAATCAACACTTGATCCGATAACCCGGCTATATTTATATATAACCGACTAATATAACATGTACCAATTCATCGAATCAACACTTGATCCGATGACCCGATTATATCACATATAACCGGCCGATATCTCATATCTCGAGAATAGAATACAATATCTCATAACGTATCATTCTCTGTCCCGCACATATCATATATGTGCTCCTACTCCGTTTTGCCTTAGCCAGGAAACCTCTGTGTAGGACTCTAAAGAATCGTTAATACGCCGGCAGTAGGTGATGATCATATCAAACACCCACAATCTGCAAGCGGTCAGCTAAACGTAACAGCTACCCAGGTATTGAGCAATCAGAAGATCAACAAGCAAGCCTGTACATTCTCCTGCGAATCCAATCAGTAACGCTCCTGTACAGTCCGGTCTCTTCGTCTGATATGTCGCATATCTAGTCTAGGGGTGGTAAACGTCAGACCCTAGTAACCGATAAGTCGTGTCGATATGAGGTCCATAACAGTTCGAGAAACTACTGATAACTCTTACCAGTAAATCTCTGCAACCCTGGCCAGGGATTTCCAGTTATGTCCAATCGAACGCAGCGCAACATTAACTCCAAATACTGGGAGAGACGAAACCCCTCATATCGCTCAGTACCTCCATGTGATTCGGGACTGTACCCAAAAGCCACCGTTTTGCACGCCCTCTTGGACATGGTATGATGGAAATCAAAGCACAGTGGGAATCACACAAGACTCTATGATGATCTCGGGTCTACGGACTAATATGTACCGGTGTCACCAGAGAACTGCCATCTGACGTGAGGTATAATACCATCTGGAAGTTCTCGACGAGTCCGTCCAGTGTACCCAGTCTCCACTGAGCACCCGTATACCTTCTCTGATGTCAAACACCAATGGATATGGGATCATCCATCGCCCATCATATGGGTCAAGAAGCGCATATGCTAGTCTACTCTGGTATATCGATGCCCTGTCTCGATACACCCACGACTAGGAACATTTGAAGGATGTACTGTTAGTTATATGTATGCCCTAGAGGCCATTATTGTACATACGATGTATATTGTAGTGGATGCTTGGACATATATAGGGAGGACTTTCTTGCTCGACATGATAGTACGCTATCTGGTTGCACTTTATCTTAACATGTACTCTGATTGTCTCTAAGTTACATGTTGATAAAGCCCTTAGGATATGTACTCGACTGCTGGAACTATGATGAGATCATACTAGTGGGGCCACGGTAGTCGACGAGTACATCCTATAACTGTTCCTAGTCGAGGGTGTATTGAGACAGGGCAACGATACACCAGAGTTGACTAGCGTATACGCATCTTGACCCATATGATGGGCGATGGATGATCCCATATCCATCGGTGTTAGATATTATGGATGGTGTACGGGTGCTCAGTAAAGACTGGGTATACTGGACGGACTCACCGAGAACTCCCAGATGGTATTATACCTCACATCAGATGGCAGTTCTCTAGTGACACTGGTACAAAGTAGTCTGTTGACCCGAGATCGTCATAGAGTCTTGTGTAATTCCCACTGTGCTTTGATTTCCATCATACTACGTCGAAGAGGGCGTGCAAAAAGGTGGCTTTTGGGTACAGTCCCGAATCACTTCGAGGCAATGAGCGATTGGAGGGGATTCGTCTCTCCCGGTATAGGGAGTTGATGTTGTGCTTTGTTCGATTGGCTATAACCGGAAATCCCTGGCCAGGGTTGCTGAGATTTACTGGTAAGTGTTATCAGTAGTTTCTCGAACTGTTATAGACTTCAAATCGACACGACTTATCGAGCTACTGGGGTCTGACGTTTACCACCCCTAGGCGAGATATGCGACATATCAGACGAAGAGACCGGACTGTACGGGAGTGTTACTGATTGGATTCACAGGAGAAAGTACATGCTTGCTTGTTGATTTTCTGAGCGCTCAATACCTGGGTGGCTGTTACGTTTAGCTGACCGCTTGCAGCTTGTGGGTGTTTGATATGATCATCACCTACTGTCGGCTTATTGACGATTCTTTAGAGTCCTACACAGAGGTTTCTTGGCTCAGGAAAAACGGAGTAGGAGCACATATGTGATATGTGCGTGTCACGACCCAGAGTTTGGCCCGTGAATGGCACTTAACCATGTAACGTCTACAGGCGTAACGCGACTAAGTGAACCGAAACCCAGAAATCAAACCAGTAAAAGTATAGAGTGTTTTAATGTTTTAAAATGGATGCATTTACAAAGGTGCTAAGAAATCTTAAGTAAACAATCGCCAAGATAGCAATATACGACGTCGTAGCGAAGATCATGAGCAACAAGTGGGAACATCACCGATAGAATAAACTGCATAAGTAAAGTTGACTCACAACGAGCTCGACACCAGAATACCAATAATATACATCATCGTCCTCACACTGTCTCTAAGTCAAATACATATATGGTAGATGGAGAATACTAGATACAACAGTGTGTACAAAAGAAGTAACCAGATACCACAACCCACCTATCAGCAAAACAGCTCTCGCACCAGCTGTAGTGGTATCTGTAGCCTAAAGATGTTAGAAAGCAGCCTGCCGCGACTACTCCGAGGGGCAACCTGCAAATACTGTGGCACAACGGGGGTGAGTTGCCAACTCGTGAATAGAGATAACATTTAAAGGTCATCGCGAGCATGCACGTACTTCGCTACTCAATCAAATGCCAGCAGATAAGTCTATATGCAATAAACAGTATGTGCATAATCATGCATGTGCTCTGTCAAGTAAGGTAACTATAGGATGAGATGCAAAATAATAATTGCGGAGCATGGGATGAAATAACATCTACACGGAATGTCAACGTGGAAAGATAATTGGCACCCACCAATGCACCCCAAATCCCAACAACCCAGACGCCGGCACTCCCATCGGCCCTCAAATCCTGTACATCACGGAGAATCACGAGTGCCCAACATCGGCACCCAAATATCATAAATACTCGTGTCTAGCATCGACACGCAAATCTTCCTATGTCGGGCATCCGTCAGTCCGGGTCAGCCCTCTCTCTCTATCATATATCGGGCATCCGTTAGTCCGGATCAGCCCTCTCTCTCATATATCGGGCATCCGTCAGTCCGGGTCAGCCCTCTCTCTCTCATATATCGGGCATCGGTCAGTCCGGGTCAGCCCCCTCTCTCTCATATATCGGGCATCCGTCAGTCCGGGTCAGCCCTCTCTCTCATATATCGCGCTCTAGCACCGAGAAAACACATGGTGGACGCACTGAAATATCATATCAAGGGAAACCGGGTTTTTAAATAATTACCTATTCTCTTTTGAAATATCCACGGTTCCCAAATCCAAAATAACATGGAAACAACATATCTCAATGCGTAAATCTATGCAGGTATGAGGATATCAATATATACATGGCACATGTATGAATATGTGATGTAGATGTGTCCAAGTATGAATATAACATCTGCTGATATGCGGCAAATCATGGCAAACATCAATATTGCGGAAACAATCTGACATATGATTTATAGCAATCCTATAATGTGAGTGTCATGGCAATCACTAACGGTGTGAGTGTAGCATATAAATCGTTCTCGTGCAACTTGAACCGTTAGTAATAGTGTGGTGTTCTATCAATTCTAGTTTATATACGAATAGCAGGGAATGCGGTATGCAATAAACATTAGTCATGTAGGTGAATGCAAAACATATCGCTATAAGGTCCTATCAGCCCTGACGCATAACGCCATGCGGGCGATATCGCCGTAGATATTACATCTACTCACCGTAGTCTCTCGCTAGGTATAGCCGACGACTTGTTTCCCCTTCTTCGCGGCGTCCGTCGCACTCGCCTGCGAACCTAGAATTTCACAATATATCACACATAAGCTCAAAACCATACAAACACGACATTTAAAGTCAACTAGAAACCCGTGTCGCAAACCAAGCGCGTGCGCGCGCGATACGCTAAAGCGTGTGATTACGCGCCTGAAGCTAACCCGACGCGTCGCGATACGCAGAACACCCCAAACCCACACATGTAACACGAGTGTCGCGAAGGTTTAAAAATACGGGAAATAGGGTATTTCATCCCAGATTTTTATACAGAAAAGATATTTCAAAACTATATATACCATAATACTACACATAGCAGCAGACACCCAGCACCCTAAACCCTAACCCAAAACACCCCCATCTGGCCGCAAATTGCGGCCAGAATGTATTTTTCGGCGGCCTGGGTAGGGAGATGGGCTCCCAGGTTTTGTGTGTGCACTCTATACCACCTATATATGTTATAGTAAATACAATTTCGTTCTGAAATAACTCCGGTAGCAGCAGATCATACAATGCCCTATTTCTAGTTAAAAACCATACTTTTGCACTAAAATGAAACTTTAGGGTATTTTTCTGAAATCTGAGGCAAACCCAAGTCTAAAACTACACTAACAATTCATTACCAAGCTAATTAAGCCATAAAAATGCTAATTTTAACATATCATCACAAAAACCCTTCAATATCACTAAAAGAACATCAAAACATGATTTTTGCTAAAGAATACTACAAGTTTATGGAAAAGGAGTGCTAACATGAGTTAATACATTCAAAAGACCTTATGAAACACCAAAAATCCCAGCTCTAGCCTCAAGTGTGCAAATTTGCCTCCAAACACCTCAAAAACTCATTTTCCCAAAGGTTTTGTGAAGGAAATGTGTGGTTTTGTGTAGGGTTTTGTGTAGATCCAAATGGGAATTGAAAAGAGAAAGAAAATGGTGTTGTTGCTGCTGTTATTCTGCAGGAGGTGCAGAAAATGAGAGAAGGGAAAGAAATGAGAGAGAAATCAATAGTCAACCCAAGTCAAACCTTCACCTACCCACCATACCTTATATTCTAATTAAATTTTGAATTATTAAAAGGGTTTGACTTGATTAGAAAAGGGTGGGGGATTGAAATGAACCATGCATGAAAAGAAATGGTTAACATGCTAACACTTTTAGCCTAGGTCAAGGAAAATTGTGCTAAGTGTGCATGTGTGCACTAACACAAGAAATTTCCCAATTAGGGTAACACGACTAAAAATAATTAATAACCCTACGATTATATATAAATATATATATAACACACACACTTGCTAATTAACGCGAAAATATTCTAAATGAAATTTCAAGGCGTTACAGTGCGGGACCGAGGATAATGCGGTATGTGATACCGTGTTGGATTCTCGCGATATGAGATATCGGCCGGGTATATGTGATATAGTCGGGTCATCGTATTAGTCGATTATTTATGAAATAGCCGGATTATCGGATCAAATGTTGATTTGATAATTTAATGTATAATAATATATATGATATATTAAATTACATTAACTAATATTAGCTCACTAAAAGATTCATTTTCTCACGGGATAATACATTGATATATATGCGATATATGTTAATTGTATTATTTTGTATTGTTACAAAATATATTGTATATGTGGTATATAATACTGTAACATGTTAGTGTTACAAATTTAACAATGGTTTAGGGTTTAAACTTGGTTAGGGTTTGGATTAGGGTTAGCTTTTGCATGAAGCTTCTATGAAGCTTCATGAAGCTTTGACTTTGTGTTTTACTGGATATTTTATGAAGATATTATGTTAACCCAATCCAAACCATTAACTCTAGTTAATTCTCTACAAGGGGTAACTCCTTCATGCTTAACCCTTGGTTAGATTTGTAACCACTACAACAATTAATTATTCATCACAAAAGGATTTAGCTCTTCTTCTTGCTTCTTCCTCCTTGATGAAAAGCTTCATTAGCTTTTTCATAAGTGATGTTTATATGTGAGAATATGAAAACAAAAGAGAGAAAAAATCCTACTTCATCATCCTCATCTATCCTTTCCATTTAGATGAGGGTGTTCACTTCTTTTAGTGAGTGTTAGCTTGTGTTAATGGAACTTCAAGGTAGATCATCTATGTTATCGAAGATCGGAAACTAGCTTGTATCTTTCTCTTCGTGGAACCTCTCGAGAGTCCGGAACACGATGATCGCAGCGAAGGGACCTCAACACGGAGCTTATGAAGTGAAGGATTGTATCTACAAAGGTTGCAATCCCTCTCACTTAGTGTTAAAGTGTTTAACATACTTGTTTTCGCATAAACTCTAGTTTAAAGATCCGGCTTTGGGTTTTTCGGCACGTCTAAATTTTTAATCGGGCATGGTTGATGCCTCGTAGAACCTTATGAGCGTGCCTAGCAACCCTACAGTGGTATCAGAGCCAAGCTAGAGCTTTAGGCGAAGTCTGAGTGAAGTTTAATGTCCGATCGAACCCGGATACCCCGATACGAACCCTTCTCTGGACAATTTTCAAAAATCTGATATTTTATGAATTAAAAATTCTCAGAAAATTAAGCAGGAAAAACTAAGAATTACTGTGAAGTACGGCCCACTAATGCTCTTTTACGACCGCGGAACCGTGGCCAAACCAAGGGTTTGGAGGCGGTTCCGCGGCCAAAATTATGAATTAGTCCCTGGAACTTCACATATTTATTCTTAGGTCCTTTCTTGTCATTTTTTTCTGGTAATATTTTAATTCCACTCAAGTGTTGAGTTTTCTAGGGTTGTATTGGGGACTCGTTGATTCGATCGGATAATTTAACTTTGTTTATTTTGTCCGGGTAATTTTTAGATCGTGTTAAAAAGTTCGAACGGATATCAATAACTCACTTTTTCCCCAGTCGAAAATTTTTTCAAAAGTTGGATTTTTTTTCTCGAGTTTGAAACTTTCCCAGCCGTGCAAGTAACGAGGTGGACCCTTTAGAAGACAACAAACCTTAACTCGATTATGTGACCGCCTTGAACTACCTCTAAACCTTAGGGTTTGTGGCAGTACGGCGTGCCACATGTGAGGCGTTGGCTTGAACCTTCTACGGCTGGACCATCGGTACTGTGGCATGTGATGGATTTTTTTGAACTCCGCTCAAGTGTTGAGCTATTTGGGAAATCTTAGGTGTTTGATTATTCGATCGGAAAGTTTAACACTGTCTTTTTATCTGGAATGTGATACAATATTTGGAATCCACAGGTAGTTATGAGATAACTAATTTGTATGTTATAAATCTAGCGGTTTAGTCTCAGATGATCGGTTGCCTCGGAATTTTGATGTGATCAAAAGTCCGTCGCAATCACGTAGAGTACGCGGATACTCGCCGGGTAAACTTAACAGACCCATAGTGACTGTAGGAGAACCCCTTCGCCAAAAGCATCCGTACGGGTGCTCGCGGCAACGGTGTTCCGCCTTAGTGCACTTCGTCGACGGCATCCGGGGGTGCCGCCGTCTACTAAAGTTTGCGACGAGCATTCGATCAAATATGTCGGGAATCTTGTTGAATTGCCCGACTTAATATTGAAAAGAGTTTTCGATAATGAGAGTAAAATGTGGGGTTTATAATTGTTAGGCATGCGATGTCTAAGGAATTCATTTGGTTAGGCATGTGATGTCTAAGGAGGTTGCGGATTCCAACTGTTGTAATTTTACACTTTCTTTTCTGTGACCGTAAGCGTAGTATGTGGAGTATCGCCGGCTTCGTTTCTATACATCAACGACAATCGAGATACGCATACTTGCTTACGTTGATGATATGAGATATTATGTGTTGCTGTGATATGTTATATTGGATCGTCGTGTTCTGAATAGCCGGGGGTTTTATGTGAGATGAGAGTTTTTCTTTTTCATTCATGTAAAATTCATATGTATGTAATATTCTTTTATTGGGGCACTTCCGGGCTGAGGATGATGTCACCATTGTATATTATTTACTTTTCCGCATTAGGTAGACCCAAGTCGGGGAGCACAATTAACCGGGTTCTAGGGTCCAGTGGGAGACCATCTCGAGGAGTCTAGCCCGGGTCTCCTAACCCTAGAATTGGCAGTGTTGCTTGCCGCTCTCGTAGGGGTCTAGGGATGTGGGTTTGGCTATTCATCACGACCGTGGAATCCGTGTTTTATACAAGCTCGTATTGAAAACACGGACGTCCTAGTATATCCAATATTTCATATATGTTCTTCTGCTGCAATGTTCTGTGAGGAGATCATATTATTGCATGAGACGAATGTTTATATCTGATGCTTGTGAAGCATATTATAATGGGACTTCATTAATGAGATTAATGAAACTAAAAGAAACCTAAGATGTTGTAGAAACTTGTTTAAAAACTGGTAGCTCTAGTACTTGCTTTGCATTGCGGTGTTCCTTGTAGAACATCCAGCACCTTATTCGATAAGGAAAGAGCCGAGATCCCTTCACCGGGAGTGACCTCTTTAGTGAAACTAGCAGATGCTACAAACTCGGTTTGTATTTTGATTGCTTCTATAGTTTTTGCTTTGCATAGTGGTATTTGTGAAATATCTTGCACCTTATTCGATAAGGAAAGAGTCGACGATCCCTTCACCGGGAGTGACCTCTTTAGCAAAACTAGAAAAACCTCAAAAACACTCCATTTAAAATCACTCAATTCTACAATGATATCAAGTTCATTACGCAAAGGGTTTTCTTAAAAACCTGTCGTAGCCCTCCGTCATTTCAGATAAAGTACTTCATAGTATTCGTGCTGCGTTTGTTGGCTTTCGTCAAGGCGTAGTGCGCGGTAGCTATTTATGCTTATCTGCTAGCATATGATGCGATTGAGTTAGGGTAGTCGTGCGACTTTGTTAGCATTCGTCAAGGGTCGTGCGGGTGGGTTTAATTCAATCGGGAAATGACGGGTTGAACTTGACTAGTAGCCTATTGTTTGTTGGCATTCGTCAAGGTCATAGGACGCTAGGGGTAAAATATTATTGGGAATTTCAAGTGTTGAAATTTGCAATGTGATTGCATACCTTCTATGAGATAGTTAGATCCCGATATCCGCTGCGAGTAAGAGTTACTCCTGGGAGAGTTTTACACATTACAATTAGCCGATCAAGTAGGAATCAAGAAAGGTGTTAACGGGGTTATGCCCCTGGGAAAATGAGGTTTACTTTAATTAGGTTCGTGCGAAAGTACGGGGGACCTCCCTCAAAGTACCGGCACTAGCCTGACTAAAAGATTGGCGAACTTGTAGCGTATAATTAATCCCGGCTAGTCTTTCCTTTTTGGGTTTGAAGGAAGATTTGACTAAAATAGTGGGAGACATCCTGATTAGATATATTAGATAACCAATCTAATCTTGCAAGAGCATACGCTGAGTATTTTCTTCTCTTTCTCTCTCCAGGTAGCGACCATATCACGCCTTAATCAAGATAATAATACGGATATATTGACCGAACCCGCTTGTTATACTGAGCTCGGGAACGTTGGTCCCGCTCCAACTTGTAATTGTTATAAGACAGAGCAGGAAATTGGGGAATACCAGATTTCCCGTGCAGCCCAAACGAAGAAAGTGCATGCTGATGCATCTTCTTCGGGTGTGTTCATTATAGAGAACTGTTTCTCAGTATCCTTTACGTCCTGGGTATGAGATACCGGATCAGGATCCCGCATATGTAATCTGTTACATGGGGTACAGAAAGGTAGAGAACTGAGAACGGGTGATAAGTTTCATGAGACAGAAAATGGTGCAAGTGTTGCATCCAAGTCTGTTGGTCACTATCACCCTGTATTACCAGAATACATTGATTCTGAACGAATGTTATTAGATACCGAACCTGATATACAATATCATATCAGTCTCTTTATTAGTAAAGAAAGGATATAATTTTGTATTGTTGGATAATGTTTTGAACATTTCCTATATCAAGAGTTGATCAGTTCAGGCACGTTATCTAAAAGCATTGACATTCTAAATCAAACTACAGTTCTTAGTATACAGAACACACACGAGAGGAAGAGTTCAGAAATGAACGAATCCTTCTTGAGGCATTGTAGACTAGGTCATATCAATGTGACCCGACTAGCTAAGTTACATTTAGATGCATATTTAAATCTGTTTGAATTTATATCTTGTGAAACTTGCCGGTCATGTCACAAAGATAAGATGAGCATAGCTCTGTTTATTGGAAACAGAGAAAGAGTTAGTGAACTCTTGGGATTGATACATATTGATGTATGAAAGTCCCTGATTGTAAAGAATTCTTGTTTTGTAAATCAAATAAAATGATCCCCGGCAACGGCGCCATTTGATTGAATACGATTTCGGATTGTGTAGTATGGAAAATTATATAGAAATCACAACCAAAAATTATTTGACCGCAATCAACTACGGTGTCGGATGTAGATTGTAAGTGAGTGCGGATCGTCCATAGGGACAGTGTAATCGTTCGTCTTTTGAGTTAGATGAGTCGAAACTTTAAAGAAAACAAAACAAAACAATTCATGATTTAAAGAATTGAAGTTCAAGAATTAGAAAAATCTAGATCTAATAACAAGAAAAAGATAGAATCAAGAATTGATAGTTTGTTGATTTTTCCAAACCAAATATCAAGAATCGAAATGAGGCTCGTAGGAATCGATCGGATCTATAGATGTGATGTAATCTTACAGTGACGTATTCTTATCCTTCGATGAATTGATACTAGATCGAGGATGATCGACAAGAATTAGGAATTTCTAGTGAAACTAGGGTTTCATCTTATCCCTTGTTCTTTCGTCGATATCATTCACATTCTAGCCTCTAGTAAATTCAAGAAACGATCGTAGATCCCTAATTTCGAGCGATCACAATCAAGAAAGCATCGCTACGAAACTAGGTCATCGATTCTTAAACTTGCTAGGGTTTACAAAACTCGTAGGACTTAAAAATCGTTTTAAGATTTGTTACATCATCATTCTATTGATCGTCTCGACTCCTTAACGAGCGGAGTTTTACTCAAACATCACAATAAGAACAACAATTACAAATTGAGATCTAATCATGATGCAAGAATTAAAAGAAAGCAAGATTAAAGAATTTCACCTTTTATTTATATCAACAATTTCATTACATTCGCTCAAGAACTACAAGAGGAAGAACTCGATCGTCGATTTGGCTTCCCTCGGCTCCGTGAGTCGCGGATCGGCTTGGATCACTTGCTCGGTTGGAGATCGGCTCGGCTCCTAAAAGGCTGAAGGCTTCTCGCTTGATTGGTACTCAAGATCTTGAATTTGGAGTGGAATTAGGGTTAGGGTTTCGCACAAGCCTTGTCACTAGACTTGTGGAAGAAGATGAAGAGAGTAGAGGTAAAGAATGAACTAATGAAGAACTAACTAAGATTGAACAACTAAAGATTAACTAATGAAGGACAACCTCAACCCTTAGATCTAGGTTCCTATTTATAGCCATCTAAACCCTAGATCTAGGATTTGAATTTTAAGTTTCCCTCCAAAGGTTTGTTCAGGAAATTTGAATTTCCCTCCAAAAGTTAGTTAGAGGAGAAGGTTCTAGATGTGATTAGTTAGGAGGGAGCTTCTAGAAGAGGTTAGTTAGGAGCTTAATTAGGATTAGCTTTGCTTAATGATCTTTGCTGAACTGGCAGAAGACTCTGGAGAATTCTGGAATTTGACGTGTCAAAATGAGGTGTAGCCACTGAGAGAAGAATTATGCACCAAAATTCAAGTGATGACGTGGCAAAAGAGCCGCGGTTCCGCGGGATAAGCTGGCTCCCGCCGCGGTTCCGCGGCTCTTTGGGGGCTTCATGGCTTGAAACTTCAATGGTAATTCTTGGGCTATCTTATGGGCCTTTTTTTGATATGTTGAATTATATTTCTCCCTTTGGATTGCTACCAGATCTCAAAACTTGGAGTTGGTGTAATGTTTGATCAGCAAATTGATAATTTTGGCTTTTCTTCCGGATTTTCCTGCACAATTTCTCAAGACAAGTGTTGCGCAATATAGAGATAATGCAATGCCATGAAATGCAGTCAATTTCCCTTAAAGTGCCGGTTTAAAAGTCTAACACATGAAATCTGATATTTAACGACTGATTTGCTAATATGTGAAATATGAATACCGAACACTTCTAAATGAATGCAAAAGATAGGGAAATTGCCGTGTTAAAAATACATTATTTTCGACTGATCAGTCCCCTGTCTACACATGCCAAGACTAGTTCTTTGTACTTCATTACATTCTCTGATGATCTCTCAAGATTCGGACATATGTTCCTGTTGAAACACAAGTCTGAACCTTTTGAGATATTCATAGAATATAAGTAAGAAGTAGAGAACCAAAAACAGGTATAAGTATTATGTCCTTTGATGAGATAAAGGAGGAGAATACTTGAGCACGGAATTCCTGGACTGTTCTTAAGGAGAATGAGATTCTCTCTCAGCATTACTCCTCCGTATACACCATAGCACGATGGTATATAGGGGCGGAGCAATAGCACCCTATATGATATGGTGTGCTCTATGATGAGTACTACTGAGTTTCCTATTTTCTTTTGGGAGTTATGCACTTGAGAAGTTGCATACCTATTGAATAGGGTTCAAATCAAATCAGTTACCTACCACTTCATATGTGATATGGAATGGGAAGAGCCCATATCTTAAGTTTGTTAAGATTTGGGGTTGTCCAGCCTATGTCTAAAAGCATAATCCGGACAAGCTCGAGGCAAAGTCAGATCTGTGGAAGTTTGTTGGATATCCCAAGCATACGCAAGGGAATATCTTCTACCTAACCGAGGAACAAAAGATTTTTTGTTTCTCAGCATGCCACCTTTATGAAAGGGAATTTCTGTGAAGAAATTATTGATCATAAGGTAGAACTGGAAGGAGTTCCTGCTATACAAACTACAACAGATGATTTGGTAGAACCGAAGGATTCAATAGTAACCAACGAACCTCAACCTCTCCGCCGATCTAGTAGGGTTCCTCACCCACCTGAGAGATACTTCATGAAGGGTTCCTAGGCACACTAATGAGGTCTCACAACAGATCAAACATGCCCAATTCAAAATTTTCATGTGCCTACAAACCCTAATACGGATCGTTAACTAGATGATAAGGCGATGCAAGCAAGTAAACGACTTTATTGCTAAAGGAAAGTGACTACAACCTTTGTAGATCCGGTCCTCCACTTCCTTGGCTCCATGATGACGTCCCTCCGCTGTACCCATCGGAATCCTAGACTCTCGCCGTGGTTTCATCGGAGAAAAGATCGGGCTAGGTCATCGACTTCGACGCCGAAGATGATCTACGTCGAGGCAACTCAAGATCAAGCTCCAACTTCACCAAGCCATGAAACTTGTGAAGAAAACACCCTATACTACATGGCAAGTGGTAGAGGATGAAGAAATAGGAAGTGGGTTCAGTTTAGAATTATATTTCTCACTCTTTTTCTCATTTCACCATTGAAGCAAGCAAGCTTTTTGAAGCTTGATGAAGATGATGAAGATGAAAGAATTAAGTTAAAAAGAAAATCCCTTTCATTCTTATCATAATGCAACCTTGGTTAAGTGTATAGAATGAACTAGGGTTAGTTGAATGGTTAGGTTTAGGAGATGAAGACAAAATGGTCACTTAGTCAAAGATGCATGAAGCATCAAGAAGCTTCATGTTTGAAAGCAACCATTTTGTTTTCTTTTATCTTTTAACCAAAAAGAATAGATAAATAAATAAGTGAAATGAAACCCTAACCATTCACTAAACATGGTTTAAGTCTTTACACAAACCCAAGTTTGCATGTATGATCAAACATGATACAAACAAGTGCACAAAAATATCACATATACAACTTGTGCAATTCAGGTGAGAAAATCCATTTAAAGTGAACAAATATTAGTTAATGCAAAGTAATATATCAAATATATAATTATACATTAAATCATTAAATCAACACTTGATTTAACGATCCGGTCATATCGCATATAATCGACTAATATCCAATGTATCGGCTTATCGAATCAATCCTTGATTCGATAACTAGGTTATATCGCATACAACCAATCGATACATTCATCTCGAGAATAGAATACGGTATCACATACACGCATTATTCTCGCTCCCGCACATATTTCATATGCGCTCCTATTTCGTTTCGCTTGAGCCAGGAAACCTCTGTGTAGGACTCTAAAGACTCGTCAATACGCCGGCAGCAGGTGATGATCATATCAAACACCCACAAGCCGCAAGCGGTCTGCTAAACGTAACGGCCACCCGGGTATTGAGCGATTAGAAGATCGACGAGCAAGCCCACTCACACTCCTGTGAATCCAACCAGTAACACTTACCGTACAGTCCGGTCTGTTCGTCTGATATGTCGCATATCTCGCCTAGGGGTGGTAAACGTCAGACCCCAATAGCTCGATAAGTCATGCCGACGTGAGGTCCATAACATTCGTGAAACTACTGATAACTCTTACCAGTATATCACTGCAACCCTGGCCAGGGATTTCCTGTTATGGCCAGTCGAGCATAGCGCAACATCCACCCCCAATACCGGGAGAGACGAATCCCCTCCTATCGCTCATTGCCTCCATGTGAATCGGGACTGTACCCAAAAACCACCTGTTTGCATGACTCAGTAGAGCCGTGGTAGGGTGGAAATCAAAGCACAGTGGGAGACACACAAGACTCTATGACGATCTCGGGTCAACAGACTAAGCTGTACAAGTGTCACCAGAGAACTGCCATCTGACGTGAGGTATAATACCATCTGGGAGTTCTCGGCGAGTCCGTTCAGTGTACCCAGTCTCCACTGAGCACCCGCATACCATCTCTGATGTCAAACACCAATGGATATGGGATCATCCATCACCCATCACATGGGTCGAGAAGATATGCGCTAGTTTACTCTGGAATATCGATACCCCGTCTCGATATTCCCACGACTAGGAACATTGAAGGATGTACTCATGGACTACCCAGACCCCACTAGTATGATCTACATCATAGTCCTGGA
This sequence comes from Agapanthus africanus, assembly GCA_030015575.1. Classification (NCBI taxonomy): domain Eukaryota; kingdom Viridiplantae; phylum Streptophyta; class Magnoliopsida; order Asparagales; family Amaryllidaceae; genus Agapanthus; species Agapanthus africanus. Next base: position 348,335,431 of record JASDDO010000031.1, on the reverse strand, counting down.
AGTCGAGTACTCATCCTATGGGCTTTATCGACATGTAACAGAGAGACAGAAAGTATACATGTTAAGATAAAGAGTAACCAGATAGCGTACTATCATGTCGAGCAAGAAAGTCATACCTATATATGTCCCAACATTCACTACAATATACATCCAATGTACAGTAATGGCTTTTAGGGCATACATATAACTAAAAATCTCCCACTTGCACTAGGGCCATCTGTAGCAGTGGTTGCAGTATCTAATACTCAACCATCCCATATAAGTCTCTCTCTGGGAAAAGGCCTTTGTGAGTGGATCCGCCGTGTTGTCCTCTGAGTCTACTCTCCTTACCTCGATCACCCTGGAGATCAACTATCTCCATGATCAGGTGATGCTGCCTCAGAATATGTCTGGGTCACTGATGGGACCGGGGTTCCTGGGCCAAAGCCACACTTCCATTGTCATACAATGGTAGGAACCTAGTTCATCTTATGAACCAATATACACCCAAACTGCCTCTTTGGTAGTATCTTTAATAGCGATGTTACCAGCCTTTATCGTCTAGTCTGCCATGGTATCTAGCTTGGAACTCTTCCAACATACCGTCCCTCCACTGAGGGTAAAGACAATGCCTGCGACTGACATTCAGTCGTCCTTATCACCCTGGAACCTTTCCAGTGATTCTCCCCAGGATCAACTGATACCATCTCACTACAATTAGTGAGAATCCTAACAGCCATTTAGATCTATCTCATAGACCCAAATCTCAGGATTTAGGAGGTATCACTTTATCCTATTAGAGAATCAATGTGATAAGAGGAGATCGACCGATCGTAGTATAGGAAACTCTTTTCCTATCAAAAGTATGTTGTCTACGTACAATACGAGGATGACCACCTTACTCTCTACTCCCTTTTTGTATATACAAGGTTCATCTACCATTTTGATGAAGTCAAACACTTTGACTATCACATCAAAACAGACGTTCCAACTCCGCGATGCCTGCTTTATCCTGTAAAGCAACTTGCACGCGTTTCCGCTGCTCCCACTGTTTACGAAGCCCTCTGGTTGTGTTCTTATTGACGTTCTCTTCTAAATCATTTTAGAAAAGCAGTCATAGCACCCAACCACCAAATATCGTAGTCATGGTATGTAGCAATGGCAAGTAGGATCTAGATGGACTTAAGCATAGTCCCTGGAAAAGGTTTCATCATTATCCACGCCTGGTCGATGACGAAAACCTTTAACAAGTCTAGCTTTGAAAGACTCAACCTTTCCATCGACACCAAGTAATCTTCTCAAGATATACTTGCTCCTGATGGGGATTTAACCCTTCAGATATCGCAACCAAAGTCCATACTTTGTTGGTGTACATGGATTCCATCTCAGATTGCTAAGCATCCAGCCATTCTTACAGAGTCTCCACTCTCGATGGCCTGCTCGAATCTAGTTGGGTCATCATCTCATGATGCAATCCTCGCTCCCACTGTCATCGAGAAACCGAAGTATCTCTCAGGCAGGTGAGGAACCCTACCAGATCGGCGGAGAGGCTGAGGTTCGTCGGGGACTATTGAATCCTTTGGTTCTGTCAAATCATCAGCTGCAGTTTTGTATAGCTGGAACCTTTCCAGTTCTACAGAACTGACCTTGCCTCGATCTTGTCCGGATTTTGCTTTAGACATAGGCCGGACAACCCCAAATCTTAACTAACTCAAGAGATAGGCTCTTCCCATACCATATCTTATATGGAGTGGTAGGCAGTGATCTGATTCGAACCTAATTCAATAGGTATGCAGCTTCTCAAGTGCACAACCCCAAAAGGAAATAGGTAACTCAGTAGTACTCATCATAGAGCACACCATATCTAATATGGTACGATTTCTCCGCCCTGATACACCGTTGTGCTGTGGTGTATTCAGAGGAGTAATACGGAGAGAGAATCTCATTCTCCTTTAGAATGGTCCAGGAATGCCATGCACAAGTATTCTCCTCCCTGATCTTATCATAGGACATAATACTTATACCCGTATTGGTTCTCTTCTTCTAGCTTATATTCTGTGAATATCTCAAAAGGTTCGGACTTGTGTTTCAATAGGAACATATGTCCGAATCTTGAGAGTTTTTCAGAGAACGTAATGAAGTATAAAGAACCGGTCCTGGCATGTGTAGACAGGGGAGTTTACATACATCATCATGTATCAGTCCCAAGAGTTTACTAACTCTTTCTCTGTTTCCAGTAAACGGAGCTATGGTCATCTAATCTTTGTGACATGACTGGCAAGTTTCACAAGATGTAAATTCAAACTGATTTAAATATGCATCTAAAATGTAACTTCAGCCAGTCAGGTCGCATTGATATGACCTAGTCTACAATGCCTCAAGAAGGATTCGTTCATTTATGAACTCTTCCTCTTGTGTGTGTTCTGTATACTGGGAACTGTAGTTTGATTTAGAACGTCAATACTTTTAGATAACGTGCCTAAACCGATCAACTTTTGATATAGGAAATGTTCAAAACATTATCCAACAATACAAAATTTTATCATTTCTTTAATAAATAAAGAGATTGATATGATTTTGTATATCAGGTTCGGTATCTAATAGCATTTGTTCAGAATCAATGTATTGGTAATACAGGGTGACAGTGACCAACAGACTTGGCTGCAAGACTTGCCCCGTTTTCTGTCTCATGAAACTTATCACCCGTTCTCAGTTTTCTACCTTTCTGTAGCCCTATGTAACGGATTACATATCTGGGATCCTGTTCCGGTATCAGATACCCAGGACGCAGAGGATACTGAGAAACAGTTCTGTGTAATGAACACACCCGAAGGAGATGCATCATATGTACTTTCTTCGTTTGGGCGGCATAGGAATTCTGGTATTCCCCTATTTCCTGCTCTGTCTTATAACAATTATAAGCTGGAGCGGGACCAACGTTCCCCAGCTCAGTATAACAAGCGGGTTCGGTCAATACATCCATATTATTATCTTGATTAAGGCGTGATATGGTCGCTACCTGGAGAGAGAGAGAAGAAAACACTCTGCGTGCGCTCTTGCAAGATTAGATTGGTTATTTATTTTATCTAATCAGGATGGCTCCCACTGTTTTTATCAAATCTTCCTTCAAACCCTAAAAGGAAAACTAGCCGGGATTAATTACACTCTACAAGTTCACCAATCTTTCAGCCAGGCCAGTGTCGGTACTTTGAGGGAGGTTCCCCGTGCTTTCGCACGGACCTAATTACAGTAAACCTCGTTTTCCCAGAGGTGTAACCCCGTTGACACCTTTCTAGACACCTACTTGATCGACTAATTGCAAATTGCAAAACTCTCCCAGGAGTAACAATTACTCGCAGTGGGTATAGGGATCCAACTATCATATAGAAGGTATGCAATCTCATTGCAAATTTCAACACTTGAAACTCCCGATAAAGATTTTTACCCCTAGCACCTACGACCTTAACTATGGTCAACAAATCATAAGTACTAGTCAAGTTCTACCCGTCATTTCATGATTAATTAGACCCACCCACATGACCCTTAACTAAGGTCAACAAAGTCACGCGACTGTCCTAACTAATCGCATCATATGCGGTGTAGGAAGACATCACTTAGCTACCGTTCACTGTGTCTTGACTATGGTCAACAAACACAGCACGAATACTAAGTACTCTACTTCCTAAAATGACGGAGGGTTGCGAATGGTTTTTATGAAAACCTTTAACGCTCTGAACTTGATCTCGTTGCGGAATCAAATGGTTTTTAAATGGAATGTTTTTTAGGCTTTTCTAGTTTTGCTAAAGGGGTCACTCCCGGTGAAGGGATCGTCGGCCCTTTCCTCCTCGAATGAGGTGCGGGATATATTATATATATCACTGTGCAAAGCAGAAACTATAGAAGCAATCAAAAGACAAACCGAGTGTGTAGCATTTTCCAGTTATTGCTAAAGGAGTCACTCCCGGTGAAGGGATCTCGGTCCTTTCCTCATCGAATAAGGTGCAGGATGTTCTACAATGAACACCGCGATGCAAAGCAAGAACTGTAGCTACCCGTTTTTATTTTGAAATTTGATTCCACAACATCAATTAGGTTTATTTTCTTTCATTAATCTCATTAATGAATATCCCATCATTTAAGTCCACCTAATCATCACAGATAAATATAACGTACGCTTATGCCATCCGCATTCGCCTCGATGTCCCGTCTGCACCGTTAGGTTAGGTAACTAACGGCAGAGCGGGGCAGGGCTAGCGCGGGTGTAAAACATAAGCAACGTCTATATAATATATCATATATACTATATACTATCTATCTGAACAAATCACATGATCACATCACAGATAACGCAGCAGAAAATATCATATGAAATATTGGATATATTAGGACGTCCGTGTTTTTAATACGAGCCAGTATAAAACACGGATTCCACGGTCGTGATGAATAGCCAATCCCACATCCCTAGACCCCTACGAGAGCGGCAAGCAACCCTACCAATTCTAGGGTTAGGAGACCCGGACTCGATTCCTTGAGATGGTCTCCCACTGAAACCTAGAACCCGGTTACTTGTGTTCCCCTCCTTGGGTCTATCCTAATGCGGAAAAGTAAATAATATACAAACGGTGACATCTTCCGCAACCTGGAAGTGCCCCAATAAAAGAATATTACATACAAGTTTTTACATGAATAAAAATGAAAAACACTCGTCTCACATAAAAAAAAACCCCGGCTATTCAAACACGACGATCCAATATAACATATCCAGCAACACATAACATCACATGTCATCAACGTAAGTAAACATGCGTATCCCAATTGTCGTTGACATATAGCAACGAAACCGGCGATATCACATATTACACTTACGGTCACAGAAAAGAAAGTGTAAAACTACAACAGTTGGAATCCGCAACCTCTTTAGACATCGCATGCCTAATCAAATGAATCCCTTAGACATCGCATGCCTAACAATTATAAACCCCGTATTTTAGTCTCATTATCGAAAACTCTTTTCAATATCAAGTCGGGCAATTCAACAGGATTCCCGACATCCTGATCGAATGCTTGTCGCAAACTTTAGTAGGCGGCCGCACCCCTGACGCCGTCAACGAGTGCACCAAGGCGGAACACCGCTGCCGCGAGCACCCGGACGGATGCTTTCGGCGACGGGGTTCTCCTACACTCACTTGGTCGGGGCTATAGGGTGTAGCTGTCTATTAAGTTTATCCGGCGAATATCCGCGTACGCTACCCGATTGCGACGGACTTTTGATCACATCAAAATTCCGTGGCAACCGATCAAGTGAGACTAAACCGCTAGATTTATAACATTCATTCAGTTATCTCATAACTACTTGTGAATTCCAAATATTGAATCACTTTCCGGATAAATAGAAAATGTTAAACTTTCCGATCGAACAATCGAACACCTAAGTTTTCCCAAAACAGCTCAACACATGAAATAAGTTTAAAAACATTCACTTCGTGCCTCAGTACCAACGGTCCAGCCGTAGAAGGGTCAAGCCAACGCCTCACTTGTGGCACGCCGTACTGCCCCAAACCCTAAGGTTCAAAGTGCAGTTCAAGACGGTCATATAATCGAGTTAAGGTTTGTTGTCTTCTAGAGGGACCATCACATTACTTGCACTATTTAGAACGTCATTAAACTACGGAAAAGTCCAACAATTGGAAATTTCCCGGCAGGGGAAAAAGTGGGTATTTATATCCGGTCGAACTTTTAACATGCTCTAAAAATACCCGGAAAAAAACACAGACAAAATTAGACAGTCCTATCGAATCTCCGAACTCCCAATACAACCCAGAAAACTCAACTCTTGAGTTCAGATTAAAAATTCCCAGAAAACTCAGCACTTGAAGATAAAAATTACAGTGCAAAAAATGAAGTCTAATCTCATTATATAGCCGCGGAACCGCCGTAGAAGCCAGGCTTCTGCCGCGGTTCCGCCGAGCTTTAGGCGCATCTTTTGGCCGTTTTTACACCGTAATTCATAGAACTTCCTGCTGAATTTTTTAAGCATTTTTAATCTGGAAAAAAACCCAGTTTTGAAAAAATGTACAGAGATGGGTCACGGATTAGGGTTTCGGGTTCGATCGGGTTTCTAACTCCGTCTACGCATCGCCTAAGGCTCTAGCTAGGCTCTGATACCACTGAAGGGTTCTTAGGCACACAAATGAGGTCTCACAACAGATCAAACATGCCCAATTCAAATTTTTCATGTCCCTACAAACCCTAATATGGATCGTTAACTAGATGATAAGGCGATGCAAGCAAGTAAACGACTTTATTGCTAAAGGAAAGTGACTACAACCTTTGTAGATCCGGTCCTCCACTTCCTTGGCTCCGTGATGATGTCCCTCCGCTGTACCCATCAGAATCCTAGACTCTCGCGGTGGTTTCATCGGAGAAAAGATCGGGCTAGGTCGTCGACTTCGATGCCGAAGATGATCTATGTCGAGGCAACTCAAGATCATGCTCCAACTTCACCAAGCCATGAAACTTGTGAAGAAAACACCCTATACTAAATGGCAAGTGGTAGAGGATGAAGAAATAGGAAGTGGGTTCACTTTAGAATTGGATTTCTCACTCTTTTTCTCATTTCACCATTGAAGCAAGCAAGCTTTTTGAAGCGTGATGAAGATGATGAAGATGAAAGAATAAAAAGAATTAAGTTAAAAAGAAAATCCCTTTCATTCTTATCATAATGCAACCTTGGTTATGTGTAGAGAATGAACTAGGGTTAGTTGAATGGTTAGGTTTAGGAGATGAAGACAAAATGGTCACTTAGTCAAAGATGCATGAAGCATCAAGAAGCTTCATGTTTGAAAGCAACCATTTTGTTTTCTTTTATCTTTTAACCAAAAAGAATAGATAAATAAATAAGTGAAATGAAACCCTAACCATTCACTAAACATGGTTTAATTCTTTACACAAACCCAAGTTTGCTTGTATCATCAAACATGATACAAACAAGTGCACAAAAATATATCACATATACAACTTGTGCAATTCAAGTGAGAAAATCCATTTAAAGTGAACAAATATTAGTTAATGCAATGTAATATGTCAAATATATAATTATACATTAAATCATTAAATCAACACTTGTTTTAACGATCCGGTCATATCGCATATAACCGACTAATATCCAATGTATCGGCTTATCGAATCAATCCTTAATTCGATAACTAGGTTATATCGCATACAACAAATCGATACATTCATCGCGAGAATAGAATATGGTATCACATACACGCATTATTCTCGGTCCCGCACATATTTCATATGCGCTCCTATTTCATTTCGCTTGAGCCAGGAAACCTCTGTGTAGGACTCTAAAGACTCGTCAATACGCCGGCAGCAGGTGATGATCATATCAAACACCCACAAGCCGCAAGCGGTCTGCTAAACGTAACGGCCACCCGGGTATTGAGCGATCAGAAAATCGATGAGCAAGCCCACTCACACGCCTGTGAATCCAACCAGTAACACTTACCGTACAGTCCGGTCTGTTCGTCTGATATGTCGTATATCTCGCCTAGGGGTGGTAAACGTCAGACCCCAATAGCTCGATAAGTCATGCCGACGTGAGGTCCATAACATTCATGAAACTACTGATAACTCTTACCAGTATATCACTGCAACCCTGGACAGGGATTTCCTGTTATGGCCAGTCGAGCATAGCGCAACATCCACCCCCAATACCGGAAGAGACGAATCCCCTCCTATCGCTCATTGCCTCCATGTGAATCGGGATTGTACCCAAAAACCACCTGTTTGCACGACTCAGTAGAGCCGTGGTAAGGTGGAAATCAAAGAACGGTGGGATACACACAAGACTCTATGACGATCTCGGGTCAACAGACTAAGTTGTACCAGTGTCACCAGAGAACTGCCATCTGACGTGAGGTATAATACCATCTGGGAGTTCTCGGCGAGTCCGTTCGGTGTACCCAGTCTCCACTGAGCACCCGCATACCATCTCTGATGTCAAACACCAATGGATATGGGATCATCCATCGCCCATCACATGGGTCGAGAAGATATGCGCTAGTCTACTCTGGAATATCGATGCCCCGTCTCGATATTCCCACGACTAGGAACATTGAAGGATGTACTCATGGACTACCCAGGCCCCACTAGTTTAATCTACATCATAGTCCTGGAAGTCGAGTACTCATCCTAAGGGATTTATCAACATGTAACAGAGAGACAGAAAGTATACATGTTAAGATAAAGAGTAACCAGATAGCGTACTATCATGTCGAGCAAGAAAGTCATACCTATATATGTCCCAGCATCTACTACAATATACATCCAATGTACAGTAATGGCCTCTAGGGCATACATATAACTAACACTTCGGTTTCTCTATGACAGTGGGTGCGAGGATTGCATCATGGGATGATGACCCAACTAGTGTCGAGCTGGCCATCAGGAGTGGGACTCTGTAAGAATGGCGGGATGCTTAGTGATCTGAGATGGAATTCTTATACACCAACAAAGTATGGACTTTGGTTGTTTTATCTGAATGGTTAAATCCCCATCAGGAGCAGGTATATCTTGAGAAGAATACTTGGTGTACATGGAAAAGTTGAGACTTTCAAAGCTATGCTTAAGTCCATACAGATCCTACTTGCCATTGCTACATACCCTGACAACAATTTCTGGCGGTTGGGTGTCATGACAGCTTTTCTAAATGATGTTATAGAAGAGAGCGTCTATAAGTACACATCCAGAGGGCTTCGTAGACAGTGGGAGCAGCGGAAACGTGTGCAAGATGTTTTATGTGATAAAGCAGGCATCGCGGAGTTGGAATGTCTGTTTTTATGTGGTAGTCAAAGAGTTTGACTTCATCAAAATGGTAGATGAACCTTGTATATACAAAAAGGTAGTATAGGGTATGGTGGTGATCCTCGTAGAGTACGTGGATGACATACTTTTGATAGGGAAGTAGTTTCCTATGCTACGCTCGGTCAATCTCCGCTTATCACAAGGATTCTCTATATAGGATCAAAATGATACCTCCTAAATCCTTGGTTTTGGATCTATGAGATAGATCTAATTGGATGTTAGGATGCTCGCTAGTTGTAGTGAGATGGTATCAATCGATCCTGGGGAGAATCACTGGAAAGGTTCCAGGGTGATAAGGACGACTGAATGTCAGTCGCAGGCATTGTCTTTACCCTCAGTGGAGGGACGGTATGTTGGAAGAGTTCCAAGCTAGATACCGTGACTTACTAGACGATTAAAGGCAAGATACATCGTTACCAAGGATGCTACAAAAGAGGCAGTCTGGATATATAAGTTCATGAGATGAACTTCGTTCATACCATTGTGTGACAATGGAGTTGTGGCTTATGCCAAGGAACTACCGCCCCATCAGAAATCCAGATATAATTCTTAGGCAAAATCACCTAATCATGGAGATGGTTGATCTCCAGGGAGATCGAGGTTAGGAGAGTAGACACAGAGGACAACAGCGCGGATCCACTCACAAAGGCCTTTTTCCCAGTAGAGACTTTTATGGGATGGTTGAGTATGAGATACTTCAACCACAGCTAATTGTTCGGTATGTGATACCACAACAGATGGCCCTAGTGCAAGTAGGAGATTGTTAGTTATATGTATGCCCTAGAGGCCATTACTGTACATACGATGTATATTGTAGTGGATGCTTGGACATATATAGGGAGGACTTTCTTGCTCGACATGATAGTACGCTATCTGGTTGCACTTTATCTTAACATGTACTTAATTGTCTCTAAGTTACATGTTGATAAAGCCCTTAGGATATGTACTCAACTGCTGGAACTATGATGAGATCATACTAGTGGGGCCACGGTAGTCGACGAGTACATCCTATAACTGTTCCTAATCGAGGGTGTATCGAGACAGGGCATCGATACACCAGAGTAGACTAGCGTATATGCATCTTGACCCATATGATGGGAGATGGATGATCCCATATCCATCGGTGTTAGACATCAAGGATGGTGTACGGGTGCTCAGTAGAGACTGGGTACACTGGACGGACTCGCCGAGAACTCCCAGATGGTATTATACCTCACGTCAGATGGCAGTTCTCCGGTGACACTAGTACAGAGTAGTCTGTTGAGATCGTCATAGAATCTTGTGTGATTCCCACTGTGCTTTGATTTCCATCATACAACATGCAAAAAGGTGGCTTTTGGGTACAGTCCCGAATCACATGGGGGCAATGAGCGATAGGAGGGGATTCGTCTCTCCCGGTATAGGTAGTTGATGTTGTGCTTTGTTCGATTGGCTATAACCGGAAATCCCAGGCCAGGGTTGCTGAGATTTACCGGTAAGTGTTATCAGTAGTTTCTCGAACTGTTATAGACCTCAAATCGACACGACTTATCGAGCTACTGGGATCTGACGTTTACTACCCTTAGGCGAGATATGCGACATATCAGACGACGAGACCGGACTGTACGGGAGTGTTACTGATTGGATTCACCGGAGAAAGTACAGGCTTTCTTGTTGATCTTCTGAGCGCTAAATACCTGGGTGGCTGTTACGTTTAGCTGACCGCTTGCAGCTTGTGGGTGTTTGATATAATCATCACCTACTGCCGGCGTATTGACGATTCTTTAGAGTCCTACACAGAGGTTTCTTGGCTCAGACAAAACGGAGTAGGAGCACATATGTGATATGTGCGGGACCGAGGATAATGAGGTATGTGATACCGTATTGGATTCTCGCGATATGAGATATCGGCTGGGTATATGTGATATAGCCGGGTCATCGTATTAGTCGGTTATTTGTGAAATAGCCGGATTATCGGATCAAGTGTTGATTCGATAATTTAATGTATAATAATATATATGATATATTAAATTACATTAACTAATATTAGCTCACTAAAAGATTCATTTTCTCACGGGATAATACGTTGATATATATGCGATATATGTTAATTATACTATTTTCTATTGTTACAAAATATATTGTATATGTGATATATAATATTGTAACATGTTAGGGTTACAAATTTAACAATGGTTTAGGGTTTTAACTTGGTTAGGGTTTGGATTAGGGTTAGCTTTTGCATGATGCTTCATGAAGCTTTGACTTTGTGTTTTGCTTGATATTTTATGAAGATATTATGTTAACCCAATCCAAACCATTAACTCTAGTTAATTCTCTACAAGGGTTAACTCCTTCATGCTTAACCCTTGTTTAGATTTGTAACCATTACAACAATTCATTATTCATCACAAAAGGATTTAGCTCTTCTTCTTGCTTCTTCCTCCTCGATGAAATGCTTCACTAGCTTTTTCATAAGTGATGTTTATATGTGAGAATATGAAAACACAAGAGAGCAAAAATCCTACTTCATCATCATCATCTATCCTTTCCATTTAGATGAGGGTGTTCACTTCTTTTAGTGAGTGTTAGCTTGTGTTAATGAAACTTCAAGGTAGATCATCTATGTTATCGAAGATCGGAAGCTAGCTTGTATCTTTCTCTTCGTGGAACCTCTCGAGAGTCCGGAACACAATGATCGCAGCGAAGGGACCTCAACACGGAGCTTATGAAGTGAAGGACCGGATCTACAAAGGTTGTAATCCCTCTCACTTAGTGTTAAAGTGTTTAACATACTTGTTTTCGCATAAACTCTGGTTTAAAGATCCGGCTTTGGGTTGTTCGGCACGGCTAAATTTTTAATCGGGCTTGGTTGATGCTTCGTAGAACCTTGTGAGCGTGCCTAGCAACCCTACATGTACTTAGTGACTACACTGTCTCTACTAGTATGATCTGCATCATAGTCCTGGTATTCAAGTACTTATCCTAAAGGCTTTATCAACATATAACATAGAGACAATCAGAGTACATGTTAAGATAAAGAGCAACCAAATAGCATACTATCATGTCGAGCAAGAAAGTCCTCCATATATATGTCCAAGCATCCACTACAATATACATCGCATGTACAGTAATGGCCTCTAGGGCATACATATTACTAACATTTGCATCGATGGACAATACACATCAAAAGCAACACGAGGAGATGGATGTTCAATCCATCTTTCTCCATACAAAGGAGTTGTATGGAGAGCAATCTCATATCCTACGATACGAAGCATCTCGAAAGTTGTTTCAGATGTGGTTGACTCCTGGCACTTTAGTAGGTGACCATGTTCTGAAGATGATAGCACTTATTGAAGAGATTGAGGGCCTCGGATGGACAATGGATAACGAGCAATATACGGATATTGTTCTACAGTCTCTTCGCTCTGCGTTTGCTCCTTTCATAGTGAACTTCAACATGCACAACATAGAGAAGTCACTACCCAAACTTCTCAATATGTTGAGAAATGAGGAGAGCATGCTTAAGGCGAAGTCTCCCTCCCTGCTTGTTGGACAATCTTCTTCTTCCGTCCCAAAAGACAATGCCAAGAGAAAGAACAAGAAGAAATCCACCAAGCCGAGAGGTGGAATAAAAAAGGCAAATGGGAAAGACAAATCCAAAGATGCGGAGTCGGGAAAAGGAGAATGCTTTTTTTGCAAGAAGACGAGACACTGGAAGCGAAACTGTACTGAGTACCTTGGTCTCAAGATAAAGAAGCATGGTGATGCTTCAGCTTCAGGTGTGTTCGTAACAGAAAACTGTTTTTCTATAAACTCTGCATCCTAGGTATTGGATACCGGATCGGGTTCTCATATCTGCAATTCTGTGCAGGGGCTGAGAAATAGCAGAGTTTTGAAGACAGGTGATCATACTCTCCGGGTTGGAAATGTTTAAAATGTACATGCAGTTTCAGTAGGAAAGTATCATCTGGGGTTGCCATCCGGTTGTATATTGGTTTTGAACCCATGTTATTTTGTACCAAGTATGCTTTGTAATATTGTATCCGTTTCTTTGTTATACAATGAAGGATATCATTTTGTATTGCAGCATAATGTTATGAACATTAAATTGAATCAAGATTTGATTTGTTATGGTACACTTAATAACGGGATATACGTCCTGAATCAACACACGGTTTTCAACATATAACACACAAATAAAAGAATATTTTCATATATAAATGAAGATTTTCTTTGGCATTGTCGACTTGGTTATATTAATGAAACAAGACTAAACAAGCTTCATAAAGATGGATATTTAAATTCTTTTGAGTATAAATCTTATGCGACTTGTCAGTCTTGTACCAAAGGGAAAATGACCAAAACTCCGTTTACTAGAAACGGAGAAAGAGCAACTGAGATCTTGGGCCTCATACATAGTGATGTATGTGGGCCAATGTCTACACATGCAAGAGGCGGTTTTCCCTATTCATAACTTTTACTGATGATTTCTCAAAAATCGGTTATGTGTTTTTGTTAAAACATAAGTCTGAAGCTTTCGAGAAATTCAAGGAGTACAAAGTTGAAGTAGAAAAACAAACTGGAATGAGCATCAAGATGCTTCGATCAGATCGAGGTGGTGAGTATCTTAGTACAGAGTTTTCGAACTTCCTAAAAGAGAATGGGATTCTCTCTCAGCTCACTCCCCCTTACACACCACAGCACAATGGTGTGTCAGAGCGGCGGAATAGAACCCTATTAGATATTGTACGATCCATGATGAGTGATGCTAAGTTTCCCCTCTCCTTTTGGGGGTATGCATTGGAGACTGCAGCTTTTCTGTTGAACAGGGTTCCAACCAAGACCGTGTCTACCACTCCATATGAGATATGGTATGGGAAGAGACCATCTCTTAACCGAGTTATGATTTGGGGTTGTCCGGATTTTGTTAAAAAGTAGAATCCGAACAAACTCGAGACGCGATCAGTTAAGTGTATATTTATGCGATATCCAAAAGATTCATATAGATATCTTTTATACCACAAGGAGGAACAAAAGGTGTTTGTTTCTCGAAATGCCACATTTTTAGAAAATGAGATTTTTCCAAATGATGCTAATGGCAATGTGGTAGATCTAGATGAGGTTCTAGAAACACAAGTTACAAATGACGACTTGGTTGAACCTGAAGTTGCAACATAACCTAATGAACATCAGCCACTCCGTAGATCTGGTAGGACTTCTCGCCCACCGGAAAGATACTACAGTTTTCTCGTTGATGGTGATGGAGAAGATTGCATCATGGATGATGATGACCCTGCCAGTTTTCAGCAAGCTATCACGAGTGGTGACTCTGTGAAGTGGATCGATGCCATGAGATCCGAAATGGAGTCTATGTAAACCAACAAAGTATGGACTTTGGATGTTGTACGGGGTAAAACCCGTAGGGTTCAAATGGATCTTTAAGAGAAAGATCGGTGTAGATGGGCAGGTGGAGACCTATAAAGCAAGGCTTGTGGCGAAAGGATTTCGACAAAGACCAGGACTGGACTATGACGAAACTTTTTCTCCTGTAGACATGATTAAATCCATTCGGATCCTACTTGCTATTGCTGCTCACTGCGACTATGAAATCTGGCAGATGGTCGTTAAAACGACCTTTCTAAATGGTGATTTAGAAGAGTGTGTTTATATGGATCAGCCAGAGGGTTTCATCGATAGTGGGAGCAGCGGGAAAGCATGTAGGTTGCATAAATTCATTTATGGATTAAAGCAGGCATCACGGAGTTAGAACATATGTTTTGATGATGTTATCAAAGAGTTTTATTTCGTCAAAAATCCAGATGAACCTTGTGTTTATAAGAAGATTGTAGGAAGTACTGTGACATTCCTCGTATTGTACACGGATGCCATTCTTCTGATAGGAAACGATGTTCCTATGCTACAATCGGTCAAACTGTTCTTATCACAAAGGTTCACCCTGAAGGACCTGGGTGATGCCTCGTACATACTGGGTATGGAGATCTATAGGGATAGATCTAAATGGTTATTGGGATTGTCCCAAACCAGGTACATTAACACCATCCGAAAGATGTTTAGTATGGAAGACTCCAAGCGGGGCTCCTTACCCGCTAGTCATGGAGTCACTCTCTCTAAGGACTTTTGTCCAAAGACTGATGAAGAGAGAGCTCGCATGAGCATTATATCCTACGCTTCTGCTGTAGGATCTATAATGTATGCGATGTTTTGTACACGCCCTGTTGTAGCTTACGCACTGGGTGTAGTAAGCATGTATCAATCCAAACTATGGGAGAATCACTCGACTGTTGTGAAGAACATTCTTAAGTACTTGCGAAGGACTAAAGAAATGTTCTTGGTGTATGGTGACGGGGATCTCCAAATATAGGCATTTATCGATTCGAGCTTCCAGAGTGATAAGGATGACAGCAAATCTATCTCAGGGTTTTTCTTTACCCTCAATGGAGGGGCGGTGTGTTGGAAGAGTTCTAAACAGGATACCGTTGCAGACTCAACGATGAAAGCTGAGTATATTGCTGCAAATGATGCTGCCAAGGAAGCCGTCTGGATGAGGAAGTTCATCTCGGAGCTATGAGTAGTTCTGACCTTTATTGATCCAATAACATTGTATTGTGATAATAATAGGGCAATGGTGTTAGCCAAAGAGCCTAGGTCCTATCAGCGATCCAGACACATCCTGAGGCGATATCGTCTGATCTGGGAGATAGTAGATCGCCGCGAGATCGAAATTCGAAGAGTAGATACAAAAGATAACACCGCGGATTCATTCACCAAGGCCCTCCCTTTGCCGCAGCATGAGCGACCTTTTGAGATGTTGGGTATGAGATACGCCAATAATTGGCCTTAGTGCAAGTGGGAGATTGTTGGATATATCTATGCCCTAGAGGCCATTATATGATTGTGTATGCACGGGTATGTGTGTGTATATATATATATTCAGGAGACATTCTTACTCGATATGATAGTATGCTATCTTGTTGCACCTTTTATCTTGACATGTTCATTTGATCGTGCGTTCATTCATTTGGTACATGTTGATATAGCCCTTAGGATATGCAGGACTACTGAGATTATGAAGCGGATCATACTAGTGGGACATGTGTAGTCTATGAGCATATCCTTGAAATGTTCCTAGTCGTGGGCATATCGAGACGGGGCATCGATATTACCAGAGTAGACTAGCGTATACGTTGCTTGTCCCATATGATGGGCGATGGATGATCCCATATCCATTGGTGTGGTGACACCAAAGATCGTATACGGGTGCTCAGTGAGACTGAGTACACTAAACGGACTCGCCGAGAACTCCTATGTGGTATTATATCTATCGTCGGATAGCAGTTCTCAGGTGACACTGGTACATGTTAGTCTGTAGACCCGAGATTGTCATAGAGTCTTGTGTGCCTCCCACTGTACTTTGATCTCCACCCTACCATGGCTCTACTGAGTCATACAAACAAGTGGATTTTGGATACAGTCCCGAGGCACATGGAGGCAATGAGCGATAGGAGGGGTTCGTCTTTCCCGGTATTGGGGGTTGATGTTACTCCATGTACGATTGGCTATAACAAGAAGTCCCTGGCCAGGGCTACTGAGATTTACTGATAAATGTTATCAGTAGTTTCTCGATCTATTATGAGCCACATACCGGCATGACTTATTGGGTTATTGGGGTCAACGATACCATCCATAGACTCACATATGCAGCATATTTGACGAAGAGACCGGACTGTACGGTAAGTGTTACCGGTTTGCTCGATGAGAGTTTTAGCAGGTTTGCTTGTGTTTCTTCTGATCGCTCAAAACCTGGGAGCCGTTACGTACAGCTTGTGCCACTGACGGTTTGTGGGCATGTGATGTGATCACTGCCTACTGCTAGCATATTGACGAGTCTTAGATTCCTACAACGGGGTCTCCTAGCTTAGGAGAAAAGATGTGGGGGTGCATATGAGATATGCGCGGGAGCTCGATTAAACGTGTGTATTGGATACCGTATTTTAATCGGGTGTTTTCTATTGGACGGGTCATATATGATATGACCGGGTTATTAAATCAAGTGTTGATTTAATATTAAGTCCATTAGCTCATTTACTAAAACATATTTCTTTATGATGCATGCATGAGTGTCTGTATATGTTGATATGGATGCACACATGCAAGCATACATGTGTCATGGTTGATAATACATTGGTGGTGGCAATGCAGGACTCACATGGTAACATTTTTAGATATTTTGTTTATTTGAGAAAAGCAAAATGGCAACATAATCATGGTTGACTATTCAACTCTCTTGAGTTGACAATAGTCAATGGTTTCTTAGCCCATGGTTTCGTAGCCCATAATTTTGCTTAACCTCAAGTTACAAAATATCTAGATATTTTTTAACCATAGTTGAGTATGGATGACTCTCACTTACTCTTTTGAGTTTAGAGAGAGTTATCATATTATTCTCTTGAGTTTAGTTTGAGCCAACTCCTTATTCCTCTCTCTCCTCAAAGCTCTCTAGGGTTTTAAAAGAAAGAGAAAGAATTATAAAGAAAGGTTTTGTAGTGAGATCCAAACCCACATCACTATTTCACTTTAGTCTAGCCCACTACTGTGGAGTGTTTGCTTCATCTTCATCCTTGATCAAGCGATGCTTGGAGCTTGGTACAAAGAGACTTCGTGGTGGATCATCGTGGATTTGGAAGGACACAAGCCAACCGGTTCAAACCTCAATCGATCCAAGGAGACTAGGAGGAGGTCTACAAAGGTTGTATTTTCTCCCCACTTAGTGTTAGACACTTTATTGTATGTGATACTATAGTTTGTTACTCTATTTTTCTAGTTCGATTTTTGTTTGGAATTGTTTAGCACCCTCTAAATTTTTATTATAGCATGTGTGATGCAACCCTAAACCTAGGATGGTGCTAGAGAATCCCTACACATGGTGGACCCGGTAAGGTACCCTGGGGCAAGAAGACTTGTATAATTAGGCGGTGAGCTTGGAAAGAGAGCACTACCTACCGGTGATTGGTTGGACCTGGCGGTTATCCGGAGGATACAGACCAGAGTCGTGAAATGGATATGAGACCCGATCAGAGTATGCGGCGCCTGAGGGCCGATCTGAGGATGCGGCTCCTGAGATATGAGGATTTACAAGTCGATGCTGAACACGGGTTTCCATGATGTTTCAAGTTTCGATGTTGGTCACTTAGGTTCCATGATTTTGATGTGTCGTTGATGGACACACGTTGTTTGATATCCTCATATTTACATGCATATGCTTTCATGATGTTGTGGTGTCATTGATGGACACATGGATGATATCCACATGCAAACATGCATTGATTAATGTTGGCATATACGCAGACACGG
Organism: Agapanthus africanus; assembly: GCA_030015575.1. Taxonomy (NCBI): domain Eukaryota; kingdom Viridiplantae; phylum Streptophyta; class Magnoliopsida; order Asparagales; family Amaryllidaceae; genus Agapanthus; species Agapanthus africanus. Next base: position 348,317,224 of record JASDDO010000031.1, on the reverse strand, counting down.
TCACCCTAGATATCATAGTATTACCTTCATGATATAGTTGACCTAGGAAATCGTTGTTTTATTCGATTTCTACCTGCTGATATTTTCTACTCATGAGTTGGAAACTCGCCCCCGTTATGCCACAGTTCTTACAGGTTTGATCGTATGGATCAGTAGCGTTATCGCTGGTACAACTTGCATTTGGGTGATTTGCTATGGTAGGTGGGACATATTGGATCGTGCCCACTCTTGTATTATTATTTCTTTTGTATCTAGTCGACTCCACCAATCAGAAAACTAGTATTTGTATATTAGTAAGACTTATAATTACTTGTGCTTGCGAGACTTGGAGCGAGGGATTTTTTGTTCGCTTATTAGGGATTTGATTTCTTGCTTTATTCATATTATCCTTTTGTGTTGATCTTCGCCGTTGGGCGTCGTATACATATTTTACTTACTTGCGTGGTTTTGATTCCGCCATTTAGCGAAGAGCTAGCTCCCGCTTGGGGCTGCCTTATATATTGATATGTACATATGGTTTCGGTTCAAAATATACAAGGGAGGTGCTGTCCAAATTTTTAAAGACGAAAAACCTTCTCAATTTTTGTACACTCTACTTGCATTTCCTTATATCATTAGTTATGCATTTATAGATAAACTTTATTTCATTTAAACTTTATTTCAAAACCGCACCCCCACCATTTTCCATTAAAAGGTTTTGATTTTTCTGGGCTTCGGCTTACTTGAATTACGCTACGCCTTTAGACGTTTCGTGATTTAAGTCCTGGTCACGAACTAAATTTCGGGTCGTGACAGGTGACCCTTCTGGTACGGGATGAGCAGCAAGGAAGTCTACAAGTGCTTGCCCTTTTACTGCTTTCTGAGGAGTATAAACTATGTCAAACTCAAGTAGCATGATAGCCCATCTTGCCATTCTTCCGGCTAGGCTTGCCTTGGTCATTAAGTGTTTGTGCGAGTCGACCTTGGAGATCAGCATAACCCGATGAGAAAGCAGATAATGCCTCAGCTTCGTCACAGCGAACATCAGAGCCAGACATTGCTTTTCGATCAGGGAATAGTCGTGTTCCGCCCCGACTAAAGTTTGACAGAGGTAATAGAGGGCATTTACTTTTCCCTCCTCATTATTCTGGGCAAGGAGTGCACCGAGTGACTCATCTAGCACGGCAGTATAGAGAATCAACGGTTTATTTAGAATAGAGGCAGCATGCACTGGAGGGTGCAACAGGTACTGTTTGATGCTTTTGAACGCTTCTTGACATTCGGCATCCCAGACAAAAGGAGCTCCTTTCTTCATGAACTTTGAGAAGGGCCTACATCTTCCCGATAAATTTGAGATAAACCTTCGTATATAAGAAAACTTTCCATGGAATGATCTTAGCAGCGTCAGATTCTTCAGAGGGGGAATCTCCATGATGGCCTTTATCTAGCAAGGTTCACTTTGATCCCTCGATGTCGGACTATGAAGCCCAGGAATTTTCCCGATAACACGCCAAAAGAGCACTTCAGAGGATTCATCTTCAGTTCGTATTCCATCAGTCTAGTGAGAACGGTCCTAAGATCTTGGATATGATCGTCCTTGGCTTTATTCTTGATGACCAGATCATCAACATAACATTCGACGACTTTATGGATTAGGTCAACAAAGATATTGGTCATTGCCCTTTGATATGTAGCACCAGCGTTCTTCAGTCAGAATGGCATCACTTTGCAACAGTATATGTCGATCGGGGTTCGAAATGCTGTATGCTTCTAATCCTCGGGTGACATTTTTATCGGATTATTCCCAGACGAACCGTCCATGAAGGTTAACAGCTCGTAATTTGAGGTGTCATCGACTATCATTTCCATGACCGGAAGAGGGAAATAATCTTTAGGGCGTGCCTTGTTAAGGTCCCTGAAATCGACACAAACCCGAATCTGCCCATTTTCTTATTTACTGGGACAATGTTGTGATCCAGTCTGCGTATTTCTCTCCCTGATGAAGACGGCATCGATAAGTTTCTTAGTTTCCTCAATGACCTTTTCTTCCAGCTCCATTCTCATTCTTCGAGGAGCTGGTTTGATAGGCTTGGCATCAGGAGATATAACCAGCTTATGCACGACCATTTCACGGGAGTGTAAGTCGATGTCACGCACCCCGAGTGTTCGTGGGGAGGAGGAATATTCAAAAACGATATTTCAAAGGTCACAACACCGACCTGAACTCCTGGATCGATACTAAACCCTAACTAGCTAACTTTCTAAGAGGTTAACTACTCGGATGAAAGTTATACCTCATGATACTAAGTCCTTCGTGTCTTCTGTAGGGTTGCGTAGCACCGCCATAAGGTTTAGGAAGGCATCACACATGCCATATTGAAATTTTTTAGGGTGCTATGAAACCCTAACCAAGATCTAAACTAGAGAATTAGGGTTAACTTTGCATGTAAACAACTTTATATCTAAGAGAAAGGGATTACAACCTTTATAGTCTGTTCTTTCGCTTCATAAGCTCCGAGTAGTAGTCCCTTCACCGCGATCCATGAACTCCCGGACTCTAGAGAGGCTCCACAAGTCGAATGATCCATGCTTGCTTTAAGACATCGAAATCCAAGATGATCTACTTCGAGGAAACACGAACTCAAGCTATGACTTCACTAATTATGAATTAGTGAAGCTAACACACTAATCTATATGGCTAGTATAGAAGAGGTTGATGAAGTAGGAATTTTGCTCACTTTATTATTTAATTTCTCACTATTTTCTTCTTGATCTCAAAAGCTAGAAAGCAAAATGAGAATGAGGAAGAAGAAGAAGAATGAATGAGATTGAGGTTAGAAATGCAACCATGGGTCAAGTATATCATCCTTAATAATTGTAGAGAGTTAACCATGGCTATGTGTCATGGTTGGGTTAGAAATATCTAGGGCAAAACAAAAAGGGTGGACCTGGTCAATGGTAATCTACAAGCTTCATGAAGCTTCATCAATGACTCATTTCCACAATTTGAATTACTTAGATATTTAAACCCAAACATTACATATAGCATGGTATAATTCTCATACATACATGTTGCATGTATAACCTCACATGCTACAATATTATATATCACATATATAATATTTATGTAACAAAAGAAAACAATATAATAAACATATATCACATATATGTTAAATGTATTACAAGTGAGAATAATAAATACTTAAGTGAGCATATAATATATATTAATATATAAATATATATATATATATATCATTTTCTCGAATCAACACTTGATCCAATAACCCGGCTATATCACATATAACCGGCAGATATCATATATCGCGAGAATAGAATACGGAATCACATATCGTATTAATCTCGGTCCCCGCACATGTCACATATGTGCTCCTACTCTGTTTCGCCTGAGTCAGGAAACCTCTGTGTAGGACTCTAAAGACTCGTCAATACGCCGGCAGTAGGAGATGATCATATCAAACACCTACAAGCTGCAAGAGGTCAGCTAAACATAACAGCCACCAGTGTATTGAGCGACCAAAAGATCAACAAGCAAGCATGTACATACTCCTGCGAATACAATCAGTAACACTACCATACAGTCCGGTCTCTTCGTCTGGTATGTCGCATATCTAGTCTAGGGGTGGTAAAAACATCAGACCCCAATAACCGATAAGTCGTGTTGAGGTGATGCTCATAACAGGTCGAAAAAATACTGATAACACTTACCAGTAAAACTCCATATTAGCCCTGGCCAGGGACATCCAGTTATAGCCAATTGAACACAGCGCAACATCAACCCCCAATACCGGGAGAGACGAAACCCCTCCTATCGCTCTTGCCTCCATGTGATTCGGGACTGTACCCAAAAGCAACCATTTTGCACGTCCTCTTGAACATGGTAAGGTGGAAATCAAAGCACAGTGGGAATCACACAAGACTCTATGACGATCTCAGGTCTACAGACTAACCTGTACCAATGTCACCAGAGAACTGCTATCTGACGTTAGGTATAATACCATCTAGGAGTTCTCGGCGAGTCCGTTCAGTGTACCCAGTCTCCACTGAGCACCCGTATACCATCTTTGATGTCCAACACCAATTGATATGGGATCATCCATCGCCCATCAAATGGGTCAAGATGCGTGTACGCTAGTCTACTCTGGAGTATCAATGCCCTGTCTCGATACACCCTCGACTAGGAACAATTATAGGATGTACTCGTGGACTACCATGGACCCACCAGTATGATCTCATCATAGTCATAGTAGTCGAGTACAGATCCTAAAGGATTTAATAACATGTGAGAGCAAGATAGTAAACTAATGCAAGTCAACATGTTTAGACAAAGTGAAACCAGATAGCATACTATCATGTCGAACAAGAAAGTCCTCTCTATATATATCCAAGCGTCCATTATAATATACATCATATGTACAACAATGGCCTCTAGGGCATATACATAACTAACAATCTCCCACGTATACTAAGGCCAGCTGTTGTAGTATCTCATACCCAACAACCCGAAGAGTCTCTCAAAATGCATCTGGGGTATGGCCTTCGTGAGTGGATCCGTAGTGTTGTCCTTCGTATCAACTCTCCTGACCTCGATCTCCCAGCGATCAACTATCTCCCGGATCAGGTGATACCGCCTCAGAATATGCCTGGATCTCTGATTGGACCTGGGTTCCTTGGCCAAAGCCACAACTCCATTGTTATCACAATACAATGGTATTGGATTCTCAATGGACGGAACCACACCAAGTTCTGTGATGAACTTCTTTATCCAGACAGCCTCTTTGGCAACATCGTTGGCAGCGATGTATTCAGCCTCCATCGTCGAGTCTGCCACGGTTTCCTGTTTGGAACTCTTCCAACACACCGCCCCTCTATTGAGGGTAAAGAAAAAACCCGAGTGGGGCTTAGAGTCATCCTTATCACTTTGGAAGCTAAGAATCGGTAAAGGACTCCACCTGGAGTTCTCCGTTACCATACATCAAGAACATCTTTTTAGTCCTTCTCAAGTACTTGAGAATGTTCTTCACAGCTGTCCAGTGATTCTCTCCAGGATCTGCTTGATACCTACTCACTACAATTAGTGAGTATGCCACATCGGGTTTGGTACGTAGCATCGCGTACATGATAGAGCCTACTGCCGAAGCATAGGGAATCCCTTGCATGAGAGCTCTCTCCAAATCAGTCTTAGGAGATATCTCTTTGGAGAGAGTGAGTCCAGAGATCATGGGTAAATTCCCACGCTTGGATTCTACCATACTAAACCTATTTAGTATGATGTAATTGTACCTGGATTGGGACAATCCCAGTATCCGTCTAGATCTATCTCTATAGATCTTAATCCCCAAAATGCAGAAGGCATCACCTAGATCTTTCATTGAGAATCTATGTGATAAGAGGAGCTTGACCGAGTGCAGCATAGAAACATCATTTCCTATCATGAGTATGTCATCCACGTACAATACGAGGAAGGCAACCTTACACTCTGCCACCTTTTATATACAAGGTTCATCTATGTTTTTGATGAATTCAAACTCTTTGACTACCACATCAAAACATATGTTCCAACTCTGCGATACCTGCTTTAACCCATAGATGGATTTAAGCAGCTTGCTCACCTTTCCGCTGCTCCCACTGTCTATGAACCCCTCTGGCTGAGTCATGTACACACACTCCTCTTAATCACCATTTAGAAAGGCGGTCTTAACATCCATTTACCAGATTTCGTAGTCATGGTATGCAGCAATGGCAAGTAGGATCCTGATGGACTTAAGCATAGCCACTAGAGAAAAGATTTCATCATAATCCACACATGGTCGTTGACGAAAACCCTTTGCAACAAGTCTAGCTTTGAAAGTCTCAAATTTTCCATCTACACCAAGTTTCTTCTTGAAGATCCATTTTCTCCAAATGGGTTTTACCCCTTCAGTAGCAACATCCAAAGTCCATCCTTTGTTGGTGTACATGGATTCCATCTCAGATCGCATTGGATCCAGCCATTTCACACAGTCACCACTCATGATGGTCTGCTCGAAACTAGTCCGGTCATCATCTTCCATGATGCAATCCTCGCTCCCACCATCAACGAGAAAACCGTACTATCTCTCAAGTGGATGATGAACCCTACTAGATCGGCGAAGAGGCGGGGGTTCATCGGAAACTACTGAATCCTCTGGTTCCATAAAATCTTATGTTGCAGTTTGTGTAGCTGGAACTTCTTCCAGTTCTACCTCCTTGCCACTAATTTCTTTTTCAAGAAATTCCTTTTCTAAAAAGGTGGCATGCCGAGAAACAAACACCTTTTGTTCCTCGGTGTGGTAGAAGATATACCCGCACGAACGATTGGGATATCCAATAAACTTACACAGAAAAGACCTTGCTCCGAGCTTGTCCGGATTCTGTGTTTTTACATATACCGGACAACCCCATATCTTAACATAATTAAGATACGGTCTCTTTCCTTCCCATATCTCATATGGAGTGGTTGGCACAGTTTTGGTAGGAACCATATTCATTAGGTCTACAGCTGTTTCCAGTGCATATCCCTAAAAGGAAATAGATAACTCAGCAGTGCTCATCATAGAGAGCACCATATCTAATAGGGTGCGATTCCTCCGTTCCGATACACCGTTGTGCTGTGGTGTATATGGAGGAGTAAGCTGAGAGAGAATCCCATTCTCTTTTAAATAGTCCAGGAACTCATTGCTCAAGTATTCTCCTCTTCGATCAGATCGAAGGATTTTAATAATTTTACCCGTTTGGTTCTCTACTTCATGCTTATATTCTTTGAATTTCTCAAAAGCTTCAGACTTGTGTTTCATCAGGAACACATGTCCGTATCTTGAGAGATCGTCAGTGAATGTAATGAAATACGAAGAATCATTCCTGGCATGTGTAGACATGGGACCGCATACATCACTATGTATCAGTCCTAAGTGTTCCGTAACTCTTTCTCCGTGTCCTCTAAACAAAGTTTTGGTCATTTTTCCATTGAGACATGACTGGCAAGTGTCATAAGATGAAAATTCGAACGGAGTCAAATATCCATCTTTATGTAACTTAGCTAGTCGTGTCGCATTGATATGACCTAGTCTACAATGCCACAAGAAGGATTCGTTCATTTCTGAACTCTTCCTCTTGTGTGTTCTGTATATTAAGAACTGTGTTTTGATTTAGAACGTATATGCCATTATGTAATGAGCCTGATCCAATCAACTTTTGATTTAGGAAGATGTTCATAACATTATCCTGTATTACAAAATTGTATCCTTCTTTACTTAAAAAAGAAACTGATATAATGTTGCATATCATGTTCGGTATATAATAGCATTCGTTCAGAATCAATGTATTACCACTTGGTAATACAAGGTGATATTCTCCAACTGCATTGCTGTAACAGTTGCGCCATTCCCTACTCTTACGGAATGATCACCCATTCCCAGTTCTCTACCTCTCTTTAGCCCATGCAATATATTGCATATGTGGGATCCTGATCCGGTATCTAATGCCCCGGACGTAGAGTGAACTGAGAAACAGGTCTCGGTAACTAACACATCCGAAGAAGATGCATCAACATGTTTATTCTTCGTTTGGGCGGCGTGTGAATTCTGGTATTCCCCCATTTCCTGTTCAGTCTTATAACAATTATAAAAAAGAACGGAACCAACGTTCCCCTGCTCAGTATAACAAGCGTGTTCGAACAATACATCCATATTATTATCTTGATTAAGGCCTGACATGGTCGCTACCTGGAGAGAGAGAGAGAGAATAAAATACGTTAGCGTACGCTCTTGCAAGATTAGATTGGTTATAATATTATCTAATCAGGATGGCTCCCACTGGTTTTATCAAATCTTCATTCAAACCAAAAAAGGTAAGACTAGCCAGGATTAATTACACCTTACACGTTTGCCAATCTTTCAGCCAGGTCAGTGGTAGTACTTTATGGGAGGTTCCCCGTGCTTTCGCTCGGATCTAATTAAAATAAACCTCGTTTTCCCAGAGGCATAACCCATTTAACACCTTTCTAGACACCTACTTGATCGGTTAATTGTCCAGTGTAAAACTCTCCCAGGAGTAAATCTTACTCGCAGTGGGTATCGGGATCCAACTATCTCTCAGCAGGTATGCAATCTCATTGAAAATTTTAACACTTGAAATTCCCGATAATGCTGTTGCCCCTAGCATGCTATGACCTTGACGCAGGCCAACAAACCATAGTCCGCTAGTCAAGTTCAACCCGTCATTTCCTGATTGAATTAAACCCACCAGTACGACCCTTGACGCAGGCCAACAAAGTCGTATGACTACCCTAATCCAATCATAATTTATGTTGCAGATAAGCACTAGTTAGCTACCGCACACTACGTCTTGACGCAGGCCAACAAACACAACACGAATACTAAGTAGGACTTATCTGAAATGACGGAGGGCTACGACAGGTTTTTCTGAAAACCTTTTTTCGTAACGAACTTGATATCGTTGTAGAAACAAGTGATTTTTAAAAGGAGTGTTTTTTAGGCTTTTCTAGTTTCGCTAAAGAGGTCACTTCCGGTGAAGGGATCTCGGCTCTTTCCTCATTGAATAAAGTGCAGGATATTTCATAAATACCGCCGTGCAAAGCAAGAACTATAGAAGTAATCAAAAACTAAATCGTGAGTTTGTAGCATCTGCCAGTTTTGCTAAGGAGGTCACTCCCGGTGAAGAGATCTCGGCTCTTTCCTCAACGAATATGGTGCAGGGTATATCACATATACCACTATGCAAAGCAAAAACTGTAGCTACCCTTTTTGAAAATTTGATTCTACAACATCTTTTAGGTTTCTTTTCTTTTCATTAATCTCATTAACGAAATCCCATCATTTAAGCTTCCTAAGCATCACAGAAGAAACGAAAGTTGTAATATTTATATATCATATATATAGTATAAGTATTCAACTCAGGCAGTAATATGATCTCATCACAGAACATTGCAGCAGAATTCAACATATGAAATATTAGATATACTAAGACTTCCGTGTTTTATTTTGAGCCATTATAAAACACGGATTCCACAGTCGCGATGAATAGCCAAACCCACATCCCTAGACCCCTACGAGAGCGGCAAGTAACCCTCCCAATTCTAGGGTTTGGAGACCCGGTCTCGACTCCTCGAGAAAGTCTCCCACTAGACCTTAGAACCCGGTTACTTGTGCTCCCTAGCTTGGGTCTATCCTAATGCCGAAAAGTAAATAATATACAATGGTGACATCAACCTCAACCCGAAAGTGCCCCAATAAAAGAATATTACATACAATGAATTTTACATGAATGAAAAAGAAAACTCTCATCTCACATAAAACCCCCGGCTATTCAAAACACGACGGTCCAATATAACATATCACAGCAACAAATAAAAACACATGTCATCAACGTAAGAAAATATGCCTATCGCAATTGTCGTCGATCTATAGCGACGAAAACAGCGATATACCACATATTACACTTACGGTCGCAAAAAAGAAAATGTAAAACTACAATATTTGGAATCCACAATCTCTTTAGACATCGTAAACCCGAAATATCACATATTACGGATTTCATGCCTAACTAAATGAATTCCACATATTGTATCACAACACAGATATCTAGGCGAAGTTACACAATTCGATCGATTCAACGAATTCCCAAAATACCCCAGTGAGCTTAACAGTTGAGCAGAAAATAAAAATTCCCAGAAGCATGCCCTATCGCCTACGGACCGTCGCTGAAGGGCCCGTCCTAAGCCTCCACAATGGCGCCGCGGAACCGCCGCCAAAACCATGTTTTGGCCGCCGTTGCGCGGTCACTGTAGCGAGTTAGGGACTCGTTCTTCAGGTGGGTCCGTAGAATTCCCTGCATGATTTTCTGAATATTTTTAATATGAAAAATTTCAACTTCTGGAAAAAAATCCAGAAAGGGGTCTCGTTTGGGTTTTCGGGGTTTGATCGGACTTTAAATTTCGTCTAGACTTCGCCTAATGCTCTAGCTTGGTTTTGATACTACTGTAGGGTTGCATAGCACCACCATAAGGTTTAGGAAGGCATCGCACATGCCATATTGAAAATTTTTAGGGTGCTATGAAACCCTAACCAAGATCTAAACTAGAGAATTAGGGTTAACTATGCATGTAAACAACTTTACATCTAAGAGAGAGGGATTACAACCTTTGTAGTCCGTTCCTTCACTTCATAAGCTCCGAGTATTAGTCCCTTCGCCGCGATCCATGAACTCCCGGACTGTAGATAGGCTCCACAAGTCGAATGATCCATGCTTGCTTGAAGACTTCGAAATCCAAGATGATCTACTTCGAGAAAACATGAACTCAATCTATGACTTCACTAATTATGAATTAGTGAAGCTAACACACTAATCTATATGGCTAGTATAGAATAGGATAATGAAGTAGGAATTTTTCTCACTTTATTATTTAATTTCTCACTATTTTCTTCTTGATCTCAAAAGTTAGAAAGAAAAATGAGAATGAGGAAGAAGAAGAATGAATGAGAGTGAGGTTAGAAATGCAACCATGGGTCAAGTTTATCATCCTTAACCATTGTAGAGAGTTAACCATGGCTATGTGTCATGGTTGGGTTAGAAATATCTAGGGCAAAACAAAAAGGGTGTACATGGTCAATGGTAAGAACAAGCTTCATGAAGCTTCATCCATGACTCATTTCCACAATATTAATTACTTAGATATTTAAACCGAAACATTACATATAGCATGGTATAATTCTCATAGTTACTTGTTGCATGTATAACCTAACATGCTACAATATTATATATCACATATATAATATTTATGTAACAAAAGAAAACAATATAATAAACATATATCACATATATGTTAAATGTATTACAAGTGAGAATAATAAATACTTAAGTGGGCATATATATATATATATATATATATATATATATCATTTTCTCGAATCAACACTTGATCCAATAACCCGGCTATATCACATATAACCGGCCGATATCATATATCGCGAGAATAGAATACGGTATTACATATCGTATTAATCTCGGTCCCCTCACATATCACATATGTGCTCCTACTCCGTTTCGCCTGAGCCAGGAATCCTCTGTGTAGGACTCTAAAGACTCGTCAATACGCCGGCAGTAGGTGATGATCATATCAAACACCTACAAGCTGCAAGTGGTCAGCTAAACGTAACAGCCACCCGGGTATTGAGTGACCATAAGATCAACAAGCAAGCATGTACATACTCCTACGAATCCAATTAGTAACACTACCATACAGTCCGGTCTCTTCGTCTGATATGTCGCATATCCAGTCTAAGGGTGGTAAAAACGTCAGACCCCAATTACCGATAAGTCGTGTCGAGGTGAGGCTCATAACGGGTCGAGAAACTAATGATAACACTTACCAGTAGAACTCCATATTAGCCCTTGCCAGGGACTTCCAGTTATAGCCAATCGAACACAGCACAACATCAACCCCCAATACCGGAATAGACGAAACCCCTCCTATCGCTCATTGCCTCCATTTGATTCGGGACGGTACCCAAAAGCCACCATTTTGCATGTCCTCTTAAACGTGGTAAGGTGGAAATCAAAGCACAGTGGGAATCAGACAAGACTGTATGACGATCTCAGGTCTACAGACTAACCTGTACCAGTGTCACCGGAGAACTGCTATCTGACGATAGGTATAATACCATCTAGGAGTTCTCGGCGAGTTCGTTCAGTGTACCCAGTCTTCATTGAGCGCCCGTACACCATCTTTGATGTCCAACACCAATGGATATGGGATCATCCATCGACCATCATATGGGTCAAGATGCGTGTATGCTAGTCTACTCTGGAGTATCAATGCCCTGTCTCTATACACCCTCGACTAGGAACAGTTATAGGATGTACTGGTGGACTACCATGGCCCTACTAGTATGATCTCATCATATTCCTAGCAGTCGAGTGCAGATCCTAAGGGCTTTATCAACATGTGAGAGCAAGACAGTAAACTAATACAAGTCAACATTCTTAGACAAAGTGAAACCAGATAGCATACTATCATATCGAGCAAGAAAGTCCTCTCTATATATATCCAAGCATCCATTATAATATACATCATATGTACAACAATGGCCTCTAGGGTATATACATAACTAAAATCTTCATCGCTGTCCTCTATCTCGTCATAAGCTCCAAGAATCGAAACGGATCAGGAAACTTCGATGGCCTCCTCGAGTCAAAGACGATCCACACGAGAGTCAATAGTCCGAGCTTCTACCTCAAATCCGAGGTAACTACGGCATCTAGTTCGCTAAACTAGATGTCCTAGTTTGAGTATACTATGAAGATGGATTTATTTGTTTCTTGGAACCTTAGGATTCTCAACACATGAGAGCTTTTAGGGTTTAGAGGAAGAAGAAGATATGACTTGAAGAAAATGAGAGTGGAGAATGAACTTGGATGAAGCTTGACCTTTTCATTTGTGATGAATAATGAACCATGTGGATAATTAATGAGATAAAATATCTCACAAATATCAAGCATGGTTCACAAATATCTATTTTGTCAACTTGATGAGTCATGCCTCACGCAAAAATATCTCCACCTCTTTTCCTCCGCCTCATTACAAGATTTAATCCAAAATGAAAAGAAACCCTAATGAGGTGTCATGTTCTAGTAGTTTTCCCGAGGAATTACGAGAATGCCCATCATCCGTATATACATACCCGCATCCGCATTCTAAAAAATACGAATAAAAAGAGATGAAAATAATCCATCAATATAATACTAGGATCCGGCTTAAAACAAAGCCCACTAGTATTATCCACCCGATCATCATACGTGCACAAGTACACGTAAGTGATCGAATCCCTGTCATAAAACCATATGACCTCTACACCTTTAACCCAGTGCAGGGAAACCCTATGTGTGGTACTCTAATGGTTCGACACTACGCTGGTAGTGGGTTTAGCCGCAAGCCGCAAGCGATACTAGCTGCACGTAACGGCTACCCAGGTATGTGTAGATTAGAAGGCCGATGAGCTAACTCATCCAAACTCCTACTGAGCTTATCTGTGACAATCTCCGTACAGTCCGGTCTGTTCGTCTAAGAGTATCGCATATTGGGCCTAGGGGGCGGTAATCGTTAGACCCTAAATAGACCAATAAGTCATGTCGAAGTATAGCCCAAAACACACTGAGAAACTACTCGAGTACCTACCAGTAAATCTCACTTTCCTTGTCCAAGGACTTTGCGTAATAGCCATCCGAACACAGCGCGATATCAACCCCCAATACCGGGTGAGACGAATCCTATCTAACCGCCACTGCCTCCAAGTGCTTCCGGACTGCACCCAACTACTACCTGCTTTCACAACTCCTTTGAGCCGTGGTAGGGTAGTAATCAAAGAACAGTGGGAATACACTCGAGGCGAAGTAGCAGTGTCAAGTCGACGGATTAAGAAGTACTCATGTCTAGGTATAATATATAGTGTTCCCTCGGGTCGCCGCTGGATTTCGGGAGGCATCGACCTTGCCGTTTTCAAAAAATTTCCGCGCTAAAGAACCCTATCCTAGAATCTTAACTAGAGAATTAGACGAAACAAGCATGTAAACATCTTTACATCTAAGTGAACAAAAAATACAACATTTATAGACCGGTCCTTCACTTCAATACCTCCGTGTAGTAGTCCCTTCGCTAATTGTAGTGAACTCCCGAACTCTAGAAAGGCTCCACAAGATGAAAGGAACAAGCTTGCTTGATGTCTTCGAGGCCGAAGATGATTTACGTCGAGGAGACACTAACCCAAGCTACCTCTTCACTAATATGGAATTAGTGAAGCAAACACCCTAAACTAAATGGCTAATCTAGTAGAGGATGATGAAGTAGGAATTTTGCTCACATTAGAAATATTTTTCACTCATTTTCTTCACCTCCCAAATTGCAAAACAACTAGAGGAAGGAGATGAAGAAAAGCAACCATGGGAAAATGTCAAGTGTAGAATGGGAACCATGGGTGAGTTAATATCATATACTAACTCATGTAGAGACTAAACCAAGGCTAATCATAATGGTTGGCTTAATAAATATCTTAAGTAAAACAAAATTGGTGGACTTAGTCAATAATTCTACAAGCTTCCACTAAGCATCAACCATGACTAATTTCCACTCAATTTTGAATTACTTTAAATAAATAAAAACCTTGATTTTGTTAAGCATGGTTTGAGTGTCATACACCCATGTCTCATGTATCATCTAGCATGACACAAAAGAATGTACATTAATATATATCACATATATACTAAGTGTACACAAGTGAGAAAAAGAAATCTTAAGGGAGCTAATATTAGTTAATGTAAGATAATATATCAAATATTTAAATATACATTAAATTATTAAATCAACACTTGATTTAATAATCCGGCTATATCATATACAACCGACTAATATTTAATGTGTCAACTTACCAAATCAACACTTGATTCGACAGCCCGGCTATATCACATATAACCGTCCGATATCACATATCGCGAGAATAGAATACGGTATCACATACTCGTATTAATCTCGGTCCCGCACATATCACATATGTGCTCCTACTTCATTTCGCCTGAGCCAGGTAACCTTTGAGTAGGACTCTAAAGACTCGGCAATACGCCGGTAATAGGTGGTGATCATATCAGTCACTCACTAGCCGCAAGCGGTCTGCTAAACCTAGCGGCCACCCGGTTATTGAGCGATTCATAAGATCAACAAGCAAGCCTGCTCATACTCCTGCGAATCCAATAAGTAACACTACCGTACAGTCCGGTCACTTCGTCTGATATGTCACATATCTCAGCCAGGGGGTGGTAAACGTCAGACCCCAATAGCCTGATAAGACATGCCGATGTGAGGATCATAACGGTTAGAGAAACTACTGATAACACTTACCAGTAGATCTCAGCAACCCTGGCCAGGGATATCTTGTTATGTCCAATCAAGCATAGCGCAACATCAACCCCCAATACCGGGAGAGAAGAAATCCCTTCCAATCGCTCATTGCCTCCATGTAACTCGGGATTGTACCCAAAAACCACCGTTTTGCACGATCTCTTGAACGTGGTAAGGGGAAATCAAAGCACAGTGGGAATCACATAAGACTCTATGACGATCTCGGGTCGACAGACTAACCTGTACCAGTGCACCAGAGAACTGCTATCTGACGATAGGTATAATACCATTTTAGAGTTCTCAGCGAGTCCGTCCAGTGTACCCAGTCTCCACTGAGCACTCGTATACCATATCTGATGTCAAACACCAATGGATATGGGATCATCCACCACCCATCATATGGGAATAGAAGCGTATACGCTAGTCTACTCTGGAATATCGATATCCCATCTCGATACTCCCACGACTAGGAACAATCGAAGGATGTACTTACCGACTACCCTTTCCCCACTAGTATGATCTGCATCATAATCCTGGTAGTCAAGTACTCATCCTAAGAGCTTTATCAACATGTAATAGAGAGACAATAAGTGTGCATGTTAAGATAAAGAGCAACTAGATAGCAAACTATCATGTCGAGCAAGAAATTCCTTCCTATATATTTCCAAGCACCTCTATAATATACATAAAATGTATAATAATGGCCTCTAGGGCATACATATAACTAACAATCTCCCACTTGCACTAAGGCCATTTATTGTAGTATCTCATACTAAACGCCCCATAAAATTCTCTCTAGGGAAAGGCCTCTGTGAGTGGATCCGCCGTGTTATCCTTCACGTCAACTTTCCTTACCTCGATCCCTTAGAGATCAACCATCTCCCTGATCAGGTGATACTGTCCTCAGAATATGTCCGGATCGCTGATGGGACCGGCGTTCCTAGGCCAAAGCCACAACTCCATTGTTGTCATAATAACATTTATTGGACGATCAATGGTAGGAACCATGTTCATCTTATGAACAAGAATTATCCAGACATCCACTTTGGTAGCATTATTGGTAGCGATTTATTCAGCTTTTGTCGTCTAGTTTTCCACGGTATTTAGCTTGGAACTCATCCAACAAACTCTACTGAGGGTAAAGACAAAGGCCGAGACTGACTTTCAGTCGACCTTATCACTCTGGAAGCTGTTATTGGCAAAGGACTCCCACTGGAGTTCACCGTTACCAAACACAAAGAACATTTCTTTAGTGCTTCCCAAGTACTTAAGAATGTCCTACACAGCTATCCAGTGATTCTCCCAAGATCCGATTGATTCCTAATCACTACACCTGGTGAGTTAGCTACATCTGGTCTGGTACATAACATCGCATACATGATAGAGCCTACTGCCAAAGTATAGGGTATCCCTTGCATGCGAGCTCTCTCCAAATCAGTCATGGAAGACTTTTTGGAGAGAGTGATTCCAGAGTAAGTGGACGAACCACCATGCTTAGAATCTTCCATACTAAACCCCTTTAGTATGGTGTTAATGTACCTGGATTTGGGACACTCCCAACATCCACTTAGATCTATCACCATAGATCATAATCCACGAGATGTAGTAGGTATCACCCAGATATTCCATGGAGAATCCTCGTGATAAGAGGAGCTTGACCGAGTATAGCATAGAAAACCATTTCCTATCAAGAGTATGTCATCTACGTACAACACGTGGAAGTCAACCATACTCTTTACAACCTTCTTGTATATACAAGGTTCATCTACCTTTTTCATGAAGTCAAACTCTTTGACTGCCACATAAAAACAGATGTTCCAACTCCGCGTTGCCTTCTTTAATCCTGATGGACTTAAGCATAGCCACTAGAGAAAATGTTTCAACATAAACCACACCTGGTTATTGACAAAAACCTTTTACCACAAGTCTAGCTTTGAAAGTCTCAACTTTTCCATTTACACCAAGAATCTTCTCAAGATCCATGTGCTCCCGATGGGTTTTACCCCTTCATGTGCAACATTCAAAGTCATACTTTGTTGGTGTACATGGATTCCATCTTTGATCGCATAGCATCAGCCATTTCACAGAGTCCCCACTCGTGATGGCCTGCCTGAACCTGCTTGGGTCATCAACTACCATGATGCAATCCTCGCTCCCACTATCATCAAAAAAACCGTAGTATCTCTTAGTGTTAGTTATATGTATGCCCTAGAGGCCATTACTGTATATGCAATATATATTTTAGTGGATGCTTGGACATATATAGGGAAGGTTTTCTTGCTCGACATGATAGTATGCTATCTGGTTGCACTTTATCTTAACATGTACACGTATTGACTCTCTATTACATGTTGATAAAGCCCTTAGGATGAGTACTTGACTACAAGGATTATGATGCAGATCATACTAGTGGGGCATAGGTAGTCGGTAGTACATCCTTCAATTGTTCCTAGTAGTGGGAGTATCGAGATAAGGCATCGATACTCCAGAGTAGACTAGCCTATACGCTTCTCGACCCATATGATGGGCAATGGATGATTCCATATCCATTGGTGTTTGACATCAGAGAAGGTATACGGGTGCTCAGTGGAGACTGGGTACACTGGACGGACTCACCGAGAACTCCTAGATGGTATTATACCTATCGTCAGATAGCAGTTCTCTGGTGACACTGGTACAGGTTAGTCTGTCGACCCGAGATCGTCATAGAGTCTTGTGTGATTCCCATTGTGCTTTGATTTTCACCATACCACGGTCAAGAGATCAAGCAAAAAGGTGGTTTTTGGGTACAGTTCTGAGTCACATGGAGGCAATGAGCGATAGGAATGGATTCGTCTCTCCCGGTATTGGGAGTTGATGTTGCGCTATGCTCGATTGGCCATAACAGGAAATCCCTGGCTAAGGTTGCTGAGATCTACTGGTAAGTGTTATCAGTAGTTTCTCGAACCGTTATGGACCTTGCATCGGCATGACTTATCAGGCTATTGGGGTCTGACGTTATACCACCCCCAGGCTGCGATATGCGACATATCTGACGAAGAGATCGGACTGTACGGTAGTGTTACAGATTGGATTCGCAGGAGTACGAGCAGGCTTGCTTGTTGATCTTCTGATCGCTCAATACCCGGGTAACCATTACGTTTAGCAGACTACTTGCGACTTGTGGGTGTTTGATATGATCATCACCCACTGTCGGTGTATTGACGAGACTTTAGAGTCCTAAACAGAGGTTTCCTTGTTCATGCGAAACGGATAAGGAGCACATATATGATATGTGCGGAACCGAGATTAATACATGTATGTGATACCGTATTCTATTCTCGCGATATGTGACATAGGTCGGTTAAATGTGATATAGCCGGGTTATCGGATTAAGTGTTAATTCGATAAGTTGTTACATTTGATATTAGTCGGTCATATGTGATATAGCCGGATTATTAAAAAAAGTGTTGATTTAATAATTTAATGTATAATTATATATTTGATATATTACATTACATTAACTAATATTAGCTCACTTAAGTATTTCTTTTTCTCACTTAATGATACACTTAACTTATATGTGATATATGTTAATTGTATTGTTTCTTTTGGACACAAAATATATATGGGATATATATCATCATGACATGCTAGGTTACACATGCAACATGGATGTATGAGACTTATACCATGCTAGGGTTAATGTTAGGGTTTATATTTATTATTAAGTAATTCAAATAAAGTGAAATTTTTCATGGTTGATTTTTTGGTGGAATCTTGTAGAACATTGACTTAGTCCACTTATTTTGTCATGCTTAAGATATTTATTAACCTAACCATTACCCTACACCATGGTTTAGTCTCTACAAGGGTTAAGGTATGACATATACTCACCATGGTTGCATTTCTAACCTTAGGAGATTTATTCATTTCATCACATCATCTTCATCTTCTTCTTCCTCTAAAAAGCTTTCTAGCTTTCGATCAAGTGATGAAATATTGTGAGAAAACAAAATCTAAAGTGAGCCCATTTTCTACTTCATCGTCCTCTACTATATTAGCCATTTAGTTTAGGGTGTTTGCTTCACTAATCTACCATTAGTGAAGAGGTAGCATGAGCTTGAGTCTTCTCGACGTAGATCATCTTTGACCTCGAAGACATTGAGCTAGTTTGTTCATTTCTTCATGCGAACCCTTACTAGAGTCCGGGTCTTCACAACTTGCAGCGAAGGGACTACTACACGGAGCATTAGAAGTGAAGGAATGGTCTACAAAGGTTCTATTCCTCATTCACTTTAGATGTAAAGTTGTTTACATTGTTTGTATCGTATGATTCTTTAGTTAAACATCCTTTGCTTAGGGTTCCTTAGCATGGCAAAATTTTAATTTGGCATGGACAATACCTAACGAAACCTTGCTGCCTACCTAGGGAACCCCCAATGTGGTATCAAAGCCTAACTAGAGAATTACACGATGTTTGTTAGACTACGAAACCGAAACAACTCCGAAACTTTAAACCCTAATACCTAGTTTCTGTCGAATTTTTAATGGGCACTAAAAATGTTTTTAGCAACTGCAGAATGTTATATGTGATATAGCATGAACACCACGAAAATTTGAGGCTATTTGGACTAATTCTGGCCGGCCACAACCTTGCTAAAACCGAGCTCCTCGGGTCATTTTTGGATTTTGGGCTTCAAATTTTCAGGGTGTTCCAGTATCTGGGTTTTAGTATTTCAGGTATTGCTAGTTTTTGCTAAAATTACATGTGATGTTAATTTTCTGACTAGGCAAATCGGACTGTTTCGTATTCGTAATTCTAATGTTTGTTTCGGGTATTTTAGACGGTGATAAAAAGTTCGAAAGGATATCAATAACCCATATTTTCCCTTGTTTGAAATTTTCCAAGTGTTGGATTTTTCTATATTTAAAAAATTCAGAAATTCATGCAGGTGATTCTTTAGACCCTCTAAAAGAATGAAACCCTAACTCGATTCTATGACCGTCAGAACCGCCATAAAACCCTAGGGTTTGTGGTAGTTCAGTGGTGCCACGGGTGAGACATTGGTTGACCCATCTACGGCTAGTTCATAGGTGTTGTGGCATGTTCTGGGAACTTTTTAAACTCCGCTCAAGTGTTGAGCTCTTTGGGAAATTTTGGGTGTTTTTTTATTCGATCGGAAAGTTTAACTTTGTCTAGTTATCTGAGATTGTGATACAATAATTGGAATCTATTTAATTGCGTGCAAGTTCAACATTTCGGTCTCGGGTGAAATCGGGAATCTTGTTGAATTACTCGACTTCTTTTGAAAAGTGTTTTCATAGATGGGACCTAAATGTAAGATTTGCATTGTTAGACATGAAATCCAGAATATGTGATATTCCAGGTTTATGATGTCTAAGGTTAGTGACGATTCCAATTGTTGTAGTTTTCACTTTCTTTTCTGCAACCGTATGTGTAATATGTGGGGTATCGCCGGTTTCGTTGCTATACGTCAACGACAATCGGGTTAAGCATATATACTTACGTTGATGACATATGATGTTATGTGTTGCTGTGATATGTTATATTGGATCGTCATTTTTGAATAGCCGGGGGTTTTATATGAGATGAGAGGTTTTCATTTTCATTCATGTAAAATTCAATGTATGTAATATTCTTTTATTGGGGCACTTCCGGGTTGAGGATGATGTCACCATTGATGTATATTATTTACTTTTCCGCATTAGGATAGACCCAAGGAGGAGAGCACAAGTAACTGGGTTCTAGAGTCCAGTGGGAGACCATCTCAAGGAGTTGAGACCGGTTCTCCTAACTCTAGAAATGGTAGAGTTGTTTGCCGCTCTCGTAGGGGTCTAGAGATGTTGGTTTGGCTATTCATCACGATCGTGGAATCCGTGTTTTATACTGGCTTAATTTAAAACACGGAATTCCTAGTATATCCAATATTTCATATGTGTTCTTCTGCTGCAGATATTCTGTGATGTGAGCACTTGATATGATGAGATGATTGCATATATTATATATATGAGATATAATAAATATTGATGCTTAAGTTTCTTATGTGATGCTTAGGAAGCATAATTGATGGGACTTCATTAATGAGATTAATGAAATAAAAGAAACCTAAATATGTTGTAGAAACTTGTTTTAAAAACTGGTAGCTCTAGTTCTTGCTTTGCATAGCGGTATTCCTTGTAGAATATGTTGGAGATAGTGCCCTCAGAGTCAATTATTGGATCACAGGCACGTGATTGCAATGATTGAGGGAGGACCTATCCCGGTAGGACAGTCTTACTCGAGATGATAGTGTGCTATCTGGTTTACCTTTATCATCGTGTACTGCTTTAGGTGACATGACATGTCGCTATTGCACGTTGATAGAGCCCCTAGGATTCTTGCTTGACTGCCAGCAGTATGAGGGCGATCATATAAGTGAGAGCTGGAGTCTATTAGCACATCCTTAAAAGGTCCCTAGTCGTAGGAGTTTCGAGACAGGGCATCGATTCTCCAGAGTAGACTAGTGTATACAGTCGAGACCCCGACGAGGGGCGGTGGCCGGTCTCACAAGCCACTGGTGTCAGTTTGATCACCTAAGATGTATACAGATGCTCATTGGGTTATGAGTACACCGGACAGGACTCGCCGGGAACATGCTAGTTGGTCTTATACCTGACGTCAGATAGCAGTTCCCAGGTGACATGTGTACAGGTTAGTTCATCGACCTGAGGATCGTCATTTGTCTCGTGTGAGTTCCCACTGTGCTTTGATTACTACCCTACCACGGCTCAAAGGAGTCGTGCAAACAGGTTTTAGTTGGGTACAGTCCCGAGCCACATGGAGGCAGTGAGCGGATCTTCAGGGGTTCGTCTCTCCCGGTATTGGGGGTGAGGTCGCGCTGTGTCTAGGAGAGCCATTACACGAAGACCTTGGCCAAGGCAGGAGATTTACTGGTAGGTATTCCAGTAGTATCTCAGGGTGTTCTGGGCTACACTCCGACACGATTTGTACCGCTTTTGGGGGTCTGACTTTTACCAACCCCCTAGGCCCGACATGCGATGCTCATAGACGAACGGACCG
The DNA here is from genome assembly GCA_030015575.1 of Agapanthus africanus. NCBI lineage: Eukaryota > Viridiplantae > Streptophyta > Magnoliopsida > Asparagales > Amaryllidaceae > Agapanthus > Agapanthus africanus. The sequence continues at coordinate 348,295,238 of JASDDO010000031.1, read as the reverse complement.
GACTGTACGGATATTGTCACTGACAGGCTCAGTAGGGTGTCAGGATGAGTTCGCTCATCGACGTCCCTTTTGGTCAATAGCTGGTGGCCCGTCACGTATGGCTAATACCTCTGACGTGCTAGTGGTTAAATCCACAGCTATAGTATTGACGAGTCTTTAGAGTCCACCACACTTTCAGTTACTCAAGCTTTCGGGCGAAACGCTGTAGAGGCCGTATGGAGATATGGCAGGGTCCGATCAGATACGTGCGGTATTGCACGGATCAGGATCGGACAGTTTTGTACTAGTAGCCGTATGGTCATATGGCAGCGTTCGATCAGATACGTGCGGTATTGCACGGATCAGGATCGGACGGATATTACTAGCCGGCTTTGGCTTAAGCCGGATCCTAGTATAGTACAGTGTAGATTTTGTCTCATTGCATTTGTATTCGGACGGAATACAGATGCGGGTGTGTATGCACAGTATGGGGGTTTTCCTGTAATTTATTACGGGACCAGTTTTCTGGAGTTGCCAGTTTGCTTTCCGTTCCGGCCGGTTTTCCTTTGTTCTTTCCCGGCCGGACTTTTCCGATGGAGGGGGTTATTTGCAATTGTGCAAATAACTTTAGTGGAGGGGTTTTATTGCATAAGTTTTGATATGATAGCATCTTTTCTTTTGTTGCACCATTCTTACATTTATTGTGAAGTGAATGGATTTGATAAAGGTATGGGTTTTGTTATGGTTGATGTTTCTTTGTCTAGGATGTGGTCACCTCTTCTCATCTCCTACACTCACTCTCCTTCATGGTTTATGTATGGATGATTTTCATTTTTCCTCCACCATTCTCTTGATGAGAGGCCGGCCACATTTAGAGGAGGGGAATGAGAGAGTTCATGTTGAGAAAAGATTGGTTCATATCATTTTCATGCTTGCAAAATTCTACACTTCATTCCAAAGTCCAAAGTTCATGATTCCTCCATCAAAGGCAACTCCAATACCCCAATGAGACATAGACTTTACACATCCTACCGCAAACCTTGGGCATGTCGAGTTGCCGGCTTCATGCCCGAGTTGCCTCGGTATAGAGGCGGGAGCCCGTAAAAGATGCAGGCGACGTGGTGCCCTTCCGGCGAGGAGGCGACGACCGGAGATCCCGCGAGGAGATCGGAGTGGAGATGAAGACCGGAGGACTCGGATCAGTCGGTATATCTCTAACTCATTCTCTTGTTAGCTTAGACTAGTTTAATGGCATGATCCGGGGTTTAGTGCGCGGTGATGCCGGTTTGCTAAGTCCGCAAAAATTAAAGTATATCACCGTTTCCGCGTTTGGCCGTCGGATTGACGGCCGGGGCGCCGCCGTGCACTTACAGTGGTATCAGAGCCTCGCCATTAACTTCGTCTAGCTTCGTTTGATGTGTTTTTCGATTCCGATCGACCAAAATTCCAAAAACCGTATTTTTCCTTCACATCAGTTTCTGTTGAAATTTTTTGAAGTCTAAAAATTTTTCAGGTTGTAAAATATTGATGTACTGGAATATCTAAGAGCTCTGTAAAAATTCGACGAAGCAACTCCACAGTGGGAGCGCGGAACCGCCGCGAAAACCCCCTTTCCGCCGCCCTTCCGCCGCGCACTGTGGAGATCACTTCACCAAATTTTTTCAGAGGCCTTCTGGGCTTGAAATATGGGTTTTGGAATATTAAAATTGGTCCCAGGTTTTCTGTGAGTGCTACAGTTTTGATTGGGGGCCCACTTGTTAATTTTTGGTCAATCGGAAAATTTTAAACACATTATTCACAGTATTTACATTATATCTGCGACCGTGAATGTCACTCGATCGGTAAATCCGGTCTAACTGCTATAGCCCGGTTAGACGGATTTGCGAACGTGACTTTCACGTTGATGTTCTATGTATTTGCTGTGATGTTGCGGATCGGTCGTGGGGGATAGCCTGGATGCAATGCTAGTACAGTGTTGGTGTATTATGTACATTTGATTTTGCGGGGCGAGCGTCCGACATGTGGACTGCCGTCACTGCCTGTTTGTATTATTCTTTTGGGGCACGACCTGGTTGCGGTCGATGTACCCGTTGTATGTATATTTTACTTTCTGTACTAGGATTACCCCGCGGAGGCGTGCACGGGTAGCCGGGTTCTAGAGGGCAACAAGCCTGCATCTCATGGCATTGGGACGGAGGGGGCTTCACTCTAGGATTGGCGGGCTATTCGCCGCACTCGTAGGGGGTACAGGTTGACCCAGGAGGGGTGCCCAAGTTGCCGGATTCCGTGAAGTGCTGGGTGGTCCGTTCACGGTGCTGAAGGGGGCTGCCTCGCTTCAGGTCTTGGCGGGTGACTTGCCGCGCCCATAGGGGTCTAGGATTTCATTGCACAGGCTATCCACCCGACCAGGGGAACGTCGGGTTTCAGTAGTGGCTCTGTGAAACCCGGGGATCCCAGATATCTGTATTGTTCTGTGATGCTGTACATTTCTGTGATGTTGCATTTCTTTTCACGCCTTGAGCGAAATATAATATATTGGTATATATATTAGTAGATGTTGTATATGTTTTTCACCCGCGCTAGTCCAGTCCCCGCTCTGCCGTTAGTAAGCTAACCTAACGGGTGATGACGGGACCCAGTGGCGAATGCGGATGGCATATACGTACGTCAGTATATTTTCGTTCTTTGTGGTGTGATCATTGATGGGACTGCATTGATTCAGATCAATGCAAGATAAACAAACCTATTCTGATGTTGTTGGAACACTTTTCAAAAAGCTATTATTGCAAGGACGTTCACTTTTGTTTTGCATCGTGGTATTCATTTGGAATATCCTGCTCCTCAGTCGACGAGGCAAGGGCCGAGATCCCTTCACCGGGAGTGACCCCTTGGACAGAAGTTTGCGTCAGGGCAATACCTTCACTATAGCCGATTACTTTTGCTTTGCATCGTGGTATTCAGTTGGAATATCCTGCACCTCATTCTATGGGGAAAGAGCCGAGATCCCTTCACCGGGAGTGACCTCTTTAGCAATGGTTTTCGTCACTATATTTTCTAAAAAGCTATCCGTTCCTTCAACGATATCAAGTTCATTACGTTAAAGGTTTTCGCCAGAAACCATTCGTAGCCCTCCATCATTTCAGTTAAATATTCGGTAGTATTCAAGCTATGTATTTTGACCTCACGCCAAGGCATAGCGTTTGGTAGCTGCCGGGTATTTATCTGTTGCATAGATAGATGCGTTGGTTTGGGACAGTCGTACTACTATTTTGGCCTACGTCAAGGGTATGTACGGGTGAGTTCAAATTAACCTGGATAATGATGGGCAGAACTTGACATGTGACTTATGATATTTTGACCTCACGCCAAGGTCATAAGAGCATGGGGCAGAAATCACATCGGGAGTTTCAAAAGTACTGAAACTTGCCAGATATGCGCATACCTTCTGGAGTGTGATACCGTGAGCGGATTCCGTCACGTTATCATGCGATGAGAGTTGGATCCCGATTCCCACTGATGAGTTTGTTTACTCCTCGGGTGACTCCGACTAATTCTTCTTTCAGGTTTGGAGGAGAATTTGAGGTACAGTGGGAGGTTTCCAGATTAGATAAATTGGTAACCATTCTGATCTAGGATAGAGTGCACGCTGAGTGTTTCTTTTCTCTCTCTCTTTGGCAGCGACCATTGACCCGACCCTAGACTATGACTCAGTGACCAAGTTGACCGAACCTACTTAACACTGGCTTTTTGGATTATCAGAGTTGCAGATCTCATTGCCACTCCTACTTTTACCCTTTTCTCCAGGACACCCCGTATTACTGCGAACGTCCACTTCCATTGGACAAAACCATCGTATGGTTAGATACGAACTCGAAGGAATTTATTCGAGGATGGTTTCCGGTTCTGGAGAAAACGGATAGGACTATCCAGTTGTCTTTCCTTTTCACCTTCTCTCAGGCTGCGAGTACTCCTTGGGTTAGGAGTAGTACACCTATTACGCAAATTGGATAGTCTTCTTCCAAACCATAGGCTGGTGCCGACCGGTAGGGAATGAAGAAAACCAATTAGCCTAAACGGTGTACAGAAGGTATTAAGATTAAGACAAAGCAAGGGATTAGTAAGAGGGCAAAGTAAATTGCGACTGATATTCACGACCAAACCAAATATTTCTTCGCCAATCCTAAATCACCTTTGTATTTCTCCAGGACACTCCGTATCACTACGAAGATCCACAGTTTATTGGATACTCCATCGTATGGTTATATACGAACTCGAAAGGAACTTGTTCCAGTTCGGGGATGGATTCTGGTCCAGGAGAAATAGGAATAAGGTTTATTCGGTTGTCTTTTATCATCACCTTCTCTCATTGCGAGTGCTCCTAGGATTAGGACAGTACACCCATTATGCTTATTGGATAGTCTTCTTCCAAACCATAGGCTGGTGCCGAACGGTAGGGAAGGAAGAAAACCATTTGGCCTAAAGGGGTGTACAGAAGGAAATGACTAAAGACATATAAAGGGATTTGGAGAGGTGGCAAAGAACTATACGGTTACAGTTGTGAATATGGATAATGGAAGAGGCATTGCTAGGAATACCAGGATACCCCATCGAAACATTTCAATGTTTTAATTCAACTGTGTACTGTTAAAAGAAAACAGATTTCCCGATTGGACACTTGCTCCAGGGTATGTATTTACCAGGTTTGATTCTCACATCTGTATGGTTTTACAGATGATGAGCGGGAGTAAGTTATTGGGAATTAGGTGACCATCCTCATTATATCAGGATTCGTTGTAATTGGTGATATTTGAGGAAATCACCTGGGCTGTTTGCCGGTCGGCAAATATTTGGTTTTGAATATCCGCTGTTGTGCACTAATTTCAAATTGATATATCTGTACGTCTATTTTCATAGAGTGAGATATACCTTTTGATATTATGTCGATGACATTTACCTATATCAGTGGATGGTTAAGTAAGGAGCATTAAACAGCGGTGTAATTCTTCTTAACCATAAGTACAGTTTTAAACCTACGACACACAGTGAAAGAGTTGTTAGACTCAGCGGACTTATACAGAGTATTGTATGTTGTCCAGTGTCCATTAGGACAGAGGGGTTGGTCCTCATACTATATTCTGTTTACTTTTAACTTCTCTAGTTCTTAGACAGGTGTTTCGTAGAAACACAGGGTCTGAGTTTTGAGAAGTTATAGGTATTTGAATAGAGTAGAGAACCAGGTGCAGCAAGTATCGGGATTCTTCAAAGCGATCGAAGATGTAGATACTTATGTATGGTATTCAGTTGATAGTAATGATAAAGAGAAACTGCTTCTCTTTCAGGTTACTCATAATTGGAAGCATTCCTAAGTTGAGTAACGCTGATCGGCCTCTCTCCATTTAGTTGACATGCACTGGAGACAGCTGCATGATTTGAATCTGGTTAATTTAAATCAGTGCCTCTGGTTCTATATTGGATATAGAATAGTTCATATCTTAACGTTGTTAAGGTACGGGGAGTTGTCCTGCTTATGATTAAAACCAGACACTGGACAACTCAAGGCACGTTTCTGTAATGGCTGTTTGTGGGTTGACCCAGGCTATGACGAGGGTTGATTTTCTACCATCTGGCAGATCAATAGAAATATTGTTCTAGACTCGCCACAGTTTTATTAAAAATGGATTTTTTTTCAAAACAGTAGTGGGAGTATGGTAGAAGTGGAAGTGATTCCAGAACCGCAAACGATTACTGAAGATTTGATAAGGAACCTAAAGATTCAATCTGGCTTGACATTCCATTGGCCACTCCGTAGATAAGGTGGGTAACTTCAGGCACCCGAGAGGTACTCCGGTAGCCTCAAGGACGGTGACAGGGAAGTTCTTGTTTACCCACACTTGCCATTGTTGTTGTTCCAGGCTGCGAGACCCGACAGGAGGATGAGTATAGCGTCGTTCTAAACTTGCTTTAGAAATGCACGTCTATATGACTCTGCCAGAGGGTTGTCGTAGTCAGTGGGAGCAGCGGAAGCATTGGTGGACATCAGGCTTATGTCTAATTATAGACTAAAGCAGATGTAGCGGAGATAGATCATCTATTTCTGATGTGACAGTCATAGGTTTGACGTCATCAGAATAGGGGATGGATCTGTTGAGAAGGTAGTAGGAAGTGATATTCCTATACTACGATCGGTTATACTTTGGTCGTCACACAGTGTTTTCTCCACAAAGGACTTGGACATTATATCAGACATACTGGTTACTAGATCTATGGTTTTAGATCTAGATTTGGGTGGTTTCCCAATCTGGGTACTTAGACAGCATTCTAAGAGTATTTAGAATGGACGACTCCTGGCACGGTAGTATACCTGCTGGTAATGGAGTCACCCTCTCTAAAGGTGTCTTATAGACTAAAGTAAAGAGGGATGTGCATGATTGGCAGATCACTTGCTTAGGCAATTGAGTCAATCATGAGATGTCAAGTACCACACCAGATGTTGTTCTTGCACTAGATGCAATAAGTTGATATTGATCCAATCCTGGAGAAACAGTCGGAAGCAGTTTTAGAACATAAGTGGCTGTTCTAGGGATATGATAACGAAAGCCTCTTTCGGGAGACAATTATCATTCCAGGCTTCCAAGGTGACATGGACGACAAGGAGGTTGTCAGAGTTATAGTTTTCCTTCTGACAAGGGGCAGTATTTTGGACAGGTGGTCCAAGGCAATACTGAGGGTGGCATGGCGCAGGATACTGATTAAGTTCAGTTGACGATACAGTCTAAGAATTTTGGATTTGGAGTTCATTTATGAGCTCGGTCCCATCAGACATCCAGACATTCTAAGACAGGTATTGCTCATTTCGGGAGATAGTTTTCTCCGCGAACTTGAGATGTAGAGAGACATAGAAAGAAACATCTAAGCGGATCCACTCGCTGAGGCTATTCCTTGAACGCAATAGTTTCGCAAACGAGCTTTGTGAGACTGACCAGTAGAGGAGTTGGGTGTTCGGTATCACACGGGCTGTGAGTATGCGACATCGCAATAATTAGCCTTGAGTGCAAGTGGGAGATTGTTGGAGATAGTGCCCTCAGAGTCAATTATTGGATCACAGGCACGTGATTGCAATGATTGAGGGAGGACCTATCCCGGTAGGACAGTCTTACTCGAGATGATAGTGTGCTATCTGGTTTACCTTTATCATCGTGTACTGCTTTAGGTGACATGACATGTCGCTATTGCACGTTGATAGAGCCCCTAGGATTCTTGCTTGACTGCCAGCAGTATGAGTGCGATCATATAAGTGAGAGCTGGAGTCTATTAGCACATCCTTAAAAGGTCCCTAGTCGTAGGAGTTTCGAGACAGGGCATCGATTCTCCAGAGTAGACTAGTGTATACAGTCGAGACCCCGACGAGGGGCGGTGGCCGGTCTCACAAGCCACTGGTGTCAGTTTGATCACCTAAGATGTATACAGATGCTCATTGGGTTATGAGTACACCGGACAGGACTCGCCGGGAACATGCTAGTTGGTCTTATACCTGACGTCAGATAGCAGTTCCCAGGTGACATGTGTACAGGTTAGTTCATCGACCTGAGGATCGTCATTTGTCTCGTGTGAGTTCCCACTGTGCTTTGATTACTACCCTACCACGGCTCAAAGGAGTCGTGCAAACAGGTTTTAGTTGGGTACAGTCCCGAGCCACATGGAGGCAGTGAGCGGATCTTCAGGGGTTCGTCTCTCCCGGTATTGGGGGTGAGGTCGCGCTGTGTCTAGGAGAGCCATTACACGAAGACCTTGGCCAAGGCAGGAGATTTACTGGTAGGTATTCCAGTAGTATCTCAGGGTGTTCTGGGCTACACTCCGACACGATTTGTACCGCTTTTGGGGGTCTGACTTTTACCAACCCCCTAGGCCCGACATGCGATGCTCATAGACGAACGGACCGGACTGTACGGATATTGTCACTGACAGGCTCAGTAGGGTGTCAGGATGAGTTCGCTCATCGACGTCCCTTTTGGTCAATAGCTGGTGGCCCGTCACGTATGGCTAATACCTCTGACGTGCTAGTGGTTAAATCCACAGCTATAGTATTGACGAGTCTTTAGAGTCCACCACACTTTCAGTTACTCAAGCTTTCGGGCGAAACGCTGTAGAGGCCGTATGGAGATATGGCAGGGTCCGATCAGATACGTGCGGTATTGCACGGATCAGGATCGGACAGTTTTGTACTAGTAGCCGTATGGTCATATGGCAGCGTTCGATCAGATACGTGCGGTATTGCACGGATCAGGATCGGACGGATATTACTAGCCGGCTTTGGTTTAAGCCGGATCCTAGTATAGTACAGTGTAGATTTTGTCTCATTGCATTTGTATTCGGACGGAATACAGATGCGGGTGTGTATGCACAGTATGGGGGTTTTCCTGTAATTTATTACGGGACCAGTTTTCTGGAGTTGCCAGTTTGCTTTCCGTTCCGGCCGGTTTTCCTTTGTTCTTTCCCGGCCGGACTTTTCCGATGGAGGGGGTTATTTGCAATTGTGCAAATAACTTTAGTGGAGGGGTTTTATTGCATAAGTTTTGATATGATAGCATCTTTTCTTTTGTTGCACCATTCTTACATTTATTGTGAAGTGAATGGATTTGATAAAGGTATGGGTTTTGTTATGGTTGATGTTTCTTTGTCTAGGATGTGGTCACCTCTTCTCATCTCCTACACTCACTCTCCTTCATGGTTTATGTATGGATGATTTTCATTTTTCCTCCACCATTCTCTTGATGAGAGGCCGGCCACATTTAGAGGAGGGGAATGAGAGAGTTCATGTTGAGAAAAGATTGGTTCATATCATTTTCATGCTTGCAAAATTCTACACTTCATTCCAAAGTCCAAAGTTCATGATTCCTCCATCAAAGGCAACTCCAATACCCCAATGAGACATAGACTTTACACATCCTACCGCAAACCTTGGGCATGTCGAGTTGCCGGCTTCATGCCCGAGTTGCCTCGGTATAGAGGCGGGAGCCCGTAAAAGATGCAGGCGACATGGTGCCCTTCCGGCGAGGAGGCGACGACCGGAGATCCCGCGAGGAGATCGGAGTGGAGATGAAGACCGGAGGACTCGGATCAGTCGGTATAACTCTAACTCATTCTCTTGTTAGCTTAGACTAGTTTAATGGCATGATCCGGGGTTTAGTGCGCGGTGATGCCGGTTTGCTAAGTCCGCAAAAATTAAAGTATATCACTGTTTCCGCGTTTGGCCGTCGGATTGACGGCCGGGGCGCCGCCGTGCACTTACAGAATATCCAAAACCTTATTTGATAAGGAAAGAGCCGAGATCCCTTCACCTGGAGTGACCTCTTTAGAGAAACTAGCAGATGCTATAACCCATTCGGTTTGTCTTTTGATTGCATCTATAGTTTTTGCTTTGCATAGTGGTATTTATGAAATATCCTGCACCTTATTCGATAAGGAAAGAGCCATGATCCCTTCACCGGGAGTGACCTATTTTGCAAAACTAGTAAAATCCTCAAAAACGCTCCTTTTCAAAATAATTCGATTCTACAACGATATCAAGTTCAGTACGCAAATAGTTTTCTTAAAAACCTGTCGTAGCCCTCCGACATTTCAGATAAGTAGTATTTAGTATTCGTGTTACGTTTGTTGGCTTTCGTCAAGGCATAGTATGCGGTAGCTGATTAGCGCTTATCTGCTTAAGCATATGATGTGATTGGATTAGGGTAGTCGTACGACTTTGTTGGCTTTCGTCAAGGGTCGTACGGGTAGGTTTAATTCAATCATGAAATGTACGGGTTGAACTTGACTAGTGGGCTATGGTTGTTTGGCTTTCGTCAAGGTCATAGGACGCTAGGGGCAAAATATTATCGGGAATTTCAAGTGTTCAAATTTGCAAAGAGATTTCATACCTTCTATGAGATAGTTGGATCCCGATACCAACTGCGAGTAGAAGTTACTCCTGGGAGAGTTTTACACATTACAATTAGCCGATCAAGTAGGTATCTAGAAAGGTGTTAACAGGGTTACTTCTTTGTGATAACGAGGTTTATTTTTAATGAGGTCCGTGCTAAACCATGGGAAACCTCTCTCAAAGTACCGACACTGGCCTGCCCGAAAGATTGGCGAACTTATAGGATGTAATTAATCTCAACTGGTCTTACCTTTTAGGGTTTGAAGGAAGATTTGATAAAAACAGTGGGAGCCATCCTGATTAAATAAAATAATAACCAATCTGTTCATGCAAGAGCGCACGCAGAGTGTTTTCTTCTCTCTCTCTCCTGGCAGCGACAATGTCTCGCCTTAATCAAGATAATAATAAGGATGCGTTGACCGAACCTTCTTATTATACTGAGCTAGGAACGTTGGTTCCGCTCTAACTTATAATTATTATAAGTCCGAGCAGGAAATAGAGGAATATCCGGACTTCCATGCCACCTAATCGAAGAAAGTTCATGTTGATGCATCTTTTTCGGGTGTGTTCATTACCAAGAACTGTTTCTCAGTATTCTCTACGTCCTGGATATGTGATACCGGATCAGGATCCCGTATATGTAATATGTTACATGGGCTACAGATAGGTAGAGAACTGGGAATAGGGTGATATGTCTCTAAGTGTTAGAGAATGGTGCAATTGTTGCAGCCAAGTCAGTTGGCAAATATCACCTTGTATTAATACATTGATTCTGAACAAATGTTATTAGATACCGAACCTGATATACAACATTATATCGGTTTCTTTATTAAGTTAAAGAAGGATGTAATTCTGTATTGGAGGATAATGTTGTGAACATTTTCCTGAATCGAAAGTTGATTGGATCATGCACGTTATATAATAGCATATACGTTCTAAATCAAACCACAGTTCAAAGTATACAGAACACACAAGAGGAGTAGTTCAGAAATGAACGAATCCTACTTATGGCATTATACACTAGGTCATATCAATGCGACACGACCAGATAAGTTACATAAGAATGAATATGAGAATTTGTTCGAATTCTCATCTTATGATACTTGTCAGTCTTGTCTCAAAGGTAAAATGACAAATACTCTGTTTACTTGAAACAGAGAAACGGTTACTAAACTCTTGGGACGGATACATGATATTGTATACGGTCCTATGTCTGCAAATGCTTGGGATGGTTCTTCGTACTTCATTATTTTCACTGATCATCTCTCGAGATTCGGACATATGTTCCTGTTGAAACATGATTGATAGTGTTTTTGCGTGCTTAGTTAATTACCGCAATCAAGACGGTTTCGCTTGTAGCTAGCCGGTTGAGTACGGGTCGTCCGCAGGGAGATGGGAATCTTCTTCTATGTGCTTTAACGAGTTAAGTCCAAATGTCCAGGTTTGTTTTGAGATTAACTTTGTGCTAAAGTGATATATAAAGAAAGCTTGTTAGGGTTAGGATTAGGTTAGTTTGAGTTATGAGTCGCTCACTTTTTTCGTTGCCACTCTTAATATCAGTGTTACGGTAATCGGCAACAACGGGGATTAGCACGACTAGGAAGGAACTTGCGAGTATAAGCTAGGCTTTCCAACGCATAAGTTCTCCCTTTTGGTGCTTGTCCGTCCATTCTTGGCTTTTAGCCTTAACCTCCAGTTAATTCAACTACAACCGGTCTCACTAAGGAATCACCGCTATCATGTAGGATAGGGTGCCGTAGGGAGCGGATTGTGGTTCAATTAACGAGAGTCCGAATTAAGATGTTGGGCAAGAAAAGAGTGAGAGAGATTTCCTTCTCTCAAACTTTCCTTATCCTACCCTAACAAGTATGAAAACTACTCACCCATTATAAGAAAAAGAAAATAAAACAAAAGGAGGAAGATAGAAAGAAAGAGGTTAGAAGATTACAACTAGCTATTTGAGACCTCACCTTGGCAAGGATCAAGCTTAAGCATCATTGTTGTTTAAGGATAAAGAAAAAGAGAACAAGAAAGAAACAAATAACAACAACTAGATTAGCAAAATGAAAATTACAAGCAATTATAATTAACAATAAGACAAGCATGGTAACAAAAAGAACTCTTTATTCATCACTTCACTCACAAAAGCTCACTACAAGGTTTTAATGGAGAAGAGATGAGAAGAGGAAGAAGAACAACAACATGTGTTCTAAAATCTAAATACAAGAATAAGCACCCTTGGCTTTGGCAAGTTCTGAATTATTTATAGGCAGGAAACTGAAACCCTAGGGCCACATTCTGACCCTTCATGAAAATACCAATCAGCCCCTGAAATGATTTCATCTGACGAGCCAGCATGGCCGCGGTTCCGCTGCCTAAGCGTGCTTATGCCGCGGAACCGCGGCACTTTAGGAGACTTAGGTCTTGAAACTTGGTGGTTTTCCCCTGTTTGTTGTTGTCTGTAGTGTGGTATATGTTTTTTCTCAGAAACTCTTCACAATTTTTCCAGAATTTCAGCAGAACAAAAGGTGATGTGATGTGAATCTTTTGCCTTGATTTCCTTGAGCTCTGCATAGATATGTTGGATCTTGTGTTGACATTAAGCTTTGTGCATGAAAATGACATCGATTTGCCATTTTGTCCCTTAAACTGGTGTGCGGCAACATACGGATAGAGAGCGGAGACCCGTGTTTTGTTTGTGGTTGGCAGTAATCCGTAATTTGTCGTGTTTTTCCATGAATTTCTCTGTTTAGAGCCGAGAACCTGTATCCTGCAATTGACTGGCAAATACGGCTCAAGAGTACCTACCGATAAGCAATGTGATAAAAATTGGGCGGTATAAAAACGCAAAAATCTGATATGAACAAATACCCCCAAACTTATCATTTGCTCGTCCCGAGCAAAGCCAATTTATTTCACAAAAAATTCCTAACTTCACTTTCGCAGCGAACGCGATTGCACTGAGCATGTGCAACAAGCCGTTAAACATCTAGGTGTCCCTAGTAGGAGGAGTGTTGTCTCCTGAGGGTTTCAGCGGATACTACCCACAAAATCCGGTCATGCTAGTTATGCAAAATAACTATGATTCAAACCCTAAAGTTTTGTTTCAGAAAATAACAATTCTATTATCCTAAGTCTAGACTATCGAACCTTTATTTTTCATACCTCGCTTCTTATTTAACTTAAGATTTTATATGTCTTTACGTGTAGTGCAAATAGTGTCGTTAAGTTCCAGAAGGATCGATTAAAGTCATCATGTCACACAATAAAGCCCAGATAAAATTTTTAAAAGGATCACATAAGTTTTATAAAGAGTTAAGCATTTTTCAAGTTTCGTTTTCCAGTAAGGTTTCAACTTCAGAATTTCTATCTTCCTTAACAGGAAACTAATCTTATTTTTCACTCCGCCTTTTTCTTGTTTTCATTTCATACACACCTCTGTGAACGTGCAAATAGTCTTTATCATAGAATAAAACCTTCATATCTCCGCTAGAAATATTTTTTTATAAAAAGCTGTCTTTTGTCAAGATTATTCTCACACAAAGAACCGTTAGTAATTTTAACTCGGAGAGAACACTTGCTTGACTTTGTTTTAATCTGGAATTTCTAGGCTTTTTAACGAGCTTTGGGCCAATGCACCCAAACCAGTTGGCTTTAGGGCATTAGGTGTAGAGACACCCCAGCGGTCTTAATTACTCAAGTTACCTAGGCCCAAAAACAAAAGACAATTTAGCGTGAAAATCATGATGATTCAATGCGAACGGAGATATAACCGGTAGTTCAATTATTTTTTTGGATAAAAGACGTGTTTAGTGGGTTCGGTGTGTAATCATTCCAATCAAGTTCCAGATTGGTTATTTTTCAGACTTAGTTCAAATTAAGGCATCAATAACATTCCTTCATATTCACTTCACTTCACTTCATAAACTATTCTTGATATTACTTATTTCAGAACAAACCTATTTGATCCTCAGAAAATCATTTATCCATTTAAAAGTTTTTAGACATAAAAGACTTGTCATCTAATTTCCAAAATTTACGACACGTGTAGTGTGATGTAAAGACGTATATCAGCTATAGTTAACATCAAAGGAGAGTTATCTTTCAGGTTTTCAAAATCTACAAATAAGATTTAGTTATTCTTATCTTATCAAACAAAACCGTCGAAATGTTGAATCTAAGTTCTCCCACTAGCTAACATGACAGAAAAGTTTTTATGTATTTAGAAAATTTTCTGATTTTTATGGATTTTAGTATCCAGATGCAAAATATACATATGAAAGCGAAGGTTAGAAATGCGTACCGAGCGTACCCCCAAACTTAAACTGGACAGTGTCCTCACTGTCATTTCCTGAAGAGATCATTGAAGGGTCAAAATTGTCGGTTAGATATACACATTTATTTGTTTTTATTTGTAAAGAAAAGAAGAATAGTAAGAATATCCACAAAAAAAGGTATATACATACCCCAAACTTATTTGGAACAGTGTCCACTCTTCTTGGCTGGATAACCGAAGTTTGGTGGTAGGTAGAGGAAGATTATGCAGGGTAAACCGGCTCCTGCAAGACCAGGAGCTCCTCTGTTGGTTCGGCGCTAAGGTACGGTTTAAGTCGGTGTCCGTTTACTTTGAAAAATGAATCGTCCTTTGGATTCTCCAAATCCACCGCGCCATGCGGATACACATTCCGCACAAAATACGGCCCTTTTCAGCGAGATCTGAGCTTTCCTGGATGAAAGTTTAGCCGGGTGTCGTAAAGCAGCACCTGTTGACCAGGCGTGAAAGTTTTGCGCAAAAGGTGTTTATCGTGAAACACCTTCGTTCGGTTCTTAACGACAACCGCATTTTAGTAAGCCTCATCCCTAAGCTCGCTCAATTCGTTCAACTGCAGCTTCCGATGGCTGCCCGCATCTTCGAAAGACAGATTCAGCTCCTTTATCGCCCAAAATGCGCGATGCTCTATTTCCACAAGGAGGTGTCAAGCATTTCCGTACACAAGCCGATAGGGAGACATGCCAAGATCGGTCTTATAAGCAGTTCGAAATGCCCAAAGGGCATCAGTGAGTTTCAACGACCAATCCTTACGGTTTTGGGAAACCGTCTTCTCCAGTATCTGCTTGATTTGCCGATTTGAAACTTCGGCTTGCCTACAGGTTTGGGGGTGGTAGGGCATAGATAGCTTATGATTAATGGAATATTTCCGCATCAAGGCCTCGAAAGTCTTATTGCAGAAATGAGTTCCATTGTTGCTAATGATCGCTCGGGGGTGCCCAAACCGGGAGAAAATGTTTTCTTTAAGAAACCTAACGACAACCTTGTTGTCGTTAGTCCAGCTGGGCACAGCCTCGACCCACTTAGAGACGTAATCAACAGCGAGAAGGATGTACAAGTTCCCAAAAGAGCTGGGAAACGGTCCCATGAAATCTATCCCCCAAACGTCGAAAATCTCCACAACCAAGATTGGTTGGAGCGGCATCTCGTACCTCCGGGATATCCGTCCCAAGTGTTGGCACCGGGAGCAAGTCTTGCAATAGTCATGAGCGTCTTTGAAGAGTTGTGGCCAGTAGAAACCACATTGCAAGATCTTCTCAGCTGTCTTTCTGGGGCCAAAATGCCCGCCACATGCTTGATCGTGGCAAAATGACAGCACACTCTTGAATTCATCGTCAGGGAAACACCGACGAATAATCTGGTCGGGATAGTACTTGAACAGATAGGGTTCGTCCCAGTAAAAGTGTTTTACTTGAGATAAGAATTGATGTCTGTCCTGACTTGACCATTCAGTCGGTAGTAACCCTTGGCCAAATAGTTCACAATATCTGCGAACCAGGGTTTGCAAGATACTGTCAAGAGTTGTTCATCCGGAAAAACGTCGTTGATCGGAAGTTGAGGCGACGGCGAAGAAGGAAGTCGTGAGAGATGGTCGGCGACTACGTTTTCACATCCTCTTTTGTCCTTGATGACAAGGTCAAACTCTTGAAGCAAGAGGATCCAACGTATTAGCCGAGATTTTGCATCTTTCTTCGCAAAAAGATGGCGCAGAGCAGAATGGTCTGTGTAGACAATGACTGGAGAGCCGATGAGGTAGGGCCTGAACTTTTGTAAAGCAAATACAACAGCTAAGAATTCCTTCTCAGTTGTTGTATAATTAAGTTGGGCGTCGTTCAGGGTTCGGCTAGCATAATAGATTACGTGTGGCATCTTGTTGATGTGTTGTCCAAGGACAGCACCAATAGCAAAGTCGGATGCATCGCACATAATCTCAAATGGGTGTGTCCAGTCAGGTGAAGAAAGAACGGGAGCAGAAGTGAGTGAGCTTTTTAATGACTCGAACGCAGTCACACAGCTCGAGTTGAAGTCGAATGGCGTATCCTTGGCCAGCAAAAGAGTCAAGGATCTAACAATCTTGCTAAAGTCCTTGATGAACCTTCTATAGAAACCGGCATGGCCAAGGAAGGCTCGGATGTCTCTGACGCATTTGGGAGGAGGGAGATTGGAAATGACCTCAATCTTCGCTTTGTCAACCTCTATGACATTTTGCGAAATGATATGTCCTAAGACAATACCTTCGCACACCATGAAGTGGCACTTCTCCCAATTCAAAGTGAGGTTCTTGTCCTTACATCGGGTAAGGACAACGTCAAGATGCAGCAAACACTCATTGAAGGAATCACCGAAGATGGAGAAATCGTCCGTGAAGATCTCCAGGAATTTTTCCACCATGTCTGAGAAGATTCCCATCATACACCGCTGGAAGGTAGCGGGCGCATTGCATAACCCAAAGGGCATGCGACGATATGCAAACATGCCGAAAGGAAAAGTGAATGTGGTCTTGTCCTGGTCTTTTTCGGCGATGGGAATTTGATTATAGCCGGAGTAGCCATCAAGAAAGAAGTAGTACTCGTGTCCGGCCAATCGTTCAAGCATTTGGTCAATGAAAGGTAGCGGAAAGTGGTCCTTCCGCGTTGCGGCGTTGAGTTTTCTGTAATCGATGCATACTCGCCACCCAGTTTGGGTGCGAGTAGGGATTAACTCGTTCGCCTCGTTAGTGATGACCGTTATGCCTGATTTCTTAGGGACAACGTGAATGGGGCTAACCCACTGGCTATCAGAGATAGGGTAAATGATACCACTATCCAGACACTTAACGATTTCCTTTTTCATAGCCTCCTTTATGACTGGGTTGAGTCGCCTTTGTGGATCCCTGGCTGGTTTGGCATCAACCATCAGATGAATGTGATGTTTCATGATCAGGGGACTAATCCCCCTGATGTCCGCCATGGACCAGCCAAAAGCTTGCCTATTGCTATGCAAGACCGCAAGACGGGCTTTCTCTTGCTCTAGAGCTAAAGAAGCCGAGATGATAACAGGGAGGGTCTCGTTCTCACCCAAGTAAGCGTACTTAAGGTGAGACGGCAAAGGCTTGAGTTCGAGCGTTGGAGGTGAAATGATTGAAGGCAAGATTGGTGAAAAGGTCTCGAACTCAAAGGATTCCAGCAAAGGTTCAAAACGAGTGTAAGCGACCGAGTTGGATGGTTCAGGTAACTCAACCGGAAATTCGAAGGATTCAAACTCGGGTGGTGAGTGGCTAAGAACGTTCGAGAAAGTGAAACACTCGTAGTCATTATCGGGCGCAGAAACAGCAGCAAATTCGAAGAGGAACGCACTAGTGGCGTTAAGGTTATCGTGATCGAACAAGAACTCCTCGAATTCACACTCTTCTGGGCTGATCTCCTGGATTGAGAAAACGTCTAGTATATGAGCATTAGGTTCGGTGGGCTAATTCCCCAACCTAAAAATGTTGAGTTCAATTGTCATGTTTCCAAAAGATAGGTTCATCGAACCATTTCGACAATTGATCACAGCAATTGAGGTTGCAAGAAATGGGCGACCTAGTATCACCGGAATTTGATTCCGGGAGTTAGCTACAGGCTGTGTGTCTAAAACAATGAAGTCAACGGGGAATATGAAGTCCCCAACCTTGATTAACACATCCTCTAGCTCACCCCTAGGATGGGTGATCGATCGGTCGGCCATTTGGAGAGTGCAGTGTGTGGGTTTCAGCTCTCCTACACCTAGTTGCTCATATACTGAGTACGGAAGCACGTTAACACTGGCACCAAGATCTAATAGTGCGCGGTTGATGTTCTTATCCCCAATGGTAATAGAAATCGTAGGACAGCCAGGGTCCTTCCGTTTTTGAGGTAAATATTGGGTAAGAGCATCACTCACAGCACTAGCCAAGAAAACTTTCTTAGGTACCTGAGACTTCCTCTTTTTCGTGCACAAGTCCTTTAAGATTTTCGCGTAGGACGGGACTTGTTAGACAGCATATAAAAGGGGAATGTTGATGTTAACCTGCTTAAACAACTCCAGAATCTTCTCCATTTGTGGATTTTGTTTATTGGACCTCAACCGGTTTGGAAATGGAACGTTTTTAAAATTGGTTGAGTCCAATGCTTGTGGAGGAGACTGTGGAGTTGGAACGGATCCCAGAGCTGGTGTTTTCGTGGAGTGAGAAGTGGGTCCGTTCAGAGCAGAAGAAGAAGAAGAGCCTTTTGAATGAAGAATAGGCTCAGAAGACGAGGAAGGAGAAGAAGAAGAAGAAGAAGTGGCCGTGGTGTCATCGTTGATCCGTGCGCCAATATTGTTTTGCAGCATCCTTCCCGATCTCAATGTAGTCACAGCACTCACATTATTGTTCTGTTGTTCAAGAGAAACATGTACATTATGTGGGTGACCGGGATTTGGGAGTGGTTGAGATGGAAGCTTCCCCTTTTCTCGCTCGCTTAACGCCGCATTCAGCTGTGCAATCTGGGCTTCGATGGACTTGATGCTTTGCCCGTGTGCAGCAGTGTGTTGCACCAAAGACTGAATAGACGACTGGATGTTGGCGGTGGATTGTGTCGATTGTTTAACGAACGCCTCCAGACTTCATTCTAGCGAGGAAACCTTATCGTTGTTTGACGGAACAAAGTTGTTTTGTGGAAAAGAATTGTTGGGTGTAAAGTTGTTCGTCTGATTTTGAAAAGGTTGGGGTTGGAAGGGCTGCTGAAACTAATGTTGAGTTTCTTGTTGCGCTTGTTGTTGCGGAGGAGGGGGCCTCTGGAAATTGTTGGCTTGGAATTGATGCTGATTCTGATTCCAGACGAAATTGGGGTGGTTCCTCCAACCGGGATTGTAGGTGGAAGAGTATGGATCATTTCTCGGTCTTTGCTGAAATGCAGCATTAACTTGATCCTGTCCTTGAGATGGTGGATTGTAAGGACACTCTTCGGTTAAGTGAGAAGGATCGGAACAACAAACACAAATGGTACGAAGGGAAGAACATGGGCAGGAGCAGGAGATGAAAATTTGCTCTCTATTGCTTGAAGTTTTCTCGTTATTGCAGCCATTTCAGCTTTCATCGCAATAGAGATATCAAGTTGGTGAATTCCTACCCTAGACTGACCAGTAGAAGTGGAGGAAGAAGAAGAAGAAGTTGGTCTGGTGCTCTCCCATTGAAGCGTTTGTTCCGCAAGGTCGTCAAAGAATTGCCACGCTTCCTCGTCAGATTTCGATAGGAAGTGGCCCTGACAAATGGTTTCCAACAACTGCTTGGTTGCTGGGTTCAGGCCCTCGTATAAGGTTTGGCAAAGTTGCCATTTCTCGATACCATGGTGAGGGCACTGAACAAGAAGGTCTTTATACCGGTCAAAGCACTTCCAGAAGGGTTCAGTAGGAAGCTGAGAGAATTGGTTGATTTTATTACGGATCCTTGCGGTTTTATGATTCAGATAGAATTTCTTGAGAAACACTTTCACAAACTCGTCCCAACTGGTTATGGAGTGGGAAGCGGTGCTATACAGCCATTTTTCAGCAAGATCGCACAAAGTGAACGGAATGACCCGTAGCCGTATAGCA
Source organism: Agapanthus africanus (assembly GCA_030015575.1). Classification (NCBI taxonomy): domain Eukaryota; kingdom Viridiplantae; phylum Streptophyta; class Magnoliopsida; order Asparagales; family Amaryllidaceae; genus Agapanthus; species Agapanthus africanus. The sequence goes on along the minus strand of JASDDO010000031.1, from coordinate 348,275,439 downwards.
TCGTCCGACAGCTGGGTCGTTTTCATCATGGCACAAACATTTTGAAACTTGTTGATGAAGATATAGGCATCTTCAGATTCAAGCCCATGAAATTTCAGAAGCATGTTAATGAAGTGGGGCTTAATTTCAAAATTATCCCCATTGGCCGGTGGGAGGGAAAGACAGGTGGGGAGTGCAGAGCGGGTTGGATAGAAACGATCCTGGAGCGCGATTCGCTGTGGCGCTACGACAGGTGGTGGTGGTGAAGGTGAGGATGTATGAACAGAATTTGGGTCAACGTCGGAGTTGGCCGGCAAAGGTAAGGGTGAAAGAGGCATGGACGGAGTTTCGACGTCTGAGTCGATCGCGTAGTCGGTAGCGACTAACGTACCGCGGACTAGGCGGGCGCTGGTGTCCCGAGTCCAAGTAGTCATACACTAAACGAGTTTAGTATAGTCAAAGCAGAGAAGGTGAGGGTAAGAAAACGTCAATGGAGAGATACGATGGGTGGTGGGTGAAAAAATGGGATTTTGGCGACAAAGGGCAAGTTTTTATAAAAGTTTTTGGTTTTGTATTTTTTTTTAGAAAGAGCTTTACAGAAATATGTACGGACTTACGGCTTCAAGCAATCACAAACAAGATATGCACAATCACACCTAGATCTAGGGTCACCTAGGTCAGCTAGACAGCTCCTAACTGTTCCAAAGGGCTAGAAATAGGACCTCAAACCGCCTCTTCTCCGCCAATTGCGGCCAGGTAAGTGCCAGGTAAATGGGAGGATCCCCACTACGTAAGTAGTGGTCCTAATTAAGTAACCACTTGCCTTGGACACACTTGCCTAGACACCGCAAAGTCAGGATAGGATAAACGGCCGATGCCTGTAACTAGTCCTCTGTCCTATTGAGCGCGAAGTCCTTAGGGCTGAGTCTAGTATTTTTTTATTTAAGCAATGGTCAATGCATATGCTTTTTGTTATTTCTGGGGTCCTGGGAAGGGTGATGAAATCCCCACCGAATCTGTATTGGTTTCAAGCCCCTTAAAGTCCGTATTAATATATGCAAAGCAGTAACAATCAACTGCAATCAATTTTTATTTTTTAGCGCGGTACAAAGAATCCTGCACAAAAACAATTTATTGGAAGGGGGAAGAGAATTTGCGCAAAGAATGCTGCAGAAAACACTGTTCAGTGGAGTCCAGAGGAGTGGGGGAGAGTCAAGAGACACTTACAGGGATTTTTAGGAATCGACGGCCACAGATGGCCACGGTTCCGCGGCAATAGAACGCTTATGCCGCGGTTCCGCGGTGTGTAGGTGGAGTTGGCCCTTAAAATTCCTGGACTGTGCTGCCTTGTGTGTCCTTTTCTTTTCTGGGGCTCCTGAATCTTTATTTGCTCACTGGATCTGCTCCAGAATTTTATAGTAGACCGTTAGCTCCGTCTTGATCGAAGGCGGTGTAGCCGCGAGATATGGGTCTAACTTCCCATGTCTTTGGCACTGAACTCGACCGTCTTTTTATCCTGCACACTTGCACAAAAACTAATCAAAAATAACAAGATGGTTTTTTACAATGTATTTTTTTTTGTTTTGTTTTTCGGTTAGATTTATATTCACAAATTAACCCGAAATTACACAAAGAAATAAACTACCATTTCCCCGGCAACGGCGCCATTTGATTGATAGTGTTTTTGCGTGCTTAGTTAATTACCGCAATCAAGACGGTTTCACTTGTAGCTAGCCGGTTGAGTACGGGTCGTCCGCAGGGAGATGGGAATCTTCTTCTATGTGCTTTAACGAGTTAAGTCCAAACATCCAGGTTTGTTTTGAGATTAACTATGTGCTAAAGTGATATATAAAGAGAGCTTGTTAGGGTTAGGATTAGGTTAGATTGAGTTAGGAGTCGCTAACTTCTTTCGTTGCCACTTTTAATATCGGTGTTACGGTAATCGGCAACAACGGGGATTAGCACGACTAGGAAGTAACTTGCGAGTATAAGCTTGGCTTTCCAACGCATAAGTTCTCCCTTTTGGTGCTTGTCCGTCCATTCTTGGCTCTTAGCCTTAACCTTCGGTTAATTCAACCACAACTGGTCTCACTAAGGAATCACCACTATCATGTAGGATAGGGTGCCGTAGGGAGCGGATTGTTGTTCAATTAACGGGAGTCCGAATTAAGATGTTGGGCAAGAAAAGAGTGAGAGAGATTTCCTTCTCTCAAACTTTCCTTATCCTACCCTAACAAGTATGAAAACTATTCACCCATTATAAGAAAAAGAAAATAAAACAAAAGGAGGAATATAGAAAGAAAGAGGTTAGAAGATTACAACTAGCTATTTGAGACCTCACCTTGGTAAGGATCAAGCTTAAGCATCATTGTTGTTTAAGGATAAAGAAAAAGAGAACAAGAAAGAAACAAACAACAAATAACAACAACTAGATTAGCAAAATGAAAATTACAAGCAATTATAATTAACAAAAAGACAAGCATGGTAACAAAAAGAACTCTTTATTCATCACTTCACTCACAAAAGCTCATTTCAAGGTTTTAATGGAGAAGAGATGAGAAGAGGAACAACAACAACAACATGTATTCTAAAATCTAAATACAAGAATAAGCACCCTTGGCTTTGGCAAGTTCTGGACTATTTATAGGCAGGAAACTGAAACCCTAGGGCCACATTCTGACCCTTCATGAAAAGACCAATCAGCCCCTGAAAAGATTTCATCTGACGAGCCAGCAAGGCCGCGGTCCCGCGGCCTAAGCGTGCTTATGCCGCGGAACCGCGGCCCTTTATGAGACTTAGGTCTTGAAACTTGGTGGTTTTCCCCTGTTTGTTGTTGTCTGCAGTGTGATATATGTTGTTTCTCAGAAACTCTTCACAATTTTTCCAGAATTTCAGCAGAACAAAAGGTGATGTGATGTGGATCTTTTGCCATGATTTCCTTGAGCTCCGCGTAGATATGTTGGATCTTGTGTTGAAATTGAGTTTTGTGCATGAAAATGACATCGATTTTCCATTTTGTCCCTTAAACTGGTGTGCGGCAACATACGGATAGAGAGCGGAGACCCGTGTTTTATCTGTGGTTGGCAGTAATCCGTAATTTGTCGTGCTTTTCCATGAATTTCACTATTTAGAGCCGAGAACCTGTATCCTGCAATTGACTAGCAAACACGGCTCAAGAGTACCTACCGATACGCAATGTGATAAAAATTGGGCGGTATAAAAATGCAAAAATCTGATATGAACAAAACACAAGACTGAAACTTTTGAGAAATTGAAAGAATATAAGCTTGAATTTAAGAACCAGACGGTTAGAAGTATTACATTCCTTCGATGTGATCGTGGAGGCGAATACTTGCGCATGGAGTTCCTGGAGTTTCTAAAAGGAGAATATGATTCCCTCTCACCTTACTTCTTCGTATACACCACAACACAACGGTGTATCGGGGCGGAGGTATCGCATCCTATGAGATAAGGTGCACTCTATGATGAGTACTACTGAGTTGCCTATTTCCTTTTGGAGTTATGCACTTGAGAAGTTGCATACCTATTAAATGGGGTTCCATTCAAATCAGTGCCTACCACTCCATATGAGATATTGTCATGACCCAAAAATCTGACCCGTGACGGCCCTAATACTACGCAACGCCAAAAGACGTAACGCAGTAAAAGAAAGCCAAAACCCAGAAATCTAAACCATAAAAATACGGAAAAGATAATATAAGTTTTTGAAACATTTGAAATCGCAACCCAAATTCTTTAAAAGTCCTACTTTATTTCTTTAAAATTTTAGCAACACCCCTTTTTTGTAAAAAAAAACAGCCAAGATGAATACAACACAAAAATATGAAGCTATAGCGAAGAAATAAGGACAATAGAGAGAAAGCTGTATATAAAAGACAACCAATCCACAAATAATATACAGTAACGTCCTCACCAAGTCTCTAAGTCAACAATACAATTGTAGATGGAAAGTACAAAATACAACGAGTGTACAAAATGTAATACAGATAATCATCTAACCCACCTAAGCAAAATGGTACTGTGAGCTGATGCGGTATCTGTAGCAAAAGATGATAGATGGATACTGAATAGCCTGCCTCGACTACTCTGGGGAACAACCTGAAACACCTGTGGCACAACGGGGGTGAGTTACCAACTCGTGAATAATAGATAACATATGCAGGTAATCGCAGGAATGCACGTACAGCATGAATCTAAGATATGCGATTACAGTAATAACATGTCATGCAAATGCTGAATAAAGGAAAGTACACTAACAGGTACAATCAATATGTGAAGCAATAGTAACATGACAATAATATGCAATAACCATGCAATAGGGATGTGGGAATGTAAATATGCAACTATCATAAGGGTACACTAACAGGTACTACCAATATATGAATCTGTGCATAAAGTAGATAAGTGTGAGGTATAGGGTGGAATATGTCATTTCCACGGAAACCTGACATCGTGGTAGGATCACAATCCATCAAGACACTCAAATCCCAAATCCTCAAATCAGCCCCCAAATTGGGCTCTCACAATATAAAAGTCTCACATCACCTCAATGTACAATATCGAATAGCTCTCCTATATCTCGAATGTACAAATCAACAATCTCTTTCATATCCAATATCCAATGTCAATGAATCACCTATATCCCAAGTCGAATCTCAAGCAAGTTTCTAACATCCTAAAGGTATGTGTATATATATATATATATATATATATATATATATATATATATATATATATATATATATATATATATATATATATATATATATAGATAGATAGATATATTTGCAGAAATAAATATGATGGGGGCAATACACATATATTAGCGTCCCATTCCACTAATATTGGTGTAAGGGTATATATAACAACGGCTAATCCCCTGTTATATATACAAAGGTATTAAAAGAAATATCATGAAAACAATGTGCCAAGCATCGACACAGAAATCCTGATAGGTACGTATCATACGCTGTCCCGAAAGCACGAGTGCCTAGCTCTGACCCTCGCCTTTCGACGTATGCATACGTGCATGACTCCCAACGGTGTCTCCATTTCCCCCGCCGAGTCATCAGTACTGTCACTGGTAGGTACTAACCCGCCTCCAGGCTCAATCGGCAAAATCCATCGATCTTCTTGCCGAGGGGAACCATACCGGGCCCCACCATGTACCCTCTACGGCCTCGACGCCTCCTCGTAGGGGTATATACATATCAGCACCGATAAAGCTCATGGTGGATGCGCAAATATCATATCAAGGAAACCGGGTTTTTCAATGTATGCATAATTTCATGAACTCCCGCGGTTCCCAAATCCAGAAAACATCATCTAAAATCCTAATAACAATGCGCAAATCCAGGAATAAATATATGCGATATATCTGAAATGCGAGCATATAAATGAGAATATGTAACTGAAACCAGATGTATGCGAAACCAAATAAGGTACAGCTAAGTAACACCAGTAAAGGTAAATATGTACTGCAACTGAATATGCATGAAACATACAGGTGTAGCAGTGTATAGGTATCTACCTACAAGAACTAATGTCGTATATCCCCCCTGGGTATAAGAAGAATATGATTAAGATATCCCCCCGGTATAAGTAAAATATGAAAAAGGTATACCTGTAGCTGTATCGCAAGGTGTAAATGTACCTATCACTAAAGGTATGATACACTATAGGTATACCGGTAAGCTAGATTTCATGTGTGACAAGCAATAGTATCTATAAGGGGTTGTGTGTGACATGGAAATTATTGACGGTGTGTGTGTAGCATACAATCCGTGCTCGTGCAACATGAATCGTCAATAATATGTGCAGTGTCCTACGGCTGCTAGTCAAAGTATAACTATATCAAGAAAATAAAGTAAAGGCGCAATTCTACAATGACGTAGAATGTGCGACAGGTATTTGAATCCTAGCCCAGACGCATAACGCCATGCGGGCGATTCCCCTGTAGATGTTAAATCTACTCACCTACACTCCACGCTAGGTGAATCCTACCATCTGCTCCCCCCTATAACAGTGTCCGTAGTCCCTGTTCATATCAGATTTTTGCATTTTCATACCGCCCAATTTTTATCACATTGCATATCGGTAGATACTCTTGAGCCGTGTTTGCTAGTAAATTGCAGGATACAGGTTCTCGGCTCTAAACGGAGGAACTCATGGAAAAACACGACAAAATCCGGGTTCCCGCCAACCACAGATAAAACACAGTCTCCGCTCTTCATCCGTATGCTGCCAGATACCAGTTTAGGAAGACAAAATGTCAAATCATTGTCGTTTTCAGGCACAAGGCTCAATGGTAGCACAAGATCCAAGAGATCTACGTGGAGCTCGAGGCAATCATTCCAAATCTTGACAAAAGATCCACCTTTTGATCAACAGAAATTCTGGAAAAATCGTGAAAACAATTTGAGAAAATACATATACCAGAATGAAGTACACACCAGACCAGGCCACCACCAAAAATCCCAAAGCCCAACTCCACAACAAGGCCACGGAACCATGGCCAAAGAGGGTTCTAGGCCGCGGTTCCGCGGCCGTTATGGCGCCAAATGTGCAGGGTTTTCAGGGGGTATTTGGTCTTTTCATATGGGCCCGTATTGTTGCCCTAGATTCTCATTTTCCACCCTATAAATACCCCAGAACTTTGTGAAGGAAAGGGTCCATTCTTGTATTTTCTTTTTCTAGGTTTTAGATCACATGTTCTTCTTCTTCTCATCTCTTCTCCATTAAACTTGTAGTGAGCTTTGTGAGGGAGGATGGTAAATAAAGAAGATCATTTTATTATCATGCTTGTCTTGCTCTTTCTTTACTTGTTGTAATTTTAATTGTTAAGTAGTTGTTGTTATTTTCTTGTTGTTTCTTTTTTCTCTCTTTTTCTTTATCATTCATACGACAATGATACTTACGCTCGATCCTCGCCAAGGTGAGGTCGCAAATAGTTAGTCGTATTCTTCTAATCTCCTTCTTTCTATCTTCCTCTTTTGTTTTGTTTCGTTTTTCCTTATCATGAAGTGTGAGTAGTTTTATACTTGTTAGGGTAGGATAAGGGAAGTTTGAGAGAAGGAAATCTCTCTCACTCTTTCCTTGCCCAACAGCTTAAATCGACTCCCGCTAATTGAACCACAATCCGCTCCTTACGGCACCCTATCCTACATGATAGCGGTGATTCCGTAGTGAGACCGGTTGTGGTTGAAATAACCGGAGGTTATGGATAAGAGCCAAGAACGGACGGACAAGCACCAAAAGGAAGGACTATGCGTTGGAAAGCCTAGCTTATACTCGCAAGTTCCTTCCTAGTCGTGCTAATCCCCGTTGTTGCCGATTACCGTAACACCGATATTAAGAGGGGCAACGAAAGATGTGGAGACTCCTTACTCAAACTAACCTAATCCTAACCCTAACAAGCTCTCTTTAAATATCAACTTAACACTTAGATAACCGCAACAAAATCTGAAAACAGGACTTAACTCGTTAAAACACTTTGAAAAAGACTCCCATCTCCCTGCGGACGACCCGTACTCAACCGGCTAGCTACAAGCGAAACCGTCTTGATTGCGGTATTTAAAACTAAACTTGACACGCACGTATCCTATCAATCAAATGGCGCCGTTGCCGGGGAGACGGTAGTTTATTTCTTTGTGTAATTTCGGGTTAATTTGTAAGTATAAAAAAAAACGAAAAAAATATATACTTTGTAAAAAATCATCTTGTTATTTTTGATTAGCTTTTGTGCAAGTGTGCAGGAAAATGCAAGGTTCGAGTTCAGTGGCCAAGACGTTGAAAATACGGAGTTCAAGTACAGTGCCAAAGACGTGGGAAGATAGACCCACATTTCGCGGCTACACCGCGACGGACAAAAACGAAGCATCCGGTCTACTGTAAAAATCTGGAGCAGATACAGTGAGAATATCAGAATTCCACACATCCAGATAAGCAGAGGACACCAAACAAAGCCAACACCAGAAAAATGAAGCATCAAATCCTCATTTCCGCCGCGGAACCGTGGCATTAGGGCCTTATTGCCGCGGAACCGCGGCTACTTAGTGGGGTCAGTGTGCCAAATTCTCTCTGTAAGTCCCTCTGCCTCTCCTCTCTCCTCTGAACTCCACTGAATTTTGTTTTCTGCAGCTTTCTTTGCGCAAATTCTTCTCCTCCTTCCAATAAACTGTTCTTGTGCAGGATTCTTTGCGCCGCAAAATAAAAATTGTTTCCAGTTGATTTGTTACTGTTTTGCATTCTTTAATACGGACTTAAGGGGCTTGAAACCAATTCAGATTGGATGGGGATTTCATCACCCTTCCCAGGACCCCAAAAATCACTAAAGCATATGCATTGTCCATTGTAAATTAAAAAAATACTAGACTTCAGCCCTAAGGACTTCGCGCTCATTAGGAGAAGATAAACCGTGTTTAGAACCTCGCTTAACCGTATATTATTTACGGGGTGTCTAGGAAAGTGTTAAAGGCACAACCGCCGAAAGAGAAAGGGTTATTTAATTAAGGAACTTCGCGAAAGCGTTGGACAACCTCCCCTTATCTCTGCACTTACCTGGCCTCGTGATCAGTGTATTGTCAAGCCCGTTTCTCGACACTGTTTAACTTCGACAATCAAGTTCAGGAGCAGGTCTAGTAGACCTAGGTTACCCTAGATCTAGGTGTGATTGTGCATATCTTGTTTGTGATTGCTTAAGCCGTATTTCCGTACATATTTCTGTAAATCTCTTTCTAAAAACAAAAAAAAGGAAAAAAAGGAAAAAAACCAAAAACTTTTATAAAAACTTGCCCTTTTGTCGCCAAATCCATTTTCACCCACCATCCATCGCCTTTCTCTATTGACGTTTTCTTACCCTCACCTTCTCCGTTTTGACTATACTAAACTCGTTTAGTGTATGTCCGCTTGGACTCGGGACACTAGCGCCCGTCTAGTCCGCGTTACGTTAGTCGCGACCGACTACGCGATCAACTCCGAAGTCGATACTCCGTCCACTCCTCTTTCACCCCTTTCTTTGCCGGCCAACTCCGACGTTGACCGGAATTCTGTTCATACATCTTCACCTTCACCTTCACCTTCACCTTCACCAACCTCTTCTTCCGCGATGTCGGGATTTAATCCGAACATCTCTTTGACCACCGCTGAATTGGCTCCACCTCCTACGGAGACCAATATCCTATCAGCTCCGCCTGTTGTAGCGCCGCAGCGAATCGCGCTCCAGGATCGTTTCTACCCCACCCGTTCTGCACTTCCCACCTGCCTTTCTCTTCCTCCGGCCAATGGGGACAACTTTGAAATTAAGCCCCATTTCATCAACATGCTTCCACGTTTTCATGGGCTTGAAACTGAAGATGCCTATATCTTCATCAATAAATTTCAAAATGTCTGTGCCATGATGAAAACCACCCAGCTGTCGGACGATGCTATATGTCTACGGGTCATTCCGTTCACTTTATGCGATCTCGTTGAAAAATGGCTGTATAGCACCGCTTCCCACTCAATCACCAGCTGGGACGAGTTTGTTAAAGCGTTTCTGAAAAAATTCTATCCAAATCATAAGACCGCAAGAATTCGAAATGAAATCAACCAATTCTCCCAGCTTCCTTCTGAACCCTTCTGGAAGTGCTTTGACCGATACAAAGACCTTCTTGTTCAGTGTCCTCACCACGGTATAGAGAAATGACAACTCTGCCAAACCTTATACGAGGGACTGAACCCAGCAACGAAGCAGTTGCTGGAAACCATCTGTCAGGGCCACTTCCTATCGAAATCTGACGAGGAAGCGTGGCAGTTCTTTGACGATCTTGCGGAGCAAACGCTACAGTGGGAGAGCACCAGACCGACTTCTTCTTCTTCTACCTCCACTTCTACCGGTCAGTCTAGGGTAGGAATCCACCAACTTGATGTCTCTATTGCGATGAAAGCTGAAATGGCTGCAATAACATGAAAGCTTGAAGCGATAGAGAGCAAATTCTCTGCTCCTGTTCCTGCCCCTGTTCTCCCCCTTCGTACCATCTGCGCTTGTTGTTCCGATCCTTCCCACTTGACCGAAGAGTGTCCTTACAATCCACCCTCGCAAGGACAGGATCAGGTTAATGCTGCCTTCCAGCAAAGACCGAGAAATGATCCATACTCTTCCACCTACAATCCCGGTTGGAGGAACCACCCCAATTTCTCCTGGAATCAGAATCAGAATCAATTCCAAGGCAACAATTTCCAAAGGGCCCCTCCACCGCAACAATAAGCGCAACAACAAACTCAGTATCAGCAGCCCTTCCAACCCCAACCTTTCCAAAACCAGACGAACAACTTTGCACCCAACAACTCTTTTCCACCAAACAACTTTGTTCCGTCAAACAATGATAAGGTTTCCTCGCTCGAGTGAAGTCTGGAGGCGTTTGTTAAACAATCGACTCAATCCACCGCCAACATCCAGTCTTCGATTCAATCTTTAGTGAAACACACTGCCGCACATGGGCAAAGCATCAAGACCATCGAGGCCCAGATTGCACAGCTGAACGCAGCCTTAAGCGAGCGAGAGAAGGGGAAGCTCCCGTCCCAGCCACTTCCAAATCCCGGTCACCCACATAATGCACATGTTGCTCTTGAACAACAAAACCATAATGTGAGTGCCGTGACTACACTAAGATCGGGGAGGATGCTGCAAAACAACATTGGCACACGGATCAAAGATGACACCCTGGCCGCTTCTTCTTCTTCTCCTTCTTCTTCTTCGTCTTCCGAGCCTATTCTCCGTTCTTCAACAGGCTCTCCTTCCTCTTCTTCTGCTGTGAACGGACCGACTTCTCACTCCACGAAAACACCTATTCTGGGATCTGTTCCAACTCCAAAATCTCCTCCTCCAACATTAGACTCAACCAATTTTCAAAATGTTCCATTTCCAAACCGGTTGAGGTCTAACAAACAAAATCCTCAAATGGAGAAGATTCTGGAGTTATTCAAGCAGGTTAACATTAACATTCCTCTTTTAGATGCTGTCCAACAAGTCCCGTCCTACGCAAAAATCTTAAAGGACTTGTGCAAGAAAAAGAGGAAGTCTCAGGTACCCAAGAAAGTTTTCTTGGCTAGTGCTGTGAGTGATGCCCTTACCCAATCTTTACCACAAAAACGGAAGGACCCTGGCTGTCCTACGATTTCAATTACTATTGGGGATAAGAACATCAACCGCGCACTATTAGATCTTGGTGCCAGTGTTAACCTGCTTCCGTATTCAGTATACGAGCAATTAGGCGTCGGAGAGTTGAAACCCACACACTGCACTCTCCAAATGGCCGACCGATCGATCACCCACCCTAGGGGTGAGCTAGAGGATGTGTTGATAAAAGTTGGGGACTTCATATTCCCCGTCGACTTCATTGTATTAGATACACAGCCTGTAGCTAACCCCCGGAATCAAATTCCGGTGATACTCGGTCGCCCATTTCTCGCAACCTCAAATGCTGTGATCAATTGTCACAATGGTTCGATGAACCTCTCTTTTGGAAACATGACGATTGAACTCAACATTTTTAGGTTGGGGAATCAGCCCGCCGAACCTAATGCTCATATACTGGACGTCTGCTCGATCCAGGAAATCACACCAGAAGAGTGTGAATTCGAGGAGTTTCTGTTTGATCACGATAATCTTGACGCCACTAGTGCGTTTCTCTTCAAACCTGCTGCTGTTTCTGCGCCCGACAATGACTACGAGTGTTTCACGTTTTCGAACGATCTTAGCTGTGCACAACCCGAGTTCGAATCCTTCGACTTTCCGGATGAGTTACCTGAACCATCCGACTCGGTTGCCTACACTCGTTTTGAACCTTTGCTGGAGTCCTTTGAGTTCGAGACCTTTGCACCAGTCTTGCCTTCCATCATTTCACCTCCAACGCTCGAACTCAAGCCGTTGCCGTCTCACCTTAAGTATGCTTACTTAGGTGAGAACGAGACCCTCCCTGTCATCATTTCGGCTTCTCTAGCTCCAGAGCAAGAGAAAGCCCTTCTCGCGGTCTTGCACAACAACAGGCAAGCTTTTGGCTGGTCCATGGCGGACATCAAGGGGATTAGTCCCCTCATCGTTGAGCATCACATTCATTTGATGGATGATGCCAAACCAGCCCGGGATCCACAGAGACGTCTTAATCCAGTCATGAAGGAGGCTGTGAAGAAGGAGATCGTTAAAAGTCTAGATAGTGGTATCATTTACCCTATCTCTGATAGCCAATGGGTTAGCCCCATTCATGTTGTCCCCAAAAGTCGGGCATCACGGTCATAACCAACGAGGCGAACGAGTTAATCCCTACTCGCACCCAAACTGGGTGGCGAGTTTGCATTGATTACAGAAAACTCAACGCCGCAACGCGGAAAGACCACTTTCCGCTACCTTTCATTGACCAGATGCTTGAACGATTGGCCGGACACGAGTACTATTGTTTTCTTGATGGCTACTCTGGCTATAATCAAATTCCCATCGCCGAAAAAGACCAGAACAAGACCACTTTCACTTGTCCTTTCGGCACGTTTGCATATCGACGCATGCCCTTTGGGTTATGCAATGCGCCCGCTACCTTCCAGCGGTGTATGATGGGAATTTTCTCTGACATGGTGGAAAAATTTCTGGAGATTTTCATGGATGACTTCTCCATCTTCGGCGACTCCTTTGACGAGTGTTTGCTGCATCTTGACGCTGTCCTTACCCGATGTAAGCACAAGAATCTCACTTTGAACTGGGAGAAATGCCACTTCATGGTGCGCGAAGGTATTGTCTTAGGACATATCATCTCGCAAAATGGCATAGAGGTTGACAAAGCAAAGATTGAGGTCATTTCCAATCTGCCTCCTCCTCGATGCGTCAGAGATATCCGAGCCTTCCTTGGCCATGCCAGTTTTTATAGACGGTTTATCAAGGACTTTAGCAAGATTGCTAGGCCCTTGACGCTTTTGCTGGCCAAGGACACGCCTTTCGACTTCAACTCGAGCTGTGTGACTGCATTCGAGTCACTGAAACGCTCACTCACTTCTGCTCCCGTTCTTTCTTCACCTGACTGGACGCACCCATTTGAGATTATGTGCGATGCATCCGACTTTGCCATTGGTGTTGTCCTTGGATAGCACATCAACAAGATGCCGCACGTAATCTATTACGCGAGCCGGACCCTGAACGACGCCCAACTTAACTATACAACAACTGAGAAGGAATTCTTAGCTGTTGTATTTGCTTTAGAAAAGTTCAGGCCCTACCTCATCGGCTCTCCAGTCATTGTCTACACAGACCATTCAGCTCTGCGCCATCTTTTTGTGAAGAAAGATGCAAAATCTCGGTTAATACGTTGGATCCTCTTGCTTCAAGAGTTTGACCTTGTCATTAAGGACAAAAGAGGATGTGAAAACGTAGTTGCCGACCATCTCTCACGACTTCCTTCTTCGCCTTTGCTTCCAATTCCAATTAACGACGTTTTCCCGGATGAACAGCTCTTGACAGTATCGTGCGAACCCTGGTTCGCAGATATTGTGAACTATTTGGCCACGGGATTACTACCGACCGAATGGTCAAGTCAGGACAGACTTCGCTTCTTATCCCAAGTAAAACACTTTTACTGGGACGGACCCTACTTGTTCAAGTACTGTCCCGACCAGATTATTCGTCGGTGTGTCCCTGATGAGGAATTCAAGAGTGTGCTGTCATTTTGCCATGATCAAGCGTGTGGCGGGCATTTTGGGCCCAGAAAGACAGCTGAGAAGATCTTGCAATGTGGTTTCTACTGGCCACAACTTTTCAAAGACGCTCACGACTATTGCAAGACTTGCTCCCGGTGCCAACACATGGGCCGGATATCCCGGAGGAACGAGATGCCGCTCCAACCGATCTTGGTTGTGGAGATTTTCGATGTTTGGGGGATAGACTTCATGGGGCCGTTTCCCAGCTCTTTTGGGAACTTGTACATTCTTCTAGCTGTGCCCAGCCGGACTAATGACAACAAGGTTGTCATTAGATTCCTTAAAGAAAACATTTTCTCACGGTTTGGGCACCCCCGAGCGATCATTAGCGACAATGGAAGTCATTTCTGCAATAGGACTTTCGAGGCCTTGATGCGGAAATACTCCATTAATCATAAGCTTTCTACGCCCTACCACCCCCAAACCTGCGGGCAGGCCGAAGTTTCAAATCGGCAAATCAAGCAGATACTGGAGAAGACGGTTTCCAAGAACCGTAAGGATTGGTCTCTGAAACTCACTGATGCCATTTGGGCATTTAGAACCGCTTATAAGACCGACCTTGGCATGTCTCCCTATCGGCTTGTGTACGGAAAAGCCTGCCACCTACCTATCGAAATCGAGCATCGTGCGTTTTGGGCGATAAAGGAGCCGAATCTGTCTATCGAGGACGTGGGCATCCATCGGAAGCTGCAGTTGAGCGAACTGAACGAGCTTAGGGATGAGGCTTACGATAACGCGGTTGTCGTTAAGAATCGAACGAAGGTGTTTCATGATAAACACCTTTTGCGCAAAACCTTCGTACCTGGTCAGCAGGTACTGCTCTACGACACCCGACTTCACTTCCATCCTGGAAAGCTCAGATCTCGCTGGAAAGGGCCGTATTTTGTGCGGAATGTGTATCCGCAGGGCGCTGTGGATTTGAAAAATCCAAAGGACGGTTCACTTTTCAAGGTAAATGGACACCGATGCAAACCGTACCTTAGTGTCGAACCAACAGAGGAGCTCCTGTTCTTACAGGAGCCGGTTTACCCTGAATGATCTTCCTCTGCCTACCTCCAAACTTCGGTTATCCAGCCAAGAACAGCGGACACTTTTCCAAATAAGTTTGGGGGTATGTACAAACCATTTTGTATATATTTGTGTATATTCTTTTTCTTTTCTTTAAAAAACAAAAACAAATAAAAATTTGTGTATCGCTAACCGACAATTTTGACCCTTCAAATAATCTCTTCATGCAACGACAGTGAGGACACTGTCCAGTTTAAGTTTGGGGGTACGCTCGGTACGCATTTCTTACCTTCGCATTCATATGTATATTTTGCATCTGCATATTAAAATCCATAAAAACCATAAAAATCTGAAAATTTTCTAAAAAATATAAAAACTTTTTTGTCAAGTTAGCTTGTGGAAGAACTTTGATTCAACATTTCGACGGTTTTTGTTTGAAAACATAGGAATAACTAAATCTTATGTTTGGATTTTGAAAACCTGAAAGATAACTCTCCTTTGAAGTTAACTATAGCTGATATACGTCTTTACATCACACTAAACGTGTCGTAAGATTTTGGCAATTAGATGACAAGTCTTTCATGTTTAAACTTTTAAACAGATAAATGATTTTCTGAGGATCAAATAGGTTTGTTCTGAAATAAGTAATGTCAAGAATAGTTTATGAAGTAAAGCGAATATGAAGGAATGTTATTGATGCCGTAATTGGAGCTAAGTCTGAAAAATAACCCATCTAAAACTTGATTGGAATGATTACACACCAAACCCACTAAACACGTCTTTTATCCAAAAAAATATTTGAACTGCCGGTTATATCTCCGTTCGTATTAAATCATCTGATTTTCTTGACAAACTGTCTTTTGTTTTTGGACCTAGGTAACTTGAGTAATTAAGTCTGCTGGGGTGTTTCTACACCTAATGCCCTAAAACCAACTGGTTTGGGTGCATTGGCCCAAAGCTCGCTAAGAAGCCTAGAAATTCCAGTTTAAAACAAAGTCAAGCAAGTGTTCTCTCCGAGTTAAAATTCCTAACGGTTATTTGTGTGAGAATAATCTTGATAAAAGACAGGCTTTTAAAAAAAAATTTTAACGGAGATATGAAGGTTTTACTCTTTCATAAAGACTATTGCACGTTCACAGAGGTGTGTATGAAATGAAAACAAGAAAAAGGTGGAGTGAAAAATACGACTTAGTTTCCTGTTAAGGAAGATAGAAATTCTGAAGTTGAAACCTTACTGGAAAACGAAACTTGAAAAATGCTTAACTCTTTATAAAACTTATGTGATCCTTTTAAAATTGTTATCTGGGATTTATTGTGCGACATGATGACTTTATTCGACCTTTCAGGAACTTAACGACACTATTTACACTACACGTAAAGACATGTAAAATCTGTAGTTAAATAAGAAGCGAGGTGTGAAAAATAAAGGTTCGATGGTCTAGACTTAGGATTATAGAATTGTTATTTTCTAAAA
The DNA here is from genome assembly GCA_030015575.1 of Agapanthus africanus. NCBI lineage: Eukaryota > Viridiplantae > Streptophyta > Magnoliopsida > Asparagales > Amaryllidaceae > Agapanthus > Agapanthus africanus. The sequence continues at coordinate 348,259,238 of JASDDO010000031.1, read as the reverse complement.
CAAAACTTTAGGGTTTGAAGCTTAGTTATTTTACAAAAACCAACTTGACCGGATTTTGTGGGTAGTATCCGCTGAAAACCCTCAGGAGACAACACTCCTCCTACTAGGGACACCTAGAGGTTTAACGGCTTGTTGCACATGCTCAGTGCAATCGCATTCCCTGCGAAAGTGAGGTTAGGAAATTTTTGTGAATAAATTGGATTTGCTCGGGACGAGCAAATGATAAGTTTGGGGGTATTTGTTCATATCAGATTTTTGCATTTTCATACCGCCCAATTTTTATCACATTGCATATCGGTAGATACTCTTGAGCCGTGTTTGCTAGTAAATTGCAGGATACAGGTTCTCGGCTCTAAATGGAGGAACTCATGGAAAAACACGACAAAATCCGGGTTCCCGCCAACCACAGATAAAACACGGTCTCCGCTCTTCATCCGTATGATGCCAGATACCAGTTTAGGAAGACAAAATGTCAAATCAATATCGTTTTCAGGCACAAGGCTCAATGGTAGCACAAGATCCAAGAGATCTACGCGGAGCTCGAGGCAATCATTCCAAATCATGACAAAAGATCCACCTTTTGATCAACAGAAATTCTGGAAAAATCGTGAAAACAATTTGAGAAAATACATATACCAGAATGAAGTACACACCAGACCAGGCCACCACCAAAAATCCCAAAACCCAACTCCACAACAAGGCCGCGGAACCGCGGCCAAAGGGGGGTCTAGGCCGCGGTTCCGCGGCCGTTATGGCGCCAAATGTGCAGGGTTTTCAGGGGGTATTTGGTCTTTTCATATGGGCCCGTATTGTTGCCCTAGATTCTCATTTTCCACCCTATAAATACCCCAGAACTTTGTGAAGGAAAGGGTCCATTCTTGTATTTTCTTTTTCTAGGTTTTAGTTCACATGTTCTTCTTCTTCTCATCTCTTCTCCATTAAACTTGTAGTGAGCTTTCTGAGGGAGGAATGGTAAATAAAGAAGATCATTTTATTATTATGCTTGTCTTGCTCTTTCTTTACTTGTTGTAATTTTAATTGTTAAGTAGTTGTTGTTATTTTCTTGTTGTTTCTTTTTTCTCTCTTTTTCTTTATCATTCATACGACAATGATACTTACGCTCGATCCTCGCCAAGGTGAGATCGCAAATAGTTAGTCGTATTCTTCTAATCTCCTTCTTTTTATCTTCCTCTTTTGTTTTGTTTCGTTTTTCCTTATCATTAAGTGTGAGTAGTTTTATACTTGTTAGGGTAGGATAAGGGAAGTTTGAGAGAAGGAAATCTCTCTCACTCTTTCCTTGCCCAACAGCTTAAATCGACTCCCGCTAATTGAACCACAATCCGCTCCTTACGGCACCCTATCCTACATGATAGCGGTGATTCCGTAGTGAGACCGGTTGTGGTTGAAATAACCGGAGGTTATGGATAAGAGCCAAGAACGGACGGACAAGCACCAAAAGGAAGGACTATGCGTTGGAAAGCCTAGCTTATACTCGCAAGTTCCTTCCTAGTCGTGCTAATCCCCGTTGTTGCCGATTACCGTAACACCGATATTAAGAGGGGCAACGAAAGATGTGGAGACTCCTAACTCAAACTAACCTAATCCTAACCCTAACAAGCTCTCTTTAAATATCAACTTAACACTTAGATAACCACAACAAAATCTGAAAACAGGACTTAACTCGTTAAAACACTTTGAAAAAGACTCCCATCTCCCTGCGGACGACCCGTACTCAACCGGCTAGCTACAAGCGAAACCGTCTTGATTGCGGTATTGAAAACTAAACTTGACACGCACGTATCCTATCAATCAGTCCTTGTCTGCAAACCTGCAAATAAGACACGGAAATCATATATAAGCCAAATATTCCGCAAAACGCGATATCGAACCAAAACGAGAAACTCACGTCGCGAACTAAACGCGCGTGTGCACGATATGCTGAAACGTGTGTGTATGCGTCTAAAACCATCGCGACACACCGCGATACGCTGGATCACAGAACCCACTCACGTATCGTGCGTATCGCGCAAACACAACGGACAAAAAAACGATATATTGTCCCAGATTTTCCTACAGGTCAAATCTTACAAAACTAGACATGCCAAAACACTACAATACACTGCGGACAACCATTCCCAAAACCCCAGCACCCCACTCCCCTTCCTGGCCGCAAATTGCGGCCAGAATGATATAATTTGCGGCCTGGGTTGGGAGATAGGGGCTCGTGCTCTGGTGGTGGTATCTATACCTAGTGTACATACTCCAGTCTTCTCAATTTTATTCTGTAGGGTCCGGGTCAATAGCAGATCGCAGAAGTCACAAATATCACTTTAAAAACACCGATTTGCACAATTTAGAAACCTTATGGTATTTTAGTGAAATCTGGGAAATTCTCAGTGCAAGTGACCCTAACAACACTTAAATAGACTAAGGTAGCTAACACAAACAACAATTTTGCCACAACATCTCACAAATCACCAAAACTAGCACTAAATTAGCTATTTAACACTAATCGACACAAAACCACACACAACTTAAGCAAACATGAAATGGGGTTCAGAAATATACCCTAATGAACCCTAAGAAGCAGGTGAAGGTAAGGAAAGAGGAGATGAGCTGCTGCAATTTCTCCTTGTGTTGCTACTGCTGCTTGTGCTACTGCTGTTGTTTTTTGTTGTTGCTGGTGCTGCTCTTGCTGCTGATGATGATGATAATGATGATGCTCTTGCTGCTGCTGAAGATGATGATTATGATGCTGCTGCTGCTGAAGACTTTGTTGTTGTTGTTGTTGTTGTTGTTGTTGTTGTTGATGTGGCTGCTGCTACTGCTGTTGTCTGCTGCTGCTGATAGGTGTGTGTGTGAGTGTGAGAGAGAAATGAGAGAATGAGTGAGAAATGAGAGAACACACAAAACCCCTCCCATTCTCTTTCTCTTTCTTCATTTAAAGAGCATGGCATGAGCCATGTAGCACCATGCTTCTCTCTCTCTCAAGTCAACCATTCAACCAAAGAAAAATAAAACACTTTTAAATAAAAATCATTTTTCATTACCTAATAACAACCATAACACACCTAACAACCCAAAACACTTAAACAAAGCCTAAAACTAGATTAAGAGATGGTTAAACCCCAAATTAACACTCTAGTTAACATGCACAAGTGTGTGTGTGCCTAACAAAATTCTAATAAAATACTCATTAAATAGGATAAAATATTTAAAACTTAATTTGGTAAACTTTTTATTGAAAATTATACATAAAAATATAATTAGCTACAAAACAAATTCTAAGGTTTTACAGATATGGTATGGGAAGAGACCATGTCTTAAACCAGTTAAGATATGGGGTTATTTGGCCTATGTTGAAAAGAAAAATCCGGACAAGCTCGAGGCTAGGTCAGTTCTGTATAAGTTTTTTGGATATCCCAAACATTTGCGAGGGAATATCTTCTACCACACTGAGGAATAAAAGGTGTTTTGTTTCTCAGCATGCCACCTTTTTAGAAAAGGAATTTCTTCTGAAGAAATTAGTGGTCATGAGGTAGAACTGGAAGGAGTTTCAGTTAGACAAACTAACAGCTGATGATTTAATGAAACGAAAGGATTCAATAGTCTCCAACGAACCTCAGCCTCTCCGCGAATCTGGTAGGGTTCCTCATCCACTTGAGAGATACTACGGTCTTCTCGGTGATAGTGGGAGCGAGGATTGCATCATGGTAGATGATGGCCCAACTAGATTCAGGCAGGCCATCACAAGTGGAGACTTTGTGAAATGGATGGATGCTATGTAATCAAAGATGGAATCCATGTACACCAACAAAGTATGAGTTTGAATGTTGCACCTGAAGGGGTAAAACCCATTGGGAGCAAATTGGATCTTGAGAAGATTCTAGGTGTAAATGGAAAAGTTGAGACTTTCAAAACTATGATTAAGTCCGTCAGAATTAAAACATGCATCACGGAGTTGGAACATCTGTTTTGATGTGACAGTCAAAGAGTTTGACATCATCAAAATGGTAGATGAACCTTGTATATACAAGAAGGTTGTAGAGAGTGAGGTTGTCTTACACATATTGTACGTAGATGATATACTCTTGATAGGAAATGGTTTCCTATGCTACACTTGGTCAAGCTCCTCTTATCACAAGGATTCTCAATAGAAGATCTGGATGATACCTACTACATCATGTGGACTATGATCTATGGTGATAGATCTAAGTGGATGTTGAGATTGTTCCAAATCCAGGTACATTAACACCATACTAAAGGGGTTTAGTATGGATGATTCTAAGCGTGGTGGTTCGCCCACTTACTCATGGATCACTCTCTCCAAAAAGATGTCTCCCGAGACAGATTTAGAGAGAGCTCGTGTGCAACGGATACCCTATGCTTCGGCAGTAGGCTCTATCATCTATGCAATGTTATGTACCAGACCGGATGTAGATGACTCAGTAGGTGTAGTGATCAGGAATCAATCGGATCTTGGGACAATCACTGGAAAGCTGTGGAGGACATTCTTATGTACATGAGAAGCACTAAAAGAATCTTCTTGGTTCAAGTTTCCAGAGTGATAAGGTCGACTGAAAGTCAGCCATAGGCATTGTCTTTAACCTCAGTGGAGGGACGGTATGTTGGAAGAGTTCCAAGCTAGATACAGTGATATACTCGACGATAAAGGATGGATGCATCGCTACCAACGATGTTGCCAAAGTGACTGTCTGGGCATTTCTTGTTCATATGATGAACATGGTTCCTACCATTGAGCGTCCAATAACTGTTATTATGATTACAATGGAGTTGTGGCTTTAGCCTAGGAACAACGGTCCCATCAGCGATCCAGTCATATTCTGAGACATGTATCACCTGATCAGGGAGATGGTTGATCTCCCAGGGATCAAGGTCAGGAGAGTTTTCGCGAAGGATAACAAGGCGGATCCACTCGCAAAAGCCTTTCGCTAGAGAGACTTCTATAGGACGTTGAGTATGAGATACTATAACAAATGGCCTTAGTGCATGTGGGAGATTGTTAGTTATGTGTATGCCCTAGAAGCCATTACTGTACATGCGATGTATATTGTAATAAATGCTTAGACATATATAGGGAAGACTTTCTTGCTCGAAATGATAGTATGATATCTAGTTGCACTTTATCTTAACATGTAGACTTATTGTCTCTCTATTACATATTGATAAAGCCCTTAGGATGAGTACTTGACTACCAGGATTATGATGAAGATCATACAAGTGGGGCAGAGGTAGTCGGTAAGTACATCCTTCAATTGTTCCTAGTCGTAGGAGTATCGAGACAGGGCATCGATAGTCTAAAGTAGACTAGCGTATACGCTTCTCGACCCATATGATGGGCGATGGATGATCCCATATCCATTGGTGTTTGACATCAGAGAAGCTATACGGGTTCTCAGTGGAGACTGGGTACACTGGACGGACTCGCCGAGAACTCCTAGATGGTATTATACCTATCGCCAGATAGCAGTTCTCTGGTGACACTGGTATAGGTTAGTCTGTCAACCTGAGATCATCATAGAGTCTTGCGTGATTCCCACTGTGCTTTTATTTCCACCATACCACGGTTAAGAGATCGTGCTAAAAGGTGGTTTTTGGGTACAGTCCTGAGTCACATGGAGGCAATGAGCGATAGGAGGGGATTCGTCTCTCCCGGTATCAGGCGTTGATGTTGCGCTATGCTCGATTGGCCATAACAGGAAATCCCTTACCAGGGTTGCTGAGATCTACCGGTAAGTGTTATCAGTAGTTTCTCGAACCGTTATGGACCTTGCATCGGCATGACTTATAAGGCTATTGGGGTCTGACATTATACCACCCCAGGCTGCGATATGCGACATATCTGACGAAGAGACCAGACTGTACGATAGTGTTACTGATTGGATTCACAGGAGTATGAGCAGGCTTGCTTGTTGATCTTCTGATCGAACAATACCCGATTGGCCGTTATGTTTAGCAGACCGATTGCGGCGTGTGGGTGTTTGTTATGATCATCACCCACTGCCGGCGTATTGACGAGTCTTTAGAGTCCTATACAGAGGTTTCTTTGTTCATGCGAAACGGAGTAGGAGAACATATGTGATATGTGTGGAACTGAGATTAATACGTGTATGTGATACCGTATTCTATTCTCGAGATATGTGACATATGTCGGTTATATGTGATATAGCCTGGTTATCGGATCAAGTGTTGATTCGATAAGTTGTTGCATTTGATATTAGTCGGTCATATGTGATATAGCCGGATTATTAAAACAAGTGTTGATTTAATAATTTAATGTATAATTATATATTTGATATATTACATCACATTAACTAATATTATCTCACTTAAGTATTCCTTTTTCTCACTTAATGACACACTTAACATATATGTGATATATGTTAATTGTATTGTTTTATTTTGCACACAAAATATATATGGGATATATAACATTGTGACATGCTAGGTTACACGTGCAACATGGATGCATGTGACATATACTATGCTAGGGTTAATGTTAGGGTTTATATTTATTATTTAGTAATTCAAATAAAGTTGAATTTGTCTTGGTTGATTTTTTGGTGGAAACTTGTAGAACATTGACTTAGTCCACTTATTTTGACATGCTTAAGATATTTATTAAGCTAACCATTACCCTACATCATGGTTTAGTCTCTACAAGGGTTAAGGTATGACATATACTCACTATGGTTGCATTTCTAACATTAGGTGATTTATTCATTTCATCACATCATCTTCATCTTCCTATAAAATGCTTTCTAGCTTTTTATCAAGTGATGAAATATTCTGAGAAAATAAAATCTAAAGTGATCCCATTTTCTACTTCATCATCCTCTACTATATTAGCCATTTAGTTTAGGTTGTTTGCTTCACTAATGTACCATTAGTGAAGAGATAGCATGAGCTTGAGTCTTCTCGACGTAGATCATCTTCGGCCTCGAAGATATTGAGCTAGCTTGTTCATTTCTTCATGTGAACCCTTACTATAGTACGGGTCTTCACAAGTTGCAGCGAATGGACTACTACATGGAGCATTAGAAGTGAAGGACCGGTCTACAAAGGTTGTATTCCTCATTCACTTTAGATGTAGAGTTTGTTTACATTATTTGTATCGTTTGATTCTATAGTTAAACATCCTTTGCTTAGCGTTCCTTAGAATGGCAAAATTTTAATTTAGCTTGGACGATGCCTCCCGAAACCTTGCTGCCTACCTAAGGAACCCGGCACATACGTGAATGAGGAACCCTACCAGATTCGTGGAGAGGCCGAGGCTCGTTGGAGACTATTGAATCCTTTGGTTCCACTAAATCATCAACTGTTAGTTTGTCCAGTGGGAACTCCTTCCAGTTCTACCTCATGACCACTAATTTCTTCATAAGAAATTCCTTTTCTAAAAAGGTGGCATGCTAAGAAACAAAACACCTTTTGCTCCTCAGTTAGGTAGAAGATATTCCCTCGCAAATGTTTAGGATATCCTAACAAACTTATACAGAACTGATCTTGCCTCGAGCTTGTCCGGATTTTGTTTTTCAACATAGACCAGGCAACCCATAACTTAACTTGTTTAAGACATAGTCCCTTTCTATTTTATATCTCATATAGAGTGGTAGGCGCTGATATGGTTGGAACCCAATTCAATAGGCATGCAGCTTCTCAAGTGCATAGCTCCCAAAAGTAAACAGGTAACTCAACAATACTCATCATAGAGCGCGCCATATCTCATAGGGTGCGATATCTCCGCCCCGATACACTGTTGTGCTGTGGTGTACTCGAAGGAGTAAGCTGAGAGATAATCCTATTCTCTTTTTGATAATCCAGGAACTCCATGGACAAGTATTCCCTACTCCGATCACATCGAAGGACTTTAATACTTCTTACCCCTCTGGTTCTTATCTTCAAGCTTATATTCCTTGAATTTCTCAAAAGTTTCAGATTCGTGTTTCAACAAGAACAGATGTCCGAATCTTAAGAGATCGTCGATGAATGTAATGAAGTACAAAGAACCAACCGTGGCATTTGTAGACATAGGACTGAATACATCATTATGTATCCATCCCAAGAGTTCAGTAACTCTTTCTCTCTTTCCAGTAAACAGAGTGTTGGTCATTATACCATTGAGATAATACTGGCAAGTATCATAAGATAAAAATTCGAACGGATTCAAATATTCATCTTTATGTAACTTAGCTAGTTGTGTTGTATTGATATGACCTAGTCTACAATGCCACAAGTGTCAGGGCCCGAAGGTATGGAACGTGACTGGCACTTAAATTACGAAACGTCCAAAGGCGTACGTAATCTATGTTAGCCAAAGCACAGAAGATCTAAACCATTTAAAGAAATAAAGTAATGGAAAACTTAGCTTAAAAAGGAGATGCAGTAAAATAAAGTCACATTAAACCATTTCAAAACATCCATTTTTTTCTTAAAAATTTCGGCAGAGTCTCCTTTGTAAATACTGGCCCCCAAACGGCTACAACACATAAAAATACATATAAATGACGAATAAAGGCATCCCCAAGCGGGAGCTAGCTCTTCGCCAAAGGTAGAATCACAACCACAAGCAATAAATATAAATCATAAAGTGCACAATAAGCATCTGGAAGCAAGAAATAAGAAAATACCATATCGGCTCAAGTGAGCATCGACACCAATCACCACAAATAAAAGTCTCATGTGTCTCACCGTTTAGTCCAATATACAAGGGTAGATGGAGTATACTAGATACAAATAATAATACAAGATGGAACAAAAGTATCCTCGCAACCCACCTATGAGCAAAGCTGCAAATCGATGCAATGAAGCCAAAAGAGGAAATACGCCAGCCGCTACTGCGCTGACGGGTCGAACCTGCAAGACACTGTCGCACAACGGGGGTGAGTTGCCAAATCGTGAGTAATAAGTAACATCTAATATGGCTATCATAAGCATGCACGCAAATGCGTTTCAACCTACGCACATCGATATGATACGATGTACTAACATGAATGCAACATTAATGCATAATCAAACATGAAACCTGAACAAGTTTGGTATGAGAAAATCTTTGTTCTTATCTTAGGAAAACCTCTGTGCAATAAACTGAAGTATCATCAATGAAATCAACAGAAAATCTGTGTCAAGCATCGACACAAGATATATATATATATATATATATATATATATATATATATCCTAATATATCAATGTCCCAATATCTCAATATCTCAATGTCTCAATATCTCAATATCTCGGGCTCCGTTGGTCCGGATCGACCCATATCATTAAATCTCATGACTACGTCGGTATCCCCCGAATATCCACCGCGTCAAAAATAACCTGTCGAAAGTGCTCCGCTGCCGGGCTCAACGCCATCTATGCGATCTTCTTGCCCCGAGGTACCGCACCGGGTCCACCATGTACCCGCAGACGCTGCATCCCCCTCCTCGAATCGGGTTTATGATACAGCTCAAGAACTGAGAAAATACATGGTGGACGCCACACACATCATATCACGAGAAAGCCGCAAATTTCTACTTTAAAATGATAATAGGTTTATAAAATCCTTGCGGTTTTCCCCAAAATCCATAAATCTCATAAATACTGAAATTCTCGAGAAGAATCACAATTTGTAAACATGTCGGTGATGATGGATGTCTATGATACGATAGTATATACCATGCGAAGTACGGCCAGAAGCTATACATGAATCACGATGCAATGAGGTATGTATATATGACTAACAATCCTACTTATCCATCCTGATGAAATGACTATACAAGTCTACAGATCATATATGATGCAATGCACAGATACCAATTCTAAGCAAATTCTATAGTGTTCGTGACCTAGCAATTACCAAAGGCGTGTTTGTTCGCATGAATACTACACGTGCGGCATGAACCAATGGTAATGGTGCAAGTGTCCTATGAGATAATATCATATATATACATGATGATGCAATGCAATGAGATGAATGGCTAGGAGACTACGTATATAAATACAAGCACTACTAGTAATCCTGACTATCGGGCACCTCGCGCCATCCAGACGATCCCCCATAAATGTGTACATCTACTGACCGGGACGCCTGGGCTAATCTGATCCGATCTCAGCCCTGGCTTTTCCACGCCACGTCCGACGCCTCTGCACCCGATCCTAAAATTGCACACAAGCAAATAAGAGGATAGATATAAATAGTCACGAACACAAACGATGAAAGACAACCAACGCGCACTAACTGGACGCGCATGCACTTGGTGCATAAAACGCGCTCGCGACAACGCCACAAACCATAACTAGGGTCGCTATACGTGGCAACTATCAAGCCTAGAACCCGATCGCATCAATCGCGCATAAACAACACACTAAATACATTAGGAAATAGGTTGTATATCGTCAAAACCTCAAACTTAATTAAAATCGATTTATTCCAAAAACCTAGTAAGTATCAATTTACCATTTTAGTTCAAATCTAGATGTTTTAATAAAACTAGTGGCCACAATATTCATTTAAAACCTTAATTAGGCTACACAATTATCTACTATATTTTAATCTCACCTATTTACGTTAATCATAAAAAATTAGTTTGCAAGGTTCTTTAATTAACAAAATTTAAAAATAACAATTAGTAACTTAACAACTAGATTAGATTTTGCATGTCTTAAAATGATAAACTACATATTGCAACCATGATCAAGTGATAAAACCCTAACTTGAACTCCAAAACCTTCTCTTGAAATTTCAAACATGCAATTTAGAATCATATAAATACCTAATTAAGTTAGATTAGAGTAACCTGCCAACAAATTAACCATATGGTTAGGATTTATACCTCACAATTTTTTGTAGTTCTCTCTTGCAAACATAGCCTCCAAAATGCCTTCTTGCTCCTAAATCCAAGCTAGTTTGGGCCAAGGAAATAATGGGTGAAGTTTTAACTATGAATTAGTGGGAATTTGTGTGGATTTTTGAGTGAATTTGGAGGATTTTTTTATGGGGAAATGAGATGAAGAAATGGGGGGGAGCTGCTGCTTAGGCTCAGCCAGCATGAGGGAAAAGAGAGAGGCGAGTGAGGTGCGAGTGTGTGTGGAAAGTTCCAACTCAAGAAAATACCGCCATACCTCATTTATTACACCCCATGCCTTCTTTGTTTATTATTTTCTTTTAATTTTCTCACCTATTTTGTCCTAGAAACAACTAGAACCTTTAAAACAAGTGTAGAAAAGAGAACATGTTATAAACTTCTTATTAAGTTGTCATGGTTCACATTTGTGTAATTAACCCATTCTCATTTGTAATTAACACTAATTAAATGTATAAGTGAAAGCTTATAATAATATTTAAAATAATTAATTAAGGAAATAATCTAAGTAAACTAACAATTATAAGTGACTAATTAAATACCAATACTAGCAATTACATAGCTAATATAGGTATATTTAAGTCTATGTGGAAAAATAATTATATCTTGGTTTTTACGGAAAACACGTATTATCAATAATTAAAACACAATTAACCTAATCGAATTTTTCAGAACGTTACAATCACCCCCCTTAAAAAATTTGGTCCCCGAATTTAAAATCTAACTACGCGTACCCTCGAAGAGATGGGAATATTTCTTCCGCATCTCATCCTCGGCTTCCCACGTGACCTTTTTCGCCTTTCAGGCCACGTCAAAGAACCTATACGGACGGTATGACCTCGGATCTCAGTTTCTTCACCTGCCGATCTAGAATGACTATTGGTTGCTCGGTGAAAGAAGGATCGCGCTCCAGCTAGATCGTCTGATGCTGTATTGCGTGAGAGGGGTCTTGAAGGTACTTGCGGAGCATTGATACATGAAACACAGGGTGAATATCTGGAAAGATAGATGGAAGAGCCAAACGATAAGCAACTGCGCTGACATGCTCGAGAATATCTAAGGGACCTACATATCTGGGACTAAGCTTTCATTTCTTTCCGAATCTTAACATGGCCTTCATCGGAGAGACCTTCAAGAAAACATGATCGCCTACTGTAAACTCAAGTCTGCGCCGACGTCGGTCTGCATAAGATTTCTGCCTGCTTTGGGCCACTCTCATCCTATACCAAATCATCTGAATCTTTTCGGTCGTCTCCTGCACAATCTGTGGTCCCAAAATACTTCTCTTACTGAGCTCTGTCCAACAAACTGGTGATCGACATTTCCTCCTATATAATATTTCGAAAGGTGCCATCTGAATCGTCTCCTGGAAGCTTTCATTGTAGGAGAACTCTATTAAAGGAAAGTGGCGATCTCAACTGCCACCGAAAACTAGAATGCATACTCGGAGCATATCCTCAAGAATCTGAATGGTCCGCTCTGATTGACCATCGGTCTACAGGTAGAAAGCTGTACTGAAACTCAATCGGGTGTCCAAACTCTCTTAATGTTTCTACAATAGTCGGCTTGTGAACCGGGTGCCTCTGTTGGACACAATAAAAGTCGGAACGACGTGTAGTCGTACAATCTGTTCAACATATATTTGAGCATACTGAATGAATCCGAAAGTGGTCTTACTGGAAGAAAGTGAGCTGCTTTTGTTAATCGGTCTGAAATCACCCAAATTGAGTCATATCCTCGACTTGTCCTAAGTAGACCCACGATAAAATCCATAGAAATCTGCTCCTATTTCTACTCCGTAATAGGCAAAGGTTGTAACTCTCCTGCTGGCCTCTGATGCTCGGCCTTGACCCTCTGACAAGTCAGCATCCCGAAACAAAATCCGTGACATCTATCTGCATCCCTTCACACCAGTAAACACCTCTCAAGTCATGATACATCTTGATGGAACCCGGATGAACACTATATGTCGACTGGTATGCATCCTTAAAAATCTCGTGTCCCAGTCTGTCGGAATCTGGCACACACAGTCGAATCCCAAATCGTAGTACTCCCTGATCATCAATCACGGACTCTGAATCTCTACCCTGTCGAACCAGCCCCATGATCTCTAGCAAACGAACGTCATCGGACTGTGCCTCACTGATATGGTCAAATATTCCGGACATGCACGGACACGGACAAGTTGTCCCCCGGTTGACGTAAACTAGAACTGTACTCAGCTGTCACATAGAATCTGCTAATCTGCCGCCGACTGTCTCTGAACTGTGCTCAAACAAGAAAAGCTACCTCCGGGCCTCCGACTCAAAGCATCTGCCACAACATTCGCCTTGCCCGGACGATAAAGAATTTTGCAGTCATAGTCTTTCACTAGCTCCATCCATCGGCGTTGTCTTAAATTTAGATCTCGCTGCTGAAAGATATACTTTAAGCTTCTCGTGGTCCATAAATATCAAGCACGACTCGTCGTATAAGTAGTGTCTCCAAATCTTACGTGTAAAAATCACAGCAGCCATCTCTAAGACATGCGTAGAATAGTGTTGGGAATTCACCCGCACGCGCAAACGCGTATGTTTTGGAAATGTGTACGTTTTAATGAAACGAAATACACACATGAGATCGTTCTCGTTTTAAATATTTATAACCGCAAGTGCACGGCGCGTTGTAGCGAGCCGGCAAGCACGGGTCGATCCACAGGGAATTGTGTATTAAGTATTGTTGTTTAAGGTTAACAAATCAATGAATTGGGGTTTTTTCACTAAAAATATAAAGAATACGAAAAAAAGAAAAGAGGAAAACAAGTTAAGTGAAAACTGGTTGTATCTTGGTACGGAAGGTCGAATCGCGACGTTTACCTCTACACTCCTTTGGTCATGAGTTGTCCGGTTTTACCTTGATCCCGGCATGAATAACGACTTGTTAACGCTGTTGCGGAGCACAAACCTTCAAAGTCCGATAGTCGCCGCAAAGCATGAAATGAGTCCTTTTGATCACTTACCATTTGTATGTCCACGCTTGGGGTATCAACACTAAACACAAGGTTTAGCAAGCATACCGCAACAACAAACACACAAAGTGGTTGGTGAGAGCAAATGATATTAGTGTTGAGTTTGCTACGAAGTTGTGATGGTATATCGTATATGAAATTAAGAGATTTGTCAAGTACTTAATCATAAGATACGATATCCAAGCTTAGCGAACTTAACACTAAATAGATTTTACCTTAAACATTGGAAATGGGGAAAAGGAATGAATACAGTATATGAGGAGGTTACAAGTAACCATGTGTCAAAATACCGTATCATAACAATACATTAGCAATATTTAAGTTAAGCATTTTAAACATAATCAAAAGCTGGAGGAGGCAAAGACTTTCATCTCACTTTCTCACCCACACCACAACCAAAATGAAAGATTAGTTAAGCATGAATAAAAAGCAAGTAAAGAAAGAAAGTATAAAAAGAAAGCAACAATTTATTAATCACTTGAAGAATTGAGATACAAGATTATGGTAGCATGTTCAACCTCCTTGATGAAGCTCTCCAAAGAGAGCTTCAAGAGGAGGTTGAACATGCTACCATAATCTTGTATCTCAATTCTTCAAGTGATTATTAAATTCCTTGATGAAGTTCTCCAAAGAGAGCTTCAAGAGGGAAGAAGAAGAAGAAACCAAATGAAGATCACTAACCCTCAAGCTAAACCAAAAAGAAAGAAACTAAGAAATATACATTGTAGAATATATGTGAGAATGAAAGAGACCTCCCCTTGCCACTGATCTGCTATTTATAGGCACAAAAGATGAATAAATAAACAATAAAAAAGTGATGATGTGGCGCTAATAAACAACCAGAGAAAATGTGGGGTCAAAAGGGGGTAGTGGGACCGAGCTCGCCGGAATTTGTGTGAGTCTCGCCGGCCCAAATCCATGGAAGGGGGATCGGGTTTGCAGGGTGGGTTTGTGTGCACTCCAATAGAACTCTGGTTCTGTTTGCTTTATCAATTATAACCTGGTTTGTATGCAGAGAAATGGAGGGAAACTTGGTCTTTACATCACATCCAAACTTTATGCAATAAATGCATTCACACCCACTTGCACAAGTTGTGTGCCCACTTGTTTACTTCATGATGCCAAGGCAGCCTACCATGGTCTATGGCAGCCCCCTACCTGGTCCCTGGCATGTGCCTTGTGTGTTGGACCAATTTTATATAAAAAATGTGTACACATGTATTATTTCCAAAAGAGCTCTTGGGACATCTGACGGTTTTCTGTTCTGTTTGCTATGTAGGCTCCAAAACGCTATATCTGCGATTTTGAATGTGTTTTCCAGTATTTTTCACGGGTACCTGCAAACTGTAATAACTGAGCAGACACTGATTAATAGTACCGACACATAGCAAAATAGATAACGAATGAGAGGTATTAAAATGCAGTTTTATGAGATGAACAAATACACCCAAACTTATCTTTTGCTCGTCCCAAGCAAAACAATAAAAATCCTAACATCACTTTCGTAGGGAACGCGATTTCATTGAGCACGTGCAACAAGCCGTTAAACCTCTAGGTGTCCCTGGTAGGAGGAGTGTTGTCTCCTGAGGGATTTCAGCGGATTGCACCCACAAAATCAAGTCAAGTTAGTTACGCAAGAAAACAGTTGATTCCAATCTTAAAGTTAAGTATCAAAGCTAGAAGTTCTATCATCGAAGTCAGAAATATTAAACCCTATTTTTCACTCCTCGCAATTTGTTTAACATAAGCTAATATGTGTCTTTATGTGATTGTGCGGTAGTGTCGACGGGTTTTCAAGAACTTGATTATGTTCATCATGTCAAAATTACAGACCAGAATAAACTTCTGAAGGATCACACGAGTTTGAAAGGAGTTAAGATTTTCTGAAGTTTTATTCTCCAGTTAGGTTTCAAGTCAGAATATATATCAATTTTAACAGAGAACCTAAGTCTTATTTTTCACTCCTACCTTTCACCTGTTTTTGTTCATACACGCCTTTCATTATCGTGCAAAACGACTTAATAAATACAAACCATCATATCTCCGCGAAAAAACTGTTTTAATGGAAAATTCGTCTCCGCCAAGATTATTCTCCCACAAAGAACCGTTAGGACTTTTAACTCGGAGAGAACACTTGCTTAGCTTGCTTTATCTGGAAATGGAAACTTAGCGAGTTTTGGGTCAATGACTCCGAAACCAGATGGTTTTAGGGCATTAGGTGTGGAGACACCCCAAGGACTTAATTACCCAAGTTACCACGGCCACAAAACAAAAGACTCATTTTAATTTAAATAATTCAGCACTTTAGTGAAAACGGAGATATAGCCAGGTTTTTCTTTTAAATCAAAAGACGTTACATGTGATAAGGTGTGTAATTACTCCAACAAGGTTCTAGATGTGTTATTTTTCAGACTTTTTAGTTTCTCTTAAAATCTCTATAAAATTCTTCATATCTACTTTACTGTATGAACTATTCTTGATATTTTACTTAACTCAGCCAAACCTGTTTGATCCTAAAGATGTTTATCAATTTAAAAAGTTATAGACATGTCAGACATTCATCACATTCTAAAAAACATACGACACGTGAAAAGTGTTATAAAAGACGTATATCAGCTAAAGTTAAACACACAGGAGGGTTATTTTTCAGGTCGTCAATCTCATAACAAGAATTTAGTTATTTCAACTTATCAACCGAACCATCAGATCTTGAATCACAATTCCACTGCTAACCAACATGACAAACTTTTTATAATTTTCAAGAATTTTTTTAATTTTTATAAATTTTTCAAATTTTTCAATACAATGCAGTACAAAAGCATATATGAAATGCAACTATATGCAAATGAAAAGAAACTAAAATAAGTAAATGCTGAAATGTAGGAAATATGCAAATGCAAACTATATGCAGATACAAAATGCCACCACCAAGCACCACCCCCAAACTGATCCAGACGATGTCCTCATCGTCGCTTTGCATTGCCCTTGCCTCGGCTGATTCCTCTTTCCTCGTCCTGTTTAGCTAAGAGCTGGCTAAGCTGCTCTTTGATCTCCTTGTTCTGCCGGATTACAGTCTTGATGCCGCAGACTTCCATTCTGTGAAGTTCGTAAGGATCCGTCGGAACGTCATCTCCCAAGTATATCTCGGATGAAGTCTGCGGGGCCACGTGCTCGCTGGGGTCGGTAGGGGTCCAAATCTGCTACTCACTACTAGGATCCGTGTACCCTGGTGAGATCTTCTCTATCTCCACCAGTACAGTATCTTACATCGTGAGGCTGGCAGTGAAGTCGTCGTCCGCCATATAAGATCGGCAAATCTGGGTAATGAGGACAGGAAGCAGATATTTGCGTGCAGTAGAACTTTCCGTGATTGTGGCGAATAGTATGATCGCCATGCAAAACTGGTAATCTATGGTCATCAAACAATGGACCATGTGCCCTACAATCGCCGGATACGATGAGATGTGTGTGATCCCCCTGACATTGCTCTATGCCCAGCGGCATGCCGTATAAGCGTTCTTGTAAATCTGTTGGGCATTTAACCCAGCATCTCGTAGCTCACATCGATCTCCCAAAACTGTCCTATACTGAGCCAGTTCTAAGGGTTTTATACAGCCAGATCGCATCGGGATACCGGTGACGTTAGATATGGTATATGCTGAAAATACCCTACGTCTACCCCGAAAATAAAATCTAACCCTATCTTGGAGTATTTCTCCATCTCTTAGTGTGTCAAAGAACTCATCAACCAAACTCTCACATGCGCACAAACCCTCTTCCCCGTAAAGCAGAAATCCCCAACCTAATTGTCGGATTGCATCACAAAAATAATGCCCGAACACATCATGGGAGAAAATGGCAACGAAATTGCGTTCCAATTCAAATGGGGCCATTCTTAGAGATCTGTGGAATTTTCAGAAAGTAAACAGTGTAGGAGAGGGAGAAAAGAGTTTCTTACAGCAAGAAAGAAGAAGATCGACGTTTGGAGGAATTTCGACCGAGCTCGTCGGATCTGGTGGGGACGTGGCCGGCCGGAATCCGATGAGGAGGGCTAGGGTTTGGTGGGAGGCTGCAGGAAGAGGAGAGTAGAAAGATAGATTTGTTTGAGAAAATAGGAAAGTGAGGGCTCAGGTCGGGGCAGTGGGCTTATAATGGAACTTTGCAAAAGAAAACCCCACAATGAAATCCCAACATATTTACACTCCTTCTCAAAAAAAAAATTGAAAACAGTCTCGTCCCGCTAAAAAAAACAGCACTCGCCCCCTAATGGGTGAGATCTTATTAAAAACTAAGGAAAAAAAACAAAACAAAAATCATAATATTCAAAATCTAAACGACATGGTTAATGCAGAAGTTAATACCAGCCATAAGAAAATTTTATCAATATAGTGTCATGGCAGGCAAAAGAATAAGTATATTAAAAAGAAAAAGAAAATATACAAAGAATGGTTAGATGTTAGTAAAGGGCATGGGTGCATGAAGGAATGAGTTAGAAGACCCTGAAGGTGAAGACGAGGTTTTGACGAGGAAGAAGAATTAATGTTCGAATGAATTGAATTTTCAGGAATTATATATGGAGTTTCAAAGTTAGGTTCGTTTAAAAACTGGAGTTCATCCGGAAAAAATTCAGAAAAATAAAGTTTCAAAGGATGATCCCAAAATGATCCCGACTCAAACTCACCAAGAATATCAAGTTCATCACTAAAAATCTCCTCAAAACTCGACAAGAAAGAATAATGTTCAGTGCTATCTTCTTCCCTATTATTTTTCACAATCCTACTCTCATTATTCACAAACTCTCCCAAAACAATTTCTTCATCATCACATTCACAAATGGGTAGGTTCATATCATCTAAAAAAGTAGGTTCCCACCCTAACGTTTCTTCCGAAACAATATCACTAGGTGATACAAAAATTGTGGGTTCCTGATCATTGATCTTTTCTAACAATTTATCCCAACCATACCCGTCAAATTCATATGGTTCCTCCTCTAAAGTTGGAAAGAAAAAATCAATCGGTTCAAGAATATCCTCTTCAATTATTATTTCAGTTAAATCAATCTCTAAATTACAAGTGATAAGAGGCTCAATGGATACCCGAAGGCTAATTGTGGACTGACTTAGAGGGTTTGAATGTGTGTCCTGGGAACACCTAGTAAATTCTGTTGTATCATCATCTATGAAATCATCCAAATTGATCTGATCACTTATTTCACTTGGGTGACTCACTAGCTGACAGATGTTGACACCATGGGGTTCCGATTGACTGTGTTCACTCCCTAGAATCCTCTCAGCTAAATGTTTCGTTTGTTCCTCGATTCTAGCCAAAGATTGAGCTTGAGCAACAAATAATTGCTCAGATTGCTGAAAAAACAGGGCTAGCGTCGCAGCTGATTGGTTCTCGACGGAAGTCATTACTTCAATAACCTTTTCAAAACCGGTCAACCTAGCATCTATCTCACTGTCACTCCCTAATGATGGTTCAGTTGTTTCGGGTTGGAGGGGTTGTGATGGTGGTGATGCGAGAGCAATTATTCTGTTGACCTCTTTCTCTAAATCTTCAATCATTTGGTCTATGGTTGAGTGGGACTGGGTTTAGGAGTGTTAGGTGGGTGACCGTTATCAATAATTTGGGACGGTTGGTCACCCCCTAGAAAAGGACAAATATCGTGAATGTGGGAAGAATTTTGGCAATTTGTACAAATCAATTTGGATTGAGTATAAACAAAAGAATAAGAGTCGTGAAAAATAGAATTGTATTGTGTATCACCCATAATAACAAGAATTCATAAATATCCCAAAAATAAAGAATATCACACCCCTAGCAGTCTATGTTATGCTAAGTCAACTAGACCTACTCAAGAACTTGATTGATGAAGTAAAACTGTATCGAGAAATAAGCTCATGATATACTGATCACAAAACCAGGTAAGTGCAAGAGAGAAGGGGAGGTTTTACAACTATTTAGCGAATTTCCTTAATTAAATAACCCTTTCTCTTTTGGCGGTTGCGCCGTAAACACTTGCCTAGACACCCCTTGAACAATATACCGTTAAGCAAAGTTCTAAACACGGTTAACTTCTCCTAATGAGCGAGAAGCATTTAAAGTCAGAGTTCTAATTGATTTTAAATTACTGGGGGTATGCAAAAATGCAGTTTTGTGATTTGTGGGCTACGGAGAAAAGGTGATGAAATCCATTACCGTATCTTGTTTGGTCATTTATGCCCTTTATACCGTATTAAAATGCAATGCGCAATCAAATAAAAGAATTTCAAGAAATTCAATCAATTAAAGCAATTCTTTTTCAATTTTTGTTAAGCGCTGCAGAAATACGGTTAGTTCTCTTGTTCAATTGGCGGCAAAATTGTGCGAAGAATCCTGCAAAAGATAGAATTATTGGAATGCGTCGGATTCGAGCGAAGGTTTTAGAAAATACGTAATGATATGATTTGGTTTAAGAAAACCCCTTTGAATTGATCCAAGTCGTTGAATGTTCGCTTGCGCTGGTCAAACTACCCGGATCTTTGGCACTATACTTCACTAATATCTTAAAATTGAATTTGAAACATGCTCCGCACGATCGCTTGTCGTAATTCCGCGAAAAACCTGAAATATCAGAAAATAAGATATTTAGTGTCAAAAGCGATACGTGTGCCCTAATTCCTGCATACTCAAAATTAGAAAAATCAAACAATACCAAAAGAGTACCAACACTGCACTGGAGATCACCAAAAAAGAAAAAACACACAAACAGGCCGGCGAGCTCGGAATTTCCTTGGATGTCGCCGGTTTTGTTTAGGAGGTAGGTGCTGGAAATTTTGGTAGGTTTATAGGCAAGCTAAGTATTCTTATGGTCTTACTTGATTTTTTAATTTCAGCACAGGGTGATAGCAGGTATAAACAACAGAGAACAATTGTAAAGAACGTAGTAGAGTTAGTTTTGAAAAAAAAATTGAGTTAGAAAGTTAGTTTTGTTAGTAGAACCAGAAATAACAATATCTAATACTACCAACTCCCCGGCAACGGCACCAAAAACTTGTTGGGAATTCACCCGCGCGCGCAAACGTGAATGTTTTGGAATTGTGTACGTTTTAATGAAACGGAATGCGCACGCGAGATCATTCTCGTTTTCAATATTTATAATCGCAAGTGCACGGCGCGTTGTAGCGAGGGCGCAATGAAGTAGTCGAGGCAAGGTCCGCGAGTTGTCGAAAAAGTGGTTGTTGCCCTTTCCGGCAAGAACGGGTCGATCCGCAGGTAATTGTGTATTAAGTATTGTTGTTTAAGGGTAACAAATCAATGAATTGTGGTTTTATCCAAAAAAAATATAAAGAATACGAAAAACAAAGAAAAGAGGAAAACAAGTTAAGTGAAGACTGGTTGTGGCTTGGTTCGGAAGGTCGAATAGCGACGTTTACCTCTACACTCCCTTGGTCATGAGTTGTTCGGCCTTACCTTGATTCCGGCATGAAGCACGACTTGTCAACACGGTTGCGGAGCACAAACCGTCAAAGTCCGAAAGTCGCCGCAAAGCACGAAATGGGTCCTTTTGATCACTTACCATTTGTATGTCCGTGCTTGGGGTATCAACATTAAACACAAGGGTTAGCAAGCATACCGCAACAACAAAAACACAAAGTGGTTAGTGAGAGCAAATGATATTAGTGTTGAGTTTGCTAAGAAGTTGTGATGGTATACCGTATATGAAATTAAGAGATTTGTCAAGTCCTTAATCACAAGATAAGATATCCAAGCTTAGCGAACTTAACACTAAATAGATTTTACCTTAAACATTGGAAATGGGGAAAGGGAATAAATATGGTATATGAGGAGGTTACAAGTAACCATGTGTCAAAATACCGTATGATATCAATACATTAGCAATATTTATGTTAGAATCAAAAGTTAAGCATTTTAAACATAATCAAGAGCTAGAGGAGGAAAAATCTTTCTTCTCTCTTCCTCACCCACACCACAACCAAAATGAAAGATTAGTTAAGCATGAATAAAAAGCAAGTATTAAAAGAAAGCAACAATTTATTAATCACTTGATGAATTGAGATACAAGATTATGGAAGCTTGTTCAACCTCCTTAATGAAGCTCTCCAAAGAGAGCTTCAAGAGGGAAGAAGAAGAAGAAACCAAATGAAGATCACTCACCCTCAAGCTAAACCAAAAGGAAAGAAACTAAGAAATATACAATGTAGAATATATGTGAGAATGAGAGAGACCTCCCCTGGCCACCGATCTGCTATTTATAGGCACAAAAGATGAATAAATAAAAAATAAAAAAGTGATGATGTGGAACTAATAAACAACCAGAGAAAATGTGGGGTCAAAAGGGGGAGTGGGACCGAGCTCGCCGGAATTTGTGTGAGTCTCGCCGGCCCAAATCCGAGAAAGGGGGCTCGGGTTTGCAGGGTGGGTTTGTGTGCACTCCAATAGCACTCTGGTTCTGTTTGCTTTATCAATTATAATCTAGTTTGTATGCACAGAAATGGAGGTAAACATGGTCTGGTAAACATGGTCTTTACATCACATCCAAACTTTATGCAATAAATGCATTCACACCCACTTTCACAAGTTGTGTGCCCACTTGTTTACTTCATGATGCCAAGGCAGCCTACCATGGTCTATGGCAGCCCCCTACCTGGCCCATGGCTTGTGCCTTGTGTGTTGGATCAATTTTATATAAAAAATGTGTACACATGTATTATTTCCAAAAGAGCTCTTGGGACATTTGACGATTTTCTGTTCTGTTTGCAGTGTAGGCTCCAAAACGCTATATCTGTGATTTTGAATGTGTTTTCCAGTATTTGTCACGGATACCTGCAAACTGTAATAACTGAGAAGACACTGTTTAATTGTACCGATACATAGCAAAATAAATAACGAATGAGAGGTATTAAAATGCAGTTTTTTGATATGAACATATAGTTCTGCTCGTGCTTCTTCAACTACCGAGAAGCATCGCAATAATCAACAAAACCGCCTGATCCGGAAGGAAAAATAATACTAGCACCGTAATCGAACGAGTCTTTAACTGCTGAAAGCTCTGCTCGCATGCCTCGGTCCAACAATAAGAAACTCCGTTCCAGGTCAGCTCAGTCAACGTTGCAACTATTTTAGAAAAATCCCGTATGAACGTCTATAGCATCCGTCCACACCCAAAATGCTGCGAACCTCCATCACTGATACAGGTCTGGGCCAGTGCTGAACGTCCTCGATCTTCTTCGGTTCCATACTTACCATCCCTCGTAACTACGTGTCCATAAAAGTCAACACCATCCAATCAGATAACACACTTGTATAATTTAGCGAATAGCTGGCGCTCCCTCAAAGTCTGCAACGAAATCCTAAATTACTACCCAGGCCTCACTCAGCTCCAAAAGTGTACTAAAATGTCATCAACGAACACGATAATAACTGATCAGGAAATGTCCAGAATATTCGGTTCATCAAATCCATAAACGCTGCTGCGTCATTGGTGAGTCCGAACGACAGCACCAAGAACTCATAACGCCCGTAGCGCTTGCGAAAAAGCAGTCTTCGAAATATCATCCTCTCGAACCAGCAACTTATGGTAACCTGATCGCAAGTCAATTTTCGACAAATGTCCCGCACCCTGGAGCTGATCAAATAATTCATCAATGTGCGGTAAGGGATATTGTAACACTTTGAATTTCCGTTAGAATGTTTTTCGTGATAATTAGTAATTGTACGTGTTATTATATATGTGTACATAGGATTATTAGTTATTTTAGTCGGGTTTACTAATTATATTTAGTCGTGTTAGCAAATTGGAAAATTTTCCTTTGTAGTGTACACTTGCACACTTAGCCATTTTTGAGACTTAGGGTTTTTGGTATAACATGTTAACCATTCTTTTGTTGCATGGTTCATTTTAATTCCCCAACCTTTAATCAAAACAAAACCCTTTTTATAATTAAAAATCCAATTAAACAATTGAGAGCATGGTGTTAGGTAAGAGGTTGACTTTTTTGACCCCATTTCCTTCTCTTCTCTCTCTCTTCTCCTCACTTCAGAAAATTCTGGAGATTCCAGCAGAAAACCCTAGTTTTCCTTCATCTTTTCCTCACTTTTTCACTTCTCCTTGATTCCTACACAAAAGCCCTACTCAAACCACTCATTTCCTTCACAAAACCATGGAAAATGGGGCTTTTTGGGGGTGTTTGAAGGCAAATCTGCACACTTGAGGGAAGAGATGGGACTTTTGGTGTTTTATAAGTTTTTTAGAAGGTATTAACTCATGTTAGCACTCCTTTTCCATAAACTTGTAGTATTCTTTAGAAAAAATCTCTTTTTTGTGCATTTTTAGTGATATTAAAGGTTATTTGTGATTCACATGTTAGATTAGGGTTTTGTTAGTTTGGTTAGCTCTATTATGTGTTATTAGAGCTATTTTAGGCCAGGTTTGTTTCAGTTTGCACAGAAATACCATAAAGATCCATTTTAGTGCAAAAGTGTGGATTTTAACTTGATTTAAGGCTCTGTAGGATCTGCTACTACCCGAGATGTTTCAGAGCAAAACTAGATATTACTGTAGCATGTATGGGGGGTATAGAGTGCACACACAAAACTTGGGAGCCCACCCCCTACCCAGGCCGCCGGAATATTCTTTCTGGCCGCAATTTGCGGCCAGATGAGTGAGTTGGGGTTTGGGGTTTGGGACACAGGAGTCTGCTGTTGTTTGTAGTATTTTTGTATATATAGTTTTACAATATCATTTCTGTATCAAAATCAGGAGGTGAATACCTATTTTCCCGTATTTTAATCTTCGCGACACGCGTGATACGTGTGTATGGGTTTGGGTTTCTGCGTATCGCGACGCGTCGGAGTGGCTTCAGGCGTGTAATCACACGTTTTAGCATATCGCGCACACGCGCACTTGGTTCACGACACGAGTTACTAGTTCGGCTTTAATGTCGTGTTTATGTGACTTCAAGCTTATGTGTGATATATTGTGTAATTCTAGGTTCGCAGGCGAGTACGGCGGATGCCGCGCAGAAGGGGAAACAAGTCGTTGGCTATACCTAGCGAGAGACTACGGTGAGTAGATTTAACATCTACGTGGATATCGCCCGCTTGGCGTTCTACGTCAGGGCTGATGGGACTTTATAGCTACATTTACATACATTGACTGTTCATGGCTACTATTTAATGCATACTGCATTCCCTGCTATATGGATATAAATTAGAATTGATAGAACACCGCACCATTACTAACGGTCCATGTTGCACGAGCACTATCCTTCATGTTACACACACACCGTTAGTAATTTCCATGACACTCACACTGTAGAATTTCCATGATCATTATGCTGTAGCTCATCTTTTATGTGACTAGACATGATATTCATACTTGATGCACATATCACCTTACATTGACTTGCATATTGGTTTGGATTACATGTGATTTCTGGATTTGGGAACCGTGGCTATTTCAAATATGTAATCATTTAAAAACCCGGTTCCCTTGATATGATATTTCGGTGAGTCCACCATGTGTTTCCTCGGTGCTAGAGTGATATATGTGAACCCGAATCGAGGAGCTGGTTGAGACCGATTACGGGTACATGGTGGACCCGGTATGGTACCCCGGGGCGAGAACGGTTTCGCTTTGTAGTAGACGGTGAGCCTGGCAGAGGGACTACTACCTACCGGTGATTGGTTGGACCTGACAGTTATCTGGAGGATACTGATCAGAGTCGATAGATGGATGCGAGATGATCCGTACTGCCGGGGCCGAGGGCCGATACCGCAGACGGAGCCCGTGGGCTAACCCGGACTGACGGGGCCCGATGGATGAGGATTTGCGTGTCGATGCTGGACACGAGTACTTATGATATTTGGTTCCCGATGTTGGGCACTCGTGATTCTCTGAGATTTACAGGATTAGAGGGCCGATGAGAGTGCCGGCGCCTGAGCTATTTGGGAGATCTGGGTGCATTGATGGACACCGATTATATATTCCACGTTGACATTCCGTGTAGATGTTATATTGCCCATGCTCAGCATTTATTATTGTACCTCATCCTGTAGTTATATTACCTGATAGAGCATTTGCATGATTATTTCACATACTGCTTATCACGTATTGATATCATCTGTTGGCATATGATAGAGTAGCGCAGTACGTGCATGCTCGCGATTACCTTTATATGTTATCTCTATTCACGAGTTGGCAACTCACCCCCGTTGTGCCACAGTGTTTGCAGGTTGTCCTTCGGAGTAGTCGCGGCAGGCTGCGTTTTGCATCTTTTGACACAGAGACCCCCATAGTTAGTATACTAGCTCTTTTGCTGATAGGTGGGTTTTGTGCGGTATCTGTTTATTTTTCAGTTATGTACATTGTTGTATCTAGTATTCTCCATCTACCATGTATGTGTTTGACTTAGAGACAGTGTGAGGACGATGATGTATATTATTTGTATTCTGGTGTCGAGCTCGTTGTGAGCCGACTGTACTTGTAGTTTATTCTATCTGTGATGTTCCCACTTGTGGATCTTGACCTTCGCTACGGCGTCGTATATTGCTATCTTGGTGATTGTTTACTTAGATTTCTTAACATGTTAGTAAGTGTTTTCATTTAAAACTTAAAACATTCCATACTTTTACTGGTTTGATTTCTGGATTTTCGGTTCACTTAGTCGCGTTACGCCAGTAGACGTTACGTGGTTAAGTGCCGGTCACGGGACAAACTTTGGGTCGTGACAAAGTTGGTATCAGAGCGTAGGTTTTACCTTTCGGAGTGTAGGATGACCCTGGTATGATGGAGTAGGTAGCTGCAGCAGGGTACCGTAGCGTGTGTATGTTCCGCGGCATACTCACGACACGGTACTCCGCCTACACGACCTTAGGACTTATTGATTTAAATTTCTTCTTGAGTCTATGCATTCTTGCGATTCGATTTCCGTAACCTTATCGAATCCTATTGTTCCTTTCAGCCATTATGCCGCCAAAGACTACGAGGGCGCAGAGAGCGACCGCGAGGGCCGAGGTTCGAGTTGACTCGTCCGAGACGAGGACTGATCCGGGTAGTACATCGGTTGTGCCCGAGCAGGCTGTTCCTGCCGTGACAGATCAGATTGCTATGTTAGGGGCTGGTGTGCAGGAGATGCGCCAGACGATGGGATCCAGTATGCAGGAGATGCGCCAGATGATGGGATATCTAGTTGAGACACTTCGAGTGCAGCGACCAGAGGTTGTTCCACCCGTTGCAGAGACCGCGGTGGTACCCACAGAGCAGGCAGTTGCACCTGCAACTAGGTTATTAAAGTATCGCTGTCAGAGTTTATGAGGCTGAAGCCTCCGGTCTTCACAGGCACCGATGTGGCTGAGGACCCACAGTCTTTCATTGATAGGATGGCGCAGATATGTCGTTCACTTAGGTGCGCAGATGCGAGATGGGTTGAGTTCGCGAGCTTTCGCCTGGAAGGTCTTGCGCAGAAATGGTGTGAATCAGTCGAGAAGGGTAGA
The DNA here is from genome assembly GCA_030015575.1 of Agapanthus africanus. Taxonomy (NCBI): domain Eukaryota; kingdom Viridiplantae; phylum Streptophyta; class Magnoliopsida; order Asparagales; family Amaryllidaceae; genus Agapanthus; species Agapanthus africanus. Next base: position 348,231,863 of record JASDDO010000031.1, on the reverse strand, counting down.
GCAGCAGGTCTTCCTCCTATGACCTGGACAGAGTTCGTGGCGCTATTCCTTGCCCGCTTTCTTCCCCTGAGTGTCAGAGATGCTAGAGCACGCAGGTTCGAGTCCTTACGCCAGACTCCGGAGATGTCAGTGGCAGAGTATGATGTCCTGTTCACCGAGCTATCTGTTTATGCTCCGTACTTAGTGGCTACCGCGGAGATGCGAGTTAAGAGATTTGTCCGAGGCTTGCTCACACCACTGTTCCTTGCGATTAGAGCGCAGCACTACGAGACATATGCAGCAGCTGTAGATGCAGCCTTATTGGTAGAGGAGCGCCTTGCTGAGACTTCGGCAGTCCCAGAGCCAAAGAGAGTTCGTGCGGATACATCAGCGCAGAGACAGCCTTTTCGGCGTCGTGACAGGTACCTTGCAGGTGGCAGAGATTCGAGGCGAGGCCGATTGTTTAGCTCTTATCCCCAGGAGGGTCAGCGACCACCATCGGGATGTTACCGTTGCGGGAGATTTTATCATTGTGTGCGAGATTGTCCGGAGGTACCCCGGAGTGAGGCGGCAGCACCGCATGTTACATTACCACCTTCACCACCCCAGACGGCATTGAAGATAGTACCTACTGTTACTCCGCATCAGACGCATGCACCGAGAGGTCGTGGTCGTGGAGGATTTTTTCATAGAGGACGAGGTGACCGAGGCAGAGGGCAGCCAGCGGCCGGCAGGGGACAGTCAATCGCAGGTGGAGGACAGGCGCGAGTTTTTGCTTTGACGCATCAGGACGCGCAGGCGTCCAATGCGGCGGTCTCAAGTATCCTTCCAGTATGTTCTGTTGGTGCACACGTGTTATTCGATCCCGGATCCACGCACTCGTACGTATCCACACACTTTGTGCCGAGTTTGGGTAGAGAGTCCGATTCGCTTGACCAGCCGCTTGTTGTGACTACTCCTGTGGGAGAGTCGTTTGTTGCTAGGCACATGTTACGATCCTTTATCATCCGTATTGGCGAGAGAGAGTTGCCTGTCGATTTGATCCTTCTTGAAATGTTGGACTTCGACGTTCTTTTGGGCATGGATTGGTTAGCCACGTGCTATGCTTCCGTTGATTGCCGCGAGAAGACAGTTCGATTTTGTTTTCCCGGCGAGTCGGTTGTTGTTGTGATGGGGGACCGTGGTGTTACCCCTCACAGTGTGATTTCTTCTTTTCGCGCTGGACAGCTTTTGAGGAAGGGATGTCAGGGATTTCTCACCTATGTTTGCGATACTAGAGCTACAGAGGTTCCGGTGGATCATGTTCCGGTTGTTAGCGAGTTCCCTGATGTGTTCCCTGAAGAGCTTCCTGGGCTACCGCCCGAGCATGATATTTCTTTCTGTATTGATTTGGTTCCTGGAGCGGGGCCTATTTCTGTACCGCCTTATCGGATGGCCCCGGCGGAACTTAGAGAATTGAAGGGTCAGTTGCAAGATTTGCTGGATAAGGGACTTATTCGACCCAGTGTTTCTCCTTGGGGTGCTCCAGTCCTGTTCGTCAAGAAGAAGGATGGCAGTTTGCGTCTGTGTATTGACTACCGCCAGCTGAATAGGGTGACAGTGCGGAACATGTATCCTTTGCCACGCATCGACGATTTGTTCGACCAGCCTCAGGGGGCAGGATACTTTTCGAGGATCGATTTGTGATCAGGCTACCATCAGCTGTGGGTTCGACAGGAGGACATTTCTAGGACAGCTTTCCGCACGCGCTACGGCCATTATGAGTTTTTGGAGATGTCGTTCGGACTCACCAATGCGCCAGCAGCATTTATGGACTTGATGAACCGCATTTTCCGGCCGTATCTTGATCTGTTCATCATAGTGTTCATTGACGATATCTTGGTGTATTCTCGGAGTAGAGAAGAGCACGAGCAGCACCTGCGGATTACACTGCAGACCTTGAGGGAGCATCAGCTTTTCGCCAAATTCTCAAAGTGTGCTTTCTGGCTAGACAGCGTAGACTTCTTGGGGCACGTGATTACACTAGATGGTATATGTGTAGACCCGAGGAAAATCGAGGCAGTTCGGAGTTGGCCTAGACCCACGTCAGTGACGGAGGTTCGCAGCTTTCTAGGGCTCGCAGGCTATTACAGGTGATTCGTGCAGGACTTCTCTCGCATTGCTACACCTTTGACCGGGTTGACCCGGAAGGGAGTTCGCTTCGATTGGACGGAGGAGTGTGAGCACAGTTTCCAGCAGCTACGGGCTCTACTGACTACGACACCAGTGCTATCTTTGACTTCAGGATCAGGCGGATTTGTGGTCTACTGTGACGCTTCACGAGTGGGGCTAGGGTGCGTTTTGATGCAGCATGACAGAGTGATCGCGTATGCTTCGCGGCAATTAAAGAAACATGAACAGAATTACCCCACTCATGATCTGGAGATGGCTGCAGTGGTCTTTGCACTTAAGATCTGGTGACATTATCTGTATGGAGAGTCGTGCCAGATATTCACTGACTACAAGAGCTTAAATTATATATTCCAGCAGCGAGACCTGAACCTTAGACAGCGCCGATGGATGGAGTTAGTAAAGGACTACGATTGTGAGATCTTGTATCACCCGGGCAGGGCGAATGTAGTGGCGGATGCTTTGAGCATGAGGCCCGAGGGTAGTCTATCTAGTTTGAGCGCAGTGCAGAGGCAGTCGTCGGCAGATTGGCAGATCTTATGCGACAGCCAGGTACAGTTCGAGTTTATGCCGATCGGAGAACAGATTGCGCATGTTCGTGCATGCCCACAGTTGCTTGACCGTATACATGAGGCACAGCGCAGTGATGACCGCTGTTCAGAGATCAGGACACAGATAGGACAGGGTAGATTTTCCGAGTTCGGGATCAATGATCAGGGGATATTACGATTTGGGACTAGACTGTGCGTACCAGATGCTGAGGGATTGCGGCGCGAGATTCTTGAGGAGGCACATCGATCGGTATATAGTGTTCATCCCGGTTCCACCAAGATGTACCATGACTTGAGAGGTGTTTACTGGTGGGACAGAATGAAGAGAGACATCGCATATTTTGTGTCGAGATGCCTGACTTGTCAGCAAGTCAAGGCTGAGCACCAGAGGCCCGCGGGAGAACTACAGTCGTTACCCATTCCGGAGTGGAAATGGGAACAGATATCTATGGACTTCATTGTGGGTCTACCCAGGACTCGTCGAGGGTATGACTCCATCTGGATGATCGTGGATCATTTGACGAAAGTGGCTCACTTCCTACCAGTGAAGACGACTTTCGGATTTGCTCAGTATGCCCAGATTTACATTGACGAGATTGTACGACTGCACGGAGTTCCGACATTTATCGTGTCCGATAGAGGCACCCAGTTTACCAGCCGTCTATGGTAGAGGCTTCAGGAGACTTTGGGCACTCGCTTGAGTTTCAGCACAGCATTCCATCGACAGACCGACGGACAGTCAGAGCGGACTATTCAGACTCTCGAGGACATGCTCAGAGCATGCGTATTAGACTTCGGAGGTAGCTGGGATCATCATTTGCCTTTAGTAGAGTTCTCCTTCAACAACAGCTACCAGGAGACCATTCAGATGGCACCGTTTGAGGCTCTTTATGGGAGGAGATGCAGATCTCCCACCTGTTGGACGGAGCTCAGTGAGAGCAGTATCTTAGGGCCGCAGATTGTGGAGGAGACGACCGCGAAGATCCAGTTGATTCACGATAGGATGAGAGCAGCCCAGAGTAGGCAGAGATCTTATGCGGACCGTCGTCGGCGCAGACTTGAGTTTTCTGTTGGTGATCATGTTTTCTTGAGGGTCTCCCCAATAAAAGGCGTGATGAGGTTTGGGAAGAAGGGGAATCTTAGTCCCAGATATGTGGGCCCCTTCGAGATCCTCGAGCGTGTTAGTGCGGTTGCGTATCGATTAGCCCTTCCGCCCATTTTTCCAGACGTGCACCCCGTATTTCACGTTTTGATGCTCCGCAGATATCTTCATGATCCTTCGCATGCGATTCAGCACCCGACGATCCAGCTTGAGCGCGACCTTTCCTATGCAGAGCAGCCGGTGATGATCTTGGATCGACAAGTGAAGAAATTGAGGTCGAAAGATATACCGTCCGTCAAGGTACTTTGGCATGGCAAGAGCGGCGAGGAGGTCACTTGGGAGACCGAGAGAGAGATGAGGAAGAGGTATCCCCATCTTTTTGAAGGTGCGTATAGTTAGATTTCTAAATTCGGGGACCGAATTTCTTTAAGGGGGGTAGATTGTAACACTTTGAATTTCCGTTAGAATGTTTTTCGTGATAATTAGTAATTGTACGTGTTATTATATATGTGTAGATAGGATTATTAGTTATTTTAGTCGGGTTTACAAATTATATTTAGTCGTGTTAGCAAATTGGAAAATTTTCCTTTGTAGTGTACACTTGCACACTTAGCCATTTTTGTGACTTAGGGTTTTTGGTATAACATGTTAACCATTCTTTTGTTGCATGGTTCATTTTAATTCCCCACCCTTTAATCAAAACAAAACCCTTTTTATAATTCAAAATCCAATTAAACAATTGAGAGCATGGTGTTAGGTAAGAGGTTGACTTTTTTGACCCCATTTCCTTCTCTTCTCTCTCTATTCTCCTCACTTCAGAAAATTCTGGAGATTCCAGCAGAAAACCCTAGCTTTCCTTCATCTTTTCCTCACTTTTTCACTTCTCCTTGATTCCTACACAAAAACCCTACTCAAACCACTCATTTCCTTCACAAAACCATGGGAAAAGGGGCTTTTTGGGGTGTTTGAAGGCAAATCTGCACACTTTAGGGAAGAACTGGGACTTTTGGTGTTTTATAAGGTTTTTAGAAGGTATTAACTCATGTTAGCACTCCTTTTCCTTAAACTTGTAGTATTCTTTAGCAAAAATCTCTTTTTTGTGCATTTTTAGTGATATTAAAGGATATTTGTGATTCACATGTTAGATTAGGGTTTTGTTAGTTTGGTTATCTCTATTATGTGTTATTAGAGCTATTTTAGGCCAGGTTTGTTTCAGTTTGCACAGAAATACCATAAAGTTCCATTTTAGTGCAAAAGTGTGGATTTTAACTTGATTTAAGGCTCTGTAGGATCTGCTACTACCCGAGATGTTTCAGAGCAAAACTAGATATTACTGTAGTATGTGTGGGGGGTATAGAGTGCACACACCAAACCTGGGAGCCCACCCCCTACCCAGGCCACCGGAATATTCTTTTTGGCCGCAATTTGCGGCCAGATGAGTGAGTTGGGGTTTGGGACACAGGAGTCTGCTGTTGTTTGTAGTATTTTTGTATATATAGTTTTACAATATAATTTCTGTATCAAAATCTGGAGGTGAATACCTATTTTCCCGTATTTTAATCTTCGTGACACGCGTGATACGTGTGTATGTGTTTGGGTTTCTGCGTATCGCGACGCGTCGGAGTGGCTTCAGGCGCGTAATCACACGTTTTAGCGCATCGCGCACACACGCGCTTGGTTCACGACACGAGTTACTAGTTCGGCTTTAATGTCGTGTTTGTGTGACTTCAAGCTTATGTGTGATATATTGTGTAATTCTAGGTTCACGGGCGAGTACGGCGGACGCCGCGCAGAAGGGGAAATAAGTCGTTGGCTATACCTAGCGAGAGACTACGGTGAGTAGATTTAACATCTACGGGGATATCGCCCGTATGGCGTTCTACGTCAGGGCTGATGGGACCTTATAGCTACATTTACATACATTGACTGTTCATGGCTACTATTTAGTGCATACTGCATTCCCTGCTATATGGATATAAACTAGAATTGATAGAACACCGCACCATTACTAACGGTCCATGTTGCACGAGCACTATCCTGCATGTTACACACACACCGTTAGTAATTTCCATGACACTCAAACTGTAGAATTTCCATGATCATTATGCTGTAGCTCATCTTTTATGTGACTAGACATGATATTCATACTTGATGCACATATCACCTTACATTGACTTGCATATTGGTTTGGATTACATGTGATTTCTAGATTTGGGAACCGTGGCTATTTCAAATATGTAATCATTTAAAAACCCGGTTCCCTTGATATGATATTTCGGTGCGTCCACCATGTGTTTCCTCGGTGCTAGAGTGATATATGTGAACCCGAATCGAGGAGCTGGTTGAGGCCGATTACGGGTACATGGTGGACCCGGTATGGCACCCCGGGGCGAGAACGGTTTCGCTGTGTAGTAGACGGTGAGCCTGGCAAAGGGACTACTACCTACCAGTGATTGGTTGGACCTGACAGTTATCCGGAGGATACTGATCAGAGTCGATAGATGGATGCGGGATGATCCGTACTGCCGGGGCCGAGGGCCGATACAGCAGACGGAGCCCGTGGGATGACCCGGACTGACGGGGCCCGATGGATGAGGATTTGCGTGTCGATGCTGGACACGAGTACTTATGATATTTGGTTCCCGATGTTGGGCACTCGTGATTCTCTGAGATTTACAGGATTAGAGGGCCGATGAGAGTGCCGGCGCCTGAGCTATTTGGGGGATCTGGGTGCATTGATAGACACCGATTATATATTCCACGTTGACATTCCGTGTAGATGTTATATTGCCTATGCTCAGCATTTATTATTGTACCTCATCCTGTAGTTATATTACCTAATAGAGCATTTGCATGATTATTGCACATACTGGTTATCACGTATTGATATCATCTGTTGGCATATGCTAGAGTAGCGCAGTACGTGCATGCTCGCGATTACCTTTATATGTTATCTCTATTCACGAGTTGGAAACTCACCCCCGTTGTGCCACGGTGTTTGCAGGTTGCCCTTCGAAGTAGTCGCAGCAGGCTGCGTTTTGCATCTTTTGACACAGATACCCCCATAGTTGGTATACTTGCTCTTTTGCTGATAGGTGGGTTTTGTGCGGTATCTGTTTATCTTTCAGTTATGTACATTGTTGTATCTAGTATTCTCCATCTACCATGTATGTATTTGACTTAGAGACAGTGTGAGGACGATGATGTATATTATTTGTATTCTGGTGTCGAGCTCGTTGTGAGCCGACTGTACTTGCAGTTTATTCTATCTGTGATGTTCCCACTTGTGGATCTTGACCTTCGCTACGGCGTTGTATATTTCTATCTTGGTGTTTGTTTACTTAGATTTCTTAACATGTTAGTAAGTGTTTTCAATTAAAACTTAAAACATTCCATACTTTTACTGGTTTGATTTCTGGGTTTTCGGTTCACTTAGTCGCGTTACGCCTGTAGACGTTACGTGGTTAAGTGCCGGTCACGGGCCAAACTTTGGGTCGTGACAGATATTTATTCCGCAAAGTAACCCGATTCGACTAGTGAAAATCAATGCACCAACACAAACTGCCGTCTTTCTGTAAGTCGATGTTAGACACCTCATAAGATGCGGGGAGGCGGAATAGGTAAAAGAATCATTTTGTTTAAAGTAACATCGACTAACATTAGGGATCTTTGACAAACTCTAACTAACAACTACCTAGAAGTGATTAACTACTATGATAGATGATTATACCTAACGATACAACACCTTCTTGTTCTTGTTGATCACCTCCTCGTCGGCCTCCTCGATATGATAGAAGATCCACCCGAGAGTTCCTTCTCCAAGATTTAACCTCTCACTTGAGGTAACTAGGTTGCTATGATTGCTAATCAAGGTAACCTAGAGGATATAGAGATGGATTATGGATCTATTAGTCTTGCTAACCCTTGGGATCTCAACACATGAGAGGATTAGGGTTAGGTTTTTGAAGAGAGAGAGCTTGAGGAGAGAGAAAGTGTTTGTAATAATGAATTGAAAATATAACTCATTATGTATATAATGAAGCATAATAATTATCAAATAAATCATATAGATAATTACAACCATGCTTCACTTAATACAAATGAATGAATCGTCTCATGAGTCATTAAACAATAAATGCTTCATTAACTCATTTGGATGAATCACTTCATGAGTCACAAATTCAATTAATGCAAATTACACCTAAGCTCTCCACCTCACCTATCTTCTAGAAGCTTCTCGACTAATTACGAGAATGCCCCTCCCATCCGTAAAAACACGGAAATACTGAGACTGTATAAATCCAATAATCCAATACTAAAATCTGGCTTAAACTAAAGCCCGCTAGTATAAACTGTCCGAACATCGTATGTGCATAAATGCACGTATGTGTCTGAACCCTGTCGTAAAACCATACGACCTCTTTATCGTTTCGTCTGAAGCAGGGAAACGCTCTGTGTAGGACTCTAAAGACTCGATACTACGCTGGCAGTGGGTTTAACTACAGGCCGCAAGGGGTACTAGCTGTACGTAACGGTCCCCACGTAGATGTCGATAAGAAGGCCAATGAGGAAACCCATCCGAACTCCTACTGAGCCTAATGTGACAATCTCCGTACAGTCCGGTCTGTTCGTCTAGGACTATCGCATATCGGGCCAAGGGGGCGGCAAGCGTCAGTCCCCTAAAAGCGTTATAAGTCGTTTCAGAGTGAAGCCCATTACACCTTGAGAAGCTACTGGAAATCCTACCTGTAAATCTCGTTTTCCCTGGCCAGGGACTTTGCGTAATGGCCCTCCAAACACAGCGCGATATCAACTCCCAATACCGGGAGAGACGAATCCTATCTAACCGCCACTGCCTCCAATTGCTTCGGGACTGCACCCAACTGCTACATGTTTGCACGACTCCTTTGAGCCGTGGTAGGATAGCAATCTAAGAACAGTGGGAACACACTCGAGACGAAGCAGCAGTGTCAAGTCTGTGGACTATGCTGTGCTCATGTCACCTGGAAACTGTTAACTGACGATGGGTATAATTCCAACCAACAGTTCCCTGCGAGTCCTGTCCGGTGTACCCGTAACCCAACGAGCACCTGTATACTATCTCCAGTACAACGTACTAATGGCTGTGGGACAGACCATCTCCCCAACTGGGATGAGAAGCGCACACACTAGTCTACTCTGGAGTATCGATGTCCTGTCTCGATAATCCTACGACTAGGGACCTGAAAAAGGATGTGCTTGTAGACTACCCAGCCTCCACTAGTGTGAATGCCATCACAACGCTGGTAGTCAAGAAAGATCCTATGGGCTCTATCAATATGAATTCGCGATATGCTAAAATAAACATATACACATATTAAGATAGATCTAAACCAAGTAGCATACTACTATGTTGAGCGAGACTATTAATATAACTGCGAATATCCCAAGCTTCCACTAAGTAATATACAAACTAGTATGATACAATAATGGCCCCTAGGGCATATACACTAACAATCCCCCACTTGCACTAAGGCCATGAATTGGCGTATCGAAGACCTATTATCTCGAATAGCCTCTCGAAATGTGTCTGAAGTAGGGCCTTTGTGAATGGATCTGCAGTGTTCTCCTCTGTAGAAACTCTCCGGACCTCGATCTCCTGGCGATCAATGATCTCCCTGATCAGGTGGTACCGCCTTAAGATGTGTCTGGACTTCTGAAGCTATAGCGCCGTTGTTGTCACAATACAGCAGTATTGGATCAACAATGGTAGGAACCACCTGAAGTTCTGTTAGGAACTTCTTCATCCAGACTGCTTCTTTTGCGGCATCGCAAGCAGCGATATACTCCGCTTCCATCGTCGAGTCAGCAACGGTATCCTGCTTGGAACTCTTCCAGCACACCGCCCCTCCATTGAGGGTAAAGACATAACCTGTCATGGACTTGGAGTCATCCTTGTCACTCTGGAAGCTGGAGTCAGCAAAAGCCTCGATCTGGAGGTCTTTTGCGCCGTAAACCAAGAACATATCCTTAGTCCTTCTCAGGTACTTGAGAATGTTCTTTACTGCTATCCAGTGCTTCTCCCCTGGGTCTGACTGATACCGGCTTACCACGCTTAGTGCGTAAGATACATCAGGTCTGGTGCACAACATCGCATACATTATAGAGCCTACCGCAGAAGCGTAGGGTATAACTGACATGCGTTCCATTTCCAAATCAGTCTTGGGAGACATCTCTTTGGATAGGGTGATTCCGTGACAAGCCGGTAAATTACTGCGCTAAGAATCTTCCATACTGAATCTTTTCAGTATAGTGTTGATATACCTGGACTGCGAAAGTCCCAACATCCTCTTAGATCTATCACGACAGATCTGGATCCCCAGTATGTAAGAGGCATCACCCAGGTCTTTCATGGAGGACCAGTGTGACAAGAATCCTTTGACAGATTGTAGCATATGAATGTCATTTTCTATCAAGAGAATGTCATCCACGTACAGGACGAGGAATACGACAGTTCGTGCTACAATTTTACTATATATTCATGGTTCATCTGGATTTTTGATAAAGTCATATTCTTTGACCGTTTCATCAAAAAAGATGTTCCAACTCCGCGATGCCTGCTTTAGTCCATAAATGGACTTAAGCAACTTGCACACTTTCCCGCTTCTCCCACTCTGATTGAAACCTTCTGGCTGATCCATATAGACGCATTCTTCCAAATTACCATTTAGAAAAGCCGTCTTTACGTCCATCTTCCAGATCTCATAATCATGGAAGGCATCAATGGCAAGAAGGATCCGAATGGATTTGAGCATAGCCACTGGAGAAAAATTTTCGTCATAGTCCAAACCAGGTCATTGACGAAAAGCCTTTGCAACAAGTCTAGCCTTATAGGTTTCCACCTGTCCATCTACACCAATCTTCTTCTTGAAGATCCACTTGCATCCTATGGGTTTTACCCCATCTGGAGCAAAGTCCAAAGTCCATACTTTGTTGGTGTACATGGACTCCATCTCGGTCCGCATTGCATCCAGCCATCTTACTGAGTCGCCGCTCTGGATGTCCTGCTGGAAGCTAATAGGTTCATCATTATCAACAACGCAATCCTCTCTATCCCCGTCTATGAGAAAACCGTAGTATCTCTCAGGCGGATGAGACGGCCTACTACTCCTGCGGAGGGGTGAAGGAATGTCCTGTTCTTCTGGAACTTCTGGTTCTACCAAACTTTCAGTAGTAGTTTGTGGTTCTGGAATTTCTTCCAGTTCTATTGCGCTCCCACTTGTTTCCTTTTCTAAAAACTGTTGTTCTAAAAAATGGGCATTACGAGAAACAAAAACCTTTTGTTCCTATGCGTAATAGAAAAGATACCCCTTGGAGTTCTTTGGATATCCCACAAACTTACACTGTATTGAGCGTGCCTCGAGTTTGTCCGCATCCTGCTTTTTAACAAAAGCTGGACATCCCTATATCTTCAGATACTGAAGATAGGGTTTCATCCCACACCACATCTGATATGGTGTGGTAGGCACAGTCTTGGTAGGAACCCTGTTCAGAAGATATGCAGCTGATTTTAGTGCATAACCCCAGAAAGATCGCGGTAACTCAGCATTACTCATCAAGGAACGTACCATATCCAATAGGGTTCGGTTCCGTCTCTCCGATACACCGTTAAGTTGTGGAGTGTATGGAGGAGTAAGCTGAGAGAGAATTCCATTCTCTTTTAGGTAACTCAGGAACTCGGCACTTAATTATTCACCACCTCGATCAGATCTCAGTGTCTTGATACTTTTGCCGATTTGATTTTCTACTTCATTCTTATATTCTCGGAATTTCTCAAAGGCCTCGGATTTATGTTTCATCAAGAAAATGAATCCATACCTAGAGAAATCATCAGTAAAAGTAATGAAATATGAAAAACCGCCTCTTGCATGTGTAGACATTGGACCATATACTTCGCTGTGTATGAGTCTTAAGAGCTCGGTCGCTCTTACTCCATGTCCGGTGAATGGAGCCTTTGTCATCATTCCTTTGAGACATGATTGACAAGTGGCATAAGATTGATATTCGAACGGATCCAAATATCCTTCTCTATGTAACTTAGTTAACCTTGTCTCATTGATGTGACCTAGTCTACAATGCCATAAGAAAGCCTTATTTATATCTGGAGACTTTCTCTTTAGTTTGTTCTCGACATTGAAAATATGCAATTGGTTTAACACGTATATACCGTTAACTAGTGTACCGGACCCAATCAAACCATGATTAAGGTGGATGTTAACAACATCGCTTACAAACATGAAATCATAACCATCATTTGATAACAACGATACTGATATGATATTACACGTTAAACTAGGTACACAAAAACGGTTGCGCAAAACCAAAATATGTCCAATCGTCAATCCAAGGTGATAATCCCCTACAGACACAGCACCCACGCTAGCTTCGTTAGCAACCTGAAGGGTCATATCACCAACCTTGAGCACTGTACGGTTTCTCAGTGCCTGCAATGAATTGCATATATAAGATCGTGATCCGGTATCAAATACCCAGGAAGTACAGTTGATTGACAGACAATTTTCAATTACAAACACACCTGAAGCCGAAGCCACAACATTCCTCGGGTCCTGGTTCTTGGCAATCCAAGCTTTGCAATCTTTCTTCCAATGGCCTTTCCTATGACAGTGGAAGCACTTCTCCTTTACCAGTACTGGCACCGCAACCTTTGCCTTTCCCTTAACTCCCACCTTACCAACACCACCTCTTAGTTTGATAGCGGCCTTCTTCTTCCTTCCTTTGGCCCTTGCCATAGACGTGGAAGAGGAAGCACCATGAACAAACATAGCGGATGTTTCCCTTTCTTTCTGCAAGGTGCCCTCTGCACTCCTCAACATGTTAAGGAGTTCTGGAAGCTCAACATCCTTACCTTGAATGTTGAAATTCAAGATAAATTGGGCATAGGTGGAAGGAATGGACTGAAGAACCAAGTCTGTATATAGCTCGTTCTCTAATGTTTTCCCTAGGTCTGCGAGCTCTTCAATATAACCAATCATCTTAAGGGCATGTTCTCCTACAGATGATCCGACGGCCATCCTCGACTGAAATAAGTTCTTCGAGGTCTCGTATCTAGCTATACGAGATTGCTCTCCATACAGTTCTTTGGTGTGGAGAAATATGGATTCAAGATCCATATTCTCGTGCTTCCTCTGATGTTCATTATTCATAGAGGCAAGCACGATGCATTTGGCCTTCGCGTAGTCAATCTCCCAGGTCTTGTGGATTTCCTTATCCACGATACTGGATTCTGGACCAGGGACAGCAGGTGCCTTAGTAGTAAGGACATACCCCAATTTGACATAAGTAATTGCTATCTTGACATTCCGGAACCAGTATTTATAGTTTGGCCCTGACAAAATATTTTTATCTAATAGTAACTTAAGGCCTGTCATGTTCTGGGTCGCTGCGATTAGGAGAGAAAGAGGAAACACTTTAGCATGATGCTCTTGCAAGTTTAGAGTGGTTTTTAGTTTATCTAAACAGGATGGCTCCCACTGTTTCTCGAATCCTTCCTCAAACCAAAAAAGAAGAACTAGTCAGGACTATTCTCACCGTACAATACTTGCTTACCCGTTTAGCTAGGCCGGTGTCGGTACTTCGAGGAAGGTTTTACGACTCTTTCGCGAAGTTCCTTAATTAAATAACCTCTTTTCTCTGGGTCGTAGCCCCGCTGACACCTTTCTCGACACCTACTTGGTTTGTAGCATTGATCGTTAAGTGACGAATCTCCTTATGAGTAGCGGATTCTCACAGTAGGATCGGGATCCAAATATCATCGTGTGATAAAGCTGAAGGAATCCTACCAAAATTATCACACTCTAAATGGTATGCAACTCTTAGCAAATTTCAGTATCTTTAGAAATTCCCGATGTGGATTTTTGCCCCATGCTCTTATGACCTTGGCGTTGGACAAAATGTCATAAGTCATATGTCAAGTTCTACCCATCATTATCTTGTTAATTTAAACCCACCCATACATACCCCTGACGTTGGCCAAATGATAGTACGACTGCCCCAAACCAACTCATCTATCTATGCAACAAATGAATACCCAGCAGCTACCAAACACTATGCCTTGGCGTTGGTCAAAATAAATAGCTTGAATACTACTGAATACCCAAATGAAATGACGGAGGGCTACGAATGGTTTTGGCGAAACCGTGAACGTAGTGAACTTGATATGATCGAAGGAACCTGATAGCTTTTTAAAAGGAGTGGTTTAAGCTCCGCAATTTAAAAAAATCTTCTATTTTAAGATAACCGAGTGGTTTCTTTTAAACTGTTCCAACGATTCAACTTTGGTTTATTTTCTTCGCATTAATATAATGCGTCCAATCAATTAACCTATCATTGCAGAAAACAACGAAAATACAACGTCCTCTTATGCCATCCGCATTCGCCACTGGGCCCCGTTAGGTTACTTAACTAACGACAGAGCGGGGGCTGGGCTAGCGTGGGTGTAAAACATAAGTGATGCCTAATAGATTTCATATATAGATATTGTGCATTCGTCAGACGCAATAATAGGCATTCCAGATTAAAGATGAACATATTGGATTTTCTACGAATCCGCATTCCTTTTGAGCCTGCCAAGAAAGATGGATTACACAGTCGCGATGAATAGCCAAAACCCCACCCTAGATCCCTACGGGTATGGCAAACTACCCGCCAAGTACCCGAAGTGATGCGGTTTTCCTCAACGACGTAAGTAGGCCACTAAGCACTTCAAAGTACCGGTAGTTTGTGCACCCCACCTTGGGTCTATCCTAGGAGCGGAAAACAGTAAATGAAATAATACAACGGTGGCTACAACCTCAACCCGGATGTGCCCCGCAAAAGAATATTACAACAAATTACAATTTACATTTGAATGAAAGAAACACTCGTCTCACATCCCCGACTATCCATTCACGACAATCTAACAAGTCCACATTCACAAACCAGTAAAAACCATTACAGAAATGTGCAACCCCCTGCTAACCGATATACTATCAGTTAGGGGAGGTTTACGAACACATTAAACACAACACATATATAATCTAGTTAGCCAAACATCTTAGAATTTCAATCAAGCAACACTAATGAATCTACTCCAAACAATTCTCTATGCACATAAAACCTTAGCAGAAACAAATAATCCCAGAAAACACAACATCAACACAGAAGAATAACTGAGCAAATTTGGGTTGACTCGGTGTCAACTCGGCCGCGGATCCGCGGCGGATCGCTTGGATCGGCGGCGGTTCCGCGGCGGTTTAGACGATTCATGATCCCAAATTTCTTCACAATTCTTAAAAATCCCTGCTTGTATTTTTAATGGTCCCTGAAAAATTTTTAAACCCCGTTTTAAAATCGGCAGAAACTATGTGAAAATGATGTTTTTTCGGGTTCGTTTTGCGATCGAATTTCTAACGACTTTGCTAACATGTTAGTTATAGTTTAGCTAGGCTCTGATACCACGGTAAGTCGACGTTAGACACCCCAAAAGATACGTGGAGACGGAATAGGTAAAACAATCATTTTGTTTAAAGTAACATCGACTAACATTACGGATCTTTGCCAAACCCTAACTAACAACTATCTAGAAGTGATTAACTATTATGATAGATGATTATACCTAACGATACAAGTCCTTCTTGTTCTTGTTGATCACCTCCTCGTCGGCCTCCTCGATGTGATAGAAGATCCACCCGAGAGTTCCTTCTCCAAGATTTAACCTCTCACTTGAGGTAACTAGGTGGCTATGATTGCTAATCAAGGTAACCTTGAGGATATAGAGATGGATTATGGATCTATTATTCTTGTTAACCCTTGGGATCTTAACACATGAGAGGATTAGGGTTAGGTTTTTGAAGAAAGAGAGAAAGTGTTTGTAATAATGAATTGAAAATATAACTCATTATGTATATAATGAAGCATAATAATTATCAAATAAATCATATAGATAATTACAACCATGCTTCATTTAATACAAATGAATGAATCATCTCATGAGTCATTAAGCAATAAATGCTTCATTAACTCATTTGGATGATTCACTTCATGAGTCACAACTTCAATTAATGCAAATTACACCTAAGCTCTCCACCTCACCTATCTTCTAGAAGCTTCTCGACTAATTACGAGAATGCCCCTCCCATCCGTAAAAACACGAAAATACTGAGACTGTATAAATCCAATAATCCAATACTAGAATCTGGCTTAAACTAAACCCCGCTAGTATAAACTGTCCGAACATCATATGTGCATAAATGCGCGTATGTGTCCGAACCCTGTCGTAAAACCATACGACCTCTATATCGTTTCGCCTGAAGCAGGGAAACTCTCTGTGTGGGACTCTAAAGACTCGATACTACGCTGGCAGTAGGTTTAACCACAGGCCGCAAGCGGTACTAGCTGTACATAACGGTCCCCAGGTAGATTTCGATAAGAAGGCCGATGAGGAAACCCATCCGAACTCCTACTGAGCCTGATGTGACAATCTCCGTACAGTCCGGTCAGTTCTAGGAATATCGCATATCGGGCCTTGGGGGCAGCAAGCGTCAGTCCCCTAAAAGCGGTATAAGTCGTGTCGAAGTGAAGCCCATTACACCTTGAGAAGCTACTGGAAATCCTACCAGTAAATCTCGTTTTCCCTGGCCAGGGACTTTGCATAATGGCTCTCTAAACACAGCGCGATATCAACTCCCAATACCAAGAGAGACGAATCCTATCTAACCGCCATTGCCTCCAAGTGCTTCGGGACTGCACCCAACCGCTACCTGTTTGCATGACTCCTTTGAACCGTGGTAGGGTAGCAATCTAAGAACAGTGGGAACACAATCGAGACGAAGCAGCAGTGTCAAGTCTGCGGACTATGCTGTACTCATGTCACCTGGGAACTGTTAACACACGACGGGTATAATACAACCCAACAGTTCCCTGCGAGTCCTGTCCGGTGTACCCGTAACCCAACGAGCACCTATATACTATCTCCAGTACAACGTACTAATGGCTGTGGGACAGACCATCTCCCCAACTGGGATGAGAAGCGTACACACTAGTCTACTCTGGAGTATCGATGCCCTGTCTCGTTAATCCTATGACTAGGGACCTGAAAAAGGATGTGCTTGTAGACTACCCAGCCCCTACTAATGTGACTGCCATCACAACGCTGGTAGTCAAGCAAGATCCTATGGGCTCTATCAATATGTATTCGTGATATGCTAAAAGAAACATATACACATATTAAGATAGATCTAAACCAAGTAGCATACTACTATGTTGAGCGGGACTGTTAATATAACTGTGAATATCCCAAGCATCCATTAAGTAATATACAAACTACTATGATACAATAATGGCCCCTAAGGCATATACACTAACACTTTCTTCTTGACGAACAGGACAGGAGCTCCCCAAGGTGACGTACTCGGACGAACAAGCCCTTATCCAACAAATCTTCCAACTGATCCTTCAAATCTTTACGCTCCGCCTGGTCCATCCGATATGGAGGTATAGAAAAATGCTCCGTGCCAGAAATCAAGTCAAACAAGAACTCAATATCACGCTATGGCGAAAAACCAAGCAACTCGTCAGGAAAACATCTGGAAACTCTCACCCAATTGGGACCTGATCCAATGGGACCTCTGCGGCTCTAACACTAAAAACAAATGCCAAGAATCCCTGACATCCTTTCCTTAAACGCTGACTAGCGCGAAGAGAAGAAATCAAACTGGTAAGGGTGGTGCTACAGTCTTCTAAATAACAAGAACTGGCTAACCCGGAAAGCTAAATCTGACTGCCTCTTCATGGTAGTCCACGGATGCATAACACGTGGCGAACCAATCCATGCCCAGAAGAACTTCGAAGTCAAACATATCGAGAAGAATCAAATTGACAGATGGATCCGTATCTCTGATACGAACAAAACAAATATGAATGAGAAACACATAGAGGTACAAAAGGCTAGCCTGTGTAAGAAATCACAACAAGCGGCTGATTTAGCAAGGACTTCTATCGGCTAGACTTCGATACAAATTATGTGGATACCATTTCAAACGACACCAAAAAGAAATACGCATCGGAAGAAAACACCGAAAGAATACATGTCACAACAGCGTCTATCTAATCGCCTCTGAGCTGGCATACCGGTACGAATCCCCTTCGGTTCAAAAACGACAGAAGTCTCAGAAATGCGCTCCTCCAACAGTAAGGTTGCGTTCATAGTAGCGACATAAGTGTCAAAAGGTTAGGCACCAATAGCAAGAAATTACTGCGTGTCTAGTCCCCGCACGACACTCTTTATGTGTTTCTCTTTAGTGTCCACCGTGTAAGGAGCATATCGGACCACTAAGCAAACTGAATGTCGTACTTGGACACTGTCATCCCAGGAGTCTTTCTCAAAGACTCGAAACTAAGAGCTTGAGCATCTCGAATGCTCTCCGGAAGGAAACGAGCAAGAAATACAGCTGTGAACTCCTCCCAAGTAATAGGAAGTAGGTCTGCAGCTCGGCCTCTCCCAATTGACTCGCACCACGTCTGAGCAACACCTCTCAAGACGAAAACTCCCAAGCCCAATCCAGATCTCGTCAGAACATCTCTGTGAACGACAAATCCTAATCATCCTGTCGAGGATTTTCTATGGATCTTTCACAGCATCTGTTCCTGTAAAAACTAGAGGCTTCAGCCTTAAAAACTCCTATAAGGATACGTAAATAATCTCGATAATAACAGAAACAGCTGCATGAGAAGCAGGTACAATCACAGTCCCCGCAGTAGGATGGAAATCATCGGCTCTCAAAGCTTGGTTAATCTCAACTAACAATCCAACCATCTGTCACTAGTCCTAAATACTCGACTCCGGCCTAGCTATCCGTCCAAGAGAAGGCAGATCACTCTGTCCCTGAGGGGTAGGCGTACCGTCCAGAACAGTCCTCGTCTCAAATGAGCCTTGTAACAACCCTAATTTTCCTATACAAAATTTTTTCAAATATTTTTTCAAAAATCCACAAAGGGGTATTTTAGCATGAGCACAAGATATAGGTAATTATTTTGTTTTTAATTACAAGCTACAAGAATATAATAACTCAATTTTTAGTGTACAAGAATTTACTTTAAATTTAATGTATACTAGGAGTATTTATTCTTGCTGCTATCAGTTTAAGTAATTAAATACCACAATAATTACAAGAAGGAGCTTGTAGCTCATTGGTAATACCTTGCACTGCTGAACCAAGCCATCAGAGTTCGAATCCCATACCCCACATTATTTTTAATATTGATTTTTTAAAAAACCTTTAGAATACCAAGAGTTTACACGTGCATATCTCACAAAAACCCCACTACACCCAAAGATGTAACACTTGCAGAGGGTAGATGAACCGTCGGGGGAGATCCAGGTCACCGGACTCGGTCGGGAATCGGCCAACTCGGCCTTGACTCGGCCGACTCAGTGATCCGACCGAGTCACGGCCGAGTCACCCCCGATTCTGCCGATTCCGGCGAGGGTCACAACATGAAAGTTGTGTCTTTTGGTATTCCCTACGCACCTGCAAAGTTTCAGCCTCATACCACTTCCAGAGATCTTTAAAACCCCCAATTACTCCACTTTTAATACATTTTTATTACATTTTATCATATTTTTATTTTTAACTTTTCATCTACCCTAACCCTAGCCTAACCCTATAAATACCAACCCTACACACTACCCTCTCACCCCCCAAAATCTTGAGCCACTCTCTCAAAAGTTTCCACAAGAAGTGTGCTTCGAAATCGAGTTCCCGGCGAAGCTCTGACGGAATTCCGACGACGCGTTTTGGAGCAACCAGCGACGTAATCACCCCTCGGCCTTCCTCCCTAATTCTCTTTACTCTTTAGAAGAGTTTAAACCTGTAAGTCCCAACCTTCTATCTCTCTTTTCTATAATTGTAAAATACGACTTTTTGGAACCCGACGGAAATCGGACAAACCGATTCCCGATCCGGTTTTTCTTAAAAATTCCACCTGTCGCCTAATACATATTATCAACCCTATTGCATGTTGACTATTAATCACCCTTAAATCAAATTTAATCACACTTTTCTACATGAAATGATAAGTTCTTTACAAAACCGTATTTCTTGCATAAAAATACCATCAAGTTCAATTTTAATGTTCTAAATAGATCCCTCACTCTTAATCATGTTTATTTTGATAACAAAACTTGTTTCATTCAATTTGGATGAAATTTCACACATGAAATGATAACGTTTATGAATACTGTATTCTTGCACCTTAATACCCTTAAATTTAACATTGCTTATTTCACCTTGAAACTTCACCAAAACGTAATATAAGTCACGGGGTAATGACCTACCCTTACACACACTCATTATAACCCTAATTGATAAATAACAAAAAAAAATAAATACAGAATACGATATTATAGGATTTTTTCACTAAAATACCATAACCTTTATAACTTTTAGTTTAATCTTTAAATTGTAAACTTTTCTAAATAAAACTTATATAAAATGAAAGCACGATTGGTCATGGACGTCGATCGTTTATCTAAACTGTCTCGTGTGACTAGGCAAGTGTGTCTAAGGCTAGTGGTTTTTAATTAGGCCCACGAAGTGGTTCCTTCCCACTTACCTGGCACTTACCTGGCTGCATTCGACGGTGAAGAGGCGATTTGAGGCTTCTAATGACTCATCGTTTAGACCATAGATTATAGGTTAGATGGCCTAGGAAACCCTAACAACTAAAATATGGAGAACTATATACTTTTACAAATAAATACCCTATATTTAGAAAATCTTTTCCCTAAATTAAAAGTATTTATAAAAACCTGAGCAAAGTGCCATTACAACCCATCTTTGGAGAACCTGTTAGGAATACCACGGTTCATCGTGCACCCACAGGCTAGTAGTGCGAGATTCAGACCTCCGCAAGGAGCATTCGGTCTCGAAAGGTTTTTAAAATACGATATTTAAGGAAAGTGATATTATTTTTGTAAATAAAATATTCATTTAAAAATCATTCATGTGTTTTATTATATATAATTATCACTTAAACACCTATTTTGTTATAATATAAAATTTCCACTTTTTCCTGAAATTCAAAGATTAAAAGTTACATTAAAATACCCTGAATTTCAAATAATCAATTAATAATTTTATTAGGATATATTCACTAGAAAAACATAAATAAAATACATACTCATTATAACTATAAAGATGAATAACAAATACTTGAGGTGTATTTTGCAAACTATACAATATTACTTTTTACAATAAACCCCCTCAAGTTTTATAAATTACAATAAGGCCCCTAACAAATAAAGAACTACAAATTATCTTTCTTTTAGTCTGACTCGGGTTAGAGTCTGACTAATTCTGACTTGAATATAATTCAAGTCAATCTATAATTCAATTATATTCCAATACAACTTGAATACATGAATCCCAGAATCCAGTTAACAATCTGTTTGAATGAACCGAACCATGGATATTCCTTTTACATGATTTCCAGTATTCCATTTACATGACTATACGGTTATAGCCGTTTCCTGATATCATGGTTTCGGTCAGTCAGTTAATCACTCATACAACCAACACAATTTACAAGATAACAATACAAACAAGACATCGCGGGGTTTAAGGGGTAGACTGGTACGGAATATGTTAAAGGTGGCACGAGGTGGTCACTTAAGACATAATTACATCCATGCCGTTGTTCCGTGGTATTATCGACGGAGCCTTGTACTACAGGTTACCAAAGTCCCCGGTGTAAGTGGGACTCCCCTCGTATACACTGGCATCTTCTGTACCAGGCTACAAACAACAGCGTTAATACAACATTACAATACAACATTAAAAGCTACACTCTCCCTCTCTTACTCTCTGTCTATTTCTCTTTTATCTTTGGGACTTACCAAGCGACCTGTTCGCTGACGACATTCTGTTTCTCTCTTCTTTGAATGTCGTCAGGTGATTTGGACCCGGCAGAGATTGAGCCATCACAAGAAGACTTGGAACAGTTTACTGAAGACCCTGCACTGTAGTTTCATTGTACACTTTTCCTTTCTGTACTTTTCATTTCCTGTTATGCCACTGTTTAGGCATCTTTATTTCAGTTGCATTTCCTTTCATGTATTGTACAAAGAATGTTAATAAATAAAAGTTGCTGTCCTTTTTATACTCTTGTCTCTTGTGTAATATTTTATATTGCTTAGTTACGCTTAGCGTATGTATTTCTGAGTACATACGTAGCGGGCCTCGTCGCGTCCACTTCGCCGTACACTGGGAAGCGGGGCGTGACAGGTTTTGTTGGTGGCCCATGCAGGTCAGAGCTGTATGAATCCCTGTCATGCAGTTCTGGTCTGCGTGAACAACCTAAGCAATATAACACAAGAACCAGCAACTAAAACATTCTTTACAATTCATGTTCCTTGAATCTTGCAATTTCATCTTCCTTGAATCTTATCATTTCATGTACTTGAATCTGTCCTAACCCAAATTTTTCTTCAGGGTTATGGATTCCCCAAACAACACCAGCACCAACGTCAACAACACACCCTCAGCACTACCTCTCACACCGGCTGTTCCTACACCACCCACTGAGCAAACAATGCTATTTGAGGCGATCCGCAGCCTTCTCGAGGGACAGCAACAACTTCTGAACCGTTCTGAGACTGATGCTCCGGGAGTGAAACAATTCAGGGCTTTACATCCGAAGCAGTTCTCAGGAAAAGGGAGCCCACTGGAAGCTGAGGAATGGGCTCAAAGTATCGAGGATGATCTGGCCGCAGCACAAGTGCCAGACGTCGCTTGGGTCCGTGTAGCGAAACTACAACTCACGGACAACGCTCGCAACTGGTGGAAGGCGGAAGAAAGCCGTCTTGTGCAGCCTATTGAATGGAAGACTTTTCGCGAGAAGTTCGACGCGAAATACTTTCCAGCGACTGCCAGGTTTGCAATGGAGCAACAATTCATTCATCTACAACAAGGATCGATGTGGGACAAATCAGTAGATGAATACGACGCTGAATTCACCATGTTAAGCCGATTCGCAGCACACTTGATACCGACGGACGATATCAGAGCCCGTCGCTTTCAACAAGGACTGGACACGGAGATTCAGGCTGCCCTAGCCACGGGAAAATTTCTGACTCATGAAGATGCTTTGGAAGCTGCCCGCAGCTATGAAGCAGTGATAAAGGCAAGGGGCAGACCTCAGTCTGCAGGAGTGAAACGTCCTGCCACTCAGATGGCAGGAGGGGCCTCTTCAAGGCCAGCTGTTGAACTCAGAAGACTGGAAGAAGTTAAGGATCGGTCAAGACCCGATTTTTGCTTTTATTGCAAGAGGGAAGGTCACTTGTGGAAGGACTGTAGACGCGCAAAAGGCCTATGTTTGGTTTGTGGCGCGTCCAATCACGGAATTGGAAACTGTCCTTATAGACGCAACTCAGCACACACACCCGCCAACTACCCGCAGCAGCCAGCTATCCAAGCTCCTGCAACTCGTCCTGCACTCCCAGCACCACCTCCACGTAGATTTCCTGCTCAGCCAAATCGTCAATTCCATCAGGCACTGAGAAATATGCCTCGAGTACAGGGGAATATGCCTCCAGCTAGGAGGAACGTGCCACGGCGACAGGCTTTCACCTTAACAGCCATAGAACCTGAAACTGTGAACCAAGGTAACCCAGGTAACCTCCTCACCACTTTGACTAAAACTTCTTTACAACCTTTAATTTTGACACCAAACTGTTACACTTTCCTTTTACAAATTTCGAGGACGAAATTTTTATAAGGAGGGTAGAATGTAACAACCCTAATTTTCCTATACAAAATTTTTTCAAATATTTTTTCAAAAATCCACAAAGGGGTATTTTAGCATGAGCACAAGATATAGGTAATTATTTTGTTTTTAATTACAAGCTACAAGAATATAATAACTCAATTTTTAGTGTACAAGAATTTACTTTAAATTTAATGTATACTAGGAGTATTTATTCTTGCTGCTATCAGTTTAAGTAATTAAATACCACAATAATTACAAGAAGGAGCTTGTAGCTCATTGGTAATACCTTGCACTGCTGAACCAAGCCATCAGAGTTCGAATCCCATACCCCACATTATTTTTAATATTGATTTTTTAAAAAACCTTTAGAATACCAAGAGTTTACACGTGCATATCTCACAAAAACCCCACTACACCCAAAGATGTAACACTTGCAGAGGGTAGATGAACCGTCGGGGGAGATCCAGGTCACCGGACTCGGTCGGGAATCGGCCAACTCGGCCTTGACTCGGCCGACTCAGTGATCCGACCGAGTCACGGCCGAGTCACCCCCGATTCGGCCGATTCCGGCGAGGGTCACAACATGAAAGTTGTGTCTTTTGATATTCCCTACGCACCTGCAAAGTTTCAGCCTCATACCACTTCCAGAGCTCTTTAAAACCCCCAATTACTCCACTTTTAATACATTTTTATTACATTTTACCATATTTTTATTTTTAACTTTTCATCTACCCTAACCCTAGCCTAACCCTATAAATACCAACCCTACACACTACCCTCTCACCCCCCAAAATCTTGAGCCACTCTCTCAAAAGTTTCCACAAGAAGTGTGCTTCGAAATCGAGTTCCCGGCGAAGCTCTGACGGAATTCCGACGACGCGTTTTGGAGCAACCGGCGACGTAATCACCCCTCGGCCTTCCTCCCTAATTCTCTTTACTCTTTAGAAGAGTTTAAACCTGTAAGTCCCAACCTTCTATCTCTCTTTTCTATAATTGTAAAATACGACTTTTTGGAACCCGACGGAAATCGGACAAACCGATTCCCGATCCGGTTTTTCTTAAAAATTCCACTTGTCGCCTAATACATATTATCAACCCTATTGCATGTTGACTATTAATCACCCTTAAATCAAATTTAATCACACTTTTCTACATGAAATGATAAGTTCTTTACAAAACCGTATTTCTTGCATAAAAATACCATCAAGTTCAATTTTAATGTTCTAAATAGATCCCTCACTCTTAATCATGTTTATTTTGATAACAAAACTTGTTTCATTCAATTTGGATGAAATTTCACACATGAAATGATAACGTTTATGAATACCGTATTCTTGCACCTTAATACCCTTAAGTTTAACATTGCTTATTTCACCTTGAAACTTCACCAAAACGTAATATAAGTCACGGGGTAATGACCTACCCTTACACACACTCATTATAACCCTAATTGATAAATAACCAAAAAAAAATACAGAATACGATATTATAGGATTTTTTCACTAAAATACCATAACCTTTATAACTTTTAGTTTAATCTTTAAATTGTAAACTTTTCTAAATAAAACTTATATAAAATGAAAACACGATTGGTCATGGACGTCGATCGTTTATCTAAACTGTCTCGTGTGACTAGGCAAGTGTGTCTAAGGCTAGTGGTTTTTAATTAGGCCCACGAAGTGGTTCCTTCCCACTTACCTGGCACTTACCTGGCAGCATTCGACGGTGAAGAGGCGATTTGAGGCTTCTAATGACTCATCGTTTAGACCATAGATTATAGGTTAGATGGCCTAGGAAACCCTAACAACTAAAATATGGAGAACTATATACTTTTACAAATAAATACCCTATATTTAGAAAACCTTTTCCCTAAATTAAAAGTATTTATAAAAACCTGAGCAAAGTGCCATTACAACCCATCTTTGGGGAACCTGTTAGGGATACCACGGTTCATCGTGCACCCACAGGCTAGTAGTGCGAGATTCAGACCTCCGCAAGGAGCATTCGGTCTCGAAAGGTTTTTAAAATACGATATTTAAGGAAAGTGATATTATTTTTGTAAATAAAATATTCATTTAAAAATCATTCATGTGTTTTATTATATATAATTATCACTTAAACACCTATTTTGTTATAATATAAAATTTCCACTTTTTCCTGAAATTCAAAGATTAAAAGTTACATTAAAATACCCTGAATTTCAAATAATCAATTAATAATTTTATTAGGATATATTCACTAGAAAAACATAAATAAAATACATACTCATTATAACTATAAAGATGAATAACAAATACTTGAGGTGTATTTTGCAAACTATACAATATTACTTTTTACAATAAACCCCCTCAAGTTTTATAAATTACAATAAGGCCCCTAACAAATAAAGAACTACAAATTATCTTTCTTTTAGTCTGACTCGGGTTAGAGTCTGACTAATTCTGACTTGAATATAATTCAAGTCAATCTATATTTCAATTATATTCCAATACAACTTGAATACATGAATCCCAGAATCCAGTTAACAATCTGTTTGAATGAATCGAACCATGGATATTCCTTTTGCAAGATTTCCAGTATTCCATTTACATGACTCTACGGTTATAACCGTTTCCTGATATCATGGTTTCGGTCAGTCAGTTAATCACTCATACAACCAACACAATTTACAAGATAACAATACAAACAAGACATCGCGGGGTTTAAGGGGTAGACTGGTACGGAATATGTTAAAGGTGGCACGAGGTGGTCACTTAAGACATAATTACATCCATGCCGTTGTTCCGTGGTATTATCGACGGAGCCTTGTACTACAGGTTACCAAAGTCCCCGGTGAAAAGTGGGACTCCCCTCGTATACACTGGCATCTTCTGTACCAGGCTACAAACAACAGCGTTAATACAACATTACAATACAACATTAAAAGCTACACTCTCCCTCTCTTACTCTCTGTCTATTTCTCTCTTATCTTTGGGACTTACCGAGCGACCTGTTCGCTGACGACATTCTGTTTCTCTCTTCTTTGAATGTCGTCAGGTGATTTGGACCCGGCAGAGATTGAGCCATCACAAGAAGACTTGGAACAGTTTACTGAAGACCCTGCACTGTAGTTTCATTGTACACTTTTCCTTTCTGTACTTTTCATTTCCTGTTATGCCACTGTTTAGGCATCTTTATTTCAGTTGTATTTCCTTTCATGTATTGTACAAAGAATGTTAATAAATAAAAGTTGCTGTCCTTTTTATACTCTTGTCTCTTGTGTAATATTTTATATTGCTTAGTTACGCTTAGCGTATGTATTTCTGAGTACATACGTAGCGGGCCTCGTCGCGTCCACTTCGCCGTACACTGGGAAGCGGG
This sequence comes from Agapanthus africanus, assembly GCA_030015575.1. Taxonomy (NCBI): domain Eukaryota; kingdom Viridiplantae; phylum Streptophyta; class Magnoliopsida; order Asparagales; family Amaryllidaceae; genus Agapanthus; species Agapanthus africanus. The sequence goes on along the minus strand of JASDDO010000031.1, from coordinate 348,204,899 downwards.
GCGTGACAAGCCTACTCTAATCTCATCTCTGACGGCAGCCCTCTGGCCCTCGTAGTCTCCGGCGGCATAGTGGCTGGAACAAGAAACAGGATTGATAGGAACATTGCGATCGAATCAAAGGGTGTCCGTAATCAAGAAAGGAGATACAAGCAAATATATATCCTAAGGTTACCTAGGCGGAGTACCGTATCGTAAGTATGCCGCGGAACATACACACGCTACGTCACTCTGCTTAAGTCACCTACTCCATCTACCAAGGGTCATCCTATACTCAGAAATGTAAAGCCTATCGCTTTGATACAAACTTTGTCATGAACCGATGGTACGGAACGTGACTGGCACTTAAATTACGAAACATCCAAATACGTACGTAATCTAAGTAAGCCAAAGCCCAGAAGATCTAAACCATTTCAAGAAATAGAGTAAAGGAAAACATAGCTTAAAAAGGAGATGTAGTAAAATAAAGTCACATTAAAGCATTTCAAAACATCCAATTTTTTCCAGAAAATTTTGGCAGAGTCTCCTTTGTAAATACTGGTCCCCAAACGGGTACAACACATGAAAATACATATAAATGATGAATGAAGGCAATCCCAAGCAGGAGCTAGCTCTTCGCCAAAGGCGTAATCACAACCACAAGCAATAAATATATATCATAATGTGCACAATAAGCATCTAGAATCAAGAAATAAGAAAATACCACATCGGCTCAAGTGAGCATCGACACAAATCACCACAAATACAAGTCTCACGTGTCTCACCGTCTAGTCCAATATAAAAGGGTAGATGGAGTATACTAGATACAAATAATAATACAAGATGGAACAAAAGTATCCTCGCAACCCACCTATGAGCAAAGCTGCAAATCGTTGCAATATAGCAAAAAGAGGAAGTACGCCCGCGGCTACTACGCAGATGTGTCAAACTTGCAAGATACTGTGGCACAACGGGGGTGAGTTGCCAACTCGTGAGTAGTATGTAACATCTAATAAGGCTATCGTAAGCATGCACGCAAATGCGTCTCAACCTACGCAAATCGATATGATACGATGTACTAACATGAATGCAACAAGAATGCATAATCAAACACGAAACCTGAATAAGTCTGGTATGAGAAAATCTTTGTTCTTATCTTAGAAAAAGCTCTGTGCAATAAACTGAAGTATCATCAATGAAATCAACAGAAAATCCGTGTCAAGTATCGACACACAACATATATATATATATATATATATATATATATATATATATATCAATTTCTCATTGTCTCAATATCTCAATATCTCAATATTTCAGGCTCCGTCAGTCCGGATCGACCCATATAATCAAATCTCATGACTCCTAGATACCCGCTGCGTCAAAAATTGTAGGGTTCCTAAGCACAACAGCAAGGTTTCGGGTGGCATCAATCATGCCAAATTAAAAATTTGCCATGCTTAAAAGAACCCTAACCTAGATCTTTTACTAGAGAATCATACGGAAACATAAAGTAAACAACTTTACAACTAAGTGAATGCGGAATACAACCTTTGTAGACCGGTCCTTCACTTCAAATGCTTCGTGTAGAAGCAAGCACCCTAAACTAAATGGCTAATAGTAGAGGTTGATGAAGTAGGAAATGGACTCTCTTTAGTTTTCGTTTTCTCACAATATCTCATCACATAGAAAAAAGCTAGCAAGCTTTCATGAGGAAGAAGAAGATGAAGTGATGAATGAATAAAACTTATGAGGTTAGAAATGCAACCATGGTGAGTATATGTCATGCCATAACCCTTGTAGAGACTAAACCCTGGATAAGTGTGAAGGTTAGGTTAATAAATATCTTGAGTAAAATCAAACAAGTGGACTAAGTCAAAGGTTCTACTATCTTCCTCAAAGCTCAACCATGACTAATTCCAAATAATGTTTAATTACTAAATAATAAATATTAAACCCTAACATTAACCCTAGCATCGTGTGAGTCTCATACACCCATGTTGCATGTATAACCTAGCATGTCCCAATGATATATATCACATATATATTATCTGTGAACAAAATAAAAGAATAAAATTAACATATATCACATATATATTAATGTATCATCAAGTGAGAAAAAGTAATCCTTAAGTGAGCTAATATTAGTTAATGTAATTTAATATATCAAATATAATTCTATATTAAATTATTAAATCAACACTTGATTTAATAATCCGGCTTTATCACATATAACCGACTAATATCAAATGCAACAACTTATCGAATCAACACTTGATCCGATAACTCGACTATATCACATATAACCGACCAATGTCACATGTCGCGAGAATAGAATGCGGTAACATATAAGCGCATTAATCTCGGTCCCACAAATATCACATATGTGCTCCTACTCCGTTTCGTATGAACCAGGAAAGCTCTATGTAGGACTCTAAAGACTCGTCAATACGCCGGCAGTAGGTAATGATCATATCAAACACCCACAAGACGCAAGCGGCCTGCTAAATGTAATGGCCACCAGGGTATTGAGCGATCAGAAGATCAACAAGAAAGCCTGTACATACTCCTGTGAATCCAATCAGTAACACTACCGTACATTCCAGTCTCTTCGTATGAAATGTCGCAAATCCAGTCTAGGGGTGGTAAACGTCAGACCCCAGTAACCGATAAGTCATGCCGATGAGATGCTCATAACGGGTCGAGAAACTACTGATAACACATACCAGTAGATCTCCATATCAGCCTTGGCCAGGGACTTCCTGTTATAGCCAATCGAAAACAGCGCAACATCAACCCCCAATATCGTGAGAGACGAAGCCCCTCCTATCGCTCATTGCCTCCATTTGATTCAAGACTGTTCCCAAAAGCCACCGTTTTGCACGTTCTCATGAACGTGGTAAGGTGCAAATCAAAGCGCAGTAGGAATCACACAAGGCTCTATGACGATTTCGGGTCTACAGAATAACCTGTACCAGTGTCACCAGAGAACTGCTATCTGACGATAGGTATAATACCAAATAGGAGTTCTTAGGAAGTCCGTTCAGTGTACCCAGTCTCCACTGAGCACCCGTACACCCTCTTTGATTTCAAACACCAATGGATGTGGGATCATCCATCGCCCATCATATGGGTCAAGATGCGTATACGCTAGTCTACTCTGGAGTATCGATGACCTGTCTCGATACACCCTCAACTAGGAACAATTATAGGATGTACTTGTAGACTACCCTTGGCCCCACTAGTATGATCTCCATCATAGTCATGGCAGTCAAGTACACATCCTAAAGGCTTTATGAACATGTGAGAGCAAGATAGTATCACAATACTAATCTACATGTTAAGACAAAGAGCAACCAGATAGCATACTATCATGTCGAGCAAGAATGTCCTCTCTATATATATCCAAGCATCCACTATAATATACATCACATATACAATAATGGCCTCTTGGGCATACATATAACTAACAATCTCCCACTTGCACTAAGGCCATATGTTGTAGTATCTCATACCCAACATCCCGAAAAGTCTCTCAAATTGTATTCGGGGTATGGCTTTCGTGAGTGGATCCACTGTGTTGTCCTTCGTGTCAATTCTCTTGATCTCGATCTCCCGGTGATCAACTATCTCCCGGATTAGGTGATACCGCCTCAGAATATGCCTGGATCTCTGATGGGACCAGGGTTCCTTGGCCAAAGCCACTGCTCCATTGTTATCGCAATACAAAAGTATTGGATGCTCGATGGATGGAACCACTCCAAGTTCTTTTATGAACTTCTTCATCCAGACAGCCTCTTTGGCAGCAACGTTGGCAGCGATGTATTTAGCCTCCATCATCGAGTCTGCAACGTTTTCCTGTTTGGAACTTTTCAAACAAACCGCCCCTCCATTGAGGATAAAGACAAATCCCGAGACCGACTTAAAGTCGTCCTTATCACTCTGGAAGCTCGAATCGGTAAAGGACTCCACTTGGAGTTCTCCGCTACCATACACCAAGAACATCTCTTTAGTCCTTCTCAAGTACTTGAGAATGTTCTTCACACCTGTCCAGTGACTCTCTCCAGGATCTGCTTGATACCTACTCACTACACTTAGTGAGTATACTACATCGGGTCTGGTACAGAACATCGCGTACAAGATAGAGCCTACTGCCGAAGCATAGGGTATCCCTTGCATGCGAGTTCTCTCCAAATCAGACTTTGGAGACATCTCTTAGGAGAGAGTGAGTCCTGAGATCGTGGGTAAATTCCCACGCTTGGATTCTTCCATATTAAACCTCTTTAGTATGGTTTCAATGTACCTGGATTGGGACAATCCCAGTATCCGTTTAGATCTATCTTTATAGATCTTAGTCCCCAAGATGTAGGAGGCATCACCTAGTTCTTTCATTGAGAATCTTTGGATTAAGAAGAGCTTGACCGAGTGCAGCATAAGAATATCATTTCCTATCAAGAGTATGTCATCCATGTACAATACGAGGAATACAACCTTACTCTCTGCCACCTTCTTGTATATACAAGGTTCATCTACATTTTTGACGAAGTTAAACTCTTTGACTACGATATCAAAACAGATGTTCCAACTCCGTGATGCCTGCTTCAACCCGTATATGGATTTAAGCAGCTTGCACACCATTCCGCTGCTCCCACTGTCTACAAAGCCTTCTGGCTGAGTCATGTACACCTTTTCTTCTAAATCACCATTTAGAAAGGCGGTCTAAACATCCATTTGCCAGATTTCGTAGTCATGGTATGCAGCAATGGCAAGTAGGATCCGGATGGACTTAAGCATAGCTACTGGAGACAAGGTTTCATCATAATCCATACCTGCTCGTTGACGAAAACCTTTTTCAATAAGTCTAGCTTTGAAAGTCTCAACTTTTCCATCTACACCAAGTTTCTTCTTAAAGATCCATTCACTCCCAATGGGTTTTACCCCTTCAGGAGCAACTTCCAAAGTCCATACTTTGTTGTTATACATGGATTCCATCTCAGATCGCATTGCATCCAACCATTTCACAGAGTCCCCACTCGTGATGGCCTGCTCGATGCTAGTTGGGTCATCATCTTCCATGATGTAATCCTCGCTCCCACCAACAATGAGAAAACCATAGTATCTCTCAGGTGGATGAGGAACCCTACTAGATCGGCGGAGAGGCTGGGGTTTGTTGGGAACTATCGAATCCTCTGGTTCTACCAAATCATATGTCGTAGTTTGTATCGCTGGAACTTCTTCCAGTTCTACCTCCTTTCCACTAATTTCCTTCGCAAGAAATTCCTTTTCTAAAAAGGTGGCATGCTGAGCAACAAACACCTTTTGTTCCTCAGGGTGGCAAAAGATATGTCCTCGCTAATGCTTAGGATATCCTACAAACTTGCACAGAACTGACTTTGCCTCGAGCTTGTCCGGATTTTGCTTTTTAACATAGGCCGGGCAACCCCATATCTTAACAAAATTAAGTCACGGTCTCTTCCCCTCCTATATATCATTTGGAGTGGTAGGCACTGATTTGGTTGGAACTCTATTCAATAGGTATATGGAAGTCTCAATCGCATACCCCCAAAAGGAAATAGGCAACTCAGCAGTACTCATCATAGAGCGCACCATATCTAATAGGGTGCGATTCCTCTGTTCTGATACACCGTTGTGCTGTGATGTATACGGAGGAGTAAGCCGAGAGAGAATCCCATTCTCTTTTAGATAGTCCACGAACTCATTGCTCAAGTATTCTCCTCCCTAATCAGATCGAAGTATCTTAATACTTTTACCTTTTTTGGTTCTGGACTTCGTTCTTATATTCTTTGAATTTCTCGAAAGCTTCAGACTTGTGTTTCAATAGGAACACATGTCCGTATCTTGAGAGATCGTCAATGAATGTAATGAAGTACGAAGAACTATTCCTGGCATGTGTAGAAATGGGACCGCATACATCACTATGTATCAGTCCCAAGAGTTCCGTAACTCTTTCTCCGTGTCCACAAAACGGAGTTTTGGTCATCTTTCCTTTGAGAGATGAATGGCAAGTTTCATAAGATGATAATTCGAATGGATTCAAATATCCATCTTTATGTAACTTAGCTAGTCGTGTCATATTGATATGAGCTAGTCTACAATACCACAAGAAGGATTCATTCATTTCTGAACTCTTCCATTTGTGTGTGTTTTGTACATTAAGAACCGTGGTTTGATTTAGAACGTATATGCCATTATTTAACGAGCCTGATCCAATCAACTTTTGATTCAGGAAGATGTTCATAACATTATCCTGTATTACAAAATTATATCTTTCTTTACTTAATAAAGAAACTGATTTAAGATTGCATATCAGGTTCGGTATGTAATAGCATTCATTCAGAACCAATGTATTACCATTTGGTAATACAAGGTGATATTCTCCAACTGCTTTGGCTGCAACATTTGCACCATTCCCTACTCTTACGGAATGATCACCTTCTCCCAGTTCTCTACCTTTCTTTAGCCCATGTAACCTATTACATATGTGGGATCCTGATCCGGTATCTAATACCCAGGACGTAGAATGAACTGAGAAACAGTTCTCGATAACAAACACACCCGAAGAAGATGCATCAACATGCTTATTCTTCATTTGGGTGGCGTGGGAATCCGGATATTCCCCTATTTCCTGCTCAGTCTTATAACAATTATAAGAAAGAACGGAACCAACGTTCCCCCGCTCAGTATAACAAGCGGGTTCGGTCAATATATCTATATTATTATCTTGATTAAGGCCTGACATGGTCACTACCTGGAGAGAGTGAGAAGAAAACACTATAGTGTATGCTCTTGCAAGATTAGATTGGTTATTAACTTATCTAATCAAGATGGCTCCCACAGTTTTTATCAAATATTCCTTCAAACCCTAAAAGGTAAGACTAGCCGGGATTAATTACACCTTATAAATTCATCAATCATTCAGCCAGGCCAGTGTTGGTACTTTGAAGGAGGTTCCACGTTCTTTCGCACGGACCTAATTAAAATAAACCTCATTTTTCCAGGGGCATAACCCCGTTAACACCTTTCTAGACACCTACTTGATCGGCTAATTGTGATGTGTACAAACTCTCCCAAGAGTAACTCTTACTCGCAGTGGGTATCGGGATCCAACTATCTCATAGAAGTTATGCAATCACATTGCAAATTTAAACTCTTGAAATTCCCGATAATATTCTGCCCCTAGCGTCCTATGACCTTGACAGAGGTCAACAAACAATAGGCTGCTAGTCAAGTTCAACCCGTCATTTCCTGATTGAATTAGACCCACCTGCACGACCCTTGACGGAGGTCAACAAGGTCATACGACTACCCTAAAACAATCGTATCATATGCAGCAGATAAATACTAGTCATCTACCGCACACTACGCCTTGACGGAGGTCAACAAACGTAGCACGAATACTAAGTAGGACATATCTGAAATGACCGAGGGCTACGCCAAGTTTTTTATGAAAACCATTTGCGTAAGGAACTTGATATCGTTGTAGAAACAAGTGATTTTGAAAAGGAGTGTTTTTGAAGCTTTTACTAGTTTCGCTAAAGAGGTCACTCCCGGTGAAGGGATCTCGGCTCTTTCCTTATCGAATAAGATGCAGGATATTTCACAAATACCACTATGCAAAGCAAGAACTATAGAAGCAATCAAAAACAAAACCGAGTGAGTTGTAGCATCTGCTAGTTTCGCTAAAGAGGTCACTCCCGGTGAAGGGATCTCGGCTCTTTCCTTATTGAATAAGGTGTTGGATATTCTACAAGGAATACCGCTATGCAAAGCGAAAACTAGAGCTACCCTTTCTGAAAATTTGATTCTACAACATATTTTAGGTTTCTTTTTCTTTCATTAATCTCATTAATGAAGTCCCATCATTTATGCTTCCTAAGCATCACAGAAGAAATGAAAATACAACATACGCTTATGCCATCCGCATTCGCCACAGTGTCTCGTTATGTACCGTTAGGTTACTTAACTAACGGCATACCGGGGCGGGACTAGCGCAGGTGCAAAACATAAGCAACGTTTATTATATATCATATATATAATAATAAAGCATTCGTCTCAAATCATATAAAGTGATCACATCACAGAATATCAGCAGCAGAAGATAACATATGAAATGTTGGATATATTAGGAGATCCGTGTTTTATTTTAAGCCTGTATAAAACAAGGATTCCACGGTCGCGATGAATAGCCAAACCCACATCCCTAGACCCCTACGAGAGTGGCAAGCAACCCTACCAATTCTAGAGTTAGGAGACCCGGACTCGACTCCTCGAGTTGGTCTCCCACTGGACTCTAAAACCCGGTTACTTGTGCTCCCCTTCTTGTATCTATCCTAATGCGGAAAGTAAATAATATACAACAATGGTGACATCATCCTCAACCTGGAAGTGCCCCAATAAAAAAATATTACATACAATGAATTTTCCATGAATGAGAATAAAAACTCCCATCTCACATAAAACCCCCGGCTATACAAAATACGACGATCCTATATAACACATCACAGCAACACATAACATCACATGTCATCAACGTAAGTAAATATGCGTATCCCAATTGTCATTGACATATAGCACCGAAACCGGTGATACACCACATATTACACTTACGGTCGCAGAAAAGAAAATGTCAAACTACAACATTTGGAATCCACAATCAGCTTAGACATCATAAACCCGAAATATCACATACTTCGAATTTCATGCCTAACTATATGAATTCCAAATATTGTATCACATTCCAGAAAAAGCTAGACGACGTTAAACATTCTGATCGAATGAACAAACACCTAAAATTTCCCAAAAGCTCAACACTTGAGCGTAGTTTTAAAATACTCAGTACATGCCACAGTACCAATGGACCAGCCGTAGAAGGATCAACCAATGCCTCACCTGTGGCGCCGTGGAACTACCGTAAACCCTAGAGTTTGGCGGCGGTTCTTACGGTCACAGAATCGAGTTAGGATTTCATTCTTCTAGAGGGTCCACCGCATTACCTGCATGATTTTAGAATGTTCTTTAACTTGAAAAAAATCCAACTCTTGGAAAATTTCCAGCAAGGGTTAAAGTTGGTATTTGATATCCAATCGAACTTTTTAACATCGTCTGAATAACCCGAAACAAATCTAGAATTACGAATACGAAACACTCCGAATAGCCAATGCATAAATATAACATCACATGCAAATTTAGCAAAAACTAGCAACACCTTAAATACAAAAACCTAGATTTTAACATTTTAGAATTCGTTTTGCGAAATTTTCCGTTTTAGGGTAAAATAGTCGGTGTTTTCTGTTTTAACCCGATTGTGATCAAACTTCTGTATAGACTTGTCGGCACCTAGTTTAGCTAGAATGAAGCTAGTGCGCGGGCTTCGGGGGTCAATGGGAAGTTTTGGTTCAAATAGAATAGTTCCCTAATTAAATGTTATTTTAATGCTTTATTTGTGCACTTTATTAGTGGTAATTACTTTTTGTCTTGGGTAAATTACTACTAATGTGGTTTTATGCTAATCCAATCACTAGATATTTTGTTAAACCATTCATTCTAATATCTAGATATTTGTGGTGACAAAAGGTTTTAATTTTAAAAAGAAATGAAAAGAAAGAAAAGGTGATATTTGCAATAAATGAGCTTTTATTACATTTGTTTTGCTAGAAAATTCTACACAAATCACAAAACACCCCCCCCCCCCATTCTAGCAATGGCCGGCCACTTATTCCTTGCTTCCCTTTGTTGTTCTTCACCCCATTTCATCAATTTCAAGTCCAAATAAACCACCAAAAATCCTAAATAATTCACATAAACTCAAATATAAACCAAAACCCATTATTCTTCTTCACTAAACTAGCTTGGATCTTCATTCGAGTGAGGATTTTGGAGGCTAAAGTTTGGAATCCTTTCTTGTTTCAAGTGGTGTTCTAGTGAGGTATAATTTCAAACCCTAATCCTTAATTGTTTGCTAAAATCATTAAGTTAGATAATTAATTGGTTAATATAGCTTTAAACTCTTGTTTAATTCATTCCTTATAATTTTTAGGAAATTCAAGTTAGGGTTTAAATTTGTTGAAGTGTTGATTGTTATTTGAAGATTATGAAAACTTAACCAAGTTGCTAATTTGTTAAATGATATTTTCCTAATCGGATAATTAAGCTAATTAGAAAACTAATCTTTTACAAAATCCTAATCAAGTGAGATTAAAATTCTAGTAAGGGTTTGTATGGTTTAATCATGCTAATTAGTGATATTTGTAAATGCTAGTTTGGTAAAAAGTTGTAGTTTTGTAATTAAATGATATATGTTTCTTACTAGATTTCGGTAAGTTTAGGTGTGGGTGGGTTTCTTTTGACGTTGCGAAGTTATTTATATTAGATTCCACGTTTATTATTGTGTTATGAATGCGCGATCGGTACGATCAGGGTCGAGGCTTGGTAGTTGTGTCGCTTTGTGTTCCTAGTTTGGGACGTGCCGATGTCGTTCGTGTCATTGTGTAGCTTTTGCTCTTGAGTTGGTTTCGTAGTGTCGCTATGCGCATTAGCCACAATACGAACACTTGAGAGTAAGTTTTGTGTTGTCGCGTTGGTCAGCGTAGTTTGTACGTGTTTTGGGTCTATTGCTAATGTATACATGTTATATTGTTTTATGTTATAGGTTCGCAGGCGGGGACTTCGGGCGCTGCGAAGAAGGAGAAACAGGTGGTAGGATTTACTTAGCTAGGAGCGTTGGTGAGTAGATTTAACATCTACAAGGGAATCGCCCGCATGGCGTTATGCATCTGGGCTAGAGATGACATGATATTGTCGCATATTCTATTTCATAAATAGAGTTATGCATACACCTTATTGCTTAGTTACTTGTTGTGCTTGCACTAGTACCCTTAGGACACTGCACTATTATTGACGGCTCATGTTGCACGAGCACTGATTGTATACCAAACATCGTCAATAATTGCCATGACACGCATAAAACACATACCTATATGATATTGTTTGGTTAGGGACATTGAGACATTGATTCATATTTCTTTATGCATATGTCATATAGCATACCTGTATACCTACATGCTTACGCATATGCCTTGACATGCTTACATGCTAGTTACCTGTATACCTATAGGGTATTGTACCATTAGCGATAGGTACATACACACATAATGACATAGCTATATGTATACCTTGCATACATACTTCACTTATACCTGGAAGGTATATTACATCATTATTGATAGGTGGATACATATACCTTGTTATACCTTCATGTTTACATACATATATGGTTATAGCTACATGTTTACCTTTATTTGATGTTATATAGACTTGGAGAAATTAGGAACCGCATATATATATTTTAACTTGTTGCAGTTAAATAACGGCTTTTCCTTTATATGCTCACATTACAGTTTTATGTTGCATATATTATATTCATGGATTTTCGCATGGAGATATGGATTTTTCATGATGTTTTCTGGATTTGAGGACCGTGGTAGTTTCATGAAATTATGCATTATTTGAAAAACCCGGTTTCTCTTGATATGATATTTCAGCAGCCGCCATGAGTTTTATCGGTTTTGATATATACCCCATGCGAGGAGCGTCGTGAGCCGTATGAGGGTACATGGTGGGGACCGGAGGTACCCCGGGACAAGAAAGGGATTTCGACGGACCATGCCGATGAGGCCTGACAGGGGAACCAAACCTGCCGGTGACAGTACCTTTGACTCGACGGGTATCGTGGGGATACAGGCCGGGATCATGTACGTATGGATACGTCGAAAGGCGAGGGTCAGAGCTAGGCACTCGAGCTTTCGGATAGCGTATGCTACGTACCTATCAGGGTGCCAGTCATGGTGACAGCACCTGATAGATAAGTATTTTTGTGTCGATGCTAGACACATTGGATTCATGATATTATTACTCCTAAGTATATATAATAGTGGAATGGGACGCTGTTATATATGCATATATATATATATATATATATATATATATATATATATATATATTAGTGGAATGGGATGCTAATATATATGTATACACATCAATTTATATACATCATCATATTTATTCATGCAAATATATTCATGATATATGAGATTCACTTGATATTGGATTCATGATATATGAGATTCACTTGATATTGGATACAGGATATATGAGATTTACTTGATATTGTACATTCAGGATTTATGAGATTTACATGATATGAAAGACAATTTGGGGGCTGATTTGAGGAAATTGGGATTCGGATTGTCTTGATGAACTTTAGTCCTACCACGAGGTCAGGATTCCGTGGGAATGACATGTTTTATCCCATACTCCGCATTTATTGTTTATGCACTGCTTCATGTATTAGTAGACCTGATAGAGTACATTCCATGACTGTTGCATTTACATACTTATTTTATATGCATCGCTTCATGTATTAGTTGTACCTGCTAGCGTACCTTTCATGACTGTTGCATATATACATTGTCATATCATCGCTTCATGTATTAGTTGTACCGACTAGTGTACCTTTCATGACTATTGCATACATATGACCATTTATTGCTATTAGTTTGCATATGTTAGTGTAACACCTTAGGATTTGTTTAGTGACTAAATATATTTAAATAATGGGTTTTAATAAAAAGTTTACCAAATTGTGTTTCAAATATTTTTCCTAATTTAATAAATATTTTTCTAAAATTTTCCTAGGCTTGCACACACATGTGCATGTAAACTAGGGTTTTTAAATGAGTTTTTACCATGTTAAGTGACCATGGTGGGTTAATCTTGAGGATTAAGCCTTTTGGGTTTTAATCAAGTTTAATTAGTTAATTAAAAGTTACTTTAATTTGAAATTGTAGTGGGTGTTGACTTGTGAGAGAGAGAGAGGGCATCATGGCTCAAGCCATGCTTGCCATTAATGAAGAGAGAGAGGAAGGTTGACAAGTGAGTGATAATTGTTGCCTCTCATTTCCTTTTGTTTTTCTCTCAAAACTCTCACACACTCACACACACACACACACACAAACACTTACCTCTCCAACCTCAGCAGAACCCCCAGCAGCAACAACAACAGCAGCAAGCACAGCAGCAAGCACAGCAGCAGCACCAAGCACAGCAGCAGTGGCAGCAAGAAGCAGTAGCAGCAGCAGCAAAGTTCAGCAGCAGCAGCAGTGAGCACCAACAGCAACAACAGCAAGTGCAGCCCCTTCCCTTCACTTCTTCATCTTCCTGCAGCTCCCTAGGGTTAAGTGTGAGGTATATTTCCTAACTTGCTTCCCTAGTTTGCTTGGTTGGCGTAGATTTGCATCGGTTAATGGTTTTTAGTGCGTTTTAGTGTGATATGGAGTGTTTAGTGGGAACCTTGTGCTAATGAGGTGTAAAATGGTTTCAGTAGGATAGTTGAGGTTTGTTGAGACCATGTTAACTTAGTTTAACCCCGAGTTTCCCTATTTGATGCAAATTGTCGTTTTTAAGCAAATTTGAGGTTTTCTGGATCTGCTTTTGACCCGATGAGATCTGGGTGAAATTGAGGAGATTGTAGTATAGTAGTGATGTGCTGATACCCTAGCTTGAACCCGACTCCCTAATTGCTACAGTAGGCCGCCGATTTTCTCTTTCTGGCCGCAAATTGCGGCCAGATGGTTAGGTTCTGGGTTGGTGTTTGGTCCTGTAGGTGTCTGCTAGGTGTAGGGTGTTGTTATATATATAGTTTTGTAAGTTTAGCTCTGTGTAGAAATCTGGGACCAAATACCTATTTTGCCGTTTTTCTAAACCTTCGCGACACGCGTGATACGCGAGTAGGTTTGGGGTTTTTGCGTATCGCGACGCGTCGGGGTAGTTTCAGGCGCGTGATCACACGTTTTAGCGTATCGCGCGCACACGCGATTGGTTCACGACACGGGTTTCTTGTTGGACCGTGATATCACGTTTCTGTGAAATTGAGCTTATGTGTGATATATGTTGTGTGATTCTAGGTTCGCAGGCCAGTGAGACGGACGCTGTGAAGAAGGGCAAGCAAGTTGTTGGATACACTTAGCTCGAGACACGGTGAGTAGATTTCATATCTACGAGGATATCGCCCGCATGGCGTTATGCGTCAGGGCTGATAGGACCTTATTGTTATATATTGCATATCCCATACCATGGATTGTCATCGCATATTGCACTCCCTGCTATATTTATATATGTATATATGCTTAGAACTGATAGAACACTGCACTATTACTAACGGCTTATGTTGCACGGGCACGATTCTGCATGCTATACACACACCGTTAGTAATTGCCATGCCACACTCACTGTATAGCTGCCATGATTATACTGCTGTAGTTCATCTTACATATGATTGGTTATGATTTTCTAGAAATTGGGAGCCGCATGACATCTTTAAGAACGAGAACTATTTTAAAGGCGGTTTTCCCCTTATACTCATACCATGGATTGATTTACATTGTACCTCGCATTGGATTGACTTATTGGTGATGGATTTTCATGTGATTTCTGGTTTTGAGGATCGTGGAAATATTTAAGAAAAGATGCATTATTTTGAAAACCCGGTACCTCATGATATGATATTTTGGTGTGTCCACCACGCGTTTTCTCGGTGCTGAGACGTGTGCTTAAAACCCGATTCGAGGAGTGGATGTTCCGTTTGCGGGTTCGTTGTGGGCCCGGTATGGTTCCCCTCGGCGAGATGATCGATGGGTTTTGTCGATTGAGCCTGGAGTTAGGCGAGTACCTACCGGTGATTGGTTGGACCTGGCAGTTGTCCGGAGGATACTGGCCAGAGTCGAGAGATGAATGCGGGATGACCCGTACTGCCGGGGCCGAGGGCCGACACCGCAGACGGACCCCGTGGGCTGATCCGGACTGACGGAGCCCGATATATGAGGATTTGCATGTCGATGTTGGACACGAGTATTTGATGATGTTTTGGGTGCCGATGTTGGGCACTCGTGATTTCGCAGAGGTTTACAGGATTTGAGGGCCGATGGGTGTGCCGGCGCCTGAGTATATTTGGGATTTGGGTGCAGCTTGAGGCACCGCCTATTGTTTTCCATGTTAACACATTCCATGTAGATGTTATTTATCCTATACTCAGTATTGATTGCTATGTATCTCATCCTGTAGTATCTACCTGATAGAGCACTTGTATTATTATTGCATCCTCTGTTTGGCATGCATTGATATCATCTGCTGGCATTAGTAGAGCCACGCTATATGTGCATACTCGCGATCACCTTTATATGTTATCTCTATTCACGAGTTGGCAACTCACCCCCGTTGTCCCACAGTCCTTGCAGGTTGCCCTTGGGAGTAGTCACGGCTGGCTGTTTACCACATCTTTTGGCACAGATACCCCTTTGAGGCGAGATAGCCTTTTGCTGATAGGCGGGTTTTGTACGGTATCTGTTATCTTTCAGTTGTATATTGATGTATCTAGTATTCTCCATCAACCTTTCTGTATTGACTTAGAGACAGCTGTGAGGACGATATGTATGATTTTGTATTCTGGTGTCGAGCTCGCATGTGAGCCGACTTTATGTTATGCAGTCTTACCAATTGTGATATTATCCTTGCTTTACTGTGTACTCTTCGCTACAGCGTCGTATATCATATTGTGATGCTTATTCATTTCACTTGATATTTCTGCTACACCTTGCTTTTACCCGACTTGCGGGACAAATGTTAAAAATGGAAATGTTGCCAAAATTTATAAAAGTTATAACTCTTGAACTTAAAAGGATTTCTACTAAATAAATGGAAGCTTTTCAGACATGTATTACTGTTTTTACAAAAATGTTTTAATCACTCTTTATTTATTGGTTTTGATTTCTAGGTTCGGCTTACTTAGCTGCGTTACGCCTGTAGACGTTGCGTGGTTAAGTGCCGGTCACGAGTCGAAACTCTCGGGTCGTGACAAAGTTGGTATCAGAGCGTAGGTTTTACCTTCGGAGTGTAGGATGACCCTGGTATGATGGAGTAGGTAGCTGCAGCAGGGTAGCGTAGCGTGTGTATGTTCCGCGGCATACACACGACACGGTACTCCGCCTACGCGACCTTAGGACTTGTTGATTTAAATTCCTCCTTGATTACATATGTTCTTGCGATTCGATTTCCGTGTTCTTATCGAATCCAAATTTTCTTTCAGCCATTATGCCGCCTAAAGCTACGAGGGCACAGAGAGCGGCCGCGAGGGCCGAGATTCGTGTTGACTCGTCCGAGACGAGGACTGATCCGGGCAGTGCACCCGTTGTACCCGAGCAGGCTGTTCCTACCGTGACAGATCAGATCGCCACGCTAGGGGCTGGTATGCAGGAGATGCGCCAGACGGTGGGATCTAGCATGCAGGAGATGCGCCAGATGATAGGATCGCTAGTTGAGGCGCTTCGAGCCCAGCGACCAGAGGTAGCTCCACCTGTTCCAGCGACCGCGATGGTACCTACCGCGCAGCCAGTTGCCCCTGCAGCCACGGAGGTGATTACAGTATCGCTATCAGAGTTCATGAGGCTGAAGCCTCCGGTCTTCACAGGCACCGATACAGCCGAGGACCCACAGTCTTTCATCGACAGGATGGCCCGTATATGTCGTTCCCTCAGATGCGCAGATACGAGGTGGGTCGAGTTTGCGATTTTTCGCCTGGAAGGTCTTGCGCAGAAGTGGTGTGATTCAGTTGAGAAGGGCAGAGCAGCAGGTCTTCCTCCTATGACCTGGACGGAGTTCGTGACCATATTTCTATCCCGTTTCCTTCCCCAGAGTGTTAGGGATGCCCGAGCACGCAGTTTTGAGTCCTTGCGCCAGACGCCAGGGATGACAGTGGCAGAGTATGACGTGCTGTTTACAGAGCTAGCAGTCTACGCAACATATTTAGTGGCTACCGAGGAATTGCGAGTCAGGAGGTTTGTTCGAGGCTTGCTTACACCACTGTTCCTCGCGATCAGCGCGCAGCACTACGAGACCTATGCAGCAGCTGTAGACGCAGCCCTAGTAGTGGAGGAGCACCTTGCTGAGACTTCGGTAGTTCCAGAGCCGAAGAGAGTTCGTACCAGTATTTCCGCACGGAGGCAGTCATTCAGACGCCGTGACAGGTACCGTTCTGGTACGAGGAGTAGCAGAGATTCGGGATGAGGCCGGATGTTTAGTTCGTATGCCCAGGAAAGTCAGCAGTCGCCGCGGGGTTGCTTCAGATGTGGCAGCCTACTTCACCTCGTTCGAGATTGTCCAGAGACACACCGGAGGGAGGCGGCAGCACCGCATGTTACTTTACCACCTGCACCACCCCAGAGGGCATTGCCCGTTGTACCTACCGTTGCTCCGCGCCAGACTCATACACAGCGAGGTCGTGGCCGTGGAGGAGTTGCTCAGAGAGGACGAGATGACCGAGGCAGAGGGCAGTCAATTGCAGGTGGTGGACAGGCACGGGTCTTTGCTTTGACGCATCAGGACGCGCAGGCGTCCAATGCAGTGGTTTCAGGTATCCTTCCTGTTTGTACAGTTGATGCACACGTATTGTTCGATCCCGGATCCACACACTCGTACGTATCCACACAATTTGTGCCGAGTTAGGGTAGAGAGTCCGGTTTGCTTGATCAGCCGCTTGTGGTGACCACTCCTGTGGGAGAGTCGTTTGTAGCTAGGCACGTGTTCCGATCCTGTACCGTCTGTATTGGCGAGAGGGAGTTGCCTGTCGACTTGATCCTTCTGGAGATGTTGGACTTCGACCTTCTTTTGGGCATGGATTGGTTAGCCACGTGCTATGCTTCTGTGGACTGCCGTGAGAAGACAGTTAGATTCTACATTCCCG
The DNA here is from genome assembly GCA_030015575.1 of Agapanthus africanus. Taxonomy (NCBI): domain Eukaryota; kingdom Viridiplantae; phylum Streptophyta; class Magnoliopsida; order Asparagales; family Amaryllidaceae; genus Agapanthus; species Agapanthus africanus. The sequence continues at coordinate 348,187,111 of JASDDO010000031.1, read as the reverse complement.
GTGAGTCGGTTTTTGTTGTGTTGGGGGACCGTGGTGCCGCCCCTCACAGTGTGATTTCTTCTTTTCGCGCTGGACAGCTTTTGAGGAAGGGATGTCAGGGATTTCTCGCCTATGTTTGCGATGCTCGCACTACAGAGGTCCCATTGGATCAGGTTCCGGTTGTTAGCGAGTTTCCTGATGTGTTCCCTGCCGAGCTTCCAGGGTTGCCGCCCGAGCGCGACATTTCTTTCTGTATTGATTTGGTTCCTGGCTCGGGGCCTATCTCCATACCGCCTTATCGGATGGCCCTGGCGGAACTTCGAGAGTTGAAGGGTCAGTTGCAAGATTTGCTGGATAAGGGACTTATTCGACCCAGTGTTTCTCCTTGGGGTGCTCCAGTCCTGTTTGTCAAGAAGAAGGACGGCAGTTTGCGTCTGTGTATCGACTACCGCCAGCTGAACAAGGTGACAGTGCGGAACAGGTATCCTTTGCCGCGCATCGACGATTTGTTCGACCAGCTTCTGGCGGCATGGTACTTTTCGAGGATCGATTTACGATCGGGCTATCATCAGCTGCGGGTTCGACAGGAGGACATTCCCAGGACAGCTTTCCGTACGCGCTACGGCCATTACGAGTTTTTGGTGATGTCGTTCGGACTCACCAATGCTCCAGCAGCCTTCATAGACATGATGAACTGTATTTTTCGGCCTTATTTGGATCTGTTCATCATAGTCTTCATTGACGATATCTTGGTGTATTCCCGGAGTAGTGAGGAGCACGAGGAGCACCTGCGGATTACATTGCAGACCTTGAGGGAGCACCGGCTTTATGCGAAATTCTCCAAGTGTGCTTTTTGGCTGGACAGCGTAGATTTCTTTGGGCATGTGGTTTCACGAGACGGTATATGTGTAGACCCGAGGAAGATCGAAGCCGTTCAGCGTTGGCCCAGACCCACATCGGTGACGGAGATTCGCAGCTTTTTGGGGTTGGCCGGTTACTATAGACGTTTTGTGCAGGACTTCTCCCGTATTGCTACACCGTTGACCGGGTTGACCCGGAAGGGAGTTCCTTTCATTTGGACGGAGGAGTGCGAGCACAGTTTCCAGCAGTTACGGACACGGCTGACGACGGCACCGGTGATATCCTTACCTTCCGGATCGGGCGGATTTGTGGTCTTTTGTGATGCTTCTCGAGTGGGGTTAGGGTGCGTATTGATGCAGCATGATAGAGTGATCGCGTATGCCTCGCGACAATTGAAGAAGCATGAGCAGAACTACCCCACTCACGATTTGGAGATGGCAGCAGTGGTCTTCGCACTTAAGATCTGGCGACATTACCTATACGGCGAGTCGTGCCAGATATTCACGGATCACAAGAGTCTGAAATACATATTCCAGCAGCGGGACCTGAACCTTCGACAGCGCCGATGGATGGAGTTAGTGAAGGATTATGACTGCGAGATCTTATATCACCCGGGCAAGGCAAATGTGGTGGCGGATGCTTTGAGCAGGAGGCCCGGGAGTAGCCTATCTTGTTTGAGCGCAGTACAGGGGCAGTCGTCAGCAGATTGGCAGATATTATGCGACAACCGAGTACAGTTCGAGTTCACGCCGATTGGAGGACAGATAGCGCATGTCCGTGCACTCCCACAGTTGATCGATCGTATACGTGAGGCACAGCTCAGTGATGACCGATGTTCAGAGATCATGGCACAGATTGGACAGGGCAGATTTTTCGAGTTCGTGATCGATGATCAGGGGGTACTACGTTTTGGAGTAAGACTGTGCGTACCAGATGCTGAGGGACTGCGGCGCGAGATTCTTGAGGAGGCACATCGATCGGTGTACAGCGTCCATCCCGGTTCCACCAAGATGTATCATGATATGAGAGATGTTTATTGGTAGGACGGAATGAAGAGGGACATCGCAGATTTCGTGTCGAGATGCCTGACTTGTCAGCAAGTCAAGGCTGAGCACCAGAGGCCCGCGGGAGAGCTACAGCCGTTACCCATTCCGTAGTGGAAATGGGAACAGATTTCGATGGATTTCGTGGTGGGTCTACCCAGGACTAGTCGGGGGTATGACTCCATATGGGTGATCGTGGATCGTTTGACGAAAGCGGCTCACTTTCTACCAGTGAAGAAGACTTTCGGATTTACTTTGTATGCCCAGATCTACATCGACGAGATTGTGCGACTACACAGAGTCCCGACGTGTATTGTGTCCGACAGAGGCACCCAGTTTACCAGTAGACTATGGCAGAGGCTTCAGGAGGCTTTGGGCACTCGCTTGAGTTTCAGTACAGTATTTCATCCGCAGACCGACGGACAGTCAGAGCGGACGATTCAGACTCTCGAGGACATGCTCAGAGCTTGTGTATTAGATTTCGGAGGTAGCTGGGATCATCACTTACCTTTGGTAGAGTTCTCATACAATAACAGCTACCAGGAGACCATTCAGATGGCACCGTTTGAAGCTCTCTACGGGAGGAGATGCAGGTCGCCCACTTGTTGGACAGAGCTCAGTGAGAGCAGTATCTTAGGGCCACAGATTGTTGAGGAGACGACCGCGAAGATCCAGTTGATTCGCGATAGGATGAGAGCGGCACAGAGTAGGCAGAGATCTTATGCAAACCGTCGGCGACGCAGACTTGAGTTTTCTGTTGGTGATCATGTTTTCTTGAGGGTCTCCCCGATGAAAGATGTGATGAGGTTTCGGAAGAAGGGGAAGCTCAGTCCCAGGTATGTGGGTCCCTTCGAGATCCTCGAGCGTGTTGGTACAGTAGCCTACCGTTTAGCCCTTCCGCCCAGCTTTCCAGATGTGCACCCCGTTTTCATGTCTTGATGCTCCGCAGATATCTTCATGATCCTTCGCACGCGATTCAGCACCCGACGATCCAGCTGGAGCACGACCTTTCCTATGCAGAGCAGCCGGTGATGATTTTGGATCGACAAGTGAAGAGGTTGAGATCGAAGGACATTCCATCAGTTAGGGTACTTTGGCGTGGTCAGAACCGTGAGGAGGCCACTTGGGAGACCGAAAGCGAGATGATGAAGACGTATCTCCATCTTTTTGAAGGTACATGTAGTTAGATTTTTGAAATTCGGGGACGAATTTCTTTAAGGGGGAGAGATTGTAACACCTTAGGATTTGTTTAGTGACTAAATATATTTAAATAATGGGTTTTAATAAAAAGTTTACCAAATTGTGTTTCAAATATTTTTCCTAATTTAATAAATATTTTTCTAAAATTTTCCTAGGCTTGCACACACATGTGCATGTAAACTAGGGTTTTTAAATGAGTTTTTACCATGTTAAGTGACCATGGTGGGTTAATCTTGAGGATTAAGCCTTTTGGGTTTTAATCAAGTTTAATTAGTTAATTAAAAATTACTTTAATTTGAAATTGTAGTGGGTGTTGACTTGTGAGAGAGAGAGAGAGGGCATCATGGCTCAAGCCATGCTTGCTATTAATGAAGAGAGAGAGAGGAGGGTTGACCAGTGAGTGATAATTGTTGCCTCTCATTTCCTTTTGTTTTTCTCTCAAAACTCTCACACACTCACACACACACACACACACACAAACACTTACCTCTCCAACCTCAGCAGAACCCCCAGCAGCAGCAACAACAGCAGCAAGCACAGCAGCAGCACCAAGCACAGCAGCAGTGGCAGCAAGAAGAAGTAGCAGCAGCAGCAAAGTTCAGCAGTAGCAGCAGTGAGCACCAACAGCAACAACAGCAAGTGCAGCCCCTTCCCTTCACTTCTTCATCTTCCTGCAGCTCCCTAGGGTTAAGTGTGAGGTATATTTCCTAATTTGCTTCCCTAGTTTGCTTGGTTGGCGTAGATTTGCATCGGTTAATGGTTTTTAGTGCGTTTTAGTGTGATATGGAGTGTTTAGTGGGAACCTTGTGCTAATGAGGTGTAAAATGGTTTCAGTAGGATAGTTGAGGTTTGTTGAGACCATGTTAACTTAGTTTAACCCCGATTGCACTAAAATACCATCAGTTTCCCTATTTGATGCAAATTGTCGTTTTTAAGAAAATTTGAGGTTTTCTGGATCTGCTTTTGACCCGATGAGATGTGGTGAAATTGAGGAGATTGTTGTATAGTAGTGATGTGCTGATACCCTAGCTTGAACCCGACTCCCTAATTGCTACAGTAGGCCACCGATTTTCTCTTTCTGGCCGCAAATTGCGGCCAGATGGGTAGGTTCTGGGTTGGTGTTTGGTCATGTAGGTGTCTGCTAGGTGTAGGGTGTTGTTATATATATAGTTTTGTAAGTTTAGCTCTGTGTAGAAATCTGGGACCAAATACCTATTTTGCCGTTTTTCTAAACCTTCGCGACACGCGTGATATGCGAGTAGGTTTGGGGTTTTTGCGTATCGCGACGCGTCGGGGTAGTTTTAGGCGCGTGATCACACGTTTTAGCGTATCGCGCACACGCGCGATTGGTTCACGACACGGGTTTCTTGTTGGACCGTGATATCACGTTTCTGTGAAATTGAGCTTATGTGTGATATATGTTGTGTGATTCTAGGTTCGCGAGCCAGTGAGACGGACGCTGCGAAGAAGGGCAAGCAAGTTGTTGGATACACTTAGCGCGAGACACGATGAGTAGATTTCACATCTACGGGGATATCGCCCGCATGGCGTTATGCGTCAGGGCTGATAGGACCTTATTGTTATATATTGCATATCCCATACCATGGATTGTCATCGCATATTGCACTCCCTGCTATATTTATATATGTATATATGCTTAGAACTGATAGAACACTGCACTATTACTAACGGCTTATGTTGCACGGGCACGATTCTGCATGCTACACACACACCGTTAGTAATTGCCATGCCACACTCACTGTATAGCTGCCATGATTATACTGCTGTAGTTCATCTTACATATGATTGGTTATGATTTTCTAGAAATTGGGAGCCGCATGACATCTTTAAGAACGAGAACTATTTTAAAGGCGGTTTTCCCCTTATACTCATACCATGGATTGATTTACATTGTACCTCGCATTGGATTGACTTATTGGTGATGGATTTTCATGTGATTTCTGGTTTTGAGGACCGTGGAAATATTTATGAAAAGATTCATTATTTTGAAAACCCGGTACCTGGTGATATGATATTTTGGTGTGTCCACCACGCGTTTTCTCGGTGCTGAGACGTGTGCTTGAAACCCGATTCGAGGAGTGGATGTTCCGTTTGCGGGTTCGTGGTGGGCCCGGTATGGTTCCCCTCGGCGAGATGATCGATGGGTTTTGTCGATTGAGCCTGGAGGTAGGCGAGTACCTACCGGTGATTGGTTGGACCTGGCAGTTGTCCGGAGGATACTGGCCAGAGTCGAGAGATGGATGCGGGATGACCCGTACTGCCGGGGCCGAGGGCCGACACCGCAGACGGACCCCGTGGGCTGATCCGGACTGACGGAGCCCGATATATGAGGATTTGTGTGTCGATGTTGGACACGAGTATTTGATGATGTTTTGGGTGCCGATGTCGGGCACTCGTGATTTCGCAGAGGTTTACAGGATTTGAGGGCCGATGGGTATGCCGGTGCCTGAGTATATTTGGGATTTGGGTGCAGCTTGAGGCACCGCCTATTGTTTTCCATGTTCACACATTCCATGTTGATGTTATTTATCCCATACTCAGTATTGATTGCTATGTATCTCATCCTGTAGTATCTACCTGATAGAGCACTTGTATTACTATTGCATCCACTGTTTGGCTTGCATTGATATCATCTGCTGGCATTAGTAGAGCCACGCTATATGCGCATGCTCGCGATCACCTTTATATGTTATCTCTATTCACGAGTTGGCAACTCACCCCCGTTGTGCTACAGTCCTTGCAGGTTGTCCTTGGGAGTAGTCACGGCTGGCTGTTTACCGCATCTTTTGGCACAGATACCCCTTTGAGGCGAGATAGCCTTTTGCTGATAGGTGGGTTTTGCACGGTATCTGTTATCTTTCAGTTGTATATTGATGTATCTAGTATTCTCCATCTACCTTTCTGTATTGACTTAGAGACAGCTGTGAGGACGATATGTATGATTTTGTATTCTGGTGTCGAGCTCGCATGTGAGCCGACTTTATGTTATGCAGTCTTACCAATTGTGATATTGTCCTTGCTTTACTGTGTACTCTTCGCTACGGCGTCGTATATCATATTGTGATGCTTATTCATTTCACTTGATATTTCTGCTACACCTTGCTTTTACCCGACTTTCGGGACAAATGTTAAAAATGGAAATGTTGCCAAAATTTATAAAAGTTATAACTCTTGAACTTAAAAGGATTTCTACTAAATAATTGGAAGCTTTTCTGACATGTATTACTGTTTTTACAAAAATGTTTTAATCACTCTTTATTTATTGGTTTTGATTTCTGGGTTCGGCTTACTTATCTGCGTTACGCCTGTAGACGTTGCGTGGTTAAGTGCCGGTCACGAGTCGAAACTCTCGGGCCGTGACAGTTAGATTCGCGTTGTACGTGCATACTTGCGATTACCAGCATATGTTATTTACTATTCACGAGTTGGCAAGTCACCCCCATTGTGCCACAGTGTTTGCAGGTTGTTCCCCAGAGTAGTCGAGGCAGGCTATTCATCTATCTTATCATCTTTTTCTACGGATACCGCTTCGGCTCATAGTGTGCAGTGTTGCTTTAGGTGGGTTTTTTAGTTATCCGTTCATTTTTATTGTATATTCATTGTATCTTGTACTCTCCATCTACCATTATCTTGTATGAATTAGAGACTTGATGTGAGGACGATATTGTATATTATTTTGTGACTTGGAGGTCTTTTATGCAGTTTTACTTCTATCGTCTTTTATTTCTTCGCCACGGCGTCGTATATCTGTTGTGGTGGTTGTTTTCCGCCGTTGGGCATGGATTTGCTCCCATTGGGGATGTTTTATTTATATTTATGTTGTACCCATTTTTGGGGTTAGTTTTTACAAAGGAGGTGCTGCCAAAATTTTTAAGAAACAAAAATTTGACTTTAAAGAATTTCTACTCGAGATTTTCAAAACTTTTAAAAATTGTTCTTATTTCTTACTACTTTTGATGGTTTAGATTGCTGGGTTTTCGGCTCACTTAAATTGTGTTACGCCTGTAGACGTTGCGTAGTTTAAGGGCCGTCACGTGCCAATTTCGAGTCGTGACAAAGTTGGTATGAGAGAGCTAGGTTTTACCTTTCGGAGTATAGGATGACCTTGGTATGATGGAGTAGGTAGCTTAAGCAGAGCAACGTAGTGTGTGTATGTCCGCGCCATACTCACGATCATGACACTCCGCCTAAAGTGACCTAAGTACTAATTGCTTTAAATTCCTTCCTTGATGATACATATCCTTGTGATTCGATTTCCGTGTTCATATCGAATCCTATTTCCATTTATAGCCTTTGCCGCCGATGACCATGAGGACTCAGAGTGATGCAGCGAGGGCCGAGGTCAGATTTGACTCGTGTGGGACGAGGACTGACCAGGATGGCACGCTCGCTGCACAGGAGCAGATGGATCCGCCTTCGATAGATCGTATCGCTAGGCTTGAGGCAGAGATGCAGGACTTGCGCCAGACGATGAAGTCTTTAGTTGAGGCCAGTAAAGCGGGGCGATAGGAGGGTGCCACCCCTGTTACCCAGTTGTTCCTTGCGATCAGCAATGCATTGTGTTACTTACACAGCACCTGTGGACGCAGCCCTATTTGACGAGGAGTGTCTTTCCGAGACTTTGGGAGTTCGAGGACAGAGGAGAGATCATGCAGGTATACCAGCCCCGAGAAAGAGGTTCAGTCACCGTGACAGGTTTCATGTACGTCGCAGGAGTCGCAGAGGCTTGGGACAAGGAGAGTCGGTTAACTAGATCAGCCGTTTGTTGTGTTAACTTCTGTCAGCGATTCTTTTGTTGCGCGACACGTATTTCAGTCGTGTGCTAATCGGATAGGAGATAAAGATTCGTCCGTCATTTTGATCCTTCTTGAGATGTTGGATTTGACGTTCTCCTAGGCACGGACTGGTTAGCTACGTGCTAGGCGTCTGTGGACTGCCGTGAGAAAACAGTCAGGTTTTGTTTTCCCGGCGAGTCAGTTCTTTTTGTGCGGGAGGACGGTGGTGCCGCCCCTCACAGCTTGAATTCAGCCTTTTTCGCTAGTCTGCTTTTGAGGAGAGGATGTCGAGGATTCTTGTCTTTCATTCATGATGCCGGAGCCACAGTGGATTTATGCACCAGGTTCCTATCGTGCGAGAGTTTTCCGACGTGGTTCCAGATGAGCCGGCGGAGCTTTAGGGATCATAAGGATCTGCTGCAGAGTTTCTAGATAGGGGGACTTGTACGTCCAAGTGTTTCGCAATCATGTGCCTAGGATCTGATAATTGACTTGAGGGCACTATACCCAACAGAATCAAAATATGTAAACATGTCAGTGATGATGGATGTCTATGATACGATAGTATATACCATGCGGAGTACGGCCAGAAGCTATGCATGAAACATGATGCAATGAGATATGTATATATAACTAACAATCCTACGTATCCATCCTGATGCAATGACTATAAAAGTACAAGTCTACGGATCATATATGATGCAATGCACAGATACCAATTCTAAACTAATTCTATACTGTTCGTGATATAGCAATTACTAAAGACGTGTGTATTCGCATGAATAGTGCATGTGCGGCATGAACCAATGTTAATGGTGCTAGTGTCCAATGAGATAATATCATATATATCCATGATGATGCAATACAATGAGATGAATGGCTAGGAGACTACGCATATAAATACAAGAACTACTAGTAATCCTGACTATCTGTAACGTTTTGAAAATAAATAAATAAAATCTTTTAGGTGAATTTTCTGATAATCGGTAAAATAAACCATATTTTTCCGTAAAACTTAACTATAATTATTTTTCATCCGAGACTCAAATACGCCTATTTTAACTATGTAATTAATAGAAATTGTTATTTATTTGGTCACTTATAAATTATTAGTTTACATAAATAATTTTTCTTAATTAATTATTTTAAGTATTATTATAAGCTTTCACTAATACTTTAAATTAATGATAATTACAAATTAGAATGGGTTAATACAAGTTTTGTGCAACATGAAACATTAAACCAAAATTTAACATGTTGTATTGAAATGAAAAGAATTATCAAGATGGATTTAGAAAATATAAAAGAAAACGGCTTTAATTATGAAAATGAATTAAATAGAAATGGAGTATGGTTGCATGTTAATTTGTTTCAAACCTCACTCACACACATTCCTTCACTCTTCCAACATGGCCTGAGCCTATGGTCACCCCCCCCTCCCCCGCCCCCCTTCTCTCTCTCTCTTTAACATCATTTCTTTGCAACAAAATGAAAATAATTAAATATTTAAAGAAAGAATTAAAAGAAGTAATATTTGGGGAACTTTCTACACTAACCCACACACTTTTCTCTCTCTCTATTCCCTCCGGTTCTGGCCGAGAATCATCTCCCCGCTGCAGCCCAATTCCTCATCTCATTTCCTCATCTAAAAACTTCAAATTTGCATAAAAAATCAATGCAAAAACCTCATTAATTCTCCATTTAACCCATACCTATTTTTCCTTGGCCAATACTAGCATGAATTATTGGAACAAGGAAGCAATTTAGAGGCTAAGTTGCAAGCTTGATTTAGGTTTGTTGAGGTAAATCCTAACCCTAGGGTTTAATTGATGGTTAAATTCTTTGAATAAACTTAATTAGGTATTTTAAATGGTTCAAATTGCAAGTTTTAAAAATTCAAGATTTGGGGTTTGAATCCAAGTTATGATTTTGATCAATAAATCAAGTTAACTAAGTGTAATTGAACATCTTAAGGAATGCAAAACCTAATCTAGTTGCTAATTTGTTAATTGTTACATTTCAATTGTTCTAATTAAGCTAATTTGCAAGCTAGGTTTTTAAAATTAAAATAAATTGGTGAGATAAAATTTTAGTAATGATTTGTGACTTAATTAGGATATTTAGTGAGCATTGTGGCCACTAAAATTGTTAAAACATGTAGATTTGAACAAAAAATGGCAAATGGATGCTTAATAGGTTTTTGGAAAAAAAATTGGGTTTTAAGTAAGATTGAGATTGAATTGAACTACAACCTAATTCACATAATATTTAGAGTATTGTGGGTGCGAAATTGGTACGAATGGGTACTAGGATTGGTGGTTGTCACATATAGCGACCCAAGTTATAGTTTGTGCCGTTGTCGCGGGCGCTTTCTATGCACCAAGTGTGTGCGCGTCTAGTTAGTGCGCATGATTGATTTGTGTCGTTTGTCCCGTGACTATTCGTATATTTATCCTTTTAATTGTTTGTGTGCGATCTTAGGATCGGTTGCAGAGGTGCCAGACGCGGCGCGAAAAGACAGAGCGGAAATCGGATCAGTTTAGCCGAGGCGTCCCGGTGACTAGATGTATACATCTATGAGGGGATCGTCAGGATGGCGCGAGGCGCCCCATAGTTTAGGATTATTTGTAGTACTTGCCTCTTTATATGCTTAGTTACCCAGTTAAACATCTCATTGCATCGCACCATCTCATATATATGCAATTATGTGATATCATTTCATAGGACACTTGCACCATTACCATTGGTTCCTGCCGCACGTGCACTATTTATGCCAATACACACGCAATTGGTAATTACTATGTCACGAACACTATAGAACCTGCTTAGATTTGTATCGAAAAACATTTGAATCATATATGATATTTAAACTAGTAGTTGTATTTTCCATTTCATCATCATTTATACATAGTTTTCTAGTTATAATCGCATTTCATGATATGGATATCATAGACATTATCATTTTCCTACATGATCATGTATTGTGATTCGTCTCGAGGATTTCAGTATTTATGAGATTTCTGGATTTTGGGGAAAACCGCAAATATTTATAGACTTATTATCTTTTAAAATGCAAGTTGCGGTATTCTCATGACGTATGTGTCGTCCACCATGAGTTTTCCAGATTGCTGTTGGTTTTCGAGACCCGATTCGAGGAGTGGAGGAACCGTCTCGGGTACATGGTGGGCTCGGTATGGCACCCCGGGGCCAGAGTGTTATTGTGGAGATGATGATGATCCTGACTGAGGAAGACTACCTACCGGTGATGTCTGGCGCGGCGGATATCGGGAGGATACCGACCGTAGTCGATGAGATTTGATGATTTGGGCCTATCCGGACTGCCGGAGCCCGAGATATTGAGATATTGAGATTTTGAGTTACAGAGATATTGAGATTTCGAGACACAAAGATATTTAGATATTCATGTTAGTGTATATGCCCTAGAGGCCATTACTGTATCATACTAGTATGTATATTACTTGATAGAAGCTTGGGATATTCACAGTTGTACAGACAATCTTGCTCAATATAGTAGTATGCTACTTGGTTTGTCTCTGCTTTAATGTGTACATGTGTGTTTATTTATTATATCATCTATACGCATTAGTAGAGCCCTCAGGATCTTTGCTTGATTACCGGCGTTGTGATGGCGATCACACTCGTGGGGGCTGGGTAATCTACAAGCACATCCTCATACACGTCCCTAGTCGTGGGAGTATCGAGATAGGGCATTGATGCTCCGGAGTAGACTAGCGTATGCGCTTCTCATCCCAGCACGGGAGACGGTCTGTCCCACAGCCGTCGGTACGTCGTACTTGAGATAGTATGCGGGTGCTCGTTAGGTTACGAGTACACTGGACAGGACACGTCGGGAACTGATGGTTGGTATTATACCTATCGTCAGTTATCAGTTCCCAGGTGACATGAGTACAGCTTAGTCCGCTGACTTGACACTGTCACTTCACCTCGAGTGTGTTCCCACTGTTCTTTGATTACTACCCTACAACGGCTCTACTGAGTCGTGCAAACAGGTAGTAGTTGGGAGCAGTCCCGAAGCACTTGGAGGCAGTGACGGTTAGACAGGATTCGTCTCTCCCGGTATTGGGGGTTGACATCGCGCTGTGTCTAGGAGAGCCATTACACGAGTAGTCCCTGGCCAGGGCAAGCGAGATATACTGGTAGGTTTCCAGTGTTATCTCAGGGTGTATTGGGCTTCACTCCGACACGATTTGTACCGCTATTAGGGGACTGACGTTTATCGCCCCCCTAGGCCCACCATGCGATGTATCAGAAGAACAGACCGGACTGTACGGAGATTGTCACATACAGACTCAGTAGGAGTTCGGATGGGTTTACCTCATCGGCCTTCTTATCGACATCTACCTGGGGACCGTTACGTACAGCTAGTGCCGCTTGCGGTCTGTGGTTAAACCCACTGCCAGCGTAGTGTCGAGTCTTTAGAGTCCCACACAGAGAGTTTCCCTGCACTGAGCGAAACGTGTAGAGGCCGTATGGTTTTACGGCAGGGCTGCGATCACTTACGTACACTTGTGTGCGTGTGGTGTTCGGGCAGGAAATACTAGTGGGCTTTGGTTTAAGCCAGATCTTAGTATTGCACGGATGGATTTGTTTTGTCTTCTGTGCATCCGCATTCTAAGGAATACGGATGCAGGTGTGTATGCACAGTTTTCCGGAGCGGTGAAGGAGGAGGTGCCTCATTAGGGTTTTGGCAGTTGGTTCGGCCAAAACCGTTATGTGGCAGGCTCATTAGGGTTTTGACAGTTGATTCGGTCAAAACCATTTTGAGGCGGACTCATTAGGGTTTTGACAGTCCGTTTGGTCAAAACCATTATGAGCCGCGGATAACATTTACTAATCCTTTTAGTGATAATTTTATAATGGCTAATTGCATTGACCATTTGACCCCGTTGACCTCTCTTGACTTTGTTGACCGGTTGACCGTGTTGACCATTGACTTTCAAGAGGGATCTACACTCTTCTTTTCATTTTCTTTTTCTTTTGGATTATGATAATGGTCATTTCAATGTAGCCATCAAACTTTATCTTGATGGGATTAGTAATGATGTTGTTTTTACATTATTGCAACCATGGTTACTTTTCTTGGTATCATAATTTCTTTCTCATTCTCTCTCTTGGTTTTTCAAGTGAGAAGAAAAGAAATAAACCATGGTTGTTGCTCCTCCTTCTTCTTCCTCCTCTTGATTCATCTTTTGATCTCATGTGTTGAGAGATAAAGATCCCACAAAGACAAAACCATCCATTGATCATTTCTACACAACCTAGGGCTTCTAGATTAGCAATCTCTTTGCCCTAGTTATCTCGGCTCGAGGTGGAGCTCGGTGCACATCTCTCGGGTGGATCGTCTTCGACTCAAGGAGGCCGCGGAGGTGACCAAAGTCCGGATCAACCCTGGGAGCAAGCAAGGAGAAGAACAACAAGAAGAGAAGGAGTTCAAGTTGAGTGACCAAAGTCCGGATCAACCCTTGAGCAAGCAAGGAGAAGAACAAGAAGAAGAGAAGGATTTCAAGTTGAGGTATAACCCCTAACCGAGTAGATAAATCTCTAGGTAGGATGCTAGTGTATTGTTTAGCAAAGATCCGGCTTTTACGGTCCATATTGCCAAGTCCAGAAAAAATTTTGTTTTACCGTTTCCGCAACCCCAAAAGTACCGGGAGAGGTAACGTGGACCTAACAATTCAGATATTGAGACACTGAGATATATATATGTGTGTGTTTTGTGTCGATGCTTGACACGGTTTTCTGATGATTTCATTGATGATACCTCAGCTATTTTAGAGAAGTTTTTCTAAGATAAGAATAAGGATTTTCTCGTGCCAAACATACTCAGGTTTCATGTTGATTATGCATTCATATTGCATGCATATTAATACATCACATCATATCGATATATGTGTTGGTTGTGACGCATTTGCGTGCATGCTTACGATAACCTTATTAGATGTTACTTACTACTCACGAGTTGGCAGCTCACCCCCGTTGTGCCACAGTATCTTCCAGGTTTGACCCGTTAGCACAGTAGTGGCGGGCGTACCTTCTTTTCTGCTTCGTTGCATCGACATACAACTTGCTCACAGGTGGGTTTTGGAGGATTTGCTTTTGTTCCCACCGTGTTTTTTTATTTTGTATCTATTATACTCCATCTATCCTTGTATATTTGACTAGACAGCGAGACTCGTGAGACTTGTATTTGCGGTGTGTGGTGTCGATACTCACTTGAGCCGACGTGGTATTTGCTTGTTTCTTGCTTTCTGATGCTTATTGTGCACTTTTGATATGCATATTTCTTGTGGTTGTGATTCCGCCATGGGCGAAGAGCTAGCTCCCGCTTGGGGATGCCTTTATCCATTTATATGTATTTTCTTGTTTTGTACCCGTTTCGGGGCCAGTATTTACAAAGGAGACTCTGCAGAAATTTTCGAAATTTTTTGATGTTTTTAAAATGTTTAATGCGACTTATTTGGTTTAAATCGCTCTCTTTACATAAGTTTTCCTTCACTCTATTCTTTAAATGGTTTAGATTTCTGGGCTTTGGCTTACTTAGATTACGTTACGCCTTTGAGACGTTTCGTAACTTAAGTGCCAGTCGCGTTCCGTAATTTTGGGTCGTGACACTATCAGGTACCTCACGCCATCAAGACGATCCCCCATAGATGTGTACATCTACCCACCGGGATGCCTGGGATAATCTGATCTGATCTCTGCCTTGCTTTTTCCGTGCCACGTCCGATGCCTCTGCACCCGATCCTAGAATCGCACACAAGCAAATAAGAGGATAGATATAAATAGTCGCAGACACAAACGATGCATGACAACCAACGCGCACTAACTGGATGCGCATGCACTTGGTGAACAAAACGCGCTCGCGGCAACACCACAAACCACAACTAGGGTCGCTATACGTGGCAATTATCAAGCCTAGAACCCGATCGCACCAATCGCGCATTCACAACACAAATACATTAGGAAATAGGTTGTGTATTGTCAAAACCACAAACTTAATTAAAATTGAGTTATTCCAAAAACCTAGTAAGCATAAATTTACCATTTTAGTTCAAATATAGATGTTTTAGCAAAACTAGTGGCCACAATATTCATTTAATCTCTTAATTAGGCTACAAAATTATCTACTAGATTTTAATCTCACCTATTTACATTAAGCATAAAAATTTAGTTTGCAAGATTCTTTAATTAAGACAATTTAAAAATAACAATTAGCAACTTAATAACTAGATTAGATTTTGCATGTCTTAAAATGTTAAACTACATATTGCAACCATGATCAAGTGATAAAACCCTAACTTGAACCCCAAAACCTTCACTTGAAATTTAGAATCATATAAATACCTAATTAAGTTAGATTAGATTAACCTACTAACAAATTAACCAAATGATTAGGATTTATACCACACAATTTTTTGTTGATCTCACTTGCAAACTTAGCGTCCAAAATGCCATCTTGCTCCTAAATCCAAGCTAGTTTGGGCCAAGGAAATAATGGATGAAGGTTTAACTATGAATTAGTGGGGATTTTTGAGTGAATTTAGAGGATTTTTGATAGGGAATTGAGATGAAGAAATGGGTGGGCTGATGCCTAGGCTCGGCCAGCATAAGGGAAAAGAAAGAGGTGAGTGAGGTGAGAGTGTGTGTGGAAAGTTCCAACTTAAGAAAATACCCCCATACGTCATTTATTACACCCCATGCCTTCTTTTTTTATTATTTTCTTTTAATTTTCTCACCTATTTTATCCTAGAAACAACTAGAACCTTGAAGGCAAGTGTAAAAAAGAGAACATGTTATAAACTTGTTATTAAGTTGTCATGGTTCACATTTGTGTAATTAACTCATTCTCATTTGTAATTAACACTAATTAAATGTATAAGTGAAAGCTTATAATAATATTTAAAATAATTAATTAAGAAAATTATTTAAGTAAACTAACAATTTATAAGTGACTAATTAAATACCAATACTTGCATTTACATAGCTAATATAGGTATATTTAAGTTTATGTGGAAAAATAATTATATCTTGGTTTTTATGGAAAACACGTATTATCAATAATTAATACACAACCTAATCGAATTTTTCAGAACGTTACAACAAGAAGAATTCGTTCATTTCTGAACTACTCCTCTTGTGTATGTTCTATATGCTTTGAACTGTGGTTTGATTTTGAATGTATATGCCATTTCATAACTTGCCTGATCCAATCAACTCCTGATTCAGGAAAATGTTCACAACATTATTTTCCAATAAAAAATTATACCCTTCTTTAATTGAATAAAGAAACTGATGTAATGTTGTATATCAGGTTCGGTATGTAATAACATTTTTTCAGAATCAATGTATTTACCACTTGGTAATACAAGGTGATATCTACCAACTGATTTGGCTGCAACAATTGCACAATTCTTTAACACTTAGAGACATGTCACCCAATCCCAGTTCTCTACCTTTCATAGCCCATGTAACAAATTACATATATGGGATCCTGATCCGGTATCTCATACCTAGGACGTAGAGGATACTGAAAAACAGTTTTCGGTAATGTACACACCCGAAGAATATTCATCAACATGCTCATTTCTCGATTGGGTCACGTGGAAATCTGGACATTCCCCTATTTCCTGCTCGGACTTATAACAATTATAAGATAGAGCGGAAGTAACGTTCCTCATCTCAGTATAATAAGCGGGTTCGGTCAATACATCCATATTATTATCTTGATTATGGCATGTCACTGTCGCTACAAGGAGAGAGAGAGAAGAAAACACTCAGCGTATGCTTTTGCAAGATCAGATTGGTTATTATTTTATCTAAGCAGGATGGCTCCTACTGTTTTTATCAAATCTTCCTTCAAACACTAAAAGGTAAGACTAGCCGGGATTAATTACACCATACAAGTTCGCCAATCTTTCGGCCAGGCCAGTATCGGTATTTTGATGGTGGTTCCCCGTTCTTTCGCACGGACCTAATTAAAAAAACCTCATTTTCGCAGGGGAGTAACCCCGTTAACACCTTTCTAGACACCTACTTCGATCGGCTAATTGTAATGTGTAAAACTCACCCAGGAGTAACTCTTACTCGCAAAGGGTATCAGGAACCAACTATCTCATAGAAGGTATGCAATCTCATTTCAAATTTCAACACTTGAAATTCCTGATAATATTTTGCCCCTAGCGATTTATGACCTTGATGAAAGCCAACAAACCATAGTCCGCTAGTCAAGTTCAACCCGTACATTTCATGATTGTATTAAACCCACCCGCATTACCCTTGACGAAAGCAAACAAAGTCGCACGACTACCCTAATCCAATCGCATCGTATGCAGCAGATAAGCACTAAATAGCTACCGCAGACTACGCCTTGACGAAAGCCAACAAACGTAGCATGAATAATAAATACTACTTATCTGAAATGACGGAGGGCTACGACAGGTTTTTAAGAAAACTTTTTGCGTAATGAACTTGATATCGTTGCAGAATCGAGTGATTTTGAAAAGGAGTGTTTTTTAGGCTTTTACTAGTTTTGCTAAAGATGTCACTCCCGGTGAAGGGATCTCGGCTCTTTCCTCATCGAATGAGGTGCTGGATATTTCACAAATACCACTATGCAAAGCATGAACTAAAAAAGCAATCAAAAGACAAACCTAGTGGGGTTTTAACATCTGCCAGTTTCGCTAAAGAGATCACTTCCGGTGAAGGGATCTCGGCTCTTTCCTTATCGAATAAGGTGCTGGATATTCTACAAGGAATACCACTATGCAAAGCAAGAACTAGAGCCACAAGTTTTTAAAACAAGATTCTACAACATCTTTAGGTTTCTTGTATTTCATTAATCTCAATAATGAAGTCCCATCAATTATGCTCCCTAAGCATCACAGAAGAAACGAAAGGAGCAATATTTATTATATATCATATATATATAATATAAGCATTCGTCTCAAAATGAGTGATCATATCACAAAATATCAGCAGCAGAAGAACACATATGAAATACTGGATATACTAGGAATTCCGTGTTTTAAATTAAGCAAGTAAAAAACGTGGATTCCACGGTCGTGATTAATAGCCAATCCCACATCCTTAGACCCCTACGAGAGTGGCAAGAAACCCTTCCAATTCTAGAGTTAGGAGACCCGGTCTCGACCCTTCGAGATGGTCTCCCACTGGACCCTAGAACCCGGTTACTTGTGATTCCGGCCTTGGGTCTATCCTAATGCGGAAAAGTAAATAATATACATCAATGGTGACAACATCCTCAACCCGGAAGTGCGCCAATAAAAGAATATTACATACATGTTATTACATGAATGAAAATGAAAAACTCTCATCTCACATAAAACATCCCGGCTATTCAAACATGACGATCCAATATAACATATCACATCAACACATAACATCACATGTCATCAACGTAAGTAAATATGCGTATCCTAATTGTCGTTGACATATAGCATCGAAACCGACGATACACCACATATTACACTTACGGTCGCAGAAAAGAAAGTGAAAACTACAACAATTGGAATTCTCAACCACCTTAGACATCATAAACCTAATGTATCACATACTTTGGATTTCATGCCTAACCAAATGAATTCCTTAGACATCACATGCCTAACAATTATAAACCCAGCATTTTAGTCTCGATATTGAAAACAA
The DNA here is from genome assembly GCA_030015575.1 of Agapanthus africanus. Taxonomy (NCBI): domain Eukaryota; kingdom Viridiplantae; phylum Streptophyta; class Magnoliopsida; order Asparagales; family Amaryllidaceae; genus Agapanthus; species Agapanthus africanus. The sequence goes on along the minus strand of JASDDO010000031.1, from coordinate 348,168,525 downwards.
TTTCTAATAACCAGTCGGGTAATTCAACAAGATTCCCGACAACCTGATCAAATGCTCGTCGGAAACTTCAGTAGACGGCCGCACCCCTGATTCCGTCGACAAAGTGTACTTAGGCCGAACACCGCGACCGCGAGCACCCGAACCGATGCTTTTGGAAACGGGATTCTCCTATAGTTACTTGGTCAGGGCTATGGGGCGTGGCTATCTGGTACGGTTACCCGGCGAGTATCCGCGTACACTATGTAATTGCGACGGAGTTTTGATCCACATCAAAATCCCGTGGCAACCAATCAAATGAGTCTGAATTGCTAGATTTATGAAATTCAAATTAGTTTTCTCAAAACTAAATATTGTTGATTCCAAGTATTTTATCACAATCACAGATAACTAGATGATGTTAAACTTTTCGATCGAATCAACAAACACCCAAAATTTCCCAAAGAGCTCAACACTTGAGCGGAGTTTTAAAAAATACCCAGAATATGCCACAGCACCTATGGACCAACCATAGAAGGGTCAACCCTTGCCTCACCTATGGCGCCGCGGAACGACCACAAACCCTAGGGTTTGGTGGCGGTTCCGACGGTTACAGAATCGAGTTAGGGTTTCGTTCTTCTAGAGGGTCCATAGAAAACACCTGCATGATTTTCTGAAGATTTTAAACATAGAAAAATCCAACTTTGGAAAATTTCCAGCGAGGGAGAAAATGGGTTATTGATATCCGTTCGAACATTTTAACATCGTCTAAATAAACCGAAATGATATTAGAATTATGACTACGAAACACTACGAATTGCCTTTAAAGAAATATAACATCACATGCAATATCAATAAAAACAAGCAACACCTGAAATACAAAAACCCAGAGACTGGAACACAGACCCAAAACGAACCCCAGACAACTCAAGAAAACCGGTGGGGCCGGTCCTATAGCAGCATGTGGCCGGTCCAAATCTGGCGAGAGGAGCTCGTTTTCGTCTGGTGTTCATGTTACATCTCATGCAACATTCTGCAACTGCTTAAAAAAAATTTAGACACCTTAAAAATTTCGACAGAAACTTGGTTTTTATTTCGAGTGTTACGGAGTTGTTTCATTTTCGTAATTCTACAAACATCGTCTAATTCTCTAGCGGATCTGATACCACTATAGGGTTCCCTAGTGTCGCCGCTGGGTTTCGGGTGGCATCGACCATGCCACTTTCAAAAATTTGGCGCGCTAAAGAACCCTATCATAGAATCTTAACTAGAGAATTAGATGAAACAAGTATGTAAACATCTTTACATCTAAGTGAACAAGGAAAACAACCTTTGTAGACCGGACTTTCACTTCAATAGCTCCGTGTAGTAATCCCTTCGCTCCCAGTAGTGAACTCCCGCACTCTAGAAAGGCTCCACAAGATGAAAGGAACAGGTTTGCTTGAAGTCTTCGAGGCCGAAGATGATTTACGTCGAGGAGACACTAACCCAAGCTACCTCTTCACTAATATGGAATTGGTGAAGCAAACACCCTTAACTAAATGGCTAATCTAGTAGAGGATGATGAAGTAGGAATTTTGCTCACATTAGAAATATTTTTCTCACTCATTTTCTTCACCTCCCAAATTGAAAGAGAGACAGAGGAAGGAGATGAAGAAAAGAAACCATGGAAAAAGGACAAATGTAGAATGGGAACTATGGGTGAGTTAATATCATATACAAACTCATGTAGAGACTAAACCATGGATAATTATAATGCTTGGGTTAATAAATATCTTAAGCAAAACAAAATTGGTAGACTTAGTCAATGATTCTACAAGCTTCCACTAAGCATCAACCATGACTAATTTCCACTCAATTTTGAATTACTTAAATAAATAAAACCCTTGATTATGTTAAGCATCGTGTGAGTCTCATACACCCATGTCTCATGTATTATCTAGCATGACACAAAAGAATGCACATTAATATATATCACATATATACTTCTCACGACCCACCCACAAACACAGATAGTATTGTCCACTCTGGCCGAAGCCGCACGGTTTTGTCCCTTTGAATGAACCCGGGGCTACTTCCCAGTAGGTCACCCATCCCAGAATTTCTATGGCTCAAGCACGCTTAACTATGGAGTTTTTCAAACTCCGGAGTTCCGATTCATCCAAAAGGCGCCTCTATGTTATAAGAGTGGTATCATTCCATTTATAGTTCAGATCGTTCCCTCTTTCGGAAAGGAATTCGATACTCCACATTGTTCTGGTAGGACCCCGTGTGCATCCGTATCAGCTACATCCCCATCTCGATACCGGATAACATCTCACTTCTCACGGAGTAGGTGGTATTCAGCCCCAACTCCACCTGGGGTATTACATTCCCCCCAATTAGAACAATGGTTCGTCCTCGAACCACAGACCTACTTTTGAGGGACCGGCTCTGATACCATATTTGTCATGACCCACCCCCAAACACAGATGGTATTGTCCGCTCTGGCTAAAGCCGCACGGTTTTGTCCCTTTGAATGAACCCGGGGCTACTTCCCAGTAGGTCACCCATCCCAGAATTTCTCTGGCTCAAGTACACTTAACTACGAAGTTTTTCAAACTCCGGAGTTCCGATTCATCCAAAAGGCGTCTCTGTGTTATAAGAGTGGTATCATTCCATTCATAGTTCAGAACATGTCCTCTTTCGGAATGGAATTCGATACTCCCCATTGTTCTGGTAGGTCCCCGTGTGCATCCGTATCGGTTACATCCCCACATCGATATCGGATAACATCTCACTTCTCACGGGGTAGGTGGTATTCAGGACCAACTCCACCTGGGGTATTACAATACTAAGTGTACACAAGTGAGAAAAAGAAATCTTATGTGAGCTAATATTAGTTAATGTAAGATAATATATCAAATATATAATTATACATTAAATTATTAAATCAACACTTGATTTAATAATCTGGCTATATCACATACAACTGACTAATATTTAATGTATCAACTTATCGAATCAACACTTGATTCGACAGCCCGGCAATATCACATATAACCGTCCGATATCACATATCGCGAGAATAGAATACGGTATCACATACTCGTATTAATCTCGGTCCCGCACATATCACATATGTGCTCCTACTTCATTTCGCCTAAGCAAGGAAACCTCTGTGTATGACTCTAAAGACTCGTCAATACGCCGGCAGTAGGTGGTGATCATATCGGTCACCAACAAGTCGCAAGCGGGCTGCTAAACGTAACGGCCACCCGGGTATTGAGCGATCAGAAGATTAATAAGCAAGCCTACTCATACTCATGCGAATCCAATAAGTAACACTATCGTACAGTCCGGTCTTTTCGTCTGATATGTCGCATATCTCAGCCTGGGGGTCGTAAACGTCAGACCCCAAAATCCTGATAAGTCATGCCGATGTGAGGCTCATAACGGTTCGAGAAAATACTGATAACACTTACCAGTAGATCTCAGCAACCTTGGCTAGGGATTTCCTGTTATGGCCAATCAAGCATAGCGCAACATCTACCCCCAATACCTTAAGAGACGAAATCCCCTCCTATCGCTCATTGCCTCCATATGACTCGGGACTGTACCCAAAAACCACCGTTTTTCGCGATCTATTGAACGTGGTAAGGTGGAAATCAAAGTACAGTTGGAATCACACAATACTCAATGATGATCTCGGGTCGACAGACTAACCTGTACCAGTGTCACCAGAGAACTGCTATCTGACGAAAGCTATAATACCATCTAGGAGTTCTCGGCGATTTCGTCCAGTGTACCCATTCTCCACTGAGCACCCATATACCTTCTCTGATGTCAACCACCAATGGATATGGGAGCATCCATCGCCCATCATATGGGTCGAGAAGCGTATACGCTAGTCTACTCTGGAATATCGATGCCCTGTCTCGATACTCCCACGATTATGAACAATCGAAGGATGTACTTACCCACCACCCTTGCCCTACTAGTATGATCTGCATCATAATCCTAGTAGTCAATTACTCATCCTATGGGCTTTATCAACATGTAATAGAAAGACAATAAGTGTACATGTTAAGATGAAGAGCAACCAGATAGCATACTCTCATGTCGAGCAAGAAAGTCCTCCCTATATATTTCCAAGCATCCACTATAATATACATAACTTGTATAATAATGGAATCTGGGGAATACATATAACTAACATAATACCCACCAACAGTTCCTGACAAATCCTGTCCGGTGTACTCATAACCCAATTAGCACCTGCAAACTATCTCCAGTACGACGTACTAATGGCTGTAGGACAGACCATCTCCTCTGCTGGGATGAGTAGAGTATACAATAGTCTACTGTGGAGTATTGATACCCCGTCCCGATAATCCTACCACTAGAGACCTGTATAAGAATGTGCTTTTAGACTACCCATCCCCCACTAGTGTGACTGCCATCACAATGCTGGTAATCAAGAAAAGATCCTAAGTTATCTACCAATATGTATAAGTGATATGCTAAAAGAAACACATGCACATATTGTGGTCAAAACAAACCAGGTAGCATACTACCATTTCGAGCAAGACTATTACTATATCCGTGTATATTCCAAGCTTCCATTAAGTAATATACAAACCAGTATGATACAATAATGACCTCTAGGGCATATATCACTAACAATCTCCCACTTGCACAAAGGCCATATACTGCCATATCGCATACCTAAGATCTCGAATAGCCTCTCGAACTTTGTCTGAGGGATGGCCTCTGTGAGTGGATCTGCAGTGTTGTTCTCCATATCTACTCTCCTCACCTCGATCTCCCGGAGATCAACGATCTCCCTGATCAGGTGGTACCACCTCAAGATATGTCTGGATCTCTGATGGGACCTGGGTTCCATCCCTAAAGCTATAGCGCCGTTTGTTGTCACAATACTCTGCTGGGTTCGCTTAGCACCCCCGACAGTTTTCGGCACACATCAAGTATGCTATTTTAAAAAAATTTAGGGTGCCGAGCGAGCCCGACCAAGGATCTAACTACAGAATTAGGGTTTTTATAGCATGTAAACAAACTTTAGACTGAGTGATACAGGAATACAACCTTTGTAGACCGTGTAGGATTACCTAGCATGGCAACAAGGTTTCGGGAGGCATCATCTATGCCGTTTTCAAAAAATTTCCATGTTACATAACCCTAACCCTAGAATCTTAACTAGAGAATTAGACAATACAACATATAAACAACTTTATATCTAAGTGAATATAGAATACAACCTTTGTAAACCGGTCCTTCACTTCAATATCTCCGTGTAGTAGTCCCTTCACTCCAAGTAGTGATCTTTCGGACTCTAGAATGGCTCCACAATATGAAAGGAACAATCTTGCACGAAGCCTTCAAGGCCGAAGATGATCTACGTCGAGGAGACACCAACTAAAGCTACCTCTTCACTAATAGGGATTAGTGAAGCTAACACCCTAAACTAAATGGCTAGTCTAGTAGAGGATGATGAAGTAAGATTTTTGCTCACTTTAGAATTAATTTCCTCACTAATTTTCTTTACCTCTCTAAAACATAGATAGCTCACTCTTGATGAATAAGAAGATGAAGAGAATAATGTTGTGAATGAATCATGTGAGAGTGGCAACCATGGATGAGATTATATCTTATATAACTCATGTAGAGAATAAACCATGGTTAAAGATTATGGTTAGGTTAATAAATATCTCATGTAAAACAAATTAGAGGACTAAGTCAATGGCTACTACAAGCTTCTACAAGCTTCATAGCCATGACTAATTCCATCTAATTATGAATTACTTAGATAAATAAAAAACCTAATATATAATCTAAAACATGGCGTGAGTCTCATACACCTATGTTGCATGCATAATCAAGCATGACACAAAAAAGAAAACACAATTAATATATATCACATATATATTAATTGTGCATATGTGAGAAAAGAAATGCATAAGTGAGAAAATATTAGTTAATGTAAATTAATATATCAAATATATAATTCTACAATAAATTATCAAATCAACGTTTGATTCAATAATCCGGCTATATCATATATAACCGACTAATATCATATGTATCATCTTATCGAATCAACACTTGATTCGATTACCCGGCTATATCACATATAACTGTCACATATCGCGAGAATAGAATACGGTATCATATAGACGTATTAATCTCGGTCCAGCACATATCACATATGTGCTCCTAGTTCGTTTCGCCTGAGCCAGAAACCTCTGTGTAGGACTCTAAAGACTCGTCAATACGCCGGTAGTAGGTGATGATCACATCATTCATCCACAAGCCATCAGCGGTACTAGCTGGACGTAACGGCTACCCGGGTATTGAGCGATCAGAAGATCAACAAGCAAGCCTGCTCATACTCCTGTAAAGCCTGTCAGTAACACTACCGTACAGTCCGGTCTTTTCGTCTGATATGTCCCAAATATAGTCTAGGGGTAGTAAACGTCAGACCCCAGTAATCGATAAGTCGTGCCGATGTGAGGCTCATAACTGTTGGATATATGTATGCCCTATAGGCCATTATATGATAGTGTATGTACTGGTATATGTGTGTGTGTGTGTGTGTATTCAGAGGACAGTCTTGCTCGACATGATAGTATGCTATCTGGTTACTCTTTATCATGACATGTTCACTTGATCATGCTTTTATTCATTTGGTACATGTTGATAAAGCCCTTAGGATATTTTTCTTTACTACTGAGGTTATGATGTGGATCATACTAGTGGGACATCCGTAGTTTATAAGCATATCCTTAAAATGTTCCTAGTCGTGGGTGTATCGAGACGGGGCATCGATATTCCAGAGTAGACTAGCGTATGCGATTCTTGTCACATGTGATGGGCGATGGATGATCATATTTCCATCTGGTGTGTTGACACCAAAGATTGTATACGGGTGCTCAGTAGTGACTGGGTACACTAAACGGACTCACCGAGAACTCCTATGTGGTATTATATCTCACATCGGATAGCAGTTCTCAGGTGACACTGGTACAGGTTAGTTTGTAGACCCGAGATCGTCATAGATTCTTGTGTGTCCTCCCACTGTACTTTGATCTCCACCCTACCACGGCTCTATTGAGTTGTGCAAGCAGGTGGATTTTGGGTACAGTTCCGAAGCACATGGGGGAAATGAGCGATAGGAGGGGTTTCGTCTCTCCTGGTATTGGGGGTTGATGTTGCGCTATGCACGATTGGCTATAACAGGAAGTCCCTGGCTAGGGCTGCTGAGATTTACTGATAAGTGTTATCAGTAGTTTCTCTATATGTTATGAGCCATATACAGGCATGACTTATTGAGTTATTGGGGTCGACGATTCCATCCCCAGACTCGATATGCAGCATATCTGAAGAAATGATCGGACTGTACGGTAAGTGTTGCCAGTTGGCTCGATGGAGTTTTGACAGGTTCTCTTGTTTTTCTTCTGATCGCTCAATACCCGGGTGGCCGTTACGTTTAGCTGACCGCTTGCGGCTTGTGGGTGTTTGATGTGATCATCAACTACTTCCGGAGTATTGACGATTCTTAGAGTCCCACACAGAAGTTTAATAGCTAAGGCAAAACGATGTGGTGTACATATGAGATATGCGCGGGAGCTCGATTAAATACGTGTATGAGATACCGTTTATTAATCAGGCGTTTACTATTGGTCAGGTCGTATGTGATATGACCGGTTTATTAAATCAAGTGTTGATTTAATATTGACTTTTAGCTCATTTTATTAAACCTTTTCTTTATGGATGTATGCATATATGTATATACATACACGATGATGTGTATGCACACATACATACATACATGTGTATCATGGTTGATGATACATGGAAGATGGCAATGCAATACTCACATGGTTCAAATTAATATGTGTATTTTTGTTTTGAGATTAAAGAAAAAGGAAATTAACAAATGACTCATTCTTTCTACACTCTTCTAGGGTTGACCATTGACTTAACCTAGGTTTATTTCCTATGTTCTTTTAACTCATCACAAAATATCTAGATATTTCTTTTAACCATGGTTAGATGTGAGAGTGTCTCACATATATATCCTTTTGTTTTTATTTTAAAACATTACAATTATCAATATCTTGAGAAAAGCTTTGCCATCTTCATCTTCCTCCTTCTTAATGCTCTCTTGAGTTTCTTTGAGTGTGAGGAAAAGAAAAAGAAAGAGTTTTTAAGTGAGATAACAAAACAGACAATCATTCTATACAAGTTTAGCCTATTATTTTAGAGTGTTAGCTTCACTTCCTCATTGATCAAGTGAAGCAAGGAGCTATGGGCAAAGGGATTTCGGGTGGATCGTCATGGACTAGGAAGGATTCAAGCGAGCCGTTCCAAACTCTAGGAGATCCAAGGAGTCACTCAAGGAGGTCCACAAAGGTTGTAATCTCTCCACTTAGTGTTAGATTGTTTATAGTATGTGATACTATTAGATGTTACCTTAAATTTCTAGTTCGATTTCTTGGTTTTTTTGCTTAGCACCACATAAAATTTAAATTGTGGCATGTGTGATGCTTCCAAACCCTATATGAGGTGCTGTGGAAACCCAACAGTGGTATCAAAGCCATGGTAGAGCTTTTGAGTAAGCTAGACGACGTTAAAATCTCGAACGAACGAAATACGACGCCCGAAGGGTCCTCACTAGAAATTTTTCAAAAAGTTGGATTTTTTCACATTAAAAATACTCAGAAAATCGTGTAGGGTATTTTATGGGCCCACAAGAAGAAAGAAGCCCTAACTCGACTTAACGACCGTGGAACCACAGCAGAAAGGTCTTTCTGCGGCGGTTCCGCGGCGCCGTTGGTGAGGCTTGGACTGTGCCTTCTTGTTCTGGCCCGAATGTGCCTATAGCAGTCTCTGGTATATTTTAAATCTGTTCAAGTGTTGAACTTTCTGAGAATTCCTTGGGTGATTGATTGTTCGATCGAACGTTTTAACCGCGCCTAGTATATGTGAATGTGATACAATAATTGGAATCTACAAATTTGTTTGTTGCGTGTAAATCTAACATTTCGGTCTCGGGAGTAATCGAAAATCTAGTTGAATTATCCGACTTATTTTGAAAATGGTGTTTTCATGGGTGAGACCTAAATGTGATCTTTACATTGTTAGGCATGAAATCCTGGATATGTAATATCCCGGGTTTGTGTTGTCTAAGAGCGGTTACGATTCCAATTGTTGTAGTTTTTCATTTTATTTCTCTGTGACCGTAAGTGTTGTATGTGGTGTATCGCCGATTTCGTTTCTATACATCAACGACAATCGGGGTACGCATACATGCTTACGTTGATGATATGTGATATTATGTGTTGCTGAGATATGATGTGCAGGATTGTCGTGATTGAATAGACGGGGGTTATATGTGAGATGAGAGTTTTCTTTTCATTCATTTAAAATTCAATTGTATGTAATATTCTTTTATTTGGGGCATTTCCGGGTTGAAGATGATGTCACTATTGTTGTATATTATTTACTTTTCCGTATTAGGATAGACCCAAGAAGGGGAGCACAAGTGACCGGGTTCTAGGGTTCAGTGGGAGGCCATCTCGAGGAGTCGAGACCGGGTCTCCTAAACTCTAGAATTGGTAGGGTCACTCGCCTCTCTCATAGGGGTCTAGGGGTGTGGGCTTGGCTATTCATCGCGACCGTGGAATCCGTATTTTATATTGATGGCAAAATACAAAATACGGACCTCCTAGATATCCTATATTATATGTGCTTCTGCTGCTTATATTCTGTGATGTGATCACTTGATATATCTGAGACGAATGGAATATTATATATATGATATATAATAGACGTTGCTTATGTTTTGCACCCACGCTAGCCCCGTCCCGGTATGCCGTTAGTTATGTAACCCAACGGTGCATAACGGAACATTGAGGCGAATGCGGGTGGTATAAGCGTACGTTATATTTTCGTTACTTTTCTGTGATGGCTTAAGGACTTAAATGATGGGACTACATTAATGAGATTAATGTAAAGATAAATGAACCTAAAAGATGTTGTAGAATCAGATTTGAAACCCACTTATTTTTTTGTAAAAAAGCAAGTTTTCAAAGTGTGGAGCTTAAGCCAATCCTTTTTAACCCATTGGATTCTACAACGATATCATGTTCAAAGCGTTAAAGGTTTTCTTAAAAACTATCCGCAACCCTCCGTCACTTTAAGAAGTAGAGTACTTAGTATGCATGCTGTATATTTTGACTATAGTTAAGGCGCAGTGTACGGTAGCTGAGTGATGTCTTCCTACACCGCATATGATGCGGATTAGTTAGGATATTCATATGATTATGTTGACTATAGTTAAGGGTCATATGGGTGGGTCTAGTTAATCATGAAATGACGGGTAAACTTGACTAGTACTTATGATATGTTGACTGTAGTTAAGGTCATGAGTGCTAGGGGTCAAAACCATATCGAGAGTTTCAAGAGTTGAAATTTGCAATAAGATTGCATACCTTCTATATGATAGTAGGATCCCGATCCCACTGTTAGCAAGAGTTGCTCCCAAGAAAGTTTTGCGCTTTACAATTAGCTAACCCATTAGGTGTCTAGATAGGTGTCAACGATGCTATGCCTCTGGAAAAACGAGGTTTATTTTAATTAGGTCTGTGCAAAAGCACGGGGAACCTCCCTCAAAGTACCGGCACTGGCCTGGCTGAACGGTTAGCGAAGTTGTAGAATATAATTAATCCTGGCTAGTTTTCTTTTTAAAAGGTTTTAAAGAAAATTTGATAAAAGCAGTGGGAGACATCGATTAGATAAGATAATAACCAATCTGATCTTTGCAAGAGCTTTCGCTGAGTGTATTCTTCTCTCTCTCTCGTAATGGCAGATACCAATGACAGGCCTTAAGCTTCTACTTGATAAAAACAAGCTGACCGGACCGAACTACAAAGACTGGCTGATGAACATTAACATTGCTCTCACATATGATAAACTATCATATGTCCTCACTGCCAAGGCTCCGCCCACCCCAGGACCAGAATCTTTTACAGCGGATAGGGAAATCCTCAAAACGTAGGATATTGATTGTGCTACTGCCAAATGCCTCGCGCTTGCATCGATGGACAATACATATCAAAAGCAACACAAGCAGATGGATGTTCAGTCCATCTTTAACCATACAAAGGAACTGAATGGGGAGCAATCTCGGACCCAGAGATACGAAGCATCTCGAAAGTTGTTTCAGATGCGGATGGCTTAAGGCACACCAGTAGGCGATGACGTTTTGAAGATGATAGCTCGTATAGAAGAGCTTGAGGACCTCGGATGGACAATGGATAACGAACAGTATAATGATATTGTTCTACAGTCTCTTCCCTCCGCCTTTGATCCATTCATAGTGAACTTCAACATGCATGACATGGAGAAATCACTACCCGAACTTCTCAATAAGTTGAGAAGTGCGGAGAGAACGCTGAAAGCGAAGTCCCCTCTATGCTTGTTGGACAATCTTCCCATTCCGTCCGAAAAGCTAAGGCCAAGGGAAGGAATAAGAAGAAATTCACCAAACCGAGAGGAGGAATAAAGAAGGCGAAGGGGAAGGACAAATCCAAAGCTACGAAGTCGGGGAAGGGAGAATGTTTTCACTGCAAGAAAACAGGGCACTGGAAGCGGAACTGTACTGAGTACCTTGAACTCAAGAAAATGAAGCATGGTGATGCTTCAGTTTCAGGTGTGTTTATGATTGAAAACTGTTTTTCTATTAACTCTGCTTCCTGGGTATTAGATACCGGTTCAGGTTCTCATATTTGCAATTCTGTGCGGGCGCTGAGAAATAGCAGAGTTTTGAAGACAGGTGATCATACTCTCCAAGTTAGAAATGGTTCTAATATACATGCAGTTTCAGTAGGAGAGTATCACCTAGGGTTGCCGTCAGGTTGTATATTGGTTTTGAACCCATGTTATTTTGTACCGAGAATGCTTTGTAATATTATATCTGTTTCCTTGTTAGATAATGAAGGATATCATTTTGCTGTGCAACACAATGTTATGAACATTAAACTAAATCAAGAGTTGATTGGCTATGGTACACTTAATAACGGGATATACGTCCTTAATCAACAAACAATTTTCAACATTAAACACACAAGTAAAAGAAAATTTTCAGATATAAATGAAGCTTTTCTTTGGCATTGTAGACTTGGTCATATTAATGAAACAAGACTAAACAAGCTTCATAAAGATGGATATTTAAATCCTTTTGAGTATAAATCTTATGCGACTTGTCAGTCTTGTATCAAAGGTAAATTGACCAAAACTCCGTTTAGTAGACACGGAGAAAGAGCAACTGAGCTCTTGGGCCTCATACATAATGATGTATGTGGACCAATGACTACACATGCAAGAGGCGGTTTTTCCTACTTCATAACCTATACTGATGATTTCCCAAGATTCAGTCATGTGTTTTTGATAAAACATAAGTCTGAAGCTTTTAAGAAATTCAAGGAGTACAAACTTGAAGTAGAAAAACAAACAGGAATGAACATCAAGGTACTTCGATCAGATCGAGATGGAGAGTACCTTAGTTCTGAGTTCCTGAACTTCCTAAAAGAGAATGGGATCTCTCTCAGCTCACTCCCCCTTATACACCACAGCACAACGGTGTGTCAGAGCGGCAAAATTGTACCCTATTAGATATGGTACGATCCATGATGAGTGATTCTGAGTTACCTCTCTTCTTTTGGGGGCATGCATTGGAGACTGCAGCTTTTCTGTTAAACAAAGTTGCAACCAAGACCGTATCTACCACTCCATATTGGATATGGTATGGGAAGAGACCGTCTCTTAAACGAGTTAAGATTTGGGGTTGTCCGGCTTTTGTCAAAAATCAGAATCTAGACAAACTCGAGACATGATCAGTCAAGTGTATATTTGTGGGATATTCGAAACATTCGTTTGGGTATCTTTTCTACCACAAGGAGGAACAAAAGGTGTTTGTTTCTCAGTATGCCACATTTTTAGAAAATGAGATTTTTCCAAATGATACTGATGGCAATGTGGTAGATCTAGAAGAGGTTCTAGAAACATAAGTTACAAATGACAACATGGTTGAACCTGATGTTGCAACAGACTCTTATGAACCTCAGCCACTCCATAGATCTGGTAGGACTTCTCGCCCACCTGAGAGACACTACGGTTTTCTCATTGATGGTGATAGAGAATATTTCATCATGGATGATGATGAACCTGCCAGTTTTCAGCAAACTATCACGAGTAGTGACTCTGTGAAGTGGCTGGATGCCATGAGATCCGAAATGGAGTATATGTACACCAACAAAGTATGGACTTTGGAGAATGTGCCTTCTGAGGTAAAACCCGTAGGGTGCAAATGGATTTTTAAAAGAAAGATCGGTGTAGATGGATAGGTGAAGACCTATAAGGCAAGGTTGGTAGCGAAAGGTTTTCGTCAAAGACAGGACTGGACTATGACGAGACTTTCTCTCCGGTAGACATGCTTAAATCCATTCGGATCATACTTGCTATTGCTGCTCACTATGACTATGAAATTTGGCAGATGGACGTTAAAACGACATTTCTAAATGGTGATTTAGAAGAATGCGTTTATATGGATCAGCCAGAGGGCTTCATTGACAGTGGGAGCAACGGGAAAGCATGTAGGTTGCTTAAATCAATCTGTGGATTAAAGCAGGCATCACGGAGTTGGAACATATGTTTTGATGATGTTATCAAAAAGTTTGATTTCATCAAAAATCCAGATGATCCTTGTGTTTACAAGAAGACTGTAGGGAAAACTGTCGCATTCCTCGTATTGTACGTGGATGACATTCTTCTGATAGGAAATGACATTCCTATGCTACAGTCGGTCAAACCATTCTTTTCACTAATGTTCTCCATGAAGGTCCTTGGAGATGCCACGTACATTTTGGGCATTAGGATCTATAGGGATAGATCCAAACGGTTATTGGGATTGTCCCAAACCAAGTACATCAACACCATCCTAAAGAGGTTTAGTATGGAAGACTCCAAGCGGGGTGCCTTACCCGCTTGCTATGGAGTCATTCTCTCCAAGGACGATTGTCCAAATTCTGATGAAGAGAGAGCTCGGATGAGCATTATTCCTTACGCTTCAGCCGTAGGATCAATAATGTATGTGATGTTGTGTACACGCCCTGATGTAGCTTATGCACTGAGTGTAGTAAGCAGGTATCAGTCAAACCCAGGGGAAAATCACTGGACCGCCGTGAAGAACATTTTTAAGTACTTGCGAAGGACTAAAGAATTGTTCTTGGTGTATGGTAACGAGGATCTCCAAATGGAGGCATTTACCGATTCAAGCTTCCAAAGTGATAAGGATGACAGCAAGTTTATCTCAGGGTTTGCATTTACCCTCAACGGAGGGACGGTGAGTTGGAAGAGTACCAAACATGATACCGTTGCAGACTCTATGATGGAAGCTGGGTACATTGCTGCAAATGATGTTGCCAAGGAAGCCGTCTGGATGATGAAGTTCATCTCGGAGCTAGGAGTAGTTCCAACCATTATTGATCCAATACCATTATATTGTGACAATAATGGGGCTGTGGCATTAGCCAAAAAGACCAGGTCCCATCAGATGTCCAGACACATCCTAAGGTGAGATCATTTGATCCGGGAGGTAGTAGATCGCCACGAGATCGAGATTAAGAGAGTAGATACAAAGGATAACACTACGGATCCATTCACCAAGGCCTTCCCTCAGCCGCAACATGAGCGACTTTTTAAGATGTTGGGTATGAGATGCGCCATTAACTGGCCTTAGTGCAAATGGGAGATTGTTGGATATATGTAAGGCTAGAGGCCATTATATGATAGTGTTTGTACCGGTATGTATGTGTGTGTTCGTGTGTGTGTGTGTGTGTATTCAGAGGACAGTCTTGCTCGACATGATAGTATGCTATCCGGTTATTCTTTATCATGACATGTCACTTGATCATGCTTTTATTCATTTTGTACATCTTGATAAAGCCCTTAGGATATTTTGCTTGACTACTGGGATTATGAAGTGGATCATACTAGTGGGACATCCGTAGTTTATAAGCATATCCTTCAAATGTTCCTAGTCGTGGGTGTATCGAGACGGGGCATCGATATTCCAGAGTAGACTAGCGTATGCGATTCTTGTCCCATGTGATGGGCGATAGATGATCCCATTTCCATCTGGTGTGTTGACACCAAAGATTGTATACGGGTGCTCAGTAGGGACTGGGTACACTGAACGGACTCGCCGAGAACTACTATATGGTATTATATCTCACGTCGGATAGCAGTTCTCAGGTGACACTGGTACAGGTTAGTCTGTAGACCCGAGATCGTCATAGAGTCTTGTGTGTCCTCCCACTGTACTTAGATCTCCACCCTACCACGGCTCTACTGAGTAGTGCAAGCAGGTGGATTTTGGGTAAAGTTTTGAGGCACATAGGGGCAATGAACGATAGAAGGGGTTTCGTCTCTCCCGGTATTGGGGGTTGATGTTGCGTGCACGATTGGCTATAACAGGAAGTCCCTTTCCAGGGCTGCTGAGATTTACTGATAAGTGTTATTCGTAGTTTCTCGATCTGTTATGAGACATATACCGGCATGACTTATTGAGTTATTGGGGTCGACGATTCCATCCCCAGACTCGATATGCAGCATATCTAACGAAGAGATCAGACTGTACGGTAAGTGTTACTAGTTGGCTCGATGGAATTTTGACAGGTTTGCTTGTTTTTCTTCTGATCGCTCAATACCCGGGTGGCCGTTACGTTTAGCTGACTGCTTGCGGCTTGTGGATGTTTGATGTGATCATCACCTACTGCCGGAGTATTGACGAGTCTTAGAGTCCCACACAGAAGTTTCCTAGCTCAGGCAAAACGATGTGGTGTGCATATGAGATATGGACGGGAGCTCGATTAAATACGTGTATGAGATACCGTATATTAATCAGGCGTTTACTATTGGTCAGGTCGTATATGATATGACCGGTTTATTAAATCAAGTGTTGATTTAATATTGACTTTTAGCTCATTTTATTAATCCTTTTCTTTATGGATGTATGCATATATGTATATACAAACACATGATGATGTGTATGCACACATACATACATACATACATGTGTATCATGTTTGATGATACATGGAAGATGGCAATGCAAGACTCACATGGTTCAAATTAATATGTGTATTTTTGTTTTGAGATAAAAGAAAAAGGAAAATAACAAATGACTCATTCTTTCCACACTCTTCTAGGGTTGACCATTGACTTAACCCTGGGTTTATTTCCTTTGTTCTTTTAGCTCATCACAAAATATCTTGATATTTCTTTTAACCATGGTTTGATGTGAGAGTATCTCACATATATATCCTTTTGTTTTTATTTTAAAACATAACAATTATCATTATCTTGAGAAAAGCTTTGCCATCTTCATCTCCTCCTTCTTCATGCTTTCTTGAGTTTCTTTGAGTGTAAGGAAAAGAAAAAGAAAGGGTTTTTAAGTGAGATAACAAAACACACAATCATTCTATACTAGTTTAGCCTATTAGTTTAGAGTGTTAGCTTCACTTCCTTATTGATCAAGTGAAGTAAGGAGCTATGGGCAATGGGACTTCGGGTGGATCGTCGTGGACTAGGAAGGATTCAAGCGAGCCGTTCCAAACTCTAGGAGATACAAGGAGTCACTCAAGGAGGTCTACAAAGGTTGTAATCTCTCCACTTAGTGATAGATTATTTATAGTATGTGATACTATTAGATGTTACCTTAAATTTCTTGTTCGAATCCTTGGTTTGTTTGCTTAGCACCTCTTAAAATTTAAATTGTGGCATGTGTGATGCTTCCAAACCCTATATGAGGTGCTGTGGAAACCCAACAGTAACATGTCGAAAAACTACCAATAACACTTACCAGTAGATCTCCGTATCAGCCCTGGCCAGGGACTTCCTGTTATAGCCAATCGAGCACAGCGCAACATCAACCCTCAATACCGTGAGAGACGAATCCCGTCCTATCGTTCATTGCCTCCATTTAACTCGGGACTGTACCCAAAAGCCACCGTTTTGGACATTCTCTTGAACGTGGTAAAGTGGAAATCAAAGTATAGTGGGAATCACACAAGACTCTATGACGATCTCGGGTCTACAGACTAACATGTACCAGTGTCACCAGAAAATTGATATCTGACGATATGTATAATACCAACTAGGAGTTCTCGGCGTGTCCGTTCAGTGTACCCAGTCTCCATTGAGCTCCCGTATACCATTTTGATGTCAAACACCAATGGATGTGGCATCATCCATCGTCGATCATATGGGTCTGTTGGGTTACGGCTACGCCCCGGCCATAAATCCGTGGCCAAATGCGAAAGAAAAATTTGTAAAACTTGGCGCTTCCACAACCATTTACCCGGATCGAACCATTATCCGTTTACTAGCTAACTGTAAAGTGTTTAGAGATTATACCGATCGATCCGTGTCCTTCGGTCTTCAACCTCTGTCCAAGCTCATCGCGGCTGCCCCGATGTGGTTCGATCTCCGGTCTCCCTCATTGAAGAGGCTCCACGTCGAGGATTCTTTATACAGGCTCCCGCTTCAAAACCAAAGCATCTCGGACATCAAGTTTGCCAAAAGAGATGACCAAAATGAAGTAGAGATAGTGTGATTACTTTTTCTCAATACACTCTAGGATTCTCAACACATGAGAGGGATAGAGTGGAGGTTGAAGAAGATGCCTATGGTGGAAATGGTGAAGCTCAAGAAAAATAACAGGTGAGCAAAAAACCAAGTCCAAGAAAATATCAAGTGGCTGCCCAAAAATAAGTAAGTGAGTGTTTTGATATATTGTGATGAGAAAATGAGCCACACACTCACACAAAAATATCTCTACACTCACACTTACAATAAATATCTAAGCTCACTAAAAAATATCTTAGCCATGACAAAAACATGTCATGCGAGTAACAATTTCCACCATTTAACATTTAAACTAAAATGTTAAATCCACAAAAAGAAAATGGCATCAACTAAAGTAATCTTGTAATGAATTATAAGAATACCCCTCATCCGTATATACATACCCGCATCCGTATTCCGACTGAATACGAATATTACGAGACGAAAGTCCAACAATCTAATACTAGAATCCGGCTTAAACCAAAGCACACTAGTATGATCCGTCCGATCATGATCCGTGCACAAGTGCACGTATATGATCAAATCCTGCAGTAAAACCATACGTCATCTACAACGTTTCGCCCCGACATGGGAAACTCTCTATGTCGGACTCTAAAGACTTGTCAATACGTTGGCAGTGGGTTTAACCACAAGTATGTCAGTGGCACTAGCTGTACGTAACGGCTGCCCAGGTATTGAGCGAAAGGGAGGCCGACGAGCGAACTCATCCTGAAACCCTACTGAGCCTGACAGTGACAATATCCATACAGTTCGGTCCATTCGTCTATGAGTATTGCATATCGGGCCTAGGGGATGGTAAACGTCAGACCCCTAATAGCGGTATAAGTCGTGTCGGAATGTAGCCCAGAACCCCCTGAGAAACTACTGGAATACCTACCAGTAAATAACAATTGCCTTGGCCAAGGACTTTGTCTAATGGCTTTCCAAACACAGCGCAATATCAACCCCAATACCGGGAGAGACGAATCCTCTTATGATCCGCTTACTGCCTCCATGTGGCTCGGGACTGTACTAACTAAAACCTGTTTGCATGACTCCTTTGGGCCGTGGTAGGATAGTAATCAAAGAATAATAGGAACTCACATGAGACAAATTACGATCTCAGGTCGATAGACTAACCTGTACACATGTCACCAGGGAACTGCTATCTGACGATGGGAATAATACCAACTAGCATGTTCCTGGCGAGTCCGTCCGGTGTACTCATAACCCAATTAGCACCTTTATACTATCTTAGGTGAACCAACTGACACTAATGGCTTGTGAGACCGTCCATCGCCCCTCGTCGGGGTCTCGATCCGTATACACTAGTCTACTATCGGAGTATCGATTCCCAGTCTCGAAACCCCCATGACTAGGGACACTTTAAGGATATGCTTATAGACTACCCAAATCTGACGTATATGATCGCCATCATACTGCTGGTTGTCAAGCAAGAATCCTAAGGGCTCTATAAACATTTAATAGTGTTCCGTAATGTCACCTGAAGCATGTACACGATGATAAAGATAAACGAGATAGTATACTATCATCTCGAGTATGACTGTCCAACCGGTATAGGTCCTCCCTCAATCATTGCAATCATGTGCCTGCGATCCAATAATTCACTTCGAGGGCACTATAGCCAACAATCTCCCACTTGCACTTAAGTCTAATTATTGCGGTGTCGCATACTCACAGTCCGTATGATACCGAACACCCAACTTCTCTACTAATCATCTTTACAAAGCTCGTTTGTAAAACTATTGCTTTCGAGAAATATCCTCAGTTAGTGGATCCGCTCTGATGTTTATTTCTATGTCTCTCTTTATCTCAAGTTCGCGAAGAAAGCCATCTCCCAAAAAGAGTTATACCTGTCTTAGAATTTGTCTGGATATCTTATGGGACCCAGTTCATAAATGAACTCCAAATCCAGCAAACTTCTTAGACTGTATCGTCAACTGAATTTAATCAGTATCCTGTACCATGCCTCCCTCAGTATACGCTTGGACCATCTGTCCAAACTACTGCCCCTCAACAGAGGAAAAACTACAACTCTGACAGTCACTCTGTCATCCAGCTCACCTTGGAAGCCTGGAATGATAACTGTCTCCCGAAGGAGGCTATCGTTATCAAATCCCTAAAACAACCACTTATGTTCATAAAATGCTTCTGAACGTTTCTCCAGGATTGGATTAATATATCATCTTATTGCATCTTGTGGAAAAACAACATTTGGTGTGGTACTTGACATCTCATGGTTGATTCAATTGCCTAAGCAAGTGATATGCCAATCATGCACATCCCTCTCCCCTTTAGTTATTAAGATACCTTAAGAGAGGGTGACTCCATCACCTGCAGGTACACCACCATGCCAGGAGTCGTCCATTCTAAAACACATTTAGAATACTGGCTAAGTACCCAGATTGGAAAAATACCCAAATCTAGATCTAAAACCATAGATCTAGTAACCAGAATGCATGATATTATATCCATATCCTATGTGGAGAAACCACTGTGTGATAACCACAGTTTAACCAATCGTAGTATAGGAATTTTACTTCCTATATCGTGTATGTCGTCCAAATACCAGGACATCATACCCTACTACCTTCTTAACAGATCCATCTCCTATTTTGATGAAGTCAAAGCCCATGACCGTCATATCGAAAATAGATGATCTTTCTCCACTATATCTGCTTTAGCCTATAAATAGACATAAGTTACTTGTCCACTATGCTTCCGCTGCTCCCACTGACTACAACAACCTTTTGACAGAGTCATATACACGTGCACTTCTAAAGCTGGTTTAGAACGACATTATACTCATCCTCCTGCCGGGTCTCATAGTCTAGAACAGCAGTAATGGCAAGTCTGGGTAAACAAGAACCTCCCTGTCACTGTTTTTGAGAATACCGAAGTACCTCTCGGGTGCCTAAGGTTACCCACAAAATCTGCGGAGTGGCTAATGGAATGTCAAACCTGATTGAATCTTTAGGTCCTATTAAATTTTCAGTAATCGTTTGCGGTTCTGGAATCACATCCAGTTCTACCATACCACCACTACTGTTTTCTGAAAAAGTTCATTTTACTAAAACTGTGGCGAGTCAAGAACAATATCACTATTGATCTTCCAGATGGTAGAAAGATAACCCTCGTCATAGTCAGGGTTAACCTACAAACTGCCATTACAGAAACGTGTCTTGAGTTATCCAGAGTCTGCAAAAGTCATAGAAAACCGAATTTTCCTGAAAAGACTCCATATACCTTAACATCGTTAAGATATGTACCATTCTATATACAATATATTTAATTGAAACTAGATTCAAATCATGCACCTGTTTCTAGTACATGTCAACTAAATGGAGAGAGGCCGATCAGCATTACTCAACTTAGGAGTACATCCAGATTTGAGTAACCTGAAAGAGAATCAAGTTCTCAAAAACAATACTATCAGCTGAATACCAAACACAAGTATCTATATCTTCGATTACCTTGAAAAATCCTGATACTTGCAACACATGGTTCTCTACTTTATTCTTGTACCTATAACTTCTCAAAACTTGGACCTTGTATTTATACGAAACACTTGTCCAAAACTGTAGAAGTTACAAGTAAATAGAATATAGTACGAGGACCAACCCTTCTATCCTAATGGACACTAGACAACATACAATACTTTGTATAAGTCCCCTGAGTTGAATAACTCACACTCTGTGCGTCGTAGGTTGAAAATTGTACTTATGGTTAAGAAGAATTACAGCGCTGTTTAATTCTCCTTACCTAACCATCAACTGATATAGGTAAATGTCATAGACATAACTTCAAAAAGTTATATCTTATTTTATCAAATAAAAAGATATATCAGTTTGAAATTGGTGCATAACAATGGATATTCAAAACCAAATATTTGTCGTCCGGCAAAAAACCCAGGCAATTTCCTCAAATATCACCAATTACAACGAATCCCGATATAATGAGGATGATCACATAATTCCAAATAACATACTACCACTCATCATCTGTAAAACCATACAGATGTGAGAATCAAACCTGGTAAATACATACCCTGGAGTAAGGATCTAATTAGGAAATTAGTTTTCTATTAAGAATGCACGGAGAAATTGAAACATGAAAATGTTTCGAAAGGGCATTTGAGTATTCCTAGTAATGCCTCTTCCACTATCCAGATTCATGACTGTAACCGTATATTTCTTTGCCATCTCTCCAGTTCCCTTTTATTTGTCTTTACTCATTTCCTTCTGTACACCGTCCTTAGGCTAAATGGTTTTCTTCCTTCCTTACCGTTCAACACCAGCCTATTGTTTAGAAGAAGACAATCCAATAAGCATAATAAGTGTACCCTCCTAATCCTAGGAGTACTCGCAAACTGAGAGAAGGTAAAGATAAAAGACAACTGAATAATCCTTATTCTATTTCTCCTGAATCAGAATCCATCTTCGAACTGGAACAAGTTCCTTTGAGTTCGTATATAACCATACGATGGATTATCCAATAACTGTGGATCTTCGTAGTCATACGGGGTGTTCTGGAGAAATACAAAGGTGAAGTAGGAGTGGCGATGAAATACGTGGTTTGGTCGTGAATGATAGGAGTTGCAATTTACTTTGCCCTCTTTCTAATCCCTTTATTTGTCTTTACTCATTACCTTCTATACACCACGTAGGCTAATTAGTTTTCTTTATTCCCCACCTTTCGGCACCTGCCTATGGTTTAGAAGAAGACTATCCAATAAGCGCAATAAGTATACCCTCTCCTAATCCTAGGAGCCCTCACATCCTGAGAGAAGGTAAAAGGAAAAGACAACTGAATAGTCCTATTCATTTTCTCTAGAACCGGAAACCATCCTCGAATCTGAAACAAGTTTCTTCGAGTTTGTATGTAACTATACGATGGTCATATCCAATGAAAATGGGATCTTCGTAGTGATACGGAATGTTCCAGAGAAAAGCAAAGGGTAAAAGTAGGAGTGGCAATGAGGTATGCAACTCTGACAATCCAAAGGCCAGTGTTTTAAGAAAGTTCGGTTAACTTGGTTACTAAGTTATAGTCTAGGGTCGGGCCAAGGTCGATGCCAAAGAGAGAGAGAAAGAAACACTCAGCGTGTACTCTAACCTAGATCAGAATGGTTAATCACTTTATCTAATCAGGATGTCTCCCACTGTATGCTCAAATTCTCCTCCAAACCTGAAAGAAGAATTAGTCGGGATCATCTAAAATCACTCGAGGAGTAAACCCACTCATCAGTGGGTATCGGGATCCAACTATCATCGCATGATGTAACATTTCAGAAAAATAAAATATTATTTTTGGGAATTTATATAATTAAATAATAAATATTATGAATATTTTGATAAGGCGGTATAATTAATTACCGATAAATTGGAAAATTATAAGAATTACTAAAATGAGCGTGTTTTATATGATTTAAACAAATTATAAATTCTTTATGATTATTTATATTCCATTTTAATGCTAATCGCGATTAAATATCACTAATCGTGCATTAAGCTTGATTTGTGCACATAACATGCACCATGTCATATTACACATTCTTACATTTTCCTACTATGGTCTTTTCTTTATTTTTTTCTTGCATGGCTTTGTCTTTAAGTGAGATGAGAAGATAATGAGAAGAAAAGAAAAGAAAAAGAAAAGGGGATTAAACAAAAGAGTATGGGCATGAGAGAGAAGAAAGAGAGGTGAGGGGTCAAGTTGACCAGGGGCTCATTTCTTATTGCATTTTATTCTTGCATCTTCTTCTTCATTCAACTCCATGGCTGCCCTCTCTTCCATCCCCCTCTACCTCTTCACTTCACTACAAAAACCACATAAAAACTTCAACTCCCTTTCATTAAAAATGTTCACAAGCTCACTACAAGCCTGTTGGACCAAGAAAGTTTGTATTTTGAGCACTTGGGGCAACTTAAGAAAATTCTTGAGTTGCCAAATAAGTTAATTCTTTCACCATTAGTATAGTATTTCCTTCATTTTAGCATCCATAAATGTTTAGAAGTTTTTTAGTGAGGTTTTGTGAGCTTTGAAAATTCCTAGAGAGGGTTAGGGTTTTCTTTGAGTTGTATTGGTGAACTTGAGTGTGTTTGGTGACTACGAACCCCCATAGTGCTAAAAACCTGGACCAAACAGAACCTAGACCTTGCAATGAGATTTAGATATCTGTCACGACCCGAAAGAGCACGTGACTGGCCCTTGAACCATATGAAGCCTATAGGACTCCATCTGATTCAAGTAAGCCAAAAGCCCAGAAATCTAAAACCATTTTTAAGAATAAGTAAGGAAAAACTGGTTTAAAGAAGTGAAGAAATACAGGTTTGAAATCAAGGTTTTTAAATAACTAAGCCGAATGTGCATTTTAAAACAGTAAGGTTTTTCTAAAAATTTCGGCAGAGTTTCCTTTGTAAAATGGCCCCGAATGGGGAAAAACATGGATAACAATATGTATATATGCAATGATAAAGGCATCCCCAAGCGGGAGCTAGCTCTTCGTCAATCGACGGTCACAACCACGCAATGATATGATAATATATAACGCCAAGTGGTGAGGATCAAATCCAAAGAAAGCTCAAAAGCAATAAGAAAACCGCAATATTACTAAGCGCGACTCTAGGTCGAATAATACAATACAGTCTCTAAGTCTGAAAGAATATACAAGTTTTTGGTTGATGGACAATTTCTAGATACAATGAAATAAATAAATACAATGGTGGTTCTTGATGCGAAAGAATCCACCTACCAAAGCAAATCACCCGCAAGCAGAAAGTGTGCCAGAAATGCCGCAAAAGAACCTGTACGGCAGAACCTGCAAGAACTATGGCATAACGCGGGTGAGTTGCCAACTCGTGAATAGAAACATCTACAAGTAGAAACCGAATGCAAGACATAAACCTAAGTCAACGATCAGCAATATAATCCACAAGAGTACATCTGAGTGTAACAAGGTGGCAAGGTAACATCTAATCACGTATGTAGTGCCAGGTACTCAGGTAGTAACATGTCATCAGTATAAGGTATGTCTGCATGAAGTAAATATGATGAAATATCAATGATATCAATACACATATATTAGCGTCCCATACCACTAATATTGGTGTAAGGGTATATATAACAGCGCCCTCATACCCTGTTATATATACAATAAAGTATGATCAATGTAAAACCAGTCTGCCTATGATCCAAGTCTGTATGTATGTGGAACCCGTCCACCCGTCACCCAATGACAATAAGCATCATGTATGCAATGTGAGGATATAAACAAAATCATGGAAAAACATCACGAAACCCGTGCCTAGCATCGACACGTAAATCCTCCTGTATCGGGCATCCGTCATTCCGGATCATGCCCTATATCAAAGTACATATCGGGAATCCGTCAGTCCGGGTCATCCCTCTCTCAATGCATCGGGCATCCGTCATTCCGGATCATGCCCTATATCAAAGTACATATCGGGAATCCGTCAGTCCGGGTCATCCCTCTCTCAATGCATCGGGCATCCGTCATTCCGGATCATGCCCTATATCAATCCATCGGGCATCCGTCATTCCGGATCATGCCCTATCTCAAAGTATATATATCGGGAATCCGTCAGTCCGGGTCATCCCTCTCTCAATACATCGGGCTTCCGTCAGTCCGGGTCAGCCCTCTATCAGTACATCGGGCTTCCGTCAGTCCGGGTCAGCCCTCTATCAATGCATCGGGCTTCCGTCAGTCCGGGTCAGCCCTCTCTCAGTACATCCTCTAGCACCGAGAAAACACGGGGCGACGCCCCAAATATCATATCAAGGGAACCGGGTTTTTAAATGATTGCTATTGAAAAGGACACGGTTCCCAAATTCAGAAATCCCATGAAAATCCAACATCAAGAAGTACATCCAATGCGATGTGCTATGCAATCAATCCATGATGTATGCGACATATAAGGAAAGGTAATCATATGGGGAATCATGCAACATGGAATAGTAATGAACATATGCCAGCAATATGAATAGCATGAAGATGCAGAAATCTAGTAGTCAACATCACAGTGATGTATCTACAATGCAAACTACATCTAAGTATCAGGTCTATCAGGAGGGGTAGGTGTGGAAACCACCTAAATCTGAGTCGGTATATATATAAAGATATATAGTCGGTGATCTCGCCTCAATGTCATATCATAAGATATCCTCGAGTTATAAGTGCGGATCTATCATCAATATCGGGACGTACGGTAAATCATCGTACGGCATCCCCATAGCTGGGTAGGGGTTAACATCTCACTGTCTCATCACATAACAGATATCACCATCATCAGATCATATAGTCTAGAGTACCACCCTATGTCTAGTACAAACGGTAACATCAGTAAGTATGCATGCGGGGGTAAACACATATCCCAAGCCCGCAAGAAGCACAAGTCATATCCCACATATGAATCGTGTCAAATCACCGATCTCAGGGCATAAAGCCCACATCATCGACTCATCTCCAGAGTCATCACATATCATCAATCACAGTGCAAGTACAAGTGATAAGCAAAGGTGTGTGTATAGGTGTAATTCTATCCTAGGGTTCGCGACTATGAACTACACTAGTCACTTCTAACCATATACTATCCATAATACACCTAATGTCACCATAACTACATAATAATCTATCTACGGACTGCGGGGGTGCTATACGCCATCCACCCGACTTCCCCCTGTAGATATAATCTACTCACCTTGCATCATCATTTGCGGACGTCACCACGTATTTGCTCGTCCCAAAGTCTTCATGGGTACCTACACATCAAAATATCGTATATGCGCATTAAAATCAAATCCAATCTAAAACGGCGCATAAAATCCAAAACGATACGATAAGGGGCCTATAGGTGAAAACCTATGGCACGCCTTCAAAACCATCAATAACTCCTCTATATCGTCGTATAAACGACAAATAGTCGAGGCAAAACACAATCCACCATTTCAGAAATGAAAATACGGAATACGGAAATACGAATCCAAAACAACAACTTAGGATATATGTCCCAGATTTCACCCTAGAAAGAATCTGTCAAAACTAGAAGTACCCAGGGCCAAGAATAGAGGAAATGGGGCTATGCACAGAAAACGAGGAGATTCCTCACTGGTCTGGCCGCAATTGGCGGCCAGAATGGAGGTTTTGGCGGCCGTACGGATGAGCTAGGGGCTAGGGTTTGGGGTGTTGGTTCTATGGTGCGTGCACATCTCAATTCCCACTCAATATTATTTTAGGGGTCTCGGGGTGTTAGCAGATTCTGAATAACCTTCACAGATTTCACAATTTCCCCGATATCGGTTTCTAAAATCCGTATTATGGGTTTAAACTTCAGGTTAGGGTCTCAATTCATACACTAGGGTGTTGGTGTATCCTCAATTGAACTCAATTTCACAATACAACCCAAGTTCCTCTCAAACCCTAACTAGGTTTTTATCAAATCCATAATATCACACAATATCGATTAAATCTTAACATGGGGTTATAAGAAAAGCTATAATTAAGCAAATGGTTCAGAAATTTCCTTCATTAGCAACTCAAGAATTTTCTTGAGTTGCCCCTAGTGGCCAAAATCCACGCTTTCTTGGTCCATTGCGTAGATCTCGAGTTTGTGCATATTTTTAGTGAAACGAGGGTGTGATTTTAGGGTTGTTTTTGAGATGATTTGAGGGATTGAAGGTGGAGGAAGGGGGAGGAAGAGGCAGCAGCAGCAAAGCAAAGGGAGAGGGAGAGAAATGATGAAAATGGCTAAGGGTTTGGTCAATGGTTCAACCCATACTCCTCTCTCACCAACCCCATTCTTTTTTCTTTTCTTTTCCTTTTTCTTTTCTTAAACCTTTCTCACTAGAATAGTAACCCCAAATGAGAAACCATGACAAATAAAATGTATCACAAAGGTGAAAAAGTGATATGTGCATGTTTTGCACAAAATTGCCAAAAAACCCGATTAGCGATTTTAATCGCGATTAGCACTAAATTAGTGTCAAACTAATCACAAAAACTTAAAAATGTCATAATCCACTAATTTACCCTATTTTAGAATTTTCCATAATTTTTCATAATTTTTCTAACATTTTTCCTATTTATTTGCATTTAATATTAAGATAATCAATAAAATAATATTAAATTATAAAAATTCCCAAAATTAATATTTTATATTTTTTTGAAAATATTACAATCTACCCCCCTTAAAGAAATTCGGTCCCCGAATTTAAATTTAAACCCCCAATACTAAAAACAATTTCAGTAATAATCCAATTTGTCGTGGCTCCGAAAATATCAACACATAAGAATATCATAAAAATGTACTGCTCTACCAGAATCAATCCCCAAAATACATATATAAGAATATCCTATGCGTCTGGTGCGCAAGGAATCAAAATCCATATATGTGTCAAACAGGTATAGAAAACAGCATCTAGGTGCAACGGGTGTGCACGAAACATCTGTCGTAGGCAACGTGTGTGCCTGACAGAAGAAATATCAGGTGCATATGACATGCACGAAGAATTCCGATTTAGTGCATCTGGCGTGCACCAAAATCGCATATCAAAACACTACAGATACATGAAAACTTTGCTGGAAGTGTAAATCAAATCACTGTATACTGTAGGCATGAAATCTCAATCAATATCTCAAATGTAATAACTCTACGCAAAATATATAAATATCCAGTGGGTGCATGAAATCAATATCATGAAACTCAATCGCCAAAACTAAATCATGCAAACAGAACGCCCAAAATACCGAAATCCAAAATGACGGATACGTGATAATCGAATCACAAAATCACAAATCATAAATACCGTCTTCGGTATATCCTCCTTCAAGGTCGAGAAGGAGTCAGCGCAATCCACTGCTAGTAGCACAGGATATCTACGTGCCTCTTGCTCACGGTCTGGCGTCCTCTGACTCTCTGGGTCCTTATCTTCTCTGTGGGTTACCAATCTCACAGTCAATCGGCTCATCGGCCCTGTCAGATGTGCTAACGGGGACGATTCCGTTCTGGCACTTCTCTGGTCACCTCTCGGTCAAACCTCACGACCCCTCGTAAGGCAGCATATCACTGGCATCGGCCTCTGGCTCTCTGAATGCACGTCACCCATCTGATCCTGGGTGCAAACATCATTGCAGTAACGTCCTGGAAGGAATCCTGCTCAAGGTCTCTTCCAATCCTGCCTATGCCGATCTGCACCGAGGCTGGCTTCCCTGCACAACCTCTTCTCTCTCAAAAGACACCTGTGTCCTCAGCACAATATTTCTCAGAAACTGGTCACATCCCAACGTCTCTGTAAGCAAATCAGGTCTCTAGTCTCGACGGGAAGCAATGACAGCTCGTCAGTGTCTCACACGAACCTCTTGTTCCAACTGTCTCTATCGTCGTCCACTATGACGCCACGCAAGCTACTACGCACTACACTGTCTTCGGCTTCGGCCAATCTGAAATCTCTCACACGGACTCGAAATCGCGTACTCTGTAGCTTCATCATTCTATAGAAGATGTCAGGCTGAACTCCGTCTTGCTGGGTGTGCGCAAAACGACTACTCCTGGTCCAGGTCTCCCCGTATCGTACTCCAGAAAAGTCCTGTCGAGGTTCCTTTCTCAAATCTCATTCCTGCCGAAATGCCCGGAAGTCATCATCCAATGCTGAAGCTAAAGCTTATTCCGGAACGGCTGCATACTTATCGCGCTTCTTTCTGGAAGATATATCCATATACTACACCTCTGGGTGCGTATTACATCTCTGATGTCAGCGGAGTGGGACGTCACCTCGTCGAAATGCCTCGCGAACTCTTTTCTTCACTCTGCGTCAATGTCGACTGATTCGGACTCGTCCCAACATGGCTGCATGCACTGTGCTCCAACGGCTATGCTCGCATCTGGAGTCTCCCAAGCAGTGTCCCATCACGATATCCGAAAGACGTCGAATCATTCGATCGACTCGTCAGATCCTCATAATCCCCCAAGAGCTCACATCTCGGGTACAGTTTAATAGTATCGAGTACATGCCACAGCGTCGGTGGTCCAGCCGTAGAAGGGCAAACCCAAGCCTCACTAATGGCGCCGAGGAACCGCCGTAAACCCTAAGGTTCAAAGGCTTTCACACGGTCATTAAGTCGAGTTAGAGTTTCATTCTTCTAGAGGGTCCATAGAATCACCTGCATGTCTTTCCGTATACTTTAAACTTGGAAAATAGGCTCCTGACATTCGATCGTCTCTATCGACTCTCAACGAACCTGCGTGAAGTCGTCTCTAGCTGGAATCAATCCGCCTGATGACCTCGCATCGGGGTAAGCGAACTCACCACACGTCCTAGTCATCCATCCTCGGTGACTAGCAACTCGCTATCATCTCTCTAAGAACATGCTCATGCTGCAGTAGCTCCAATCATCTGGGCGATATCTCGTCATTGCAGCAGCAACTGGCTCATACGCCTGTACGCCGAACAACGCCTCAATCCTCCAGGAAAGGCAATACATAAGCGGTCATCTCTGAGTCGGTCTGCTCTAGATCTGAGTAAGACTCTCCACACTGGAAATCTTCAACTCAACTGGGCCCGCTCTGGCGCAAAATCGGACGAATCACCTTCGCCTCTCAAATCGGGTAGACTATCTATCATCTGTCTCATATCTGCCTGAAAGCTCCGGCAATCTCAGCTCGTAAGCTCCGAAAGCAACATCCTGTCAATCTCAGCAACAGCTGGTCCATCTGTCTGCATGATAGGCGACATCACAATCGCTGAGGTATGCTGTACATCAACAGTCCTCTCTCAACTGGCAGCTCTAAGAATGACCCGATCATCCGGTGCAAGACTAAGCACTCGCCTCCACTAGAGGTCACAATCACCAATACTAACTCGAGACGTTCCCATGTCACCAGAAAACACAAAGGTCGGCCCTCGTACCAAATGAGCTCACTCCGGCCGTAACCCTAGCAGCAGCCCAAACTGCGCTCAACCATGGTGACAGGAACCTCAGTCGAGTATCAAAGAGAGCACATCAATGGCAAGAAAGGAAACAACAGATCCAAAGTGGATACATGATCATAGGAAGGAACAGCATCAATGGAGGTATGATCATGAAACTAATAGAATCAGGGATCTCAAATGGATGAATAATCCTGAATATGAAAAGAATCACTGATCTCACAAATATGTACATCCTAAGGTTCCTTAAGCGGAGTGGCGTGTCGTAAGTATGCCGCGGAACATACCAACGGTACGTCACTCTACTTTAGTCACCTAATCCATCAACCAAGGGTCATCCTAATACGACGAAAGTTCGGGTTTACACCCCCTCGACCAAGTCTAAGTTCCGTAAGGTCAAGCCTAAGTTCCGTATATAAACAACTCCCTAGGCTCCACATAGTCAAACTTAGACTCGAACCAAGGTCAACCTAGCGCTCTGATACCAACTTTGTCACGACCCGAAAGAGCACGTGACTGTCCCTTGAACCATATGAAGCCTATAGGACTCCATCTGATTCAAGTAAGCCAAAAGCCCAGAAATCTAAAACCATTTTTAAGAATAAGTAAGGAAAAACTGGTTTAAAGAAGTGAAGAAATACAGGTTTGAAATCAAGGTTTTTAAATAACTAAGCCGAATGTGCATTTTAAAACAGTAAGGTTTTTCTAAAAATTTCGGCAGAGTTTCCTTCGTAAAATGGCCCCGAATGGGGAAAAACATGGATAACAATATGTATATATGCAATGATAAAGGCATCCCCAAGCGGGAGCTAGCTCTTCGTCAATCGACGGTCACAACCACGCAATGATATGATAATATACAACGCCAAGTGGCGAGGATCAAATCCAAAGAA
Source organism: Agapanthus africanus (assembly GCA_030015575.1). Taxonomy (NCBI): domain Eukaryota; kingdom Viridiplantae; phylum Streptophyta; class Magnoliopsida; order Asparagales; family Amaryllidaceae; genus Agapanthus; species Agapanthus africanus. The sequence continues at coordinate 348,137,002 of JASDDO010000031.1, read as the reverse complement.
AGCTCAAAAGCAATAAGAAAACCGCAATATTACTAAGCGCGACTCTAGGTCGAATAATACAATACAGTCTCTAAGTCTGAAAGAATATACAAGTTTTTGGTTGATGGACAATTTCTAGATACAATGAAATAAATAAATACAATGGTGGTTCTTGATGGGAAAGAATCCACCTACCAAAGCAAATTACCCGCAAGCAGAAAGTGTGCCAGAAATGCCGCAAAAGAACCTGTACGGCAGAACCTGCAAGAACTGTGGCACAACGGGGGTGAGTTGCCAACTCGTGAATAGAAACATCTACAAGTAGAAACCGAATGCAAGACATAAACCTAAGTCAACGATCAGCAATATAATCCACAAGAGTACATCTGAGTGTAACAAGGTGGCAAGGTAACATCTAATCACGTATGTAGTGCCAGGTACTCAGGTAGTAACATGTCATCAGTATAAGGTATGTCTGCATGAAGTAAATATGATGAAATATCAATGATATCAATACACATATATTAGCGTCCCATACCACTAATATTGGTGTAAGGGTATATATAACAGCGCCCTCATACCCTGTTATATATACAATAAAGTATGATCAATGTAAAACCAGTCTGCCTATGATCCAAGTCTGTATGTATGTGGAACCCGTCCACCCGTCACCCAATGACAATAAGCATCATGTATGCAATGTGAGGATATAAACAAAATCATGGAAAAACATCATGAAACCCGTGCCTAGCATCGACACGTAAATCCTCCTGTATCGGGCATCCGTCATTCCGGATCATGCCCTATATCAAAGTACATATCGGGAATCCGTCAGTCCGGGTCATCCCTCTCTCAATGCATCGGGCATCCGTCATTCCGGATCATGCCCTATATCAAAGTACATATCGGGAATCCGTCAGTCCGGGTCATCCCTCTCTCAATGCATCGGGCATCCGTCATTCCGGATCATGCCCTATATCAATCCATCGGGCATCCGTCATTCCGGATCATACCCTATCTCAAAGTATATATATCGGGAATCCGTCAGTCCGGGTCATCCCTCTCTCAATACATCGGGCTTCCGTCAGTCCGGGTCAGCCCTCTATCAGTACATCGGGCTTCCGTCAGTCCGGGTCAGCCCTCTATCAATGCATCGGGCTTCCGTCAGTCCGGGTCAGCCCTCTCTCAGTACATCCTCTAGCACCGAGAAAACACGGGGCGACGCCCCAAATATCATATCAAGGGAACCGGGTTTTTAAATGATTGCTATTGAAAAGGACACGGTTCCCAAATCCAGAAATCCCATGAAAATCCAACATCAAGAAGTACATCCAATGCGATGTGCTATGCAATCAATCCATGATGTATGCGACATATAAGGAAAGGTAATCATATCGGGAATCATGCAACATGGAATAGTAATGAACATATGCCAGCAATATGAATAGCATGAAGATGCAGAAATCTAGTAGTCAACATCACAGTGATGTATCTACAATGCAAACTACATCTAAGTATCAGGTCTATCAGGAGGGGTAGGTGTGGAAACCACCTAAATCTGAGTCGGTATATATATAAAGATATATAGTCGGTGATCTCGCCTCAATGTCATATCATAAGATATCCTCGAGTTATAAGTACGGATCTATCATCAATATCGACACATACGGTAAATCATCGTACGGCATCCCCATAGCTGGGTAGGGGTCAACATCTCACTGTCTCATCACATAACAGATATCACCATCATCAGATCATATAGTCTAGAGTACCACCCTATGTCTAGTACAAACGGTAACATCAGTAAGTATGCATGCGGGGGTAAACACATATCCCAAGCCCGCAAGAAGCACAAGTCATATCCCACATATGAATCGTGTCAAATCACCGATCTCAGGGCATCAAGCCCACATCATCGACTCATCTCCAGAGTCATCACATATCATCAATCACAGTGCAAGTACAAGTGATAAGCAAAGGTGTGTGTATAGGTGTAATTCTATCCTAGGGTCCGCGACTATGAACTACACTAGTCACTTCTAACCATATACTATCCATAATACACCTAATGTCACCATAACTACATAATAATCTATCTACGGACTGCGGGGGTGCTATACGCCATCCACCCGACTTCCCCCTGTAGATATAATCTACTCACCTTGCATCATCATTTGCGGACGTCACCACGTATTTGCTCGTCCCAAAGTCTTCATGGGTACCTACACATCAAAATATCGTATATGCGCATTAAAATCAAATCCAATCTAAAACGGCGCATAAAATCCAAAACGATACGATAAGGGGCCTATAGGTGAAAACCTATGGCACGCCTTCAAAACCATCAATAACTCCTCTATATCGTCGTATAAACGACAAATAGTCGAGGCAAAACACAATCCACCATTTCAGAAATGAAAATACGGAATACGGAAATACGAATCCAAAACAACAACTTAGGATATATGTCCCAGATTTCACCCTAGAAAGAATCTGTCAAAACTAGAAGTACCCAGGGCCAAGAATAGAGGAAATGGGGCTATGCACAGAAAACGAGGAGATTCCTCACTGGTCTGGCCGCAATTGGCGGCCAGAATGGAGGTTTTGGCGGCCGTACGGATGAGCTAGGGGCTAGGGTTTGGGGTGTTGGTTCTATGGTGCCTGCACATCTCAATTCCCACTCAATATTATTTTAGGGGTCTCGGGGTGTTAGCAGATTCTGAATAACCTTCACAGATTTCACAATTTCCCCGATATCGGTTTCTAAAATCCGTATTATGGGTTTAAACTTCAGGTTAGGGTCTCAATTCATACACTAGGGTGTTGGTGTATCCTCAATTGAACTCAATTTCACAATACAACCCAAGTTCCTCTCAAACCCTAACTAGGTTTTTATCAAATCCATAATATCACACAATATCGATTAAATCTTAACATGAGGTTATAGGAAAAGCTATAATTAAGCAAATGGTTCAGAAATTACCTTCATTAGCAACTCAAGAATTTTCTTGAGTTGCCCCTAGTGGCCAAAATCCACGCTTTCTTGGTCCATTGCGTAGATCTCGAGTTTGTGCATATTTTTAGTGAAACGAGGGTGTGATTTTGGGGTTGTTTTTGAGATGATTTGAGGGATTGAAGGTGGAGGAAGGGGGAGGAAGAGGCAGCAGCAGCAAAGCAAAGGGAGAGGGAGAGAAATGATGAAAATGGCTAAGGGTTTGGTCAATGGTTCAACCCATACTCCTCTCTCACCAACCCCATTCTTTTTTCTTTTCTTTTCCTTTTTCTTTTCTTAAACCTTTCTCACTAGAATAGTAACCCCAAATGAGAAACCATGACAAATAAAATGTATCACAAAGGTGAAAAAGTGATATGTGCATGTTTTGCACAAAATTGCCAAAAAACCCGATTAGCGATTTTAATCGCGATTAGCACTAAATTAGTGTCAAACTAATCACAAAAACTTAAAAATGTCATAATCCACTAATTTACCCTATTTTAGAATTTTCCATAATTTTTCATAATTTTTCTAACATTTTTCCTATTTATTTGCATTTAATATTAAGATAATCAATAAAATAATATTAAATTATAAAAATTCCCAAAATTAATATTTTATATTTTTTTGAAAATGTTACAATATCGATATGACGGTTTGTGAATATTTAGTGGGTGCAGGGAATCTGGAGTGATCCGAGACCATTACTATAAAAGCAAACAACACCACTAGCCTACATCGACCACTACGAGACCACCCTGTGAAAACGAGACCCCAACTCCCTTTCCAAACCGAGCAGGCGGGAATTTAGGGCTATGTGGCAGGCCAAGTTGAGGAGATTAGTGTCCAGGTTGCTTCTGTAGCTCATATACCTCCTATAAATCACCCCAGTACTGTTTGTTTATCCCTATTTCACCTGAAACAAAATCGGGGACCGGTTTTCTAAGTTGCTGCTTAATGTTTTGTGGGTTTTAACGACTTGATGTTTTGGTTTTGTGTTTTGTATCGGTCACTTGACGTTTGTACGTCGATATCGGGTGTTGTTTGGTTGTTTTGTGTTAGTAGACCATATGTTTTAACCTATGTGTGATTCGTGTGTCGTTTTGGTTTTGAATTGGACGTTTTGACGCGATACGATATATGTGATATGTAGGTACCTTCATGTGGACTTCGAACGATGAACAAGAGAATGGCGACATCGACTTCGGCAAGCAAGGATCACGGTGAGTAGATATATATCTACGGGGGAAGTCGGGTGGATGGCGTATAGCACGCCTGCAGTTTCGTAGTATATAACGCGAATGTGTTATGATATACACACACACACACACGGACGCACACACACACTTATGTGTTATGAGATGTGTATACTTAGTAAGAAATGCTTAAGTGACCTTGGGATAGTTTTAGCGTACTTGTAGGAAAATGCTTTTAGTTAGTTTCTTAGTCGTGAAACCCTTGTGTAATGTTTTGCACACAAGCACACACACACGTATACATTTTATTTTCTTATGCGTATATGGGGATATGTATATATATATACATATATGTATGTGAGTATGTATATATATATATATACGTATACATATACATGGATGATTAGGATAGTATATGATAGTTGGAGATGAGTCGATGTGTTTGGGCACGATGCCATGAGATCGGTGATGTGATTTGGGTCAAGTTATGAGATACGACATGAGATTTTTAGCGGATCATTTAGCGATGTTTTTTCATACACACACAGATATATGTTGATGGTATCAGTATGTACTAGACTTTAGATCAGTACCCTTAATTCGGGATATGATGATAATGATAACAGATAAATAATGAGATAAATGTGATAGTTGACCGTACCCTGATTTGGGATGACGTACGATGGATTTACCGTACGAGTTATAATTATAATGATAGATCCACACTCTTGACTCGAGAATGTCATATTATATATTGTATCGTACGTGATACTATTGAGGCGGGATCACCGACTACTAGATATAAATATTGACTCGGACTTAGGTGGTTTTCCTTACCCTTTTGATTAGTCTCTTAGTTTAGTCCTGTAGTTTACTTAGTAGAGGTTAGATTTATGCGAGTCATACTTATTTCCAAAACTAACGAATCGTGAGTATTTTAATACAGACCAAGGGATACTACAGATATTTCAAAGGACGTACATTTTCTTAAAAACACCGTAGCCCCTATTTTCTAAACACCACGATTCGTGCGTTTTCAGATACCAAAAACTGTATGACTCGTATATAGGAATGTATATTTCTTTATTATTGCATTTACTATTCATTTCCATTTGTTTTTGTTGTTCGCATCGCATTGCATGCTTATATGTATTTCCGTAAGTTATTATGAAACCTACTGTTAGGACACCAGCACCATTACCGATGATGCGTATGCTCCACGTAGACTCGCTTGCCGGCTCACACACATCATCATCGGTAATTGCCATAACACGTACACCTTAGAAAATATTACTTCATTGACATAACTTGCTAGTTGATAGTTCCATTATGTTATTGCTTTATTATGCTAGTTTAATTATTGCATTCCTTGCTTGATTTCAGATGCATTCATATATTCATTTGTCATGTAATATTATGGAGTTTTATGCTGGTAATTAACTGTTATTTACTCTTGAGATTGGGATTTCGGATTTCCATGAGATTTATAGAATTGGAGAAACCGCAAAGATTTTATAAACTTATTATCATTTTAAAGATAGAAAATTGCGGTTTTCTCATGATAAGATTTCAGAGGAGTCCACCATGAGTTTTCTCGGCTCTTGAGCGATATCATACACCCGATTCGAGGAGGAGGAGGAACCGTCTGTGGGTGCATGGTGGACCCGGTGCGGTACTCCGGGGCGAGAAGGTCGCAGATGATGGCGTTGAGCCCGGCAGGGGAGCACAACCTACCGGTGATTTTATTGTGACTCGACGGATATCCGGAGGATACCGATCGGAGTACAGGCCAGTCCGGATAGCCGGAGCCTGAGATATTTCGATTTGATGATACAGGCCAGTCCGGATAGCCCGAGCCTGAGATATTGAGATATTGAGATATATATTTTGTGTCGATGCTTGACACCGATTCTCTGTTGATTTCATTGATGATACTCGATTTTTGTACAGAAATCTCACGGAGATAAGAAAACAGTTTTCTTATTTAGATGTATTCTGTTTTCATGCATTCATACATCAGATTTATGATATGTTGTTACCCTAGGCACAGACACGAGCACTTGGTATTACACTTATGTATAGATGTTACCCTTGCCATTATTTATATGCTTCAGGCTATATCATTTTGAGGATATTACTATCGTATGACCTAAGATTGAGTCATACATGTGATTTCTTCTTGGTGATATTTTCTACTCACGAGTTGGCAACTCACCCCCGCTGTGCCATAGTTTCTTGCAGGTTTTGCCGTACAGGTTTCTTTAGCGGCTTTGCTAGCACACCGCTTCTTTCTGGATGATTGCTTTGGTAAGTGGGTTCAATCGTATCGTGACCACCATTGTACATTTATTATTTCAGTTATATCTAGTAACTCCATCAACCAGACTTGTATTATTATTAGACATAGAAGACCAGTGTATATTATTTCGACCTTAGAGTCGCGCTTGTATTATTATGGTTTTCTTTATGATGTTGGGATTCCTTTTGAGTCTTGATCCTCGCCCTTCGGCGTTGTATATTATATTGCTTGTGTGGTTGTGACCGCCAATTGGCGAAGAGCTAGCTCCCGCTTGGGGATGCCTTTTATCATTTATGTATATGATTCATGTTATACCCTTTTGGGGCCAGTATTTACAAAGGAAACTCTGCCGAAATTTTCAGAAAAGACTTGAGGTTTTAAAAATGCAATACTTCGGCTTATGTTGTTAAACTACATGCTTTAAAACTAAACTTTTCCTTCTTTCTTCTTTTAAATGGTTTAGATTTCTGGTATTTTGGCGTACTTGAATTAGATGGGGTCATATAGACTTTATATGATTCAAGTGCCAGTCACGTTCCATTTTGGGTCGTGACAAAGCTGGTATCAGAGCGCTAGGTTTAACCTTGGTTCGAGTCTATGTTTGACTATGCGGAGTCTAGGGCGTTCATATATATTCGGAACCTAGGCTTGACCTTACGGAACTTAGACTTAATCGAGGGGGTATTAGACCCAAAAATTCATCGCGTAGGTTGACCTTGGTTGATGGAGTAGGTGACTTAAGTAGAGTGACGTACCGTGTGTATGTTCCGCGGCATACTTACGATGCGCTACTCCGCTTAAGAAACCTTAGGATGTACATTTCCTTGCACAGTATTATATTCATTCCTATGATCTATCCTCATCAATATCAGTTTATGGTTTTGTTACCACGGTTGCACGGGCATGGAGAGCTACGGCTAGAGTTACGGTCAGCACGAGCTCGTCATGGACGAGGACTGACCAGGGCGTAATTCCGGCGACACACGATTGCATAGATGTGTTGTTTTATTATGTTTTTCGCGCCATGAGCGTTTGATGGATTGCTTTTACTAAAATTTCGCGAACGTGCAGATCAGCACCAGAGGATCAGGCTACTGCTAGAGGCCATCCAGAATGTGATGACCATCAATGCACTATTATTCTTGATGATCGAGACACTGTTTAGCGTGCAGACGGATGAGCCAGTTGTTGCGGCGACTAACAAGATATCGCTCCAGATGTTTGAAGCTATTGCAGCACGAGTTGCAATTAGAGATATGATAGAAGATCGCTAGTCACCCATGGAGGAACGACTAGGACATGTGGTTATCTGCATACCCCGATGCGAAGTCATCAGATTGATGGATTCCAGCTAGAGAAGACTTCACGCAGGTACGATGATGAGTCGATAGAAAACGAATGAATGTCAGAACCCATTTTTCCATGTTTAAAGTATTCGGAAAAACATGCAGGTAATTCTGTGGACCCTCTAGAAGAATGAAACCCTAACTCGACATAATGACCATGGGGATGCTTTTGAACCTTAGGGTTGGCGGCAGTTCCGCGATGCCATTAGTGAGGCTTGGGTTTGCCCTTCTGTGGCTGGTCCATCGGTACTATGGCATGTACTGGATATTATTAAACTGTGCACGAGGATTGAGCACTCGGGAAATTATGGGACTTTGTGTAACATTTAAAAAAATCAAATATTATTTTTGGGAATTTTTATAATTTAATATTAATTTTTAATGAATATTTTAATATTTCGGTATAATTAAATACCGATAAATGGGGAAATTTTTTGAAAAATTATGGAAAATTCTAAAGTAGGGTATTTTATGGGATTATGCTTTTTTAAGTTTTTATGGTTAATTATATGCTAATTTGGTGCTAATCGCGATTAAAAATCGCTAATCGGTTTTTTAGCCTTTTTGTGCAAAATATGCACATATCATTCTTTTCTACACTTGTTACATTTTCTTACATATTGTGGGTAGATGGTGGCCTAGGGTTACCATTGTGAGGAAAAGGAATAAAGGAAAAAGAAAAGAAAAAAAAGTAAAGTATGATGATGAGAGAGAGAGAGTGGGTTACTTTTGACTTGTTTGACCCTCCCCCATCATTTTATCATCTCATTTCTCTCTCCCCCTTCTTCTAGAGCTGCTGGTGCTTCTGCCCTTTCCCTCTTCCTCCTCCCCCTCTTCAAGCCTAGATCCACCGTGAATACAACCCCGAAATCTCATTTCGACTTCACAAAACTTGTTCACAAGCTCGAAAAGATCGTATTCGACTAAGAAAGAGTGGATCTCGAGGACTTTGAGCAACTCAAGAAAATTCTTGAGTTGCCAAAGGAGGTAATTTCTACACCCTTAGAGTAGTATGTCGTTTCATTTTGCATCTATACTAGTTTCATGTCGATGTTATGTCATTTTGAGGACTTGAGAAATTCCAAGTTAGGATTTAGGGTTGGATCTGAATCAAAAGTGAAATTGAGGCTTGTTGTGACCTTAGAAACCCTGGTATGATGTTATTTTGGACAAAACTAGAGAATTTAACCCAGAATACGGATTTATGGAATCGATATCGGGGAAAAACTGTAAATCTGGGAGTGTATTTGGGAATCTGCTATCACCACGAGACCCCAAAAGTAATTTTGGTTGGAATGTGAGATGTGCAGGCACCCTGGAACCACCACCCAAAGCCCTAGCCCCCAATTCCTTGTTTGGGCCGCAGATTTAATCCCCCTGGCCGCAATTTGTAGCAAGAGCAGGAGGGAACCATCTCGTTTTTGTTCTGTAACCTTTTACCCTATAAATTAGACCCTTGGTTTATGCAATTTTGACTGATTGCACATAGGGTAGAATCTGGGGTAGTTTTCTTAAGTTGGCGCATGATTTACGACTTGTTTTAGTATGGATTTTGGTATTTGATGATTCGTTTCTGTCGGATGGCGTTTGAACGTCAACGGCAAGGGTTATTAGTCGTGTTTGCACGCGAGACTATAGGTTTTTACCTATGGGCGTAGCATATGCCGTTTTGGTTTCCGATACGATTTTTATGTGCTTTAGCGTTTGTGATATCTTTGTAGGTACCCCACGTGACGTCGAGGCGTTGAAGACAAAGATGGCGACATCGGCACCGGCACATAAGAAGCAAGGTGAGTAGATTTATATCTACGGGGAGAAGTCGGGTGGATGGCGTATAGCACCCCCGCAGTTCGTGGTGATGTATACGAATACGTATACACACCTATATATTGATTATATTTGGTTGGAGATTATTGATGATAAAGATAGATTCTAGGTGTGTTTGGATTAGTTTAGTGTTGTAAAACCCTAGAGTATTGGTTGCACCACACATATACCCCCCGATATTTGCATACATTCTTCTTTCATATGTGCTTATATGGTTATGTGTTCACATAGGTATGGGACTATGTGTTCATATACTGGATTTGAGGATGATACATGGGATTGAGATGAGTCGATGATATGTGATTTGAGACCGTGAGATCGGTGATATGGCAGGATTCATACTTGAGATACGTCCTGATGTTATAGCGGATCTTTGGATGACGATGCCATGTAAATAGTGATATATATATATATATATAATGGTTGACATGTGATTGTAATATGAGATAAGATATGATATGATAAGATATTTATAATGGGTCGTTTTGGGCGATGTATACCTCTTTGTGATATATGACGATGATATCGGTTTGTTTGAGGCTGTAGATCAGCAGTTAGGTCATGATCTTATTGATGATATTAGTAATGTACTAGACGTAGGTCAGTACCCTGGATTGTGATCTTTGATAAAGAGGATATCAGATGAATAAAGTGATGAATGTGATATTGACCCGTACCCAGATTTGGGATGCTGTACGACGGATTTACGTACGAGCTATATTGATGTTTGATCCGCACTCTTGACTTAAGAATAACTGATTATAGATATGGTATCGGATGTGATATTATCGAGGCGGTATCACCGACTTATATATATGTATGTATGTATGTATATATATATATATATATATGTATCGACTCAGATGTTGGGCGGCTTCATTACCTTCAGTTAGCCAGTTAGCTTAGCCCTATAGTTTAGTGTAGTTGGTAGATTAGATTCGACTCCTACCTATTTCAAAAGCTAACGAATCACGGGTATTTTAATGGACAGGTCAGGGTATTCTACGGATATTTCAAAAGACGTAGCTTTTCTTAAAAACATCGTAGCCCTTATTTTCAAACACCGCAATTCGTGTTATTTTTAAAAGGCACCATTGTTTGACTTATAGTTATCGTTGTGTCTAGTACTCTGCTCCCGCACATTATTGTTGTTCGCTCCGCATCGCATACTTATATTGCTATTTCATATTGCATTGTTGATATTATGCTGTTAGGACACCAGCACCATTACCGATGATGCGTATGTACCACGTACACTTACTTGCCGGCTCACACACATCTTCATCGGTAATTGCCATGTCACGTACACCTTAGAAAATATTATTGCTTGACTTAGTTTGTTAGTTTGTAGTTTGACATGATATTAGTGTACCTTCCTTATATGCCAGCTTAGATATTGTAGTTATTACTTGTCACTTCATGCATACTGTTATTCATTGTTATGCCGCATTCATGTATTCTCATGCCTATATTCATGGTTTTACTGTAAGTCCATGTCACACACCCCACGAACTTGCGGGGAGGCGGAATATATGAAAAACGATTATCAAAGCTTCGTAACACGGACTTGAGCGCATGAATCGTATCTAAACCGTTACTAGCAAACTACGAAAGGTTTAACTACTCGGATTCGAAGTTATACCTCACGTTACTTGTCCTTCGGGTCTTCATCATGGTCCTCCACTCCTCATAGGCTCCTTGGAATATCGGCAGCTCAACGGTCTCCTCGAATCAAAGATGATCCACCCGGGAGCTCCTACTACAAGCTTGATCTCTAACTTGTGATAACTAGGTTGCTCAAAGTGCTAATCTAAGCAACCTATGGGATATAGAGTGAGGTTATGGATGCATTAGTCTAGCTAACCCTTGATCTCAACACATGAGAGGTTAGGGTTAGGGTTTCAAGAATGAGAGAGCTTGAGGAGAGAGAAGGTGATGATGAGAATGAATTGAAATTGTTTCTCACTTCTAATATATTATGAAGCATAAAGAATTATCAAATGAATAAATCAAATGCATTATCATCATGCTTCATTGAATATGTGCAATGAATCATCAAGTGAGTCATTAAGCAATAAATGCTTCATTAACTCACTTGAATGATTCATCTCATGAGTGACAAAATCAATTAATGCTAATGCCACCTTACCCTCCAAGTCACCATGATTCTAGAAGCTTCCCGGAAAATTACGAGAACGCCCCTCCAATCCGTGAAAACACGGAAAAACTTTAGACTGTATAAATCCAATAACCTGATACTAGAATCTGGCTTAAACCAAAGCCGGCTAGTAAAAACTGTCTGAACGTCGTACGTGCGTTTAAACATGTATGCGTCCGAACCCTTGTCGTAAAACCATACGACCTCTATATCGTTTCGCCTGGAGCAGGGAAACTCTCTGTGTGGGACTCTAAAGACTCGACACTACGCTGGCAGTGGGTTTAACCACAGACCGCAAGCGGCACTAGCTGTACGTAACGGTCCCCAGGTAGATGTCGATAAGAAGGCCGATGAGGAAAACCATCCGAACTCCTACTGAGCCTGATGTGACAATCTCCGTACAGTCCGGTCTGTTCGTCTAAGACTATCACATATCGAGCTTAGGGGGCGGCAAGCGTCAGTCCCCTAATAGCTGTATAAGTCGTGTCGGAGCGTAGCCCATTACACCCTGAGAAACTACTGGAACCTACCAGTAAATCTCGCTTGCCCTGGCTAGGGACTTTGCGCAATGGCTCTCTGATACAGCGCGATATCAACTCCCAATACCGGGAGAGACTAATCCTGTCTAACCGCCACTGCCTCCAAGTGCTCGGGACTGCACCCAACTGCTACCAGTTTGCATGACTCCTTTGAGCCATGGTAGGGTAGCAATCTAAGAACAGTGGGACACATTCGAGGCGAAGTAGCAGTGTCAAGTCTGCGGACTATGCTGTACTCATGTCACCTGGGAACTGTTAACTGACGATGGGTATAATACCAACCAATCAGTTCCCCTGCGAGTCCTGTCCGGTGTACCCGTAACCTAACGAGCACCTGTATACTATCTCCAGTACGACGTATTGATGATTGTGGGACAGACCATCTCCCCAACTGGGATGAAAGCGTACACACTAGTCTACGCTGGAGTATCGATGCCCTGTCTCGATAATCCTACGACTAGGGACATGTATAGGATGTTGCTTATAAACTACCCAGCCCCTACTAGTGTGACTGCCATCACAACGCTGATAATCAAGTAAAGAACCTATCGGCTCTTCTAATATGTATAAGGGATACGTTACAAGAAACATATGCACATATTAAAGTAGACACAAACCAAGTAGCATACTACCATATTTAGCAAGACTGTCAATACATCTGTGAATATCCCAATCTTCCATTAAGTAATATACATGCTAGTATGATACAATAATGGCCCCTAGGGCATATACACTAACAATCTCCCACTTGCACTAGGGCCATGAGCTGGCATATCGTAGACCTATCATCTCGAATAGCCTCTCGAACTGCTTCTGAGGAAGGGCTTTTGTGAATGGATCAGCAATGTTATTCTCAGTCTCTACTCTTTTCACCTCGATCTCCCGGCGATCTACGATCTCCCTGATCAGGTGGTACCGCCTTAAGATGTGTCTGGACTTCTGATGGGACCTGGGTTCCTTCGCTAAAGCTATATCGCCATTATTGTCATAATACAGAGGTATTGGATCAACACTGGTAGGAACCACCTGAAGTTCTGTGAGGAACTTCTTCATCCAGACAGCTTCTTTTGCGGCATCGCAAGCAGCTATGTACTCCGCTTCCATTATTGAGTCAGCAACGGTCTCCTGCTTGGAACTCTTCCAACAGACCGCCCCTCCATTGTAGGTAAAGACATAACTCGACATGGACTTGGAGTCATCATTGTCACTCTGGAAGCCTGAGTGGGCAAAGGCCTCCATCTGGTGGTCTTTTCCGCCATACACCAAGAACATCTCCTTAGTCCTCCTCAGGTACTTGAGAATGTTCTTTACTGCTATCCAGTGCTTCTCCCCTGGGTTTGCCTAATACCAGCTTACAACGCTCAGTGCGTATGTTACATCTGGTCTGGTACATAACATCACATACATTATAGAGCCTACCGTAGAAGCGTAGGGTATAATCGACATGCGATCCCTTTCCAAATCAGTCTTGGGAAACATCTCTTTGGAGAGAGTGATTCCGTGACAAGCCGGTAGATTACCGCGCTTAGAATCATCCATACTGAATCTCTTCACTATGGTGTCTATGTACCTGGACTGCGAAAGTCCCAACATCCTCTTTGATCTATCACGATAGATCCGGATCCCCTGAATGTAGGTGGCATCACCCAGGTCTTTCATGGAGAATTTATATGACAAGAATCTTTTGACTGACTGTAACATAGGAATATCATTTCCTATTAGGAGAATGTCATCCACGTACAAGACGAGGAATACTACAGCCCTCCCTACAATCTTACTGTATATGCAAGGTTCATCTGGATTTTTGATAAAGTCGAATTCTTTGACAACATCATCAAAACCGATGTTCCAACTCCGCGATGCCTGCTTTAGTCCATAAATGGACTTAAGCAACTTGCATACTTTACCGCTGCTCCCACTCTGAATGAATCCCTCTGGCTGATCCATATAGACGCTTTCTTCCAAATTACCATTTAGAAAAGCCGTCTTTACGTCCATCTGCAAGATCTCATAATCGTGGAAGGCAGCAATAGCAAGAAGGACCCTAATGGATTTGAGCATAGCCACTGGAGAAAAGGTTTCATCATAGTACAAACCAGGTCTTTGATGGAAACCCTTTGCAACAAGTCTAGCCTTATAGGTTTCAACCTGTCTATTTACACCAATCTTCTTTTTGAAGATCCATTTGCATACTACGGGTTTTACCCCATCTGGAGCAATGTCCAAAGTCCATACTTTGTTAGTGTACATGGACTCCATTTCGGTCCGCATTGCATCCATCCATTTTACCGAGTCACCGCTCTGAATGGCTTGCTGGAAGCTCGTAGGCTCATCATAGTCAATAGTGCAATCCTCTCTATCCCCGTCTATGAGAAAACCGTAGTATCTCTCGGGTGGATAAGACTGCCTACTACTCCTGCGGAGTGGCGTCGGGATGTCCCTTTCTTCTGAAACCTCTGGTTCTTCCAAGCTTTCAGTAATAGCTTGTGGTTCTGGAATTTCATCCAGTTCTACTACGCTCCCACTTGTTCCTTTTTCTAAAAACTGATGTTCCAGAAAGTGGGCATGACGCGAAACAAAAACCTTTTGTTCCTCTGCGTAATAGAAATAATATCCTTTGCAATTCTTCGGATATCCCACAAACTTACACTGTACTGATCATGCCTCGAGCTTGTCCACATGCTGCTTTTTACAAAATCTGGACATCCCCATGTCTTAAAATGTTTTAGACAGGGTTTGGTCCCACTCCACATCTGATATGGTGTGGTAGGCACAGTCTTGGTGGGAACTTGGTTCAAAAGATATGCAGCTGATTCTAGTGCATATCCCCAGAATGATCGCGGTAACACAGAGTTACTCATCATGGAACGAACCATATCTAATAGGGTTCGATTCCTCCTTTCTGATACACCGTTGTGTTGTGGTGTATATGGAGGAGTAAGCTGAGAGAGAATTCCATTCTCTTTTAAGTAACCCAGGAACTCGGCACTTAAGTATTCACCACCTCGATCAGAACTCAGTGTCTTTATACTCTTGCCTGTTTGTTTTTCTACTTCATTCTTGTATTCTTGGAATTTCTCAAAGGCCTCGGATTTATGCTTCATTAAGAAGACATATCCAAACCTAGAGAAATCGTCCGTAAAAGTAATGAAGAAGGAATAACCACCTCGCACATGTGTAGACATTGGACCACACACGTCACTGTATGAGTCTCAAGAGCTCGCTTGCTCTTACTCCGTGTCCAGTGAACGGAGTCTTTGTCATCTTTCCTTTGAGACAAGATTCACAAGTAGCATAAGATTGATATTCGAACGGATTCAAATATCCTTCTCTATGTAACTTAGTCAACCTTCTCTCATTGATATGACCAAGTCTACAATGCCATAAGAAAGCCTGATTTATTTCTGGAGACTTTCTTTTAAGTGTGTTCTAGACATTGAAAACCTGAGCTTGACTCAATACGTATATACCGTTATCTAATGTACCGGACCCAATCAGAACTTAATTTAGGTGGATGTTAACTACATCGCTTACGAATGTAAAATCATATCCCTCTCTTGAAAGTGAGGACACTGGTATGATATTACAAGTCATACAAGGTACATACAGACAGTTACGTAGAATCAATATCTGCCCACTTGTAAACCTAGGCGATATTCTCCCACGGATTCAGCGTCCACGCTCATTCCATTTGCAACTCTGAGAGACAAACCACCTACCTTCATAACTCTACGGTTTCTCAAAGCATGTAATGAATTACAGATATGAGATCCTGCTCCGGTATCGAGTACCAAGGAAGTAGAGTTAATTGACAAACAGTTCTCAATTACAAATACACTTGAGGCTGAAGCCACAACATGCTTCGAATCCTGGCTACTGGCTTCTAAAGCCCTGCAATCTTTCTGCCAATGCCCAATCCCGTAACAATAGGAACGTCCCTCTTTCATTACATTCAGTCCCGAAACATTTGCCCTTCTCTTTCCTTCTACTTCCTTGGTTTCCTTCAGGGTAGAAGGTAGAGACTGTAGAATCAAGTCAGTATCTGACCTGGTTCCTAACGTGGTCTTTAGCTCCTGGAGCTCATCAATATAGCTAGTCATTGTAAGGACGTTGTCCCCTACAGATGACCCGACAGCCAACCTCGCTTGAATTAATTCGGTCGAGGTCTCATATCTTGCGATATGAAACTGCTCACCATATAAATCTTTGTTATGGAGAAAGATGGAAATTGAGTCCATCTTCTCGTGCTGCTTCAGGTATACACCATCAACTGAAGCTAACACGAGGCATTTGGCTTTCGCTTTATCCTTTTCCCTTGTCTGGCGGATATCCATATCCGTGACGGTGGAAACTGGACCTGGGACGGCGGAATCCTGAGTAGTAATAGGGTGGTCCAGCTTGTCATAGGCAATGGACATCTGGACAGACCTTTGCCAGTCATATAAGTCAGATTCAGTCAATTTGTTATCTAGATGTAACCTATGTGTGGTCACAAGGTCGCTGCAATTTAAGAGAGAGAGGAAAATACTATTAGCATGATGCTCATGCAAGTTTAGATTGGTTTTTAATTTATCTAAACAGGATGGCTCCCACTGTTTATCGAATTCCTCCTCAAACCATAAAAGAAGAATTAGCCAGGACTATTCTCACCGTACAATTCTTGGTTAACCGTTCAGCCAGGTCAGTGTCGATACTTCGAAGGAGGTTTTCCAATGCTTTCGCGAAGTTCCTTAATTAAATAACCTCTTTTCTCTGGGGGCGTAGCCCCGCTGACACCTTTCTAGGCACCTACTTGGTTTATAGCATTGATCGTTAAGTGACGAATCTCCTGATAAGTAGTATATACTCACAGTAGGATCGGGATCCAAAATATCATCGTATATAATGTTGAAGGAATCCTACCAACATTCATCAAACTCCAAAATGGTATGCTCTCTCTGCAAATTTCAGTTTCTTTAGAAATTCCCGATATAAATTTTTGCCCCATGCTCTTATGACCTTGACTAAGGGCCAAAATTTCATAAGTCACATGTCAAGTTCTACCTGTCATTATCCAGGTTAATTTGAACCCACCCGTATATACTCTTGACTAAGGGCTAAGAAAAGTAATACGACTGTCCCAAACCAACGCATCTATCTATGCAACAAATGAATACCCCAGCAGCTACCAAACATTATGCCTTGACTAAGGGCCAAAATACATAGCTTGAATACTACTGAATACCCAAATGAAATGACGGAGGGCTACGAATGATTTTGGAAAAACCATGAACGTAGTGAACTTGATATAATCGAAGGAACCTGATACTTTTCAAAAGGAGTGGTTAAAGCTCCGCAATTAAAAAATCTGATCTTTTTTTAAAATAACTGAGTGGTTTCTTTTAAATTTGTTCCAACGATTGAACTTTGGTTTATTTTCTTTGCATTATAAAAATGTGTCCCATCATTTATCCTATCATTGCAGAAAACAATGAAAATACCACGTCCTCTTATTCCATCCGCACTCGCCACGGGGTCCCGTCATCACCCGTTAGGTTACTTAACTAACGACAGAGCGGGGGCTGGGCTAGCGCGGGTGTAAAACATAAGTGACGTCTAATAGCTATCATATATAGATATTGTACATTCGTCAGACGCAATAATAAGCATTCCAGATCACAGATGAACTTTATTGGATATACTAGCAATCCGCATTTGCTTTGAGCCTGCAATAAAAGACGGATTACACAGTTGTGATGAATAACCTTCACCCCACCCTAGACCCCTACAGGTACGGCAAACTACCCGCCAAGTACCCGAAGTGAAGCGGTCTCCCTCAACAAAGTGAGTAGGCCACTAAACACTTCAAAGTACCCGGTAGTTTGTGTACCCCGCATTGGGTCTATCCTAGGAGCAAAAACAGTAAAAAGAAATAATACAACGGTGGCTACAACCGCAACCTGGATGCGCCCCGCAAAAGAATATTACATCATATTACATTTACATCGAATGAATGAATATTAAACCCATCTCAAACCCCGGCTAATCATCACAACATTCCAATCAAGTCCATATACATAAACAGTAAACATTACAGAAATGTGCAACCCCCTGCCAACCGACATACTAGCAGTTAGGGGAGGTTTACGAACACATTAAACATTACAGATAATAACCCGATTAGCAATTAGTTTAGAACATCGATCGACTACCTTTATCTGTGTCTACCCCAAAATCAAACCTGTACTGAAGTAACCTGGGTAGAAAACAGAATATACAGGAAAACAAAAAACCAGAAAACATGAATAACAGAGCAAATCCGAGTCAACTCGGAGTTGACTCGGCGGCGGATCCGCGGCACAAGCACTCTATTGCCGCGGATCCACTGCCATAACACCGAGTTGGAACTTCGTATTTTCCCAGTATTCTTAAATTTCCCTGCTGTGAATTTTAAGGCATATCAAATAATTTTTTAGACATGTTTAAAATTAACAGAAATTTAGGGATCCCGGGGTTTCGTTTTCGTGTTTTCCGTCGATCGAACTTCTAATTAGTTGCTAACAAGCTAGTAATGGTTTAGTTGGCTCTGATACCACTGTAAGTCCATGTCACGCAGCCCACAAACTTGCGGGGAGGCGGAATATATGAAAAACGATTATCAAAGTTTCGTAACACGGACTTGAGCGCATGAATCATATCTAAACCGTTACTAGCAAACTACGAAAGGTTTAACTACTCGGATTCGAAGTTATACCTCATGTTACTTGTCCTTCGGGTCTTCATCGCGGTCCTCCACTCCTCGTAGGCTCCTTGGAACATTGGCAACTCAACGGCCTCCTCGAATCAAAGATGATCCACCCGGGAGCTCCTACTACAAGCTTGATCTCTAACTTGAGATAACTAGGTTGCTCAAAGTACTAATCTAAGCTACCAAGGGGATATAGAGTGAGGTTATGGATGTATTAGTCTAGCTAACCCTTGATCTCAACACATGAGAGGTTAGGGTTAGGGTTTCAAGAATGAGAGAGCTTGAGGAGAGAGAAAGTGATGTTGAGAATGAATTGAAATTGTTTCTCACTTCTAATATATTATGAAGCATAAAGAATTATAAAATGAATAAATCAAATGCATTATCATCATACTTCATTGAATATGTGCAATGAATCATCAAGTGGGTCATTAAGCAATAAATGCTTCATTAACTCACTTGAATGATTCATCTCATGAGTCACAAAATCAATTAATGCTAATGCCACCTTACCCTCCAAGTCACCATGCTTCTAGAAGCTTCCCGGAAAATTACGAGAAGGCCCCTCCAATCCTTGAAAACACGGAAAAACTTTAGACTGTATAAATCCAATAACCTGATACTAGAATCTGGCTTAAACCAAAGCCGGCTAGTAAAAACTGTCCGAACGTCGTACGTGCGTTTAGACACGTATGCGTCCGAACCCTTGTCGTAAAACCATATGACCTCTATATTGTTTCGCTTGGAGCAGGGAAACTCTCTGTGTGGGACTCTAAAGACTCGACACTACGCTGGCAGTGGGTTTAACCATAGACCGCAAGCGACACTAGCTGTACGTAACCGTCCCCAGGTAGATGTCGATAAGAAGGTCGATGAGGAAAACCATCCGAACTCCTACTGAGCCTGATGTGACAATCTCCGTACAGTCCGGTCTGTTCGTCTAAACTATCGCATATCGAGCTTAGGGGGCAGCAAGCGTCAGTCCCCTAATAGCTGTATAAGTCATGTCGGAGCGTAGCCCATTACACCCTGAGAAACTACTGGAACCTACCAGTAAATCTCGCTTGCCATGGCCAGGGACTTTGCGTAATGGCTCTGTGACACAGCGCGATATCAACTCCCAATACCGGGAGAGACGAATCCTATCTAACCGCCACTTCCTCCAAGTGCTCGGGACTGCACCCAACTGCTACCTGTTTGCACAACTCCTTTGAGCCGTGGTAGGGTAGCAATCTAAGAACAGTGGGACACACTCGAGGCGAAGTAGCAGTGTCAAGTCTGCGGACTATGCTGTACTCATGTCACCTGGGAACTGTTAACTGACGATGGGTATAATACCAACCAATCAGTTTCCTTGCGAATCCTGTCCGGTGTACCCGTAACCTAACGAGCACTTGTATACTATCTCCAGTATGACGTACTGATGGCTGTGGGACAGAACATCTCCCCAACTGGGATGAGAAGCGTACACACAAGTCTACGCTGGAGTATCGATGCCCTGTCTCGATAATCCTACGACTAGGGACAAGTATAGGATGTTGCTTATAGACTACCAAGCCCCCACTAGTGTGACTGCCATCACAACGCTGGTAATCAAGCAAAGAACCTATGGGCTCTACTAATATGTATAAGTGATACATTACAAGAAACATATGCACATATTAAAGTAGACACAAACCAAGTAGCATACTACCATATTTAGCAAGACTGTCAACACATCGGTGAATATCCCAAGCTTCCATTAAGTAATATACATGCTAGTATGATACAATAATGGCCCCTAGGGCATATACACTAACATTTACGTGCTATTGATGATTTGGTTTCGGACTTCCATGAGATTTTTGGATTTGGAAACCGTGGGAATTTCAAAAGAGAATATTTAATTGTTTTAAAAACCCGGTTACCCTTGAAATGATATTTCAGTGCGTCCACCATGTGTTTTCTCGGTGCTGGGAGCGACATGTGAGACCCGAGTTCGAGGAGTGGAGGAACCGTTTCGGGCACATGGTGGACCCGGTGCGGTACCCCGGGGCAAGAGGATCGCAGATGATGGCGTTGAGCCTGGCAGGGGAGCACTACCGACCGGTGATTTTACCCTACGCGTCGGATATCCGGAGGATACCGTCGTGGTCTTGAGATGGATGGTAGGGGCCGGTCTGGACTGACGGCGCCCTAGATATTGAGATTGAAACATTCAGATTTCGAGATATTGAGGTACTGAGATTTGATGATACAGGCCAGTCCGGATAGCCGGAGCCTGAGATTTTGAGACATTGAGATTTATGTTTTGTGTCGATGCTAGACACTGTTTATGCTAATTTCATTTATGATACCTCATTTTAAAAATACAGAGGAAATCTCACTAAATTATGAAAGCAGTTTCTTTAGTACATGTATTCTGTTTTCATGCATTCATACATCATCCATATGATATATTGCTACCTGAGGCACTGACACGCGCATATGGGATTACATTTGGGTTAGACATTTACCCTAGCCATTGTTATAGGCTGCTGGTTATATATTTGAGGATATATATTGATCGTATGACCTAGGATTGCGTCATACATGCGATTCCTGTTCGTAGATGTATTCTATTCACGAGTTGTCAACTCACCCCCGTTGTGCCACAGTTCTTGTAGGTTTTGCCGTACAGGTTTCATTACGGCTTTGCTGGCACTGCTTCTTTTCGGGTGACTTGCTAGTGGGTGGGTTTATTTGTATCGTACCCATCATTATACCTTGTATATTATTATTCTGTTGTATCTAGAAGTTCCATCAACCAAACATGTATTTATTTCAGAAATAGAGACCAGTGATGTTTATTCTTTCGACCTTAGAGTCGCGCGTTGTATTTCTATGGCTTCCATGCTGTTTTGAGTTTCCTTTTCTTTTGTGATCCTCGCCTTTTGGCGTTGTATATTATATTGCTTGCGTGGTTGTGACCGTCGATTGACGAAGAGCTAGATCCCGCTTGGGGATGCCTTTATTCATTATATATGCTTTATCAGGTTTTATACCCGTTGGGGTCAGTTTTTACAAAGAAAACTCTGCCGAAATTTTTAGAAAAGACTTGTGATTTTAAAATGCATATTTCGGCCTATGTTGCAAACTATTTGAATTACATTGGTTTTCCTGCATTCCACTACTTCTCTTGGTTTGGATTTCTGGGTTTTCGGCTTACTTAGATTACGTACGCCTTGAGACGTTTCGTAATTTAAGTGTCGGTCATGTTCCGTACTTTCGGGTCCTGACAAAGTTGGTATCAGAGCGTTAGGTTTTACCTTCGGAGCATAGGATGACCCTTGGTTGATGGAGTAGGTAGCTTGAGTAGAGTGACGTACCGTACGTATGTTCCGCGGCATATTTACGATACGCTAATCCACTTAAGAAGCCTTAGGATGTACATTTCTTTGTTCAGTATTATATTCCTTCCTATGATCTAGCCTCATCGGTACCAGTCATGGTTTTGCTGCCACGATTATGGACAGGGAGAGCCACGGCTAGAGTTGCGGTCAGCACGAGCTCGTTACGAATGAGGACTGACCAGGGCGTAATTCCGGCGACAAACGATTGCAGAGATGTGTCTTTTTATTGTGTTTTGCGCCATGAGCGTTGAATGGATCGCTGTATGAGATTACTCGGACGTGCAGATTAGCACCAGAGGATTGGGCCACTGATAGAGGCCAACCAGATTTTGATGACCGTTGATGTATTGAGTATTCATGATGATTGAGGCACTGTTCAGCGTGCAGACGAGCGAGCCAGTTGTTGCTGCGAACGACGAGATATCGCCCCAGATGTTGGAGCTATTGCGGTACGAGTTATACTAAGAGATGATAGAAGGTCACTAGTCACCGAGGATGAATGACTAGGACATGTGGTTCGTTCGCTACCCCGATGCGAGGTCATCAAATAGTTTGATTCCAGCTAGAGACGACTTCACGCGGAGACGTTAAGAGTCGACAGAGACGATCGAATGTCAGAAACCTATTATTCCAAGTTTAAAGTATTCAAAAAGACATGCAGGCAATTCTATGGACCCTCTAGAAGAATGATACCCTAACTCGACATAATGACCGTGCGAAAGCCTTTGAACCTTATGATTTACGGCAGTTCCGCGGCGCCATTAGTGAGGCTTGGGTTTGCCTTTCTACGGATGGACCATCGATGCTGTGGTACTTACTCGATACTATTAAACGGTATCCAAGATGTTGAGCTCTTGGGGGATTATGAGGTTTTGACGAATCGATCAAATGGTTCGACTTCATTCGGATGCTAGGTGGTGAGATGCACTTCTTGGAAACTCCAGATATAAGGATAGCCGTTGGAGCTCAGTCCATGCAGCCACGACGAGACGAGTCCGAAGAAGTCGACATTAGAGGAAAGTGGAGTAAGAGGTTCGTACAAGATCTGTATAAGATGACGTTCCACTCCGCCGACATCAGAGATGCGATACGCATGCCGAGGCATTGTACTTGGATATATCTTCCAGAAGGAATCGTGATGAGTATGCAGCCGTTCCGAAACAAGAAACAAGTATAGTAAAGGACGATGACTTCCGGATAGTTAGGCAGAGACGAGATTTGGGAGAGACCTCGACAGGACCTTTCTGGAATAAATTACGAGAAGATTTGGACCCAGGAGTGGTCATGTTACGCACACCAGCAGGCCAGATTTCAGGATCGTCGACGAGACATGCTATGAGTGACCACGACAGTTGGCCAGAGATTCTTGGAGGATGTGTTCGAGCGGAACTATTCCTCCATATTTGATTTCGGTATTTTGGGCGATCTATTCGCATGATCGATTTTGATGATTGAGTTTCATGATAGTTGTTTTCAGGCACCATGGTTGCCCCTACTGAGTATTTACGATTTTTGCACAGTTGTTGCACTTGTTATCGTTTCCGTACCGTGGTTTCACATGTTTATGATTTATGGGTTTTATATAGTTGAGTTGATTTTGTGCATATGTACGCATACGACTTGGTTTTTGCACTCGGTATAGTTCACATATGCTTGCAGTGCAGTGGTACGCATTTTGTGCACTTCGTTGCACTGGACTTCGATTTCGATTGTGATACTCGATATTTGTTTTGTGCACCTTGTGCACCTGATTGGATTTTTGCGCATGTTCGGCGCTTGATATTGGATTTCATGACTTCGTGCAGGATGGATGCACCTGATTTGGATTTTCGCTCATGTTGGGCGCATGTTATGAGATACGATTTTGGTGCACACCAGATGCACTAAATCGAAATTCTTCGTGCATGTCAGATGCACCGGTTTTTGCTGTCAGGCACACCTGTTGCCCTTGATATATGTTTCGTGCACACCTGATGCACTTAGATATTGATTTTGTGCACCTGTATGGCACATGTATGGATTTTGATTTCCGTGCGCACCAGACGCACGTAGTATATATGCATATTTTGGGATTGATTTCTTATGGAGCGATACGTTTTTATGATGATTGCTATGAGTTTTCGTACCGAGCAGGACTAGTCAGAGGACAGTACCTGGATAAATTTTGCATGCATTGATAGTTATTGAAGGGGATTTCCAAAAAGCGAGCTATAGTCTCAGTATTTACCAACGTGTCCCACATGACACGAAACGTTTAAAACAAGGAACCCTTCTAATTTTTTTCCAAAAACGGCGGAACGTACATATTAAACAAAAGATATATACGTATATAGTTATTTTCTTACGATAGACGTCCGCCACGGTGCAGTGTTATGCGCATTGCACATCGACTTAAAAAGATTTGGCATGCATTTCCTTCAGGTATTTACATGTATAGTTCCGATTTATAGCATATCAGTTTTGCTTTGGATTTGGCATTCGTGTCTTCACCTTGACTCCGATGATTGCGGGATGCTTGACGGAGTTTGATTTTGAGTTATCTTCTCATTACTCATGCGCATACATTGCGCTATGATGCGTTTTATGTATTGATGATTTCGGAGCCCCGACGACTTGGACATTTTATTGAAATGTTTTAGAATTTGGGGGTTTAAATTTAAATTCGGGGACCGAATATCTTTAAGGGGGGAAGATTGTAACATTTCAAAAAATAAAAAATTATTTTTGGGAATTTTTATAATTTAATATTAATTTTTAATGAATATTTTAATATTTCGGTATAATTAAATACCGATAAATGGGGAAATTTTTTGAAAAATTATGGAAAATTCTAAAATAGGGTATTTTATGGGATTATGCCATTTTTAAGTTTTTATGGTTAATTATATGCTAATTTGGTGCTAATCGCGATTAAAAATCGTTAATCGGTTTTTTAGCCTTTTTGTGCAAAACATGCACATATCATTTTTTTCTACACTTGTTACATTTTCTTACATTTTGTGGGTAGATGGTGGCCTAGGGTTACCATTGTGAGGAGATGGAATAAAGGAAAAGGAAAAGAAAAAAAAAGTAAAGTATGATGATGAGAGAGAGAGAGTGGGTTACTTTTGACTTGTTTGACCCTCCCCCATCATTTTATCATCTCATTTCTCTCTACCCTTCTTCTAGAGCTGCTGCTGCTCCTACCCTTTCCCTCTTCCTCCTCCCCCTCTTCAAGCCTAGATCCACCGTGAATACAACCCCGAAACCCCATTTCGACTTCACAAAACTTGTTCACAAGCTCGAGAGGATTGCATTGGACTAAGAAAGAGTGGATCTCGAGGACTTTGAGCAACTCAAGAAAATTCTTGAGTTCCCAAAGGAGGTAATTTATACACCGTTAGAGTAGTATGTCGTTTCATTTTGCATCTATACTAGTTTCATGTCGATATTGTGTCGTTTTGAGAACTTGAGAAATTCCAAGTTAGGATTTAGGGTTGGTCTGAATCAAAAGTGAAATTGAGGCTTGTTGTGACCTTAGAAACCCCGGTATGATGTTATTTTGGACAAAACCAGAGAATTTAACCCAGAATACGGATTTATGGAATCGATATCGCGGAAAAACTGTAAATCTGGGAGTGTATTTGGGAATCTGCTATCACCCCGAGACCCCAAAAGTAATTTTGCTTGGAATGTGAGATGTGCAGGCACCATGGAACCACCACCCAAAGCCCTAGCCACTAATTCCTTGTTTGGGCTGCAGATTTAATCCCCCTGGCCGCAATTTGCTGCCAGAGCAGGAGGGAACCGTCTCGTTTTTGTTCTGTAGCCTTTTACCCTATAAATTAGACCCTTGGTATATGCAACTTTGACTGATTCCACATAAGGTAGAATCTGGGGTAGTTTTCTTGAGTTGGCGCATGATTTACGACTTGTTTTAGCCTAGATTTTGGTATTTGATGATTCGTTTCTGTCGGATGGCGTTTGAACGTCAACGGCAAGGGTTATTGGTCGTGTTTGCACGCGAGACTATAGGTTTTTACCTATGGGCGTAGCGTATGCCGTTTTGGTTTCCGATGCGATTTTTATGTGGTTTAGCGTTTATGATATCTTTGTAGGTACCCCACGTAACGTCGAGGCGTTGAAGACAAAGATGGCGACACCGGCATCGACACACAAGAAGCAAGGTGAGTAGATTTATATCTACGGGGAGAAGTCGGGTGGATGGCGTATAGCACCCCCGCAGTTCGTGGTGATGTATACGAATACGTATACACACATATATATTGATTTATTTGGTTGGAGTTTATTGATGATAAAGATTGATTCTAGGTGTGTTTGGATTAGTTTAGTGTTGCGAAACCATAGAGTACTGGTTGTGCCACACATACCCCCCATCTTTTCATACATTCTTCTTTCATATGTGCTTATATGGTTATGTGTTCACATGGGTAAGGGACTATTTGTTCATATACTGGATTGGAGGATGATACTTGGGATTGAGATGAGTCGATGAGATATGATTTGAGACTGTAAGATCGATGATATGGCAGGATTCGTACTTGAGATACGTCGTGATGTTATAGCGGATCTTTGGATGACGATGCCATGTAAATAGTGATATATATATATATATATATAATGGTTGATATGTGATCGTGATATGAGATAGGATATGATATGATAAGATATTTATAATGGGTCGCTTTGGGCGATGTATACCTCTTTGTGATATATGACGACGATATCAGTTTGTTTGAGGCTGTAGATCAGAAGTTAGGTCATGATCTTATTGATGATACTAGTAATGTATTAGACGTAGGTCAGTACCCTCGATTATGATCTTTGATAAAGAGGATATCAGATGAATAAAGTGATGAATGTGATATTGACCCGTACCCAGATTTGGGATGCCGTACGACGGATTTACGTACGAGCTATATTGATGTTTGATCCGCACTCTTGACTTAGGAATAACTGATTATATATATGGTATCGGATGTGATATTATCGAGGAGGGTTCACCGACTTATATATATGTATATATATATATATATATATATTTATATATATATATATATATGTATCGACTCAGATGTTAGGCGGCTTCATTACATTCAGTTAGCCAGTTAGCATAGCCCTATAGTTTAGTGTAGTTGGTAGATTAGATTCGACTCCTATCTATTTCAAAATCTAACGAATCGTGGGTATTTTAAAGGACAGGTCAGGGTATTCTACGGATATTTCAAAAGACGTTGCTTTTCTTAAAAACACCGTAGCCCTTATTTTCAAACACCGTGATTCGTGTTATTTTTAAAAGGCACCATTGTTTGACTTATAGTTATCGTTGTGTCTAGTACTCTGCTCCCGCACATTATTGTTGTTCGCTCCGCATCGCATACTTATATTGCTATTTCATATTGCATTGTTGATATTATGTTGTTAGGACACCGGCACCATTACTGATGATGCGTATATACCACGTACACTTACTTGCCGGCTCACACACATCTTCATCGGTAATTGCCATGTCACGTACACCTTAGAAAATATTATTGCTTGACTTAGCTTGTTAGTTAGTAGTTTGACATGATAATAGTATACCTGCCTTATATGCCAGCTTAGATATTGTAGTTATTACTTGTCACTTCATGCATACTGTTATTCATTGTTATGCCGCATTCATGGATTCTCATGCCTATATTTATGGTTTTACGTGCTATTGATGATTTGGATTCGGACTTCCATGAGATTTTTGGATTTGGAAACCGTGGGTATTTCAAAAGAGAATATGTAATTGTTTTAAAAACCCCGGTTACCCTTGATATGATATTTCAGTGCGTCCACCATGTGTTTTCTTTGTGCTGAAAGCGACATGTGAGACCCGAGTTCGAGGAGTGGAGGAACCGTTTCGGGTACATGATGGACCCGGTGCGGTACCTCGGGGCAAGAGGATCGCAGATGATGGCGTTGAGCCTGGCAGGGGAGCACTACCGACCGGTGATTTTAACCGACGCGTTGGATATCCGGAGGATACCGTCGTGGTCTTGAGATGGTTGGTAGGGGTCGGTCTGGACTGACGGCGCCCTAGATATTGAGATTGAGACATTGAGATTTCGACATATTGAGGTACTGAGATTTGATGATACAGGCCAGTCCGGATAGACGGAGCCTGAGATTTTGAGAGATTGAGATTTATGTTTTGTGTCGATGCTAGACACTGTTTATGCTTATTTCATTTATGATACCTCATTTTAAAAATACAGAGGAAATCTCACTAAATTATGAAAGCAGTTTCTTTAGTACATGTATTCTGTTTTCATGCATTCATATGTCATCCATATGATATATTTCTACGTGAGGCACTGACACGGGCATATGGGATTACATTTGGGTTAGACATTTACCCTAGCCATTGTTATAGGCTGCTGGTTATATATTTGAGGATATATATTGATCGTATGACCTAGGATTGCATCATACATGTGATTCATGTTCGTAGATGTATTCTATTCTCGAGTTGGCAACTCACCCTCGTTGTGCCAGAGTTCTTGCAGGTTTTGCCGTACGGGTTTCATTAAGGCTTTGCTGGCACTGCTTCTTTTCAGGTGACTTGCTAGTAGGTGGGTTTATTTGTATCGTACCCATCATTATACCTTGTATATTATTATTCTGTTGTATCTAGAAGTTCCATCAACCAAACATGTATTTATTTCAGAAATAGAGACCGGTGATGTTTATTCTTTCGACCTTAGAGTCGCGCGTTGTATTTCTATGGATTCCATGCTGTTTTGAGTTTCCTTTTCTTTTGTGATCCTCGCCTTTTGGCGCTGTATATTATATTGCTTGCGTGGTTGTGACCGTCGATTGACGAAGAGCTATCTCCCGCTTGGGGATGCCTTTATTCATTATATATGCTTTATCAGGTTTTATACCCGTTGGGGTCAGTTTTTGCAAAGGAAACTCTGCCGAAATTTTTAGAAAAGACTTGTGATTTTAAAATGCATATTTCGGCATATGTTGCAAACTATTTGAATTACATCGGTTTTCCTGCATTGCACTACTTCTCTTGGTTTGGATTTCTGGGTTTTCGGCTTACTTAGATTACGTACGCCTTGAGACGTTTCGTAACTTAAGTGCCGGTCATGTTCCGTACTTTCGGGTCGTGACACTAGGATGAATCGATCGAAAAATTCGACGTCATCCAGATATCATGTGATAGGATACATTGCTTAGGAAACCCCAGATATGAGTATAGTTGTTGGAGAGCAGTCCATGCAGTCATGAAGGGACGAGTCCGAATCAGTCGACATTAAAGAAAAGTGCAGTAAGAGGTTCGTAAGAGATTTTGTCGAGATGACGTTCCACTCCGTTTACATCAGAGATGCGATACACATGCAGAGGCGTTGTATATGGATATATCTTCCAGAAGGAGTCGCGATGTGTATGCAGCCGTTCCAGAACAAGAAATAGATTTAGTAAAGGGTGATAACTTCCGGGCAGTTCGGCAGAAACGAGATTGGGAGAGACCTCGACAGATCTTTCTAGAAATACTATACGAGAAGACCTAAACCCAGGATCAGTTGTATTGCGCACACCCAGTAGGCCAGAGTTCGGCATCGTCGATGAGACATGTTATGAGTGACCATGAAAGTTGGCCAGAGATCTTTAAAGGATGTGCCAGAGTGGGACTGTTTCCACCATCTTTGATTTCGGTATTTTGGGCGATTTATTTGCATGATTGAGACTTTGTGCACCACAGTTGCACTTGACCTCGATTTGATATCATTAGAGATGTTTATTTGGATTTCATGCCTATGGTATTCATGTGATCTTACTTGTGCTTTCGGCATAGATTTCATGCACTTTCAGTATTTGGATTCAAATTTTATGCACGCTGATGCACATGGTTGTGAGATTATACCACGGTATAGCTGATTTGGATTGAGATGTGCTGTATACCGTCGATTTCGATTGTGATACTCGATATTTGTGTTCATGCACCTTGTGCACTTTATTTGGATTCTTGCGCATACTGACTCGCTTGATGCGATTTTGGTGCACCCTAGATGCACTAAATCGATATTCTTCGTGCATATCAGATGCACCTGATATTGCTGTCAGGCACACCCGTTGCCTTTGACAGGTGTTTCGTGCACACCCGTTGCACTTAGATTTTGTTTCTGTGCCCATGTATGGCACATTCATGGATTTCGATTTTCGTGCGCACCAGACGCACGTGGCATTCTTATGCACATTTTGGGATTGATCTCTTGTGGAGCAGTATGTTTTTATGATATTTACTATTTGTTTTAATACTGAGCATGAATAGTCCGAGGACAGTACCTGAAGATATTTTTGCATGCATTGATAGTTATCAAAGGGATTTCCAAAAAAAGGAGCTATAGTCTCAGTATTTACCTACGTGTCCGAGATGACACGAGACATTTAACAAAGGAAATCCAACTAAATTATTTTTCAAAATGGCGGGACGTGTATGACAAACAAAGGATATATATATAGTTATTTTCTTATAATAGACGTTCGCCACTGTGCCGTGATACGCGCATTGCACAGCGATTTGAAAAGGTTTTGGCATGCATTTCTTTTCAGATGTTTTGACAAGTTATTACGATGCGTACTATGTACATATTTTAGTCTTGAGAATATCATGCTGGTTTTCGTATTGGATTCTTACATTGGTGTCTTCACCATAACTCCGATGATTGTGGGATACTTGACGGAGTTTGATTTTTGTTTATATA
Source organism: Agapanthus africanus (assembly GCA_030015575.1). Lineage (NCBI taxonomy): Eukaryota > Viridiplantae > Streptophyta > Magnoliopsida > Asparagales > Amaryllidaceae > Agapanthus > Agapanthus africanus. The sequence goes on along the minus strand of JASDDO010000031.1, from coordinate 348,105,821 downwards.
CTCGTTTTTCATGCGCATGCATTGCGCTACTACATGTTTTATGTATTTATGATTTCGGAGCCCGACGACTTGATCATTTTACTGAAATGTTTTACTATTTGAGTGGTTTAAATTTAAATTCGGGGACCGAATTTATTTAAGGGGGGAAGATTGTAACATTTAAGAAAAACAAAATATTATTTTTGGGAATTTATATAATTAAATAATAAATATTATGAATATTTTGATAAGGCGGTATAATTAATTACCGATAAATTGGAAAATTATAGGAATTACTGAAATGAGGGTGTTTTATATTATTTAAGAAAATTATAAATTCTTTATGATTATTTATATTCCATTTTAATGCTAATCGCGATTAAATATCACTAATCGTGTAGTAAGTTTGATTTGTGTACATGACATGCACCATGTCATATTACACATTGTTACATTTTCCTACCATGGTCTTTTCTTTATTTTTTTCTTGCATGGCTTTGTTTTTAAGTGAGATGAGAAGATAATGAGAAGAAAAGAAAAAGAAATGGAGATTAAACAAAAGAGTATGGGCATGAGAGAGAAGAGAGAGAGGTGAGGGGTCAAGATGACCATGGGCTCACTTCTTCTTGCAATTTCTTCTTTCATCTTCTTCCACTTTCAACTCCATGGCTTCCCTCTCCTCCATCCACCTCTGCCTCTTCACTTCACCACAAAAACCACATCAAAACTTCATCTCCCTTTCATTAAAAATATGCACAAGCTCACTACAGACCTTTTGGACCAAGAAAGTTTGTATTTTGGGCACTTGGGGCAACTCAAGAAAATTCTTGAGTTGCTAAAGGAGGTAATTCTTTCACCATTAGTATAGTATTTCCTTCATTTTAGCATCCATACATGTTTAGAAGTGTTTTAGTGTGGTTTTGTGAGCTTTGAAAATTCCTAGAGAGGGTTAGGGTTTTCTTTGAGTTGTGTTGGTGAACTTTAGTGTGTTTGGTGACTACAAACCCCCATAGTGCTAAAAACCTTGACCAAACAGAACCTAGACCGTGAAATGAGATTTAGATATCGATATGTCGGTTTGTGAATATTTAGTGGGTGCAGGGAATCTGAAGTGATCCGAGACCATTACTAGAATAGAAAACAACACCACTAGCCTAGATGGACCACTACGAGACCACCCTGCGAAAACGAGACCCCAACTCCCCATCCAAACCAAGCAGGCCGAAATTTGGGGCTATGTGGCCGGCCAAGTTGAGGAGATTAGTGTCCAGGTTGCTTCTGTAGCTCATATACCTCCAATACATCACCCCGGCACTGTTTTTTATCCCTAATTCACCTGAAACAAAATCTGGGACCAGTTTCTAAGTTGCTGCTTAATGTTTTGTGGGTTTTAACGACTTGAAGTTTTGGTTTTGTGTTTTTTATCGGTCACTTGACATTTGTACGTCTATATCGGGTGTTGTTTGGTTTTTTTGTGTGAGTAGACCATATGTTTTATCCTATGTGTGATTCGCGTGACGTTTTGGTTTTGAATTGGACGTTTTGATGCGATACGATATATGTGATATGTAGGTACCCTCACGTGGACTTCGGATGATGAAGAAGAGGATGGCGACATCGACTTCGGCAAGCAAGGATCAAGGTGAGTAGATATATATCTACGGGGGAAGTCGGGTGGATAGCGTATAGCACCCCCGTAGTTTCATAGTATAGAACGCGAATACGTTATGATATACATACATACACACACACACACACTTATGTGTTATGAGATGTGTATACTTAGTAAGAAATGCTTAGGTGGCCTTAGGATAGTTTTAGCGTACTTGTAGGAAAATGCTTTTAGTTAGTATATTAGTTGCGAAACCCTAGAGTAATGTTTTGCACACACGCACACACACGTATACATTTTATTTTCTTGTGCATATATGGGGATATGTATATATATACATATATGTATGTAAGTATGTATATATATATATATATACGTATACATATACATGGATGATGAGGATAGTATATGATACTTGGAGATGAGTCGATGTGTTTGGGCACGATGCCTTGAGACCGGTGATGTGATTTGAGTCGTGTGATGAGATACGACATGAGATTTTTAGTGGATCATTTATCGATGTGTATTCATACACACACAGATATATGTTGATGGTATCAGTATGTACTAGACTTTAGATCAGTACCTTTAATTCGGGATATGATGATAATGATACCAGATAAATAATGAGATAAATGTGATAGTAGACCGTACCCTGATTTGGGATGCCGTACGATGGATTTACCGTATGAGTTATAATTATGATGATAGATCCGCACTCTTGACTAGAGGATGTCATATTATATATTGTATCGTGCGTGATATTATTGAGACAGGATCACCGACTACTAGATATAAATATCGACTCAGACTTAGGTGGTTTTCCTTACCCTTTTGATTAGTCTCTTAATTTCGTCCTGTAGTTTACTTAGTAGAGGTTAGATTTAGGCGAGTCATACTTATTTCCAAAACTAACGAATCATGAGTATTTTAAGACAGACCAAGGGATACTACGGATATTTCTGAGGACGTACATTTTCTTAAAAACACCGTAGCCCCTATTTTCTAAACACCGCGATTCGAGCGTTTTCAGATACCAAAAACTGTATGACTCGTATATAGGAATGTATATTTCTTTATTGTTGCATTTACTATTCATTTCCATTTATTTTTGTTGTTCGCATCGCATTGCATGCTTATATGTATTTCCGTAAGTTATTATGAAATCTGTTGTTAGGACACCATCACCATTACCGATGATGCGTATGCTCCATGTACACTCGCTTGCCAGCTTACACATATCATCATCGGTAATTGCCATGACACGTACACCTTAGAGAATATTACTTCATTGACATAACTTGCTAGTTGATAGTTCCATTATGTTATTGCTTTATTATGCTGCTTTAATTATTGCATTCCTTGCTTGGTATCAGATACATTCATATATTCATTTGTCATGCAATATTATGGAGTTTTATGCTGGTAATTTACTGTTATTTACTCTTAAGATTGGGATTTCAAATTTCTATGAGATTTCTGGATTTGGAGAAACCGCAAAGATTTTAAAACTTATTATCATTATAAAGATAAAAAATTGCGGTTTTCTCATGATATGATTTCAGAGGAGTCCACCATGAGTTTTCTCGGCTCTTGAGCGATATCATACACCCAATTTGAGAAGGAGGAGGAACCGTCTATGGGTGCATGGTGGACCCGGTGCGGTACCCCGGGGCGAGAAGGTCGCAGATGATGGCGTTGAGCCTGACAGGGGAGCACCACCGACCGGTGATTTTATTGTGACTCGACGGATATCCAGAGGATACCGATCGGAGTACAGGCCAGTCCGGATAGCCGGAGCCTGAGATATTGAGATTTAATGATACAGGCCAGTCCGGATAGCCGGAGCCTGAGAAATTGAGATATTGAGATATATATTTTGTGTCGATACTTGACACAGTTTCTCTGTTGATTTCATTGATGATACTCGATTTTTGTAAAGAAATCTCACTGAGATAAGAAAACAGTTTTCTTATTTAGATGTATTCTGTTTTCATGCTTTCATACATCACATTTATGATATGTTGTTACCTGAGGCACTGACACGAGCACTTGGTATTACACTTATGTATAGATGTTACCCTTGCCATTATTCATATGCTTCAGGCTATATCATTTTGAGGACATTACTATCGTATGACCTAGGATTGAGTCATACATGCGATTTCTTCTCGGTGATGTTTTCTACTCACGAGTTGGCAACACACCCCTGTTGTGCCACAATTTCTTGCAGGTTTTGCCATACAGGTTTCCTTAGCGGCTTTGCTGGCACACCGCTTCTTTCCGGGTGATTGGTTTGGTAGGTGGGTTCACTCGCATCGTGACCACCATTGTACATTTATTATTTCAGTTGTATCTAGTAACTTCATCAACCAGACTTGTATTATTATTAGACTTAGAAGGTCAGTGTATATTATTTCGACCTTAGAGTCGGGCTTGTATTATTATTGTTTTCTTGATGATGTTGGGTTTCCTTTTGAGTTTTGATCCTCGTCCTTCGGCGTTGTATATTATATTGCTTGCGTGGTTGTGACCGCCAATTGGCGAAGAGCTAGCTCCCGCTTGGGGATGCCTTTTATCATTTATGTATATGATTCATGTTGTACCCTTTTGGGGCTAGTATTTACAAAGGAAACTCTGCCGAAATTTTCAGAAAAGACTTGAGGTTTTAAAAATGCAATACTTCGGCTTATGTTGTTAAACTACATGTTTTAAAACTAAACTTTTTCTTCTTTCTTCTTTTAAATGGTTTAGATTTTTGGGATTTTAGCTTACTTGAATTATATTGGGTCCTATAGAGTTCATATGATTCAAGTGCCAGTCACGTGCCATTTCAGGTCTTGACACATGATAACCTGATGGAATCCACTCAAGTCACCACACTCCATAAGGTATGCGCATGCCTGGCAAGTTTCCTGTATATTTGAAACTCCCGATGTGTGTTTTTACCCCTAGGACCCAAGTGACCTTGACGAATAATCAACAAATCAAAATGTCCTAGTCAAGTTCAACCCGTCATTATCTTGATTGCGTTAAACCAACCCGCACGACCCTTGACGAATGATCAACAAAGTCATATGACCGTCCTAACCAATCCACATGTCTATGCGACAGAAAAGCATTACATAGCTACCGCACACTACGCCTCGACGAATAGCAATGACAAACGTAGTGCGAATACTAAGCAATACTAATCTGAATTGACGGAGGGCTACGGCTGGTTTTTGGCGAAAAACCTTTAACGTAATGAACTTGATATCGTTGAAGGAACCAGATAGCTTTTTATAAATATATAGTGGCGAAAACATTTGCTAAAGAGGTCACTCCCGGTAAAGGGATCTCGGCTCTTTCCTCGTGGAATGAGGTGCAGGATATTCCAAACTTAATACCACGATGCAAGGCAAAAGGTAATCGACTATAGTGAAGTTATTACCCTGACGCAAACCTCTGCTCATGGGGTCACTCCCGATGAAGGGATCTCGGCCTTTGCCTCGTCGAGTGAGGTGCTGGATATTCATAACCGAATACCGCTATGCAAAACAAAAGAGAACGGCCTTGTAATAATAGATTTTTGAAAATTGTTCCAACAACATCGAATATGTATGTTTTTCTTGCATTGATCAGAATAAATGCAGTCCCATCAATTAATCACACCAAAGACAACGAAAATATGATGTACGTATATGCCATCTGCATTCGCCACTGGGTCCCGTCATCACCCGTTAGGTTACTTAACTAACGACAGAGCGGGGACTGGACTAGCGCGGGTGTAAAACATATACAACATCTACTAGTATATATATCAATATATAATAATTCCTCCAGGTATGATAAATTCAACATCACAGAACAAGCGATAAGAATCACAGAACAATACAGATAATCTGAGAGCCACAAGTGAACCCCGACGTTCCCCGGTCATGTGGATAGCCTATGCAATGAAAACCTAGACCCCTACGAGCGCGGCAAGTTATCCGCCAAAACCAGAAACGAGGCAGCCCCCTTCAGCAAAGTGAATGGACCACCCAGCACTTCACAGAATCCGGTAACTTGAGCACCCCTCCTTGGGTCAACCTGTACACCCTACTAGTGCGGCGAATAGCCCGTCAATTCTAGAGTAAGGCCCCCCTTCTCAACGCCATGAGATGCAGACCCGTTGCCCTCCAGAACGCGGCTATCCGTGCACTCCATCGCGGGGTAATCCTAGTACAGAAAAGAAAATATGTACATCGGTGACATCGACCTCAACCCGGTTGTGCCCAAACAAATAATATACAAACAGGCAGTGACGGAAGTCTACATGTTGGATGCTCGCCCAGTGATATCAAATGTACAAATAAAACTAAACTGTACAAACATTGCACCCAAGCTATCCACTACAACGAATCCGCAACAACACAGAACATCAACGTGAATGTCACATTCGCAAACCCGACTAAAAGAACTATAGCAATTAGATAAGTTATACCGCTCGAATGACATTCACTGTCACAGATAGAAATTTATGTACTGTAAACATTAAAAAATGTTAGAAAATATCGAGTTCAAAATAACCCCGAATAGCCCCAAACAAGTAGATAATACCATATCCAAACTGAGCTAAACAAAAAATACCACTGAACCAACATTACAGAGACAAGACCACACGCAAAAAGCGAAACACAGAAGCCTCTAAACGGTCGGCCAGCTCGGTTTAGAGCATGATGTGCTCGGCCAAATTTTGATGAAAGTGTGTCATTTTTGGGGTGCAGTGTATAGGTCACTTAAGTAGTCTTCTGCAGCTGTTTAAATAATTTTTGAAGACACTTTAAAATTTGACAGATACTGCAATGCATCGAGTGATGTTTCGGAGTTGTTTCGGTTTTGATAATTTAACATTATCTAAACAACTAGCATGCGGTTAGTGGATTGGATCTGATACCATGTTCGGTTACGACAGCGTCCCGGCCATCAATCCGTGGCCAAAACCGGAACAAAAATTTATAAAACTTGACTCTATCACAACCATTTACCCGGATCGAACCATTAACCTTTTACTAGCTAACTGGAAAGTGTTCAGAGATTATACCTGTCACGACCCAAAATTGGCACGTGACGGCCCTAATACTACGCAATGCCTACAGATGTAACGCAATAAAAGAAAGCCAAAACCCAGAAATCTAAACCATTAAAAAGACAAGAAAAAGCTAATAGGAGTTTTGAAACATTTGAAATCACAACCCAAATTCTTTAAAATTCCAACTTTATTTCCTTTAAAAATTTGGCAGCACCTCCCTTGTAAAAGCTAGCCCCAAAAATGGGTACAACATAAATATAAAGTAAAGCATCCCCAAACGGGAGCAAATACACGCCCAAAGGCAGAAAACAACCACCACCACAAATATACGACACCAAAGCGAAGAAAAAAGAGACAATAAAAAGGAAACTGTATAAAAGACAACAAATCCACAATAATATACAATATCGTCCTCACCAAGTCTCTAAGTCATCAAGTAACAGTAGATGGAGAGTACAAAAAACAACGAGTATACAATACAAAATACATATAACCACCCTAAACCCACCTAAGCAAAACGGCAAGCTGTGAGCCGATGCGGTATCTGTAGCAAAAGATGATAGATGAATAGCCTGTCTCGACTACTCTGGGAAACACCTGCAACACAAAACGGGGGTGAGTTGCCAACTCGTGAATAGTAAATAACATATGCAGGTAATCGCAAGTATGCACGTATAGCGTGAATCTAAGATATGCAATTAACCGCTATAACAGGTCATATGAATGCAGAATAATGGAAAGTACTGTAGCAGGTACAACCAATATATTTAACAGTAAAGATATGACAACAGTATGCAATAATCATGCAATAATGATATGAGGATATAAATATGCAACAATCATGAAAGGTACACTAACAAGTACTACTAATACATGAAGCAGTGCATAAACAATAAATGTTGAGTATGGAAAGAAGTATGTCATTTCCACGGAATCATGACCTCGTGGTAGGATTACAATCCATCAAGACAAGTTCAAAACAAAATTCCTCAAATCAGCCCCCAAGTTGGGCTCTCATATCATATAAGTCTCACATCTCCTCAATGTATAATATCGAATAGATCTCCTATATCCCGAATGTACAAAATCAAGTGAGTCCCGTATATATATCCAATCTCAAATGAATCTCCTATATCCCAAGTACCAGATCTCAAGTAACATTCTAACATCCTAATTATATTTGCATAACTAAATATGATGAGGTCAATACACATATATTAGCGTCCCATTCCACTAATATTGGTGTAAGGGTATATATAACAGCGGCTAAATCCCCTGTTATATATACAACGTAATTAGAAATATCACGAAACCAATGTGCCAAGTATCGACACAGAAATACTGATCTATCATATGCTGTCTCCCAGATTAACATCCTGATAGGTACGTATCATACGCTATCCCGAAAGCTTGAGTGCCTAGCTCTGACCCTCGCCTCTTAACGTATCCATACGTACATGACTCCCGTCGGTATCCACATGATATCTGCTGAGTCATTGGTCCTGTCACCGGAAAGTATGGTTCCCCTAAGCCTAATCGCCTGACATCACGACATCGTTCTTGCTTCGGGGTACCTCCGGGCCCCACCATGTACCCGCACACGGACCCCTCATTTCCTCGCGTGGGGTATATACATCGTAAACGACAAATCTCATGGTGGCTGCTGAAATATCATATCAAGGGAAATCGGGTTTTTCAAATAATGCATAATTTCATGAACTACCACGGTTCCCAAATCCAAAAAACATCATGAAAAATCCATATCTCAATGCGAAAATCCATGAATAAAGTATACGCATCATAAATATGAAATGCGAGCATATAGAGGAAAAGCAACAATTAACTATAACAAGTTAATATAATATCATGCGGTTCCTAATCTCTCCAATTCTAAAATAACATCATGTGATGGTAAACATGTAGCTATAACCAGATATATGTGCAACATAAAGGTATAGCAAGATATATGTATCTACCTATAAGTAATGATGTAGTATACCCCCTGGGTATAAGTGAAATATGAGTGCAAGGTATACCTGTAGCTATGTCATGAGGTATGTATGTACCTATAGGTATACAGGTAACTAGCATGTAAGTATGTGAAGGCATATGTGTGTAAGCATATGGATATACAGGTATGCTATATGTCATATGCGATAAGAAATATGAATCAAAGTCAATATGTCCCTAACCAAACCATATCCTAACTATAAGTGGTTTGTGTGTGACATGGCAATTATTGACGGTGTGTGTAGCATACAATCAGTGCTGATGCAACATGAATCGTCAATAATATGTGCAGTGTCCTAAGGGTACTAGTCCAAGCACAACAATATCTAAGCAATAAAGTAAATGCGCAAATCCTAAATCTGACATAGAATATGCGACAAAAGTAATATCTCTAGCCCAGACGCATAACGCCATGCGGGCGATTCCCCTGTAGATGTTAAATCTACTCACCAACGCTCCTGGCTAGGTGAAGTCTACCACCTGTTTTCCTTTTGTAGCAGCGTCCGAAGTTCCCGCCTGCGAACCTGCAACAAGATACGATAAAGCAAATATATATCAATAATAACCTAAAATACAAACAATCTACACAGACCAACACGACACACAAACGTACACTAAAGGATTCGTATTGTAGCTAACGCGTATAGCTACACTACGAAACCAACTCAGACCAACAGCAACACAGAACACGCACCGTATCGGATAACGTATCGCACGAAACGAAACACTAGAAATAGGCAAATGATCCCAGATTTTTCTGTGCTAACTAATTGTAAAAATTGCAAGTACCATGAGCCTACACATAACACCAGAGGCCCCCTGCACCAAAAACCAACACCCAGGTCCCTACTCTGTCCGCAAATTGCGGCCAGATCGAATAAATCTGCGGCCGAAGTATGGGGAAATGGGCTCGTATTTTGTGGGTAAGTTCTAGGTCTCTATACTAGGTTACTGTCAAGTCAATTTTTGCAACTCTCCTTTAGTTTAACAGCAGATCTTTCAGGACCATAAAACGAAACTAAAAATACGATATTTACCCGAAACGATACGATACGCGATAAAAACAGCAACTTTAAATCTAAGCTACACAAAAATAACTTAAACAATAGAAAAGAAACAATACCTAATCAAAAGAACACAAAGATCCTAGCTTTGTGCACACCAAGGCATCCAAGAGGCAAGTGATGGAAAAAGATGTGATTTGTGTGATGATTTTAGTGATTTGTGATGGATTTGTGTTGGAAATGGGAGAGTGTTCAGTTGAGAGAGAGAGTGAGAAGAGGAAATGAAAAGAGATAGAGAAATGAGTGAGGGTGTGAGGTTAAAGAGAGAGGGAGGTGAGTGTAGGAGAGAAAACTGAGTGAGTGTATCCAATGCATTAATTAACCATTAATGCATTCCCATACACCTCATCACTCAAACAAAATATCTTTCTCTCATCTCACAAAAGATCTAGGGATTAGGGTTGAGGATTGGATTAACTAGGATTAAAGCAAAGAGATTAGATTAGGGTTAAGTATCATGGTTGCTAAGAACAAAATTAGCACAAACAAAACCTCGCATTTACGTGCACACGTGCGTGCATGCATATAACAAATAATAATAAATTATTAAATAAATGTTACAAAATGCGAGGAACCCGAATTGGTAAACTTTTACAGTAAACCCGCATTAACATCTAAACGAACACTAACCGAAATCTAAGGTGTTACAATCTCCCTCCCTTATAAAAATTCGTCCCCGAATTTAAAATTCTTACTAAGTGTACCTTCAAAGAGAAGATTACAAAGTCTCTTATCTCGCTCGCAGCCTCCTAAGTGATCACCTCACTATATGGTTACGTCCAAGAAAACTCTCCACAGATGGCAAGACCCTTGACCGAAGTTTCTCCACCTGCCGAGCCACTAACACAATTGGCTGTGGGTGGACGAAATATCTCGTTTAAGCTAAATGGTCTGGTGCTGAATCATGTGAGAAAGGTCATGAAGGTAATTGCAAAGTATCGACACATGGAATACGGGGTGAATACTCAATAATCTGGGCGGAAGTGCCAAATTAAAGGCACCGAAACTAACTCACTTTAAGGATCTCGAAAGGACCTGCAATTCTGGGTAAGCTTCCCAAAACTCAACACGTCATTTATCAGAAAAATCCGTAGGAATACATGATCTCCCACTGCGAACTCAAGTCTGCGACCATCATGGTCGGCATAAAACCTCTGTCCGCACAGGACTGCCATCATCCTGACCTGAACCAACTGGATCATTTCCGAAGTCTCTAGACTAGCTGGGGTCCAAAAATCAAAAAACGCAGAGTTAGAACAACAGATTGGTGATCGACACGACATAACCCCTAAACCTAAGGGTTGCCAATTGGAGTGACTCCTGATAATAGCTATCGAAGGAGAACCCTAACAGTGGCGAGTGACGATCCCCAACTGCCGACAACAACTAAAACGTACGCACAAGCATATCCTCCATAGTCGATATAGCCCGCTCTCACAAAACCATCATCCTGCAGATGGAAAAGCGGAGCTAAAGCTCTACAAGTACCCAAGGCTTCCTGAAGTTCCTGCCCAAGACGGCAAGTGAACAGGGTGCCTTCATTGGATACGACCCATGAAGGAACTCCGTGCAACGCACAACTTTACAAAGAACAACTGTGCAAACCGAGTAAAACTAGACAACAAGAATCCGAATGAAGTCACACCCTTACTAAACCTGGATAGTCACCATAACGAAATTCGTGGAGATCTGCTCCCATTCCCACTTCGGAACGGTTTAAGGTTGCAACTCTCCAGCCGGTCTCAGATGCTCAACCAAAGCACACCACAAGACAGACACCGTGAAACGAAATCCAAAACTTCACTCTTCATTCCTATCCACCCGTAACTATCTCACAAGTCACGTCAAATGCTGGTGGAACTCGAACGAACACCGAAGCTGACCGATGTGCCTGTTCTGGGATTTTGCATCTCTTCCCATCAGCAACGGGCACACAAATGCGTCCCTAAACATAACACATCTTTGTCACAAATCAAGGACTCCGAATCATTACCCAGCCGAGTATACTCAAGTATCTCTAACGAACGAGCGTCGGCAGGCAGTGTCACAACCACATAAAATCGAGCCACTCTCGTGAAACATTACAGTTAAATCACAAAGTCGCCCGAACCAAAAGCAAGAACTGATGCAGTTGCTAACCAAATCTCCAACTGCCGAAAACTCCGTACACATGCCTCAGTCCAAAGAAAAGAACCTCCATTCCGGTCATTCCAGTCAACTATGCAGCAATACGCTAGTAATCCTGCACGAAACGGTGGTAAAAACCTGCTAAGCCCAAAATCAAAGGACCTATGTCCGTACACAAGTCTGGGCCTAGGCTGTACGGTCTCGATCTTCCTCGGAACCATACGAAAACCGTCTCCGTAACTACAAGACCTAGGAGTCAACACAAACAAGCCTGAAGGAACACTTCGAGAATTTAGCAAACAGCTGGTGCTCTCCCAGTATCTGCAAAACAAATCCTCAAGTGCTGCTCCTGTTCCTCAAGACACATTGAATAGACCAGAATGTCATCAGTAACACAACAATAACTGGTCGAGAAACGGCCTGAAGAAATCCGGTTCATCATATCTACGAATGCTGCTAGGTCATTGGTGAGTCCGACGACACCACCAAAACACACAAAGCCCGTAGCACGCACAAGGCAGTCTTCGGAATGTCATCACTCCGAACCCGCAACAATGATGACCTGATCCCGGACAAACTTAGAAAATGTCTCGCACTCTGGAGCCGATCGAAGAATCGTCAATGCAAGGTAAAGGATACCTATCCGTACCGTAAGTCGGTTCAATTAATGATCCATCAATACACAACCTAAACTGTCGTCTTCCTCCCTGACGAATAGAAATAGAAGCTCCCTAATGCGAAACACTCAGACGCACAAGCCTCCCAACAAACAACTCTGCAGCTGATCCTTAAGTTCCCTAAGCTTCACCGGCTAATCTAGAACAACGTCGGATAACTCTCGCACGAAAGGAACCAGGTCCAACGACCTAACTGTGGCTCCGGTACCATGAATGAACGCCAAGAATCCACGACATCTCCTCCAAAGCTGACTAGCGGAAAAGGCTGAATTCAAGCTGTGAGAGGCGGCACAACTATCCACCTACACAACAAGAACTGACTCGCCGGGAAACAACACCTTGACTATTTTCCGACGGTAGTCCACAGACGCCTAGCACGTAACTAACCGGTCCATGCCCAGGAGAACGTCAAATCCAACATCTCAAGAAGGATCAAACGACGGACGAATCTCCTACCCGATTGGCACACAACTGAATACGTGTTGCGCAACAAAAGAATCGCTGACAAAAATTAACACCACAAACGGCTGATCTATCTAACACGACTCTCGTCCCAACCACGGCACAAAGTGTGTAAAACAACAAGCAAATACATCAAAAGAACATACGAATTATGAATACCTGAAAACTCTGCATTGGACGCCAGCGCGTCCCGATGAGTAGAAGAAGACTCTCGTGTCTGCCCTCTAACCGCAACTGGTTGAAATCTTTCTCTGCCAACCTGACCCTTCTGAGCGTACCCTTCACGACTACGACCTCTCCGAGTACGCATCTGATGCGGTGCTAAGGAACAATTCCTGATAAGGTGATGAAGGCTTCCGCACTAGAAACATCCACGCGGCGACTGCTGACCCTCCTGGGGATGAGAGCAGAACGACTGTCCACGTCCTAAGCCTCTGTCACTCCCGCGACGGTCACGAAATCTGTCTCGACGACTAGGCCTCTGTCTCTGGGATGGTACACCGGTACAAGTCCTCCACTGTTCCGGAACTCTCCGAGTCTCTGGAAGACGTGTCTCGTAAACTGGGGTTGCATCCACTGGTGCTATGTAGGTGACGGACTGCTACATGCTGATCCCAAGGAACAACTGAGTAACAGGGGTGTCAACCTCCTGTCGCTGCGCTCGAACGGCATCAACTAATGATCTCATCGTCTGGCGCAAGTCCTGCATCTCTGCCACAAGCCTAGCGAGCTGCTCTGTCGAAGGCTGATCCGTCTGCACCTGTGCAACTAGCGTGTCATCCTGGTCAGTGCTCGTCTCACCCGAACCTACTCTGACCTCGGCCCTCGCTGCATCACTCGGAGTCCCCATAGTCATCGGTGACAAGGCTATAAATGGAAAAAGGATTCAATAAGAACACGGAAATCGAATCACAAGGAAGGAATTTCAAGCAATTTGTACTTAGGTCACTTTAGGCATAGTACTGCATCGTGAGCATGCTGCAGACATACACACACTACGTTACTCTGCTTAAGCTACCTACTCCATCATATACAGGTCATCCTACACTCCGTAAGGTAAAAACCTAGCGCTCTGATACCAACTTTGTCATGACCCAAAATTGGCACGTGACGGCCCTAATACTACGCAACGCCTACAGACGTAACGCAGTAAAAGAAAGCCAAAACCCAGAAATCTAAACCATTAAAAAGACAAGAAAAAGCTAATAGGAGTTTTGAAACATTTGAAATTACAACCCAAATACTTTAAAATTCCAACTTCATATCCTTTAAAAATTTGGCAGCACCTCCCTTGTAAAAGCTAGCCCCAAAAATGGGTACAACATAAATATAAAGTAAAGCATCCCCTAACGGGAGCAAATACACGCCCAAAGGCGGAAAACAACCACCACCACAAATATACGACGCCAAAGCGAAGAAATAAGAGACAATAAAAAGGAAACTGTATAAAAGACAACAAATCCACAATAATATACAATATCGTCCTCACCAAGTCTCTAAGTCATCAAGTAACAGTAGATGGAGAGTACAAAAAACAACGAGTATACAATACAAAATACAGATAACCACCCTAGACCCACCTAAGCAAAATGGTACGCTGTGAGCCGATACGGTATCTGTAGCAAAAGATGATAGATGAATAGCCTGTCTCGACTACTCTGGGAAACACCTGCAACACCTGTGGCACAACGGGGGTGAGTTGCCAACTCGTGAATAGTAATTAACATATGCAGGTAATCGCAAGTATGCACGTATAGCGCGAATCTAAGATATGCAATTAACCGCTATAACATGTCATATGAATGCAGAATAATGGAAAGTACAGTAGCAGGTACAACCAATATATTTAACTGTAAAGATATGACAACAGCATGCAATAATCATGCAATAATCATGCAATAATGATATGAGGATATAAATATGCAACAATCATGAAAGGTACACTAACAGGTACTACTAATACATGAAGCAGTGCATAAACAATAAATGTGGAGTATGGAAAGAAGTATGGCATTTCCACGGAATCATGACCTCGTGGTAGGATCACAATCCATCAAGACAAGTTCAAAACCAAATTCCTCAAATCAGCCCCTAAGTTGGGCTCTCATATCATATAAGTCTCACATCTCCTCAATGTACAATATCGAATAGATCTCCTATATCCCGAATGTACAAAATCAAGTGAGTCCCGTATATATATCCAATATCCAATCTCAAATGAATCTACTATATCCCAAGTACCAGATCCCAAGTAACATTCTAACATCCTGATTATATTTGCATAACTAAATATGATGAGGTCAATACACATATATTAGCGTCCCATTCCACTAATATTGGTGTAAGGGTATATATAACAACGGCTAAATCCCCTGTTATATATACAAAGTAATTAGAAATATCATGAAACCAATGTGCCAAGCATCGACACAGAAATACTGATCTATCATATGCCGTCTCCCAGACTAACATCCTGATAGGTACGTATCATACGCTATCCCGAAAGCTCGAGTGCCTAGCTCTGACCCTCGCCTCTCGACGTATCCATACGTACATGACTCCCGTCGGTATCCACATGATATTCGCGGAGTCATTGGTCCTGTCACCGGAAAGTATGGTTCCCCTAAGCCTCATCGCCTGACACCACGACATCGTTCTTGCTTCGGGGTACCTCCGGGCCCCACCATGTACCCGCTCACGGACCCCTCCTTTCCTCGCGTGGGGTATACACATCGTAAACGACAAATCTCATGGTGCCTGCTGAAATATCATATCACGGGAAACCGGGTTTTTCAAATAATGCATAATTTCATGAACTACCACGGTTCCCAAATCCAGAAAACATCATGAAAAATCCATATCTCAATGCGAAAATCCATGAATAAAGTATATGCATCATAAATATGAAATGCGAGCATATAGAGGAAAAGCGGCATTTAACTGTAACAAGTTAATATAATATCATGCGGTTCCTAATCTCTCCAATTCTAAAATAACATCATGTAAAGGTAAACATGTAGCTATAACCAGATATATGTGCAACATAAAAGTATAGAAAGATATATGTATCTACCTATAAGTAATGATGTAGTATACCCCCCTGGGTATAAGTGAAATATGAGTGCAAGGTATACCTGTAGCTATGTCATGAGGAATGTATGTACCTATCACTAAAGGTACGATACCCTATAGGTATACAGGTAACTAGCATGTAAGTATGTGAAGGCATATGTGTGTAAGCATATGGATATACAGGTATGCTATATGTCATATGCGATAAGAAATATGAATCAAAGTCAATATGTCCCTAACCAAACCATATCCTAACTATAAGTGGTTTGTGTGTGACATGGCAATTATTGACGGTGTGTGTAGCATACAATCAGTGCTCGTGCAACATGAATCGTCAATAATATGTGCAGTGTCCTAAGGGTACTAGTCCAAGCACAACAATATCTAAGCAATAAAGTAAATGCGCAAATCCTAAATCTGACATAGAATATGCGACAAAAGTAATATCTCTAGCCCAGACGCATAACGCCATGCGGGCGATTCCCCTGTAGATGTTAAAACTACTCACCAACGCTCCTGGCTAGGTGAAGTCTACCACCTGTTTTCCTTTTGTAGCAGCGTCCGAAGTTCCCGCCTGCGAACCTGCAACAAGATACGATAAAGCAAATATATATCAATAATAACCTAAAATACAAACAATCTACACAGACCAACACGACACTCAAACTTACACTAAAGGATTCGTATTGTAGCTAACGCGTATAGCTACACTACGAAACCAACTCAGACCAACAGCAACACAGAACACGCACCATATCGGATAACGTACCGCACGAAACGAAACACTAGAAATAGGCAAATGATCCCAGATTTTTCTGTGCTAACTAATTGTAAAAATTGCAAGTACCATGAGCCTACACATAACACCAGAGACCCCCTGCACCAAAAACCAACACCCAGGTCCCTACTCTGGCCGCAAATTGCGGCCAGATCGAATAAATCTGCAGCCGAAGTATGGGGAAATGGGCTCGTATTTTGTGGGTAGGTTCTAGGTCTCTATACTAGGTTACTGTCAAGTCAATATTTGCAACTCTCCTTTAGTTTACCAGCAGATCTTTCGGGACCATAAAACGACACTAAAAATACGATATTTACCCGAAACGATACGATACGCGATAAAAACGGCAACTTTAAAGCTAAGCTACACAAAAATAACTTAAACAACAGAAAAGAAACAATACCTAATCAAAAGAACACAAAGATCCTAGCTTTGTGCACACCAAGGCATCCAAGAGGCAAGTGATGGAAAAAGATGTGATTTGTGTGATGATTTTGGTAATTTGTGATGGATTTGTGTTGGAAATGGGAGAGTGTTCAGTTGAGAGAGAGAGTGAGAAGAGGAAATGAAAAGAGATAGAGAAATGAGTGAGGGTGTGAGGTTAAAGAGAGAGGGAGGTGAGTGTAGGAGAGAAAAGAGAGTGAGTGTATCCAATGCATTAATTAACCATTAATGCATTCCCATACACCTCATCACTCAAACAAAATATCTTTCTCTCATCTCACAAAAGATCTAGGGATTAGGGTTAAGGATTGGATTAACTAGGATTAAAGCAAAGAGATTAGATTAGGGTTAAGTGTCATGATTGCTAAGAACAAAATTAGCACAAACAAAACCTCGCATTTACGTGCACACGTGCGTGCATGCATATAACAAATAATAATAAATTATTAAATAAATGTTACAAAGTGCGAGGAACCCGAATTGGTAAACTTTTACAGTAAACCCGCATTAACGTCTAAACGAACCCTAACCGAAATATAAGGCGTTACAGTACCGATCAATCCGTGTCCTTCGGTCTTCAACCTCTGTCCAAGCTCGTCACGGCAGCACCGATGTGGTTCGATCTCCGGTCTCCCTTGTTGAAGAGGCTCCACGTCGAGAATTCTTTATACGGGCACCCTCTTCAAAATCGAAGCAACTCGGACATCATGTTTGCCAAAAAAGATGACCAAGATGATGTAGAGATCGTGTGTGATTACTTTGTCTCAATACACTCTAGAATTCTCAAGAGTGGAGGTTGAAGAAGATGCCCATGGTGGAAATTGTGAAGCTCAAGAAAAATAGCAAGTGAGCAAAAAACCAAGTCCAAGAAAATATCAAGTGGCCGCCCAAAAATAAGTAAGTGAGTGTTTTGATATATTGTGATGAGAAAATGAGCCACACACTCACAAAAAAATATCTCTACACTCACACACTTACAATAAATATCTAAGCTCACTAAAAAATATCTTAGCCATGACAAAAACATGTCATACCAAGAATGAGTCACAATTTCCACCATTTAACTTTTAAACTAAAATGTTAAATCCACAAAAAGAAAATCGCATCAACTAAAGTAATCTTGTAACGAATTACAAGAATACCCTTCTTCCGTATATACATACCTGCATCCGTATTCCGACTGAATACGAATACTAAGAGACGAAAAAAATCCAAAAATCAAATACTAGGATCCGTCTTAAACCAAGGCCCACTAGTATGATTCGTCCGATCATGATCCGTGCACAAGTGCACGTATATGATTGAACCTGCCATAAAACCATACGTCCTCTACAACGTTTCGCCCGAACTTGGAAAACTCTCTGTGTGGGACTCTAAAGACACGTCAATACGCTGGCCGTGGGTTTAACCACAAGCACGTCAGTGGCACTAACTGTACGTAACGGATGCCCAGGTATTGAGCGAAAGGGAGGCTGACGAGCGAACTCATCCTGAAACCCTACTGAGCCTGATAGTGACAATATTCGTACAGTCTGGTCCATTCGTCTATGAATATCGCATATCGAGCCTAGGGGGATGATAAACGTCAGACCCCTAATAGCGGTATAAGTCGTGTCAGAGTGTAGCCCAGAACACCGTGAGAAACTACTGGAATACCTACCAGTAAATCTCACTTGCCTTGGCCAAGGACTTTGTGTAATGGATCTCCAAACACAGTGCGATATCAACCCCTAATACCGGGAGAGACGAATCCCCTGACGATCTGCTCACTGCCTCCATGTGGCTCGGGACTGTACCCAACTAAAACCTATTTGCACGACTCCTTTGAGCCGTGGTAGGGTAGTAATCGAAGCACAGTGGAAACTCACACGAGATAAATGACGATCTCAGGTTGATAGACTAACCTGTACACATGTCACCAGGGAACTGTTATCTGACAATGGGTATAATACCAACTAGCATGTTCCCGGCGAGTCCGTCCAGTGTACTCATAACCCAATGAGCACCTGTATACTATCTTAAGTGAATCAACTGACACCAATGGCTTGTGAGACCGGCCATCGTCCCTCGTCGGGGTCTCGATCCGTATACACTAGTCTACTCTCGGAGTATCGATGCCCAGTCTCGAAACTCCCACGACTAGGGACACTTTAAGGATGTGCTTATAGACTACACAACACTCACGTATATGATCGCCATCATACTGCTGGTAGTCAAGCAAGAATCCTAAGGGCTCTATCAACATGTAATAGTGATCTGTAGTGTCACCTGAAGCATGTACACGATGATAAAGACAAACCGGATAGCATACTATCATCTCGAGTAAGACTATCCAACCGGTATATGTCCTCCCTCAATCATTGCAATCACGTGCCTGCGATCAAATAATTGACTTCGAGGGCACTATAGCCAAGAGGGTCAAGAATCGTATACGCTAGTCTACTCTGGAATATCGATGCCCTGTCTGGATACACCCTCGACTAATAACAATTAAAGAATGTACTTATGGACTACCCTGGCCCCACTATTATGATCTCCATCATAGTCCTAGTAGTCAAGTACTCATCCTAAGGGCTTTATCAACAAGTGAGAGCAAGATAGTATCACAATACAAGTCTACATGTTATGACAAATAGCAACTAGATAGCATACTATCATGTCGAGCAAAAAAGTCCCCTCAATATATGTCCAAGCATCCACTATAATATTTTCACGACCCGAAATTGCATGTGACTGGCACTTGAATCATGTGAAGTCTATAGGACCCCACCTAATTCAAGTAAGCCAAAAGCCCAGAAATCTAAACTATTTAAAAAGAGAGTGAAGGAATACTTATTTAAAAGTTAACATAAAAATTCACTTTGAAAGTCGTAGTAAGCATTTTTAAAACCAACATCATATTTTCCTGAAAATTTCGGCTGAGTCTCCTTTGTAAATACTGACCCCAAACGAGTACAAACACGCAAATACATAAGTAATGAATAAAGGCATCGCCAAGAGGGAGCTAGCTCTTTGCCAATTGGTGGAAACAACCACGCAAGCAATATAGTATACAACGTCGAAGGGCGAAGCTCAAAACTCAGAAAGAAAACCAGCATCCCCAAGAAACCAGAGAAGACCCAAAATAGTACAAGTGCGTGACTCTAAGGTCGAAAGAATATACAACTAGTCTTCTAAGTCTATCAAATATACAAGTCTGGTTGATGGATTTTACTAGATACAACTGAAATAAATAAAAGTACAATGGTGGTCACGATGCAAGTGAACCCACCTTCCAAAGAAATCACCCGGAAGGAAGCATTGTGCCAGCAAAGCTGCCAAGGAAACCTATACGGCAAACCTGTAAGAAACTGTGGCACAACGGGGGTGAGTTGCCAATTCGAGAGTAGAAAACATCACCGAGAAAAAATCGCATGTATGACTCTCTTCTAGGTTATACAATAATATTCTCATAATATATACCCTGAAACATCTAAATATGGCAACGGTAATCATCTAAACATAAGTATAATACCAAGTGCTTGTGTCGGTGCCTCAGGTAGCAACATGTCACATATATGATGTACGGATGTATTAAGAATGAAAGTAAATTACATCTTGTACGAGAAAACAGTTTTCTAATCTCAGTGAGATTTTTGTATAAAAACCGAAGTATCATCAATGAAATCAGCAGAGTATCCGTGTCAATCATCGACACAAAATATATATCCCAATATCTCAATGTCTCAATATCTCAATACCTCGGGCTCCGGTAATCCGGACTGGCCCATATCATCAAATCCCGGGCTCCGGCAATTCGGACTGGCCCATATCATCAAATCTCAGGCTCCGGCAATCCGGACTGGCCCATATCATCAAATCTCAAGACTACGTCGGTATCCTCCGGATATCCGCCGCGTCACAAATAACCGATCGATAGTGCTCTCCTGCCGGGCTCAATGCCATCATCTGCGACCAGGGGTACCGCACCGGGTCCACAATGCGCCCGCAGACGGTTCATCCTCCTCCTCGAATCGGGTGTATGATACCGCTCACGAACCGAGAAAACTCATGGTGGACACATCTTACATCATATTACGAGAAAACCGCAAATTTCTATCTTTAGAAATGATAAGGAGTTTATAAAATCCTCGCGGTTTCTCCAAATCCAGAAATCTCATGGAAAATCCGAAATCCCAAAATCGAGAGTCAATAAACAGTGAATTACCGGCATAAAGCCCCATAATATTGCATGACAAATGAATATACACATGCATGGGTATCTAAGTAAAGAATGCAATATCTAAACTAGCACAGTAATCATATATTGGAACTATCATCTAGCAAGTTATATCAATGAAGTAATATTCTCTAAGGTGTACGTGACATGGCAATTACCGATGCTGATGTGTGTGAGACGACAAATAAGTGTCCGTGGACATACGCATCATCGGTAATGGTGCTGGTGTCCTAACAATCGATATCATAATAGTTAAGGAAACACATGTATAAACATGCAATGCAATGAGAACATGAATATAATGGAGAATGAATAGTAAACGCAACATTGAAGAATATACATTTCTATATATGAGTCATACGGTCTTGGCATTTGAAATAGCACAAATCATGGTTTTTAGAAAATAGGGGCTACGATGTTTTAAGACAAGGTACATCCTTAGAAATATCCGTGATACCCCTCGAGCTGTCTTTCGAAAATACTAACAATTCGTTAGTTTTGAAAATAAGTACGACTCGAGCCCTTTCTAACATCTCCTAATAAACTACAGGACTAAACTAAGAGACTAATCGAAAGATAAGGAAATCCACCTAAAGTTCCAGTCGATATATCTAGTAGTCGGGGATCCCAGCTTAATAGCGTTACGTACGGTAAAATATATAATACGACATCCTCGAGTCAAGAGTGCGGATCAATCATCATATTTATACCTCGTACGGTAAAATCCATCGTACGACATCCAAAATCGGGGTACGGGTCAAATATCACATTTATCTCATTATTCATATGGTATCATTATTATAATATCCTGAATTAGGGGTACCGTTCTAAAGTATAGTACATTCTGATACCATCAAACATATATCCTTGTGTGAATAAAAACACACTGCCCATCGATCCACTATAATATCATGTCGTATATCATAACACGACCCAAATCACATTACCGATCTCACGGCATCATGCCCGAGCATATCGACTCACCTCCAAGTATCATATACTATCCTTATCACCCATGTTTACGTTATCACCCGTGTTTACGTGTGTGTGTGTGTGTGTGTGTGTGTGTGTGTGTGTGTGTGTGTACACATACACACACCAACGCATCCATACACACACACACACACATATATATATACATATATATATACATACATACATACATATATATATAAACATACATATATATATATATACATACATAAATATATACATATATATATATAAACATATACACCCAAACAGATCACGTGTGTGCATGTCTGTGTGTGTGTGAACCTTTACTCAAGGGTTTCGCAACTATAAAACTAAACTGAAAGCACTATCTTCCAAATACGCTAAAAATAACCCATGATCTCCTAAAGACTTTCTTGCAAATTATACACGCCTCACAATACCCATATTTAATTATATATAACATATTCGTATGCTACACTACGAAATTGAGGGGGTGCTATATGCCATCCACCCGACTTCCCCCGTAGATATACATCTACTCACCTTGATCCTTACTTGCCGAAGTCAATGTCGCCATGCTCTTCCTTGTTGTTCAAAGTCTACTTGAGGGTTCCTACACATCACATATATCGTATCGTATCAAAACACCCGATTCAAAACCAAAACGACACGCGAGGTGCTTATAGGTTAGAACCTATAGCCTACGCATACAAAAAAAATCATAAATCCATCGTCGTTGAAATACAAACGTCCAACGATCGAATCCATAGTTCGAATACCAAAACCAAGTTTATTGAAAACCACGAAACTCAAAAATAGCCACTCAGAAATCTAGCTCCAAAATTTTGGTCTGGTGAAATTAGGCTAAACAAGCAATACATTGGGGTAGTATATGCGGTATGTGAGCTACAAAACCAATTCTAACACCAATTCCCACAGATGACCCGGCGAAAACTAACGAAAATCCGGCCTGGCCGGACATAGGTGCATGTTTTGGGTTCGTACTCACAGGGTGGTCTTCTAGTGTTATATCTAGGTCAATAGGGTTGCTAGTTTTTGTCGTAAAGGTCTCAGGTCACTCCAGATTTCCTATAGGCACAAATTATACACAAAACCGACATTTGAAACATCTAATCAAAGATTCAAGGTCTAGGCTCTGGTTTAACACTAAGGGGGTTTGTAGTCACCACTTACACATCACTTGTACCATCACAACTCAAGAATCCCCTAAACTTCATTATGGAATTTCCCAGGATCACTAAACCTCACTTAATCACTTCTAAACTAAAATATATGCTAAAGGAAATGAATTACTACACTAATAGTGAAAGGAATACCTCATTTGGCAACTCAAGAAAATTCTTGTGTTGCCCCCAAGTGCTCAAAATCTCATCTTGCTTGATCCACCATGCTTGTAGTGAGCTTGTGCACAATTTTTATGAAGGGAATACATGGTTTTGATGTAGATTTGGTGATGTAGTGAGGAAGTAGAGGAGGTGGAGGGAGAGGGCAGCCATGGAGGTGGAAGTGGAGAGAAATGATGAAGAAAACAAAGTGAAGAATAATGAGCCATGTCAAGAGACCCCTCACCCTCTCTCTATCTCTCTCCTAAGCCCATACCTCATGCCATGCCACACTAAAATATCTCTCATTTTAAAATCCTTTTTCTTTTCCCTTTTTCTATTAAAACCAAAAACCCAAATATATAAAAGAAAAACAAGGATGTTATGGTTCATAGAATGATAAAAAAAAATATGTTTTGAAACATGACATGGTGCATGTCATATGCCTAACTAGGCTTAATGCACAATTAGTAATAATTAGTCAAGCTTAGTCTTAAACTTATATATAATCAATTGTATAAAATTTATAAAGTGTCTAAATCATATAATATTCTTTCAAAATCAACATTCAAATGTAATTTTCCAATATTTTTCCAATCTATTGGTATATGATCATACCATAACATTAAAACTAATCTCCACACATTAAAATATTCATAATATTTATTATTTTAATTATTTAACTTCCCAAAAATAATATTTTATTTTTCTGAAATGTTACAAATATACATCATATGTATAATAATGGCCTCTAGGGCATACACATAACTAACAATCTCAACATCCCGAAGAGTCTCTCAAATTGTATCTGGGGTATGTCCTTCATGAGTGGATTCGCCATGTTATTCTTCGTGTCAACTCTCCTGACCTCAATCTCCCGGCGATCAACTATCTCCCGGATCAGGTGATTGTTAGTGATATATGCCTTAAAGGCAATTATTGTATCATACTAGATTGTATATTATTTAATGGGAGCTTGGAATATACACGGATATAGTAACGGTCTTGCTCAAAATGGTAGTATGCTACCTGGTTTATTTCTACCTCAATATGTGCATGTGTTTCTTTTAGCATATCGCTTATACATATTGGTAGAGCCCTTAGGATCTTTGCTTGATTACCAGCGTTGTGATGACAGTCATACTAGTGGGGGCTGGGTAATCTATAAGCACATCCTATACAAGTCCCTAGTCATAGGATTATCGAGACAGGGCATCGATACTCCACAGTAGACTAGTGTATACGCTTCTCATCCCAACAGGGGAGATGATCTGTCCCATAACCATTAGCACGTCGTACTGGAGATAGTATGCAGGTGTTCATTAGGTTAAGTACACTGGACATGACTCGTCGGGAACTGTTGGTGGGTATTATTCGATATCGTCGGGTAGCAGTTCCCAGGTGACATGAGTACAGCTTAGTCCGTCGACTTGACACTGCTGCTTCGCCTCAAGTGTGTTCCCACTGTACTTTGATTACTACCCTACCACGGCTCAAAGGAGTCGTGCAAACAGGTAGTAGTTGGGTGGAGTCCCGAAGCACTTGGAGGCAGTGGCGGTTAGATAGGATTCGTCTCTCCCGGTATTGGAGGTTGATATCGCGTTGTGTTCGGAAGGCCATTACACAAAGTCCTTGGCCAAGGCAAGAGAGATTTACTGGTAGGTATTCCAGTAGTTTCTCAGGGTTTATTGGGCAACTCTCCGACACGACTTATTGCGATGTTAGGGGTCTGACGATTACCGCCCCCTGGGCCCGATATGCGATACTCTTAGACGAACAGACCGGACTGTACAGAGATTGTCACATTCAGGCTCAGTAGGCGTTCGGATGGGTTTTCCTCATCCGCCTTCTTATCGACATCTACCTGGGCAACATTAAGTGCAGCTAGTACCGCTTGCGGCCTGTGGTTAAACCCACTGCCAGCGTAGTGTCGAGTCTTTAAAGTCCCACATAGAGAGTTTCCCTGCACCGGGCAAAAGATATAGAGGCCGTATGGTTTTACGGCAGGGATTCGATCACTTACGTGAACTTGTGCGCGTATGATGTTCTGGCGGATAATACTAGTGGGCTTTGGTTTAAGCCGAATCCTAGTATTATATTGATGGATCAGTTTCGTTTCTTTGTATTCGTGTTTCTCGTAACACAAATGCGGGTATGTATATACGGATAAGAGGGGCACAGAAGAAGACACCTCATTAGGGTTTTGACCATTTACTTGATTAAAACAATTATGAGGTGGAGGAAAGTATTTGTTATTTTTAATAAATGATAATTGTGGCATGTCTACTTGTTTTTGACTTCTTGACTTTGTTTGACCGTTTGACTTGGCTTGACCGTTTGACTTGGTTTGACTATTTGACTTAGATATTTTTGTGAGATATTTTGTGGCCTATATATTTTGATGAGATATTTTTCATGCCATGCTTGTGGTCGTGTCAAGGTAGCCATCTCATTTATCAAAATCATTTCTTTTTCCTCAAGTGAGCTCTTATGTTAGCTCTCTTCTTCTTCCTCTCAACTAAAACCCTAAAAGCTCTCATGTGTTAAGAAACATAGGCTTTCAAGAGACAAATAAATCCATATTCATACTCTACATCACTTAGGACATCAAGTTTAGCAAGCTTGTGGCCCAAGTTACCTCGGTTTTGAGATGGAGCTCGGACTATAGACTCTTGATTGGATCTTGACTCGAGGAGGCCGTGAAGGTTGCTACGATCCGGATCGAACCTTGGAGCCTATGTAGACGAGGAGGAAAGAGATGAAGACCCGAAGGCCATGTATCGTGAGGTATAACTTCGTATCCGAGTAGTTAAACCTCAAGTATTTTGCTAGCTAGGGTTTATGGACGATCCTTAGTTCTAGTCGGTGTTGCGAAGCTCGTAAAAATCATTTTTTGCAAATTTTGCCTCCCCGCGAACACGTGGGGTGCGCGACATCGACTTACAGTAGTATCATAGCCTCTTATAAACCATAGATAGCTTGTAGCGATGTTATAATTCCGTCATTTTTGTCGCGCAAAAACTGTCGACAAAAACAGTTTTCAAAAGTGAGGTTTTGATTTGTTTACACACCCCGCGGGTTCACGGTTTGAACTGAGAAGCCGCGGGGTGAAGCATTTGCACCCCGTGGACACCCCAGGGGTGCCAACGACCGGGACCACCCTCCAATACAACCACTTGGTGGCCTTAGGGGCTGGTGACCCGAGAGCACCATGAATTGGTGCTCTCGGGTCTTCCTCCTTTTAGGGGCTACCTCATTGTGGCCCCAAGGATGGGTACCCTGTTAGTTATGTATATGCCCTAGAAGCCATTGTTGTACATATGATGTATATTATAATGGATGCTTGGATATATATAAAGATGACTTTCTTGCTCGTCAAGATAGTATGCTATTTGGTTTCACTTTATCTTAACATGTTGAGTTGTATTGGTTTACTGTTTTACTCTCACATGTTGATAAAGCCCTTAGGATCTGTACTCGACTACTGGGACTATGATGAGATCATACTAGTGGGGCCACGGTAGTCGATGAGTACATCCTATAACTGTTCCTAGTCGAGGGTATATCGAGACAGGGCATCCATACACCAGAGTAGACTAGCGTATACGCATCTTGACCCATATGATGGGCGATGGATGATCCCATATCCATCGATGTTTGACATCAGAGATGGTGTACGGGTGCTCAGTGGAGACTGGGTACACTGGACGGACTCGCCGAGAACTCCCAGATGGTGATATACCACACGTCAGATGGCAGTTCTCCGGTGATACTGGTACAGGGTTGTCTGTAGACCCGAGATCGTCATAGAGTCTTGTGTGATTCCCACTGTGCTTTGATTTCCACCTTACCACGTCCAAGAGGGCGTGCAAAACGGTGGCTTTTGGGTACAGTCCCGAATCACATGGAGGCAATGAGCGATAGGAGGGGATTCGTCTCTCCCGGTATAGGGAGTTGATGTTGTGCTGTGTTCGATTGGCTATAACTGGAATTCCCTGGCCAGGGCCGATATAGAGATTTACTGGTAAGTGTTACTAGTAGTTTCTCGACCCGTTATGAGCCACACATCGACACGACTTATCGGTTACTGGGGTCTGACGTATACCACCCCTAGACTTGATATGCGACATATCAGACGAACAGACCGGACTGTACGGGAGTGTTACTGATCGGATTCACAGGAGAACGCACAGGTTAGCTTGTTGATCTTCTGATTGCTCAATACCTGGGTGGCTGTTACGTTTAGCTGACCGCTTGCAGCTTGTGGGTGTTGATGGAGTTTACTAGATACAACTGAAATGAATAAAAGTACAACGGTGGTCACGATGCAAGTGAACCCACCTACCAAAGCAATCATCCGGAAGGAAACAGTGTGCGAGCGAGCCGCAATGAAACCTGTACGGCCAAACCTGCAAGAAACAGTGGCACAACGGGGGTAGGTTGCCAACTCGTAAGTAGAAAATAACACCGAGAATAAATAACATGTATGACTCTCTCCTAGGTCATAAAATGAAAATACATAATACTACAATAAGGGTAACAGTATATCATAAGTGTGATATCAAAGTACTCATGTCTGTGTCAGGAATAATAATATATCGATACGTGACATGTAAGAATGCACGATCCAACGTGTGTAAAGCAACGACACACAAATCATGATAAAACCCGAGTACCCAACACCGACACTCAAAACATCACGAAGTCCGTGTCCGACAGCGACACATAATACTAAAATCTCGAGCTCCGTCAGTCCGGATCGTTCCATGGGCTCCGTCGGTCCGGATCGGCCCATATATCCATCTCTCTCGTAACTCCGAACGGTATCCTCAGGATATCCGTCGAGTTTCCATACAATCACCGGTAGGTAGTGCTCCCCTGCTAGGCTCATCGTCATCCCCACAAAATCACTCTCGCCCCGGGGTACCTCGCTGGGTCCACCATGCACCCGCAGACAGTTCCTCCACTCCTCGAATCGGGTCTCGAAAACCAACTCTGAACCGAGAAAACATCATGGTGGACGCTACTCATCATATCAAGGAAAACCACATCTTTCTCTTCTAAAATAACCATAGTTTATAAAATTCACCTGCGGTTTCCCAAATCCAGAAATCTCATGAAAGATCCGAAATCTCAAAATCACGAGTCAGTGAACAGTGAATACCGGCAAAAAGCCCCACAATATTGCATAACAGAATGAATGTATAAATGCATAAAGTACCTAAGTAAGAAATGCAATATTTAAACTGGCATATGAAAGCAAGCGTACTATTACTATGTAAAAACTACCAGCTAGAAAATTATACAAATGAAGTAATGCTTTCTGATGTGTACGTGACATGGAAATTACCGATGATAATGTGTGTGAGCCGGCAAGCAAGTGTACGTGGAGCATACGCATCATCGGTAAGGGTGCTGGTGTCCTGACAACAGGGGTTCATAATAACTAAAGAAAACACATTTATAAGCATGCAATGCGATGCGAACAACATGAATATACGGAAAATGATGTAGTAATCGCAACATTGAAGAATATATCTATCCATATACGAGTCATACAGTTTTTGGTGTTTGAAATAGCACGAATCATGGTTTTAGAAAAATATGGGCTATAGGGTCCTTGAGAAAAGATACGTCTTTTGAAAAATCCGTAGTATCCCTCGGCCTGTCTTTAAAAATACTCACGATTCGTTAGTTTTAAAAATAAGTATGACTCGAGCCCAGTCGAAAGAGTAAGGAAAATCCATCTAAAGTCCAAATCGATATATCTAGTAGTCGGCGAGCCCGTCTCAATGGCGTCACGTACGGTAAAAACACATAATACGACATCCTCAAGTCAATAGTGCGAATCAATCATCATATCTATACTTCGTATGGTAAAATCCATCGTACGACATCCCAAAATCGGGGTAGGGGTCAAATATCACATATACCTCATTATTCAAATAGTATCATTATCGTAAAATCATGAATTAGGGGTACCGTTCTAAAATCTAGTACATTCAATATCATCAAACATATATCCTCGTGTGCATGAAACACATCGCCCAGCGATCCAATATAATATCATGTCGTATATTATATCACGACCCAATCACATATCACAATCTCACGGCATCATGCCCGATCATATCGACTCATCTCCAAGTATCATATCTGGGCTCATCATCCGTGTATACGTGTGTGTGTGTGTGTGTGTGTGTGTGTGTGTGTATAGAGAGAGAGAGAGACACACACACACACACCAACACATCCACACACACACACACAAATATATATATATATATATATATATATATACATACATATAAACATATACACCCATTATCATATCACGTGTGT
Source organism: Agapanthus africanus (assembly GCA_030015575.1). NCBI lineage: Eukaryota > Viridiplantae > Streptophyta > Magnoliopsida > Asparagales > Amaryllidaceae > Agapanthus > Agapanthus africanus. The sequence goes on along the minus strand of JASDDO010000031.1, from coordinate 348,075,679 downwards.
GCATGTGTGTGTGTGTCAACCATTACTCTAGAGTTTCGCGACTAAGAAACTAAACTAAAAACACTTTCTTCCAATTACACTAAATCCAACCCATGGTCTCCTAAAGCCTTTCCTTCTAGGTATTCACATCTCACAATAACATATAAGTATATATATCGTAAACGCATCATAGCCTACGAAATTGCGGGGGTGTTATACGCCATCCACCCGACTTCCCCCGTAGATATACATCTACTCACCTTGGTCCTTGCTTGCCGAAGTCGATGACGCCACGCTCATCCTTGTTGTTCAAAGTGTACATGAGGGTGCCTATATATATAAACTCATAGTATCGTAAACAGAAATCGCGCACGAAAATCAGAACAACGCACGAATCACACATAGGTTAAAACCTATAGTCTACGCATGCAAGAATAACCCAACAACTCCTTATATCGACGTACAAACGTCAAATGACCGAGACAAAACACAATATCCAAAGTTCAAGTAATTAAAAGTCACAAAACCAAAACAGCAACTCAAGAAAATGGTTCCAGATTTAGTCTCAGGTAAAATTAGGCTAAACAAGCAATAGAGTGGGATAGTATATGGGGTATGTGAGCTACAGAACCAATTCTAACACAAAAACCCACAAATGACCCGGCGACATCAACTGAAATTCCATCCTTGCCGGCCATACCTGCTTGGTTTCGGTTCGTATTCACGGGGTGGTCTTCTATTGTTATATCTAGGTCAATAAATTTGCTAGTTTTTCCTGTAAAGATCTCAGGTCACTCCAGATTTCCTGTAGGCACAAAAATATTCACAAAACCGACATTGAAACATCTAATTCAAGTTTCATGGTCTAGGCTCTGGTTTGATCTAGGTTTTTAATACTAAGAGGGGTTGCAGTCACCAAATACACTCACTTGCACCCTCACAACTCAAGAATCCCCTAAACTTCATCTTGGAATTTTCCAAGATCACTAAACCTCACTTAATCACTTCTAAACTAAAATAGAAAATAAAGGAAATCAATTACTACACTAATGGTGCAAGAAATATCTCATTTAGCAACTCAAGAAAATTCTTGAGTTGCCCCAACTGCTCAAAATCTCATCTTGTTTGGTCCACCATACTTGTAGGGAGCTTGTGCAAAATTTTAATGAAGGGGACTTAAGGTTTTGATGTGGATTAGGGGGTGTTGTGAGGAGGTAGAGGTGGTGGAGGGTGAGGGCAGCCATGGACAGAAAAGGAGAAGAACAATGAAGAAAAAGAAGTGAAGAAAAAAAAAGCTAAGGTCAAAGAAGACCCCTCACCCTCTCTCTCTCTCTCTCTCTTGCACATGCTTCCTTGTCTCTTGGTCTCCCACACTCAAAATATCTCAGATTTCTTTTCTTTTCTTTAAAACTTCAATCAAAATAACAAAACCCCAAGTAATTAAAAGAAATGAAGCATGGTTTTTCAAACAACTAAGAAATGTAACAAGTATTTATTACAATATGACATGGTGCATGTCATGTGCATAATCAGGCTTAATGCATCATTAGTAATTATTAATTATGCTTAGCCGTAAACTTGTATGCAAATAAATTCTAAAATATCCAAATCTAGTTAATAGACTCAAAATCAATAATCATGTAGAATTTTCAAACATCTCCCGAATTATCGGTATATAGTTATACCATATAATTAAAACCAATCTCCATACTTTAAAATATTCATAATATTTATTACTTAAATTGTTTAACTTCTCAAAAATAATATTTTATTTTTCTTAAATGTTACAGTCTTCCCGCCTTAAATAAATTTGGTCCCCGAATTTAAATTTAATTCACCCAAATACTAAAACATTTCAGCAAAGCAATCAAATCGGCGGGCTCCGAAATCTTAAATACTTAAGACACATCTTAGAGCAATGCATGCGCATGAAAAACGAGTATATAACTCTAAATAAAAACTCCGTTAAGCATCACGCAATCATCGGAGTCATGGTGAAGATACCAATGTCAATGTCCAATACGAAAACCAACGATTATATACATCAAAACTATAATATGTACATAGTACGCATCATTGTAAACTTGTCAAAACATCTGAAAAGACATGCATGCCGACCCTTTTTCAAGTCGTTGTGTGATGCGCATATCACGTTGTTTGTTATATGTATGACGTAGAGGCCATTACTGTACATGTGATGTATATTGTAGTGGATGCTTGGACATATATAGGGAGGACTTTCTTGCTCGACATGATAGTATGCTATCTGGTTCTTCTTTATCTTAACATGTACACTTATTATCTCTCTAATACATGTTGATAAAGCCCTTAGGATGAGTACTTGACTGCCAAGATTATGATGTGGATTATACTAGTGGGGACAGGGTAGTCGGTAAGTACATCCTTCAAATGTTCCTAGTTGTGTGAGTATCGAGACAGGGCATCGATACTCCAGAGTAGACTAGCGTATACGCTTCTCGACCCATATGATAGGCGATGGATGATCCTATATCCATTGGTGTTTGACATCAGAGATGGTATACGGGTGCTCAGTGGAGACTGGGTACACTGGACGGACTCGTCGAGAACTCCTAGATGGTATTATACCTATCGTCAGATAGCAGTTCTCTGGTGACACTGGTACAAGTTAGTCTGTCGACCCGAGATCGTCATAGAGTCTTGTGTGATTCCTACTGTGCTTTGATTTCCATCTTACCACGGTCAAGAGATCGTGCAAAACGGTGGTTTTTTGGGTACAGTCCCGAGTCATATGGAGGGAATGAGCAATAGGAGGGGATTCGTCTCTCCCGGTATTGGGAGTTGATGTTGCGCTATACTCGATTGTCCATAACAAGAAATCCCTGGCCAGGATTGCTGAGATCTACTGGTAAGTGTTATCAGTAGCTTCTCGGACCGTTATGGACCTTGCATCGGTATGACTTATCAGGTTATTGGGGTCTGATGTTATACCAACCCCAGGCTGTGATATGCGACATATCTGATGAAGAGACCGTACTGTACGGTAGTGTTACTGATTGGATTCACAGGAGTGTGATGTAACATTTCAGAAAATATAAAATATTATTTTTGGAATTTAATATTAAAATAATATATTTCGCGAAAACTATTCGATTTGCGAATAGGGATTTTTCCGTAAAATAGTATAGGTATATACCAATATTTGGAAATTAATCGGAGATTAAAATGATTTATTTTTTTTTGTGATATTTAACGGATTTTTGGCAAAATCCGTATTTTTACAATTTTCATGACTTTTGCACCATGTCATGTGCTTGTGTGCATGTGTGTGTTTATGAGATAGTGAGTAGAGAATGAGAAAGAAAAGAGAAGGGAAAAGAAAAAGAAAAGAAAAACAAAGAAATGTAAAGAGTGTGTTTGTGTGTGTGAAAAGGAGTTAATGAAAGAAAACAAAAGAGATTGATATTTTGTGAGAGGTGAGTGTAGGGGAAAGATATTTGTGAAGAGAGTGAAGCTGAGAGAGAGAGAGAGAGAGAGTCTTGGCTGCCCATTCCCCATTGTTTCCTTCACCAATTTCTTCTTCTTCTTCAATCACCTCACTACCTCATGTACAATTCTAAATCCTTGCCAAAAACCCCATGCACTTTTCACTAAAAACATGCACACATCCATTCTAAACCCTTAGAACCAATCAATTTCGGATTTTTGAAGATTTGGGCAACTCAAGAAAATTCTTTGGATGCAAATAAGGTAATCCATCGACTTTATTTTAGTATTCGTGTTTAATATCGTATTTTAGATTAGAATTTGAGTTAATTAGGATATCGATTTTAGAAAATTTCATTTTGCTGTCTAGTGTCCAATTGAGGTGTAGTAAGTGTTTACAAGACCTTAGAGATTGATTTCATGGCCTGGAATTGAGTTTAGAACCCAAAATACGAAGTTTGAATTTTTCGTGTCGGTTTTGTGAAACCTTATAGCCTACAGGATATCTGGAACTTTCTGGAATTTTTCCAAGAAAATCAAACAACACTATTAACTTAGATAGACCACTAGTAGACCACCATAGAAGTACGGGCCCATTTCCTCACCAAACGGCCGACGATACCGGACTTGGGGGTGACGTCGCCGGTTTTGTAGTGGGTGTTGGGGATGTGGTTTTTCCTGTTGCTCACTTACCCTATATCCTATCCTCTATACTTGCTTGTTTAGTCCAATTTGACCTGAGGAGAAATCTGGGAGTGGTTTCTCATGTTGTTGCTTATTGTTTTTAAGATATTGAAATTGGTTTTGAAATTTGAAATCCTGGTTTTTAGATTGGATTTGGATTTTGTCGTTGGATGTTTGCACGTCAACGACGAGGGTTGTTTGGTTGTTTTTGGCATGCTTAGCTATAGGTTTTAACCTATGAGTGAAATGTGTGCTGTATCGGTTTTTGGATATTAATTGTGTTTGCGTTTCGATGTATATTGATTGCAGGTACATCACGTGGACTTCCGAGACGACAAAGCACATCGACTCCAGCTAAGCAAGGAGAATTGCTGGTGAGTAGATTTATATCTACGGGAGAAGTCGGGTGGATGGCGTATAGCAGCCCCGCAATTATAAAAGAAAACCAATATACATATTCTAGTTGTAGAAACCTAAGTAAGAGATATTGGATATGATCAAGAATTGATAAGAAATGATATGCTCATTTCCAAGGTAAATAGTGAAACTATTATAGCGATGACATGAGATTGTCGTGATATTGAAGGAGAACAAGTATGAATTGATAATGATATAAGATCGAGATCCATACAACTCGAGAGTTTACGATATGACGTATATGCAACATATCAATACGAGATTGATACGAATGTGATTAGAGATATATGTGAATGATATATCTATATTGATGAGACGAATGAGTGATATGACGTACGAGACTTTAGATCCATACCCTCTTTGTTATATAGGATGATAGATTCCCTATTCCGTTTTTTGTTACCGTACGATGAAATAGCGTACGAGATATATTGTATAGGATGATAGATTCCCTTTTCTGTTGATGTCACCGTACGAGATGTGTTTTGCCGGATGATTGATCCGTGCTTGTGATTTGAGATTATTGAGAGAGGATTATTTCCATATCAGATGTTATGAGGCGTGATCACCAATATAGAAGATATTACCTAAACATTTCTTAATTCCAAACCGACGAATCGTATGCATCTTTAAATGGAAACCTCAAGAGATGTTACGTATTTTCAAATGATATTTATTTCTTAAAATACCGTAGCCCCCACTTTCAAAACTACGATTCGTATCTTAAAAGTGACCGTATAGTTTATATGATAGATATACCCATTGATTGTTCATGTTATTTAGGATATTACCCTTAGAGATGTATACACCTTGTTCCAGTATGAAATGTTGTATGATATCATTGCTAGTACACCTGCACCATTACCGTTGATGCGCATGTTACACTTACATAGATTTGCCGGCTCACACACATTCTTCATCGGTAATTGATATGTCACTTATACTGTAGAACTGCCACATCATGATATTATTCGTAACTGTATAGTATATTCATTGTTCTGTACCATCACTTGACATGCTTGCATGATGTAACCGATATGCTCATATTATTACTCTATGTTGCATACAATGTACTTTATGGTTATATGCATTGAGATGCAGTTTTCATGAGATTTCTGAATTGGAGAACTGTGGATATAATTTGAAGGAAATGATGTATTGTTTTAAAAACCCGGTTTCTCATGATATGATATTTCGATACGTCGACCATGAGTTTTCTCGGTTCTGAGATTAGTTTTCGAGACCCGATTCGAGGAGATGGATGATCCGTTTGCGGGTACATGGTGGATCCGGTATGGTACCCTGGGGCAAGAAATGATTGTCATGGAGTAGCCGATGATCCTGGCAGAAGGAACACTACCTACCGGTGATTGTATAGAATTCGGCGAATATCTGGAGGATACCGACCAGAGTTATGAGATCGATATGAGGGCCGATCTGAGTATGCGGCGCCTGAGATGAGATATGTATATGAGGGCCGATCTGAGGATGCGGTGTCTAAGGTATGAGGAATTACGTGTCGATGCTGGACATGGGTTTTCATGATGTTTCGAGTGTCGGTGTTAGACACTCAGGTTCCATGATTTGATGTGTTGTTGATAGACACACGTGGTTGATATCCTCATACATACATACATACTTATATACTATGTTTTCATGATGTTTCGAGTGTCGATGTTGGACATTCATGTTCCATGATATTGAGTTGTGTCATTGATGGACACGTGGATGATATCCATATATTACATGCATATGATGTCGGATGTTTATTTATATATGATATGGGCATTGACTTGATTATTGACATATATGCATTTGTGGTCACCCAAGATATCATAGTATTACCTTCAGAATATAGTAATATCATAGTATTACTTTCAGGATATAGTGGCCTAGGAAATCGTTATTTTATTTGATTTCTGCTTGTTGATGTTTCTACTCACGAGTTGGCAACTCACCACCGTTGTGCCACAGTTCTTGTAGGTTTGACCGCTTGGGATCAGTAGCGATATTGTTGGCTCACAGCTTCATCCAGGGTGTTTGCTTTGGTAGGTGGGACACTTGTTGGATCGTGCCTACTCTCAAACTGTTATATTCTATTCTATCTAGATAACTCCATCATATCACATCAGATCAGATCAAAAACTAGAACTGTGTATTTATAGACTTAGAAAGTCTTGGGTTTTGTGCGAGACTTATAGCGATGGGTTGTGTTCGCTTCTTGAGTTTGATGTCTTGCTTTATTGTTCTTTCTGGGTTGATTCTTTGCATTTGGGCATCGTATATATGTTATTGCGTGGCTGTGTTTCCGCCAGTTGGCGAAGAGCTAGCTCCCGCTTGGGGATGCCTATATATTTTGTAGTATATCTGTTTTTGGATCAAAATATACAAGGGAGGTGTTGTTCGAATTTTGAAAAGACAAAATATGATTCATTATACCTTACTTCAAAACTGCACTCCACTATAAAAAAAAGGTTTAGATTTTCTGGGCTTCGGCTTACTTGATTTACGCTACGCCTTTTGACGTTGCGTGATTTAAGTGCTGGTCACGAACTAAATTTTGGGTCGTGACATGTGAGCAGGCTTGCTTGTTGATCTTCTGATCACTCGATACCCGGGTGGCCGTTACGTTTAGTAGACCGTTGACGGCTTGTGGGTGTTTGATATGATTATCATCTACTGCCGGCGTATTAACGAGTCTTTAGAGTCCTACACAGAGGTTTCCTGGTTCATACGAAACGGAGTAGGAGCACATATGTGATATGTGTGAGACCGAGATTAATGCACGTATGTGATACCGCATTCTATTCTCGCGATATATGACATCGGTCGGTTATATATGATATAGCCGGGTTATCGGATCAAGTGTTGATTCGATAAGTTGTTACATTTGATATTAGTCAGTTATATGTGATATAGCCGGATTATTAAATCAAGAGTTGATTTAATAATTTAATGTATAATTATATATTTGATATATTACATTACATTAACTAATATTAGCTCACTTAAGCATTCATTTTTCTTACTTGATGATACATTAATATATATATGATATATGTTAATTGTATTGTTTTCATTTAGCACACAAAATATATATGTGATATATATTAGTGTGGCATGCTAGGTTATACATGCAACATGTATATATGAGACTCATACCATGCTAGGGTTTATGTTATGGTTTTATTTATTATTAAGTTATTTACAAATCAAGTGGAATTTGTCATGGCTGATTAGTGGAAGCTAGTAGAACTTTGACTTAGTCCACTTGTTTGTTTTATACTTAAGATATTTATTAACCCAACCTCTAACCCTAGGCCATGGTTTATTCTCTACAAGAGTTAGGCATGATATTAACTCACCATGGTTGCATTTCTAACCTCAAGAATTATTTCTTCATCACTTGATCATCTTCTTCTTCCTCTCATTCTAGCTCTTTTGCTTTTGAGATTGTGATGAATGATTGTGAGAAAAATAAATCTAAAGTGAGCAAAATTTCTACTTCATCATCCTCAACTATTAGCTATTTAGTTTAGGGTGTTTGCTTCACTAATCTCACCATTAGTGAAGAGGTAACATGAGTTTGAGTCTCCTCGACGTAGATCATTTTCAGCATCGAAGACATTGAGCAAGTTTGTTCATTTTTTCATGCGAACCCTCTCTTGAGTCCGGGGCTTCACAACTCGCAGCGAAGGGACTACTACATGGAGCATTAGAAGTGAAGGACCGGTCTAAAAAGGTTGTATTCCGCATTCACTTAGTTGTAAAGTTGTTTAAATTTGTGTTTCGTATGATTCTCTAGTTAAACATCCTCGGATTTGGGTTCCTTAATACGACAAAATTTTAATTTGGCATGGACGATGCCACCCGAAACCCCGCTGCCGTGCTAAAAAACCCAGCAGTGGTATTAGAGCCTAGCTAGAGAATTACACGATATTTGTTAGATTACGAAACCGAAACGAATCCGAAACTTGAAACCCTTTATCCTAGTTTCCGTCGAATTTGAAAAGTGCTCTAAAATTTTTTTAAACAACTGCAGGATTATGTATGTGATATAACATGAACACTGTGAAAATTTGAAGCATTTTGGTGCAAAAGTGACCGGCCACATAGGGCTAAGAACCGGTGTGCTCGGGTCATTTGTGGAGTTTTGGCTGTAAATTTTCACGGTGTTCCAGTCTCTGGGTTTTGGGGTTTTAGTTGTTGCTAGCTTTTGCTAAAATTGCATGTGATTTTAATTTTCTGGATAGGCAACTCGGACTGTTTCGTATTCGTAATTCTAATGTTTGTTTCAGGAATTTTAGAAGGTGATAAAAAAGTTCGAACGGATATCAATAAACCATCTTTTCCCTTACTGGAAATTTTCTAAGTGTTGGATTTTTCCTAGTTTAAAATATTTAGAAAATCATGTAGGTGATTCTGTGGACCCTCTAGAAGAACGAAACTCTAACTCGATTCTGTGACCGTCAGAACTGCCATCAAACCCTAGGGTTTGTGGTAGTTCAGCGGTACCACAGGTGAGGCATTGATTGACCCTTCTACGGCTGGTTCATGGATGCTGTGGCATGTACTGGATTCTTTTTTAGACACCGCTCTTGTTAGGAAATTTTGAGTGTTTGTTTATTCGATCAAAAAGTTTAATATCATTGAATTATCTGAGATTGTGATACAATAATTGGAATTTACACTAATTAGTTATGAGATAATTAATTAGTTGCGTGCAAGTTTAACATTTCGGTCTCGAGTGAAATCGGGAATCTTGTTGAATTACCCGACTTCTTTTGAAAAGTGTTTTCATAGATGAGACCTAAATGTAAGATTTTCATTGTTAGGCATGAAATCCAGAATATATGATATTCCGGGTTTATGATGTCTAAGAGCAGTGATGATTCCAATTATTGTAGTTTTTCACTTTCTTTTCTGCAACCGTAAGTGTAATGTGTGGTTTATCGCCGGATTCGTTGCTATATGTAAACGACAATTGGGATACGCATATTTACTTACGTTGATGACATGTGATGTTATGTGTTGCTGTGATATGTTATATTGGATCTTCGCTTTTGAATAGCCGGGGGTTTTATGTGAGATGAGAGTTTTTCATTTTCATTCATGTAAAATTCAATATATGTAATATTCTTTTATTGGGGAACTTCCAAGTTGAGGATTGTCACGACCCGAATGTACGGAACGTGACTGGCACTTAAGTTACGAACGTCTCAAGACGTACGTAAACCAAGTAAGCCAAAGTCCAGCAAACTAAACCCAAAAATGAAATAGAGTGAAGGAAGACTTATTTAAGAAAGAGATTTTAACAAACTAAGTCGCATTAAACATTTAAGAAACGCATTAAATTTTCCCAAAAATTTCGGCAGTCTCCTTTGTAAATACTGGCACCGAAACGAGTACAAAACAAGAAAATATATAAAAGAATAAAGGCATCCCCGAGCGGGAGCTAGCTCTTCGCCAAAGGCGAAGTCACAAGCACATACAATATATATATATATATATATATCATCAAATGCGAAAACAAGTATATGGAAGCACGAAAGTAAGAAAACAACACGCTGGCTCAAGTGAGCATCGACACCAAACCACAAATACAAGTCTCAAATCTCACCGTCTAGTCCAATATACAAGGGTAGATGGAGTATACTAGATACAAGTAAAATACAAAGTGGGTGCAAAAGAAAATCCTCCAAACTAACCTATGAGCAAGCTGCAAGCCCAAGCAAGAGAAACGGAATTAGAAAGTACACCCGCCGCTCCTACGCTGATGGTCAGACCTGCAAAATGCTGTGGCACAACGGGGGTGAGTTTCCAACTCGTGAGTAGTAAGTAACATCCCATAAGGCTATCGTAAGTTTGCACGCAATGCGCCACACCCTACATATACCGATATGATACAATACATTAGCATGAATGCATAATCAATACCCGAAACCTGAACATATCTGGTATGAGAAAATCTTTATTTTTATCTTAGAAAAAGCTCCTGTGAAATAACTAAAGTAATATCCACGAAATCAACAGAAATCTGTGTCAAGCATCGATACAAAAATACATATATCTCAATGTCTCGACATCTCAATGTCATAATATCACAATATCTCTGTATCACAAATCTCAATATCTCGGGCTCCGTCAGTCCGGATTGGCCCATATCATCAAATCTCACGACAACAGTCGGTATCCTCTAGATATCCGCCGCGCCAGACATCACCGATAGGTAGTCCGTGCTCCTTCCAGGCTCATCATCATTCCCACGAAATCTCTATCTCGCCCCGGGGTACCATACCGGGCCCACCATGTACCCGAGACGGTTCCTCTACTCCTCGAATCGGGTCTCGAAATCCAACAGAAAACATGAAAAACTCATGTTCAACGACCCATACATCACGAGAAAACCGCAACTTGCATTTTAAAATGATAATAAGTTTTTATAAAATTCTTGCGGTTTTTCCCCAAAATCCAGAAATCTCATAAATACCGAAATCCTCAAGAAGAATCACAATATATAAATATGCCGGTGATGATGGAATGATACAGTAGTATAGACCATATGAAACACGACCAGAGGCTATGCATAAATCATGATGCAATGAGGTATGTATACGTGATTAACAGTCCTATGTATCCATTTAATGAGATGAAAATACAGGTATAAATATACGGATCATATACGATGTAAATGCACAATTATCTATTCTAAGCAAGTTCTATAGTGTTCGTGTCATAACAATTACCAATGGCGTGTCTGTTAGCATGAATAGTGCACGTACAGCATGAACCAATGGTAATGTAGCATGGGTCCTATGAGATGGTAACGCACATATATGTATATTTATCTATTTAAGATGATGCAATTCAATGAGGTGCATAACTAGAAACTACGCATATACTGCAAATACTAAAAGTGATACTAAACCATCGGGCGCCTCGCGCCATCCAGACGATCACCCCATAGATGTTTACATCTACTCGCCGGGACACCTCGGCTAAACTGGCCCGATCTCCGTCTGTCTTTCCGCGCCGCGTACGACACCTCTGCACCCGACCCTAGGATCGCACACAAGCAATAAATAGGATAAATAGACGAATAGTCGCGGGACAAATGTCATAATTCAGTTACGCGCACCAACTAGACGCGCACACACTTGGTGCATAGAACGCGCCCGTGACAACACCACAACTACAACTACGGTCGCAAAACGTGATAACTACCGAGTCTAAAACTCAAATGTACTAATTGCGCATTCATAACCCATTAAATATTTTAGGAATTAGGTTGTAGTTCATTAAAATTTCAATTAAATTTAAATCGGTTAATTTCCAAAAACCTAGTAGGCATCCATTTTCCATTTTAGTTCAATTCTAGATGTTTTAGTAAATCTAATGGCCACAATAATCTCTTAATAACTCAATTAAGCCATACAAACCCTCACTAGAATTTTATCTCACATATATATATATTTTATAAAAACCTAGTTTGCAAAAATCCTAATTAGGAAAATTTAAATGCAACAATTTACAAATTAGAAACTAGATTAAGTTTTCCATGTCTTAGCATGTTAAACTAAACCATGCAATCATAAACAATTTATGAAAACCCTAACTTGATTTAAAAACCCTTTCTCTTGAATGTTAAATCTTGCGAATAATTTCATATTTAAACACTTAATTAGTTAAATTAAAGTAATTAATCAACAATCAAAACATGGACTTAGGATTTTACCTCCAATTTATGAGATCAATATACAACTTGACCTCCAAAATGTTTCCTTTGCTCCAAGATCCAAGCATGTTTGGCCAAAGAATCATGGGTAAAGATTAAATTAGGAATTTGTTGTGTTTTATTTTGATTTTGATGGAATTTTTGATGATTTTTGAAGTGGGAATGAAATGAGGCAATAGGGAAATTAGGCTGTCACGACCCAAAGTTTGGCCCGTGACCGGCACTTAACCACGTAACGTCTACAGGCGTAACGCGACTAAGTGAACCGAAAAACCAAGAAATCAAACCAGTAAAAGTATAGAGTGTTTTAAGTTTTAAAAATGGAAGCATTTATTAAATATTAAGAGATCCAAGTAAACAATCACCAAGATAGCAATATACGACGCCGTAGCGAAGATCAAGATCAATAAGTGGGAACATCACAGATAGAATAAACTGCATAAGTGAAGTCGGCTCACAACGAGCTCGACACCAGAATAAAAATAGTATACAACATCGTCCTCACACTGTCTCTAAGTCAAGTACATATATGGTAGATGGAGAATACTAGATAAAACAATGTACATAACTGATAGATAAACAGATACCGCACAAACCCACCTATCAGCAAAAGAGCTAGTACACCAACTGTGGGGGTATCTGTATCAAAAGATGCCAAAAACGCAGCCTGCCGCGACTACTCCGAGGGGCAACCAGCAAATACTGTGGCACAACGGGGGTGAGTTGCCAACTCGTGAATAGAAATAACATATAAAAGTAATCGCGAGCATGCACGTACTGCGCTACTCTAACCATATGCCAGCAGGTAATTTCAATGCGTGATAAGCAGTATGTGCAATAATCATGAAAGTGCTATATCAGGTAATATAACTACAGGATGAGATACAATAATGAACGCTGAGCATGGGAACATAACATCTACACGGAATGTCAACGTGGAATATATATACTCGGTGTCCATCAATGCACCCAGATCCCCCAATTTGATCAGGCACCGGCACTCTCATCGTCCCTCCAATCCTGTAAATCTCTGAGAATCATGAGTACCCAACATCGGCACCCAAATATCATAAATACTCGTGTCCAGCATCGACACGCAAATTTTCATATATCGGGCATCCGTCAGTCCGGGTCAGCCCTCCCTCTCTCATATATCGGGCATCCGTCAGTCCGGGTCAGCCCTCTCTCTCTCATATATCGGGCATCCGTCAGTCCGGGTCAGCCCTCTCTCTCTCATATATCAGGCTCTAGCACCGAGAAAACACATGGTGGACGCACTGAAATATCATATCAAGGGAAACCGGGTTTGTAAATAATTACCTATTCTCTTTTGAAATATCCACGGTTCCCAAATACAGAAATCACATGTAATCCAAACCAATATGCAAGTTAATGCAATGTGATATATGCATCAAGTATGAATATCATGTCCAGTCACATAAAAGATGAGCTACGGCATAATGATCATGGAAACAACATGTCTCAATACGTAGATCTATGCAAGCATGAAGATATCAATATATCTATGGCACGTGTATGAATATGTGATTTAGATGTGTCCAAGTATGAATATAACAACTGCTAATATGCAGCCAATCATGGCAAAAATTAATAATGCGGAATCAATCTGACTTAAGATTTATAGCAATCCAATAATGTGAGTGTCATGGCAATCACTAACGGTGTGAGTGTAGCATATAAATCGTGCTCGTGCAACTTGAACCGTTAGTAATGGTGCGGTGTTCTATCAATTCTAGTTTATATACATATAGCAGGGAATGCAGTATGCACTAAATGGTAGCCATGCACAGTCAATGTATGTAAATGTAATATGCTGCTACAAGATCCTATCAGCCCTGATGCATAACGCCATGCGGGCGATATCCCCGTAGATGTTAAATCTACTCACCGTAGTCTCTCGCTAGGTAAAGCCGACGACTTGTTTCCCCTTATTCGCGGCGTCCGCCGCACTCGCCTGTGAACCTAGAATTTCACCATATATCACACATAAGCTTAAAACCATACAAACATGACATTTAAAGTCAACTAGAACCCGTGTCGCAAACCAAGCGCGCGTGTGCGCGATACGCTAAAACGTGTGATTATGCGCCTGAAGCTAACCCGGCGCGCCGCGATATGCAGAACACCCCAAACCCACACATGTGACACGCGTGTCGCGAAAGTTTAAAATACGGGAAATAGGGTATTTGATCCCAGATTTTTATACAGAAAATATATTACAAAACTATATATACCAAAATACTACACATAGCAGCGGACACCCAACACCCTAAACCCCAACCCAAAACTCACTCATCTGGCCGCAATTTGCGGCCAGAATGTATTTTTCGGCGGCCCGGGTAGGGAGATGGGCTCCCAGATTTTGTGTGCACACTCTATACCCCCTATACATGCTACAGTAAATCCAATTTCATTCTGAAATACCCCGGGTAGAAGCAGATTCCACATAGCCCTAATTCTAGTTAAAAAACCACACTTTTGCACTAAATGATACTTTATGGTATTTCTGTGCAAACTGAAACAAAAACCTGGGTTAAATAGCTCCAATAGCACTTAAAAGAGTTCACTAAACCATGAGAACACCAATCTAACATATACTTTACCAATATCCCTCAATATCACTAATAATGCACAAAAACATGATTTTTAGCTAAGATACTACAAGATATGGAAAAGAGTGCTAAATATGAGCTATATACCTTCAAAAGACCTTATGAAACACCAAAAATCTCAGTCCTAACCTCAAGTGTGCAGATTTGCCTCCAAACACCTCAAAAAGCTCATTTTTCCAAGGTTTTGTGAAGGAAATGTGTTGATTTGTGTAGGGTTTTGTGTAGGGATCAAAGGGAAATGAAAAGAAGAAGAGAAGATGAAGAAAAAGGTAGGGTTTTTCTGCTGAATTTCTGCTGGATTCAGAAATGAGGAGGAGAGAGAGAAGAGAGAAAGAAAAAGGGGTCAAAAAGTCAAGTTCTTACCTAACCACCATGCTTCATTTGTTTATTTGGATTTTAAAATTCTAAAAAGGGTTTTGTTTAGATAAAAGGGTGGGGGAAAATAATGAACCATGCATGAAAAGAAATGGTTAACATGCTAACACTTTTAACCTAGGTCAAGGAAAATTGTGCTAAGTGTGCATGTGTGCACTAACACAAGAAATTTCCCAATTAGGGTAAACCCGACTAGAAATAATTAATAACCCTAAAATTATATCTAAACATATATATATAACACTTCGCCACACAATTATCATTAGCCAAGAAGGAAAAATACGACACTCGGGCTTTTATGAAAAACACGCCAAATTGCTAATTAACGCGAAAACATCCTAAACGAATTTCAAAGTGTTACAATCTACCCCCCTTAAAGAAATTCGGTCCCCGAATTTAAAAATCTAACTACACATACCTTCAAAAAGGTGGGGATACCTCTTCCTCATCTCGCACTCGGTCTCCTAAGTGACCTCCTCGCTGCTCTGGCCACGCCAAAGTACCTTGACTGAAGGTATGTCCTTCGATCTCAATTTCTTCACTTGTCGATCCAAAATGACCACCGGCTGCTCTGCATAGGAAAGGTCACGCTCAAGCCGGATCGTCGGGTGCTGAATCGCATGCGAAGGATCATGAAGATATATGTGGAGCATCGAAACGTGAAATACAGGGTTCACGTCTGGAAAACTGGGCGGAAGGGCTAACCGATACGCAACCGCACCAACACTCTCGAGGACCTCAAAGGGACCCACATATCTGGGACTAAGCTTCCCTTTCTTCCCAAATCTCATCACACCTTTCATTGTGGAGACCCTCAAGAAAACATGATCACCAACAGAAAACTCAAGTCTGCGCCGCTGACGGTCCGCATAAGATCTCTGCCTACACTGGGCTGCTCTCATCCTGTCGCGAATCAACAGAATCTTCATGGTAGTCTCCTCAACAATCTGTGGCCCTAAGACACTGTTCTCACTGAGCTCTGTCCAACAGGTAGGCGATCTGCATCTCCCCCCATAAAGAGCCTCGAACGGTGCCATCTGAATGGTCTCCTGATAGCTATTATTGTAGGAGAACTCTACTAAGGGTAAATGATGATCCCAGCTACCTCCGAAGTCTAATACGCATGCTCTGAGCATGTCCTCGAGAGTCTGAATAGTCCGCTCTGACTGTCCATCGGTCTGCGGATGAAATGTCGTGGTGAAGCTCAAGCGAGTGCCCCAAAGCCTCCTGAAGTCTTTGCCATAGCCGGCTGGTAAACTGGGTGCCTCTGTCGGACACGATACATGTCGGAACTCCGTGCAGCCGTACAATCTCATCGATGTATATCAGGATATACTGAGTAAATCAGAAATTCGTCTTCACCGGTAGGAAGTGAGCCGCATTTGTCAAACGATCCACGATCACCCAGATAGAGTCATACCCTCGACTAGTCCTGGGTAGACCCACAATGAAATCCATAGAAATCTGCTCCCATTTCCACTCAGGAATGGGTAACGGTTGTAGCTCTCCCACGGGCCTCTGGTGCTCAGCCTTGACATTGCTAACAAGTCAGGCATCTTGACACAAAATCTGCGATGTCTCTCTTCATTCCGTCCCACCAGTAAACACCTCTCATGTCATGGCACATCTTGGTGGAACCGGGATGAACACTGTATACCGATCAATGTGCCTCCTCAAGAATCTCGTGTCGCAATCCCTCAGCATCTGGTACGCACAGTCTAGCCCCAAATCGTAGTATCCCCTGATCATCGATCACGAACTCGGAAAATCTGCCATGTCCCATCTGTGTCCTGATCTCTGAACATCGGTCATCACTGTGTTGTGCCTCATGTATACGGTCGAGCAACGGTGGCGTGCATGAACATGCGCAATCTGTCCTCCGATCAGTGTAAACTCGAACTGTACCCGGCTGTCGAATAAGATCTGCCAATCTGCCGACGACTGCCTCTGTACTGCGCTCAAACAAGATAGACTACCCCCGGGCCTCCTGCTCAAAGCATCCGCCACTACACTAGCCCTGCCCGGGTAATACAAGATCTCGCAGTCGTAGTCCTTCACTAACTCCATCCATCGGTGCTGTCTAAGGTTCAGGTCTCGCTGCTGGAATATATATACTTTAAGCTCTTGTGATCAGTGAATATCTGGCACGACTCTCCATATAGGTAATGTCGCCAGATCTCAAGTGCAAAGACCACTGCAGCCATCTCCAAATCGTGAGTGGGGTAGTTCTGTTCATGTTTCTTTAATTGCCACGAAGCATACACGATCACCCTGTCATGCTGCATCAATACGCACCCTAGCCCCACTCGTGAAGCATCACAATAGACCACAAATCCGCCTGATCCTGAAGGCAATGATAGCACTGGTGTCGTAGTCAGTAGAGCCTGTAGCTGCTGGAAACTGTGCTCACACTCCTCCGTCCAATCGAAACGAACTCCCTTCCGGGTCAACCCGGTCAAAGGTGTAGCAATGCGAGAGAAGTCCTGCACGAATCTCCTGTAGTAGCCTGCCAGCCCTAGAAAGCTGCGAACCTCAGTAACTGACGTGGGTCTAGGCCAACTCCGAACGGCCTCAATCTTCCTCGGGTCAACACATATACCATATCGTGTAATCACGTGCCCCAAGAGGTCTACGCTGTCCAGCCAGAAAGCACACTTTGAGAATTTGGCGAAAAGCTGATGCTCCCTCAAGGTCTGCCGTTTAATCCGCAGATGCTGCTCGTGCTCCACTCTACTCTGAGAATACACTAGAATATCGTCAATGAATACTATGATGAACATATCAAGATACGGCCGGAAAATACGGTTCATCAAGTCCATGAATGCTGCTGGCGCGTTGGTGAGTCCGAACGACATCACCAAAAACTCATAATGGCCGTAACACGTGCGGAAAGCGGTCCTAGGAATGTCCTCATGTCGAACCCGCAGCTGATGGTAGCCCGATCGCAAATCGATCCTTGAAAAGTATCCTGCCCCCCCCCGAAGCTGGTCGAACAAATCGTCGATGCGTGGCAAAGGATACCTGTTCTGCACTGTCACCCTGTTCAGCTGACGGTAGTCGATACACAAACGCATACTGCCATCCTTTTTCTTGACAAACAGGACTGGAGCACCCCAAGGAGAAACACTGGGTCGAATAAGTCCCTTATCCAGCAAATCTTGCAACTGGCCCTTCAATTCTCTAAGTTCCGCCGGGGCCATCCGATAAGGCGGTACAGAAATAGGCCCCATGCCAGGAACCAAATCAATACAGAAAGAAATATCACGCTCGGGCAGTAGCCCAGGAAGCTCGTCAGGGAACACATCAGAGGACTCGCTAACAATCGGAACCTGATCCATCGGAACCTCTGTAGATTTAGTATCGCAAACATAGGCGAGAAATCCTTGACATCCCTTCCTCAAAAGCTGTCCAGCATGAAAAGAAGAAATCACACTGTGAGGGGTGGCACCACGGTCCCCCAACACAACAAAAACCGACATGCCGGGAAAACCAAAATTTAACTGTCTTCTCACGGCAGTCAACAGAAGCATAGCACGTGGCTAACCAATCCATGCCCAAAAGAACGTCGAAGTCCAACCTCTCAAGAAGGATCAAATCGACTGGCAACTCTCTCTCGCCAATACGGATGGTACAGGATCGGAACACGCGCCTAGCGACAAACGACTCTCCCACAGGAGTAGTCACACCAGCGGTTGATCAAGCAAATCGGACTCTCTACCCAAACTCAGCACAAAGTGTGTGGAAACATACGAGTGTAACAAAAAGGACATAGTGAAGGAGTACCTGAAACCACAGCATTGGACGTCTGAGCATCCTGATGAGTCGAAGCGAAGACTTGGGCCTGCCCTTCATCTGGGACTGACCGAACTCCATCTCTACTAGCCTGACCCCTCTGCGCGAACCTTCCGCGTCCACGACGTCTAAGACTACGACCCTGACGTGGTGTGAAGGAAAACTGCCTGATGAGGTGTTGAAGGCTTCCGTATCGTAAACATCTACGTGCTGACTGTTGTCCTTCCTGGGGATGAGAGCCAAACAACTGTCCTCGGCCTAAGCCTCTGCTCTGGGCTGGTACACCAGTACGATTCATCAACTGTTCTGGAACTCTCACGGTCTCTGGAAGACGTGTCCCGTAAACTGGGGCTGCCTCCACCGGTGCTATGTAGGGGACGGAATACTGCACGATAATCGCAAGGAAAAACTGGGTAACAGGGGTGACTACCACCTGTCGCTGCGCTCGAACGACCTCCACCAACGAGCTCATCGCCTGGCGCAAGCCCTGCATCTCTACCACTAGTCTAGCGATCTGAGCTGTCATAGGGGGAACAATCTATCCTGGTACAACAGGGGTACTACTCGGATCAGTCCTCATCTCATATGAATCAACTCGAACCTCGGCTCTCACGGCCACTCTCTGCACCCTCGTAGTCATTGGCGGCATAATGGCTGAAAAGAAGGTAGGATTCGATGAGGATACAGAAATCGAATCACAAGAATGTATACAATCATCAGAGAATTTCAATCAATAAGTCCGAAGGTCTCTTAGGCGGAGTACCGTGTCATGAGTATGCCGCGGAACATACGCACGCTACGCCACTCTGCTTCAGCTACCTACTCCATCATATCAGAGTCATCCTACACTCCGAAAGGTAAAAACCTACGCTCTGATACCAACTTTGTCACGACCCAAAGTTTGGCCCATGACCGGCACTTAACCACGTAACGTCTACAGGCGTAACGCGACTAAATGAACCGAAATCCCAGAAATCAAACCAGTAAAAGTATAGAGTGTTTTAAGTTTTATAAATGGAAGCATTTATTAAATATTAAGAGATCCAAGCAAACAATCACCAAGATAGCAATATACGACGCCGTAGCGAAGATCAAGATCAACAAGTGGGAACATCACAGATAGAATAAACTGCATAAGTAAAGTCGGCTCACAACGAGCTCGACAACAGAATGCAAATAATATACAACATCGTCCTCACACTGTCTCTAAGTCATGTACATATATGGTAGATGGAGAATACTAGATACAACAATGTATATAACTGAAAGATAAACAGATACCGCACAAACCCACCTATCAGCAAAAGAGCTAGTACTCCAACTGTGGGGGTATCTGAAAGGTTCCTAGGCACCCTAATGAGGTTATACAAGGCATCGAACATGCCATTTTCAAAAATTACTGGGTGCCGAGAGACCCGACTACGGATCGTCGGCTAGAAATCTAGGCAAAAACAATCTAGTTAACACTTAACTATTAGGATATCGGAAATACAACCTTTGTAGATCCGGTGCTCCACCTCCATAGCTCCGCAACGAAGTCGTCTCCGCTGTCCAAAAGGAATCCGGGCTCTAGAGTCGGCTTCGTCGGAGGAAAAGCGAGCTAGGTCGTCGATGTCCATGCCGAAGATGATCTACATCGAGGCATCGCTAAATCAAGCTCCACCTTCACCAAACCATGATAATTTGTGAAGGAAACACACTCTACTACTTGGCAAGAGGTAGAGGATGAATAAATAGGAAGTGGGTAGACTTTAGTTTTGGATTTCTCACTCATATGCTCAATATGCAATTGATGAAGACAAGCTTCTTCATGAAGAAGAAGAAGAGCAAGAAGAAGATGAAAGTTATGATTATCTTTTAGAATAGAAAAGAATAATAAACTTATCATAATTTTCACCATGGTTAGGTGTAGAGAATTAACTTAGGTTAGATCAATGGTTAGGGTCAAAAGAAGAAGACAAAATGGTTAAGTGGTCAAAGTTTCATGAAGCTTCAATAAGCTTCATGAAGAATAAAGAAAGAAAACCATTTTGTTTTTCTTCTTTATTGCTATAATTATTTTCCAAAATGAATAAGCAAATAATTAAAAGAATATGCAAAACCCTAATCATCATCTTGACCATAGTTTAATTTTATACACTTAACCAAAAACCATGTATCATCAAACATGATTCAAGTAAGTGCACAAAACTATATCGTATATACAATGTGCACACCCGAGCGAGAAATCCAATTCTAAAGTGAACCGATACTAGTTAATGCAAAGTAATATATCAAATATATAATTATGCATTAAATCATTAAATCAACACATGATTCAATGATCCGGTCATGTCGCACATAACCGACTGGCATCGTCAGTAACAACTTATCGAATCAACACTTGATCCGATAACTCGGCTATATCGCATATAACCGATCAATGTCACATCGCGAGAATCGAATACAGTATCACATACTGGCATTATTCTCGGTCCCGCACATATCTCATATGCGCTCCTATTTCGTTTCGCTTGAGCCAGGAAACCTCTGTGTAGGACTCTAAAGACTCGTCAATACGCCGGCAGCAGATGATGATCATATCAAGCACCCACAAGCCGCAAGCGGTCTGCTAAACGTAACGGCCACCCGGGTATTGAGCGATCTGAAGATCGACGAGCAAGCCCGCTCACACTCCTGTGAATCCAACCAGTAACACTACCGTACAGTCCGGTCTGATCGTCTGATATGTCGCATATCTTGCCTAGGGGTGGTAAACGTCAGACCCCAATAGCCTGATAAGTTGTGTCGATATGAGGTCTATAACAATTCGAGAAACTACTGGTAACACTTACCAGTAAATCTCAGCAACCCTGGCCAGGGATTTCCTGTTATAGCCAATCGAACACAGCGCAACATCAACCCCCTATACCGGGAGAGACGAATCCCCTCCTATCGCTCATTGCCTCCATGTGACTCGGGACTGTACCCAAAAACCACCGTTTTGCACGCCCTCTTGGACGTGGTAAGATGGAAATCAAAGTACAGTGGGAACCACACAAGACTCTCTGACGATCTCGGGTCAATAGACTACTCTGTACCAGTGTCACCAGAGAACTGCCATCTGACGTGAGGTATAATACTATCTGGGAGTTCTCGGCGAGTCCGTCCAGTGTACCCAGTCTCTACTGAGCACCCGTATATCATCTCTGATGTCAAACACCAATGGATATGGGATCATCCATCGCCCATCTGTATGGGTCGAGAAGGTATACGCTAGTCTACTCTGGTATATCGATGCCCCGTCTCGATACACCCACGACTAGGGACTTTCAAGGATGTACTTATGGACTACCATGTCCCCACTAGTATGATCCGCATCATAGTCCAGGTAGTCAAGTACACATCCTAAGGGCTTTACCAACATGTAACAGAGAGACAATCAGTGCACACGTTAAGGTAAAGAGTAACCAGATAGCATACTATCATGTCGAGCAAGAAAGTCTTCCCTATATATGTCCCAGCATCCACTACAATATACATCCAATGTACAGTAATGGCCTCTAGGGCATACATATAACTAACAATCTCCCACTTGCACTAGGTCCATCTGTAGCAGTGGTTGTAGTATCTCATACCCAACCATCCCATAAAAGTCTCTTTCCGGGAATAGGCCTTCGTGAGTGGATCCTCCGTGTTGTCCTCTGAGTCTACTCTCCTAACCTCGATCCCTTAGAGATCAACCATCTCCATGATCAAGTGATACTGCCTTAGAATATGTCTGGATCACTGATGGGACAGGGGTTCCTGGCATAAGCCACAACTCCATTGTCGCACAATGGTAGGAACTAAGTTCATCACATGAACTAATATACACCCAAACAGCCTCTTTGGTAGCATCTTTAGTAGCGATGTATCCTGCCTTTATCGTCTAGTATGTCACGGTATCTAGCTTGGAACTCTTCCAACATACCGTCCCTTTACTGAGGGTAAAGACAATGCCTGCGACTGACATTCAGTCGTCTTTATTACTCTGGAACACTTCCAGTGATTCTCCCCAGGATCGACTGATACCATCTCACTACAACTATTGAGAGTCCTAACATCCAATTAGATCTATCTCATAGATCCAAAACTCAGGATTTAGGAGGTATCATTTTGATCCTATATGGAGAATCATAGTGATAAGCGGAGATTGATCGAGCGTAGCATAGGAAACTCCTTCCCTATCAAAAGTATGCCATCCACGTACTCTACGAGGATCGTCACCATACTCCCTACTACCTTTTTGTTTATAGAAGGTTCATCTACCATTTTGATGATGTCAACTTCTTTGACTAACGCATCAAAACAGACGTTCCAACTCCGCGATGCCTGCTTTATCTTATAAAACATCTTGCACACGTTTCCGCTGCTCCCACTATCTACGAGGACCTCTGGCTGTGTACTTATAGACGCACTCTTCTAAAACATCATTTAGAAAAGCGGTCAAGACACCCAACCACCAGATATCGTAGTCATGGTATGTAGCCGTGGCAAGTAGGATCTGGATGGACTTAAGCATAGCTACTGGAAAAGTTTTCATCATTATCCACGCCTGGTTGATGACGAAAACCTTTAACAAGTCTAGCTTTGAAAGTCTTAACTTTTCCATGTACACCAAGTAATCTTCTCAAGATATACTTGCTCCTGATGGGGATTTAACCCTTCAGATATAGCAACTAAAGTCCATACTTTGTTGGTGTATAAGGATTCCATCTCAGATCGATAAACATCCAGCCATTCTCACAGAGTCACACTCCTGATGGCCAGCTCGAAACTAGTTGGGTCATCATCTCATGATGCAATCCTCGCTCCCACTGTCATAGAGCAATCGAAGTATCTCTCAGGTGGGTGAGGAACCCTACTAGATCGGCGGAGAGGCTGAGGTTCGTTGGAATCTACTGAATCCTTTGGTTTTATCAAATCATCAGCTGTAGTTTGTATAGCTGGAACCTTTCCAGTTCTACATTACAGACCTTGCCTCGAGCTTGTCCGGATTTTGCTTTTAGACATAGGCCGGACTACCCCAAATCTTAACTAACTTAAGATATGGGCTCTTCCCTTTCCATATCACATATGAAATGGTAGGCAACTGATTTGATTGGAATCCTATTCAATAGGTATGCAGCTTCTCAAGCGCATAACTCCCAAAAGGAAAAAGGTAACTCAGTAGTACTCATCATAGAGCACACCATATCAAATAGGGTGTGATCGCTCCGCCCCGATATACCATCGTGCAATGGTGTATACGGAGGAGTAATGCTGAGAGAGAATCTCATTCTCCTTTAGAATAGTCCAGAAATTCTATGCTCAAGTATTCTCCTCCTTGATCTCATCATAGGACATAATACTTATACCCGTATTGGTTCTCTATTTCTATCTTATATTCTGTGAATATCTCAAAAGGTTCAGACTTGTGTTTCAACAGGAACATATGTCTGAATCTCGAGAGATTATCAGAGAATGTAATGAAGTACAAAGAACCTTACCAGGTATGTGTAGACAGGGGACTTACATACATCAACATGTATCATCCCAAGAGTTCATTAACTCTTTCTCTGTTTCCAATAAACAGAGCTATGGTCATTTTATCTTTGTGACATGACTGGCGAGTTTCACAAGATGTAAATTCAAACTGATTTAAATATGCATCTAAATGTAACTCCAGCTAGTCGGGTCGCATTGATATGACCTAGTCTACAATACCTCAAGAAGAATTCGTTCATTTCTGAACTTTTCCTCTTGTGTGTGTTCTGTATACTAAGAACTGTAGTTTGATTTAGAACATCAATGCTTTTAGATAACGTGCCTGAACCGATCAACTTTTGATATAGGAAATGTTCAAAACATTATCCAACTATACAAAATTTTATCATTTCTTTACTAATAAAGAGACTGATATGATTTTGTATATCAGGTTCGGTATCTAATAACATTCGTTCAGAATCAATGTATTGGTAATACAGGGTGACAGTGACCGACAGACTTGGCTGCAACACTTGCCCCGTTTTCTGCCTCATGAAACTTATCACCCGTTCTCAGTTTTTCTACCCTTTTGTAGCCCTATGTAACAGTTTACATATCTGGGATCCTGATCCGGTATCATATACCCAGATACGGAGGATACTGAGAAACAATTCTTTGTAATGAACACACCCGAAGATGATGCATCAGCATGCACTCTCTTCGTTTGGGCGGCATGGGAAATCTGGTATTCCCCAAATTCCTGCTCTGTCTTATAACAATTATAAGTTGGAGCGGGATCAACATTCCCCAGCTCAGTATAACAAGCGGGTTCGGTCAATAATCCGTATTATTATCTTGATTAAGGCGTGACATGGTCGCTACCAGGAGAGAGAGAGAAGAAAACACTCAGCGTGCGCTCTTGCAAGAATAGATTGGTTTTATTTTATCTAATCAGGATGGCTCCCACTGCTTTTTATCAAATCTTCCTTCAAACCCTAAAAGGAAAGACTAGACGGGATTAATTACACACTACAAGTTCGCCAATCTTTCAGCCAGGTCAGTGTCAGTACTTTGAGGGAGGTCCCCCGTGCTTTCGCATGAACCTAATTAATGTAAACCTCGTTTTCCCAGAGGCGTAACCCCGTTGACACCTTTCTAGACACCTACTTGATCGGCTAATTGTAATGTATAAAACTCTCCCAGGAGTAACTCTTACCCGCAGCGGGTATCGGGATCCAACTATCTCATAGAAGGTATGCAATCTCATTGCAAATTTCAACACTTGAAATTCCCGATAATATTTTGCCCCTAGCACCCTATGACCTTGACGGAGGCCAACAAACCATAGGCTACTAGTCAAGTTCAACCCGTCATTTCTTGATCGAATCAAACCCACCCGCACGACCCTTGACTGAGGCCAACAAGGTCGCACAACTACCCTAACTCAATCTGCATCATATGCATAAGCAGATAAATACCGGTTAGCTACCGCACACTGCGCCTTGACGGAGGCCAACAAACGCAGCACGAATACTAAACAGCAGTTATCTGAAATGACGGAGGGCTACGACAGGTTTTTCTGAAAACCTATTGCGTAATGAACTTGATATCGTTGTAGAATCAAATAAATTTTGAAATGGAGTGTCTTTGAGGCTTTTCTAGTTTTGCTAAAGGAGTCACTCCCGGTGAAGGGATCGTCGGTCCTTTCCTCGTCGAATGAGGTGCGGGATATATCATATATATCACTGTGCAAAGCAGAAACACTTAAAAGCTATCAAAAGACAAACCGAGTGTGTAGCATCGGCCAGTTATTGCTAAAGGAGTCACTCCCGGTGAAGGGATCTCGGTCCTTTCCTTATCGAATAAGGTGCAGGATATATCATATATACCGCTGTGCAAAGTAAAAACTATAGCTACCTGTTTTATTTTGAAATTCGATTCTACAACATCTTAGGTTTCTTTTAATTTCATTAATCACATTAATGAAGTCCCATCATTTAAGTACCTAAACATCACAGATAGATATGACGTACACTTATGCCATCCGCATTCGCCTCGATGTCCCCTCGTGCACCGTTAGGTTAGGTAACTAACGACAGAGCAGGGCAGGGCTAGCGCGGGTGTAAAACATAAGTAACGTCTATATAATATATCATATATACTATATAAAGTATCTATCAAAGAACATCACATGATCGCATCACAGATATCGCAGCAGAAGAAACATATGAAATATTGGATATACTAGGACGTCCGTGTTTTCAATACGAGCCAGTATAAAACACGGATTCCACGGTCGCGATGAATAGCCAAACCCACACCCCAAGACCCCTACGAGAGCGGCAAGCAACCCTACCAATTCTAGAGTTAGGAGACCCGGACTCGACTCCTCGAGTTGGTCTCCCACTGGACTTCAGAACCCGGTTACTTGTGCCCTCCTCCTTGGGTCTATCCTAGTGCGGAAAAGTAAATAATATACATCAACGGTGACAACTTCCGCAACCTGGAAGTGCCCCAATAAAAGAATATTACATACAAGTTTTTACATGAATGAAAATGAAAAACACTCATCTCACATAAAAACCCCCGGCTATTCAAACACGACGATCCAATATAACATATCCAGCAACACATAACATCACATCTCATCAACGTAAGTAAATATGTCCATCCCAATTGTCGTTGACATATAGCAACGAAACCGGCGATATCACATTTTACACTTACGGTCATAGAAAAGAAAGTGTAAAACTACAACAGTTGGAATCCGCAACCACCTCAGACATCGCATGCCTGACCAAATGAATTCCTTAGACATCACATGCCTAACAATTATAAACCCCGCACTTTAGTCTCATTATCGAAAACACTTTTCAATATCAAGTCGGGCAATTCAACAAGATTCCCGACATCCTGATCGAATGCTCGTCGCAAACTTCAGTAGGCGGCCGCACCCCCGATACCGTCGACGAAGTGCACCAAGGCGGAACACCGCCACCGCGAGCACCCGAACGGATGCTTTCGGCGATGGGGTTCTCCTACAGTCACTTGGTCGGGGCTATGGAGTGAGGCTGTCTATCAAGTTTACCCGGTGAGTATCCGCGTACGCTACGTGATTGCGACGGACTTTTGATCACATCAAAATTCCGTGGCAACCGATCAAGTGAGACTAAACTGCTATGTTTATAATATTCATTCCGTTATCTCATAACAATTTGTGAATTCCAATTATTGTATCACATTCCGGATAAACAGAAAATGCTAAACTTTTCGATCGAACAATCAAACACCCAAGTTTTCCCGATACAGATCAACACATGAAACAAGTCTAAAAACATTCAGTTCGTGCCTCAGTACCAACGGTCCAGCCGTAGAAGGGTCAAGCCAACGCCTCACATGTGGCACGCCGTACTGCCCCAAACCCGAAGGTTCAAAGGGCAGTTCAAGACGGTCACATAATCGAGTTAAGGTTTGTTGTCTTCTAGAGGGTCCATCGAGTTACTTGCACTACTTAGAACGTCGTTAAACTACGGAAAAGTCCAACACTTGGAAATTTCCCGATAGGGGAAAAATTGGGTATTTATATCCGGTCGAACATTTTAACATATTCTAAAATTTATCCGGAAAGCCACACAGACAAAATTTGATAAACCCGATCGAATCATCGAAGCTCCAAAACATCCCAGATTATTCAACTCTTGAATAAAACTTAAAAATACCCAGAGAACTAAGAACTGTTAAATATGCATTACTGTGCAAAAGTCAACGCAGGAGGAGACCAAACGGCCGCGGAACCGCCGCACATGCCTAGCTCGTGCCGCGGTTCCGCGGTGGATTATTCGAATTAGACCCCCGTATTTCACAGTAATTCATATAAAACCCTGCTTGATTTTCTGAATATTTTTAATGTTGAAAAACTCACTGTTTTCAAAAATGTACAGAGAGCATGGAAATTTTGGACTTTCGGGTTCGATCGGACTTCAAAATCCGTCTTGACTTCGCCTAAGGCTCTAGCTAGGCTCTGATACCAGTGAAAGGTTCCTAGGCACCCTAATGAGGTTATACAAGGCATCGAACATGCCATTTTCAAAAATTACTGGGTGCCGAGAGACCCGACTACGGATCGTCGGCTAGAAATCTAGGCAAAAACAATCTAGTTAACACTTAACTATTGGGATATCGGAAATACAACCTTTGTAGATCCGGTGCTCCACCTCCATAGCTCCGCAACGAAGTCGTCTCCGCTGTCCAAAAGGAATCCGGGCTCTAGAGTCGGCTTCGTCGGAGGAAAAGCGAGCTAGGTCGTCGATGTCCATGCCGAAGATGATCTACGTCGAGGCATCGCTAAATCAAGCTCCACCTTCACCAAACCATGATAATTTGTGAAGGAAACACACTCTACTACTTGGCAAGAGGTAGAGGATGAAGAAATAGGAAGTGGGTAGACTTTAGTTTTGGATTTCTCACTCATATGCTCAATATGCCATTGATGAAGACAAGCTTCTTCATGAAGAAGAAGAAGAGCAAGAAGAAGATGAAAGTTATGATTATCTTTTAGAATAGAAAAGAATAATAAACTTATCATAATTTTCACCATGGTTAGGTGTAGAGAATTAACTTAGGTTAGATCAATGGTTAGGGTCAAAAGAAGAAGATAAAATGGTTAAGTGGTCAAAGTTTCATGAAGCTTCAATAAGCATCATGAAGAATAAAGAAATAAACCATTTTGTTTTTCTTCTTTATTGCTATAATTATTTTCCAAAATGAATAAGCAAATAATTAAAAGAATATGCAAAACCCTAATCATCATCTTGACCATAGTTTAATTCTATACACTTAACCAAAAACCATGTATCATCAAACATGATACAAGTAAGTGCACAAAACTATATCGTATATACAATGTGCACACCCGAGCGAGAAATCCAATTCTAAAGTGAACCGATACTAGTTAATACAAAATAATATATCAAATATATAATTATGCATTAAATCATTAAATCAACACATGATTCAATGATCCGGTCATGTCGCACATAACCGACTGGCATCATCAGTAACAACTTATCGAATCAACACTTGATCCGATAACTCGGCTATATCGCATATAACCGATCAATGTCACATCGTGAGAATCGAATACAGTATCACATACTGGCATTATTCTCGGTCCCGCACATATCTCATATGCGCTCCTATTTCGTTTCGCTTGAGCCAGGAAACCTCTGTGTAGGACTCTAAAGACTCGTCAATACGCCGGCAGCAGATGATGATCATATCAAGCACCCACAAGCCGCAAGCGGTCTGCTAAACGTAACGGCCACCCGGGTATTGAGCGATCTGAAGATCGACGAGAAAGCCCGCTCACACTCCAGTGAATCCAACCAGTAACACTACCGTACAGTCCGGTCTGATCGTCTGATATGTCGCATATCTTGCCTAGGGGTGGTAAACGTCAGACCCCAATAGCCCGATAAGTCGTGTCGATATGAGGTCTATAACAATTCGAGAAACTACTGGTAACACTTACCAGTAAATCTCAGCAACCCTGGCCAGGGATTTCCTGTTATAGCCAAACGAACACAGCGCAACATCAACCCCCTATAACGGGAGAGACGAATCCCCTCCTATCGCTCATTGCCTCCATGTGACTCGGGACTGTACCCAAAAACCACCGTTTTGCACGCTCTCTTGGACGTGGTAAGATGGAAATCAAAGTACAGTGGGAACCACACAAGACTCTATGACGATCTCGGGTCAACAGACTACTCTGTACCAGTGTCACCTGAGAACTGCCATCTGACGTGAGGTTTAATACCATCTGGGAGTTCTCGGCGAGTCCGTCCAGTGTACCCAGTCTCTATTGAGCACCCGTATATCATCTCTGATGTCAAACACCAATGGATATGGGATCATCCATCGCCCATCTGTATGGGTCGAGAAGGTATACGCTAGTCTACTCTGGTATATCGATGCCCCGTCTCGATACACCCACGACTAGGGACTTTCAAGGATGTACTTATGGACTACCATGTCCCTACTAGTATGATCCGCATCATAGTCCAGGTAGTCAAGTACACATCCTAAGGGCTTTACCAACATGTAACAGAGAGACAATCAGTGCACACGTTAAGGTAAAGAGTAACCAGATAGCATACTATCATGTCGAGCAAGAAAGTCTTCCCTATATATGTCCCAGCATCCACTACAATATACATCCAATGTACAGTAATGGCCTCTAGGGCATACATATAACTAACAGTATCTGTGTCAAAAGATGCCAAAAACGCAGCTTGCCGCGACTACTCCGAGGGGCAACCTGCAAATACTGTGGCACAACGGGGGTGAGTTGCCAACTCGTGAATATAAATAACATATAAAAGTAATCGCGAGGATGCACGTACTGCGCTACTCTAACCATATGCCAGCAGGTGATATCAATGCGTGATAAGCAGTATGTGCAATAATCATGCAAGTGCTCTATCAGGTAATATAACTACAGGATGAGATACAATAATGAACGCTGAGCATGGGAACATAACATCTACACGGAATGTCAACGTGGAATATATATACTCGGTGTCCATCAATGCACCCAGATCCCCCAATTTGCTCAGGCGCTGGCACTCCAATCCTGTAAATCTCTGAGAATCACGAGTGCCCAACATCGGCACCCAAATATCATAAATACTCGTGTCCAGCATCGATACGCAAATCTTCATATATCGGGCATCCATCAGTCCGGGTCAGCCCTCCCTCTCTCATATATCGGGCATCCGTCAGTCCGGGTCAGCCCTCTCTCTCTCATATATCGGGCATCCGTCAGTCTAGGTCAGCCCTCTCTCTCTCATATATCGGGCTCTAGCACTGAGAAAACACATGGTGGACGCACTGAAATATCATATTAAGGGAAACCGGGTTTTTAAATAATTACCTATTCTCTTTTGAAATATCGACGGTTCCCAAATCCAGAAATCACATGTAATCCAAACCAATATGCAAGTCAATGCAATGTGATATATGCATCAAGTATGAATATCATGTCCAGTCACATAAAAGATTAGCTACGGCATAATGATCATGGAAACAACATGTCTCAATACGTAGATCTATGCAAGCATGAAGATATCAATATATCTATGACACGTGTATGAATATGTGATTTAGATGTGTCCAAGTATGAATATAACAACTGCTGATATGCGGCCAATCATGGAAAACATCAATAATGCGGAATCAATCTGACTTAAGATTTATAGCAATCCTATAATGTGAGTGTCATGGCAATCACTAACGGTGTGAGTGTAGCATATAAATCGTGCTCTTGCAACTTGAACCGTTAGTAATGGTGCGGTGTTCTATCAATTCTAGTTTATATACATATAGCAGGGAATGCAGTATGCACTAAATGGTATCCATGCACAGTCAATGTATGTAAATGTAATATTCTGCGACAAGATCCTATCCGCCCTGACGCAGAACACCTTGTGGGAGATATCCCTGTAGATGTTAAATCTACTCACCGTAGTCTCACGCTAGGTAAAGCCGACAACTTGTTTCCCCTTCTTCGCGGCGTCCATCGCACTCGCGTGCGAACCTAGAATTTCACCATATATCACACATAAGCTCAAAACCATACAAACACGACATTTAAAGTCAACTAGAACCCGTGTCGCAAACCAAGCGCGCGTGTGCGCGATACGCTAAAACGTGTGATTACGCGCCTGAAGCTAACCCGACGCGCCGCGATACGCAGAACGCCCCAAACCCACACATGTAACACGCGTGTCGCGAAAGTTTAAAATACGGGAATTAGGGTATTTTATCCCAGATTTTTATACAGAAAATATATTACAAAACTATATATACAACAATACTACACATAGGAGCAGACACCCAACACCTTAAACCCCAACCCAAAACTCACTCATCTGGCCGCAATTTGTGGCCAGAATGTATTTTTCGGCGGCCCGGGTAGGAAGATGGGCTTCCAGATTTTGTGTGCACACTCTATACCCCCTATACATGCTACAGTAAATCCAATTTCATTCTGAAATACCCCGGGTAGAAGCAGATTCCACAGAGCCCTAATTCTAGTTAAAAAACCACACTTTTGCACTAAATGATACTTTATGGTATTTCTGTGCAAACTGAAACAAAAACCTGGGTTAAATAGCTCCAATAGCACTTAAAAGAGTTCACTAAACCATGAGAACACCAATCTAACATATACTTTACCAATATCCCTCAATATCACTAATAATGCACAAAAACATGATTTTTATCTAAGATACTACAAGATATGGAAAAGAGTGCTAAATATGAGCTATATACCTTCAAAAGACCTAATTAAACACCAAAAATCTCAGTCCTAGCCTCAAGTGTGCAGATTTGCCTCCAAACACCTCAAAAAGCTCATTTTCCAAGGTTTTGTGAAGGAAATGTGTTGATTTGTGTAGGGTTTTGTGTAGAGATCAAAGGGAAATGAAAAGAAGAAGAGAAGATGAAGAAAAGGATAGGGTTTTTCTGCTGAATTTCTGCTGGATTCAGAAATGAGGAGGAGAGAGAGAAGAGAGAAAGAAAAAGGGGTCAAAAAGTCAAGTTCTCACCTAACCACCATGCTTCATTTGTTTATTTGGATTTAAAAATTCTAAAAAGGGTTTTGTTTAGATAAAAGGGTGGGGAAAAATAATGAACCATGCATGAAAAGAAATGGTTAACATGCTAACACTTTTAACCTAGGTCAAGGAAAATTGTGCTAAGTGTGCATGTGTGCACTAACATAAGAAATTTCCCAATTAGGGTAAACCCGACTAGAAATAATTAATAACCCTAAAATTATATATAAACATATATATATAACACTTCGCCACACAATTATCATTAGCCAAGAAGGAAAAATACGACACTCGGGCTTTTATGAAAAACACCAAATTGCTAATCAACGCGAAAACATCCTAAACGAATTTCAAAGTGTTACATGGGCAGCATGAGGTTCGGCCATAAAGTTGAGTGGGTTTATGTATGCGAGTGAAAGAGAGAGAGAGAGAGAGAAGTGTGGAAATTTTTAGAAGTTTCCAATTACAACCCATATTAATGCCCCCTTTACAATTTCTTTTCTTTCTCTTCTTTATTTTTTTGAAGTTGAACGAGAGGGGGGCCTGTGAAGAATTTCGGCAGCAAGGGGTGTGGGTAGGGGTGTGTGTGTGTGCGGTAATTTTCCATATCAAGATAAGTCCAATATTACATATATTAATTCATTTCTTAAATAATTTATTTTTCTAATTATCTAAATCCTAGAAATCTCTAGAAACTTGGAGGCAAATGAGAAGAAAAGAGCATGTTACAAACTTGATCCAAAGTTGTCATGTTTCACTAATGAATGATTTACCCATTCCAATTTGTAACTTACACTAATTTAAATGTATAAATGAAATCTTAAAATATTATCTAAAATAATTAATTAAGGAAAAATATTTAAGTAAACTAATAATTTATAAGTGACTAAACAAATACCAAATACTAGCAATTTCATAATTAAAATAGGCATATTAAATTCTATAATGAAAAATAATTATAGTTAAATTTTACGGAAAATACGATTTATTTTACCGATTATCAGAAAATTCACCTAAAGGATTTTATTTATTTATTTATTTTTAAAACGTTACAATCTTCCCCTTTAAGGAAATTCGGTCTCCAAATTTAAATCTAACTACGCGCACGGGAATAGCTCATTCTCATCTCGTCCGCGGCTCCCCACGTGTCCTCTTTGCCGCTCGGGCCACGCTAATGAATCATAACGGTCGGTAAGACCTCGGACCTC
This sequence comes from Agapanthus africanus, assembly GCA_030015575.1. Taxonomy (NCBI): domain Eukaryota; kingdom Viridiplantae; phylum Streptophyta; class Magnoliopsida; order Asparagales; family Amaryllidaceae; genus Agapanthus; species Agapanthus africanus. The sequence goes on along the minus strand of JASDDO010000031.1, from coordinate 348,041,286 downwards.
GGTTTCATCTCCTGCCGATCTAGAATGACTATCGGCTACTCGGATAAAGAAAGATTGCCCTCCTGCTAGATCGTCTGATGTTGTATCGCGTGAGCAGGGTATGGAAGATACTTTCGGAGCATCGATACCTGAAACACGGCGTGAACATCTAGAAGCTGGGTGGAAGAGTCAAACAATACGCAACTGCGCCGACATGCTCGAGAATCACCAAGGGACTGCATATATAAAACTAAGCCTTCTTTTCCTCCTGAATCTCAATATGCCCTTCATCGGAGAAACCTTAAGAAAACATAATTTCCAACGACGAACTCAAGTTGCAACAACGTCCATCCACATAAGACTTCTGCCCACTCTTGGCCGCTCTCAACATATCCTGAGTCACTGAATCATTCGGTCATCTCCTGCACAAGCTATGGCCCCTAAAATACTGCTCTCACTGAGCTCTGTCCAACTTATGGGTGATCAGCATCTCTCCCCATAGAACGCCTCAAAGGGTGTCATCTAAATCTCCTCCTGGAAGCTGTACTTAGGAAAACTCTATCAATGGAAAATGGCGATCCCAACTGCCACGAAACCTAGAACACAAGCTCGGAGCATGTCCTCAATAATCTGAATAGTCCTCTCTAATTGACTGTCGGGTTGAGGATAGAAAACTGTAATGAAATTCAATTGGTGTCTAAAACCTCCTGAAGTTCCTGCCATAGCCGGATGGTGAACGGAGTGCCTCTACCGGACACAATACAGGTCGGAACTCCAAGCAGTCGCACCATCTTATCAACATACATCTGAGCATACTGAACGAATCCGAAAATAGTCTTGACTGGCTGACAAGTCCGCATCCTGAAACAAAGTCTTTAACATCCCTCTTCATCCTTTCACATGATATCCGGACGACGTTAAACTTTTCGATCGATTCATCAAATTCCCACAATTTCCCCCAAGAGCTCAACACTTGAGTGCAATTTAATGATATCCAGTACATGCCACAGTACCTGCGGACCAGCCGTAGAAGGGCAAACCCAAGCCTCACTAATGGCACCGTGGAACTGCCGCAAACCCTAAGGTTCAAAAGCATTCACATGGTCATTATGTCGAGTTAGGGTTTCATTCTTCTAGAGGGTCCATAGAATTACTTGCATGTTTTTCTGAATACCTTAAACTTGGAAAATGGGTTTTTGATATTCGTTCAAACTTTTTAACTTCGCCTAGCCAACATGCGAATACCCGAAACAATGTTGAAACAAAGAATATGAAACACTCCGAATTGCCTATATAGTAAGATCACACCACCTGCAAACTTAGCACAAACAAGCAACACCTGAAACACTAAAACTCAGATCCTGGAACACTGGAAAATAATTTTGAAGCAAGAACTCTCAAACAGGGCCGGCAGTCACGAAGAATCCGCTAAACTGTCGTCGACTGTCTCTAAACCGTGCTCAAACAACAAAATCTACCTCCGGGACTCCGACTCAAAACATCTTCCACAACATTCACCTTGCCCGGACGATAAAGAATCTCGCAGTCATAACTTTCACTAGCTCCATTCAACTGTGCTATCTCAAAATTCAAACCTCGCTTATGATGAGAATGTACCTTAAACTCTTGTGGTCCGTGAATATTTGGCACGACTCGTCCCCAAATATTAAGAAAAAAAATCACTGCGGCTATCTCTAAATCATGCATGAAATAGTTCTACTCACGCTTCTTCAGCTGCCGAGAAGCATCGCCAAAATCAGTAACACCGCCTGATCTTGAAGGCAAGACAATACTAGCATCGTAGTCAAACAAATCTTTAACTCCTAAAAGTTCTGCTTGCATACCTCAGTCCAAAGAAAAGAAACCCCTTTCTGGGCCAACCCGGTCAACTAGCATCTATCTGTGAAAAATCCTGTATGAACGTCAATAGCATCCATCCAAACCCAGAATGCTGCGAACCTCCGTCACTGATACAGGTCCGGGCCTGTGCTGAACGGCCTCGATCTCATTCGGTTCCATACACATATTATTTATCGTAATTACCTGACCCAAGGAGTCAACACTATCCATCCAGAAAACACACTAGCATCATTTATCGAATAGCTAGTGCTATTGGATATATGTATGCCCTAGAGGCCATTATATGATAGTGTATATACCGGTATGTGTGTGTGTTTGTGTGTGCGTGTGTATTCAGGGGACATTCTTGCTCGACATGATAGTATGCTATCTGGTTGCACTATTTAACTTGACATGTTCATTTGATCATGCTTTCATTCATTTGGTACATGTTGATATAGCCCTTAGGATGATGCAGGACTACTGAGATTATGATGCGGATCATACTAGTGGGACATGTGTAGTCTATGAGCATATCCTTGAAATGTTCCTAGTCGTGGGTGTATTGAAACGGGGCATCGATATCACCAGAGTAGACTAGCGTATACGTTACTTGTCCTATATGATGGGCGATGGATGATCCCATATCCATTAGTGTGGTGACACCAAAGATCGTATACGGGTGCTCAGTGGAGACTGGGTACACTGAACGGACTCGCCGAGAACTCCTATGTGGTATTATATCTATCGTTGGATAGCAGTTCTCAGGTGACACTGGTACAGGTTAGTCTGTAGACCCGAGATCGTCAGAGAGACGTGTGTGTCTCCCACTGTACTTTGATCTCCACCCTACCACGGCTCTACTGAGTTGTGGAAACAGGTGGATTTTTGGTACAGTCCCGAGGCACATGGTGGCAATGAGCGATAGGAGGGGTTTCATCTCTCCCGGTATTGGGGGTTGATGTTGCACCATGTATGATTGGCTATAACAGGAAGTCCCTGGCCAGGGCTGCTGAGATTTACTGATAAGTGTTATCAGTAGTTTCTCGATCTGTTATGAGCCATATACCGACATGACTTATCTGAGTTATTGGGGTCGACGATGCCATCCCTAGACCTGATATGAAGCATATTTGACGAAGAGACCGGACTGTACAGTAAATGTTGCCAGTTGTCTCGACGGGAGTTTTAGCAGGTTTGCTTGTGTTTTTTCTGATCGCTCAATACCTAGGAGCCGTTACGTACTGCTAGTGCCACTGACGGTTTGTGGGCATTTGATGTGATCACTGCCTACTGCTAGCATATTGACGAGTCTTAGAGTCCCACAAAGGAGTCTCCTAGCTCAGGCGAAATGATTTGGGGTGCATATGTGATATGCGTGGTAGCTCGATTAAATGTGTGTATTGGATACCGTTTTTTATTCGGGCGTTTACTATTGGATAGGTCGTATGTGATATGACCGGGTTATTAAATCAAGTGTTTATTTAATATTAAGTTCATTAGCTCATTTATTAAAACATATTTCTTATGATGCATGCATGAGTGTATGTATATGTTGATATGGATGCACACATGCAAGCATAGATGTGTCATGGTTGATGATACATTGGTGGTGGCAATGCAAGACTCACATAGTAACAATTTTTAGATATTTTGTTTATTTGAGAAAAGCAAAATGGGATTAAAATCATGGTTGACTATTCAACTCTCTTGAGTTGACAAAGTCAATGGTTTCTTTTGCCCATGGTTTTGCTTAAACTCAAGTTACAAAATATCTAGATATTTTGTAACCATGGTTTAGCATGGATGACACCCTCTTACCCTCTTGAGTTTAGGGATAGTTATCATATTATTCTCTTGAGTTTGTTTTGTGCCATCTCCTTCTTCCTCTCTCTCCTCAAAGCTCACTAGGGTTTCAAAAGAAAGAAAAAGGATTAAAAAGAAAAGGTTTTTAATTGAGATCCAAACCTAAATCACCATTCTACCTTAGTCTTGCCCACTAGTGTGGAGTGTTAGCTTCTTCTTCATCCTTGATCAAGAGAAGCTTAGAGCTTGGTGCAAAGAGACTTCGTGGTGGATCATCATGGACTCGGAAGGATACAAGCCAACCGGTTCAAATCTCAATCCATCCAAGGAGTCTAGGAGGAGGTCTACAAAGGTTGTATTCTCTACCACTTAGTGTTAGACACTTGTAGTATATGATACTAGCATATTGTTACTCTATCTTTCTAGTCCGATTCATGGATGGAATTGTTTAGCACCCTCTAAAATTTTTGTTATAGCATGTGTGATGCAACCCTAAACCTAGTGTGGTGCTATAGAATCACTACAGTGGTATCAGAGCCAGGCTAGAAACATAGACAATGTTAGATAGAATACGGAAACGAAACAACTCCGAATTACAAAACTGCAACCCTTGAATTTTGCTTCTCTGTCGATTTTTTAAAGTGCTAGAAAAATTTTTCAAACAACTACAGAAGCTTACTGACACAATACCATGAGCACAGAACAAATTTTAGCCAAACCCCTCGGATTTTGGCCGAGCCCCCCCTAAAAATCCGATGTGGCCGGCCTCCCTTCCCCTGTTTTGCCCAAAAATTTTCCTGTGCTCTGGTGTGTAGGTTTTGGGGTTTCAGGTATTGTTTGTTTAGGCCAAATTTTCATGTGATGAAAATTGTGCTTAGGGCCTTGTTCGGAGTATTTCGTAGTCGTATTTTTTAACATTGTAATGGTAACTTGGACGATGTTTGACAGTTCAAGCGAACATCAATAACCCCCCATTGCCCTTGCTGAAAATTTCCATGTGTTGGAATTTTCATAAGTTAATTATATTCGATAGTCGTGCAAGTAACTCTATGGACCCTCTAGAAGAAAAAAAAACCTTAACTCGATTATATGCCCTCGGAACCGCGACTGAACCCTAGGGTTTGTCGTAGTTCCACGGTGTCATAGGTGAGGCATTGGTTTGGGCCTTCTACGGATGGATCATAGCTATTGTGGTACGTTTTTGGGTACTTTAACTTTTCTCAAGTGTTGTGCTCATCAGGGTAATTTGTGGGTGCTTGTTGATTCGATTGAAACGTTTAACATTGTCTAGATATTTGTGATGTGATACAATAATAGGAATCTACACTAATTAGTTTTGTGAAAAGTAATTAATTGCGTGTAAGTCTAATATTTCGGTCTCGGTAGAATCGGGAATCTTGTTGAATTACCCGGCTTCTTTTGAAAAGGTGTTAGACCTAAATATAAGATTTTCATTGTTAGGCATAAAATCCTGAATATGTGATATTCCGTGTTTATGATGTCTAAAGGCAATGGCGATTCCAATTGTTGTAGTTTTCCACTTTCTTTTCTGCGACCGTAAGTGTAGTATGCGATGTATCGCCGATTTCGTTGCTATACATCAACGACAATTGGGGTACGCATACTTGCTTACGTTGATGATATATGATATTATGTGTTGCTGAGATATGATATGCAGGATCGTCGCGAATGAATAGCCGGGGGTTTTATGTGAGATGAGAGTTTTTCTTTTCATTCATGTAAAATTAATTGTATGTAATATTCTTTTATTGGGGCACTTCCGGGTTGAGGATGATGTCACCATTGTTGTATATTATTTACTTTTCCGCAATAGGATAGACCCAAGGAGGGGAGCACAAGTGACCGGGTTCTAGAGTTCAGTGGGAGGCCATTTCAAGGGGTCGAGACCGGGTCTCCGAAACTCTAGAATTGGTAGGGTCACTTGCCGCTCTCGTAGGGGTCTAGGGGTGTGGGCTTGGCTATTCATCGCAACCGTGGAATCCGTATTTTATATTATTGGCTAAATACAAAATACGGACCTCCTAGTATATCCTGTATTTTCATATATGTGCTTCTGCTGTGGATATTCTGTAATGTGATTACTTTATATGCTGAGACGAATGATCTATTATATATATGATATATAATTAACGTTGCTTATGTTTTGCATCCGTGCTAGTCCCGCCCCGCTATGCCGTTAAGTAACCCAACGGTCCATAACGGTACATTGTGGCGAATGCGGATGGCATAAGCGTACGTTCTATTTTAGTTTCTTTTCTGTAATTGCTAAGGACTTAAATGATGGGACTACATTAATATGATTAATGTAAACAAAAGAAAGCTAAAAAGATGTTGTTGAATCAGATTTGAAACCTACTCGTCTTTTTATGAAAAAGTAAGATTTCAAAAGGCGGAGCTTAAGCCACTCCTTTTAAAACCATTAGATTCTACAACGATATCAAGTTCGAAGCGTTAAAGGTTTTCTTAAAAACTATACGCAGCCCTCCGTCATTTGAGGAAGTAGAGTACTTAGTATTCGTGCTACGTATGTTTATAGTCAAGGCGTAGTGTACGGTAGCTAAGTGATGTCTTCCTACACAACATATGATGAGATTAATTAGGACATTCATATGATTATATTGATTATAGTCAAGGGTCATATGGGTGGGTCTAATTAATCATGAAATGACGGGTAGAACTTGATTAGTGCTTATGATATGTTGATTATAGTCAAGGTCATAAGTGCTAGGGGTAAAAACAATATCGGGAGTTTCAATTGTTGAAATTTACAATGAGATTGCATATCTTCTATGTGATAGTAGGATCCCGATCCCACTGTGAGCAATAGTTGCTCCCAGGAGAATTTTGCAATTTACAATTAGCTAACTCACATTAGGTGTCTAAAAGGTGTCAACAGGGCTACACCTATGGGAAAATGAGGTTTATTTTAATTAGGTCCGTGCGAAAGCAAGGGGAACCTCCCTCAAAAGTACCGACACTGGCCTGACTGAACGGTTAGCGAAGTTGTAGAATGTAATTAATCCTGGTTAATTTTTCCTTTTAAGGTTTGAAGGAGAGAATTTGATAAAAGCAGTGGGAGATATCAATTAGATAAGATAATAAACCTATCTAATCTTTGCAAGAGCTTTCGCTGAGTGTATTCTTTTCTCTCTACAAATGGCAGATAACCATGACTGGACTTAAGCTACTATTAGAGAAAAATAAGCTTACCGGACCGAACTATAAAGACTGGTTGATAAACATTAACATTGCTCTCACATATGATAAAGTATCATATGTCCTCACTGCCACAGCCCCGCCCAAACCAAGCCCTAAATCTTCTGTTGCGGATAGGGAGATCCGCAAAACGTGAGATATTGACTGTGCCACCGCCAAATGCCTCGTGCTTGCATCGATGGACAATACACATCAAAAGCAGCACGAGGAGATGGATGTTCAATCCATCTTTCTCCATACAAAGGAGTTGTATGGGAAGCAGTCTCGTATCTTACAGTACGAAGCATCTCGAAAGCTGTTTCAGATGCGGATGGCTCCTGGCACTTCAGTAGGTGACCACGTTTTGAAGATGATAGCTCTTATTGAAGACCTTGAGGGCCTCGGATGGACAATGGACAATGAGCAATATATGGATATTGTTCTACAGTCTCTTCCCTCTGCCTTTGCTCCTTTCATAGTGAATTTCAACATGCACAACATGGAGAAGTCACAACCCGAACATATCAATATGTTGAGAAATGCGGAGAGCACGCTTAAGGCGAAGTCTCCCACCCTACTTGTTGGACAATCTCCTTCTTCCATCCCAAAATCCAAGGCCAAAGGAAAGAACAAGAAGAAATCCACCAAGCCGAGAGGTAGAATAAAAAAAGGCAAAGGGGAAAGACAAATCCAAAGTTTCGGAGTTGGGAAAAGGAGAATGTTTCTACTGCAAGAAGACGTGACACTGGAAGCGAAATTGTACTGAGTACCTTGGTCTCAAGAAAGGGAAGCATGTTGATGCTTTAACTTCAGGTGTGTTCGTAACTGAAAACTGTTTTTCTATAAACTCTGCTTCCTGGGTATTGGATACCGGTTCGGGTTCTCACATCTGCAATTCTGTGCAGGGGCTGAGAAATAGCAGAGTTTTGAAGACAGGTGATCATACTCTCCGGGTTGGAAATGGTTCCAATGTACATGCAGTTTCAGTAGGAGAGTATCATCTGGGATTGCCATCGGGTTGTATATTGGTTTTGAACCCATGTTATTTTGTACCAAGCATTCTTTGTAATATAATATCCATTTCTTTGTTGGACATTGAAGGATATCATTTTATATTGCAGCACAATGTTATGAACATTAAACTTAATCAAGAGTTGATTGGTTGTGGTACACTTAATAACGGGATATACGTCCTTAATCAACACACATTTTTCAACATACAGCACACAAACAAAAGAAAATTTTCATATATAAATGAATCTTTTCTTTGGCATTGTAGACTTGGCCATATTAATGAAACAAGACTAAACAAGCTTTATAAAGATGGATATTTAAATTCTTTTGAGTATAAATCTTATGCAACTTGCCAGTCTTGTATCAAAGGGAAAATGACCGTTTGCTGGACACGGAGAAAGAGCTACTGAGCTCTTGGGCCTCATACATAGTGATGTATGTGGGGCCAATGTCTACACATGCGAGAGGCGGTTTTTCTTACATCATAACTTTTACTGATGATTTCTCAAGATTCGGTCATATGTTTTTGATAAAGCATAAGTCTGAAGCCTTCGAAAAATTCAAGGAGTACAAACTTGAAGTAGAAAAAAAAACTGGATTGAGCATCATGATAATTCGATCGGATCGAGGTGGAGAGTATCTTAGTACAGAGTTTTCAAACTTCCTAAAAGAGAATGGGATTCTCTCTCAGCTCACTCCTCCTTACACACCACAGCACAACGGTGTGTCAGAACAGCGGAATTGAACCCTATTAGATATGGTACGATCCATGATGAGTGATGCTGAGTTGCCCCTCTCCTTTTGGGGGCATGCATTGGAGATGCAGCTTTTCTGTTGAACAAGGTTCCGAACAAGACCGTGTCTACCACTCCATATGAGATATGGTATGGGAAGAGACCATCTCTTAAGCGAGTTAAGATTTGGGGTTGTCCGGCTTTTGTCAAAAAGCAAAATCCGGACAAACTCGAGACACGATCGTTCAAATGTTTATTTGTGGGATATCCAAAAGATTCATATGGATATCTATTCTAACACAAAGAGGAACAAAGGGTGTTTGTTTCACGAAATGCCACATTTTTAGAAAATGAGATTTTTCCAAATGATACTGATGGCAATGTGGTAGATCTAGAAGAGGTTCTAGAGACACAAGTTACAAATGATGACTTGGTTGAACCTAATGTTGCAACATAACCTAATGAACCTTAGCCGCTTCGTAGATCTGGTAGGACTTCTCGCCCATCGGAGAGATACTACGGTTTTCTCTTTGATGGTGATGGAGAAGACTGCATCATGGATGATGATGACCCTACCAGTTTTCAGCAAGCTATCACGAGTGGTGACTCTGTGAAGTGGCTAGATGCCATTAGATCCGAAATGGAGTCTATGTACACCAACAAAGTTTGGACTTTGGATGTTGTACTCTCTGGGTTAAAACCCGTAGGGTGCAAATGATTCTTTAAGAGAAAGATCGGTGTAGATGGGAAGGTGGAGACCTATAAGGCAAGGCATGTGGCGAAAGGATTTCGACAAAGACCAGCACTGGACTATGACGAATCCTTTTCTCCTGTAGCCATACTTAAATCCATTCGGATCCTACTTGCTATTACTGCTCACTACGACTATGAAATCTGGCACATGGACGTTAAAACTTCTTTTCTGAATGGTGATTTAGAAGAATGCATTTATATGGATCAACCAGAGGGCTTCATTGATAGTGGGAGCAGTGGGAAAGCATGTAGGTTTCTTAAATCCATTTAAGGATTAAAACATGCATCACGGAGTTGGAACATCTGTTTTGATGATGTTATCAAAGAGTTTGATTTCATCAAAAATCCAGATGAACCTTGTGTTTATAAGAAGATTGTGGGAAGTACTGTCATATTCCTCGTATTGTACGTGGATGACATTCTTCTGATAGGAAATAACGTTCCTATGCTACAATCGGTCAAACTGTTCTTATCACAAAGGTTCTCCATGAAGGACCTGGGTGATGCCTCGTACATATTAGGCAAAAAGATCTTTAGTGATTAAATCTAAAAGGTTATTGGGATTGTCCCAAACCAGGTACATTAACACCATCCTAAAGAGGTTTAGTATGGAAGACTCCTAGCGGGGTTCCTTACCCGCTAGTCATGGAGTCACTCTCTCTAAGGACTTTTGCCCAAAAACTGATGAAGAGAGAGCTCGCATGAGCATTATACCCTACGCTTCTGCTGTAGGATCTATAATGTATGCGATGTTGTGTACACGCTGTTAGGTTTACCTAACACCTCATGAAGGGTTTGGAAGCATCACATGTACCAAAGATTATGTTTTTAGGGTGCTAAGTAAGCATGCAAAGAATCAATCCTAGAAAATTAGGGTTTCATAACTTTAATCTACATCACAAGCAACAAAGGATAGGGTTTTGAGAGTACAACCTTTGTAGCTCCCTACGCTAGACTCTTTGGCCACTTGAGGGTTGGAGGGTTCGCTTGAAGTCTTCTAGTGTCCACGACGATCCACCCAAAGCTCCTTTGTCCAAGCTTGCAACTTCACTTGATCAAGAGAAAGAAATGAAGCTAACACTCTAAACAAGTGGGCAAGACTTGTGTAGAATGATGTTGTGGTGGCTTTTCTCACTTCAAAATCCTAACTTGGTGAGTAATTTGCTCACTAGAGAAATCTAGAGAGCAAAAGAAGAAGGAGGAAGAAGATGATGGCCTTTTTTTAGAACAAGATAAAAGATAATCCCTTATGAAAAAATGGAAAATATATGTATATATATTTTCCACTTCTCATCTCAAACCATTGTTAAATGATAAAGATATTATTGTATTTGAGTTTAAAACACAAAAGAATGATTAACCCATGGTTAATAAGTAGGTGAGCATGGTTAGTTGAAGAAGAGTGTAGAAACCATGTATTAATCTTTATCTTTTCTTTTGTTTTTAAAACAAATACAAATGTAATAATAATCCATATATAAAACCATGGTGTGAGTCTTATATTGCCACCATTTTCTATGTATATACAACCATGAAGGATGATGTATGTATGTATGTGTGCATGCATATCCATATGTGCATGAATCAAGAAAGAATGCATACATGCATGCATACATCCAAAAATACAAGAAAGGATTTCTAGTAAGAAACTAATGGTTAAATGATAAATCAACACTTGATTTATCAATCCGGCCATATCGCATACGACCCGACCAAAAGCAAGCCGCCCGATCAATATACGGTATCTTATAAGCGCATTTTGACCGGGTCCATGCGCATATCGCATACGCGCACCACATCGTTTCGTCTGGACTAGGTAACTCCTTTGTGGGACTCTAAGACTCGTCAATACGCCGGCAGTGGGTGATGATCATATCAAGCACCCCCAAGCCGCAAGCGGTCAGCTAAACGTAACGGCCACCCGGGTATTGAGCGATCAGAAAAAAACAAGCGAACCTGCTACAACTACCGTCGAGCCAACCGGCAATACTACCCGTGCAGTCCGGTCTCCTCGTCTAATATGTCGCATATCAAGTCTAGGGTGGCAAACGTCAGACCCCAATAACCAATAAGTCGTGCCGATGTGAGGCTCATAACGGGTCGAGAAACTACTGGTAACACTTACCAGTAAATCTCTAATCAGCCCTGGCCAGGGACTTCCCTGTTACGGCCAATCGAGCACATCGCAACATCAACCCCTAATACCGGGAGAGACGAAACCCCTCCTATCGCTCATTGCCTCCATGTGACTCGGAACTGTACCCAAAAACCATCGTTTTGCACGCCCTCATGGATGTGGTAAGGTGGAAATCAAAGCACAATGGGAATAACATAAGACTCTATGACGATCTCGGGTCTACAGACTAACCTGCACAAGTGTCACCTGAGAACTGCCATCTGACGTGAGGTATAATACCATCTGGGAGTTCTCGGCGAGTCCGTCCAGTGTACCCAGTCTCCACTGAGCACCCGTATACCATCTCTGATGTCAAACACCAATGGATATGGGATCATCCATCACCCATCTCATGGGTCGAGAAGCGTATACGCTAGTCTACACTGGTATATCGATGCCCCGTCTCGATACACCCACGACTAGGGACCTTGAAGGATGTACTTATGGACTACCATGTCCCCACTAGTATGATCCGCATCATAGTCCAGGTAGTCAAGTACACATCCTAAGGGCTTTACCAACATGTATAAAGAGACAAGTATACATGTTAAGATAAAGAGCAACCAGATAGCATAATATCATATCGAGCAAGAAAGTCATCTCTATATATGTCCAAGCATCCAATATAATATACATCATCTGTACAATACTGGCCTCTAGGGCATACATACAACTAACAATCTCCCACTTGCACTAGGGCCAGCTGCTGTAGTATCGCATACCGAGCATCCCGAAGAGTCTCTCAAACTGTATCTGGGGAATGGCCTGTAGGGTTGCTAGACACGCGCACAAGGGTCTACGAGGCATCAACCATGCCCGATTTAAATTTTAGCCGTGCCGAACAACCCGAATACGGATCTTTAAACTAGAGATTAGGCGAAAACATGCGTGTTAAACACTTTAACACTAAGTGAGAGGGATTACAACCTTTGTAGATCCGGTCCTTCACTTCTTAAGCTCCGTGTTGAGGTCCCTTCACTGCGATCATCGTGTTGTGGACTCTCGAGAGGGTTCATGAAGAGAATGATGCAACCTTTGCTTCCGATCTTCGATACCAAGATGATCTACCTTGAAGTTTCGATAACACAAGCTAACACTCATAATATGAAGTGAACACCCTCATCTAAATGGCAAGGATAGATAAGGATGATGAAGTAGGATTTTTGCTCTCATTTATCATCTTTTTCTCACTCACTTTCGTCACAAAAGAAAGCTTTTTCATCAAAGAACTCAAGCATGAAAAAGAAGAATGAAGAAGATAATGTTTTTCTTTTTGTGATGAACAATGAATTATTGTAGTGGTTACAAATCTAACCAAGGGTTAAGCATGAGAAGAGTTAACCCTTGTAGAGAGTTAACTAAGGTTAATGGTTTGGATTGGGTTAACATAATATCTCACAAAAATATCAAGCAACCACAAAGTCAAAGCTTCATGAAGCTTCATGGAAGCTTCATGCAAAAGCTAACCCTAATCCAAACCCTAACTAAGTTTAAACCCTAAACCATAGTTAAATTTGTAACCCTAACATGTTACAATATTATATATCACATATACAATATATTTTGTAACAATAGAAAATAATACAATTAACATATATCGCATATATATCAATGTATTATCCCGTGAGAAAATGAATCTTTTAGTGAGCTAATATTTGTTAATGTAATTTAATATATCATATATATTATTATACATTAAATTATCGAATCAACACTTGATCCGACAATCCGGCTATATCGCATATAACCGACTAATACTATGACCCGGCTATATCACATATACCCGGCCGATATCTCATATCGCGAGAATCCAATACGGTATCATATACCGCATTATCCTCGGTCCCGTACATATCACATATGTGCTCCTACTCCGTTTTTCCTGAGCCAAGAAACCTCTGTGTAGGACTCTAAAGAATCGTCAATACGCCGGCAGTAGGTGATGATCATATCAAACACCCACAAGCTGCAAGCGGTCAGCTAAACGTAACAGCTACCCAGGTATTGAGCGCTCAGAAGATCAACAAGCAAGCCTGTACATTCTCCTGTGAATCCAAACAGTAACACTCCCATACAGTCCGGTCTCGTCGTCTGATATGTTGCATATCTCGCCTAGGGGTGGTAAACGTCAGACCCCAGTAGCTCGATAAGTCGTGTCGATATGAGGTCTATAACAGTTCGAGAAACTAGTGATAACACTTACCAGTAAATCTCAGCAACCCTGGCCAGGGATTTCCGGTTATAGCTAATCGAACATAGCACAACATCAACTCCCTATACCGGGAGAGACGAATCCCCTCCTATCGCTCATTGCCTTCATGTGATTCGGGACTGTACCCAAAAGCCACCTTTTTGCACGCCCTGTTGGACGTGGTATGATGGAAATCAAAGCACAGTGGGAATCACACAAGACTCTATGACGATCTCGGGTCAACAGACTACTCTGTACCAGTGTCACCGGAGAACTGCCATCTGACGTGAGGTATAATACCATCTGGGAGTTCTCGGCGAGTCCGTCCAGTGTACCCAGTCTCCACTGAGCACCCGTACACCATCCTTGATGTCAAACACCGATGGATATGGGATCATCCATCGCCCATCATATGGGTCAAGATGCGTATACGCTAGTCTACTCTGGTGTATCGATGCCCTGTCTCGATACACCCTCGACTAGCAACAGTTATAGGATGTACTCGTCGACTACCGTGGCCCCACTAGTAAGATCTCATCATAGTCCCAGTAGTCGAGTACATATCCTAAGGGCTTTATCAACATGTAACATAGAGACAATCTGAGTACATGTTAAGATAAAGTACAACCAGATAGCATACTATCATGTCGAGCAAGAAAGTCCTACCTATATATGTCCCAGCTGTTGGAGATAGTGCCCTCAGAGTCAATTATTAGGTCACGGGTACGTGATTGCAATGATTGATGGAGGACCTATCCCGGTAGGACAGTCTTACTCGAGATGATAGTATGCTATCTGGTTTACCTTTATCATCGTGTGCTGCTTTAGGTGACCTGACAAGTCGCTATTACACGTTGATAGAGCCTCTAGGATTCTTGCTTGACCACCAGCAGTATGAGGGTGATCATATACGTGGGAGCTGGCAGTCTATAAGCATATCCTTAAATGGTCCCTAGTCGTGTGAGTTTCGAGACAGGGCATCGATACTCCAGAGTAGACTAGTGTGTACATTCGAGACCCCGACGAGGGGCGGTGGCCGGTCTCACAAGCCACTGGTGTCAGTTCGTTCACCTAAGATGTATACAGGTGCTCATTGGGTTATGAGTACACCGGACAGGACTCGCCGGGAACATGCTAGTTGGTCATATACCAGACGTCAGATAGCAGTTCCCTGGTGACATGTGTACAGGTTAGTTCATCGACCTGGGGATCGTCATTTGTCTTGTGTGAGTTCCCACTGTACTTTGATTACTACCCTACCACGGCTCAAAGGAGTCGTGCAAACAGGTTTTAGTTGGGTACAGTCCCGAGCCACATGGAGGCAGTGAGCGTATCTTCAGGGGTTCGTCTCTCCCGGTATTGGGGGTGAGGTCGTGCTGTGTCTAGGAGAGCCATTACACGAAGCCCTCGGCCGAGGCAAGGAGATTTACTGGTAGGTATTCCAGTAGTATCTCAGGGTGTTCTGGGCTACACTCCGACACGACTTGTACCGCTTTTGGGGGTCTGACTTTTACCAACCCCCTAGGCCCGCCATGCGATACTCATAGACGAACGGACCGGACTGTACGGAAATTGTCACTGACAGGCTCAGTAGGGTTGTCAGGATGAGTTCGCTCACAGACATCCCTTTTAGTCAATACCTGGTAGCCCGTTACGTATTGGCTTATACCTCTGACGTGCTAGTGGTTAAATCCACAACCAAGGTGTTGACGAGTCTTTAGAGTCCCCCACATTCAGTTACTCAGCTTTCGGGCGAAAAGTTGTAGAGGCCGTATAGAGATATGGCAAAGTCCGATCAGATACGTGCGGTATTGCACGGATCAGGATCGGACAGTTTGTACTATAGGCCGTATGGTTATATGGCAGGGTTCGATCAGATACGTGCGGTATTGCACGGATCAGGATCGAACAGATATTACTAGCCGGCTTTGGTTTAAGCCGGATCCTAGTATAGTACAGTGGAGATTTTGTCTCATTGCATTTTTTATTTCGGTCGAAATACAAATGCGGGTGTGTATGCACAGTATCGGGGTTTTCCTGTAATTCATTACGGGACCAGTTTTCTGGAGTTGCCAGTTTGCTTTCCGTTTCGGCCAATTTCCTTTGTATCGTTCATTGGCCGAAGTTTGGTGGAGGAGGGCTTATTTGCATTGTTGCAAATAAGCATTTTATGGAGGGGTTCTTTGCTTATATTTGTATCATGATGGTTTCATGATGGAGCCCATCCCTCGACCTTTCTTAAACTCATGATTGCTTGACTTTCTTTATCATCATGGTTTTAGTCATGGTTGTTGGTTGAGTGTTGGAATTGTTGTTGATGATGGGAGATGATATGATTGTTGAGTGAGGACTTTTCTTTGTGATCATTTTATTCCATATGATAACCATTCCTCTCTCTCTCTCTTGGATGATTCATATGGTCACCTCCCCCCTTGACTTTTTCTCCTCTACCATTTTTCCATAGATGGCCGGCCATGCCTTGGGGGCTGTCCAATTTTTGGTGTGTGGGTTTTTGGCTCATTTCATGTTGCAAAAATCCCACAAGTTCCATCTCCAAACTCCATAGTTCATCCCTCCACCAAAAGGCAATTCCTACAACCCCAAAATGAGACTTCTTCTACTATACATTCCACAGCAAATCTTGGGCACGTCGACTAGCCAGCTTCGTGCCCGAGTTGCCTCGGCATTGAGGTGGGAGCCCGTAAAAGAAGTAGGCGATGTGGTGCACTTTCGGCGACGAGGTGGAGACCGGAGCTTCCGCAGGAGATCGGGACGACGACGAGAAGACCGGAGGACTTGGATCAGTCGGTATATCTCTCTTCCCCATCTTGTAGTTAGCTAGGACTAATTAATGGTTCGATCCGGATATTAGAGCGCGGCGGTTTGCCAGTTCAAGAAAAATTAAAGTTTATCACCGCTTCCGCATTTTGGCCTCGGGATGGAGGCCGGGGCGCCGCCGTGCACTTACAGTGGTATCAGAGCCTCGCCATTAACTTAGTCTAGCTTGGTTTAATGTGTTTTTCAATTCCGATCGAACAAAATTCCCAAAACCGCATTTTTGCTTGCATCAGTTTTCTGTTGAAAATTTTTGGTGTCGAAAATTTTTTCAGGTTACAGAAAAGTGATCTACTAGAAAAAAATAAGAATTCTGTAAAAATTCGATGCAACAACTCTACAGTAGGAGCGCGGAACCGCGGCCAAACCCCCCTTTGGGCCGCGGTTCCGCCGCACACTGTTGCGTTCCCTGCACCAAATTTCTACAGTATCTTTCTGGGGTTAAAATTGGGGTTTTGGAATAATAACATTGGGCCCAGAATTTCTTGATCCGCTACAGTAATGCTTGGGGGCCCACTTGTTAAAATTTGATCGATCGGATATTTTAAACACATTATTTCACAGTATTTACATTATATCTGCGACCGTGAATGTCACTTGATCGGTAAATCCTGTCTAACTGCTATAGCCCGGTTAGACGGATTTGCGAACGTGATTTTCACGTTGATGTTCTGTTTTTGCTGTGATGTTGCGGATCGGTCGTGGGGGATAGCCTGGATGCAATGCTAGTACAGTTGTGGTTGTATTATGTACATTTGATATTGCGGGGCGAGCGCCCGACATGTGGACTGCCGTCACTGCCTGATTGTATTATTATTTTGGGGCACGGCCAGGTTGCGGTCGGTGTACCCGTTGTATGTATATTTTACTTTCTGTACTAGGATTACCCCAAGGTGGGATGCACGGATAGCCGGGTTCCAGAGGGCAACGGGCCCGCATCTCATGGCATTGAGACGGAGGGGGCCTCACTCTAGGATTGGCGGGCTATTCGTCGCACTCGTAGGGGGTACAGGTTGACCCAGGAGGGGTGCCCAAGTTACCGGATTCCGTGAAGTGTCGGGTGGTCCATTCACGGTACTGAAAGGGGCTGCCTCGCTTCAGGTTTTGGCGGGTGACTTGCCGTGCCCGTAGGCGTCTAGGTTTTCATTGCACAGGCTATCCACACGACCAGGGGAACGTCGGGTTTCAGTAGTGGCTCTGTGAAACCCGGGGATCCCAGATATCTGTATTGTTCTGTGATGCTGTACATTTCTGTGATGTTGCATTTCTTATCACGCCTTGAGCGAAATATAATATATTAGTATATATATTAGTAGATGTTGTATATGTTTTGCATCCGCACTAGTCCAGTCCCCGCTCTGTCGTTAGTTAGCTAACCTAACGGGTAATGACGGGACCCAGTGGCGAATGCGGATGGCATATACGTACATCAGTATATTTTCGTTCTTTTTGGTGTGATCAATTGATGGGACTGCGTTGATTCTGATCAATGCAAGTTAAAAACAAACCTAATCTGATGTTGTTGGAACACTTTTCAAAAAGCTGTTACTGTAAAGACGTTCACTTTTGTTTTGCATCGTGGTATTCATTTGGAATATCCTGCTCCTCAGTCGATGAGGCAAGGGCCGAGATCCCTTCACCGGGAGTGACCCCTTGGACAAAAAGTTTGCATCAGGGCAATGACTTCACTATAGCCGATTACTTTTGCTTTGCATCGTGGTATTCATTTGGAATATCCTGCACCACATTCTACGGGGAAAGAGCCTAGATCCCTTCACCGGGAGTGACCTCTTTAGCAATGGTTTTCGTCACTATATTTTAAAAGCTATCCGTTCCTTCAACGATATCAAGTTCTTTACGTTAAAGGTTTTCGCCAGAAACCATTCGTAGCCCTCCGTCGTTTCATATGAGTGTTCAATAGTATTCAAGCTGTATATGTTGGCCAAAGTCAAGGCACAGTGATTGGTAGCTATTGGGGCATTCATATGCAGCATAGATAGATGCGTTGGTTTGGGACAGTCGTACTGCCATTTTGGCCAAAGTCAAGGGTAGGTACGGGTGGATTCAAATTAACCTGGAGAATGACGGGTAGAACTTGACATGTGACTTATGATATGTTGGCCAAAGTCAAGGTCATAAGAGCATGGGGCAGAAATCTCATCGGGAGTTTCAAAAGAACTGAAACTTTCCAGATATGCGCATACCTTCTGGAGTGTGACACCGTAAGCGGATTCCGTCACGTTATCATGCGATGATAGTTGGATCCCAATTCCCACTGATGAGTTGGTATACTCCTCGGGTGATCCCGACTAATTCTTCTTTCAGGTTTGGAGGAGAATTTGACGGTACAGTGGGAGGTTTCCAGATTAGATAAATTGGTAACCATTCTGATCTAGGTTAGAGTGCACGCTGAGTGTTTCTTTTCTCTCTCTCTATGGCAGCGACCATTGACCCGACCCTAAGACTATGACTCAGTGACCAAGTTGACCGAACCTTCTAAAACAAGTGGTTTTTGGATTGTCAGAGTTGCAAACCTCATTGCCACTCCTACTTTTACCCTTTTCTCCAGGACACCCCGTATTACTACGAACGTCCACTTCCATTGGACAAAACCATCGTATGGTTAGATACGAACTCGAAGGAATTTATTCGAGGATGGTTTCTGGTTCTGGAGAAAACGGATAGGATTATTCAGTTGTCTTTTCCTTTTACCTTCTCTCAAGTTGTGAGTACTCCTTGGTTTAGGAGATAGTACACCTATTACGCAAATTGGATAGTCTTCTTCCAAACCATAGGCAGGTGCCGACCAGTAGGGAATGAAGAAAACCAATTAGCCTAAAATGGTGTGCAGAAGGTATTAAGTTCAGACAAAGCAAGGGATTAGTAAGAGGGCAAAGTAAATTGCGACTGCTATTCACGACCAAACCAAGTATTCCTTCGCCAATCCTAAATCACCTTTGTATTTATCCAGGACACTCCGTATCACTACGAAGATCCACAGTTTATTTGGATAATCCATCGTATGGTTATATACGAACTCGAAAGGAACTTGTTCCAGTTCGGGGATGGATTCTGGTTCAGGAGAAATAGGAATAAGATTTATTCAGGTCTCTTTTATCTTCACCTTCTCTCGCATTGCGAGTGCTCCTAGGATTAGGACAGTACACCCATTATGCTTATTGGATAGTCTTCTTCCAAACCATAGGCTGGTGCCGAACGGTAGGGAAGGAAGAAAACCATTTGGCCTAAAGGGGTGTGCAGAAGGAAATGACTAAAGACAAATGAAGGGATTTGGAGAGGTGGCAAAGGATTATACGGTTACAGTCGTGAATCTGGAAGAGGCATTACTAGGAATACCAGGATACCCCATCGAAACATTTCGATATTTCAGTCTCACTGTGTACTGTTAAAGGAAAACTGATTTCCCGATTAGACACTTGCTCCAGGGTATGTATTTACCAGGTATGATTCTCACATCTGTATGGTTTTACAGATGATGAGTGGGAGTAGATTATTGGGAATTGGGTGATCATCCTCATTATATCAGGATTCGTTGTAATCGGTGATATTTGAGGAAGTCACCTGGGTTGTTTGCCGGACGGCAAATATTTGGTTTTGAATATCCGCTTTTATGCACCAATTTCAAATTGATATATATCTGTACGTCTATTTTCATAGAGTGAGATATACCTTTCTGAAATTATGTCTACGACATTTACCTATATCAGTGGATGGTTAGGTAAGGAGCATTAAACAGCGGTGTAATTCTTCTTAACCATAAGTACAGTTTTCAACCTACGACACACAGTGAATGAGTTATCAGACTCAAGGGACTTATACAGAGTATTGTATGTTGTCCAGGGTCCATCAGGACAGAAGGGATGGTCCTCGTACTATATTCGGTTTACTTATGACTTCTCTAGTTTTTAGACAGGTGTTTCGTGGAAACACAGGGTCCGAATTTTGAGAAGTTATAGGTATTTGAATAAAGTAGAGAATCAGGTATTGCAAGTATCGGGATTCTTCAAAGTGATCGAAGATGTAGATACTTGAGTATGGTATTCAGTTGATAGTAATGATAAAGAGAACTTGCTTCTCTTTCAGGTTACTCATAATTGGAAGCATTCCTAAGTTGAGTAACGCTGATCGTCCTTCTTCCATTTAGTTGACATGCACTGGAGACAGCTGCATGATTTGAATCTGGTTCAATTAAATCAGTGCCTCTGGTTCTATATTGGATATAGAACAGTTCATATCTTAACGATGTTAAGGTACGGGGAGTTGTCCCGTTTATGCTTAAAACCAGACTCTGGATAACTCAAGGCACGTTTCTGTAATGGTCGTTTGTGGGTTGACCCAAGCTATGACGAGGGTTGACTTTCTACCATCTGGATGAACAATAGCAATATTGTTCTAGACTCGCCACAGTTTTATTAAAAATGGATTTTTTCAGAAAACAGTAATGGGAGTATGGTAGAACTGGAAGTGATTCCAGAACCACAAACGATTACTGAAGATTTGGTAAGGAACCTAAAGATTCAATCTGGATTGACATTCCATTGGCCACTCCGCATATAAGGTGGGTAACTTCAGGCACCCGAGAGGTACTACGGTAGCCTCAAGGACGGTGACAGGGAAGTTCTTGTTTATCCACAATTACCATTGCTGTTGTTCCAGGCTGCGAGACCCGGCGGGAGGATGAGTATAGCGTCGTTCTAAACTAGTTTTAGAAGTGTACGTCTATATGACTCTGCCAGAGCGTTGTCGTAGTCAGTGGGAGCAGCGGAAGCATTGGTGGACAGGTAGCTTATGTCTATTTATAGACTAAAGCAGATGTAGCGGAGATAGATCATCTATTTCTGACGTGATAGTCATGGGTTTGACTTCATCAGAATAGCGGATGGATCTGTTGAGAAGGTAGTAGGGTGTGATATCCTGGTATTTGGATGACATACACAGAGTAGGAAAAGAAACTCCTATACTACAATCGGTTATACTTTGGTCGTCACACAGTGGTTTCTCCACAAAGGAAATGGATTTTACATCAAACATACTGGTTACTAGATCTATGGTTTTTAGATCTAGGTTTGGGTGGTTTCCCAATCTGGGTACTTAGACAGCATTCTGAGAGTATTTAGAATGGACGACTCCATGCACGGTAGTGTACCTGCAGATGATGGAGTCACCCTCTCTAAAGGTGTCTTATAGACTAAAGTAGAGAGGGATGTGCATGATTGGCAGATCACTTGCTCAGGCAATTGAGTCAATCATAAGATGTCAAGTACCACACCAGATGTTGTTCTTGCACTAGATGCAATAAGTTGACATTGATCCAATCCTGGAGAAACGGTCGGAAGCAATTCTAGAACATAAGTGGATGTTCTAGGGATATGATAACGACGGCCTCATTTGGGAGACAGTTATCATTCCAGGCTTCCAAGGTGACCCGGACGATAAGGAGGTTGTCAGAGTTATAGTTTTCCTTCTGACGAGGGGCAGTATTTTGGACAGGTGGTCCAAGGAAATACTGAGGGTGGCATGGCGCAGGATACTGATTAAGTTCAGTTGACGATACAGTCTAAGAAGTTTGGATTTGGAGTTCATTTATGAGCTAGGTCCCATCAGACATCCAGACACATTCTAAGACAGGTATTGCTCATTTCGGGAGATGGGTTTCTCCGTGAACTTGAGATATAGAGAGACATAGAAAGAAACAACAAAGCGGATCCACTCACTAAGGCTATTCCTCGAACGCAATAGTTTCGCAAACGAGCTTTGTGAGACTGACTAGAAGAGGAGTTGGGTGTTCGGTATCACACGGGCTGTGAGTATGCGACATCGCAATAATTAGCCTTGAGTGCAAGTGGGAGATTGTTGGAGATAGTGCCCTCATAGACAATTATTAGGTCACAGGTACGTGATTGCAATGATTGATGGAGGACCTATCCCGGTAGGACAGTCTTACTCGAGATGATAGTATGCTATCTGGTTTACCTTTATCATCGTGTATTGCTTTAGGTGACCTGACAAGTCGCTATTACACGTTGATAGAGCCCCTAGGATTCTTGCTTGACCACCAGCAGTATGAGGGCGATCATATACGTGGGAGCTGGCAGTCTATAAGCATATCCTTAAATGGTCCCTAGTCGTGTGAGTTTCGAGACAGGGCATCGATACTCCAGAGTAGACTAGTGTGTACATTCGAGACCCCGACGAGGGGCGGTGGCCAGTCTCACAAGCCACTGGTGTCAGTTCGTTCACCTAAGATGTATACAGGTGCTCATTGGATTATGAGTACACCGGACAGGACTCGCCGGGAACATGCTAGTTGGTCATATACCAGACGTCAGATAGCAGTTCCCTGGTGACATGTGTACAGGTTAGTTCATCGACCTGGGGATCGTCATTTGTCTTGTGTGAGTTCCCACTGTACTTTGATTACTACCCTACCACGGCTCAAAGGAGTCGTGCAAACAGGTTTTAGTTGGGTACAGTCCCGAGCCACATGGAGGCAGTGAGCGTATCTTCAGGGGTTCATCTCTTCCGGTATTGGGGGTGAGGTCGTGCTGTGTCTAGGAGAGCCATTACACGAAGCCCTCGGCCGAGGCAAGGAGATTTACTGGTAGGTATTCCAGTAGTATCTCAGGGTGTTTTGGGCTACACTCCGACACGACTTGTACCGCTTTTGGGGGTCTGACTTTTACCAACCCCCTAGGCCCGCCATGCGATACTCATAGACGAACGGACCGGACTGTACGGATATTGTCACTGACAGGCTCAGTAGGGTTGTCAGGCTGAGTTCGCTCACAGACATCCCTTTTAGTCAATACCTGGTAGCCCGTTACGTATTGGCTTATACCTCTGACGTGCTAGTGGTTAAATCCACAACCAAGGTGTTGACGAGTCTTCAGAGTCCCCCACATTCAGTTACTCAGCTTTCTGGCGAAAAGTTGTAGAGGCCGTATGGAGATATGGCAAGGTCCGAACAGATACGTGCGGTATTGCACGGATCAGGATCGGACAGTTTGTACTATAGGCCGTATGGTTATATGGCAGGGTTCGATCAGATACGTGCGGTATTGCACGGATCAGGATCGAACAGATATTACTAGCCGGCTTTGGTTTAAGCCGGATCCTAGTATAGTATAGTGGAGATTTTGTCTCATTGCATTTTGTATTTCGGTCGAAATACAAATGCGGGTGTGTATGCACAGTATCGGGGTTTTCCTGTAATTCATTACGGGACCAGTTTTCTGGAGTTGCCAGTTTGCTTTCCGTTTCGGCCAATTTCCTTTGTATCGTTCATTGGCCGAAGTTTGGTGGAGGAGGGCTTATTTGCATTGTTGCAAATAAGCATTTTGTGGAGGGGTTCTTTGCTTATATTTGTATCATGATGGTTTCATGATGGAGCCCATCCCTTGACCTTTCTTAAACTCATGATTGCTTGACTTTCTTTATCATCATGGTTTTAGTCATGGTTGTTGGTTGAGTGTTGGGATTGTTGTTGATGATGGGAGATGATATGATTGTTGAGTGAGGACTTTTCTTTGTGATCATTTTATTCCATATGATAACCATTCCTCTCTCTCTCTCTTGGATGATTCATATGGTCACCTCCCCCCTTGACTTTTTCTCCTCTCCCATTTTTCCATAGATGGCCGACCATGCCTTAGGGGCTGTCCAATTTTTGGTGTGTGGGTTTTGGGCTCATTTCATGTTGCAAAAATCCCACAAGTTCCATCTCCAAACTCCATAGTTCATCCCTCCACCAAAAGGCAATTCCTACAACCCCAAAATGAGACTTCTTCTACTATACATTCTACAGCAAATCTTGGGCACGTCGACTAGCCAGCTTCGTGCCCGAGTTGCCTCGGCATTGAGGTGGGAGCCCGTAAAAGAAGTAGGCGATGTGGTGCACTTTCGGTGACGAGGTGGAGACCGGAGCTTCCGCAGGAGATCAGGACGACGACGAGAAGACCGGAGGACTTGGATCAGTCGGTATATCTCTCTTCCCCATCTTGTAGTTAGCTAGGACTAATTAATGGTTCGATCCGGGTATTAGTGCGCGGCGGTTTGCCAGTTCAAGAAAAATTAAAGTTTATCACCGCTTCCGCATTTTGGCCTCGGGATGGAGGCCAGGGCGCCGACGTGCACTTACACCAGCATCTACTATACTATACATCGTATGTACAGTAATGGCCTCTAGGGCATACATATAACTAACAATCTCCCACTTGCACTAGGGCCATCTGTTATGGTATCGTATACCCAACATTTAGCTCCGGTTGAAGTATTTCATACTCAACCATCCCATAAAAGTCTCTACTGGGAAAAAGGCCTTTGTGAGTGGATCCGCGCTGTCGTCCTCTGTGTATACTCTCCTAACCTCGATCTCCCTGGAGATCAACCATCTCCATGATCAGGTGATACTGCTTAAGAATTATATCTGGATTTCTGATGGGACGGTAGTTCCTTGGCTAAAGCCACAACTCCATTGTCACACAATGGTAGGAACGAAGTTCGTCTTATGGACTTATATATATCCAGACTGCCTCTTTGGTAGTATCTCTGGTAACGATGTATCTTGCCTTTAATCGTCTAGTATGTCATGGTATCTAGCTTGGAACTCTTCCAACATACCGTCCCTCCACTGAGGGTAAAGACAATGCCTGCGACTGACATTCAGTCGTCTTTATCACCCTGGAACCTTTCCAGTGATTCTCCTCAGGATCGATTGATACCATCTCACTACAACTAGTGAGTGTCCTAACATCCAATTAGATCTATCTCATAGATCGAAAACCCAGGATTTAGGAGATATCATTTTGATCCTATATGGAGAATCCTTGTGATAAGCGGAGATTAACCAAGCGTAGCATAGGAAACTCCTTCCCTATCAAGAGTATGTCATCCAGGTACTCTACGAGGATCACCACCATACTCTCTACTACCTTTTTGTATATACAAGGTTCATCTACCATTTTGATGAAGTCAAACTCTTTGACTACCACATCAAAACAGATGTTCCAACTCCGCGATGCCTGCTTTATCATATAAAACATCTTGCTCACATTTCCGCTGCTCCCACTGTCTACGAAGCCCTCTGGCTGTGTACTTATAGACGCAATTTTCTAAAACATCATTTAGAAAAGCAGTCATGACACCCAACCGCCAGATATCGTAGTCATGGTATATAGCCGAGGCAAGTAGGATCTGGATGGACTTAAGCATAGCTTTGAAAGTCTCAACTTTTCCATGTACACCAAGTAATCTTCTCAAGATATACTCGCTCCTGATGGGGATTTAACCCTTCAGATAAAGCAACCAAAGTCCATACTTTGTTGGTGTATAAGGATTCCATCTCAGATCGATAAGCATCCAGCCATTCTTACAGAGTCCCACTCCTGATGGCCAGCTCGAAACTAGTTGGGTCATCATCTCATGATGCAATCCTCGCTCCCACTGTCATAGAGAAACCGAAGTATCTCTCAGGTGGATGAGGAACCCTACTAGATCGGCGGAGAGGCTGAGGTTCGTTGGAAACTATTGAATTCTTTGGTTCTACCAAATCATCAGCTGCAGTTTGTATAGCTGGAACCTTTCCAGTTCTACATAACAGACCTTGCCTCGAGCTTGTCCGGATTTTGCTTTTAGACATAGTCCGGACAACCCCAAATCTTAACAAACTTAAGATATGGGCTCTTCCCTTTCCATATCACATATGAAGTGGTAGGCAACTGATTTGATTTGAACCCTATTCAATAGGTATGCAGCTTCTCAAGCGCATTACTCCCAAAAGGAAATAGGAAACTCAGTAGTACTCAACATAGAGCACACCATATCACATAGGGTTCTATTGCTCCACCCCGATACACCGACGTGCTGTGGTGTATACGGAGGAGTAATGCTGAGAGAGAATCTCATTCTCCTTTAGAATAGTCCAGGAATTCCGTGCTTAAGTATTCTCCTCCTTGATCACATCATAGGACATAATACTTTTACCCGTATTTTGGTTCTCTACTTCTAATTTATATTCTGTGAATATCTCAAAAGGTTCGGACCTGTGTTTTAACAGAAACATATGTCTGAATCTTGAGAGATTATCAGAGAATGTAATGAAGTAAAAAGAACCGATCTTGGCATGTGTAGACAGGGGACCTTACATACATCAACATGTATCAATCCCAAGAGTTCACTAACTCTTTCTCTGTTTCCAATAAACAGAGTTGTGGTCATCTTATCTTTGTGACATGACCGGCAAGTTTCATAAGATGTAAATTCAAACTAATTTAAATATGCATCTATATGTAACTTAGCTAGTCGGGTCGCATTGATATGACCTAGTCTACAATACCTCAAGAAGGATTCGTTCATTTCTGAACTCTTCCACTCGTGTGTGTTCCGTATACTAAGAACTGTAGTTTGATTTAGAACGTTAATGCTTTTAGATAACGTGCCTGAACCGATCAACTCTTGATATAGGAAATGTTCAAAACATTATCCAACAATACAAAATTATATCCTTTCTTTACCAATAAAGAGACTGATATGATTTTTTATATCAGGTTCGGTATCTAATAACATTTGTTCAGAATCAATGTATTCTGGTAATACAGGGTGACAGTGACCAACAGACTTGGCTGCAACACTTGCACCGATTTCTATCTCATGAAACTTATCACCTGTTCTCAGTTCTCTACCTATCTGTAGCCCATGTAACAGATTACATATACGGGATCCTGATCCGGTATCACATACGCAGGACGTAAAGGATACTGAGAAACAGTTCTCTGTAATGAACACACACGAAAAAGATGCATCAGCATGCACTTTCTTCGTTTGGGCGGCACGGGAAATCTGGTATTCCCTAATTTCCTGCTCTGTCTTATAACAATTATAAGTTGGAGCGGGACCAACGTTCCCCAGCTCAGTATAACAAGTGGGTTCGGTCAATATTCCGTATTATTATCTTGATTAAGGCGTGATATGGTCGCTACCTGGAGAGAGAGAGAAGAAAACACTCAGCGTGCGCTCTTGCAAGAATAGATTGGTTATTATTTTATCTAATCAGGATGGCTCCCACTGTTTTTATCAAATCTTCCTTCAAACCCTAAAAGGAAAGACTAGCCGGGATTAAATACACACTACAAGTTCGCCAATCTTTCAGCCAGGCCAGTGTCGGTACTTTGAGGGAGGTGCCCCGTGCTTTCGCACGGACCTAATTAATGTAAACCTCGTTTTCCCAGAGGCGTAACCTCGTTAACACCTTTCTAACCACCTATTTGATCGGCTAATTGTAATGTGTAAAACTCTCCCAGGAGTAACTCTTACTCGCAGCGGGTATCGGGATCCAACTATCTCATAGAAGGTATGCAATCTCATTGCAAATTTCAACACTTGAAATTCCCGATAATCTTTTGCCCCAAGCAATCTATGACCTTGACTGAGTCAACAAACCATAGACCGCAAGTAAAGTTCAACCCGTCATTTCCCGATTGAATTAAACCCACCCGCATGACCCTTGACTGAGTCAACAAGGCCGCACGACTACCCTAATCCAATCGCATCATATGCTTTGCAGATAAGCAGTAATCAGCTACCGCACACTACGCCTTGACTGAGTCAACAAACGCAGCACGAATACTAATTATTACTTATCTGAAATGACGGAGGGCTACGGCAGGTTTTTAAGAAAACCCTTTGCGTAATGAACTTTATATCGTTGTAGAATCGAGTGATTTTAAATGGAGTGTTTTTTAGGCTTTTCTAGTTTTGCTAAAGGGGTCACTCCCGGTGAAGGGATCGTCGGCCCTTTCCTCATCGAATAAGGTGCAGAATATTTCACAAATACCACTATGCAAAGCAAGAACTATAGAAGCAATCAAAAGACAAACCGAGTTTGTAGCATCTGCCAGTTATTGCTAAAGGAGTCACTCCCGGTGAAGGGAGCTCGGTCCTTTCCTTATCGAATAAGGTGCAGGATATATCATATATACCGCTGTGCAAAGCAAGAACTGTAGCTACCTGTTTTATTTTAGAAATTCGATTCCACAACATCTTAGGTTTCTTTTCTTTCATTAATCACATTAATGAAGTCCCATCATTTAAAATACCTAAACATCACAGATAAATACGACGTACACTTATGACATCCGCATTCGCCTCGATGTCCCCTCATGCACCGTTAGGTTAGGTGACTAACGGCGGAGCGGGGCAGGGCTAGCGCGGGTGTAAAACATAAGTAACGCCTATATAATATATCATATATATTATATACAGTATTTATCACAGAACATCAAATGATCACATCACAGATATCGCAGCAGAAGAACATATATGAAATATTGGATATACTAGGACGTCCGTGTTTTCAATACGAGCCTGTATAAAACACGGATTCCACGGTCGCGATGAATAGCCAAACCCACATCCCTAGACCCCTACGAGAGCGGCAAGTAACACTGCCAATTCTAGGGTTAGGAGACCCGGTCTTGACTCCTCGAGATGGTCTCCCACTGGACCCTAGAACCCGGTTACTTGTGCTCCCTGCCTTGGGTCTACCTAATGCGGAAAAGTAAATAATATACAACGGTGACATCTTCCGCTACCTGGAAGTGCCCCAATAAAAGAATATTACATACAAATGAATTTTACATGAATGAAAAAGAAAAAACTCTCATCTCACATAAAACCCCCGGCTATTCAGAACGCGACGATCCAATATAACATATCACAGCAACACATAATATCACATATCATCAACGTAAGCAAGTATGCGTATCCCGATTGTCGTTGATGGATAGCAACGAAGCCGGCGATACACCACATACTACGCTTACGGTCACAGAAAAGAAAGTGTAAAACTACAACAGTTGGAATCCGCAACCTCCTTAGACATCGCATGCCTAACCAAATGAATTTCTTAGACATCACATGCCTAACAATTATAAACCCCGCATTTTAGTCTCTTTATCGAAAACTCTTTTCAATGTCAAGCCGGGAATTCAACAAGATTCCCGACGTCCTGATCGAATGCTCGTCGCAAACTTTAGTAGACGGCCGCACCCCCAGATGCCGTCGACGAAGTGCACTAAGGCGGAACACCGCTGCCGCGAGCACCCGAACGGATGCTTTCGGCGACGGGGTTCTCTTACAGTCACTTGGTCGGGGCTAAGAGGTGTAGCTGTCTATTAAGTTTACCCGGCGAGTATCCGCGTACACTACGTGATTGCGACAGACTTTTGATCACATCAAAATTCCGTGGAAACCGATCAAGTGAGACTAAAGTGCTGTGTTTATAACATTCATATTAGTTATCTCATAACTACCTGTGGATTCCAAATATTGTATCACATTCCAGATAAATAGACAAAGTTAAACTTTCCGATCGAATCATTAAACACCCAAGATTTCCCCAATATATCTCAAATCTTGAAATCTGTTTAAAAACATCCATCACATGCCACAGTACCAATGGTCCAGCCGTAGAAGGGTCAAGCCAACGCCTCACATGTGGCACGCCGTACTGCCCCAAACCCTAAGGTTCAAAAGGCAGTTCAAGACGGTCACATAATCGAGTTAAGGTTTGTTGTCTTCTAGAGGGTCCACCGCGTTACTTGCACGACTTAGAACGTTCTTAAACACGAGGAAAAATCGAACTTTTGAAAAAATTTCCGACAGGGGAAAAAGTGAGTTATTGATATCCGTTCGAACTTTTTAACAGTTTCTAAAAGTTATCCGGACAAAACACAAAGACGCAGTTAAAGTTCCCGATCGAATTATCGAATCCCCAATACAACCCAGAAAATTCAACAGTTGAATAAATATTAAAAATTCCCATAAAATACAGCACTAAAAGATAAGAATTACTGTGCAAATTTGAAATAGTGAAGTGACTAACTTGCCGCGGAACCGCCGCACAAGCCATGCTTGTGCCGCGGTTCCGCCGCGCTTTAGTGGAATCAGGCGCACATGCTTCACAGTAACTCTTGTATTTGCCTGCTGATTTTTTTGGGCATTTTTAATTTGGAAAAAACCACAGTTTTGAAAAATTTCCAGAAACTAGGGTATATCGGGTTTTCCGGGTTCGATCGGACTTTAAACTTCGCCTAGACTTCGCCTAAAGCTCTAGCTTAGCTCTGATACCACTGTAGGGTTGCTAGGCATGCGCACAAGGGTCTATGAGGCATCAACCATGCCCGATTTAAATTTTAGCCGTGCCGAACAACCCGAATACGGATCTTTAAACTAGAGATTAGGCGAAAACATGCGTGTTAAACACTTTAACACTAAGTGAGAGGGATTAAAACCTTTGTAGATCCGGTCCTTCACTTCTTAAGCTTCGTGTTGAGGTCCCTTCACTGCGATCATCGTGTTGTGGACTCTCGAGAGGGTTCACGAAGAGAATGATGCAACCTTTGCTTCCGATCTTCGATACCAAGTTGATCTACCTTGAAGTTTCGATAACACAAGGTAACACTCATAATATGAAGTGAACACCCTCATCTAAATGGCAAGGATAGATGAGGATGATGAAGTAGGATTTTTGCTCTCATTTATCATCTTTTTCTCACTCACTTTCGTCACAAAAGAAAGCTTTTTCATCAAAGAACTCAAGCATGAAGAAGAAGAATGAAGAAGATAATGTTTTTCCTTTTGTGATGAACAATGAATTATTGTAGTGGTTACAAATCTAACCAAGGGTTAAGCATGAGAAGAGTTAACCCTTGTAGAGAGTTA
This sequence comes from Agapanthus africanus, assembly GCA_030015575.1. Classification (NCBI taxonomy): domain Eukaryota; kingdom Viridiplantae; phylum Streptophyta; class Magnoliopsida; order Asparagales; family Amaryllidaceae; genus Agapanthus; species Agapanthus africanus. Next base: position 348,010,004 of record JASDDO010000031.1, on the reverse strand, counting down.
ATTAAGGTTAATGGTTTGGATTGGGTTAACATAATATCTCACAAAAATATCAAGCAACCACAAAGTCAAAGCTTCATGGAAGCTTCATGCAAAAGCTAACCCTAATCCAAACCCTAACCAAGTTTAAACCCTAAACCATAGTTAAATTTGTAATCCTAACATGTTACAATATTATATATCACATATACAATATATTTTGTAACAATAGAAAATAATACAATTAACATATATCGCATATATATCAATGTATTATCCCGTGAGAAAATGAATCTTTTAGTGAGCTAATATTAGTCAATGTAATTTAATATATCATATATATTATTATACATTAAATTATCGAATCAACACTTGATCCGACAATCCGGCTATATCGCATATAACCGACTAATACTATGACCCGGCTATATCACATATACCCGGCCGATATCTCATATCGCGAGAATCCAATACGGTATCATATACCGCATTATCCTCGGTCCCGCACATATCACATATATGCTCCTACTCCATTTTGCCTGAGCCAAGAAACCTCTGTGTAGGACTCTAAAGAATCGTCAATACGCCGGCAGTAGGTGATGATCATATCAAACACCCACAAGCTGCAAGCGGTCAGCTAAACGTAACAGCAACCCAGGTATTGAGTGCTCAGAAGATCAACAAGCAAGCCTGTTCATTCTCCTATGAATCCAAATAGTAACACTCCCGTACAGTCCGGTCTCGTCGTCTGATATGTTGCATATCTCGCCTAGGGGTGGTAAACGTCAGACCCCAGTAGCTCGATAAGTCGTGTCGATATGAGGTCAATAACAGTTCGAGAAACTACTGATAACACTTACCAGTAAATCTCAGCAACCCTGGCCAGGGATTTCCGGTTATAGCCAATCGAACACAGCACAACATCAACTCCCTATACCGGGAGAGACGAATCCCCTCCTATCGCTCATTGCCTCCATATGATTCGGGACTGTACCCAAAAGCCACCTTTTTGCACGCCCTCTTGGACGTGGTATGATGGAAATCAAAGCACAGTGGGAATCACACAAGAATCTATGACGATCTCGGGTCAACAGACTACTCTGTACCAGTGTCACCGGAGAAGTGCCATCTGACGTGAGGTATAATACCATCTGGGAGTTCTCGGCGAGTCCGTCCAGTGTACCCAGTCTCCACTGAGCACCCGTACACCATCCTTGATGTCAAACACCGATGGATATGGGATCATCCATCGCCCATCATATATGTCAAGATGCGTATACGCTAGTCTACTCTGGTGTATCGATGCCCTATCTCGATACACCCTCGACTAGGAACAGTTATAGGATGTACTCGTCGACTACCATGGCCCCACTAGTATGATCTCATCATAGTCCCAGTAGTCGAGTACATATCCTAAGGGCTTTATCAACATGTAACATAGAGACAATCTGAGTACATGTTAAGATAAAGTACAACCAGATAGCATACTATCATGTCGAGCAAGAAAGTCCTCCCTATATATGTCCCAGCATCCACTATACTATACATCGTATGTACAGTAATGGCCTCTAGGGCATACATATAACTAACATGGCCTTCGTGAGTGGATCCGCTGTGTTATTCTTCGTGTCAACCCTCCTGGCCTCAATCTCCCGGCGATCAACTATCTCCCGGATCAGGTGATACCGCCTCAGAATATGCCTGGATCGCTGATGGGACCTGGGTTCCTTGGCCAAAACCACCGCTCCATTGTTATCACAATACAAAGGTATTGGATGCTCAATGGATGGAACCACTCCAAGTTCAGTAATGAACTTCTTGATCCAGACAGCCTCTTTGGCAGCATCGTTGGCAGCGATGTATTCAGCCTCCATCGTCGAGTCTGCCACGGTTTCCTGCTTGGAACTCTTCCAGCTAACCGCCCCTCCGTAAAGGGTAAAGACAAATCCCGACTGCTACTTAGAGTCGTCCTTATCACTCTAGAAGCTCGAATCGGTAAAGGACTCCCCTTGGAGTTCTCCGTTACCATACACCAAGATCATCTCTTTCGTCCTTCGTAAATACTTGAGAATGCTCTTCACAGCTGTCCAGTGACTCTCTCCAGGATCAGCTTGATACCTGCTCACTACACTTAGTGAGTATGCTACATCGGGTCTGGTACATAGCATCGCGTACATGATATAGCCTACAGCCGAAGCAAAGGGTATCCCTTGCATGCGAGCTCTCTCCAAATCAGTCTTGGGAGACATCTCTTTGGAGAGAGTGACTCCAGAGATCGTAGGTAAGTTCCCACGCTTGGATTCTTCCATACTAAACCTCTTTAGTATGGTGTCAATGTACCTTGACCTGGACAATCCCAATATCCTTTGAAATCTATCTCTATAGATCCTGATTCCCAATATGCAGGAGGCATCACCTAGATCTTTCATTGAGAATCTTTGTGATAAGAAGAGCTTGACCGATTGCAGCATAGGAATGTCATTTCCTATCAAGAGTATGTCTTCCACGTACAATACGAGCAAGATAACCTTACTCTCTGCCACCTTCTTGTAGATACAAGGTTCATCTACGTTTTTGACGAAATCAAACTCTTTGATAACGACGTCAAAGCAGATGTTCCAGCTCCGCGATCCTTGCTTTAATCCATAAATGGATTTAAGCAGCTTGCACACCTTCCCGCTGCTCCCACTATCTACGAAGCCCTCTGGCTGAGTCATGTACACGCACTCTTCTAAATCACCATTTAGAAAGGCGGTCTTAACATCCATTTGCCAGATTTCGTAGTCATGATATGCAGCGATGGAAAGCATGATCCGGATGGATTTAAGCATAGCCACTGGAGAAAAGGTCTCGTCATAGTCCACACCTGGTCTTTGACGAAAACCCTTTGCAACAAGTCTAGCTTTGAAAGTCTCCACTTTCCCATCTACACCAAGTTTTTTCTTGAAGATCCACTTGCTCCCAATGGGTTTTACCCCTTTTGGAGCATCTTCTAAAGTCCATACTTTGTTGGTGTACATGGATTCCATCTCGGACTTCATTGCATCCAGCCATTTCACTGAGTCCCCACTCGTGATGGCCTGCTCGAAGCTAGTTAGGTCATCATCCTCCATGATGCAATCCTCGCTCCCACCATTCATGAGGAAACCGTGGTATCTCTCAGGTGGGTGAGGAACCCTACTAGATCTGCGGAGTGGCTGGGGTTCATCGGGAACTACCGAATCCTCTGGTTCCACCAAATCTTCTGTTGTGGTTCGTACAGCTGGAACCTCTTCCAGTTCTACCTCAGAGCCACTAATCTCTTTTGCAAGAAATTCCTTTTCTAAAAAGGTAGCGTGTTGAGGAACAAACACCCTTTGTTCCTCACTGTGGTAGAAGATATACCCTCGCGAATGCTTAGGATATCCAATAAACTTACACAAAACAGACCTTGCCTCGAGTTTGTCCGGTTTTTGTCTTTTGACATAGGCCGGGCAACCCCATATCTTAATAAAATTAAGATATGGTCTCTTCCCATCCCATATCTCATATGGGGTGGTAAGCACAGATTTGGTAGGAACCCTATTCAGTAGGTATGCTGCTGTCTCCAGTGCATATCCCCAGAAGGAAATAGGTAACTCAGCTACACTCATCATAGAGCGCACCATATCTAATAGGGTGCGGTTCCTCCATTCCGATACACCGTTGTGCTGTGGTGTATATGGAGGAGTTAGCTGAGAGAGAATCCAATTCTCTTTTAGGAAGTCCAGGAATTCATTGCTCAGGTATTCACCTCCTCGATCAAATCGAAGGATTTTAATACTTTTTCCGGTTTGGTTCTCGACTTCTTGTTTATATTCTCTAAATTTCTCAAAAGCTTCTGATTTGTGTTTCATCAGGAACACATATCCGAATCTAGAGAGATCGTCAGTGAATGTAATGAAGTACGAAGAACCATCCCTGGCATGTGTAGATATGGGACCGCATACATCACTATGTATCAGTCCTAAGAGTTCAGTAACTCTTTCTCCGTGTCCCGTAAACGGAGTTTTGGTCATCTTGCCTTTGAGACATGACTGGAAAGTGTCATAAGATGAAAATTCGAACGGTTTCAAATATCCATCCTTATGCAACTTAGCTAGTCGTGTCGCATTGATGTGACCCAGTCTACAATGCCACAAGAAGGATTCATTCAGTTCTGAACTCTTCCTCTTGTGTGTGTTTGTTATACTCAGAACTGTTGATTGATTTAGATCATAAATGCCATTTCACAACGTGCCTGATCCAACCAACTTTTGGTTACGGAAAATGTTCATAACATTATCCTGTAATACAAAATTATATCCCTCTTTACTCAACAAAGAAACCGATATAATGTTGCATATCAGGTTCGGCATGTAATAGCATTCGTTCAGAATCAATGTATTACCAGTTGGTAATATAAGGTGATATTCCCCGACGGTTTTTAGCTGCAACAATTGCACCATTTCCAACCCTTATGTCTTTATCATCTTCTCCAAGTTCTCTACCTTTCCTAAGCCCATGTAACTGATTACATATATGGGATCCTGACCCGGTATCTAATACCTAGGACGTAGGGCAAATGGAGAAACAGTTCTCTGTAACGAACACACCAGAAGAAAATGCATCATCTTGTACTTTCTTCATTCGGGTGGCATGGGAATCCTGGTATTCCCCTATATCATGTTCAGTCCTATAACTCTTATAAGAAAGAACGGAACCAACGTTCCCCAGCACAGTATAACATGCGGGTTCAGTCAATACATCCATATTCTTATCTTGATTAAGGCATGACATGGTCGCTACCTGGAGAGAGAGAGAGAAAAACACTTTAGCGTATGCTCTTGCAAGATCAAATTGGTTATTATCTTATCTAATCAGGATGGCTCCCACTGTTTTTATCAAACCTTCCTTCAAACCCTAAAAGGAAAGACTAGCCGGGATTAATTACACCCTACAACTTCGCCGATCTTTCAGCCAGGCCAGTGTCGGTACTTTGAGGGAGGTTCCCCGTGCTTTCGCACGGACCGAATTAAAGTAAACCTCATTTACCCAGAGGCGTAACCCCGTTGACACCTTTCTAGACACCTACTTGATCGGCTAATTGTCCTGTGTAAAACTCTCCCGGGAGTAACAATTACTCGCAGTGGGTATCGGGATCCAACTATCTCATATAAGGTATACAATCTCATTGCAAATTTCAACACTTGAAACTCCCGATAATATTTTGCCCCAAGCATCCCATGACCTTGACGGAGGTCAACAAACCACAGGGTGCAAGTCAAGTTCAACTCGTAATTTCTTGATTGAATCAAACCCACCCGCACGACCCTTGACGGAGGTCAACAAGGTCGTACGACTACCCTAATCCAATCTGCATCATATGCATAAGCAGATAAATACTTGTTAGCTACCGCACACTACGCCTTGACGGAGGTCAACAAACGTAGCACGAATACTAAGCAGGACTTATCTGAAATGATGGAGGGCTACGACAGGTTTTTCTGAAAACCTATTGCATAATGAACTTGATATCGTTGTAGAATTATGTGAATTTTGAAATGGAGTGATTTTGAGGCTTTTATTAGTTTTGCTAAAGAGGTCACTCCCGGTGAAGGGATCTCGGCTCTTTCCTCATCGAATAAGGTGCGGGATATATCATATATATCGCTATGCAAAGCAAAACTCCAAAAGCAATCAAAAGTCAAACCGAGTGTTGTAGCATCTGCCAGTTTTGCTAAAGAGGTCACTCCCGGTGAAGGGATCTCGGCTCTTTCCCCATCGAATAAGGTGCAGGGTATATCATATATACCGCTATGCTAAGCAAAACTGTAGCTACCCTTTTTTGAAAAAAATTGATTCTACAACATCTTTTAGGTTTCTTTTCTTTCATTAATCACATTAATGAAGTCCCATCATTTATGTCACCTAAACATCACAGATAAATACGATGTAAACTTATGCCATCCGCATTCGCCTCGATGTCCCCTCGTGCACCGTCAGGTTAGGTAACTAACGACAGAGCAGGGCAGGGCTAGTGCGGGTGTAAAACATAAGTAACGCCTATATAATATATCATATATACTATATACTGTATCCATCACAACATATCAAATGATCACATCACAGATATCGCAGCAGAAACATAGATATAATGTGGGATATATTAGGACGTCCGTATTTAGTATTTAGCAAACAATAGAAAATACGGATTCCACAGTCGCGATGAATAGCCAAGCCCACACCCTGTGTTAGGTCCACGTTACCTCTCCCGGTACTTTCGGGGTTGCGGAAACGGTAAAACAAAATTTTTTCTATACTTGGTAACATGGACCGTAAAAGCCGGATCTTTGCTAAACTAGAAACTAGCAAACAAAAGGAGGAGTTAACTACTATGCCGTAGAAGTTATACCTCAAGATACCGGTCCTTCGGGTCTTCACTCCGCTACGCCGTTTGTCCATCCATGCTCCGAGGGTTGATCCGGACTTTGGTCACCTCCGCGGCCTTCTTGAGTCGAAGACGATCCACCCGAGAGTTGTACACCGAGCTCCACCTCGAGCCGAGGCTACTAGGGCAACGAGATTGCTAGTCAATAAGCCCTAGGATGTGTAGAGGAGATATATGGAAGTGTTAGTCTTTGTGGGATCTTTTTCTCTCAACACATGAGATCAAAAGATGAATCAAGAGGAGGAAGAAGGAGGAGCTAGCAACCATGGAGCATTTCTGTTCTTCTCATTTCAAGATAGAGAATGAGAAAAGAGAAATGAAAAACTTAACCAAAGAAAAATGAACCATGGTTGCATAATGATACTAAACACCATCATTACAAATCCTATCATGATAAAGTTGATGCTACATTGATTTGACCATTTTCATAATCCAATGACCATTTTCATAATCCAAAATGAAAAAAGAAAACCAAAGAAGAGTGTAGACCTCTCATGAAGGTCAATGGTCAACTTTGGCCAACTGGTCAACAAAGTCAAAAGTGGTCAAGGTGGTCAAATGGTCAAAGCAATTAGCCATCACATAATTATCACAAAAAGGATTAGTAAATAATGTCTCCGGCTCATAATGGTTTTGACCGAACGAATTGCCAAAACCCTAATGAGCCCACCTCAAAATGGTTTTGACCGAATCAACTGTCAAAACCCTAATGAGCCTGCCACATAACAGTTTTGGCCGAACCAACTGCCAAAACCCCAATGAGGCACCTCCTCCTTCATCGCTCCTCAAAACTGTGCATATACACCCGCACCCGCATTCCGTAGAATGCGAATGCACAGAAGACAAAACAAATCCATCTGTGCAATACTAGGACCCGGCTTAAACCAAAGCCCACTAGTATTGCCTGCCCGAACAGCATACGCACACAAGTGCACGTAAGTGATCGCAGCCCTGCCGTAAAACCATACGGCCTCTACACGTTTTGCTCAGTGTAGGGAAACTCTTTGTGTGGGACTCTAAAGACTCGACACTACGCTGGCAGTGGGTTTAACCACAGACCGCAAGCGGCACTAGCTGTACATAACGGTCCCCAGGTAGATGTCGACAAGAAGGCCGATGAGGTAAACCCATCCGAACTCCTACTGAGCCTGTATGTGACAATCTCCGTACAGTCCGGTCTGTTCGTCTGATACATCGCATGGCGGGCCTAGGGGGGCGGTAAACGTCAGTCCCCTAATAGCGGTACAAGTCGTGTCGGAGTGAAGCCCAGAACACCCTGAGATAACACTGGAAACCTACCAGTATATCTCGCTTGCCCTGGCCAGGGACTACTCGTGTAATGGCTCTCCTAGACACAGCGCGATGTCAACCCCCAATACCGGGAGAGACGAATCCTGTCTAACCGTCACTGCCTCCAAGTGCTTCGGGACTGCACCCAACTACTACCTATTTGCACGACTCAGTAGAGCCGTGGTAGGGTAGTAATCAAAGAACAGTGGGAACACACTCGAGGCGAAGTGACAGTGTCAAGTCAGCGGACTAAGCTGTACTCATGTCACCTGGGAACTGTTAACTGAAGATACGTATAATACCAACCAACAGTCCCTGACGAGTCCTGTCCAGTGTACTCGTAACCTAACGAGCACCCGCATACTATCTCAAGTACGACGTACTGACGGCTGTGGGACAGACCGCCTCCCGCACTGGGATAAGAAGCGCATACGCTAGTCTACTCCGGAGTATCGATGCCCTTTCTCGATAATCCCACGACTAGGGACGTGCATAAGGATGTGCTTATGGATTACCCAGCCCCCACGAGTGTGATCGCCATCACAACGCCGGTAATCAAGCAAAGATCCTAAGGGCTCCACTAATGCGTATAGGTGATATATAAAAAGAAACACATGTACACATTAAAGCAGAGACAAACCAAGTAGCATACTACTATTTCGAGCAAGATTGTCTATACAACTGTGAATATCCCAAGCTTCCATCAAGTAATATACATACTAGTATGATATAGTAATGGCCTCTAGGGCATATACACTAACAATCTCCCACTTGCACTAAGGTCATGTACTGGCGTATCGAAGACCTATCATCTCGATCAGCAGCTCGAATTGAGTCTGGGGTAAGGCCTTCGTGAATGGATCCTCCGTGTTGTCTTTTGTGTCCACTCTCCGTACCTCGATCTCCTGGCGATCAATGATCTCCCTGATCAGGTGATACCGCCTTAAGATGTGTCTGGATTTATGATGGGACCTTGGTTCCTTCGCTAAAGCTATAGCCCCATTGTTATCGCAATACAATGGTATTGGGTCAACAATGGACGGAACCACCTGAAGTTCACTAATGAACTTCTTCATCCAGAACGCCTCTTTTGCGGCATCGCTTGCAGCAATGTATTCAGCCTCCATCGTCGAGTCTGCGACGGTATCCTGTTTGGAACTCCTCCAACATACCGCTCCTCCGTTGAGGGTAAACACAAAACCCGAGACAGACTTGCTATCATCTTTGTCACTCTGGAAGCTTGAATCGGTAAAAGACTCGACCCTGAGGTCTGCATTACCGTAAACCAGGAACATCTCCTTAGTCCTTCTCAGGTACTTGAGAATGTTCTTCACTGCTGTCCAGTGATCCTCACCTGGGTCTGACTGATACCGGCTCACCACGCTCAGCGCGTAAGCTACATCTGGTCTTGTACATAGCATCGCATACATTATAGATCCTACCGCCGAAGCGTAGGGTATAGTGCTCATGCGAACCCTCTCCTCGTCAGTCTTAGAAGACATCTTCTTGGAGAGGGTAATTCCGTGCAATGCGGGTATGTTACCGCGCTTGGAATCCTCCATACTAAATCTCTTTAGTACGGTCTCTATGTACCTGGACTGCGAAAGTCCCAATAGTCTCTTGGATCTATCTCTGTAGATCTTGATCCCCAGAATGTACGAGGCATCACCCAGGTCCTTCATGGAGAACCGTTGTGACAAAAATAGCTTGACCGATTGTAGCATAGGAATGTCATTTCCTATCAAAAGAATGTCGTCCACGTACAAGACTAGGAACACGACAGTTCGTCCTACAATCTTCTTATAGACACAAGGTTCATCTTCGTTCTTGATGAAATCAAATTCCATGATTGCCTCATCAAAACAGATGTTCCAGCTCCGCGATGCCTGCTTTAATCCATAAATGGATTTAAGCAACTTGCACACCTTCCCGCTGCTCCCACTGTCTACGAAACCTTCTGGCTGATCCATGTAAACGCACTCTTCCAAACAGCCGTTTAGAAAAGCTGTTTTAACGTCCATCTGCCAGATTTCATAGTCATGGAAGGCAGCAATGGCAAGTAGGATCCGAATGGATTTTAGCATAGCCACTGGAGAAAAGGTTTCGTCATAGTCCAAACCAGGTCTTTGACGAAAACCTTTTGCAACGAGTCTAGCCTTATAGGTCTCCACCTGCCCATCTACACCAAGTTTCCTTTTGTAGATCCATTTGCATCCAACGGGTTTTACCCCGGGTGGAACAATATCCAAGGTCCACACTTTATTGGTGTACATGGACTCCATTTCGGATTGCATTGCTTCCTGCCACTTATCAGAGTCGCTACTGATAATGGCCTGCCTGAAACTGGTAGGGTCATCTTCTTCCAAGATGCAATCCTCTCGATCCCCGTCAATGAGAAAACCGTAGTATCTCTCGGGCGGATGAGAAATCCTACCAGATCTGCAGAGTGGCTGAGGTTTGTTGGGTGTAACTGAATCTAGCGGTTCCTCCAAATGTTTAGTTAAAGTTCGTGTTTCTGGAATTTCATCCAGTTCTACCGTGCAGCCACTAATATTTTTAACAAGAAATTCTTTTTCCAAAAATGTGGCATTCCTGGAAACAATTATCTTCTGTTCCTCTGCATGGTAGAATAGATACCCACTTGAATCTTTTGGGTATCCCACAAACTTACATAAAACTGCCAGTGCCTCAAGTTTGTCTGGGTTCTGCTTTTTGACATAAGCTGGGCAACCCCAAATCTTAATACGTTTAAGATACAAACTCTTACCACTCCATATTTCATACGGAGTCTTAGGCACGGATTTGGATGGAACTTGATTCAATAGATGCGCTGCAGTTTGAAGTGCATATCCCCAGAATGAAAGAGGCAGCTCGGCACTACTCATCATGGAGCGAACCATATCCAATAGGGTACAATTCCTCCGCTCCGATACACCGTTGTGCTGTGGTGTATAAGGAGGAGTAAGCTGAGAGAGAATACCATTCTCTTTTAAGTAATCTAGGAATTCCGTGCTTAAGTACTCCCCTCCTCTATCAGACCGGAGGATCTTGATACTTTTGTCAGTCTGGTTCTCTACTTCATTTCTGAATTCCTTGAATTTCTCAAAAGCTTCAGATTTGTGTTTCATCAGATACACATATCCGAACCTAGAGAGATCGTCAGTGAATGTGATGAAGTACGAGAACCCACCCCTTGCATGTATAGACATCGGACCACATACATCACTGTGTATGAGTCCCAAGAGCTCTGCTGCCCTTTCTCCATGTCCGGTGAACGGAGATTTGGTCATCTTTCCTTTGAGACAAGACTGACAAGTTTCATAAGATGAAAACTCGAACGTATCAAAGAGTCTATCTTTATGCAACTTACTCAGTCTTTTCTCTCCGATATGACCAAGTCTACAATGCCACAAGTAGGATTCATTCGTATCTGAATTCTTCCTCTTGCGTGTGTTTTGTATATTGAGAACTGTATTCTGATTTAGAACGTAGATACCATTATACAGTGTACCTTCTGCAACCATTACCTTATGAAGGTAGATTTTCATGATATTTCTATCAAGAACAAAATTATATCCATCTTTATCGAGTAAAGAAACTGATATTATGTTGCAAACCATGGAAGGTACATAGTAGCAATCGTTCAAAATCATAGTCTTTCCATTTGGCAATACTAGGTGATATTCACCGACGGCTGCAACATTTACTTGTGCTCCGTTCGCTACTCTGAGCGACATATCACCAGGTGCAACTTTCCTACTTTTTCTCAGTCCCTGCAATGAATTGCACATATGAGATCCTGATCCGGTATCAAGTACCCAGGAGGTAGGGCTGACCGTAAAGCAGTTCTCAATTACAAGAACACCTGAAGTAGATGCAAAACCATGCTTCTTCTTCAACTGGGTATCCTTGGAATCCATACAATCCTCTTTCCCTTGCTCATACTTATGACTGTTGTCACAAGTTAGAGCTGAACCAACGTTTCCCAGCCCCGAATAAGAATTCGGATCGGTCAAGCGATACATTTTATTATCTTGATTAGGGCGTGAAAAGGTTGCTACCTGGAGAGAGAGAAAAGAAACACTCAGCGTGCGCTCTTGCAAGATTAGATTGGTTTATTAGTTTATCTAACCAGGATGGCTCCCACTGTTTCCTCAAATTCTTCCTAAAACCTTAAAAGATGAACTAGTCAGGATTAATCGCACGTTACAATACTTGCTTAACCTTTCAGCCAGGCTGGTGTTGGTACTTCGAGGGAGGTTTTCCATCGCTTTCGTGAAGTTCCTTAATTAAATAACCTCTTTTCCCTGGGGGCGTAACCCCGCTAACACCGTTCTAGACACCTACTTGATTTATAGCATTGATCGTTAAGTGAAATAATCTCCTGAGAGTAATCCAACTCATCAGTGGGATCGGGATCCAACTATCATTGTGCGATGACCTAGATGGAATCCACTCTAGTCACCACACTCTAGAAGGTATGCTAAATCTGCAAGTTTCAGTTTCTTTAAAAACTCCCGATGTGGATTTTTGCCCCTAGGATCCAAGTGACCTTGACACAGTCAACAAATCAAAGGGTCCTACTCAAGTTCAACCCGTCATTATCTTGATTGCATTAAACCCACCCGCATAACCCTTGACACAGTCAACAAGGTTACACGACTGTCCTAACCAATCACATTGTATCCAGCAGATAAGCAATACTCAGCTACCGTTCACTACATCTTGACACAGTCAACAAACGCAGCACGAATACTAAGTATAACTTATAAGAAATGATGGAGCGCTACGGCTGGGTTTTGGCGAAAACCCGTTAACGTAATGAACTTGATATCGTTGAAGGAACGTGATACACTTTCTGAAAATATAGTGGCGAAAACTTTTACTAAAGAGGTCACTCCCTGTGAAGGGATCTTGGCTCTTTCCTCGTCGAATGAGGTGCAGGATATTCCAAACTGAATACCTCGATGCAAAGCAAGAATAATCGACTATAGTGAAGTTATTACCCTGACGCAAACTTTTCTGTCCAAGGGGTCACTCCCGATGAAGGGATCTCGGCCCTTGCCTCGTCGACTGAGATGCTGGGCATTCATAACCGAATACCTCGATGCAAAACAAAAGTGAACGTCCTTGCAATAACAGCTTTTTTGAAAAATTGTTCCAACAACGTCTTTTAGGTTTATTTTCTTGCATTAGTTCTTTTAATGCGTCCCATCATTTAAATCCTACCATTGCAGAAAACAACCAAAATATGACGTACGCTTATGCCATTCGCATTCACCACGGGGCCCCGTCATCACCCGTTAGGTTACTTAACTAACGACAGAGCGGGGGCTGGGCTAGCGCGGCTGAAAAACATAAGCAACGCCTAAATAGTTATTATATATAGATATATAGCAATGATAGCCAATCCAGATCACAGATGAACACTTTGGATATACTAGGAACCCGCGATTCGTTCGAGCCTGCAACGAAAAGCGGATTACACGGTCGCGATGAATAGCCAATACCCCACCCAAGACCCCTACGGGTGCGGCAAACTACCCGCCAAGTACCCGAAGCGAAGCAACCTCCCTCAACACCGTGAGTAGGCCACTCGGCACTTCGAGATACCCGGTAGTTTGTGCACCCCCTCCATGGGTCTATCCTAGGAGCAAAAACAGTAAAAAGAATTATACAATGACGGCTACAACCCCGACGTGGTTGTGCGGCCATACAAATAATATTACATCAATTTACAAATTTTTTACATGAATGAAAGAAAAAGAAACTCTCATCTCACATCTACCCCGGCTATTCATCCACGACAATCCAACGAGTTCATATACACAAACCATCAGCATTACAGATCACAGATATGTATAACCCCCACTAATCGACGTATAGCGATTAGTAAACGTTCAATACATATATCACAACACAGATACAACCCATTAGCCAAAGTCTACAGAAAATCGACCAAAAATACGGATTTTTAAGCCCCAAAAACAAATTTTGCTTTCTGGAAAATCTGGGCAGAAAAATCATATTCTAAAAATCCCAAAATACCCATGTAAGAACACTGCAGGAAACAGGACCCCAAACCGAGTTAACTCGGCCGCGGTTCCGCAGCATAAGCAAGCTTATGCCGTGGTTCCGCGGCATAAGCAAGCTTATGCCGCGGTTCCGCGGCGCTTTAACCGATTTAGGGGATCGAATTTCTCCAGTGTTCTATAAAAAGCCTGAGCCGATTTTTAGTGCATGATTTATTAATTTTTGAACAGATCTAAAAATCGGCAGAAACTTGAAATTTCCGGGGTGTTTTGCGGTTTTTCGTCCGGTCGAAATTCTAGATACTTTGCTAACTTGCTAGTTTATGTTTAGCTAGGCTCTGATACCACTGTTAGGTCCATGTTACCTCTCCCGATACTTTCGGGGTTGCGGAAACGGTAAAACAAAAAAATTTCTAGACTTGGTAACATGGACCGTAAAAGCCGGATCTTTGCTAAACTAGAAACTAGCAAACAAAAGGAGGTGTTAACTACTATGCCGTAGAAGTTATACCTCACGATACCGGTCCTTCGGGTCTTCACTCCGCTGCGCCGTTTGTACATCCATGCTCCGAGGGTTGATCCGGACTTTGGTCACCTCCGCGGCCTTCTTGAGTCGAAGACGATCCACCCGAGAGTTGTATACCGAGCTCCACCTCGAGCCGAGGCTACTAGGGCAACGAAATTGCTAGTCAAGAAGCCCTAGGATGTGTAGAGGAGATATATGGAAGTGTTAGTCTTTGTGGGATCTTTTTCTCTCAACATATGAGATCAAAAGATGAATCAAGAGGAGGAAGAAGGAGGAGCTAGCAACCATGGAGCATTTCTTTTCTTCTCATTTCAAGAGAGAGAACGAGAAAAGAGAAATGAAAAACTTAACCAAAGAAAAATGAACCATGGTTGCATAATGATACTAAACACCATCATTACAAATCCTATCATGATAAAGTTGATGCTACATTGATTTGACCATTTTCAAAATCCAATGACTATTTTCATAATCCAAAATGAAAAAAGAAAACCAAAGAAGAGTGTAGACCTCTCATGAAGGTCAATGGTCAACTTTGGTCAACTGGTCAACAAAGTCAAAAGTGGTCAAGGTGGTCAAATGGTCAAAGCAATTAGCCATCACATAATTATCACTAAAAGGATTAGTAAATAATGTCTCCGGCTCATAATGGTTTTGACCGAACGAATTGCCAAAACCCTAATGAGCCCACCTCAAAATGGTTTTGACCGAATCAACTGTCAAAACCCTAATGAGCCTGCCACATAACGGTTTTGGCCGAACCAACTGCCAAAACCCCAATGAGGCACATCCTATTTCATCGCTCCTCAAAACTGTGCATACACACCCGCACCCGCATTCCGTAGAATGCGAATGCACAGAAGACAAAACAAATCCATCTGTGCAATACTAGTATCCGGCTTAAACCAAAGCCCACTAGTATTGCCTGCCCGAACAGCATACGCACACAAGTGCACGTAAGTGATCGCAGCCCTGCCGTAAAACCATACGGCCTCTACACGTTTTGCTCAGTGCAGGGAAACTCTCTGTGTGGGACTCTAGAGACTCGACTACTACGCTGGCAGTGGGTTTAACCACAGACCGCAAGCGGCACTAGCTGTACGTAACGGTCCCCAGGTAGATGTCGACAAAAAGGCCGACGAAGTAAACCCATCCGAACTCCTACTGAGCCTGTATGTGACAATCTCCGTACAGTCCGGTCTGTTCGTCTGATACATCGCATGGCGGGCCTAGGGGGCGATAAACGTCAGTCCCCTAATAGCGGTACAAGTCGTGTCGGAGTGAAGCCCAGAACACCCTGAGATAACACTGGAAACCTACCAGTATATCTCGCTTGCCCTGGCCAGGGACTACTCGTGTAATGGCTCTCCTAGACACAGCGCGATGTCAACCCCCAATACCGGGAGAGACGAATCCTGTCTAACCGTCACTGCCTCCAAGTGCTTCGGGACTGCACCCAACTACTGCCTGTTTGCATGACTCAGTAGAGCCGTGGTAGGGTAGTAATCAAAGAACAGTGGGAACACACTCGAGGCGAAGTGACAGTGTCAAGTCAGCGGACTAAGCTGTACTCATGTCACCTGGGAACTGTTAACTGAGGATAGGTATAATACCAACCAACAGTCCCCGACGAGTCCTGTCCAGTGTACTCGTAACCTAACGAGCACCCGCATACTATCTCAAGTACGACGTACTAACGGCTGTGGGACAGACCACCTCCCACACTGGGATGAGAAGCGCATACGCTAGTCTACTCCGGAGTATCGATGCCCTGTCTCGATAATCCCACGACTAGGGACGTGCATAAGGATGTGCTTATGGATTACCCAGCCCCCACGAGTGTGATCGCCATCACAACGCCGATAATCAAGCAAAGATCCTAAGGGCTCCACTAATGCGTATGGGTGATATATAAAAAGAAACACATGTACACATTAAAGCAGAGACAAACCAAGTAGCATACAACTATTTCGAGCAAGATTGTCTATACAACTGTGAATATCCCAAGCTTCCATCAAGTAATATACATACTAGTATGATATAGTAATGGCCTCTAGGGCATATACACTAACACCCTGGACCCCTACGAGAGCAGCAAGCGACCCTACCAATTCTGGAGTTTAGGAGACCCGGTCTCGACTCCTCGAGATGGCCTCCCACTTAACCCCAGAACCCGGTCACCTGTGCTCCCCTCCTTGGGTCCATCCTAATGCGGAAAAGAAAATAATATACAACACTGATGGCATCAACCTCAACCCGGAAGTGCCCCAAATAAAAGAATATTACATTACATTTGAATTTACATGAATGAAAATATAAAACTCTCATCTCACATAAAACCCCCCGGCTATTCAATCGCGACAATCCTGCACATCATATCTCAGCAACACATAATATCATATATCATCAACGTAAGTAAGTATGCGTACCCTATTTGTCGTTGATGTATAGCAACGAAACCGGCGATATCGACATACTACACTTACG
This sequence comes from Agapanthus africanus, assembly GCA_030015575.1. Lineage (NCBI taxonomy): Eukaryota > Viridiplantae > Streptophyta > Magnoliopsida > Asparagales > Amaryllidaceae > Agapanthus > Agapanthus africanus. The sequence continues at coordinate 347,993,245 of JASDDO010000031.1, read as the reverse complement.
GTCACAGAAAAGAAAGTGTAAAACTACAATATTTGGAATCTACATTCTCTTTAGACATCGTAAATGCGAAATATCACATATTTCGTATTTCATGCCTAACTATATGAATTCCACATATTGTATCACATTCCAGATAAATAGACAGTAATAAAGTTTTCGAACGAATGACCAAATACCCAAAATTCCCTAAAGCTCAACACTTGAGCGGAGTTCAAAAACCCGAAGTGTAACACAGTAGTAGCAGTCCAGCCGTAGAAGGGTCAAGCCAACGCCTCACATGTGGCACGCCGTACTGCCCCAAACCCTAAGGTTCAAAAGGAAGTTCAAGATGGTCACATAATCGAGTTAAGGTTTGTTGTCTTCTAGAGGGTCCACCACAAAACTTGCACGTATTTCCGAAAGATTTAAACCCCGTGAAAAGTGAGCAAATGACACCCGTTCGAACAATTCAATACTTTCTAAATTACCCGGAAAAAGCACGAAATTAAAATTCCGATCGAATCACCGAATCCAAAACAATCTCCAGAACATCTGATATTGAAACCAGATTAAAAATACCCAAAAACATCTACAAGCAGACAAGAAGCTCACTGTACAAAAACGAAGCCTTAATGGCTCTATACGGCCGCGGAGCCGCGGCCTAAGCAAGCTTAAGCCGCGGTTCCGTGGAGGGATTTGCATATTAGGGTTTCGTTTTTTACAGTGTGTCTTATAATGTCCTGCTGTATTTTTTACATATTTTTAATTCTGAAAAATAACAGTTCTCAAAAAATGTCCAAAGAGTGCTAAAAATCCGTATTTCTCGGTTCGATTGGAGTTTTAACTTCGTTAAAGTGTCGCCTAATGTTCTAGGTCGGCTCTGATACCAATGTTAGGGTTACCTAGCACCTCATGAAGGGTTTGGAAGCATCACATGTACCAAAGATTATGTTTTTAGGGTGCTAAGTAAGCATGCAAAGAATCAATCCTAGAAAAGTAGGGTTTCATAACTTTAATCTACATCACAAGCAACAAAGGCTAGGGTTTTGAGAGTACAACCTTTGTATCTCCCTACGCTAGACTCCTTGGCCACTTGAGGGTTGGAGAAGGGTTTGCTTGAAGTCTTCTAGTGTCCACGACGATCCACCCGAAGCTCCTTTGTCCAAGCTTGCAACTTCACTTGATCAAGAGAAAGAAATGAAGCTAACACTCTAAACAAGTGGGCAAGACTTGTGTAGAATGATGTTGTGGTGGCTTTTCTCACTTCAAAATCCTAACTTGGTGAGTAATTTTCTCACTAGAGAAATCTAGAGAGCAAAAGAAGAAGGAGGAAGAAGATGATGGCCTTTTTTTAGAACAAGATAAAAGATAATCCCTTATGAAAAAATGGAAAATATATGTATATATATTTTCCACTTCTCATCTCAAACCATGGTTAAATGATAAAGATATTATTGTATTTGAGTTTAAAACACAAAAGAATGATTAACCTATGGTTAATAAGTAGGTGAGCATGGTTAGTTGAAGAAGAGTGTAGAAACCATGTATTAATCTTTATCTTTTCTTTTGTTTTTAAAACAAATACAAATGTAATAATAATCCATATATAAAACCATGATGTGAGTCTTATATTGCCACCATTTTCTATGTATATACAACCATGAAGGATAATGTATGTATGTATGTGTGCATGCACATCCATATGTGCATGAATCAAGAAAGAATGCATACATGCTTGCATGCATCCAAAAATACAAGAAAGGATTTCTAGTGAGAAACTAATGGTTAAATGATAAATCAACACATGATTTATCAATCCGGCCATATCACATACGACCCGACCAAAAGAAAGCCGCCCGATCAATATACGGTATCTTATACGCGCATTTTGACCGGGTCCATGCGCATATCGCATACGCGCACCACAACGTTTCGCCTGGACTAGGTAACTCCTTTGTGGGACTCTAAGACTCGTCAATACGCCGGCAGTGGGTGATGATCATATCAAGCACCCCCAAGCCGCAAGCGGTCAGCTAAACGTAACGGCCACCCGGGTATTGAGCGATCAGAAGAAAACAAGCGAACCTGCTACAACTCCCGTCGAGCCAACCGGCAACACTACCCGTGCAGTCTGGTCTCCTCGTCTGATATGTCTCATATCAAGTCTAGGGGTGGCAAACGTCAGACCCCAATAACCGATAAGTCGTGCCGATGTGAGGCTCATAACGGGTCGAGAAACTACTGGTAACACTTACCAGTAAATCTCTAATCATCCCTGGCCAGGGACTTCCCTGTTACGGCAAATCGAGCACATCGCAACATCAACCCCCAATACCGGGAGAGACGAAACCCCTCCTATCGCTCATTGCCTCCATGTGACTCGGGACTGTACCCAAAAACCACCGTTTTGCACGCCCTCATGGACGTGGTAAGGTGGAAATCAAAGCACAGTGGGAATCACATAAGACTCTATGACGATCTCGGGTCTACAGACTAACCTGCACAAGTGTCACCTGTGAACTGCCATCTGACGTGAGGTATAATACCATCTGGGAGTTCTCAGCGAGTCCGTCCAGTGTACCCAGTCTCCACTGAGCACCCGTATACCATCTCTGATGTCAAACACCAATGGACATGGGACCATCCATCGCCCATCTCATGGGTCGAGAAGCGTATACGCTAGTCTACACTGGTATATCGATGCCCCGTCTCGATACACCCACGACTAGGGACCTTGAAGGATGTACTTATGGACTACCATGTCCCCACTAGTATGATCCGCATCATAGTCCAGGTAGTCAAGTACACATCTAAGGTCTTTACCAACATGTAACTATAAGACAGTATAAAGAGACAAGTATACATGTTAAGATAAAGAGCATCCAGATAGCATACTATCATATCGAGCAAGAAAGTCATCTCTATATATGTCCAAGCATCCAATATAATATACATCATCTGTACAATACTGGCCTCTAGGGCATACATACAACTAACACACGCCCTGTGTAGCTTATGCACTTGGTGTAGTAAGCAGGTATCAATCCAACCCAGGGGAGAATCACTGGACAGAAGTGAAGAACATTCTTAATTACTTGCGAAGGACTAAAGAAATGTTCTTGGTGTATGGTAACGTAGATCTCCAAATGGAGGCCTTTACCGATTCGAGCTTCCAGAGTGACAAGGATGATAGAAAATCTATCTCTGGGTTTGTCTTTACCCTCAATATAGGGGCGGTGTGTTGGAAGAGTTCCAAACAGGATACCGTTGCAGCCTCCACGATGGAAGCTGAGTATATTGCTGCAAATGATGCTTCCAAGGAAGCCGTCTGGATGAGGAAGTTCATCTTGGAGCTAGGAGTAGTTCCGACCATTATTGATCCAATACCTTTGTATTGTGATAATAATGGGGCTATGGCATTAGCCAAAGTGCCCAGGTCCCATCAGCGATCCAGATACATTTTCAGGCATATCATCTGAACCGGGAGATAATTGATCGCCGCGAGATCGAGATTCGGAGAGTAGATATTAAAGATAACGCCGCGGATCCACTCACCATGGCCCTCCCTTTGCCGCAGCATGAACGACTTTTTGAGAGGTTGGGTATGAGATACGCCAATAATTGGCCTTAGTGCTAGTGGGAGATTGGTAGATATATGTATGCCCTAGAGGCCATTATATGATAGTGTATGTACCGGTATGTGTGTGTGTGTGTGTATTCATAAGACATTCTTGGTCGACATGATAGTATGCTATCTGGTTGCACCTTTTATCTTGATATGTTCATTTGATCATGCTTTCATTCATTTGGTACATGTCGATATAGCCCTTAGGATGATGCAGGACTACTGAGATTATGATGCGGATCATACTAGTGGGACATGTGTAGTAAATGAGCATATCCTTGAAATGTTCCTAATCGTGGGTGTATCGAGACGGGGCATCGATATCACCAAAGTAGACTAGTGTATACGTTACTTGTCCCATATGATGGGCGATGGATGATCCCATATCCATTGGTATGTTGACATCAAAGATCGTATACGGGTGCTCAGTGGATACTGGGTACACTGAACGGACTCGCCGAGAACTCCTATGTGGTATTATATCTATCGTCGGATAGCAGTTTTCATGTGACACTGGTACAGGTTAGTCTGTAGACCCGAGATCGTCATAGAGTCTTGTGTGTCTCCCACTGCACTTTGATCTCCACCCTACCACGGCTCTACTGAGTCGTGCAAACAGGTGGATTTTTGGTACAGTCCCAAGGCACATGAAGGCAATGAGCGATAGGAGGGGTTTCATCTCTCCCGGTATTGGGGGTTGATGTTGCACCATGTAGGATTGGCTATAACAAGAAGTCCCTGGCCAGGGCTGCTGAGATTTACTGATAAGTGTTATCATTAGTTTCTCGATCTGTTATGAGCCAATACCGACATGACTTATCTGAGTTATTGGGCTCGACGATGCCATCCATAGACCTGATATCCAACATATTTGACGAAGAGACCGGACTGTACGGTAAGTGTTGCCAGTTGGCTCGACAGGAGTTTTAGCAGGTTTTCTTGTGTTTCTTCTGATCGCTCAATACCTAGGAGTCGTTACGTACTGCTGGTGCCACTGACGGTTTGTGAGCATGTGATGTGATCACTGCCTACTGCTAGCGTATTGACGAGTCTTAGAGTCCCACAAAGGAGTCTCCTAGCTCAGGCAAAAAGATTTGGGGTGCATATGTGATATGCGCGGGAGCTCGATTAAATACGTGTATTGGATACCGTATTTTATTCGGGCGTTTACTATTGGACGGGTCATATGTGATATGACCAGGTTATTAAATCAAGTGTTGATTTAATATTAAGTCCATTAGCTCATTTATTAAAACATATTTTTTATGATGCATGCATGAGTGGATGTATATGTTGATATGGATGCACACATGCAAGCATACATGTGTCATGGTTGATGATACATTGGTGGTGGCAATGCAAGACTCAAATGATAAATTTTTTTAGATATTTTATTTATTTGAGAAAAGCAAAATGGGATTAAAATCATGGTTGACTATTCAACTGTCTTGAGTTGACAAAGTCAATGGTTTCTTTTGCCTATGGTTTTGGCCCATGGTTTTGCTTAAACTCAAGTTACAAAATATCTAGATATTTTGTAACCATGGTTGAGCATGGATGACATCCTCTTACTCTCTTGAGTTTAGGGATGGTTATCATATTATTCTCTTGAGTTTATTTTGTGCCATCTCCTTCTTCCTCTCTCTCCTCAAAGCTCACTAGGGTTTCAAAAGAAAGAGAAAGGATTAAAAAGAAAAGGTTTTTAATTGAGATCCAAACCTAAATCACCATTCTACTTTAGTCTTGCCCACTAGTGTGAAGTGTTAGCTTCTTCTTCATCCTTGATCAAGAGAAGCTTGGAGCTTGGTGCAAAGAGACTTCGTGGTGGATCATCGTAGACTCGGAAGGACACAAGCCAACCGATTCAAACCTCAATCGATCCAAGGAGTCTAGGAGTAGGTGTACAACGGTTGTATTCTCTCCCACTTAGTGTTAGACACTTGTAGTATATGATACTAGTATGTTGTTACTCTATCTTTCTAGTTCGATTCATGGATGAAATTGTTTAGCACCCTCTAAAAATTTTGTTATAGCATGTGTGATGCAACCCTCAACCTAGTGTGGTGCTATAGAATCCCTACAAGTGCTCCCTCAAAGTCCGCAACAAAAATTCTCAATTGCTACCCGGGTTCCACTCGGCTCCAAAAGTGTACTAAAATATCATCAACGAACTCGATAATACTTGATTAAGAAATGGTCTAAATGTGCGGTTCATCAAATCCATAAACGCTGCTGGAGCATTGGTGAGCTCGAACGACATCACCAAGAACTCATAATGCCCTTAACGAGAGCGAAAGCAGTCCTCGGAATTTCATCCTCTCGAACCCGCAACTAGTAGTAGCCTGACCGCAAGTTAATTTTCGAGAAATGTCCTGCACAGTAACCCGACTCAACTGACGATAATCAAGATATAGACGCAAACGGCCGTCCTTCTGACGAACAGGACATGAGCTCCCTAAGGTGACCCACTCGGACGAACAAGCCCTTATTCGACAATTCTTGCAACCGTTCCTTCAGTTCTTTACGCTTCGACAGAAATAAAGTTAAAGTGGAACACAATATCGCACTCTGGCGACCAACCAAGCAACTCGTCAGGAAAAACATCTTGAAATTCCCTCACAAACGGGACCTGGTCCAACGGGACCCCTACGGCTCCAACATCACAGGTATACGTCCAGAATTCCTGACATCCTTTCCTCAAGAGCTGAATAACGCCAAAGGGAACTCAAACTGGGAAAGGCGACGCTACGGTCTCACCGAAAACAAGAACTGGCTTACCCGGAAACTAAATCCGACTGCCTCCTCACGGCAGTCCACAGATGCATAACACGTGGCTAACCACTCCATGCTCAGAAGGACTTTGAAGTCAAGAATATCGGAAGGAATCAAATTGACAAAATAATCCTTATCGCCGATACAAACGAATCACAAACGAACATCATATCGAGCGACCAAAAGATTAGCCTGTCACAACGACGTCTATCTAACCGCCTCTGAGCTGGCATACTAGTACAAATCCTCTTTGGTCCAGAAACGACCAAAGTCTCAGAAATGCGCTCCTCTAGCAGTAAGACTGCATCCATCGCGGCTGCATAAGTGTCAAAATGCTGAGTGCCTATAGCAAGAAATAACTGTATGTCCAATCTCCACACGAACCTCTTTATCTGTTTCTCTTCAGTGTCCTCCTGGTAAGGAGCATATCGAACCACCAAGAAATCTGAATGTCGCACTCGGACACTGCCATCCCTGAAGTCTTACGTAAAGGCTTGAAACTACGAGCTCGGGCATTTCGAACGCTCTCCGGAAGGAAACGGGCAAGATTTACAGCCGTGCACTCATCTCAAGTCATAGGAAGTAAATCTGCAGCTCGGCCTCTCTCGACTGGCTCGCACCACGTCTGAGCAAGTCCATCTAGACAAAAATTCGCAAGCTCAACCCATATCTCGTCAGAACATCTTTGTGAAAGACAATCCAAGCTATCCTGTCGAAGAATGTCAACGTAACCTCCGCTGCATCTGTGCTGGTAAAAACAAACTGGAGGGCTCAGCCTTAAAAACTCCTATAAGAATACGGAAATAAACTTGGTAATGACAGAAACAGTTGCCTGTGCAGCAGGTACCAACACAGTTCCTGAAATAGGAGGGACATCATTGGCTCTTGGAGCTCGGCTAACCATAAGAAACAATCCAAACATCTTTCGCGCGTCCGAAATACTCGACTCCAGCCTAGCCATCCACCCTGGAGCAAGCGGACCACTCTGTCCCTGAAGGGTAGGCGTACCGCCCTGATCGGTCCTCATCTCAAACGAGCCCACACTAACATCATCTCCGGCAGCAGCCCTCTTGCCCTCGTAGTCTCCGACGGCATAGTGGCTGGAACGAGGACATGATCGATAGGAACATTGCAATCGAATCAAAGGATTTCCGGAATCAAGGAGGAAAATACAAGCAAATAAATATCCTAAGGTCACTTAGGCAGAGCACCGTATCGTAAGCATGTCGCGGAACATACCCACGCTACGCCACTCTGCTTAAGTCGCCTACTCCATCTACCAAGGGTCATCCTACACTCAAAAAGGTAAAACCATGCTCTGATACCAACTTTGTCACGACCCGAAAGTACGGAACGTGACTGGCACTTATGTTACGAACGTCTTAAGGCGTACGTAAACGAAGTAAGCCAAAGGCCAGCAAACTAAACCCAAAAATGAAATAGAGTGAAGGAAGACTTATTTAAGAAAGCGATTTTAACAAGCCAAGTCGCATTAAACATTTAAGAAAAACATTAAATTTTCCCGAAAATTTCGGCAGAGTCTCCTTTGTAAATACTGGCCACGAAACGGGTACAAAACAAGAAAATACATAAAAGAATAAAGGCATCCCCAAGCGGGAGCTAGCTCTTCGCCAAAGGCGGAGTCACAACCACATAATATATATATATATATATATATATATATATATATATATATATATATCATCAAATGCGAAAACAAGTATATGGAAGCACGAAAGTAAGAAAACAACACATCGGCTCAAGTGAGCATCGACACCAAGCCACAAATACAAGTCTCAAATCTCATCGTTTATTGCAATATACAAGGGTAGATGGATTATACTAGATACAAGCAAAATACACGGTGGGAGAAAAAGAAAATCCTCCAAACCAACATATAAGCAAGCTGCAAGCCGAAGCAAGAGAAACAGAATTAGAAAGTACACCCGCCGCTTCTACGCTGACGGGTCAGACCTACAAAATACTGTAGCACAACGGGGGTGAGTTTCCAACTCGTGAGTAGTAAGTAACATCTAATAAGGCTATCGTAAGCATGCACGCAATGCGCCACACCCTACATATACCGATATGATACAATACATTAGCATGAATGCAACATGAATGCATAATCAATACCCGAAACCTGAACATATCTGGTATGAGAAAATCTTTATTTTTATCTTAAAAAAAGCTCCTGTGAAATAACTGAAGTAATATCCACGAAATCAACAGAAATCCGTGTCAAGCATCGACACAAAAATACATATATCTCAATGTCTCGACATCTCAATATCACAATATCTCTGTATCACAAATCTCAATATCTCGGGCTTCGTCAGTCCGGATCGTCCATATCATCAAATCTCACGACAACGGTCGGTATCCTCCGGATATCCGCCACGCCAGACATCACCGGTAGGTAGTCCGTGCCCCTGCCAGGCTCATAGTCATCCCCACGAAATCTCAACACACCTCGGGGTACCATACCGGCCACACCATGTACCCGAGACGGTTCATCCACTCCTCGAATCGGGTCTCGAAATCCAACAGAAAACATGAAAAAACTCATGGTGGACGACCCATACATCACGAGAAAACCGCAACTTGCATTTTAAAATGATAATATGTTTTTATAAAATTCTTGCGGTTTTACCCCAAAATCCAGAAATCTCATAAATACCGAAATCCTCGAGAAGAATCACAATATATAAATATGCCGGTGATGATGGAAATCTATGATATGGTAGTATACACCATACGAAACACGGCCAGAAGCTATGCATAAATCATGATGCAATGAGGTATGTATACATGATTAACAATCCTACGTATCCATTTAATGAGAAGAAAATACAGGTATAAATATACGGATCATATACGATGCAAATGCACAATTATCTATTCTAAGCAAGTTCTATAGTGTTCGTGACATAGCAATTACCAATGGCGTATGTGTTAGCATGAATAGTGCACGTGCAGCATGAACCAATGGTAATAGTGCAAGTGTCCTATGAGATGGTATCGCACGTATATGTATATATATCTATTTAAGATGATGCAATGCAATGAGGTGCATAACTAGAAACTACGCATATACTGCAAATACTACAAGTGATACTAAACCATCGGGCGCCTCACGCCATCCAGACGATCCCCTCATAGATGTGTACATCTACTCACCGGGACACCTCTGCTAAACTGGCCCGATCTCCGTCTTTCTCTCCACGCCGCGTACGACACTTCTGCACCCGACCCTAGAATCGCACACAAGCAATAAAAAGGATAAATATACGAATAGTCGCGGGACAAACGTCACAATTCAGTTATGCGCACCAACTAGACGCGCAAACACTTGGTGCACAGAACGCGCCCATGACAACGCCAACTACAACTAGGGTCGCAAAACGTGATAACTACCGAGTCTAAAACTCAAACGTACCAATTGTGCATTCATAACCCATTAAATATTATAGGAATTAGGTTCTAGGTCAATAAAATTTCAATTAAATTTAAATCGGTTAATTTCCAAAAACCTAGTAGGCATCAATTTTCCATTTTAGTTCAATTCTAGATGTTTTAGTAAATCTAGTGGCCACAATAATCTCTTAATAACTCAATTAAGCCACACAAACTTTCACTAGAATTTTATCTCACCTATATATATATATATATATATATATATATATATATATATATATATTATAAAAACCTAGTTTGCAAAAATCCTAATTAGGACAATTTAAATGCAACAATTTTCAAATTAGCAACTAGATTATGTTTTCCATGTCATAGCATGTTAAACTACACCATGCAATCATAAACAATTTATGAAAACCCTAACTTGATTTAAAAACCCTTTCTCTTGAATGTTAAATCTTGCAAAAAATTTCATATTTAAACACTTAATTAGTTAAATTAAAGTAATTAATCAACAATCAAAACATGGACTTAGGATTTTACCTCCAATTCATGAGATCAACTTGCAACTTGACCTCCAAAATGTTTCCTTTGCTCCAAGATCCAAGCTTGTTTGGCCAAAGAATTATGGATAAAGATTAAATTAGGAATTTGTGGTGTTTTATTTTGATTTTTGATGGAAATTTTGATGATTTTTGAAGTGGGAATGAAGTGAGGCAATGGGGAAATTGGGCAGCATGAGGTTCGGCCATGAAGTTGAGTGGGTTTATGTAAGAGAGTGAAAGAAAGAGAGAGAGAGAGAGAAGTGTCTGGAAATTTTTAGAAGTTTCCAATTATAACCCATATTGATTCCCCTTTTACAATTTCTTTTCTTTCTCTTCTTTATTTCTTTGAAGTTGAATGAGAGGGGGGCTGTGAAGAATTTCGGAAGCAAGGGATGTAGGTAAGGGTGTGTGTGTATGGTAATTTTCCATATCAAGATAAGTCCAATATTACATATATTAATTCATTTCTTAAATAATTTATTTTTCTAATTATCTAAATCCTAGAAATCTCTAGAAACTTGGAGGCAAAATGAGAAGAAAAGTGAATGTTACAAACTTGATCCTAAGTTGTCAAGTTTCACTAATGAATGATTTACCCATTCCAATTTGTAACTTACACCAATTTAAATTTATAAATGAAATCTTAAAATATTATCTAAAATGATTAATTAAGGAAAAATATTTAAGTAAACTAATAATTTATAAGTGACTAAATAAATACCAAATACTAGCAATTTCATAATTAAAATATGCATATTAAATTCTATGATGAGAAATAATTATAGTTAAATTTTACGGAAAATACGATTTATTTTACCGATTATTAGAAAATTCACCTAAAGGATTTTATTTATTTATTTATTTTTAAAACGTTACAAGGATGATGTCACCATTGATATATATTATTTACTTTTCCTCATTAGGATAGACCCAAGGAGAAGAGCATAAGTAACCGGGTTCTAGGGTCCAGTGGGAGGCCATCTCGAGGAGTCGAGACCGGGTCTCCTAACCCTAGAATTGGGAGGGTTGCTTGACGCTCTCGTAGGGTTCTAGGAATGTGGGTTTGGATATTCATCGTGACCGTGAAATCTGTGTTTTATACTGGTTTAATTTAAAACACGGAAATCCTAGTAAATCCAATATTTCATATGTTATCTTCTGCTGCTCAGTAATGTGATCATTGTGATATGTTTTGAGACGAATGCTTATATTATATATATGTGATATATATTATATATTGCTGCTTTTTTTCTACTGTGATACATAGGAAGCATAAAAGATGGGACTTCATTAATTTGATTAATGAAATAAAACAAGCCTAAAAATGTTGCAGAATCTTGTTTTAAAAACTGGTAGCTCTAGTTCTTGATTTGCATAGCGGTATTCCTTGTAGAATATCCAGCACCTTATTCGATAAGGAAAGAGACGAGATCCCTTCACCGGGAGTGACCTCTTTAGCGAAACTGGCAGATGCTACAACCCACTCGGTTTGTCTTTTGATTGCTTCTATAGTTGTTGCTTTATATAATGGTATTTGTGAAATATCATGCACCTTATTCGATAAGGAAAGAGCCGAGATCCCTTCACCGGGAGTAACCTCTATAGCAAAACTAGTAAAAGACTCAAAAACACTCATTTTCAAAATCACTCGATTCTACAACGATATCAAGTTCATTACGCAAAAGGTTTTCTTAAAAACCTGTCGTAGCCCTCCGTCATTTCGGATAAGTAATATTTAGTATTCGTGTTGCGTTTGTAGACCTCTCTCAAGACGTAGTGTGCGGTAGCTAATTAGTGCTTATCTATAAAGCATATGATGTGATTGGATTAGGATAGTCGTACGACCTTATTGACCTCTGTCAAGGGTCGTACGGGTGGGTTTAATTCAATCATGAAATGGCGGGTTGAACTTGACTAGCAGCCTATGGTTTGTTGACCTCTATCAATGTCATAAGACGCTTGGGGCAAAGTATTATCGGGAATTTCAAGTGTTGAAATTTGCATACCTTCTATGAGATAGTTGGATCCCGATACCCACTGTGAGTAAGAGTTACTCATGGGAGAGTTTTGCACATTACAATTAGCCGATCAAGTAGGTGTCTAGAAAGGTGTTAACGGGGTTACACCCCTGGGAAAATGAGGTTTATTTTAATTAGGTCCGTGCGAAAGCACGGGAAACCTCCCTCAAAGTACCGACACTGGCCTGGCCTGGCCAAAAGATTGGCGAACTTGTACGATGTAATTAATCCTAGCTAGTCTTACCTTTTAGGGTTTAATGGAAGATTTGATAAAAACAGAGGGAGTCATCCTGATTAGATAAAATAATAACCAATCTGATCTTGCAAGAGCGCACGCAGAGCGTTTTCTTCTCTCTCTCTCTCCTGGTAGCGACCATGTCACGTCTTAATCAAGATAATAATATGGATGCATTGACCGAACCTGCTTATTATACTGAGCTGGGGAACGTTGGTTCCACTCTATCTTATAATTGTTATAAGTCCGAGCAGGAAATAGCGGAATATCCGGATTTCCTCATAGATCTACAAAAGACCAAGGTCTTTGATAAAAAAAAGAGATCAAAAGATCCTATCATAAAAACAAAAGAAGTATTTACTTTATTTACAGATCATTGATCTACAAAGGAAGTTCCTTTTATAAATAAGAACTTTTGTTCTTGAACCTTGAGGCAAGGCCTCCTTTAAAAGAAGAACACAAACTTGTTCTCTGATCATAAATTTGACCAAATGCGCTTTGCGCTATTAAAAAGTGCCTTGCACTCATGAACTGTGCTTTTGCGCTCCTTGGACCGGCGCTCAGCGCCAAGCGCACCACGTGTCACTCACTGGTGCGCCCTTAAATCAGCACAAAGCGCTCATAAATTGAAAGCGCAATGCACTAATAAACTGTCGCTTAGCGCTAAGCGCGACAAGTGTCATTTTCGTGCGTGCTACTTGGCAGACGCGCAATGCGCTCTTTGATTGGCGCAAAGCGCCTGGCGCGCCACGTGGCGCACTGTCAGAACACACAATGTTCTGATGAATGCTATGCATTCAGTACAAGACAAAAGAAGTCAGAACCCAATGCTTAGCATTATTAAAAGGGCCAAGCCCAAATAAAGGCTCAATAGCCAGAACAATAAAATGTTAAACATTTTAATCTTATTGGACTTAGCCCAATTCTGGCCATAAGTCCTCAACTTATATTAAACTGAGCCTATCTGCTCACGAATATTCAACAGATCTTAGTCCTAAACTGGGCTACAGATCTTCCAATTAATTCACACCGGTTCAAGGGTACATCTCTTTACTCCTCTGATACTTGTCGTTGTAATCTTTCAACGTCTTCAGAGAGGTGATGGGTCCGGACAACCACACATTTATATAGACTACGATGTCTCTAAACCGGACTGTGGGGTCCTTAAGCCTATAGACTACGATGTCTGTAAACTGGACTGTGGGGTCCTTAAGCCCATGGACTACGATGTCCTTAACCTGGACCGTGGGGTCCCTTTAAACCCACGAACTACGATGTCCTTAACCTTGACTGTGATGTCTTTAAACTCACGGACTACGATGTCCTTAACCTTGGACTGAGATGTCCTTAAACTAACAATGGACCGTAATGTCCCTAAACTAATGGACCGCAATGCCCCTAAACTAAACAATAAAGTCCAAATGCTCTCTTGTTGGATCTAAATGATCCCGTTAAGTTTATCTTAGTCTGAAATGAGACTAACGTATCCTTAAAAAAACGTTTAAGTTGATCTTAGTCTCAAATGAGACTAACGTATCCTTAAACACAACCCCCAAACCCAAATCTAAGAAAATACGGATTTGGACTAATCTACGTCCTACGGGCGACAACATAAATTAGTCTCCGTATACAATCCACGGGCAACCAAAAACAAAACAAACACACACGACACGAAGTGACTATCTGGAGAAGGAGAAAGTGGTTACCGCGATGCCGTAGCGTAATTAACTGCAGGGGTTGCGCCTGCTGGGAAGAGCGTCCCCACAATCAAAAACCCCTCAACGAGGTGGAATCTGACGAAGTCTGCTACATCGGCCGCATCCGTCTAAACCTTCGATACCCGGTGCCATAAATCAACTTAGCATCTTTGGAGAGATGGACGGATAGCACCAAATAGCATCTGCACCCAAATTTAGGCAAGACGAACTTACGCGGTCGCGTCTCTGTGTTTCAGAGGAGAACAGATTCTGGCACGCCCGGTGGGACCTTTTCCTCTTTCCACTCCACACTTCGTGTGTCGTGTTCGCGAACGAATCGTGGTTTGCTAATGGTTGCCCTTGGGTTCGAGATACTAAGATTTGGCGTCTTGTTTGGTGCAGAAAACGAAAGATCAATGGCGTCTACTTGCACGAAGTGTTCCGGATGCAATTGCAACTCACGCTCCGCCTCATCTGGAGGTATAGCTTACGGGCCCCAGGCGGCCTCCCTGTTCACAATGTCGATAAAGCAGGTGACACAGGCCACCACAGGATTGTTCTTCTGGACCATGCTCCCACCACTGAGCACTAACATCCCGCTGCCGCAAGAAGCGCAAAAGAAGTCAGTCTTTGATCGACTCACTACCACAGCGGCCCCCTTCAACGGGTCGTCCAGCTCCATCGCCTCAGTCTTCGCCAGATTGGGCCAAAGTTCAGGCGGGCCCATGATGAAGCCTGTAGTTCCAGAAAAGGTTATTCCGAAGAGGATAGTTATCCCTGCTCCCGAAGTCGTCAAGGCGGCTTCTCCTGCCAAAGGGTCGGTCTTTACAAGACTGACTGTACCGGCTCCCACTCTAGCTCCCGTTCCCACTCCAAAGTCTGTCTTTGACAGATTAAATACTGCTACTCAACGGACATCAGTCTTCAAGAGGCTGACGCCAGCAACAGCCCTTCTCCAAAACAGGGGGAATGACGAGGTCACCCCTAAAGACGAAACAATCCCAACGGCTCGACAGGCTCGACGTCGCCACTGGCGCAGAGTAAGGAAAACTGGGGGGTAACTCCCCCTCTGGGCTAACTCCACCAGCCCCAACGATGGAAGTCAATGCTGCTGTTCCAATCGGGAACAGCTTCGAGCTGCTGAATAAGGTGTGCAAGAACTCTCCTACCGCCATACTGAAAAGATCTCCTCCACCGGTGGAGAATGTTACAGAAAAAAAGCCGGAATAGTCCCCTCAGCGGCTGTCCTCCAAAATCTACAAAGTCTGGCGACAGGTTCGGGACTCGGTAATTGATCAAGACCGCCCTCGCTGACAGAAAAGGGTGAAGGTTCAACAAGAAGAGAACCATCTTGCTAAGCCATAAAAGGAAACAACTGTCTGGGTGCCCGCTGCGACGCCCCCCTTGACTTCAACTGCTCAAAAGAAAAGGAGACCGGAGAAAGCCCCTGTGACTGCGGCAAACCGCAAAGTTGTTGCGCCCAGACACCACAAGTCTGGGGGCATGATGGTACATAAAGTTTACATGGCTTCCGGAAAAGAGGAGAGCCGTGCTTCTACGGGCCATCGACCGCTTACCCGATCAATAACAAGGGCTCAGGAACAACAATAGCAGAAGCTTCAAGAGATGCTGACTGCAATGGCCGCACTCACTGGGCTAAAAGAAAATCCAGAGACCTCGGAGCAGCGTCGGGAACAAGAGACTGATACCGAAGAATGCTCAAGAGAAAAGAAAAAGAGGCTGCAGAACAGGCAGCCAATATAAAAAGAATGGCTCTTTTGTTCCAAGACATGGTTGGCATGATGTTACAGCAGGAACCTCCAGCTGAAGATCCCCCGATCATTGTTGAAGATGACAGAGGAGAGACATCAAACCCTCCTCCAGCTCTTTCAACAGCCAAGGAGGAGACCATCTCTAAGGCCTCTCTGGATGATTACATTTCCCAGAAAATACGAGATCACCAAGCGAATGAGGCGGCCGGGAAGATCGTTAAAACGGGACGACCATATCCAGGCTGGTATAACCAAATAAAGTACCCGCCGGGATATACGAACCTTAAATTTCATGTATACAAAGGGACAAGCAATCCCCATCAACATGTCGCTCAGTTCAGGGCTCTTTGCGGCAACACCGGGGGTGATGATAAGCTTTTGCTCCGCCAATTCGTCGGCAGCCTGTCCGAAACGGCATTTGAGTGGTACTCCGAACTTCCAAACGACTCCGTCAAGACTTTCGCAGAAATTGAGTTGTTATTCACCCAGCGATTCGTGAGTGCTAGTGAACGCACCCCAATAACGGCATTGATCAATCCAAGGGTGAAGCCAGGAGAGACGTGGGTTCAATACGCAATCCGATGGCGGAATCTGCGGTCAAAATGTGAGCAACGCATCGAGGAAGCGCCGATAGTGGGTATGTTCGTGGGCACTCTGGACCCTCATGCAACTATTTCCCAGTTTATGATGTTCTTTAAGCCGACCACATTCCAAGCCTTGATCGACAAGCTGGCCCAGATGGACCAGATGGGTCATAGACCGTCTCCTCCGAAGCCGGAGCCGCGGAACGAAAAGGGAAAAGAGAAGGCGACCTTCGTCGCGAATACTCAACAGCAGCGTAGTGCCCCAAAACTAACGGATCAACTGGAAGAGAGACGGCGATACTACAATAAGAAAATGAAACGTCCTTATTCGTTCCCTCGGGACAAAACGAAAAGACTGTTCGAACTGGCGATGCACAATAGGCTCATCAATCTGCCAAATCCTAAGCGACCACTGCAACCCGGCGAGGCTAATAGTCCCAATTATTACCCTTACCACCAAACGATAAGCCATCCAATTGAAGATTGCTTCGTC
The DNA here is from genome assembly GCA_030015575.1 of Agapanthus africanus. Lineage (NCBI taxonomy): Eukaryota > Viridiplantae > Streptophyta > Magnoliopsida > Asparagales > Amaryllidaceae > Agapanthus > Agapanthus africanus. The sequence goes on along the minus strand of JASDDO010000031.1, from coordinate 347,976,108 downwards.
TTTAAAATTGGATCGAGGACCAATACCAGCAAGGCAAATTTGCGCTGTCTGAGAAGTGGAAAGTAAGCCCACCACAACCTCACACTCCTAAGAAGACAGACACACCGGGGGCATCGTGCTCTTTTGTTGAAGAAGCCCCATGGGAGGTCGTTCTTTCAGCCAAGACTAAAACAATGTTGAAGGAGCTCCAAACATGTCTGGCGATTAAGTGGAAGAATCCGCTGGAACCCGAGATTATCAAGGGAATGCTGAAACCGCGCCCGACTCCAAAAATTGGTGGTGATGGTCAAAGTGCTCACACCCAGCCGTCAAAATCTTCGAAGAAGAAGAAGAAATCCAAGAAACCCATGAAGCCTGGTGACAAGCGCACGGACCTGCAAAAGCAGATTGACACACTGGAAGAGTACAACCAGAAGGCGCGAACTCCAATCACACTCCAAGAATTTCTCAGCCACGTCCTTGACGATGAAGGCGATGACAATGGAGAAGACTCGTCGGATGAGTCTGAAGATTATGTGGCAAGCTGCCATGTGATCTCTCACTCGTCAATAAACGATGAAAAAGCTCCTTGCACACAGAAACTGGGAGCAAATCCTGAGCCTGAACTTCTAGGACCATCGGACGAAGCAATTGATGCATTCTTAAACGAAGCTCTTTTGAAAGCAAAGCTGATCGAGAGCGGGAGATAGCCATATTTGAAAAAGCCAAGCGTCGGCGACTGGACGAAAGGGTTGCAACGCTCCCGCCAAATCAAAGTACAGCAGCCGCGAATAAAAGCAGGTTCAAGACAGGGAAGAGGTTCGCCAAAGCCGTATCGATGGGAATGAAGCTTCCACCCTCCGAAGGAAACATTTCTGGTGAAGCGGAAATGCATCCTAACTACTGTTTATATCATCGAAAGATTGCACACCCCACCGAAGAGTGCAACGCCTTTAAAGGATGGTGGCAGGGATATGTTGCTCACAGGCAACATTTTAAGCGGATGAAACGCAAAATTCGTTGGGAGCAAAGAAATACGACCGAGGACCGTAAAAGAACTACCGGCACCTGTCACATGGTCGACGCTGGGGGATCGCAAGTTCTCACCTTTGGGAGCGACTCTGACGAAGAAATGGCTCTTGGCCCTCTCTTTAAGGAGTCCACCTTGGGAAAAGAGGAGGAACCAAGGACATGTGAAAATATTCAGCTGCGCAGTGTACCCTACCCGAAAAGAATCTTGGGTCCTTGAACAGCGAGTCAAATAGAAAAGATAAGGGGGAAAAAAGTCTTTGAAGATATCATCCTTGATGACCAAGCCGTCGAAAAGCTGACAGCCAAGGACCCGCCAAAGAAAAATAAGGTGGACTACAACGTTCTGGCACACTTGAGAAAGATACCCTCGCAGCTTAGCATTCTCGACGCCCTTCTGCGATCAAAAGAAGCAAGAGATTCTTTGATCAAGGCACTGCAGGAGCCCGAGCAATTCCAATCTTTCCTCGCCGAAGAAAAGATGAAGGATAAACTGGAAGAAGTACACACGGCCGATATCACCTTCGGCGATGAAGACCTCCTCCTCGGGATGTGTAAGCATAATCGCCCCCTATATGTCTCCGAATACTGTCATGACATCAAGATAGGCAAAATCCCGGTCGACAACGGGTCCTCCGTCAATCTCCTTAACGTGAGGGTGTTAAAGGAGATCTGCTTGAGCATTCAACACATCGCTCGCGACAAAATTATAAGTCGACGTTAGACACCCCACGAGTTGCGGGGAGGCGGAATAGGTAAAACAATCATTTTGTTTAAAAAAAACATCGACTAACGTACGGATCTTTGCCAAACCCTAACTAACAACATCATAGGAGGGATTGGCTACAATGAAAGAAGATTATACCTAATGAACCATGTCCTTCTTGTTCTTGTTGACCACCTCCTCGTCGGCCTCCTCTTTGTGATAGAAGATCCACCCGAGAGCTACTACTCCAAGCTTGACCTCTAACTTGAGGTAACTAGGTTACTAAAGTGCTAATCAAAGCAACCTCAAGGATATAGAATAGGATTAGGGATATTTGAGTCTTGCTAACCCTTGGATCTCAATACATGGGAGGTTAGGGTTAGTTCTTGAAGAGAGAGAGCTTGAGGAGAGAGAAGGTGAGAGTGAGAATTATCTTGGAATAATGAAATCATTGTGAATATATAAAGCATAAGATATTTATTAAATGAATAACAAATAACAATTATCATCATGCTTCATTAACTCACCTTGTGATTCATCTCATGAGTCATTTAAACAATAAATGCATCATAACTCTATGGATGAATCACACCATGAGTTATTAAACCAATTAATGCAAATGCCACTTAAGCCTCCAACTCATCAATCTTCTAGAAACTTCTCGACAAATTACGAGAACGCCCCTCCCATCCGTGAAAACATGAAAATACTGAGACTGTATAAATCCAATAATCCAATACTAGAATTTGGCTTAAACTAAAGCCCGCTAGTATAAACTGTCCGAACATCGTACGTGCATAAATGCACGTGCGTGTCCGAACCCTGTCGTAAAAACCATACGACCTCTATATCGTTTCGCCCGAAGCAGGGAAACTCTCTGTGTGGGACTCTAAAGACTCAACTACTACGCTGGCAGTGGGTTTAACCACAGACCGCAAGCGGCACTAGCTGTACGTAACGGTCCCCAGGTAGATGTCGATAAGAAGGCCAATGAGGAAACCCATCTGAACTCCTACTGAGCCTGATGTGACAATCTCCGTACAGTCCGGTCTGTTCGTCTAGGACTATCGCATATCGGGCCTAGGGGCGGCAAGCGTCAGTCCTCTAAAAGCGGTATAAGTCATGTCGGAGCGAAGCCCATTACACCTTGAGAAACTACTGGAAAACCTACCAGTAAATCTCGCTTGCCCTGGACAGGGAATTTGCATAATGGCTCTCTAGACACAGCGCGATATCAACTACCAATATCGGGAGAGACGAATCCTGTCTAACTGCCACTGCCTCCAAGTGCTTCGGGACTGCACCCAACTGCTACCTGTTTGCATGACTCCTTTGAGCCGTGGTAGGGTAGCAATCTAAGAACAGTGGGAACACACTCGAGGCGAAGCAGCGGAGTCAAGTCTGCGGACTATGTTGTACTCATGTCACTTGGGAACTGTTAACTGACGACGGGTATAATACTAACCAACAGTTCCCTGCGAGTCCTGTCCGGTGTACTCGTAACCCAACTAGCACCTGTATACTATCTCCAGTACGACGTACTGATGGCTGTGGGGCAGACCATCTCCCCAACTGGGATGAGAAGCGTACACATTAGTCTACTCCGGAGTATCGATGCCCCGTCTCGATAATCCTACGACTAAGGACCTGAAAAAGGATGTGTTTGTAGACTACCCAGCCCCCACTAGTGTGACTGCCATCACAATGCTGGTAGTCAAGCAAGATCCTAAGGGCTCTATCAATACGTACACACATATTAAGATAGATATAAACCAAGTAGCATACTACCATGTTTGGCAAGACTATTAATATAACTGTGAATATTCCAAGCTTCCATTAAGTAATATACAAGACAGTATGATACAATAATGGCCCCTAGGGCATATACACTAACAATCTCCCACTTGCACTAGGGCCATGTACTGGCGTATCAAAGACCTATCATCTCGAGTAGCCTCTGGAACTGAATCTGAGGTAAGGCCTTTGTGAATGGATCAGCAGTGTTCTCCTCTGTAGCAACTCTCCGGATCTCGATCTCCCGGCGATCTATGATCTCCCTGATCAGGTGATACCGCCTTAAGATGTGTCTGGACTTCTGATGGGACCTGGGTTCCTTCGCTAAAGCTATAGCTCCGTTGTTGTCGCAATACAGCGGTATTGGATCAATAATGGTAGGAACCACCTGAAGTTCTATTAGGAACTTATTCATCCAGACCACTTCTTTTGCGGCATCGCAAGCAGCAATATACTCCGCTTCCATCATCGAGTCAGCAACGGTGTCCTGCTTGGAACTCTTCCAGCACACCACCGCCCCTCCATTGAGGGTAAAGACATAACCTGACATGGACTTGGAGTCATCCTTGTCACTCTGGAAGCTGGAATCAGCAAAGGCCTCGATCTTGAGGTCTTTTCCGCCGTAAACCAAGAACATCTCATTAGTCCTTCTCACGTACTTGAGAATGTTCTTTACTGCTATCCAGTGCTTCTCCCCTGGGTCTGACTGATACCTGCTTACCACGCTCAGTGTGTAAGCTACATCTGCTCTGGTGCACAACATCGCATACATTATAGAGCCTACCGCAGAAGCGTAGGGTATAATAGACATGTGATCCCATTCCAAATCATTCTTGGGTGACATCTCTTTGGAGAGGGTGATTCCGTGACAAGCCGGTAAACTACCGCACTTAGAATCTTCCATACTGAATCTTTTCAGTACAGTGTTGATATTCATGGACTGTGAAAGTCCCAACATCCTCTTGGATCTATCACGATAGATCCGGATCCCCAGAATGTAAGAGGCATCACCCAGGTCTTTCATGGAGAACCTGTGTGACAAGAATCCTTTGACAGATTGTAGCATAGGAATGTCATTTCCTATCAGTAGAATGTCATCCACGTACAAGATGAGGAATACGACAGTTCGTGCTACAATTTTACTATATATACATGGTTCATCTGGATTTTTGATAAAGTCATATTCTTTTACCGTTTCATCAAAACAGATGTTCCAACTCTGCGATGCCTGCTTTAGTCCATAAATGGACTTAAGCAACTTGCACACTTTCCCGCTGCTCCCACTCTGATTGAAGCCTTCTGGCTGATCTATATAGACGCACTCTTCTAAATTACCATTTAGAAAAGCTGTCTTTACGTCCATCTGCCAGATCTCATGATCATGGAAGGCGGCAATAGCAAGAAGGATCCGAATGGATTTGAGCATAGCCACTGGAGAAAAAGTCTCGTCATAGTCCAAACCAGGTCTTTGACGAAAACCCTTTGCAACAAGTCTAGCCTTATAGGTTTCTACCTGTCCATCTACACTAATCTTTTTCTTGAAGATCCATTTGCATCCTATGGGTTTTACCCCACCTGGAGCAAAGTCCAAAGTCCATACTTTGTTGGTGTACATGGACTCCATCTCGGTCCGTATTGCATCTAGCCATCTTACCGAGTCACCGCTCTGGATGGCCTGCTGGAAGCTAGTAGGTTCATCATCATCAATGACGCAATCCTCTCTATCTCCATCTATGAGAAAACCGTAGTATCTCTCAGGCGGATGAGACGACCTACTACTTCTGCGGAGGGGTGCGGGAATGTCCTGTTCTTCTTGAACTACTGGTTCTACCAAACTTTCAGTAGTAGTTTGTGGTTCTGGAATTTCTTCCAGTTCTATTGCACTCCCACTTGTTTCCTTTTCTAAAAACTGATGTTCTAGAAAATGGGCATTACGAGAAACAAAACCTTTTGTTCCTCTGCATAATAGAAGAAATACCCCCTGGAGTTTTTTGGATATCCCACAAACTTACACTGTACTGATCGTGCTTCGAGTTTGTCCGCATGCTGCTTTTTAACAAAACCTGGACATCCCCATATCTTTAGATACTGAGGATAGGGTTTCTTCCAACTCCACATCTGATATGGCGTGGTAGGAACAGTCTTGGTAGGAGCCCGGTTCAAAAGATATGTTATTGATTCTAGCGCATAACCCCAGAAAGATCGCGGTAACTCAGCATAACTCATCATGGAACGTACCATATCCAATAAGGTTCAGTTCCGTCTCTCCGATACACCGTTGTGCTCTGGACTGTATGGAGGAGTAAGCTGAGAGAGAATTCCTTTCTCTTTTAGGTAACCTTGGAACTCGGCGCTTAAGTATTCACCACCTCGATCAGATCTCAGTGTCTTGATACTTTTGCCGGTTTGGTTTTCTACTTCATTCTTATATTCTTGGAATTTCTCAAAAGCCTCGGATTTATGTTTCATTAAGAAAACGAATCCGTACCTAGAGTAATCATCCGTAAAAGTAATGAAATATGAAAAAAAAAACCACCTCTTGCATGTGTAGACATTGGACCACATACATCGCTGTGTATGAGTCCTAAGAGCTCGCTCGCTCTTACTCCATGTCCAGTGAATGGAGTCTTTGTCATCTTTCCTTTGAGACATGATTGACAAGTGGCATAAGATTGATATTCGAACGGATCCAAATATCCTTCCCTATGTAACTTAGTTAACCTTGTCTCATTGATGTGACCTAGTCTACAATGCCATAAGAAAGCCTTATTTATATCTGGAGACTTTCTTTTTAGTGTATTCTGGACATTGAAAATCTGTAATTGGTTTAAGACATATATACCGTTATCTAGTGTACCGAACCCATGATTAAGGTGGATGTTAACAACATCGCTTACAAACGTGAAATCATAATCTTCTTTTGATAACAATGAAACTGATATGATATTATACGTTAAACTGGGTACACAAAAATAGTTATGCAAAACCAAAATATGTCCACTCGTCAATCCAAGGTGATAATCCCCTACGGACACAGCACCCACGCTAGCTCCGTTAGCAACCTGGAGGGTCATATCACCAACTTTCAGCATTCTACGGTTTCTCAGTGCCTGCAATGAATTGCATAAATGAGATCCTGATCCGGTATCCAATACCCAGGAAGTAGAGTTGATTGAAAGACAATTTTCAATTACAAACACACCTGAAGTCGAAGCCACAGCTTGCTTCGGTTCCTGGTTCTTGGCATTCCAAGCTTTGCAATCTTTTTTCCAGTGCCCTTTCCTACGACAGTGGAAGCACTCGTCCTTTGCCACTACTGGCACTGCAATCTTTGTCTTTCCCTTAGCTCCCACCTTACTAACACCACCTCTTGGTTTGGTAGCGGCCTTCATCTTCCTTCCTTTGGCCCTAGCCTTGGACCTGGAAGAAGAAGCACCGTGAACAAACATAGCGGGTGTTTCCATTGCCTTCTGCAAGGTGCCCTCTGCACTCCTCAACATGTTAAGGAGTTCTGGAAGTTCAACTTATTTTCTTTGAATGTTGAAATTCAGAATAAACTGGGCGTGGGTGGAAGGAATGGACTGAAGAATCAAGTCTGTATATAGCTCGTTCTCCAAAGTCGTCCCGAGGTCCGCGAGCTCTTCTATATAGCCAATCATCTTTAGGACATGTTCTCCTACAGATGATCCGACGGCCAGCCTCGACTGAAACAAGTTCTTCGAGGTCTCGTATCTTGCTATACAAGATTGCTCTCCATATAGATCTTTTGTATGGAGAAATATGGATTCAAGATCCATATCCTCGTGCCTCCTCTGATGTTCATTATTCATAGAGGCAAGCACGATGCATTTGGCCTTTGCGCAATCTAATTCCCAGGTCTTGTGGATTTCCTTATCCGCAAGACTGGATTTTGGACTAGGGACTGCAGGTGCCTTAGCAGTAAGGACATACCCCAATTTGTCATACGTCAAAGCCATCTTGACATTCCACAACCAATCTTTATAGTTTGGCCCTGTCAATATATTTTTTTCTAATAGTAACTTAAGGCCTGTCATGTTTTGGGTCGCTGCAATGAGAGAGAGAGGGAACACTTTAGCATGATGCTCTTGCAAGTTTAGAGTGGTTTTTAATTTATCTAAACAGGATGGCTCCCACTGTTTCTCGAATCCCTCCTCAAACCAAAAAGGAAGAACTAGCCAGGACTATTATCACCGTACAATACTTGCTTAACCGTTCAGCCAGGCTGGTGTCGGTACTTCGAGGGAGGTTTTACGATACTTTCGCGAAGTTCCTTAATTAAATAACCTCTTTTCTATGGGGGTGTAACACCGCTGACACCTTTCTCGACACCTACTTGGTTTATAGTATTGATCGTTAAGTGACGAATCCCCTGATGAGTAGCGGATACTCTCAGTAGGATCGGGATCCAAATATCACCGTGTGATAAATCTGAAGGTATCCTACCAAAATTATCACACTCCAAATGGTATGCATCTCTTTGCAAATTTCAGTTTCTTTAGAAATTCCCGATATAAATTTCTGCCCCATGCTCTTATGACCTTGGCGTTTGGTCAAAATGCCATAGGTCACATGTCAAGTTCTACCCATCATTATCTTGTTAATTTGAACCCATCCGTACATACCCCTGACGTTGGCCAAATGATAATACGACTGTCCCAAACTAACTCATCTATCTATGCAACAAATGAATACCCAGCAGCTACCAAATACTATGCCTTGGCGTTTGGTCAAAATACATAGCTTGAATACTACTGAATACCCAAATGAAATGACGGTGGGCTACGAATGGTATTGGAGAAACCGTGAATGTAGTGAACTTGATATGATCGAAGGAACCTGATAGCTTTTAAAAGGAGTGGTTAAAGCTCCGCAATTAAAAATATCTTCTGTTTTTTAAAAATAACCGAGTGGTTTCTTTTAAACAGTTCCAACGATTCAACTTTGGTTTATTTTCTTTGCATTAAAATAATGTGTCCCATCAATTAACCCATCATTGCTGAAAAAAACGAAAATACAACGTCCTCATATGCCATCTGCATTCGCCACTGGGTCCCGTCATTCACCCGTTAGGTTACTTAACTAACGACAGAGCGGGGGCTAGGCTAGCGCGGGTGTAAAACATAAGTGACTTCTAATAGCTATCATATATAGATATTGTACATTCGTCAGACGCAATAATAGGCATTCCAGATCACAGATGAACATATTGGATTTTCTACGAATGCGCATTCCTTTTGAGCCTGCAAAGAAGGAAGGATCATACAGTCGCGATGAATAGCCAAAACCCCACCCTATACACCTATGGGTACGGCAAACTACCCGCCAAGTACCCGAAGTGAAGCGGTCTCCCTCAACAACGTGAGTAGGCCACTAAACACTTCAAAGTACCCGGTAGTTTGTGCACCCCACCTTGGGCTATCCAAGGAGCAAAAATCAGTAAATGAAATAATACAACGGTGGCTACAACCTCAGCTCGGATGTGCCCCGTAAAAGAATATTACAACAATTTACAAATTACATTTGAATGAAAGAAACACTCGTCTCACATCCCCGGCTATTCATTCACGACAATCCAACAAGTTCACAAACACAAACCATTACAGAAATGTGCAACCCCCTGCTAACCGACATACCAGCAGTTAGGGGAGGTTTACGAACACATTAAACAAAACACAGATATAATCAAGTTAGCCAAACATCTTAGAATTTCGATCAAGCAAACACAAATGATTCTACTCCCAAAAATTCTCTGTGCACCTGAAACCTGAGTAGAAACAAAACATTCCAGAAAAAACAAAATCAACACAGAAGAGTTACTGGGGAATTTTGGGCTGACTCGGCCCCAACTCGGCCGCGGATCCGCGGCGGGTCGCTTGGATCGGCCGCGGATCCGCGGCGGTTTTGTAAGTCTACGGTAGCGCCTCGGCCGTCTTTCAGACGCCAAAATGCGGAACAAAAACTTTTATAACTGGCGCTATCGCATACTATAACCCGGATCTGCCATTAACGCTAAACTAACAATCTACAAAGAGGGAAGAAAGGTTATACCAAACGATCCGAGTCCTTCGTTCTTTAACCATCATCCCACGCTCTGTTGCGGCTGCTCCGATCTCGTCGATCTCCGATCTCCTCGTCCAGGCGGCACCACATCGTCGGATCTTTAAACGGGCTCCCGCCTCTGACTCGAGGCAACTCGGTCATCAAGTTTGCTAAAAGAGATGACCAAGAATGATGTAGAGAATGAGTGGAATACTTTGTCTCGCTTCGTCCAAAACCATGGACGAACGGTTAATGAAGTTGCCATGGGAATCGGGTGATGGAATGAAATGAGCTGTGAAATTCCATACACCGAAACTATCATAATCTTTTAAACAACAACCATTCCTTTTTCTACAAAGTGAGAGTGTATGAGAGAGGAGGAGGGCCGGCCACATATATAGAGGTGGGGGTGAGTGTAGGAGAGGGGGAGGTGACAATAAGAAAATATCTCTAGTGTGAACACAAAGTGTGAACACACTTAATGAAATGATGAATCATTAACCTAGTCATCAAGCATTAATGGAATCATTAAATGCAACCATGACTCACTAAACACCTCACCACTTCTAGAACCTTCTAGAAGCTTCCACACTCATCTCAAGAAAAGATAAAATCCGTATTTAACCAAATGTTAAATACGGCTGATAGAAAACTGGAAACTGGCAACTTCCAAAAGTGATCCCGAAACGAATTTCAGGATAACCCCGTAACTGTATAAATATACCCGCATTTGTATTACGACCGAATACAAATGCAACTGAGACAAAGATATTATATCTACTCTGTAAAATACATGGATCCGGCTTAAACCAAAGCCCACCAGTATTATCTGCCCGAAAAATGACACGTGCGTAAACGCACGTGCATTTTCCGAACCCTGCCATAAAACCATATGGCCTCTACAACGTTTCGCCCGAACTTGGGAAACTATCTGTGGGGGACTCTAATGACTCGTCAGTACCCTGGCAGTAGGTTTAACCACAAGCCGTCAGCGGCACTAGCTGTGCGTAACGGCTGCCCATGGACTGACCTCAAGGGAGGCTGATGAGCGAACTCATCCGGAAACCCTACTGAGCCTAACAGTGATAATGTATATACAGTCTGGTCCGTTCGACTATGAGTATCGCATATCCGGCCTAGGGGGCTAGTAACGTCAGACCCCCAATAGCTGTATAAGTCGTGTCGGAGATAAGCCCTGAACACCCTGAGATACTACTGGAGTACCTACCAGTAAATCTCACCTGCCTTGGCCAAGGACTTGGTGTAATGGCTTTCCTAGACACAGCGCGACCTCCACCCCCAATACCGGGAGAGACGAATCCCCTGCCGATCCGCTCACGTGCCTCCATGTGGATCGGGACTGTACCCAAAAACTACCTGTTTGCACGACTCCTTTGAGCCGTGGTACGGTAGAAATCAAAGCACAGTGGGAACTCACACGAGACAAATGACGACCTCAGGTCGATGAACTAACCTGTACACATGTCACCAGGGAACTGCTATCTGACGATACGTATAATACCAACTAGCAGGTTCCCGGCGAGTCTTGTCCGGTGTACTCATAACCCAATGAGCACCTGTATACATCTTAGGTGATCCAACTGACACCAGTGGCTTGTGAGACCGGCCACCGCCCCTCGTCGGGGTCTCGACTGTATACACTAGTCTACTCCGGAATATCGATGCCCTGTCTCGAAACTCCCATGACTAGGGACCACAATTAAGGATATGCTTATAGACCACCCAACTCTCACTTATATGATCGCCCTCATACTGTTGGTAGTCAAGCAAGATCCTAATGGCTCTATCAAAGTGTAATCGTGATCAGTCACCTGAACCTATACACGACTGATAAAGGCAAACCAGATAGCATACTATCATTTCGAGTAAGACTGTCCTACCGGTATAGGTCCTCCGTAATCATTGCAATCACGTACCTGCGATCCAATAATTGACTTTGAGGGCACTATATCCAATAGGTTTGGCCGAGTTAGAATCCAAATTTCTCCAGTAACCTTAGAATTCCCTGCTTGTATTTTTAAGGGCCTCTGAAAAAGTTTTAGACCCCGTTTTAAAATTGACAGAAACTTGGTCAAAATGATGTTTTTTCCAGTTCGTTTTGCGATCGAATTTCTAACGACTTTGATAACAAGTTAGTTATGGTTTAGCGAGGCTCTGATACCACTGTAAGTCAACGTTAGACACTCCACGAGTTGCGGGGAGGCGGAAAAGGTAAAACAATCATTTTGTTTAAAACAAACATCGACTAACTTACGGATCTTTGCCAAACCCTAACTAACAACATCATTGGAGGGATTAGCTACTATGAAAGAAGATTATACCTAATGAACCAAGTCCTTCTTGTTCTCGTTGACCACCTCCTCGTTGGCCTCCTCTTTGTGATAGAAGATCCACCCGAGAGCTACTACTCCAAGCTTGACCTCTAACTTGAGATAACTAGGTTACTAAAAGTGTTAATCAAAGCAACCTAGAGGATATAGAACAGGATTAGGGATCTTTGAATCTTGCTAACCCTTGGATCTCAACACATGAGAGGTTAGGGTTAGTTCTTGAAGAGAGAGAGCTTGAGGAGAGAGAAGGTGAGAGTGAAAATTATCTTGGAATAATGAAATCATTATGAATATATGAAGCATAAGATATTTATTAAATGAATAAAAAATAACAATTATCATCATGCTTCATTAACTCACCTTGTGATTCATCTCATTAGTCGTTTAAACAATAAATGCATCATTAACTCTATGGATGAATCACACCATGAGTCATTAAACCAATTAATGCAAATGCCAACTAAGCCTCCAACTCATCAATCTTCTACATGCTTCTCGACAAATTACGAGAACGCCCCTCCCATCCGTGAAAACACGGAAATACTGAGACTGTATAAATCCAATAATCCAATACTAGAATCTGGCTTAAACTAAAGCCCGCTAGTATAAACTGTCCGAACATCGTACGTGAAAAAATGCACGTGCGTGTCCGAACCCTGTCATAAAAACCATACGACCTCTATATCGTTTTGCTCGAAGCAGGGAAACTCTCTGTGTAGGACTCTAAAGACTCAACTACTACGCTGGCAGTGGGTTTAACCATAGACCGCAAGCGGCACTAGCTGTACGTAACGGTCCCCAGGTAGATATCGATAAGAAGGCCGATGAGGAAACCAATCCGAACTCCTACTGAGCCTGATGTGACAATCTCCGTACTGTCCGGTCTGTTCGTCTAGGACTATCGCATATCGGGCCTTAGGGGGCGGCAAGCGTCAGTCCCCTAAAAGCGGTATAAGTCGTGTCGGAGCGAAGCCCATTACACCTTGAAAAACTACTGAAAAACCTACCAGTAAATCTCGCTTGCCCTGGCCAGGGACATTGCGTAATGGCTCTCCAGACACAGCGCGATATCTGTTAGTTATATGTATGCTCTAGAGGCCATTACTGTACATACGATGTATATTGTAGTGGATGCTTGGACATATATAGGGAGGACTTTCTTGCTCGACATGATAGTACGCTATCTGGTTACCCTTTATCTTAACATGTACTCTGATTGTCTCTAAGTTACATGTTGATAAAGCCCTTAGGATATGTACTCGACTACTGGGACTATGATGAGATCATACTAGTGGGGCCACGGTAGTCAACGAGTACATCCTATAACTGTTCCTAGTCGAGGGTGTATCGAGACAGGGCATCGATGCACCAGAGTAGACTAGCATATACGCATCTTGACCCATATGATGGGCGATGGATGATCACATATCCATCGGTGTTTGACATCAAGGATGGTGTACGGGTGCTCAGTGGAGACTGGGTATACTGGATGGACTCGCCGAGAACTCCCAGATGGTATTATACCTCAGATGGCAGTTCTCCGGTGACACTGGTACAGAGTAGTCCGTTGACCCGAGATCGTCATAGAGTCTTGTGTGATTCCCACTGTACTTTGATTTCCATCATACCACGTCCAAGAGGGCGTGCAAAAAGGTGGCTTTTGGGTACAGTCCCGAATCACAGGGAGGCAATGAGCGATAGGAGGGGATTCGTCTCTCCCGGTATAGGGAGTTGATGTTGTGCAGTGTTCGATTGGCTATAACCAGAAATCCCTGGCCAGGGTTGCTGAGATTTACTGGCAAGTGTTACCAGTAGTTTCTCGAACTGTTATAGACCTCATATCGACACGACTTATCGAGCTACTGGGGTCTGACGTTTACCACCCCTAGGCAAGATATGTGACATATCAGACGACGAGACCGGACTGTACGGGAGTGTTACTGATTGGATTCACAGGAGAATGTACAGGCTTGCTTGTTGATCTTCTGATCGCTCAATACCCGGGTGGCCGTTACGTTTAGCAGACCGCTTGCGGCTTGTGGGTGTTTAATATGATCATCACCTACTGCCGGTGTATTGATGAGTCTTTAGAGTCCTACACAGGGGTTTCCTGGCTCAAGCGAAACGGAGTAGGAGCACATATGTGATATGTGCGGGACCGAGAATAATACGATATGAGATACCGTATTCTATTCTCGTGATTCGTGACGTTGATCGGTTGTATGCGATATAGCCGGGTTATCGGATCAAGTGTTGATTCGATAAGTTGTTACACATGATATTAGTCGGTTATAGCCGGGTTATTAAATCAAGCGTTGATTTAATAATTTAATGTATAATTATATATTTGATATATTACAATACATTAACTAGTATTACCTCACTTAAGATTTATTTTCTCACTTGATTGTGCATAAGTGTATATGTGATATATATTTGTGTACAAATGATTGTGACATGCTTGATGATACATCAAAGATGGGTGTATGAGACTTATACCAAGATTAGGGTAAAGATTAGGGTTTTGTTTATATCTTAAGAATAACAAAAGAGAAAGACTTTGTCAAAGTTCTCAAGCTTTCATGAAGCTTCTGGAAACATTGACAAAGTCAACTCTTTTGTCATTCTTAAGGATATTTAGTTAACCCAACCCTTAACCTCATGCCTTGGTTAATTCTCTACATGAGTTAATCATGATAGCTTAACTCACCCATGGTTACATTATTGAGAGGATAATAATTCATATGATAATATTATTCTTTCTTCTTCTTCTTCTTCATCAAGCTCCATGAAAAGCTTACTAGCTCCAATGGTGCCATGAGAAAAGGTGTGAGAAAATCAATTCTAAATTGAGCCCACTTCCTACATCTTCATCCTCTACCACTTGCCATGTAGTAGAGTGTGTTCTCTTCACAAAGTTCATGACCTAGTGAAGGAATAGCTTGAGTTAGTGTCTCCCCGACGTAGATCATCTTCGACCTCGAAGTCATCGAAGCAAGCACGTTCGTTCTTCTTGTGGAGCTTCTCTAGAGTCCGGAGTTCACGATTGCAGCGAAGGGGACATCTACACGGAGCTATTGAAGTGAAGGACCAGATCTACAAAGGTTGTAATCCCTCTCACTTAGTGTTAAACTGTTTAACATATTTGTTTTCGTCTAAACTCTAGTATAAAGATCCGGCTTTGGGTTGTTCGGCACGGCTAAAATTTTAATCGGGCATGGTGATGCCTCGTAGACCCTTGTATGCGTGCCTAGCAACCCTACAGTGGTATCAGAGCCAAGCTAGAGCCTTAGGCGAAGTCTGAGCGAAGTTTAAAGTCCGATCAAACCCGGAAAACCCCGATTTTACCCCTCTCTATAAATTTTCAAAAATGTTGATTTTTTATGAATTAAAAATGCTCAGAAAAAAAAGCAGGAAAAACTAAAAATTACTGTGAAGTACGGTCCACTAATTCGATCAAGTGACCGCGGAACCGCGGCCAACCCAAGGGTTTGGCGGCGGTTCCGTGGCCAAAATTTGGACTTAGTCCTTCATATTTCATATATTTATTCTCAGGTCCTTTCTTGTCTTTTTTTCTGGGAATTTTTTTAATTCCACTCAAGTGTTGAGTTTTCTAGAGTTGTATTGGGGACTCGTTGATTCGATCGGATAATTTAACTTTGTTTAGTTTGTCCGGGTAATTTTAGAAATTGTTAAAAAGTTCGAACGGATATCAATAACTCACTTTTTCCCCTGTCGGAAATTTTTTCAAAAGTTGGATTTTTTCTCGAGTTTGAAACTTTCTAAGTCATGCAAGTAACGCGGTGGACCTTCTAGAAGAACACAAAACTTAACTCGATTATGTGACCGTCTGAACTGCCTCTGAACCTTAGGGTTTGGGGCAGTACGGCGTGCCACATGTGAGGCGTTGGCTTGACCCTTCTACGGATGGACCATTGGTACTGTGGCATGTGATGGATGTTTTTAAACTGATTTCAAGTGATGAGATATATTGGGGAAATCTTAGGTGTTTGATTATTCGATCGGAAAGTTTAACATTGTCTATTTATCTGGAATGTGATACAATATTTGGAATCCACAGGTAGTTATGAGATAACTAATTTGAATGTTATAAATCTAGCAGTTCGGTCTCAGATGATCGGTTGCCACGGAATTTTGATGTGATCAAAAGTCCGTCGCAATCACGTAGCGTACGCGGATGCTCGCCGGGTAAACTTAAAAGACAGCCACGCCCCATAGCCCCGACCAAGTGACTGTAGGAGAACCCCGTCGCCAAAAGCATCCGTTCGGGTGCTCGTGGCAGCGGTGTTCCGCCTTAGTGCACTTCATCGACGGCATCCGGGGGTGCGGCCGTCTACTAAAGTTTGCGACAAGCATTCGATCAGGATTTCGGGAATCTTGTTGAATTGCCCGACTTGATATTGAAAAGAGTTTTCGATAATGAGACTAAAATGCGGGGTTTATAATTGTTAGGCATGCGATGTCTAAGGAATTCATTTGGTTAGGCATGCGATGTCTAAGGAGGTTGCGGATTCCAACTGTTGTAGTTTTACACTTTCTTTTCTGTGACCGTAAGCGTAGTATGTGGTGTATCGCCGGCTTCGTTTCTATACATCAACGACAATCGGGTTACGCATACTTGCTTACGTTGATGATATGAGATATTATGTGTTGTTGTGATATGTTATATTGGATCGTCGCGTTTTGAATAGCCGGGGGTTTTATGTGAGATGAAATTTTTTTTCTTTTTCATTCATGTAAAATTAATTTGTATGTAATATTCTTTTATTGGGGCACTTCCGGGCTGAGGATGATGTCACCATTGTATATTATTTACTTTTCCGCATTAGGTAGACCCAAGTCGGGGAGCACAAGTAACCGGGTTCTAGGGTCCAGTTGGAGACCATCTCGAGGAGTCGAGACCGGGTTTCCTAACCCTAGAATTGGCTGGCAGTGTTGCTTGCCGCTCTCGTGGGGGTCTAGGGATGTGGGTTTGGCTATTCATCACGACCGTGGAATCCGTGTTTTATACAGGCTCGTATTGAAAACACGGACGTCCTAGTATATCCAATATTTCATATATGTTCTTCTGCTGCAATGTTCTGTGATGAGATCATATTACTGCCTGAGACGAATGTTTATATTATATATATGAGATATATGTTATATTGCAGATTTCGTTTCAAATGTGATGCTTGTGAAGTATAATAAAATGGGACTTCATTAATGAGATTAATGAAACTAAAAGAAACCTAAAGATGTTGTAGAAACTTGTTTAAAAACTAGTAGCTCTAGTTTTTGCTTTGCATAGAGGTGTTCCTTGTAGAACATCCAGCACCTTATTCGATAAGGAAAGAGCCGAGATCCCTTCACCGGGAATAACCTCTTTAGTGAAACTAGCAGATGCTATAAACTCGGTTTGTCTTTTGATTGCTTCTATAGTTATTGCTTTGCATAGTGATATTTATGAAATATCCTACACCTTATTCGATGAGGAAAGGGCCGACGATCCTTCACCGGGGGTGACCCCTTTAGCAAAACTAGAAAAGCCTCAAAAACACTCCATTTAAAATCACTCGATTCTACAACGATATCAAGTTCATTACGCAAAGGGTTTTCTTAAAAACCTGTCGTAGCCCTCCGTCATTTCAGATAAGTACTTCATAGTATTCGTGATACGTTTGTTGGCATTCGTCAAGGCATGGTGTGCGGTAGCTATTTATGCTTATCTGTTTATGCATATGATGCAGATTGAGTTAGGGTAGTCGTGCGACTTTGTTGGCATTCGTCAAGGGTCGTGCGGGTGGGTTTAATTCAATCGGGAAATGACGGGTTGAACTTGACTAGTAGCCTATGGTTTGTTGGCATTCGTCAAGGTCATAGGATGCTAGGGGCAAAATATTATCGGAAATTTCAAGTGTTGAAATTTGCAATGAGATTTCATACCTTCTATGAGATAGTTGGATCCCGATACCCGCAGCGGTAAGAGTTACTCCTGGGAGAGTTTTACACATTACAATTAGCCGATCAAGTAGGTGTCTAGAAAGGTGTTGATGGGGTTACGCCCCTGGGAAAATGAGGTTTACTTTAATTAGGTTCGTGCGAAAGCACGGGGGACCTCCCTCAAAGTACCGACACTGGCCTGGCTGAAAGATTGGCGAACTTGTAGCGTGTAATAAATTCCGGCTAGTCTTTCCTTTTAGGGTTTGAAGGAAGATTTGATTAAAACAGTGGGAGATATCCTGATTAGATATATTAGATAACCAATCTAATCTTGTAAGAGCATACGCTGAGTGTTTTCTTCTCTCTCACTCCAGGTAGCGACCATATCACGCCTTAATCAAGATAATAAAACGGATATATTGACCGAACCCGCTTGTTATACTGAGCTGGGAAACGTTGGTCCCGCTCCAACTTATAATTGTTATAAGACAGAGCAGGAAATTAGGGAATACCAGATTTCCCGTGCCGCCCAAACGAAGAAAGTGCATGCTGATGCATCTTCTTCGGGTGTGTTCATTACAGAGAACTGTTTCTCAGTATCCTTTACGTCCTGGGTATGAGATACCGGATCAGGATCCTGCATATGTAATCTGTTACATGGGCTACAGATAGGTAGAGAACTGAGAACGGGTGATAAGTTTCATGAGACAGAAAACGGTGCAAGTGTTGCAGCCAAGTCTGTTGGTCACTATTGTTGGATATAGTGCCCTCAGAGTCAATTATAGAATCGCAGGTACGTGATTGCAATGATTGCGGAGGACCTATACCGGTATGACAGTCTTACTCGAGATGATAGTATGCTATCTGGTTTGCCTTTATCAGTCGTGTACAGGTTCAGGTGACTGATCAATGTTACACTTTGATAGAGCCCATAGGATCTTGCTTTACTACCAACAGTATGATGGCGATCATATACGTGAGAGTTGGATGGTTTATAAGCATATCCTTAATTGTGGTCCCTGGTCGTGGGAGTTTCGAGACAGGGCATCGATACTCCGGAGTAGACTAGTGTATACAGTCGAGACCCCGACGAGGGGCGGTGGCCGGTCTCACAAGCCACTGGTGTCAGTTGGATCACCTAAGATGTATACAGGTGCTCATTGGGTTATGAGTACACCGGACAGGACTCGCCGGGAACATGCTAGTTGGTATTATACATATCGTCAGATAACAGTTCCGTGGTGACATGTGTACAGGTTAGTTCATCGACCTGAGGTCGACATTTGTCTCGTGTGAGTTCCCACTGTGCTTTGATTTCTACCCTACCACGGCTCAAAGGAGCCATACAAACAGGTAGATTTTGGGTACAGTCCCGAGCCACATGGAGGCACGTGAGCGGATCGGCAGGGGATTCGTCTCTCCCGGTATTGGGGGTGAGATCGCACTATGTCTAGGAGAGCCATTACACAAAGCCCACGGCCGTAGCAGGAGATTTACTGGTAGGTACTCCAGTAGTATCTCAGGGTGTTTTTAGGCTACACTCCGACATGACTTATACTGGTATTGGGGGTCTGACATTACTAGCCCCTAGGAAGATATGCGATACTCATAGACGAAAGGACCGGACTGTATATACATTGTCACTGTTAGGCTCAGTAGGGTTTCCGGGTGAGTTCGCTCATCAGCCTCCCTTGAGGTCAGTACATGGGCAGCCGTTACGCACAGCTAGTGCCGCTGACGGCTTATGGTTAAACCCACTGCCATGGTACTGACGAGTCATTAGAGTCCCCCACAGACAGTTTCCCAAGTTCGGGCGAAACGTTGTAGAGGCCGTATGGTTTTATGGCAGGGTTCGGAAAATGCACGTGCGTTTACGCAAGTGTCATATTTCGGGCAGATAATACTGGTGGGCTTTGGTTTAAGCCGAATCCGAGTATTATATTGAGAATATATAATATCTTTGTCTCAGTTGCATTTGTATTCGGTCGTAATACAAATGCGGGTATTTTTATACAGTTATGGGGTTGTCCTGAAATTCGTTTCAGGATCGCTTTTGGAAGTTGCCAGTTTCCAGTTTCCTGTTTCAGTATTTGACATTCGGTTAAATGCGGATTTATCTTTCCGTCACTCGGGTGTGTCATGAGGGTGAGTCGTGCTTCTGGAAGCTTCTAGATGGTGAGGTGGCTTAGTGACTCATCATGGTATTAATTGTTGCATTAATGGCTTGATGATGTGTTATTATGACTCATCCTTTAGCATTAATGTTTCTTGTTAACCTTAGGATATTTCTTCATCCTTATTGTCACCACTTGGTTCCTACACTCACCCCCTCCTATATTATGGCCGGCCCCCTTGTGAGAGAGAGAGAGAGATTGATTTCATTTTGGAAAAAGAATAAAGTTTTGGATGTATGGAAATTTCATAGTTCATTTTCTCATTCCATTTCATTTCGAGTGGCAACTTCATTAACCGTTCATCCACGGTTTTGGACTAAGTGAGACAAAGTATTCTACTTGTTAGTTATATGTATGCCCTAGAGGCCATTACTGTACATGAGATGTATATTGTAGTGGATGCTGGTACATATATAGGTAGGACTTTCGTGCTCGACATGATAGTACGCTATCTGGTTGCTCTTTATCTTAACATGTATACGTACAGTCTCTCTATTACACGTTGATAAAGCCCTTAGGATGAGTGCTCGACTTCCAGGACTATGATGTAGATCATACTAGTAGGCCCTGGGTAGTCCATGAGTACATCCTTCAATGTTCCTAGTCGTGGGAATATCGAGACGGGGCATCGATATTCCAGAGTAGACTAGCGTATATCTTCTCGACCCATGTGATGGGCGATGGATGATCCCATATCCATTGGTGTTTGACATCAAAGACGGTATGCGGGTGCTCAGTAGAGACTGGGTACACTGAGCGGACTCGCCGAGAACTCACAGATGGTATTATACCTCACGTTAGATGGCAGTTCTCTGGTGACACTGGTACAGCTTAGTCTGTTGACCCGAGATCGTCATAGAGCCTTGTGTGTCTCCCACTGTGCTTTGATTTCCACCCTACCACGGCTCTACTGAGTCGTGCAAACAGGTGATTTTTTGGTACAGTCCCGATTCACATGGAGGCAAGGAGCGATAGGAGGGGATTCGTCTCTCCCGGTATTGGGGGTTGATGTTGCGCTATGCTCGACTGGACATAACTGGAAATCCCTGGCCAGGGTTGCACTGATTTACTGGTAAGTGTTATCAGTAGTTTCATGCTTGTTATGGACCTTACATCGGCATGACTTATTAAGGTACTGAGGTCTGACGTTTACCACCCCTAGGCGAGATATGCGACATATCAGACGAACAGACCGAACTGTGCGGTAAGTGTTACTGGTTGGATTCACAGGAGTGTGAGCAGGCTTGCTCGTTGATCTTCTGATCGCTCAATACCCGGGTGGCCGTTACATTTAGCAGACCGCTTGCGGCTTGTGGGTGTTTGATATGATCACCACCTACTGCCGGCGTATTGACGAGTCTTTAGAGTCCTACACAGGGGTTTTCTGGCTCAAGCGAAAAAAAATAGGAGCGCATATGAGATATGTGCGGGACCGAGAATAATATCAGTATGTGATACTGTGTTCTATTCTCGCGATTTGTATCATCGGTCAGTTATATGTGATATAGCCGGGTTACCGAATCAAGCGTTGATTCGATACATTGATACACTTGATATTAGTCAGTTATATGCGATATGACCGGATCATTAAATCAAGTATCGATTTAATGATTTAATGTATAATTATATATTTGATATATTACTTTACATTAACTAGTATTTGTTCACTTAAGATTGATTTTCTCACTTAATTTGCACAAGTTGTATATATGATATATGTTTGTGCACTAGTTTGTATCATGATTGATGATACATGCAAACTTGGGTGTGTGTATGACTTACACCATGTTTAGGTTAATGGTTAGGGTTTTATTTATCTTATTTATTTTTAGCAAAAACAAAATGGTCGCTTTTCTTGTTTTGGCTTAAAGCTTCATGAAGCTTCTTAGCATCTTTAAAAAAGTCTAACCATTTTGTTTTGTTCTTTGACCTAACCATCAACCTAAACTCTAGTTTACTCTCTACAAAAGTTAACTCACCCATGGTTGCAAGATGATAGACTTCACTTGATTATTCATTTTCTATTATTCATTATTCATTCTTTTCTTTCTTCTTCTTCTTCTTCAAGAAGAAGAAAGCTTGCTTGAAATTTCTAAGTGAAGATCATGAGTGAGAAATCAAAATCTAAAGTGAACCCACTTCCTATTTCTTCATCCTCTACCACTTGCCATGTTGTATAGGGTGTTCTCTTAACAAAGTTCTTGACCAAGTGAAGGAATAGCTTGAGCTTGAGTCTCCCCGACGTAGATCATCTACGGCCTCGAAGTCAACGACCTAGCCCGCTCTTTTCTCCGATGAAACCAACGCTAGGGTTCGGGATCCCGATGATCACTGCGAAGGGACGTCAACACGGAGCTTTAGAAGTGAAGGACCGGATCTACAAAGGTTGTATTCCCATTCACTTAGTAGCAAAGTAGTTTGCTTGCTTGTAGTTTCGCCTTACCTCTAGTAACGATCATGCATAGGGTTGTTCGGCACATATAATTTTTGATTTTGGCATGGTAGATGCCTTGTGGAACCTCATGAGTGTGCCTAGGAACCCTACACTACTCATTCTCTACATCAATCTTGGTCGTCTCTTTTAGCAAACTTGACGACCGAGTTGCCTCGAGTCAGAGGCGGGAGCCCGTTTAAAGATCCGTTGACGTGGTGCCACCTGGACGAGGAGATCGGAGATCGACGAGAACGGAGCAGCCGCAACAGAGCATGGGATGATGGTTAAAGAACGAAGGACTCGGATCGTTCGGTATAACCTTTCTACCCTTTTTACAGTTTGTTAGTTTAGCAATAATGGTAGATCCGGGTTATAGTATACGATAGCGCCAGTTAAAAGTTTTTGTTCCGCATTTGGCATCTAGACGGCCGGGGCGCTACCATAGACTTACAGTGGAATCAGAGCCTCACCATTATGCTTTATTAACTTGTGCTAACGCGTTTAAAACATCGATCGAACGGTTTTTCGAAAACCGCAAATTCCAAGTTCTGAGTTTCTGTCGATTTTAAAATGGTTCTAAAAATAATTTTACACATCACAGAAAATTCAGCAGGCTTTTCTAAGCACATGGTACAAATTTGGTCACGTGACCCTACAAGACCGCCGCGGAATCGCGGTCAAACCTAGGGTTTGACCGCGCACTCGCGGCCAATCTGTGGGATCATTGATCCAAATTTGTACAGTTGCTTCTCTTGGGTAATTTGTGGTTTTTGGTATATATCTTTTGGGCCCAGATTTTGTTACTGTACAGCAGATGTACGTGGGGCCCACTTCGGGATATTTAGTCGATCGAAATTTAAACATGTTAGTTTACAGTACTTACATTATATCTCCGACCGTGAATGTCATTCGAGCGGTAAACCGCGTCTGATTGATATAGTTCTTTTAGACGGGTTTGCGAACGTGACATTCGAGTTGCTGTTCTGTGTTGTGCTGTGATGTTGCGGATTTGTCGTGGTGGATAGCAGTGCGCAATGGTAGTGCAGCTTGAATTTATTTGTACATTTGATATTGCGGGACGAGCGTCCAACATGTGGACTGCCGTCTCTGCCATTTTGTATAATATTCTTTTGGGGCATGACCAGGTTGAGGTCGATGTACCTGTTGCACATATTTTTATTTCTGTACTAGGTTTACCCCGCGACGGGTTGCACGGATAGCCGGGTTCTGCAGGGCAACGGGTCCGCATCTTATGGCTTTGAGAGGCAGAGGGGCCTCACTCTAGAATTGGCAGACTTTTTGCCGCACTCGTAGGGGGTACAGGTTGACCCAAGGAGGGGTGCTCAAGCTACCGGATTCCATGAAGTGCAGGGTGGTCCATTCACTTTGCTGTAGGGGGCTGCCTCGCTTCAGGTTTTGGCGGGTAACTTGCCGCACCCGTAGGGGTCTAGGTTTCATTGCACAGGCTATCCATACGACCAGGGGAACGTCGGGTTTCAGCAGCGGCTCTGTGAAACTCGGGGATCCCAGATTATCTGTATTATTCTGTGATGCTTATTACTTTTCTGTAATGTTGCATATTATCACGCCTGGAGCGATTATTGTATATTGGTATATATACTATTAGATGTTGTATATGTTTTACAACCGTGCTAGTCCAGTCCCCGCTCTGTCGTTAGTTAAGTAATCTAACGGGTGATGACGGGACCCAGTGACGAATGCGGATGGCATATACGTACATTTTATTTTCGTTCTTTTCTGGTGTGATTAATTGATGGGACTGTGTTGATTTTGATCAATGCAAAGGAAAGCAAACCTATTTGGCAGTTGTTGGAACAAATTTAAAAAGTGTTATTACAAAGACGTTTCCTTTTGTTTTGCATAGAGGTATTCGGTTGGAATATCCTGCACCTCATTCGACGAGGCAAGGGCCGATATCCCTTCACCGGGAATGACCCCTTGGGCAGAAGTTTGCGTCAGGGTAATAACTTAACTATAGTCGATTACAAGTTGCTTTGCATCGCGGTATTCAGTTGGAATATCCTG
Source organism: Agapanthus africanus (assembly GCA_030015575.1). Taxonomy (NCBI): domain Eukaryota; kingdom Viridiplantae; phylum Streptophyta; class Magnoliopsida; order Asparagales; family Amaryllidaceae; genus Agapanthus; species Agapanthus africanus. The sequence continues at coordinate 347,951,592 of JASDDO010000031.1, read as the reverse complement.
CACCTCATTCCACGAGGAAAGAGCCGAGATCCCTTCACCGGGAGTGACCTCTTTAGCAAAAGGTTTTCGCCACTATATTTTTTATAAAAGCTATCAGATTCCTTCAGCGATATCAAGTTCGTTACGTTAAAGGTTTTTCGCCAAAAACCAGCCGTAGCCCTCCGTCATTTCTTTTGGGTATTCAGTAGTATTCAAGCTATGTATTTTGACCTAACGCCAAGGCATAGTGTTTGGTAGCTGTTGAGTATTCATTTGTTGCATAGATAGATGAGTTGGTTTGGGACAGTCGTTCTGCCATTTTGACCTAACGCCAAGGGCATGTGCGGGTGGGTTCAAATTAACAAGATAATGACGGGTAGAACTTGGCATGTGACTTATGACATTTTGACCTAACGCCAAGGTCATAAGAGCATGGGGCAAAAAAAATCATATCGGGAGTTTCTAAAGAAACTGAAACTTGCCAAGTATGCGCATACCTTCTGGAGTGTGAGTAACGTGAGTGGATTCCGTCACGTTATCATGCGATGAGAGTTGGATCCCGATTCCCACTGATGAGTTGGTTTACTCTTCGGGTGATCCCGATTGATTCTTCTTTCAGGTTTGGAGGAGAATTTGACAGTACAGTGGGAGGTTTCCGGATTAGATAAAATGATAACCATTCTGATCTAGGTTAGAGTGCATGCAGAGTGTTTCTTTTCTCTCTCTCTTTGGCAGCGACCTTTGACCGACCCTAGACTATGACTCAGTGACCAAGTTGACCGAACCTTCTTAAAATACTGGCTTTTGGATTGTCTGAGTTGCATAAGTCATTGCCACTCCTTCTTTTACCCTTTGCATTTCTCAGAACACCCCGTATTACTACGGACATCCACTTCCATTGAATAGATCCATCGTATGGTTATATACGAACTCGAAGGGATTTCTTCGAGGATGGATCAAGGTTTAGGAGAAATAGAATTGGTTTATTCAGTTGTCTTTTATTATCACCTTCTCTCAAGTTGCGAGGGCTCCTTAGTTTAGGAGAGTACACCTATTACGCTTATTGGATAGTCTTATTCCAATCCATAGGCAGGTGCCGAAAGGTAGGGAATGAAGAAAACCAATTAGCCTAAGTAGGGTGTGTAGATGGTAATATGTAAAGACAAAATAAAAGGGATTAGAAAGAGGGCAAAGTAAATTGCGACTGATATCATTCACGACCAAACCGCGTACTTCATCGCCACTCCTATTTCACCTTTAAAAGAATAAGGTATTATTTAGTTGTCTTTTATCATCACCTTCTCTCAAGATGTGAGTACTCCTTAGTTTAGGAGGGTACACCTATTATGCTTACTGGATAGTCTTCTTCCAAACCATAGGCTGGTGCCGAACGGTAGGGAAGGAAGAAAACCACTTAGCCTAAAGAGGGTGTGCAGAAGGTAATGACTAAAGACAAATAAAGGGATTTGGAGAGATGGCAAAAAAATATACGGTTGAAGTCATGAATTGGATTATGGAAGAGGCATTGCTAGGAATACCAGGATACCCCTACGAAACATTTTCATGTTTCAGTGCATTGTTAAAAGAAAACTGTTTTCCCGATAAGATACTTATTCCAAGGGTATGTATTTACCAGGTTTCATTCTCATATCTGTATGGTTTTACAGATGATGAGTGGGAGTAAGTTATTGGTAATTAGGTGATTATCCTCATTATATCGGAATTCGTTGTAATTGGTGATATTTGAGGAAATCGCCAGGGTACAGTTTTCAACCTACGACGCACAAGTTTTTGAGTTATTCAACTCAGAGGACTTATACAGAGTATTGTATGTTGTCCAAGTGTCCATCAGGACAAAGGGGTAGGTCCTCGTACTATGTTCTGTTTACTTATAACTTCTCTAGTTTTTAGACAAGTGTTTCGTAGAAATACAAGGTTTAAGTTTTGAGAAGTTGTGGGTAAAAGAATAAAGTAGAGAACCAGGTGTCACAAGTATCGGGATTCTTCAAAGAGATCGAAGATATAGATTCTTGTGATTGGTATTCAGATGATAGTAATGGTTTTGAGAAACTTGTTTCTCTTTCAGGTTACTCATAATTAGATGGATTCCTAAGTTGAGTAATGTTGATTAGCCTCTCTCCATTAAGTTGATATGCACTGGAGACAGTTGCATGATTTGAATCTGGTTCCAATTAAATAAAGTGCCAAAGTTTCTATATTGGATATAGAATGGTTCGTATCTTAACGATGTTAAGGTACGGAGAGTTGTCCGGCTTATGCTTAAAACCAGACTCTGGATAACTCAGGGCACATTTCTGTAATGGCTGTTTGTGGGTTGACCCTGGCTATGACGAGGGTTGATTTTCTACCATTTGGAAGATCAATAGTGATATTGTTCTTGACTCGCCGCAGTTTTAGTAAAATAGATTTTTTCAGAAAACAGTAGTGGGAGTATGGTAGAACTGGAAGTGATTCCAGAACCGCAAACGATTACAGAAAATTTAATAGGACCTAAAGATTCAATCAGGTTTGACATTCCATTAGCCACTCCGTAGATATGGTGGGTAACCTCAGACACCCGAGAGGTACTCCGGTAGCCTCAAGGACGGTGACAGGGAGGTTCTTGCTTACCCAGACTTGACACTACTGTTGTTCCAGACTATGAGACCCGGCAGGAGGTTAAGTATACCTTCGTTCTAAACTAGCTTTAGAAGTACACGTATATATTATTCTGCCAGAGGGTTGTTGTGGTCAGTGGGAGAATCGGAAGTATAGTGGGCAAGATGCTTATGTCTATTTATAGACTTGAGCAGTTATAGCGGAGATAGATCATCTAATTTTGATGTGTCAGTCATAGGTTTGACTTCATCAGAATAGGGGATGGATCTGTTAAGAAGGTAGTAGGGTGTGATGTTATGGTATCTAGATGACATACACAGGGTAGGAAGTAAAATTCCTACACTACGATCAGTTGTACTATGGTCGTCACACAGTTGTTTCTCCAGACAGGATATGGATATAATATCTGACATTCTGGTTTCTAGATCTATGGTTTTAGATCAAGATTTGGGTAGTTTCCCAATGTGGGTACTTTGACAGTATTCTGATAGTATTTAGAATAGATGACTCCTGGCATGGTGGTGTACCTGCAGGTGATGGAGCCACCCTCTCTAAAGGTGTCTTACAGACTAAAGGGGAGAGGGATGTGCATGATTGGCAGATCACTTGCTTATGCAATTGAGTCAATCGTGAGATGTCAAGTACCACACCAGATGTTGTTTTTGCACTAGATGCAATAAGTTTGTATTAATCCAATCCTGGAGAAACATAAGGAAGCAGTTTTAGAACATAAGTGCATGTTCTACGGATTTGATGATGGCAGCCTCCTTCGAGAGACGATTATCATTCCAGGATTCAAAAGTGACATGGATGACAGAGTGATTGTCAGAGTTATAGTTTTCCCTCTAACGAGGGGCAGTATTATGGACAGATGGTCCAAGAGGATACTGTGGGAGGCATGGTGCTTGATACTGATTAGGTTCAGTTATCGATACAGTCTAAGAAGTTTGGATTTGGAGTTCATTTATGAACTAGGTCCTATCAGATATCCAGACATATTCTAAGACAGGTATTACTCAATTCGGGAGATGGCTTTCTCCGCGAACTTGAGATTAAGAGAGATATAGAAAGAAACTTCAGGGCGGATCCACTCACTGAGGCTATTTCTCGAACACGATAGTTTTACAAACGGGCTTTTGTGAAACTGATTAGTAGAGGAGTTGGATGTTCGGTTTCACACGGGCTGTGAGTAGTCGACATCGCAATAATTAGCCTTAAGTGCAAGTGGGAGATTGTTGGATAAAGTGCCCTCAGAGTCAATTATTGGATCGCAGGTACGTGATTGCAATGACTGCGGAGAACCAATACCGATAGGACAGTCTTACTCGAGATGATAGTATGCTATCTGGTTTGCCTTTATCAGTCGTGTATAGGTTCAGGTGACTGATCACTGTTACACTTTGATAGAGCCCTTAGGATCTTGCTTTACTACCAACGGTATGATGGCGATCATATACGTGAGAGTTGGGTGGTTTATAAGCATATCCTTAATTGTAATCCCTAGTCGTGGGAGTTTCGAGACAGGGCATCGATACTCCGGAGTAGACTAGTGTATACAGTCGAGACCCCGACAAAGGGCGGTGGGCGGTCTCACAAGCCACTGGTGTCAGTTGGATCGCCTAAGATGTATACAGGTGCTCATTGGGTTATGAGTACACCGGACAGGACTCGCCGGGAACCTGCTAGTTGGTATTATACATATCGTCAGATAGCAGTTCCCTGGTGACATGTGTACAGGTTAGTTCATCGACCTGAGGTCGTCATTTGTCTTGTGTGAGTTCCCATTGTGCTTTGATTTCTACCCTACCACGGCTCAAAGGAGTCGTACAAACAGGTAGATTTTGGGTACAGTCCCGAGCCACATGGAGGCATGTGAGCGGATCGGCAGGGGATTCGTCTCTCCCGGTATTAGGGGTGAGATCGCGCTGTGTCTAGGAGAGCCATTATACAAAGCCCACGGCCGTGGCAGGAGATTTACTGGTAGGTACTCCAGTAGTATCTCAGGGTGTTTTTAGGCTACACTCTGACACGACTTATACTGTTATTGGGGGTCTGACGTTACTAGCCTCCTAGGCAGATATGCGATACTCATAGACGAATGGACCGGACTGTATATACATTGTCACTGTTAGGCTCAGTAGGGTTTCCGGATGAGTTCGCTCATCAGCCTCCCTTGAGGTCAGTACATGGGCAGCCATTACGCACAGCTAGTGCCGCTGACGGCTTGTGGTTAAACCCACTGCCATGGTACTGACGAGTCATTAGAGTCCCCCACAGACAGTTTCCCAAGTTCGGGAGAAACGTTGTAGAGGCCGTATAGTTTTATGGCAGGGTTCGGAAAATGCACGTGCGTTTACGCACGTGTCATATTTCGGGCAGATAATACTGGCGGGCTCTGGTTTAAGCCGGATATGAGTATTATATTGAGTAGATATAATATCTTTGTCTCAGTTGCATTTATTCGGTCGTAATACAAATGCGGGTATTTTTATACAGTTACGGGGTTGTCCTGAAGTTCGTTTCAGGATCGCTTTTGGAAGTTGCCAGTTTCCTGTTTTCGTATTTGACATTCGGTTAAATGTGGATTTATCTTTCCATCACTCGGGTGTGTCATGAGGGTGAGTCATGCTTCTGGAAGCTTCTAGATGGTGAGGTGGCTTAGTGACTCATCATGGTATTAATTGTTGCATTAATGACTTGATGATGTGTTATTGTGACTCATCCTTTAGCATTAATGTTTCTTGTTAACCATAGGATATTTCTTCATCCTTATTGTCACCACCTGGTTCCTACACTCACCCCCCCCCTTCTATATTATGGCCGGCCCCCTTGTGAGAGAGAGAGAGATTGATTTCATTTTGGAAAAAGATTAAAGTTTTGGATGTATGGAAATTTCTTAGTTCATTTTCTCATTCCATTTCATTTCGAGTGGCAACTTCATTAACCGTTCGTCAACGGCTTTGGACGAAGTGAGACAAAGTATTCTTCTCATTCTCTACATCAATCTTGGTCGTCTCTTTTAGCAAACTTGACGACCGAGTTGCCTTGAGTCAGAGGCGAGAGCCCGTTTAAAGATCCGTTGACGTGGTGCCACCTGGACGAGGAGATCGGAGATCGACGAGAACGGAGCAGCCGCAACAGAGCGTGGGATGATGGTTAAAGAACGAAGGACTCGGATCGTTCGGTATAACCTTTCTACCCTCTTTACAGTTTGTTAGTTTAGCAATAATGGCAGATCCGGGTTATAGTATACGATAGCGCCAGTTAAAAGTTTTTGTTCCGCATTTGGCGTCTGTTAGACGGCCGGGGCGCTACCGTAGAATTACAACTATCACCCTGTATTACCAGAATACATTGATTCTGAACGAATGTTATTAGATACCGAACCTGATATACAACATCATATCAGTCTCTTTATTAGTAAAGAAAGGATACAATTTTGTATTGTTGGATAATGTTTTGAACATTTCATATATCAAGAGTTGATCGGTTCAGGCACGTTATCTAAAATCATTAACGTTCTAAATCAAACTACTGTTCTTAGTATACAGAACACACACGAGAGGAAGAGTTCAGAAATGAACGAATCCTTCTTTAGGCATTGTAGACTAGGTCATATCAATGCGACCCGACTAGCTAAGTTACATTTAGATGCATATTTAAATCTGTTTGAATTTACATCTTGTGAAACTTGCCGGTCATGTCACAAAGATAAGATGACCATAGCTCTGTTTATTGGAAACAGAGAAAGAGTTAGTGAACTCTTGGGATTGATACATGCTGATGTATGAAAGTCTCCTGTCTACACATTCCAAGACCGGTTCTTTGTACTTCATTACATTTTTTGATGATCTCTCAAGATTCAGACATATGTTCCTGTTGAAACACAAGTGCGAACCTTTTGAGATATTCACAGAATGTAAGTTAGAACTAGAGAACCAAAATACGGGTATAAGTATTATGTCCTTTTATGAGATCAAGGAGGAGAATACTTGAGTACGAAATTCTTGGACTATTCTAAAGGAGAATGAGATTCTCTCTCAGCATTACTCCTCCGTATACACCACATCACGTCGGTGTATCGGGGCGGAGCAATAACACCCTATGTGATATGGTGTGCTCTATGATGGGTACTACTGAGTTTCCTATTTCCTTTTGGGAGTTATGCACTTGAGAAGCTGCATACCTATTGAATAGGGTTCAAATCAAATCAGTTGCCTACCACTTCATATGTGATATGGAATGGGAAGAGCCCATATCTTAAGTATGTTAAGATTTGGGGTTGTCCGGCCTAAGTCTGAAAAGAAAAATCCAGACAAGCTCGAGGTAAAGTCAGATCTGTGGAAGTTTGTTGGATATCCCAAGCATTCGCAAGGGAATATCTTCTACCAAACCGAGAAACAAAAGTGTTTTATTTCTCAACATGCCACCTTTGTGAAAGGGAATTTCTTGTGGAAAAATTAGTGGTCATGAGGTAGAACTGGAAGGAGTTCCAGCTATACAAACTACAGCAGATGATTTGGTAGAACCGAAGGATTTAATAGTTTCCAACGAACCTCAGCCTCTCCGCCGATCTAGTAGGGTTCTTCACCCACCTGAGAGATACTTCGGTTTCTCTATGACAGTGGGAGCGAGGATTGCATCATGAGATGATGACCCACTAGTTTCGAGCTGGCCATCAGGAGTGGGACTCTGTAAGAATGGCTGGATGCTTATCGATCTGAGATGGAATCCTTATACACCAACAAAGTATGGACTTTGGTTGCTTTATCTGAAGGGTTAAATCCCCATCAGGAGCAAGTATATCTTGAGAAGATTACTTGGTGTACATAGAAAAGTTGAGACTTTCAAAGCTATGCTTAAGTCCATCCAGATCCTACTTGCCACGGCTACATACCATGACTACGATATCTGGCGGTTGGGTGTCATGACTGCTTTTCTAAATGATGTTTTAGAAAAGAGCGTCAATAAGTACACAGCCAGAGGGATTTGTAGACAGTGGGAGCAGCGGAAACGTATGCAAGATGTTTTATGTGATAAAACAGGCATCACGGAGTTGGAACGTCTGTTTTGATGTGGTAGTCAAAGAGTTTGACTTCATCAAAATGGTAGATGAACCTTGTATATACAAAAAGGTAGTAGGGAGTATGGTGGTGATCCTCGTAGAGTACGTGGATGACATACTCTTGATGGGGAAGGAGTTTCCTATGCTACGCTCGGTCAATCTCCGCTTATCACAAAGATTCTCCATATAGGATCAAAGTGATACCTCCTAAATCCTGGGTTTTGGATCTATGAGATAGATCTAATTGGATGTTAGGATTCTCATTAGTTCTAGTGAGATGGTATCAATCGATCTTGGGGAGAATCACTGGAAAGGTTCCAGGGTGATAAGAACGACTGAATGTCAGTCGCAGGCATTGTCTTTACCCTCAGTAGAGGGACGGTATGTTGGAAGAGTTCCAAGCTAGATACCGTGACTTACTAGACGATTATAGGCAAGATACATCGTTACCAAGGATACTACAAAAGAGGCAGTCTGGATATGAATAAGTTCATAAGATGAACTTTGTTCCTACCATTGTGTGACAATGGAGTTGTGGCTTTTGCCAAGGAACCTCCCGTCCCATCAGAAATCCAGATATAATTCTTAGGCAGTATCACCTGATCATGGAGATGGTTGATCTCCAGAGAGATCGAGATTAGGAGAGTAGACACAGAGGAAAACGGCGCGGATCCACTCACAAAGGCCTTTTTCCCAGTAGAGACTTTTATGGGATGGTTGAGTATGAGATACTTCAACCACAGCTAATTGTTGTGTATGTGATACCACAACAGATGGCCCTAGTGCAAGTGGGAGATTGTTAGTTATATGTATGCCCTAGAGGCCATTACTGTGCATACGATGTATATTGTAGTGGATGCTTGGACATATATAGGGAGGACTTTTTTGCTCGACATGATAGTACGCTATCTGGTTACCATTTATCTTAACATGTACTCTGATTGTCTCTATGTTACATGTTGATAAAGCCCTTAGGATATGTACTCGACTACTGGGACTATGATGAGATCATACTAGTGGGGCCACGGTAGTCAACGAGTACATCCTATAACTGTTCCTAGTCGAGGGCGTATCGAGACAGGGCATCGATGCACCAGATGAGACTAGCGTATACGCATCTTGACCCATATGATGGGCGATGGATGATCCCATATCCATCGGTGTTTGACATCAAGGATGGTGTACGGGTGCTCAGTGGAGACTGGGTACACTGGACGGACTCGCCGAGAACTCCCAGATGGTATTATACCTCACGTCAGATGGCAGTTCTCCGGTGACACTGGTACAGAGTAGTCTGTTGACCCGAGATCGTCATAGAGTCTTGTGTGATTCCCACTGTGCTTTGATTTCCATCATACCACGTCCAAGAGGGCATGAAAAAAGGTGGCTTTTGGGTACAGTCCCGAATCACATGGAGGCAATGAGCGATAGGAGGGGATTCGTCTCTCCCGGTATAGGGAGTTGATGTTGTACTGTGTTCGATTGGCTATAACCAGAAATCCCTGGCCAGGGTTGCTGAGATTTACTGGTAAGTGTTACCAGTAGTTTCGCGAACTGTTATAGACCTCATATAGACACGACTTATCGAGCTACTGGGGTCTGACGTTTACCACCCCTAGGCGAGATATGCGACATATCAGACGATGAGACCAGACTGTACGGGAGTGTTACTGATTGGATTCACAGGAGAATGTACACGCTTGCTTGTTGATCTTCTGATAGCTCAATACTCGGGTGGCCGTTACGTTTAGCAGACCTCTTGCGGCTTGTGGGTGTTTGATATGATCATCACCTACTGCCGGCGTATTGACGAGTCTTTAGAGTCCTACACAGGGGTTTCCTGGCTCAAGCGAAACGGAGTAGGAGCACATATGTGATATGTACGGGACCGAGAATAATATGATATGAGATACCGTATTCTATTCTCGTGATTCGTGACATTGATCGGTTGTATGCAATATAGCCGGGTTATCGGATCAAGTGTTGATTCGATAAGTTGTTACACATGATATTAGTCGGTTATAGCCGGGTTATTAAATCAAGAGTTGATTTAATAATTTAATGTATAATTATATATTTGATATATTACATTACATTAACTAGTATTAGCTCACTTAAGATTTATTTTCTCACTTGATTGTGCATAAGTGTATATGTGATATATATTTGTGTATAAATGATTGTGTCATGCTTGATGATACATCAAAGATGGGTGTATGAGACTTATACCAAGATTAGGGTAAAGATTAGGGTTTTGTTTATATCTTAAGAATAACAAAAGAGAAAGACTTTGTCAAAGTTCTCAAGCTTTCATGAAGCTTGTGGAAACATTGACAAAGTCAACTCTTTTGTCATTCTTAAGGATATTTAGTTAACCCAACCCTTAACCTCATGCCTTGGTTAATTCTCTACATGAGTTAAGCATGATAGCTTAACTCACCAATGGTTACATTATTGAGAGGATAATAATTCATATGATAAGATTATTCTTTCTTCTTCTTCTTCATCAAGATCCATGAAAAGCTTACTAGCTCCAATGGTGCCATGAGAAAAAGTGTGAGAAAATCAATTCTAAAGTGAGCCCACTTCCTACTTCTTCATCCTCTACCACTTTCCATGTAGTAGAGTGTGTTCTCTTCACAAAGTTCATGACCTAGTGAAGGAATAGCTTGAGTTAGTGTCTCCCCGACGTAGATCATCTTCGGCCTCGAAGTCATCGAAGCAAGCACGTTCATTCTTCTTGTGGAGGAGTCCGGAGTTCACGATTGCAGCGAAGGGGACATCTACACGAAGCTATTGAAGTGAAGGACCGGATCTACAAAGGTTGTAATCCCTCTCACTTAGTGTTAAACTGTTTAACATATTTGTGTTCGCCTAAACTCTAGTATAAAGATCCGGCTTTGGGTTGTTCGGCACGGCTAAAATTTTAATCGGGCATGGTTGATGCCTCATAGACCCTTGTATGCGTGCCTAGCAACCCTATAATATCAACTCCCAATACCGAGAGAGACGAATCCTGTCTAACTGCCACTACCTCCAAATGCTTCGGGACTGCACCCAACTGCTACCTGTTTGCACGACTCCTTTGAGCCGTGGTAGGGTAGCAATCTAAGAACAGTGGGAACACACTCGAGGCGAAGCAGCAGTGTCAAGTCTGTGGACTATGCTGTACTCTTGTCATCTGGGAACTGTTAACTGACGACGGGTATAATACCAACTAACAGTTCCCTGCGAGTCCTATCCGGTGTACCCGTAACCCAAAGAGCACCTGTATACTATCTCCAGTATGACTTACTGATGGCTGTGGGACAGACCATCTTCCCAACTGGGATGAGAAGTGTACACACTAGTCTACTCCGGAGTATCGATGCCCTGTCTCGATAATCCTACGACTAGGGACCTGAAAAAGGATTTACTTGTAGACTACCCAGCCCCCACTAGTATGACTGCCATCACAACGCTGGTAGTCAAGCAAGATCCTAAGGGCTCTATCAATACGTACACACATATTAAGATAGATATAAACCAAGTAGCATACTACTATGTTTCGCAAGACTGTTAATATAACTGTGAATATCCCAAGATTCCATTAAGTAATATACAAGCCAGTATGATACAATAATGGTCCCTAGGGCATATACACTAACAAAAATCACCATCTTCGGGTTCGACTCTCAGTCATCACGGACGCTTGGGTCCATAATATTGACGTTACGCTTTGGGCTGTTCGTCACGGATTTTAAGTTCCATGTCATTGACGCCAAGACATGCTATAACGCTTTGCTCGGCCGACCTTGGTTACACGAGTACAACATCATCCCTTTTACACAACATCAGTGTATGAAGTATTTCAAGGATGGTCTCGAGTATACCGTATCAGGAGAGCTAAACCAATTCTCCGTGAACGAAGTCCGCAAGTACGAAGATGCAAAATACTTCTTACCAGACTTTGAGGACACGGAAAGATGTCATAAACCGGAGAACAAATCTATCCCTACCATTCCGGTCTTCGAGAGTGATACCGAGGAGGAAGAGGAGATAGTCTACTCAGGTCCGCCCCAATACAACAAGCCGGGACCGTCCACTCCTATGCTGATCTTCGGCAGCGACTCAGAAGATGAGGTCCATGCCGTATTCTCTACTCGGCCTTCAATACAAACCTTCGCTGATGAAGAGCAAAGTTTGCAAGTTTCCATGGTTCTGCCCAAGCATCATAATGAACTAGACGCGCTTGATACCTACAATGTGGAAGAGCAGCAGACGTTCTATGTCCCTCTCAGGCGAGAAGGAGAAAAGGCAATCCTATTCTACCGATCCGGGGAAAACAAAGTGGAGAAAGAAATCTGGCATGGCGCGGATTCTACATTTGACATACTCCAGCCCATCCGTTTGCCCAGATATTACACAGACGGACTATAAAGACTCTTGAGATGCCAAGGTGTACCCCTTAAGCAAACCGCGCGGTAAGCACGGTTCTATAACAGGATCTGGAACGTTCCCGGAACTCAATGAAAGTTGCCCAACGGGAGAATGGAAACGACCGGACTTGGGTATATTCAACCCAAGAAACGGGAGCTATTCCGTGACTGCTACGTCATACATGACTTTGATGAAGAAGGAGACGCTCTGTGGGAAGATGCTAACCCTGAACCAGAACGAGCTCCCGCCATGAAAATGCCCAGTCCTTCGTTCGAAGAACAAATGGACAAGCTTATAAGGGAAGCAGGTCAAAAGGTTTGAGACGACCATAATCGCGAAATGGCCATCTACGAGAAATCCACGACGCAACGCCTCCTTCGACAGACTGCGAAAAATGAAGATGCTCCTCCTTGTCAACCCGGTGTACAAAAGGCCCGACGCAGAGGCAGAAACAAACCAAAGAACGGGAAAGGCGTTCGATAACAACAAAGCGGGTCCAAGAAGCCACGCGATCAAGAATTGAGCGGCCAGGATTCGTCTCTTATAAAGAAGATGGGTCGAGCATACTCTTTTGCCCAGGACAAGACAAAGAAGATACTTGATCTTGCCATAAAACATCAAATGATTATCCTCTCGGAGTCCAAGCACCCCGAGCAAGCAAACGAAGTCTCTCACCCAGACTATTGCTCCTATCATAGGGCAATAGGACATCCTATTGAAGACTGCTTCACCTTCAAGAACTGGGTCGAAGATCAATATCAACAAGGCAGGTTCGCTCTATCCAGCAGCTGGAGGGTAACCCCGCCACAAAAGCATGAACCCAAAACCACGAGAGTAGAACCAGATCAACATTGGTCTTGGAAGCGAGCTCATACCTGTCACGTGATAACGCTGTCAGAAGAGGAGCCTGAGAATATGGATGACCTCCCCCGATGCTTCGAAAACAATGATGACGAGGTAATCTTAGAATTTCCACCGGCACCAAAAGAGCTGGACGATGGAATACATACTACTGCAGATAACCTCAAGAAAATTGATTTGGGGACAGCAAGTTACCCGCGGCCGACATTCGTCAGTGAGCTGTTGTCCGAAGAAAGGGTGGCTACGCTAAAAGACGTGCTCATGCAGCATAAAGATTTCTTCGCATGGAACTATTCCGAGATGCCAGGATTAGATCCAGAGATTGTTGTGCACAAATTGGCGATATCTCCGAACGTCAAGCCGATCAAACAAGCGCCGAGAAGAATGCGGCTTAAGCTTGAGATGAGCATCAACACCGAGGTCAAGAAGCTAATCGACTCTGGCTTCATCCAAGAGGTTCAATATCCTGATTGGATCGCCAACATCATACCAGTGATGAAGAAAAATGGAACGGTGCGCATATGTGTGGACTTTCGGGATCTCAATAAAGCCTGCCCAAAGGACGACTTTCCAGTACCAGTCACTGAGCTGATGATAGACAATGCGTCCACTCATGAAGTTTTCTCCTTCATGGACGGATCATCAGGATACAATCAGATAAAGATGCATCCCGAGGACCAGAAGCATACCGCTTTCCGGACCCCTTTGGGCATATTCTGTTACAAGGTGATGTCGTTCGGTCTAAAGAACGCCGGTGCCACCTATCAGAGGGCCATGACGAGGATCTTCGACGACCTCATACATGAAATCGTCGAATGTTATCTACGACCTCATAGTTAAAAGCAAATCATACGAGGAACATCTAGAGCATCTGAAGATCGTATTTCAACGCCTCCGGCAATACAACTTGAAGATGAACCCTCTCAAATGCGCGTTCGGAGTTTTCTCGGGCAAATTCCTAGGATTCATCGTCCGACACCGAGGCATCGAGATAGATCCGTCAAAGATCAATGCGATTATGGAAATTCCCCCGCCAAGGACTCTCAAGAAATTACGGTCTCTCCAAGGAAAGCTCGCGTATATCCGGCGATTTATAGCCAATCTCTTAGGCAAGTGCCGTCCTTACAGTCACCTGATGAAAAAGGGAACCCCGTTCATCTGGGATCACAAATGCCAAAGCGCACTGGACGAAATCAAACAGTACCTACAGAATCCGCCAGTGCTGGCTGCTCCGGTCAAGGGAAAGCCTCTCATTCTGTATACAACAGCCCTCGAAGGTTCTTTAGGCGCGCTGTAGGCACAAAAGAACGACCAAGGGAAGGAGAGGGCCCTCTACTATTTGAGTCGAGTTCTCCTGGGGGCAGAAAATAATTACTCTCCCATTGAAAAATATTGCATGGCGTTGATCTTCGCAATAAAGAAGCTCAGACACTACGCGTTGGCACATGAGGTCCATCTCATATCGAAGGTGGATTCCCTCAAATATTTGATGGCGAAGGCCATATTAACAGGACGACTCGCTAAATGGGCCCTGCTCTTGATGGAATTCTCGGTAACTTATCGGCCTCTTAAGGCAGTGAAAGGCCAGGCCATCGCCGACATCCTCGCTGAGCATCCGATACCTGCCAATTCTCCTTTGAATTGCGAACTGCCAGACAAACATGCGTTTGACACGATTGACGGGGGTGATACCCGGTGGGAACTTTATTCTGATGGAGCGTTTTCTATGAATAAGCGCAAACAAAGCACCCCCATAATCAAATCAGGGGTAGGCCTCATCTTCGTGACTCCACAATGAGGGATAATGCGTTTCGCCTTCTCCTTAACAGAGCCGAGGATGAACAATGAAGCCGAGTATGAAGCTTTGATAGCAGGTATCGAGATCGCCCTTGACATGGGAATTGAAAACGTCTTCATATACGGAGACTCCCAACTGATCGTCAGTCAAGTAAACGGCGACTATCAAACGTGCAAGCCGGAGTTGGTGAAATACGGCGAGAGAGTGCAGCAACTGCTGGCCCAAATTCCTTCCTATACCTTGGAAAGCATACCGTGCGCGGAAAATAGTAAGGCGGATGCATTAGCCAAGCTCGCTAAAGAACTGGCCGACGAGAACCTCGATGACGTAAGGACCGTTGTGCAAAGCCGTCGGGTTCTCGCACCAACAGAAATATCTTTGGAATCGTCTGAAGAAAAGGGAGCGACCGAGCGAATGACTCTGCAAATAAAAGACCAGGACAAGGATAGGGATTGGAGAGAAGTCTTTATAGACTACTTCAAATCCCGTCGAACACCTGAAGATGCGTCCTCAAGACATCAGCTCATGAAACGAGCTCTGTCTTTCGCTTTCGTCAATAATACTCTGTATAAAAGGTCATTTGATTCTCTGTGGCTAAGATGCTTGGGACCGGAAGAAGCAAAAAGAGTCGTCCAAGAAACTCACGACGGACTCTGTGGTTCTCATCAAGCCGGGCCAAAGATGAAACTGAAGATCAAAAGAATGGGCTACTACTGGCCCACGATGATCCAAGACTGCCTCGAATACGCGAAGCAGTGCCACTCGTGCCAGATTCACGGAGACTTTATCCATCAACACCCAAATCCACTACATCCAACAGTGGCTAGCTGGTCATTCGAAATGTAGGGGACTGACATAATCGGCCCCATCGAACCAGCATCGTCCAGAGGACATCGATTCATTTTGGCGACAACTGATTACTTCTCCAAATGGGCAGAGGCAGTACCACTGAGGGAAGTGAAGACGGAGAATATCCTCCATTTCTTCAAGACGCACATCATTTATCGGTTTGGAACTCCACGACGGATTATCTCCGATAACGGGCCAGCCTATA
The DNA here is from genome assembly GCA_030015575.1 of Agapanthus africanus. Classification (NCBI taxonomy): domain Eukaryota; kingdom Viridiplantae; phylum Streptophyta; class Magnoliopsida; order Asparagales; family Amaryllidaceae; genus Agapanthus; species Agapanthus africanus. Next base: position 347,935,797 of record JASDDO010000031.1, on the reverse strand, counting down.
GAAGCCATAAGATCAGCCGCTTCGCACAACAGCATAACATAGACTGGAGATACTCCTCAGTCCATAATCCCTGAGCTAATGGTTTAGCTGAGGCTTTTAACAAGATCGTGAAAAAGACGGTGTCTCGAAATAAGAAGGACTGGCACGAGAGACTGCATGAAGCTCTCTGGGCGTATCGAACTACGTTCAAAACGGCCATGAACACAACGTTGTACGCATTGGTATTCGGCACGGAAGCGGTACTCCCCCTCGAAATAGAGTTACCTTCTCTACGAATGGCAGTTCATTACGAGCTAACGGACCAAGAGAATGCTCACCTTCGGCTTGAGGTGCTCGATGCCCTTGATGAAACCCGGCTCATAGCGCAACAAAATCTAGAGGCTTATAAAGCAAAGATGACGCGCTCATACGAGAGATTGACTAGACCGAGGACATTCCGCAAAGGCGAACTCGTGCTAGTGGTCAAAAGACCTATGATCCCCAATCGTGCCAAACGGGGGAAATTCGAGCCGAACTATGAAGGCCCGTATATCATAGACAAAGTCTACCACGGTGGAGCTTACCTACTCATGAACATGCATGGTGAAAGACCTTTCAGGACAATAAACGGTCGCTTCCTGAAGAAATACTACCCTGACGAGTCACGGCCTAGGTCAACGATAGATGACGACGACTATGTCCGCTCGCTATCTTTCTAAGCCCAAACTCTATAAGTAGTAGCCGGCTAGCGGACCGAAACGTCTTTAAACTAACAGCGGACCGAAACGTCCTTAAACTAATGACGGACCGAAACGTCCTTAAACTAACAACGTACCGGAACGTCCTTAAACTAACGATGGACCACTATGTCCTAAAACTAGTTGTTGACCGAGACGTCGATAAACTACTGTGGGTTACAGCATCCCAAAGCTGAAGAAAAAAAACGGTATGTCCATAAGCAAAAGGGCACGGATGAAAACGCGCAAGGGCTCCGTGAGTAAAAACAGCAGGACTACCGGCGAGTTTTGTGAAAACCCGAAAGGGCGCAACCTCGTTAGAATAAAAAAAAGAGAAAAAGAAAACGGTAAGTCCATAAGCAAAATGGGCACGGATGAAAACCTGAGAGGGCTCCGTGAGTAAAAACAGCCGGACTACCGACGAGTTTTGTGAAAACCCGAAAGTGCGCAATCTCGTTAAAAGACACTTACAAGGTCCTCTCGACTTTGTAAGGAGAAAATACCTGCGTGAGATCCTTACGACTCACAAGTGAGCAACACACTTAGGGATCCTCACGATTCCTAAGGAGAAATTACACTTGCGAGATCCTCATGACTCATAAGGAGAACCCTCTTATGAGACCCTCACGGCTCATAAGATTTGAAAGTCTTAAGCTACAGGGATTTGAACCTGTTCTTAAGCAACCACCACAACCTCCAACATTGCCCTACAAGCGGTTCAGTATTGACCCTTGTATACAATCCACGGGCGCGAATAAACATTTCCCTAACAGAGTCCCATCCATAACTAGGGATATGTCTACCCGGTGAACAGCCCTTGTTAGTCCTCTCGACTTATAAGGAGAAAACACTCTTGTAAGATCCTTACGACTCATAAGAGAACATACACTTAGGAGTCCTCACGATTCCTAAGGAGAAAACGCACCTATGTGATCCTCATGACTCGTAGGGAGAAATACCTTCATGAGACCCTTACGGCTCATGAAGTCAAAATCCTTAGTTGACAGCATCCTAACCCTGCTCTCTAAGCCACCTTTGTTCAACATCAACAGAGGCAAATGATGATTCGCTCCTGGCAATATCCCAGTTGTAGCGGTGGTGATGCCAAAATCGGTGCCTAATTCCAAACTTGCAACAGAAAGCTAGCAAGCCACATATGCATACAAAATAGCCGAAATGATGGGGCAACTTGTAAATCAGCAAGTAAAAAAATGTAAGTATGCAAAATAGCCAAAATGATTGGGCAACTCGCAACAAAAAAAGCAGCGAGTAAAAATAAAATAAATAGACGAAATGATTGGACGCCGCGAAAAATAGCCGAAATGATTGGGCAATCATGACCTTCGCAATATAAAAGCTGAAATGATAGAGCATCGCGGAAATAAAAAATATATAAATAAAATTTATACCATACGGGTGATATTACATCAATCCCTGTACAAAATCCAGGGGCGCAAATAAAGAAGGAATCACGCCTTCCCTCCCCGGGCTCCATCAGAAGAAGAAGCCATATCTCAACGGTTCCCAGACAACCTGGAGACCGCGTCGATATTCGTCTCATTACAACAAACGATACGGTATCCATATGACCCCGCTCGGAAATACGTTATCCACATGACCCCGTTTCGGAAATACGTTATCAACATGACCCCGTTGGGAAATACGTCATCCATATGACCCCGCTCGGAAATACATCATCCACATGACCCCGTTCGGAAATACGTCATCAACATGACCCCGCTCGGAAATACGTCATCCACATGACCCCGCTCGGAAATACGTCATTCACATGATCCCGTTCGGAAATACGTCATCCACATGACCCCGCTCGGAAATACGTCATCCACATGACCCCGCTCGGAAATACGTCATCCACATGACCCCGCTCGGAAATACGTCACCCGCATGACCCCGCTCGGAAATACGTCATCCGCATGAACCCGTTCGGAAATACGTCATACGCATGACCCCGCTCGGAAATACGTCATCCATATGACCCCGCTCGGAAATACGTCATCCACATGACCCTGTTCGGAAATACGTCATCAACATGACCCCGCTCGGAAATACGTCATCAACATGACCCCGCTCGGAAATACGTCTTCCACATGACCCCGCTCGGAAATACGTCATCCACATGACCCCATTCCGAAATACGTCATCCACATGACCCCGC